>CM066036.1:239487876-244287876 GCA_033557465.1 Ichthyophis bannanicus | reverse complement strand
TACTATAATCCAGTGCCAACCGCCAGGCACATTAGGAACTACTACAAACGCTGCCCATTTAGAACCCATAGCAAACCCGCTGTATCCTGACAGCATTACCAGGACTCACAAAGCACCAGACCCTACCTATCAAAAGGAAACACTGCAAATATTAAACCAGTACATTTCAGAGAATACTGGGGAAAGAGAACAAGTGGCAATGTCAAATAGGAATTACTTAAACAGAATACCTCAGCTCAGTTACACATGCAGAACATAGACCATCACCAAACAAGGAATCGCAATTTAGAAACAGGAAGGCAATAATTAAACTGGGAACACCAAAAGCCAAACTTGGAATGTACAACAACACTGTAGAAATAAAACTATAAATCAATTTCCTCTTGTACCAAACAAAGCGCAGACGTTAATGATGCACATTTCCCAGAGCTTTCATATTCCAGTTATTAAATTCAAAATAAAGAGATATCTTTCTACCATTTGTGCATTTTTTTTCAGTTGCAATTGCTCCAGTCACTTTCTTCTGGTTTCTTCATGTTTTCTGCTAACTCTCCATCGTCTGCTGTCCATTTGTCCTTTCTTCTCTCTTCTAGTTTTCTTTCCATCCTCTCTCTCTACATCTGCTTTAACATACTAATCTTTCTCCTTTTGCTCTTTCCTCATTCTTATTTCATCCACACAAATTTTACCCCTCCATCCTCAATCCCCACTTACTCTCCCAATACCCGGCCAATTGTAGATTTTTCATCCCTCCCACACAAAATATTTTTCCCCTCTCCATTTTACTCTCCCAGCCCCATCCCATTCTAATCCTCCCCCAACATCAGCTCCCTTCTAGTTCCAGTCTCACCCAGCATCCATTCCCTTCTAGTCCCTGCATCAGCCCATTTCCAGTCCTAGCCCCCCATCAACCCATTTCCAGTCCTAGCTCCCCCATCCATTTTCAGTCTGAGTCCCTTCATCAGCTCATTTCCAATCCTAGCCCCCCATCAGCCCATTTCTAGTCATTTCCTAGCCCCACCATCAACCCATGTCAAATCCTAGCTCCCCTCCACTCAGCCCAATTCCAGTCCAAGCCCCCATGAGCCTACTTCCAGTTCTAGCCCCTCCATGAGTCCATTTCAATTCAAGCCCCCACCACAGCCCATTTCCAATCTTAGCTCCCCCCAACAGCCCATTTCCAGTCCTATCCTAGCTGCTCCGTCAGCCCATTTTCAGTCCTAGCTCCCTTCCCTCACAGCCCATTTCCATTCCGAGCTCCCTCCCCATCAGCTATTTGCAGTTCAAGCCTCCCCGTCCACTCAGTCCATTTCCATTCATAGCAATCCCCCAACCCATTACCAGTCCTAGCCCCCCATCAACCCATTTTCAGTTTAAGCCCCCCCTATAACCCATTACCAGTCCTAACCCCCCCATCAGCCCACTTCCAGTCTTAACCCCATCAGCCCATTTCCAGTCAGCCCCCCATAGCCCATTGCCAGTCCTAACCCCCCCATCAGCCCACAGCCCATTACCAGTCCTAACCACATCAGCCCACCTCAAGTCCTAACCCCTCCCCATCAGCCCATTTCCTGTCCTAGCGCCCCCATAGCCCATTAGCAGTCCTAACCCCCCCATAGCCCATTAGCAATCCTAACCCCCATCACTCTATTTCCAGACAGCCCCCATCAGCCCACAGCCCATTTCCAGTCCTAACCCCCCATCACCCCATTTCCAGTCAGCCTCCATCAACCCCTAGCCCATTTCCAGTCCTAACCCCCCCACCCCATTTCCAGTCAGCCTCCATCAGCCCCAGCCCATTAGCAGTCTTAACCCCCCCTAACCCATTTCCAGTCCTAACCCCCCCCAGCCCATTTCCAGTCCTAACCCCCCCCCCCTCACCCCATTTCCAGTCAGCCTCCATCAGCCCCAGCCCCTTTCCAGTCCTACCCCCCCCGGCACATTTCCAGTCCTAACCCCCCTCGCACATTTCCAGTCCTAACCCCCCCTCACCCCATTTCCAGTCAGCCTCCATCAGCCCCAGCCCATTACCAGTCCTAACCCCCCCCTAGCACATTTCCAGTCCTAACCCCCCATCACCCCATTTCCAGACAGCCTCCATCAGCCCCCCAGCCCATTACCAGTCTTAACCCCCCCCCTTCCCTTCCCTTCCCTTCCCTTCCGGCAAATTAAAAAAAAACAAAAACTTGGCTCTAGCTGCTGCCGCTGCCGCGTCCGTCGCAGCAGCGGCAGAATGGAGTGTCCCGCGGGGCCCCCTCTCCTCGTTGAGCCCTCTGCAAGGGCTTTCAGATTCGCGAAGGGAGAGTGCTCCCTCGCGTCTCTGTAAAGCCCGCAGGGGCTAATGGGAAATTTCCCATCTGCCCCTTTAGACGCGAGGGGCTGATGGGAAATTTCCCATTAGCCCCTGCGGGCTTTACAGAGACGCGAGGGAGCAGTCTCCCTTCGCGAATCTGAAAGCCCTTGCAGAGGGCTCAACGAGGAGAGGGGGCCCCGCGGGACACTCCATTCTGCCGCTGCTGCGACGGACGCGGCAGCGGCAGCAGCCAGAGACAGTTTTGTTTTTTTTTTAAATGTAATTTAAAAAAAAAAAAGCAGAATGTTCTTTGCGCGGGGCCCCCTGAAACGCGGGGCCCTGTGCAAAAAACATTCTTGCTCAATGGACGGGCCGGCCCTGTCCTCCTGATCGCTGCTGTCAGAGATTCTCTTTCCTACCTTGGCCCTTGCTACTGGAGAGAACTGAATCACGAAGTAAACACCTGGCAATGCTCTGATGACATCATTTCTTGGCTGACCTCTGTGAAAGGTCAACCTGGTGCTGAGTGGTAGGGAATATTCCTTAGTCGGTTCCTTTGCATAGAACTTTTCATGGCTGACAGATATGTTTTTTTATGGTAAGATTTTTTTTTGATTGTGTGAGTGCTATTTGGTAAGCTTATGATTTAGAACATAAGAACATAAGATATGCTATACTGGGTCAGACCAAGGTCCATCAAGCCCAGTATCCTATTTCCAACAATGGCCAATCTAGGTCATACATACCTAGCAGTTTCCCCAAAAGACACAGGTTCCGAAATGCTTGTACTGGGTCAAGCATTGATATCCTGGATCCCTTCTTAATAATGGTTTATGGACCTTTCCTCCAGGAACTTGTCCAAACCTTTTTTAAACCCAGCTACACTAACAGCCGAAATTTACTACATCCTCCGGTAACAAATTCCAGGGTTTGATTACACGTTGAGTGAAAAAAATATTTTCTTTTATTAGTCTTAAATAGTTTACCCTGTAGCTTCATTGCATGTCCCCTAGTCTTTCTATATTCTGATAACGTAAACTATTGATCTACGTTTACCCGTTCCACTCCGTTCATTAAGTTATAGACTTCTATCATATCTCCCCTCAGCCATCTCTTTTCCAGGTTAAAGAGCCCTAACCTTTTTAGCCTTTCTTCATAGGAGTATCCTTCCATCCCCTTTACCATTTTGGTTGCTCTTCTCTGAACCTTTTCTAATAACGCTATATCCTTTTTAAGATACGGCGACCAGAATGGCACACAATATTTAAGGTGCGGTCTCACCATGGAACGATATAGAGGCATTATAATATCTTTTGTTTTATTTTCCATTCCTTTCCTTATGATACCTAGCATTCTATTTGCTCTCTTGGCTGCCGCTGCACACTGGGCCGAGGGTTTTAACATATTATCCACAATGACGCCTAAATCTTTTTCCTGGGTGGTGGTTCCTAATGTGGAACCTTGCATTGTGTAACCATAGTTTGGGTTGTTCTTCCCTAGGTGCATAACTTTGCACTTGTCACATTAAATTTCATCTGCCATTTTGATGCCCAGTCTTCCAATTTATCAAGATCCTCTTGCAATTTTCCACAATCCTCTTGGGTTTTAACAACTTTAAATAGTTTTGTGTCATCTGAAAATTTGATAACCTCACTCATTATTCCACTTTCCAGGTCATTTATGAATATGTCAAGAAGTAGCGGACCCAGCACAGATCCCTGGGGTACACCACTATTCACCTTTATCCATTGGGAAATTTGGCCATTTAGCCCAACCCTCTGCTTTCTATCTTTTAACCAGTTCCTGATCCACAGTAGTACACTGCCTCCTATCCCATGACTCTTTAGTTTTGCCAAAAGTCTCTGATGACGGACCTTGTCAAAGGCTTTCTGAAAGTCCTGATACACTATATCAACTGACTCACTTTTGTCCACCTGTTTATTCACACTTTCAAAAAAACATAATAGATTAGTAAGACAAGATCTTCCTTGTCTAAAGCCATGTTGGCTGTCTCCTATTAGGCCATGACTATCTACATGCTGAGTAATTTTATTCTTTATGATGGTTTCTACCATTTTTCCCGGTACTGACGTGAGGCTCACCGGTCTGCAATTTCCCGGATCACCCCTGGAACCCTTTCTAAAAATTGGTGTTACAATGGCGATCCTCCAATCTTCAGGTATTAGAGATGATTTTAATGATAGTTCACAGATTACTAATAGCAGGTCTGCAATCTCATATTTCAGTTCTTTCAACACCCTTGGATGTATACCATCTGGCCCAGGTGATTTGCTACTCTTCAGTTTAATAGTTGTAATACATCTTCCCGATGTATCAATATTTCCTTCAATTCTTCCACACCTTTAAATACAACTTCAGTCATGGGTAACATCCCTACATCTTCCTTAGTAAAGACCGAAGCAAAGAATTCATTCAGTATCTCCGCTATCGCCTTGTCGCCTCTTAGTGCCCCTTTAACTCCTCTATCATCTAATAGACCAACTGACTCTCACAGGTTTTTTGCTACGAATGTACTTGAAAAAATCTTTATTTCGCCTTTTTGCTTCTGCAGCAAGCTTCTTCTCAAATTCTCCCTTTGCCTGCTTTATCAATGCCTTGCATTTGACTTGCCAGCGCTTGTGCTGTTTCCAGGTTTCGTCGTTTGGCTCTTTTTTCCATTTCCTGAAAGATGCTTTTTTGGCAACAACAGCCTCTCTGACCTCACCTTTAAACCATGCTGCCAGTTTTTTGGACTTCCTTCCACTTTTCTTAAAGCGTGCAATACAGCTGGTCTGGGCTTCCAAGATAGTATTTTTCAACAACACCCAAGCTTGATGTAAGTCTTTAACCTTTGCAACTGCTCCTTTTAGTTTTTTCTTAACCATTTTCCTCATTTTATCATAGTCTCCCTTTCGAAAGTTAAAAGGTAGCACTGTGGATTTCCTTACTATCCCTCCTCCACTAATTAAATCAAAGGCGATCATGCTATGATCACTATTGCCAAGTGGCCCCAACATCCTTATCTCTTGCACTAGATCTGGTGTTCCACTAAGGACTAGGTCAAATATGGCTTCCCCTCTGGTCGGTTCATGAACCAGCTGCTCCAAGAAGCATTCATTTATGTCATGTAGGAACTTTATCTCCCTAGCATGTCCTGCAATGACACTGACCCAGTCGATACTGGGGTAATTGAAATCACCCATTATTATTACTGCACTGTAACTTTTTTTAGCTTCCTTGATTGCTTTGAGCATTTCATCATCCATTTGTTCATTCTGGCCAGGCGGTCGATAGTACACCCCCACTGCCATCGCCTTCCCCTTTGTACATGGAATTTCAATCCATAGAGATTCTACAGCAAATTTTGTTTCCTCAAAACTTTAATCCTTTCTGACTCAATGCCCTCTTTAACATAGAGCACAGCCCCTCCACCAATTTGATCAGCTCTATCATTACGATATAGTTTGTACCCAGGTATCACAGTTTCCCACTGGTTGTCCTACTTCCACCATGTCTCTGATATTCCAATCATATCTAACCTCTCATTTAGTGCTATATATTCTAACTCTCCCATCTTATTTTTTAGACTTCTAGGATTTGCATACGAGCATTTTAGAGACTGTATTTTATTCATATCAATTTGGCTATTGGTAGAAATGGGTAATTTGGGATCTTTAAGCTCTGTCTGCTCCATACTCGAGGGCATTTGGGCTACTTTACTCTTTTTTGGAACCTCTCTGCTTTTGGTAGTATCCTCCAAGGATACATTTTTCCGAACCATCCGCTCTTGGGCGACTGTCAGCTTTCCCCTATTATCTAGTTTAAAAGCTGCTCTATCTCCTTTTTAAAGGATAATGCCAGCAGCATGGTTCCATTCCGGTTAAGGTGGAGCCCATCCCTTCAGAAGATCCCCTCCTTTCCCCAGAATGTTCCCGAGTTCCTAACAAATCCAAAACCCTCATCTCTGCACCATTGTCTCATCCACGCATTGAGACTCCGGAGCTCTTCCTGCCTGTTGGGTCCTGCACGTGGAATGGGAAGCATTTCGGAGAATGCTACCCTGGAAGTTCTGGATTTGAACTTCCTACCTAAAAGCCTAAATTTAGCCTCCAGAACCTCCCTACCACATTTTCCTATGTCATTGGTACCGACATGTACCAAGACAGCAGACTCCTCCCCAGCACTATCTAAGACCTTATCTAAGTGGTGCGTGAGGTCCGCTACCTTCGCATCAGGCAGGCATGATTTTGTGCAGTATTAGTGAAATCTATATTGGTTGAGTTGTTGGAGGTGTAGCTGATGACTTATTGTGTGAGGAGTGGAGCAAGATGTGCATTTTTACTCATTCCGTTCTTGTAGTTTGTGAGCATTGGAATTTTAAATGGAGCTTGCTTGTTTTCTATTAGGAATGATTCCCTCGCTTACAGCAAAATTTCATTTGCTTTAGGAAGGACTTTTCATTGTTAGTGGCTTTATTGAATGTTTGCTTGATAAAGAATAAGAATGATTTTGATTCATGATTTGATATTTATCCATAAGCTCTCTATGTAATGGAGACTTGTTTGTCTGGTTGGATGCCACAGGGTTATAAGTGTTTTCTATGGGACAGAAATGGTAAGAGAATGGGGGTGGCCATTATTTTCCATCAACATTTGCTTTGAGGAGTAGCCTAATGCTTAGGGCACTGGTTTAGTAACCAAGAGACCAGGGTTTGATTCCCACTGATAGTCCTTGTAGCCTTGGGCAAGTTACTTAAGTCTCCAGTGCCTCAGAAGAAAGACCTGGTAATCTACTTCTGGTCACACTACCAAGGAGCTGCTAGGTCAACATTGAATCAAAGCCACACATTGTATTGCCTGAAACCCAATAGCAAACTGTTCCTTTTTCAGTCTCTGACAGGTCTAAGGCCCTAGCTTGTGGGTCCAGGGCAATTGCCAGGTTGCAACCCCCCCCCCCCCCCCAATGCCATTCCTGACATCTGCTGTCTTTTATTTTGTACAATACAGAGGGAAATGCACTTCTATTTCTGTTATGTTGCACTACATGCAGCATCTGGCTTTCTGAGGTTTTAGTTTAATTTTTGTCAATATATTTCTCTTTTCATTTTGTGCTCATATATTGAGGAAACCCTATCTGTAATGTGTGTGTGTGTCTGTACAACCAATGCTGAGTATTCTGTTAGTATGGAATTTCTGTTTAAGAATTTGTAGCAATCTGGCTTTTTCAGTTTGCATATTGCCCTCTCTGCAGTTATTTTTGGTAGTCAGGCGGGGCATGGGCAGAGCATGGCTAGCAACAGGTAGCGAGTGGGAAGCGGGGTTTTCTCTTTCAAAACGTTGGCAACCCTATGTGCAGTGTTACTAATCATCTTGAAATATGTGACCTTGAAGCAAAATAGCTGGGGAGAAGGTAGGCATAGCAATACTTCACACACTGAGTTCAGCTCATGAGAAGGCAGATATACCCATACAAGATCACTCAAGTAACCCGGAGACAGGCCATGCCGTAATTATACATAAAGGCCACTAATGTAAAAATGATTCAGTCCCGAACAGGAAGCCAATGTAAGCAAATTAAAAATGGAGTGGCAGTAAATAGATAAATGGCAGATAGAAAAATTCATTTTTGGGATTTTAGAAATCACACACTTCTTTTTCAAAAGATACTTAATATTTGAAAATAATATTCGCTGAATTAGGTTTAGAGAACCCCAAACAGCTAAACTATGTAAGTATGTTTATCCTGGAGGAATACATACTGCCATTTGGTTGAAAAATGACAAGAACAGACGTGGACCCTGAGGGAAACTAGACATATGTTAAGACAGCAGAGATTGCTGTTTTGGAAACCCCATGTAGCATTCAGTATTTCGAAACACAGCAATTCCTCTATGTGTACAGTACTTCAAAAGGTTCTTAAAAACATATCTACCCTGGTCTATTTTACTATTGAGGCCTATACAATAAGGAGGCAATTTTATAAGGGTCGCTTAGTTTAACGTGTTTTATAGTTATTTTATAATATCAGGTAGTGCATACTTTATAGAATAGGGCATACATGGTAAGAGATGTATGCCGAACTGAGACATACCAACTTAAAACACTTTGCATAAACGCCCAAACCTAGATTTGTAGAAATCTCACATAGGTTATATTTTATAATATGCGGAAATAAATTTAGGCTCTGCCCCTGTGCTGGCCCACTTTGAAAGTAGAGGCCATCACCTTGACGAGTGTGCTTACAGAATAGTGTCCACCTAAACTATAAGCATTAGCCATTGAAAGTAAGTAACTTAAGCCCATTGATGGTATGTAACTTTATGCGGCTCATTCTGAAATGACTTACAAAGAGGATACGCTTATAAGCTGGTACCTTGTTGGCATACATTTTCACATACGTCCATTCTAAAGTAGAGTGAAAGCACAATGCAAGCAATACATAGATTTTTAAGCTAAGCGGTATTTTACCAGAGGTCATTTATGTGCACAAATAATTAAAATGGTAACATTTTAATGTGTACTTGCTGCATAAATCTAGGCAGTTCCTCCATTTGTAAATCACAGCATTTACATGTGGAAGTTAGAGTACGCATGAATATGAGATTTTAGAAAGCCACTGGAGATCCACACCGCATGAAAATTCCAAGGGAGTGTGGAAGAGGCCATGGTTTGGACATGGCCTAGGCTGGTCAATGTATTCCTCATTTTACAAAGGGAAGATGCTGTGTATGATTGCTGAAATTTCCAGATTTTAATAAGATGATTCATTTTGAATATATGAGGGGAGAGAATTCCAGAAGAGTGGGGCATGGCAAGCGAAGGCAATGTTTCTGAGCCAATCAAATTAATAATGTTCAATAGATGGAATTTCTAGCATGTTAGATTGAGGCAATCTAAGCTGCTTTCTTGGATTATTAGAAATGAGAAAGGGGAATAGATAAGCAGGATAAAACATACAAAGAGTAATTATCAGGATTTTGAATTTGATTCTACTGTCAATGGACAGCCAGTGTTGCTCATAACAATGGCAAAATAACACCATGTCAGCATAACAGACAATTACAACATTTGAGATAAACTTGAGATTAGCAATAATAAATAGCAATTGATACAATACAACACTACATTGAGGAGAGATCCCTAGATGTGGTGTACTGAGATTTCAATAAAACCTTTGACACCGTTCCGCACAGGCAACGTAAACAAACTGAGCACAGTAGGGATGGACCCTAAAGTTACGGCTTGGGTTAGAAATTGGTTGAGTGGGAGGCGACAAAGGGTACAGATAAATGGAGCTTACTCTGAGGAGAAGGAGGTTACTAGTAGAGTGCCACAGGAATCTGTCCTTTTTCCAATTCTTTTTAACATCTTTGTTAGGGAAATTGTGGAAGGGCTGTAAGGTAAGATTTGCCTCTTTGAGGATGATACCAAAGTCTGCAATAGACACCCAGGAAGGAGTAGATAACATAAGGAGGGATCTAGCTAAACTTGAAGAATGGTCTAGAATTTGACAGTTGATATTTAATGCTAAAAAATCATGCATTTGGGCTGCAAAAATCCAAGGGAGCGGTACAGTGTAGGGGGTGAAGTACTTCTGTCCACAAAAGAAGAGTGGGACCTGGGCGTGATTGTGTCTGACGATCTAAAAGTAGAAAAGGCGATGGCAAAAGCTAGAAGGATGCATGGGTGCATAGGGAGAGCTATGGCCAGTATAAAAAAGGAAGTGATAGTGCCCTTGTATAAGTCTTTGATGCAACCTCATTTGGAGTATTGTGTGCAATTCTGGAGATCGAACCTTCAAAAGGATATAAATAGATTGGAGTCTGTGCAGAGGGTGGTTACTAAAAGGGTTAGTAGTCTTTATTATAAAGCCTATGAGGATAGACTTATGGATCTTAATATGTATACTTTAGAAGAAAGGCGAGATAGAGGACATATGATAGAGATGTTTAAATACCTCCATGGCATAAATGCACAGGAGAAGGGCCTCTTTCGATTGAAAGCAAGCTCTGCTATGAGGGGAAATAGGATGAGGGTGAATGGGGATAGATTTAGGAGTAATATGTGGGGATATTTCTTTATGAAAGGAGTGGTAGATGCGTGGAATAGTCTCTCAGTGGAGGTGGTAGAGATGAGGACAGTATCTGAATTCAAAAAAGCATGGGACAAACACAGAGGATCTCTAAGGGAAAAAAAGGGAACTATTGTAGTAGTTGATATGGAAGGACAGACTAGATAGGCCATGCGGTCTTTTTCTGCCATCATGTTTCCATGTTTCTATCTTTCTAATGTCAGTAGTCTGCATCTTTTTTTTTTATAATTACATATTTATTGATGTTTTGAAATTATACAACAACAAAACACAGAAAGAAAAAGTAAAATCTTGATAAAGTACACATTAAAGCATGCCAAAAAGTAATAAATAAAGAAAAAAATGGAAGTTAGCCCACATCAAGGGATCAATGACTAAATGAAAGAAAAATACAAATGTAAAGGAAAACAAGAGATAATGATCTCACAAAAGCTGCAAACTAAATCTCCAAAAGAGACCGTGTAAAAACAAGTCTCTAAAACCCTTCAACCTTCCTCAGCCACAAGGGCAATCATTTCCTTACTAACCAGAAGTTTCTCCAAGTGAGAAGGGTCAAGAAATACATGTTTCACCCCCAGCAGTGTAACAAGACACTTACAAGGAAATCTTAAATAAAAGGTACCAGAAAGACCCAGTACCCTAGTAGTCTGCATCTTAAAATAACATAGTAGAAATATGATACAATGTCAATAGAATGCAAATGACATACGTTAATAGGCAGCACAGTAGAACACTCAAATAACAGGGATTTCTCACATTGTCAGCGCAGTACATTGTCAGTGGAGCACATTGTCAGCACAGACAACACTCTAGAACATTCTTACAATATAGGGCCCCTTTTACTTAAACCCAGTGAACAGTTAACATGCATTTTAATGCCCAGCAAATACCAGGAACACTAACTTGCATGCATAATTATCGGCCATCGCATGATGGGGCAGAGTGTGTGTGTGGAGAGCACATTACCACTGACAGGAGGGCAATTGCCAAATGTGACTCTTAACGCAAGTTCACCTAAAGATATCTGGAAGCAATTTTTCACAGTTTTGCACATACCATGATAATAATAAGCCTTACTCTTGAGCCAAGGTAGGTATGTGGAGTATGATCTCAGTTTCTCAAATTTACTGCTACTATTTGCCATAATGCTTGCATCATACCAAAGAGAGAATCTCTATGGATCTCTAAGGAAATTCATAAGATATAACGTGACTAGGCAACTTGTCAAGGTATGATTGGAAATTTCTTTTTAATCAGGACAGTGGCTCCCAATCCAATGGGAAATATTTCTGTATTTTTCTGCCACATTGTCTTGGTCTCCGACTGCATTTCTTGGTATTTCAGGATCTTCTCCCTCTCCACATGATTCACAGAATAATCACTTGGAACTGACACCTCTATTAATGCTCTCACAAAAAAAAAATACATGTTAAAATGCCATTTGATGAGTTATACGGTATTTTTTAATGAGGTCAATCTATTACTGTACACACAAACCCATAAATGCATTGGCTAAGTAGTGTGATAATTGTTAGTGTGGGTTATTCCTTTCCCAGCACTATATACCACTTACCCTCAGGACGTCCGTTAATCCTCTGGGCTGAGGAATCACCTTACCTTCTCTGTCTGGAATTCCAGGGGAAGAAACACACACACTCGCACATAAGTAGTATGTAAGTTTATTCCACATGTTAGAGGGGCTGTCTGTCTTTTATACATTAACAGAAACATATACATACGTCATCAACTCATCCCCTGAGGCCCACCACACCTTATCAGTAACTTCACAGATGTTAGTCGTCTCCGTGTAGAACAATCAATTTGTCTTAGCACAGCACATTCCTTTCCATATATAGATATATACAGGATTCCTATTTTCCCCTGTGGGCCTCTTAGTCCTGCTACACACTTTAAGCTTTATTTTTTTCCCTATCAATCCCCTCTTTGGGCCTGCATAGGCCCACTATAAGAACAGCCAAACAGTCTTCCGAAGGACAGTTAAGCAGACATTATTAACTGGAGGTCAGTGGTGGGGCGCTCAGGTGCATCAGCCACTGTGGAAACAGGTGTATAAGAGTACATAAAAGTGGTGGAGTTCTGCAGGGCCTAATTCAGCGGTGATAGCGGGGGTCTGTAAAACTGGGATCCAGGAAGTCCAGCTAAGGGCATCCAAGCAAACTGAATCCAAGTTGCATTGTTCTCTGTCCGATGTGCCTGTGTCCAAGATCGTTCATTTGTAAAATAGTATGTAGTCAGCACAATGACGACCGAGATCAATAATAAACAAGAAAGGGCCAGCCAGGCAGACTTTATGGCTGGGGCGAGTCAGGCATCTTCCAGGAATCCTCCGGTGCACTCTTGACGCGTGAAGCGTGTACCCAGGTCAGATGCTTATCAGTCAGCACAGCTGTGCGAGTAACTGCAATAATCTCCTCTGGATCTCCAAACGGCGGATCCCACTGGCCCTTCTTATGAAACAGCTTTACCAGCACACGGTCTCTCGGGCGGAATGGGTGCGTCGGTTCTGTAGAAGGAAAAGGGAAAGCATTGTACACTTGTTCAGACACCGTGCATAAATATTTAGCTAGCTGTGTAGCATATTCTTCCTGTGCTAGCAACAAGTCATCCACCATTATCACCGTTCCCTCAGGCCATTTCCAGGGGAAGGGGAAGGGTTGTTCCATCAGAATTTGAAAAGGAGAGAATACAGATGCCCCGGGGGTTAGCCTAATCTCTGCCAATTGTAAATGGGGGCGCTGGGTGAGAATGTCCACAGTCTTGGCAAAGGCAAATATTAGTGTGACTTGCAAAGGATTGTGGGAAATGTAGTCCATTCATACCAGAATCAGCCGTTCACAAATAAATGAGTTGTGCTTGCTCGAGTGTAAGCAAAGAAAATATATTTTATTTATGGGGTTATTTCTCCCACACAGATTTACTTGGTAGCACAAAAGGATACTTGCTTTCAGTATTATACTTAGGGAAAAACAAATCAGGAACAACAACTGAACTTCTTAAGCAATCAATCAAACAATAAAGACCTTGATGGGAACAGAAAGGTCTTTCTGTGGGCTCCTGCTAATATCTTTTAGCAGTGCTCCAAAAACAAAACAAAACCCAAAACGTAATCAAAAAACTGTTCTTTTTCAAGGATAACTTCTTGTATTTTCACACACACCCAGAAGTGTCCTTTCAGAGCTCACATGCAATTATGCAAGGCTTAATTGCTAACAATTAACCAGCTGCAAACCTTTTGGCTGGTTTACTTTCTATACGTGGCTCAAATCCTACCCAAAAGCTTTCTTGTAAACTTTTCTGGGTAGATAAAAGAACAGGATATATTTCTTTTTGATGGTTGTATTTGTGAAAGTACGAGGGCCGTTTTTTTTTCAACCTCCGATCGCTCCGTGCAGACGCTACGCGGGAAGCAGAAAGCGGGCATGCGCTGTAGGCGACTGCACAGCTCTTGCACTACACACTCCGCCATTGTTGACATTCAGGCGTCAGTCGGCGTTGTGCTACAGCCACGTAAACATGTCCACCATGATTGATGCTCCCTCCAAGTGTGAATTGCGAAGTGTGATTCGTTTTCTACAGGCTGAAGGCCATAGTGCTGCAGAAATCCATTGGAGAATGAGTCGTGTGTATGGGGAAAACTTCATGAGTGATGGTGTTGGGCCAAGGACGCAAATCTGTCATTTCAGATGACCTGGTGCAACGAGTTGACAGAATGGTTAAAGAAAACCGCAGATTCACCATTACTGCTTTGTCTACGGAATTTCCAGAGGTTTCAAGGTCTGTTTTGTACTCTATTGTTACTGAACGGTTAGGCTACAAAAAACTTTGTGCACGTTGGGTCCCAAAAATGTTGACGGACGGCCACAAAAGCGCTTTCAAACCAATGAGGACCTTCAAACCAACGTCAAGGACTACTTGAATTCATTGGCGGCAACTTTCTTTGCAGAGGGTATTGAAAAGCTTGTCCACAGATTTGACAAATGTCTCAATCTCTTCGGTGATTATGTCGAAAAGTAACCGTAAGTGTACCAATCTTTTGGTAATAAAATTATTGTTTTATATGAACTTGTCTTTTATTTATAGCCTATCGGAGGTTGAAAAAAAAACGGCCCTCGTATATTACCACAGAAGCCTAGATAGAGAGCAATCCATGTATTCACTCTGATCATTTAAAGTATCTCCTTCTTCTTCAACTATCATAGAATCAATATCATGGACTGGCACAGGGGAATTCCTTAATGGAGCACTCTCAGGACAATACTTGTTTCCCTGCTGTCTTCCAAGTGAAGAGCTAGGGCATAGATCAGTGTTCATACCTGAGCTTTCATTGCTGTTAGGGTTCCTCTCCAGATATCCTGGCCAGTATGTAGTCCAGTTTTTATGTCCAGCCTTCCAATCAAGATCCCTGGACACTGGGTCTCTCTTCACATACCTTCTTGCACTGGTCTTAGGGCCCCTTCCAAATGCAGCCGTCTCCCTCACAGGTGCCGTCCGGGGATTCCTGGTTCTGTAACCCCACTCCTCTGGCTTTCCCCAGTCCAATGGCGTATGCTTGCCTCTGGAATGACTCCCAGCCCACGTACTGCTATGGACTCCTTTAGACCTTCAAGATGCTTTTCTCTTCTTTCTTCCACGCTGCTTCTTGCTCTCTCTGTCCTTGAGCTCTGGGTTCCTCATCAACTCCAACTCCAACTCTTTCTGCTGCCACTGCTGATGCCTCTGCTGATTCTGTGTAGAATAGGCTTTACTTTTAACTTGTTTAGAGGGATACTCCACCCTAGCACAGCTCAGCTGTGCTGAATCAAGCCCTGCCCTTGGAGATGAGTGCTTGGGGATTACCTCATAGCTCTCCTGATTGAACACACGTTTCCCCACTTCAGCTCTTCTATAGGGTGTTTGAAACCTGGTGCATTCTGGGACTGGTAGCCTTTTATGAAAACATTCTGTTTTATTATTTCTACCAGCAAAGACAGGTTGCTTGTTCAGAGCCAATTCACCTCTATTATAGCTCCTTCCTGAACTATGATAAGCTTCCTTATCACACAATACAGCCGGTAAATACACTGGCCACCTTCCTGGGGCATGTTGTGTAGCCTTTTTTAATTTTTCTTTAATTGTTTGATTCATTTGTTCTACTATCCCTGATGACTGTGGGTGATATGGGACATGAAATTTCCAATCAATGGCAAACATCTGAGTAATCTATTGTAACACCTTAGAGGTGAATGCTGGTCCCTGATCAGAATCTATAGAAAGGGTACACCCAAAGTGGGGAATAACTTCCTTACAGAGAATTTTTGCTACTGTTCTAGCATCTTCCTTGGTCATGGGAAAAGCCTCTGGCCACTATCTACAATGACCAACAAATACTTATAACCCCCTATTGATCGTGGCATACATGTGAAATCTACTTGTAGGGCCTGAAACGGGCCTTGGGGTGGGGGTAAATGTTGCAATTGTCCTATTGCTTTTCCCTGCTGAACATTATACCTAGCACCATACTAAGCATTGACTCAATTGTGATGCCACTAAATGAGGCAAATCTCTGCAAACAAATATTTCATGTAACTCCTTAAGAATCGTCTTTCTGTTTTTATGCCCTACCCCATGTACTTGACCAATTAAGAGAGGGGCTGCCATTTTTGGTAGTCCTCTTGGGCACCCCCCCCCCTTTTTCCTGCCAAATCTGTGCTGAATTTAAACTCATATTATGCTCTTCCTAATACATAATATCCTCGGGATCTGCAGCAGCCTGCAAGTGGTACAAAGGAAAAGAATGCTCAAGAAGAGAAACATAATATTCAGACAACGGAGGATCAGACAAATAATAAGAAACTGTCAGCATGCCCTGAGAGATATTATTACTACGTAAGAGTTCAATTTGGGACTGTGCACACTGTTTGGCTGCAAGATCAGCTAAGGCATTACCTTTAGAGGCAATAGAAATGTCATATCTGTGTGCAGTACATTTAATAACGGCGACTTCTTTGGGGTGTACATAAGGTGGCCAGCAGTTCGTTAACCAATTGTGCATGAGAAATTGGTTTACCGTCTGCTGTTTTCCATCCCCTACGCCCCCATAAAAGACCAAAATCATGCAACACCCCAAAGGCATACCTGGAATCTGTATAAATGTTAACACGTTTATCAGCAAATAATTCAGAGGCTCTAGTAAGCGCTACCAATTCTGCAGCTTGTGCAGAACCATAAGGTAATAACTGGGCTTCATGCAAAATATTTGGGAGTTCTACAATGGCATAAGAAGCAATGTAGGCGTTATCTGCGGGATGGATACAGCTCCCATCCACAAATATATGTGGAGCATCTGGGAGCGGGGAGGAGGGCAAATCAGGACGTACTGAAGTCTCAAAGTTAATCAACTTTAAGCAAATATGTTGTTCTTGGGGCAACTCGGAATCATCTACTGGGCATATTAAGGCCTGCAAGGCCAGCATAGGGGTAAAGGCAGCGGATTGCTGTTTAACCGACAACCCTTCAGTAGTTGTTAAAATCACCTCATACCCACTAAGGCGCTGGGCAGTCATGTATTGCGTAGTAAGGTTCTTTAACACATTCAAAACAGAATGGGTAGAAAACAGAATAGTCTCATGAGACAGGGTAATCGGGATAGTTATCTGTATGGCAATAGCCGAAGCTGCCAGGGCTCGCAAACATGCAGGCATACCCTGTACCTGGAGGGGAAATTTTTCCAATAAATATGCGACTGGGCGCATTCCCCCCCCCCCCCCATGGTCTTGAGCCAAAATAACTGCCATAGTTCCTCCCTCTTCCCTTACATATAAGTAGAACATTTTCCCATAATCGGGTAGTCCAAGTGTAGGAGCCGAGATAAGCAGCTTTTTCAAAGTAACAAATGCAGAAAACATTTCTTCGGTCCATTCAATAAATGCAGAGCCTGGTAACTTCAAAGTAGCCCTTCGCAATATGGAATCACAATAAGCACAGTCCGGGATCCAAGCATGACAGAAGGATACTAATCCAAGGAAAGCCAGCATCTGTGTCACTGTTGTTGGAGGAGATAATTTTATAATTGCCTGTACTTGAGCGGGAGAGAGCACGCCGGTTTCCAGGGGACAGCACAAACCCCAAGTAGGTAACATGCTCACTAACATAGTATGGTGCTCTGTAAAAGAACTCGAAAGTCTACTATAACTTTTTTTTGACAAATTTCAATAAACAACTCTATATTAAATTCTAAAAAGCCGAGGCCTCAGAATCACGGGCTGCCACCGACTTAATAAAAAACGTCAGGCGGACTAATGCCACTGTTGCATCAACGGCCTTCACTTGGCTTTTGAATTGTTAATAGACTTGTTCATTATTTTTAACTATAATTTATACTTTATATTTAAACTGATTCCCAAAAGTGACACTTTTATGAGCTTGAAGGAAGAATGGCATTGGACTTTGAACCATAAACTTCTCTACTTCTCAACTTCGTCCGACTCCTTCCAAGTCACTTCTGAAAATGCCATGTGATGAGGATCAGTGGATATAATAACTAATATAAACGTAGTGCTTAACTTAAAATGGTGAACTTGTAACTTCCAACTCTTTCCCGTGCATTGCTTTAGATGACAAGTTCACAACTTTTAAGGCGATCCGCTTTAAATGGTGAGCATACAGCTTCAGATGGATTCACATACGACTGCTGATGAATTCCCGAAGCTGTCAAGCGCGCTACTCAAGGCGTTTCACCCATTAGGGTTTCTTCAGGGGAAGCAGTAAAGCTGCACTATAAAATTCAAACATGTAATTTGTTCATTAAGTACGGACTTTCAAAAATGAACTTTTTCATAGACACTAAACCAATGAATCCAAAACCTTACTGGTAATTTATCTCGAACACTGCTTCATGTGACAAACACACTCTCCTTCCAACAGCGGTCAAAAAACGCCGCTCATGCGGACAAGTTAAATAGGGATTGTCAGTCTCTCAAAATAAGTGCAAACAACGAGGAGGAGTTAAATCATAAACAGACCTCCTATTCTATTCTAGCATTCAGCCCATTTGGGATTACTCTTCCCAGCCGGTAGATCCATCATTGTTCATGGTATAACAGAGTCTGTTCTTTAGTTTTGCCAAATTGCGGGACAGTAGCTTGATCAATGCAGAAACATTCAAGCTGCTCAAACTGATGGTGGAATTGTAAACAATGTTCCACTATGGGAGCCTCCCGTCGGCAGCACTTTAGTTTGCTTTTATGTTCTGTAATCCGCAATCTAAAAGATCTATTCGTCTTGCCAACATAGAGCAGTCCACAGGGACACCGTATACAATAAACTACAGAAGTGGAAGAGCAAGAAGTGCGACATAGTAATCTATATATCTTATTGTTATAGACAAATTCTTTTAAGTCCTGAGTAACAGGACAAATATTGCATGTACCACACTTTGTATGACCCATCAGTCTTTCAGCAAGAGGAGCCTCGGGGCGCAGAACTGCTGGACTTAGTAATTCCTTTAGGTTACGTTGTCTTTGCCATACACATCAGACTTTATAGCCCTCTAAACCAGGAATGCTGTTCAGTACATTTCTATGCCTATAAACACTCCGTTGTAATGTAGTACTATATGGCGAAAAAGAGGTCACTAAATTAACTTGTCGATCATCAATCTGTACAGGATCCCGTTCTTGGGAAGAAATAAGTAAATCACGATTACTAAACCGAGCTCTCTGATATGCTTTTCTAAGCACTGGTGCAGGATATCCACGTTGGCGAAAATTTTGACTGAGGACTTTAGACTGAGCCTTAAACTCACTTAACTCAGAGCAGTTATGTCGAAATCTAATAAATTGTGATAAGGGTAAACTATTGCGCAACTGAACTGGATGTGCGCTGGTATAATGCAATAGGGTATTCTTATCTGTTGGTTTGCGATATACCGAGGTGTTCCATCCCAAATGAGACTTTTTCACCAAAACATCCAAAAATGTAATTTGCTCGGTGTGAAAGCTAAAAGTGAAGGTAATTTGTTTATCCCTAGTATTCAGCCATTCAAAAAACTGCTGTAGTTCTACCGATGTCCCCTGCCAAATCACAAAAACATTGTCAATGTAGCATCGCCATACTTTTACATGTTCTTTAAAAGGAGAAGCAAGAATCCAATGCTCACAACACCACTGGAGCTTTTTTTATTTTTTATTAAATTTATTTAACGATACAAAGAACAGCACAATAAGGAATAGCCATTATCAATACAGCATAACAAAGGAAAATACATGAAATGCATCCTGATACTCATCAAGGAGATGCCTAAATAATCCAACACTCAAAACCTGAATGATTCCTGAAATATAAATCAAACTCTGTTTTACATATCAGTGAACCTAATAAAGGAAAAAAAAAAAAAAGAGAAATCAAACACCAAAGAGAGAGCCATTAAGTCTTACCATCCAAAAATATAGTTAACTGTTCTACATCAACAAATACATATCTTTTCCCCTGATACAAAACATGACATTTGCATGGAAATTTTAAGTAAAAAGAAGCCCCTAAAGCAAGAACACGCGGGCGCATGTCCAAAAAGGACTTACGTCGCCGCTGAGTTTCTTTAGAGACGTCTGGAAATATTTGTATGGTTTGTCCACAAAACTTTTCATTCTTTTTTTGAAAATAAGCACGAAGAACTCTATCTTTATCCATCATAGAAACAAAAGTTACCAAAAGAGTAGCCCTGGAATTTATAATATCATTTTCTGACTCAATGAACTCTGAAATATTTAGAGGAGAAGAAGCTGGATGTTGTGACTGAATGCCCATCCCCCCCCCCTCTATCTCCCCACTAAGCACATTACCAACAGGAACATAAAAAAGCTTAGAAATACTGATTGCCTTAGCATCACTAAAACTCAGTATCTCCTGAAAATATTTTTGCAACAAGATCATAGGGGATAAAAAATGTGTCTTCGGAAAATTAAGTAACCGAAGGTTACAGGATCTAAACATATTTTCTAAATATTCATCTTGCCTATGTAACACCAATGAATCTACCGGAATCTTTTCTAATAAAGCCTTATGGGAAAGAAAACTAGAATCCTGAAAGTCAGCCCGCTTTTCTAAAGTTGATATTCTATCCTGATGGTCAGTCAATTTCAAAACAGTCTCATTAGAGAAATCCAAAATCATCATGAGGGAGGAGTGGTCTAGTGGTTAGGACAAGGTACTTCAGGCCGGAGGGCCAGGAGTTCAAGTCCCACCTGGGGACAGCAATCTCAGGCCAGAGGGACTGGGATTTCTAGTCCTATAGGCACCCCTTGTGGTCTTGGGCAAGCCACTTAACCCTCCATTGCCCATGTTCTCTGTAAGTATTAGTGTATGTGTCTCATATCCCCACGTGTTAAATGTATCCCCCAATTGACCGCTTTGACCCAGTGAAAAGCGGGATATAAATACAGCTAAATAAATAAATAAATCTTCAAAGAGGAACCTAAGACAAGCTCCATATGAGAGACAATTGTCGAAATGTCTTTCAGAGAAATATCTGACGGTGGAGGGTGGACTTCAACAACCGGGGGAAAAGAAATCGCAGTAGGCATAGATATAAGTGGCGAAGCAGAGTCTACTCTTAAAAAAGAGGTCGGTAACACTTCCAAAACAGAGTTAACCATTACTGGCTCAGTCAATGATGAAACAACAGCAGACGCTGACTTAAGATCACCGATGGGTGGAGTTACGCCCGTTTCTCTAGGAGAAGGAATAGGGGAAGAAGTACTCACAGCTGACGTATCTACAAGAACATTCAATGCCAACTGGGCAGAGGCAGCTAAATCATGTAACTGTACATGTGCATCCATTGGACCGATAGTCTTCACTGCCTTCACTTGAACAACAGGTGGCGATTTCTTCTTCCTTTTCCCCATAACAGGGAGTAACCTCCTCAACCGACGTGGACCGAAGGGGCGTAGCCTGCCCCTTTGGTCACGCCCCTTCGGGCACGCCCCCAGGAGACGCCCGCGACCACGTCCCGTGGTGGGGCAGATGAATTTAAAGCCCTCAGAGCAGCTCAAGAACCAATCGGGAGAGCCACTAGTGCCAGCAATCATTCAGGGAAATGCAGCAAAGTAAAAGTCCAGCAAAAAATGGCACCTCCCATTGGAGCTTTTTTAAAGAAGTCTTATGTCCATGGGAGGCTAGATGGCAGAGCAAGAATACAGAGTCAGTTTCATATTCTGTGATTGTTTTAGAACATAACAACAAATCATCCATATACTGGAGAAAGGTGGAGGAACAAGGCGGATGCCACATTTCAATTGATGCCTTAAGAACAAGAGAATATGCCACCAGGGAATCAATGTATCCCTGCGGCAGGCGAGTCCAGGTATATTGTTTGCCTGCATGTGTGAAAGCCATATGAGGCTGTGTGATGGGATCAAGTGGTATATTAAAAAAGGCATTAGCTAAATCAATAACCGTGAAGCATTTGGCTTCCATAGGAATAAGAGTAAGTAGCCCGGCAATATCGGGCATCACCGGTGCCAGTGGGACAACAAGCTGATTTACGGCCCGTAAATCCTGGGTAAAACGGAACCCATCCCCCTTAGGGATGGGATTCACGGGAGTATATAAGGAGAAACAGTAGGAACGACAATACCTGCTGCAACAAAATCCTGGATCATGGACTGCAAAACAGTTTCCTTAGGGCCAGACAAAGGGTACTGTCAAATACAGATGACAGTTTGAGGATCCTTCAAACGTGCCACGTACGGTGTACAGGGGACAAACCCGGCATCAGTTGGGGAGGTGGCCCAGAGTTTAGGAGGAATCTTAGACAACCCATGTGCCTCTGTATAAATCATATTTAATAAAAAAGGAGAGTGCAAGGCAAAAGAGCCATCTGAATTACTAATAGTTACTGCTTCTAAGCGACACAACAGGTCCCGCCCCAGGAGACTCACTGGACAGGAGGGAATAATCGTAAATGAATTTGTGAACAGAACAGTATTGTTACTAAGCACGGAGACAGACAACGGGGGTGTAATCCATGTGGGGGTAGAGGTTCCATTTATCCCAACTGAGGCAGGACTTGGCGTTAAGGGTTACCTACAAACAGAGGCATGCAACATAGAGCAAGTCGCTCCCATATCGATTACCAAGCAGACTTGCTGGCCATTAATGCACAACGTACAATAAGGGGGCTCCTTCCATCCACCCGTTAACTGAACCCAGATCGGAACCGTTGCCTCAGGGCAGCCCTATGGGCATTGTGGGGGCTGTTGCCATGTAATAGGGATAACAGGGGTTGTGGGGCTACTAGATGGGGGAGGGAGTGGTGCCGATGGTGTAATGGAAGGGGGCAAGGCTCACCCCCCCTGAGTCGGCACAGAGCCGCTACCTGCCATGTAAGGGCACTCATTTTTCCAATGTCCTTGTTGCTTACAATGAAAACAAATTTGATTCCTAGATATTCCCTGCCCTACTCCTCTTCCACCACCCCGCCTGCCTTGAAACCGGCCCCGCTGTCCCATCCAACCCCGAGATTGCGACCACTGAGGCCCCGGGGGTTGATATCCCCTAGGGTAGGATTGCTGGCAACCAATATCCTGCTGCCAAGCATGAGAAATTTTACCTTTCTTAACATCCATATCTGCAAAGCATCCCGCCGCTTCCTTCATTAATATTACCTTCTCTAATTCTGCCGCAGTCATGCTAAACCAAGCATCTATCATTCACTTACATGCTACAGTCACTTCGGGGCGCATAGTCCCAAAAAGCATCTGAATATACATCCAAGCCATTAGCCCTTCCTGTGATAAATCTGCCTCTTCCTTCCAACACTTACAAAACCTTCGCACAAACTGTGAAACTCCTTCCCCTGGTTCCTGCATGCATGCAATAGATGCAGCAAGATTCTGTTTCGCCCCAAATAAACGTTCAAACTCTTCTAACACTTCATCCCACATCTTTTTTATCACCTCGGGATATCGGAGGGGGTAATTAGAATCATCCGGCATCTCATAAGGATTCGCCAGTGACTTAACTTTCGTAAAATGAGTGGAGGAGTGGCCTACTGGTTGGGGCAAGGTACTTCGGGCCGGAAGGTCGGGGGTTCAAATCCCACTAGAGGACAGCAACATTGGGCCAGAAGGACTGGGGTTTCTAGTCCCACAGGTGCTCCTTGTGGTCTTGGGCAAGCCACTTAACCCTCCATAGCCCATGTTCCCTGTAAAATAGTTCTCTGTGTGCTGTGCTTTCCTGTCTAATCAATGTGTTTATACCTCAAAAATTTCCTGTCATGATTTGACAATTTCCAATCTGTAATCTGATTGCTGGAAGTAGCGGTATACAAATGTATACTAAATAAATAAATAAATAAAAATGAAATGGGGTTTCTTCATCATACCCCAGGACACCCTCAATAATGAGGCGGTAGTCCTGCACTGTGCACTGCAAATCATGAGTCATACGTTGCAAGTAGTGCACAGTGGCAGCTGGGGTTTTCATGGGGTTCAGGGCATGCTGTAAGATAGAAGAAAGGATGGCGGTATCCAGGGGCTTAACAGCAAGCTGGTTACCAATAGTTAGAAAAGGGTACTGGGTGTATATATGGCCCTTAGAGGTAGGGTCTCCTGTCACTCTATCACTATTAGAAGTCCTCACATCATTTGTATCCAGCTTATGAAAGGGGTATGAGGGCTAAGCCCATCCCTATGAGCCCTAGCCCTACTCTGTTCCTGTCCTCCCCCCCCCCCCCGATCTTCGGATGAAGGCATCGGAAGGCGGGGAATTTAGTGGGGGGGTAATAAGGGACTCCGGCGTAGCAAAAGGGACGGAAGGGGAAGCAGCAGTGGACCCTCCAGCCCCTGCTTGCATCCCCAAACTCCCGACAGAGACCTCCGGAGATGTCTTACACAATTGGCGATACATGTTGTCCCTGGGCGCGTCCCGCCCAGCAGGGGCGGGCCCAGATTCGGTCAAGCATGGGCTTGAGTGAGAAGGTAGGGCAGGAGAAGGTAGCCGGGCGGCAGTGGAGGCGAACCAGCAGGCTCCTCCACCTTGCCACGCACAGCCTCATAAGTGGTACATATCTGCTGAAACATTTTATCTATAGGTAATTTCCAGTGGGTGGGGGCACGCCCCGCCATTACTACTGGGGGGTGCACGGTAGAAGCAGCCGCCACCAGAACAATGTCCTCTAATGAATCAGAGTCTCTGGCTGACTTTACAATGGCGGCCAATCCAACCAGGGAGGGGTAAATGGGCTGATACGGCGGAGGGGCCGTGGGCACCCGGGAGGAGGACACCTTGCGTTGGGGCGATTTCGGAGGCAGTTCCCAGGGCAAGTCAAGTACCGGTAGGTGCTGACCATTATAATAAGGAGCCAGTTGTATCCATACAGTACCACATTCCTTCATATAAGATTTTGTCCATTTCGGGTCTCCGGAATAAAAGGGAAAAGCTTACTTATCCCCCAGACACAATCCCCGAATCATATCTAAATGCCAGGCAGAGAAGCTACCCTCCCTGGGAAAAGGATTTGAGCTATGTAAACCTGCTGTCCACCCCGCTATATTATCCACCCAGGGATTAGTATAATAACCCCCTGCCACTCTGTCTACGTATTCCTTCGGTGTCTCCCCATCTGCTGGGGGTACACCGGGAGGGACCGGGGTATGGCGAGAATAGGATGCCTTCTTAGCTGCAGTTTTAAACCTTATCACAACATTTAGCTGCGCACGCACTCCCGCAGATTCTGGAGTGGTCCCCTTACCTTGGGACCCCCCACATCCTCTAATTAATATCCAACAATCGCACGCTTGGCCACTTTCTTTCTGCCAACAACCGCCACTAGCGCTATCACTTCAGGCTGAGGCAGGGGTGTCTTGCCAAGCTCACACAAGCCACAGAGAAGGAAAAGGGTATTACCACAGGTCCAGCAGGACGTCCCTGTTATTCATAGTGCTACCAAAGCACATTCCCGAGACGAGCTACCAAAGCGACGTCAATTTAGAAAGTCTGGAAATCCCAGTGCAATGGGGAAATCCTTACTTCTGACACCAAATTGTTAGCAGTATATACCACTTACCTTCGGGACGTCTGTTAATCCTCTTGGCTGAGGAATCACCTTACCTTCTCTGTCTGGAATTCCAGGGGAACAAACACACACACTCGCACATAAGTAGTATGTAAGTTTATTCCACAGGTTAGAGGGGCTGTCTGTCTTTTATACATTAACAGAAACATATACATACATCATCAGTTCATCCCCTGAGGCCCACCACAGCTTATCAGTAACTTCACAGATGTTAGTCGTCTCCGTGTAGAACAATCAATTTGTCTTAGCACAGCACATTCCTTTCCATATATAGATATATACAGGATTCCTATTTTCCCCTGCGGGCCTCTTAGTCCTGCTACACATAAGAACATAAGAACATAAGATATGCCATACTGGGTCAGACCAAGGTCCATCAAGCCCAGTATTCTGTTTCCAACAGTGGCCAATCTAGGTCATATGTACCTAGCAGTTTCCCCAAGAGACACAAGTTCCACAATGCTTGTACTGGGTCAAGCATTGATTTCTTCGGTCACTTCTTAATAATGGTTTATGGACCTTTCCTCCAGGAACTTGTCCAAACCTTTTTTAAACCCAGCTACACTAACAGCCTATACTACATCCTTCGGTAACAAATTCCAGAGTTTGATTACACGTTGAGTGAAAAAATATTTTCTTTTATTAGTCTTAAATAGTTTACCCTGTAGCTTCATTACATGTCCCCTAGTCTTTCTATATTCTGATAACGTAAACAATCGATCTACGTTTACCCGTTCTACTCCGTTCATTAATTTATAGACTTTTATCATATCTCCCCTCAGCTGTCTCTTTTCCAGGTTAAAGAGCCCTAACCTTTTTAGCCTTTCTTCATAGGAGTATCCTTCCATCCCCTTTACCATTTTGGTGGCTCTTCTCTGAACCTTTTCTAAAATCGCTATATACTTTTTAAGATACGGCGACCAGAATTGCACACAATATTCAAGGTGCGGTCTCACCATGGAACGATATAGAGGCATTATAATATCTTTTGTTTTATTTTCCATTCCTTTCCTTATCATACCTAGCATTCTATTTGCTCTCTTGGCCGCCGCTGCACACTGGGCCAAGGGTTTTAACATGGTATCCACAAGGACGCCTAAATCTTTTTCCTGGGTGGTGGTTCCTAATGTGGAACCTTGCATCATGTAACCATAGTTTGGGTTGTTCTTCCCTAGGTGCATAACCTTGCACTTGTCCACATTAAATTTCATCTGCCATTTTGATGCCCAGTCTTCCAATTTATCAAGATCCTCTTGCAATTTTCCACAATCCTCTTGGGTTTTAACAACTTTAAATAGTTTTGTGTCATCTGCAAATTTGATAACCTCACTCGTTATTCCACTTTCCAGGTCATTTATGAATATGTCAAAAAGCAGCGGACCCAGCACAGATCCCTGGGGTACACCACTATTCACCTTTCTCCATTGGGAAAATTGGCCATTTAGCCCTACTCTCTGCTTTCTATCTTTTAACCAGTTCCTGATCCACAATAGTACACTGCCTCCTATCCCATGACTCTTCAGTTTTGCCAAAAGTCTCTGATGAGGGACCTTGTCAAAGGCTTTCTGAAAGTTCAGATACACAATATCAATCGACTCACCTTTGTCCACCTGTTTATTCACTCCTTCAAAAAAACATAACAGATTAGTAAGACAAGATCTTCCTTGTCTAAAGCCACAGGACCCCACACCATCCACCTTAGCTTTTTTTAAGTCTAATTATTCCCACTACTGCTCTAGCGTCCATCAGGCCAAACGCTCATACTTCTCCAATGCAATTTTGAATGCTCCGAACCAGACCCAGCATCTCTACTCTACTCTGCAATCTTTATCATCCCTTCAACCCTCTGCGTCAGCTGCTCATATTCGTCCCACTCCGTCCCCCTCTTTCTTAGCCTCTTTCTTTAGTAATAAGATCTCCTCCCTAAGAACATCGTTACCCTCCTGTCCTGCTCCGATACACTCCCCTCCTCCGGTCGCTTCTCCCCCTCCAACTGCCCGTCTTTCTCATTCTTGGGCCTCTTTCTCTTTAATTACTTTCCCTGAACACACTTTAAGCTTTATTTTTTTCCCCTATCAATCATGTTATTTACCGAGGGAAAGCCAAGTAGGGTGAGCACTAAATTGAACATGTCCAGTTTTTTTTCTTCTTGGCTCTTCCTGCTTGTTTCCATAGGGTATGCATATACAAGTGAAACCAGCACATGTTGCGCCAGAGGGAAGAATGGAGAGCTTCTATTCTCTGAGGCAGGAGTTGAAATGGAAGGCAGAGTTGTAGGAGTATGTGTTTGAACCATCTGTCTTCTGTGTCAATAAGGATCTCGACAGCTGTGAGTTGATTTGCTTATTTGGGGAGGCAGAAGGCTGAAGGGAGATCTGGCAGAGAAAGAGGAGGAACCAGCATCCGGGAGAGGAGGATGGGCTGTTCAGACTTCTCTATTCTTCCCTGTTCTACCAGGGAGCTACTCTATACTTTATAATCATAATAACTAGCTGGTGTAACTTTGCTAGTTTATTCATCTTTTCATTTATTTTTGCTCAGCAGCTCTGCTTTTTCATGCCTTCCTTATCTCTATTCCTTTTTTGCTGTCTCTTTACCTACCGTTCTCCATCCATTTTCTTTTCTGTATAATTTCTTTCTCCTTTATTTCAGCAGCAGAACCTTCAATACTTTCTTTTGCTTTTTTCTGTTCTCTTCTGCTTTTTTCCCTCTTTTTCATCTTCTTTCTTGACTCCTCTTCTTCTTTGATCCCCTGTCATAGTTCTCTCCTCTTTTAGAAAATATGAGTACATAAGAAATGCCATACTGAGTGGGACCACAGGTCTGTAAACCCAGTATCCCAGTCACGTCGTATAGTTATATCTGGAGGGGATAGGAATCACCCATTGCCTTTGGGTACCTGCACTTTAAATCCAATTCTGTGTCCAAAGGATATTTTAAATGTTCATGTAAAATAGCTCATTGTAATTAGTTGAGTATTTCCCAGTGAAATAGATTGATCACTGTTGGACACAGGAGGATGGGATTGATAGCCCTGTAGCTGACCCAGCATGGCACATTTTACATTTTAGAAGTCACATCAAGAACACACACAGTTAGAGGAAAGTATGAAATCCTAAATCACTTCAAAATGGAGCAGAACATTGTCGGTCATGGAAAGGTGAGTGCTGTCATATACTGAAAACCTGAGTGTGAAAAAGCTCTCAAGACAAAAATAGTCAAGTAGGTTTCTGTCAAACTAATGGCTTTCCAAAATTCCAGTCAATTTGGAGACCAGCAGCAGCTGAAAAATAGTGCTACCAGAGCTGGTAAAACCACTATATAGATCTCCATATGTTGTTAGAAGGAAACTGCTACCGTGAATGCTGATACTAAACAGGAAGAAAGTGTCAGAGGTTCACCATACTGATCCCACTATTCCCAGTGATAGCGATTTATGCTGAGACAGGATCCTGACATCAACCGATATTTCATCATCATTTAACACCATCTGCAAAAGAGGAGAGGAAAGAGAGGTTCTTATTTAAACAATTTATCTAGATAATTATGGCAGTTAGTTAGACAATCTTTGGGCTTTAACGTTCCTTTCCTGTTCAGCATTTAAATGTTTTCTGACCAACTCAGCTGCACAAAATTTAGCTGAAAGGGGCTTTGCTAGAGACGTTTTAGGTACACAGAGAATGGTGCTGTGCTAACTCTTATTGTATATTGTAACACCGAAAATGTGCCCTGTAACTTTAAGACACAAAAAGCTGAAGAGTACGGCACAGACACTGACAGAAAGGGAGAGAAAAAGCTTCCTAGTTGCTATAGGCAACCAGAGCAGGCTGAGGCACGAGACCTGAAGGCACGCCCAGCCAACAGACACTCCCCAAACACTGAGGGAAACACTCTGCACATGTGCAGGAAAACGCCCACAACTCTGCATAAGAAAGCAGGCAGGCAAACAGAGTTGGTTCGAGTGCAGGAGCAGGAACAGGCCAGAGCTTGGGAGCAGGCCAGAAAGGAGAATCCTTATTATGCTCGAGTCCAGGAGAGAGAGAATCCAGGAAGAGAGGCTGAATGTGATTCCTGTATGATCTCTGACGAAGGTTTTGATGACACAGAAGCTGCAAGCGTTTGTGAAACCTGGCAGGTTAGAGAGAACCTAAAACCCTTCAACAAAAGGTCAGAGTATTGTCAGCCTAACCCTGTGTATTCTGAGGCCTGGAATAAGAAGCCAAGAAGGGCTGGGAGACATAACAGGCAGTCATTCTCCAACCGTGAGTTTAACTACAGAAAACCCTTTGCTAATGAAAGCCAGAAGCTTTTAAGGTATTCACATCCTTATAATAGAGATAGTGAACTGCTTCAGGATATTTGTATGAGAGCAGAGCCTGAATGTTTGTGTGAGAAGCCTGGCAGCAAACTGACAAGAGCAAGGTGTAACAGAAAAGCTGAAAAGCAATTTTATCAAGGCTCAGATAATTATCTCCCTGAACAGGAAGAGAGTTTTGAAGAGAGACCAGTCACTGACTGGAGGAGGTTACAAACTCTCTGCCCGAGGGAAGACGAGTCATTTGAGGAGCCCATGTGTACTGACCAGAATGAAGGTTTATCTTATGAGGAAAAGATGGACTGTTCTCTAGTGATGACTGAAGAGACCTCTCTGCGCTGAGAGCTAATAAGCCTGCTAGAGAGACAGGTCTGCACAGTGGAAACTGCCCAGGTGTTTACCTTGATGATATATTTTGTTTTGTCATTTAATTTGTGAAGCAAGAAGCTACTTTTCTTTATCCATTTGTTTATACCAGAAGTATGGTTATCTTTTGAGTTTGGAAGTATATTATTTTTGAAAGTCCAGCAAAACCCCGGGAGGGGAATAAATCCTTGTTTAAACCTGACCCTCGACTTGCAACTACACTTTCTTTTTATAGAAAGGTCAGGGCCAGTAGTGCACTAAGCTAAATAACAATAGTTTAGCCTCTGCTGGTGACAATATTAACAGCAGAGTTAAACACCAAACACAGTTGAGTAAATAGGTCCCATAGGGCTTGATTTTGTAGCAGAGTGCCTATATAAGAAGTCCAAAAAGGCATCTATTTTAAGTCTGTCTAATAAAGGCGATAGACATCTATGGGCTTTGTTACAATGGGGTCCCAGAACTAGCTCCAATCATGCAGATGGCGATGTATAAATTTATACCTTTTTTGAGAAAGGTAGGCCTGATATTCAGTGGCATTAAGTGACCAGGATCACTGAATATTCCCACAATCTGAATAGTGCTGGGGTGGTCTGTGGGGATGAATGGGGCAATTCTGGCACCCATTAAGAGGAGGTTAAGTGGGTGCATCAACAGGCTTAGACCAAAGCCGCATAATCAGTGATCTCTAAAAGCCAGAAATTCATCATTTGCCTCCACTGTCCCCTATTCTTTTTTTTGTAATTTTTTTTGTTCTTTCTAATTCATTTTAACATTTTCAATTACAACTCAAAACAAAATTCAAATACAAAAAAAGGGGTCCTTTGAAAAATATAATGTTCAAACAGCAAAATACTTATCTGATTATGATGCCGTCATGAAGGCACTGTGCTTCATATCAATACTGCACATAAACAGTGACTGTGCTTCTTATCAGTATTTCATATCAACAGTGACTTAAGGATGCTATCCAATCCAATGCCATAGACGCACTGCTTTTCAACTGTTTATGTATGATATCATTGACTTAAGTGCTCGACTGCTCCTAAAGCAAGCTTGATATTGGCTGAAACATTGCTGTCCAGATGAGCTGAGCCTTGAGCAATGCAGACGAAGTTAGCACAAGGACCAGCAAAAAGTACACCATTGTAAATGTATTGAGCAGTGCCTTTGGACCTCCTATCACATCCATGGCATTGGATTGGATAACATCCTTAAGTCACTGTTGATATGAAGTACAATCACTGTTAATGTGAATTATTGATATGAAGAACAGTGCCTTTGTGATGGCATCATGATCAGATAAGTATTTTGCTGTTTGAACATTATGGGCCCAATATTGATTTTATTTAACATTTCTTATATACCACCTTTCATGATATCAAGGTGGTTTACATTGAACAAACTGAAATTACATTGAACAGGGCATTATAACTTGGAGATAACTATTTTACAGGGAACATTCGGGGCTGTGGGAGGAGGGGAGGAGCAGCAGGCCGGTTTAAAAGCGAGCCGCTGCCGGCGGGAAAATCAGAACAGGCACCATCTTCCCCTAATCGGGGCTTCGATCTCCACCCGGCCAGCCTGCCCCCCCGAGCAGCAACTCCGGCCCATTCGGGGCTGTGGGAGGAGGGGAGGAGCAGCAGGCCGGTTTAAAAGCGAGCCGCTGCCGGCGGGAAAATCAGAACAGGCACCATCTTCCCCTAATCGGGGCTTCGATCTCCACCCGGCCAGCCTGCCCCCCCGAGCAGCAACTCCGGCCCATTCGGGGCTGTGGGAGGAGGGGAGGAGCAGCAGGCCGGTTTAAAAGCGAGCCGCTGCCGGCGGGAAAATCAGAACAGGCACCATCTTCCCCTAATCGGGGCTTCGATCTCCACCCGGCCAGCCTGCCCCCCCGAGCAGCAACTCCGGCCCATTCGGGGCTGTGGGAGGAGGGGAGGAGCAGCAGGCCAGTTTAAAAGCGAGCCGCTGCCGGTGGGAAAATCAGATCAGGCACCATCTTCCCCTAATCGGGGCTTCGATCTCCACCCGGCCAGCCTGCCCCCCCGAGCAGCAACTCCGGCCCATTCGGGGCTGTGGGAGGAGGGGAGGAGCAGCAGGCCGGTTTAAAAGCGAGCCGCTGCCGGCGGGAAAATCAGAACAGGCACCATCTTCCCCTAATCGGGGCTTCGATCTCCACCCGGCCAGCCTGCCCCCCCGAGCAGCAACTCCGGCCCATTCGGGGCTGTGGGAGGAGGGGAGGAGCAGCAGGCCGGTTTAAAAGCGAGCCGCTGCCGGCGGGAAAATGAGAACAGGCACCATCTTCCCCTAATCGGGGCTTCGATCTCCACCCGGCCAGCCTGCCCCCCCGAGCAGCAACTCCGGCCCATTCGGGGCTGTGGGAGGAGGGGAGGAGCAGCAGGCCGGTTTAAAAGCGAGCCGCTGCCGGCGGGAAAATGAGAACAGGCACCATCTTCCCCTAATCGGGGCTTCGATCTCCACCCGGCCAGCCTGCCCCCCCGAGCAGCAACTCCGGCCCATTCGGGGCTGTGGGAGGAGGGGAGGAGCAGCAGGCCGGTTTAAAAGTGAGCCGCTGCCGGCGGGAAAATCAGAACAGGCACCATCTTCCCCTAATCGGGGCTTCGATCTCCACCCGGCCAGCCTGCCCCCCCGAGCAGCAACTCCGGCCCATTCGGGGCTGTGGGAGGAGGGGAGGAGCAGCAGGCCGGTTTAAAAGAGAGCCGCTGCCAGGCGGGCCCGCGCCTGGTCGGGCCCGCGCCTGAGGGCCTCACCAGAGGGCCCTTTGGCGTGGCCCTTAGGCGGGGCACGTATCAGGGCTGAGCAAAGAGCAAGAAGCCATTGTGTTTGAGGTCACAGAGGCCTATAGAAAAAGTAACGACGCCGCTCCGAGACAGCCCTTTGTCCACAACTACAGTCATCTTTACCGTCTCCATTGTTGATGCTGATCACAGTCCCTGAAGAAAGCTGCAACATAATGAAAACCAGCAGCCACTCTCAAGTCCAGCTATTTACTAAATAGACTGTAAGTTACAATATCAAGTGCTCTTGCAAGAAATGGTCATATGCAACAAGTAATGTAAGATTGTAAAAATATCACACAACTGCCTAATCACTACATGCTCCAGATAGTAAATATTCCTTTATTTGCTATTTCGAAAACATCACAAATGCGTTAATACTTACAACTAATATCTTTGCTAGTATTCACATTTGTGCTCACAAGGTTTTCCAATAGTGCAAACTTTGATGTTATTTCATTGTGCTTGCTAATACGTTGCCATTCATTGCTGTCAGCATCCTCTCATGTAACATTTTCTCCCATATGTCTAGTACTTCTCACATATATCTACATTGTTTCTAATCTGTATACACTGTTCCCAGTACCTCTCACATTTGGTAATTTGTTATTTGTACCTAGCTACACTCCATTGAACTAGCTCTGCCTAACCAAATTGCTCCTCTCACTATCTAAGCTTCAGTTACACCTTTCTGTAACTAACTAATCTCCAGTGTACAATCTTCCCCTAACCAGATAGTAATACTTCACCACAATAGTACAAACCATCTCTCTAAAACCTCTCTCTCAAGTAACATTCCTCACACCCACACAATGGCCCTCCACTTCAAGATTATAGTAGGCCTATACCTCCTCCTCATAGGTCTTATACCGGATATCCTAGCTCTAATTTCTTCAGAAAACTCCATACCTATCGTACATAACAACTGGCAAAAATGGTCAGGCACCAACCACCACAATGGAAATTGGTACCACCGCTCTCATCACCATTATTTATTATACATACCTCTCCAGCACTCTACAAAGTCAAACGCAGAAAATTACAATCAACCATGCCCTCTCAAATGTGCCCTCATTAATGCTCGCTCGCTTCGTAAAAAATGGCCAGCTGTCATAGACATAATAACATCTAATAACCTTGACATACTTATGGTCACTGAAACATGGCTATCGCCCGAAGACAATATTATTCTTAACCAGCTCCTCCCCGATAACTTTGACGTCTTCATCAGCAGTAGACAAGGCAAAAGAGGTGGAGGGGTACTTATCCTCGCCAAGGCTGAATTTCAACTTAAAATGATCGACTCTTCCAGCAATAACCGCCTTGAGACCGTCTCTATCTCTAACAGCATTCTCTCTATAAACTTAATCTACAGAGCGCCATCACCTTCACCAGACGACCTTTCAACTATCATAAATCTTGCCTCCAATTCACAGAATCCAAACAGACCCAATTGGATCCTAGGAGACATTAATCTACCATCTCTACAAGACAACCAATCTGATGCCTTTATAGATGCTCTAGAATCTTTAGGTTACAAGCAAGTGATACAACAATCCACACATACTAAAGGTAACATCCTGGATCTCATATTTGCCCCACTATCAGCTCTCAATCAACTTCAAAATATTATACTATCAATTACAGATGTCCCATGGTCAGATCATAATCTCATTTTGTTCCAGATTCCCATTCAAAAGATTAAATATTCTGATGTCAAGAACCTAAACAAATATGCAAATACCACATCCAGAAGCTTCCAACCTTTTAACAGGGAACAGATCCTCGAGGAAACTGACGCAATCTTTAATGACTCCACCCTAAATCTGGATGAGATTATCACTTCTTGGAATAACAGACTCAACCACATTTCATTCCGTCCACCCAGAATCAACCCCTAAAGAAGAAAAGTTACGGCACCTTGGTTTACATCAGATCTGAAAGAATCCCTAAAACTCTTGCGAAAACTCGAGAAGAAATGGAGATCACGCACCAATACCAATCAGACCTCATACTTGCAACACCTTGACGCCCACCGTAAAGCCATTTCAGAAAAAATGAGACTATATCATACAGACTCCCTTAAACGTGCTATAAACAAACCCCATGATCTATTTACCCTTGTCAAGAAATTAGCCAAGGAACCATCACAGGAACAACAGTGCGAAATCAACCCACAAGAATATGCCCTTTACATACAATCTAAGATGTGCTGTACAAATAAAATTACAATACCCCCTATCCCGATTATTCATGGGTTCCCAGCTCCGTTAGTTTCATTCTCAACCCCCTCTCTGAAGCTAATTGAAGATACAATCTCATCTCTCAACTTATCCACAGCACATACTGATCCGTGTCCAGCCTTTTGGATTAAAGACCTTCGCAAAGAGCTTGCTCCAATAATATCCAAGATCATAAGCCTATCTTTTGACACCGGCTCATTCCCTGCTGCCCTCAAACAGACCTCCATCAGACCTCTACTAAAAAACCTCAAGTTAGACCCACAAAAAACAGACTCTTACCGACCTATCTCCAGTATACCCACTCTTGCTAAAATAATTGAAATATTAGCTTACAGACAACTGCAAGATCATATCGACACTGAAGCGCCTTTGGATACCTGTCAACATGGATTTAGGGAATTCCATGGCGTCGAAACGCTCCTCACCTCTCTTCTCAACAACTTAAACTCTGGTATTGACAACATCAAACAGGGCTTTGTCCTCATCTTCTTAGATATCGCGGCTGCTTTTGACTCGGTCTGTCACGATCTGCTCATTACCCGCTTAAGAGAGAAGGGCCTCTGTGGAAATGCCCTCGAATGGTGCATCTCATACCTCTCAGAAAGATGGCAGCAGGTCCGCTCAAATGGCGAAACATCAGATCCATTTCACCAAGGACAAGGAGTCCCGCAAGGTTCTTCTTTGTCATCACTATTATTCAACATATACATGCAACCCTTATGCAACATTATCAAGTCTTTCAATGTCAACTACATGATATATGCTGACGATGTGTTACTATATATCCCTTTCTGCATAGATAAGATTAATCTCACCCCCATAACCAACTGTTTTAATGCCATCTCAGATTGGCTACTGACTCAAAATCTCAGAATCCAGAACAAAAAAACAGAGGTTCTTTTCATCTCAAGGAACCCTAAGTTTACACCACCCACATTTCTTGAAGTTCAAGATGCCAAGCTGCAAGTAAAATCCCACATCCGATACCTTGGAGTGACCTTGGATCAGAATCTAGATATGAAGACCCACATAGCCAACACCGTAAGGACAATTTATTTTAAGATTCTCTCCCTCAGACACCTCCGCCAACTGATTGATCCAGATGATTTCCGTACAGTCTACCAGGCTCTGGTTATACCGCACTTTGACTTCGCAAACTGTATATTACAGGGGCTCCCCCAATCTACCCTTAACCCACTTCAACTAGCATTAAACAGCGCAGCAAGAATACTCTTCGGGGTTCCAAAAAGAGAACATGTAACACCTCTCCTGAAACAATTACACTGGCTCCCTATCCAAGCGAGAATTACCTTCAAGACCTTGCTTCTAGCCTTCAAAGCTCAAAAAGGGCTTGCTCCTCATTCACTTTCGGAGTTAATCCTACCAATTCCTTCCAACAGGAGTAGAAGAACCACTGAACTAAACATGCTAAGAGTTCCAAAAGAGTCCTTAAGATACAACTCCGCAACTGTAAACCGATCCTTCAGTTTATGTGCTCCAAAGCTATGGAACACCCTCCCACCACAAATTAGAACCATCACTGACCTCTTCCAGTTTAGAAAGGCCTTGAAGCATCACCTTTTCATCAAATATTTCCCAGAAAACACAATAACACAAGATCACTCAAATAGCACCATTCCCGTTCTTAACACGCCACCTCTGCTAACCCAATAACTTTTCACACCTCTCTCTCATACTATGAAAATTCTTTTAGGCTTTATTCTGTTCATATGTAAATAGCCAATGTGTTGTATTCATTGTAAATAATTTCCCCGGTTATCCAAGTTTTTGTTCCTTGTTCTATGTAAAAAACAGATAACATGTACCTTATCTGATGTTTTCTTGTTCTATGTAAACCGCGCTGATTATAAATAGAGCGGTATATAAAAGATGTTAAATAAAAATAAATAAATAACATGGACAATGGAGGGTTAAGTTGATTGCCCAAGACCACAAGGAGCACCTGTGGGACTAGAAACCCCAGTCCTTCTGGCCCAAGGTTACTGTTCTCTAGTGGGATTTGAACCCCCAACCTTCCAGCCTGAGGTAACTTGCCCCAACCACTAGGCCACTCCTAGTTATGCACTCTAAGGCACACAGCCATTGCCCCTGAACTTTAACCTCGGATATTCAATCAGGGGCCATATCCGGCCACCGGAATTGAATATCTGGGTCTACTGCGAAATGCCTTAACGAGCAACATGGTGCGGAAGCTAACCAGGCAGTGGTGATATTGAGCCGCTGCCCAGTTAGCTTCTACGGCAAAAGTTAGAACAGCTTTTGCTGCACCTAACTTTTGCTGCTGAGGGATAACTGAGCAGCGGCTGAATATCACCACTACCTGGTTATAGAAACATAGCAACAGGCTTGATGGACGATCCCACCACTGGTAATATAGAAACATAGAAACTGATGATAGAAAAAGACCATATGACCTATCTAGAATGTCCTTCCATGTCAACCACTAGAACAGTTCCCTTTTTTCCTTTAGAGATCCTTTGTCCCATGCTTCTTTGAATTCAGATACTCTCCTCATCTCCAGCGCCTCCACTGGGAGACTATTCCACACATCTACCACTCTCTGTAAAAACATATTTCTTTATATTATTCCTGAGTCTATCTCCTTCCACGCTCATCCTATGTCCCCTCATAGCAGAGCTTCTTTCAATCGAAAGACTCTCTCCTCCTGTGCATTTATGCCACAGAGGTATTTAAAAGTCTCAATCATATCAACTACAACTCGCCTTTCCTCTAAAGTATACATATTAAGATCCTTAAGTCTGTCCTCATACGCTTTATAATGAAGACCACTAACCATTTTAGTAGTCACTTTCTGTACCTACTCCAACTTGTTTATATCCTTTTGAAGGTGCGGTCTCCAGAATTGCATAGAATACTCCAAATGAGATCGCACCAAAGACTTATACAGAGGCACTATATCACCTCCTTTCTTCTGCTGGCCATTCCTCTCCCTAAGCACCCAAGCATCCTTCTTGCTTTTGCTGTTGCCTTTTCTACCTGTCTAGCTACTTTAAGGTCATCAGACACAATTAAGCCTGGGTTCCACTCTTATTTTGCGGATAGAAGAACTTCACCCCCCTATACTATATTGCTCCTTTGGATTGCTGCAGCCCAAATGCATGACCTTGAATTTTTTAACATTAATTCTCAGCTGCCAAATTCTAGACCATTCTTCAAGCTTAGCTAGATCCCTTCTCATGTTATCTACTCCTTCTTGGGTGTCGACTCTATTACAGATTTTGATATCATCTGCAAAGAGACAAACCTTACCCGATAGTCCTTCTACAATATTACTAACAAAGATGTTAAAAAGAATCAGACCAAGGATAGATCCCTGGGGCACACCACTGATAATCTCCTTCTCTTCAGAGTGAACTCCATTTACCTGTACCCTTTGTCGCCTCCCACTCAACCAATTTCTAACCCAAGCAGTAACTTTAGGGTCCATCCCTACTGTGCTCAGTTTGTTTATGCCGCCTTTGCAGAACAGTGTCAAAGGCTTTACTAAAATCTAAGTACAGCACATCTAGGGCTCTCACTCAGTCCAACTCACTGAAGACCCATTCAAAGAAATCAATCAGACTTGTTTGACAAGTCCTGCTTCTGGTGAAAGCATGCTGCCTCGGATCCGGTAATCCATTGGATTCCAGAAACCTCACTATTTTCTCTTTCAACGGCGCTTCCAATAATTTACTCACCACCGAGGTTAAACTAACCAGCCTGTAGTTTTCAACCACATCCTTACCTCCACTTTTGTGTAAAGGGACCACAGGTGCCTCTCTCCAGTCCTCTGGCACCACTCCCAACTCCAACAAGGCATTGAAAAGGTCAGTCAGTGGAGCTGCTAGAAGGTCCCCAAGTTCCCTCAGTATTCTCGGGTGTTTCCCATCCGGTCCCATCACTTTGTCTACTTTAAGTTTAGCTAGCTTCTCATGAACACAATCTTCTGAAAATTGTTCAAGATGCCCCTCGCTTCTGTTCCTGTTTGTGGGTGTTTTCTGAGGTCCTGCTCCTGGCTCTTCATCTGTGAACACAGAACAGAGATATCTGTTAAACAATTCCACTTTATCCTCATCAGCTTCTACATATTCCTCCCCTTCATTCTTGAGTCTTTTGCACTTCCTCTTCTCATTAACATATCTAAAAAAATTCTTATCCCCCCATTTTATTGCATTGGCTATTTCCTCCTCTTTTTGAATCTTTGCTTTCCTGACTAGTTTGCTAATTTCTCTACATTTTTCCAAATATAGATGCCTGTCTTCCCCTCTCTGTGATCTCTTATTTATTTATTATTTATTTATATTCTCTTATATACCGCACTATTCAGCATCAGCGCGGTTCACATAGAACAAAAATCTCAGTACAGTCAACTTGCATGAGTTTACAGATAACAAGGGAAGGAACTTGGATAACAAGGGAAACTATCTACAATCTATTTACAGGTGTAATCAAACTGAATAGATACATGTTACTAGGAACAGGGTCAATCGTTATAGAGAATCAGCCTAATCATGTTAATGAGACATCGTGGAATTAGTTGGGATCAGTGATGTCGATGGACATCAATGTCAATGACATTGTGGACTTGGGTAACTAGGTGGGAACACTGATGTCAATGGGTGTTGATGGCTCTATAAGATACTTATTGAAGAGGTGGAATTTGAGGGCTTTCCTGAATTGTGATAAGCCGTTGGTGGCCCGGATGCCAGGGGGTAGTGCATTCCAGCACCTAGGGGCACAAAGGATAAAGGCTCTGTTGGCAGTAGATGAAGAGCAGCTTGTAAGGGCCTTTGGGAGTTTTAGGGAGTTGATGGTCGAGGATCTTCTTGCTCTGTTTGGTGTAGTGGTGTGGATAAGGGCAGATAAGGATGTAGCGGTGAGCTTGTTGAGAGCTTTGAATGTGATAAGTAGAGTTTTGAAGAGAATTCTGGCCTGAATGGGTAACCAATGTAATTGGATCAGCAGAGGAGTAATATGGTCAGTCCTGGCGGCTCCCTGAAGTACCCTTGCTGCGGCATTCATCGCCAGCTGCAACGGGTTTAATGTGGTTTGAGGAAGACCTTGAAGAATGACATTAGCGTAGTCGAAGTGAGGTATGATCAGTGTCTGGTATACTGTCCTGAAATCTTTTGGTTCCAACATGGAGCGTAGGTGTCTCAAAGATCGGATCTTGTAGTATACTGTTCTGACTGTGTTTCCTATGTGGGACTTCATATCTAGGCGTTGATCCAGAATGACTCCTAGGTAGCGTATTGAGGGTTTGGATTGCAGTTCAGCCTCCTTAGTCTTGAGATATTGTGGTGGGTTAAAGTTGGGGTTTCTCGTGATAAAGAGGACCTCCGTTTTCTTATGTTGTATACGGAGGTTTTGCGAGAGAAGCCAGTCAGAAACTGCATTGAAACAGTTTATTATAGGGGAGAGGTCCAAATGGTCAGTAGAGATGGGGGTGTAGAGTAGGACATCATCGGCATAGAGCATGTAGTCAACCTTAAATGACCGTATGATCTCGCAGATTGGTTGCATGTAGATGTTAAATAAAAGGGCAGAGAGTGAGGAACCTTGAGGAACACCCTGATCAAGGTGGAAGGGTTCTGAAGTTTTGCCTCCTGAGCGGACATGCTGCCATCTTTCGGATAGATAGGACCTGCACCATTTAAGCGCTGTTCCAGTGATGCCCTTCTCAATTAGTCTCACTAGAAGGAGTTCGTGATTCACTGAATCGAACGCCGCGGCGATGTCCAGAAAGATGAGGACAAAACCTTGGCGGATGTTATCAATGTTATCTTGTTATCTTGTATTTCATGAAGGCCTGGGTACCACCCCCAGAATGCCCCCGACATGTTCCGATGCTAAGCGATTAGCATTGAGGTATATAGTTTACTGTTATCAGTATCTTGACCTGTAATTACTGTTGTCAGTATTTGTGCCCTGTAATTACTGTTGTCAGTATTTGTGCCCTGTAATTTACTGTTATCAGTATCTTACCCTGTAATCACTCCTGTCAGTATTTTACCGTGTATGTACTATGGTAACCAGTCTCTAGCAACCTCTACATCATTAGCAACTGTCGTCAGTATATAGCAACTACTGCACTATAATTACAGTCAGTAGACATAACTATATTACGCTGCTAACAGTAACTCCATCATTAATCATTGTATGATCCTTTACTATTATTCAACACAACACATCTCAAACAAACATGGATCTCACAAAGTTTCAATCATACCTTATCATCACCATACTAACTATCCACCTAACTCAAAACATCTACGCTCTTAAACCAAATCCCACAGTTTACAACACCATCCCCATCATTCATAACCCTTACAAAACTACACTACAACCATACCCACACACACTTAACCAGACACACCGCCCCAACACTCCTAGACATTCAAGACTAATTCAAATAAACCTCGTACAAATCGAACCCATAAACAGATCCCCCGAAACAAACACCATCATAAAATTCATCCTCATAAATGCAAGATCCATACGAAATAAAATACCAATAATTAATGACATAATCACCGATGAAAAACCTGATATCCTTCTCATCACAGAGACCTGGCTCGCACCCACAGACACAATCCTCCTAAACCAACTCAACACACATCAATATGATCTTTTCAACTGCCATCGAGAAGCAAAAAGGGGAGGCGGGGCCCTAATCATCACCAAAAAAGAGCTCAAATACTCACTAAAAAATGTGAATAACATAGATGGTATGGACATCATAAATATAGAAAACAAAACCCTTGCACTGTCCCTCATCTACAGACCCCCCACAGCAGACCACAAAAATCTCACCCCCATTCTAGAACTTGCATGTACAGCTACACAGAGAAAACCACTTGTTATATTAGGTGATCTAAACCTACCATCACTCAACCCACAACACACAATCAACTTTATGGAATCCATGAAAGAAATGGGTTACAACCAAATTATACAAACATCTACACATACAAAAGGTAACGCTCTAGACCTTGTATTCATTCCCACCCCATTTAATAAACACCAACTACAATCCCCACCTCTTATTACAGAAGTACCATGGTCAGATCATCATCTAATAACCTTCAATTTACTCACACTATCATACAACAACACCGAAACTACTCCAACACCTTATAATTCTCGCTTTACTCATTTCAACAAAGACACCTTCCTAGACAATGTATTACCTAACCTCACAAATAACACAACAGAAATCAATACTATAATAAACCAATGGAACACAACAATAAAAGAAGCAGCAACCCCAACTCAAGGTCCCCAAAAGCAATTTACAAAAAGAAAGTCAGAAAAATGGTTCAACAAAGACCTCTATAATATGAAAAAGCAGCTAAGAAAACAAGAAAAACAGTGGAGGAAATCTAAAACCAACGACAATAAAACACATTACTTAAATCTTCTCAACAAATACAAAGACACTATTAACAGATCGAAAAGAGAATACCACACAAAAGTCATAAATATGGCACTCAATAGACCGAGAGAATTATTTGCAATTATAAAAACACTAACAAAAACCCAAACATCAGAGCCTGAACAGTCAACAATAAGCGCACAAACTCTTGCAAATCATTTTGCTAACAAATTAAAAAACAAATCATCTAATACAATCATAACTATATCCACAGACTTAAAACCAACAATTAAATGGACAACCTTTCATGACATTGAAAAAAAACACCTCCTCAATATCATATCAATGATCAACACCACCACCTCCCCCCTAGATCCATGCCCAGTATCATGGATAAAAAACACCAAAACAGAATTAGCTAACCATATACAAAATATAGTGAACCAATCACTATCCCAGGGCATCATGCCAGATGCCCTGAAACTCACATCCTTACGCCCAATAATAAAAAATAATAAACTCAATCCTACAGACCCAAACTCCTACAGGCCCATAGCCAGCATACCGTTTATCGCCAAAGTAATAGAAAAAATCATACAGCTCCAACTACAAGATTTTATTGACTCACATGCACCACTAGACTCACACCAATTCGGCTTCCGCCCATCCCACGGGGTCAAAACTTTGCTTATAACACTCATGGATGACCTCATAAAAGGCACTGACACATGCAACCAAGGCTACATCCTCATATTCATTGATATAGCTGGTGCCTTTGACAATGTCCACCACAACACCCTCATTAACAGACTCCTAAGTCTAGGAATAGGAGGAACAATTCTACAATGGTTTATATCATACATCACAAATCGATCAATACGCGTTAAATTAGGACAAGACACCTCTGAACCATTTGTACAAGGACAAGGTATTCCACAGGGTTCGGCCCTATCGGCCCTTCTTTTCAACCTGTATCTGCAACCCATCACAAATATATTTAAAAAACATAAAGTCAACCACTACATATACGCAGATGACATCATGCTCACTCAACCAATAAGCACAAATAATCCCACCTATCAGAACTTACTGGACTGCATCAACGAAGCAAATAACTGGTTAGAAAATAATAACCTCAGCATCAACCTAAAAAAACTGAAGCAATGTTCGTAACAAGAAAACCAGATACTACTCTCCCTGAAACAATAACAATTAACAACACAACAATCCCAATCAAAAAGGAAGTAAAATACCTAGGCATCATAATAGACCACACACTTAGTATGCTCCCCCACATAAAGCAAACTGTAAAAACCATATTCTATAAACTTAAGACCATTCAACACCTACGACCAATACTAGACACACATGACTTCAGATCTGTTATCAGCACACTCATCACTCCACACTTTGACTATTGTAACAGTCTACTTATCGGCCTCCCCCTCACAAGCACCAACTTACTCCAAAGAGCTCAAAACATCTGTGCTCGAGTAACAGCAAAAGCACGCCTTACTGACCACATAACTCCCATCCTCGCTGAACTACATTGGCTTCCCATAAATAGCAGAATATCATACAAAATACTATTAACTACATTTAAACTTATCAATGACATATCACCCTCACATCTAACCACTCTACTACATACTCCAAAAGAACATAGAACCCGCAGACAAAACGCAACTCACTCACTAGACATAAAAAAATCAATTCGAAAAACAAAAAAAACCACAAGCTCAAGAGCATTCTCATATGCAGCCCCCACCATATGGAATAAACTCCCTCTAAGCCTCCGCAAAATAAAAGACCTACAGACATTCCGGAAAGAACTAAAAACATATCTGTTTAAAGAATACTTTATAAATCTTAATGAACCCCCTCCAGCACCCTCACCACACCTCCAAAAAAATCCTCCATAACTTCAGATCAAAAAGCCACAAACCACATCGCATTTAGAAAAATCAACCTAGAATCCTCAGTGTATTAAAATCCCTAGAAATCCCTAGTATATTAAAAACCACGATTAACAATTGAATAATGTAAATATTTAACTAATGTAAATAGTTACAACATCTGCATAATTATATATTCCATGTTACTTGTTGTTGTTGTTTACGAAAAGTTAATTGTACGTAGTTTGAAAAAACAAGATGTTCCATGTAAAACCATGTTCATTATGTTAATTGTAAACTGTTCATTGTGTTACTTGTAAACCGCCTTTGATCTTGGGAAAAAGCGGTATAGAAGAAAAGCATAAATAAAAAAAATAAATAAAAATAAATAGTGGCATTACTCATGGATATTCAGTGTACCTAACCATGTTAGTGCCACTGATTGTCCTGCTGAGGTCATTTACATTGTTTATAGCTCTGTAAACTGTGGAAATGCTTTGCAATATTGGGCCCTCAATTTTTTCGGTGACCTATTTTTGAATTTGAATTTTGTTTTGTGTTATAATTGTTATAATTGAAAATTTTGAAATTGATTAGAAAGTGTGCAAAAAAATATAAATTAAAAAACATATATATACATTATAATGGGGAAATGTGGAGGCAAATGATGAATTTCTGACTTTTGGAGATTGCTGATTATGCGGCTTTGCTCTAAGCCTGTTGATGCCCCCACTTAACCCTCTATAAAATTTTGTGTTAAAGTTTTTTTTGAATTAATTTGGAACTATTTTTTCTGGTTTTGAATATATTAGAACAAGATGATAGGCATTTGTAATAATACTAATAGTACTGCAATACATTAAGAGTGTCCCAAATCTTCCATGGACACCAAAATTTATTTATTTCATTTACATTCTCTTATATACTGCGCTATTCTGCATCAGTGCGGTTTACATTGAACAAACTGAAATTACATTGAACAGGGCATTATAACTTGGAGATAATTATTTTACAGGGAACATGGGCTATGGAGGGTTAAGTGGCTTGCCCAAGACCACAAGGAGCACCTGTGGGACTAAAAACCCCAGTCCTTCCGGCCCAAGGTTGCTGTCCTCTAGTGGGATTTGAACCCCCGACCTTCTGGCCTGAAGTACCTTGCCCCAACCACTAGGCCACTCCTCCACTCCTAGAGGCAAGGGGTGCATACAGTACCCTAGAGGCAAAATAGAGGCAAGGGGTACATACAGTGGCAGGAGGAGTATGAGAAGCCAGCATCAGAATGGCATAGTGATACAAAGAACGCAATGAACACTTCAAAATAGTGGGAGAGGGCAAAGTAGCACCACAGTTAGTGGAAGTTTAACAAGGCACTTTGAGAAGAATAAAAGGACAAGGAGACCAGAACATTACTCAGATTGCCTCCAAGGCTCTAAATTATGCCAAGAGGGCCAGATAGCACCTTGATTGGCTGCAAGGCCCTAAAACACACCAAGGGGAACAGCACAGCCCCCATCAGCTGTAAGACTCCTAAAACACCCCAAGGGGACCAACATAGCACATTGATCACCTGTAAGACCCTAAAACATGCCAAGAGGACCAGCACCACACCTTTATTGGCTGCATGACCCTAAAAGGAGTGGAGGAGTGGCCTAGTGGTTGGGGCAAGGTACTTCAGGCCAGCAGGTCAGGGGTTCAAATCCCACTAGAGGACAGCAACCTTGGGCCGGAAGGACTGGGGTTTCTAGTTCTACAGGTGCTCTTTGTGGTCTTGGGCAAGCCACTTAACCCTCCATAGCCCATGTTCCCTGTAAAATAGTTATCTCCAAGTTATAATGCCCTGTTCAATGTAATTTCAGTTTGTTCAATGTAAACCACACTGATGCAGAATAGCACAGTATATAAGAGAATGTAAATAAATAAATAAAACACACCAAAGGGGAGGAGCACAGCATCAAGATTTATTGCAAGGCCCTAAAGTATCTTTTTTTTCCTGCTTTAAAGTCCTAAGACCCAGCAGCCCTTTATTCCCTAAAAGACAAGACATCAAGCTATTTCTGTATGGACTTCATTTTTTTCTCCTTTAAAGTCCCAAGCCCCAGCAACCCTTCATGCTGTGAAAGTCAGAAACAAAATGATTCTATGGGGTTTGTCCAAGGCTGTGTCTGTGGCACCATGATCCATGTGATTTGTATAACTCAGGCAGTCATTTGACTTAAGAAATCACTACGGCGAATTTGTTTGAGTTAATTCTCTTTATACAACGGCAGGATTATAAAAGGTTAATTATCTTTATTTCCCCCTGAAGAAGGCCTTACCAGCTGAAATGTGTTGGGGTTTAATAAAAACCTGAAATCCACTAGTCTGTGTACCAGCTCCTTTGGTTCCTAGTATTATGCTGCAGGTACTTCGTTGCTCTCCCTTGGTTGTTCCTCCCATAACTCAGGCAGACATACATTTCTGTGGCTGCCTGAAAAGATTTCAAGTATGATTGCCTGAAGTGCCTCATGCCTGCTGATGATTATCCTTCCTTGACCTTCTCCCCTTCCCAGATTGGTTCCAAAGTGCCTGGGTGCATACACATGTGTGCATTACCAAAACAAAGTTCACAGATGGTGATTTGGGAAAATTTGCTGAATATGTACAGTGAATCGGCCACAGAACTAACCAAATTTGGTGATTTTCATTGATTTTACATTTGTATGAAAATGAATACTGTCGCCAGGCGCCCCTACTGGTGTAGTAAATAAGGGCGTCTGGTGACATTTAATTTATTTTAAGGAGTGGTTAAGCTGAAGGACCAGGAGGATTCTGGTCCTTGTAGTGCAGAACTCCTTACAAAGAACAATCTACGCCGAAGTGTAGGGTAATAAGGCTTTATTTCCCCGGTCAACGCTTAGGTTCATTAAGACACAAAAGAAAATGAAGGTAATTCTTTCCTCTAACAAAAAGGTTCCACCGTTATATAAACAGTTAAGGGTTGTAGGCTTCACAATTAACTGTTTATCTGGGTTAAAGCTTCTTTCAATCAATAGAAATTAACATCAGGAAACAAATGGTTATCAACTTCACCATATGCAGAGTTCTCTTTTCTCTATACATCTAGCAAGGCAATCAAGCTAGTTCTTGAACAAAAGTTACATTCCATTGGTTCACTCTGAGGAATGGGAACACTGGTTTCACAATCACAGTCCATTGATTCTGGGTCACTACCTTCTTCAATGCTATGACTGTCTTCAGTATCTGTTAACTCCTCACAGGGGTTCTTTGGTTTCTCATACAACTTCCTTAGCACACTGTTGAGAAGTGCTTTTAAAAAGTTAGCTTTACTTCTTCTAACTTTCTCAGGCTTATCTATTTGTATAAGGTTTTCATCACTTAAACTTTCCCTTATAATGAAAGGCTTTTCATACCTTGGCTTCTGTAGAGTGCCACACCTAGGACTCAGCTTGTGCCGTAGCTTCTCAGGCTGACAAGCTGTTCTGTGCACTGCTCTACAATCAGAGTTACCAGGAAAACCTGACGTGGATTTCCACTCTCTGTGTTTCTTGGCAAAAGGATCACTGTAGAAGGAATCTCCTTTCCTTGTGCCTTTCTGGTTTAGCATAGGAGACTTACTTGGGCTAGGAGAATTGCTTTCATCAGGCAAGCTGCTTCTTTGGTTTGCTTGGCTTTGGACTCCGTTCCAATACCTTTGGCCTCTCTGGACTTTATTCCTTTGAGTATACCTCTTTTGGAATCTATCTCCTTGAGTTGGCTGCACATGGAAGCCTTCCTGTTCCAGGCTTTTCTCACTGCTCCTGCTGCCGGTCCTTCTTCCCCAGCTCTTGCCTTCGTCTCTGCTCTTGCCTCTATCTCTCCTTCTCTCACTGATCATCTGGTTTCCTTTATAACGGGATTTCTGGTTAGCACGTACTGAGTTTGAGGACAGGTGAAACTGCTTGTTACTAATGTGATCAGTGCTAGAGCACGTTGCTTCAGGTACTGTGTAATTGTTCATGCGCCCTCTGGCTGAGCTGCGCTGGAACTGCGCTCTCTGCCTTTTCTGAGTTCCATGAAAATCAGGAGTTTTTTCCAACACTGTTTCTTCTCTAGCTCCAGCCTCATGACAATACACATGCCTAATATGTATAGTACCGCACATACAGTGGTGTGGAAAAGTCTGGAATCACTTGTAAATTTGACGTTTTTTCAACTTCCTGACCTTATATCTTAATTTCTTTTACCTCCCAGTGGCTTTTTCTGTGTAGCTCATGATAAGTGATAGATTTGGCTATTAGGGCCAACTTTTAGTATTGGTTTGGCCCTTATTTTCTGAGTTTGTTCCCCATAGTTGTCCTGTTGATAGATTTTCTGTGAAAATCAAGTAATGTACATCGTTGGCCAATGATATATTATTGTAAGTATGCTTTAAAATATTATGGACACATACCAGGTTTCCTTCAAATTAAGTATGTGGCCTTGAAAAAGGCCGTTTTTATGTGTCAGTGATGGCTCAGTATTTGATGGGCCACCCTTTGTTCTTGATCACCTGACTGCACATTGTCAGCATTGAATGAACCAGTCTGACAAGGTAATCGTTGGTGACAACGCGGTTCCAAGCTGCAATGAGCGACTCAATCAGCTCACGCTTTGATGTCGGATGCCTCTTGGATATTTCCAAGGCCACCTTGTGCCACAGGTTCTCGATTGGATTCAGATCTGGAGACTGGGCAGGCCAGTCCATTGATGTGATGTTGTTCCGCTGCTTCCAGCTGATCACCTGTCTGGAGCAATGGCAGGGTGCATTGTCTTCTTGGAGCAGGAACTGGCCAGGAAACAGCTGGTGTGCTGATGGCACCATGCACTTTTGCAGTATGGTGATGTACTTTGCCCTGTTGACCATTCAATCGACGATGTGAAGACATCCAACACCACTGGCAGCCATGCAGCCCCAGACCATGACCTTCAAAGGATGCTTCACAGTGAGGTTGAGACACTCAGGCTTGAATTCCTCTCCAGGAAATCTCCTCACATAGGTGTGGGCCTCGTTACCAAACAGGCAGAAGGTGCTTTCATTGCTGAATAGCACCTTTTCCCACATTTCAGTCGACCAGGTTGAGTGCTTTCTCGCCCACACAATCCGGTTGCGCCTTTGTATGTCAGTCAACAGTGGCTTATTCTGTGCTTTGCAGCCCCGGAGACCAAACTGCAGGCACCGGCGACGAACTGTTGATGAGCTGACACTGATCTCACTCTTGTCTGACCACTCTCGAAGTAGCTGAGGAGAGGTCAACTTGCGATTAGTCAGTGAAATGCGTCGTAGTGCATGGTCCTGGTGTGATGTTGATGCACGTGGATGACCTGAACGAGGCTTGTCCACCACTGAACCCGTTTCTTTCTTCTTCTGTACAATCTTAACAAGAGCGCTCTGACTGCAGCCAACTTTCCTGGCTATCTGACGGCTTGAAAATCCTTCCTTGCTCATAAAGGACACACAAACACGCTCCTCCAACGTCAGGGTCCAAGTCAGCTTCATGGTCGATCCAAAAAGCTTATGAAATTCAAAAATTAAGCTGCACTGTTGCCTAGATATCTGCATTGTGATTGGTTAGTGAAACCAACCTCCTGATTGGTCAGAAATAACATGTGCATATTGGATAATCTCGATCCAGTTTTGACGCAGGATCTACAAAAATCAGAGTAGCTATCTCCCAGTGTCTGTAAAGTATTTAAATTGGAAGCAAGGAATGCAAAAAAGTAAACTCTAATAGCCAAATGTATCCCTTTTAAAGTGGTATAAAGATGAATATGCTGGGCTAACGCAAAATTTAAAAAAAAAAAAAAGTTATAAAGTACGAAAAACACAAAGCTCACAAGTGATTCCAGACTTTTGCACACCACTGTATATTGTGACTTCACATCTGCTGCAACCAATCTGCACCCATGGAAGTGTCTACATGCAGATCTCATCTAAGCAAGTACACTTTTCTGTAAACCTATCTTTTACATATGTAAGCAGCTGTTTAGTTGAATAAATCCCCTTTCTGCAAGTCAAACAAGCTTTACAAGTAGAAAGAGCTTTATAAAATTACCTAACACAGAGTATAGTTCTTAATAGGCATTCTTAGGTACTTTAGGTACTTAAGTTAAATGAATGAACATAGAAAGACAGACATCCATAACTACACACAAACTAATTTTGCAGTAAAACCTTTTACAACCCTGAAACATTCCCTGAACAATGGCTAGTGATCAAGTCCAGAAGCTATCCAATATTTTTATTTTTAAAGGGAAGGATCTTCAGGATAAGGTTACTGCCATTCATACAGCTAATTTAACCTTTATTATTATTAGTAAACATTTATAGAGCTCTACTCGACATATGCAATGCTGTACAAGCACAGAGAAGACAAGTCCTGCTCAGGGGCGGCCCATGGTGGGTGCAGGGCCATGTGCGGAGACTCTGTGCGGGGCCTCATTTGCATAAGGGACCTCATTTGCATACCCAACAAGGGCTCACGACCACAGCACAAGGCAAAGCTAAAAAAGCCACAACGGAGAAGCCAACCAAATGCTAGCATGCAAGACCGGAACCACCATTCAGTCAACCCTCCGCAAGTCCCAGTCTCATTTATACTTCTCAACGCAAGGTCAATCAGAAACAAGACCCATATCGTACACGATATCATCTCAGATGCAAAACCCGACATCCTATGCATTACCGAAACCTGGATCACAGATACGGATACCACTATCCTCAACCAAATCACCATGCCTGGCTACGAAATCTTTAATTGCCCCCGAACAAACAAGAGAGGAGGAGGGGCCCTCATCATCACCAAAGCCTCCTACCACCTAACAAACACATCCCAAAGTGTAAACAACGACATGGACTTCCTCAGAGTCGAAAATAAAACCACATCCATCTGTCTAATATACAGACCCCCATCATCAACACACGAATGCCTAGCCACCGCCCTTGAACTAATCAGCACCACCTCAATCAAAAAGCAACAGATCATCCTAGGAGACCTAAACCTTGCATCAACCTCAACAGTACAAGCAAAAATCTTCCTAGAGGCTATGGAACAACTTGGATATGAACAAGTAATCCACGACGCTACACACATCAAAGGCAACACTCTGGACATGGTGTTTCTGCCCTCCAAATGGCAGGACCTAAACCTAACCAAACTGCAAATAACACAGGTACCTTGGTCCGATCATCACCAAATTGAGTTCACCATACACCTCCCCATTGCTCCAAACTGTCCGCAATCCGACTCTGCTGCATACCTACGGAGGAGGTTCCAAAAATTCGATAGAGAAACATTAGCAACATCCATAATGTCTCACGTAACCCTGGAACACACGGACCTCGAGAATTTGGTGATACAATGGAATGCAGGAATTGAAGCAACATCGCAACCATCCCTAAAACCACCAACCAAACCATCCAATAACAAAACCGAACCGTGGTATACCCATACCCTAAGAAGGATGAAAAGAGGCTTGCGTAAACAAGAACGAAGGTGGAGGAAAACCAAAACCGAGGAACATAGAAATGAATACCTTAAACTCCTTACAAAATACAAGCACGAAATCAACCTGGCGAAAAAAATCCACCACACCACCATACTTAATAAAGCCCTCAACAGACCTCGAGAACTATTTGAACTTGTCAAATCTCTCACCAAGACGTCTCAACCTACAATCCAAAACGGCACAATGACGGCCCAAACACTAGCCGACCATTATGCCAGAAAGCTTAGCCCACCAAACAGCAAGCCAAACCTACAAACACCCGCACACCGCACCCAAGAAATGGCTACAATCACCACCCAGCAAAAAACCCTCACATCAAAAAGTGCAAACCAAAACCAAGAGTGGGTCACCTTCCGAAGCATAGACGACAGACAAATCATCAACATAATTACCAACTTGAACTCCACCACATCCCCCCTCGATCCCTGTCCAGCAGCCTGGATCAAAGCAGTGAAACAAGATGCCGCCAAGTATATCACCCATATAGTAAACCAATCTCTACTACAAGGGATCATGCCAGCACAACTTAAGCAATCTCTCATACGACCCATCCTAAAAAACAAAACTCTCAACGAGAGCGACCCTGCCTCCTACCGTCTGATATCCAGCATACCCTTCTTAGCCAAGATTATTGAAAAGGCTGTGCAACAACAGCTGCAGGACCACATTGATGCTACATATGCCCTAGATGATCATCAATACGGCTTCCGCCAACATCATGGAGTGGAAACCCTTCTACTAGCTCTAATGGACAAACTACACAAGGGTCTTGAGAACAAAAGCAAAATGTATATGCTCATTTTTATAGACATATCTGCCGCTTTTGATTCAGTGCATCATGCCAAACTCCTGGACAGACTTGCCTTCATAGGCATATCAGGAACCCCCCTGAAATGGTTTGCATCATACATAAATAACAGAATGCAGCAAGTCCAGTTCAACAATGCTAAAGTTTCTGCATTCCCTCAAACTCAAGGCATACCACAAGGCTCTGCCTTATCTTCACTCCTGTTCAACCTATATCTACGGCCCATTTGCGAAATCCTGCAAAAACACAAGATCAGTTACCATATCTACGCAGACGACTTGATGCTCTACACTCATCTCGACATCAACAACCCCAACCTCAATCAGCTTGAAAAATGCCTAAGTGAACTACAAAACTGGCTGCAACAAAATAATATGTATATCAACCACAAAAAAACTGAAGTGATGTGCATATCAAGAAAACCTGACTTCAACCCACCTCCAACGGTTACCATGAATAATAATGTATATACCACAAAACCTGAAATAAAATACCTGGGTGTAATGCTGGACAGCAACTTAAATATGGAAAAGCACCTCCGCATCACCAATCGGGCCATCTTCCGCAAATTAAGAATCCTGCAACCACTTCGGAGCATTATCGACCACGCCGACTTCAGGACAGTAGCACAAGCCCTCATCATCCCCCACCTGGACTACTGCAACGCCATTTTACAGGTTCTGCCCAAAAAAACGCTTAACATTCTGCAACTAGCACAAAACGTGGCGGCTAGAGTTATCATGAAAAAAGGCCTAACCGAACACATCACTCCAGTACTAATCGAACTTCATTGGCTCCCCATCAAAGCCCGCATCCAATACAAGCTCTTAGTAACCACGTTCAAACTTGTTTACAACATAGCACCCTCATACCTAAACACCTTAATATCCGAGCAACCAATCATCAGAAACAGAAGAACAGTAAATAGCAACACCCTCCATGCCCCGAATAGCATGAGAAATTGTAACGCAAACACCACCAACAGAGCGTTCTCATTTACTGCACCAACACTCTGGAACCAACTGCCCTATGAACTAAGAGCAAACAAAGACTCGAAGGACTTCAGGAAGAAGCTGAAGACTCACCTCTTTAGAACTCACTTCAACCTGACCTAGTCAGAGTATGTAATATACGTGTATATGGATACATGAAAAGCCTCCACTAGTACAATCCAATGTAGATACGTAAAGTCTCCTCTTATACAATCAATGTAAAAATTGTAATTGCTTGTTGTGCCTTTCACCCCCCCTGAAATCAATGTATGTTCAAATTCCGGCCTGTACAGCCGCCCCATTATGTATAGAATACCGCTGCTGATCGCTGGAAGCAGCGGGATACAAGTGTACACTAAATAAATAAATAAAATAAATAAATATTTGCATAATTTTACCATACACTAACTTTTAGTAAACATGCCTCTTAATGAGTGTATGGAAAAAGAAAGACTAAAAGATTTCTACATTACTATAATCCAGTGCCAACCGCCTGGCACATTAGGAACTACTACAAACACTGCCCATTTAGAACCCATAGCAAACCCGCCGTATCCTAACAGCACTACCAGGACTCACAAAGCATCATACCGTAACTATCAAAAGGCAACACTGCAAATATTAAACCAATACATTTCAGAGAATAACAATGTATGACCTACTGGGGAAAGAGTACAAGTGTCAATGTCAAATAGGAATTACATAAACAGAATACCTCAGCTCAGTTACACATACAGAACATAGACCATCACCAAACAAGGAATCACAGTTTAGAAATAGGAAGACAATAATTAAACTGGGAACCCCAAAAGCCAAACTTGGATTGTACAACAACACTGTAGAAATAAAACTATAAATTAATTTCCTCTTGTACTAAACAAAGCGCAGACGTTAATGATGCACATTTCCCAGAGCTGACATATTCCAATTAATAAATTCAAAATAAAGAGATATTTTTCTACCTTTTGTGCATTTTTTTCCAGTTGCAATTGCTCCAGCCACTTTCTTCTGGTTTCTTCATGTCTTCTTCTAACTCTCCATCATCTGCTGTCCATTTGTCCTTTCTTCTCTCTTCTAGTTTTTTTTCCATTCTCTCTCTACATCTGCTTTAACATACTAATCTTTCTTCTTTTGATCTTTCCTCATTCCTAGTTCATCCACTCAAATTTTACCCCTCCATCCTCAATCCCCACTTACTCTCCCAATATCCGGCCAATTGTATATTTGTCTTCCCTCCCACACAAAATATTTTTCCCCTCTCCAAGCTCCATCCCATTCTAATCCTCCCCCAACATCAGCTCCCTTCTAGTTCCAGCCCCACCCAGCATCCGCTCTCTTCTAGTCTCCGCATCAGCCCATTTCCAGTCCTATCCTAGCCCCACCATCAGCCCATTTCCAGTCCTAGCTCCCCCATCCATTTCCAGTCCTATCCGAGTCCCTCCATCAGCTTATTTCCAATCCCAGACCCCCATCAGCCCATTTATAGTCCTTTCCTAGCCCCACCATCAGCCCATGTCAAATCCTAGCTCCCCTCCACTCTGTCCATTTCCAATCCAAGCCCCCATGAGCCTACTTCCAGTTCTAGCCCCTCCATGAGTTCATTTCAATCCAAGCCCCCCCCACCACAGCCTATTTCCAATCTTAGCATCCCCCAAAAGCCCATTTCCAGTCCTATCCTAGCCCCTACATCAGCCCATTTCCTTTCCTACCCCCACCCCCCACTCAGCCCTTTTCCAGTCCTAGCTCCCTCCCCTCACAGCCCATTTCCATTCCAAACCCCCCCCTCCCCATCAGCTATTTGCAGTTCAAGCCCCCCTTCCACTCAGCAAGAATGTTTTTTGCACAGGGCCCTGCGTTTCAGGGGGCCCCGCGCAAAAAACATTCTACATCAGGCAAAATAGATTAAAAAAAAGCAAACCGTCTGCTGCTGCTGCTGCCGCCGTGGCAGCGGCAGAATCAAGCGTCCCGCCGCGGGCCCCCCCCCCCCTACCTGGCAAAGCCTCCCAGAAACATCAGCTTCGGACAGAGTAGGCTTTGCCGGGTAGGGGGGGCCCCGCGGCGGGCCGCTTGATTCTGCCGCTGCTACAGCGGCGGCGGCAGCAGCAGCCGGTTTGCTTTTTTTAATCTATTTTTTCCTGATGTAGAATGTTTTTTGCGTGGGGCCCCCTGAAACGCGGGTCCCTGTGCAAAAAACATTCTTGCTCAATGGACGGGCTGGCCCTGGTCCTGCTCCTTAGAACTTACAATCTAATCAATACAAACAGGACAAGGAAGGAAATAGGATAGAGAAGGGAAGGGAGACAAAATGACAAAGGAGACAGAAGGAAGGGGATCAGGGACCAAAGGTAGCCTTAAAAAGGTGAGTTTTTAGCAAAGATTTGAAAAGGGAGAGTTATGAAGCCTGACAAACAGCATCAGGAAGAGAGTTCCATGCGTAAGGAGCTGCAAGGTGAAAGGACCAAAGTTGAGTTAGCAGAAGAGGAAAAGGGCAGGGAAAGGAGCAAGCTAGAAGAATGGCAAAGTTCATGAGGAGGAGAGCAGAGAGAGAGGAGAGAAGAGAGATAAGGTGGAGCAGCAAAATGAATGCATTTAAAAGTTAAAAAGAGAAGCTTGAATTGGATGCAGTAATGGATGGGAAGCCAATGAAGTGATTTGAGAAGAAGGGTTATATGTGCAAAGTGAGGCTGGTGAAAGATAAGATGTGCAGCAGAGTTTTGAACTGATTGAAGGGGAGAGAGATGACTCAGAGGGAGGCTGGTAAGAAGGAGATTGCAATAATCAAGGCGAGAAGTAATCAGAGTTGACAAGCATCCATGTAGTATTAACAGAGAGGAAGGGATGGATTTTATAGATATCATAGAAAAGAAATGACAGGTTTTTGCAGTCTGTTGTATGTGAGCAGAGAAGGAAAGAAAGGAATCAAAGATAACACCAAGGTTACGGGCAGAGTTTACAGGGTGGAGAAGTGAGTTTTCAACAGAGACGGAGAAACCAGGATGGGTAAAGGAGGGTTTGGGTGGAAAGATGAGCAGTTCAGTTTTGTTCATATAAAGTTTGACAGTGGTGAAACATCCAAGTGGCAATATCATAGAGATAGGAAGAAGTATGGGCCTGCAATGCCTGGGGGATAACAGGCACAGACAGATAGATTTGAGAATCGTCAGCATAGAAGTGGTATTGAAAACCATGTGCAGAGAAGAGAGACAGCCAAGGGATAGGGTATAGAGTGAGAAGGGTATCAGGCTAAAACAGAGTCCTGGGGAATACCAACCAAGAGAGCAATCAGGAAAGAGTAAGAACCATTCGAATAACCACTAAAAGAGCATTGTGAGAGATAGGAAGAGAACCATGGCAAAAGTGAACCACTGAATCCAAGTGAATGAAGATAGGATATCAAGTAGAAGGTGATGGTTGACGTGAATTAAAGATAATCCTGCTCTATATCGAAATGGGGATGGTGGGGGAGTAGAAAACTCAATTTCTGGTTCTTCAATTTTCCTATGCTGTCTAATATCCCACCTTGAGATCTGCTTAGAAGATATTTTTGGAAAAATTTAAAAATCTGACTGTCCTGATAGCTATGTCTGTGAAGGGAATTTTACATAGGAAGAGGAGAGGTGAATTAAGATATTCATTCTTGGATGAGGAAAATTTGGCAACCTGACCCTTAGCGGTAGTACCTCAAAATTACTGCTATAGGTCATGGGCACTATTCTGAACACAGGATAAGGAAGAGCAGGAGTGAAGAGTGATTGTTCCTTCTACTGCTGGACACCAAGAATCCATGGACCTTGGTTAAGCTAGGGGAGGGGGACTGAAGGTGGGTGGGTCTGCAGGGAGAGCCATTGGGGACGTTATTTATACCAGAGGGATCAACTAAGGGGATCTGGATGCTAGGATAGTTGTCGAGTGGAGGAGATTGGATGCCATGGGGGAGGTGTCAGGGAAGGTGATCTGAGAATTGTCTGATCTCGGAATTTACAGACGCCCCTTCAAGCGGGCACTTATTTGTGTCTGCGGACAGCTGTAAATGCCAGCATGATATGAATTAATATGTCTAGTAGTTTGTCTGTCTTGTTATTTTATTATGTATGTTATGTTGTACCACCACCTAAAGTGTTGATAGGTGGTTTATATAACATTTCGATAAATAAATAAACATTAGATCTTTTTATATCAATGTCAATTCCCTCCATAAAATGCAGAATATAGAATGATATTGTAAGCTATTCCAAGCTACTCCCAGTCTATGCCCTGTTCACATCTCCTTGACATATAGATGTCATAAGCATCCTCAAGTGTAATTAGCAGCTTTCTAAAATTGCATGTACACATGTATTCCAAGCTGCATGAATAAATGCATTGCCCTCATGCAGTTTATAAAATAACCTCCAACATACACACTCTCTCTGTGGGAAAGTATAAGGAAGCTAAATCTGGTAGTGGGGATGCAGGCCAGCTAACCCAATATAGCATGTTGTCGATTAACTCTTGACACATTAAAAAGCCATAGGGATTATAGGTACTTGTTGGTTTCATGTGGGTTTTTTTTATATAGCTTTATTTACATTTTCATAACATTCAAACAAACATTAATAAAATATATACTAACAACTACAGAACGACACAAACCCAGAAACCCCCATACTCCCCCTCCCCCACTCCTCCAGGGCACGTGCACATGACATCAAATAGCAATCATCGTTTACCAAACATAACAGGGCGATCCCCCCAGTGGGCATGTAGTCATAGTTATAGCAAAACAAAAAAAAGAAGAAAGCAAAATTATACACCCATTTCCACTACAGTCATTTGGCTATATTTATAAAGTCATTTAACAGTTTCCACTTTAAACTACGGAGACTAGCCCAAAGTAGACCTCTCCGCGGCGTCTGCTCATATTTGCTGTACAAACCTACATAATTCCACCATTCCTGCACATTTAGGTTAGCTGTACACTTCCAATGGCGGACAATTTATTTATTTATTTATTTATTTACATTCTCTTATATACCGCGCTATTCTGCATCAGTGCGGTTTACATTGAACAAACTGAAATTACATTGAACAGGGTATTATAACTTGGAGATAACTATTTTACAGGGAACATGGGCTATGGAGGGTTAAGTGGCTTGCCCAATTAAATATATTGCAAGTCCTATCATGAAGTCCAAAAGAAAATGCCCCTTTTTTTGCAAAGAAGGGAGCCTCGCCGCTGATCTAAGACCTATAACCCGCCAAGTAAGGGGTTCCTGAAAATTTAAAATGGTTTGTATTTGCGCCCAGACCTGCGCCCAGAATGCTTGCACTGTTGAGCATTCATATATAATGTGGGCCAAAGTACCAGGCTGCTCACCACAGTTCCAGAAAAGAGCACTAGCACTGTGATCCCATTTTGCCATTTTAACCGGGGTATAGAAACAGCGGTGTGCAAAAAAGTAAAGAGTCTGAGTGACTGAGGCCGATCTAGATACTCTGACCTGCTTACACCAGAACTTCCTCCACACTTGCGCAGTCAGTGTTATACCAGTATCCCGTTCCCAGACGCTCTGACAACCAATAGGTTGCTGATGAACAGACTGCATTAATTTCTTATAAAAGAGCGCAGCCACGCCTGGTACTTGTGTAACCTCCTGTACCAGTTCCACCACCCCTTTATCCCCAGCCCCTTTACTCGGGTCCACCTTACTGCTTCCTAGACAGTGCCGAAGCTGTACCCATTGAAAATACAACTTCATCGGAAGACCAAACTCTTGCTGTAGTTCCCTATATTCCTTCCATCGATTATCTATAATAAGTTGATCAACAGTCCATATTCCCTTTAAATACCATTGACTCCATGCTACTGATTTTTTTTGGATTTTAAAGCGGGGATTATGCCACAGCGGCAATCGGGAAATCGGACAGAGATCTGGGCCACATGATTGTATAAGGGCCCCAAAAGCCCCAAGCGTATCTCTTACCATACTAGGGCATTGTGCACACTGTTGAAACTGCATACCTTTAAGAAACCCCAAGGGGATAGGGGCGAGGAGTTTCTCCTCAATATCTAACCAGACGGGTCTGTGGGATGATCCAGTTTCCAACCATCTGGACCCTTGTTTCAGGAGAAATGCTCTATGGTAGGAAAGAAAATCTGGAAAATGAACGCCCCCATCTTCCCGACAAAGCTTAAGTTTCCAGAGTGCGATTCTCGGAGTTTTATTATGCCAAACAAACTGACTTAATACACGTTCTACCATCCGATATATTTGCACTGGTAATAAACTAGGTAACATTTCCAAAATGTAATTAATCTTCGGAACGATCATAATTTTGATGGTCTCGAGTCGCCCCCACCAAGACAGCACCAGGGGGGACCACTTAGAAGTCAAATCTCGGGCTATTGAGATGAGCATCTCAGCATTGAAACAAAGAGTCTCCTCAAGCGGATAGCGATAGTGAACTCCTAAATACTTTACCATGTTAGGCTCCCAGACGAACGGAAAATTGCTCATATCTTCTTTAAAGAGCCAGCGATTCAAAGGGAATGCTACTGATTTTGACCAATTAATTTTATATCCAGAGAGGAACGAATATCGGTCAATTTGCTCCAAGATCTTGGGAACCGAATCTGGAGAGACGAATAAAAGGAGATCGTCTGCATACGCCGACAATTTAACTTCTATTCCGGCAATCAAGGCCCCCCGAATCTCCGAGCATTTTCGGATAATAAGGGCTAATGGTTCTAGCGCTAAATTAAATAACATAGGGGATAATGGACATCCCTGACGAGTTCCTCGATGTAATTTAACTTTCTGGGATTTAGTGCCATTCACACAAATACATGCAGTAGGTTGGGCATACATTACCTCTAATAACCTTAAGAAACCCTCCCCGAAGCCCAACCACCTGAGAGTAGCAAATAAAAAGGGCCACTCCAACCGGTCAAAGGCTTTCTCGGCGTCTAAAGAGAGACCAACAAGGGGCTGGGCCATACTTTCAGAGCCCGCAAGAACATGGCATAATATGGTATAGTACTTTGTCTTTTTGAAAGATTTTTCATATTGGCTGAAGGTAGATATTAAACAAAAGTCTGAAGGCATGTGGTTGCAAGGCAGTTTGATGTTCCATATGATGGTTAGCTGTAAGGGGTTAGTGGTGTGTGAATGCAATAAGCTGGTAGAGCGAGGGTCAGGGAGAGGATATAAAGTGGTGTTAAGATTAGGTTTTGCTAGGTCGTAATAGGTTCTGGGTGAGACTAGCCATAATGTTCATTGAAAAGGAACGTCTTTAATCTTTTTCCGAAGTCAGTGAGACATTTTATTTCCCTTATTGTTGGAGGCAGGGAATTCCAAAGACCTGGAGCATAGTGAGAGAATGCTCTTTTGTTTGTTGTTTTGTTTGTCCTATGGAAGTCGGGAGGTATGCATAGTGAATTTTGAGTAGATCTCTTTCTCTGGTATCAGGGGTTTTGGATATTAGTGTGGTGATGTGTGATGGTGCTATATCATGTAATAGTTTAAATATGATGACTAGATTCTTGTATTTACTTCTACTGGCTATAGGGAGACAGTGAAGGCTGTGCATTATTGGGGTGATATGGTTTGAATTGGATGCTTGCATTATTACATGTGCTACAATGTGTTGTGCAAGCTGGAGGTTTGCTAGCATTTGTTTTGGTAGACCATACAGGATGCTATTGCAATAGTCTATATGTGGACTGGTCATAGCTTGGATGACTGTTCTAAAATCTGATGGTTCGAGTAGAGGTCTCCGTCTTTGTAGCATTTTAATCTCTCTGTATATGGCTTATGTGGAATTATTTATGTGGGTGAAAAGGTTGAGGGATTTATCTATGGTGATTCCCGGGTATTTTATTTCTTCTTTTACTGTGATTGTTGTATCTACAAGATATATCTGTGGAGGTGGGGTGAAGTCTTTAGCTCTGGTTATGAACATGGCTTCTGTTTTATTTATGTTTATTTTCAAATTCTTTGATGCAAGTCACTGTGAGGCTTCCTGAAATTATGCCGTGATTTGTTTTAAGTTAAGTTCTAGAGTACTGATTGGGAGATGCATCATAATATCATCAGCATAAATATGGTATAGTACTTTGTCTTTTTGAAAGATTTTTCATATTGGCTGAAGGTAGATATTAAACAAAAGAATAGACAGGTCTGACCCCTGGGGGATTGATGAGGTTTGGTCAATTTTTTACTTGTTGGGTGTGGTCTTTCACGTAGAAGGTGAACTAGGTTAGGGCTACTCCACAGATGCCAATTTGCTGTAATCTTGTTAAGAGTATACTATGGCTAATGGAATCAAAAGCTGGCGCTGTATCTAGGAAAATCATGATAATGACATTTTTGGGGTATCAAATAGGTGTATGAGCAGGGTTTCTACTCTATGATGAGTTCTAAAACCATATTGTTGTGGATCAAGAGGAAAATTTGAGTCTAAGTGGTCCTTTGAGTCTACTGTAAGTACCCTTGGAAGATGCCCTAAAAGTGCATACATTAGCTGATGTGCATAAGAACATTTAGATGAGACATAAGAATTTTCTGCCAATGAGGGATATGGCAATTGTGATGACCTTGTGTTTGCAGTTTCCTTGTAAATATTCTGCTGTAAATCAAGGGGTACAAGTCATATTATTTGATTCATTACCACTGGAAATATTTTAGAGAAGTGAGTCCCAATTAGCCTAGTCCTTTCTGAGTTTGATTTTTTATCTTCTGGCTTTGTGATATAATTCTCTGGGAATTCCTAGAAAGGTATGGAATGTTTAACAATTAGCTTATAAAATTATGGAGGCTATTTTAGGAGTCCTATTCTTGCTTTAGACATCTGAAAACAGGTATACAGATGTCCAAAGAAGAGGGACATCCCTGGACCATTTTAGAAAGTGGTTGTAAGATCGTTCCCCACATGAGGATGTCCAAGACTGAATGGGGGCATGGTGTGTCCAAGGCTTTCCCAAGTACTTGGATGCCCTTGCCCAATTTCAGAAATGCAATGCACACCCTGAGCCACATTCAAGTTTATACCTGCTCCAGGGCACGAATAGGCATTGGAAAAGCTCCCATTCTGCCATCCAAACACCGGGAGGACATAGAAAAGAAAATACTCTGATATCTCCTATAATTTTACTGATGATAATGAAAATGGCAAGGAAACTAGGACACTTGGGGCCTGATATTGAGTTGGGCGAGCTATGCGCCGCATCAGCGCATAACCCTGCCCACTCACCTTTAACCTCAGATATTCAATGCCATGCTGATGTGGTTAGCATCCACGGCTAAGACTAGGCAAGCCAAAATCTCACCTAGTTTTAGCCATGGAGCGCTAACCGGGTAGCGATCTAACATCACTGCTACCTGGTTACTGCCAATCTCCGCTCCTGCTCCGCCCCGGAACACACCCCACATGCCCTGATGCTAACCAGATAGCATTGGGGCACGTAGGGGACATTGACAGGGATATTTGACGGCACTAATCAGGTAGGTGCTGTTGAATATTCCCATTTAAGGCATTTACATGGTTTACTGGTGGTAAACCATGTAAATGCCTTTCCAATATTTGCCCTTGATTTCCATTCAGCCCGCTGATGCACATCCCTGCATGCAAAATAGCTTATGTTCAGCATATGATAGAATTCCCCAACCCTGTTTTTTCTAGCAAGGATGTCTGTTGCCACCAGAGAGATCATATATTTAGGGGATGTCTATGTTTCCAAAGTGGAGGAAAGCCTACACTAATACCCAGAAGATCAAGGGTTTGATTCCCACTGGCACACCTTGTGACCCTGGGCAGGCCACTTTACCCTGCATTGTCTCAGAAGAAAAGGCCTGGCAATCTACTTCCAGTGATACATTGCCAAGAAAACCCAGAGGCAGCTGAGTCACCAGGAGTCAGCACTGACTTGACTGCACTAAATAAATAAATAATTCCAAAATTGGGCTGACATTTATTTATTTACATTCTCTTATATACCATGCTATTCTGCATCAGTGTGGTTTACATTGAACAAACTCAAATGACATTGAACAGGGCATTATAACTTGGAGATAACTATTTTACAGGGAACATGGGCTATGGAGGGTTAAGTGGCTTGCCCAAGACCACAAGGAGCATCTGTGGGACTAGAAACCCCAGTCCTTCTGGCCCAAGGTTGCTGTCCTCTAGTGGGATTTGAACCTCCAACCTTCCGGCCTGAAGTACTTTGCCCCAACCTCTAGGCCACTCTTCCACTCCCAACATAAACACTCCACTTAAACATCCATGAATGTTTTGGACATTTTGCTCTGGATGCCCCAGATTTCACCTGGACATCCTTTCTAAAATACCACTTTATATAACTTAGTATAAACACCTTGCCTATTTTTTTTCTATTTTATCTTGCTTTATCTTGAATTTTGGACTGTATCATCGTATGGGCTAATGTGGCATTTTGTTAGGATGACTTTAAGCTTATACTTTGAGATTGCTTGCTGCCTTCTTCTCACCTAAAATGTTATCTTCTATTTTAAGCATTTCATGATTGAAACTCTATAAATTCTATTATCACTTTCTTTTTAAGTATACCCTGTTTCGGATTTCCCTTCCCCCCTTCTTTCTTCTTATTATGATTAGCAGACAGTGCTATTTTTCTTTCCATTATTTTCTTCTCTTTGCTTGTCCCTGGATATGAAATATTTTGCCTAATTTGTGCTTTTCTTGAACAGTTAGATTGTGGAAAATGTGGAGCTAGGCATAATACATTTTTTTTTTACTTTTTATTTGTCAAAATAAACTAAGGAACATGTTTACTAACATGCACTATTAGTACAGGGTTTGCTATGCAGTGAAATGTACCGCACTAAGGAGCATGTTTACTAAGTCCCATGCGTGTAACACACGTGAGGGCTGTGTTACCAGCCCAGGGCTCATTGCTAACTGTAGCGGTGGGTACATACGTCCCCCTGAAGTTAGCACAGACAAACTGCATGAGACTGGGCCTCTGGTGCAACTAATAACACCCATTGAGGTGGTGCTAATTGCACCCACATTACTGATGTCAAGCTTGGTTAGCACAGGCCACTAATATTTGACTAGTTGCCATATGCTGGGAATGCCCCATCCTGCCCCGACACAGGGGCCTCTTCGCTAAGATTAGTGTGGGCCTCCACACTGATTTTATGGCTCAAATGTGCAACCCATTCAGTCAATATGCCCCTAAAAGATAGAAGGATAGGGAAAGGGAGTGATGTGTTTGCAGATGGGTGGAAAAACTTGGGAAGATGAATAGGAGAAATTATGGAATTTATCATGATTATGGGTAAAGCCTCTTACAAATCAGACCTATTAATTTGTTTGTGCAAAATCAGTTACTATAATTGGCCTAGGGGAATGATGCAGCCTCATAGTACCTGTATAGGTGATATTAATTGGCAAAGCACTCTACAACTATTTCTTCTTGGAGGGTGGATCTGGGATATTCAAATGGAAAGAATCTTTAGCTGCCATTGAGCTCACCAACCACTCTGTCCTCATTAAACAGAAAGTACCATTTTGAATTTTTTTTTTTTGACCCATAGCGACCCAGCTACCTCTGGAAGTAGATTGCCAGCCTTTTCTTCCGAGGCAGTGGAGGGTAAAGTGACTTGCCCAAGGTCAAAAGGAGTGCCAGTGGGAATCAAACCCTTGATCTTCTGGGTACTAGGCAGTTGCTTTAACCACTAGGCTACTCCTCCACTCATTTTGAATATGACCACTGGGAAATTGATAAGACAATTACTAAATTTTGGGGATTAATTTCAATTGCCCCCTTTTTTGAAAATTCAGATAAAGCCACGAGAATGATGTGGTAAAGGCCTTGCAACCTCAATGAAAGGAGCTTGTTTATGATAGGTTTAAGCAGTCTGTTACAGCTCTATTATACATTCCTCAAAGAGGTTCACTTTTGGGCATTATGCCAGGACCAACTATCTCTCATTTCCAAACAATTGTCTGGGAGTCCTTTGTTTAAGGTTATAAGAATGATTCTTTCTCTTTGTCTATGTCTTGCATTATGACAGCTCTTTGGTCAGTCAAGCTATATGACATGAAGAAATTTTACAGAAAGTAGAGCTCATATTCATGCATTAAGCAAATTACACCGGGCAACATTGAAATCGTTACTGACTTTAAAAGGCCCTAATCTGTAGTTTCTTGGTGAGCTGAACACGAATATAACATTAAAAAAAATGTATTGGCTCTCGTTTTGAAGATATTGCATGTAGTTCAATTTTGACGTTTCGCCATGTAGGACATCAACAACATCCCAAATAAGCCTTGAATGGTGTAATATTGCATCACATTGCATAAAACCAGCATGCACACATCATCCAGAGTTGATTGCATCATTTTCTGATGCAATACAATACTACTGCCAGATGGCTGCTGAAGTCATCTGACGTCAGCAGTGTACTATACGCAGTCGGAAAGGTTGAGCATTTAAAATATTTCAGACTGTTTGCGAGACAGTTTAAGCTACTGTTATATGTAACTTTTATTAATCATATAATTTTAGCCATTTAGGTACAATACAGAACAATAATGCCGCGAAAGTGCGTTAATACCATTGACAATTTCTGCTACATTTTTGGGGAAGTGACATTTGCCAACCAGAAGAAAAGTATCACTTCTCAACTGAAGAAGGCATATCATCCTTACTTCAGATGCACGATTGTTGACCAAGACAAGCCTTGGGCCCTGCATATATGCTGCGCTACATGTACAACACAGCTTTCACAGTGGTTGAATTGCAAAAGACCATCAATGCCATTTGCAGTCCCCATGGTGTGGAGAGAGTCAAGCAACCACATAAATGACTGTTACTTCTGCTTGGTTCCTCCTCTTTTCAGCGGAATAACGAAGCAAAAGAAGTCGAGCATTGTCTACCCAAACATTCCGTCTGCATTGAGACCAGTTCCACATGGTGAGGGACTTCCTATTCCAGAACCTCCATCAGAATATTCTCTTGATTCATCTGATGAGGACAAGGGTGAGCCGACCTGTTCTTCTCCTTGTCCGTCAGCATGCAGTGACCCAGATTTTCACTGGGATGCATTATCAACTCCACACAGAATAACACAGGAAGAACTAAATGACCTGGTTCGTGATTTGGACTTATCCAAGAACAAGGCAGAATTGCTAGGATCAAGACTCCAACAATGGAATCTTCTAGAAAAATATGTCAACATTACTTCATATCGAAAGCGCCACCAGCAGTTGGAGCCTTTCTTCAGAAAGGAAAGTAATCTGGTATTCTGTTCCGATATTGAAAGCCTCATGAATGTCTTAAAAATCACTCATGACCCACAAGACTGGAGACTATTTATAGACTCTTCGAAACTGAGTCTGAAGGCTATGCTTTTGAACAATGGAAACAGTCTTCCATCTATTCCAATAGTGCATGCCATCCACATGAAAGAGACAAACGATACCTTAAAGCATCTACTGACTTCCATTAACTATAACAAGTACAGCTGGCACCTCTGTGATGACTTGAAGGTAGTTGCCCTTTTAATGGGACTGTAGCAGGGATATATAAAATACATGTGTTTCTTATGTGAGTGGGATAGCCGAGTAAGGGATTGGCACTACTTGCAGGAGGAATGGAATCGCAGACAAAATGTAACAGTTGGAGAGAAGAATATCCAGCACCCAGCTCTGGTTGAGGCTCACAAAATCCTGCTACTACCCCTTCACATCAAACTAGGTTTGATGAAATACTTCGTGAAAGCCATGGACCGCACTTCGCCAGCTTTCCGATACCTGCATGAAAAATTCCCTCAACTCAGCGAAGCAAAGATTAAAGAGGGAGTTTTTGGGGTCTTCAGATTCGAAAGCTCTTCAAAGATGACCGGTTCAACAACTTGCTGCAGGGTGATGCGAAACAAGCATGGAATGCTTTTCGCCTAGTATCAACAAACTTTCTCGGGAATGTTAGGGCAGAAAACTACAAGGAACTAGTAGAAGACATGCTGATGCAGTATCAGAAACTTGCCTGCAATACGTTTTTAAAGATCCAGTTCCTTGATTCCCATCTCGATTTCTTTCCTGACAACTGTGGTATGGTTAGTGATGAACAGGGCGAACGTTTTCACCAGGATATCGCAATGATGGAGCAAAGATACCAGGGAAAATGGTCCACTACAATGCTGGCTGACTACTGCTGGACACTCCCCAGAGAAGCTCCCGAACAGCTGTACAAGAGACAGGTGAAAAAATCTAAGAAGTAGTCTATGACTTGGCTTTTTACAGGTATTAACCAAAGGCCTATTATATTTACTATTGACATGCATTTTGTGATGTAAACATGAATTCTTGTAGATTACAAAAAAACTAGAGCCAGCTTTGCAATTTCACTGTCATATTCATGTTCAGCATATAAAAATTGATAAGAAATGACTATTTTTATTTCAGTAACATGACTTTTGTAAAAATTTGTTGACCAGCGTTATCTGATCGGCTTTAGGAAACACAAAAATATCCATGGAAAGAGAAATTCACATATGACCCGAGACATTCTTTCTATTTTTTTTTTTAAATCATATGAACTTTCTAGCTTCTGAGCTTTCTACAGCCCAGGTGTGATAGCAGCAGTTCATTGATTGAGGTTCACAAGCTCTGGGCTTGAACCTGACTACCCTTCACGGCGGTGCTCAGGGCTGCCACATGACAATTAGGTACATACAAAGATCTTTTCTGAAAATAGGTGTTTTTACACAGCATGTGTGATATTCTTACAAAAAATGTTCTCCTAGTGTATGAATAAGGGTTCTCATATGTATCTTCCAGACTCTAATGCTTACTTTCCTTTATTATTTATAAAACTGAGAAAAGAACTAATTTCTGTATTTATAGGCCAGCCCATACTATTCTCATTGGGGGTCATTCTGAACCATGAAAGCAAGGATGTACGTCCATTTTGGACATACAACCCCCGCTATTCGCAGGGACTCAATTCTTCCCCTAAAGCTTCCCGCACATATAAGACAGTTGTGTGGGGAGCTCTGGATGGGGGCAGGAGGGGGTGGCGACAGGGCTGAGTGGGGGCAGGCCGCCTAACCTGGACATACAGGGCTGATTTAGGTCATGGCCCTGTATGACCGGTAGCACAAAGATAGACATCAGACTTATTCCACACACAAGGTGTAATAAGTTCAATTGCCGGAGATTGGACCAGGAACCCCCCGCCCTCACACGGCACAGAGGCACAAGAGCCTCTGATACCTGATCCCAGCCCTGGCATCTTCACCAAGGGTAAGACGGTGGGGGAAATACATGCTCATGCTGTTGGGCCTTTCAGTGCTCCTGCATGGTGTCCCTGTGCCATGGTGATGAGATGCCATGGCACCGGGGCTCCAGCAGGAGCATAGGGAGGGAGGATGCAGAATCGGGTGCACTTTTGGGCCGTCCATTGTTTGGACATCTGGATAGCTCGGATGTGGCCCGATTGGAATTGGCCTCATTGTGTTCTGAAGAACACACTACCTTCATTTTGCAATCCTACTGACTGCTGAAAATGGTTAAGGAGAGCAGAACTGAAACCTTAAAATGAGAGATTGATAGTCATAGCCCGGGACAGCAGATTACAGATGAGATGGTTTAAAGCGAGTATTGATAAAACTGTTAAAACAGACATATGTAGATTCTGTAAGAAATAATTGGAAATAGCGACTCACCTCATAGCAGTCTGTGAAGTTCTGATGACACCAAGGAAAGAAGAAGAGCAACAACCATCTCCAGAAATCACAGGAATCACCAGAACAGCACAGGGAGGACACTGCCACACCTCTTAAAAACTTTGAATGTCAGCCATGGAAGAACCGATGTATCAGCAAGTCTCATCTCGATGAGCACTGGATCTCTGCTGCTTTTTCCACTATTATGTTACAAGGTTATAGGGCATGTATGCACCACATAGCTGTTTTTAATTGTCTCATGTCTGTTTAGATATTTACATCAGTTTGTTTGTGCCATCAAGTTAATCTAGATCCCGTGTTCATCGAGATGAGACTTGCTGATGCATCGGTTCTTCCGCGGCTGACATTCGAAGCATGATGCAACAATCGCTAGATCAGCAAACAGTGGATTATGGCAATATATTTACTTAAATATTGAAATTGAAGATTTCTAAAAGGCCAATGTGGTCAAGAAAAGGTTAGTTGACTCCTTTTTGCGCGCGAGAGTAAATATATGATTTAGCACATATTGTATGGATGGTTTCATAATCAGATATTGAGACTGTTTAAGAGTGATATCTGTTGAGTTGCTAGATAGTCTCTAATGTTGTTGTGCGCTTTTTGTTCTGCTGACCTTTAGTCCCGCTGTTATATTTTTTATGACTATTTTGTAAAGTAGTAAGGAATGCGTGTACTACATTGTTGTTTTTTTATTTCAGATTAGCAATTTATATGGATTCGTCTGTAAGACTGAATAAATTCGAATTAAGTAATATTCAGATCTTGTGGTCATCGGGGTGACACTTGGTGGTTGATCGGCTCTCCCACGGGCTGTCATCTTGAGGCGTAGTGATACGAGCAAATTGCTAGATTAACAAAAGGTGCACTAACAAAATATATTTGCCATTTGTATGGTTTGATTTAGTTTTAAGATTGTAGCATATAAGCTCTTTAAGGATAATTGTTGTTTAGAAGAGGTCAGCTGACCACATTTTTCCCGCGGTAGTGAATATGACACAGCACAATTTCACTTTTACATGATGTGCTGTCAGCGATCGTATCGCTGGTTTTTCAAATAAATCTGCATCAGGTATGTACACTTTTAAAAGATTTTCCATTAGGTATGTCTTTAGACTTCTATATTGTAATATAGGACTTGTTACATATAATGCCATTTGGAATATTTTAATACTGAACTGGCATTTTTAGGTTTAGGATTTTGATTTTACTAGTCACTATAATTTGATTTTTAATACATTTTGAGTAATATTAGTTAAGACTCTATGAAATAGGATTTTTATAGCTATTATTTTGATAGGAATTGCTTTTTTTTCATGCTGATCACTCCTGCTTTTACGTACAGTAATAGTACTGATTACTTTTCCTATTTCCCTTTAGCTTCCAAGACATGAGGGATTATAATTGACAGAGTTTTTCTTCTTGCCATTGGTAAACAGAATTTTAGTTACATGTCACACCCTTTGTTTGTATATGGCTGTTTCAATTTATATTTGAATTCACTTTTATTCAGTTATTCATGATGATATTTTTAATGTTCACAGTCATTTACAAGCATTTTGTTTACATTTTGTGTTATTTACATTTGTTCAGTTTTGTGGTTAATATTTTTTATCTTCATGTTTTTATATATTATTTAATTTTTTGAATATATATTTAAATGTTTAACATATTTTAATCAATATTGTTGTTTATGGCTGCCCCACCTTTAATCTGCTATCTCTTTTCTATCCAAATTTTGGCATTCTAATTTCCTTTATATGGCAGTACCTCTCTGTTATTACAAGTTTGTAAACACTCTATGCCTTTAGTTTGAGCGGTATATTAAGTTTTTGAATAAAGATACAGATTAGTGTTATTTGCCATTATGATTTCAGTATGCCAAAAATACCCCTGATTAAGGCATAACCAAAACACGGCCTGTGTCGTGTCGGGTCGGCTTGGCTATTATACCCCTGTTATTATTTTTAATAAAGTAGTTGTCCTTTCCTTTCTACCATGTTTGGACTAGATGGTAGAGATGAGGACAATATCTGAATTCAAAGAAGCATGGGACAAGAACAGAGGATCGCTAAAGGAAAAAAGGAGACTGTTGTAGTGGTTGATATGGAAGGATAAACTAGATAGGTCATGGTGCTTTAGTAGAAATATTTTCTTTAGTGGGGTAGGTTTTAAACTCTGGTAACCTTCTCAGCTCTTGGGAACTGCTGACACCTAATCAGGAGTTAGTGGGCCTGTTTCACCTGTGAATGAACTGAGAGCAGCTGAGGACTGCATAAAAGGCTTCAGAGCCCTGCCCTATTGAGGCATTCCTAACAGGGGCTCTACAGGTCAAACAACGGTAAGGATTTGAGGGTTTATTTTTATTAAATTGCAAGCTCTCTGAAAAGGGTTTTGGTATATTTTAAAAGCAAATTTACATTCTTTTTGGTGCTTTAGTAGAAGTATTTTCTTTAGTGGAGTAGGTTTTAAACTCTGGTAGCTTTCTCAGCTCTTGGGAACTGCTGACACCTAATCAGGTATAAGTTCCCTCCCTACCCACCCCAACTCCCACCCACCCCTAGTGAGCAGTCTTGCTTTATAGGGCACCTCCCCATTTAACAAAACACAGGGACTTGGAACAGCACATTTTGAATATAATTGAAGAGATTTAACTGCCTTTTCTCTGAAAGGACTGCTGGGAAACCAGCTGGTACATTTGTAGATCTCTCTCGTTTGCTTAAACAGATACCTAAGCTCCATGAACAGAACAATGGCTTGGAAAAATCATATCGCTAAAGCTGTTGCCCCATTACAGCTTCTGCCTCTGTCCAGACAGAGGTCCCAATGCCAGTTGAAGGACCGGTTCCATGTGCAGGGTGCCTGCATGCTGAAGCTCTGAGGAAACAAGTGGAGGAACTCAAAGAGGAGGTGGCAAAGCTGAGGAGCATTCAAGACAGTGAGAAGTACATTGATGAAATGCTTCTTGCAGCAACCAAGCTCTCCAGCAGAGGAGAAGACGGGTGCCAACAGAATGATGAAGGTTGGACACAAGTCACCAGGAACTGCAGAATCACCAATCCAACTTCTCCAACCCTTGAATTGGAGAACCATTATGCAGCCCTGGAAGTGGAGGAGTTGAAAACATCCCTGGAAAAGGAAGAACCAGAGCTCAAGTACCCCAAAGTTGTAGAATCAGTGACCACAAGGAAGCGAAGGGTAGTGGTGGTTGGTGACTCTCTTCTGAGGGGTACTGAGGCGTCCATCTGCCGGCCAGACTTGATATCCAGAGATGTATGCTGTCTGCCTGGTGCCAAAATCCAAGATGTTATGGAGAGTTTGCCAAGACCCTTCAAGCCCATTGACTATTACCCAATGTTGCTAATCCATGTCGGAACAAATGATACTGCCAGGTATCCCTCTGAGCATATCAAAAGTGACTTCATGACTCTGGGACAGAGGTTGAAGCAGTTAGGTGCACAGGTGGTGTTCTTTTCACTCCTACCTCTTGAGGGTAAAGGCCAAGGCAGAGATGCTCGCATCCTGGAGATGAATGCACAGCTGCGTGGATGGTGTCATCAAGAGTGTTTTGGTTTCCTAGATCATGGGATGCTGTTCCAAGGGTTTCAGATCAGAGATGGCATCCATCTCTCCAAGAAAGGTTGACACGTCTTCAGTAGTAGACTGGCTAATCTACTGAAGAGGGCTTTAAACTAGATTAGTTGGGGGTGGGTGAAGAAAGCCCCCAGATAAGTGAAAGCCCCCAGGTAAGTGATACATTAAATACTTTTATGGAAATAGTTAACAGGGGTAACATATGGAAAGCAGTGTGTATAAATGCCCGTAACATAGGAAATAAGATCCCTGATGTTGAAACTTTGGTGGGAGTGGCCGACTTGGATTTAGTGGCAGTTAAAGAAACATGGTTCACAGAAAACCTTGACTGGGATGTAATTGTACCTGGCTATACTTTATTTAGAAAGGACAGGGTAGGAAGAAGGGGAGGAGGAGTGGCACTATATGTAAAAAATACTATTAAAGCTTTGGAATTACAGAGCTTAAAGGGGAGAGAGGAAGCATTGTGGATTAAACTAGAAAGAGAGAAAGAGAAATCTATTTGAATTGGTGTGATAAACAGACCCTCCCTTACAAGAGGAAGAGGTGGGCAGAGAGTTAATTGAAGACATGCGCAGCATTGCTAGGAAAGGGGTAGTGCTACTGATAGGGTATTTCAATATGCCAGATGTTGATTGGCACATTCCTGTTGCAGTATCATCTAGAAGTAAAGAGATCCTGGATTCTCTACAGGGAGAACTATTCAGGCAATTGGTAACAGACCCCACACGTGAAGGGGCCATACTGGACTTGGTGCTTACCAATGGTGAAAGTGTTTCTGATGTTATAGTGGGAGATCATTTTGCATCCAGTGATCACCAGATGGTGTGGTTCAGTATTAGGACTCGGGCTGTTAGAATCCATTCCAAGGTGAGGGTCTTAGACTTTTGGAAAACTAACTTTGCCAAGATGGGCCAATACCTCAGGGAATCATTAGCGGGATGGGAACAGCTGGGGGATGTAGAAAAACAGTAGGCAAAACTAAAAGGGGATATTTTAAGGGCAACCAAACTTTTTGTTAAAATGGTAAATAAAGGTAAAAGGAAAAGGAGACCGTTATGGCTTTCAAAAGAAGTAGCTGAAAAAGTGAAGAAAAAGAGGGAGGCCTTCATGAAATGCAAGAGATCACAGAGAGAGGAAGACAGGCATCTATATTTGGAAAAACTTAGAGAAACTAGCAAAGTGGTCAGGAAAGCAAAGATTCAAAAAGAGGAGGAAATAGCCAATGCAATAAAATGGGGGGATAAGACATTTTTCAGATATGTTAGTGAGAAGAGGAAGGGCAAAAGTGGTATTGTCAGACTCAATGGTGAAGGGTAGGAATTTGTAGAAGCTGATGAGGATAATGCGGAATTGTTTAACAAATATTTCTGTTCTGTGTTCACAGATGAAGAACCAGGAGCAGGGCCTCAAAAAACACCCACAAAGAGGAACAGAAGCGAGGGACATCTTGAACAATTTTCAGAAGACTGTGTTCATGAGAAACTAGCTCAACTTAAATTAGACAAAGCGATGGGACCAGATGGAAAACACCCTAGAATACTGAGGGAACTTGGGGACTTTCTAGCAGCTCCACTGACTGACCTTTTCAATGCCTCATTAGAGTCAGGAGTGGTACCAAAGGATTGGAGAGAGGCTCATGTGGTGCCTTTACACAAAAGCGGAAGTAAGGATGTGGTTGAAAACTACAGGCCGGTTAGTTTAACTTCGGTGGTGAGTAAATTATTGGAAACGCTGCTGAAAGAGAAAATAGTGAGGTTTCTGGAGTCCAGCGGATTACAGGATCTGAGGCAGCATGGATTCACCAGAGGCAGGTCTTGTCAGACAAATCTGATTTCTTTGACTGGGTGTCCACGGAGTTGGACCGAGGGAGAGCCCTAGATGTGCTGTATTTAGATTTCAGTAAAGCCTTTGACGCTGTTCTTCACAAGCAACTTATAAACAAACTGAATACCCTAGGGATGGACCCTGAACTTATTGCTTGGGTTAGAAATTGTTTGGGTGGGAGGCGACAAAGAGTACAGGTAAATGGAGCTCACTCTAAGGAGAAGGATGTTACCAGTGGTGTGCCCCGGGGATCTGTCCTTGGTCCGATTCTTTTTAACATCTTTGTTAGTGATATAGCAGAAGGGCTGTGGGGTAAGGTTTGCCTCTTTGCGGATGATACCAAAATCTGCAATAGAGTAGACACCCAGGAAGGTGTAGATAACATGAGGAGAGATCTAGCTAAGCTTGAAGAATGGTCTAGAATTTGGCAGCTGTGATTTAATGTTTAAAAATGTAAGGTCATGCATTTGGGCTGCAACAATCCAAAGGAGCAATATAGTATAGGGGGTGAAGTACTTTTGTCCACTAAAGAAGAGCGGGACCTAGGCGTGGTTGTGTCTGATGATCTTAAAATAGCTAAACAGGTTGAAAAGGCGACGGCAAAAGTTAGAAGGATGCCTTGGTGCATACGGAGAAGAATGGCTAGCAGAAAAAAGGAGGTGATAGTGCCTCTGTATAAGTCTTTGGTGCGACCTCATTTGGAGTATAGTGTGCAATTCTGGAGACCACACCTTCAAAACGATGTGAACAGGATGGAGTCGGTGCAGAGGGTGGCTACTAAAATGGTCAGTGGTCTTCATTATAAAGCATATGAGGACAGACTTAAGGATCTTAATATGTACACCTTAGAGGAAAGGCGGGATAGAGGTGATATGATTGAGATGTTTAAATACCTCCGTGGCATAAATGTTCAGGGGGAGAGCCTCTTTCAATTGAAAGCAAGTTCTGCTACGAGGGGACATGGGATGAGGGTGAAGGGGGATAGATTCAGGAGTGATATGCGGAAATATTTCTTTACGGAAAGAGTGGTGGATCCGTGCAATTGTCTCCCAGTGGAGGTGGTGGAAATGAGGACAGTAACTGAATTGAAAAAAGCATAGGACAAACACAGAGGATCTCTAAAGGAAAAGAATGTGACTGTTGTAGTTGTTGATATGGAAGGACAGACTAGATAGGCCATGTGGTCTTTTTCTGTCTTCATATTTCTATGTTTCTATGTTTCATATGGTCTTTTTCTGTCGTCCTGTTTCTGTTTCTACAGGGTGGCCCAAAAAAAGTGAGAACATCTCGTAGCATATAAGTTATTTAAAAATTCAAAAAGACAGATGTAAACGATTGACAAATTTTAAAAAAAGTTGCCGACCGGCAATTGTCAAAATAAAGACGTTATATAGCTGAAAAAGGTAAATAATTAAACTATTTAAGCTTTTAATTTACGAGATGTTCTCACTTGGGCCACCCTGTATATTTCTATATTACCAGTGGTGGGATTTGAACTGGTCAGGAGCCGGTTTGGTCCATTCTGCCTGCGATCAGTGAGCACGGCTGGAAGCACTGCACATGGTAGCATTGCGGGACCCGCGTGTCCCTCGTCAGACGGCTTCTGCCGTAATTCAGGGACATGTGAAATGTGGCCACTGTTCATACTGTAACGTTATGGAAAGTACAATTTGCACTAAATATGCGAGTAAAAGTTGCCAACTAAAACATAATACAACTTGCAATACTTCTTTTGTAGTATATGCACTAAGGTGCCCTTGCTTTAAATTATATATTGGCAAGACCAGATGCTCTTTAAGAACATGATTGGCAGAACATACAGTAAATACAGTATCAATAAAGGGAGAATTGAAACACCTTTGGTCCAGCACTGCCTATCTTCTAGCCATGTCTTTGAAGAATTACGTTGCACAGTTTTGGAGCATGTTCCTTTTAATATATGGGGAGGAGATAGAGGTCATCTGCTGCTACAAAAAGAACAGAAGTGGATTTTTGAATTAAATACATTGGATCCATGTGGGCTTAATGATAAAATAGTATGGACTTTATTGATATGATATCCTGTCACGAAACTTAGAAGTTCCGATCGTTATTAGTTGTAGTTGCTGCTATAATTCTTTTGTATGTCTTATGCGTGCTTTATGGAGTTAGTGTTTAGGGTTTGTGTGGGTAGTAGCGTCGGCTTCAGTGAGCATTTCTATTGGTGGGTAGTTCATTTAAAAGTGAGTGACATCAGACGCCGTCTTTATGATAGTGGTGTGAGACACTTCTTGTGCCCGGCATTTGAAACTGTTTTGAAAAACTATTGTGATAAGACCCCTGAAGAAGCCATTGTTTGGTGAAACAAAAACTTTTGTTGGGTATTGTGCTTTGACGGTGGATGCCTTCGGTGTGTAGTGGTCTAGCGGTTGCTGTGGACAACTTTGGTGGAACTGGACACGAAGGCTGAGAGGCTGTTTTCGCTATTAATGTGTGCCAAATCCACGACTTTGCTCAGATAAATGAATGAGAACTTACTTTATAGTATGTAATTAACTCTTTATCCAAGACTATTTTCTTTGTTTTGTTACAGGAAAAGGAAACAGCAATTTGTGATTATCTGTTTTGTTTGAAAACATAGACGCTATTTTTCAAAAAGTCTTTCTATAGAGATTATTGAGATTATTAAGAATCCTAAAAAGTACTTTTATGGATATAATGTTGGGTTCATTAACACCTTAGAGGTTTGTGTAATAAAATATTTATAATTTGGGAGTAAAAGATACAAGAAGGCTTGAGACCTGTGATGTGAGCGTCAGCTATTCCCTATAGTGATTAATTTCACTACATGTAGGGTTTGAGCCATCCTGAGGTCGTGTTTGCCTTTATTGAGCTGTAATTACAGGTAATTTATTGTGATAAGATTTTTTAAAAATAATTGACTTTGAATGTCTTTTACTAAGGACTTTTTTTTGCAAATTGGTATGCGTAAAACTAACCCATTTGGAGAAATTGCTCCTGAGAAGCTCTGCATTATGTCACAATGTAAAGATGATATGTAGTCCAAAAGAGGCAAAATATCACACATGAAAACAGAAAAAAGGAATGTTACTACAGATAATATTGTAAAAGTTTTAATTTAATCTTCTACATTATGTGACTTTTATATTTTTATGTAAATTAAAACTTGTAGAAGGTTGTGGTAGCATCGTTTTTCGTTCTGCAATGATACATCAGGGACAAAATGTAATGTAAAGGTAAAACATCAGGGAATAAAGTGAGAGCAGGTAGCAATAAGTTAATGAAGGTGGAGAAAAGTGATCTTTTCCAGTCAGTTGGCCATGATGTTGTCTTCCATATTTCTTGGCAGAGCCTTGTAAGTACGGTAACAGCTGCATCAGATAGAAGTATTACAGCAATGGGAATGCCATCAATGCCTGGTGCTTTGTTCTTTGATAAGGCTTTCAAAGCTGCTTTAATTTCTTCTTTCATCACCAATGGTTCCCGATCATGAGGTACAGGTTGAAACGGCTGTTGGTCCACTTGATCTTTATCATATACAAACTCTGTATATTCCTTCCACCTTTTCTTGATCTTCTCAGCATCACTCAACATAGAACCTTGAGCATCTTGTAACATTCCAGTTTGAGGCTGGAACTTTTTCTTTAACTCTCATAGCTTTAGGAAAGCCGATCTTGTTCTTCCTCTAATAGTTTCTGCTTCTATTTCCTTGCATGCGTCGTTGTAGTACTTTTCCTTGTCCTGTCTTGCTGCACGTTGGAAATCTCTGTTTAGTTCTGTTATTGTCTTTCTTTCTCCTCTGGCTTTAGCTTCTCTGTGTTTCTGGGCAATTTTCAGAGTTTCTTCCGTCATCCATTTTGGCCATTTTTTCTTTTTCACCTTTAGTAGAGACTTCTCGCTTTCTTCCAACACAAAGTTCTTGATGTCATTCCATAACTCTTCTGGAGCTCTGTCATTTGCATCTAAAGCAGCAAATCGATTTTGCAGGCAGTCTTTAAATTCCAGTGGTATATTCTGTCATGAGGTGATGCCAGCAGTGCCCATGGACGTAAATGAAAGTGAGCAAAATAGTAGTAAAAATGACAGCTCAGCTTCACAAACGAGAAAGGGTTGCCAAGAGCAACCGGGGAAAACACATGCACATGGTGTTAGGGAACGCCCAAGCAGAGACGGAGCTCAGAGCTCATTAGAGAATGGGGAGCAGCTGCAGGGGGGCGGAGCCCAGTCTAACACTAAACACGATATAGTGAGGACTCACTCACAAACAGATAGGACAGGTGGGAGAATCCAGGATAGCACCGGAAGGAGAATCCAGGATAGCATACACGAAGGAACACTGGAGAGAACTGTGAGGACAGTGCCCAGGAAAAGCTACAGAGAGTCAGAGGTTGGTGATTTGCAGTGGGGAACAGCGAGGCATATCTTACCAGTGCCCTGTGGAGCATTGCAATGAGGCAATAGGGAAGGGCAGTCCTACAGCTAAACTTTCAAGGAGTAAACAGCTTATCTCCAAACAAGCAGAAGGGAAGAATTCTTACCCTGAGGCACATTTCTTGGAGGCAGATAGACGCTGTGAGAGAAAGAGAACAGGACGGAGCTATCCACGTCACAGAGAGCAGGAAGCTCTAAGAGTGAGAGAGAGACGTATTCTCCCTAAGAGATGGGACTTAGAGCACCCAGACTTCCTATGCACATATGAGGAGCTATGCAGAGCCCAGGAAGAGGAATATAAACAATACAGTAATTTCCCACCAGCCACGAGGGTAGTGGAGGAAGGGAACTTGTTCACTCCTCGGCAGGGACATTTTGATTCAGAGGGCATTTCTGAGCCAGAAGCACTATCCGATGAAGGAGATATGCAACTGGAATTCCCTGAAGAGAATTCACAAGAGATAGACATGGATTGTACTTACACTGTGTCAAATTGTGTTTATTCTTTGTGCTGAAGCAGCCAGAAGGGCTAATTGAAGAAACAGCTGTGAAGGTTTCACGTGAGTGAGAAACTGTTTCTGTTACTTTTGTTGTTGAGTTAAATGCTGAAGGAAGCTTATATTTATGTTCCAGTATTTTTCCTTTGATTGATGCCAGACGTATGGTTTGTTATACTTTTGTTCCATAGTTTTTGAATCCACCCCGGACGGAGAATAAAACCTAAGTTAACCTTACACTCAGCCTCAACTACACTTATTGGTCTAAGGTATAACTACGGGAACCAGAAGGCTTAGCTACTGCCTTCCCGGGGCGTAAAGGCCAGTAAAGCATTGCCCCATTAAGCTGCTCAAGCACCTCTCAGCCTCTGAGCCGGCTGGTGGGTCACAATTCTCAAGGTCATATTTTGCTGCATTCATGAGTGGTTTGCTCTTTTTCAACTTTAGCTTGAGTTTGCATACTAGTAGTTGATGATCTGTACCACAGTCAGCTCCAGGTTTTGTCTTTGTTAATGTTATAGAACTTTTCCATCGTTGACTTCCACAGATGTAGTCAATTTGATGTTTATACAATCCATTGGGTGACGTCCATGTGTACAGTCACTGCTTGTGTTGCTGGAAGAAGGTGTTTGAGATGAATAGATCGTTGGTCTTGCAGAATTCTATCAGTCTTTCTCCAGCTTCATTTCTGTTGCCAAGTCCATATTTTCCAACTACTTTGCCTACTTCTTTGTTGCCAATTTTTGCATTCCGGTCACCCATGACTATCAGGATATCCTATTTGCATGTTCTGTCAATTTCAGCTTGTACTTGTTCATAGAACTCTTCAATTTCATTCTCTTCTGCAGCTGCTGTTGGGGCATATACTTTAATTATAGTTGTGTTGATAGGTATTCCTCACAGATTAATAGAGATTAAGCGTTCACTGACTGCATTGTATTTCATTACAGTTCTTGCAAGTTTCTTCTTTATTATAAATGCAACACCATTTCTTCTTTGTCTTTCATTTCCAGCATAGTAGACCATGTGATCATCTGATGCAAAGTGCCCGATGCCAGTCCATTTCAGTTCGCTGACACCGAACAGATCAAGTTGTACACGTTCCATTTCATTCTTGACCACCTCCAACTTCCCTTGGTTCATGCTTCGTACGTTCCATGTTCCAATGTGTAAAACATCTTTAAAGCTTCTGACTCTCATTTCATGCGCAGGTACATCAGCAGTCAGACGTCCCGAGGGCTTTGATCCAACCACATCATAAATGCTGACTTTACTCTGAAAAGTCTTCAGCTCTTCCCCAGTAGCTAGTTGAGTGCCTTCCGACCTGGGCGTCACATCTTTCAGCACTATAGCACAATTTGTTTTGTTGTAAATATCCATTGGATTTTCATGGCAAGATACAGAAGTAGATTGCCGGGCCTTTCTTCCGCGCAGTTTAAGTTTGGTGTTGTTGCTGTTGTCACAGAAATGTGATCCTCCGCCGTCAACACTATCCCATTCTGCTGCTGCCCAGATGGGTGGTTTGTCTTGGTCTGGCACCTCAGCTGTGACCTGTCCATCTTGGGAGACCCTGCCAGTAGTTAAACTACCGATAGTTTAGCTCTCAGAATCAGTGATGCACACAAGCACTCAGAGCACGACAAGCTGCAAACCAAGTGAGGGCAAGCCCATACCACACTCTTCTCTACCGCCATCCTTCCTTCAGCACATCCATGTGCAGTCATGTATTCTCCTGCGAGCTGCTACTCCATGGTACACACAGGAACCTTTTCCTCATTTTGATGTATCACTCACGTCTCTCCTGTGATTGATCTGCATGTCACCAATCCTGCTCCGTCATTCTTTTGATGCACACATTGATTCTGGCTCCACAGCTGGACAGTTCTTTTCCATCCTATGTCACACACTGACTTTGCAGCATTTGACATGAACACCCCTCAGTGAATCCATACAGCTGCCTCCCACATGCTCATCCCGCTTACTGGCTGCAAGGTAGGATGCTAAGGATCTGTCGGGTTCATCAGCTCCTACCAGTCTTTCCATCCATCAGCTTTAGGTTGACCTTCGCTGGGGCTCACTTATCCTGCATTAGGGTGACAGCCGTTTTCAGACATTAAAGTGAATACTTGTCACCTTAGCGCTTGATGCCCTGTTTGCACATGATAAGTGGACCCTAGCACCCTTATTGCTGGAACATCTACTCCCTGCCCCAGCCTTTAACGCACAGAAAACTCCTTATTGCTGCCATTAATGCTTGTAAATTACGGTTCCCTGAATTCTCTTTAGTAAACATACCCCATAGAAAAGGATACCTCATCAGTGAAAATCCAAAAACTAAGGGGTATGTTTACTAAACCGTCTTAATGTTACTGGCGTTAGTTGCAGTCTTACTGTGACGAATGCCATATAAGGTAGTGGGCGTTCCAGTCTTAAGGTAGCAGTTCGGGTTATCACGCGATAAAGTCCGTTATCATGCAGTAGAGGGAGCCGTGGCACGTTAATGCGCGTTAGCCTTAATTAGGCGCGCTGACCTACAAGCACAGCAACAGAGGTGTAGCACAATGGTTAATACATTGACTACTTGATACAGTGGTCAGGAGTTTGATCCCCCATTTGGCTCATTTAAAAGACTGTCTGAGGCAATCCCTTTTCCTGCTTGTAACAGTCAGACACATCCCAACAATTTGCACTGCCAGCCAAAAAAGCCTCACCCCAGTGCCACAACCTAATGCACCTTTTAGGGCGCACCATAAGGCACATCATAAAGCACCATGTCATCCAAGGCAGGTCATAATGTGCCCCAGAGGGTGGCAGGAAAGGTTGGCGCCCCATAAGCTGGCCAAACTTAAGGTGCCGTGAAAGATGCCCCAGGGATGCCAAGGTGACACAGGAGATGGTGCCCAGAGGCACAAAGGTGCCCCAAAGTCACAAGCATGAAATGTATGGCTCAAACACAGATGTAATCATAACACTGCACAGAGCACCAAGGAAAGGCAATGAACAAGTGATGGAAGGAAGTAGAAGATGGAGCTCATGGACCAGTCAAATCTGTGCGCAGCCCATGTGGCAGCAGGTAAAGTGGACAAACATATCGAGGGCAGCTGTACCGATGTACAGGGTGATGGTAATGTACAGTGCAACAATGACAGTGTGTGGCAGAGGATGGGGATATGTGTCCACCAGAGGAGGTAGAGGTGGCAAGATAAGTGCAATGACAGGAGGACAGAGGAGAGCACTGCCATGCAGAGCAGGCACAGGAAAGGCAAGCATGAAGAGCCGCAATGCAGAAAAGTGTGCCAGTGCAGGACATGGGGTAGCAGCCTGCACATTAGGGCAGGATGCCACACAGCTGGCACACACACATAGACGGACAGAAGGATGGATGGCAACAGTGATGAGGGTATAATGTGGCAGCAGCACAAATCTGCACCGATATGACTGTTACACGAATGAAAAGTAGTTGTGTAGGACAGCCATAAAAAAAAGGGGAACAGAGAGGAATCAAACCCATGACCTCTGTTACTGAAGTCATTGCATTAACCATTGTGCTACATCACTATGAGAGCTGTTATACCAATGGCTGGCTACAGAAAGAGTGCACATCACCATAAAACTGTCTGCTATTGCTACCAGGATAGGATAGAGCAACAGTACCCATAATGCAATTCACATGCAGAACAACAGTCTACATCTGCTCACCAGATGGGGTATGCACCTCTACAGCATGTCAGCTTGGTAGGGGGGAATGACCGTGTGTGTTACTGGCACAGAGTACCCACAGGCCATGCCAATGTGCGTGTTCTGTGCTCACCCTGAGGGTGAGGAGGAGTGGCCAGCACCAGGTCCGCAGTACCCGGGTTGGTTGAGGTGGGCTGTGCTGCAGGTCTCCATCAGTGCCAGTGTGTGACAGCTATTTGTTGCAGACACCTTTAGGACTTCTGTGTCCATTTGTAATTGCCAGTCATATCTGGCCCTTGTGGACCATCATGCACACAACATAGTGCATATCCACTGTGCTTGCTATAGTCATCTGTTTAGGGAGCAGGGGTGTGTCAGGGCTCACATGGCGACAATGTACTTAGCAAACAACCCTCTCTGGGTCAGGGTGGGGGACATGATCTGCCCCCAACAGACCCACACTCTCACCCTTTGCAAGCGGGGCAGTGGAGGTACATGAAGACAGGCTGTGGGACCAGCAATCCAGTCCTGGTGGTGAACGGACAGCTGCTGAAGATCTGCACTTGGGACAGGGCCACTGGCAGATAGGTAGTGGGCCCAGTCAGCTCAGCTGCCCCCCACTATGATCTGACATTCACCAGCAGAGGGTAGTCAGTGTAGTCAGTGTGCACCTGCTGCACTCTGCAAGGTGGTGCGGCCATACAGATGCTAACTGCAGACAGTCTGCTAGCTAGTACATAGTGCATGTTTCTGGAGGAACTGTGTGCACCCAAAACTGGGATGTCAGCACACACACCACACAGGTATGTCAGTGATTGGGCCCCAGAAAAGAGAACCCATAAATATCACTTGAGAGAAATACAGCATAGCACTATGGGGGAACCTAGCCATGCCGTGGTCACTGCTCAGTCAGGGTGAGAGCGATATGCTGTGGCCACCCTGACCGTGGAGGTGGTGGTCGGGCACTACAATGTCCCAGCCATTGCCCTATACCCTGTGCAAATGCATCCTGCCCATGCCACCCTGTCCGGGCCATACCCACAGTACCTTGCTCCTCATTATGCACATTGGCAGGCTAACACTGGAAACAGTGCAAGCAATGTGGGCTCAGTAAGGTGTAGGCAGCCACAACACACTGGATAGACAGACACACACTCCCACACCTGTGCCAGCATTGTGCAAATATACAGGGTTGTGGCAGCCCTGGCTGCCACACCAGTCCTGGGCAAAGTGCGGGCATTTGCTATGGTACTCAATACTGTTAGGGTCACTCCCCAGGGTGGTAAACACTGTCAGAATCAATAACTGAAACACACTCCACAGATATCAGAAAGGTTGCTATGATGAATCTCTATCAACAAATTGTGTTTAGCTTAGGATTTGTTAGCTGGCATTAATCATAGCAACCTTTTGATATATGTGGAACGTGTTCCCAAGTTTAGGATGGCATTGCTAAGGTATGCAGGTGCCAGTACTGGGAGATGCTGCTCCACGCAGGGCCCAACAGCCTGACTCTCCATGAGGCTTTGGATAGTGGAGCCTGTGGATGTGGGTGTTTATGCCCCTGTTGGCCGCTACTCTAGGGCAGAGGTTCCCAACTCCGGTCTTGGTGGGCCAAACACTGTTCAGGTTTTCATGCTGTCCCTAATGAATATGTATGAGATACATTTGCATACAATGGGGGCGGCACATACAAATGCAGCACAGGCATATTTATTAGGGTCAGCATGAAACCTGAATGGTGTTTGGCCCTCCAGGACTGTAGTTGGAAAACTCTGCTCTAGGGATTGGTGTCTGTGCTCTATAGGGTAAAATATAGGCATTTCAGGCATCTTAATTTTATCTGCAATAAAGGTTCCGTCTTTATTACCATGGTTTAGTACTGGGTAAAATATGGGGACAGGGTTGGCAGGAGCCACAGCTGGGACTTGAACTTGTGACCTTCTGCTCCTGAATGCACTGGCTGTGTGTACTGCACCACACTATTGCCACAAGGACAGATCATTCCCTGGGGATACCATGACTGTTCGTTGGACAGACCCTGTCTGTTGCAGTGCACGGCACGCACCTAAACGGGGCTAGGCCATGGTCTGCTGTGGGCAGATGCCACTGCCCCCTCCGCCACCAGCACCTCTCCGCCACCATGCTGCCATGCCATTGTGCTGGTGGTGTGCAGTCCCAGGCCATCCAGTGTGCCGGTAGGCAGCTGCCTATGGTGTGGGATCTGGGGTAGGGGTGCCTATTGTGGCGCTGCACCCTGTCTAGGTGGTCGCCTAGAAGGGGCTGCGTGCCAACTGTTCTTGCTTATCACCAGAGCAAATGCTGCTGGGACTTTTGTAGTTGTGGTCAGTAAGCAGTCCGAGTAGTTTTAGGCAATACACAGGAAATTTATTAATTTTCTCTTTTATCATCAAACTTTACCAAAGCAAATCTTCTTCAGAATATGAACAAGCAATAATAGAAACAATAAGGAACTCATATAGCTTTCTTCAGCATACAGGAACTAATGCTTCAAACAAAACACATTTGTAATCCTTTCCCTTTAGCTTTCAGGGATCAGAAACCTCAGAGCATTTATCACAGTTCTGAAATATTCTCTTTAGCTAGCAAGTCAGCCTTTCTCCTATCCAGTTAGTAGCACTGAATATCCCCACAGACCTCTGGAAAAAAAAAAAAAACACCCCGTTAAAACCAGGGCAGTCTGTGGGTGGAGCAGGAACTATAAGCACTGTGGAGTATCTCATGATTAAACAACTTTGATTGTGATGTTGTTTGAGGTCTTTTTCCTTCAGTCCCTGCTCATCAGAGCTTACAATCTAGTCAAGACAGACAACACTGAAGGTGTAGACAGGGATAATACAATGGGGAATGATAAAGAAACAGGAAGATCAGGTGAGTCAAGATCCAAAAGCAGCAGCAGCGAAGAGGTGAGTTTTCAGCCTGGATTTGAAAAGGGTCAGAGAATGTGCCTGGCATACAGATACAGGTAGTTTATTCCAGGTGTAAGGTGCAGCAATATGAAAGAAGTGAAGTCTGAAGTCAGCAATACTGCTTTCACTTTGCTAACCCTTGTCCACTTCTTAATTGCAATGCATTTCTAATCTTCCCATTTCACATCTAGGCCCGTAGATCTTATGCCATAGCTCTCCATAATTTCCAGATGTAGCTACAGCTTGGAGTATAGAAGAGAGTCGCATAAAAGATCAGTCACATATGCCTACATGTCTGTTCTCCAGAACTCACTGGGGAATAATGTTCCAGCAGCACAGAACAAAAGACTCATTCCTTCCACACGAGGCCCCTCCTAACTTGATTGCTTTATAAATGCCCTGATTGTGAGAAATTGTAAAGATTCATATCCAGTTTCTGAGTGACTCATAGGGGAAATCAAGGTACTCTCACTCACACAATAATGCTGATAAGTGGTGTAGTTTATTTAAAGAATGGTGCCGCAGAATCGCCATAGTACAGCCTCTGTTTTACAGAATTCCCAATCGGGGTAGAAGACCAAGGGCCCAATTTCAAATGGTTTGGTTTAGGCTCCTCATTTTGCGAGTAAGTTTCCTGAATCGGTCTCTGAAAATGTATTAGGTCTGAGTGCTTAATTTCATGCTCCTAAATTTAGAAGCCTAAAAAGTAGATAGCAACAGGGGCAGACTTAAGATGGAGAAAAAAGTTGGGAGCTTTGCACTGGTTTTCAGGACTAGGAATCTAAATTAGGTTCCTAAATTTAGGCAAATGAATGACAACCTTATGTAAGAGCAAAACATTTAGGAACCTAGGGGCCTTATATTCAGCGAGGCTCATGTGGTAACTGCATGAGACCCACTAACCTTGATACTCAGCAGCATTACGGAGATACTGCTAAGGCACTGCACAGATAGGGCCAGGGCAGTCCATGGGCAGACGAAGGGTTGTCCCTGTGTTATCTGATTAGTGAGTCTATTCAGCTCGCTAACCGCATGACAAACTTTTTAAAGGTAGGCCTCAAAAAAGCAGTCCAAACTTTATGCAATTTGCTATCCAGATGGTGGTTGAATATCGCCACTATCCAGACGGTGCTGGCGGTCAACTCTGAAACTGGATATTCAGCCCCAGTGGCTCTCTGAACTTCGGAAATGAATTTCCTGTTTCATTTTAAATGCCATGGTGAGTATTTAAGAAAAACACAGACCATAAAGTTGAATTATTGACCAGCTAAATTTTAGATACAATTTCAGATGAAATAATAGGCTCCTAAGTTTGGCAAAACATAGGAGATAAATTTGCATAACTTGGGTCCCTAAATTTCGGAGCAAAGCTCTTTTATATTTTGGGCCCCAAATATCTGGATATCTGGATATTTTTCTTGCCATAGCAGAGATCTTTGTGTCAGATTAGGGACATAGGCAGTTTTGCCTGGGAGACTTATTTCTGTACATCATGGGGGGGGGGGGGGCAGATTTGCAATGGTGGCCAGCACAGTTAAAGTTGCTGAGTTGCTGGCTATCTCCACTGAAACCTTCCCCTGGATATTCACTGCTGGGGCCATATCCAGGCCCCAGCATTGAATATCTGGGTTGCCCGGATTGCGATCTTGTAGTCTGGTCAACGGTGATATTCAGCTGCTGGTCAGATTGCAAAACCAGCTAAAGTTAGGACAGTCATTCTCATGAATAACTGTCCTAACGTTAGCTGCTTAGGGTAACCATGCAGTGACTGAATATTGCCGCTGCTGGGTAGACATGCGGTGCTGCCCCAAGAACACCCCTATGCTGGCCAGCTAGCATCGAGGCATGCGGTGGTGGCATCCGGGAAAATTCAATGGCACTACTTGCTGGTCTGCTAACCCTGTTAATCACATTGAATATTATTCCCCCAATGTTTTTGAACATCTTTGAATTTCAAGGAACAGAGATTACATAGTACATGTACCCAGAAGAACTGAACCTACGAAGATTCCCTCTCTAAAAAGTGTCCCGACCTAGGGAGTTGTTGGTGAAGAAACCCCTAATGGGTGCAGATTTCTTGCTACTTATTGTTTGTGTAGATTTTTGAACTGTTTTGCTTTTTTAAGTGTTCTATAGCTTGTAACCTGCCTAAATGCACTGTATGCCGATCACTGATTTGCATCAAGCATCCCAGGAAAAGGATTTCTGTTGGAACAATATCCTACTTTATGACATTGTGCTTATTTTAGTGGAGAAGCACTAGAGCACAGCTTCTCAACCCTCTCCCAGAGGCTTACCTGCAGTACCCAGTCAGTTTTTCAGGATCATCACAATAAATATGAAAGAGATAAATCTGTATATAGAGGATAATTTTATAAGGGGATACATGCTTTTATGCACAAAGTACATTTCTGTATGCATATGGCTATACGTGTATGTTACTATTCCTTTTTCAAGGAAAGAAAACCCCAGGGAGCATTGAATGTCCGCTTACCCCCAAAATTGTCAGCATATCCCTACGTTCTGCTCACCAGGGAAAAAGGAAATACATAAAGAAAATCAATTTTGATAACCGAGTTCCTAATCACTTCTTTTCTCATTTTAAAAAGACCTTTTTGGTTCTTTTTCCTCATCTTCATTCTGCTTAACTATATCATGCTTAATTAAGAGACACCTGAGTGTCATTCAATATAAATTTAACATTTACATACAAATGCAATGCAAAATGTGTGCCTTTGAGTTAGTTCTGACTCCTGGCGACACAGCAGCTCCTGAGTTTTCTTGTCAGTGTGACCGGAAGTAGATTGTCAGGCCTTTCTTCCAAGGTTAAGTGACTTGCCAAGGCCATAAGGAGTGGTAGTGGGAGGTGTAAAGCTGAGTAAGTCATAAGAGAATAAATCTGTTTCAGTCCCAATCAGAGGGACTTCCCCTTTCTGGTGGGAAGAGACATAGGTACACACATAACAATTTCCTGTAGTAGCTTTCGCTGTTCCTTTTAACAATTTCACATGCAAAGTTTCCTCCGAGTGTCCTAAATGTTCTTCCTCACCTAGGACATCTATTCCTGGTGAAGGTAGCAGTTTAGTCAAATACGTCTCATATAAATCAGAGGAAGGGGGTGTTGCCCTTCCACTGGGGTCTAGAATTTTTCCCTTATGCATTCTGCCCCCATTAGTCAGAAGATCTTTCGACCACAGGGGGAATGGCCATTTATACATTCAGAAAGATAGTCATTCCTTTGTGTCTGCAGTTACCAATATTTCAGTATATTCACAAGAGCTGGAAGGAAGGAGAGACTTCACTGTTGCCAAATTGGAAGGGTATTCAGCTTATTGGAAGGGTATTCAGCTTATTCTGAAGTGGAGGAATAGCCTAATGATTAGAGCTCTGGCTTGGAAACCAAGAGGCCAGGGTCAATTTCCATTAGTACTCCTTGTGGCCATAAGCAAGTTGCTTAACCTTCCATTGCCTCAGAAAGATCCAACTTATCAATATCCCTGTTTAATGTACATTACCAAGTTTGAAATGATAAATTAGTATAAAAAACTATTAAACAAATAAATAATCTCTCTCCTCCTGACAACTGCAGTTTTTTTGTTATACTCAAGGAGGGCCAGGGTAGTCTCATCAGGGGACAGGCTTACTAATGCACAACAGAAAGACAGAGAACAACATTTTTTAAGTAAATAATATCAGGATTACAATAATGATAGAAATTAAACATACAACTCTAAATCCAGTCCACTCTAGGCTTCACGGTTTGCCAATTAGCAAAGGGGATTCTACGTCAGCAGGTTTTCTGAATGGATAACAGCACACAGTCATTAGTGTATCTTCTTCAACTTTACCTTCAGGTCAAGACCCGGTACGGTCTCCAAAAGCCACTTTTCTTCAGGCGTCTTCTCCTCTCCCCCTCCATTTGCTAGGGCCTTGGCTGCCCCGGTGTCAGCTACTTCCTGAAGCCTGATATGAAGGCAGAGAATTTTTATAGAGAATGTAATGGATCCAGGATCCTTTGTCATCCACCATCACTGCAGTCAATCTTGTCAGAAGAACTTGGAATGGTCCCTCCCACAGTGGTTGTAGCGTATGCTGGCAGTATGTCTTTACCAAGATACAGTCTCCAGGTCAAAAAGAAAGAGCTGATACATCCAGAAGAAGGGACTGGAATTGCTGAGCATACCTGTGGAGGGAAGAGAGTTGCCTCTGCTGCTGGGAAATATAAGAGGTCAAGTATGAGTTTTGTAACACAAAACTAGGTAATTCTTTTGGCTCAGGTGTGTAAAAAGTGGGTGGTCTCCCATACAACACTTCAAATGGAGAAAATTTCAGTCTACCCCTTGAGGCAGTTCTAATATCAAACAGCCAAAGGCAAGGCTTCTAGCCAAGACAATTTAGTTTCTTTACAGACTTTCAACAATTGTCGCTTTAAAGTTTGAGATCTATTTGCATCCACTGCCTTCCATTGTATGGAAATAGGTCCATGAATATTCATTAGGGACATCATGAAAACCTGACTGGTCTGTGGCCCTCCAGGACCGGAATTCCCCACCCCTGCATTAGAGGAAAGGTGGGATAGAGGTGATATGATTGAGACATTTATCTCCATGGCATAAATGCACAGGAGGAGAGCCTCTTTAGATTGAAAGCAAGCTCTGCTATGAGGGGACATAGATGAGGGTGAAAGGGAATAGACTCAGGAGTAATATGTGGAGATATTTCTTTACGGAAAGAGTGGTAGATGCATGTAATAGTCTCCCAGTGGAGGTGGTAGAGATGAGGACAGTATCTGAATTCAAAAAAGTATGGGACAAACACAAAAGATCTCTAAAGGAAAAAGGGGGACTGTTTAGTGGTTAATATGAAAGGGCAGACTAGATAGGCCAAGTGGTCTTTTTCTGCCGTCATGTTTCTTTGTCCCTAGTATCTTGCATACTCACTTCCCGAGAGGGGGAGCAAATGAGCATGTCATCCATATAAAGAAGGAGAACGTAGACATTCAGCAGATCATGGAGGAGACATGCAGCAAGGGCAGGAGACTCCACATATTCTTGGGGAAGTCGCATCCACATGAGCTGGGAAGAGCTCCACATAAATGTAAAAATATACTGGCTAAAGGGGTGAGCCTTAATCAAGAAAAATGCGGAGCAGAGGTCCACGACTGAGCAGTATTTGGTGCAAGGAGGAATGGCAGTGAGGACTGGGTGCCTAGGTATTACAAAAGCATTAATGACTCGGATCTTGGACAGACTGATAAACTGTTTTGTCCTCTGAATTTGACTGGGGTTTCCTTACTGACAATATGGGTGTGTCACAGGGAGAACAGCAAGGGACAAGTATTCCCTGCTGTACAAAGGATACAACAATGGGCGACAAACCTGAAATTGCTTCTCAAGGAAGTGGGTATTGCTTGACAGAAGGGAAAGGGACATCCCTCCTGACCTTGATTTTTACAGGTTCTACAGATTTAAGGAGACCTACATCTGAGGATTTATGGCTCTAGAGCCAGGGAGCAACTGCGTTCATCAGCTCCTTTAGGGCTGAGTCTGGGGAGCCTCTGCATTCTGTTTTTAAGAGAGGAAGCTGGGAAATAGCATCCTCGGGGAGATCTAGGCAAAAAGCAGTAGGGCTACATGTAATGGTAGCCTGCACCTTGCAGATGATATCCCTCCCTAGTAAGTTCTGCCAGCAGAAAAACATGTTAGGCGGTCAGTGGCCCAATTCAGGCCGGCAGAGGCTGTGACATTGGACACACTTGGGGTTTGCCCGAAATCCCATAACCAGTTCTGAGTTCTCAGACAAGGACAATCCCCTTACTCTCATGTAGGATAGAAAGAGTTGTGCCTGTGTCAAAGAGCAGGTCATAGGTGTTTTTTTCCAATTCAGAAAGTGACCACAGGATTTGAGGGAGAGTAAAAGTGGCCATCTGAGGAACAGAAAAACTGATTCCTTCTGAATTTCGGGTGGTTAATTGTCAATCATAAGAATCATAGTTCCCATCTGCAGAAAAATCAGTAAGGATTTCTCTAGGAGGTGGGGGCCAGAATCCTCCCATGTTTCAGGGAAAATAATTCCCCGTTCCCCATCCCATCCTTGTACCCCTCCCTGTCCTCTTTCTCGGTAGGATCGGGGCCAATTCGTGCAGCCGAGGCAGTGCCCTACTGCTGTGGGCAATCTCATTTAAAGTAGTCTAAAGCTCCGCATGAATAACAGGCATAGCCTGAGGTGTTAGCACCTCTTTCTGCCGATGGTTAACCAGAACACCTCCCTTGGGTTTGAGTTAGGGCTGCAGCCAGCATTTTTACTGCCTTTTGTTCTTTCTGGGTTTCCTTCTAACTGCCTCCCACAATCTTTGAAAGAAGTCCAAGGGGTGCTCATTTGACCCCTGGTGAACTTTGTACAGTTTCTGACAGTTAACTTTCTTTTTCCCTGCCTTTCACAGACCCACAAGTATTGAGTGCCTGAGGACACCCAATGCGTAGTGGTCATTGTCACAATTGTAGTCCCACCTGGGGTCAGCATCATAGACTTCAGATAGTATGGCATTCATATTGTTAGGGCATCCCTGTTGGAGTTTGAGAATTGCAAATTTGCCCTGGGCTACAACCTCCTGTCTCTCGCCATCTCTTAGAAGAGTGCACAGCAAGACTTGGCAGTCGTGCCAGTCTGCCTCATGAGTTAAAAAGATAGTTTCAAATACTTTTATAAATCCCTCTGGATCATTTCACCACCAGGGAGTGGTATTTTTCCAATTCAGGACATCTGCAGTGGAGAACAGAACATAGACCCTTCGGTCCGTTACTGTATCTCCTGTCTGCCTAGGGGCAACCCTCAAGGGAAATGCATATTTAGTCTCGCCATCATCCTCAACATCATAATCCTGAGGGAGGGTGGGCATCTTGGATTTTTTATGGACCTCAATTCCATCTGCTTTTCAGTTCTGTTTACTCGATAATTGGGATCTCAGTTACTGCTTCTGTTCAGGCACTTGCAGTTCCCTTCGGGACTGCCAGATCATAAGGGATCAAAGGGTTCCTTTTCATATGGAGGAGGAGCAGTAGACCTATCCTGGGATTATCTGTGTACTTTCTCACTTGTCTGGGGCATATGAGGGCACCCTGGTTAAGGGCCTTCAATGCAAACATACATAGCACTTTAAAACAGAAAGTAATAGCCCAACTGATTATTTTCTGTTCTGTTAATATGCACCTTAAAGTGGAAAGAGTTAGAGGCTCAAAGGACCCCTCCCGAGGCTACCTTAGGATGGCCATGCAACCTGGCATAACTACCCATCCTTTTTCAGTTAGGTCCCTAGTAATCTGGGTGTACACTTCTACTGCACCCTTACATAGCGAGTGAGACTATTCCAAAATACCAAACACCTATCCAGTCACTGAGATTCCTGCCTCACAGAATCTCCTCACATCTGGTCAATATATATATAGTGGGGAGACACCCTATAGACTTTTACTGTCCGCAGGTGATCCACTGTTTATCGGTGACTAATTAACTTTTGCAATACAGATGGTATTCAATATAAAACTCACTCACAGCCCCTCTACAGCCTAGAAATTAGACAAGGGCCCCAGGCAAGCACTGACATTTTGTCACGTGCTGGCGTTGTCCAGATCCAAGGCTGAGGAGGGGTTGGTTGGAGAGTCCTGGCAGCGTCACCAATAGTTTACAGATAGCACTTTTTTCTCTAAATTCTTTTTTGAAACTCTATCTGCCACTGTATCAGAGCATACATCCTGCTGCTATGCACTGGTTACTGGGGTCAGTGCTCCAAGGACTGCAAGTTTTCAGCTTTAAGCTTTGTTTGCAACTTGGTTGCCCTAAAACAGTGGTTCCCAAACTTGGGGTCACATCATCAGAGGATGGGGTCACAGAACATGGTCATTTCCCCTTCTCTCTGGACTTTCACCGTGACCTATGTCAAGTAGTGGCAGTCACCAGTCAGCATGTGGCCTGCGAGTCAGTGAACATTCATAGGCCCTTACCCCCTACTGGGAAAACTTTCTGTTAGACTGAAAATTCATGCTGAGTACTGAGGTCTATAAGCACACATTGAACACAGACACAAAGGATGCTGTGCTGACTGCTGCTACTTTTGCCACAACTCTTGACGCGGCGTTCTGCTTTAGATGAATGGAGGGAGGGGAAGGAGGCTAGAGACCTACTATTTTGATTTCATCATCTTCTGGGGTCACATGAGTTTTCAGTTGTTAAAATGGTGTAATATGGGATAAAAGTTTGAAAAGCACTGCTCTAGAATGATGCATTGTATCATCAGGGCAACTAAGTGAGCAGATGTATTCAGACTCTTTGCATGTTTTTCGGAAAGGTACACACAATGGCAGATATTGTCTGTTTTTAGCATGCACTGTGACAGCTTGCTCTCTCTCTTTCTGTCCCTCTTACAGAGTAATCTGAGCTAGTAGTTAGTATCTATGTATCAATATTAGAACAGAAGAACATAAGAGATGCCATAATGGCTCACACCAAGGTCAAATCAAGCCCAGTATCCTGTTTCCATGAATGGCCAATTCAGGTCACAAGTACCTGACAGGTTCCCAAAAAGGTACACAGGTTCTACAATGCTTGTTCCGGGGTAAGCAGTGGATTTCTCTGGTCCTCTTTAAGAATGATTTATGGATCTTTCCTCCAGGAACTGGTCCAAACTTCTTTTAAATCCAGCTACACTAACAGTTTTTACTGCATCCTCCAGTAACGGATTTATTTATTTAAAAAGATTTGAATCCCACTGGGTGCTGTGGTCGACTGTGTCAAAGGCTGATGTGATGTCAAAGAAAATGATGATGACACCTCTTTTGATGTTGTGAATCAGCTTGAGCAGGTTATCGAAGAGTTATATCAGTAGGGTTTTGACACTGTGGTTTGGGCGGAACCCGTGTTGGTGTGGGTCTACAGGGGCAGAGTTGTCGATGTGGTCCTGGAGCTGATGTTGTACAGTTTTTTCAATAATCTTAGTCAGGAGGGGACGGTTAGATATAGGTCTGAAGGCAGCTGTGTTGTCTTTGGTCAGAGTAGTGTTCTTTAGAATGGGGCGGATGGTTGCTAGCTTTAGGGCATCTGGCATTTTCCCTAGGGTGAGGGAACTGTGCACTATCTTGTGGATGATGTGAATAAGCTCGTCCTTCGCTGTTTTAATCCATGCTACTGGGCATGGGTTTGTCGGGGCGGTGCTAGTGTTGAGCTTGGTGAGCATTTGGGAGATCTTCTCGGTCGATGGGATGCTGAACTTGTCCCAGCTATGGTTGGGAGCTGAGGGCTCGGAAGGGGTGCTCGAGGTTGGTATTGTGTGGGTAGAGAATTTGACTTGAAGGTAGTCGGCGAAGGTCTGTGGATGTATCAGCTCATCTTTCTCAGATATTGGTTCATTTGTGAGGGTTCTCACTATCTCAAATAGTTCTCTGGATCTATTGGAGGACTTGAGAATAAGATTTGTGCAGTATTCTTTTTTATGCTGGTTGATGAGTTTGTTATAGTCCTTTAGTTTTGTCTGATAGAGCTCCTGGGTGTTGTCTGATCTGGTGCGTCTTCAGCATCATTCCATTCTCCATAGTGTTCTCTTTGCTTTCCGAATCTCTTGTGAATACCAGGGGTCATTTTTTGTTTCAGAGCGGTGAGTTCTTGAAGTCTTGGCTTCTGGAGCTTTGGCTGCAGAAGATATGATGCCATTCCAGTTTTCTATTTGGTTGTTTGAGTTATTTTCTATTGTGCTCAGGTTGGGTAGTATATCTTGGAGGAATTGATCCTTGTTGAAGCTTTTAAATCTCCTACCTGTGTGAGACTTATCCTGACGATCTTTTGGGCTAGTTGACAGTATTTCAATTTTTATTATGTGGTGGTCCGACCATGGTACTGGTATGATCGACGGGTTTGTGTTGCTGTCCTTTTCTATTAGGTAGTTGGGTGCAAAGATGAGATCTGGTGATGATCCGTGTCTGTGAGTAGGGACTGTGATGATCTGGGTGCATTGCAGTGAGCTCATCGCGGTCAAGAAGGATTCTGCATCTTTGCTAGAGGCTGATTTGAGGTTGAAGTCCCCCAGCACAATCATAGGTTTGTGGAAGGCATTGACTGCGCAGACCACCTCCAGTATAGAAAATAGTTAATCCGGGGAGGCATGTGGAGCTCTATAGGTGAGGCACAGGGCTAGGTGCTTGTTCTCGATGATGATTGTCTCGCATTGCGTTGTATTTTAATTTAAGAGTTTGATTACGTGATGAGTGAAAAATATTATCTTATTATTCTTAAATGGGTTACATTGTAGTTTCATTGCATGTCCCCCTAGTCTTTTTACTTTTTGATAGTGTAAACAACTGATCTATGTTTACCCGTCCCACTCCATTCATTAATTTATAAACCTCTATCATATCTCCTCTCAGCTGACTCTTTTCCACATAGAAGAGCCCTAACCTTTTAAGCCTTTCCTGATAGGGGTATCCTTCTATCCCCTTTACCATTTTGGTGGCTCTTCTCTGTACCTTTTCTAATTCTGCTATATCATTTTTAAGATATGATGACCAGAATTGCACACAATATTCAAGGTGAGGTCAAACCATGGAATGATACAGGGGCATTATAATATCCTTTGTTTTATTCTCCATTATTCCCTTATGATTCCTAGGATTCTATTTGCTTCCTTGGCCGCTGCTTCACACTGGGTGGATTGTTTCAAGGTATTAACCAAAATGATGACTAAATCCTTTTCCTGCGTGGTGGTGCTGAATGTGGAACTATGCATTGTGTAACCGTAACATAGTAACGTGGAGCCTGCTGCAGAATGGGGCACGTCTGGCCCATCCGGATGTCCAAAATCTGGACAGGCTGGATGCACACCCAATTCTACGTCTGCGGGAGCAGAATCGGGAGCAACTGGCCTGGACGGGCAGAATGTGCCCCAATTCAGGCCCACTGTATGTTCATTTGCCTCCCTGTCTAAGCTTCCCCAGACCCCTGAATGGAGCCCGGTGGCATGGCACCCCATCGCCATGGCACCAGGATGCCATGCAGAGGTCCCAATTGCCTCAAGCATTTTCAATTTCTTGTTCTCCACCGCCTGACTCCCGAAGGGGCCTGCCAAGGCTGGGGTCTGGCTGAGGGGAACCCACATGTGCTCCCCACAAGTTCTAGGGGGTCCGCTGGTGCCAATTCCTGTCCTCAGGGGGAGTTATTCCACCTCGGAGGTGGAATAAGTCCCCCATCCATTCCTGTCACCCCAGATGTACAGGACCCAACCAGAATTGGCCCTCTAAATCCGGGGTCAGAGTGCCGCCTCCGCCCTGCCCAATCTCCTCCCTATCACCATCCTCTCCCTCCCCTGTCCAGAACTCCCCACACAGCTGTCCTGTATGTGTGGGGAGCTTTGGACCAGGAATCAGGTCCTGGCAAATAGAGGGGGCTGGATGTCCATACCGGATGTCTAACCCCACTATTCGGGACTCTGCATGCCTGCCATAGTATATGACAGCAGATAAAGACCAGTATGGTCCTTCTAGTCTGCCCAATATGGTGGCTAGAATGGTTGTAACCACAGCTCAGTGCAGATCACCCCCCTGTATTAAAATATATTTAAGTTTTCTTTGATTTTATCCTCTTGCTATAAAGGGATCCATTGTGTCTGTCCTATGCCATTTTGAATTCTGTCACTATATTTGCCCTCACCACCTCTGTAGGGAGGACATTCCAAGCATCCACCACCCTTTCAGTGAAACAGTATTTTCTGATGTTGCTTTAAAGTTTACTGCCTTGAAGCTTCATCATATGCCCTCTAGTTTTACAGCTTCCCCTTCTTTGAAAAAGGTTTCCTTGTTCATCGATACTCTTTAAGTATTTAAAAGCCTATATTATATCCTCTCTGTTGCTCCTTTCCTCTAGGGTATACATATTTAGGTTTCAAGGCTCTTCTAATGCATTTTATGGTGCAGGCTTCAAATTATTTTGGTCACCTTCCTCTGAACTGTTTCAAGTCTTTTTATATCCTTTGTGAGATATGGTCTCCAAAACTGAACACAATACTCCAGGTGAGGCCTCACCAGTGACTTGCACCAAGGGTATTAATACCTCCTCCTTTCTACTGGTTATTCTTCTCTGTATGCAGCCCAGCATCCTTCTGGCTTTCGCTACTGCCTTTTCGTATTGTTTTTGCCACCTTGAGATTCACCTCTTCTGGTCTGTGCACACCAACCCCTCTCCGCGTATTGCATAGGATTCTTTTGGATTTCTGCATCCCAAATGCGTGATTCTGCACTTCTTCACATTAAATCTTAACTGCCAAGCATTAGACCATTCTTCCAGTATTTTTAGATCTTTCCTCATGTTATCCACTCTCTCATAAGTGTCCACTCTGTTGCATATTTTCGTGTAATCTGCAAAAAGGCAGACTTTTCCATTCAGTCCTTCCACAATATCACTCACAAATACATTAAACAGCACTGGTCCCAGGGCCAACCCCTGAGGCATGCCACTATGCACATTCCTTTCTTATGATTCCTAGCATTCTATTTGCTTTCTTGGCTGTTGCTGCACATTGGACAGAGGGTTTCATCATATTATCCATGATGATGCCTAAATCTTTTTTCCTGGATGGTGGTTCATGTAACCATAATTTGGGTTGTTCTTTCCTAGGTGCAATACTTTGCACTTGTCCACATTAAATTTAATCTGCCATTTGAACATCCAGTCTTCCAATTTATCAAGATCCTCTTGCAATTTTTCACAATCCTTTTATGTTTTAGCAACTTTGAATAATCTTGTGTCAACCCGCAAATTTGATTATCTCCCTTGTTATTTACATTTCTAGGTCATTTATGAATGTTAAAAAGCAGTAGGTCCAGCACACATCCCTGGGGTATTCCACTATTCACCTTTCTCCATTAGGAAAATTGGCCATTTAGCTCTACCCTCTCCTTTCTATCTTTTAACCAGTTCCTGATCCACAACAGTCCACTGCCTCCTATCCCATGACTTTTTAATTTCACCAAGAGTCTCTCATGAGGGATCTGGTCAAAGGCTTTCTGAAAATCCAGATACACTATATTAAATGGTTTACCTTTATCTCCCTGTCTATTCACACCTTCAAAAAGCATAACAGATTAGTCAGACAAGACTTACTTTGTCTAAATCTATGTTGGCTTTCTCTCATTAAACTGTGTCAATCTACATGTTCAGTAATTTTATTCATCATAATGATTTCTACCACTTTGCCCGGTACTGACATCAGGCTCACTGGTCTGTAGTTTCCCGGATCACCCAGGGAACCCTTTTTAAAAATTGGCCTTATATTGTCCGTTCTCCAATCTTCAGGTATTACAGATGATTTTAATGATAGTTCACAGATTACTTATTTTGCAGTTCTTTCACCATCCTCTGATGTATACCATCTGTTCCACGTGATTTGCTACTCTTCAGGTTATCAAATAGTTGTAATACATCTTCCCAGTTTATCAAAATGTCTTTCAATTCTTCTGATATATTGCTTTTAAATACAATGCTGACCCACCCCCCAGCTGAGCTGATGTTATGTCCCCTTTTTCCCATTTATAGTCATGTTGGCTATTTTTCACTTTTCCTGAAAGATGCTTTTTTGGATACAACAGTCTCTCTGACCTTTCCTTTAAATCATGCTAGCAGTTTTTTGGCCTTCCTTCTACTTTTCTTAACACTAGAAGCCACAAAGTACGTCAATTGACACAAAGCATCTTCAAAGTTGTATACCAGCACTACTGCTAGAACCATGTCAGTTATGTTCCATGACTTTGTTAGCGAGGTCAAAATATTCAAAAATATGCATCGGAAATTAATGACAGATGTGCCACCTAGCAGGAAAATGAGTTTATACCTAGAAACCCCAAAGTACGTCAATTGACACTCTCAATTGTCTTGGTTGCGTCAATTGACGTACTTTGGGGCTTCATTTTCCTGCTAGGTGGCACATCTCAGTCACTGTTTACAGCTTTACTCCGACATTACAAACAATAAACACATGATGACGTCATGTAATGCCGTCACATACTGCACGTATTTAACAGATAAGTAGCTTCAAATTAATTCACATCTGCATTTTATGCTAAATGCAGTCATCGTGATAATGCGTCAATTGATGTACTTTGGGGTTTCTAGGTGAAATGCCATTTGGAGCTTCTAGTGTTAAAGCATGGAATACATCTGGTCTGGGCTTCCAAGATAGCGGGCCCGAGTTTGAGCTGGGTGGTGCTATGCACCGCATCGGCACATAGCCTGCCCCCACCTGCCTAACCTGTATTTTCCATGCTGGGGTCATAAAATCCGGGTGTCGCTGCACAGCCAGGAAGCTGCAGGAGCTACCCATGTAACACCAATTTTCGATGCTGCACAGTTAGCCCCAGCGCCTTAAAGGTAGGCAAGATTTTCTCATGCCTATCTTTAAGGTGCAGAGCGCTAACCATGTAGCATCAAAAATCAGTGCTACATGGGTAGCACCATGGCCCGCCTCGGCTCCATCCCGGAACACCCCCAACATGTCCTAATACTAAGCAGATAGCATCTTGGCACGTTAGGGATATATCTAGGATTTTTGAAGAGCTCTACCCGTGTAGGTGTCCTTTAAAAATCCCGCATAAGGCATTTACACGGGTAACTAGAGAAGTTACCTGTATAAATGTCTTCGAAAATTGGGCCTAGTATTTTTAAACAATGACCATGCTTGATGTGAATTTTTAACCTTTGGAGCTGCTCTTTTTAGGTTTTTCTTAACTATTTTCCTCATTTTATCATAGTTAAAAAGTAGTATTGTGGATTTCCTTGCCATCTTTTCTCCATGTATTAAATCAAATGCAATCATACTATGATCACTATTGCCAACTAGCCCCAAAACCCTTATCTCTTGTACCAGATCCTGTGTTCCACTAAGAACTAGGTCCAAAATAGCTTCCCCTCCGGTTGGTTCATGAACCTGCTGCTCCAAGAAGCAATCATTTGTTTCAACAAGAAACTTTATCTCCCTAGCATGCCCTGCTGTGACATAGACCCAATTGATACTGGGGTAATTGAAATCGCCCATAATTACTGTGTTGTAACTTTTGTTAGCTTCCTTTATTTCTTTAAGCATTTCATCATCCATCTGTTCATTTCTGAGCAGGTGGTTGGTAGTACACTCCCACTGCCATCACCTTCCCCTTTTTACATAGAATTTCTATCTTTGCAGATTCTAGAGTATATTTTGTTTCCTGCTAAATTTTACTCCTATGTGACTCAATGCCCTCTCTAACATAGTGCACAAGTCCTCCACCAATTTGATGTACCCTATTATTGCGATATAGTTTATACCCAGGTATCACAGTGTCCCATTGGTTGTCCTCCTTCCACCAAGTCTCTGAGATGCCAATCATATCTAACCTTTCATTTAGTGCTATATATTCTAACTATCCCATCTTATTTTTTAGACTTCCAGCATTTGCATTTTAGAGATTGCACTTTAGTCATATTAATCTGGTTATCCGTTGAAAAGGGTAATTTGGAATCTTTCAGCTCTGTCTGCTCTATACTTAAGGGCATCTGGGTTACTTTTATCTTTATTGCAACCTCTTTGTCAGGATCCTCTAACTTCCCTCTTTTGCTAGTATCCTTCAAGGATACATCATTCTGAACCATGTGCTCTTGGGCGACTGCCGGTTTTCCCCTAATATCTAGTTTAAAATCTGCTCTATCTACTTTCTAAAGATTAATGCCAGCAGCCTGGTTCCATCCCAGTTAAGGTGGAGCCTATGCTTTGGAAAAGCTCCTCTTTTCCACAAAATGTTGCCCAATTCCTAATAAATGCAAAACCCTCTTCCTTGTACCATCATCTAATTCATGCATGGATACTTTAGAGATCCTACACATGGTATGGGAAGCATTTCAGAGAATTCTACTCTAGAAATTCTAGATTTCAACTTCTACCTAAAAGCCTAATTTTGTCCTCCAGAACCTCCATCCCACACCTTCCTATGCCATTGGTACCAACATATACAGTACCAAGACAGCAGGCTCCTTCCCAGCACTGTCTAAAACCTTGTCTAGGTGAGGTCCACTACCTTCACACCAGGCAGGCATGTTACCAGACGACCCTCACATCCACCAGCTACCCATCAATCTACATGTCTATTGATGGAACCACCAACTATAACTGATGTCCTAACCTTTTCCTCATGGGCACATGTCCTTGGAGAAACCTCCTTTGTATGAGAGGGTTTTACATCACCTGGAAGACAGGTCCTAGCTACAGGATTGCTTCCTGCCACACCAAGGTGATGCTCTCTTTTCATGTGACCTCTCTTCCATGGTAATAGAGATGCTGATAGATGGAGATGAGACTAAAGTACTACATCCCTATAGGTCTCATCTATATACCTCTCTGTCTTCCTTAGGTCCTCCAAGTCTACTACTCTAGCCTTCAGAGATCAGACTTGTTCTCTGAGAACTAAGAGCTCCTTACACCTATTGCACACGTATTACCCCTCACTAACTGGGAGAAAATCATACATGTGACATTCAATGCAAAAGACTGGAAAGCCCTCATCACACTGCATTTTATTTTTAAAATTTTGTTTAGCTATATTTATTTATCTATTTATTTTATTATTTTTATATACCACACTATTCAAAATCAGCGCGGTTCACAGACAACAGTATTGTGCGTAACAGGAACATTATTAAGCATTTACATTGAACTGGTATACAAAACTTGGATTTCAACTGGGGTAACTATGTACAACTAATTACAGATATATACAGCATTGATAAGAGTTGTCAATTCATGAATTCTTACTTATGCGTGATAAGATGAGGTTAGGTTACCATGTTGAGAGTTACTGGGTTGGGAGTAGTGCAGGAGAAAGAGGTGGTATTTTAGTGCCTTCCTGAATTCCAGCAGGTCTGTTATGGTCTTGATTGAAGTTGGGAGCGCATTCCAGCAGATGGGTGCATAGAATTTGAAGGCCCGGTTTTTTGTTGCCTGTGTGCATTTTGTTATCTCTTTGGGGATTTTTAAGGTATTGACGGAGAATGTTCTTCTTGCTCTATTCGATGGGGTGGGTTGGAGGAGGTCTGTTAAGGATGTGGAGGATATCTTATTAATAGCCTTAAAGGTCATGAGTAATATTTTATAAGTGAGCCGGCAGTGAATTGGTAGCCAATGTAAATCCTTAAGGATTGGGGTGATGTGGTCCCCTCTAGCAGCACCGTGCAGAACCCGTGCAGCCGTGTTCATTGCCAGCTGTAGAGGGTTTAGTGTATTTTTAGGTAAACCATGCAGGATTACATTAGTGTAGTCAAAGTGGGGCATTACAAGAGCCAGAAAAATTGATCTGAAATCGACTGGTTGCAACAGGGGATGAAGATGTCGGAGTGTTCTTATTTTGTGGTAGATTTGTTTGATGGTGTTGCCGATGTGCTGTTTGAGGTCAAGCCGTTGGTCTAGCGTAACACCCAGGTAGCAGATGCTGGGTCTACTTGCGAGTTCAGCATCTCTTATCTTTAAGGTCGGCGGTGGAGAGAAGGACTGGTTTCAGGACGTCGGTCTTGCTGAAGTTAATCTTGAGGCTCTGTGACTGGAGCCAGTCAGTTAGTGAAGTCCGGATTCTCAATCATGAATGGGGTGAAGAGTAGAACATCATCGGCATAGATCAGGCATGATATTTTGAATGAACGGATTATGTCACATATGGGTTGCATATAAATATTAAATAGGAGAGTGGAGAGAGATGAACCTTGGGGAACACCATGTTCTTGTTGGAAAGGCTCAGAAGTTGTGGATCCCACCCGCACTTGTTGCCATCTGTCGGCGAGATAGGATTTGCACCAGCTCCATGCTGTTCCGTTAATTCCCTTATCTTGGAGCCATATTAGGAGTTGCTCATGGTTTACAGAGTCAAATGTGGCTGCAATGTCTAGGAAGATTAAAGCAAATCCTTGTTTAATATTGTCGACCCCCGTGATAAGTTGTTTACTTACTTAAGGTTGCTGGGGATACTTGTACTAATTCAGTTATACCTAATAAGTTTAAGGCACTTTGTTCACCTCAAGATTAATTAATTAATTGCAGGGCCTTAATTTATTCCTGATGAGGATAACCAGCTGAACCTGAAAGTGAATTTGACCACCTCTATCTCTTTAATAGGTTTAAGAGCCTATAAAGCTAAGATTATGCTTGGGGTGAGTGGGAGAAAAAGAACACCTAGTAAAACTTGATTTCTACACAGTGGCTTGACCTGTGCTTCCGAGGTAATCTCTTAACAATTTCCTGGGTGATTCACACAGCCCTTGGTTTGATAGAGGAAGCCCTTCAAATTGCCCCTTTGATCTGTCACTTGGCTTTAACACCTATTTAAGACAACTTCACAGGTCTCTTGCCTACCAAATGGAAGATCTCTTTGTAAAGGTCTCTAGAAACAATTCCTTTCTATTCAAAAATATTTACTCTATTCTACCTTTTATGCTAAGCTAAACTCTGATTTGATTTAAATGAAAAGCTCTCTGGTGGTACTAAGCTCTGACTGACTTAACAAAAACACTGAATTCTAAAATACACAGATTTATCAGCTTTAACCCAAAGAATCCCCTTTTCCCCAAGATTTAGAGAATTTCCCAGAAGGTAAGTACTTACAAGTGCAGATTTCCATCCATCAGTAACAGACTCTGATATCTCCCGTCAGTCATCTCTTTTCCAAGTCGAAGAGCCCTAACCTTTTAAGCCTTTCTTCATAGGGGTATCCTTCCATTCCCTTTTCCATTTTGGTGGCTCTTCTCTGTACCTTCTAATTCTGCTATATCTTTTTTAAGATATGGTGACCAGAATTGCATACAATATTCAAGGTGCGGTCGCATCATTGAATGATAACAGAGGCATTATAATATCCTTGGTTTTATTCTCCATTCCTTTATTATTCCTAGCATTCTATTCAATTTTTTGGCCATCACTGCATACTGGGTAGAGAGTTTCAACATATTATGCACTATAATCTTTTTCCTGGGTTGTGGTTCATAATGTGGAACCTTGCATTGTGTGATGGTAGTTTGGGTTGTTCTTTCCTAGGTGCATAACTGCACTTGTCCACAAGTTTCTATTGTGTTTTTGCTTACACAGTAAGCTATTAATTTGTATCTGATGAAAGTGACCCTGAGTATGGGGCTCCCTATGCAAACATCATTCCTGTTTTCCCCTGCTTCCGCTTCTATTTTTGCCACTGCCTCCCTTCTCTGGGACCTCCAGCAGTGGCAATCAGACAATGGGCTTTAAATAGCAACCCAGTGCTTATTGAAACTCTGGCACTGTATGCTGTTACTGCTTCCACCTCCTCCAATGCAGACTTCCTCCCTGACTTTGTATGCGAGTCAGGGCCGGCCCGTCCATTGAGCAAGAATGTTTTTTGCACAGGGCCCCGCGTTTCAGGGGGCCCCGCGCAAAGAACATTCTGCTTTTTTTTTTTTTAAATTACATTTAAAAAAAAAAACCTGTCTCTGGCTGCTGCCGCTGCCGCGTCCGTCGCAGCAGCGGCAGAATGGAGTGTCCCGCGGGGCCCCTTCTCCTCATTGAGCCCTCTGCAAGGGCTTTCAGATTCGCGAAGGGAGAGTGCTCCCTCGCGTCTCTGTAAAGCCCGCAGGGGCTAATGGGAAATTTCCCATCAGCCCCTCGCGTCTAAAGGGGCAGATGGGAAATTTCCCATTAGCCCCTGCGGGCTTTACAGAGACGCGAGGGAGCACTCTCCCTTCGCGAATCTGAAAGCCCTTGCAGAGGGCTCAACGAGGAGAGGGGGCCCCGCGGGACACTCCATTCTGCCGCTGCTGCGACGGTCGCGGCAGCGGCAGCAGCTAGAGCCAGGTTTTTGTTTTTTTTTAATTTGCCAGAAGGGAAGGGAAGGGAAGGGAAGGGGGGGGGGGTTAAGACTGGTAATGGGCTGGGGGGCTGATGGAGGCTGTCTGGAAATGGGGTGATGGGGGGTTAGGACTGTAAATGTGCGGGGGGGGGGTAGGACTGGAAATGTGCTGGGGGGTTAGGACTGGAAATGTGCTGGGGGGGGTTAGGACTGGAAATGGGCTAGGGGGGTGTTAGGACTGCTAATGGGCTGGGGCTGATGGAGGCTGACTGGAAATGGGGTGGGGGGGTTAGGACTGGAAATGGGCTAGGGGGGGTTAAGACTGGTAATGGGCTGGGGGTTGTTGGAGGCTGACTGGAAATGGGGTGATGGGGGGTTAGGACTGGAAATGGGCTGGGGGGGGTGGTTAAGACTGGTAATGGGCTGTGGGCTGAAGGGGGCTGTCAGGAAATAGGGTGATGGGGGGTTAGGATTGCTAAGTGGCTATGGGGGGGTTAGGACTGCTAATGGGCTACGGGGGCGCTAGGACAGGAAATGGGCTGATGGGGAGGGGTTAGGACTTGAGGTGGGCTGATGTGGTTAGGACTGGTAATGGGCTGTGGGCTGATGGGGGGGTTAGGACTGGCAATGGGCTATGGGGGGCTGACTGGAAATGGGCTGATGGGGTTAAGACTGGAAGTGGGCTGATGGGGGGGTTAGGACTGGTAATGGGTTATAGGGGGGGCTTAAACTGAAAATGGGTTGATGGGAGGCTAGGACTGGTAATGGGTTGGGGGATTGCTATGACTGGAAATGGACTGAGTGGACGGGGAGGCTTGAACTGCAAATAGCTGATGGGGAGGGAGCTTGGAATGGAAATGGGCTGTGAGGGAAGGGAGCTAGGACTGAAAATGGGCTGATGGAGCAGCTAGGATAGGACTGGAAATGGGCTGTTGGGGGGACCTAAGATTGGAAATGGGCTGTGGTGGGGGCTTGAATTGAAATGGACTCATGGAGGGGCTAGAACTGGAAGTAGGCTCATGGGGGGGGGGCTTGGACTGGAATTGGGCTGAGTGGAGGGGAGCTAGGATTTGACATGGGCTGATGGTGGGGCTAGGAAATGACTAGAAATGGGCTGATGGGGGGCTAGGATTGGAAATGAGCTGATGAAGGGACTCAGACTGAAAATGGATGGGGGAGCTAGGACTGGAAATGGGCTGATGCAGGGACTAGAAGGGAATGGATGCTGGGTGAGACTGGAACTAGAAGGGAGCTGATCTTGGGGGAGGATTAGAATGGGATGGGGCTGGGAGAGTAAAATGGAGAGGGGAAAAATATTTTGTGTGGGAGGGATGAAAAATCTACAATTGGCCGGGTATTGGGAGAGTAAGTGGGGATTGAGGATGGAGGGGTAAAATTTGTGTGGATGAAATAAGAATGAGGAAAGAGCAAAAGGAGAAAGATTAGTATGTTAAAGCAGATGTAGAGAGAGAGGATGGAAAGAAAACTAGAAGAGAGAAGAAAGGACAAATGGACAGCAGACGATGGAGAGTTAGCAGAAAACATGAAGAAACCAGAAGAAAGTGGCTGGAGCAATTGCAACTGAAAAAAATGCACAAAAGGTAGAAAGATATCTCTTTATTTTGAATTTATTAACTGGAATATGAAAGCTCTGGGAAATGTGCATCATTAACGTCTGCGCTTTGTTTGGTACAAGAGGAAATTGATTTATAGTTTTATTTCTACAGTGTTGTTGTACATTCCAAGCTTGGCTTTTGGGGTTCCCAGTTTAATTATTGCCTTCCTGTTTCTAAATTGCGATTCCTTGTTTGGTGATGGTCTATGTTCTGCATGTGTAACTGAGCTGAGGTATTCTGTTTATGTAATTCCTATTTGACATTGCCACTTGTTCTCTTTCCCCAGTATTCTCTGAAATGTACTGGTTTAATATTTGCAGTGTTTCCTTTTGATAGGTAGGGTCTGGTGCTTTGTGAGTCCTGGTAATGCTGTCAGGATACAGCGGGTTTGCTATGGGTTCTAAATGGGCAGCGTTTGTAGTAGTTCCTAATGTGCCTGGCGGTTGGCACTGGATTATAGTAATGTAGAAATCTTTTAGTCTTTCTTTATCCATACACTCATTAAGAGACATGTTTACTAAAAGTTAGTGAATGGTAACATTATGCAAATATTTATGCAAATAAGACCACTTATGCAAATGAGGCCCCGCACCGAGTCTCCGCACATGGCCCCGCACCCCCCTTGGGCCGCCCCTGATGCGAGTGGCATACCCACAGCAACATTTCCACATCTCTGGGGGTTTTCAAACTCACTGTGGACATCAGTGGCCAAATCTTCAAGGATTTATCCCCACTGACCCAATGTCTAAACTGTTAGCCTATTGTTACTCTCTTGCTTCTGCTGCTCTGTCATTATTTTGGTTCCACTAGAGCATTTTGACCCAAAAAACAAACAAAGAACTTTTCCTCCCTATCCATCTTTGGAAGCTTTGACATCCTATTGCCTCTAGCTACTGCTGCAGCCCAGCCTGTTGCTATTGCTTTGCCACTGTTTTGGTTATACTGCTTGGTTTTGGAGATCCACATATAAAATACATTTAAAAAAGCTCAGAAGCGTTTCTTCCCCTGTGCCTACGTGAACGTTTTGGAATCTAGACACTGATATTGTTGCTGCTGTCCAGCCTGCTCCTGCCGCCCCACCACTCTCTTGTTTTCATTGCGGTGCTTTGGTCCTCTGGTCTTTTAATGATGCCTTGGATTGTTCATTCCACTGTCTTATCCCTTATTTGGGATTCTCATGGCCTCATTTGGTCATGTTAGAGCTATTTTGCCCCTCTTTGTATGCATCATTTCTAGTATGAAGCTAGGGAAAATGAGGAGGTGGCAGGGATCAACACTGCCATCTTTTGGTCCAAAGATTTGGCAATTTAAGCCAATATGTGTAGCTAAGTTTTCTTAATTTTAATAAGTAGGGGAACTGCAAGAAAACCTTTTTCCTGTTTGAAGATTAAAAAAACAATATATCCTCCTTTGGTGGAATCCTCAAGGGTTTTAAAACTCTATCCTACTACTACTACTGCTATTTAGCACTTGTAGAGCGCCACGCATGCAGCGCTGTACAGCTAACCTACACGAGGCGGCCCACATGCAAAAGACTGCACTTGTGGGGCATATTTAGAGTCCCAGCAATCTCTCCATGTGTATCTTCCAGGCCTATCAAAATTAACTCGTTGATCTGAAGTGGTCTCCATGTCCTAATGTATGGTGTTTTTTTGTTTGTTTTGTTTGTTTTAAATTTATGATTTTTCACACAATTCCAAGCGCAATACTTGCAAGAAAAAAGGCAATCATGGTTACAAATTTAAGGAAAAATTATAAGAAGAAAACGAATACACCTGAAAGCCTACTAGCCCAACAACCAGGGGGAACCAAGAACAATTAGGAAAAATAAATCGTACAAACATGTAAGGAAAGCGTAATTTGTCAGTTTAATCCACCACTAACACTACTACTGCACCAATAAGGAACCCTGTCTGGTTCCCTCCGTAGATAAAAGAGGAAGGCGCAAGCTAACAAAGGCTGCCAACTGATTAGGGTCATAAAATACAAAACTCTGAGATTGTAAACGCACTAGATATTTACATGGGAATTAAAAAAAAAAAAGCGCCCAGTTGGATCATCTTAGGCTTAAGTACTAGGAATTCTTTACGGCGCCGCTTAGTCTCACGGGCCAGTTCGAGGTACATGGCAACTAATATTCCCTTAAAGGGAGTGGAGCGCTTCTTGAAATATAACTTAAAAAGCCATTCCCGATTGAATGATAGTGCTAAGGAAATTAACAAAGTTGACGGAATTACAGTTTCGGTGTCAGAAGATTCCAGGATATTAGATATTAGATTCCAGAATATCAGCAGGTTGTAAATTAAGCAACAAGGCCTGCTGAGTCTCAGCTAAAACCTTCTTTTGAGTTGGGATATAATACACTTTTGCAAGAGGAGACTGAGACTAAGGTAGGACCCCTAAAACATCCTGCATATACATTTTCAACATAACCCTCGCTGTCACTAAAGGAGACCGGGGAAAGTTAATTAGACGTAAATTCACAGAGCACACTTGGTTCTCTAAAAGTTCATTTTTAAGTCTCAAATTAGAAATATCCTTCATAATTTTTCTCATGTTTCTGAGTCTCAATATGTACATTCCCAAACAGATCTTGAACTGCACACGGTTCATTTGTATTAGTCAACGATGCCTTAGCATTAGATTGAACTTGTGTTGCCAACCCAATCTGCTGCACCAATACTATACCCATAGAGGATATTACCATCCAGATCGACTCCAGAATAAATGTAGTCAGGTGATCCAAAACAATGATCCCGAACTGAGCCCTGCCACCATCTCAGCCACTGCCAAAGCACCCCTAGCAATCTGACCCTGGGTACAACTGCGGCTTGCCTTCCTTCTCCTTCTGGTCAGCAATGCCTCCTGAAGCCAGAGCAGTTGTAAATGCCACCGACTCCACTGCCGCCACCAACTCAGCTGATCTGCCTCCTTCCAGATGCCAAACACTTCCCAAGGTAGCACCATGGCTGTCCAAAATCACCAGGTGGGACGACCAGCAGATAGGATGCGAGGCAAGCACAGCTCCAGTGTAAGGTTACATCTGGCAGAGGATGCTGAGCTCTCCAGCCCTGACGCCTCTAAGTCTGAAAAAGCATCCGCTTGCACAGGTGGACCCTCCAAACGCTGCAAGAAGGCATCCATCAGACCAGGAGTCAAGATAACAACCAGAGAGGAAGTCCTAGCAAGTTGGAGGCTTCTTGCAAAGTTTCCCCTTCCTTTTTGGCATAGTGGAAAACAGCATCTGAGGACACAACTGCCTATGCAGCCATCTTGGTTCCCCCATAGTTTGTTGTTTATCAGCATGTCCTAATGTTTATAACATGAATGTTTTACGGTCCATGAAAATGAAAGTTAAGTCATGGAATGGAGCCATCCCCTGGTTCTGGGTGGCCAGTGATGAGAATGATAGAATTCATTGAATGGCCATGATTACTGTCCTAAAGTAAGGTCCCAGCTGACAATTATCTACTTGTGCAAGGAGAGTACCCACACTGCTTCCATATTCGCTGCCTTCTCAAGTACCCCATATCCTGTCAGGCGTGTAAGCTCCATATCAGTTGAGAAATCACCACTGCACTGATAGTAGTTTTCATTGATTAGACAAAAAAAAAACGTGTTACTTTTCTCTAGTCATTAAACTTTATGCAGTGCCATCCTGAGTTTACAGGTAGTATACATAGGATGACACTAGATGAGTGTGATAGACTCAGGAGTAATTTAAGGAAATAATCAGGGCTGGCTCAACCATCAGCACATATACATACATAGCAAAGTTTAATATTTAAAAGGATAGTGACCTATTATACATTTTTACGGGACTGATGTGGGATAGTGGCTTTGGGATGGCCAGTGTCTTCCTTCCTAAACATTCTACCAAGGCCCTTATCCACTCTCTAGTTAACTCCCACTTAGACTATTGCAAACTTCTCCTCACTGGTTTCCCTCTGAATTTTCTCTCACCTCTTCAATCCATTAAAAATTCAGCCACATGGCTGATCTTCTGCCAGTGTTGCTATGCTTACATAGCTCCTCTTCTCAAGTCACTTCACTGGCTTTTGAATACTGATCCCCCTTATTCTCCTGTTTAGCACCCATGTGAGTTATAACCATCCCCCTTATTTTCTATCCTAAACCCCTGTTTATTGTATTGGTCTAGCTTGCATAAATTGTGAGTTCTATCGAGCAGGAACTGTCTTCTATGGATCTGCACAGTACACTCCTGGGTATGCCTTGTAGCACTATACAAATGATAGGTACTGTAGGTAGTAGTAGTCATGATTTACTGAGTTGAATTATTAAAATCTTGGGGAGAGGGAGAAGCTGAAGATTTGCCTAATGCGCCCAGTACTCTTGCACAGGCCCTGTAAATAATTGTTTTATAGAAAGAGTGGTAGATGTATGGAACGGCTTTCCAACAGAAGTGGTGGATATAAGGACTCTACCTGAGTTCTAAGCAGCACGGGACAAGCACAGAGGGGTTATTTTGGACTCAACCTTTTCAATGAAGCTATACATATCTTGCATAGTGAGAAAAACATAAGTTGAGATAACATAGACAGATTTGCTCCCATCTTTTTTGAGGATCATTTTAGAATTTTAACTGAGGTTCTATTACATCAAGTTGCTTAGTGAATACAAAGATCATGACAACTGGTAAAATCAATAAGTTCATCGTTGAAGGAGAAGAAATTGAAATCGTGGACAACTTTTTAACCTACTTGTATCAACTATCAATAAAGAAGCAACAAGCAGTCAAGAAATCCGATGACGCATTGCTCTTGGCAGAATGGCTATGAAAGACTAGACAAGATACTCAAGAGCAGAGATGTGTCTCTCCATACAAAGATTTGACTCATTCAAACCATGGTATTTTCAATAACATCATATGGATGTGAAAGTTGGACAGTGAAAAAGATAGACAGGAAAAAAATTGATGTCTTTGAATTATGATGCTGGCGGTGAATACTATGTATACCATGGACTGCCCGAAGAACAAACCACTCCTTGTGGCTATATGCAAGTCACCTTACCCTCCATTGCCTTGGAAGAAAGGCCTCACAATCTATTTCTGATCACATCTTGCCAAGAAAACATGGGGGCTGTTCAGTTGCCAGGAGTCAGCATTAACTCAACAGCACACATTGCATTGCAAACATGTCTATTAAGCAATTTGTTTTCTGGTTTCTGTGCTGTTATGAACTGTTCTACAAGTGTGCAGTAAATAACTGTAAGCTATAAGATTGTGAATGGAAAACGTTTCCAGTTTGTTTTCTGGGAATTTTCAGATCTTTTCCTGATTTTTGGTGGTTCGTTCCACATATTCAATAAAAATGTTAACGCACACTAGAACTTTTTATCTCATGTCAATCGACTTCACATGCATTAACCTAAAATTTAGGTGTGTTAACAATTTAATGTTCACTAAAGGGTAAATTGTACCCTCCGAATAGTGGGGATGTATGTCCTGGTTGGACGTGCAACCCCCGCTATTTGCAGGGACCGTATCCAGAACTGCCAACGCCCCACACATACAGTGGCATCGTGCAGAGAGTGCTGAATAGGGGCAGGAGGGGGAGCACTGGATGCAGAGCATGGGTGGAACGGGGCAAGCCAAAGTACTTGGACGTACAGGGCCTATTTAGGTCACGTCGGAGGTGGAATAAGTCCCATCGACTGCAGGATCAGGCCAGGCGGTCCCACCAAACAGGCCTGGCAGATGCAGGGGTATCCTCGCTGCCTGATCCTGGCCCTGGCTGCCCGTGCTGAGGGTCGGGCAGCGGGGTAAAGAGGTTTTACTCCATTGTGGCATTTCTGGCTCCTGCTGGGCGTCCTGGTGCCATGGCAATGGGACACCATGGCACTGGCAAACCAGCAGGAGCATAGGGTGGGCTGGACTGGCTAAAGGGAGGATGTCCAGCACCACTGAGTTGGAGCTACACCGGGCCATCTAAGTGCCCGATTCTACAACCATGGAAACATCTAGCTCCCGTGGTTGCAGAATTGAGTACACTTTAGGCCCGTCCATTTTTTGGACATCTGGATGGCCGGACGTGCCTCAATTAGAATTGGCCTCTACCTATTTTAATGTACAATATTGAACCAAATGTACAGTAATACATGCACATCCCTTGTAAGCTTTTGGTGTCTTGTACTCTTTCAGTCATTGTTTGCCAAATGGAGGTTTTTGAAAGCAGAACATTGTGTGTAGAAAAAAGATTTCTCCATAACACAACATGGGTGAAATGCTGACAGCATTAGAGAATTGATGGTGAAATTTGTACATCTCGCTTCAGGTAAGTATTCCTATGTTGTTGCCCGGAAAGAGCAGAAAGGAATAGCCCATCAGTGTTTTCATAGTATATTAAATATTTCATAGTTGTAAAAATTATTTATACTAGTAAAAAGATGAAACATGATAAATGGAAGGTTTTTTCCTATGACCTATGATGTTTGAGAGACATATGACATTAAGTTTGGCCTGTGAAGCTCTCTAAGGTTTTTTTTCCTTCCCATTAGATGAATGTTGATGACATTGAGATTGAAAATCAGAAGAGATTTTTGTTTGTTGGTTGGCACCTATCTCTTCTGTTTATAAAACAAAACTGCAGAGATCATTCGAACCACCGGAACTGAAGTGTGCCCATAGCTTTCTGTTTTATTGCAAGACCAGAGACTTATCAGCACCCCCCTCGTAAACAACAGTTCTCTAACCTTTCTTCCCCGTTCATGATTTTATAAACTTCTATCATATCCCCTCTCAGTTGTCTTTTCTCCAAGCTGAAGAGCCCTAAACGATTTAGCCTCTTTTCAAAAGGGAGGTTTTCTATCTCCTTTATCATTTTATCACCCTTCTCTGAACCTTTTCTAGTTCCACTATATCCTTTTTGAGAAGAGGCAATCTGAACTGCACACAGTAATCAAGATGAATTTGCAGCAGAGACTTATACAGAGGCATAATGATGTTCTCACTTTTGCTCTTTGTCCCTTTTAGAATAATCTCTAACATTCCTTTTGTGTTTTTTAGCAGCTGCCACACACTGGGTTAAAAACGTCTGAACAACTCCAGGATATGAGAACCCAGCATTAAATACCTAGAGTGGGGATTATTTTTCCCTATATGCATCATTTTGCACTTGTCCACATGTGAAGGGTAACTTCATAAGGGCTGTATAAACGTCCACCCCTTTATTTTCCAAGTACAAGTACAAGTTTCATCTGCCATTTAGATGTCTAGTTTTCTGGTCTCACAAGATTCTTCAGCAGTGATATTCAGCCACTGTCAAGATCATCTACACATTTAGTTTAAACCCTACCAAATATCAGGCCTAAACTAAATGGATAGTGGCAGTGATGGTGACCACACAGTGGGGATTATTTTAGAAGCCCTATTATAAATGTGGATGAGTTAGCAGAAGAGCATGCAAGCTGTATCCATGTGTAAAACACAATTTTGGAAAGGCCACAGTGAAACATTTTTTACCCCAGGCACACCCATATATAAACATTTGGCCAGAAAATGTTCTGGGGGCATTTTGGGGCATGTCCTGAGTGGGGCAAAAATCTACACATCTATCTCAGATTTCTTATAGGGAATGCACCTGAATGACCAAAATGATACCTGCCCCCAAGAAAGAAACAGATTTTGCCAAAGTTCTTCTTAATCCCCCCCCCCCATGACGATTTCTCCTTCCAAAGCGAAATGCTGTGAGCCAAGTGTCTTCCATAGTCCATTAGCGGCATCTACACATCTAGACTTCTAAAATGGATGAGATACAGGTGTGTTCCAACATTTTCACATATTTGTTCTAAAATACCAGAATCTTATATGCATAAGTTGCCAGGGATCCTCTATCCATCTTTCCCACATGCAAATTTGCAATGTCGCTCCTCCCACTGCACGTGGATATGTATTTTACAAATGGCTCCAGCTTCAGCAGAGTCATTTCTAAAATATTGTCAGAAATGCAGACATGGTGACTTGGACATCTCGATTGTGTTTTCCACATCTTATCCAAACTAGGAGTCATTCCATGAGGCAGATAGGCTGTTTTGAAATGCACGGGAGATGACTTTCTCCCAAAAACATCTACGGCTGCATTCCAAAACCGATCTCCTGTGCACGTCCACTGTGTAAACTCAGGGGTCTCAGAATATGCCCAGGAAGGGCAGAACGGGGGCATGGCTTGCCATGGAGATGTATAAAGAGTATATAAAGCCATACTCACAATTTTCAAAGTTTCCCATGGCCTCTCCTCTACCCATCTCCAATCCTTATTAATGAGCACACCTAACAGAGGAGCCAGATGAACAAGATCACTTAAATACTTAAACCCTCTATACATCATCAATCGCCACTAACTGCACAACACTGAGTAGAGCCTTCTCCCTTTTTGCACCAACCCTATGGATTCCTGACATTCTGCATGCTATGAAGGATCTGACCGACTTTAGAAAAAAACTGAAGACGCATCTCTTCGTTGAGTACTTCCCCAATAACAACACATAAACTACCACCTTCAGCGAAACATGAGACTCCAGCAGATGCCCCCCTATTTTCCCCTCCCCCCTTTTAATGTGTCCCCACTCAATGAGATGTTTATACAAATGTTTTAATTTTAATGTTATGCATTCACTTTTTACATCACTTGTTCCATGTTAATGTTTATTGTTCTATGTAAGGCCATCCCAGGCCATGTTGTTTTATATAAACCATTTACGCTCTTAGATATAGCGTTATATAGCTAAATAAATAAATAAATAAATTCAGGAAAGGCCCATGTATATTTTTTGTGTTCCCCACAGACATGCCCATTATTCCTGCCAGAGACGTGGAATAAGGCCAGTACTTAGAAATGTTTCTACTGTGCTTGTATAGAGGTTGTGACAAGTATGCATCAAATTAGTGTGACGGCAGTCTGTAAAACACAACTAGATGCATTTATAATAAACAGAAATAAGGGGTGAGAGAATCTTATAAGCTAAAGGAGAATTAATAAGTACGCCTAAAGTCATTTTAAGATGAGCAATAGTGATTATGGTGGCTATGCTAACAGTTGCTGTTTGTGCTAAAGGAGCTAATCTGTGAGATCCTGACAATTTCTGTGCTATGTAAATAGGAACGTTGATGTAAAGTGTGAGCGAGTCTGCAACAGGACTGTGTTTTGAGAGAAAGGGGGATCAGATTTGTAGTCCTGGTACTTCATGCTTTTATGGTATACCAGCTTTTATCTATAGGTACTGAGCATCTTTTTCCCTGAATTATGTCTTTTGTGATGGCAAGTGAATGTGTGTGTGCGTAGTTTGAGGGTTGCACAGGAGGATCTGGTGTGCTGATCTGCAAATCAGGGAGGGGGGCCAGGCACTGGGAGACATGATGGATGTAGTGCCAACAGTCCCCAGATTGTGTCATGAGGTCTGCCATAGCCAGGGCATAGATTTGTGGCTCAGCAATCATATGCATCCCTTGGGGAATTGCTATGTTAGTGTTATTTTCTGTGCACATGATGAGGGACCATACTGAGCATTTTAAGAGTGTATGTAGAACTGACCATTGCAGGACTCACTGAAGCCTTTTTCTGATGCTAAATACCATTTGATGCAAGGTATGTTCTGTCATACATGTTCATATTTGCATTCTCTTATACTATCTTAGCGCGCTGGGATTACCTGGCATTTTTCTGGGCATGTAGGGAACTAGGATATGGTCCAGTTTGCATCATCATGTGTTTATCATCAGTATTTATGTCTTGTATGTATCAGAAAACTACTGTCAGTGAGCACAGCAGCTTAGGAGATGCATGTTTTAGCAGCCAACTTGGAGATGGGCACGATCGCAGACATGCTACTTTACAGAATACGGTGAGCACGGGCCCATCCAAAACCTGATCACTGTTTAGCCATATCTCCTACTAGTGCTGGAGATGTGTTTTTCTGCTTTAGCCTATGGCCCGTGCATGTATCCATGTGTGGGCCTCGTGCTGGATACGTGTACAGGTCTGCTGAACAGCATATTGGATGTACCACGCCTGACATGTCTATGATCTTGATGCCAGAAACACGGGGGTATCTATACCCATGTCTTTGGAATCAAATCTTAATTGCACCTGTGTCCGATTTAAACGTTTCTGCGTTTGATAGCCGGCTAATATGGAATCTGCCTCAGATAGCCAGCCAATATGGAGTGGCTCAGTGGTTGGGACAGGTTACCTCAGGCCGGAAGGCCAGGGGTTCAATTCCCATATGGGGACAAGCAACTTCAGGCCAGAGGGACTGGGGTCTCTAGTCCCATGGCCACTCCTTGTGGCCTTGGGCAAGCCACCTAACACTCCTTTGCCTCAGATACACTTAGATTGTGAGCCCTTTGGGGACAAGGGAATAAAAAGTACCTGTTAGTATACATGTAAACCACACTGATTCTAAAGAGCCCCGCTACCAGCAGCAGCTCTCCCCTTCCCTGGGGATCGAGCCATCGCCAGCAGGAGGGGCCTGCAGCCCAACGAGGCCCAATCGGGGCAGGGCACAAGGTCTTTAAAGGCAGCACGCCGTCGGGAGCCGACCCTTTGAGCCCCGCTACCAGCAGCAGCACTCCCGTTCCCTGGGGATCGAGCCATCGCCAGCAGGAGGGGCCTGCAGGGCACAAGGCCTTTAAAGGCAGCACGCCGTCGGGAGCCGACCCTTTGAGCCCCGCTACCAGCAGCAGCTCTCCCCTTCCCTGGGGATCGAGCCATCGCCAGCAGGAGGGGCCTGCAGCCCAACGAGGCCCAATCGGGGCAGGGCACAAGGCCTTTAAAGGCAGCACGCCGTCGGGAGCCGATTCTTTGAGCCCTGCTACCAGCAGCACCTCTCCCCTTCCCTGGGGATCGAGCCATCGCCAGCAGGAGGGGCCTGCAGCCCAACGAGGCCCAATCGGGGCAGGACACAAGGCCTTTAAAGGCAGCACGCCGTCAGGAGCCGACCCTTTGAGCCCCGCTACCAGCAGCAGCTCTCCCCTTCCCTGGGGATCGAGCCATCGCCAGCAGGAGGGGCCTGCAGCCCAACGAGGCCCAATCGGGGCAGGGCACAAGGCCTTTAAAGGCAGCACGCCGTCGGGAGCCGACTCTTTGAGCCCTGCTACCAGCAGCACCTCTCCCCTTCCCTGGGAATCGAGCCATCGCCAGCAGGAGGGGCCTGCAGCCCAACGAGGCCCAATCGGGGCAGGACACAAGGCCTTTAAAGGCAGCACGCCGTCAGGAGCCGACCCTTTGAGCCCCGCTACCAGCAGCAGCTCTCCCCTTCCCTGGGGATCGAGCCATCGCCAGCAGGAGGGGCCTGCAGCCCAACGAGGCCCAATCGGGGCAGGGCACAAGGCCTTTAAAGGCAGCACGCCGTCGGGAGCCGACCCTTTGAGCCCCGCTACCAGCAGCAGCTCTCCCCTTCCCTGGGGATCGAGCCATCGCCAGCAGGAGAGGCCTGCAGCCCAACGAGGCCCAATCGGGGCAGGGCACAAGGCCTTTAAAGGCAGCACGCCGTCGGGAGCCGACCCTTTGAGCCCCGCTACCAGCAGCAGCTCTCCCCTTCCCTGGGGATCGAGCCATCGCCAGCAGGAGGGGCCTGCAGCCCAACGAGGCCCAATCGGGGCAGGGCACAAGGCCTTTAAAGGCAGCACGCCGTCGGGAGCCGACCCTTTGAGCCCCGCTACCAGCAGCAGCTCTCCCCTTCCCTGGGGATCGAGCCATCGCCAGCAGGAGGGGCCTGCAGCCCAACGAGGCCCAATCGGGGCAGGGCACAAGGCCTTTAAAGGCAGCACGCTGTCGGGAGCCGACCCTTTGAGCCCCGCTACCAGCAGCAGCTCTCCCCTTCCCTGGGGATCGAGCCATCGCCAGCAGGAGGGGCCTGCAGCCCAACGAGGCCCAATCGGGGCAGGGAACAAGGCCTTTAAAGGCAGCACGCCGTCGGGCATGCCCGCGCCTGAGGGCCTTGCCAGAGGGCCCTTTGGCGTGGCCCTTAGCCGGGGACCGAGAGAAGGGGCACCAGAAGACCATCGCAGAACCCTTGCCATCATCAGCAGCTCTCCCCAGTCGGGGATAGAGCCTCCGGCAGCAGGGTAACAGCGCCAGCAACATCGCCCAATCGGGGCTGCCTGCATGGACTTTTTAAGGTTCTTTTTGGAGTGGTCGTATGTTGAGGCCTGGTGGAGGCATATAAGGAATGTAATCTGCTTATCAGGTACCATTTATCTGTTACAGAAAACACTGTTAAGTGTAAATTGGACCTAAACTCCTCATATGTAAGATTATGCGTTAATAATATAATCTCTGTTATGACATACCACACTATAGATAGACCTATGCTCTAAGACAGCTAGTTAAAATGCGTAATTAAAGTGTTTCAACACCTCACCACTGGAAACCTCCTCAGCAATGCTGAAGTTAGTTTAAATGTGCTGCAGTCAATGTCAGCTCAAGAAGTGCTGTTAACCTCCATGTAGAGTAAACTACCATATCTAAGTTAGCTCAATCACATAGCTGCCTAGCTATATCATACCTCTAAGTCTCCCCTAACAGCTCTCCACAGCTCACACTCATACGCACTCACACACCGATACCTCCATGATGGCTATACTCATTCCATTGACTATTCTATTTCTCATTTCTGGACTCCCCAGTCAGGCACTCAATACATGTGCTACACATATTCCGATCCTCAGCAGTAATAGTAGGAGATGGTCAGAAAATCACTACCAAACTACTCATAACACCCCCAAGACACTTTACCAACACCTATTATACATACCTTTACAAAATATAAAAAAAACCCACCCGGACAAGCATCAGCAACAACAGTCATTGAAATGTGCGCTTATAAATACAAGATCTACACGCCAAAAATGGCCAGCAATCACCGACCTTATAACATTCCATAACCTGGACATGTTAATTATCACTGAGACTTGGCTATCAAACTGTGACAATGCGATCATCAATCAAATGACCCCAACAGGATTTTCGCCATATACTTGCCACAGAGCTAAACAAAAAGGAGGCGGGGTCCTCATCCTTGCAAAAACTCAAATTTAAACTAGTTGATGCATCCACCTCAGAACACCTTGACATTGTTACAATATCAAACAACCACTGCACAATCAATGCACTATACAGAGCCCCAACATCTTCATCTGATGACCTACCAACAATCATCAATCTTGCATGCAGCTCAAACAACTCACGATCATCCAACTGGCTAATGGGAGATTTCAACTTCCCCTCACTGCCTGAAGCTCAAGCAAGAACCTTCCTTGAAGCACTATGTGACCTGGACTACAAGCAGCTAGTGAACTCCCCAACACATACGAAAGGCGGTATCCTCGACCTTATTTTTCTCCTCAGTCTATAGTCAACACCTCTCTTCCGCTGTTGACCTCCATATCCCCAGTACCTTGGTCCGATCATAATCTCCTAAAATTCCAAATACCTAGCACCTGCTTACCCAATAACAAGGACAGGACCAACATCCAAGATTCCGGAACACCAACTACACAATTCTACACTCTCAACAAAGAGGATGCACTTGACAGGCTACTTCCACAACTAGATGTATCAACCCTTGACCCTGACGAACTTATAATGAATTGGAACAATAGCATCAGTGCCATAGCTTGTATCCCGTCCACCAACAAACTACCCAAAAAACGCAAGCATGCACCTTGGTACTCGACTGACCTTCGAACTTCCCTCTTACAACTACGTAAACTAGAAAGACGATGGCGCAAAAAACAGACTACCATAGCCCATCAAAACTACAATGCATATCTTGCATTACACAGAGAGAAAATAAGTGAAAAAAGGAAACAATATCACTCAATGATTCTTAAACGATCACTGAACAAAACACACGACCTATTTAATATTGTAAAATCATTAACAGGGGACCCATCACCAGCAAGCCCACACATGCCCCAACCCCAGGATTACTCGGACTATCTACAATTCAAAATGATCCAATCCAACATGACTTCATCTAACTACAACACATCCAATCCACTCAGTACACCAAAACCTACACCACTACTTAAATTCGCTGCAGTATCTGCTAAAGAAATTGAAGACACCATCACATCCATCAATCTCACCACGGCTCCTAATGACCCCTGTCCAGCGAGCTGGATAAAGGAACTTCGACATGAACTAAGCCAGTCATTAAGCAATATAACCAACCAATCATTATCAAGGGGTGTCTTCCCACAAAGCTTAAAACATACGTCAATCAGACCCCTGCTAAAGAATAGTCGACTTGATACATCCAAAGTTGAATCATACAGACCTATATCAAGCATTCCACTGCTTGCTAAAATCATTGAGAAAATAGTACAGAGACAGATCCATCAGCACATCGATGACGAGGCACCCCTCGATCCAGCCCAACATGGATTCAGAGAATCGCATGGGGTAGATACCATCTTAACTACCCTATTCGATAAACTAATCACAGGAACCGACAACATACACCAAGGTTTCATCCTTATATTTCTTGACATTGCTGCTGCATTTGATTCTGTGAATCATAAGATACTACTACAACACCTTCAAGAAAAAGGATTACAGGGCACCACACTTCAATGGTGTGAATCATACCTAACTAACAGATGGCAGCAAGTAAAAGCAGGTAACGCGTCCTCTGAACCATTCTTACAGAAGCAAGGAGTGCCACAGGGATCTTCCCTGTCTGCCCTATTATTTAACATTTATATGCAGCCTATCTGCTCCTTGATTCGCTCATTAAATGTAGAATGCCTCCTGTATGCTGACGACATACTACTATACATTCCATTTACCATCGAACAACCCGATTTCTCCCGTATCATCAGATGCTTTGATACAGTTGCTGAATGGCTTCTCACTCAAAACCTGAGGATTAATCATAGCAAGACTGATGTCCTCTTTATCACAAGGAATCAGAAGTTCACCCCACCACCCAACCTACAAGTTAAAAACGCTGAACTTAAGACAAGAGACTCCATTCGATACCTAGGCATCACCCTAGATCAGCGATTGGATATGACAACCCACATAAAGACTGTTACCAGAGCAATATATCACAAAATACGAACCCTACGCCACCTCCGCCCACTACTGGACTTTTCAGAATATCGAACCATATTTCAAGCCCTAGTGATCCCACACCTAGACTTCGCGAACACCATCCTCCATGGTCTTCCACAAGCAACCCTCAGCCCGCTTCGACTGGCCATGAACTCAGCTGCTAGGGTGCTTACAGGTACATCAAGATCGGAACATATAACTCCAGTAATGGAAAATCTACACTGGCTACCACTACAAGCCCGAATTCAATACAAAGTACTGGTCATGACCTTCAAGGCACTGAAGAACCATTCTCCCACACCAATCAGTAAACTGCTTAACAACACACCCAACATCAGAACCAGAAGATCTACACTATCGAACATGCTAATGGTACCTAAGCTCACCACAAGATGTACGAAGGCAACTACCAAAAGAGCTTTTTCAATTTATGCTCCGACAGCCTGGAATGACCTTCCCGCTGGTATTCGATCCATATCCAGCCTCATCTCCTTCAGAAAGGCAATAAAACACCATCTCTTTCTAATTCACTATTCTGAAACAAATCCCGAAGAACATAAATCATTCACACTCACCTCACACCTTAACTGCCTTAACACCCAATATGAGAATGGTTAGGTGCTCCCCCCCCCTTTAGTTCTATCCATTCTACCACCTGACCTATATATGATTACCGTAGACCTCAATTACTAGAATATTTAACTCTATGTAAATACTTTGTAGATATCATGTGAATAGTTCCCCTGTTATCCCATTTTTTGAGTATTCCTTGTTCTATGTAAGCACATTGTGATATTAATGCATTGTTGCACTGTTCAGTTTTAATGTAAACCGCACTGATTTCAATAGCGCGGTATATAAAAAATAAAAAGAAAAGAAAAGAAATAAAAATAATATAAAAAAAAGAAATAAATATGTATTCACACATATTCAGCACTGATGAATATGGGAGTCATTTTAGAAGGCCCTATTCATGCTTTGGATGTCTTAAACTGGCATAGAGATGTCCAAAGCACAGAGACTGTCTCCAGAGCCATTTTACAAGCCAGCGGTGGGGATGTCCCCAGCGTGAGATCTGAACAGGGGCATGGAGGAGTGGCAGGGGCATTGTAAAGGTGTTCTCAGGGACCAGGACATCTCCGCTTGATCATAGAAAGGTCAGGTGTCAGGTCTTTAGACCTGCTCTGAGGTGACAAACAAGCATCTGGAAAGTGCTTGTTTTAGCTGAAAATCACCCAGAGGGTGTAGAGAAGATAACATTCATCATCCCCAGTACTTAGCACAATGCCAACTATAGCAGCAGCAGGATCTGAATCCCTGCTGCCCTATTCCTAATCCACTACTCTAAGCATTATGCTATCCTAGATGTCTGGATTCTGAAATATGGATCTGGGGATGACTAAGTAGATGCCCCTGCAGAAATCCCTATCGGGCCCATCCAGGTTGGTGAAATCATGTCTGCACCTGGATGTGCCTGCATTTTTTTTTCAGATGATTTGACTTAGATGTCCCAGATTGCACCTGGATGGATCTTCTAAAATTCCCTGTCGATATGTATAGTGGCACTGAATAGACGTGATAAAAGCTGAAACTGTCTTTTAAATTTAATTAACACAGTTGTCGCCACACCTCCACCAGATTATGAGAGACGGGGACGAAGAGGTGAAATAATGAAGCAGAGAAAATGAGAGATTCACAAAGAGATGAAATGAGGGAAGGGAGAAGTAAGATAGATAAGAAGGATGGATTGTGAAAGAAGGATGAAAGATGGAGAGAGGAAGGAGTAGAAATGAATAGAAACAGTAGAGAAGAAAATACTTTTGAAACAGATTATACTGAGAAAAGGCAGAGAGAGGAAAGGAAAAAAGAAAAAAACGTATAAGAAAAAGAAAAAATATACCATAAGTTCATGCACACAATAGATGAGAGAAATATTTTATTTTAAAGGAACATGTGATTTCTAATAAATATGCCCTTACTTAGCATATGTAATTATATGCAAATGTACAGGAGAATAACTGAAAAATTCCCAACTTCTTACCACAGAATTTATCCCCAAGCTTTCCAAAGAAACCAGGGGCAACGAGCATCCGATTTTTAAGGCTTTCTACTGCATTGTTTAATTTCTGTTAGCCTTCCATATTTCTCAAACTTTCCTAATGTTGGCACCTTGTACCCTTCCTCTTTGGGTCCTGTCCATTTCCCACCCACCCCCAAACCCTTGCCTAGTAATAATGATACTACTCTACTTCTCCAATTAGAAATAAGAAGTCTACAGCCTTGATTTATGTGTAACATACAAATTTGTCAACAAAACGTTATCTCAGACTAAACCTGTTAAACCAGTACTGTATCCATTTGGAGACAGAATTTGCCCTAATGATGAGGTGGTAATGCCTATCTCACATCATTTCATATGTGAAAGGATGGCACAGTCCCCAAAAGTAACCACCATGATGTGCAGTTATCTTACCTTGTCATTTCTGTCACCTCAGCCTGCCCATGTTATGCAGAACTGAATGCCTTTCTTTTCCAAAGCTTTCCTTAAGTTATAGCTAGGCCGAATCTTATCATGGTTTAAACGGACACAGAGAAAACATGTATACCAGCACCTGAGCCCCCCTCCCATTCCAATTCTCCATGTCTCTCTGTACCAGAGCATCATTAGCCCATGGGCCCCAGTGATAACAGCACCATTTTTTGGACTGTACCAGTACCCAGGAGGGGTCACTTGAGCCCAACTCTCCAACCAAGTTGCCTTCTATGTATTGTCTCTCCCACCCCACCAAGACCTACTTAAGTTCTTCTGGACTCTTAGATTAACCCCAATAATAGCTTCAAACTTTAAAGCCATTAACTACTTTTGAAATCCTGTGGCAATAGCCCTGCGTGTCAGTGAATGTGATTATATTTTTAAGCCAGACTTTGAAATTGACCAGGCTGTCCTTATTTGCATCCCCTTCCCCTCCCCCTTCTCGCTCACCTTTCTTTTCTAGACCTTCTTGCAAATGGTTTTTCAACTGAAGTTCTTGGCAGTTGCCCATATTCTACCTTGTTTTATGCCCTTTAGACTGATGTTTCTTAATTAAAGAGAAAACTCTGTCTTAATAGTATTGCGGTGACCTAGAGTTCTTCATGCTGTATCACAGAATGTTTTTTTCCAGTGAAGGTCAGTTCAATTTGTAAAAAGCATTATATGCAGCTACTTTGGTGATAAACTTAGGTGTCTTCCCTAATATTTTACTGCATACGGATTTGCCCCAAGGCACTCTAGTAAAGATCCAAAGTTCACTATGAACTGAAATAGTCACTTGCTGTTTCCCTGTCTGATTATACTCTATCAAATTCTGGCAGGTCAGGAGTCAGTCAACATCTTTTTTAAAAACATTTTGACCGACTCCTGTGGATATTCAAAATCAGACTCTGGATAGTGACTGGCACTGAATATCCAGAAAATGCGGTCTCTGGAGGCATGATCTTGATAAAGCGAAGTCTGCTTTTTTACTATCCAGGCTTTATGAAGATTCTTATCTAGATAACAGACTGAAAAATCACCACTCTCTGGATGATTCACCTGGTCTGCCTTCGCTCTGCCCTCAGATCATCCTAGCACTATCTGGATAGTGCTGTTAAATATTGTGGAAGAGCCATGGCCAGCAGTGCTTATCTGTATAGCAGATCATATTTCTGGATAAGTCCCTTGACCTTTGAATCTTTATACTGGAATGCCTGGATCCTTTTGCTCCAAAGAGAAATGACATTTGGGATTACCACTAGTTGCTTCCATCTCTGTGCAAACAGGAAGTGGGCATCGTGCAGTGGAGGAGGCGGAAGCACAAATAACCCTGCAGCACTGGAGATTTAGATAAGCACTGCAAGGCGGATTGAAGTAATTGCCACCACTGTAGGTCCCGAAAACTGGCGGCAGCAGCAGCAATGGGCTATCCTCAGTAATGCCTTGGTGCTCATAGTAATGCCGGCCCTGCTAACACTGCAAGTCAAATTGAATTAAGGCCAGGAATACCCAGGTTGCCGGGCATTATTTGAACTACTCTCCATATCAGAACTGCATCCATTATAGGGTTACCAACTTTTTCACCGAGAAAAACCCGACACCTGTGGCTCACCATGCTCCACCCATTCTCCGCCCCTAGTCCCACCCCTGCCACGCCCCCAGCCCCACCCACAAAAATTACCGAGGATACGTGTAGGCTAACTTCCTTGGTCAGATAATAATTAAACTGGGAACCCCAAAATCCAAACATGAAATGTACAACACTGGAGAAATAAAACTATAAAGTAATTTCCTCTTGCACTAAACAAAAACGCAAAGATGTTATCAATACACACTTCCCAGACTAAACATATTCCAGCTAATAAATTCAAAATAAAAAGTATTTTTCTACCTTCTGTTTGGGCGTTTTATTTTTCAGTTGCAATTGCTCCAGTCACTTTCTTCTGGTTTCTTCGTGTCTTCTGCGAGCTATCCATTTGTCCTTTCTTCTCTTTTAGATGTTTTCCATTCTCTCTCTATTTCTGCTTTAACATACTGATTGTTTCCCTTTTGCTCTTTCCCCCAATTCTTTCCTTATTCCTTTATCATCCATTTAAATTTCACCCTTCCATTCTCAAGCCCCTCACTCTCCCAATACCCAGCCCATCATAGACTTTTCTTCCACACAAAATATTTTTTCCCCTCTCCATTCTCATTCCCCATCTATTCTAGTCCTCCCCCAAAATCAGTTCTTATAGTTCTAGACCCACCCAGCATCCACTCCCTTCTAATCCCATTCTCCCATGCCCCACATCAGCCCATTTCCAGTCCTATTCCAGCTCTTCATCAGCCCATTTCCAGTGCTAGCCCTCACATCACAGACCATTTCCAGTCCTAGCCCCCCCCCATCACAGCCCATTTCCAGTCCAAGTCCCCCATCACAGCCTATTTCCAGTCCTAGGCCCCCCCATCACATCCCATTTGCAGTCCGAGTACCCCCGCACCATCACAGCCCATTTGCAGTCCTACCCCCCCCCCACCATCACAGTCCATTTGCAGTCCTAGCCCCCCTAATCACAGCCTATTTCTAGTCCAAGTTCCCCCTCCCTCCACCATAGCCCATTTCCAGTCCAAGTTCCCCCCCCCCCATAGCCCTTTTCCAGTCCAGGTCCCCCTCCCCATCACAACCCATTTCCAGTCCATGTCCCCCCCCCATAGCCCTTTTCCAGTCCAGGTCCCCCTCCCCATCAAAACCCATTTCCAGTCCATGTCCCCCCCCCCACATCGCCCTTTTACAGTCCAGGTCCCCCTCCCCATCACAGCCCATTTCTTTCCAGTCCAATGCCCCCCCCATAGCCCTTTTCCAGTCCAGGTCCCCCCCCCTTCACAACCCATTTCCAGTCCAAGTCCCCCTAATCACAGCCCATTTCCAGTCCAAGTTCCCCCCCATAGCCCTTTTCCAGTCCAAGTTTCCCCCCCCCATAGCCCTTTTCCAGTCCAGGTCCCGCTCCCCATAACATCCCATTTCCAGTCCATGTCCCCCCCCCCCCAGCCCTTTTCCAGTCCAGGTCCCCCTCCCCATCAAAACCCATTTCCAGTCCATGTCCCCCCCCCCCATAGCCCTTTTACAGTCCAGGTCCCCTCCCATCACAGCCCGTTTCTTTCCAGTCCAAGTCCCCCCCCCCCCCTTGGCCTTTTCCGGGCCATGGCCCCCCCCCCATCACAACCCATTTCCAGTCAAATTCCCCCCTCCTAGCCCTTTTCCAGTCCAGGCCCCCTCCCCCCCACCCACCCCATGCAGTCCTTGGTCTCCCCCCCCCCCCCAACCGCGGCTGTCTGAGGCTTTAGAGGGAGCCGGGGAAGCCCGCGCGAGGCCCCGGCTCCCTCTGAACAGCTGCCAGCGTGAAGAGCCTTTTCCTTCACGCTGGCGGCTGTTCCTGTGAAGCCGCGAATGCTGGGAAAGGTTAAAGGGCATTGCCTTTAACCTTTCCCACCAATCGCGGCTTCACAGGAACAGCTGCCAGCGTGAAGGTAAAGGCTCTTCATGCTGGCGGCTGTTCAGAGGGAGCCGGGGCCTCGCGCGGGCTTCCCCGGCTCCCTCTGAAGCCCTCCGGGGGAGAAAAGCCGGTTTTTTTGCTCTGGCCGCTCCCGATCTTGCGGCCAGAGCAAAAAAACCGGCTTTTCAAGGGCCGGTTTTGCCTCTGCGCCGGCAGCCGGCCTGGCCATGGAAAAACCGGCCAGGCCGGCTGAAAACCGGCCAGTTGGCAACCCTAATCCATTAATCAGATGAATATAGAACACACACACACACACACACACACACACACACACACACACACACACACACAAGATCCTAGCTATGACATTAGATAGCACAGTGCATCAGAAAGCACCTCAGAAATACTAATGCATCTTTCTTTCTTTCTTTTCATTTAAACAATTCAGCTTTGCGCCCTCCCTTTCCTAACTCCCTCCCTTCTCCTGCTCTTCCTCTTCTTTTGCTTTCTTGACCATACAGAACTGTCTGTCTGCGTCTAGCTTTGGAGAGTTATCCTTCTTTCAAATTAGATCAGTGAGGAAACAGTACAGCATAGATGCTTATGTTGGATGGTCACTTCTGGAAAGAAAGAATTTCAGAAATGAGAACTAGCAAAGTGACCTGCTGGTGTGGAACATGAGGGGTCAATGTTCGGTTGTTTTGCTTTATCGTTTTCTTTCATAGAATTTAAAAGAATAATATGTCAGCAGTAACAGTATATATAAATGTAAAGGTGAAGATAAAAATATATAAATAGCATGCAAGCCATTTCACATATACAGTTCTGAAAGTCCATTTTCTGTGAAAAGATCTTAAGTCTTGCATCTTTAGAAGAAAGAAAATTCCACCGAAAAACATCGGACACGCCAAACATTGTGTAGAAAGCCTCATGGACCTACTTCTCAATCCTTAAATTTAGTTTGGATGCACTGGATACAATTTGCATTTATTTTATTCTCTTTCATTTTTTAGGCAAAACAGTCTATTGTTGAGGGATAGTCCATTTCTCTCTCCATCCAAACAATCCATCCAGCTATATATAAAGATTTGCCTATTTACTAACAAAACTATGCATACAAACATGGAATGAGGAGACCAGGAAGCATGTAGCAAAGTACAGCAGGGTGCTGGGAAGACCAGGCCCCACCATTCTAACAGCATTGAGAGATGAAGCCTAGTAGTGTTGTCAGGAAAGAAGGAACTAGCAGAGGTTCCCACCTCTCCAACAGTGAAGATGAGAAGGGCCTGTGACACTGTTTTGCTCTTCTGTTGCTAGTTGAGGTTCCTTCACCTCCACCAATGAAAGTTACAGTCAAGCTCATGGCATAAAAGGCAGTTGGAGACTCAGATATACAACAGAAGGGAAGGGGAAAGGAGGAGGTAAGAGAGGAAGGGATGACAAAGAAAATAGCAAGTGGACTAAAGAAGCTGACTTAGAACCCCAAGTACCAAAACTATCTCTCAAGTAATTTCAAATCCCCCCTCCTCCTGCATCCACTAAGACTTCATCTACAGCCTCACTCAGCTTCCCATTCTGCCCCACCACTGATAAACCTCCCATCCACTCACTCAATCAGCCTCCTGCCACTTAGTTTAACATATTGTATTTTTGGTTAAAGTCCATAATTTCATGGGCTCTGTGGGGACACCGATTAAGGAGTTCAACTCTTAAGGACATATTTACTAAACCACATTAGCTGCTACCGCAGAGCTAATGCGTAAATACTGTCTGGCGGTAGCAGCTAACGCTGTGGAAATACAGATACCGCAGGCACTTTTCTGCAATATCTGCATTTCATGCAGTGGACTCAAGAGGAGGTGGAATCGGGGCAGGGAATATGCGGCACTATTGTTGGCAGCCACTGTGTGAAAATAGTTCAGGCAATGACTTCCAAAAATGTCCCGATTGTGGCTGCAGATAACACCACCTCAAGACTAGCTAGTCTGGCCCAACGAATCTGGGAGGCCTGATCAGGGTAGTGGGGGGTTGCAATGCCACACTAATAGATCATAGCTACATAAAACGGTATCTCTTGAAGGATGGGATGTTAAAAGTCATGACGTTACCCTCAGCTGTGATTTGTCAGCACAGCCCCCATTACATCTGTGGCACTGACAATATTGTTGCTTTGGGGGAGGGGCGATAAGGGTAGTGGGGGGGCCATGATGCCTATGCAGGTATCGTGTGTCTCTGTGGGAAATAAAAAAAATCCTCTGCATTATTTTTGATCCAGGACCAGGAAGAAAAGGAGCAAGTGGGGATCACATCTCCTCCATCTAGATACTAGAGACCACAGTAAGACAGGGAATGTTTGTTTATTTATTTTATTTATTTATTTATTATTTATTTATTACAGGCTCTTATATACCGCTCTATTCAGAATCAGCGCGGTTCACAATATAACAACATACCATAACAACAAACTGTTAGGTTTTACAGAGAACAAGGTCAGAGAACTTGGATAAAACATGGGACGTCATTACTGCAACTATTTACAAGAGTATTTACAAGAGTATTTACAAGTATACATTACAGGATTTGTTCTTAGTTTGGGTAGTGATTAAGATTGGTTAGTTGGTCAAGTAATATTGGGGGAAGAGGTGGGATTTGAGTGCCTTTCTGAAAAGGGATAGATCATTGATAGCACGAATCTCTGGGGGTAGAGCGTTCCAGTACTTAGGGGCATAGAATCTGAAGGCCCTGTTAGATGTCACTGATAGGCATTTTGTCGCTGCTTTAGGGATGATTAGAGTATTTGTTGATATCGTTCTCCTGGATCTGTTGGGTGAGACGGCCTGAATGAGGTCTATTAGAGAGGAGGAGGTGATGCTTTTAGTGGCCTTGAAAGTTAGTAGTAATGTTTTGAATAATATTCTGCCATGTATGGGGAGCCAGTGGAGTTGTTCTAGGATGGGTGTTATATGGTCCCTTCTTGATGCTCCGTAGAGGACTCTAGCAACGGTATTCATGGCGAGTTGCAAAGGGTTTAATGTGGAGTGTGGGAGGCCTTGGAGAATGGCATTGGCATAGTCAAGGTGTGGTAAGGTTAAGGCTTGAAATATAGTTCTGAAGTCATCAGGATCAAGCAGGGGGCGAAGATGTCGAAGAGTCCGGATCTTGAGGTAGATTGCTCTGACTACGTTGGTTATGTGTAGTTTCAGATCCATGCGTTGGTCAAAAGTGACTCCAAGGTAGCGAATGGAAGGTTTTGATTGGAGCTCAGCTTCTTTCACCTTTATATGGGGTGGGGGGGTGAAAAGTGGGTCCCTGGTGATGAAGAGAACCTCGGTCTTTTTGTGTTGAATTCGGAGGTTCTGGGATTGAAGCCATTCGGATACTGCATCAAAACATTTAGCTAGCGGGGAAAGGTCCATATGAACTGTGGAGAAAGGCATATATAGGAGGATGTCATCTGCGTATATCAAGCATTCAACCTTGAAGGACCTGATGATGTTGCAAACCGGTTGTATGTATATATTGAAAAAGAGTGAGGATAGGGATGATCCTTGTGGTACGCCTTGCTTTTGGTGGTAAGGTGTGGATGTTGTGGTCCCTGAGGTAACGTACTGCCATCTCTGATCAAGGTATGACTTGCACCACTCCAGGGCAGTGTTATTGATGCCTTTTTCTTTTAGTCGCCCTATTAACAGATCGTGATGTACAGAGTCAAAAGCCTCAGCAATGTCTAAGAAGATGAGAGCAAAGCCTTGGCGGATGTTATCAATGCCTGTGATGATGTTGTTGCAGAGAGTGGTGAGGAGGGTTTCAACACCGTGGAACTCTCTGAAGCCATGTTGGCAGTGGTCCAGAGGGGAGACGGTGTCAATGTGGTCCTGTAACTGTCTTTGAGCTTCCTTTTCAATTATTTTCGCAAGTAGGGGTATGCTAGCTATGGGTCTATAAGATTCAACCTTTTGTGGGTCGAGTTTGTGGTTTTTCAAGAGGGGTCTTATGGATGTTCTCTTGAGGGCTGGTGGGAAGGAGCCGGTTGTAAAGGATAAGTTCATCATTTTAGTGATGATGGGGCTGAGATCTTGGCGTAGTTCCTTTATCCAGTGGGCTGGGCAAGGGTCAGTTTGTGCAGTAGTCGTGTTAAGAGCAGCGATGGTGTCTTCAACATGTTTTCTGGATGGTGTGGAGAACATGGATAGGTTTGATATGCATATGGTGACTTGAGAGGAGATTGTTGCAATGTTGTTGGTTTGAAGCAACTTGGATTGCAGGAAATCGGCGAATGCTTGGGGATGGATGGGTTCAGGATGTTTTGGTGAAGGTTCTATAGATAAGGTTTTGACTAAATTGAAAAGATCGCGTGGTTTATTTAGTGATCTTTTCAGCGTATCGGTATGGAATTGTTTCATCTTGGCCATGACTGACTCCCTGTGCACAGATAGATGTGTTTTATAGGCTGCTTGGTCTTCTGAGGAGTGTGAGCGACGCCATCGTTTCTCCAGTTTTCTTATGTGTGTGAGGGAGGCTCGTAGGTCAGGGGAGAACCAAGGAGAAGATTTTCTTTTCTTTGGGTTGCTACCCTGGACTGGTTTCAGTGCAATGGTACTGATAGTGCTGTTCCAGGATGTGATCAGATTTTCCAGATTGAGAGAGGTGTCATGTAGGAGAGGGAGGGTTTCCATAACTATATGTTCTTTGTTGAGGGTTTTGAATTTCCGAGATGATACTCTTGTTGAGTCAATGGAGTTTTTGTTTCTGTGTGGTGACTGCCATTGATGAGGATGGGGAAGGTGATTAAATTATGGTCTGACCAAGGTACTGGGGTTACAGAGTTGTCAAGTCTATTGTTGGAGTCGAGAGCTGTAAGAGGGGCAAAGATCATGTCAAGGATGTTTCCTCTCTCGTGCGTGGGGGTGTCAACAATTTGCTTGTATCCCAGTTCGTTGATTGCTTCAAGGAGGGCTGAGGCGTGGCTGGGATGTAGTGTTGGGAGATTGAGGTCTCCTAATATCCAGTTGGGAATGTTGGGCTTGCGTGAGTTAGCTGCTAGATCTAGAATGTAAGGCAGGTCGTCCGCGGAGGGTGAGGGCGCTCTGTAAATTAAATTGATGAGGCATTGTTCATTTGTGATGGATAATACGTCCATGCTGTTTGAGCTTGTGGAGTCCACGGTGTGGAAATTTAGGTCATTCTTGGTAAGTATGAGAATGCCTCCTCCTCTCTTGCTCTCTCTATGTTGGGAATGGGCAGAGAAGTTGGGGGGTATGAGTTGGTTAAGGATTACATTATCCGCGTCAGATAACCAGGTTTCGGTTATCATGAGGACGTCTAGATTATGAGAAGAAATTGTGTCAGTGATGACTGGCCATTTCTTGCGGATAGACCGTGCATTTATGAGAGCACAGTTTAAGTAAAAGGGTTGAGGGGGTTCATCTTGCTTATTTTTCTTTGGTTGTTGAAGGGCTATATGTATGAGGTGAGAGTGGCGTGTGGGGGTCTCCATTCTTGAGTTGGGATAGGAAGATTCTGCCCTTCTTTTTCCATGACTCAGAAGTATTGGAATTTGGTGAGCCGTGTGATATAAGGCAAGGGCTTCGTTGAGCCAGCTTGTGAGAAGGAAGAGGCAGATCGCCAGGGTATTAAATGGTAGAGCCATTGGGGGTTTTGTTGAAGTGGATGAGGTAACTTTCTGTGAGGGATTCTGTGATTCTGGTGCTTTCTGTGAGGCTACTGACTACAGTAATAATTGAAACAACAGTGAAAATTGAATGGTACTGGCAACAGTAAACTCTGTTGAGTGAAGGTAGTGATTACTGTCAATAGAAGAAGGTACCACAGTAGCATTAAAGTAGAATGAGAGTAGCTGTTGGCAACTGTAAATAGTGACAACAGTAAAATACAGTAGGACGAGAGTAGATACTAGCTACAGTAAAAATGGCAACATTAATTACAACAGAATGTGAGTAGATACTGACTACAGTAACTGATGGCAACATTAATTACAGTAGGATGAGAGTAGATACTGGCTACAGTAAAACATGGCAACATTATACAGTAGGATGAGAGTAGATACTGGCTACAGTAAAATATGGTAACAGTAAAATACAGTGGAGAGAGAGTAGATACTGACAACGGTAAATAACGGCAGCAGGCAGTGTTAAAGGGATAAGAAGAATTGAGGAGGCTAGCAATGTTCTAGTTGTGTTGATAATACTTGCAGTACTTGCTGTAGGTGTGACTATGATTGTAGTTGGTGTGGGCCGCTTTATGAGCTCAATCCTTCCTAGGAGAGCTTGGGTCACAGTCAGTTGAAGAGAACTGTACTCAGTAGGCGTCCTTCCGAAAGTAGATTCTCTACATGTGAGTACGTCTTATCAATGTATGTTGTAAGGTGACAACTGGAGTTACGTGTGGAGATGAATCGCTTGGGTTGCTGTTTGATTCCCGCCTGTCGTGCCACGCCTAAGGGCCACACGAAAGGGCCCTCTTGCGAGGCCCTCAGGCGCGGGCCCGCAAGGCGCGGGCGCGCCTGCCGGCGGCAGCTGCTTTAAAGGGCCGCTGGGACCTCCCACAACCCCGATTGGGTTGGAGTGCAGGAGCGGGAACTTGCCCTGTGCTCTACCCCGATCGGGGAGCCGATGAAGATGGCCGCTGAAATACAAGCCTTTCTCCTGCCGGTGGCAGCTGCTTTAAAGGGCCGCTGGGACCTCCCACAACCCCGATTGGGTTGGAGTGCAGGAGCGGGAACTTGCCCTGTGCTCTACCCCGATCGGGGAGCCGATGAAGATGGCCGCTGAAATACAAGCCTTTATTTATTTATTTAACTGTATTTATATCCCACTTTTCACCGGGTCAAAGCGGTGCAACAAGAAAAGGGGGGGGGGGTAATCAATTAAAGGAGTAGGGCCATCACCAGGAGGGCAACATTGATGATTTCGGTAAGGATGGACATAGACATGGATAAAGTACATAGTTTTTGATCATAAGTTCTTGATGAGTGGGTTAGGGGATTGGGCAGTTATTTGTGGGAGTTTGTTTCTGTTTTGAGATATTCTTGGAATAGGATGGTTTTTAGCTGTTTTTTGAATGACAAGAGGTTGCTAATATTCTTGAGGTGGTTCGGTAGAGAATTCCAGAGGGACGGAGCATAAAGTACAAAGGCTCTGTTGCAGGTCCGTTGTGTGCATTTGGTTCTTTTGTGAGGGATGGTGAGGAAGTTGCTGGAGGTCTGTCTGGTTGTTTTGCTGTGGGCTTGACGAGGCAGTAGGGTGCAGAGCTGAGTGCTCTGTGTTTGGTGGATGGCTTTGTGGGTGAGTAGAATAGCTTTGTATTTAATTCTTGCCTCGAGGGGAAGTATGTGTAGGTCCCTCAGAATTGGGGTGATGTGGTCTCGTTTCTTTGCATTCTGAATGATTCTTGCTGTGGTGTTCAAGGCAGTTTGGAGGGGGTTGATCTGTGTGGTGGGTAGTCCATGGTAGATTATGTTGCAGTAGTCCAGATGTGGGAGTGTCATAGCCTGCATTACTGTCCTGAAGTCTTGAGGTTCGAGGAGGGGTCGGAGACGTTGTACAGTTTTAGCTTTGTGGAATATAGTTCCGGTGGTTTTAGTGATTTGTTGCTTGAAGGTTAGAGCTTGGTCAATGATAATGCCCAGATATCTTATTTGTGGCTCTATTTGAATTTGTGTGGTTCCTACGTTGAGGTGTGTAGGTGGCTTGAAGTTTGGGTCCTTTGTTGCTATGAGAGCTTTGGTTTTCTTTATGTTAATGGACAGGTTGTTTTCTTGTAGCCAGTTGGATACATCGGTGAAGCATGCTGATAGATGTTCATTTGTTGGGTGTGAGGTTGTAATTGGGGCATAGAGCATTATGTCATCAGCATATATGTGGAAGTTGATGTTGTGGGTACGTATGACTGAGCAGAGTGGTCGGAGGTAGATGTTGAAGAGCATGGCTGATAGTGTGGATCCTTGAGGTACTCCCTGATGTTGCTGGAAGGGGGGCGAGGTTGAGGTGCTGGTACGGATCAATTGCTGTCGGTTAGTTAGGTAGGATTGGAACCATTGGAGTACAGTATCTTTGATTCCAATTGTTTGGAGTCGATGCATGAGGATGTTGTGGGAGATGGTGTCGAAGGCTGCTGATATGTCTAGGAAGATCATGGCGTATCCGGAGTGTTTTGCCTGGGTTCCTATGATGAGAGTGTTCATCAGTGTGGTCATGAGGGTCTCGACTCCATGTAGTGGACGGAAACCATGTTGCTGTGGGTCCAGTATGTTGTTGATGTCTAAATGTTCTTGAAGCTGCCGCTGGACTACCTTCTCGATTATCTTGGCGGTGAAAGGGAGGCTTGCTATCAGCCTGTAGGAGGTGGGGTCTAGGGGATCCAGGTTGTTCTTTTTTAGGGTTGGTCGAATGATTGTGGTTTTGAGGATGTCAGGCATGTGTCCTTGGGTGAAGGATTCATTGACAATGTGGGTTAATGGTGCACTCAGGTCTTCTTTGGATTTCTTTATCCAGTCAGTGGGGCAGGGGTCTAGCGGGGAGGTGGTGGTGTTTAGGCAGGAGATGGTGGATGATATTTCTTCTTCTGTGGTCTCTGTTCATGATGGTGCAGTGGGTTGTTTTGGTTGTCTCGGCATTCAGGTATGGATTTTGTGGTTTTTGAAGCTGTTTGTATTGTCGGGCTAATAGTTCTGGTGGGATATTTGGTAGCTGGTCGGAGTTATTAGGTGCTCTTGTCAGTTTTTTGACAATCTGAAAGAGTTCCCGAGGTTTATTTATGGCTGTGTTTATGATTTGTGAATGTTAGGCTTTTTTCGCTTTGTCGGTTTCTGAGTGGTATGCATCAAGTTCGTTTAGGTATTTTATTTTGTCCTTTTCATCTTTGGTTTTTCTCCATTTTCTTTCTGTTCTTCTGAGTTTGGTTTTTAGTTTCCGGAGGCTGGGGGTGAACCATCGGGCTTTTGAGGAGGTGGGTCTGGTGTTAGTTTTGTTCATTGTTGCGCTGGATGCTGAGGAGATTGTGGTGTTCCAGTTGTAGATTAGGTCATCAATGTTGTTGGTGTTTGTTTGGAGTTTAGGTAGAGTTTGTGCTAGGAAGTCTTCTTTGATAAATGCTTTAAATCTTCTCGTGTGTTGCTTGCTCTCCTTGTTATTCATATGTTGGTAGGCATGGGATATGTTGATGATGTAGTGGTCTGACCATGGTACAGGTGAGATCTCCGGGTTCTTGTATGAGGAGGTGGTTTGGGAGGACAGAAATATGAGGTCCAGTGTGTTCCCTTTTTCATGTGTTGGTTCTTGTATGACCTGTATCAGGTTCATTGCTGTCATGGCGTTGATGAAGGTTTCTTCTTGTTCCTCTTGGAGTGATGGGAGGTTGAAGTCTCCTAGGATTATTTGCTCTTTCGTGGGGTTGGTGCTCTCGGAGATGAGTTGTAGTATCCTTGGTAGGTCGGTGTTTGTGGTGGGTGCACGGTAGATCAGGCATATTGAGAGGTGTTTCTTGGTGAGGGTGAGTATGTCTGCATCATTGGAGGTTTCTGAGGTATGGATCCTGAGGTGGAGGTTGTCTTTTGCTATGATGGCCACGCCTCCTCCTTTGGCGTGTGTTCGGGAGCAGTGTTGGAGGTTGTATCCTTTTGGTGTTAGTTGGTTCATTATTACTGTGTCGCCATCTGTTAGCCAGGTTTCAGTCACACATAGGATGTTGATCTTCTTAGTTGTAATCAGGTCTTGGAGCATGTGGTATTTGTTTCTGACTGAGCGTGCGTTTATTAGTGAGATGGAGAAGTGGTGGCAGTTTGGGGGGTTGGTGATGTGGGTTGGTGTATGCTGTGTGTGGGAGCGGTTCTGTGCAAGGTTGTAGATGCTTGTGGGTTGGGTTGCTGTGATGTCTGGGCGGAAGAGGTTATTGAGTGTGTCTGAGGGGGAGGGGTAAAGGGTCAGGAGAGGAGTTAGGAGGTAGATGGGGGCTAGGAAGGGTGGCATGGTGTGTGAGAATACCTTGGTGTTTAGGGGCTGTGTTGAGTTTCAGTGCTGGGTCTTTGGAGTGGAGGTCTATTTTCCGTGAAGTTGTAGTCGTCGTTGTATTTCCACTGCAGTACTGGTTGGTGTATTCTGCTGCTTGCCGTGGTGGTTTTCGATGTTTGCCCCTTTTGAGTTCCACAAGAGAAGGGGAGTGTCTTATGGGAGGGCAGGGCTGGGGTCAGGATGTGGCAAACAGGGCAGTTGCTCTGGGTCCCCATGCCACAGGGGATGCCAAAGCTGCCTCAGTCTGGAAAAGGAATAGCATGAAGAGGACTCCCTCGCCAGTGTCTGCCCTGAACTCAACATATCTAACACTGTCACTACGGGAGAGGAGTAGGGCTAGTGCTGGGGAGGGTTCAGGTGCCTGCAGAGGGGATCATGTGACTTGGGAGTGTTAAGGGAGGGGCACCAATGGCAGGGGAGTGATTGAGGAGGGGCTAGGGTTACAGAATTGGATGTGTGGGCAGACAGAGAGCAGTGATTTAAAAAAAAGCTGTTCCTGCCCTCCTCAATGGTCCTCATAAAGATGGTTGTGATCTCACAATGCTGGCCCTAGCATGAGACTATAGGGCAGCACCCATGATCACGGCCATTTTGAAATGGCCCTATGATAACAGCAGGAACAAAAAAGACCACTTTTGCCTTGTCTGCCCATTAGAACACCAGGCTTGCCAAAGATATGAAGTGTGGGGGCAGGGTTTGGGGGGTAGGGGGGTCAGTGGGGCCCTCCGTTTGCTGGCTGGAGAAGGGAGGAGGCACTGACTGGCTAGCTGGGACTCTCCTGAGTGGATGGGGGGGGGAGATTGGATAGATGGGTTCCATAACTGACTAATTAGGATGTTTCTTTGCATGGAGGATGCATTAATCTCCCCATCCAGCTTCTGATGGGGATTGGGAGCTGTCCAGGGGGGAGATTGATGCTGCAGGGGGTGCCAGATATTTTTTTATTCATATTTTCGGTGCCGTAGATCTCAGTACTGTGGCACCAGCAATATGGTTGAGGAGGAGGTCCAATCATTTTTTGGGAGGCCCAATTGCCTCCAGGGCAGATGGCTCTCAGGCAGATAATGCCTTCTTTTGAGGTGGCATTATCTGCCGCCATGATCGGGTGAAATTTTGGCAGCTACCATGTGAAAATATTTTCTGTGGTATCTGCCAAGAATTGCCACCCCCACTCCCTGCCCCAATCTGCCCCAATCCCTCCCCTAAAGCCTTGCACCACACAAAAACCAGATATCACAGAAAATTGTCTGTGATATCTGATTTTCTTGTGCGTTAGCTACTATGGCAGGGTGATAGATCTGTTTTAGTCCTGCAATAGCAGCTAATGCCCTTTAGTAGACATACCCATTAGTGTCTTTCATCTTGAGGTAATATTTGGGACATGATATTCAAAGGGATATACCTGGATAACAGCCGCTATTATCCAGATATTTCCCATAGGTGGCACTCTATGGATAGTGCTGCTCAGGGCTAGTGCTATGATTAGGCAAAGTAGGTGATCACTTAGAGCCCCAACCTTTAGAGGGTGGCCCTTTTCTCATTATTGCCACTGCTACCTTCCCTCTCTGGGAACTGCAGAGGCTGCAATGAGAATAAAACAGTGAAGCAGCCTCTTCAGAGGCTTATCCAGAGCGTCTGAACTGTTGCGTGGTGCACTCCGACTAGCCATTCCACCCCCAAGCAAACAGGAAGACTGTATCAGAGGGGGCGAGATTGGCTGGTCAGAGCTCAGCACCAACAGCACGCAGCCTCAGAAGCTCTGGGTAAGCACTGTGCTACTGTTTTACTGTCATTGTCTTTTCTGCAGATACTGGAGATGGGCTGAGGGGTGGCAGCGGAGACAGCGGAGACAGCGGGTGGACAGCAGGAATGAGGTTTCACTTAGGGTGCCTCATATCCCTGCACCCCCCCCCCCCGCCCCCCCTCCCAGGTGCCACTGAATATCCTTACACATGCTTCAATACTATCCAGATAGTGCTGGGACAGTTTGAGGGACGAGCCTATGTGGGGCCAGATGTTATCCAGAGATTGGTGATATTCAGACCACTATCAGGATAACTGCCCTATAGTTATCCGGATAGCTATCCAGATAGTGGTCTGAATACCCAACGCTGACCATGGAGCGTGTAAGGGTATTAGACACCCTAGGTAAACCTCATTCCCTGTGCCACCCACCCATTGTTACCGCGGCCACCCTTCTCCAGGATACACAGGAGCAGCACTTACCTTCTGTTCTCTCAGCACAGTGCTCTTTGCGCTTCCATCCCCCTCTGATTCCACTTCCTTTCTTTTAAAGGAAGTGGAATCGGAAGGGGGAGGAAGCGCGAATGGTGCCAGAACAGAAGGTAACTTTGGTGCCGTGGTGTCTTTTTAAATGTATTGTCACTGCTGCATGTCCCGTAGAGGGGTGGCAGCGATGGTAATGGGTGTCCCCAACCATTGGTGCCCTAGGCAGCTGCTTAATTGGACTAATGGTTGCACTAGCCCTGGTACTGATCACAGTGTTTAAATATCAGGCCTTTTCCAGTGGCCTTTCTTTCTACGAGCTAAACCACATCTTTTGGGGGCTCGGGTCCCTTCCCTCTTAAATATGTTCCTTTTTTGACTAGCATGAGTTCCTATTTGGTTGTTGCCGCTTCGGCTTTTTAGCATACCTTTCCATCTTTGTGGTCTGTGATCTAATAGTACACTTGACATTCCTGTGAGCTTTTGCAGAAATACTGCTGTTTACTGTCACTACACCTGGTATAATCTCCATAGCAATTCCTCTTTTAAAGCTGCTTTGACTGAATTCAGATATTCAAGGACTCCTTTATTATGTCTGAATTGTTTTTTATTGCCTTCTTTCCAGAACTTTGGGGTTTCTTCTGCCATTATTCTCTTGATCTCTCTAGGATGATGCTTACTTTGCTCAGAAAATTCCTCTTTCAAAGCCTGTAGTTTGCTCTTCAGTACATCTACTATTTTCTCAACAAATGAGCTAGTAGACTGTGCAATAGTGTTTCAAAATGATGCTTAATAGCAGAGAAATAATTCAGACTCTTAGACTGCTGGTAGACTGCAGTTATATCGTTCTCCATGTCTTGAGAGTAACTCAGAAAAACTTGGTTGAATCTAGCTAACGCTGTTCTTAGAATCCGATTTAAATTATGGATGCCCATAGGCAACAGGGATCCCCACAAAAGTCATTGAGGGTAGGTCCCCCCCAGATCAGCCCTACCTAAACTGCCTTGATTACATGGATAAAGCAGTATATAAAACACAGAAATAAATAAAATAAATAAATTTAAAAAATATGTATATGTATTTACAGTATATATATATATATATATATACTGAAATATTAATATTTACTGTAATTTGTTATGTTTGAACTTTTAATTATGATATATATTATATAACAGGGATTCTCATCCTCATCCTCAGGTCACACCTAGCCAGTCAGGTTTTCAAGATAACCACAATGTTGTCACCGTGGGTTAGGGGTTGAGAGGCATGGCTATGTGCCAAGGCAGCGTATAGTCTTTCCAACTGAATATGGGGCCCTATAACTTCTATTCTCTCCCTTTCTGGGAGGAATTTACTCAGTCCCTAACTCTTCAGCACTTGGAATAGGAATGACCTTCTAAAGAAATTTCCCAGCTTCTGGTCCTGCCACATGGGTAGACACAAAATCAGTCAAATGACCTAAAATCTCTCTAGTTATATAACCTTAAAGTGAATAAAACCATAATGAAAAACAGTATCTGGTGCAGCTGTTTATTTTTACATGTGGCAGATATGAAGCAGCATCAGAGGTTCTGGGTAAGCACCATCAATATGGAGCCGCTTGATAGATACTGCATCAGGAGGTAGCAGAGGGTTGTACCCAATATCCACTGTATCTCTGCAAACACTGCCAGTGCACCCCAAGCTCAAGAGGACTAGAGCAGTTATACTAGTGGAGAGGAGAAGGAGTAAAGCCACTGGTCCAAAGGAAGAAGGAGAAGAGCTCAAAGTATATCCTCATAACCCAGAGCCAGAAGCCAACAACTTGTAGTGCCAGGAACCTGCATCTACAGCAGCTACCAGCCCAAAGATACACTAAATATAGTGCAGAAGGGTTAATCCCTATCATGGTTAACCACTGAAAAAAGAGAAAAGGAGTGTAACTGCTTGTAATAGAGTTTGAACAAGGAGCAGGGCCAGCCTGTCCATTGTGTGGGAATGTTGTTCACACAGGGCCCCGTGCTTCAGGGGACCTCGCACCAACTTCATCCCTCACATGCTGTTCGGCTCCCGACAGTTTGCAGGGCCGGCTTCAGAGGGAGTTGGGAAGGCCTGAGGCCCTGGCTCACCTCTGCACAGCTGCCGGAGTGAAGAGTGGCGTTTTCCTTCATTCTGTCAGCTGCATTCTCATGGAGCCCACTTGTTTAAGAGAGAGGGGCACATAACCCTGTATTAGAGAAGAGCGGACTAACTCATGGATGCATTTGGAGAGCACATCCCTTGTGGCTTTTATCCATGGGACCGGGTAGGAGTCAGTTGGTGAAGTGCTGGTGTTTAATTTGGCTATAGTTTGTGAGATCTGATCAATGGTGGGTATGCTAAACTTCTCCCATATGTTTCAGGGGGGCATGCTTTCGGTGGGTGGAGCAAAGGTATGAGAGGTGTGATTTTGCAGTGAATTGTATCTAGTGATCGGGAAGCATAGACTTGAGGGCTGATGGTTTTGGTTCCATGGGGAGTTGGGTCCTTAGTGAAGGACCGTACTATTTTGAAGAGTTCTCTAGGTCTGTTGACAGATTGTAGTATTAGTTTCCAGTGGTATTTGCATTTGCAACAGTTAATTAGGCTGTTGTAGTCCTGCTGCTAAGCCTGGAATAGATGTTGTGTGGTTTGGGTTTTGTTTCTTCTCCAGTTCCTCTCTATTTTCAGGAGATGGTTCTTTGCTAATCTGATTTTTAACGAGTACCATGGTGCTGATCTTCAAGCCATAATGTTATGTCCTATGTTTCTTTTTTTTGGTGCTCGGGCTGCTGCATTGATTGTAATATTCCAATGTTCTATAGCCTCATCAAGGTCTGTGTTGTCCAGATTTAGAGTTGGCGCAGTTTGCTGGAGGAATTGGTCTTTGTCAAAGCTTTAAAATCTTTGTCCTGATTGTGGTAGCGAATCGTGTGGGGTCAGATGAATACGAGGGATGCTTATTCTTATGCTGTAGTGGTCAGACCACAGTACTGGGATAATTGAGGGGGGGGGGGTGCTACTTTGTTGGCTTCCATTGTAGGTTTTGGGGCGAAGATCTGATCTGGAGTAGATTCCAGGTAGTGAGTTGGTTTAGTGAGGAGCTGGGTGTATTTTAGGGCTTCCATAGCTTTGAGGAAAGTGTCCGCAATGAATTGAGGTTGAAATCCCTGAGGACAAACAGAGATTTGTGGTATGAAGTGGCAGCGCTCACTGATTCCAGAATTCTGGAGAGTTCATCTGAAGTGCTTTTGGGCTTTCTATAGGTGAGGCAGATGGCCAAGTACTTGTTCTCGATAATTATTGTGATGCAGTGCTTTGTGCTCTTTGCTGCTAGAGTTTTAAATTTGAGTCGGGTATCGGCTAGTACCAGTACACCACCCCCCTACTTATGAATGAGCAGTTAAATGCGGTGTGGGTTGGGGGACGGTTAGCTGATTCAGGATGACTTGGTCTGAATCAGTTAGCCAAGATTTGGTGATGCAGCAGATATCAGTTTGGTGATGTTGGAAGTGGTCGGTGAGGATGTTTGCTTTATTTCTGACAGACCTTACATTAATGAGTTCTATGTTGATTGGGCCGAGGTTGGGGTGATTTTTGCATGCATGTGAGTCAGGTTTGATTTGTATAGTGTGGGATTCCGCTTGTGCAGGCGTCTGGGCATGAAGTGCCATATTTGTTGGTGGTATGGAGCAGTAGGGGTGAGTGGGAGTAAAGTAGTTGTAAGTGAAGGGGTGGCTCTCGCGTGGCATAAGGGAAGGCCTAATATTATCAAGTAGAAGTGGAAGCAGTAGGGGATTCACCATGGTGCTGGGCTAAATTTGGTTACCCTAACTGCTGGTGTAGAACAGGTTGCTACTCATTGTTGGGTAGGTTGTCTGTGGGACCTGGAGCCTTTAGAGCAACCATTCCCTGTAGTGGTCTTCATGCAGTGACCACAGCAGTCAGCTGGGTGGGCTCCAAGGGGTGGGTTTGTTGGAGTTTAGTCAATTTCTGGTGCAAAAACTGTGATCCCTTGTTCTATGTTTGCAGATGGTTTATGTTTTGCATGTGTAACCGAGCTGCAGTATTCTGTTCATGTAGTTTCTATGTTACAGTGCCACTTGTTCTCTTTCCCCAGTAGGAGATATATTGGTATTCTCTGAGATGTATTGATTTAATACATCTCAGGACCTACAATTCACCTTAACATGCTTAAATAATATAGATGGAATGGACATTATCAATATAGAAAATAGAGCCCTTGCACTCACACTCATATATAGACCCCCTTCAACTGATCAAAAAAACCTCTCCCCCATCCTTGAACTCGCATGCACAGCATCACCAAACAAACCACTCGTAATCCTAGGTGATTTGAATCTCCCTTCTCTGAACAACTCCCAATCAGACAACTTCATGGACGCTATGACCCAAATGGGATACACACAGATAATACATGCCCCCACCCACATAAAAGGCAACACTTTAGATCTCATCTTCCTCCCCTCCTCTCTTAATAACCACCAACAACATACCCCTCCAACTATAACAGAAGTACCATGGTCCGACCATCACCTTATTACACTCCACCTCCCAGCTCAAGCAACACTGAATACGACAAACTCCTCACCCCATATATCACGCTTTGCACGCTTTGACAAAGATAATTTTCTTGACAAAGTATTACCCATACTCAACACAAACTTCCCAGACATCAACTCCACTGTAAACCATTGGAATTTAACAGTCCAAAAAGCAGCTGCCCCCAGACACACCATGCATAAACAAATAAAAAAGACAGAAAAATGGTTCACGAAAGAACTAGCAAAACTAAAAAACAACAACTGAGGAAACAAGAAAAGAAATGGAGGAAAACTAAATCTGACGAAAATAAATCCCAATATATGAACACCCTCAAAGAGTACAAGAATGCAATTAACAAATCAAAAAGGGATTACCACTCCAAAGTAATAAATATGGCTATCAACCGCCCCAGAGAACTATTCGCAATCGTAAAAACTTTGACAAAAGCTAAAAACCAAGAGACAAAACAATCAGCAATAAGCATACAAACCTTAGCAACCCACTTTGCATAAAAACTAAAGTGCAAACTTAATACCATACCAACGATACTACCCCCAAACACTGAATTTAATAGCACCTGGACTTCCTTTCACACAATAGATCAAAAACACCTCCTTAGGATCATAACACTAATCAACACCACAACTTCTCCACTCGATCCATGTCCTGTGTCATGGATCAAATGTACAAAGGAAGAACTCGCTGAAAACATTCAACACATGGTGAATCAATCCCTTGCTCAGGGCATCATGCCCAACGCCCTAAAACTCACTACGCTTCGCCCAATAATAAAAAACAATAAACTTGACTCAAAAGACCCAAATTCTTACAGACCGATAGACAGCATTCCATTTATAGCTAGAATAATAGAAAAAACCGTCCAATTACAATTATAAGACCATATTGATGAGCACAAACCCCTAGACTCACACCAGTTTGGTTTCCGCCCCTTCCATGGTGTAGAAACCCTTTTAATTACACTGATAGACTTCCTCATCAAAGGCACAGATGACAACAGTCAAGGCTTCCTACTCCTTTTCATAGACATTTCTGCTGCCTTTGACAACATCAACCACCTTACTCTGATCAATAGACTAGAAAACCTAGGAATAGGTGGGACTGATCAGAGAAAGGCTGAACTTTTACAGAGCTCTGCTAGTGAGTGGATTTTTGCCTCCTGGGACATCTTACTGTGAGTTCTAGCTGTTTATTTAATTATTTACTGTTTGTCTAACTGTTGTTTGTTTAATTATTTATTTAGTGTTTGTCTTAGTGGTGTGCAAGTTCAGCCTTCTCAGCTGTACTTACCTTGCCTCTCTCAACTGGGCTTTGTGTGGTAGCCATTTTGAATTAATCTCTCTCCCCAGAGCCTGTTGTTTGTTAAGCTTTTCCTGTCCTTGCCTGCCTGAGTGACTCCTCCCCCTGTGTGTGTGGTAGCCATTTTGAATTAATCTCTCTCCCCAGAGCCTGCTGTTAAGCTTTTTTCTGTCCTTGCCTGCCTGAGTGACTCCTCCCCCTGACCCCCTCCCCCTGAGGTATCCTGTAACCTTGTTCCTGTTTTCTCCACGTGTGCATAGGCTGTTTTAGTTTGCTTTTCTCTGATCAGAGAAAGGCTGAACTTTTACAGAGCTCTGCTAGTGAGTGGATTTTTGCCTCCTGGGACATCTTACTGTGAGTTCTAGCTGTTTATTTAATTATTTACTGTTTGTCTAACTGTTGTTTGTTTAATTATTTAGTGTTTGTCTTAGTGGTGTGCAAGTTTCAGCCTTCTCAGCTGTACTTACCTTGCCTCTCTCAACTGGGCTTTGTGTGGTACCCCCAACCCCCTGCTGAGGGTTCAGGACAGGGTACCTTGTAACTGCCCTCTTTAATAGGACTTATCTCCCCCCCTCCCTCCCCAGCACCCACCCACCCCTGGGGAAATTGTAGTTTTATAGGTACTTGGACATCTTAGAGGAAAGGGGCTGCTCTCAGGTGCAGCTCTTAATCCAAATCAGTCATACACAGAGGACCTGTGATTAATTAGCTTCAGGTACACAGGGTGTATTAGGGGTATTAGATACACTTTTATTAGTATAAGCATCTACACCAATCCTTATTATATACCGAGTTAAAAGACCTAAACACAAGCTTTAAACTAAGATGCAGTCAGAGGTCCAGCAACGAGATGGGGGTTCTCCAGTCTTTTGCATCGAGTGTCACATGTATGATTATCTCCCAGTTGGTGAGAGGTCCTACATATGCACTAAGTGCAGGGAGCTCTTTGCTCTCAGGGAACGAGTCCGTTCTCTAGAGGCTAGAGTAGCAGACCTGGAAGACATAAGAAAGACAGAGAAGTACATGGACGAGACCTACAGGGATATAGTCCTGAAGTCCCACCTCCAGTCTGGCAGCATCCCTGTTGCCATGGAGGAGAGAGGTCACGTGACAGGAGAGCATCACCCTGGTGTGGCAGGAAGTGATCCTGTAACTAGGACCTGTCCTCCAGGTGATGTAAAACCCTCTCGCACCGAGGACGTTTCTCCAGGGCCATGTCCCCATGAGGGGAGGGTCAGGACAGCTGTTATAGTTGGTGATTCAATCATTAGGAATGTAGATAGCTGGGTGGCTGGTGGACGTGAGGATCGCCTGGTAACATGCCTGCCTGGTGCGAAGGTAGCAGATCTCACGCACCGCCTAGATAGGATCATAGATAGTGCTGGGGGGGAGTCTGCTGTCTTGGTACATGTTGGTACCAATGACATAGGAAAATGTGGTAGGGAAGTTCTGGAGGCTAAATTTAAGCTTTTAGGTAGGAAGTTGAAATCCAGAACTTCCAGGATAGCGTTCTCCGAAATGCTTCCTGTTCCACGTGCAGGACCCAAAAGACAGGCAGAGCTCCGGAGTCTCAATGCGTGGATGAGACAATGGTGCAAGGATGAGGGTTTTGGATTTGCTAGGAACTGGGGAACATTCTGGGGAAAGGGGGGGCTCTTCCGAAGGGATGGGCTTCACCTTAATCAGGATGGGACCAGACTGCTGGCATTAACCTTTAAAAAAGAGATAGAGAAGCTTTTAAACTAGAAAATAGGGGAAAGCCGACAGTCACCCAGGTGCGCACGGTTCGGACAAAGGTATCCTTGAAGGATACTACCAAAAGCAGTGAGGTTCCAAAAGGGAGTATAGTAGCCCAAATGCCCTTGAGTAAGGAGCAGACAGAGCATAAAGATTCCCCATTACCCATGCCTACCAATAGCCAGATTAATATTAATAAAATACAGTCTCTAAAATGCTTGTATGCCAATGCTAGAAGTCTACACAATAAGATGGGAGAATTAGAATATATAGCATTAAATGAGAGGTTAGATATGATTGCACTCTCAGAGACATGGTGGAAGGAGGATAACCAGTGGGACACTGTGATACCTGGATACAAACTATATCGTAATGATAGAGCTGAACAAATTGGTGGAGGGGTTGCGCTCTATGTTAGAGAGGGCATTGAGTCAGAAAGGATTAAAGTTTTGCAGGGAACAAAATATGCTGTAGAATCTCTATGGATTGAAATTCCATTTATGAAGGGGAAGGTGATGGCAGTGGGAGTATACTATCGACCACCTGGCCAGAATGAACAAATGGATGATGAAATGCTCAAAGAAATCAAGGAAGCTAACAAAAGCCACAACAGAGTAGTAATAATGGGTGATTTCAATTACCCCGGTATCGACTGGGACAGTGTCACAGCAGGACAAGCTAAAGAGATAAAGTTTCTAGATGAAATGAATGACTGCTTCTTGGAGCAGCTGGTTCATGAACCGACCAGAGGGGAAGCCATACTGGACCTAGTCCTTAGTGGAACGCCAGATCTGGTGCAAGAAATAAGGGTGTTGGGACCACTTGGCAATAGTGATCATAGTATGATCATGTTTGATTTAATCAGTGGAGGACAGATAGTAAAGGAATCCACAGTACTACCTTTTAACTTTCAAAAGGGTGACTATGATAGAATGAGGAATATAGTTCGGAAAAAACTAAAAGGAGCGGTTCCAAAGGTTAAAGACTTACAGCAAGCTTGGGTGTTATTTAAAAATACTATCCTCGAAGCCCAGACCAGCTGTATTCCACGCATTAAGAAAAGTGGAAGAAAGTCCAAAAAACTGCCAGCATGGTTTAAAGGTGAGGTCAGAGAGGCTGTTGCTGCCAAAAGAGCAACCTTCAGAAAATGGAAAAAAGAGCCAAATGATGAAAACTGGAAACAGCACAAGCACTGGCAAGTTAAATGCAAAGCATTGATAAGGCAGGCAAAGCGGGAATTTGAGAAGAAACTTGCTACGGAAGCAAAAACACGAAATAAAGACTTTTTCAAGTACATTCGTAGCAAAAGGCCTGTGAGAGAGTCAATTGGACCATTAGATGATAGAGGGGTAAAAGGTGCAATAAGAGGAGACAAGGCTATAGCAGAGAGACTGAATGAATTCTTTGCTTCGGTCTTTACTGAGGAAGATGTAGGGGTGTTACCCAAGACTGAAGTGGTATTTAAAGGTGATACTGCAGAGGAATTGAGAGAAATATCGCTACACCGGGAAGATATATTACAACTATTTGATAAACTGAATAGTAGCAAATCACCTGGACCGGATGGTATACATCCCAGAGTGTTGAAAGAACTGAAATATGAGATTGCAGACCTGTTATTGGTAATCTGTGAACTTTCATTAAAATCATCTGTAATACCTGAAGATTGGAGGGTCGCCAACGTAACACCAATTTTTAAAAAGGGTTCCAGGGGTGACCCGGGAAATTACAGACCGGTGAGCCTGACGTCAGTACCAGGGAAAATGGTAGAAGCCATCATAAAGAACAAAATTACACAGCATGTAGATAGTCATGGCCTAATGGGAGACAGCCAACATGGCTTTAGACAAGGAAGATCTTGTCTTACTAATCTGATCTGTTTTTTTGAAGGTGTGCATAAACAGGTAGACAAAGGTGAGTCGGTTGATATAGTGTATCTGGACTTTCAGAAAGCTTTTGACAAGGTCCCCCATCAGAGACTTTTGGCGAAGCTAAAAAGTCATGGGATAGGAGGCAGTGTACTATTGTGGATCGGGAACTGGTTAAAAGATAGAAAGCAGAGGGTAGGGCTAAATGGCCAATATTCCCAATGGAAAAAGGTGAATAGTGGAGTACCCCAGGGATCTGTACTGGGTCCGCTACTTTTTGACATATTCATAAATGACCTGGAAAAGGGAATAACTAGTGAGGTAATCAAATTTGCAGATGACACAAAACTGTTTAAAGTTGTTAAAACCCAAGAGGATTGTGGAAAACTGCAGAAGGATCTGGATAAATTGGAAGACTGGGCATCCAAATGGCAGATGAAATTTAATGTGGACAAGTGCAAAGTTATGCACCTAGGAAAGAACAACCCACACTATAGTTACAAGATGCAAGGCTCCACATTAGAAACCACCACCCAGGAAAAAGATTTAGGAGTCATCGTGGATAACATGTTAAAACCCTCCGCCCAGTGTGCAGCGGCGGCCAAGAAAGCAAATAGAATGCTAGGTATCCTAAGGAAAGGGATGGAGAATAAAACAAAGGATATTATAATGCCTCTGTATCGCTCCATGGTACGACCGCACCTTGAATATTGTGTGCAATTCTGGTCACCGTATCTTAAAAAGGACATAGAGTTATTAGAAAAAGTACAGAGAAGAGCCACCAAATTGGTGAAGGGGATGGAAGGCTACTCCTATGAAGAGAGGCTAAAAAGGTTAGGGCTCTTTAACCTAGAAAAGAGGCGGCTGAGGGGAGATATGATAGAGGTGTATAAATTAATGAATGGAGTGGAACGGATAAACGTGGATAAATTGTTTACGCTATCAGAATATAGAAGGACTAGGGGGCATGTAATGAAGCTACAGGGTAAACTATTTAAGACAAATAGGAGAAAATATTTCTTCTCTCAACGTGTAATCAAACTCTGGAATCTGTTACCGGAGGATGTAGTAAGGGCTGTTAGTATAGCTGGGTTTAAAAAAGGTTTGGACAAGTTCCTGGAGGAAAGGTCCATAAACCACTATTAAAAAGGGACCCAGGATATCAATGCTTGGCCTAGTACAAGCACTGCAGAACCTGTGTCTTTTGGGGAAACTGCTAGGTACATATGACCTAGATTGGCCACTGTTGGAAACAGGATACTGGGCTTGATGGACCTCGGTCTGACCCAGTATGGCATTTCTTATGTTCTTATGTTCTTATGTCCTCAAATGGTTTAAGTCTTACATCACACACAGACTAATACGTGTTCAAATAGACCAGGAAGTATCAGAAACCTTCCCCCAAGGACAAGGAATACCCCAGGGATCTGCCCTTTCTGCCCTCCTTTTCAACCTGTACCTCCAACCCATTACAAAAATATTCAGAAAACACAGGATTAGTCACTTTATCTATGCTGACGACATCATGCTTGCTCTCCCCATAACCACCAAAAACCCTACCTACGACGCCCTATCCGAATGCATGGCTGAGACCACCTCTTGGATGGAAACCAACTACCTCAGCATCAACCTCAAAAAAACGGAAGCAATGTTCGTAACAAGATCACCCATGACCAAGGACACTTATCCAACATCAATCTCAATCAACAACACGCCTATACCTGTCAAAAAAGAGGTAAAATACCTAGGTGTAATAATAGATCATACACTCACCATGCTACCACACATAAAACAGACAGTAAAAACCATATTCTACAAACTCAAAACCATACACCTAAGGCCCCTTCTTGACACACATGACTTTAGATCAGTTGTTAACACACTCATCACCCCCCACTTTGACTATTGTAATAGTCTCTTAATTGGCCTACCACAAAAAAATACATACCTACTTCAAAGAGCCCAGAACATCTGTGCAAAAGTAGTCACTAAAGCCCACCTAGTGGACCATGTAACCCCTATAATGCTAGAACTGCATTGGCTCCCTATAAACAGCAGAATCAGATATAAAATTCTCCTAACCACATTCAAGCTCCTGAATGACATCGCCCCCTCATATCTATCCACACTATTACACGCCCCATCTGAATCAAGAGCTCGCAGACTAAACGCAGCACACTCACTTGAAATACCAAAATCATTCAAGAAAACTAAAAAATCCACCAGCACCAGGGCCTTCACATTCACTGCCCCCATGCTCTGGAATGATCTCCCAATAGACCTTCGTATCATGAAAGACCTCACCCAATTTAGGAAGGAACTCAAAACATACCTATTCTCCGAACACTTTGAAATCCTCTACCCCCAAGTCCAACCACACAGCATCCCTAGACACACAAACACAAAGCCCTATAATCACATTCAACTAACCACACACAGACCTACCACAGACACCCCAAAAACTCACGAATAAAAAAAATGGAAATAAATTCCACCACTCACACATGACTAACGAATGCTTCACCCTGAAATTCATTGTATATAACCTTTTGGTAAATAACCATTGTAAATAGTTTTGGCAGTTCCTCGCCTCACTACCTGTAAAAAGTTAGAAAATTCTGTTCAATATTATAATACAGAAATTTATAAAAGTATACAAAATGTAAATAGTTCCGACAGTTTAATGCACTATAAAGTTAGAAATCTCTGTTCCATGTAATATATTATCTATTATCTGTATAAAGTTAGAAATCTCTGTTCCATGTAATGTATACAGTAGTATACAAAACTGTTAACTTGTTCCATGTAAACCGCCCCTGATCTCTGGAAGGGGCGGTATAGAAGAAATAGATAAATAAAAAAATAAAAATAAATAAATAAAAATAAATAAATAAATAATATTTGCAATGTTGCCTTTTGATAGGTAGTGTTTGGTGCTTTGTGAATCCTGGTAGTGCTATTATGATATGGGGGGTTCGCTATGGGTTCTAAATGGGCAGGGTTTATAGTATTTCCTGGCAGTTGGCACTGGAGTATAGTAATGTAGAAATCTGGTAATCTTTCTTTATCCTCACTGCCCATGCAAATGGTATTCCATCGCTCATTAATGCACATTCACAAATGTTAATGTGTGCTAAGTGCAGGAACACCCATTTATTTCTATTGGTGCAGTGGCACTTCATGCACATTAATATTTAGTAAACATGCCTCTGTTACCACCTACAAAAGAGAGGCTTCTAAAGAATTCCTTTGAAAGCCACCTAAAATTTTAGATGGCAACATATACATTTTAAAATGAAATAAATTAAATGTATGCAAATGAGGTCTGGTGGATATGCAAATGAGGCCCCTCAATGAGTCTCCTCACATGGCCCCGCACCACCCTTGGGCTGCCCCTGACAAGGAGGAAGGAAGTGCAATTGTTTGTAATATATTTTTTCTCATGCTAAAACTGTTTGTGTTTTATTTTGTTTTGTTCTTTTGCTTTGCTTATCAGTGACCACAACTTTTTTTAAAATAAATCCTTGTGTTCAGAACATAAATTCTGGCCTGTACTGGAGAGAAAGGGAAGTGGAGTGAAAGGGCCAAAGGCCTCCCAATGTATTATTTATTTATTGTTTTTCTATACCGCACTATTCGGCATCAGCGCGGTTTACAAGGAACAGGTTTGTACAATGTAGAACGTTCAGACATTGAACTTACATATAACAGGGAATTTAAACATGGATAACAGGTGAACTTTATACACTATGTACAAAAAGGGGATTGCATCGTAGTTGGGTTTATGATACAAGCCCTATAAGGGATGGTTAGATGTAGTGGAAATAATGTGTCCCTGAGAGAAGAGAGAGCATTGCTCTTGGAAGTTGTGCATCCAGTCTGCCAAATAGTATGTTTAGCAGAAAGAGGGATCCACCTGGAAGAGATTATATACGCTGTAATTTTTGGAATTAACTTTAGTGGTTAACATGATATGCTGAGAATCAGGGAATGCAGGGTTGAAATCCTATTGACACTCCTTGGAACTTTGGGCAAATCACTTCACCCTCCATTGCCTCAGGTAGAATCTTAGGGTGTAAGTTCTCGTAAGTAGGATGCTATCTACTGTACATAAAATGTAATTTGCATTGAGCTGGTGTTGGGAAAAGCAGATAATTAAATTCTACTTCAGCCCTGCTGAACCCCATCTAAGCCACCTACCTCCCAGAAGCTCACAATCCATTATTGAGCTGTCTGCAATAAGATCACCCAGGCCCCTTCAGCTTCTTCAGGTCCAAAGCTTCCCAATTTCTCCACCTCTTCCCCCTGGCAAAAGAAGAGTTAGGGGTATGTTTACTAAACTGTGGTAATGTCATTCACGTTAGGTTCCGCAGTAAAGATACAGATGCCCATATAAAGGCATGGGCGGGGAATCATTATGGCAAGCCGTCAGGTAATGCGCATTATAAGGCACCTTATTAGGCACAGTACAAGGCACGTGCCTTAACGTGCCTTGTACTGTGCCCAATAAGGTGCCTTGTAACATACCTTGTACTGTGACTAATAAGGTGCCTTATAACGTGCCTTGTACTGTGCCTAATTAGGAGCCTTATAATGCCTTATACGGATTGCTGGCAACTGTGGTGAGGGTAGTATGGTCTGGCAGCACAGATCTGCAAAGATATGAGTGTCACAGGCAAGCAAAATATCTGCCTTGGACAGGTGGGAACAACAAGGAATTGAACCCATGACCTCCACCTAGATGGTCAGTGTACTAACCAGTAGGCTATACCTCTATGGCCTGTTGCACAGCAATGGCTAGGTACAGAAGGACTGCAGGTCACTGCACAAACTGTCTGCTCTGTGTGCCAGGATAGGGTAACCCCACCAGCACTCATGATGCATTGCACATGCAGAACAGCGGCCTACAGCTGACCACCAAATGGGGTCTGCACCTCTCTGGTACTGCAGCGTGGTAAGATGGACTGACAGTACATGATACTGGCACAGAGTAGCTACGGACCATGCCATTGTGCAGATTCCATGTTCACCCTGAGGGATAGGATGGGTGCCCAGCACTAGGTCCACAGTACATGTGGTGCTAGAGATAGGTCCTACTGCACATCCCCAGCATTGCCAGTGTGTGACAGGTGTTCCCAGCAGTGCAACCGAAGGTGCAGCTGTTCCAGCTGTATTCTGCAGTCACATGTGGCCCTGTGGGACCAGACACCACCTAGATTAGTGTACCTGGTGTTAAGGTCTGGCTGCCATGGGTACCTGTTATCAGGGCAGTGGGGTGTCTAGACTTGCATGAGGGTGATGTGGCACTGCCACTATGGGTTGAAGTGGTATGTGCTATATACCCCAAGGGGTCTCAATCACCCCTTTTGTAGATGAGGGTGTGGTAGGACAGGTGCTTGCACCCTGCAGCATGGCTGCAGTACCAGCAACCACAGTCCTGCTGACGGATGACAGCCCTCCAGGGCTGCTGGCCCAATGCCATACCTGTGACCATTGCAGACCAGCAGTGATGCTTGGGGTAGGCTCAACTGCCCCACGCTACGGTCTGCCATTCATCAACAGACAGCACAGTCAGACTGCACCTGCAGCATCCTACAAGGTGCTCCCACCATGCACAGGCAAACTGCAGACAGCCCACTAACCATTCCATAGTGCATGCTCACAGGGGAACTCTGTGCACCCAGAGGTGGGACGCACAGCACAGACACCAAGCAGGTATCTCTGTGCTTGGGCCCCAAAACTGGGAACACACAGTTATCACTGGAAACAAATAATGTGTGGCACTATGTGGTAACGTAGACATGCCATGGTCACTGCTCGGTCAGAGTGAGAGTGACCCCCAGCGTGACATGCTGTGGCCACCCTGTCCATGGAGGTGGTGGTCGAGCACTACAGTGTCCCAGCTATTGCCCTCCACCCTGTGCAGATGCATCCTGGCCAATCCGCCCTGTCTGGGCCATACCCACAATACCTTGCTCCAAATTATGCACATTTGCAGGCTAACGCTGGAAGCAGTATGAGCAATGTGGGCTCAGTGAGGTGTTGGCAGACACAAAACAATGGAGAGACATACGCACACTCCCACACCTATTTCAGCATTGTGCAGAGATGGAGGTGGTTGACAACCCTACCCGCTGCACTGGTCCTGATCACAGTGCCGACATTGCTAATCTGTGCAGGGGGTAGTAGTAGTGCTCTGGTGATAACTGCAGCTCTGTGCTGGGGCCAACAGCCTGACACTCCATGAAGCTGTGGATAGTGGAGCCCTTGTGAGTGAGTGTCCGTACCCCTGTGCATCACTGCATTGGGGTTTGCCTATGTTGTTGTTGTGGCTGCATTGTGGGCTAAAACTATGGGGAGATGCACTGCAGGATCCACAGTCGGGACCTGAACCTCTGACCCTCTGCTCTTGGACATGCTGGCTGAGTGTAGTGCACCACACTGTTGCCACAGCAACATAGTGGTCCCTGGGGCTATCTTTACGTTCCTCGGCCAGACCTCTTCTGTTGCACTGCACACCACATTCTGGTACAGGGCATGACCTAGGTCCACTGCAGGTGGGTGCCAGTGCTCCCTCCATGCCGCCATGACCATATGCTGTCGGTGCCGTGGTGTGCCATCCCAGGCCATCCAGGGGGCAGGTAGGCGGCTGCCTAAAGTGTGGGTTCTGGGGTAGGGGTGCCTACATAGATGTCCACACTTCCCCAGGCACCGCCTGTCAATGTTATGCGCCCCTTGGGGTACCTGTTGGGTAATGTCTCCTGGATGCGACACTGTGGGCCACAGACTCATGGGCATGTCTGACCCTGGTCAGTTGCTGTCTTGCTGGTTTCCATTTTCTGCATTCCTATGTGCCACCTCGGCAAACGCCTAGTCCACCCTGTGCCCCAGTAGCCCCCACTGCATGTCCTGCCTGCAGCCCCCATGCCCCATTTGCGCCATCACCATAGTGGCCTTTCATACCAGGGCACTATGCTGTTGGTGAAAATGTATCACTACTATCACTTTTCTGGGGCTCCCTGGCTATGCTGTACATTGCTGACACAGAACTGGTTTCTCTCTATTGAAAATGTGTGCTAACGCCAGGTTTTCAGTTGCGTTAGGATTCAGCCCTTAATTTCTCCACGTTAGTGTGCAAGGGGCCTCTCCCCGCCCACTCCCTGCCCATTGATCCCTTCTCTCCGCCCTCTTTCACCCTTTTCTGGACTTACCACGGCCGGGAACATTAAGGCGCGTAATGTAACGTTAAGGCGCCTTAACATTACATAATGCGCCTTAACGTAGCCACTGCTACGTTACCGCAGTTTAGTAAACATACCCCTAAATCACAACTCTACCATACTCTATCCAAACTACATTTCAGAACCACCTACATGCAGGTTGATTAAAAGTACATACTTTCTTGGCATCTTACATACATTTGCATATGTAACGTGCACAACAAGGCCTTCATGTATGAAAAATCCTTCATAACATTAGCCCACAGCATCTTACTTTTCTTGCCAATATTATTACCAGTCACACTCCTGCCTTTCTAGCCGAAAGAATATGCTTCATTGATCAAAAGAGGTAATCCATTATGTATTACCATATAAAACCTTGGAGAAATAACACACAATTATTCTGTATATAAAAATGTAAAGTTTAGCTAAATAAATTTTAATAATTAAAACCTATACATGAGGATTGATTACAATGTAAAAGCCATAAGGTTAGAACCCAATATAGTTCTATTTGAGCTCGTGCCTCATTCTACAGCAAATTAGTTCAGGGTAAGTAAGAAAATATTCGTTTTGTTTTGTTTTTAATCTAATACTGCAATAAATCATTGCTTTTAAAAGTGTGATGCTTTCCATTTTCTTTATAATACATAGAGCTATGAAACAGAATTGAATAAGTAGAACAAAAATAATTGTACAGCGACCTGCAATTCATTATGTACCTTTTGTGTTTATTAAAACAGCTGTACTTTTTCTGCTGAATGAGCTGTTACTGTAAAGATCTTAAAGTATAGCTAGATTGTAAATAATATTTTTATTTGAGCATTTTTGAGATCTGAGACCTCTGCAGAAAGCTTCTAGGCTGCAGAGAATCATCCTGATAGCGTCAACTGTTGTAGAGCTAAGATGAAAAGATTATGGAATATTTACTGTACTGTAAATCTTAACACTCATATTTTGCCTATGCTTTCAACCCCCTTTGTTCAGATGCCTTATCTTAACTGCATGGTATTTAAGAGTTGTAGTTAACCCAGATCTTTTCACATTTTACCCCTTCCCTCATTTCATCAGCTCACCTCTCACTGGTCCACATAAGTACATTGAGTGGTCCCAATCACATTTGGGAAATGGGTTCTTCTGAGAACCGTTCATGCCTCGTCTGGAGAGTACCGGATCTAATCAAGCAGATTGGTAATCATGTTATCTATAAAAATGTTATGTACCAGAACAATGACATTCACAGTACTCGCTGATAGGATATATAGCCAAATACTATCTTTGCAATTAGTTACTATTGTGCATTCAGGGAATAATACATGAAATTTGCCACTTAATGTGTTAAGTGGGCAAAATTGTGCGCTGTCATTATTTGTCCTGCTGGCCTGCCGACCCTAGATGCCATTTTAAAGGAATTGCTGCATTACAATTGCTGCTTGAAACCCCTCTCCCCAGTCAAGACCCCCTACACATCCAAAGGACCCCTCAAGACTCCAGTCAAGCCCTCCCACCCACAAGTCTTCCACAGACCTTTTATTCACCAGAAGTACCCCATCTCTGACACCCCAAAGAAGACCCCTACTTCCCCAAAGACACCCCATACTCTTGTATGTCTCCCCAGGCCTACCTCACCAATCCATGGTGTCTAGTGATACAAGACACAAGTGTTTCCCAGTTTTGTCTGCCTCATCTGGCTAAGAGTTCACATAATCCCTATTGAACCCAAGTGGTAGACTCATGGTACTACTGCAAGGGGTCAAGCTGCCTAATAAGGGCCATATATGGCAGATTGATTCTTAGTGGTAGTACCATGAGACTTTCACTAGGGGTCAAAAGGCTCCATTTTGAACCCAGAACCAGATGGGGAAAGAAAGACTGCAGATAGCTCCTGGCTCATACCAGTAGAGCCTGATTGGTAATATAGGCCTGGAGAGGTCTACTGGCATGATAAGGACGTTTTCTTGAAGGGGTGATGGGGTAGGAAAGAGTTTGGTAGTAACTTTTGGGGGTGAGAGGGCTTGACTGAGGTATCAGGGGCTTTTTAGGGGTGGGGGACTTGGCTGAGGGGAGAAGGGTCCACACAGCACGTCCCATGTAAGAAGTCTCCCTGGGAACATTGGACAGCATGAAAGCAGTCCAGTGCTCTCAGGGGACAGAATAATGCAGACTGCAAGGTTGATTGCAAGTTGCATTATTCATATGCATGGGAGTTAATAAACTGCATGCTGAGTTACTACAAGTTAGTGGTTTCTTTGGTAAATTAAGCTGTGGTTAAATGCACAGTTTAATTTACCGCAGCTTAGTAACTAGTCCCTTAAGGGGATGTTTATTAAATCCCACTCTAGAAGCATGGGTTTTGGCCATATTATTTATTTATTTATTTATTTACTTATTTCTTCTATACCGCCCCTTCCAGTGATCAAGGGCGGTTTACATGGAACAAATTATGTATACTAATTGTATACTTTACATGGAACAGGAAACTTTCTAACTTTTTACATGGAATAACTTAACAAATTAAGTGTATTACAGTATACATTGCATTGAAACAGAGAAACTTTTTAAAGTGGGGACAGGTGTAATAAGCTGTCCAAACTATTTACAAACGTTATTTACAAGTGATTCTATTCAGTGGTTTATAAGATAATCGTGCATCGTGTGTGAGTGTGTAGTGGAATTTATTTCCATTTTTTTTCTTTTTTGTGTGTGAGAGGGGACTGTGTAAGAATATCTAGTTGTGGTGTTGGGGGGTTCTGAGATAGTGTGTCTGCGGATGTTGCGGGACAGGGCTAGGGGGGTAGGAGATTTGGAAATGTTCAGAGAAAAGATATGTTCTGAGTTCCTTCCGAAATTGGGCAAGGTCCTTTATGGTGCGGAGGTCTAGTGGGAGAGCATTCCAGAGCATGGGGGCAATGAACGAGAAGGCTCTATCACTTGTGGATTTTTTGGACTTCTTAAATGATTTTGGTATGTGAAGTGAGTGGACTGCATTTTGTCTGTGAGCTCTCGATTCAGGTGGGGTCTGAAGTAATGTTGTTAGATGTGATGGGTCGAGGTCATTTAGGAGCTTGAATGTTGTTAGGAGAATTTTGTATTTGATACGGCTGTTTATAGGGAGCCAATGTAGTTCTAGGAGTATAGGGGTCACATGGTCTGTTAGGTGAGCTTTAGTAGTTACCTTTGCACAGATGTTCTGTGCTCTTTGTAATAGGTATGTATTCTTTTGTGGTAGGCCAATCAGGAGACTGTTGCAGTAATCAAAGTGGGGTGTGATGAGTGTATTGACAACCGATCTAAAGTCATGTGTATCCAGGAGGGGTCTTAGATGTTGTATGGTTTTGAGTTTAAGGAATATGGTTCTTACTGTTTGCTTTAAGTGTGGTATCATGGTGAGGTTCTGGTCTATTATTATACCTAAGTATTTTACTTCTTTTTTAACGGGTATAGATGTATTGTTGATTGAGATTGTTGTTGGGAACGTGTCCTCAGTCACAGGTGTTCTTGTGACGAACATTGCTTCCGTTTTTTTAAGGTTGATGCTAAGATAATTAGTTTCCATCCAAGAGGTGGTCTCAGCCATGCACTTAGCTAGGTTGTCGTAAGTGTGGTTTTTTGTGGTTATGGGGGTGACGAGCATGATATCGTCAGCATATATAAAGTGATTAATCTTGTGTTTTCTAAATATGTTTGTGATGGGTTGTAGGTATAGGTTGAATAGAAGGGCAGAGAGGGCTGATCCCTGAGGTATACCTTGTCCTTGGGGGAAGGTTTCTGATGCTTCTTGATCTATTTGGACACGTATTAGTCTATGTGTGATGTAGGATTTAAACCATTTGAGAACAGTTCCACCTATTCCTAAATTTTCTAATCTGTTGATCAAGGTGGGGTGGTTGATGTTGTCAAAGGCAGCAGAGATGTCAATAAAGAGTAGTAGGAAGCCTTGATTGTTGACATCTGTGCCTTTGATGAGGTGGTCAATCAGTGTAATCAGGAGGGTTTCCACTCCGTGATAAGGGTGAAACCCGAATTGGTGTGAATCAAGGGATTTTTGTTCATCAATATGATCTTGTAATTGAAGTTGAATTGACTTTTCTATAATTTTAGCTATAAAAGGAATGCTAGCTATCGGTCTGTATGCATTGGGGTCATTTGGGTCAAGTTTATTGTTTTTTATTATTGGGCGGAGCGTGGTGAGCTTTAGAGCATCAGGCATGATGCCTTGTGAAAGGGATAGGTTCACCATGTATAGGATGTTTTCAGCAAGTTCATCCTTTGTACATTTAATCCAGGAGACGGGGCAGGGATCGAGTGGGGAGGTTGTAGTATTGATCATTGTTATGATTTTTAAGAGTTGTTTTCGATCCACAGTATGGAAGGTTGTCCAATTGTTATTGCTTTCAGTGTTTGTAGTCAGTATTGGCGTTAGGGTATTGGGTTTAGATTTTAATTTTTCGGCAAAGTGAGATGCTAAGGTTTGAATGCTTATTGTTGGTAGTTTTGGCTCGGAATTCTTTGTTTTAGATAGTGTATTTACAATTGAAAATAATTCCCTAGGTCGGTTGATGGCTAGATTTATTACTTTGGAGTGGTAATCCCTTTTTGATTTATTTATTGCGTTTTTATATTCGTTAAGTGTGTTCATATATTGTGATTTATTTTCATCTGTTTTAGTTTTCCTCCATCTCTTTTCTTGTTTTCTTAGTTGTTTTTTTAGTTTTGCTAGTTCCTTGGTGAACCATTTTTCTGACTTTTTCGTTTGTCTATTCCTATTACGTGTGGGGATAGCTGCTTCCTGTATTGTTAGGTTCCAGTGATTTATAGCGGAATTGATGTCAAGGAGATTTGTGTCGAGTACTGGTAATACTTTGCTAAGGAATGTATCCTTTTCAAAGAGGGCAAAGCGTGATAAATGGGGTGATGTGCTTGTGGTATTTAGTGTTGCTTGTGTTGGGAGGTGGAGCGTTATGAGGTGATGATCGGACCATGGTACTTCTGTTGTAGTTGGGGAGGTGAATTGTTGATGGCTATTAAGAGAGGAGGGGAGGAAGATGAGGTCTAAAATGTTGCCTTTTATGTGTGTGGGGGTATGAACTATCTGCGTATATCCCATTTGGTTCATGGCGTCCATGAAGTTATCTGATTGAGGTTTATTTAGTGAGGGGAGGTTTAGGTCACCTAGAATTATTAGTGGTTTGTTTTGTGGTGCTGTGCATGCAAGTTCAAGGATGGAGGAAAGATTTTTTTGGTCAGTTGAGGGTGGTCTATAAATTAAGGAGAGTGCCATGTTTTTGCTTTGTATATTGATAATGTCCATTCCATCTATGTTGTTCAGACTTGTTAATGTGTATTGTAGGACTTTTTTGGTAAGTATGAGTGCGCCACCTCCTCTTTTTATGTTGCGATGGCAGTTGAATATATCATATTGATGCGTGGTTATTTGATTTAGTAGTATGGTGTCTGTGGGTGAGAGCCATGTCTCAGTGATGCAGATGATATCTGGGTTTTTATCTTTTATTATGTCGTTGATTATTGGTATTTTGTTTCGTATGGATCGGATATTTATTAGGTAGAGCTTGGTTTTAGTGTCAATATTAGCTGTGTTGTCCTTTATGTTGTTTTTTGGTTGACATTTTATGTGGGTAAGTCTGTGGGAGCGTCTGCCTGAGTCTTGACGAGAGAAATGATTGTGGGAGTGTGTGTATGTTATTATGTGTTGTGGGTTTTGGAATAAGTTTTGTGTGGTGGGGATGTTGTATGGGTTCTGATAGTGGTTGTGAATAATAGGGATGTTGATGTAGGGGCTTTGATTGGATTTGTATGTGTAAATGTGTTGTGTTAGGAGTGTTATTAGTAAGAGAGTGAAGGAGAGGTTTGTACATTTTATTGTAGACATTATGTATTAGTTGGAGGGGTGCTGAATGAAGAGGTCGGTTCGGGGTAAGCTTGCTACTACAAGCAGAATATATAACTGTAAGGAAAAGAACAAGTTGATAATGGTGCAGGAGGGTATTGAACGGCAGCAACTGGGATAAGTTAAGTGTAGGAGTACAGTGAGTGCAAGTTGGACAATAATTAATTGCAAGAAGACGTTACTGACAACAGTATACTAAGAGAGGTAGGTAATGGCTACTGGCAACAGTATATTAAGTGGGGTAGGTGATGGCTACTGACAACAGTATACTAAGTTACAGTGTGCAGTTAAGAGTACAGTGAGTGCAGTGAGGTATGTGATGGCTACTGACAACAGTATACTAAGTTACAGTGTACAGTTAAGAGTACAGTGAGTGCAAGTTGGACAATAATTAATTGCAAGAAGACAATTACTGACAACAGTATATTAAGTGAGGTATGTGATGGCTACTGACAGCAGTATACTAAGTTAGGTTAATGGCTACTGACAGTATACAGAGAGAGGTAGGTAACGGCTACTGACAACATTATACTGAGTTAAGTTAATGGCTACTGAGAACAGTGTGATTACAGGTGTTAGTAAAAATCAAGGACATTGAGTTCATTTAGAGGTAGTATACTTGCGGTGCTGGACAGATAATCTGTTTGGTGGTGGGAGCAAGCTCAACCCTAGGGGAGCTCAAGCTGCATGCTTAACCATTAGTTTGAGGTTCTCGGTGATTGTCTCGGTGAGAGGCTGGTACATTTAGTCAATGAGACAGTTCGTATGGTGTGGGCTCATTCCTACTCAGCGGGGAAGTTGCAATAGGTGTGGAGACAGTTGCTGTTGTTGATTTGTGGAGCCCCGCCTAAGGGCCACGCCAAAGGGCCCTCTGGCGAGGCCCTCAGGCGCGGGCCCGCCAGGCGCGGGCGCGCCTCGGATGGCGCGAACTTTTAAAGTCCTTTGTTGAGTGCCCCGATTGGCTGCTGGAGGTGCCGCCGCTGCTCGCGCTGCCGGAGGCTCAATCCCCCGACTGGGGAGAGCTGCTGATGGTGGCGGAGCGAAGAAGGACCACGCGCCGGATGGCGCGAACTTTTAAAGTCCTTTGTTGAGTGCCCCGATTGGCTGCTGGAGGTGCCGCCGCTGCTCGCGCTGCCGGAGGCTCAATCCCCCGACTGGGGAGAGCTGCTGATGGTGGCGGAGCGAAGAATATTACTATGTGGGGCACCGTGCTAGATGTAGGAGGAAGGAGACAACCATCTCCCTGAATTGTGCTGGCAGTAGTTGCTTCCCTCCAACTGCTGACAGCGTGGCATTTCAACTGGGGGGAATGCCCACACTTTACCCAGGAACCAAGCATACACTACTTGGGCAGCATGAGCTTTTTAGCGCAGTGCCAACATGCATGTTAACCCTGTGCTACCCTGATAGCATGTTTTAGTAAACATGCCCCTAAGTATGTTATTAGCTATTCACATTTAAAGCTTGCCGCTCCTCTCAAGCCCAAAGCAGTAATATTTTATGTATTCATTTATTTATTCATCGATAAGAACATAAGATATGCCATACTGGGTCAGACCGAGGTCCATCAAGCTCAGTATCCTGTTTTCAAAATTGGCCAATCCAGGTCACAAGTACCTGTCAGATTCCCAAAAAGGTACAGAGATTCCATATTGCTTATCTCAGGGTAAACAGTGAATTTCCCTGGTCCTCTTTAATAAATATTTTCTCCTATTAGTCTTAAATGGGCTATATTGTAGGTTAGAACATAAGAAGATAAGAAATGGCATACTGGGTCAGACCATCACGCCCAGTAGCCTGTTTCCAACAGTGGACAATGCAGGTAACAAGTACCTGGCAGGTTCCAAAAAGGTACATAGGTTCCATACTGCTTGTCCTGGGGTAAGCAGTGGATTTCCTGGGCCCTCTTATAATGGTTTAATGGAATTTTCCTCTAGGAACTTATCCAATCCTTTTTTAAACCCAGCTACACTAACAGCTATTACTGCATCCTCCAGTAACGAATTCCAGGGTTTGATTGAGCATTGATTGAAAAAATATTTTCTCTTATTATTCTTAAATGGGTTACATTGTAGCTTCATTACATGTCCCCTAGTCTTTCCAATTTTTGATGGAGTAAACAACTTATCTACATTTACCCTTTCTACTACATTCATTAATTTATAGATCTCTCTCATATCTCCCCTCAGCCATGTTTTTCAAGTTGATGAGCCCTAACCTTTTTAAATCTTTCCTCATGGGGTATGCATGATCCTTTTAACCATTTTGGAGGGTCTTCTCTGTACCTTTTCTAATTCCTGCAATATCCTTTTCTAAGATATGGTGACCAGAATTTCATACAATATTCAAGGTGTGGTCGCACCATGGAATGATTCAGAGGCATTAGTCTCTATTCCTTTCTTTATGATTCCTATCATTCTATTTGCTTTCATGGTCACTGCTGCAAACTGGGTGGAGAGTTTCAATGTGCATCCATCCATCAAGAAAATTGGCCATTTAGCCCTACTATCTGCTTTCTTGAAGGACAGTATGTCAAGGTTTAATAAATATAGTATAAATATCTTTTAACAAGTTCCTGATCCACAATAATATACTGCCTCTTATCCCATGACTTTTTAATTTCCACAAGAGTCTCTCATGAGGAACATTGTCAAAGGCTTTCTGAAAATCCAGATACACTATGGGCCCAAATCTGTAAAGCCACTAGCAGAGCTGTATGTTCCAGTGGGATGTGCAGTCTTGCTACTCATCCTGCCTGAATTCTTGCAGCCCTCTCCCCTCACTCACAGGGAAGAGTCAGATGGGGGCAGCACAGGGGTGGAGTGTGGATGGGCCAGGCACCCGGACGTACAGGGCTAATTCAGGTCATGTCCCTGTACATCCGGAGAGCACCAGGGGGGCGCACAGCTTATTCCACCTTGGAAGTGGAATAAGCACTGTGCAACCGTGCGCCCCGGCCCGGTAGCCTCCACCAATGCAAGGAGCCACTGACAGTACTGCTCTGCCACCCGATTCCAGTCCCAGCAGACCAGCTGAGGGTTGGGTGGCGAGAAAACTGGTCTGGGGGGGCATCGGGCTGTTGGCGCACCAGCAGGAACAGGAGGGCTTAGCCATGCTGCCTCCAGGATTTATTTATTTATTTAACTGTTTTTTATACCACCGGCTGCATGGGCATGCTGAGCTATCCCATTGCTTGATCCTGCATTCCATGAGAGCATCTAGCTCCCACAGTTCAGAATTGGGTACAACAGAGCCCATCCTGTTGGGGGATGCCTAGATGGCCTGGATGTGCCCCTTTCTGGATTGGGCTCCACCTCAACTGGCTCACCTATGTCTATCTGTTCATTCATGCATTCAAAAAAATATAACGGATTAGAAGACAAGACTTTCCTTGGCTAAATGCATGTTGACTTTCTCCCATTAAACCATGACTATCTACATTTTTGTTCAGTAATTTTATTCATTATAATTGTTTCTACCATTTTGCCCGGTATCAATGTGAGGCTCACCAGTCTGTATTTTCCTGGATCACCCCTGGAACCCTTTTTAAAAATTGGCATTACATTGGCCATTCTCTAATCTTCTGGTACTACAGATGGTTTTAATGATAGTTAAAGCTGCCCTAACTAATGGTAGGTCTGCAATCTTAGTTCTTTCACCATCCTTGGATGTATACCATCTGATCCAGGTGATCTGCTGCCCTTTAGTTTATCAAATAGTTGTAATACATCTTCCTGGTTTATCAATATTTCTTTCAGTTCTTCCAATACATCACCTTTATATCCCACTTCAGGAACAGGTAACTTCCCTACATCTTCTTTAGTAAAGAACAAAACAAAACATTCATTCAGTCTCTATGCTATGGCCTTGTCCTCACTTAGTGCCCTTTTTATCCCTTTATCATCTAGGTTTTTTGCTACGAATGTACTTGAAAAAGTTTTTCTGATGCATTTTTGCATCCATGGCAAGTTATAGGGTGGTACTATGGACTTTCTTGCTGTCCTTCTTCTATTTATTAAATCAAATGTGATGATGCTATAATCACTATTGCCAAGTGGCCCTAAAACCCTTACCTCTTGCACCAGATCCTGTGTTCCACTAAGTCTAAAATAGCTTCTCCTCCTGTCGGTTCATTAACCAGCTGCTCCAAAAAGCAGTCATTTATTTCATTTAGAAACTTTATCTCTCTAGCATGACCTGCTGTGACATTGACCCACTCGATACCAGGGTAATTGAAATCATTCATTCTTACTGTGGTGTAATTTTTGTTAGCTTCCCTAATTTCTTTCAGCATTTCATCATCCATCTGTTCATTCTGACCAGGCAGTTGGTAGTACACCCCCACTGCCATTGCCTTCCCCTTCTTACATGGAATTTCTATCCATTGAGATTCTACACTGTATTTTGTTTCCTGCAAAATGTTAATCCTATGTGGCTCAATGCCCTTTCTAACAAAGAGTGCAAGCTCTCTACCAATTTGATGTACCCTATCATTGCAATATAGTTTGTTCCCAGGTATCACAGTGTCCTGTTGGTTGTCCTCCTTCCACCAGGTCTCTGAGATGCCAATCATATCTAACCTTTTATTTAGTACTATATATTCTAACTCTCCCATCTTATTTTTTAGACTTCTAGCAGTTACATACAGGCATTTTAGAGACTGCATTTTAGTCATATTAATCTGGTTATCAGTTTATAGGGGCAATTTGGAATCTTTTAGCTCTGAATTTAAGGACATCTAGGTTACTTTTATCTTTATTCGAACCTCTCTGTCTGGATGCCCTAACTTCTCTCTTTTACTAATATCCTTCAAGAATACATCCTTCTGAACCATATGCTACTGGGCCACTGTCAGCTTTCCCCTATTATCTAGTTTAAAAGCTGTTCTATCTCCTTTGTAAAGGTTAATGCCAGCAGCCTGGTTCCATCCCAGTTATGGTGGAGTACATCTTTTCAGAAAAGTCCCTCCCTTCCCCAGAATGTTGTCCAGTTCCTATGAAATCCAAACGCTTTTACCCCATCTTCTCATCCACACATTCAGACTCTGGAGCTCTGCCTGCCTTTTGGATCCTGTGCATAGAACAGGAAGCATTTTAGAGAATGCTACCCTGGAAGTTCTGGATTTGAACTTTCTACCTAAAAGTCTAAATTTGTCCTCCCGAACCACCCTCTCACACATTCCTATGTGATTGGTGCCAACATGTACCAAGACAGAAGAGTCCTCCCCAGCACTCTCTAAAACCTTGTCTAGGTAGCTTATGAGATCCACTACTTTCACACCAGGCAGGCATGTTACCAGGCGATCCTCATGTCCACCAGCCACCCAGTTATCTACATGCCAAATGATGGAATCACCAACTATAATGGTCATCCTAACCCTTCCCTCATGGACACATATCCCTGGAGAAACCTCCTTGGTGCAAGAGGGTGCAAAGGGGGTTTTCATCACCTGGTGGACAGGTCCTAGTTACAGGATCACTTCCTGTCACACCAAGATGATGCTGTCCTTCAAGTGACCTCTCTCCTCCATGGCAATTGAGAGGCTCCCAGACTGGAGATGAGATGTCCTGTAGTTCTTGTCTATGTACCTCTGTGTCTTCCTTATGTCCTCAAGGTCTGCTACACTAGCTTCCAGAGATTGGACTCATTCCTTGAGGTCAAGGAGCTCCTTGCACCTAGTGCTCACGTAAGACCCCTCACCAATTGGGAGAAAATCATACATGTGACACTCATTGAAAAAACCTGGATAGCCCCCATCTTGCTGCTGGTCTGCTGTCTGTATCTTAGTTTTAAGGTTTTCTTTAGCTATTTAAATTGTTTACTTAAAGTTGTTAGAGATACTTGTATTGAAACTACTTAATGTCCCCTCTAAGCTGCGCTGGGTCCGCCGCCAACATTCCTGCCGGCGGGGGGAGATGCAGTGTGATCGATCACTCCGCCCCTCCCCCCACAGGCGGAGGACCCAGTGCAGATGAAAGGGAAAATTGCGAGGGTGCTGCGGCATGTCCCCTCGTAGCAGAACTTGCTTTCAATTGAAAGAGGCTCTCCCCCTGTACATTTTTGCCATGGACGTATTTAAACATTTCAATCATATCATCTCTATCCCGCCTTTCCTCTAAGGTGTACATATTAAGATCCTTAAGTCTGTCCTCATATGCTTTATAATGAAGACCAATAACCATTTTAGTAGCCACCCTCTGTACCGACTCCATCCTGTTTATATCCTTTTGAAGGTGTGGTCTCCAGAATTGCACACTATACTCCAAATGAGATTGCACCAAAGACTTATACAGAGGCACTATCACCTCCTTTTTTCTGCTAGCCATTCCTCTCCAAATGCACCCAAGCATCCTTCTAGCTTTTGCTGTCGCCTTTTCTACCTGTTTAGCTACTTTAAGATCATCAGACAGAACCCCGCCTAGGTCCCGCTCTTCTTTAGTGGACAAAAGTACTTCACCCCCTATACTATATTGCTCCCTTGGATTGCTGCAGCCCAAAACATGGCCTTACATTTTTTAAAGTTAAATCACAGCTGCCATATTCTAGACCATTCTTCAAGCTTAGCTAGATCCCTCCTCATGTTATCTACACCTTCCTGGGTGTCTACTCTATTGCAGATTTTGGTATCATCCACAAAAAGGCAAATCTTACCCGACAACCCTTCCTCTATATCACTAACAAAGATGTTAAAAAGAATCAGACTAGGGGCACACCACTGGTAACTTCCTTCTCCTCAGAGTGAGCTCTATTTATCTGTACTTTTTGTCGCCTCCCACCCAACCACTTTCTAACCCAAGCAATAACTTTAGGGTCCATCCCTAGGGTGCTCAGTTTGTTTATAAGTCACCTGTGAGGAACAGTGTCAATGGCTTTACTGAAATCTAAATACACCACATCTAGGGCTCTCCCTCGGTCCAACTCCCTGGTCACCATGTCAAAGAAGTCAATCAGATTTGTCTGACAAGACCTGCCTCTGGTGAATCCATGCTGCCTCGGATCCTGTAATCTGCTGGACTCCAGAAACGTCACTATTTTCTCGTTCAGCAGTGTTTCCAATAATTTACTCACCACTAAAGTTAAACTAACCGGCCTGCAGTTTTCAACCACATCCTTACTTCCGCTTTTGTGTAAAGGCAACACATGAACCTCTCTCCAGTCCTTTGCACCACTCCCGACTCCAACAAGGCATTGAAAAGGTCAGTCAGTGGAACTGCTAGAACGTCCCCAAGTTCCCTCAGTATTCTAGGGTGTATCCCATCCGGTCCCATCGCTTTGTCTACTTTAAGTTGAGCTAGTTTCTCACAAACACAGTCTCCTGACAATTGTTCAAGATGTCCCTCGCATCTGTTCCTGTTTGTGGGTGTTTTATGAGGTCCTGCTCCTGGTTCTTCATCTGTGAACACAGAACAGAAATATTTGTTAAGCAATTCTGCTTTATCCTCATCAGCTTCTACATATTCCTCCCCTTCACCCTTGAGTCTGACAATACCACTTTTGTCCTTCCTCTTCTCACTAACATATCTGAAAAATGTCTTATCCCCCCATTTTATTGCATTGGCTATTTCCTCCTCTTTTTGAATCTTTGCTTTCCTGACTACTTTGCTAGCTTCTCTAAGTTTTTCCAAATATAGATGCCTGTCTTCCTCTCTCTGTGATCTCTTGTATTTCATGAAGGCCTCCCTCTTTTTCTTCACCTTTTTAGCTACTTCTTTCGAAAGTCATAGGGGTCTCCTTTTCCTTTTACCTTTATGTACCATTTTAACAGAAAGGTTGGCTGCCCTTAACACTAGAGGCCCCAATTGGAATTTTACCTAGAAACGCCAAAGTGCGTCAATTGATACATTATCACGATGACTGTTTTTAGCATGAAATGCAGATGTGAATTAATGTGTAGTTACTTATTTGTAAAATACGTGCAGTATGTGATGTCATTACATGACATCATCGTATTTTTATTGTTTGTAATGTCAGAGTAAAACTGTAAACAGTGATTGAGATGTGCCACCTAGTGGGAACATGAATTTATACCTAGAAGCCCCAAAGTATGTCAATTGATGCATCCAAGACAATTGAGTGCGTCAATTGACGTACTTTGAGGCTTCTAGGTATAAATTCATTTTCCCACTAGGTGGTGCATCAGTCATTAATTTTCAATGCATATATTTGAACATTTTGACCTTGCTAACAAAGTCATAGAACATGACTGACATGGTTCTAGCAGTGGCACTGGTATACAACTTCGAAGATGCATTTGCGTCAATTGACGCACTTTGGGGCTTCTAGTGTTAAAATATCCCCTTTCAGTTTTGCCCACTGTTTTTCTACATTCCCCAGCTGTTCCCAACCCACTAATGACTCCCTGAGTTATTGGCCCATCTTGGCAAAGTTAATCTTCCTAAAGTCTAAGACCCTCACCTTTGAATGGATTCTAACAGCCCTAGTCTTAATACTGAACCACACCACCTGGTGATCACTGGATGAAAAATGATCTCCCATTATAACATCAGAAACACTTTCACCATTGGTAAGCATCAAGTCCAGTATGGCCCCTTCACGTGTGGGGTCTGTTACCAATTGCCTGACTAGTTCTCCCTGTAAAGAATCCAGGATCTCTTTACTTCTAGATGATTCTGCAGCAGGAATATGCCAATCAACATTTGGCATATTGAAATCCCCTATCAGTAGCACTTCCCCTTTCCTAGCAATGCTGATTATGTCTTTAATTAACTCTCTGTCCACCTTTTCCTCTTGTGAGGGAGGTCTGTATATCACGCCAATGCAAATAGATTTCTCTTTCCCTCTTTCTAGTTTAACCCACAATGCCTCCTCTCTCCCTTTTAAGCTCTGTAATTTCAAAGCTTTAATAGTATTTTTTACATATACTGCCACTCCTCCTCCCCTTCTTCCTACCCTGTCCTTTCTGAAAAAAGTATAGCCAGGTATAGTTACATCCCAGTCATGGTTTTCTGTGAACCATGTTTCTGTAACTGCCACTAAATCCAAGTCGGCTACTCTCACCAAAGCTTCAACATCAGGGATCTTATTCCCCATGCTACGGGCATTTATATGTTACCCATTTTTATAAAGGTATTTAATGTATCACTTACCTGGGGGCTTTCTTCACCCATCCCCAATGAATCTAGTTTAAACCCCTCTTCAGTAGATTAGCCAATCTACTACTGAAGATGCGTCAACCTTTCTTGAATGCCATCTCTGCTCTGCAACCCTTGAAACAGCATCCCTTGGTCTTGGAAAGCAAAACGCTCTCGATGACACCATCCACACAGCCGTGCATTCATCTCCAGGATGCGAGCCTCTCTGACTTGGACTTCACCCTCAACAGGGAGGATTGAAGAGAACACCACCTGTGCACCTAACTACTTCACCCTCTGTCCCAGAGCCATGAAGTCACCTTTGATATGCTCAGAGGGATACCTAGCAGTATCATTTGTTCCAACATGGATTAGCAACATTGGGTAATAGTCAGTGGGCTTGATGAGTCTTGACAAACTCTCCGTAACATTTTGGATTTTGGCACCAGGCAGACAGCATACCTCTCTGGACATCAAGTCTGGTCAGCAGATGGACACCTCAGTACCCCCTCAGAAGAGAGTCACTGACCACCACTACTCTTCGCTTCCTTGTGTTCACTAATTCTGCAACTAAACTGCTCCTGTGTGGGCCATGGTGTAGCAGCTGGGAGGAGAATACCTGACTGTATGTTAATGGGCATATGCTGATAGATGGCTTGAGGAATGGATGATGGTAGATGTGAGTGAGGTATGTCCTTGTTACCCCAATGAACTTGATGTGACTGCACAAATGCATTTGTAGCTGGGTATGTGGGTATTACAGCTGTGTCAGCTTTTCTAACCACCATACAATCCTCCTGATACATGTGTATATAACAATTGGACAAGTGTCTCACATATTGGCCATATGGAACAATTAGGGACTTGTGATGATCTTTGCAGTTGGCCTTCTCAGGAATGGAATGTGCCTGCATGTACTGCATACATGTGATAGAGCTAAAGATGCTCAGTCACAGTTATGATGAAATATTCCAATCATGTACAACTCATGTGTCATACATCTGCAGGGTGAACATGTCTGACCCTTTGCAATAGACTACAGAGCCAATAAAGTCATGCTGTCAGATAGTCATGATTGCAATGTGCATGTTTGCAGACCCAATGTGCTATCATAGCACACACAAAAATATAAAAATGTTTTTCCTCCAGTCAATGCAGACCCTGGACTGTTCCTGGCAGTATAATGAAGTGAGTTACCCACTGCCACAATGAGAAGAAGTGGGAGTCATACCCGAGTCATTTATTGAGCCAGTGCTCTAACCATTAGGCTAAACCTTCCACACTCTGCTCCATATCACTGCCTAGAATCAAAGACACTGCATGTCCCTGCCTGCAATAGGCAAAACCTAGGTCATTAAACAATGTGGCTGGCACAGTCTGAGACACCACACCTAGGGCCTGCCTACAGTGGCGCACATGCAGTATGCACTGCACTGCACACTCAGTACACTAGCTGCATAACAGATACACAGCAGAAGAATACATCTCTTGTTCAAAGTCCAAGCCACATGTGAGATCAAGATGCATATCCTGCCTCTACCTCCAATGCCAAACCATAATCGCATGCAGAGGTCTGCTGTGCTGCAGTGTGGCACCAATACCTGAGGCAACACATGTGCAGGGCGTGCAGTCCCTTGTCACATGCAGAACACTGCAAGATAGGTACACCTGCACATACACCTAACTCAACCCACATTCATGACCTCTGTGGTCCATCGCTGACCATCCTGCTCTCCTCGGGGGACCATGCACACATCTCCCACATTCACAGAAGACAAGCTGGTACTGGGCAATGCTCTAGTGATCATAGTCACTGCTATGGCTGCAATTGGGGCCCTGGGTGCAGGTATCATTTAGCCACCCAATTACCCATAATGCACCGGACAATCTGAGCACATGTATGCGACTGATAGCCATAAGGACAATACGTGCTTCCTGCACATGACAGCTGCAATATTTGCAAATGACCTCTTTCTGCTGTCATCCTGATTGTGAGGAAGGGCACACATCATCTGGTCACCAGAGCAAGCCCTGCAATAGATGGACTCTCCGGTTTCTGGAGCAGAGCAGATCTCTATCACTGCCAGTGTGCTACAGGTATTGTCTGCAGTGTATGATGCTTATCAGTTGGTATTCTGTACAATTGCAGCATGCCAGAGGGGCCTATCATTTGTGGGCCTTGTATCCTGCTCCTGCTGATCAGGGACTCTCCTATAACATCTCATGTTGGTCCCTAAGGTTGTTGCAGCTGTTGTCACGGAACGCAAATGCAGTGAGTGTTGTCTAGGAGGTGGGGAGGTGCTGACACCAAGCAGAAGCATCTGTTAAGACCATACTTATCAACAGGTTCCCAAGAGTCCAAGAACAGCTGCTAACCTCACTGTCTGGGAATTCCAATCAACCAGATCAATCCCAGGCAGCCTCAGATGTTGGGCAACAACGTCCAGTGTCAGCCACTCATATACCATCTGTGCCCAGTTTGCTGGTCACCACACACTGCATGTGCAGATAGCCACCATGAACATATTGGCTTTGTGTAAACAGCATGGACATCCTGCAGCTTTTCTAGTGATTGGACTGCCATAAAAAAAACAGTCCACCTATCACTACAGCTTGACCCTATATAGCACCATGTGTATATATAGCCATGACTTGGTCAGAGTGAGAGTGGCATCTCAGCATGAACAGAGGTGTGCCCCCAGGCCATGCCTATTGTAGACCCTTGCTAAGATGGCTCAGCCATTGACCTAATCTCTGACAGATATATATCCTGTGCAAACTGCTCTGTTTTAGGCAATACTCAGAATCTTCTGCCCCTCATTATGTACCTTTTTATTTTGGACTTGGGGAAAGCTCATGCAATGCAAGGCACAGTGAAAGTGGGCCAGAGACAGGCTGAGAGTGTATGCTGGGCCACAGTGGTCTACTTCTGTCACATATACAATTACAGCGTCCCCCTACATGGCTCTTGACAGTGAGCACTGAACCTAGTTCCTTGCCTGTACACGAATATAATGTCATGTCCCAAGTCATGGATGCTCAAAACCTGGCCAGTGCAATACATTCACTCTCCCATGCTGCAGAAGCATTGCTCACCCCCCCCCCCCCTCCCCAGAGAGCATGGAATCATGGAAGGGTGGGAATGGGGTTGGATGTTGGAACAGTTGCTGGCAACACATACACCTCCATACTCTGTCTTTTTGTATTCTACCAGATATGGACTCGGGAACCCAGCCAGTTTAAAATGCACTCTAAGGACACAATATACAAACACCCCATTTAACTGTAGATAACTTGACCTTTTCTAAGCAGCAGAAACATAACAGTAAATAGTTGATGTTAAACTATGTTGTACTGTTTACTGTTTCTGTTTATTGTAAAACAGTGTGCTGACCAGGCCCTGTTACATTTTTGTTAATTGTGAACTGCTTTGATTTATAGAAAAGCAATATAGAAATAAGTTTAAATAAATAAATAAATCCTTGTGACTGTCACACTCGTGCCCATGGGGAGCCAGTGAGGCTGTCATGCAGGTGCTCTGATGTAACACATTCAGACACTGTGTAGGTCTGCATAGGTTCTGGCCATGTGAGCACAGACTTTGGCCAGCAATGCCACCTATGAAGGGCACATACTAACTATGTATGGTACTGTTCCCCACACTCCTACTCCCACCCTAACATCCACCTCCCGGCACTGCCTCCCATATGGTGACGACAATGCAGAGACCAACATGACATCCTGTGCCACATTTCAGCAGCTGGAAGTGTGCACGCACCAATCAGAGGTCAGTGTCCCACTGTCCCAATTAGGCACACAGGTGCAGTTGGATTCTCATTTGGGGTAATAGGTAATGTTCTGCTGGATGCTTTTGCCAATGATTAGTAGAAAGTGTTGAGGTTGTGGTTCTTCAGTGCAACTTTGCCCTATATGTTCTTCCCTGCATGTGCATAATCTGCATGGAGCAAAGATTCCCATCTCTTGCACTCTGTGAATGCAGCATGGGAAAAGAGCAATGTGCATGCAGCTAAATCATAGATTCCTGACAGTGTCACCAGCTGAGTAAATGGATTGGACATTCACAGAGGCCCGCCCTCCCCCTGAGCTTAGTTTCCTTTACGCTGAAACTGCACCAGTTGGGCGGACACTGTTGCCACAGATACAGCTATTATGGCAGTCGGCATTAATCTGATCTCTCATCTGTGAAAACTGATGTGTCCTGATGCCTGGAGGCTGTGTCAGAGGCAAGGGTTGCATGTCCCCCTGCTCACTTCAGTCAAACCAGCAGACTATTTGAGAGCTGCACAACAGTGTCATGTTGGGAGGTAAGTGTAAGGGAATGCTGTGGGGATGGGGCTCGTTGATGGTGTAACTGGGAATGCATTACAGTGTCACAGCCACAGGTTTCAACTACTTACTGAAAACTAACCTCCTGCTTGTAATTGGTGTCTCACAGAGTATGTGGGGTTGCTGTATAGCTGAACTGCACCATGTTGTATGCATAGCCATAAAGTCTGACCATGACATGCATGCACAGTGCATTGCTGAGGCTCTGGGGACACACACACACCCCCATAGTGCAAGAATGGTGCAGATTGGCATTCCTATCTGCCCCTTAGGCCTCCTTTGATGCTCCACCATTGTCAACGCCTGTTCATTGTACAGGCGCTGCCAATGCCCGCTCAGTGTGCTGGTGCTATTTAGCATCCTCTGCTATCCATCAATGGGTGGTGTAGCTTCTCAGTGTGGCAGCTGAGTGTGTGGACCCTTGCTGGACAAAATGTTAAGGGTTGCACATTTCTTGAAAGGTAGGATAAAGTTAACACACCCGGACATACCATTCCTGATCAACCTGCTGGTCTTGAACTTGTGACTCTTCTCTCATGTACACACTGGCCCTGTGTTTGGAGCCACAGAGCAGCTGTGTATGTTTATCAATCCGTGGATATATTTGTGATCAGTGTCTGGAGGCATGCAGGCATGAGTCAGGCTATGTCTATGTCTGCTTGGATCTCTGCAGTCTCTCTGCCATACTTGTCTGACAAGGTATGTCAGGCTGCTTTGGGAAAGGGACATCTTGTTAGATTAGTATATAGAACTGCATTGGTATGCTGCTGATAAAACTGATGTACATGTCTTACATATGGGATCTGTCCTGCCAGAAGGGCAGGGCATGATGCATGAACACACACATGGATGACCCTGAGTGACCCAGCAGAGTGACCAACATAACCATTTCATGGACTGTGTGCGTGCGTGTGTGGAATAATCTCATAGTTGACAGGCCGCACTTAGCAGCTTGGACTCCCTCGTGGCTCAGATGGATGTGCATCTTTATAAGTACTTACTCATGAAAGGGTTGCTAGTTCACACACAGGTCCTGGTTATCATTTGGCAACTGATAAAGCAGTGTGGATATTTTTCCTCTGAGATGGGATAATTGCCTAATCTTCCTGCGTCAGTGGCATATTCGTCCTCCCAACTGCACATATCCACTCAATATGTGTGAGTGGGGGCATCCTGATCCCAGGGCCAGCCCATCCACTAGGACAACTATGGGTACCAGAGTCCAACGAACAGGGTGGACAGCATGCCAGCCAATCACTTCTTCCCTGCCATCATGGCACAGTCACTGCTTCAGTGCTGCAGGCAGCCTCATTGATGTTGCACACATGCATCATGGCACATCTTGCCGCTCCTACCTCCCTCTACCAGGGGCTGTGGGCACATGTGCTGCTGCCTTAGATCTCAGTAGAAAGGGGTGCCCTGTGCTCTGCTATCCCTGCTGCTGACATGCTTGCCATCCCACTCACAGGGGCAATTGCATCATCGCACCAGATACACAGGGCTGGGACAGCATTTTGTCTGCAACATGCTGCATCCACTGCGACTACCACCCCACCCCCATCCCCACCCTCACACAAGGCTAGCATGGCAGCATGGTGGCAGTGGGGGTGTGGTACATGTTTTTGACTGTGGCAGTATGTATGTGTCCTGCCACTGTCACAGTGGAGTCATACCAGTCATCACAGAAGTATGGCCTAGGCAGCAGCCTTGTCAGCCTAGTGAACCTGCCAGCCCCACTGCATCATCCACATAACACTTCCTTTGCCAATTTGGCAACATCAAAATAGTGCCCTTTCTTAATAGGGCACTATGCTGTTGCTGCCAATGGACACTACTATCACAAATTTGGGAACTCCAGTGGGTGGAGCACATTGCATACATTGAAAGAGGCTCTTTCCCCTCAGAAATAGCCCCAATGCTGGGAGCTCCAACGCATGGTAACATAATCCTACGGTAAAGGAGCACACGCTATTCCCACCCACTTTCCGCCCCATTAATGCTCACTCGCCACCTCCTTTTACCTTAATGCTGAGGGCCCCACTTCCTCACATTAATCTAGCATTATTGTCACTTTCCACAGCATTAACTGCTCACAGATGCTGATAACACACATTAATGGCACACTTGCTCCCTTACCACCGTTTAGAAAACATACCCCTAAAGGCTCTCTGCTGAGTTTTAAATTTAAACAGAAAGCTCTCTGATGAGCTTTAAATTTAAAGTGAAATCTTAAACTAAAATCTCTCTGGGTTTTAAATTTAAACTAAAAGCTTAAACTAAAAGTTCTCTGCTGAGTTTTAAATTTAAATTAAAAACTCTGCTGAGTTTTAAATTTAAACTAAAGACGCTATGCTGGGTTTTAAATTTAAATTAAAAACTCTCTGCTGAGTTAAATTAAAAGCTATCTGCTGATACAAGGCCCTGACTGAGTTAACAAATACAATGGATTCTAAAATGCACAGATTTATCAGCTTTAACCTGAAGAATTCCTTTTCCCCCAAGATTTAGAGAATTCCCCAGAAGTAAATACTTCCAAGTGCAGATTTCTTTCTAGTAGTAGCAGTAACAGTCCCTTTTGGTAATCCTTCAAGTTCCAGAGCAAATAAGCTAATATCTTTGCTTAGGTCAAGAGTCTCAGGTATGTAGCTGAAACAACAAAGACAACAAAGAAAAAAATGAAGATATCAAAAAGCTATTAAAAGCAACTAACAAACACTAATACAAACAACTATAAGCGAATAACAAATTACTTAAAATGAAAATTAAATTAAATTTTACCTCAAGCATCTTCCCACTGAGAGGCAGATACACTTTGAGAATATCTGCATGGCATTTAGAGTGGTCAAAGATTATGCACCTAAATGTCTACAAGATTTGTCTCACTGTTGCTACATGTGTATACAGTACAAAATGTTTATTTGCCAGCCCAGTATAGGCTGTTTTTAGGAACTGCACATTCCCTGTTCTTCCTTTTAATTTAATAGAAATATCTATTCAATCTACCATCATAATTTTAAAACTCAGGGTTTTTTTTATTATACAGTATATCATGTGTGTTTATTTATTATCATTTTTAGTTTTGTAAATGTGAGTGATGTTTTTTATTTGATTTTTGATGGTTTTATTGTTTTGAATTTTCTTTGCAATTTTATTTTTGTTTTACATAACCTTGTCAAAAACTTTTGAAAAGTCAGGTTATATTTTTATCTTATTTTATTGATTTTAATAAAATATTCACAAATATCTACTTGATCAGGAAACATAAGGAACAAAGAATAAACAAAATTACCAATGATTCAAAAAATTTGGGAATAAAGAAAAAAAAGGAAATCTTCATATTTTAAATTAGATAACAATAAATTTGGAGAGAGGGAGGTAGAAATAAAACAGAGCAAGAAAAGGAAAAATCAGTCCAAGAAATATTAAGGGGCCCTTTTACTAACGGATTCTAGGGTGTTCTACCTAATGCGCCAAAAGTGCTGAAAGTATGACATGTTGGGTGCAACACCACCTTGTCAATTGCTGGTGTTGTGGCACAGTTAACTCTATCTAGTGAGGTGGCATAAGAACATAAGATATGCCATACTGGGTCAGACCAAGGTCCATCAAGCCCAGTATCCTGTTTCCAACAGTGGCCAATCTAGGTCATACGTACCTAGCAGTTTCCCCAAAAGACACAGGTTCCACAATGCTTGTACAAACCTTTTTTAAACCCAGCTACACTAACAGCCTTTACTACATCCTCCGGTAACAAATTCCAGAGTTTGATTACACGTTGAGTGAAAAAATATTTTCTTTTGTTAGTCTTAAATAGCTTATCCTGTAGCTTCATTGCATGTCCACTAGTCTTTCTATATTCTGATAACGTAAACAATCGATCTAGGTTTACCCATTCCACTCCGTTCATTAATTTATAGACTTCTATCATATCTCCCCTCAGCCGTCTCTTTTCCAGGTTAAAGAGCTCTAACCTTTTTAGCCATTCTTCATAGGAGTATCCTTCCATTTCCTTTACCATTTTGGTGGCTCTTCTCTGAACCTTTTCTAATAACGCTATATCCTTTTTAAGATACGGCGACCAGAATTGCACACAATATTCAAGGTGTGGTCTCATCATGGAACGATATAGGGGCATTATAATATCCTTTGTATTATGTTCCATTCCTTTCCTTATGATACCTAGCATTCTATTTGCTCTCTTGGCTGCCGCTGCACACTGGACCGAGGGTTTTAACATGTTATCCACAATGACGCCTAAATCTTTTTCCTGGGTGGTGGTTCCTAATGTGGAACCTTGCATCGTGTAACCATAGTTTGGGTTGTTCTTCCCTAGGTGCATAACTTTGCACTTGTCCTCATTAAATTTTATCTGCCATTTTGATGCCCAGTCTTCCAATTTATCAAGATCCTCTTGCAATTTTCCACAATGCTCTTGGGTTTTAAGAACTTTAAATAGTTTTGTGACATCTGCAAATTTGATAACTTTACTCGTTATTCCCTTTGCCAGGTCATTTATGAAAATGTCAAAAAGCAGTGGACCCAGCACAGATCCCTGGGGTACACCACTATTCACCTTTCTCCATTGGGAAAATTGGCCATTTAGCCCTACCCTCTGCTTTCTATCTTTTAACCAGTTCCTGATCCACAATAGAACACTGCCTCCTATCCTATGACTCTTTAGTTTTGCCAAAAGTCTCTGATGAGGGACCTTGTCAAAGGCTTTCTGAAAGTCCAGATACACTATATCAACCCACTCACCTTTGTCCACCTGTTTATTCACACCTTCAAAAAAACATAACAGATTAGGAAGACAAGATCTTCCTTGTCTAAAGCCATGTTGGCTGTCTCCCATTAGGCCATGACAATATATTATTCATTCACTCTTTACAATCTCTAATTTTAGATTTTATATACCAAATGGCCACCGGTCTCAGATAAACGGTATATCTCTGACACTTATTTGTGGGTAATGTAACTCGCCCATCTAGTGTCCGTTTACATCAATGACCACAGGCCAGTATGGTTCTGATTTTTTCTTTTATGTATTGCTCAGTTTTTATATATAAATGTCTTTTTTTGTTTTTCTTAAAAACTTTAAATAATTACACCATTCAACTTATCTTGTGCAGAATGGCGTTAGCAGATGCCCCTATTCAATTGCAGACAAATAGAAAACCCCGACGCCTCAATCTTCTAAGCGCTCCGGCATTTCTCCTCCTGGGTTTATCAAGGGGATGAATGCAGTGCATCTTTCAGGGACTTTTTTTAAGTAGTCTGATTCTTCAATGTTCTTTCAATTTAGCTGAACATTTTACCAAGTCCGTAATCCCTTATCGAGTCAAGCTTTCATGGCCTGTGGTCATTGATGTAAACGGACACTAGATGGGCGAGTTACATTACCCACAAATAAGTGTCAGAGATATACCGTTTATCTGAGACTGGTGGTCATTTGGTATATAAAATCTAAAATTAGAAATTGTAAAGAGTGAATGAATAATATATTGTCGTGAATGTAGTTCACTCGGGAGAGAGACCTGTTATCATTTTTTGTTTAATACACTCTCATTAGGCCATGACTATCTACATGCTGAGTAATTTTGTTCTTTATGATGGTTTCTACCATTTTTCCTGGTACTTACGTCAAGCTCACCGGTCTGTAGTTTCCCGGATCACCCCTGGAACCCTTTTTAAAAATTGGCATTACATTGGCGATCCTCCAATCTTCAGGTATTACAGATGATTCTAATGAAAGTTCACAGATTACTAATAGCAGGTCTGCAATCTCATATTTCAGTTCTTTCAACACCCTTGGATGTATACCATCTGGCCCAGATGATTTGCTACTCTTCAGTTTATCTAATAGTTGTGATACATCTTCCAAATGTATCGATATTTCCTTCAATTCTTCCACACCTTTAAATACCACTTCAGTCATGGGTAACATCCCTACATCTTCCTCAGTAAAGACCAAAGCAAAGAATTCATTCAGTCTCTCCGCTATCGCCTCTTAGTGCCCCTTTAACCCCTCTATCATCTAATGGACCAACTGACTCTCTCACATATTTTTTGCTACGAATGTACTTGAAAAAGTCTTTATTTTGCATTTTTGCTTACGCAGCAAGCTTCTTCTCAAATTATCCCTTTGCCTGCCTTATCAGTGCCTTGCATTTGACTTGCCAGTGCTTGTGCTGTTTCCAGGTTTCGTCGTTTGGCTCTTTTTTCCATTTCCTGAAAGATGCTTTTTTGGCAACAACAGCCTCTCTGACCTCACCTTTAAACCATGCTGGCAGTTTTTTGGACTTCCTTCCACTTTTCTTAAAGCGTGGAATACAACTGGTCTGGGCTTCCAAGATAGTATTTTTCAACATCATCCAAGCTTGATGTAAGTCTTTAACCTTTGCAACTGCTCCTTTTAGTTTTTTCTTAACTATTTTCCTCATTTTATCATAGTCTCCCTTTCGAAAGTTAAAAGGTAGTACTGTGGATTTCCTTACTATCCCTCTTCCACTGATTAAATCAAATGTGATCATACTATGATCGCTATTGCCAAATGGTCCCAACACCCTTATCTCTTGCACTAGATCTGGTGTTCCACTAAGGACTAGGTCTAATATGGCTTCCCCTCTGGTTGGTTCATGAACCAGCTGCTCCGAGAAGCAGTAATTTATTTCATCTAGGAACTTTATCTCCCTAGCATGTCCTGCCATGACACTGACCCAGTCGATACCGGGGTAATTGAAATCTCCCAATATTATTACTGTGCTGTAACTTTTGTTAGCTTCCTTGATTTCTTTGAGCATTTCATCATCCATTTGTTCATTCTGGCCAGGTGGTCGACAGTACACCCCCCCCACCCCCTGCCATCGCCTTCCCCTTTTTACATGGAATTTCAATCCATATAGATTCTACAGCAAATTTTGTTTCCTGCAAAACTTTAATCCTTTCTGACTCAATGCCCTCTCTAATATAGAGCACAACCCCTTCACCAATTTGATCAGATCTATCATCACGGTATAGTTTGTAACCAGGTATCACAGTGTCCCACTGGTTGTCCTTCTTCCACCATGTCTCTGATATTCCAATCATATCTAATCTCTCATTTAGTGCTATATATTCTAACTCTCCCATCTTATTTTTTAGGTTTCTAGCATTTGCATACAAGCATTTTAGAGACTGTATTTTATTCATATTAATCTGGCTATTGGTAGGCATGGGCAATTTGGGATCTTTAAGCTCTATCTGCTCCATACTCAAGGGCATTTGGGCTACTTTACTCTTTTTTGGAACCCCTCTGCTTTTGGTAGTATCCTTCAAGAATACATTCTTCCGAACTATGTGCTCTTGGGCGACTGTCGACTTTCCCCTATTATCTAGTTTAAAAGCTGCTCTATCTCCTTTTTAAAGGTTAATACTAGCAGCCTGGTTCCATCCTGGTTAAGGTGAAGCCCATCCTTTCGGAAGAGCCCCTCCTGCGCTAATGCAGTTAGTGCCTGGTGTGAACCTTGTGCTAACTGTGTTGAGCTCACCACTCCCACTATCTGCCAATAACCCACCCACTCACAACCCTAACATGAGTTGCATAGTTAGTGCGGAAATTGTGCCACACTATTGTGGCCATGCGCTTGATGGCAACACTGTCCCAGCATGTCTTCAATGTGTGTCAGCTAGCACCCTTTAGTAAAAGACCTAAGGTATTAGGCATGAAATTCTTACACATCTTTCATTAAGCACCATTTCCCAACTCTTCCCAATCCTGTAAAGAAGATGATGTAGTAGCAGCAGCAGAGATCTTCTTCAAATCTAAGAATGACTACAAGCTTACGACAGGTCAAACTTTGTCTGTAGCCAACATATCAATTGATCTTGAATCTTTGCCATCTTTTTTCAAAGCAGCAACTTTTCCCTGTATCTCTTTTGCAAAAGAATCATGTTTCAAAGTCAAATGACCCACTGTTTGTACTGAAGCGTTTATATCTTGGTAGCATTTGGAAACAGAGGCATCTATCCTCTGGTGTTACAGGCGGAGCTAGTGGCACATTGTCATTTGGCCTACCCATTGCCATTGAAATAGATGATTGCATCAGACTTTCAGAAATCAACTCAGTTGTTCCAGAGGAGAGAGACTCTCCTTTCACCTCCAAAACATCCTCTTTGTGTTCCAGGCTGGAAGACTGGCATCAAAGAGCATTTCATTCTGTAGTTGAGCAGTAACTAAAACCACATCCTTCTTTCCAGATTTTAATCCCACCCTGATTTTGGAAGGGCAGCGCTGAGTGAAGCTGTGGGGTAGTCACTTATGCACCTCAAGCAGAGTAGACTCTCCACCAGTTAGCTCTTCAGTGGGAATTTATACATAACATTTTCTTTTTTCAGAAGGTTTCCAAAGATGGTTATCAAGCTGCTACTGCTGAAGGTTAGTGGCAGTGACTTTAGGAGACTTAGCCATACCCTTCCCTCTTTGCTTAGGAGCCATAAGATAAAAGAAAACAGGACAAATGGCTATGATGTACTCAATCCCCAGTTCATATCCGCATAAAATAGGCCATATTCTACCAAAAGCAGTAGAAAATATTCAGACTTTAACAGAGAATGCCAATGAGTTCAAAAATACCAAAACATGCAAAACTAGATCAGTGTTTATCTGTGAGAATAAAGAAAGAGGATCAATTTAGTTTGTAATACAGTATTATTTTTGAAAGCTGACATGCTTGCCATCCCCTATATATGTAATGGGAGCTGCATGGCCGTGATGATGACCGTGGCTATACTCCAGCCTATCCATAGGCATTTCAATGAATTGGTGATCGTAGGCAAGTTATGGGCAGACAGGAAATGTATTAATGGGACATCTACAGTGGTTTCTCCTTCTGTTCCCTCTGAATATATAATTTTGTCCCTGCTGTATATCGTTTTTACAAATATTTCATGAGTATATGATTTTTTGTTATTATGCTGTTTATTTTTTTTTTCTGGTATCCCCTCTCCAGAAGTTATATTTATTTCGGGTGAACTAAGGCTTAAGTCTTGAGGCATGACATTACCTAAAGGTACCCAGACTTCAAACTGCCATGTTTAACATTTTGATGAATGTTTTGATACTGCTAAACTACCAATCTCAGGAGTAGATAGGCTGAAAGTGTTTGAAACCTACTTGGTATATGGAATGAGAAGATAAAGAATTGTACAGTATCAGCAAACAGAATTCTAGATTATTAATAGAATCCCTTAAAGTGCCAACCAATCAGAAGAAAGATTGCAAAGCAGCATTGATTTGATTATAACAGCATACTGTACAGGTAATAGCCTCTGTGAATTTCTGCTGAAAAACAAAATGCTTTTAATGATTTTAGTTGCTCAAAGTTTGGGCAGAAAAAGTTGCTTCTAGAGAAAACTTATCATGCAGTACATTCAAATTCACCAAGACAAATTTTTATGTGCATCTGAGCAAGTTGTTTAGCGGTTTTTATGTTCTGTGCATTTAGGGAAAAAAAACAATGCTGTATATTGGTTATTTTCAGACTTTAATTTGCTTCTTCATAGCTCAGAATAATGTCTAGTAAATATTCAAAAGGCAGTTTTGTTTCAAAAGCCAGGGGTTTTACATTTATAGTGCTATACTTAAAGCAAAAGGGGTGCGGCAAGGGTTTTCAGGGGCAGGGCCGCACATACTTATAGATTATAAGCCCTATTTTTTATTTCAGTGTCTGAAAATGCCCATTCAGACATGCGCAGCAATTTGTTTTTTTGTAATGGTTTCTAGCATTTTGCCTTGCATTGACATCAGACTCAAACAGTCTGTAGTTTCCCTAATCACCCCTATTGCAACGATGGCCACCTTCCAATCTTAAGGTACCAAATTATTAATAATGGGCCTGCAATTTTATTTTGAGTTCTTTCATTACCCTTTGATGTATACCATCTAGTTCAGGTGATTTGCTACTCTTTAGTTTGTCAGATTGCTCTATTACATCTTCCAGGTTCATCAAGACTTGTTTCAGTTCCTCCAATTCATTATCTTTAAATATAATTTCTTGAATGGGTAACCTCCCCTACATTTTCTTCAGTAAAAACAAGTGAAGAATTTATTTAATTTCTCCACTATGTCCTTATCCTCCCTTACTGACCTTTTTGCTACTCTGTCATCTAATGATCCCTCTGACTACCTCACAGGTTTTTTCCTTGAATGTTTCTGAAGAAGTTTTATTACGAGTTTTTGCTTCCACAGCAAGCTTCTTTTCAGATTCTCTTTGCTTGCCTTATCAATGCTTTGCATCTAACCTGCCAGTGCTTGTGCTGCTTCCTATTCTCTTCATTCATACATCTTTTGAAAGATTTTTGTATTTTTGTGATAAGAGCTATTTTCACCTCACCCTTAAACCATGCTGGCAATCGCGGGCCTTCCTTTTTCCTTTGTTAAAATGTGGAATATATCAGGTATGGACTTCGAAGATGATTCAGGCCTAATGTAAATTCTTAACCTTTGCAACTGTTCCTTTTAGTTTTTTCCTAACCACTTTCCTCAGTTTATCATAGTTACCCTTTTGAAAATCAAATGCTAGTGCAATAGATTCCCTTGTTTCCTCCCTGTGAGTTTTGACTAAAAGGTTTTTATGTTAAATCATTTTGAAATACCTTATCCAGGGAATTCATTTGAAAACTTCAGGTTGACAGCAATAATTCAGGGCAACTGAGGTGGTAAAGGGACAGTGTATAAGAGTCTCTGCATAAAAAAAACAAACATTTTTCAAGTTTCCTAAAAATATTTTTCTTAATCTTCCAATGCATAATATAGGATCTTTGAACTGATACAAAATGATGGGGATATTTACAGTACATTCCTTTTTTTGTTAAAGTTTGCAGCATCTAAAAGTCTATGCCAAGACACTATCTAATAAATTAGTGTAGGTTATAAAACATAGCAGTAATGATTCAGTGTTCGCTACAATATCTATTACCAGAGCAGACAATGCCATATGTTGGCCCCACTCCCAACCACTAGATGAGACATTATTTTCCCTGTACCTTAGGAGCACATCAAAAAAATCTACATGGCATTAGAATGGTAAAAACACCACCAACCAAACTGAAACAGAAACTTTCTGGAAAAGACTATATGAAGACCCTATGTAGAACACAACCGAGAAATAGAAAGGTTACCTGCATATGGGAGAAATTAGAAAAGGCAAACATCGCGCATAATGGATTGGCCGGAAGTAACAACAAAAGAGTTGGAAAGCAAGTTATAAAGAGTTCAAAACTGGAAAAGCCCTAGCCTAAGTGAAGTGACCAGTAGTTAACATCAATCCTCTAAGACCTGGTAAACCAGTGTTTTTCAACCTTTTTTGTGCAAAGGCACACTTTTTTCATGAAAAAAATCATGAGGCACACCACCATTAGAAAATGTTAAAAAAATTTACCTCTGTGCCTATATTGACTATATATAAAGTAATTCTCTTGAATAGGAATCAAACACTCACACCAACCCCCTCCCCTGCTGGTTCACACCAACCCCCCTCCCCTGCTGGTTCACTCACACCACCCCCCCCCTCCACTGCTGGTTCACTCACCCACCCCCCTGTCACTTACTCACCCCTCCTGCTGGGTCACTCACTCACTTACCCCCCCTCCCCTGCTGGTTCACTCACACCATCGCCCCCCCCTTCCCTTGCTGGTTCACTCACACCCCCCCTCCACTGCTGGTTCACTCACACACCCCCCCCCCCTTGCTGGTTCACTCACACTCCCCCCCCCCTTGCTGGTTCACTCACACACACACACACACACCCCTCTGCCCAAGCCGCTGCTTCTGCTTTGTACAGAGCAGCGGCTGCACTACACTTACATTGAAAAGTAAAGAGAAACTGTGTCAGGAGCCCTCCGGTCATCTCAGAGCCCGAGGAAGTGATGTCATGGGGGCGGGCTCCTCACAGGCTGTCTTTCCTTTTCAAATTAACTTTATTGCAGCTAAAGTTAATTTGAAAAGGAAAGACAGCCTGTGAGGAGCCCGCCCCCATGACATCACTTCCTCGGGCTCTGCATGATCGGAGGGCTCCTGACACAGTTTCTCTTTACTTTTCAATGTAAGTGTAGTGCAGCCGCTGCTCTGTACAAAGCAGAACCAGCGGCTGCACTGCTATAGGGAATCGCGATCGCGTTCGCGCCGCGGACTTCGGCACAAAAGCCGTTTTTTTGCTCTGGCCGCTCCCGATCTTGCGGCCAGAGCAAAAAACCAGCTTTTCAATGGCCGGTTTTACAACTGTGCCGGCAGCCGGCCTGGCCATGGAAAAACCGGCCAGGCCGGCTGAAAACCGGCTGGTTGGCAACCCTAATTTGTGAGCCGAGGCCACATGTTACGGATGAAATTGGAATTTTTCCCACGGCACACCAGACAATATCTCACGGCACACTAGTGTGCTGCGGCACAGTGGTTGAAAAACGCTGTGGTAAACTATAAAAATCAATTGATTAAGTAGCCAGACATAACAGGAAAAACACTTCTCCTTCCAAAGGAGAATCCAAGTAATGTTTCCAAAAATTAGACCAATAACTTGTCTGCCTACAATCTATTAGCTATTCACTGTAATAGATGTAGACAGAATATATGATCATATTAAGTCCAATAATATCATGAAAAAGGAGCAGAAGGGCAAAAAGTGTAGCATATGGAACCAAAGACCAGTTTAAAAAAAGCAAAAATCCCAGTATAGTATGGATCAACTATTACAAAGCCCTTCATGGCATTCCACACTCTTAGGGGTATGTTTACTAAACCATGGTAAAGGAGCAAGTATGCCATTAGCGCGCCCAAAAAGCCACTTTAACGCATGCTAACGGTACTAGCAGCGTAAAGCACCCTGTGGGCAGCGAGAAGGTGTGCATGGGGTAGAGCGTGTGTGGTCAGTGGGCGGGGAGTGTGCAGGAACAAGGCTTGCTCCCTTAATGCAGATACCTTAACGGCAGGAAACCTAACACAATTCAAAACCTTGCGGAAAGGTTGTTTTTTGAAGAGAGAGAGCCTATTTAATGTCTGCAATGTAGCCAAGGGAGTGATAGTAGTGATCCATTAGCAGCAAAAGCTTAGTGCCCAATTATGAAAGGACACCATGTTGATGGTGCAAATGTGGGCAAAGGAGATGGCACATGGGTCATGCAGTGGGGGTTTCTGGTGCACAGGAGGGACCAGGCAGCTGCCTAGATGGCACATAGGAGCATAAGATTACAAAATACCCCCATGCAGGCATAGATGCTCTTTACCCCCCACTCCTGCAGTTGGTGGCCATGGCATCAGCATTGTTTCACTGGGTATTGACATTCACTGTTCTAGGTGGGTCCCTGGCCAATAGGGGCAGAGCACAGGGTCAGATGTGACCAGCACATATGGCATGCTGCAAGACACAAGGTGACTAGCATATCACATTGCAGACAATGCCTGCCACACACTGGCAGTAAAAGGGATCTGCAGCATGGGCAGTAGAGACCATCTCTAGCACTGCAAGTACAGGGGACCTGGTACTGGGTGCCCATCTTCACCCTCAGGGTGATCACAGAAACTGTTCAGTGGCACGGTTTGTAGCTGCTCTGTGCCTGTATCACACACTGTCAGTGCATCTTACTGAGCTGAGGTGATGGATAAGTGCCTCCTCCAGTTGGTGATCAGCTGTAGACTGCTGTTCTGCATGTGCACTCCATCATGGTTATTGCATCCTGGGGCTACCCTATGCCGGCACACACAGCAGACATTTAAGTAATAACCCGCAGTCTCTTTGTATCCAATCTTTGCTGTGCAGAGAGGTATGGAGGTGTAGCCTGCATATGCAGGGGACAGGGGTTAGATTCTTACCTGTTCTTTCTGTGTCTGTGCTACTCAGATCATTTCCATGCCTTTAACAGTCAGGGTTCTGCACATTGATGCTAGAAGCTCATACCACCCTCTCCTCTGCCACCATCCTTCCTTCAGCCCATCCATCTGCCTCTGTCGGCTGTGTGCAGTCATGTCTTCTTGTGCAAGCTGCTACACAAAGGCCTACACTGATACTCTTCTCCACATTTCGGCTGTTCACACTTGCCTCTCCTGTTCCTGATCTGCACATTACCACTACTACTCTGTCCTCCTGTTGCTGCACACATCCTGCCACTTCTGCCTCCATTGGGAGATATGTCTTCTCCATCCTATGCCACACACTAACATTGCAGCATTTTACATTGGCACCATCCTGTGCATCAGTAAAGCTGCCTCCCACATGCATGTCCATTTTATTGGCTGCCCCATAGGGTGCCCATCGATATGGCAGGTCCATCAACTCCCACCTGTCCTTCCTTCCATCACCTTTATATTGGCATTCCTTGGTGCTCTATCGAATGTTTGGGTTACAACTGTATTTGTGCCCTAAGCTACATGCTTTCCTCCTTAGAGTACCTTGTCTCATATCAGGGCAGCTTGTCTGTCCTTAGGACACCTTGTCTCCCCTTAGGATGCCTAGTCTCTCCTTGGGACACCTTGTCTCCCCTTAGGAAACCTAGTCTCTCTTTGGGATGCCTTGCCTCTCCTTAAGACATCTTGTTTCCCCTTAGTATGCCTTGTCTCCCCTTCAGACACCTTGTCTCTTCTTGGGATGCCTTGTTTTGCCTTCAGCCGTCTTGTCACCTTACCACGCTTGATCCTGTTAGCTCACATTAAATGGCCCATGAAGCCCTAATGCTGGGATGCCCCCTACCTGCCCACTGCCTTATATGGCTTCAGGCACCTTACCGCTGCACTTAACACCAGGTGACTTTACTGCCATTTAGTAAATATACCCCTTAGATAATACGATGCCTTGAAATGTATAAAAATAGACCCTGGCTTTATCAAATTGCATTACATTTACCTTAAAAATGTGACAAACCTCACTCTTTCTAAAGTTGAAGATAGTTCATCATTCCTAGCATCATGCGCCAGTGAGGAATGTTTCAGGGAGACTCCCTGTCACCACTTCTGTTTTGTAGGGCACTTAATCCTCTGAGTGCTCTTATCAACTGTTTAGGATATGGATTTAGCTTTAATCTTAAAGAAAATGACAACTCAAAAGTAACATCACCCATACTGTTTGTAGATTTACCTGAAGCTCATTAGTTCCAGTAACCAACTCTGTGTAGTGAAAAGCTTTTCAGATGGCATCAGGATGATTTTTGGTCTTAACAAATGTGCCAGAGCAACATTCTTAGAGGAAAATTGAGCAAACTGAAAACATCTCCCTGACTGAGGTTTTTGACTTCAAAGAACTTGAACAGAAAGGCATATATAAATACTTAGTAGTAGGAGAAGGAATGGCAATCAAGCAAAAATTACTGAGAGAAAAAATCAGTAAAGAATATTACAGGAGAATAAAATCAATATTGAAAAGTGCCTTATCATGGAATAAGATCCAAGCCATTAATCAATTGGCAGTTATATTCTCATACAATGAACATAAGAACATAAGATATGCCATACTGGGTCATACCAAGGTCCATCAAGCCCAGTTTCCTGTTTCCAACAGTGGCCAATATAGGTCACAAGTACCTAGCAGTATCCCCAAAAGACACAGGTTCCACAATGCTTGAGCAGTGGATATTCTGGATCCCCTTTAATAATGGTTTATGGATCTTTCCTCCAGGAACTTATCCAAACCATTTTTAAACCCGGCTATACTAACAGCTTTTACTACATCCTCCGGTAGCAAATTCCAGAGTTTGATTACACATTGAGTGAAAAAATATTTTCTCTTATTAGTCTTACATAGGTTACCCTGTAACTTCATTGCATGTCCCCTAGTCTTTCTATATTTTGATGGCATAAACAATCAATCTATGTTTACCTGTTGCACTCCATTCATTAATTTATAGACATCTATCATATCTCCCCTAAGCTGTCTCTTTTGCAGATTGAAGAGCCCTAATATTTTTTAACCTCTCTTCATAGGGGTATCCTTCCATCCCCTTTACCATTTTGGTGGCTCTTCTCTGTATCTTTTCTAATAATGCTATATCCTAATAAAGGATATTATAATGCCTCTGTATTGTTCCATGGTGCTACCGCATCTTAAATAGTGTGTGCAATTCTGGTCACTGTATCTTAAAAAGGATATAGCGTTATTATAAAAGAAATATTCCAACTGTATGTCATCATAATATTTTAATAGTATGCTCAAAGGTATACTACAAAAAAGATGTCTGTGCAACTTAGACATAGTAGTTTCTGAGAAAAAAACAAAATATGACCTGAACAAGATTAATGGCACCCTTCACTAATATTTGGTTTTACAACCCTTGGTAGTGATGAAAGCCTCCAAACATTCCTTGTAGTCATCTGTAAGTTTTTCACATCTATCTGCTAGTGGTTTCTCTCACTCTTCAACTGTGATTTGTTCCAGCTCATTAATATTTCCAGAATTCCTGTTACCAATGGCAGATTTCAGCTCTTTCCAAAGGTTCTCAATTGGATTGAGATCAGGGCTCATTGCTGGCCACTTTAAAGCAGTCCATTTTTTCCTTTTTAAACCATTCTTTTGTACTTTTGGCTATATATTTTGGGTCATTGTCCTGCTGGAGGATCCATGAATGCCAACCCAGACCTAGTTTTCTGACACCAGGTAGCACATTTCGCTGGAAAATATTTTAGTATCCCTCTGATTTCATGATTCCTTTAATACATTCCAGGCCTCCAGTTCCTGAGGCAGCCTAACAATCCCACAACATTGTAGAACCTCCACTATATTTAACTGTGGGAAGGGTGTTTTCTCCTTATAAACTTCATTTCTTTGCCTGTAAATGTATCGCTGGTCTGCATTGCCAAGAAGCTCTCGTTTGGTTTAATCTGTCCATAGAACATTTACCAGGAAGGATTGATTTCTCAAGGTGGGTTTAGGCAAAGATGAGGCATGCCTTTTTATGTCTGTCTTTGAGCAGGGTGTCCACCTTGGCCTTTGCCCATGAAGCTCTTCTTCGTTTAGTGTGCAGCATATGGTGCTGGTTGAAATCACCACACCAGATTGCACCAGGTCAGCCTTAAGCTCTTTGGATATTGTACATGGTCTTTTTCCAATAGTTCACACTAACCTTCAAAGTCTTCTTGGATTAATTTTCCTCTTCTCACCATGTCCTGGGAGGTTCTTGACAGTTCCATGTCAGTTCCCTTCAATCTGTTCAACACTCTGTTGAGCGGCTAATCTTCCGCCAGCCTCGTCATGCCCATATTACTCCTCTTCTCAAGTCACTTCACTGGCTCCCTATCCATTTCCGCATCCAGTTCAAAATTCTCCTGCTGACCTATAAATGCATTCACTCTGCAGCTCCTCAGTACCTTTTATCTCTTATCTCTCCTTATAACCCCCCTCGGGAACTCCGCTCTTCTAGCAAACTGCTTCTATCTATGCCCTTCTCTTCTACTGCTAACTCCAGACTTCACTCCTTTCACCTTGCTGCACCGAACAAACTACCTGTGTCTGTATGCCAGGCACCTTCTCTGACCCTCTTCAAATCCAGGTTGAAAGTTCACCTCTTCGCTGCTGCTTTTGGATCTTGACTCACCTGATCTCCTTTTTCTCTCCCTTGTTTTACCCCTGTCTACACCTTCTTTGTTTTGTCTTGACTAGATTGTAAGCTCTGACGAGCAGGGATTGTCTCTTACATGTCTCTGCAGGGCTGCTTACGGCTAGTAGCACTATACAAATGCTGAGTAGTAGTAGTAGTAGTAGCAGAACTTTTCTTAATAACATTGCAAACTGTAGACACAGGAATCCCAAGCTCTTTGGAGATGGCTTGTACCCCTTTGAAGTTTGTTGGTAATGGCTTTTCTGATGGCCCCAGTAGCTCTCTTGTCGTCATCATTGTGAAAATGGAACAAGTAGAGAATGTGGCCATTTTAAACATTAGACCCATCATTCATTGGCTGATTCAAGTCATGTGAGTACCGACAATGAACACAGGTGCATCTAATTTTATTGCTGTGGGAATGTGGTTTTTCTGTTTAAACCGATTTGAATTGTTTATAAGGGTGTCAATAATCATGTCCTGGCAATGTCCCAATTTTTATACTATTTCCTTTTTTAATCACTCTTGTTTTATTTGATTTTTTTGTGTGTCAAATATGTGTGCATATATAGTCCAAAACCATTTCACAGGTCAAATTTATTTAGGAGATATTGGACATTAAGGCTTTCATTCTAGAATGCGTGTCATGGGACTGCATGTCCCACCGGGATGTGCAGCTCCGCAATCTGCCTAGACTCTGTTCCCTCACCGGTTCTCCCTATATGTCCTGTGCTTCAGGACGGGGAGAGCTGGTGGGGGACAGAGCAGGAGCGGACTGCACAGCAACACATACTGGGCCAATTCAGGTCATGGCCCTGTACATGCTGCCAGGCCTGCTGGGGCATGCTGCTTATACCATCTCAGAGGTAGTAGAAGCAGCACAATTTGCAGGATTGGGACAAGTGAGCAACTGCCGGGGACATGTACAGGGTGTCCACACCACCCAATGCAGGTCACAGGAGGCCAGAGGTGGGTCAGGCGGTGGGGATTTGGGGGGCTAGAGCCATGGATGCTGGGGGCACCTGCGGGGAGGACATCCCTGCCAGCAGAGGGGGCATGTCGGGCCCGATTCTGGCTCCTGCGGGAACGTTTTGTTTCCCCGGACCAGAAGCGGAGGGGTTATGCAAGGCCATCCTCGGGCCTGATTCTGGCTCCTGCAGGAATGTTTTGTTTCCCTGGACCAGAATCATATCCTAACAGACCTATTTTCAGTGGGGATGTCCGGATGTCCCGGATGTCCCCCCTCCCAGAATAGGGCTCCACGGGGTCGTACTGCAAGGGTGCCAATAATGTTGACTACAACTAAACATGTAATATCTTATGGACTCCAGAAGGAGACTCTCTTTGGCATAATGCAAGTACAGTGCCAAGCACCAGCAGTGTATCTGAGAGTCTGAGATCATATTGCACATACCTTGGCTAAGGAACGAGTTTCATTGCTATCACGCTATGTGCAAAACTAACCCATTTGGAGAAATTGCCCCATTACCTCTAATGTGTATGCAACACAGTATACAATACAATTAGTCTTGTAGGATAGGGGTGCAAACATTTTTTTTTTGTTTTGCCTATGCAAAATTATTGCTTATTCTTGAGAGATTCACAAATATTCACAATTCCAGGTCTATATCTAGCTATAGGACCTGATTGCACTCTCTGTGCTATATACAAAGCACTCCATACTCTACCTTATTTCCACCCCCCCCCCCCAACTCCTCGGCACAGGGCTAAGACTGCATTAATGTAAGTCATCCAGAAAGCTGTCCCACTGGGGCATGACTGCATTAAGTTCACTATATTAAACCTCTGAAATTAATAATAGTTTGTGATTACAGCAGACTTCTACATAAAAGTCTACACATTTTGTTCCATATTCCCAGCAGATGCAGCCAAAGGAGACAGATGGAGCAATAGAGCCTGTAATTTGTATTCCACCTCGGCTTCTGTTTGTGCTACCAAGGACCCAATAAAAATAGCAGTCAGTCATTTTCTAACTACTATCCACCCACTCACTCGCCGAGGGAGTCGTACGCTCTTAAAATGGATATTCCAGGAATGAGTGGGTGCTGAGTAGGAGGTGCTGCTCTTTATCTCGAACAAGGAAGCAGACAAAGTAACAAGGAGAAATGATTCTCGCATTTATTAATGCTTTCATTGATAAAGATGCTATGGGGGTAAAAGCCGAAATATAAATCCTCAGAGTAACCATTTAAAAAGGGTCACTTCTTTCTCTCTTTTCTTTCTCCAAAGCGGTATGATTTTTTATTCTTTTCCAATAAATATAATATTAGGTGCTGGCCATTAGCTTCACAACCATGATATGTTTTTCTGTGTTTAGTGTAGCAACAGTGAGGAGGAAAAATGAATCAGTGAGAGTAGCATGAAAATATCAGCTCGGCATGCCTTACTTTCGACTACTTTAATAATGGAGCTATTGTAGTAAAAAGGACACTTCACACTTTAATTTCTGAAATTAAAATTATCTATTTGGATTAAAAATGTCAAAATCATCCAATTCTCAGTCTGACATGGTCAGGTATTTTTTTTGTGTGTGTGTGTATGTGTATGAGTGTTTATATGTGTAATAGGTATAGCTTAAGCAAGAAAACAGATTAGAGATCATTGGGGCATTTATAAGAGTGGCATTAGTAGTAAAAGCAGTAAGAAGATATTGAAAATAATCACTGAATACAGCTGATCCTTAAGTAATATCCTGCCGAACAGTAAAAACTGATTGCTGTTCATTTAGGTATCACTTTTGAAGCTCATTAATAAAGAATCATCAATGTGTTTTAAATAGATGAAATCAGCAGGTGATATGTAGTGTTTCACTATCGGGGGTGGGATTAATATTTTGCATACAGTTGCATGAAATTTCATATTTGTGCCTATGGGAGAATATTTGAAAAAAAATGATAGGGTGTTGCTTAGACACCGTTTTTCCGTAACAGCAGACATAGAACTCCTCTACACAGCATGACTGCTTCCAAACTGTTTCCCAACTGTACATGGATTCCCTGCCGTAGAATGCAAAAGTGCACTGTGTGAGAGCACTCGCCTGCAGAAAATCCAGACATTGCAGTGATCCACAGTTTATGCACGTTACACATCTTAAGACATACAGGGAATGTGTAAACTGGCAAAAATAACTTTCATTGACTTTCTTCCTTAATTAGCATTACTGAGTCCTGTTATTCAATGAGAAAACAAGGAGAAAGGCTATGGAATACAATAAATCATCACATGCTTTCTGGCAAAGTTATGGCAAATATGTTATTTTTCCAGCATGAGGCGCACAACTATCACTAAAACTATAGCAAAATGTATACAGAGATATTAGACTGAATATAATATATTGCCAACTGACTCTAAGCTACATAATCATTGCTTGGTAGAGTTGTCAACTGGTTATCTCCTTTAGGTTACTTTTTTTTTTAAACTTATTTGCTATTGAACAGGCCATTATGAAACAACAATCCCAAAGCTACAAAGTTTTATTTGCAAATTTTTGGGGTGGCCATGTGGGGCAACGTTGGCTCCTTCCATTGCTATATTGTATATGGCCTGGTTTGAGGACCAATTTGTTTATCTCTCGCGCTTCTTTTCTCAAGTGCTTAAATGGAAGCCATTTTTAGATGATATATTTTTGGTTTGGACAGAGGCTCGACCTGAACTTGATCAGTTTTTGGACAGTTTCCTCTTGTATTGAGCATGTATCTATAGAATTTTTGGATATTTTTCATTTGGGCGGTGCTATGTGCTGTATCGACACATAGCTCACCTGCTGTCCATCTAACCTGGATCTTCAATTCCGGGGTCATATGCGGCCCCAGCATTGATAATCCGGTTCTCACCACATAACCTGGAAGCCGCAGGAGCTACCGGGTAGCAGCAATTTTCAATGCTACCAACTTAGCATCTGCATCTGAAAGATAGGCAAGGAAAAACCTTGCCTATCTTTAAGGCACAGAGGGCTAAGCGGGTAGCATCAAAAATCGCTGCTACTCATTTAGCCCTTTCCTCCACCCCTGAATGCCCCCAACATGCCCCAATGCTAATTGCATAGCATCTACGTGCGTTAAGAACTTACCTGGGATTTTTGAAGACACGACCCCTGTAGGTGCTTTTTGAAAATCTCGGATAAGGCATTTACACGGGCAACTAGAGCAGTTACTCATGTAAATGCCTTCAGAAATGTCGCCCCAAGATCGTTTGGCCACAACCTTATTTTGAAAGCCAGTTGAGAGGAATACATTACTTTGTTTTCATAGCCACCATCTAGCTAGCCTTTGTTGATTATGTTCCTCAAAGGAGGATTTTTATAAACATGTTCTGGATTTAAAAACTCATCTGAGGGATCGGAGTTATCTGGCAGATGTCCTGTCTGAGCCCTAAAATGTGCCTCTAATGTCCATCGAGAATGGTTGTTCACCTCTCATTCATCTTCTGAAGAAGATCGTTTTGTAGGGATTTTGCCATTTATGCAGGGTGCTGCCTCTGTGTTTCAAAAGCACTGGCACCTTTTACAGCTTCACCAATGTTTCCAAAAAGGATTTGGCAGTGGCAAATACTCGGAGGAAAAATATTAAGGATCAGGTAGTGCGAGCAAGGCTTAGCCATTCCTTTCTTGGCTACAAGGCCTGGGACCACTTCTGTTTGTCAAAAGGGACATTTTTCATGAGATTGCTCCTATTATAAACAGGCAATATTGGTCCCTTTTTGATGGATTCATCTACTTCCAAGATATATTATACCAAGGGGTACACAGATTGCACCTTGGACCATGTAGTATAAATGTTGATATGTCCTTGTGGGCTGAAGTATGTGGGCCGCACTATTTGCCTGGTCAGACAGTGGCTGAGTGAACATAAGTTTAGGATTAGCAATCAGTGGTGTTGGCACCACTGGTAGATCATTGTCTATAATTGGATCACACTTTTGGTCAGCATCGATGGCGGATCATTCATTTTGTTCCTTTAAACTGGCAGGATGACAGGACGGCTCATCTTTGCAAACGGCGCAAATGGCGCTCATAATTGCAAACGGCGTTGTATTTTTCAATTGCAAACCTGACTAGTTTGAATTTGGAACTTGAGTGGCAATCTTTGCTATGATCTTCTGATTGGTTACATTGTTTCTATTTTCATCTTTTGTGACTGGATATTTGGTGCATTACTTAATTGAGGGCAGCCTGACCTCACCTACCTTTGTGCTGATTGGTCTTCAGTTGGCTCCCCCTAGCAAAGCATTTGGGTTTAATTGGTGTGACACAAGATGCCTGGGTTTGCTAAAAAGAGCACAATTTGTAAGTCTTTTCACTATTTGGATGAAAGCACGCTATTCTTGTGACCAATGGATTAATGTATCCTGAAGCATTAAATCATTGTGGTTCGCTATTTAATGTTTAAAATGGAAAGTTTGTATATAGGGAGAATTAATCCCTTTGCAACAAACTGACAAAAAAAGTATACAGTGTCTGCTCTGGTGTCCCGTTGATACCTATTATTGAATAGGACATTAGCAAGACCTGCATCTTCTGCTGTACATTTCTGCTGCCTCCTGTGGATTTCTCTCATTGCTGCTGTTAAACTGCCTGTCTCTATCTCTTCAAGGTTCTACAGGCATCCCCTGTGTCTGTTTCCTCCAGCTCCCGCCCACCATGGCTGCGTTTCACGTGGCTGCGTTCAATCAAGGTACCCCAGGCTCATATTAGACAGGCAAGCATGGCATTCAGCACCACCATGGCACACACCCAAGGAGCAGGACGTGCTCCTTGGGCGATACTGGGGGAAACAAGGCTGCACTACCATCTGCATTGTCCTCCACGCATTCCAGGAAATGCCTCCGTGACATCTCGGGTCAGTATTCTTCACATCTCTTGCAGACACCTCATACACCTATTTGGATCCTTTACTTCCTGACCATACTTTCAATAGCTACTATTCCTGTTCTTTGGGGCTGTTGCCCCACCTGCATTTGTTACTCCTACCTGGCCACCTCGCTCGCAATATGGCTAATCTTTTGCCCTGTCTGCCCACTCTGTTTCCATCCCCTTGGCAGCCCTCAGCAATGTCCTATATCTTTCTCTCCTTAGCTCTCTTAAACTGTCGCTCACTTTACTCCAAAGCACATCTTATTCAGGACTTGACTCTTCAGCACTCCCTGGATGCCTTGTTTCTTTTGGAAATCTGGCTCCAAGAGGGGGAAGAAGCCCTCCTTCACCATTGCCTTCCTTCAGGGTATTCTGCCTTCCTCACATCCCATTCAGGTTGGAGTGGAGGGGGCATGACAGTCCTCCACCGCACCTCCCTTCTTCTCACTGAGGTTCATCCTCCTCCACACTACCCTGAATCCCGCTTGGACACCTCTCTGCCCATCCATTTTCTCTTTCTCTATGCTCCGTCCTCTCTCTGCCGGGATGAACTTTTGATCTCACTCTCTGAAACCTCTCTCATATCCCCCCACTTGGTGATCTTAGATGATTTCAATGTGCATCTTGATCCTCCCTCCAGGCCCAGAGACAAAGCTCTCCTTACTCTGTTGGAAGACTTATATATTCGTCAGCACATTTCCTTTCCCACTGATGATGCAGGTCACACCCTGGACCTCATTCTTAGACTAATCAGCTCTCCATTTCTACCTTCCATCATCTTTATCTTCCCATTTCCCTGGTCAGATCACTTCTGTTTGCTTTTCTCTCTCCCCCTTCCTCCTGTATTTCCAAGATATTTAGCCAGCATCTCCTCCTCTAGACTTAAACACCATATTACACCATCCACACTCCAGCAGTTTCCCTCAGCTGACACTCTCCTTCCTTCTAACTTCTTCTCTCTTCCAGTGAATACCCAGCTAGAAACCTGGAATGCTACACTGTCCTCTGCCTTTGATCAGGTAGCCCCTTACACACTGTTCCCTCTGCTCATTCGACTACCCACCACCCCTGGTACCACCCCGGCCTTTACCTTCAATGCACCCATCTCCACCATGCTGAATGTCTCTGGCACAAGTATCCCTCCCCAGACTTTCTCACCTCCTTCCATCTGTGCCATCACCAATACCACTCCATGATTCATGCTGCTAAACAATCTTACTATTCTGATCTGATCGCCACCTCTTCCAATTCCTTCAGTCAGCTTTATCGGGTGCTTCATTCCCTTTCGGCAACCTACATCAGCTGCTACCCCCCCCCCCTCCCACACCCCGCCCCAGACCCAGACCTTCTGGCCACTTTCTTTTCCAAGAAAATCCATTCCTTACATTCCACCTTTCACTTCCGTCCCTCCTCCTTTTCCCCATGCCCTGCCTCTTCCCCTATTTTCCTTTCCTTCCTTTCCCCCTTTCCAGCCTTTTCACATATCTAGCACTCCTCCCATCCATCTCAATACCACCTTTGCACTTCACCCCTGCCAATCTGGATTTAGAACTGGCCATAACACAGAAACCATCCTCCTCTCCTTCTTGAACGAGCTCCATCAGTCAAACGAACAGGGTGATTTCTCTCTCGTGGTATCTCTGGACCTGCCCTTAGTCTTTGACTTAGTCAACCACTCTACACTCCTCACTTGTCTTCATGATCTTGGGATTCGTGGAACTGTCCATCACTGGTTTCACTCTTTTCTTTCTACTCACACTTTCTCTGTCCTCCCTTACTTTGTCACTCCTTCACTTCCCTATACCAAATGTATGCCATCTGACCTTTCCTTTCCTTTCTTTCCCATCACTAACCACACTTGTTCTGTCACTCATCATGTCTAGACTCGACTATTGTAATGTTACTCTAGCAGGCTTGCCCCAATATCAACTCCACTGATTACAGCTTATTCAAAGCACTGCAGCTTGCCTCCTTACTCAGTCCTCCCACTCCGATCATATTACCCCTCTACTTATACATTTACACTGGCTTCCCCTTACATCCAAATTTACATACAAAATACTCACCACCGTTCACAAGGTTATCCATACTGGCACCCCTCAGTACTTTGCAGATCTCATTCACCTACATGCTTTGTCATGCCTTCTCTGGACCATCCATACAAACCATTTCTCACTTCCCTCCCCTACACACACATGCCTCAAGCTCATCCACCATTCTACATTCTTCATTTTGGGTCCTGGACTTTGGAACTCATTGCCAGTCACAGTTCGCACCAAATTGTCTTCAAAAATTCAGAGCCTTGCTGAAAACCCATCTCTTCTACCTCACCTTTGACCTTCCCGTCCCCCACCCCTAACTACCCTTTCATCTCCCCTGCTTGGCCTAACTCTGATATCTAACACCATGCCTACTCTTATACTTCCTAATCTTGGCCTTCTGCATTCTCCTTTCTTCCTCTTTCCTGTCTACCAATGGTGTTCCTTTCTATTTTCTGCTTGCAGACTAATTGATTTCTGTACACCACCCTGATGCTACTGTTTGGGCAGTCTATCAAATGCTGAAATAAAGATAAAGATCTGGTGTATTATATTCCATTTTTGAGGGATAGAGACAAAGCAGAGGCTGTACAGAAAAGGGCTACCTAAATGATGCTGGGTCTGCATCCAAAGCCTTGAGAGATGTAGAAATGACCATTTTTAGACTGGTTATAGAGCTCATGTACCTATAGTGATATTATCCCCATGGGCCTATAAGCCTAGTTTCCAAGGTAAAACGTGTATTATATTTCTTTCAAAAATTACTTTGGCAGTGTGTAAAGGGCTACTGTTTAAATATATTTGCACCTGTGTTGAAGAAGGTGCAAATATATATAGCAAAAGCATGCATGGGGGCTTTCACAAATCTGCCTCTTTTGCCTACAGAAGGGGTGGTGGGCAATTTTAAATGTGACTTTTGATATCAGTAAACAGGAGCTGAATCTAAATGGTTGATGCTAGGGATGGAAGGGGGCTGATTTGGGGGGGGGGGGCTGGAAGGGGGTTGATGTTGTGCTGGAAGTGGGATGATGTTGTTGGAGCTGCAGCTAGAAGGAAATTGATACTAAAAGGCTGATGCTGGGACTAGGAGAGCTGGGTTGGAAAGAAACTGATGCTGGGGCTGGGGCTAGGGCTGGATAGGGCTGATTCTGGAGCTGGGGATGAAAGTGGAAAGGAGCTGAGGCTGGAAGGACACTGATGAGGGGGTTGATGCTGATACTGAGACTGGGAGAAGGAGCTGGGACTGGGGATGGGAGAATGACACAAGTGTTGGGGCTGGGACAAGAGGATTGATGCTGGTACATGGTGGTGAGTGTGTGGGTGAAAGGGGCAGATGCTGAGTAATGAGATAGGGTTTCTGGTTTTCTGATTGTCAGCTTCAACTTCCTCTTTCTCCTCCCCTTCCCTCTCCTAGTCCAGCATCAACCCTCCCCTTACCCCTCTTGGCAAGACTGATCACAGAGAATTACACTGACCTGCAGGTAACCACACTAAGACACGAGAAGTATGGGATCTTGAGCCTGCCCTATGCACAAGGCTCAGCTTTGTCCTGTCACAACAGATTCAGGAAGTCTGCATAGAGGGTAGGGCACAACTGAGCCTTTTGCAGTAGCAAAAGCAGAACAACAGGTGGGATTTTTAGACTCCACCCACCGAAGAAGTCAGTGGTAGTATGCCATAGCAATAAGATCCCTAAACTCCAGGGGGGGGGGGAGGAATCCCCCATTCCACCCAGAAAACCCTAATGAGGACCCCACCGCTGAACCTTTTTGTAATTTGAAATGTCCTATGTGGCCTTTCTCTTGAAAAGATTTGGGGACTCCTGGGTTACAGTGTATAGGATGCTTCTACAACAATAATTAAAAAAGCAAATACAATGCATGCTAAAAAGAAAGTACAATACAAAAAATAATACCTAGCCCATAAAATTTACAACCGCTAAACACACTTCAGATGAACTTGTTGATCCATCCGCTGCGGCAGGAGATAACCTTTTCATTAACTTCCGTATGTTTAAGAGGATTAACTACAATTAAGTGGACTCCTACAGAAAAAGAGGAAATAATGTACTACTGCCTTTATGCTACAAATGCTATGGGGTATGTTTACTAAACGTTAATGGACATTAAGTGTTGCCACTGCCCATTCATTTCAGTGGACCATTGCAGCACTTAACACACATTAACGTTAATTAACCTTTAGTAAACATGCCCCTATATTTAAATTGAGAGGCAATACAAAGAGAGTCTGCCAAAAGAAAAAGTAATATTGCCACAAGAAAAAACTGCCAAAAGTGATGGATGCAATTTAAAGTCACTAATTTCACAAATGAAAGAAAAGAAGTACATGAATGATAGCATCTTAAATCATCTGTGATAGCATCTGTGGAAAAAGAAATATAGAGAGAAGAGACCTAGGTGGGAGCACCATAAGAAATGTATGTGCAGAAAAAGAAAGGAGGCTTCAGAAAAGAACAACAGAATAAAAGTTGACACAAAAGAGAAAGGAATTGGGGGGGGGGGGGGGGTCTGGAAAGGAGCCGTAGAAAAAGCTGGTACATAGGAAAAAGGAAGGGATCTGGAAAGGAGCACAAGAAAAATCTAACTCCCTTTTTAATGACTCTGACACTATGAAGGAAATGTCAGGTGTTTAATGTTCTTCATGTGTAATCATGTAATGACTGGGGATGGGGGAGTATGGGAGGGTTTTATGGCTTAATTAAGATGGGTTGGGGGTAAGGAGCGTGATTGAGTTTTATTATAGGATTTTTTTGTCATTGGTGCTGTTTTAGGTTGCTTTTAATTGTTTTATTGATTGTAAACCATTTTGAATGATATATAATGATAGTGGTAAATATAGTAAATGTTTTTAAATGAAAATTAAATTTAAATACTGGTATAGTCTACAGATCTCCAACTCAAACATAACAAAACAGATAGAGACTTGATCAATGATTTATTTATTTATTGACAAGATTTGATATAGCGCCATTCAGAAGCCCATCAAGGCAGTTTACAAAAGCCAGTGTTTCAGAAACACTACACAAACACACTACAAGAGCACAAAAAGGAAAGGCTGAATAGCACAAGTGAACCAAAACACAATGGATCAAAGAGGTGAAACAAAAAGGAAGCAAAAAGAAGAGCAAACCTGCACCAAACGCCATGTGCAAAACCACTAAGCCCCCTAAATGCCCTATTCATAAGCCACTCTCTAAGAGCCAGCTTGAACTTCATAGATGATCTGTCCATATGCAATTCAAGAAGCAAAGAGCCCCACATGACAGGCGCCGTGCAACTAAAAGCTGCTGCCCGAGTCCTCTCCAGCCTAAACTGAACTGGCAGTGGAACCCCAAGATAAAGCTCCTGCGATGATTGAAGTGTCCCCCTGAGAAATAGGGAATTACCAAGGCAGCAAAATTAAAGTGAGATCCTGTATAAAACACCTTATGTACCAACAGGAGGACTTTATATTGGAGCCTCCAAACCACCATTAACCAACACAGCTCCTAAAATAACAGAGAAATGCATTCCCTGTCATGAAATAAGATTCTAGCAGCGGTATTATGAAGCAACTTAAACCTCTTAAACCATAAGAACATAAGATATGCCATACTGGGTCAGACCAAGGTCCATCAAACCCAGTATCCTGTGTGAGAGATAGTGAGTGATAGCTACCTCATATGACCCTATTAGGCGGCTGCCTAGGGTGTTAAGATTTTAGTTGCCTTTGATACAAAAAGAGTCTTGTAGTCATGTGGTAAGGCAAAAATAATATTAGGGCTTTATTCCCTGCCCTGAGGGGATATTCCTGGGATACAACAAACAATATGAAACAAAAGAACTGTCGCACAGAAAAATATCTTCTTTCCTTTAGGCACCATCAGCTGGCTGCTTTGCACACGTTCAACATAAAGATACAATACTATCAGATAAACAAATTGTACAATCCATGGGCACGGGTCAGAATTATAGCTGCTGTTCTCCCACTGCATTAACTCAGAGTCACTTACGACTGCATATGGGTCACACTCTTCACAGCTGCTGTCTTCCTTAAAACTCTCCTGTGAGTCATGGGCTAGCTTTTCTAGAAAGGGCTCTTTAAATCCAGGGCTCTGAATGCCTGGTATATTAAAAGCTTCCTTCTGGCTTTCCCTTCTTCTCCACGCTGGTGGAATTACTGTGTAACTTTCAGTGTCAAAGTTACTTCTGGTGCCACGCCCTTGCCTTTCAAACCAAACAGAACTTCTTGTCTTTTCTTTAGCAAAGCTAGGTTCCCACCTCTTAGCTGTGGTTCTGTCTCTTATATCTGGGCTTCTGGCAGCTCTCTCCTGGGCTCTCCAACTACCAGGAATCCTAGCAGGGTCCTGGGCACGATGCTGGCTGTTTCCTGCTCTGCTGCCACACCTACTGCTTCCTTCCCTCAGTGGATTTCCTCCAGCATGACGTGTGTTCACTGGATGTTGGCTTAGTCCTCCCAGGTCGCTGCCCCTACTGGCCTTCCCTGGTACTACCCTGCAGCTTTTATCCTTGTTCTCTTTGCATACTGCCTGGGTTTCTGAGAACAGGTGTTCCTGATTAGCCTTCCTGCTTCTAGCTACGTCAGGACTAGTGCAAGGACATTTTACTCTAATGCCTTTTTGCTTTTCTCGTGCTGAGTTTGTTTGCTGCTCAGCTAATTCTACATATGCTGAGTTTGTCTGCTGCTCAGCTAATTCTACATGAGCTGGGCTTGTTTGCTGTTCAGCTAATTCTACATGAGCTGAGTTTGTCTGCTGCTCAGCTAATTCTACATGAGCTGAGTTTGTTTGCTGCTCAGCTAATTCCACACGAGCTGAGTTTGTCTGCTGCCCAGCTGCTTCTAAGGTAAATTCTTTACTTTCCCTTAACTCCATGGGCTCTGTGCCAGCTGCTGTGTCACAAATCCCCCCCCCCTTAAGATATTACGGGATGGGGGACAACCGTTCCCACAGCACGTAATCTTTTCTGGACTCTTGACATTCACCCTGGACCGGCTAACTGCTGCTGTTCTCTTCTGCCAAGGTTTTAGTACATTTATATGGTACACCTGACAACGTCCTCTGTCATTCTCTACCATATAAGATACTGGTCCTTTACGTTCCACTATCATATAGGGACCTTTCCACTGGGCCTCAAACTTCGACCCAGGGTCTGCAACCATTACTACAACATGGTCGTCTATGGCCAGTTGTTGTGGTTTCTTGCCCCTATCATAATACCGCTTCTGGTACCGCTAGCTATTCTGCAAATGCCCTTCTGCGGCTTGAGAAGCCCTCTGTAAGCGACTTCTGAGCTTGCAGAGGAACTGAGGCACTCCCATTACTTCCCCTTCAGGCTCGACCCACTGGTCCCTTAAAATGTCCAGGACTCCCCTTGGGGCATGGCCAAACATCAGTTCATATGGAGAAGCTCCTAGTGAGGCTTGTGTACGTTCTCTACTAGCGTACAAAGCGAACGGGAGCATAATGTCCCAGTCGGTCATTTTCCCATCCAGCCCCCTTCTTAATATCTGTTTTAGGGTCTGGTTGAAGCGTTCCACAAGTCCATTGGTCTGTGGATGATAAGCGGCAGTTTTTATATGGTGGATGCTGAAAGCATCCCATACCTGGGCTAGGTATTTCGATACAAAATTACTCCCCCTGTCAGTCAGCATTTCCTTTGGGAATCCCACCTCGCAGAATAGCTTGATCAGTTCTAATGCTATGGACCTAGCTGAGATGTTTCTTAGGGGTATAGCCCAGGGGAACCTGGTGGCGTGATCCATTATCACCAGGATATACTGGAATCCCCTAGGGGTCTTTACGAGGGGTCCAACAATGTCCATCGCCATCCGGCGCACGGGTTCAGCTATTGTGGGGGTTGGTATCATAGGGACTCCTATGGGCTTGGTGGCGCTCACCCGCTGACAGGAGGGACAGGCCTCTCAGAACCGTTTTGTTTCCCTGAACACCCCTGGCCAATAAAAATGGGCCAGGATCTGGTCGAGCGTACCCTGAACTCCCTTATGTCCCCCAACGGGGTGGTCGTGGGCCAGTCTCATAACGACTGCTTTAAAAGTTGTAGGAACCACTAATTGTTTCCTAACAGCACCTGTTTGGGGATCGTTGCTCTCCCTGTATAATATGCCTCCTTCCATAAGGAACCTGGGGAGCACGTCCCTACCCGTCTGAGCAAATTCAAAGGCATGCTTTAACACTTGATCCACCTTTTGTTCCTTTGGAAAAGAAGGGAACTTTTCGACAAGGTCCTGGTACCTGCATGCTGCCTGGATTTCTGAAAACAGGTGTTCCTGTTTAGCCTTCCTGCTTCTAGCTATGTCAGGACTAGTGCAAGGACATTTTACTCTAAGGCCTTTTTTGCTTTTCTCGTGCTGAGTTTGTTTGCTGCTAGGCTAATTCTACATGAGCTGGGTTTGTTTGCTGCTCAGCTAATTCTACATGAGCTGAGTTTGTCGGCTGCCCAGCTGCTTCTAAGGTAAGTTCCTTACTTTCCCTTAACTCCATGGGCTCTGTGCCAGCTGCTGTGTCACACCTGTTTCCAACAGTGGCCAATCTAGGTCATACGTACCTAGCAGTTTCCCCAAAAGACACAGGTTCCGCAATGCTTGTACTAGATCAAGCATTGATATCCTGGGTCCCTTCTTAATAATGGTTTATGGACCTTTCCTCCAGGAACTTGTCCAAACCTTTTTTTAAACCCAGCTACACTAACAGCCTTTACTACATCCTCCGGTAACAAATTCCAGAGTTTGATTACACGTTGAGTGAAAAAAATATTTTCTTTTATTAGTCTTAAATAGTTTACCCTGTAGCTTCATTGCATGTCCCCTAGTCTTTCTATATTCTGATAACGTAAACAGTCGATCTACGTTTACCCGTTCCACTCAGTTCATTAATTTATAGACTTCTATCATATCTCCCCTCAGCCGTCCCTTTTCCAGGTTAAAGAGCCCTAACCTTTTTAGCCTTTCTTCATAGGAGTATCCTTCCATCCCCTTTACCATTTTGGTGGCTATTCTCTGAACCTTTTCTAATAACACTAAATCCTTTTTAAGATATGGCGACCAGAATTGCACACAATATTCAAGGTGTGGTCTCACCATGGAACGGTATAGAGGCATTATAATATCTTTTGTATTATTTTCCATTCCTTTCCTTATGATATCTAGCATTCTATTTACTCTCTTGGCTGCCGCTGCACACTGGGACGAGGGTTTTAAAATGTTATCCACAATGACGCCTAAATCTTTTTCCTGGGTAGTAGTTCCTATTGTGGAACCTTGCATCGTGTAACCATAGTTTGGGTTGTTCTTCCCTAGGTGCATAACTTTGCACTTTACCACATTAAATTTCATCTGCCATTTTGATGCCCAGTCTTCCAATTTATCAAGATCCTCTTGCAATTTTCCTCAATCCTCTTGGGTTTTAACAACTTTAAATAGTTTTGTGTCATCTGCAAATTTGATAACCTCACTCGTTATTCCACTTTCCAGGTCATTTACGAATATGTCAAAAAGCAGAGGACCCAGCACAGATCCCTGGGGTACACCACCATTCACCTTTCTCCATTAGGAAAATTGGCCATTTAGCACAACCCTCTGCTTTCTATCTTTTAACCAGTTCCTGATCCACAGTAATACACTGCCTCCTATCCCATGACTCTTTAGTTTTGCCAAAAGTCTCTGATGAGGGACCTTGTCAAAGGCTTTCTGAAAGTCCAGATACACTATATCAACCGACTCACCTTTGTCCAACTGTTTATTCACACTTTCAAAAAAACATAATGGATTAGTAAGACAAGATCTTCCTTGTCTAAAGCCATGTTGGCTGTCTCTCATTAGGCCATGGCTATCTACATGCTGAGTAATTTTATTCTTTATGATGGTTTCTACCATTTTTCCTGGTACTGACGTGAGGCTCACCGGTCTGTAGTTTCCCGGATCACCCCTCGAACCCTTTTTAAAAATTGGTGTTACATTGGCGATCCGCCAATCTTCAGGTATTAGAGATGATTTTAATGATAGTTCACAGATTACTAAGAGCAGGTCTGCAATCTCATATTTACGTTCTTTCAACACCCTTGGATGAATAGCATCCAGCCCAGGTGATTTGCTACTCTTCAGTTTATCTAATAGTTGTAATACATCTTCCCGATGTATCGATATTTCCTTCAATTCTTCCGCACCTTTAAATGCCACTTGAGTCATGGGTAATATCCCTACATCTTCCTCAGTAAAGACCGAAGCAAAGAATTCATTCAGTCTCTCCGCTATCGCCTTGTCGCCTCTTAGTGCCCCTTTAACTCCTCTATCATCTAATGGTCCAACTGACTCTCTCACAGGTTTTTTGCTATGAATGTACTTGAAAAAATCTTCATTTCACGTTTTTGCTTCCGCAGCAAGCTTCTTCTCAAATTCTTCCTTTGCCTTTATCAATGCCTTGCATTTGACCTGCCAGTGCTTGTGCTGTTTCCAGGTTTCATCGTTTGGCTCTTTTTTTCCATTTCCTGAAAGATGCTTTTTTGGCAAAAACAGCCTCTCTGACCTCACCTTTAAACCATACTGGCAGTTTTTTGGACTTCCTTCCACTTTTCTTAAAGCGTGGAATACAGCTGGTCTAGGCTTCCAAGATAGTATTTTTCAACAACACCCAAGCTTGATGTAAGTCTTTAACCTTTGAAACTGCTCCTTTTAGTTTTTTCTTAACTATTTTCCTCATTTTATCATAGTCTCCCTTTCGAAAGTTAAAAGGTAGTACTGTAGATTTCCTTAATATTCCCTCCTCCACTAATTAAATCAAAGGCGATCATGCTATGATCACTATTGCCAAGTGGCCCCAACACCCTTATCTCTTGCACTAGATCTGGTGTTCCACTAAGGACTAGGTCTAATATGGCTTCCCCTCTTGTCGGTTCTTGAACCAGCTGCTCCAAGAAGCAGTCATTTATGTCATCTAGAAACTTTATCTCCCTAGCATGTCCTGCCGTGACACTGACCCAGTCGATACCGGGGTAATTGAAATCGCCCATTATTATTAACGCGCAGTAACTTTTGTTAGCTTCCTTGATTTCTTTGAGCATTTCATCATCCATTTGTTCATTCTGGCCAGGCGGTCGATAGTATACCCCCACCGCCATCGCCTTCCCCTTTTTACATGGAATTTCAATCCATAGAGATTCTACAGCAAATTTTGTTTCCTTCAAAACTTTAATCCTTTCTGACTCAATGCCCTCTCTAACATAGAGTGCAATCCCTCCACCAATGTGATCAGCTCTATTATTACGATATAGTTTGTACCCAGGTATCACAGTGTCCCACTGGTTGTCCTCCTTCCACCATGTCTCTGATATTCAAATCACATCTAACCTCTCATTTAGTGCTATATATTCTAACTCTCCCATCTTATTTTTTAGACTTCTAGCATTTGCATACAAGCATTTTAAAGACTGTATTTTATTCATATTAATTTTGCTATTGGTAGACATGGGTAATTTGGGATCTTTAAGCTGTGTCTGCTCCATACTCGAGGGCATTTGGGCTACTTTACTCTTTTTTTTGGAACCTCTCTGCTTTTGGTAGTATCCTTCAAGGATACATTCTTCCGAACCATCCGCTCTTGGGCGACTGTCGGCTTTCCCCTATTATCTAGTTTAAAAGCTGCTCTATCTCCTTTTTAAAGGTTAATGCCAGCAGCCTGGTTCCATCCCGGTTAAGGTGAAGCCCATCCCTTCAGAAGAGACCCTCCTTTCCTCAGAATATACACCAGTTCCTAACAAATCCAAACCCCTCACCTCTGCACCATTGTCTCATTCACGCATTGAGACTCCGGAGCTCTGCCTGTCTTTTGGGTCCTGCACGTGGAACGGGAAGCATTTCGGAGAACGCTACCCTGGAAGTTCTGGATTTCAACTTCCTACCTAAAAGCCTAAATTTAGCCTCCAGAACCTCCCTACCACATTTTCCTATGTCATTGGTACCGACATGTACCAAGACAGCAGACTCCTCCCCAGCACTATCTAAGACCTTATCTAGGTGGTGCGTGAGGTCCGCTACCTTCGCACCAGGCAGGCATGTTACCAGGTGATCCTCACATCCACCAGCCACCCAGCTATCCACATGCCTAATGATCGAATCACCAACTATAACAGCTGTCCTAACCCTTCCCTCATGGGCACATGGCCGTGGAGAAATTTCCTCGGTGCGAGAGGGTTTTACATCACCAGGAGGACAGGTCCTAGTTAGAGGATCACTTCCTGCCACACCAGGGTGATTCTGTCCTGTCACGTGACATCTCTCCTCCATGGCTACAGGGACGCTGCCAGACTGGAGGTGGGACTTCAGGACTATATCCCTGTAGGTCTCGTCTATGTACCTCTCTGTCTTTCTTATGTTTTCCAAGTCTGCTACTCTAGCCTCTAGAGAACGGACTTGCTCCCTAAGAGCAAAGAGCTCCTTGCACCTAGTGCACACGTAAGACCTCTCACCAACTGGGAGAAAATCATACATGTGACACTCAATGCAAAAGACTGGAAAGCCCCCATCCCACTGCTGGACTGCTGTCTGCATCTTAGTTTTAAGTTTTTGTTTAGATCTTTAAGTTCTTTACTTACTAAGGGCTGCTATGGATATTTATACCAATAAAACTGTACCTAATACGTTTAATATACCTTGTTCACCTGAAGCTTAATTAATCTCAGGTCCTTTGTGTATTGCTGATTTGGGTAACAAGCTTCACCTGAGAGCACCTCCTGTCTTATAAGATGTGTAATTACCTATAAAGCTACGATTATCCCAGGGGTGGGTGGGTGTGGGGAGGGGGGGAGGGAAATAACACTTATTAAAAGAGGGCTGCTACACAGTACCCTGTCCTGTGCTGCTGAGGTAAGCTATATTCTTATTTGATTTAAATTATAGCTCTTTGCTGCTGCTAGGCTCTAACTTATTATGAAATTTAAACTACAAGCTCTCTGCTGGGTTCTAAATTTAACAGAAAGCTCTCTTCTGTGTTTTAAATTTAAACTAAAAGTACTTTGCTGATACTAGGCCCTGAGTGACTATTAAATTAAAACTATAAGCTCTCTGCTGGGTATGAAATGTAACCAGAAAGTTCTCTTCTGTGTTTTAAATTTAAACTTAAACTGCTGCTAGTAGGCCCTGACTGATTTAACAAAAAATAGTGGGTTCACAGATTAAATAGCTTTAATAGAAAGAATTCCTTTCAGAAAATTCCCAGAAGTATATACTCACAGTTGCAGATCTCTCTCCAGAAGTAACAGTCCCTTTTTCTAGTCCTTCAAGACTCAAAGAAGGGCTCATCTGGGATTTGAACCCGGGACCTCTCGCACCCTAAGCGAGAATCATACCCCTAGACCAACAAACCATAAGCAGAAACCCCAAGCAAAAGAGAATCACAATAGTCAGTTCTGGAAAAGATGAATGCATGCATTAACGCATTAAGATCTTTGCTTTTCAGACAGTAATGCAATGAATGGACCAACCACAATGAGGCAAACACCTGCTTCACCACAGCAAAAATATGGGCCTGAAAAGACAACCGAGAGTCCAACAAAACCCCCAGTGAATGTAAACATTCCTTCACGGATACAGAAATACCAGTGACCACTGGCTTAAAGGAAGATACCAAATCATATTTTGAAAGCCAAAGTGCCTCCAACTTGGCAACATTGAGCAAAAGTTTTTATTTTGAACAAGCCACATCATAATCGTTCCAAAAGCCTGGTCAAACAGAATTTGAAAAGAACTGTTCCAAGAAGAATGACTGATTAGGATTTGAATATCATCTGCGGAAAAAAAAGGACCAAAACCAAAATTCTGCATTAAATTCCTTAAGGGGGCCAAGAAAATATTAAAAAGCAAAGGGGCCAACACTGACTCTTGAGGAACTCCCAGATTCAAGAGGATAGCACATTGAGGAATGGGCCTCCACAGAAACTAGAAAAGACTAGGAAGAAAAATAAGAGGAAAACTACTGAAATGCCAGATTAGTCATACCAATTTTCTGCAGCCTTCCAAGCATAAGACCATTATTGCACATATAGATAGTCATGGCTTAATGGGAGACAGTCAACATGGCTTTAGCCAAGGAAGGTCTTGTCTTACTAATCTGTTATGTTTTTCTGAAGGTGTGACTAAACAGGTAGACAAAGGTAAGTTGGTTGATATAGTGTATCTGGATTTTCAGAAAGCCTTTGACAAGATCCCTCATGAGAGACTCTTGACGAAATTAAAGAGTCATAGGATAGGAGGCAGTGTCCTATTGTGGATTAGGAACTGGTTAAAAGATAGAATGCAGATGGGAGGGCTAAATGGCCAATTTTCCAAATGAAGAAAGGTGAATAGTGGAGTACCCCAGGGATCTGTGCTGGGTCCGCTGCTTTTTAACATATTCATAAATGACCTTGAAGTGATAATATTGAGTGAGGCAATCAAATTTACAGATGACTCAAAATTATTCAAAGCTGTTAAAACCCATGAGGATTGTGAAAAATTGCAAGAGAATCTTGATAAATTGGAAGACTGGGCATCCAAATGGCAGATGAAATTTAGTGTGGACAAGTGCAAAGTTATGCACCTAGGAAAGGACAACTCAAACTATGGTTACACGATGCAATGTTCTGCATTAGGATCCACCACCTAGGAAAAAGATTTAGGCGTCATCGTAGATAACATGTTGAAACCCTCCAGCCAGTGTGCAGCGGCAGCCAAGAAAGCAAATAGAATGTTAGGAATCATAAGGAAAGGAATAGAGAATAAAACAAAGGATATTATAATGCCTCTGTATCGTTCCATGGTGCGACTGCATCTTGAATATTGTGTGCAGTTCTGGTTGCCATATCTTACAAAGGATATAGTGTTATTTAAAAAGGTACAGAGAAGAGCCCCTATATTGGTAAAGTAGATGGAAGGATACATCTATGAAGAGAGGCTAAAAAGGTTAGGGCTCTTTAACCCAGAAAAGAGACAGCTATGATAGAGTTCTATACATTAATGAATGGAGTGGAACGGGTAAATGTAGATCGATTGTTTATGCCATCAAAATATAGAAAGACTAGGGGACATGCAAGGATGCTACAGTGTAACCTATTTAAGACTAATAAGAGAACATATTTTACACTCAACATGTAATCAAACTCTGGAATTCATTACCGGAGGATGTATAAAAATGCTGTTAGTGTAGCCAGGCTTAAAAAAAGGTTTGGACAAGTTACTGGAGGAAAGGTGCATAAACAATTATTAAAGGGGACTTGGGAAATCCACTGCTTGCCCCAATACAAGCATTGTGAAACCTGTGTCTTTGGGGGAAACTGCTAGATACTATTAGAAACAGGATACTGGGTTTGATGGACCTTGGTCTGACCCAGTATGGCATATCTTATGTTCATATAATCAATAAAAATGAATACAGAGCTAAATTCCATTTGAATAGCAAGATCAGCTGCCCCTTCTACCAATAGGAGTACCAACAATGCCATCTCAGTACTATACCCAAGCAGAAAACACGACTGTCTTGGGTACAAGGCATCAGTAGCCTCCAAAATGTCTGATAGCTTCTGGAATGCCACCTTCTCCATAATTGTAGCCAAAAACTTAAAATTGAATATCAGTCAATAATTGGAGGGAAGGAATAGATCCAATCCCAGCTTCTTAAGATGAGGGTGGACATAGCTTTCCTTCCAACTAGCAGGCAGCACACTTTCCATATGGCTAGAGTTAACTAAAGTCAGAATTTGAGGGGCCAGGAAAGAGGTGATCTTTTTCCAAAGCCTCACCATAAAGGCATGGGGCAGAAGTTGGGGCAGACTCACTGAAGAAAGATTAGTGTCTGAGGATCTGAAGGTGGCAGAACAATGCGACAATGCAGTAACCAAATCCAGAAGGATGCTGGGCTGCACACGCAGGGGAATAACCAGCAGAAAGGATGGGGTATTAATGTCCCTGTACAAGATGTTGGCGAAGCCTCACTTGTGTACTGTATTTAGTTTTGGAGACAGTACGTCACAAAGGATATGAAAAGACTTGAAATTGTTCAGAGGAAGGCAATCAAAATATTTGAAGCCTGTACCTGAAGATGTATGAGAAGAGACTTGAAGACCTCCTCTGCTCAGTACTTCATAGGCCTCTATCATATCTCTTTTCAGCCATCTCTTCTCCAGGCTGAAGAGCCCTAATCTTTTAAGCCTTTCCTCATAGTGGTGTTCATCCATTTCCTTTATCATTTTGATCACCATTTTCTGTACCTTTTGTACATTAATCAACTGGCAACTCCTGTTTTCTCATATAGCTTTGGAATTGTAAACTGACCTCTTAAATATCTTGAAAACTGGATTTCTGAACAAGCAAGAGCATGTCAAGGCTGTGCATTCCTTTAGTTGAAGGAGAAATGGATCTTATAGAAGCTGATTATATATTTAGAGCTTTTATGCCTACTTAACATTATTAACTGATCTAGATATGCAACATTTATTGAAATATGAAAGTAAACGTCCAGAATCTGTCTCCATTATCAAACTTATACAAGCATTCCATTGAGCAGAAGGCATAGGTGATAATCCAACAGTATACACAGGAAAGGAAGCAACAGGATTTGCAAAACAAAAGAAAACACTCTTCAGAGGTTTAGATCAGAAAATGAGGAACAAGTGGCAAATGTATAAATACAGTGGAAAATAAAAAGTATTACTCCAAGAACCATTTGTTGATCAAAACCGGACACATGAATGGCTAAGGAAAGGCAAACTGAAACTGAAAGATGAGAAACTGATAGTTGCAGCCCAGGACAGTAGATTATGGACAAGATGGTTTACCGCATGTATAGCAAAAACTAGGAAAACTGACATATGTAGATTATTTTAAAAAGCAGATGAAAATGGTCACTCATCTCTTAGCTGATTGCAAAGTCCCATAGCTGAAAATTTCAGAAAGGGAAAAATATACAGTAACTGCAAATCTCATCAATTGGAAGCTCTCCTAATATTATAACATTACTGTATTGGAAAAGCACTGGGATCACGATCTTAAGACAATAATTAAGAATGACGAGGTCATGATCACCTGGGACATTTCCATTCTGACTAATAAAAGCTATATGCAAGGAAAGTAGACATAGTCGTAAAAGAGAAAAACACCACAATGGCATTGATAATTAGAGGTGTCAGTTTCAAGTCATTATTCTGTGAATCATGTGGAGACGATGAAGAATATCAAGTACCAAAAGTAGCCAGAGACCAATAATATGTAGCAGAAAGATACAGAGATATTTCACAATGTCTTGGGTACTACAGGCTTGATTTAAAGGAATTCCCAAGCACACCCTAATAAATTGCCTATACATTTGACATCTTATTGCAGGATTTAAAAGTGCCAGGAATGTATTTGTGGATAGAGACATTGAAAATGCGAAAATGCTAAACAAATACTTCTGTACTGTTTTTACTAAAGAAAATCCTGGAGAAGGACCATCTGTGATTGACAAATATAAAAATGGGAATAGATACCACACCATTCACAGAAGGCGATGTGTTAGAACTGCTTACAAAACGGAAAGGATACATCCCAGGATATTGAAAGAGCTCAGGGATGTTCTTGCAGGGCCGTTAAAGGAAGTTTTTAGTAGATCCTTGGAGACAGGAGAAGTTCTGCAGGATTGGAGAAGGCTGATGTACTACCTCTTCACAAAAGTGGTAATAGGGAAGAAGTGACAAGCTACAGGCCAGTAAGCCTTACCTCGGTGGCAGGAAAAGTAATGAAGACTCTCCTGGAAGAGCGAATAGTGGACTTTCTCAAAACCAACAGGTTGCATGATCCAAGGCAGCATCGTTTTACCAAAGGACGATCTTGCCAAACAAATCTGATTTGAGTTCTTTGACTGGATGACCAGAGAATTAGATCAAGGGCATAATATAGATGTGATCTACCTAGATTTCAGCAAAGCCTTTGATACTGTTCCTCATAGGAGGCTTATCAATGAACTAAACAGCTTGGGGATGGGTCCCAAGGTGGTGAACTGGATCAGAAATTGTTTGACTGACAGATGACAGAAAGTGATGGTAAATGGAACTCACTCAGATGAAAGGAAGGTGATTAGCAGCGTGCCCAGGGTCATTGGACCAGTACTGTTCAATGTATTTGTGAGTGATATTGCTGAAGGACTGAATGGAAAAGTGTGTCTTTTTGCAGATGACACAAACGTTTGCAACAAAGTGGACTCCTCTGAGGGGGTGGATAACATGAGGAAAGATCTACAAAAGCTGGAAGAATGGTCTAATGATTGGCAGTTAAGATTTAATGTGATGAAGTGCAGTGTCATGCACTTGGGATGCAGAAATCCAAGGGGTGAGAGGTTGGTGTGCATGGGCCAGGAGAAGGACCTCGGAGTGATTGTTTCTAAGGATCTCAAAGTGGTGAAATAGTGTTACAAGGCAGTGGCAAAAGCCAGAAAGGTGCTGGGTTGCATACAGAGAGGAATTACCAGCAGAAAGGAAGAGGCAGTAATGCCACTATACAAGTTGCTGGTGAGACCTCATTTGGAATATTGTGTTCAGTTTTTGAGACCATATCTCGCAAAGTATATAAAAAGACTGAAAACCATTCAGAGGAAAGTGACCAAAATGATTTGGAGCCTGCGTCAGAAGACATATGAGAAGAGACTTGAAGACCTAAATATGTACACTCTGGAGGAGAGGAGGGGCAGGGGAGATATGATTCAGACCTTTAAATACTTAGAATATTAATGAACAAACAAACCTCTTCCAAAGACAGAGAAGCTGTAAAACCAGAGGATATAAGATGACTGCAAGGAGGAAAACTGAAAGGCAATGTCAGGAAATACAGAATTCAAAATGGCATTGGGTAGACACAGTGGATCCCTTTAAAGCAATAGGATAAAATCAAAATAAACATATCTCAACAAATAGGGGTGGCCTACACGGAGAGGTGGGTACACCCCTTAACAAGGCATGGGGAGGGGTGACCTGCACAGAGTGGTAGGTGCACCTACTCTTGCCACCTTGCTGGGAAGACTAGATGGACTATACTGGTCTTTATCTGCCATCATATATTATGTTAATATGTTATTATGAACTCCAGAAGGAGACTCTCTGTTACAATGCAAGTACTATGCTGAGTACTATGCAAGTACTATGTCAAGAGTTAGCAGATACTAAGGTCATAATCCACATATCCAAGCTGAGGAATGAGGCTCATTACTGCGACAGTATGCACAAAACTAACCCATTTTTGAGAGATTTCACCCTCCCAAAAGAACATCAGCAAAGGTAGGTCTTCAACCCCCTTTTGAATTAAATACATCAACTAGTTGCTTTTTGGGGAGAGCATGCCAAAGATGGTCTGCTAACTGAGAAAGCTCTCTCAAGATGCCTCACCAATCGAACCTCCTTAACTCTCAGAATAGATTCCTGAGAAGGTAGATGAAAATTTGGAGCATAATCTTGAATCATGTCCTAAAGATACAGAGAGGCATACTGAATCCAAGCCTTAATAATCAGCTTCAGGACATTGTACTGAATATGAAAATACTTTGGCAATCAATGCATCCTAGCCAGAACAGGGGAAACCAGATCATACCTTGTCAGCTCCTCCACTAGGTGCACCACAGTATTTTGAATCAACTGCAACTATTGGATTTCCCTCTGAGGCAAACCCAACAAAATGAAGTTTCAGTCATCTAATTGCAGTAGAACTTCTTGTAACAGACAGCAGATCCTCACATGTCAGTAAAGGTTGGAATTGACAAATCATCCTCAAAGCACAATAACTTGCCTGAACTATTACTACTAATCGCTTTTATAGCGCTACAAGGCGTACACAATGCTGTACATATAAATGTAAGACACAGTCCCTGCTCATCTGATCTTACAATCTATCAACCTCAAAATGTGTTTCAAATTGAAAATTGGCCCAGATCCTCAAATTTTGTTCCACTCTTAAAATACACCTTTTAAACCACCATCCAATTCCAAAGGTGCTGGCACCATATCAACTAAACACAAAATTTCGGTCTTTGCCCCATTCGCTGAAATGCAAATCCAAAAGCCAATCCCGAACCAATTTCATCTTTCCTTTAACCTCCTCAGCTATAGTAATAATGCCCTTCAGAAGGGGAATCAAAACTTGGATGTCGTCTGTATAAACATAAAAGTGCCCAGTATCTCCAGTAGCATTCAATCCAACCCCAAATCAGAACACAATCTGCATGTCCCAATCTGGCACACCAAGGAGGAGACTTTTTTTTCCAAAAATTCAGCAAATGCCACATAACCTACTGTTTAAGTGGAACACAAGGGCACATAGTAAGCTGCAAACTAGGGAAAAAAATCTTGCGAATCGTTAAGAGGTTTCTTGAAGGATTTAGGAGTCTATTAACAGCACTCAAATTATGGTGATTAGACGTGTATCCTTGCTTCCATACCATTCTCTGCTCAAGTAACTGCCCCTGTAGCACTGCTGGTTATGTTCTTAGGGGCAGTTTTCAAATAACCTGCATAATTGTAAAGTGCACGAGCACAGAAAGAAGAAATACCTGGATATGTTTATCTTTAAAATTAGCATAAATTACCCACACTAAAAATGTCACAAGCTTTAAGCCTGCTACTTTGCATAGGTAGCTGTGGAAGGTAAAATAAAATGCATAATGTTGGAAATTTCAAGTATGCAAGTTATTTTCCTTTCCTAATCTAAACACACCTATGGGAAGGCCTCCTTACCATTTGTTTAATACAGTATGGAAGCTCATATAAATTTATCCAAGGTGAGGAGGGCAATTTTAAGACAGGGCAATATAGGCATATTAATTTAGTTCAATCAAGTTTAGATTGCTTTGAAAATGGCCGCCTTCATGTGAAGTTCTACAGACATTAATGGTGACAAAGAAAGTCAAACAGGACCTCCAGTCATTTATTTCTTATTTGAAATGTGCAAGTGAAGGTCAGCAACAGATTGTAAGCAATTTTTTTTTATTGGACTAACCATATATTTTTGACAGGCTTTTGAGAGCTGTACTCTCTTCATTGGCTCTCTAAAACCTGTCAAAAATATATTATTATTATTCCAATAAAAAGGTATCACCTGCAACTTGTTTGTTGATCTCATTTGCACATATCCACATGGACTAACATGACAGCAACAATTTTCTGCTCTGTTAATTGAAGTAATCCTTTGATGGATTTAGGTATTTAAAATATACAAAAACACCCCTAAGCAAGGATATCTGGAGTATGATCGCAATCTTTTATATGTACTATTGTCACTCACTGTGGTACTTGAATTGTGACAAAGAGGGCCTCCTTCTGGAGTCCATACGATGTAACATGTATAGGCAATTTATCAAGGTGCGCTTGAAAATTCCTCTTAATCAAGCCTGGGCCACCTAACACAATGAGAAATATTTTGGTGTCTTTCTGCCATATGTTTGTAATCCCTGACTGCATTTTTGGTAGTTGAGGATCATCTCCCTCTCCATATGATACACAAGACAATGGCTTGGAACTGAGGCTTCTTTTTTTTTTTAAATCTTTATTTTCGTTTTATAACAACAAAGGAAAGGAAGACATACAGCTAAAAGACAGATACATACATAGAATGAGATACATACACCAAAGTAAACCCCTACCACCCCCCTCCCCCCTGCTTCTTCTCTAGAAAACTGATCAGTCCCGAAACGGGCGTGTACTGACATTATTGTGTTACAAAACCAAACGGTGATCTAAAACATGATGAGTGTATATTAAACAGACATGTCTGAGCAATGAGCAGATTGTACATAATCATTGAGCATCTGCCATTTAGACAAGCGAGAGTGAGTTTGGGTATGGGGAATAGCTCTCCGAGATATCTGCTCATATTTACTATATAGGCAGACAAGGTTCCACCATTCATTGACAGTAAGTCGAGAGCTATCCTTCCAATTCCTCGTGATTAAACATATAGCTATACCCAGCATGAAATCAAGGAGAAAGCGACCCTTCTTAGGAAGAGAGGGGACCTCCGCCACTGAGCGGAGTCCCACAATCTTCCAAGAAAGAGGCTCGTGGAGGTGTAAGATAAGTTGAATACGACCCCAGACCCGCCCCCCAGTAAACCTGTAGTTGAGGACATTCATAAATAACATGAGCGAGGGTTCCCACAGCAGTATGACAAGACCAACACTGGTCACTAGCAGTTGTGTGCCATTTGGCTATTTTTTCTGGAGTATAAAAGCATCTATGTGCAAAAAAGAAGAGAGTTTGGGTAATTGAGGCAGATCGGGAAACCCGCACTACTTTACTCCAGAAAAAGCTCCATTGCACAGGGGTTAAAGTGGTTTGCAGTTCGCGCTCCCAGGCTTGTTGGGCTCTACAAGTAGCAGTATCTGTACCCTGACATAATAGTTTATAAAAGTTAGAGGCTACCCCATGAGTACTACTAATAGAGTGAATTAGATCTAATAGCCCGTCTTCAGTAGAGACAGAGGGTGGCAGGATTCGAGCACTTTTGAGGCAGTGTTGAAGCTGCATCAATTGAAAGTAATGCTTCGCTGGTAACGCAAATTCCTTTTGTAAATCAGAAAAGGTTTTCCAACGAGCTGCAGAGAAGAGCTGTTGGGGTGTCCAGATCCCCCTAGAGTACCAGGGTTTCCATGCTATCGTTCTATTTAGGATTTGAATTCTGGGGTTGTTCCACAGCGGGAGTCCGTCCTGAGGACATACGTTGGGGCCCAGTGATAGAATGAGAGTATTAAAGGCCGCAAGAGTATCAACAATCATTGGGGGATGGCGGGTGTCTACTTGATAGGACATACCGGGGAGATGGATCAACGGAATTGGGTTACTAAGCTCCTCTTCTATGTCAAGCCAAACTGGTCTGCTGTCTGTCGAGGCATCTAGCCATCGGGCACCTTGTTTAAGTAAGAAGGCTTGATGATATTTGAGAAAATCAGGAAAGCGGGTACCCCCTAGTTCCTTCGCAGACTGTAGTTTTTGCTTAGCTATCCTTGGTGGTTTGCCCTGCCAGAGATAGCGGACGAGAAGGCCCTCAATATCTTTGTAGGTGTGTAGCGGGAGTAAGCATGGCAGCATTTCTAAAATATAGTTCACCTTGGGGACTATCATCATTTTCACAGTTTCTAGGCGGCCCCACCATGTAAGGGATAAGGGAGACCAGCGATTTGTGAGCTCACGGACTTTGGAGACTACCTCTTTGGCATTAAAACTAATAGTGTCTTCTAAAGGAGAACAGTAATGGACCCCAAGATATTTCACCATGCGGGATTGCCAAAGGAAAGGAAAGGCCTGCATGTCAGCCTCATGTACCCGGCGGTTCAGTGGGAATGCTACGGATTTGGTCCAGTTTATTTTATAGCCCGATAATTGCGAGTATCCATCAATCAGATCCAAGACAGCTGGAACCGAATCAAGGGATACGAAGAGCATAAGGTCATCTGCATATGCAGAGAGTTTAATCTCTCTGTGACTGAAGGGGACACCACGAATACGTGCAGACTGTCTAATAAGGAGGGCGAGGGGTTCAAGAGCAAGATCAAAGAGCATTGGTGATAGGGGGCAACCTTGACGCGTGCCTCTTTGGAGATTAAAAGGCTGAGACTTAATAGCATGTACACAAATACTGGCAACGGGTTGAGTGTACATGACTTGGAGGTATCGGAGGAAGCCCTCCCCAAAACCATACCATCGGAGAACTGCAAATAAAAAGGGCCATTCTAGGCGATCAAAGGCTTTTTCAGCATCTAGGGAAAGACCCACCCAGGGGTGGTCCAAGTTGGCAGCACTGGAGAGCACATGGCACAAGGTCCGAGCATTGTCAGCGGTGGATCGGCCGGGTATAAAACCGCATTGGTCGGGATGGATTAAGGTGGCCATCCTGTCAGACAGCCGGGAGGCCAAGATCGTTGCGAAGATCTTATAATCGGCATTAAGTAGGGAGATTGGACGATAGTTGGCGGTTAGCAGCGGGTCTCTGCCTTCTTTCTCAAATACTACCACATTAGCTGCAGAAAAGGATCCCAAAGAGGATGTATCTACCGCAAGGGCAGTAAAATAGAGTTTTAAGTAGGGTACTAAATCTGCACTGAACGTATTGTAGAATTCGGTCGGGAGACCATCAGGCCCGGCGGCTCGACCCGAGGCTGTGCGTTTTAGGGCAAATTGGATCTCTGAAGTAGAGAAAGGTTCATCTAGCGCATCCCTATCAGCTTCAGAAAGGGTCGGCCGCTGAATATCAGACAACAATCGCTCGAAGGTCTCTGATGAGAAATCACATTCAGATTGATAGAGACGGGTATAGAAATCCCGAAAAAGTTCTACGATATCGGAGTCTGTGGTCAGTATGCCCCCTCCCTGTGGGGCTCGAAGGGCCGCTACGCGTTTGGCTTCTTTTTGACCTTTCAAGGCGTTGGCTAAAAGTCGACCGGCTCGGTTGCTTTCACGGTAGTATGTCCCTCGTTGAAGCTCAATACTCTTAGAAGCTGCAGTTGAGAGGATTGCATTATATTGAAAACGGAGACGCTGTAAGCGAACTAAGACGCATGGATCAGTACGGGAAGTTAGAACTCGTTCGCCTGCTTTGATTTGTTGGTCTAGTATAAGTAGCTGCTGTTTGCGTTGTTTCCGCAGGCGAATTTGATAACTGGTGATCGTTGCACGAATGGCCGCTTTGAAACCCTCCCACCAAGCCCAATTTGCAGTATCCTGGGGTAAATTAAAATGGAAGTAATCTTGTATGGCTGCGCGAATTTCTAACTGGAACTCCGGCTGAGTTAATAGGGCTCTATCAAAGAACCAGGCCCCCGAATTCCCTTGGGGTGCAGTAGTGTGTAATTGAAAAGAAATAGCAGCATAGTCTGAAATATGTTGGGAGTGAATCTTTGCAGTGTCCACCTGGGGGACTAACAGTTTTGATATGAGAAAGAAATCTATACGAGACTGGGATTTATGAGGGGAAGAAAAGAAGGTAAAGTCAAGCTCATTGGGGTGTAGTAACCTCCATAGATCGACTAAAGCAAGATCTTTGATCATAGAGGTAAGCGTGGTATGACTCTTGGGGGGACCACTTGTCCTAGGCGGCTGTTTGTCAATCAGGGGATCAAGAACTAAATTGAAATCCCCCCCTATTATCAATGAGGTATTAGCAGAGGCCTGCGCAACCTGAGCAATGGTAGCAAAAAAGGCAGGGTCATCCACATTAGGAGCATAAAGGCATATACATGTAACTTCAAGGTTACCTATCTTGAGGTGAGCTCTGGACCATCTACCTGCTGTATCTGAGCTAGTCGCAATAATAGTAGCATGCAGAGATTTCCTAACCAGTATGGCAACCCCACATTTCTTAGAAACGGCTGGAGAATAGGCGGCCACCATGTAAGGTTTAATATTGAGTTTAAGAGTTTCCTTCGAATTTAAATGCGTTTCTTGGAGAAAAATCAGATCCGCAGCTTCATGACTTAGATAGCTTAGGATTTTCTTCCGTTTTATCGGATTATTGATTCCTTTTACGTTCAATGATAAAATCTTACATGGTGCCATCGAGCAGTAATAGACATTTTAGATAAGGGCGCTGTAAAACATACAACATAATCAGAAACTGTACAAAAATGATATAATCACCGAGTCTGCTGATTAATACACCCCATATTGAAAAGTATGTACCAAAGTAACTTAGAGAAGAAGCAAAACCCCCAATGAAAATGGCGACCATATGTCTGCGGGAGGAGGCCCTAGAGAGGAAAATAGAAACATAAAAAAAAAAAGAAAAAAAACCACCAGAGTCCATAATTAACACTGTCTCTGATACTCATCGAGGCTACGATGGGTAGATGGAGTCGGGTCACAGATATCATCAAGATAAGGCAACAAACCGCCCTCGGCAGACTTTTGCTGAGCCGCGGCAAATCCAGTATGGCAGGCACAGCGGACATGAGAATACTGGCAGGAATATTCTGGAAGTCAACGCATCAAGTCGGCTTCTTTAGCATCCAAAAACTCCGCTAGTAGATCAGGGTCCTCAAATGTTCTTGTCTGATTGTGAAGCGTGACTCGGAGCTTGGCCGGGTACATCAGGCCATAGCGTGCTTGTAGTTGTTGAAGCCTCGGCCGGAATTCCAGAAAGCGCTTTCGGCGGTCGACCGTGGGTTTTGCCAAGTCAGGATAGAAGGAGATCTTATGGCTCTCAAACTCCATATGGCCCTTTGCCCGAGAGGCACTGAGAATTTGCTCCACATGCTGATATCTCAAAAGTCGAAAGATGATAGGCCGCGGGGTCTTCCTGTTGAGCGTTATGTTTGTGGGTACACGATGAGCGCGATCGATCTCCAATTCTTTAGTAAAGGTGATTTGGAGCAAGGAAGGAAGGATTTTATATAAAAACTCCTTCATGTCTCCCGATTCCGCTCCCTCCGGTATGCCCACGAGTCGTAGGTTGTTGCGGCGCACTCTATTATTGCCATCTTCCACTTCTTTCTGCAAGGCCCGCACCTGACGTTCAACTTTGTCGAGTTTGGACAACCGGACCGCGTGGGAGTCTAATACGCTCTCCATTTTGTCCTGACGCGAAGAGAGTCCCTCTAGCCTGCCTTGTAACACACCAAGATCTTCCCGCAGCGCTCGGAGTGCTTCACCGTTTGACTGCACGAGGTCCTTAACTCCTCTTATCTCTGCGAGGATTTCCTGCTGCATTTCGGGGCCCTCGCGCAAAGCCAGCCCCTTCTGTGGAGACGGGGGTTCAGTTTTGGAGCGTTTGCCGTGAGAAGCCGCTGGAGATCCAAATTCCAGGCGCGTAGGTTTGGTCCCCGCCATCTCACCAATGTGCCCCGGCAAGATCAGAGCAGAAATTCAGGTATGTCCGGTGTTAATTCAGGATTCTGAGTAGGCCTCTCGGGAGCCTCAGCGTTATGCGACCATCCCGCTGGACATCGGGCTCCGCCCCCCGGAACTGAGGCTTCTAATATCAATAGCATTGTGCTGTTTTTCTCCTTCACCACTATATATGGTTTGCTTGAATACATCCTTTTATTGGTCAGAATGGGAATATCTCAGGTCTTCATTCTCCATAAATTCTTTTAGGATTGTGACCCTAATGCTTTTCTGGTACAGCAATGTTGCAGTGTTTACATTGTTTTCATTGAATTTGACATACCGATTTTTTTGTGCCTTTCTTTACAAAACCTTTCTACCATCAGTACTCCACAGCTAGCAATGAGAAGAGTAATTGCTTCTAGCTCTTTCTATGCATGCTGTAAACTATTTTATCCATAATTCACCATCCTGGGCTGTAACTATGGGTGTAATTTCTGCTATTTCCCCCCCTGCCAGACCCGGCAAAACCTCCCTATATGAACAGTGGGTTTGTACAGGGAGACCTAGACGGAGGTGGGAGGGGGCGTTCCGGAGGCAAAGTGAGGGCAGGGCATGAGCGGGTCGCGAACTGGATATGCAGGGTCGATTCAGAGGTCAGCCCTCTACATCCAGGGCCTTGAATCTAGACAGGGGACTTTTTTCACCTCAGAGGTGAAATATGTCCCTCTGGACGCAGTGTTTTGGTGGTGGCCGGCAGAAACAGGTGAGGTGGGAGTACAGGAAGTTCCCTGCAGCCAGACCCTGGCCATGGGAGGCTGCGAGGAAAGGAAGATTTCATCAGCGGCTGGCCTTCGTGGCTCTTGGATGGAGCCACGGTTCCAAAGTGATGGGACGTCATGGCCTGCGACTCCATTCAGGAGCCTGACTGAGCTAATCAGGTTGTGACTGGGTGTGCGGCCAGTCAGAATTGGGTCCCGGCCTGCACATTCAGACGCTAGACTTGATTCTGATTCCAAGGGGGCTGCAGGATCAGAATCTGGTCTAACCTCGCACAGCCTGATTCTGCCCAGACATACAGGGGCTGGATGGCATGAATGGAATAGGCCTCCACGTCTCTGATCTTTCGGTTTCTGTTCACATTTCCTTAGCCATTCATGTGTCTGGTATTGTCATGTTATTTGCAAGGAAATTGACATGCAGTAAAGAAATTGTCTCTGTGTTAACTGAATGGAAAGATATTAGGAATGTCTCCAACCATTAACTCAAAGGCTTTGCAGATAAAGGATAATTCTGTATGGCACAGCTAAAGTACCACGGAAAATTATTTATGTAAATCATGGTATTTTAATGAGTTACACATGGCTTATGACTGGGCACTATTCTAAAAGCTTCAACTACAGACTGATAGGCAAGTACAGGGGGAGGAGTTTGGTCAGAGCATAGTGGAGTACATATGTATACACATCCTTTACTACATAGGCCCCCAAAATTCATTTATACCTGCTATAGAACTGCTGTAAGTGGCTGCAAAAATATGAACCCACACATTTGCAGCCAATTATTCTAGTATTCTATGAAGTACAATCCACATAGATTTGACTTTATAGAATAGGCACCATCAACATGCATAGATTCACATGAAAATCAAAGACACTACTTATCCTTGTTAAAAGGCATTTTAGAAGGGACATCTAGGAAGAATCTGGGATGCCCCAGAGCAGAATGTTCAAAAAAACAGAAGAGAGGCAGCAATGAAAGGAGGCATATATATGCTCCTTACAAGGTCGGCCCATCCACTAGGTGGCTGCTGTTCTTGGCAGGCCATGCACTTTGGCATACATGGATTACCACCCCCCTGCATGCCAAGCCATGCTGCCCTTTCTCCTCATGCTGTGTCACATTGCAGCCCTCCACTGCCACTACTAAGCTTGACAGCAGGCCATGCGCTTTGGCACACATGGCCTGCCACCTCTGAGCTCCCAAAGTTATGTTGGAGGAGGATCAGAAGTTGTGGCCATGTGTGCCAAAGCACATGGCCTGGCGCCTTGCCGAGCTGCGCCGCCCCCCCAACCCTGCCACCAGAATCGCAGTAGCATGGCTCAGCATGGGAGGGCGCAGCTTGGCATGTGGAGGGGGTGGCATAACTCAGGGAGGTTGGCACGGCTGTGGCTTCTGACGGTCCTGGTGCCTTATGAAATTGCTTTGTCCCTATCCTGAAAAATGAACGTTGTGGTAAGGAAGCCTATCCTGACCTAGGGGAAAGAGAAAAAGGCAAAGAGTTCACCCTAGTAAAAGGGCCCCTTTTGCAAGGTCAGGGTAACAAAGCCACAACCTCACCTAGGAACCACAAAACCCCCAACTGGAACAGGTTTCATGTTTCCCCTAGTGAAATAAGGGAGAGTGAATATAGAACTAAGGTCCAAGACCCTTATGTCAGTGGGAGGAGTGGCCTAGTGGTTAGGACAAGGTACTTCAGGCCGGAGGGCCGGGGGTTCAAGTCCTACCTGGGGACAGCAATCTCAGGCCGGAGGGACTGGGATTTCTAGTCCTATAGGTACTCCTTGTGGTCTTGGGCAAGCCACTTAACCCTCCATTGCCCATGTTCCCTGTAAGAATTAGCGTATGTGTGTCATATCTCCTCGTGTTAAATGTATCTCCCAATTGACCGCTTTGACCCGGTGAAAAGCGGGATATAAATACAGCTAAAAAAAAAAATAAGCTCCCTGATTGCTCAGGTGCCAGAAGGCAGCGTGATCTTCGTCACCTGGGAAGAGAGGAGGTGGGGCTAGAACCCTGGAGATATAAGCCTATGCTAGATTATGGAGAAGGAGAAAGGGAAGGAGAGAGGGTGGAAGAAATGCCAGAAGCAAGGGCTGAGGCAAAGGCAAGAAGAGGAGAAAGAGAGAGAGAAGCTGATACAAGCCGAGGCACAGGTACGAGCCTAAGAAGCCTGATTAATGCTGAGCAGAGCAGGAGAAGCCTGACTAATGCTGGGCAGTGCAGAGGTGCAGGAGACACTCTCAGCTCTAACGAGAGGCTGTCAGTTGAGCCCAGTGAGCCAGAAGGAGAGTCAGAGTCTATGCAGCTAGGAGAGCCTGATGCTGAGCTGAATGATGAAGACACCCTCATGGATTGCTCTTTGTGCCAAGCCTTAGCCACAGAAGGATTGAAGGGAAGCCAGCCCTGAGAAAAAACCCTCCAGAGAAAGGTAACCATAAGAAGCAGGTAGATGGATTGAAAGTTCCCACATGGTAAAGAGGGTAAGTTTTACTAAGACATAAGAACAAGCTGGAGTTGTGAATTGTGCTTGTTAACCACCTGCTACCTGTGAGGTGAGACGGCAAGAAGCCAAATTAACTGTGAGGAAAAAAGCTTTCTTTTTGCTCTTGAATTTTCCTGAGAAACCTGAAAAGAACTTTGCTTGCACCTTGAAAGTTTGTTCCTGTTTGGAGTTTTTGTTTTTGCTTGTAAATTGGAAAACGGCCTGGAAAGGTTTGAGACTGGAAAAGAAGGCAAACTGCCACAGAAGAAAGCCAGTTTTGTCTTTTATGCTTTAACCAGCAAGGCTAAAGGAAGCTGGTAGCCTTGCTGTTAAAAGGCTATGTTTTTCTGAGCTGAAGAATACTTTAAGCCAGTGTTTTTCAACCTTTTTTGTGCAAAGGCACACTTTTTTCATGAAAACAATCACGAGGCACACCACCATTAGAAAATGTTAAAAAATTTACCTCTGTGCCTATATTGACTATATATAAAGTAATTCTCTTGAATAGGAATCAAACACTCACACACCAACACCCCTCCCCTGCTGGTTCACTCACACCACCACCCCACCTCAACTGCTTGTTCACTCACCCACCCCCCTGTCACTTACTCACCCCTCCTGCTGGGTCACTCACTCACTTACCCCCCTCCCCTGCTGGTTCACTCACACCATCGCCCCCCCCCTTGCTGGTTCACTCACACCACCCCCCCCCTCCACTGCTGGTTAACTCACACTCCGCCCCCCCTTGCTGGTTAACTCACACTCCCCCCCCCCCTTGCTGGTTCACTCACACACACACACCCCCCCTCTGCCCAAGCCGCTGCTTCTGCTTTGTACAGAGCAGCGGCTGCACTACACTTACATTGAAAAGTAAAGAGAAACTGTGTCAGGAGCCCTCCGGTCATCGCAGAGCTCGAGGAAGTGATGTCATGGGGGCGGGATCCTCACAGGCTGTCTTTCCTTTTCAAATTAACTTTATTGCAGCTAAAGTTAATTTGAAAAGGAAAGACAGCCTGTGAGGAGCCCGCCCCCATGACATCACTTCCTCGGGCTCTGCATGATCGGAGGGCTCCTGACACAGTTTCTCTTTACTTTTCAATGTAAGTGTAGTACAGCCGCTGCTCTGTACAAAGCAGAACCAGCGGCTGCACTGCTATAGGGAATCACGATCGCGTTCGCGCCGCGGACTTCGGCACAAAAGACGTTTTTTTGCTCTGGCCGCTCCCGATCTTGCGGCCAGAGCAAAAAACCGGCTTTTCAATGGCCGGTTTTACAACTGTGCCGGCAGCCGGCCTGGCCATGGAAAAACCGGCCAGGCTGGCTGAAAACCGGCCGGTTGGCAACCCTAATTTGTGAGCCGAGGCCACATGTTACGGATGAAATTGGAATTTTTCCCACGGCACACCAGACAATATCTCACGGCACACTAGTGTGCCGCGGCACAGTGGTTGAAAAACGCTGCTTTAAACTACCACTTTAGTTTTGGGTTTTTTGTTTTGCTTATAACCTGTTGTACTTTGAAGAAGCCTGGAGAAGTATGCCTGAATGTGGTATTTATGAACCTTTTTTGTGCTCAATAAATTTCTGTCATTGCCTTACCCCAGGAGCCCGACTACAGCTTTCTACCTGAAGCCCAGATATAGCGCAATTAAACTACATTTCCCAGAAAGCATTGCGGGGAACTAGTCAGTTAAGGCTGAAAGGGGAAAGTTCCTTATACAACCATGCCCCTCTAAACTGGAGGCGAGTGGCGAGGGCGTGACAACGTCTAGATAGAGGGTTCTGGAGACACCCCCATTGCACATAGCAAGGTCGGGCACGTGGGTGTGGGTGTCCTGGAATTGGACAGCCCCGAAATTGGGTAAATGGACACCCAACCTGGATATTTCAGAAGGGAGGCAACTACATCTGTGACTGCCATGTCCTTGTCTGACATTTCAGATACTCAGAGGTGCAGCACGGGCCTGCAATATTTTGAACCTTGTATTTACATGCAGGTTTCTATGGGCAGGAAATAACTGCAAGCAATGAAAATACATTTTGTGCTCCCCCCTAGAGACATTGCATCCATGAAATGAGCACTTTCCTTCATTTAATTCATGGTCAGAAGCAGGTATAGACATGGATGCCTCAACAACCAGGGCCTGACATGTTTATGGCATTCTAAAATTGCACCGCAACATGCATCTCCCTTGCTCCACCCATGGCACACTTCCACCATGCCCCCATACAACATGGATGTTCTTGTGCTGGGGATGTCCAAATACCCTGCTTCCAATGGCCCCAGGGACATCTCCTGTTTTGCACGTCTAGGTGCCCATTTTGAGACATCTAATTCACAAATAGGGCTTCTAAAATGGCCCCCTTTGCATGCGGCAATTTTTGCAATTACTACTACTATTACTACTACTGATCATTTCTATAGCACTTCAAGGCTTATGCAGCACTGCACAATGATATGTAAGAGATGGTCCCTGCTCATCAGTGCTTACAGTCTAGTCAAAGCACAAAACACAATGGCTGGAAATTAGGATATGTCTAAGAGAATGGTAAGGAAACACTTAGTTGAGCAGGAGTCTACGTAGATGAGGATCCTAAAGCAAACTCAAAGAGGTGAGTTTTTATCCTGGATTTGAAAAGGGCCGGAGAATGAAGCCTGACGTACCAGCTCAGGTAGTTTATTCCAGGCATAAGGAACAGCAAGGTGGAAAGATTGAAGTCTGGAGTTGGCAGTGGAAGAGAAGGAAACAGAAGTGATTTGCCTGAAGAGTGGAGTTCCCGAGGAAGGATATAGGGAGAGATAAGAGAGAAAAGGTAGTGAGGAGCAGTAGAATGAATGCATTTATAGGTCAGCAGGAGAGGTTTGAGCTGGATATGAAAATGGATAGAGAGCCAATGAAGTGACTTGAGAAGAGAGGTTACATAAGCATAGCGAGACTGGTAGACTATTAGCCAAGCAGCTGACTTCTGTAGCAGGGAGAGATGATTCAGAAGGAGACCAGCAAGGAGGAGGGTGCAATAGTCTAGATGGGAAGTGACTAAGGAGTGGATAAGGGTTTTAGTAGTGTGTTCAGAAAGGAAGGGGACAATTTTGCTGATGTTAAGTGTTTGAAGAAGAAGAGGGAGGAGTCAAATATGACCCCAAGGTTGCGAGCCAAGGAAACAGGGAAGAGTAAAATGTTATCCACAGAAATAGAGAAAGGAGGAAGGGGAAGGGGAGTTTAGGGGGAAAGATAAAAAGCTCGGGTTTGGCCATGTTCAGTTTCAAATAGTAGTAACACATCCAGGCAGCAATATCAGATAAGCAGGCAGATATATGAGCCCGGATTCCTGGAGAGATTTTAGGTATAGAGAGGTAGTTCTGAGAATCATCAGCATAACGATGGTACTGAAAACCATGGAGGAGATGAGTGCACCAGGGGACTGGGTATAGAGAGAGAAAATGAGTGGACTCAAGAGAGACATTTGGGGTACATCAACTGAGAGCAAGATAGCAGTAGAGGAGAATCCACCAGAACATACAATAAAGGTGTGGTGGGAGAGATAAGAAGGGAACCAGGATAGAACAGAGCCCTTAAAAAAAGGTGAGGACAAGGTATCAAGAAGAAGGTGGTGGTCAACAGTATCAAAAGCTGAAGAAAGTTCAAGAAGGATGAGAATCGAGTAAAGGCCTTGAATTTGGCCAGAAACAAGTCACTGGAGACTTTGGCAAGAGCCATTTTAGTGGAATGTAGAGGATGCAAGCCAGATTGCAATGGATCCAGAAGGGCTTGAGAGGAGAGAAAGTCAAGACACTGACAGTGAACCACATGTTCAAGTAGCTTAGAAATAAAAGGGAGGAACAGAGATGGGTCGATAATTAGAGGACGGGCAGGGTCTAGTGAGGGTTTCTTAAGGAGAGGTGTAACCACATCATGCTTAAAGGCTGCAGGAACAGTTTTATTTTTATTTTATTTATTTAATGGGTTTTTATACCTCCTTATCATAAATTCATAGTGGTTTACATTACAACATGAACAAGAAATGTACATTGAACAGAGACCTATAGGGATAGTAGCCATAGAGTAGATAACAGAAGAATATATATATTTCATTGAGTAAATGCTGTGTTAAAATCAAGGCATCTAGTAACAGCAAGGACCAGCTGCCTGGGAAAGTTGAAGGGCGAGGACGGGTCATGAGAAGGAATATGGTAAACCTAAGGGATCTGCTAACAGTCAATACATGAGGCTTGTAGTATGTGCTGCTTAAGTGGGTCCATGGTACTCCATGAAGAGGAAGGTTTTTATTTCTGTGGAAAGCAATATGTTGAGGATATGACAAAAGGAAGGAATGACAGTGGAGGAGATGGAGTATATGAGTAGGAATAGGATCAGAGGAGCAGGTAGTGAGTTTGGAGGAGGAAAGAAGATGTGTGGTTTCCTCCTTGGTGATCTTAGAAAAGGAGAAAGAGTGGCAGAGGTTCAGTGGAGGATTTTGGATTGAAGAGGGGCAAGGAGGGATGGAGATGACCTTGTGGGGAATTCAAGTGTAATCTTGTGAACTTTGTCATGGAAATAGTTGGCCAAAGTCAGAGCAGAAAGAGAAGGAAAGGTTGAAGTGGAGGCACTTTGAAGAGAAAGTTGAGAGCTATAAAGAGTCAGCGAGGATCAGAGGCAAGAGAGTAAATCAGGTGGACATAATAGTCTTGTTTGGTGAGTGCTATGGCTGACTGGAAAGAGAATGGCATGAATTTGAAGTGTAGAAAGTCCACAACGATGCAGGATTTGAGCCAAATGCTCTCTGTTGAGTGGGCACAAGAACATAGGTAGCAGGTTGTCAGGGACAGCTAGGGCTGAGGTACAGTATACCTCACAGGAACTAACTTTGAAGGAGCAAGAGCATCCAAAGCAGAGGAGAGTAAAGTGTTATCTGATGACAACAGACTCAGATGACATAGTGAAGGAAAGAGGCAATGTGACAGTAGTGGAAGCTTCCTAAAGAGGTTGGATGAGATTGAGCGATACTGAGGTGAGAAGTGATGAAGAGTGAAGCTTGGCAGGTGATGATCAGATAATGGAAGAGCTGAGGTACAGAGGTTTGAGGGCAAGCAGTTAGAGAAAAGGACAAGGTCAAGGCAATGGCCATGGTGGTCAGTAGAGGTAGTAGAGCATAGCTGGAGGTTGAATGAGGAGATAAGGGAAAGGAGTTTTAAGGCATAGGGGTCAGATGATTCATGAGCATGAATGTTAAAATCCCAGAGAATAAGGGAGATGGAAGATGCAAAGCCATGAGTCAAAGACAGTGAGAAAAGTAGAGGTGGACTTGTCAGGGAGTAAAAAGGCAGATGGAGGGACTTCAAAGGAGGGAAAAGAGTAAGACTGAGGCAGAAGGAAGGGTTGAAATTGGGAGCAATGAGAGAGTAAATACCCACCAAAACCATCGGGACGAGTGATATGGGACAACTGGTAGCTGCTATGACAGAGGGCAACAACTAGAGCTGGCCCAAGGGTTTCTGCTGCACTAGGCAGAAATCCCGGCTGTGCCCCCCCCTCCCAAGCAGTGCCCCCCCTGTATGCCAAGCCATGCTCCCACCCCGTTCTGAGCCGTGCTACCGCTGATTCTGGTGGTGGGGTCAGAGGGGTGCACTCGTCTCGGCGGCAGGCCATGTGCTTTGGCAAACATGACTTGCCACTTCTGACCCCCCCTCCTACATAACATTCGGGGTTCAGAAGCAGCAGACCATATGTGCTGAAGCACATGGCCTGCCGCCGAGCCTATCCCCCCCCCCCCCCCCCCCCCCGCTGCTGCAATTATTGGCAGCGAAGGACGGCAGCATGGCATGCTCAGCATGGAGGAGGGGGAAGGGTGATGTGGCTTGGCATGCAGGGGGTGGCAGGCCATGTGTGCTGAAATTTATATGATGGTTACTGAGTGTATATACATGATAGTGACAGTGTTTGTGGAAGTAGAGTTAACCTCAGGACTCAAGCTAAATTTTTCTTCCCGATCCCTTTTCTGTGAAACTTTGAGTCATATATATTTGCTGCATTTTTCCACCTAAGGGGTGGCTGCTCGTTCTGTGAGTTCTTTATAATGATTTTAGATCCTGCCTAGTAGATGATTAGAAGAAAAATTGTTTTTATTACTGTTATTACTACTGCCCTGAAGCACCTACTATTGAAGAAAATACTATCATGCTAAAATATTGCGTGAAAAAGCTTTCTAAAATCATTGTATCTTTTCTGTTAACTAGACACTGTAACTGAAGTGAAGACAGACATTTACGTGACAAGCTTCGGTCCTGTCTCAGACACAGACATGGTAAGTAACACAGGGACACAGAGAAGAATGGGTTTTTAGCATGGGCATGCTCAAAGAAACACAACTCACTGTCTTCACATTTATAGTCTTTTAATAGGCTTCTTAGTCTTCACAGGCAAAACCAAGAGACAACTGGAGTCTGGGATCTCAGTTACTTACAGTACCAGCAATCACACATATTCTAAGCACCACGCTAGTAACGTGGGTTTAGGCTAGATATGGGGGGGGGGGGCAGTCATCCCCTTGCATTTAACGCAGCTTGCTGCATTAATACTACTGTGGGGAGCAGCTGCCAACATCCAATGTACTAGCAATAGTTGCTTCCCGCCAAGCACTTTTAAAGCCTGCTCTAGAGGTGCTATGGTGGAAACACTGATGCCCCACCCGGTCACTGCCTAGATGCATGCTTTCTGGGTAGCATGGGTGTCTTAGTGCAGGGCCGGGTGCTACTTTGTAGTGCAGTGCCAAAAACACATGCTACTCCCATGCTATCTGGGTAGTGTGCTTTTGTTAACATCATTATCTTTATTTTTATTTCATTTTTCATAAACCATCTTTAGAAGGGCTAGCAAAGTAGTTTACAATTTAAAAACAATTACTTAAAAGTAGAGAGAAAAGGAATGCCATGAAGTGGATAAGAAAGTTTGTAAAAGAGAAGAAGGGCAAACATTTGCAGCCTTTTGATCCTAGATCAGAACGCCAAAGGCACACTGAAAAAGACGAGTTTTCAGGAATGTGTTGTAAAAAGGTTCAGTATGAAGATGGGGTGGAAGGGTGCTATGAAGAAAAAAGCAGTTGCCTACATGGATTCCAGTCTAAGGGAGGACACAACTAGAGTGCAGAGCCTATTCTATTAGGCTCAGTGCAGTGCATGTGGTGGAACATAAGGAACAGTAAGTAAAGCAAGATGTAGAAGAATACCATTATGGAATGCCGTATGTGTGAGACAGAATTATAAAACAAATACAGAAGGAAAAAAGAAGCCAATGAAAGTGCATAAGTGGGGAGATGCGATCTAACTTGGAGGCATGCGCAAGAAGCTGAATGGCTATGTGCTGAAGTGTCTAAACTTTATTTTGGAGACTGAGATGCCATGTTGTTGTTGTTATTAAGTGCCGTTGAGTCGGAGTCGACTCATGGCGACCCTCTGGATAACTATCCTAAATTGTGCTCGGTCTTCAGTCAGGCGGCTCATTGTTGACAGACTGGTACCTGTAGCTGCTGTTATTGTATCGATCCATCTCATTGCTGGCCTTCCTCTTTTGCGTTGACCTATCTTGCCAAGCATGATGTCTTTCTCTAATGATCTCTCTCTCCGCATGATGTGTCCAAAGTATGAAACTCGAAGTCTTGTCATCTGAGCTTCTAAAGAAAGCTTAGGTTTGATCTCCTCTAGTACCGACTGGTTTGTTCTTCGGGCAGTCCATGGTATACACAGTATTCGCCGCCAGCACCATAATTCAAAGGCATCAATTTTCTTCCTGTCTATCTTTTTCACTGTCCAGCTTTCACATCCATATGATGTTATTGAAAATACCATGGCTTGAACAAGTCGAATCTTTGTATGGAGAGAGACATCTCTGCTCTTGAGAATCTTATCTAGGTCTTTCATAGCCATTCTGCCAAGAGCAATGCGTCGTTTGATTTCTTGACTGCTTTTTGCTTCTTTATTGATAGTTGATCCAAGTAGGTTAAAGTTGTTCACAATTTCAATTTCTTCTCCTTCAATGATGGACCTGTTGATTATGCCAGTTGTCATTATCTTTGTCTTCTTTACATTAAGGTGCAGGCCCATTTTGAGACTATGTTCTTTGATTGTGAGAAGCAAATGTTTCAGATCATCTTCACTTTCAGCCAGTAATGTAGTATCATCAGCATAGCGAAGGTTGTTGATGAGTCTTCCACCAATCTTCACACATCTGTTGTCTTCATACAATCCTGCTTCTCTGATGATTTGTTCTGCATATAAATTAAACAGGTAGGGGGAAAGTATGCAGCCTTGTCTTACACCTTTGCTTATTTTAAACCATTCTGTTTCTCCTTGTTCCGTTCGAACTGTTGCTTCTTGATCAATGTACAGATTGTGCAAGAGAACGATCAGGTGTTCTGGTATACCCATGCTTCTTAATGTGGCCCAGAGTTTCTCATGGTTTACACAGTCAAAAGCCTTGCTATAGTCGATAAAGCACAAATAGATATCCTTTTGGTATTCTTTAGTCTTTTCAAGGATCCATCTCACATCCGCAATGATGTCTCTCGTTCCTCGCCCTTTCCTGAACCCTGCTTGCACTTCAGGTAGTTCTTGTTCCAGGTATGGTTGTAGTCTCTTTTGAATAATCTTCAGTAGAATCTTGCTGGCATGTGGGATCAGAGTGATTGTTCGATAATTTCCACAGTCAGTTGGATCACCTTTCTTTAGTATTGGTATAAACACAGATCTTTTCCAGTCAGTTGGCCATGATGTTGTCTTCCATATTTCTTGGCAGAGCCTTGTAAGTATGGTAACAGCTGCATCAGATTGCTGCAATACTTCTATAGGAATGCCATCAATGCCTGGTGCTTTGTTCTTTGATAAGACTTTCAATGCTGCTTCAACTTCTTCTTTCATCACCAATGGTTCCCGATCATAAGGTACAGGTTGAAACGGCTGTTGGTCCACTTGATCTTTATCATATAAAAACTCAGTATATTCCTTCCACCTTTTCTTGATCTTCTCAGCATCATTCAACATAGAACCTTGAGCATCTTGTAACATTCCAATTCGAGACTGGAACTTTTTCTTTAACTCTCGTGGCTTTAGGAAAGCCAATCTTGTTCTTCCTCTAATAGTTTCTGCTTCTATTTCCTTGCATGCGTCGTTGTACTTTTCCTTGTCCTTTCTTGCTGCACGTTGGAAATCTCTGTTGAGTTCTGCGATTGTCTTTCTTTCTCCTCTGGCTTTAGCTTCTCTGCATTTCTGGGCAATTTTCAGAGTTTCTTCCGTCATCCATTTGGGCCGTTTTTGCTTTTTTACCTTTTGTAGAGACTTCTCGCTTTCTTCCAACACAACCTTCTTGATGTCATTCCATAACTCTTCCGGAGCTCTGTCATTTGTATCTAAAGCAGCAAATCGATTTTGCAGGCAGTCTTTAAATTCCAGTGGTATATTCTCAAGGTCATATTTTGCTGCATTCATGAGTGGTTTGCTCTTTTTCAACTTTAGCTTGAGTTTGCATACTAGTAGTTGATGATCTGTACCACAGTCAGCTCCAGGTTTTGTCTTTGTTGCTGTTATAGAGCTTTTCCATCGTTGACTTCCACAGATGTAGTCAATTTGATTTTTATACAATCCATTGGGTGAAGTCCATATGTACAGTCGCCACTTGTGTTGCTGGAAGAAGGTGTTTGAGATGAATAGGTCATTGGTCTTGCAGAATTCTATCAGTCTTTCTCCAGCTTCATTTCTGTTGCCAAGTCCATATTTTCCAACTTCTTCTTTGTTGCCAACTTTTGCATTCCAGTCACCCATGACTATCAGGATATCTTGTTTGCATGTTCTGTCAATTTCAGCTTGTACTTGTTCATAGAACTCTTCAATTTCATTCTCTTCTGCAGCTGTCATTGGGGCATATACTTGAATTATAGTTGTGTTGATAAGCAATCCTCGTAGACGAATAGAGATTAAGCGTTCGCTGACTGCATTGTATTTCATTACAGTTCTTGCAAGTTTCTTCTTTATTATAAATGCAACACCATTTCTTCTTTGTCTTTTATTTCCAGCATAGTAGACCATGTGATCATCTGATGCAAAGTGCCCGATGCCAGTCCATTTCAGTTCGCTGACACCCAACAGATCAATTTGTACACGTTCCATTTCATTCTTGACCACCTCCAACTTCCCTTGGTTCATGCTTCGTACGTTCCATGTTCCAATGTGTAAGACATCTTTACAGCTTCTGACTCTCATTTCATTCCGTAGTAGATGGAATTGCAGAAGTCACGTCTTGAAGTGACAAGCGCGTGGATGAGGGTATGCTGTGTTGGGGGATCAAGGAGAGAACAAATGGCTTGGAACTGACAAAGAGCAAGAAAAGTAGATTCTGTTAGAGCAGAGTGAGTAGGATCTTGGACGTGCTGGGAAAGACCCAGATCTGAGATGAGGGTTATGAATTGATGAGCACGAGTGGTGGAGGGACAATCATAAGGAATATTGAAGTCCCCCAGTATTATGAGGTTGAGGTGAGCAATTGCGGTATCAGACATAGTTTGGCAAAATTGTTCCCAGGTGTGAGAGGTCAGGAAGGAAGAGCAATAAACAAGTAGGAAATATACTGTAGGTTGGGGCAGCTGGGATGTGTGCCAAAAGCATTTTGTTGTGGAAGAGTGAGGGAGGTTGGATTTCAGAAAGCAGTAGCGAGTTGGAATAGATGATGGTCATGCCTCTATCAGCTCTCAAGACCCTTGGGACAGAATGAATTAACACAGAGACTGTGAATTCATTCTTTTTAACATCTTTGTTAGTGATATAGTGGAAGGGCTGTCGGGTAAGGTTTGCCTCTTTGCGGATGATACCAAAATCTTCAATAGAGTAGACACCCAGGAAGGTGTAGATAAAATGAGGAGGGATCTAGCTAAGCTTGAAGAATGGTCTAGAATTTGGCAGCTGGGATTTAATGCTAAAAAATGTAAGGTCATGCATTTGGGCTGCAGCAATCCAAGGGAGCAATATAATATAGGGGTGAAGTACTTTTGTCCACTAAAGAAGAGCGGGACCTAAGCGTGATTGTGTCTGAGGATCTTAAAGTAGCTAAACAGGTAAAAAAGGTGACGGCAAAAGCTAGAAGGATGCTTGGGTGCATACGGACAGGAATGGCTAGCAGAAAAAAGGAGGTGATACTGCCTCTGTATAAGTCTTTGGTGCAATCTCATTTGGAGTATAGTATGCAATTCTAGAGACTGCACCTTCAAAAGGATATAAACAGGATGGAGTCAGTACAGAGGGTGGCTACTAAAATGGTTAATGGTCTTCATTATAAAGCGAATGAGGAGAGACTTAAGGATCTTAATATGTACACCTTAGTGGAAAGGTGAGATAGAGGTGATATGATTGAGATGTTTAAATATCTCCATGGCATAAATGTACAAGGGGAGAGCCTCTTTCAATTGAAAGCAATTCTGCTGTGAGGGGACATGGGATTAGGGTGAAGGAGGATAGATTCAGGAGTGATATGCGGATATATTTCTTTACAGACGAGTGGTGGATCTGTGGAATAGTCTCCCAGTAGAGATGGTAGAGATGAGGACAGTCTCTGAATTCATAAAAGCATGGGACAAACACAGAGGATCTCTAAAGGAAAATAGGGGACCGTTGTAGTTGTTGATATGGAAGGACAAACTAGATAGGCCACGTGGTCTTTTTCTGTCATCATATTTCTATGTTTCTATATGGCAGAGTATTTGAAGGAGAAGCAGCAATGAAGTGCAGTGTTGTCACAACCCCAGAGTCACATTTTGGTTAAACAGAGTATGTGTAAAGAATGAGTGAGGATAACATCTGAGATAAGTGCTGATTTTGAGCGAAGGGACCTACAGTTTAATAGAACCACACAGTGCTCCTCTGAGCCTGCGAGAGCAGAGGGTTGCTGTCAATTAGGGGCTGATGGAGCATGAAGTGAGGGAAGACAAGGAACAAGTTATCTTACCTTGGGAGCCCAACAATGATGGTAAGAGGGCATCTAGTTGGATCTGCAGCCCCAAAGCACTGGTTTGGGCACAGGTGCATAGGATACCATGGAAGTGAGCAGAAGTTGAGGAGGGAGAGACAACAGCAAAGTGCTAAGTGTCAGGCCTGCATGGCTACTCAATTTTTGGGTCACCCAGGATTTGTCCAAAGGAGCAAGCTCCTTTAGTGCATACCTTCGGAGTGCACCCATGTCACAGAATGCCATGGATACTTGTTTTTATGCAGAAAATCTGGAGTCACCTTTGGATGATGTCAGCAAGAGGGCAGAGCTTCACAGCAGCATCAGGAGGGCTGGGACAGGAACAAATTGAGCCAACAGCCTGAGTGATCTGTCTGCTTAGCTCTAGAACCCTCCGTCATTGTTAGGTCACCTACATGCGTAGGAGTGTTGATCATATGTTAACTGCTCACCTGCCCCGATTTCTCATCTTGACATAAACTTTAACATTGCCTCCCATTGGCAACTCTCAGCTCTGATCACAAAGCTGCAGTATAATTGGCAGAAAAGTCCTATTAGATGATGATATTTGCTACTTTCAGACTGATCGCCATAGCCAATGTTTTGAAAAGAGACAAGAGAAGAAAAGAGCAAAGGAAAGGAAAAGAGAGAAAAAGAGAGGGGGGAGACCTAGGAGGAAAGGAAGCTGATAAAATATTCCTTTTTTGCTACCACCTCCTTTCTAAAACTATTTTAATTCTATCTTGTTTCAGTAGGGAATTATGCATCATCCTCTTTTCTGCCCAGTTCTCATTTTAGGCCTTTTTGATCATTGAAATATAATTTATGTTCTTCAGAATAACTAAACAAGTATAAAATAGAAAAGAATAGCTGCGAAAATCATGGGCACTGCCAAAGAATACTCTCCGCTACCTTACACATTGCATTAATAGAAGTCTGAATCTGAAAGGCAGGGTGCTCAGTCTATGCATAATTTAGTTTAAATACACCAGTTATGGTTGGTATCCCAAATTTAAAACAAAGAACACCTACTGCTTTCTTAAAGTATCTGTGCTTGGCCTGCTGCTTTGTGCAAATGATCTGCTGTCTGCCTGAGTGATCCCATTATCATGACTAGTATTTCAGAATAAAATCCCTGAAGTGCCATAGCATGGTTACATGATATCTTACTGAGTCTTTTTTTTTTTTTGCATTACTACAACCAACAGTGTGTCTGTACTTTACCCAGAAAATACTATAACACATACGTTAATATAATCTGTTTTTCATATGTTGCTCCGCTGCTGGATCCCAGGTTTGACCTGAAAGGATGCACTTCACCTACTAATTAGCAAATTCACAGTCTCTGTGCTAATTCATTCTGTGACTTTTTCATACAGTTCCACAATCTGAACTAAAGCCTTTAAGGTTTTTTTCTCTTTTACAATGAAGCAGGTACGTTTTCAGTCAAAAGCATAGGTGCCTAATTATAGCTGAAAATCCATCTAAATGTATGCCCTAAAAGAATTGCCGAGTGTTTCTTGAAAATTCACTGCTTAGTTATTTCAGGCCCCATATTCAGTACTGGCGGCTAGCGCGATTACAGCGGCTAGCTGCCGACATTGAACAGTAAATTTAGATATTCAATGCCGAGGTCATATGCTGCCCTGGCATTGAATATCTGGGGTTGCTGCACTGCCACAGAAGTTAACTGGGCAGCTGTGACATTAAGCCATTGCCACGTTAACTCCCATGGGTAAAGATACATGAGCTTTTGCTGCGTCTGTCTTTACCCATTGGTCGCTAACCAGACAGCAGTACAATATGGGGGGGGGGGGGGGGGTCACCACCGCACTGCCCTGGAACACCCACGACACAGCCTGATGCTGGAGTGGAGGAGTAGCCTAGTGGTTAGAACACTGGCTTGGTAACCAAGCAACCAGGGTTCAAGTCCCACTAGCACTCCTTGTGGCCTTGGGCAAGTCACTTAACCCTCCATTGCCTCAGAAGAAAGGCCTGGCAATCTACTTCCAGTGACACTGCCAAGAAAACCCAGGAGCTTCTGGGTCACCAGGAGTCAGGACTAACTCGAAGGCATGCATTGCATTGCATTTGCAACCATATTAGTGACATTTATACTGTTTATAGGTTTGTAAACCATGTAAATGACTTTAAATATCAGTTCCTTTATTTCTGTAGTTCTATGTTTTCACTTAATTTCAGTTTTGGGCAAACAAACAGGCTGATGTAGAAAGCAGCGCCGAAGTTGAGGTCTATCAGCTTTTTACGCCTGTTTGCAGCACACCGATAGCGCATGACTTCAGCAGAAAGGAGCGAGTGTTCAAATGAGCCACACGTTAGCCATTCGTTAAACTGGGCACAAATGGCAGTGTTAAATTGGGAGAGCAAGCCAAACACATACACACAAGAGGTCGACGCTCATTTGGCGTGCTCTCCAAGAGAAACAGGCACCGCAAGGCTAATTAATGTATCAGCCCTGACAGTATTTTATTAGCATTGGGGGCGATCCAAACATCAGGAAAAGCCCCTGATGCCATAATATGCTTTCGGGTCCAGTGCCCCAACAGAAAGAGAATTACTGGTAACCCAGCCTCCTCGATCCCCCACCCACCAAAGTAAAACTAATCCCCAGTGTCCTAGCGGCCCAAACCTGTCAGCCGACTAAAATATAAAACGTTTGGTGGTCTAGCAATCTCGGACCGCTCAACCCCCTCCCGGTACCTTTAGAAATGAGCTGGAGCGCCAGCCACATGCTCCCATTCCTGGCCCACCATCTTGAAAAATGGCAGTGTCTGGCCCGCATGATGCATCCTGGGATGTACTGGGTGGGGTCAGATTGCCATATAAGGCATATTCTACCTTATATGGCAGTCTGACCTTGCCCAGTGCTTCCCACGATGCACTGCACAGGGCCAGGCACTGGCAACTTTCAAGATGGTGGGCCAGGAGCAGGAGCACGTGGATAGCACTCCCACTCATTTCTAAAGATACGAAGAAGGAAGGTGGGGGGTTTGGGGCTGCTAGACCATCAGGTGTTTTATCTTTTAGTCGGGTGGGGGGTCACAAGTCCATCAGGGATTCGCTTCTGTCAGGGCACTGACCCCAATAGTATTTTGATGGCATCTAGGGGTTTTCCCAATGCTGGATCACTTCCAATGTCATCAAAATACTGTTGGGTGGGGGGGATTGGGGCCACTGGGCCACCAGGGATTTGCTTTCAGTATTTTGATGGCATCGGGGGCTTTGCTCGATGCCTGGATCGTCTTCCCCTCAGAGGATTCAGGCATCGGGCAAAGCCCCCGATGCCATCAAAATACTGTTGGGAGCATGAGCTACATTGCATTAGTGTTTAAGCAACCTCAGACCCAGGCATAGTGATATTGGTGCTAAGGCTAGTTGCAAAATCCTCTACACCTGTCTCTGCATTGGGTGCAACCATTATTTGCATACCAGTTTAGTATGTGCAGCTCATTTGCCTACATTTAAATATTTTGGGCATTAATTATGCTCTAGTTTTTTAGTCGCTATTTACCTGTGTGTCCATTTCTTTATTGCATTTTACATTAGCTTAAATGTGTTTTACGTGTGCTTAAAGACTGCGCTAGTTTTCTGCATCATTCTGAAGGCTTTTTTTGTGCAACAATTGAATTAATATCTAATTAATTTAAATGAGACGACCCATTTCATTTGTGTTCTCCCTGTCATTTCACATGATAGCACTTAGGTAAGTACTTAATAATTACTTCCAAGGTAGAGTGTATATCTGAGCATGCACAATGAACTGTGAAAAAGAAATGTGAGGTACTGAACAGGAATTCCCAAAGGACAAGTAGAATTAATTAGCCACACAAGTAGGTTGATTTGGGGTCAGAGGTCAGTGGGGTGAAGAGAAAACAAGGCTGAGGAGAAAATAATGTTTTCAGGACTGATAAAGAGAACAATTAATAAGGATCAGAAAAGTGAAAGAGGAAACAAAGGGATTGTTGAGAGAAGAGGAGATATAAAACAGGAAGGAAGGCTGGTTTAGAGCAGGAGTTCTCAACCCAGTCCTCTAGGCACACATAGGCAGTCAGGTTTTCAGGATAGCCAAAATAAATATGCATGATAGATTTGCATGAACTGCCTCCATTTGCTAGTGTGTCCGAAGGGCTGGGTTGAAAACCACTGTTTTAGAGGGAGAGACAATAGAAAATAAGGACAAAGGCAGAGTATTGAAGAGAAAAGGATGAAAGAAAAGGCAACAAAATGGAACATAAGAGGAAATGTAGATAGAAAAGCTCGGGGCCTACATGTCAGATACTTTTGATTTATTTGGGAGGGAAGGCGATTATTTCATTCCCTAAAAATTTTGTTTTGTTTTAGGAAATGCTAAATCTAAAATAGCACCTATTAAAATGTTTTAGTGTGTACTATTGGTAGCATAAACTCTAGGTTGTCATCTGGATTCTTTGTCTTCGGGGCCTCCAATATCTTTCTTTGTGCTTCATAGGATGAGAGTGATTAAATATTGGTTGGATTAGTCAGATATGAGATCATTGTTATGTTTTCCGGTTCTTTCATGCATCAATTACTGCGATGCAGTCATTATACAATGGGTTTGAAAGAGTTGCAGCTAGTACAAAATACATGGGGATCAAAGATGAGATTATGACACAGCCCTGTCCTCTGGTAACATATCAGATAATATGCAAAATTCTTGTTATTGCATAGAGCCCTTAATATTGATCAACAAAATTGTTTATCATACTGCCCATTCCCTTATGTACCAGGTTGCAGTCTACATTCCTCTTGGGTTTCTCTACTAGCCGTGCCCCCTCCAATAAGGTCTTGGTTGGATAGTGCAAGGCATACAGCTTTTTCCTATGCTGCTCTGTTTTTATGAATTCTTTACCTCTTAATTTTAGAAAAGTCGCAAATTGGATTAAAAACCTAGTTTTATAGTTGCCTTTGAATTCTACATTTTTCCTGGATTAGTTAGACATGGTGTTTTATTATTTTTCCTCTTTTTTTCTCATTTTATTTTTGAGTTGAGATCTGTTTAGAAAAGTTACATACAATGGAGTGTCACTGGACATTGGATGAGTGTGTTTTCTTGATTTTAATTTGTAAACCATCATGATATCCTTGGCAGTCAAGTAAACTGTATATTATTATTGTTATTGTTATTATTTTCAGTTTTGGAGGTGATTTTAAACATCAGAGAGGTAACCACTCCCTCAATTACTCCTCCAAAGCCTGTCCAAACAAACAGCTAGCCACATGACTCATAGCAGGGCCATAATAAGGCTGTGCAAGCAGTGCGACTGACGGAAGGGGCGCTGACATCACTGGGGCTTCCAGAAAGCCCTGTAAGAGTGAGTTCATGTTTTAGCTGGATGGGGGTGGGGTGCCAGCTTCATGAGTTGCACAGGGTGCATTTCAAACTTGCTGCAGCCCTATAAATGCTAACCAGAAAATGTTTTTAAAGTATGACTATCTTACCATTGCAAAATAATAAATACATGCATACTTTTCAGGCCCACCCAAACTGCATTCAAAACATACCACTTCAAAACTGTGTATGTTGCAGATATGCCCATGTTACTTAGATATGTAAAGCATTTTATATGTGTAAACCCACTCTCTATACACACAAATGCAGCATAGCCCTTCTAGAATGACCTCCATAAAGTGCTATTTGGCATAGATTATCTAGGTAGCAAAAAGGACGTACAAGCCTGGAGGTCCACAGTTTGCTGTTTGAATGCAGAGCCCTTTCAAAATACCTCTCAGGCTGCACAAAAAATGTGCATTTCATGGCCAGCGTGAGGCATGATACAGGACTCTATAGCCAAGAAGTTTAAAGAAAATATACTTTATTTGGGGACAAGCATCCAGACAACTACCCTGGCCCCCCTTAGGTTTAGGCAAATGTAGAGTTAAACCCTCTGTTGCTCTAGGTTTTTCCCCAGCTGTAAAAAGTCCTTAATTGTTCTCAGCAGGGCTACACTGTTGAGTAGCTGAACCCTGCTCCAGCACAGAGGGCACGTCCAAAACAAAACAAAACTGGCTCTTCAAAGTTCCTTCACTTTGGGCAGCACAATCCAACAATACTTTCTCCAACCAAATAGAACTCCAGCATAAACAGCACTTTGAAAGCAAGACAACATGATTGTCCCTCCAAAGTCCATTCATTCTGGGCAGCACAACTCAATAGTCTTCTTCCTTTCCTTAGCAGTAAGATAGGATACTCATAAGTGAAGCAACACAACAGTCCTCTGCAGCACATGACTCCTCCAGCAGTATATGATGATAGATAAAGACCATTATGGTCCAACCAGGCTGCCCAGCAATGTGGCAAGAGTAGGCACACCTGATGCTCTGTGCAGGTCCTCCCTCCCCTTGCCTTCATTTAGGGGTGTACCCACTGTTCCGTGCAGGTCTTCCCTGTTTGTTGAGATAGCAGTGACAGTTAAGGTTATTTTAATTTTATCCTGTTGCTATAAAGGGATCCATTGTGTCTGTCCCATGCCATTTTGAATTTTGTCACTGTATTTGCCCCCACCACTTCCATCAGGAGGATATTCCAAGCATCCACCACCCTTTCAGTGAAAAAGTATTTCCTGACATTGCCTTTCAGTTTACCCCCTTGGAGCTTCATGTTAAGGCCTCTAGTTGTGCAGCGTCTACATCTTTGAAAAAGGTTTGTTTGTTTATTAATACTCTTTAAGTAGTTAAAGGTCAGTATGATATCTCCCCTGTCCCTCCTCTCCTCTAGAGTATACATATTTAGGTCTTCAAGTCTCTCCTCATATGTCTTCTGACGCAGGATCCAAATCATTTTGGTCGTCTTCCTCTGAATGGTTTCTAGTTTTTTAAAATGCTTTGTGAGACATGGTCTCCAAACTGAACACAATATTCCAAGTAAAGCCTCACCAGTGACTTGTACAATGGCATTAGTTCCTCCTCCTTTATGCTGGTAATTCCTCTCGTTATACAACCCAGCATCCTTCTGGCTTTGGCCACTGCCTTGTCACCCTGTTTGGCCACCTTGAGATCCTCTGACACTAGCACTCCAAGATCCCTCTCCTAGTCTGTGCATACCAACCTCTCACTCCTTATCACATATAATTCCCTTGGATTTCTGCATCCCAAGTGCATGACACTGCACTTCTTCACATTAAATCTTAACTGCTAAACATTAGATCATTCTACCAACTTTTGTAGATCTTTCCTTATGTTATCCACTTCCTCAGGGAGTTCACTCTGTTGCAAATTTTTGTGTCATCTGCAAAAAGACAGACTTTTCCATTCAGCCCTTCAGCAATATCACTTACAAATATATTGAGCAGTACTAATCCCAGAACCAATCACTGGGGCACCCCACTAATCACCTTCCTTTCATTTGAGTGAGTTCCTTTTACCATCACCTTTTGTCGTCTGTCAGTCAACCAATATCTGATCCAGTTCACCACCTTGGAACCCATCCCCAGGCTGTTTGATTTATTGATAAGCCTCCTTTGAGGAACAGTATCAAAGGCTTTGATGAAATCTAGGTAGATGACACCCATCGCATGCCCTTGATCTAGTTCTCTGGTCACCCAGTCAAAGAACTCAATCAAATTTGTTTGGCATGATTGTCCTTTGGTAAAACGATGCTGCCTTGGATCATGCAACCTGTTGGTTTCGAGAAAGTCCACTATTCTCTCTTTCAGGAGCAGCTTCATTACTTTTCCTGCCACCAAGGTAAGGCTAACTGGCCTATAGTTTGCCACTTCTTCCCTATTATCACTTTCGTGAAGAGGTACCACATCAGCCCTTCTCCAGTCCTGTGGAACTTCTCCTGTTTCCAAGAATTTATTAAAAACTTCCTTTAAAGGCCCTGCAAGAACCTCTCTGAGTTCTTTCAGTATCCTGGAATGGGATACATCCCAGGATACTGAAAAAACTCAGAGAGGTCCTTGCAGGGCCTCTAAAGGATGCTTTTAATAGTTTATTGGAGACAAGAGAAGTTCCGGTGCCGTGGCCTTTTCTACTTTCAGTTTTGCAAGCTGTACAAATACATCATCTTCTGAGACCTGGCTTCAAAAATTACGATTCTGATAGAAAACAACACAGACGTCTTAAAATTTAAAAGTTGTTATGTATTTATGGTTTTCACAAGTTCTACAATGTTTTCTAGTGCAATCAATGTGGTGTACATACTGTATTCTGATGTGTAGTCAATTTTTAAAGTATATAACTCCGAGTGTTGTTATGTGGCGCACAAAAATTTAACCATCCTTCAAAAGCTGCACACAGCTGATATTTTATGCGCACACAGCCTACAGAAAATTAGAGGGAACATTGGCTACACCATTTCCAGGCATTTTCCATCCTGTTTTCTTAAAGGGGCAGGGTTTAGGCTCTTATAGCTGAAATGCCTCCCTGGTTCTAAGCTTGGCTGCGGAGAATCCCTGCAGGGGATGGGGTGTTTCCCATACACTCCATCACATTGCTGTTGAACAGTATATTCAGCAGCACTAACATGGTTTGTGTCACTCGATATCCATGGGTGCTACCACTACGTGCCTTGATGCTCATCTGGGCGTATTGGGGGCATTCCAGGAGGGAGTAGAGGTGGCACCCATCACTAAAATGGATAGGGACAAGATTGAGCCGCTGCCAGTTAGTGGCAGATGGGCAAAGTAAAACACAGCAAAAGCTGACCTAACTTTAACCAGGCAGCGGCTCAATATTGCCACTGCCTGGTTAGCTTCCAGGTTCTGCGGTGATTCAATGCCGGTGGCTGGGTGTGGCCCTGGCATTGAACATCTGCATTTAGAATTCAGCAGCAACAGCTAACTGCTTTACAAGCACTAGCTGCCACAGCCGAGTATCCCACCTGGATGTCCAAAAGGAGCTAATAAAAGACAAAAGCTACAAAATGCTAAGTTTTGTCATTTTGTGAGGTGATTTTTTTTTTTATGCCAAATAGGTAAGCACAATGACTCCCCATTATTTCTACAAACTCAAACTCTAAATCAATATTTAGCTGACACTTAGGGGCTGATTTTATAAGGAGCCACATAAAGATTTGTGCCATGTATGCAGATAAGTTGCTGTTTTCAAGTACTTACACAATGGGCACTGATGTGCGTAATTTAGGTCATCATCATTCTGTAAGCACACACAAGTCTGATCGTGCATACTTTTAAGCATGTACAGGGACAGAATTTGGGTGGAGAGCAGGTTAAAGTGATCGTGCCTAGTTTGTATGCATCTCTACACCACTTACACCCCTATTTCACGTACTTCACTTTATACAATAGGTCTCAGCTACAGATGTGCCAATGCGTATTAATGCGGGAGTTCACTGTATGAATTATCCTATTGAAGGGCAATTTTAAAATCTCCCGTGCAGTTAACACACTGCTACTGCATGGATATACAGAACATATTTCATAAAATGAAGTACGTGCGTACTTTATTTATAAAACAGGGGCGTAATGATGTGCCTGAACCTGGTCATAGCAGTTAGATTTGTTGAGAACATGCTTAAGTTCTAATATTTAATAACCTATGTGGGTAAAATTAGGCCCTGCCTTTGCTCTGCCCAAATTCTGCCCTTGTGCATGCCCAATCTGAAAGTACTCACAATGGGACTTACTTGCACGCTTACAGAATAGCAACCACCTGAAGTGTGCATGTAAGGGCCCATTCACATGCATACAGTAAGACCTTTAAAATAGGGATGCACACATGTTAGTATAACTGAGATAAATAGGAAATACACCTGTGCTTTTCTGGCCCACGCTAACTATGCCCAAAATACACCATTTTAAAAACTATGTATGCCATAGATATGCATGAGTAAGTAGTGTTGCACCATTTACATATGTAAAGCTGCTTTTTACCCGTTGAAGTGCCAAGCAATCCTTCCAAAATGACTTCCTAAATTCCCAAGCCAATATTTTCCCATTATTTTGTTTAAATAAAAAATCACCGTATGACGTCCATCAGAAATACAAACCATGAAAGTCAGCTGCACATGCCATAGTCTCATTGAAACAGTCTATGCTGCTGCAGACTAGGTACTGTCGAACTAAATTTTGTAGTGATTGTTATAGGCTACGCGAAACCTAAATGCATGGACAAGAATACATTAGAGAAGATTGTTCTTCCAGTATGGAGGTGGGGACATATTAGGAAAGTGGAATTGCATAAGTCTTTGCCTTGTTTACCTTTCTGCCTGAACTAATAGCTACTGTGCAGAAATATGCTTTTTAATGCTCTGACCACACATCTGTTTTGAGTTGTGATAGATGCAGTAGAGTTAGGGCATGAGTGGTGGTAATGATAGTTGGGAAAGTGAAGCTGGAAAATGTCCTAAAATGTTAGTCAACAGGATCAGTTCAGGGACATGGTTGGCATGTGCTTTCTTTTATAGAAATTTACTTGGTAATTTTAGACCGGTTAAGAACTGGGTTTCTCATTTTTGCATCCATTTACAGATGAGTGATGCATCTGCCTGTAGAATAATTCTGCTAAGTACATGATTACAGTCCATAACAGAACTTTACCCTTGGAATATTGTTCATGCATTACCAAAGGGAGAATTTGATAAGTAATTCATTAATCTGGCTGTTGCTTGCCCACTTTGTTTATCATAAAAGGTTTCAGGCAAAATCAGTCGCACAGTTCTGAAATGACAGATCTTTTGTCCAGAGATTTAGAGGGTTATTTTAGAAGCCTTCTTTGTGATTTGCACATCAGTATGACAACCTACATAGGCAAATCGCATCCACGTCTAAATGATTGTTTGGAGGGTATGTTTTTCGGGCTATTCTCATTGCTCTTCCCACGTTGTTTCTTCCTTTCCTTCCTCTTCCACTCACCTCCCCATTACCCCTTGCATTTACTCCCTTTCTTTCCCACTCTCTTCCCCCTTTGCAATCCCTCCCTTCTCCCCTTTCAACTCTCTCAAACCCTCCCCCCATTACCCCTTGAACTCACTCCCTTTCCTTCCATCTCCCTCCCTTTTTGTACTCCCCTCTACCTTTACAACCAATCTCTATCCCTCCTCCCCCTGCTCTCTTCTTCACCACAGCCAACAGCACTACTGCTCCTTCCAGTGCCGTGGGACTTTGGATCCCTGGAATACAATTTCCTTTACTTCACTACAACCACTGCCACTTCTCCTGGTGTCACCGGACTTGGGATATAATTTCAAACTCCTGCACACCCTGATGTTTTCTGGTGGTGAATCTTAACCTTTCTGCTTCCTCACTGCTTTCTCACGGCTCTGCTCTGCATTATACACAAGTTTGTTTGCATATGTGTAAACAAAACTGTGCATGGATGGACAGGCAAGACAGAAAAAACAGATTCTCCCCAAGAGGTGCTATCAGTAGAGTGAAATGAGCCTAAAAAATGCAAAAATATAGAATTAGCACTCTAGTGCCCCCTATGAAACTTATTATGAATTGTTTATCTCATTTACATGCTATAAATATAGTTAAAAACCTCACTAATGCAGATAGGTCAATAATTAGTCATATGAAAATGTATTTGGTGACATGCATGCATCATGGGACCACCATAGCTATCTGTGAAGGTGATTATTTATTTATTTAATAAGTCTTTTATACCACCCTATAGAAACATAGAAATATGATGACAAAAATAGACCACATGGCCTATCTAGTTTGTCCTTCCATGTCAACAACTACAACAGTCCCCTTTTTTCCTTTAGAGATCCTCTGTGTTGGTCCCATGCTATTTTGAATTCAGTTACTGTCCTCATCTCTACCACCTCCACTGGGAGACTATTCCACGGATCCACCACTCTTTCCATAAAGAAATATTTCCACATATCACTCCTGAATCTATCCCCCTTCACTCTCATCCCATGTCCCCTCGTAGCAGAACTTGCTTTCAATTGAAAGAGGCTTTCCCCCTGAACATTTATGCCACAGAGGTATTTAAACATCTCAATCATATCACCTCTATCCCGCCTTTCCTCTAAGGTGTACATATTAAGATCCTTAAGTATGTCCTCATATGCTTTATAATGAAGACCACTAACCATTTTAGTGGCCACCCTCTGCACCGATTCCATCCTGTTAACATCCTTTTGAAGGTGCGGTCTCCAGAATTGCACACTATACTCCAAATGTGGTCGCACCAAAGACTTATACAGAGGCACTATCACCTCCTTTTTTCTGCTAGCCATTCCTCTCTGTATGCACCCAAACATCCTTCTAGCTTTTGCCGTCACCTATTCTACCTGTTTAGCTACTTTAAGATCATCAGACACAACCACGCCTAGGTCCTGGTCTTCTTTAGTGGACAAAAGTACTTCACCCCCTATATTATATTGCTCCCTTGGATTGCTGCAGCCCAAATGCATGACCTTGCATTTTTTAACATTAAATCCCGGCTGCCAGATTCTAGACCATTCTTCAAGCTTAGCTAGATCCCTCCTCATGTTATCTACACCTTCCTGGGCATCTATTGCAGATTTTGGTATCATCCGCAAAAAGGCAAGCCTTACCCGACAGCCCTACTGCTATATCACTAACAAAGATGTTAAAAAGAATCAGACCAGGGACAGATCCCTAGGGCACACCACTGCTAACATCCTTCTCCTCAGAGTGAGCCCCATTTACCTGTGCTCTTTGTTGCCTCCCACCCAACCAATTTTTTAACCCAAGCAGTAACTTTAGGGTCCATCCCTAGGGTGCTCAGTTTGTTTATAAGTCACCTGTGAGGAACAGTGTCAAAGGCTTTATTGAAATCTAAATATACCACATCTAGGGCTCTCCCTCAGTCCAACTCCTTGGTCACCCAGTCAAAGAAATCAATCAGATTTGTCTGACAATACCTGCCTCTGGTGAATCCATGCTGCCTCGGATCCTGTAATCCGCTGGACTCCAGAAACTTCACTATTTTCTCTTTCAGCAGCATTTTCAATAATTTACTCACCACCAAAGTTAAACTACCCGGCCTGAAGTTTTCAACCACATCCTTACTTCTTCTTTTGTGTAAAGGCACCACATGAGCCTCTCTCCAGTCCTTTGGCACCACTCCCGACTCCAACGAGGCATTGAAAAGGTCAGTCAGTGGAGCTGCTAGAACGTCCCCAAGTTCCCTCAGTATTCTAGGGTGTATCCCATCCAGTCCCTTCACTTTATCTACTTTAAGTTGAGCTAGTTTCTCACGAATACAGTCTTCTGAAAATTGTTCAAGATGTCCCTTGCTTCTGTTCCTGTTTGTGGGTGTTTTCTGAGGTCCTGCTTCTGGTTCTTCATCTGTGAACACAGAACAGAAATATTTGTTAAGCAAATCCGCTTTATCCTCATCAGCTTCTACATATTCCTCCCCTGCACCCTTGAGTCTGACAATACCACTTTTGCCCTTCCTCTTCTCTCTAACATATCTGAAAAATGTCTTATCCCCCCATTTTATTGCACTGGCTATTTTCTCCTCTTTTTTAATCTTTGCTTTCCTGACTACTTTGATAGCTTCTCTAAGTTTTTCCAAATTTAGATGCCTGTCTTCCTCTCTCTGTGATCTCTTGTATTTCATGAAGGCCTCCCTCTTTTTCTTCACTTTTTCAGCTACCTCTTTTGAAAGCCATAGTGGTCTCCTTTTCCTTTTACCTTTATTTACCATTTTAACAAAAAGGTTGGTTGCCCTTATAATATCTCCTTTCAGTTTTGCCCACTGTTTTTCTACATCCCCCAGCTGTTCCCATCCCACTAATGACTCCCTGGGGTATTGGCCCATTCAGGGTGGTTTGCATCACAACTTCAACAACTTTACAAAGAAAAGGGGAAATTACCTTGGAGAAATATACATATAGCATATAGGAACTCAGATGAACTATTATACAGTAATATTATATAATGACATATAAAATCCTTAAGCTTACATCATAGAGTTATGTTAGTGTATTGGTGGGAGGTAAGGGTAGGGAATGTGGTCAGTGGCTGAGGGTGTAAGGATTAGAAGGAAGACACCTTATTGTGCATTTTCTGTTATGGAATTTTAGCAAAGCAGTTGTATTTCTGTAGCGGTGATCAAATGCAAAGGAGGCAGAGCCGATGAGGGGAATTTGTTTCATCAACCTTATTGATGATTGTTAAGGGGCAACTCCAAATTGTAGCTTCTCTAACTTCCAAAGGAAAAGGTAGGCAATTTATTTGCTTTAGATTGCTTAAAGAAGGAGTTATTGTGGCAATTAAACAAATATAAATGAAGGACACTATTTATGTTGCATAATCAAGATAATCCACACTGCCCATGGTGTCCCAGCGTTGCCAGAGCAACCTGTGTTTGGGGAGAGGAGGGCTTTGTTAGAGCAACGTTTTTGTCTCCATGGCGATGACTCATCCAGGGGACTTCGAGAGCCATAGACAGCTGCTTTTTTCTCTCCATCAAAGTTTTCTCTTTATGAGGCTGCGTGCCTAAGGGGGCCATGGCCAAACTTCAAAATGCAAATTAAAACACACAGTCCTAAATTTTCAATAAACCTTTCTTCCCAACTGAGTAGCTAGAAAATGAACTATACAGATGCACAGGGGTGTGGGTACAAACGAAAACTCATCTCCCATAGGAATGAACTCTGATTCTCAAGGCAAACAGTGAAGAAGATGTTGTGAAGTTGGATCTGTGCAGTCGCAGCATGGAGCAAAGAAAGCCTATGGTTTCAACCCCTTTGCAAATAAAAAGACAAATAATAACACAGGTACACTACCAAAAAACTGCCTCCAGTTTTGCAACTGATTCCTATAGATTTTGGGGTGCTGAATCCAGGAAAAATAGCCAAAATGTTCCATCACATCACGTTTTCTTGCAAAATTAGATTTCTTACCCATATAAGGAATGTTCACATAATTTCTTTTTAGCCGACTGCAGTTTATTTTCTTGGCCCAAAATAGAGGTTGTAATGGTTAACTAACTAGAAACACTCCCTCATGATATTTTAGAGTGTTTTGTATTCATTTTATACATTAACAGGACAATTGGGAGGCGGGGGGCTAAATCCAGTACTCGCGCTGGCGCATGTTCTTTCCTGTTCGCCTCGCCTCGTTCGCTCGCTCAAACACGGTGGTTGCGACATGAACGTTCCTGTCAAATTTCAGTTTCTTGCAAGTTTATTATTACCTTTTGTTTGCTCAGTCGTAATCCAGCTTTATTCCGAAGTGGTTCACTACAGTTGTAGTTTGCAGTGCTGTGTATTTGTGATGGCTCACAGAGCCAGAGGTTGCGTCAACTCTCCGGACAGTTTTTGTTTTATTTGTGGGGAATATACCGTGAAAAAGTGGCAGAGGAACATTTCTGCATTTATTAAAAAGTATATTTCGCCTATTTCGGTTTGAAGTTAGGCGATCAAGACAAACCGTGGGCTCCTCACAAAGTGTGCAAGACATGTGAGGAAGATCTACGCTTATGGATGAAAGGTAAAAAACAAGCATTTCGTTTCGGAATACCTATGATGTGGCGTGAACAAAGAGACCACAGCAGTGACTGCTATTTTTGCTCTTGCATTGTGAAGGGATACAACTTAAAAAATAAGAACGTAATAAGTTACCCCAACCTTCCCTCAGCAATTAGGCCTATGCCTCATAGCAACGAAGTACCTGTGCCTGAACCACCAAAATCTTTGGATCATATTTGTGTGGACGGTTCTGATCATGATGAGACTCATCAGATGGCTTTTCCCGATGAGTCCAGTACTTCCGAGTTTGAAACTGAACCAGATCCGAAACCTGAACTTTTCTCTCAAGCTGAATTGAATGATTTAGTCCGGGATTTAGGACTCCCAAAAGATGCTGCCCAACTGCTAGGTTCTCGGCTTAAACAGAAAAATCCATTGTCACCAGGAACAACTTTTTATTGGTACCGCAACCGCGAGACACAATTTTTGAAGTATTTCAGCAAAGAGGAAGATTTGGTATTTTGCAACGATATATACGGAGTGATGGAAAAGTTTAAACTCAAGTATGATCCTGCTGAATGGCGGCTGTTCATTGATTCGTCAAAAGACAGCATAAAAGGTGTTCTTCTTCATAATGGCAACACATTCGCTTCAGTTCCTATTGCTCACTCTGTTATTCTCCAAGAAAAATACGAGAATTTGGCCCTGATTCTTCAGAAGATTCGTTATGATGAGCATAAGTGGATGATTTGTGGAGACTTTAAAATTCTATCCATGCTATTAGGGCAGCAATCCGGTTTCACCAAATATCCCTGCTTCCTTTGCTTGTGGGATAGCCGGGCCCGCAACCTACACTGGGGGAAAAAAGACTGGCCAATTCGGGAGTATTTTGTGACACTGAAGATCTGCCCTATACCTTTAAAACACAGAAAGCTGCTGAGTTTGGTACAGATTCTGACAGGAAGGGAGATCCAAAGCTTCACAGTTACCATAGGCAACCAAAGCAGGCTGAGACACGAGGTCTGAGGGCACGCCTAGCCAACAAACACTCCCCAGGTAATGAAGAGAACAGTTTGCACATGTGCAGGAAAACGCCCCTAACCATGTATAAGAAACGTGGTAGGCAAACAGAGTTAGATCGAGGAAGAGAGCTGGTAGGAGATCCAGCAGGAGTTGCAGTGAGAGAGGCTGAGTTGGATTCATGTGCTGATTCTGACGGTGGTTTTGGAGACTCAGAAGTTGAGAGTGATTTGGAAACTTGGCAAGTAAGGGAAGACTTGCAGCTCTCTAACAGACGATCAGAATACTCTCAGCCTAATGCTGTTTCATTTGAGTCTTGGAATAGAAAGCCAAGCAGGGCTTTGAAAAGAGACAGAAAGCCGTTTACCAGCAGAGGGATTAACTGCAGGAAACCCTCACCTGTGACGCAGGAAGAATTTCCCAGACACAGAGGTCAGTGGGGAGAACGGAGAGCAGCTGGTAAGGAACTCTGTATTACTGAAAGGCAGAATGGCCTAAGATATTTACAACCTTTGGAAAAGGAAAGTAAAGTGATTGAGGACATATGTATGAGTGAAGAAGATGATTGCATGTATTTAAAGCCTGGCAGAAAACTGCCAAGAGAGAGACCTATTAGAAACAGAACAAGGCAGTTTTACAAACTATCTGATAATTATTTGCCATACTGTGGAGAGAGTGGTGAAGAGAAGCTAGGGACTGATTGGAGAAGGTTCCAGACTCTCTGCCCTAAAGAAGATAAGATAGTTGATGAACCGATGTGCACGGAGCAAAGTGAATGCTTTCCCTATGTTGAGGACATGGACTGTTCTTTATTAATAACTGATGAAACTTCTCTACGCTAGTAGAAGATAAGTGTGTCTGAGAGAAAGATAAACGTGCACAGAGGGAACTGCCAACATTGTTACCTGATTTCTGTTTGTTATAATTATTGGTTCTGTTCAAGCAAGAAGCTGTCTTTTCCTTTCACCTTTTGTTTTTGCCAGAAGCATGGCTGCCTCTTAAGTTTGGTATTTTTGTACTGTTTTGAAAATCCAGCAAACCCCGGGAGGGGAATAAATCCTTATTTAAACCTGACCACTCCGTCTCAACTACACTTTCTTTCATAGAAGGGTCAGGCCCAGCAGTGTGCCTAGCTATCCACTACTAGTTCAGCCACTGCTGGTGACAATTTGAGACCCGGTGAGAAAAATGTTCTTCATGAGAGCTTGGTACCTCATGATAAAATTCTATTACCACCTCTCCACATTAAGTTGGGTCTCATTAAGCAATTCATCAAGTCCCTTCCAAAAGATGGTGAGTGCTTTCGGTACCTTTGCTCAAAGTTCCCCCGACTTTCTGAAGCAAAGCTAAAGGAAGGAGTGTTTGTTGGCCCTGATATAAGGAAACTCATTTTAGATGGAGCATTCGCTGAAACGATGTCTGAGAAGGAAAAAGAAGCCTGGGATTCCTTCAAGGATGTTGTTCTCAAATTCTTGGGGAACAGGCGGGATGAGAACTGTAAGGATATTGTTGCCAGGATGCTCAATGCCTTCAAAGAACAAGGCTGTAACATGAGCCTGAAAGTCCATTTCTTGCACTCCCATGTGAACTACTTTCCCGAAAACTTGGGGGCGTACAGTGAAGAACAAGGTGAAAGGTTTCACCAGGACATCAAGGACGCAGAGAGAAGGTACCAAGGAAGATGGAACACCACTATGATGGCTGATTTCTGCTGGTTGCTGCTGCGGGAAACCCCAGATGAAAAATACGCCAAGCAGCGCACCAAGAGAAGCATTCAGGGCAAGAAGAAACGGGCCCACCAGGAGATTGATTGACCCAAGAATGACTTTAAAATCTAAACTGTGTTGACAAATATCGTGTTTTTACTAAACTTTGAAATAAAAATTTGCTAGTTATTACCACAGTGTCGGATCTCATTTATTAGAATTTTATTTTCACACCATCGGGTGTTTGTCTTCATGTATTGCAATGGTGCGGTTTGTGTTTTCTATTCTTACATACATACCTGTACAACATTTTTTGCACATTTCTTTGCTTTGCTTTGTGTCTAACCTCGCTCTTATATGCTCAATGTTTGTGCACATGTATGTGGCTGTTTTAAGTGCAGACAATTTTGCTACCATCACAGTGTGTTTTGTTGACATTACTCTATTCTTATGTGCTGCCTTGTTACAATTGTCTTTATTCTTATTTGAATAACTACTAAACAATTAGTATAAAGAATTCATCCAAGAAACTTTTATCTCGATCGCACTCAATCTGAAACGTTCACCTCAAACTGCTAACCCAACGTAGCAAAAAATCTGTACGTGATGGAGCAAATTGGTTACCAGATTTGGATTCAGCGCACCAAAAAACGTAAAAATCAATCGAAATATTAGAGGCAGTTTAAAAACATTTTTTTTAGTGTACCTGTGTAATTCCTATGTTCCTCCCTTTTCTCTCATATGGAATCAAAACATTCTAAATAATGATGATTATATTTCTGTAGCAGAAAGATGAATGATGAGTGTTATTTTCTCCACTATTGTTAAATTTATTATTGAGGGCCCTGTATGCTTTCCTAACAATACAAATATTTAGTTACATGGTGAATGGCTCTGCATAAGTTGTTCAAATGCTTTGTTCAAACAACAGGCAATATAAGAGCACATCTTAATGCCATTTCCACAGGTAAAAAATGTTTTACTTGCATATATCAACTGCCTGAAAATTGCCCACTCATAGCGGCTAAAGGTCCATATCTCATGGAATGTTATGTATGATTTTAGCCATATTGAGAGGAGGAGTTGCCAGAAGCTCATTTAGGCAGGGAAAGAAATGTATTTATTTATTTATTTAACTGTATTTATATCCCGCTTTTCACCGGGTCAAAGCGGTGGGACATATAACCAGGGGGGGGGGGAATCAAATGTGGGGGGGGGGGCCATCACCGGGGGTTCAACATTGATGATTTTTGGGGTGAACATAGAGACTGACAAGATAGCATAGTTACTGGTTTGGAGATCTTGGAGAGAAATAGGGGGGGGGGGGGGTCAATAGGATGGTTTTTAGCTGCTTTTTGAATGATGGGAGATCACCGTTGTTCCTGATGTGTTTTGGTAGAGAGTTCCAGAGGGATGGGGCATAGAGTTCAAAGGCTCTGTTGCAGGTCCGTTGAGTTGCTTTGGTTCTTTTGTGGGGGATGGCAACGGAGCTGTTGGAGGATTGTCTGGTTGTTCTGCTGTGGGTTGGGCGAGGCAGTAGGGTGTGGAGTGGGGTGCCCTTTGTTTGGTGGATGGTTTTGTGGGTGAGTAGAAGAGTTTTGTTCTTGATTCTTGCTTCGATGGGGAGAATATGAAGGTCCCTCAGTATTGGGGTGATGTGGTCTCGTTTCCTTGTATTGTGAATTATTCTCGCCGTGGTGTTTAGGGCAGTTCGGAGGGGATTGGTCTGTGTGGAAGGTAGGCCATGGTAGATTATGTTGCAGTAGTCCAGATGAGGGAGTGTTAGAGCTTGCATTACTGTCCTGAAGTCTTGTGGTTCGAGGAGGGGTCGGAGGCGTTGTACCGTTTTCGCCTTGTGGAATACAGTTCTTGTGGTCTTGTTGATTTGTTGCTTAAGAGTTAGGGCTTGGTCAATGATAATGCCGAGATATCTTATGTGTGGTTGTACTTGAATTTGCGTGGTTCCCATGGTGAGGTGAGTGGGTGGTTTGAAGTCTGGGTCTTTTGTCACTATAAGGGCTTCGGTCTTCTTTATGTTAATGGATAAGTTGTTCTCTTGTAGCCAGTTGGATACGTCGGTGAAGCAGGTTGATAGCTGGTCGTTTGTTGGGTCCGTTGTTGTAATTGGGGCATAGAGCATTATGTCGTCGGCGTATATGTGGAAGTTGACATTGTGAGTGCGTATGACTGAGCAGAGTGGACGGAGGTAGATGTTGAAAAGCATGGCTGATAGTGTGGATCCTTGTGGTACTCCTTGATGTTGCTGGAAGGGGGATGAGGTGAAGGTTTTGGTGCGGATCAGTTGCTGTCGGTTGGTTAGATAGGACCAGAACCATTGGAGTACAGTACCTTTGATCCCAATTGTTTGGAGTCTGTGGATGAGGGTGTTATGGGAGATGGTGTCGAATGCCGCTGATATATCCAGAAAAATTAGGATGTATCTGGAGTGTTTCTCTTGGGTTCCTATGACAAGGGTGTTCATCAGCATGGTCATTAGGGTCTCGACCCCGTGTAATGGTCGGAATCCTTGTTGCTGCGGATCCAGTATGTTGTTAATGTCTAGGTGTTCTTGAAGCTGATGTTGGACTATCTTCTCAATTATCTTTGCGGTGAGGGGGAGGCTTGCTACTGGTCTGTAGGAGGTGGGGTCTAGGGGATCTAGGTTGTGCATTTTTAGGGTTGGTCGGATGATTGTGGTCTTGAGGGCGTCTGGCATGTGTCCTTGTTTAAAGGATTCATTTAGGATGTGGGTTAGTGGTGCACTGAGGTCTTCTTTGGTTTTCTTGTACAAATACAGATGGAATTCTTGGTTTTCTTGTACAAATACAGATGGAATTCTTGTACAAATACAGATGGAATTTTCAAATCATCCCATATGTTTTCCAGTAAAGATCTACCTCAAAAGAAATCAGGTGTGGATGATTGTACATACAGGGGTAATTCCATAAAGAGGGCACTCAAAGTATGCGCCAACCACATTCTGTATTTAAGTCCTGGTATTCTAGTGGCTTACATATATGGATGGGCACATACGTGTGTATATCAGCCAGTCACTATTCTGTAAGTATGTGCATATGTGCCATCGTGCGTTCCTGTGAGGTGGGCATGTAGTTTATAGAATCTACTACTACTACTAAGCATTTATAAAGCACTACCAGGCGCACACAGCGCTGTACAAAGAAAGAAAACACACAAGAGACAGTCCCTGCTCAAAAGAGCTTACAATCTAAAAAGACAAAACAAGAAATGTAAGATTTAAACATCAAAAGACAAAACAAGAAAAGGAGAAGAATAAGATAAGGGCAAAGAGACAAGAGAAGTAGAGACAGGACAAAGGAAAGAGGTAAGAACAAGTGTAAGAGGAAATAGGAAAGGTGAAATAAAAGAGGGGAAGGAAGGAGAACAGCAAAATCAAAAGCCAAAGGCAGAGGCGAAAAGATGAGCTTTTAACTTAAGTTTGAAGAGGGACAAAGAAGATGCCTGAAGCATAGACAAAGGAAGTTTATTCCAAGCTTAAGGTGCAGCAAGGTGAAAAGAGCAGAATCTGGAATTGGCAATAGAGGAGAAGGGCATAGTAAGAAGCAGCTGGCTAGAAGAACGGAGTTCACGAGGGGGGAAGTAAGGAGAAATGAGAGAAGAAAGGTACCAAGGAGCAGCAGAGTGAATGCACTTATAGGTCAAAAGGAGAAGTTTAAAGTGAATATGGAAACGGATAGGGAGCCAGTGAAGAGATCTGAGGAGAGGAGTGATGTGGGCAAAACGAGGCTGACGGAAAATCAAACGTGCAGCAGAGTGCTGAATAGACTGAAGGGGGAAGAGATGAGTCTGAGGGAGACCAGCAAGGAGCAGGTTACAATAAATCAAGACGACAGGTGATTAGGGAATGGATGAGGGTTTTAGTAGTGAGCTCAGAGAGAAAGGGGCGGATTTTGCCAATGCTGAAGAGAAAGAAGCAACAGGTCTTAGCGATGAGTTGGATATGAGAGGAGAATGAGAGTGAAGAGTCAAAAATAACACCCAGGTTGCGAGCGGATGAAACAGGTTGGAGAGCGGATGAAACAGGTTGGAGAAAAGAGCCATCCACAGAGACTGAAAAAGAAGAAGGAGGAAGGGAATTTTAGGAGAAAAAATGAAAAGTTCAGTCTTGACCATGTTCAATTTCAAGTGACGATGGAACATCCAAGCAGCGATGGCAGAGAGACAGCTAGAGATCTGGGACTGGAAAGCCGAAGAAAGATCAGGAGTAAAGAGATAGATCTGGGAGTCGTCAGCATAGAGATGGTACTGAAAACCATGAGAGGAAATGAGCGCACCAAGGGATTGAGTAGAGAGAGAAAAAAGGAGGGGACCCAAGAACAGAGTCCCTAAAGCCAAGCAAGGACAAAGTGTAAAGGAGAAGATCATGGTCAACAGTGTTGAAAGCAGCGGAAAGGTCAAGGAGGATAAGGACAGAGTAAAGGCCCTTAGATTTAGCCAGGAACAAGTCACTGGAGACTTTGACAAGAGCAGTTTCAGTAGATTGCAAGGGACGAAAACCGGATTGTAAGGGATTAAGGAGAGCATGGGAAGAGAGGAAGTCAAGGCAACGGTGGTAAACCGCATGTTCGAGCAGTTTAGAAATGAAGGGAAGGAGAGAAAATGGACAATAATTAGATGGACAAGCGGGATCAAGTGAGGGTTTTTTAAGGAGAGGCGTGACCACAACATGTTTAAAATCAGCCGGGACAGTAGCAGTGGAGAGCGAGAGGTTGAGGATATGAGAAATGGAGGGGACAATGGTAGAGGAGATAGAGGAGAGAAGATGGGAGGAGATAGGATCATTAATCTACATGCATGCCTTCCAAAAACTAGGCATGGGTATATTTATACCTGTCATGGAGTAGGCATAAATGCTCAAGATCTACCATGCACATATTGGCGGTCACTTTTACCCTTTTCTATAAAATAAAGCATGCAGGTGCCTCATTTTATAGAATTGGTGCAACAGGCATGGCATCTACACGTAGACTTTAGGCACAGCATTATAGATTTACCTTGCATTGTACTCATGGCAATTTTCGAGGGGAAAGCAGATGTGCATTTGTCTTTTAGAATTGCATTCCATCCCTTCCCCTCCTCCCACAGATAAAGAGAAGTGTAATCTTTGTCCAAGTGTGGACTCTTTGAAAATTGTCTCTATTTGAGTACATTCATTGCACCTGACCAAGAATAAAGATTGTAAGTATGTAAGCTGATACATGCTTGCAGTGTGGATAGGAATATCTTTTATAGTAAGCGGGTGAGGAGGGTAAATTTATAAAGTCCCATGTAGTTAACATGCATTTTCGGCATGCATTTCACACCTATTTTATAAAGTCAGGAATGCACATACTTGACTTTATAAAATACAGGTGAAAAGGGGCCAAAACGTGCTTAATTTAAGGCATGATTCCTTACACCAGTCCTAGCTCAAATTATAATATTTTATAATTTACGTATATTGTTGTGTGCCCCGCTTATGTACATGCGGGCTTATAAAATTGTGATCGGCTAAGTAGGCACTTTAATACCCATTAATGCATATAAATCACTAAATTGCCTTGATTTGCACATGTAGATGGCACTTTACAGAGAGCTTCATAAAATTACTCCCAAAATATTCATATAAAAGACAATTTTGTAAAGCTTTATCTGCAAGTAAAGCATATTTTACTCTAGGAAAAAACTGTACTCAAATAGTAGGCACTCTACAAGAATGTGCCTCCTTTTATGTGATCTGTGTGTAAACGTTTCTGGGGACATAGACCGGGCAGAGCAGGGGAAATCATTGCAATGTATACATGTATTTTATAAGATATGCATGTACAGACAGAGTATGAGCAAATATTTACACCTTCAGAGCAGTTGTACATTTGTGCAGGAGAATTTATGTACTATTGGAGGTTAATGTGCAAACCTATAAAGGCACATAGATACCTATGTTACCTTTATGAACTATCCAAAATATATTGTCTTTCACAAAGAGAACAGTATAATCATATACAATCCATAAAACATATCAAGCAAAAACATTTTTAATTTTGTTTTTAAATGGACCTCAAATAGAGAGAGCTATACAGCTTCCAGTGTGTAGACCGATAAAATTTAAGATTATCAAGCCAGGATTGCTCACTTATCATCAGCGCATTGTAAGCTCAGACTGCTGAATAAATAGAAATCATTTTGTTACAACATTTTAAGGTCTAATAGAGTTCAAATGTTCCATCATACATATTTATATATACAAATCAAATAGTCCTTCAAGGTCAAGGGCCAAGTAGTCATACCCCACAAAATATTGCATTTTGAAATTATCTGTGTCAGGAATCAACAGAAAACATTTCCAAATTGGCAGGCTAGTTTAGAGATCCATCTTCTTTATGAACAGCCCAACTCTATTGGACCTTAAAATGTGGTAAAGAAATTATTTATATTTATTCAGCTCTTGGCAGTTTAATCTTATTTTCTCCATACCTGTTCAATTTAATGTAAAACAAATCAACAGAGAAGCAGGACTGTATGAAGACAACCACAATGTAAAGAATGAAGACTCATCAACAACCTTCACTATGCTGATGATACCACGTTACTGGCTGAAAGTGAAAAGGAACATAGGGGTATGTTTACTAATTGGCGGTAGCAGCTTCCGTGCGATATTGGAGCTGCTGCTCCATTGAATTCAATGGGACCGCAGCTCCAATATCGCATGGACGCCACTACCGCCGATTAGTAAACATACCCCATAGTCTTAAAATGGGTCTGCACCTCAACATAGAACATAAAAACATGATGGCAGAAAAAGCCCATATGGCCTATCTAGTCTGCCCTTCAATATCAACTATTATAGTCCCTTTTTTTCCTTAGAGACCTTCTGTATTTGGCTCATGCTTTCTTGAATTCAGGTGGAGGCCAATTCCACATAGGGCACATCTGACTTGTCTGGACATCCAAAATCTGGACGGGATGATTGTGCATGTGATTTTGCATCTGCGGGGGCAGAATTAGGTGCACCGGGCCTGGACGAACAGGACATGACCTGATTCTGGCACGCTGTACATCCAGCCCCATCCCCATACAAATCACCTGAGGCACCTGCACAGAGCCCCAGTGCCATGGTGTCCTGTTGCCATGGCACCGGGACAGCATGCAGGAGCCCCAATTGCCGGTAAGCCTTGTAATATTCCATTTCCCCACCGCCCAACCCACCGATCAGGCCTTCCAAGGCCGGGATTGGGCCATGGGGAATCCCATGGTGCCGCATACCTATCCAGTTGTCCCCTCTTTGGCTGTCTGGCAATGTCAGGAGGACTTATTCCACTTCTAACGGCTCCCCTGGACGTGCAGGGCAGCGACCAAAATCGGCTCTGTATGTCCGGGGTCGGGATCACGCTTTCAGCCTACCCAAGCTTCTCCTCTGCCCTGTCCCCTCCCGCCACCATCCAGAGCTCCTTACACATCTCCTCTATACATGAGGGGATCTTAGGATCCGGCATTGGAAGCAAGCATTTAGCAGGGATGTACCGAACACAGTTTAGGACAATTATCCACAGGGTTGCCATGAGTCAACATTGACTCAACAGTACTTAACCACAATAACATTTAATCAAATGTCATTGTTAAACTCAGTTCCCAGGCTAGTACTGTTTCTAACTTATTCCATGTTATACAGCACAGGCTACTCCAGTCCATACATTCAAAAAGATAAAACTAGGGTCAGGACTTGAATAGGTTACTTCTTATGATATGGAACCCACTGGCAGCATCCCTACAGTTTAGATAATTCCCACAGTATTTAAAATTATACATATCAGAAAATAGCTGTCACACCTTGGTTTACAAAATAAATCATATGTATTGCCAACATTTTGACTTAACAGAAATTGAGAAAATTTCTTGGTAGCTGCATATGTGTTTCAGGACATCACAGCCTCATTGCAAAGACCAACAATTAAGAACCTATTGGACTATTAAAAAGCCTGCTTATTAGAGGTCAGAAAAGTATTTGCTCAGCCACACTGTGATTGTCTTTTGAATGATGTATTACAGATACTTTAGAACCATGAACCCTAAACAGATCTGTTTTTGTCATCTTGTTTCCACATACCCATTCACCTCTGCACTCTTCCAGGAATACACCATCGATGTCTTCTTCCGGCAGAGTTGGTGGGATGAAAGACTTAGATTTGATGGTCCAATGAAGATCCTTCCCCTAAATAACCTTTTGGCAAGTAAGATATGGACCCCTGATACCTTCTTTCACAATGGCAAGAAATCAGTGGCCCACAATATGACCACACCCAACAAGCTTCTACGATTGGTAGATAATGGCACTCTACTATATACAATGAGGTAGGTGGGTTCAAGTATAGACTCATTATGCTATCTGATAGATGCTACTACTCTGCATGTTATAACATCTGAAGAATAATAGTTATAATTTTTACAAGAGAAGTATATAATTGGTTTTATGTTTGCTTAAATTCATATGCCACTGGTCACCTGGGATGTGAATATGATTTTACTAAAACAGTACCTATTTCCTTGCCCTTTTTCTTCATTTGGTACAATTCATTGAAAAGTTAGGTCCATGTGAAAAGATTCACAGGAACCTATGCATGCAGCCCATCCAAACCTCTAGCCTCACATGCTGTCAACATTTCAACAAAATGTATTTATTTCTGTACAGTATTTAAAATATTTATACACTAGCTAATCGTGATGTTCAAAGCGATGATTATAGAATGCGATAATGTACATGTGTACATGCAAAAAATAGGTGCAGTCATTTACATCAGCTCTAGTACTGTTGCAAATAATAATTTAAGGTGCATTCTCTGCCACTTATGCTAACATTTTCTAGTCAAGCACATGCATATATGACTTTATAAAATAGGCATAAAAGAGGTGCAAGAGGAGAGAGGAATGGGGAACAGAAGGCAGCTACAGGCAGGGAGAGTCTCTCACATGGCCCACACTTAAGTTGCAATAGAAGCAAGATGCACTGTAGTGAATGACTCCAATCACCTTCAGTGTTTCAGTGCTCAGGAAATGAGTTGCTCAACAAGCTTAACATCAATATTTTTGCTCTCCTCTATGTGAGACAATGACACACAGACTCCAGGGCAAGAAGGAATGCTATTTGGAAAAGAATAGCCAGATACCTTAGCAGCCTGAGAGTCTCCAGATGCACAATAGAAGAATGTATCTACAGATTGCGTGATCTCGGGTTGCAACTGAAGAACAGCATGACCAGGAGTATGGTTTAAGGTTTATTCATGTGATATACTGCCAATCACGAACCATATCCTGGCAGTTTACAAGAAAATTAAATAAATAAATAAATAAATAACACAAGGGAGGGAACGGGGGGAGGGGAGGGGGGGCTAGGGTAGGAAAACCTATGAGAAGAAAGTTGTACTTGAAGAAAGTGAGAAGGCTCTACAAAAGGTGAAAAAGCAAAAATGGCCAAAATGGATGACCAAAGAAACCCTGAAAATTTCCCTGAAACACAGAGAAGCTACTATAAAGCCAGAGGAGAAAGAGAAGCAATCACAGAACTCAACAGAAATTGTCAACGTGCAGCAAAACAAGACAAGGAGAAGTACTACAATGACACATGCAAGGAAATAAAATCAGAAACTATTAGAGGAAGAAAAAGATTAGCTTTCCTAAAGCTATGAGCATTAAAAAGAAAATTTTAGCCTCAAACTGGTATGTTAAAAGATGCTCAGGGATCCATGTCGAATGATGTTGAGAAGATCAAGATAAGATGGAATGATTACACAGTCATTATACCTTATGATCAGGAGCTGTTGGTGATGAAGAAGAAGTCGAAGCAGCACTAAAAGCATTATCAAAGAACACAGCACCAGGCATTGATGTCATTCCCACTGGAGTATTATAGTAATTAGATGCAACTGTTACCATACTTACAAGGCTCTGTTAGGAAATTTGGAAGACGGCATCATGGACAACTGATTGGAAAAGATCTGTGTTCGTATGGACATTGAAGAACAGTGATCCGACTGACTGTGGAAATTATTGCACAATCACTCTGATTCCATATTCCAGCAAGATTCTACTCAAGATCATTCAATGTAAACGATAATCATCACTGAAAGGAGAACTGCCTGATGTGCAAGCATGGTTCAGGAAAGGTTGAGGAGCGTGAGACATCATCATGGATGTGAGATGACTCCTTCATAACCAAAAGAATCCCAAAAGGTTATCTATATGTATTTTAATGACTACAGCAAGATCTTTGACTATGTAAATCATGAGAAACTCTGGGCCTCATTAAGAAGCATGGGTATACCAGAACTCCTGATAGTTCTCATGCACAACCTTTACATTGATCAAGAAACAACAGTTCAAATGGAACAAGAAGAACCAGGATGGTTTAAAATCAGCAGAAATGTATGACAAGGCTGCATACATTCCTCCTATCTGTTTAATTCATATGCAGATCAAATCATCATAGAAACAGGACTATATGATGACAGCAGAGGTGTGAAGATTGGTGGAAGACTCATCAACAACGTTCAGTATGCTGACTATGCCACATTACTGGCTGTAAGTGGAGATGGCATAAAGCATTTCCTTCTCATGATCAAGGAATATAGTTTTAGAATGGGCCTGCACTTTAATGTGAAGAAGACAAAGATCCTGATAAATGACAATCTCAATAAGTTCATCGTTGATGAAATAGAAGTAGTGGACTACTTTAAACTGCGTGGATCAATCAATTATAATCAATAAAGAAATGGCAAGTAGTCAAGAAATCCGATGATGCATTGCTCTTGGCAGAATGGCTATGAAGAACCTAGACAAGATTCTCAAGAGCAGAGATATCTCTCTCCATACAAAGATTAAACTTGTCCAAATCATTTTCAATAATGTCATATATTTGCGAACATTGTACAGTGAAAAAGATAGCCAGGACGAAAATTGATGCCTGCAAATTATGGTGCTGTGAAGAACACTGTGTATACCATGGACCGCCTGAAAAACATGACAGTCAGTATTAGAAAAGATCAAACCTAAGCTTTCTTTAGAAGCTCAGATGACAAGACTTTGACTTTCATTCTTGGGACACATCATGAGAAGAGAGAGATCATTAGAGAAAGATAACATGCTTAGCAAGGTTGAAGGTCAACACAAAAGAGGAAAGCCGGCAATAAGATGGATCGATACAGCTATTATAGATGTCACTCTATCAACAATTAGCTGCCTGACTGAAAACTGAACACAGTTTAGGACAACTATCCAGAGGGTTGCTGTGAGTCAGCACTGACTTGACGGCACTTAATAACAGCATTAAAATAATGAATGAATAGGTACATATTTAGTCAATTTTCTACTCAAGTAATTTGCTAGCCAAGAATAACTTCACTAACACAAATAGCTCTGAAAGCTTGTTCTACTAGCATATCTCAATACAAATTCTCAAAGTAAAACATCAATATACATAGTAACATAGAGGGGAATTTTAGAAGTGACATCCAAGTACAATCTAGACGTCTAAGCCAGAATGTCTGAAAAAAAGCAGGAATGTCCAGGTGCAGACACGATTACACAAAGGTGGATGTGCCTGATATGGGCATCTGCAGGGATGTCTACATGTTTCAGCACTTGGGCTTCTAGGATAGCGTGATAGTTAGAGTAATGGGCTATGAGGGCAGCCAGGGTTCAAAGCCCACTGCTGCTATCTATGTCATAGTACTGAGTACAGGAGATGATGGAGTGCTACACATCTTCTCTACACCCTCTGGATTTTTTTCAGTCAAAACAAACACTTTACAGATGCCTGTTCATGCCTGGAACAGATCTAAACTTAGATGTGACTCCCAACATCAAGGACAATTCTGAGATCAGGCAAGGATGTCCATGTTCCTGAGAACACCTCAGCTACACCTTCACCATGTCCCTGTTCAGACTTGGACATCCTCAAGTTGAGGACATCCCCAGAACCGGAATCTAAAATGACTCTGGAGATGCCTCTGTGCTTTGGATGGCTCTGTGCCCATTGTTGGATGTCCACAGCATGAATACAGCTTCCAAAATGACCTTTATAGTAAAAGAAAGCAGATATAAAAAAAAGCATAGTCCATCTAGTTTGTCCATTAAGGTGGCTAGGGTGTAGACTTGTACCTGCCACTCCAGAAAGAGTACCCCTCTCTATTTAGAAGTTATTTACCTTTGCTTTGATTCCATCCTCTTGCTATGTAGTGATCCTGTATGTGTGTCCCATGTCTGTTTGATTTCCATCATAGCAACATCTTTCCAACGTTAATAATAAAACACTTTAAGTAGAAAAGCATTCAAGACAAGGAGAGGGTAGTTAGTAATGTGCATTAAGGAAATAGCACGTGAGTTTTGCCATATTTAGGGGGAAATATTATAAGAAGCCATACAGAGTTACGAACCATCAACATGCTTAAATCACAGGCATTAATGGGCCTTTATGTGCATACTTTAACCGGTTAGTATTCCATAAGTATGCATGTAAGATCGATGTCATGAACTTTTACTGTGAGTGTGCACATGAGCAAAGTGCAAATTTATGCATGTACATTTTAAAATTCCATAATTTGTCATTTATGTTTGTTTATTCAAACTTTTTATACCTCCTTTCTGTGTAAAGGCAAGGCAGTTTACAATCATATAAAAACATCTAGATTTAGAAAAGAATGCCAACAGTTGATAGGATAGAGGTGGGGCAGGTAAAGCAAATTGTCATAGCGTGGGAGAGGGGGTTTGTTCAAATGTTCCGGGCAGCCTAGGCTTTAAGGGCCCACAAGAAGAGATATGTCTTAAACTGAGATTTGAAAGATAAAAATGAATGTTCAAAGTAGAGTGCATGGGAAAGAGATTTCCAAAGAGTGGGGACACAAAACAAGAAGGCTGAATGATGAGTAGATTCAAGCCGTGCTTTGGTGGAGGGCAGGACATGAAGTCTATTAGCCTGAAGGGAGCAAAGGGCCTAAGATGGGATATAGAATGTAAACTCGGAGAACAAGTAAGCAGGGGAACTAGTGCAGAGGACATTGTGTGCTACAGTCAGCAGCTTGTATTGGATCCAGATGGAACTGGCAACCAGTGGTGGGATTTCAGTTGGTGTAACATGGTCAAATCTTCCCGCATATGATAGAATACAGATGGTGGTATTTTGGACTGCTTGGAGGCGCTTTAGTGAGGAGATAGTCCAGCATAGATAGAAACATAGATAAATGACGACAGAAAAAGACCCCATGGCCTATCTAGTCTTCCCTTCTATATCAACAACTAGAACAGCCCCCTTTTTTCCTTTAGAGATCCTCTGTGTTTGTCCCATGCTTTTTTGAATTCAGATACTGTCCTCATCTTTACCACCTCCACTGGGAGACTATTCCACGGATCTACCACTCTTTCTGTAAAGAAATATTTCTGCATATCACTCCGGAATCTATCCCCTTTCACCCTCATCCCATGTCCCATCATAGCAGAACTTGCTTTCAATCAAAAGAGGCTATCCCCCTGTGCATTTGTGCCATGGAGGTATTTAAATGTTTCAATCATATCACCTCTATCCTGTCTTTCATCTTAGGTGTACATATTAAGATCCTTAAGTCTGTCCTCATATGCTTTATAATGAAGACCACTAACCATTTGAGTAGCCACCCTCTGTACTGACTCCATCCTGTTTATATCCTTTTGAAGGTGCGGTCTCCAGAATTGCACACAATACTCCAAATGAGGTTGCACCAAAGACTTATACAGAGGCACTGCCACCTCCTTTTTTCTGCTAACCATTCTTCTCCCTATGCACCCAAGCATCCTTCTAGCTTTTGCCGTCGCCTTTTCTACCTGTTTAGCTACTTTAAGATCATCAGACACAACCACACCTAGGTCCCGCTCTTCTTTAGTGGACAAAAGTACTTCACCCCATACTATATTGCTCCCTTGGATTGCTGCAGCCCAAATGCATGACCTTGCATTTTTTAACATTAAATCACAGCTGCCTAATTCTAGACCATTCTTCAAGCTTAGCTAGATCACTCCTCATGTTATCTACACCTTCCTGGGTGTCTACTCTATTGCAGATTTTGGTATCATCCGCAAAGAGGCAAACCTTACCTGACAGCCCTTCCTCTATATCACTAACAAAGATGCTAAAAAGAATTGGACCAAGGACAGATCTCTGGGGTACACCACTGTTATCTTCCCTCTCCTCAGAATTAGCTATATTTATCTGTACCCTTTGTCGCCTCCCACTCAACCAATTTCTAACCCAAGCAGTAACTTTAGGGTCCATCCCTAGAGTTGCAGTAGTCAAGATGAATGATAATGCAACTGAGCAACAGGAAGGTCAGAGCAGAAGAATCAAGGAATGAACAGAAAAAGTAACATTTGTGCAGGGCCAAAAAGGATTTCTTAATGTGCTGCATGTGGGACAAATCAGAATCAAGTATGACACCAAGATATTTTAAAGTGGAAACAACCTGGATGGGTGACTGACCAATACAAGAAACACAGGATGCTGGTGTAGAATCACCAGTAAACCAAATGGTTGTTGTTTTCTTGGAAATTAATTTAAGACGATTGGTGCTAAACCCTTATTGACTGCTCACTTACCCTTATTGCAAGAGGCAATAAGGGTAAGTGAGCAGTCAATGGAAAGAAAGTCAGGTGAGAAAGAGCATAGTAATAAGCACTAACTTTGAGATCCTGGACCAAAGTGGCAAGAGGACTAAGGAAAATGTTGAAAAGAGTTGGGGCCAAAATAGAGCCCTGCGGGACTCCACAAGAATGGGACAGCGACTTAGAGCAGGTGTAATTGATGAGAACTTGGAAGGAATGACTAGAGAAAAATGATAAAAACCAAGCAAGCACAGGGCCATAAATTCCTATTTCCATCAAATAACAAAGAAGAATTGAGTAGTTGATGTAGGGCCGCGGTAAGATCTAGAGAGACAGCGAGAGTAAAGCGCATTCTTCAGAAATCTAGGCAAGGGCATTTACACCAGCCATAGAGCTGGTGTAAGTGCTTGTACCTAGATGTAATTTGCACTTTTGACCACATATACTCCTAATTTATAAAGTAAAGCATGCACATAATTCATTTTATAGAATAAGCACAAAATCCGTTCATTACAATGCATGTTAATCTAGGTGCCCCTTATCAAATTACTTTCCAAGTGGCAAAAATCATGCATTATTTTACCTCAGTGCATGCATTAAAATGTATATTAATCAGTGAAATGCAAAGCATGTAAATGCATGTAAAAATCATATTATGTAAATCAACACAGCTTAGAGCTGACATTTTTCCTTCCCAGGAGTATTGAGCCACTAACACATGGTCCCATATTCCCAGGGGTCATCTTAAAGTGGCTGGAGATAAAATGAGTGCCAGCATCCAATCCCCCTCAAGATCCCCATGGCAGCAGATTCCCCCCTTTACACATCAAACCCCTCCTATCTGAATCCGTGACATTCACATCTCCCACCTAACCAACCTACCATAAAGAACCCCCTCAATGGCCTCCCAACAGACTCTTACTCCCTGATCTCCTTCTCCTACGTCTTACTGAGGTCCCAGGGTCCCCGATGTCTAATGGGAGCAGAAGCAATCTCCAGTCACTCGTGTTCTTGTGAGTCCTGGGGTCAAAATGGTGTTTGTGACCCCTAGTGGTAATCCCTTGCTACTACTGCTAGGGATAAGGCTGCCAAATAAGAACACCCTTATTTGGCAGCCTGATCCCTAGCTTTAGAGTTGACTGGAGGCAGGCTTGTGTTACTGACAGGTGGGGATCAGGGTGTGTGTAGAGATCAGAAACACTGATTTTAAAAATATGCTCCTATGTACATGTCGGGCAGTATTGCACTTTTCTTATCCTTTTGCAGCTTTACATAAACACTATTCCCGCTGGATGTGGAGGGACATCAATGAGCAGTATAGCACATCCTTACATCTATTTTTCAGAAAGCTCTGCATTTGACAAAGTCCCTTGTAAAATATAGCAAAAATTTTTCATTGTCCCGACCTGAATGTCTTAATTCCCTTCTCCATGTCCTATCTAAAATGTGCCTTCACATGCCCTCAGCATGCAATTAAATACTAAAGTTACAGGAAAATTCATTAATAGCCTCTATTGTTGTGGCTTTTAAACAATGACATGAATAGGTAGAAGTTAGAGGCTAGACTCAAATATGACAGCTTTATGACACAATCCTCATGTTAAAGTTACAATTTCACTGTTTTCTGGGTCTCGTGGGACAACAAAGGCATTGGGTTCATTAATCACATCAGAAACAAGGGGGAAATTTAACTTTTTCACTTGGTTTACCCAGCTCTGTTTACTTTATTTTATTTTATTTTACTTGTTTAATATTTAAGTTCTTATTAAATTTATATAAACATTCCAGCAAAAAACAAGAATGTAGGAAAAACAATGGTACATCCGATCATTCAAAAGCAAAAAAAAAATAAGAAAGACAAAAGTCAAACAATAATCATTTCTGTTAATTTAGACCACAATATAAAGGTAATTTACAGAGGCACCAGGAAATAACAAACCAAGGGAAATAAATATCCATCCCTAATGGGAAATAAGTATTCATAGCAGGGTAAGAATGTATGCATCAATCATATTGGACGCAGGGTTAACCACAATCTCCTCTCTTGCCTCCAGGAATTCTAGCTGTCCAGGTTAAAAAAAAAACAACAAAAAAAACCCCTTATCTTTATAGGCAATTATACAATGAGAAGGAAATCTTAAAAGAAAGGTTCCACCAAGGGAAAGAACCCTAGGTCTAAAACACAGGAATTCCTTTCTCCGCAGTTGGGTAACACGTGAGAGATCTGGAAAAATGCAATTTTTAGAACCTAAAAACAGCGCATTGAAATTCTTGAAATAGGATTGAAGAATTACAGACTTTTCTGGTTACAAGGCCAGGGTCACAAGCAAGGTGGTCCACTCAGTGACCACCTCAAGAGAATCCTCCAGGAATGCAGTCAGGTCCCCGGGGACCTGCGGAGCACCACTAGAAGGAGAGCCATGAGGATCTGCACCTAGGGACAAGTACTGAGCTCTAACAATGGGGGATAGGTCATCCCCAGGAAGCTGAAAAACATCCTGGAAAAACTTGTGCACTATCCCAGAAGGAAACAGAATAGATGACTTGGGAAACTTTAACAGTCTCAAGTTATTCCTACAGACTTGATTCTCTAAATACTCTTTCTTCCTAGCTAGCAAAGTCTTATCCTTAACATGGGCAGCACACAGTCCTCAAAGCTGGCCCAGCTCTGCTTCCACACTGGCTAACCTGCCAGCATGTTCCTCCTGTGTCCTCACAGTCCCCACAACAGTCAAAAGAGAGGTATTCATAATCACCATGGTGTCCCATAGCGCATCCAATGTTATCTTAGCAAGTTTAACCAAACCCCTAAACACTAGAGTCAGGTCACCTCCACCACTTGATGCTAGAAAATCCCCTCCAGAGGATGATGACCCTACTAGACCTCCAGTGCCACAATCAGCACCAGCAGGAGATGAAAAAATGATGACACAACCGTGGAGCCCTCTTCACTCCCCTGTACCGGTGAGCTCATTGGAGCCCTCCAAAGGTCTGCACGGTACTTCTGGGTTGTAACAGAGGGGTACACTGCTCTGGGGAAATCCATATCGCGGAAGTGCCCAGAGCCGTGGCTTCCAATGGCCCCGCTGAAGACACCGCTCCTGCTGCAGTCAAGGAGAAACCACATGCCACTAACGTCTTTTGGCCCAAAGAGGTATTCTCAGCCAAGTCTGAGGGTAGACTGGCGTGTTTGCGCTTATACCACCCTATCACTTCTCCAGATACAAGAAGCAAAACCAGTCAGCAAGTTAGTGTAGCGCAACCTCAACACAGCAGATCCCTACTACCATCTTTCCTCTGTCCTTAACCATTCTTACAGATTTGATCTGGTTACTTTAAATGGATACTGATGAAGGTAGAGATGGGATGCTACAGAAGGAAGAAGGTTGTACACGTATTCACCAGAGCCTGCAGTATCAGTACTCCAACTCCTCCAGCCCTTGAATTGAAGAACCATTATGCAGCCCTGGAAATGGCATCCGAGGAAAGGGAAGAACCACAGCTCAAGCACCCCAAAGTTAAGAGTCAGTCACCACAACGAAGCAGAGGGTAGTGGTGATTGATAACTCTCTCCTGAGGGGTACCAAGGTGTCCATCTGCGGCAGGGCCGTACCTAGGGAAGATCATGCCCTGTGCGACTTGCACATCAGGTGTGCGCCCCCCCCCCCCCATGGCAGGAGAGAAGAGGCGCGCCCAATGTGCAAATCGCCGGCATGCTAAGCAGATCTTTCCCTCTCTGCAAGAGCAGGGAGGGAAAGATCTGCTTAGCATGCCGGTGGAAGGCTTAAGGGGTGCATTTTAACTTTCTTCCATTGCCTGACGCCACTGAGAGAAGAAAAGGTGGTGGCGGCAGGCAACGGAAGAAAGCTATGCTGTCTGCCAGGTGCCAAAATTTGAGATTTTATGGAGAGTTTGCCGAGACTCATAAAGTCTGCTGACTATAATCCCATGTTGCTCATCTGTGTCAGCACAAATGGTACTGTTAGGTATCCCTCCAAGCATATCAAATGTGGCTTCATGGCTCTGGGACAGAGGGTGAAGCAGATTTGTGCGCAGGTGGTGTTCTCTTCAATCCTCCCTGTTGAGGGTAAAGGCCAAGGCAGAAAAGCTCGCATCCTAGAGATGAATGCATGGCTGCATGCATGGTGTCATCAAGAGCATTTTGGTTTCCTGGACCTTGGGATGATGTTCCAAGGGCTGCAGATTGGAGATGGGATTCATCTGTGCAAGAAGGGTCGAAGGGTTTTCAGCAGCAGACTGGCTAAACTACTGAAGAGGGCTTTAAACTAGGTTCAATGGGGATCAGTGAAGAGAGCCCCCTAGGGAAGTGGTGAAAGCCCCCCCCCCCCCCCCGGTAAATGAAACATTAAATACCTCTGTAGAAATGGATAATAGGGGCAACATCTGGAAAGCGGTGTGTATAAATGTGCATAGCATGGGAAATAAGCAGTGTGTATAAATGCCCATAGCATGGAAAATAATGAGGCTTTAATGGAAGATGATGACTTGGATTGAGTAGCAGTTACGGAGACATGGTTCACAGAAAACCATGACTGGGATGTAATTATACCGGGCTATACTTTATTCAGGAAGGACAGCATAGAAAGAAGGGGAGGTGGTGTGTCACTGTATGTTAAAAATAATATTAAAGCTATAGAATTGCAGTGCTTAAAAGGAAGAGAGGAGGCACTGTGGGTTAAACTAGAAAGAGGGAAAGGGAAATACATTCACATTGAAGTTATATTCAGATCCCCATCACAGGGGGTAGAAGTGGACGAAGATTTAATAGAAGACATACACAGTATTTCCATGAAAGGAGAAGTGCTACTGATAAGTGATTTCAATATGCCAGATATGGATTGGCACATCCCTGCTGTGGTGTCATCTAGAAGTAAGGAGAGCCTGGATTCTCTACAGGAAGAACTATTCAGGCAATTAGTAACAGAACCAACACATGATGGGGCCATACTGGACTTGATGTTTACCAATGTGAAAAATGTTTCTGATGTTACAGTGGGAGATCAACTCACATCCAGTGATCACCAGATGGTATGGTTCAGTATTAGTACTAGGGATGATAAAGTCCATTCAAAAATGAGGGTCTTCGACTTTAGGAAAACTAACTTTGCAAAGATGGGACAATATCTCAGACAGTTGTTAGCGAGATGGGAACAGCTGGGGGATCTAGAAAAACAGTTGGCAAAATTGAAAAGGAATATCTTAAAGGCAACAAACCTTTTTGTTAGAAAGGCAAATAAATATAAAAGGAAAAGGAGGCCACTATAGTTCTCAAAAGAAGTAGCTGAGAAAGTAAAGAAAAAGAGGGAGACCTTCATGAAATGCAAGAGATCACAGAGAAACTTAGAGAAGCTAGCAAAGTAGTCAGATAGGCAAATGTACATAACGAGATGACCTAGATTGGCCACTGTTGGAAACAGGATACTGGGCTTGATGGACCTTGGTCTGACCCAGTATGGCATATCTTATCTTCTTATGTTCTTATGAGAAAGAAATAGCCAATGCAATAAAATGTGGGGCTAAGACATTTTTCAGATATGTTATTGAGAAGAGGAAGGACAAAAGTGGTATTGTCAGACTGAAGGGTGCAGGGGAGGAATATGCAAAAACTGATGAGGATAAAGCAGAATTGCTTAACAAATATTTCTCTTCTATGTTCACAGATGAAGGTCCTGGAGCAGGACCTCAGAAAACACTCACAAATAGCAACAGAAGTGACGGGAATCTGAAACGATTTTCAGAAGTCTGTGTTCGAGAGGAACTAGCTAACCTAAAAGTAGACAAAGCCATGGGTCCAGATAGGATACATCCAAGAATACTGAGTGAACTTGGGGGCGTTCTAGCAGAGCCACTATCTGACCTTTTCAATGCCTCTTTGGACTGGAGAGAGGCACATGTAGTCTCTTTACACAAAAGCGGACATAAGGATAACGTTGAGAACTACAGGCTGCTTAGTCTAACCTCTGTGGTTAGTAAATTATTGGAAAGGCAACTAAAGAAGAGAATAGTGAGGTTTCTGGAGTCCAATGGATTGCAGGATGCGAGGCAGCATGGGTTCACCAGAGGCAGGTCTTCTCAGACAAATCTGATAGATTTCTTTGACTAGGCGACCAGGGAGTTGGACTGAGGGAGAGCCCTAGATGTGGTGCATTTAGATTTCAGTAAAACCTTTGACACCATTCCGCACAGGCGACTTACAGTATAAACAAATTTTGAGCACTCTAGGGATGGACTCTAACGTTACTGATTGGGTTAGAAATTGGTTCAGTGGGAGGCGACAAAGTAAATGGAGCTCACTCTGAGGAGGAGGTTACCAATGGTGTGCCCAAGGGATCTGTCCTTGGTCCGATTCTGTTTAATATCTTTGTTAGTGATATTGCGGAAGGACTGTCTGGTAAGGTTTGCTTGTTTGCAGATGATACCAAAATCTGCAAAAGAGTAGACAAATAGGAAGGAGTCAATAACAAGAGGAGGAATCTAGCTAAACTTGAAGAATGGTTTAGAATATGGCAGCTGAAATTTAATGCTAGAAAATGCAGAGTTATGCATTTGGGCTGCAAAAATCCAAAGGAGCTGTACAGTGTCAGGGGTAAGGTACTTCTGTACACAAAAGAAGAGCGGGACCAGGGTGTAATTGTGTCTGATGATCTTAAAGTAGCTAAACAGGTAGAAAAGGTGACTGAAAGCCAGAAGGATGCTTTGTTGTATAGGGAGAGGATTCGCCAGCAGAAAAAAGGAGGTGATAATGCTTCTGTATAAGTCTCTGGTGTGACCTCATTTGGAGTATTCTGTGCAATTCTGGAGACCGCACCTTCAGCAGAATATAGGCAGGTTGGAATCGGTGCAGAGAGTGGCTACTAAAATGGCTATTGGTCTTCATTATGAAGCATATGAGGACAGACTTAAAGATCTTAATATGTATACTTTAGAGGAAAGGCAGGATAGGGGTGATATGATAGAGACATTTAAATACCTCCGTGGCATAAATGCACAGGAGGTCTCTTTCAATTGAAAGCAAGATCTGCTACGAACGGACATAGGATGAGAGTGAAAGGGGATAGTCTTGGGAGTAATGTGCAGAAATATTTGTTTACAGAAAGAGTGGTAGATGCGTGGAATAGTCTCCCAGTGGAGGTGGTAGATATGAGGACAGTACCTGAATCCAAAAAAAGCATGGAACAAACACAGAGGATCTCTAAAGCTAAAAAGGGGACTGTTGTAGTTGATATGGAAGGGCAGACTAGATAGGCCATGTGGTCTTTTTCTGCCGTCATATTTCTATTTTTCTAATATCAAGATAAAAATGTTAACTGGAACACCTGGGGTAAAGACACTTTATTCACAATTTATTGGTGACTGTCATGCAACCTCTAAATTCTATAGGTACCATGAAAACAGCTCTGACATCAGTCTGGTTTACAGAATGTGTGAATCAAAAAGTAGCCTATACTCTTGAGTTTGTCTTTTAGCCTCCCTTTCACAAACTCTCTTTTTTTTGTGGCATACAGGAACCAGTCAAATTTTTCAAGACAGGGAAAAGAGACAATAATAAATACTGATCCTGTTAGCATGAAGTGTGAGTCCTTGTACATGCTATATGAACATACATGCCTTACGAAGTACTGGGTGGCACTTTGAAAGAGAATTGCAAAACTCCTGGCCTCACAAGAGGGCATTTCATTGGCATTGGCTCAAGATTATTCCTCCAAATTGGAAAATATTGGGGAGCATTTTCAGCAGTCATGACCAGCACTGCTAAAGCACCCAGCCGCTGCTTTAATTTAAACCTGGATGTTCAGTAGTGGGGCATATTGGAGAACCAGCACTGAGTATCCGGTTTCACCAGATTGCTCTTTTGCCGAAAGTTTCTTCTGTCCTAAATTTAGAAGGTTTAGCTAGCCCCAGAATGCCCTATTGCCAACTGCATTGCTACGGTTTGTTTAAACCACTTAGGGGGATGTTCAACGGCACTAAATGATAAATGGGTTAGTGTCATTGACTATCCCAATCAGCGGGATTTATGTTTGAATATGCTCCTCATTCATTTCAATACGTGATGGAATTTGATCTGACTGAATAGAAAATAAGGCAATAAGTGTATAGAAAAGTAACATGGTATCTACCTTTCTCAAAATGTTTTGTGAAAATTTAAGATCTGTCTTAAATTGTCTTTAATACATTTTAAGTAATTTAGAGTTTGGGTAAATCCAGTCATTTCACCCTTTGTTTTCCACCTCTACCCCCAGGATACTAGATGGGATGGGGATAGGCTCCATATTAAAGAGACCCAATGAGAAAGAGGTTTTTCTGCTAAACCCCTTGATTGGGGTTTAATATCTAGGGAGGCGCTTCAAATCCTATTTTTCCATCTATAGAAGCCCTAACCATTTGGTTGTTAAAGCAGGATACTGGCTGTTTGTGAAATTCCTGAGTCAGGTCAATTCATGGCGCTTGAGGACCAGAGGCAGTCATTTCTGACTTAGAATATGCAAATGCAGGTGGCAACCCAGTTTCAGAGGTTCTCTTTGCTGTGCAAGAATCAGATGCATTGCAGGTGTATGCAAGAGGCCCTGGGCACTTGTTTTCAAAAGCTTTCTAAGGAGCTAAGGAGCTCATTCTATGAAAATTAGACCCTGAGAGAATTCATTGCTGTGTGTTTGCAATCCTGCACACATTTTGATGAAATGCTAGAAATTGTTTAACTGTTAAATGATAGCACTGCTGCAAAAGTCGTGGGAAACTGTCCTTTACCTCTTGGAGGTATCAATCTTATAAAAGTGCCTCGAGAGGCAAAAATCCATATCTTTGCTATTTTAACATATTGCTTTGATTTGTATTCCTCTTTTGTGCAAAATAAGCCCATGAATAACACACCACATTACATTACGATATTGAGCTGCAGACTTTTGAGGGGATTTGAGATACATTGTATATTGCTATAAGCAGATCCTGGGAAGGTAGTGAAAGCTCTCATTTGTTGCAACAGGGTTTTTAGCTTTCTGTTGGTCTACATTATAGGCAACATTAGTTTGAAAGAATAGGCAAGAAATGGCAGGTGGAATCTTTTGCAGCTCAGTTATTTGCTTGTATTTTGTTCTGCTAGTGATTATTGTTGTGGCAACTTTTCATTAAACAAGTGTATTTCCATGTGTATAACCCCTGATTCATACATGTAGGGGTGTATCACATTAATGAGGGTCAGGCCTGGAGCTAGGCATTGGCAACACAGGCAGTTGCCTAGGGCACTCAGTTTTGAAGGTACCAAAAAGGAGTATGCACTTGCCTTCTTTAGAACAGGGGTTCTCAACCCAGTTCTCGGGACACACCTAGCTAGTCAGGTTTTCAGGAGAGCCACAATGAATATGCATGAGAGAAATTAGCATGCAATGGAGACAGTGCATGCAAATCTCTCTCAGGCATATTCATTATGGTTATCTTGAAAACCTCACTGGCTTAGGCGTGTCCCGAGGACTGGGTTGAGAACCTCTGCTTCAGAGCCAGTGCAAATGCTGCTTCAAAGAGTTGCCTGTGTAACACTATAGTCTTCCTCTGCTCCTCTTCTGGCATTCTAATCTTTGGAACCTCTGATCCTCTCCCTGCTCCTGCTCTCCAGGATCACCTGTCTATTCTTGCCCATGGGTGCCAGAGTCTTAAATCCAGCTCTGTTGAGTGGGGACAAGGGGGGGGGGGGGATATGGTTTGTAGTGCTTCAGCAATCAAGATTTTTTTCTTGTCCCTACTTTTTTGCTGTCATTTTTGTGGGTGTGAAAGGAAGGGGAGACTTCATATATCTTTTGAATTGCATTAAAAATGATGAAGAGGAAACTGAGAAGTTCAAGAAAAAGTTAGAATGTGAGATTTTGGTTTCAGCTAAAACTTTGTGTTTACACCTTCACTGGCCAAATGACTTCCTGCAAAACTGTCAAGTTTCCCAGTTCCAGGAGGGAGACTTATAGGCCAATCTTGGTTTTGAACAGGGCCGGCCCGTCCATTGAGCAAGAATGTTGTTTGCACAGGGCCCTGCGTTTCAGGGGGCCCCGCACAAACCACATTCTGCATCGGCCCATAGATTAAAAAAAAACAAACAAACTGGCTGCTGCTGCCGCTGCTGCTGCTGCTCTGGCCCCCCCTGCCCGGCAGAGCCCTCCCGGCATCAGCTCTATCAGCGGCGGCTTTCAGAGCCGCGAAGAGAGAGTTTCTCTCTCGCAACTCTGTTAAGCCCACTGGGGCTGATGGGACTTCCTATTTCCCATCAGCCCCAGCGGGCTTAACAGAGCTGTGAGAAAGGGAAACTCTCCATTCGCGGCTCTGAAAAGCCTGCGCTTTGAAAGCTGATGCCAGGAGGGCTCTGCCGGGCAGACGGGCCCCGCGGGACACTTGATTCTGTTGTTGCCACAGCAGCAGTGGCAGCAGCAGCCAGGTTTTTTTTTTTTAAATCTATGGGCTGATGGGGGGAGGGGGGTTAGGATTGGTAATGGGCTATGGGGGGGGAGGCTAATACTGGACTAAGACTTGGAATGGGCTGATGGGGGGTTAGGACTAGTAATGGGTTATGGGGGAGGGCTAGAACTGGAAATGGACTGATGGGGGGCTAGGACTGGTAATGGGCTATGGGGGGCTAAGACTGGGAATGGGCTGATGGGGGGGTTAGGACTGGTAATGGGCTATGGGGGGGCCTAAGACTGGAAATGGGTTGATGGGGGGGGGGTTAGGATGTAATGGGATATGGATGGGGCTAAGACTTGAAATGAGCTGAGTGGAAAGGGGGCTTCAACTGTAAATAGCTGATGGGGATGGGGGCTTGGAATGGAAATGTGCTGAGTGGAAGGGGGCTTGAACTGCAAATAGCTGATGGAGAGGGGGGCTTGGAATGGAAATGGGCTGTGAGCGGTCGGAGATAGGACTGGAAATGGGCTGAGTGGACGAGGGAGCTAGGACAGGAAATGGGCTGATGGAGGGGCTAAGATAGGACTGGAAATGGGCTGTTGGGGGTGCTAAGATTGGAAATGGGCTGTGGTGGGGCTTGGATTGAAATGGACTCATGGAGGGGCTAGAACTGGAAGTAGGCTCATGGGGGGCTTGGATTGGAAATGGGCTGAGTGGAGGGGAGCTAGGATTTGACAAGGGCTGATGGTGGGGCTAGGAAGGGACTAGAAATGGGCTGAAGGGGGGCTGGGATTAGATATGAACTGATGGAGGGACTCGGATAGGACAGGAAATGGATGGGGGAGCTAGGACTGGAAATGGGCTGATGGTGTGGCTAGGATAGGATTGGAAATGGGCTGATGGGGGGCTAGGACTGGAAATGGGCTGATGCGGGGACTAGAAGGGAGCGGATGATGGGTGGGACTGGAACTAGAAGGGAGCTGATGTTGGGGGAGGATTAGAATGGGATGCAGCTGGGAGAGTGAAATGGAGAGGGGAAAAATATTTTGTGTGGGAGGGAAGACAAATCTACAATTGGCCGGGTATTGGGAGAGTAAGTGGGGATTGAGGATGGAGGGGTAAAATTTGAGTGGATGAAATAGGAATGAGGAAAGAGCAAAAGGAGAAAGATTAGTATGTTAAAGCAGATATAGAGAGAGAATGGAAAAAAAACTAGAAGAGAGAAGAAAGGACAAATGGACAGCAGACGATGGAGAGTTAGCAGAAGACACGAAGAAACCAGAAGAAAGTGGCTGGAGCAATTGCAACTGAAAAAAATGCACATAAGGTAGAAAAATATCTCTTTATTTTGAATTTATTAACTGGAATATGTCAGCTCTAGGAAATGTGCATCATTAACGTCTGTGCTTTGTTTAGTACAAGAGGAAATTAATTTATAGTTTTATTTGTACAGTGTTGTTGTACATTCCAAGTTTGGCTTTTGGGGTTCCCAGTTTAATTATTGTCTTCCTGTTTCTAAATTGTGATTCCTTGTTTGGTGATGGTCTATGTTCTGCATGTGTAACAGAGCTGAGGTATTCTGTTTATGTAATTCCTATTTGACATTGCCACTTGTTCTCTTTCCCCAGTAGGTCATGTATTGTTATTCTCTGAAATGTATTGGTTTAATATTTGCAGTGTTGCCTTTTGATAGGTAGAGTATGGTGCTTTGTGAGTCCTGGTAGTGCTGTTAGGATACGGCGGGTTTGCTATGGGTTCTAAATGGGCAGTGTTTGTAGTAGTTCCTAATGTGCCTGACGGTTGGCACTGGATTATAGTAATGTAGAAATCTTTTAGTCTTTCTTTATCCATACACTCATTAAGAGGCATGTTTACTAAAAGTTAGTGTATGGTAACATTATGCAAATATGTATGCAAATGAGGCCCCTTATGCATATGAGGCCCCACACCGAGTCTCCGCATATGGCCCCACACCCCCCTTGAGCCGCCCCTGGTTTTGAAACTTATATCTCAATGCAGTGTAGTATTTGTCATCCCTGATTCTACCCATTGAAATCGGTGTAGCTGATCAACGCATGCTAGGTTGTCAGAAATCCAAGACTGGCTTAAGATCTCTCTCCTGGAAACAGGTATCTTGGTGGTTCTGCTTCCTGTAGTGAAGGGAAGAGGGTTTATGTCTGTGTCAATTTCAAATGAGGGTTACAGTGAAATCAGAGCAGGAGCCACCGAAAGCCATTACATTTACTATTTTTTATAATTGTTTTTTCTAGATATCCCCTGGGCTCCCCTGGCCTTTTCTTTAAAGTCACAGTAGGCCAGTTAAGCAGAAAAATGCTTAAGATCAAAATTGTCTTACAGTAATCACTGAAAATGTTAATGGAATACAAAAACTACTCCAAGAAGTACAATTGGACTAATCAGCCACCTATGAGTCTTACCATCTTGATGAAAAATCTCCCTATGCTAAGCAGCAAAACAAAACAGGAAATGCTAATGCATAACCTTGCTTTGGCATATTATTTATGCAGGTTACAGCTAATGCAGAATATAGTCATTAAGCTACCAATGCACTGATCGCGTCCCATCCCCTTTCATCTGCAATTTAAATTGTTGGTTCATGGTCATAGAGCTTATTATGCTGCTCTTCCACTTTACCTTTAATTGTTGGCGGCTTCCTACTGTCTTTCTAGATCCCTTCAGTCATCTCTCCCTCACCATGCCTGAAGGCTGTCCATCGGGCTGCTTTCCAATCTGTGGTACCCTCACTTTGGAACTCCCTGCTATTAGAAATTCAGAGCGAGAGTTCTTGCCGCAAATGTAAAACTCAAAGATGTGGTTATTTCGACAAGCCGCCTGATATATAAAAGCCCACCCCCACTCTCCCACAGGGAGTAAAGGGGAGGAGGGAGGACTTAACATAGCCAAGCCAATGCTCTGATAGTTGTTTGGTTTGGGAGTGGGGGAGCAGAGGTTGTGAGGAGAGTGGGAAGAAGGGCAGTAAAGTAGCTGCTTGCCTCAGCTGAGTCTGTGGCAGCAGCAAGATCAGGCGGGTGTGAAAGTCTTGGGCTGTTCAGGCACCCTCCCTCCTTCCCTCCCATATTCCATTGTGCAAGTTTGTTGGGATAAGGTTTAAGATATGGGGAGGGGGAGTGATTTTGTCATATCTATGGACAAAGTTTAGTTGAAAGTTACATTTATGACACTGCTGGACCATGACTGGCTTGAAGGGGAAGGACTGAAGAGGGGTGATTACTCCTTGGCACCACAGCCAAGCCCCGGGTAGGAAAGGGATTGAGAGATGCTCAGCTTGTACAATGCTACCCGTTAGCCTTGCATCACTGCTGGTTGTCAGCTAAAGTAAAATTCAGCAGTTTTATGACTAACTGCTTGACTAGGATGTCACCATCTAGTCGAGGTGTGGGATGCCGATCGTGAGCGATATTTTATATACTCATGGTCGTTTGAGCTATGAGATGGCTTGATTAATAAAGCGGGAGCCTGACTTTGCCACTCACTTTGGGTTTGATGTTTTATGTTGCTTATTGTGTTATATGAATCCTGTTTTAAAGACTGAATTAAGAAAGGAGAAGGGTGTGAGTGTTTGTTATAGAATACTCATGGCTTGTATTTTCCAGTCCCCTAGCTTAATATATTCTGTGATTTTTATCATTGTAACTGGATTTAAAAATTGTTTTGTAACCTCAACCCTTCCCCTCTGTTTTACTGTTGTCTTTAGGCTCTGTATTATATGTTCATTGCTTCAAGCTGTAATTTTGTGCCCTATTTTATAAACTGCAACGATGTACATATTAAGCGTAGTTACTCACCTGTAACAGGTGTTCTCCAGGAGCAGCAGGAATCAGTCCTCACTTATGGGTGACGTCGGCGCCGACGGAGCCCTCGCGGAGCAATTTTCCCCAGCTTTCAAAGAAAGCCTTTGGGAATTGCAGCGCGCATGCGCGGTCCCCTTCCCGCCCAAGGGTGCCATCTTAGCCAGTCAGATGACATAGCTAAAAAAGACAGCATAAAAATTTGCAAAAAAACTAAAGCAGATGATTGCAACTCCATGGGGAGGAGGGAGGGTTGTGAGGACTGATTCCTGCTGCTCCTGGAGAACACCTGTTACAGGTGAGTAACTACGCTTTCTCCAGGACCAAGCAGGAAGTCAGTCCTCACTTATGGGACTCCCAAGCTCAAGGCTACCGGAGACCCTAAGCACAAAAATGAGCTCCCTCTAGCTCAGCAGCACAGAAGGAAAGAATCTTCGCTGAATTATTACCCACCGGTAGCCCACATCCGGGATGGAGGGTAGGAGTTGCTCAGACCTCGAAGAGATTATGGAGGACTGCCTGTCCGAAAGCACTGTCCCTGCGGGACTCCCTCTCGAGACAGTAATGGACCGCAAAAGTCTGGCTTGAAGACCAAGTAGCGGCCCGGCAGATGTCTGCCAGCGGAACAGAGCGGAGGTAAGCCACTGACGTAGCCTTTGCCCGAACGCAATGAGCCGTGACTCGACCTTCCAAGGAGAGTCCGGCTGCCCCATAAGCCCAAGAGATACAGTCCGCAACCCAGATGGACAGAGTACGCTTGGAGACCGGGAGCCCCAATTTATTGGGGTCAAAAGACACAAAAAGCTGAGCAGCTTTACGGTGCTCCCGCGTACGGTCAAGGTAGAAGTTCAAAGCCCTTCTACAGTCCAGGGTATGGAGGACCGTTTCAGCTCGGCTGGAGTGTGGTCTGGGAAAGAAGGTTGGAAGTACCACCTCCTGATTGATGTGAAAGGGGGAGACCACTTTTGGAAGAAATTTTGGGTGAGTCCGTAGGACTACCCTATTTTTGTAGAACCGAGTGTAAGGGGGATCAGACACGAGGGCCTGCAACTCACTTACGCGTCTAGCGGAAGTGAGGGCTACTAAGAACAGTGTTTTCCAAGAAAGAAAACGGAGAGAACAGGTAGCCATAGGTTCAAAAGGCGGACAGGTGATCCGCTGTAAAACCACATTCAGGTCCCAGTCAGGCGCTGGCGGGCGCAGAGGTGGTTTAAGTAGAAGGAGACCTCGGAGAAACCTCGCTACGAGAGGGTCGTTGGAGAGAGGTCTGCCGTCCACCGGCACATGATGTGCTGAAAGAGCACTGAGGTGAACTTTGACGGAGTTGGACTTAAGTCCCAGATTAGAGAGGTAAAGCAAGTACTGCAAGACCACCGACACCGGGCAGGAGAAGGGATCCTGAGACTGTCGGGTACACCAAACGGAAAAGCGACGCCATTTAAGGGCGTAGCATTTTCGAGTAGAAGGTCGCCGAGAAGCTAGGACGACCTCTTCCACCTCTGCCGGCAGGAGGAGGGGAGCAAGGACTACCCTCTCAGCAGCCAGGCCATCAGATTGAGAGACCTGAGGTTGGGGTGTAGCAGAGACCCCTGATCCTGAGTGAGGAGATCCGGTTGAAACCCCAGAGGGAACGGATCCTCCACCGCTAATTGCAGCAGGAGTGGAAACCACGGCTGTCTGGGACAGCGAGGAGCCACCAGGATCATGAAGGCTCTGTCTCGGAGAACCTTGAAGAGAGTCCGAGAGACTAGCGGGATGGGAGGGAAAGCATACAGAAGGCTCCCCGACCATGAGAGTAGAAAAGCGTCCGCCGCAACCCGAAGGGGGTGTGGCTGACGAGAGCAGAAGCGAGGAAGTTGCCGGTTGTGAGGACTGGCAAAGAGATCCACCGTGGGGAGGCCCCACTTTAGAAAGAGCTTCTGAACTATCAAGGGATCCAGACGCCACTCGTGCGGCTGGAGGATCCTGCTGAGTTTGTCCGCCAGGCAATTTTCTTGGCCTGGGAAATAAACTGCCTTGAGGAGAACGCCGTGACTGACGGCCCAAGAGCAGAGCTTCTGTGCCTCCCGACAGAGGAGGAAGGAGCCCGTGCCCCCCTGCTTGTTCACGTAGAACATGGCAACTTGATTGTCCGTCTGGACAAGGACGGACTGGTGAGAAGTCAGGTGGGAGAAGGCCTTGAGAGCCAGGCGGATCGCCCTGAGCTCCAGGAAGTTGATCTGCTGAGCAGACTCCCACGTGGTCCAGAGGCCCTGAGTACGTGCCCCTTGGCAATGCGCTCCCCATCCCAGAAGGGATGCATCTGTTGTCAGCACCCGGGCCGGCTGAGGTGACTGGAAAGGCATGCCGAATATCAGGTTCGGCCGCTGAAGCCACCACCGGAGAGACAAGATCAGTGGCTTGGAGACGCGCACTAGGTCTGCTAGGCCGCCTGTGGCTTGTCGCCACTGCCGGCGGAGACACCATTGAGCAGGCCGCATATTCAGGCGGGCATTGGGGGTCACATGGACGGTGGAAGCCATATGGCCGAGTAGTCTCAGGAAGCGCCTGGCGGAGACCAGGGGCTGGCTGCGAAAACGGTCGGCTAGGTCCATGAGCCGTTGAGCCCTGTCGAGCGGTAGGTACGCTCGTGCCTGAGGAGTGTGCAGCCTTGCGCCGATGAACTCGAGATCCTGTGAGGGGAGCAAAGTGGACTTTGCGAAGTTTATAACAAAGCCCAAGTACTGCAGAAGAGTCACTGTGCGGCGCGTGGCGTTGGTGACCTCCAGAGCGGACGCTGCTCTGATGAGCCAGTCGTCGAGGTACGGAAAGACATAGAGGCCGTGAAGCCGGAGATGGGCCGCCACCACCGCGAGACATTTTGTGAAGACTCGCGGTGCGGAGGACAGGCCAAAGGGCAGTACTCTGTACTGGTAATGATTTCCTGCCACCACAAACCTTAGGTATTGGCGGTGGCTTGGGTGGATGAGGATGTGCGTGTAGGCATCCTTTAGATCCAAGGAGCATAGCCAATATCCCTGCTGGAGGTAGGGCAGAAGGATTCCAAGGGTAAGCATTTTGAACTTCTCCCGCACAAGGAACTTGTTGAGGTTGCGCAAGTCCAGGATGGGTCTGAGGCCTCCTGTTCTTTTTGGTATTAGAAAATACCGGGAATAAAAGCCTTGACCCTTCAGGTGGTGGGGCACCGGTTCCACCGCCTGATCCTGTAGAAGACCTGCTAACTCCTGAAGGAGTAATTCCCTGTGCAGAGGGGGTCGTGGAGGTTCTCCCGGAAAATAGGAGGGAGGGACCTGGTGGAAGTGGAGAAGATAGCCTTCTCGCACGACTTGAAGCACCCAGGCATCTGAGGTGATGCTGGACCACCTGTGGGCGAAGTGAACCAGCCGGCCTCCGGTGCTGGGAGGAGCCAGCGGGGGGGGAGAGGCTATGCTTAAGGAGTCAAAAACCCCCACCCTGCGGAGCAGGGGCTGGTGGTGCAGGCTTGGGGGCTTGCTGCCTACGGGACCCGTTACCCCATCCCTTGGCCTGCTGGCCCTGTTGGGGAGCTGCAGGGGCCTGATAGTGGGGGTATTGTTTGTAGGCAGTCGCCTTCCTCGGGTAAAAGGACTTCTTTCCCGAGCCCTTCTTTTTCTGGGAAGGGGCGGAGGTCTTCCTAGAAAGCCTAGTCCTGGTGAGAGTCTCTGTCTCAATTTGTGCAGCCTTATCAGCCATGGGCTTGCCAAAGAGGTTTTCGCCTCGGCAAGGGACATCGACCAACTTGTCCTGCACCCAGGGCTCAAGGTCAGACGACTGAAGCCAAGCCTGTCGGCGGGCACCGATGCCGGCTGCGGCCACTCGAGCCGAGGCTTCAAAGCCATCATAGGCTGCTTGGGACATGAATTTTGAGCATTCCCGAATGCCAGTGGACAAGGCCAGGAACCTCCGCAAGGGTTCCTCGGACAAACCAGCGGAGAAGCCGGCTAGCTCTTTAGCCAGGTCTCGGAGATACATGCCCATGTATAGCTGGTAGGTCTTGACACGACAGGTGAGCATAGAGCCCTGGAAACACTTCTTACCAAGGCCATCCAGGTTACGGGCCTCCCTGCCAGGAGGCACCGAGGAGTGCATCTTCTGGCTCTTAAGACGATGCATGGCCGATTCCACTACCATGGAATGGTGTGGTAGCTGTGCTTTCTGGAAGCCAGGGCTCTTGCGGACTCGATAGATAGAATCGACCCGCTTGCTCAGGACCGGCGAGGAGGCCGGACTCTCCCACATGCGGAAGAGTAGTCGTTCCAGCATGGGAGGAACCGGTACAGTAAAGTGTTCCCTGGCGGGAGAGTCATACTGGAGGGCGTCGAGCTCTTCGGCTCCTCCTCGGGATCCGCAGGGAAGGCCAAAGCCTTGGCCATATCCCTGACGAAGTCCGAGAACCGGGCATCCTCCGGGGGGGACTGCTTCCGAGGTTCGGACTCAGGTGAGTCCGAGGGGACACACCGAGTCCGAAAAGAATCAGGCGACTCTTCCTCTTCAGACTCCCAGACCGACTCCGACGAGGACTCGGTGGGGTCGGCCCGGGCAGGGCGCGGCGCCTGCCGCCCCGACGCCGAGGGAGTCGGCGTCGGCGACCTCGGTCCCGAACGGGAGGCCGAGGGCGACCTCGACCAAGGATCGACTCGAGTTCGCATCGACTCGAGGATCAGCTCGGTCTCCGGGGTCGACTTCGACGTCGACGTCCCGGCGGTCGGGGCAGCGGCGCCAGCGAAGCCAGCGAGCAGTGCCCGCTGCTGGTCCATGAAGGCAGACAGTCTGCTCTCCAAGGCCGTCAACCTGAGTCCGAGCTCAGGAGACCCAGCAGCCCCCGACTCGGGCCCCGACGGCGTCGGGCCCGACGTCGGCTGTCGTGGAGGCGAGTCCAGAAGGACCACAGGACTTACCCGAGCAGGCAGCTCCGACTCCAGGCGAGGTCGCTTCATGAGGTGCTCCTTCTCCAAGGACCCAGGGCGACTATCGGGGCTATGCGACCTGGCCCTCGCGGAGCCAGGAGCGTCCACCGACGCCGCCCTCGCGGGTTTCACCTTCCGTCGATGGTCCCCGGAGGGAGAACCCCTGTCGGAGGAACTCCGGCGACGGTCCGAGCTGGAACCCCTGGACGCGGAGGCCTCCGACGAGGTCCGGGTACGGCTGGGGTCAGCGAAGATTCTATCCCGCTGATGCCGCCGACTTCTCAACGCTTTGGAGGATAGTTTGCCACAAGGCCCACAGATCATTTCTTCATGATCCGGGCCCAGGCAGCGGAGGCAATTGTCGTGTGTGTCAGTTAGTGACATATTTCGGTCACACTGACCACACCGCTTGAAACCACTGGCAGCCATCGGGGGAAAAAGGGCCCCGGTGAGGTCAAAGGACCGGGCTGCCAGGGAAAAATCGAAACGAAAAACTGACTAAGTCAGAAAAACCGAAAAATAAGAAGAGGACTCGTGACCGGCGTCGCGAGTCCGGCGGGAAAAAGACCGGCGAACCGAATGGAAAAAACAGAGTAATTCTAAAGAAAATCAACTTTTTCGCGGGGACACGACGGGTACGTCTGTAGGGCTCCGCGGAAAAAAGAAGACTGGCTAAGATGGCACCCTTGGGCGGGAAGGGGACCGCGCATGCGCGCTGCAATTCCCAAAGGCTTTCTTTGAAAGCTGGGGGAAAATTGCTCCGCGAGGGCTCCGTCGGCGCCGACGTCACCCATAAGTGAGGACTGACTTCCTGCTTGGTCCTGGAGAATTCGAGTACCAGTATGCCATGCCCTTAAATCAATCAATCAATCAATCAATCACTCAATCATTTCCTGTATGTTGATTCTACTAAGATTATATCAGTTTCATTCTGAATGATCTGGTAGCTACTTTGCAACTGTCTATACAACTACCAGAATCTATAGTTCCATTCTATCATTTCTAGCAAGTGATTTTGTTTTCTTTTTTGTTTTTTTTTTGACAAATTTTCCTCTAGCCATTCTTCCGTTTTCTCTTTCAATGGAATTTAATCCTGAACTACGTTCATATTACTCTATTTTCTCTGTGGAGTTTCTCTGATGGTAGTTCAATTAAATTAGTCTGAACATTTTGACAGGCAGTATAGAAAATGGCTATAAATACTTAACATCTAAGGCAGGAGAATGGGAGGCCCCTGGCTCAAGGTGAGTGGATGTACTGCACTAGGCCCAGGAGGTAGACTGCTCTTTTTTGAAATGTGCATGTTGTGAGGATAATTTGAGGAGAACTGAACTATAAATAAGTTGTGAGGCCGCTGTAAACTGCTTGCATTTGGAAATAATGGTGATCTGTGTACAATTTTTTATATCCTCAGATCCTGATACAGCCTTAAAATTTGCTAGAGCAGAGAATGCCCACAAGACACTTTGATGAGATTTTAAAAGGCAGGTTAATCTTCTTCACTTTTGGGATAGTAACCCGTGGAACATGATAAGCAATTCAGTACTACACCAAACAGTGGCACAGATATATTCTTTAAAATTGCCGTTGCTCTCCTGGAAATACTTCTATAAATCACTTACAAATGCTGTTGAGATAAAAGGGTCCATTGGCCCATATAAATTCACAGAACTAGCACTGTTTAAAAAAATGCCACTGCCCAATCCTCACTAAATTCCGATCATCAGTTCAGCGAAGGATAAACAATAAGTGGGGATAAGGGCCAGGGGAAAAAGAAATGTATGTGAAAAGTTGTTTTGTATTCCTTTGTTCTCCCTTGCTTTCCTTTTCATTTCCTTGTTATAAATCTATTTTACTTATCTTTATCTTACAAACTCAATAATTAAACACTGTGGGAAATTGATACCCAATAATAATATATTCAATGCAAACTGCTTTAGCTTTACAGCATCCATAATGTGTCTGAGTTTATAAACAGCATACATTACAATGAACTATTTCAATCTTGCTCTTGGCTCCTGTTTTGTTAGTGACAGAATCCCAATGGGTGGTGCGATTAAGTAAACCTTCAGCAGGGATGAATTACGTACTGTAATTCTGTAATGACATAGCCATGCTTTGACTGATCTCGAAACAGCTGACTAAATTTGAGTAGACTTGATATTTTTCCAGCATACTGTGATACCAAACCAACCATGGGGATTATATATATATGTCCATGGGGCTGACAGCTCTTCCCAGGGTTTTGTAATGAAAAATGTGAATTGCCTGGGTGTTTATAGCGTGTACGCCATATGTTTGTAGATAGATTATCTTGCTGGTATGATTTGGTGGACTTTCGAGTTCTGCTGGTTCTTGTGTATTGTGTATACCACACTTGCAAGTAAGCACTGTTAATTAAAAGGTCATGATGCTCTGTGTAGCTCCCCTTAGGTCGACAGAGATACTGGCTGCCCAGGAATGGGGTCAGCATAGAAGAAAAGATAAAAGAAAACAACCTCCACACAGTTCACCAGTTCTCTGAGAAAAAAACCAGAAGGAACTTGGGAACTAAAATTCAGGAATCTGGTGAGGAATGAGGAAGCGCCATATTGACTCCCTAGTCTGTGTCCTATCTTTCTGGGCTTCTTTTGTCTCTAAGAATGCAATGCGTACTTAATAGCACAACTGCCTTGCCTTCTGCACTCATTGGATGCAGTGATTTCACAGAACCCTGGATAAACAGGGAAAACCAACTCTTCATTCAGGTTTCACATTTCAATTTCAGTAGCACAAACAAAATATTCACTTTTTCTAAGCATCAACTTAAAAAATATATAACCATCATAAGTATGGAAATAAAATAATTTTTTGATTAGTTGGCAAGGGTAACAAACAAATTGTATAGCATCATTCCAGTCCCCAAAAAATGCATGAAGTGTCTGGTTTTGGTTGCAAAGAAAAATCACAAAACCTGAGGAGGAAATTACATCAAATTTACTGTTTTAGGTCTAGATGGTGCAGCACTAAGTCACAATGGTCATTGGGAAAATTCTTTAGGTTATGCATTTAACAGATAGATGTGGGAATGTGGGGTCTGATAATCTTAATCAGTGGCTGTTAGCATAGGGCGGGTCAATTTTAGAGGTACATTTTTATTTTTCTAAGCTTTAGAAACTACTAGTGGACCAGATAATGCAGTTCTGCATGCTGAATCTAAAGCTATCTTCAGAAACTGCTTAAAGTGAGACTTATCTACATCAAATCACAACTAAAATATGTGGAAATTAATTAATATTTATTTGAATGCACAAATAGTCTAAACAGCACCTATAGCCACATAATTGTCTTTACAATGTCATTTATGCAGTTTATTTAACGCTATTTAACAAAATCCAGCAAAGAAGCCATATCTTGTTTGCTTCTTCTTCGGCTCATGAGCTCCCTGCTGACCATCTGACCCCTAATATAATGTTCCCTTCTCTCCTGATTCTACACATGACCAGCAGCTGCAGTTGTCTGGCCAGTCTGGAACCACCATGGGCTTGCTCAGAAAAGCCTTGATATCTGCTGTTGCCATGGTACAAGTAAGAAGAAGCTCAGAGACTCCGGAGCTCCAATCATGTGTTGCCTCAATGTGGATGGATGGTATTTTTCTGGGTCTCACACTGCTGTCTCCAAGCTGAGTCTTCTCATCTCTTTCACCTCTGATCTTCAATATCTTCCCCACTGCATCTTCTCTGTCCTGTTCCTCTTCACTGCACAACATAGCTTGAGAACAGACTCACTGTAACCATACCAAACTGACCTTCTCATTGTAGGCATGACTATCTTCCTTACCTCTTCACACTGTTCTTTCAACAGTTGCAGCTGGAAAAGGATATGCCTGGGACCTTGTGTCCAATTGTTATTTATTTTTATACTGAACCAGTTCGCCATGTAAACCCCAACACAGAACTCTACAATCATTCTTAAGTTTTTCAGATTTTTTCCTTTCAGAATATGCTGGGAAATCATATTCTCATGAACCTTAGAGCTGATGTAAGCCATCTGCTATGTGACACAGGTCCTATTTTCAACAGAGCCAGATCCTTTGGGAAGACACCTGTGCTAATGGCAGTTACAATTCTATAGCCATAGCTTTGATTTGTGCTTAAGTCTTTGATCACTTCATTGCTGAGCCGAGGAAGATCAGGGCCAACAGAGATCTTAGTAAATTCAAGATTTATTTCCAGTTCAGTAGCAGAATCCAGCATTTTTCCTATGGGACCTTCCCATTTGTTGTTGCTTTAACACTAGAAGCCCCAAAGTATGTCAATTGACACAAATGCATCTTCGAAGTTGCATACCAGCTCCACTGCTAGAACCATGTCAGTTATGTTCCATGACTTTGTTAGCGAGGTCAAGATGTTCAAATATGTGCATCGAAAATTCATGACAGATGCGCCACCTAGCGGGAAAATGAATTTATACCTAGAAGCCCCAAAGTACGTCAATTGACGCAACCAAGAAAATTGAGTGGTTTTCACAAGTTTTCTTACGACTAACATAAGAACAGTGTTAACTAAATTTAAAAGTAACTGCAAATTCAAAAGTAACTGCAAAGTCCATGTCAGTTAACGAACGAACAGGATAAGCATGTACGGTTTAGCACAGTTACTTACCTGTAACAGGTGATCTCCGAAACAGCAGGAATTAGTCTTCACATATGGGGTTCGTCGGCGCCGACGGAGCCCGCACGGGAATGCTCCCCAGCATCCAATCAGAAGGCTTTTGGGAGCATCCCTCGCGCCTGCGCGGTAGCTTCCCGCCCTTCCCACTGCCTCTCCCCAGTTGCGTTTCATAGCTGAGACCAGAAGGAGAGGAGAGGAAGGAAGAGAGAGAGAGAGAGAGAGAGAATTACAACTCCTAGGGGAGGTGGGTGGGTTGTGAAGACTAATTCCTGCTGTTCCAGAGATCACCTGTTACAGGTAAGTAACTGTGCTATCTCCAGGAACAAGCAGGAATGAGTCTTCACATATGGGGACTCCCTAGCTGAGGGTGCCAGAGGAGATCCCAGAATGCGCGCCCCTGGACAGGGCGGCATTGCCCAACCTGGATCCCAGGCATCCCCTGAGGGATGGAGGGTAGGAGTTGAGAAGAGTTGCTAAGGCACAGCAACCGAAGACTACAGGTGGAGTCTTCAAAACCACGTCAACATCATTAAACCGTTAATGATCTAGCACAATCTAGAGCTTACCTACTGGATTGTAGAAGGCAGAGCTGCGACGGGTACTGTAGATGCAGTAGCGAAGTCTTCAAGGGAACTTCACCGCAGAGAGGACGAAGTTCCCAGTCCGGGCGGGCTGGAGATGCAGGTGTCAACTGGCACCGGAAGGATGGCAGGTCTTCACGAGGAGCTCTAAGAGAAGCCGAGAACTCCAGTAGGAGCAGAGTCCCCAATCCGGAGGACTAAGCAGAAGACTGACCGATCTGGGAGAACCCAGCCCGGAGAAGAACAGGAGTGTACCCTGGGATACCGAGGGGTACACTGTCTACCCTAGCCGGCAAGGGATAGGAAGACATTGGGTTCGAAAACCTCCAGACAAGGAGGCGTAAACCAAGGGGCTGATGACTTCACAGCAAGTTTAAGCATAACCGGTCCGAGCACCCGAGCCGCCGAACGCAGGCAAGTGGACCGGCCGGACCCCGTAAGAAATAACAAAACGTCAGTACCGACAATTGGGAGATAGTCGGTAAGACACAGGGCGCTATAACATTTCCCAAAAGCGCCCACCTGTACCGATATATATCCAATAACAGGTATAGATGTATATCGGGCTATAGGTGGGCCCGGGAACGCCCACCCAGGTTACTAAACCGGTATACAGGGGACATGCACACGTGAGAACGATACTGCCAACTCGGACTGGCCCTTGCTCCACAGGAGGGCGCCCACCTGGAAGGTGGTGGGGGGAAGGGCCATCCAAAGTGATGGGCCGATGTGCGTGGTGCAGGGCAGATCGGCGAGAGTAGCAGTATGGTTGCGTGACCGCCAGATCAGTTGGGGAGGAGCACATCAGGAGTACGTAGGCCCCTGAGGCGTCCACCTGACAGCCACGCAGAAAAACGTGTCCTCCGTACCACAGGGAAGGCAGGAGGATAGAAAACCCTATAGCCACGGTGTGACCATGGGGGTCATCTCCAGCATATATTAAAAAAACCCTCGGGGGTAGGGCCAATGCCCTCCGCCGCTCCAAGGAGTGCAGGGAGCGGAGCCGGGGATCGACATGGGTCAGTGGGACTCCTGTCCACCGTAACCCGACAGACCCAGGGGTTTCTCTGCGAGAGCAGAGACACAGACCAGAGGGCGGGGGTGGTCCGGCCCTGTCGAGGGTTAGTTCGGGCCATGCTCGGAGAGTAGCGGCCAAGGCCTACACTGGGAGAAGGAGATTTGGTGTGCGATGCCCTCAATCCAGGGGAACCAGGCAGAGGGGAATTCGAGGGACGTACCCGAGGGTAAGTCCGAAGAAGACTAGCATGGCCCTGAGGAGCCAGGCTAACCTAGTGTGGGAAGGGTCCCCCCCCCGGGGGAGGGGGCTCCATACCTCCAATCAAGCAGCCGAACCACTTGTCATACTGAAAAGAACCCCAGTGTAGAACTGGACAGTGACTTCTGGTAAGAGGAGTTAAGCGCAAACTGCTGCATACCGGAGCCTAAGGCTGCTTGGCATGGGCAGCCTGGCGCGAGCCCTGGCACTGCCGACCGGTGTGAGATGTCCCTGGCATGGGTGCATCCGGCAGGTGGGCAGAGGGATGAAACTTCCTCTTCTTCGGAAAGGAGGGTCGGGAAGGACATTTCCTACCCCCGGGAGAGGGGGAGGGCCGCGGGCGGCCAGCGCCAAACAGGTCGGCGGAGCACTGAGCAACCTGACGCAAAGCCTCGCCATTGAAGAGGTTCTCCCCGGTGCACGGGTAATTACCCAGATTATGTTGTGCCCAGCTGCACAAGTCGGAAGCCTGCAACCAGGCTGTACGACGCGCCCCTATGGCTACAGCAGAGGACCTGCTAACTGACTCAAAAGAGTCCACGGCAGCACGAGAAAGAAACCAAGAGATATTCCTGCAATGGTAAAGAAGCAAGGAATAGTCAGGGGCCCGAGGGGCCGACACAAAGGGAGACAAAAGAGATAACCTCTCGGTGACCTCCCGAAGCGCCAGGCTCATATAGAAAATATATGAGAAAATCCTGGAAGCCAACATGGACGTTTGGAAGGTTCACCGTCCAAAGTTGTCCAGAGCTTTAGACGCACGATTCGGGGGGCAGGAAGAGTGCTTCTTCTTGCTTCCGACCTTCCTCAGGGCCGATTCCACCACAATGGAATGATGGGGAAGCTGGTGCGTCTGGAAACCCGGAGAGGGGGGCACCCGATACAGGGCATGCATGGCTGTAGGCGGCACCGGTACCTGTAAGGGCGAGCGCCAAATCCCGAGCAGGAGATCCCGCAGGGAGGGATGTAGAGGAAGCATTATGGCTGCCTGTTCCGCAGGACCCGGACTTAGCGAAGGGCCCGGGATAGGAATGGCGAGCAAGTCCGCCATGTCAAGGAGGAAGTCCTGAAAAGACGGCTCTCCCAGAGGGGCTATTCCGGGGGAGGCCGAGGTGGAGGGGCCCGCTTGAACACCAGGGGACCCACCATGCTGGTGCACGGGAGGAATCGCTCTAAACAGAGGAGGGTACTGACAGTCCCAAGTCGAGGCAGTTGGTACTGCATCGTCAGAGCCCGGGATTGATTCCAAGTGGGGCATCGAAGGGAGCGACGTCCCCGACAGGCCCGCGGGACTTGGCCTCGGCCCCGACTCCATGGGCGGGGCCTCCGCCGGGGCAATCCGCAAGGGCGGCTGGAGTGGTGCCAAGGCAGCTGGAGAGCAGGCGAGCGCAGCACTGCGCCGTCGGAAGAGACCGGGGTCGGATCCTAAATGCGTTGGAGCCACACTTTCCAGACTGGAGATCGATTCGAGGCTGGGCATCAAACCGAACGACACCTCCTTAGGGGGCCCCGGTGTCGGCGGCCGCGCCGGTGCTGCCACTCCAGAGAATCGAGTCAGGGTCACGACGATCGGTGCCGAGGGCAATGAGGGGTTCCCAGGCCAAAACTCGGCGAAGAGGGAAACACCCGAAGTCGGCTCCGATGTCGGGCAAGAGGCCATTCTAGACGCCGGGGTTCTTCCCGCACCTGTTTTATTGAGCGGGAAACCCTTACGGGGCGTACTATGCGGCCTCGAGGGTACCCAGGTAACCCGCCGACGAGCCCCGGCGGGGATCGAGACACACAGCCCCGGCTCCGCGGCTGCGGCGCTTCTTTGGGTCGACTCGACCGAAGGTCCCGGGTCCCGCCGGCAAACTCTAGGGACGAGTGGATCACTCGACGCCTGCGTAGATGCCGGGAGGTCGTGGTGTCTGGGGGAGGCCCCGGCCCCACGCAAGATGGGGGTGCCGACCCGCCCGACCGGGATAGATCGATCGGCTCCGCAGGTGGAGCCCGGTGGCGACCCCTGGCGAAGAACGGGGCCCTTGTTCCCGAGACCGCCGCCGGAGGGGCGGAGCCGCTCAAGGCCAGTACCGCCCCCGTGGAAGCCGGGGACGAGTCGATTGGCCCTGACGGAACCGAGGGCACCCGGTGCCGATCCCCGGCGGGGAGTGGAGCCACCGACTCAGACACCGATGCCGAGGACTTGGTCCCGCTCGAAGCGGTCACCACCTCCGTGCGTGGCAGGGGTGTGGGCACGCCATACCGGGTCAGGTTGGTCCGACGATCCCCGGTGAAGATTGGAACACTCGACACCAACGCCGATGCCGGGGAATCGGCACCGCCGAAAGCGGGTACCGCCCCCGCGCAGGGCCGGGATGCCATAGAGCCAGACTGGGTCGAGTCGATCGGCCCCGAAGGCACCGAGGACACCAGCTGACAGTCCCTGGTGAAGAGTGGAACACTCGACGCCGGCGCCAATGCCGGGGAATCTGCACCACCGAAAGCGGGTACCGCCCCCGCGCAGGGCCGGGATGCTGTACAGCCAGACTGGGTCAAGTCGATCGGCCCCGAAGGCACCGAGGACACCAGCTGACAGTCCCTGGTGAAGAGTGGAACACTCGACGCCGGCGCCGATGCCGAGGGATCTGCACCGCTCGAAGCGGGTGCCACCCTCGGGCATGGCTCGGGAATGTTCTGTGAGGAGCGAACCTCAGGAACAACCCGAAACCCCGTAGAGGCTCTGGAGCCTGAAGACTCCCTCCGGAGTGTAAGGGACTGGAGGGGAAGGCCGGAGCCGTCGTCATGTGGCGCATGAGACTCACCCCTCAAGGCTCGGTTAGTATTAACAGACTGTTGTTGGGTTACCTGATCCTGGCGAGGAGAGAAAGCCGACGACCGCACCTCAGAGGGAAAGACATCATCGAGGGACACTCGAAACAGGGAGGGTCTTCTCCCGACGCTGAAGCCCGGGGAACCGGGAAAGAAGGGGTCAGGGCCCAAACAGGAGAGACACCAGCCGTTGGAGTCGAAGAAGAAGACAACGTCTCCACAGTGGGGGCACTTCTTAGGGGAAGAAGGCTCCATGCTGGAAAGCCCGGTAGGCCTCAGAATAACACGAGGAGGATGCTCCTCGAAGGAAAATCAAGGAAAACAAAAAATAAGGAAAAAAGGGAGGCACCAGTGGTGCCAGAGTCTGCGGGAAAAAAAACGCGACCACAGGAAACAAGAAAAAGAAGAAAAGTTTCTGCGGTGACAGGAGGTACGTCCTGTCGGCTCCGCAGAAAAACGAAAACTGGGGAGAGGCATTGGGAAGGGCGGGAAGCTACCGCGCAGGCGCGAGGGATGCTCCCAAAAGCCTTCTGATCGGATGCTGGGGAGCATTCCCGTGCGGGCTCCGTCGGCGCCGACGAACCCCATATGTGAAGACTCATTCCTGCTTGTTCCTGGAGATGCTATTCTACATATAGAGTTTATGCGCAACTGGCACAGATTGTCGATTGACACTGTCTGCAAACTGGACCCATGATGGGTCTGATAAACGGGCATACTCCACAGTGCAGCTCCTGATATAACTCACAAAACTGGGGTCAACGATCAATCTAAATGCATCCATTGGTGTTTCAACATTACGACAATATGCAGTAACCACACTTTTAGAAGTGAATACATTTTGGGCCTGCAATCTGCCACTACTTTCACCTTGTGACATGATCTTCCATTCAGTCCCATCTTTTGCTACCACTGTTGACCCTGTCACCCTGCTCTTGTTTTCAGCGATTATTGGATAATGAGCATCATCATCACTTTCATCAGTGTTTCTGCTGTAGTCTGAACCAGTCAAATCCTCTACGACTGCACAACCTGTAACATGTAGGTCAACGTTTGAATCTGATTCAGTCGAATGAGAGCCACTGTCAATTTCCAAAATATCTTGCAGCTTGGCAAGTGCTTGTGCTGCTGTCATGCCCTGTGGACGCGGTTCTCGAGTTTTCTGCATCGAAGCGGTAGCCGCAGCTGGCAATAGATCAACTGATTTTGCACCAGCACATCTAGGCACTGCTGTCTTCTTACAAGGTCTCAGCATTCTGTAAATAGAATCGTAGAAAAAAAATGAATAAAATTTCAGGGAGGAAGCGATATGCTAAACGTTCTGGAGTGTCGGCCTGTTCTAGGGCATGTTAGAAAGTCACGACATTGTACATACCTGTGTAACAGAGTAAATTTTGGTTTTACATCAATCACTGTTTACAGTTTTACTCAGAAATTACAAACAATAAACACACGATGACGTCATGTAATGACATCACATACTGCACGTATTAAACAAATAAGTAACCTCACATTAATTCACATCTGCATTTCATGCTAAACGCAGTCGCCGTGATGATGCGTCAATTCACACACTTTGGGGTTTCTAGGTAAAAAATATTTTGGGGCTTCTACTGTTAATGTCTTGCCATCTAAAGCAGTCACCAAGTGCCTCAATGGTAGTTCAGCTGTGTGCAGGTTACAGACAATCCACACCAGCTTCCTTTGTAGCTTCTCCTCAACATAATACATCACTTCTCCATCCAACAAGTGTTTACATTACAGGAATCACCTCCAATAGCTTGAAGAGTTTTGTCTGCTCCTCTTTCTCTCAGTCATGCAACCAAATTATCAGTAAGTTTTTCTGCATGAGTCTTCTCTTTAGTTGCTCTAGCAGGAACAAAATGCCACAGATATCTGCCTCCTGGCTCCATACAAACTGTGTAATATTCCTCTTTCACCATACCTGGATGCATTTTGCCATTCTCTTCTGCTTTTAACATGAGTTTGGTATCATCACGATGACCATCAAAGAAAATGCAACTGATGCCATTCTGCTGCAGTTCCTCCTCAAACTGTACCTCCAATTTTTTCATGATTCTCGCCTGAACCCTCTTCACCGTGTTGTGATCAATCACCAAAGCAGTGTCCAAGTGATTGATGAGTCCTGCATCAATCCAGGCAGCAGTAGCAATCTCTGCTGTGTCTCTCAGTCCAGTACGGTATCTTAAACTGGCAAGGTTTATGTTGGTTATATCCTCAGTATTATACTTTGGCCTCTTCCTAGCTTTCTCTAGAGCAACAGGAGCTTCCTCCATTGGTTCTTCTGCCACATCATCCAAATCTCCCTGTTCTACTTCAAGTACAGATCTCTCCATTATCTCTTGGTCTTTTGCTTTTTTTTTCACTCTTCATTTTCCGCTTTTCTTCATTCTCCTTCCTTTTTGCCTACCTTTCCTTCTGTAGTTCTTGTCAACTGGTCCAATCTGATGAGGTTCAACACTCCCATCTTTTTCTTTGACCTTTTATAAAGGTTAACTCAATCACAAGAATCGTCTTCTCTCTGCTGAAGTAACAAAGTATGTGTATTCCACTAACACAAGCAGAATTGCATCCCACATCAGTACAACTCTTTATCTCACACTTGCAGGTAAGTAAGTCCATCAGTCTGTCAAGCTTATCCATAAATCTGTCTTTCTCCTCCAGTTTTGCTCACCCACAGACACTTTGCTGACTTGTTCCCACATGGATTCCAACTTTGCTTTAATACTAAGGTGGCTTTTTATAACAGGACCACTGAATATTGAATTTCTTTTGTACCACTGAGCAAGTAATCTAGTCGGTAGGTCATTGACCAGCTTATCAGTGCTGTAATTCCATCTGTCTTGATCACTGAGGTCTCAAATACAACCCATATCTAATGAGATCCCTGACGGTAGTTCAGCTACAGATAGTTCTCTGCCTGATCCCACTAAATGATGTAAATGAGTCCAAACTTTCAGTCTTGTTTTTCTATTGGACATTTTCAGTATAAGATTATCTCTATGATGATACTATCTTGAGAATCTATGAATAAGAAAATGAAACTAATGTGTTAGTGTCAATATGGGTAAATAAATAAGATAAATTGATAACTGAGGCATAAAAGGCATTAATAAGCAATGCAAACACATAAAAACTATTATCAGAGCACTTAAACATATTTCAGTAATTTGTGTATATTTGCATAATTTCCTATAAATTACAGATAGGTAAATAACATATTACACAAAATTTAAAGGTAGTTGTTGATTTGCCACATGAAATCATAACATTTTTTCACTAGTGCTTTTTAAAATTCTGACATCTCCAAAACTGACACACTCTAATATTGCACGGTTTTTGAATAAGTCCTCCACAAATTACGTGCAGCCTGATCTATAATCCTGTTATCCACTCGCTACCTTTGGTACCAACAGCTTCCAGGGTTGAGAATTCAGAGGCTCCTCTGTTTTCAGCTATGGTTGCAGGGTGCTGCTTTTCTCTTTCCAGGTGTTGGCTGCTGCCAGCCAGACATCATGCAGCAGATTATGGCTTCATGTCTGGTTAAGGCTGGCCCATCTACTAGGTGGTCACCTAAGGTAGCAGACCTCAGTGGCTGGTGTGGCAGGCCATTCTCTTTCTATACACATGGCCTCCGCCCCCACATACACTGAGCTGCGCCGCCCCTCCATGCTGAGCCACGCCACTGCCCCCCCCCCACCCCCGCTACTGCTGACTCCAACGACGGTGACGGCTCAGCTCGGTAGCAAGACATGTGCTTCAGCACACATGGCCTGCAGTTTCTGATCTCCCAAAGTTGTGTCGGAGGGGGGTCAGAAATGGCAGGCTATGTGTGCCAAAGCACATGGCCTGCCACTGCTTCAAAGCCGACCCCCACCAGTGGAATCAGCAGCAGCAGCGGAGGGGGGGGGGGCGACATCATGGCTCAGCACAGTGGGCTTCTGCCTGAGGTTGCAGAGACATGGCCCTGTGTCTGCTTCTGTAGGACATGTAGGACTTGTTCTCTTTTCTCTGTTTCTAGCACCTTCCTTAGCTGACTGACTTCTTTCAGCTCTATCCTGCTTCTCTATCTGAATGTTTTGGTGTAGAGTGGGCAAAAACAACTGACTGAGTCCCAGTTCAGAATCAAAACTGGCAAGGGCTGCTCCAGTTGCTCATTACCATAGGCAGTCATAGATTGGAACTCCCCTGTCAGGTGATACAGTGCCAGAGTTGGTTTCCCCTTGTAACATGACAACTCCATAATAACTCAGTGCTGGAGCAGTGTCTTGAGGAAAAACACATTAAAGGGCCAAAGCAGAAAACTAGCATGGCCTTTAAGCACAGATAACGCCGCTTTTAGGCACAATCACCACCACAGCCAAATGCAGAAAAGAGATGGATGCACACGTAAACAGGAAAGGAAAAACTAGCTCACAAGTAACGCCAAGAATATTAAATTATGAGCAAATGAGCTGGCCGTATTAAAATGACATGCTAATATTGCTGGTGCCCGATGCAGAGAAGCATGTAGTGCATTTTGTAACCAGCCTTAGCACCAATATCTTTACATCTGGTTCTTTAGGTGGCTAAAATGTCCCCCCATCTGCCCAACTAAAAAGAATCCTGGTGGCCCAGTGATTCCGATTCCCCCACCTGCCCAACTAAAATAACGTCTGGTGGCCCAGCAGCCCCAAACCCCCCACCCGCCGAACTCAAAATAAGCCTGAAGGCCTAGCAGTCCCGATCCCCCCACCTTCCCAAATAAAATAATGCCTGGTGGCCCAGTGGCCCTGAACCCCCCATGCCCTCCCCCTTCACAAAGGAGCGGGAGTGCTGCCCATGTGCTCTCATTCCTGGGCTGCCATCTTGAAAAATGGTGGCACCTGGCCCTGCATGGTGCATCCTGGGATGCACAGTTGGGGGTCACATTGTCATATAAGTTAGAAAATGCCTTATATGGCAGTCTATCCCCACCCGATACATTCCAGGATGCACCATGTGAGGCCTGGAACAGCAAACTTCCCCACACTTCCCCTCAGGTGATCCAGGCATTGGGGAAAGCCCCCAATGCCATAAAAATACTGTCGGGGGGGGGGCTGGTGCACCCAACCGAAAGCAAATCCCTGGTGGCCTAGAGGCCCCACTCCTCCCACCTGCCCAACTAAAAATAATCCTGGTGGCTCAGTGGTCCCAAATTCCCCACCCCTTCTCCGGTACATTCACAAAGGAGTGGGAGCACTACCCAAGTGCTTCTGCTCCTGGGCTGCCATCTTGAAAAATGGCACCTGGCCTCACGCAGGGATCGGAGCCACTGGGCTACCAGGGATTTGCTTTCTGTTGGGGACAGCTGGATCAGTCAAAGCCCCCATTGCCATCAAAATACTGTCGGGCGCATATGCAAATTAGTCACCCGGTGCCCTTGTTTCTCTTGGAGACCATGCCAAACTTGTGACAACTTCTGTACGCATACGTTTGGCTTGCTCTCCCAGTTTAACACTGCCATTTGCACCAAGTTTAATGTGTGGCTAATTTGCATATAAGCCCCTTTCTGCATCCCTGCACTAAAGTCACATGTCATTGGTATGTTGCAAAGGGGAATACAGAGCAGATATAGTGTGACTTCAGCGCTGGCTTTCTGCATCAGCCGGAAACACAGCAAACAACACAATTTTCTCTTATGGAGCTGGTTACCCACATACAATTGCCAAGCAACAATAAATCATTATCTTTATTTGTCTTTATCTTTATTTGCATACTTACTATACCGCCCTTTACCAATGGCATCAGAGCAGTGTACAATAATAAAAAACATAGGCTGCTGAAACAGAAAAGAACACCAAAATCATGACAGGATAGAATAGAGAGAAAGAGGAAAGCAAAAGAGAGGGACATCAGAGGACAAAACAAAAGACAGGCATAAGCAGGGTCACCGGGTTGGGGGGGAGAAGGGAGCAGGAGGGGGAGGGGAAGATTGAAAGCGGTGCAGAAAAGGTGGGTCTTTAGCCCAGTCCTGAAAGTTTTATAAGATGGTTCTAAGTGGAGGGCGACGGGAAGCGAGTTCCAGAGTTTTGGACCTAGGAAGAAAAACGCTGAGGAACGAGTGGACTCGAGGTGAGCCTGTGAAGGGGAAGGAAGAGACATGCGGTTCAAGTGAACTGACCTGAGGGAACGGTGAGATGAGTGGAGATGTATTAGACTGGCAAGGTAGAGGGGAACACCAGTGTGGATGGTCTTGTGAACATAAGTAAGAATTTTAAACTGCATGCGGTAAACAAGGGGGAGCCAATGAAAGTGAATCAGAATGGGGGTGATGTGGTCGAAGCGGGAAGCATGAGTAAGAAGGCATGCGGCAGTATGATGGACGAGTTGCAATCTGCATAATTGGGTTTGGGGGAGACCGGCTAAGACAACATTGCAGTAGTCTAAGCGGGAGACAACCAGGGACAACAACAAGGTAGACAGGGAGGGAGCCGATACGAAGGGACGGATAGCACGGAGTTGACACAGGGTGAAGAAAGACCGCTGCACAACGGAAGAAACGTGATCTTTAAAGGATAGGGCGGAGTCTAGGGTGACTCCGAGATAGCGCACGGACGCAACCACTGGTAATGGGGCACAAGACAAGACAGGGGCAAGAGGGGAAATGGGGGCACCAGAGGTAAACCAGATGGCGAAGGACTTGGAGAGGTTTATGTGCAATAGGTTAGAAGAGAACCAGGCAGAGACAGAAGCGAGGCAGGAATTGAGGGGGGCAAGATCCGGGGCAGAAGGGTCTGTATGGTGAAGGAGAATGATATCGTCTGCATAGTAGTGAGCCGAGATGCTATGTTGCTGAACGAGGAGTGCAAGGGGAGCCAAAAAGACATTAAACAGAAGAGGGGCAAGAACGGAGCCCTGGGGAACTCCGCAGGGAAGGGGAGTGGGAGGAGAAGATGTGGAGCCGGTGGAGACAGAGAAGGTACGGTGAGAGAGGAATGAACGAAACCAGGAGAGGACAGAACCAGAGAGCCTGGTGTCGTGTAAGCGGGACAGAAGAATGGGGTGATCTACAAGGTCAAAGGCAGCAGATAGATCTAAAGAGACAGCAATAGTGATGCAACCTTGGTCATGTGCAGTGCGAACTTCATTGAGAAAGGAGAGCAGAATAGACTCGGTGCTGTGGTTGGGGCGAAAACCTGATTGGCGGGGGTGAAGTGACAAGGTGGCCTCCAGATGAGAGGAGAGTTGCGCTTAAACTAGTTTCTCGAGGAGCTTGGAGAGAAAAGGGAGATTTGATATTGGGCGCCAGTTGGCCGGGGAGGAAGGGTCAAGTGAGGCCTTTTTTAGAATAGGACGGATGATGGCATGCTTCTAAACAGTAAGGAAAGAACCGGAAGACAGACTAGTATTGAGAATAGATAGTATGAAGGGGGAGAGGGCCAGGGAGGGGTCCAAAAGCCATTGGGAGGGGATGGGATCGGAAATGCACGTGGTCTTCCGAAGTGAAGAATAGACCCTGGAAAGATCCGACATGGACACAGGGTGGAAGGAGGACCATTTATGAGACAGGGTAGGTAGGCTGGGGGGGGGGAGGATGGAGATGAGTCGTGTGGGGGGGAGGACAGGAGCAAGGGGAGGAGAGCGGGAGGGAAGAAGAGACCGAAGGTTCTGGATCTTAGTATCAAAGTATGAGGCCAGAAGGGCAGGATCAGGGGACACTGGAGAGGGGGCCGGGGAGGTGAAAGAATGAGAAGCGTAGAGAGAGTGGAGGACAGAATAAAGCTGTCGAGTGGAATTAGCTGAATGAGAGATACGTGAAGAAAAGTAAGCCCGTTTAGCGGAATGAAGGAGGGAACGATAGTGAGAGTGGCAATAGCGGAAGTGCTCCAAAGAGATGGGAGAAGGGTGCCTACGCCAACGCCGTTCGGCGCGACGGAGATAAGAGCGGTGGAGAAAAAGACCGGAGTGAAACCAAGGGTAGCGGTGCCGGGAGGGGGGAGAAGGGAGAGGCTGGTACGGGGCAAGCTGATCTAACGTAGCTGAGAGGATGGAGTTCCAGGACTGGGCCTGGAGGTCGATAGGGAGTAGACGGAAATCTGAAGGAAAAAGGGAGTCAGAAGAAGGAAATTGTGAGAGAGTGGCAGAGGTAAGGCGATGGACAAGGCGAGGGGCAGAAGGGGATTTGTCTGGAATGGGCAGGGGAGGGGAAGTGGGAGTGGAGAAGAATAGGCAGAGGTGGTCAGACCAGGGAACAGGTAAGGTACGAAGGGAGGTGGGGGCCACGTAGGAGGAAGAGTGAGATATGACCAAATCCAGGGAATGACCAGCGGAGTGGGTGGGCACATTGATGTGTTGTTGTAGGGAAAGATCAGAAAGAAGAGAAAGAAAGGAAGAAGCACGAGAGGAAGAAGGAGAGTCGAAATGAATATTGAAGTCCCCTAGGACCAGAAGATGTTGATAGCTGAGGAAGAGTTCAGAGAGGGTTTGGGCAAGGGAGTCCCAAAGGGGCACAGATAGGGCAGGGGGGGGGCATAGACTAGGTAGAAATACATCGGTGGGGAGGAATTGGAGCGGAGAAGGATAGATTCAGGGTAGTGGATGACAGGGGAGGGGATCTCATAGAGAGCCAGGGAGGAACGGAAAAGAACAGCAACCCCCCCGCCGCTCCAACCACGACGGCAGGTGGACAGGGCAGAGTAACCGGGAGGGAGGCATCGGTTCAGGAGAGGCTCTTCGCCTTCCCTGAGCCATGTCTCGGTCAGGAACAAAGCGTCAACCGAATGCTGTGAAATGAGATTTTGGATGAGAGAACTCTTTGATCGGATCAAACGACAGTTCAGAAGAGCCAACTGCAAAAAGATGAGAGACGGGGCAGAGGGTGGAGGAGCGGCCGAAAGAGGACATGGGATGAGATTAGAGAGATTTCTGGTGAGGACACCTGAGGGCAGGGGCGGCCCAAGGGGGGTGCGGGGCCATGTGCGGAGACTCGGTGCGGGGCCTCATTTGCATAAAGGGCCTCATTTGCATAAATATTTGCATAATGTTACCATATACTAACTTTTAGTAAACATGCCTTTTAATGAGTGTATGGATAAAGAAAGACTAAAAGATTTCTACATTACTATAATCCAGTGCCAACCGCCAGACACATTAGGAACTACTACAAACACTGCCCATTTAGAACCCATAGCAAACCCGCCGTATCCTGACAGCATTACCAGGACTCACAAAGCACCATACCCTACCTATCAAAAGGAAACATGCAAATATTAAACCAATACATTTCAGAGAACAACAATACATGACCTACTGGGGAAAGAGAACAAGTGGCAATGTCAAATAGGAATTATATAAACAGAACACCTCAGCTCAGTTACACATGCAGAACACAGACCATCACCAAACAAGTAATCACAATTTAGAAACAGGAAGACAATAATTAAACTGGAAATCCCAAAAGCCAAACTTGGAATGTACAACACTGTAGAAATAAAACTATACATTAATTTGCTCTTGTACTAAACAAAGCACAGACGTTAATGATGCACATTTACCAGAGCTGACATATTCCAATTAATAAATTCAAAATAAAGAGATATTTTTCTACCTTTGTGCATTTTTTTTGAGCTGCAATTGCTCGAGCCACTTTCTTCTGGTTTATTCGTGTCTTATGCTAACTCTCCATCGTCTGCTGTCCATTTGTCCTTTCTTCTCTCTTCTAGTTTTTTTCCATTCTCTCTCTACATCTGATTTAACATACTAATCTTTCTCCTTTTGCTCTTTCCTCATTCCTATTTCATCCACTCAAATTTTACCCCTCCATCCTCAATCCCCACTTACTCTCCCAATACCCGGCCAATTGTAGATTTTTTATCCCTCCCACAAAAAATATTTTTCCCCTCTCCATTTTACTCTCCCAGCCCCATCCCATTCTAATCCTCCCCCAACATCAGCTCCCTTCTAGTTCCAGCCTCACCCAGCATCCATTCCCTTCTAGTCCCTGCATCAGCCCATTTCCAGCCCTAGCCCCCCATCAACCCATTTCCAGTCCTAGCAACCCCCCAACCCAATACCAGTCCTAGCCCCCCATCAACCCACTTCCAGTCCTAACCCCCCCATCACCCCATTTTCAGTTTAAGCCCCCCCTATAACCCATTACCAGTCCTAACCCCCCATCAGCCCACAGTCCATTACCAGTCCTAACCCCATCAGCCCACCTCCAGTGTTAACCCCCCCATCAGCCCATTTCCAGTCCTAGCCCCCCCATAGCCCATTATCAGTCCTACCCCCCCAAGCCCATTGCCAGTCCTAACCCATCAGCCCACAGCCCATTACCAGTCCTAATCCCATCAGCCCACCTCCAGTGTTAACCCCCCCCCCATCAGCCCATTTCCAGTCCTAGCCCCCCCCCCAGCCCATTACCAGTCCTACATAAGAACATAAGATACGCCATACTGGGTCAGACCAAGGTCCATCAAGCCCAGTATTCTGTTCCCAACAGTGGCCAATCTAGGTCATATGTACCTAGCAGTTTCCCCAAGAGACACAGGTTCCACAATGCTTGCACTGGGTCAAGCATGGATATCCTGGGCCCCTTCTTAATAATGGTTTATGGACCTTTCCTCCAGCAACTTGTCCAAACCCTTTTTAAACCCAGCTACACTAACAGCCTTTACTACATCCTCTGGTAACAAATTCCAGAGTTTGATTACACGTTGAGTGAAAAAATATTTTATTAGTCTTAAATACTTTACCCTGTAGCTTCATTGCATGTCCCCTAGTCTTTCTATATTCTGATAAGGTAAACAATCTATCAATCTACGTTTACCTGTTCCACTCCGTTCATTAATTTATAGACTTCTATCATATCTCCCCTCAGCCGTCTCTTTTCCAGGTTAAAGAGCCCTAACCTTTTCAGCCTTTCTTCATAGGAGTATCCTTCCATCCCCTTTACCATTTTGGTGGCTCTTCTCTGAACCTTTTCTAAAATCGCTGGCAATGCTCTGTGCTTAGATTCAGCATACAGGTGGTGTTTGCGATTTTTAACGATCTATACACATCTGCTCATCGATCAAACTTTTATATAGTGATTCGAAAAAACTGTCTTAATGAGACACTCCATTTGACACAGCACTGCTGTATGTCCCCCGAAGAAGGCGTATGCCGAAACGCGTAGGGACTAATTATCAATAAAGCAGTCTGGTTCAAACCTACATCTCTTGCTCCGTGTGTTCCTCCTTTGGTCTGCAAGAGTTACGCTCCTCCCCCGGTGCCTTTTGCCACCACCTTGTCACACTATTTCACCACCTTGAGATCATCAGAAACAATCACACCGAGGTCTTTAACAGAAAGAGATGCATATAAAGACAGCATGTTTATTTATCCAGTCTTTTATACTGCTTTATCATTTCAATCAAAGTAGCTTTCATTGTAACTTAAACTTAGCAATGTACTTTAAACAGGGACATTGATAACTTGGAAATTTCTGAGACAATGGAGCGTTAAGTGACTTGCCCAAGGTGTGTTAGTGGGAATTGAATCCTGGTTGTTTAGTTCAGAAAACTAACTTGAGACTCTTGAATTTTCCAAGGTCCCCTTTAATTCATTAATTTATTTAACCAGTTTTGTATACCACCTTATCCTTCAAAGTGGTTGAGAATTCAACAAAGGACTTACATGTTGAGGGCATGGTAAGATCAAATACAATACATTACAATATAAATACAGTACAAACAGTAAATTATAATATTATCTCATAGTGAAACTGTATATACAAGTTGATCAATTTAAGTTATTTGACCAAATGATTCTATGAATAAATAAGTCTTTAAAGATATGCAAAAGTCTTTGATGTCTTCAATAGGTTAAGAAACTGCTCTAACCATTAAGCTATTCCTCCACTCCAATTTTTTCTTAACCTATTGGAGATATTAAAGGGGACCTTGGAAAATTCAAGAGTCTCGTTAGTCTTCTGAATTTGACACTAATACTGTCCATGAGGACACCACACTCCATGCCTATGGATTGTCAGAGTAGGGCCACAATGCAGCCCAACCTTCAGGGACTGGCATGCCCCTCAGAGCCTTTGTGCATCTGGACACAGCTTAGGGGCCCTCCACCCCAACTAGAAGGGGCCTCTACCCTAAGTCTGTGGAGATATCCCCCCTACAACACTCCTGAAATCACCTTTCAGGGCAACATGTCCCCATGCTGGCAGGCAATGATGCAGGACACATCAGTTCTCACGGCTCATTCTCCCTGCTGTTGCGGTTGACACACCAGGCAAACATTGATATCCCAGGCTCAGAATCTCAATATGAACTGCATGCCTTCCCTGACTACAATGTTTGGAGTAAAACCTGATGTTCATGTGGCTGCTGTGATAGGATATCATAGAAATGTCTTTAGATTGTCAGTACAGTCTTTAGATGTGCATCAGGAGAGGCACATGCATGTATGTGTATAGTGTGCTTAGGTCAGAGGGACCCCTTGGTTGCACTCTGGGGACAAATGCCAGGACAGCTGTCAAATGTATGCAAGTACATTTTATATACATTCCTGCCTCACCAAGTAAGTGACAATATAGCCCATTCATACATCCTAAGGGCTCCAGGTAAGCCTAGCTTTCCATAGACAAGCGCTCCACCAGGAGAGAAGGTACACAGTGTGGGGGGAGATACAGCTATCTCAACAGTTGCCTGTAATCATGCAGGTCACCTGTGCAAACAGTTGTATCCTGATAGCAGGAGAGTCATGCAGAAGTCAAGCTAGATGCACCTACACCTGGGGAATCTGTACCTGATTACCCCCCCCCCTCCTCCTCATCCCTCCTCCTCATCCCTCTTCCCTCCTCCCCTGTTCAGAAGAGTAACACTAGCAGACAATATGGGATCAGTACAGCAGTGAGATGAGGTGAGGGGCCTGCCTCGGAATCGGGGCCAATCTCTTGGTGTCCATGATAAGACTTTCCATGCTGGCACTCTTTTCAAATACATGGCTGCTGCCACATCTGATTACCCACTAACACCAGCAGAGTCCTACTACCTACAGAGGCCAAACCCTTGCCTCCATATAGTATGTGGTGTGAGATGCCCTACCCCCAATGCCCAGGCTTTACACACACAGACCTACTGTGTTGCTGCACCTTCCATCTCAATTCAAACACAGATACATGAGCACATAGTCACACAAAAGTAGCCCACTTACCTTAGCTGCACTGTAAGGCAAGGTGCCAATGATATTTCAGGTCTCACTGTTGTAATTACCAGGAAGAAGGAGGCCACGTGAATCACATGGCCCCTTAAATACATATGCATGGTGCCAACAACGCCCGCTCGGTGTGCACAAGCAAGTAGCGTGCGACGTTAGAACTCCAACATATAAAAGCAGTGTGTAGTCTTTCAGTGTTCCAGGGGCTGGATAGTGTTAGAACTGTGCAGAGGCATGCAAGAGCAATGTCAGAGAGAGGAGAGCACAGAGCAAGACCGGCATCGGGCTCGATGGACCCCCTCCCCCCTCCTCCTCCCTGACCGTCTTCTGCGGCACTGCCTGGGGGCCGGATGCTTTAAACGGCTCCCAGCTCTGCGTGTTGTCCGTCGCCAAACCCACTGGGACCGAGTTGGGTTTTCGGGCCGCGTTGAGGGGGCCCTGCTGCTGTGACGCCTCCTCGGCTCCCAGGCTCCGCGCCCCGCACGGTTCTTCCACCCAGGTGACGCCGACCACCACTGGCCCCATGGGGCGCACGAAGGACAGCAGCATGGAGAGCCGCATGGCTGCCGCGGGGCTCGGCAAGCCCCTCCATGCCGGCTTTGAGATTCGTGTCTCTGTTAAGCCTGCAGGGGCAGATGGGAAATTTCCCATCAGCCCCTGCGGGCTTAACAGAGACGCGAGGGAGACACTCTCCCTTCGCGAATCTCAAAGCCGGCACGGAAGGACTCAGCCAGGCAGAGGGGGCCCCGCGGGACACTCCATTCTGCCGCTGCTGAGGCGGCAGCAGCCAGCTTTTTTTTAAAAATTTTATTTAATATTGAAAAAAAGCAGAATGTTCTTTGCGCGGGGCCCCCTGAAACACGGGGCCCTGTGCAAAAAACATTCTTGCTCAATGGACGGGCCGGCCCTGCCTGAGGGAGCAGGAGGAGGGGGGGGGCCTCCAGCTCCAAAGAGCAGGAATTGTGGACATGGCAGACAGAGATGTAGAGATCAACGGAGCTAAGGAAGGGGACAGGAAGGGCAGGAGCAGAAGGAGGAGAGCGCAAAGAAGCGGCACCGTGCCGGACAGAGAAGCAAGAGGACAGGCAGGCCGTGCAGGCTGGCAACAGCCGGCCAATGTAAGGAACGGTGGGCCCGAGTATACAAGGCAAGATAGGCAACTCTGGACCCGCCCCCGCGGACTCACCCCAAGGAGCTCGCCCAAGGAGCAGGCCTGCTCCTTGGTCGCGTGCCTTCGGCGCGCGCCCATGGCGCGGGACGCCGTGCCGGGATGCAATTTATGCAGAGAAGGCACCTTGAGATCACGCGGTCGCAGGCAGCGCGACCGCGTCACATCCGGTTGAGAGTGCAACAATGGTATGGAGATTACCAGACAGGGTAAGCAAAGCAGCACCGGGTTAGATAAGCACTAACTGGGTTAAGTTTTTATCATAACATGTACTATGGTGGAGATTAAGGACAGTATTTTAGGGGGTCCGCTACATCAAGAAACTGTTACACCATGAAGAAATCTTTCAGGATAATATGTAAACTCTGTGTTCAGCAATTTTTTAAAAAGCTGGCCGTGGTGTTCAAATAAAATCTGCCAGTACACAGATAGTGACCAGGGCTGAATTTTCAGATTCAGTGCTGGGCCCAGATAGCAATAATTGTCAGCTTGCGATCCAGATAGCCTAGGAGAGCTTTTTTGCTGTCCTAAGTTATTTCGATAGTTATCTGGATAGCGGCACTGAAAATTGCTGTGACTTGGATAATTTCCTGTTTGACCCTGATTCCACTCCCAGGCTGTCTTACCATGATCTAGATAATGCCAGGGGGAGGTCTGTGGTGAAATTCAGCAGTGCTATGTAAATATATGCTGCTGAATATCTGGCCCTTTATAAATATGTATAGATGGGTTAGCTTCATGTTTATACAACTTTCTTAACTTTTATCAGATGAAGTATCCAATTTACTCCTGATTTTTTTCCATCCTGTGTTGAAGGGAGTGGTAGAGGGGTGGAGGAGGGGGGCAGATTAGTAAATGGCCAATTTAAATTATGTGCTCATGTCTTACATAGGGGTATGTTTACTAAACGGCGCTAATGTGCGCTGCGCGACGTTAGCGTGCGCTAAGGTACCTTAGCGCACGCTAATGTCACGTACGGGGCACAAATATGCATGCTCATGTGCGCGGCGTGCTAATGTGCGATGAAGGCGGGGAAAGGCTCCCGGAGGGCGGAGGAAGGCTCCCCAGGGGCGGAGAGAAGGGGTCAATGGGTGGAGAGTGGGAGGGGAGAGGCTCCCCGCACATTAGCGAGGCTGAAATCCGAGGCAAAAAATACCACGAGTGAAAACCTCACGTTAGAGCCGATTTAAAGGGAAGAGAAACCATTTCTGTCAGCAATGTACAGCAAAACCAGGGACACCTACAAAAAAGTGATGTGTGATACATGTGCACGGTACAAAAGTACAAATAAACATTGAAAAGGACCCCAACAAAAGTTAAAAAAATTATAATCAAGCTGGGCAATAGTGATAGTAATGGGAAACATCAAAAAACACTCCCAAGAAAGCCCCAAAAAATAAATATGAATTTTGGAAGGGTCTACGCTCCGTCCCCATACAAGGTGAATGATCCCACAGTGAAATAGCACTGATCAGGGTTTCCCTCTCCATTGGACAGGTTTCCTATGGCATGCACATGTTCCACAACAGCAGGGTGGGCATGTCGGAATGGGCAACTGGACAGATGCTGGGAAAGGGGATACAGAGGGCTGCAGGCGGCACATGCTGTGGTGCAGCTGGGGCACAGTGCAGACTAGGCAGATGCCTAGATGGCACTTAGGAATGCTGAAACTGAACAGCAGCCAGACAGCAACTGATGAGGGCCCAACATGGGCATGAGAGTGTTTATCACAGTGTCACAGGGGATAGTACCCAGCAGGTACCCCCAAGGGCACAGAACATTGGCAGGCGGTGTTGGGGGGAAGCGTGGACGCCTATGCAGGCACCCCTACCCCAGAACACGCACCATAGGCAGCCGCCTACCTGCACCCTTGATGACTTGAGACTGTACACCACCAGCACCACCAGCAGAAGGGCATGTCAGCATGATGGCAGAGGGGTACCGGTGGTGGAGGGGGGCAGTGGCAGCTGCCCAGAGCCGACCATGGCCTAGCCCTGTGTAGGTGGGTGCCATGCACTGCAACAGACAGGCTGTGTCTGACAAACAACCATGGTATCTCCAGGGACTGCACTGTCTCTGTGAGCACAGTGTGGTGCGTTGAGCACAGCCAGTGTGTTCATGAGCAGAAGGTCACAAGTTCAAGTCCCAGCTGGGGCTACTGCCAATCCAGTCCCCATATTTTACCCACTACCAAACCGTGATAGTAAGGACAAACCTTTATTGCAGAGAAAATACGCATGGTTCAAACGCCTATATTTTACCCCACCGAGTACAGACACCAGAAACATGCGCATTACCTGGAGCAGAGTCCCCCAAATTCAGTCCTGGAGGCCCACAAATCATTCAGGTTTTATGCTGTCTCCAATATAAGGCCATGTCAGCATGGTGGCGGAGGGGTACTGTTGGTGGAGGGGGCACTCCCAGCTGCCCAGAGCAGACCATGGCCTAGCCCTGTGTAGGTGGGTGCCATGCACTGCAACAGACAGGCCCTGCCGGACAAACAGTCATGGTATCACCAGGGAATGCACTGTCTCTGTGGCAAAACGGTGGTGCAGTGCACACAACCAGTGTGTTTGGAGGCAGAAAGTGACAGGTTCAAGTCCCAGCTATGGTGCCTGCCAACCCAGTCCCCATATTTTACCCACAACTACAACGTGCTAATACAGACAGAACCTTTATTGCAGATGACGTAAACATGCCCAAAACACTTACATTTTACCTTACAGAGCAAAGACACCATAAACAGGCGCATTACCTAGAGCAGAATCTCCCAAATGCAGTCCTGGAGGGCCAAACACCATTCAGGTTCCATGCTGCCTCTAATAAAGATGCCTGTGCTGCATATCTATGCACCACCCCCATGGTATGCAGATGTATCTCATGCATATTCATGAGGGACAGCATGAAAACCCGAACAGTGTTTGGCACACCAGGACTGGAGTTGGGAACCTCTGCCGTAAAGCAGCAGCCAACAGGGGCAGACACACCCACACCCACAGGCTCCATTAGCCAATGCCTCCTGGAGAGGCAGGACATTGGGCCCTGCGTGCATCTCCCAATACTAGCCCTTGCATACCTTAGCAATGCCACCCTACACCTGGGAATATGGTACACATCTATCAAACGTTTGCTATGATTACTGGCAGATACCAATTCCTACGTTAAGCACAGTTTGCTGATTGAGCTCCATCATAGCAACCTTTCTGCTGTCTGTGGAGTGTGCTTCAGGTCTGGTCTCTGACAGTGTTTACCACCCTGGGGAGTGACCCCCAACAGTATTGCGTACCATATCCATGCCTGCACTGTGCCCAGGACTGGTGTGATGGCCAGGGCTGCTAAACTCCTCTAGAGTAGCACAATGCTGGCATAGGTGTGGGAGTGTGTGTCTGTCTATTCAGTGTGTGGTGGCTGCAAACACCCTCCACAGCCCACACTGCCAGCACTGTTGCCAGTATTGGCCTGCCAATGTGCATAATGAGGAGCAAGGTACCATGGGTATAGTCCGGACAGGGTGGCCTGGCCAGGATGCATCTGCACAGGGCATAGGGCACTGGCTGGGACATTGTATTGCCCGGCCACCACCTGCACAGACAGGGTGGCCACAGCATGTCCTGCTGGGAGATCACTCTCACCCTGACTGTGCAGTGACCACAGCATGGCTAGGCACCCCCATAGTGCTATATAGTATTTCTCTCATGTGATATTTATGGGTTTCCTTTTGGGACCCAGTCACTGACTTATCTGCTTGGTGTGTATGCTGACATCCCAGTTCCGGGTGCACGCATTTCCACCAGGAACATGCACTATGGACTAGCTAGCAGACTGTCTGCAGCTGGTATGTGTTCTGATGGAGCGCCTTGCAGGGTGCAGCAGCTGAAGGCTTGCTGCAGGAGAATATCAGATAGTGGTGGGGTGCAGCTTAGCATATCCAGGCCTAATGTCTGTCTGCTATTGCGTTATGGATGTGTACAGAGCTGCATTGACTACCCTGTAGGGTGTCTGTTCCCCAGCAGGACTGGGGTTGATGGTCTCCTCTACTGACACCATTGCAGGGAGGTAGAATGTGGATCTGTTGGTGGGAGACCCTGTTTAACACCCTTAGCCCTGGAGGAGGAAGAGGGTGGTGGTACATAATCTTGGGTTAGAAATTGGTTGGGTGGGAGGCGACAAAGAGTACAAGTAAATGGAGCTCACTCTGAGGAGAAGGATGTTACCAGTGGTGTGCCCCAGGGATCTGTCCTTGGTCCGATTCTTTTTAACATCTTTGTTAGTGATATAGCGGAAGGGCTGTCGGGTAAGGTTTGCCTCTTTGCGGATGATACCAAAATCTGCAATAAAGTAGACACCCAGGAAGCTGTAGATAACATGAGGAGGGATCTAGCTAAGCTTGAAGAATGGTCTAGAATTTGGCAGCTGGGATTTAATGTTAAAAAATGTAAGGTCATGCATTTGGGCTGCAGCAATCCAAGGGAGCAATACAGCATAGGAGGTGAAGTACTTTTGTCCACTAAAGAAGAGCGGGACCTAGGCGTAGTTGTGTCCGATGATCTTAAAGTAGCTAAACAGGTAGAAAAGGCGACGGCAAAAGCTAGAAGGATGCTTGGGTGCATACGGAGAGGAATGGCTAGCAGAAAAAAGGAGGTGATAATGCCTCTGTATAAGTCTTTGGTGCGACCTCATTTGGAGTATGGTGTGCAATTCTGGAGACCGCACCTTCAAAAGGATGTGAACAGGATGGAGTCGGTGCAGAGGGTTGCTACTAAGATGATTAGTAGTCTTCATTATAAAGCATATGAGGACAGACTTAAGGATCTTAATATGTACACCTTAGAGGAAAGGCGGGATAGAGGTGATATGATTGAGATGTTTAAATACCTCCGTGGCATAAATGTTCAGGAAGAGAGCCTCTTTCAATTGAAAGCAAGTTCTGCGATGAGGGGACATGGGATGAGGGTGAAGGGAGATAGATTCAGGAGTGATATGCGGAAATATTTCTTTACGGAAAGAGTAGTGGATCCGTGGAATAGTCTCCCAGTGGAGGTGGTAGAGATGAGGACAGTAACTGAATTCAAAAAAGCATGGGACCAACACAGAGGATCTCTAAAGGTAAAAAGTGGACTGTTGTAGTTGTTGTTATGGAAGGACAGACTAGATGGGCCTTGTGGTCTTTTTCTGTCATCATGTTTCTATGTTTCTAATCCTCCTAGGGGTCCATAGGGGTTACACCTGACTGAGACATACAGATATATCCAAGGTGTGTCAGCAGAAATTACCTATCTCACACACTAGCACTGCTGGGGACCTGCAGCATGGCCTATCTCTGCTGTGGACCTGGAGCTGGGCGCCCCACCTCAACCTCAGCGTGAGTGCAGTACCTGCACAATGTGACGGTGTGTAGCTACTCTGTGCCAGTACCACACACGGTCAGTTCCCCCTACCAGGCCGAGGTGCTGTGCGGGTGCATACCCCATCTTGTGATCATCTGTAGACTGATGATTTGCATGTGCAGTGCATCATGGGTATGGGTGGGTTAACCCTATCCTGGTGACCACAGCAGACTGTTTGTGTGGTGACTTGCAGTCCTTCTGCAGCCAGCCAGGGGTTTGCTAGCAGCTATAGCCCTCTGGTTATGTCACTACCAGTGGAGCTAGAGGTCATGGGTTCAAACCCACAGTAGGGTTATTTGATAGGGCTGTCCAAAGCATTATCTATTTTTAAAGTACATTAGTGCTGCCAGCAATAACACCCTCAGCGTACTATACCCATAAGGTGCCTCAGAGGGCGCTTTATAGGGCACCTTATGGTTACCGTCCATATAAGGTGCACTATACAGTATGCTATGGAGCGACTGATAGGGTGCCAGTCCGTATAAGGTGCCTTATAAGGTGTCCTATGGAGCGCCTTATAGGGTGCCCTATAGGGGACATTATAGGGTGCCGTGGCAGACAGTGCACTTTATAATGTGCCCTATGGAGTGCCTTATAGGGTGCCTTATGTGGCACCTTAGGTTACTGCACGTGAGGGTGTGTTTGCTGGCAGCAATAATTAAAATACAAATAAAATGCCTCCAGAAACAATACTTACATGTCAAAGCTGATGCCTTAGCCAGCCTTACGTATTGGGCACACTGGGGATGGAACTCATGACACCTGTATCATCAGTCAGTGCCTTAACCATTATGCTACACTGCTTTTCCTCCTTGCATTTCAGCGCACCTACTTATGATTTCCATGCGTTTAAATGCACAGTGCTGCCATCAAAAACAGTGCTATGACCTTGCTGTGCCTCATAGGGCACCCTATATGGCACCCTATACGCCACCCTTTATGCAACATTGTAGGGTGCCGTGGCAGACAGTGCACTTTAAAATGTGCCCTCTGGGGTACCTTATGGGGTGCCTTATGTTACAGTGCTTTCAGAGTGCGTTTGCTAGTAGCAGTAATTAAAATAAAATTAATATGCCTCAGACTGCAATATTACACATAACAGGTAGTGCTTCAGCCAGCCTTATTCATTGTGCACAGTGGGGGATTGAACCCATGATCCCTGCACCATCGGTCAGTGTCTTAACCATTGTACTGTGGTTCTGTTCCTGTGCTTGCACATCAGCGCGCCACTTATGCTTCCCGCGTGTGTTTCTCATGCGCTAATGTGCGCGGCGCACATTAGGGCGCAGCGCACATTAGCACATGATTATTCCCGGTTTGCTTTTTTCAGACTGAAACGCCCACTCCTTTTATGGCATCCCGCACACTAACGCGGCGCACACCTAATGGGGTTTTAGTAAACATACCCCATAGTCACTTTCACTTGGTACGGGATTGCTAGTGGAATCCTTTAAATGCCACATGGAAACATTTCCTGTTGAACTGTCAGACTGTGTTACTGTGCAGTAAATTGGCATAGGGAAAGAAGAACTAACAATTTAGGCACCTTACAGGTCCCCACCACCATCAGAACAGTGAAAACAAGTACATCGCGCAGAGCCTTCTCATTCTCTGCACCAACTATATGGAATCAACTCCCTATTGAACTGCGTTCAATCACAGACATTACAATCTTCAGGAAAGAGTTAAAGACCCACCTTTTCAAATGCTACTACAATCAGCCAGGACCCTCAATCTACATGGAAGCAATCAGATAATTATTTGTGTTGGAATATGCATTATACAAGAATATGGAAAATGTCTAGTCCAAACTATATAATCCAAATAGGTAAATGTAAAAAGGTGTAATACCAAAAGGTGAAGATGTACGATTGTAAACCAGTAATGTGTAAATATGAATGTATAAATGTAAATATGTATAATGTTGTCCCCCAAGACACTAACCTTGTGTGCTGTGACCTCCCCCAGACCTATGTATTTACTGTACCCTCCCAGTCCTGATTTGACTCCCCCAAAAGAAAAATCAAACCGCTGCTGATCGACGGAAGCAGCGGTATATAAGTGTGTATTAAATAAATAATAAATAAAATAAATCTCCTGTGTGTATTACTATGAGAAGTGAATGTTTCAAGGACCACTGTGTCAATTATAGACTACTGTAACTGCCAATAAGGCAGAAGGTTTCTGGAGTCTCTAGCTAAATGACTTTCAATTTTATTTTCATTGCAATTTTTATTTGGTGTTCTTCTGTGCATCATGAACCTGCCCTTTATAACCTCATATTGCAGCTAGAAGCTACGGGTTTCTTCTTTGGAAGATTTTGGTGATGTGTTCTTGTTGCACATCACACGTTTCATGCCTTTTGGTGCTGGTAGTTCTATGCTTTCATGTGTAAGAGAGAACAGGGAAGAGATCTACTATTCTTTGCAGAGTTAAGGGAACACTTGTTGAGATACTGTGGGACACATAAACTGAATCAGACAGCTGCAGAGCATAAATTTCTGATAGCAGACTAATGACTGTCGGAAATACGAGCATGAGTAGAAAGACCTAAAAGAATACAACTCCCACAGATTTGTTCTCTGCATAGGAGTGCATCTTTTGTATTTGTTTATAAATCTGCAGAAATCTTTAATAAAATGATATTAATCTAGCAGATATGTTCTGTTATGGAAGTTTTCTTAAGACTAGCAAACAGTGGCTACACTTTTGGAAATTCTTGTGATTTTATCATTATGCATCCGTAAGTATTATGGACTATATTCTTTAAAAAGAATGACTCAAGCAAGAGAGGCTTTGCAGCTAACGTGGAAAAGAAGTGCAGATAGCGCTGTGTTAGCTGAGAAAGCCGGGCATTATCTGTTGGGGCGTGCACAATATTTCCCAGTAGATAACACATTGAAAGAGCAGAGAACAGTCGTGCAGCATCGTGGATACCGCCAACGACACACATTGAGGTGGCCTTAGCTGCACCTGTGCTGTCTGCAAATCTGACGATTGCCATGTGCTATTGAAGTCTGCGGTAATCACACACAGCAGTCATGCCAACTCTGCCCTAATCTGCCCACATCTGCAGATAAAGTCCGTTTACCTTCTCCCAACTTTTTAATATATATATTTATTTTTAGGTCTAAAGATAGAAATGTAATCTTGGGCTGTTCTTATCCTTTCTTCAGTACTTTAGACTTGGATATTTTGCCATTTGGCTGAGAGCAGGGAACAATTTTTATGTTTGCCTTCACCCTTAGAATTGTTTTTATTCCAAATGCAGGTGTACAAGAAATTTATTTCCAGGTTATGTTATCTTTGTGCAGATATTTTCTGCTGGCATGCCTTGGTATGTGACACAGAGGTGAGATGTGCTTGATCAATATCTGCTGATTTGCTTAGCACTCAGATAAAGATTATGATGAGAATTTATATTGCTCCCATTCTTTTACATACATGGGACTTTTCTAATTCTGATCTATGTTGATGGGGGCGTGAGCAGAAAATGAGGTTATGTTTCTTTAGGAATCGGTTCTGCAAAGAGAAACTGCAGTTGAAACCTTAACTACCCCTCTACCATCAATATGAGCTGCTTCTTTCCTTCTCAAGTTTCAAGTGTCTGTAATTACTGTGCAGCTAGGCTCGGATTTAAGATGCTTCCACCCATAGGCTGGACCATAGAGTGGTGGTAGTGGGTTTTGGGGGTTCTCTCCCAGAGTTGATTGAGTACAGTCCTAAAGCAAACAGAATCTGGCTTCTTTTAGTCCAGGTAGTCTATGCCTTCAAAATCTGTCATTTAAAGCTACCAGTGCCTAAATACAGGCCTGTGTACATCAGAAAAATGGTAACCACCTTTCAGATCTTGTGATTTAATGTTTGCTGCTATAGCTAATGTAGTCCTGGTTGTCAAAAGGCAGACCCTATTCATCCTAATATGCCACTCATGTATCTTAAAATAATGTTAAACAGGATGTGACATAGAGGAGTAGCCAAATGGTTAGAGCACTGGCTTGGAAACCAACAGACCCGGGTTTAATTTCTGCTAGCACTCCTTGTAGCTTTGGGCAAGTCACATAATTCTCCATTTCCTCAGAAAAATCAATGTTCCAAGTTTAAGTTACAATGTTTTGACTGACATGATGAAGTGGTATTAAAAACCTGTTAAATAAATATAGGATTTTTCATAGCTTTTTATAATAACCAACAAAAAACAGGGAATTCTTAAGGGGAATCATTCTACTACTAATTATATGTATAGCGCTACAAGGCATATGCAGTCCTGCTCATCAGAGCTTACAATCTAATAAAGACAAAGCACATAGTAAAACTGGGGACTAGGGTATGGTAAGATACACGTAAGTAATGGGCAAGAGAGTGAGGAGCATCAAGATCCAAAAGCAGCTTCAAAGAGGTGGGTTTTTAGCCTGGATTTGAATAGGGCTAGAGAAGGAGCCTGACGCACAGACTCAGGTAGTTTGTTCCAAGCATAGGGAGCAGCAAGATGGAATGAACGAAGTCTGAAGTTGACTGTGACAGAGAAGGGCACAAATAAAGGGGATCTGCAGGAGGAGCGGAGTTCCCAAGGAGGGGTGTAGAGTGAGATAAGACAGGAAAGGTAGTGAGGAGTTGCCGAATGAATGCAATTGAAGGTCAGTAGGAGACATTTGAATGGGATGTGGAAATTGATAGGAAACCAGTGAAGTGACTTGAGAAGAGGGGCTACATGAGCATAGTAACACTGACAGAAGATAAGCCGTGCAGCTGAGTTTTGAACAGATTGAAGGGGAGAGATGATTCAGAGGGAGATTAGCAAGGAGCAGGTTACAATAGTCAAGGCAGGAAGTGACTAGTGAGTGGATAAGGGTCTTAGTAGTGTGAGTAGAAAGGAATTTTGCTGATGTTATAAAGAAAGAAGTGGCAGGTTTTAGATGTTAGATGTGCGCAGAGAAAGAGAGAGTAGAGTCAAAGATGATTCCAAGGTTACGAGCCGAGGAAACAGGGAGGAGTCTAGCGTCATCCACAAAAATTGAAAAATGAGGAATGAAGAAAGTGGGTTTAGGGGGAAGATAAGAAGCTCAGTCTTGGCCATGTTCAATTTCAGATGGCAGTGAGACATCCAGACAGCAATGTCACATAAGCAGGCAGAGATCTGATACTGGATTCTTGGAGGGATTTCAGGTGCAGAGAGGTAGATCTGAGAGTTGTCAGCATAAAGAAGGTACTGAAAATTATTGGAGGAAATAAATGAACCAAGGGACTGAGTGTAGAGAGATAAAAGTAGAGGTTTCAGGACAGAGCCCTGAGGTACACCAACTAAAAGTGAGATGGCAATAGAGGATGATCCACCACTGGATCAACATTCTGGTTCAACATTCAATCCCTCCAAGTTCATCTAATTTAATCCTGACCAGACATAAGTTTGCTATAAAGACAGCCATCTCAACCACATCATATCCTAGAAAATGTTCTAAAACTGCATCTGATGCTATTACAATCTAATTGCCGCTACTGAGCACGTACCTTTCAACTTTATTTTATGACAAATGTCTTAGACTATAACAGCTCTAATTCCCAGAAAAAGAGCAATAACCTTATCTATGAAAGACAACACTGCAGATATTAAATAGGGCCCAAAACATCTATGCACCACTTGCAGGGAAAACAGAACAAGCCTCTCTATCCATCAAAATTCACCTCTAATCACCCTCAAGTCTTCAGTTCCCCACTTTTTTACTTTCCAATACCTATCAACTTTCTGTCTCCTCCTTTCACCTCCTTACCAACCCATCCCTACATTCTCACTCTCTTCCTAGCCAGGAATGGGCCAACCATCAGTCAAACTAGGTGGTCGCCTAGACTGGCAATTTCTTGGTGGGGGGGGGGCATAGCAAAGAGTAGGCCATTCAAAGCTAAACAATAGATTCTGACAGTCAGAGGGAATGTAAGACTTAGGATTTGCCTAGGGCACTAATATCTTGAACCAACTCTGGGACTGCACCTTTTCCTAACCCTCCTATTTCCCCTTCTCCAGTCTCTTATTCTGTTCCATCATTCACTCACTCCATACTTACCCCCACTCTAGGCCTCATCTACTTTCTTCTATCTTTTTTCTCCTTATCAGCTCCAGCTCCTTCCCTATTGGCCATTCCTTCCAGTCATTTTCTCCTATCTACTGTATTATCCCCAACCAGTCTCCAACTACCCCATTTTACCACCTCACCAGTTCTATTTCCATCCTTTTATTCATCTTCTTGACAGCCCCCCATGGCCTCTTCATCATGGTTTCACCATGCTCTGCACCTCAACTCTCTCTCTCTCTTCCCCCTCCTGGTCTAGAATTGGCATCCCATTTCTCTCTCTTCTCAGCTTTCCTAGTACAGTAGCTCCCCTCTCTCTTTTCCCTTTTTCCTATTCCAGCATCTTTCTTCTCTGTCTTTCACTCTCTCCCAGTCTAGCGACTCCTCTCTATTACTTTCCTGCATTCTAGTCCAAGATTTGCCTCTTTCCCGCCACTTTGATATACCCTCTCCCTTCCCTTTCATCCTCCCCTGTCCAACATCTCTCCTCCCTCTCTTTTCCTTCCACTCACAAGTCCAGCATCCTCCCACATTGTCCAGCATCCCTCTAATGTAATCTAGCATTCCTCTTCCATAGTCCAACATCTTCCTAATCCCCTCCCCAGTGGTCCAGAATTTCCACTCTCTTCTCACCCCCTCCCTCCATAGTCAAACATTTCCCTACTCCTTCTCTTGTTCACATAATCCAACATCCCTCCTTGAATATTCTATTTTCCCCCTCCTATAGTCCAGCAGCTTACTGTTCCCTCAGTGGTCCAACACCTCCCTCTCTCTCCCTTCTCCTTCTTCTCCCCCATGTCATTTAGCATCTCTCGATCCCATCTCTTCATCCATTGTCCAGCATCCCCTATCACCACCCTCCACATGCACCTCTCCTTGTTTGAAATAGAGAAGGGACAGAATTTCTGCTTATATCTGATGGTCCTTCTCACTTATTGAATCATTTGAAATTGAGATTTTTGTTCATGGTTTAAATTTCCCTTTGTTAGTTATTTTTCTTACTGGCTGTGTACTAATTTTTAACCCCTCTGTGGGCCAGCTTCTCGCCTTTCTTCTTTCTGGTCCTTAGAACTTCTAAGTTATTGAATTCCTGGAGGTCAATTTTTTGGCCAGTCCTGGTTTTGAACTTCCATCCCATATACAGTGTGATATTTGTAGTGCTTAGAGGGTATATTCAATGGTAGCGGCCAGCATATTAAAGCAACTGGATGTTGCCACTTTAATTTATGACTGAATATTATGTACCAGATCATATCTGGCGGAATATCCGGTTTGCCCAGTTAGAGTTTGCTCAATATCATCGCTGATCAGCTAGCTAAAAATGCCGCCCTGCTCCACTTCTGGAATGGCTTGTTGCTAGACAATTAACAATGGACATTTAGTTGGCCTAGGAGGAGGTAACCAGTTAATGCCGCTGAATATTCCAGTGACTGGGATTTACCTGGTTTGCAGTTCTTTAAACCGCATAAATCTTTTTGAATATATCTCACCTTTATTCTACCCATTGAAATCTGGGCTAATGTTGGTAGGTGAGATAAGCTAGAGTCAGAATGTCATTTTAAATATTTGGGGGAGGGGGTGGAATTCAAAGGGATTAACACAGTTAGCAGACCTGCTAACTGTATTAATGTCCTTGTGTGGGATATTCAGCGGCACTAATATGTTTAGTGCCTTTGAATATTTATTTATATAACAATTTTTTTATAACACTGTATCTACGATTAAGACTGGTGTACAATTAACTAAGGACAAGAAAATAAGTTTTGCATGTAACTTAGACAGTAATTAAACAGTAGCTAACTGATAAACAAACATAATATCTGTGGTTGCCATCGCTGTATGCCCCGATGCTATCCTGTTAGCAATTCTGGAGGGGGTTCCAGGGATAGCACCCAGTCGATAATCGGGCAGCGGCAATATTGAGCCACTGCCTGGTTATTGACATGCAGCAAAAATCAGGCACAGTAAAGGCTGACCTAATTTTTACCCCAGACGTTAACCAGACAGTGGCTGAATATGGCCGCTGCTGTGTTAGCCTCCTAGCAATCTGGGCAAGCCAGATATTCGATGTCAGGATCCAGATATAGCCCCGGCATTGAATATCTAGGTTCAGGGGCAGCAGCTAGCCGCATCAGAAGTGCTAGCCACCACTGCTGAATATCGGGCCCCTTGTTGTTCCTATTGTTTTGACTTGCTTGAGAAATGTAACAGACAGGATCTTAATCAATGTTTTATAAAGATTCATGGTAAACATTGAACAATTCTTGAAGTTGGTGTGTGCTAAATGATCAATGGAAATCATACCACAGAAGATGTCAAATTGATATCTGGGATTCAAGAGGCCAGAATATGTAAAGAGAAACTATTTTGAAAAAGAGGTTTATGCCTCACATAACTCAATTACAACCTCTAATTTTTAATTGATGGGGCAATGGCTGATATACAAGATCAATACGTTTTAATTACTGTATCATTAGGAATGAGTAATAGTTTCTCATTAATGTTTCATTAGAATGTAGCAGTATAGTCTTTGACTTACTGCATTGATACTCAAACTAAGGTTCATTTGCTTCTTTTTATATACTGTCAGCAACACTTCCCTGGTGGCCAGTGGATGCCAGGGCAGGTGCGACACAAAATATAAAGTTAAGATTTGAGAGTCTTTTACAAGGCCCAAATGGCTCTTGGTCTTGGTAGTTTCCATGAGCTTCAAATCTTTAATGAAATACTTAAGCAGAGTGGTGGGAAAAATAAGGCTTTTATTTCCCATCTTTGCTGAGGTTCAAAAATATTGGGTTACAACGTTAAAGCAAAAGTCCTTACTTCAGGTAGAATAACAAACTTAGGTTCTTCAAACAAAACTATCATACATTACAGGAATGGGGGTGCTTAAACAAATCAAGAATGTTCTGTTGGTACTTTAAACAGATTACAAGTCTGGCAGAGCTTCTAGACTTCCTGAAATACACAATGTACAATCCATGTCATGGTCAGATACATCTTCTATGGGATCCACTTGCATTTGCTCACAATCCGATACCTCTGATTCAGTGTCCCTGGTTTCATGCAAACCATATTCAGGGGTTTTACATATTTGCTCTAGCAAGTCCCAATGTCCTGGGCCTAACCTAGGGCGTCGGCCCTGTGCTATATTGAGCTCACAAGTATCCCTTCTTCTTGGAGGTTTTATATCAGCATTATATAAACCTTTATCCTTCACAGCATTCTTCTTAGGCATATATTTTCCATACCTTTTATTGCAGCAGCCTGGTGATGAAAGGTTTTCTCCTTTGGCTTGCTTCCTCCACTCAGAAGCTTCGTGCCAATCCTTTCTCTGAAAGTTTGCTTTACCTTTCAACCGTGGGGACAGCTCTCCTGGTAAGTGCCTGCTCCTGCAACAGCCCAAATCCTGGCTACCGTGCTCAGCCTGGCTTTTCCTTCCCAGCTGATTCCCACTTGCTTCTTGCTTGCAATCAATGTAAGGCTTTCTCCTCTGCCAGCCAACAGCTTTCTCACCAACCTGAGCCGGTCCTTCCTTGGCTCCTTGTGGCTTCCTGTTAGCTCTTGGAGATTCTCTGTTAGGTCCTTCTCGGGCTTGAGACGATTCTCTTCCAGCTTGACCCGGTCCTCTCTCCTGGACCCGACCTGGTCCTCTCTGGATCCGACCTGGTCCTCTCTCCTGGACCCGACTCGGTCCTCTCCGAATCCGACCTGGTCCTCTCTCCTGGACCTGACCCGGTTCTCTCTCCTGGACGTGACCTGGTCCTCCCTTCTGGGTTTGACCTGATCCTCTCTCTTTAGCTTGAGGCAGTTCTTCCTTATAAAGAACTCCTCTCCTTGAGGCATGTAAATTGTTTGTCATGTGCTCCTGACCAGCTGGGCGTGGCACTCCACTCTCTCTGACTGCCCTCCTGCTCCCTCTAGCTGGTCCCTGTGAACATTGCACTCTGTGCACATCTTTTCCTCTGCGTAAAACAGTTTCATTTCTCTCATCAGGGCTCTCATCAGCCCCCGCTGCATCACAATACATATATATTTATTTTGATTTAGCATCTGAAGGTTGCAACATTACATAAATGACAAAAACAAACAAACAAACAAACAAACATCTTCAAACATCAAGAACTACATGCTCATTCCCAGAGACAGAGCATCTATTACTTTACGAGAGATTATTACCTCGACCAAGTTGAGGGAGGAGTAGCCTAGTGGTTGGAGCAAGGTACTTCAGGCCGGAAGGTCGGGGGTTCAAATCCCACTAGAGGACAGCAACTTTGGGCTGGAAGGACTGGGGTTTCTAGTCCCACAGATGCTCCTTGTGGTCTTGGGCAAGCCACTTAACCCTCCATTGCCCATGTTCCCTGTAAGTATTAGTGTATGTGTCTCATATCCCCGCATGTTAAATGTATCCCCCAATTGTGCTGTGACCGCTTTGATTGAAGGATAAGGCGGTATACAAAACTGTCTAAATAAATAAATATATAGACAATTCATAGAACTGAACATAACATATACAATTAAACTATATCCCTTACTTACCTCCTTTTCAGTTTTCCCCTCATTCTCATCATCTATTGTAGTTGATATGGAAGGGCAGACTAAATAGGCCATGAGTTCTTTTTCTGATGTCATGTTTCTATGTTTACTTCAACCCATCACCATTTCCAACATTCTATATGGGGTAAGCAGCCACTGACTTCCTCCCCTACCCCCCCCCCCCCCCACCCCAGCTGCCTCTGCTGCTGTTGGGTAGTAAAGGTTCATTTGCTTCTTAAGGATCCTTGGTGTTTTTTTGATAATACTGAATTTTTAAAACATTGCAGAACGAAGTGGATCTGATGCTTAATTGCAAAGGGAAACAAGTGCTCTTTGAAACACAGCTTATTGATAAAGTGGCCCAGGGAGCGACAGATGGAATATCACTTACTGTCTCAAAGGCATTTCCAAAACTGATGGCCATGTCCGTCATATTTATATCCTGCTGGGAGGAGACTGGCAGAACTGGCAGTTCTATTGGTATATCCATCACATAAAGGATGGTTTGTGATTTGCCAGCACCGTACCAGATGCAAACACTTTGCCTTTGTTTTACATGTTATTATTGAATTGATTTATGTTCGCATAAGTTCTTTTCTGTGAGTGAATTGGTAACAGAACTGGTACAATTAGTGTTTCAAACCCTGCATTAGTAAATTTGATAATTGTAAGTAGGCTGCCAAGTGAGCCCAGCTTGAAAGATAAATCATCTTTCATTACTAAAGGAGGAGATAATCAAACTGCCCGCATTTGTGCAAACATTGTAAGGTTTGTTTGTTGTTTTGTATGCAGGGTTTGCTACAGTATTCAAAGAAGAAATTCACGTGTACATTTTCATTGATTATTGTGCCACAAGAAAGTACTTGAACAGATTTGCACCTACATGTTGCATGGATACTTTTAGGAAACAAAACTATGCATGTCGATTTGATTTTTTCAAACTGAGTACATAGTTTACTTCCTGAACCCAAACTTCACCCCAAGAAGTCTCCTAAAATACCTGGGTAAAAGTGCACGTTTTGCCTGCTAATAGAGCAAGCAATAATCCAAAAGTTCCTTTCTACTGATAAATCGTGTTTTATCTGTGGAAAAACATGCCTCAAAATGCAATAGGAATACACAGTGTTCTTCTCATGAAAGGTGAAGGAGTGCATAAGTCGAGCTGTTGCTATTGCAAGTGGGGATCACTCCAGGCCCTCACTAGACCCCCAAGAATTTGTTGGTAAGCCTAGGATGACCACGGAGGTGGGATTGTTTTTGGGATCAGAAGACATTTTGGAAGGGGGTGGAGCTTCTGACAAGGGGATGGGGCTTTAGGAGGCTTATGGGTATTTTTTTTAAGGCTTGATGGAAGAACAGGTGGAAGCAACAGTGTTCTATGGATCACTAGGGTCTTTTGGATATGGGGGTTGGGGGACTTTTGATAGACATGCTAGCCTTTTTTAACTGCAACCCGGGGATCATTTATTCATGTTAGTGTACCTGTGCTTTCAGAGAAAATGTGATATGTCGTTAGCTTGGTTATAACATGACAAGTAAAGTTTACTGTAAACCATAGTATCTCCTTTGCATAATAATAGACTGTATTGTGGTAAGGAGGCCTATCCAGACTCGGGGGGGGGGAAGAGACAGGGAATTCACTCTAGTAAAGGGCCCCCTTTCACCAAATCAGGGTAGGAAAGCCACAAACACCTCCAGGAATCAGAAAACGTCCACCTGGCCCACATTTCATGCTCCCCCTAGTGGAAGGAAGGGGAGAGGATACAGGGCCCAGAACCCCTTAGGCAGTGAATGCTCCAAGCACTCGGGTGCCCAAAGTCAGGCTGATTGCCATCACCTGGGTAGGGAGGAGTTGGAGCTAGAGCCCTGGAAGTATAAACCTAGGCCAGAGTATGAGAGAGAGGGAAGAGAAGCAGGAAGCCAGGCTGACACTAGCAGAGGCACAGACACAAGCAAGGGAATCTTGACTGGTGCTGAGCAGAGCAGAGGAACTGAGCTTCCAGGAGGAGAGAGTGCTAATTGGCATATAGCACATCTGCAGGAGATTTTGGAGCCAGGAACAAGAGAGACTCCAAGATTCCCCGGGAGGCTGTTAGCTGAGCACTGTGAGCAGGACGGGGAGTCAGAACCTATGCAGCTGGGAGAGCCCGAGGTGAAGCTGAATGATGAGGACACTCCCATGGACTGTTCCTTTTGCTAAGCTATAAACCTGGGAATGTAGAGAAAGCAAGCCAGTCTTGAAATAAACTCTTCAAGGAAAAGGTACCCATAGTCCACAAGCAGGGTGCTGTGATTCCCTTGTGTTTGTAAAGGGGACGTTTACGGGGACTAAGGAGCAAGCCTGGAACTGCGATAAGCTTGTTAATCACCTGCTGCTGGAATGAGGACACTGGAGTAAGCTAAAGTAGCTATTATAACAAAGCTTTCTTTTGCCCCTGGATTATATTTGTTACTTGGAAGGTAACCAAGAAAGGTCTGAAGCTGAATAGAAGCTAAACTACCACAGACTTTAAATGTGTTTTTTGTTTTTGTGCTGTATCCAGCAAGGCTAAAAAGGGAATGCAATATCCTTGCTGTTAAAGACTGTGTATCCTGAACTATAGGGAACCTTTAACAGCCATTTTGTGTTTGGCTTTGTTTTTGGACAATGCTCTACTTCAAAGAGTCCTGAACAACTAATCCTGTATGTGGTATGAACGAACCATTGTGTACAAAATAAATTTCTGTCATTTGCCTTACCTCCTTGAACCTGACTACAACTTTCTGCCTGATGCACCCATACAGCTAAACAAAGACTACATTTTCCAGAGGGCACTGCGGGGAAATAGTTTTGGAAGAAGCTGAAAAAGCGGATAGCAAAAAGTTCCTCTATTAACCACGCCCCTCTAAGCTAGAGGCGAGTGGTGGTGGCGTGACAGTATGTATTTGCATTCAAAACAATCTTTTACTTAGATTGGGCTGGATTTATTTTACAGTGAACTGTATTATCTCTGAATAGCTTTTTGTTACTCAAGATTAGCAAGTGTTACTTGAGCAAGAGTCTGAATTTTTGCAGTAACTTAGAAGACTGAAGAGCTCTGAAGAATGTCTTGACCCATCTCGTCTGCTCATTATTATGGCTCTGCAAACTCTATCACTTTCTCCTTCCCTTGCTCGTTCTACTCCCCTCTTTACAATTATGCCTTAATTCTATCATTGTTTTGATTCCTTATGCCTCTAGTAGGTGCAAAATATGTGGGAAAAAAGGTGAGGGAATTTCACAATGATGTTCTTTGCTGCCAGTGTGTCACTATGCTCCATCCCCTCCCCTAGCACTTCCGATTTTCAGCAGAAAAACATACTGTATGTTTCCCTGCTGAGGGTCCAGGATTATTTTCAAAGGGGAAATTTCTATGGATAACCAGCCATTTATTCATAGAAATCCATTTGAAAATTGCTCCTTCATATCCTGGTTTAATTGATCTTGAGTTAACAGTAGGGTTAACATCATGAAAGAGAAAAAACTGCTTCCTGCCACTGCTGGTGCTTTGCCCTGCCCCTCTCTTGCCATGCCACTGCCTCACTCCTTGCCATACTTCCAAAATAAACATGGTGATGGCAGTGGTGCAGGTTTTAGAACCTGAACACCATATAGGAGGAGAGTGGGGGATGGTACAAGAGGTGCAGTCTTCAGCATCCACTGAGTTACAGTCCTCTCTCATTCCCCTAACATACATATGCTCATTCCAAACATATATTCAACATCCAGAGAACTCCCTTGGCACTTCCCAAACAATGAATGTATAGCAGAGCTACTGCATTTCTCCATAAAACTTACCATACAACAAAAATTCTGACTCTGGTGTTATTTCAGTAACAGCAACATAAATGCTGTCAGTAACAGGCATACGGAGTAGAAGAGTAGCTTAATGGTTAGAGCACTGGCTTAGTAACCCAATAGCATTCCCTATGGCCTTGGGCAAGTCACTTACCCCTTCATTGCTTCAGAAGAAAGGCCTGGCATTGTACTTTGTCACACTGCCAAGAAAACCCAGGAGCTGCTGGGTCGTCAGGAGTCAGCACTGACTCAAAAGCATTGCAACAGGCATATTGTGAAGTAACAAACCTCTACAGAAAGGTCATCATGACCTAGAGCAAATCTATCATTACAACACTAAAGGGTGCATTAACTATTCTAAAGTGCCTTAATTTTGGCAGCTAACATAGTGTATTAGCAGCCCAAACCACACAGTAAATGGCAAACCTCTGTAGTATTTAAAGGGGGCATTCCCAGGGGAGGTCCTGCAGATACCACAGAGGGATGGATTTCCTGCAGGGGCCCCACATTACCTGCCTTGACAGATATTGTGGGAAAAGTCCTGCAGTGTCTGTCAAAGCAGGTACCACGAGTCCCCACAGTAAATACATAGGGAGGGATGGTAGCAATCAGGTACACAGAGCAGCTCGATGCCCCAATCACTGTCATGCTCCCTTGACTGCAACAAACAGGCCTGCCTCCCCACTATATTGTTGATATCACAGTGCTGCGATCCACAGCACCAACAATATTATTTAAAAAATGTATGCCACTTTCAGCACTAATCCCCTCCTGGACAGCTCCAGATCCCCATCAGGAGCTGCCCAGGAAGGATCAGTGCATCTCTGACTGGAAGAGAGTTCCATTTAGCCAGTTGGGCTATGGCCCCTCTCTCCCCCGGTAAAGAATTGCAAGGGTAGGGGGGGTCCCATATTCCCCTGCCCTTTCTCTCCCACCTCTCCTTATAAAAATGGAAATCCCAGCTAGCCAGTCAGCAAGTGGGACCCCACAGCCCCGCCCCCCCCCTTGACCTCCCACCCAGTACATACCTTACACTTCTGGTGGTCTAGTGGAGAACGGGGAAGAAGCAGTCCTATTCACTCCTGCCAATGGCCACCAATCGATCAAAATTCAAGAATAACTCCAGGAAAAAATGCTGGGATACATGTGGTCACCAAGCTGGATAGCGCCTTTTTGGATGGGTAGACATCTCAGATAAGTTGGACTGTTCTTTTGGGTTTTAATATAGGAACTATAAAATGAATAAAATGGAAGTTCAGGTCATTCAAGAGTGAAAGTTCTTCTGTCTCTCCTGACGGCACATCCGACAAAAAGATATATTGGTTTACCTGCCCTCATCTTTCTACTTTCTACTTTTTCCTGGGGTTATTCTTGAATTTTCATTGGTTGGACTTGAGCTTAACCTACATGGGGTTTACATTGTAGTCTTGCTAGGGCGCAGCACCGTGAGCATGCAGCTATCTTTGTTTGGGTCTATGAGAAGGGAAGGAGCTGACTAGCCAGCTGTTATTTCCATTTTTCTAAGGGGAGGTTGGAGGGGAAAGGTGGAGGGACCATTGGTTCCCCTCACCCTTTTGATGCTATATCAGGGAGGGGAGGAGGGGGTGCATAGCCTGACTGGCTTGCCAGGACTCTTTGCCAGTCGAGGGGTGCACTGATTTCCCCTGGGTAGCTCCCGATGAGGATCAGTGCTGTAGGAGGGCACAAATTTTTATTTTTTACATTATGGGTGCTATGAATCGTAGCACCACAGCACTGACAGTTTTGTTGAGGAGGAGGCCCATTTACAACATAGGGAGACCTGATAACTGGAGGGAAGATCCCACATTTTTGAGCATCCCAGCAAATAATGCCACCTCTTGAAGTGGCCATGATTGCAAGCATGACTATCCCACTCCTCACCCTAACCCTCCCCAATTCCATTACTAGGGAGGTACGCCAAGCAAATATCAGATATTGTGGAAAATTGCCCTCGATATCTGATTTTTTTGCAGGTTAGCTGATACTGTGGGGCATTATTCACGTTCTAGTCTCGCAGTAGCAGCTAAGGGGCATGTTTACTAAATTGTGGTAGCCTTTTTGCAGCTATCATGGTGAATTCCAAAACCTCACGGTATCTGCAGGGGGCGTTCCCTGCTTTCCCTCCCCCCGCAGATAATGCAGAGGTTTTGGATTTACCAGAGACCTGTGATAACGGCAATGGCAGGTAGCGCGGGATGTCCAGCAGTGTCTGGTTTTTTTTAAGCACCTACTTTTATATGTATATAACTCAAAGCAATTTTATAAGCATCTGATCTTTGCAGGTTTCTGGGTCATGCCGCATCTTGATAAGTGGAACCAACTTTTCAGACATTGTGCTGTGGCTTTCTTGAACGTGACTTCACTTTATCCTGAAGAAATGTCCGTTCCACTTACCAAGATGCAGCATGACCTAGAAAACTGCAAAGATCATGATACTATCCAAGTTATTGTTCCCGTTATATGTAAAATACTCAGATAATTGTATTCTGTCTGATGTTTTCTTGTTCTATGTAAACCGCGCTGATTATGAATAGTGCGGTATATAAAAGATGTTAAAAAAAAAGATGTTAAAAGAGAATTTGTAAGCACACACTTCAGTGAGCAAAAACCTATTCTACACTCTTAAATTGTGTATAAAATTATCCCTTATAGTATCTAAACCCACTGGAAAGAGATCTTTTACTTTGGAAACAAACACAATAGCCTCAGTATTTGAGTAGAGGATTCAAAACCGTACCCTGACCTTGTTCTAGAGAAAGATGCTGTGAAGGGCCTGAACCTTTCCCATTCTAGAGACCAATATCTTTAATTATTGCAGATATTAAATGACTATATATGGTCTCTGGATGCAGCAGCTGTTAGAAACAGGTCAGTTGCTCCTGAGAGAACACGTTTACATAAAAATGTTATCTGTAAGAATAATTAATGTTCTCTATGACAGGAGTTTGCTCTTCATCTAAGTTTCTAATCTGCCGTGTTCCCGAACCAGGTAAATAATTGAATATTATATGTAGTTTATCTAGCAGTTCAGCCATTAGTTCTTAACGGTTGAATCCTCTTTCAGGGAACTGTACAAGCTCAGAGGTGAATAATACAGATGTCATCAAGCACATAAAGTATAAAACATCAGTGGAGTTCTTACATATATTTCTAATTCTTCAGCTTTTTGTGGGCAATGGGTTAATGAAACCCTTAAAGCTGATGTATCAGTGAACTGACAAAACACAATTAATCATTCCTCTGTTGAGCAGCAGCATGTTCTCGACCACCTTAAACCATCTCCCTGGAATCTTTTTTTAATTTGCAAAGCTGTTTTATTATTTAGTTTTGCAATTAGGGGAGCACCACAGGAAGGAAGCCGCTGGTGTTGTTTTAACAGGCTTACCTCTGAGGTCACGTTGCAGCTGTTTCTGCTGCTCTCAGTGGTATTCTCACAGTTCTTTGCATCTTAGAATATGCTTGCCGGGTATAGTCCCTTTACCATATAGAGAAATTCTAGCAAACAGGAAGGAAAAAACAAAGCATGAGATAAAAATCCAATCTTTGAACCTTTCAGACATACAGCACAGGGGAGGAGAGTGATAAGCACTAATAAACACTGTCAATTTCCACATGGTTTCGCACCCAGCGGAGAATTTTCACCTCTTTAGCACCTTTCCCTTAGAATGAAGAGAGTGAGAACAGGAAAGGAAAACTGAGCATGTAGGAAAACTAAGTAAGAAGTTGATTGTGGAAAAATGTGATTAGAAGGAATGATAAGAAGGTATATGAATTCCAGGGGTCCATACAACAGTTATGATGAATTCCCTTCAGGATGGACAGGATTGGTAAAGCCAGGTGGCATAATATTAAAATCTGGGGAAGAATTGTTTCTGATATGTGAGTTAAGGCTGAGGAAACTTAAAGAGTATTGAAAGTACAGGCATTTTCTAGTTACTAGTTACTAGTAGAATAACACAAACACAGGGGTGTGTAAACAGCAGAATCAAAAGACAACATAAGCATGACATCCAAAAGAAGTTTAATAATACGGTTTGGTGTCTTTAGTTTCAAATGACTGCTTCTAGTTCACTGCACCAAATGGCAACACTTCCTCTGAATGCCTCTGTTACTTATGGGCGTGAGGGGAAGGGGGGCTCCAGTATTCCAGTATTCCTATGATGAAGGGGAGGTGGTATGATAGATTTGTTTTCTGAAACCATTTCAAAATGACGGAGAAAAAGGAAGCTTAATGACATTGCTTCTAATGTTTCTTGCATACCACAGGTACACTAAAACAATTTTTTTTTAAACTGCCTCTAATGTTTCGATTGATTTTTACGTTTTTTGGTGCGCTGAATCCAAATCTGGTAACCAATTTCCTCCATCACGTACAGATTTTTTGCTACATTGGGTTAGCAGTTTGAGGTGAACGTTTCAGATTGAGTGCGATCGAGATAAAAGTTTCTTGGATGAATTCTTTATACTAATTGTTTAGTAGTTATTCAAATGAGAATAAAGAAAATTGTAACAAGGCAGCACATAAGAATAGAGTAATGTCAACAAAACACACTGTGATGGTAGCAAAATTGTCTGCACTTAAAACAGCCACATACATGTGCACAAACATTGAGCATATAAGAGCGAGGTTAGACACAAAGCAAAGCAAATAAATGTGCAAAAAATGTTGTACAGGTATGTATGTAAGAATAGAAAACGCAAACCGCACCATTGCAATACATGAAGACAAACACCCGATGGTGTGAAAAAAATAAATTCTAATAAATGAGATCTGACACTGTGGTAATAACTAGCAAATTTTTATTTCAAAGTTTAGTAAAAACACGATATTTGTCAACACAGTTTAGATTTTAAAGTCATTCTTGGGTCAATCAATCTCCTGGTGGGCCCGTTTCTTCTTCCCCCGAATGCTTCTCTTGGTGCGCTGCTTGGCGTATTTTTCATCTGGGGTTTCCCGCAGCAGCAACCAGCAGAAATCAGCCATCATAGTGGTGTTCCATCTTCCTTGGTACCTTCTCTCTGCGTCCTTGATGTCCTGGTGAAACCTTTCACCTTGTTCTTCACTGTACGCCCCCAGGTTTTCGGGAAAGTAGTTCACATGGGAGTGCAAGAAATGGACTTTCAGGCTCATGTTACAGCCTTGTTCTTTGAAGGCATTGAGCATCCTGGCAACAATATCCTTATAGTTCTCATCCCGCCTGTTCCCCAAGAATTTGAGAACAACATCCTTGAAGGAATCCCAGGCTTCTTTTTCCTTCTCAGACATCGTTTCAGCGAATGCTCCATCTGAAATGAGTTTCCTTATATCAGGGCCAACAAACACTCCTTCCTTTAGCTTTGTTTCAGAAAGTCGGGGGAACTTTGAGCAAAGGTACCGAAAGCACTCACCATCTTTTGGAAGGGACTTGATGAATTGCTTAATGAGACCCAACTTAATGTGGAGAGGTGGTAATAGAATTTTATCACGAGGTACCAAGCTCTCATGAAGAACATTTTTCTCACCGGGTCTCAAATACTCCCGAATTGGCCAGTCTTTTTTCCCCCAGTGTAGGTCGCGGGCCCGGCTATCCCACAAGCAAAGGAAGCAGGGATATTTGGTGAAACCGGATTGCTGCCCTAATAGCATGGATAGAATTTTAAAATCTCCACAAATCATCCACTTATGCTCATCATAACGAATCTTCTGAAGAATCAGGGCCAAATTCTCGTATTTTTCTTGGAGAATAACAGAGTGAGCAATAGGAACTGAAGCGAATGTGTTGCCATTATGAAGAAGAACACCTTTTATGCTGTCTTTTGACGAATCAATGAACAGCCGCCATTCAGCAGGATCATACTTGAGTTTAAATTTTTCCATCACTCCGTATATATCGTTGCAAAATACCAAATCTTCCTCTTTGCTGAAATACTTCAAAAATTGTGTCTCGCGGTTGCGGTACCAATAAAAAGTTGTTCCTGGTGACAATAGATTTTTCTGTTTAAGCCGAGAACCTAGCAGTTGGGCAGCATCTTTTGGGAGTCCTAAATCCCGGACTAAATCATTCAATTCAGCTTGAGAGAAAAGTTCAGGTTTCGGATCTGGTTCAGTTTCAAACTCGGAAGTACTGGACTCATCGGGATAAGCCATCTGATGAGTCTCATCAAGATCAGAACTGTCCACACAAATATGATCCAAAGATTTTGGTGGTTCAGGCACAGGTACTTCGTTGCTATGAGGCATAGGCCTAATTGCTGAGGGAAGGTTGGGGTAACTTATTACGTTCTTATTTTTTAAGTTGTATCCCTTCACAATGCAAGAGCAAAAATAGCAGTCACTGCTGTGGTCTCTTTGTTCACGCCACATCATAGGTATTCCGAAACGAAATGCTTGTTTTTTACCTTTCATCCATAAGCGTAGATCTTCCTCACATGTCTTGCACACTTTGTGAGGAGCCCACGGTTTGTCTTGATCGCCAAACTTCAAACCAAAATAGGCGAAATATACTTTTTTAATAAATGCAGAAATGTTCCTCTGCCGCTTTTTCACGGTATATTCCCCACAAATAAAACAAAAACTGTCCGGAGAGTTGACGCAACCTCTGGCTCTGTGAGCCATCACAAATACACAGCACTGCAAACTACAACTGTAGTGAACCACTTCGGGAATAAAGCTGGATTACGGCTGAGCAAACAAAAGGTAATAATGAACTTGCAAGAAACTGAAATTTGACAGGAACGTTCATGTTGCAACCACCGTGTTTGAGCGAGCGAACGAGGCGAGGCGAACAGGAAAGAACATGCGCCAGCGCGAGTACTGGATTTAGCCCTCCGCCTCCCAATTGTCCTGTTAATGTATAAAATGAATACAAAACACTCTAAAATATCATGAGGGAGTGTTTCTAGTTAGTTAACCATTACAACCTCTATTTTGGGCCAAGAAAATAAACTGCAGTCGGCTAAAAAGAAATTATGTGAACATTCCTTATCTGGGTAAGAAATCTAATTTTGCAAGAAAACGTGACGTGATGGAACATTTTGGCTATTTTTCCTGGATTCAGCACCCCAAAATCTATAGGAATCAGTTGCAAAACTGGAGGCAGTTTTTTGGTAGTGTACCTGTGTTATTGATCATCTTCAGAAAACAATACAGTAATTTTAGCTAGCAGGAAAGGATATTGTCAGAACAAATGAGAAATGTTACAATTTTAAAGCATCATAATTCATCTCAAACGCCTTAACATCAACAAAGACAAAAGTGGAGCAAACTGTGGTACAGTTCACTAACTAGTATGCAAACTCAAGCTAAAGCTGAAAAACAAGCCATTCATGAATGTAGCAAAATATGACCTTGAGGATATACCACTGGAATTTAAAGACTGCCGGCAAAATCAATTTGCTGCTTTGGATACAAATAACAGAGCACCAGAAGAGTTAAGGGATGACATCGTGGAAGTTGTGCTCGAAGAAAGAGAAGTCTCTACAAAAAGTGAAAAAGCAAAAATAGCCAAAATGGATGACCAAAGAAACTTTATTTATTTATTTATTTATTATACATTTTGTATACTGCTACTTCCAGCGATCAGCAGCGTTTTTTGATTACAGATTGGAAATTGTCAAATCATGACAGGAAATTTTTGAGGTATAAACACATTGATTAGACAGGAAAGCACAGCACACAGAGAACTATTTTACAGGGAACATGGGCTATGGAGGGTTAAGTGGCTTGCTCAAGACCACAAGTAGCACCTGTGGGACTAGAAACCCCAGTCCTTCCGGCCCAAGGTTGCTGTCCTCTAGTGGGATTTGAACCCATGACTTTCCGGCCTGAAGTACCTTGCCCCAACCACTAGGCTACTCCTCCACTCCAAACTCTGACAATTGTCCAGAAACACAGAGAAGCTAAAGCCTGAGGAGAAAGAGGGGCAACCACAGAACTCAACAGAGATTTCCACCGTGAAGCAAGACTACAATGACACATGCAAGGAAATAGAATCAGAAACTATTAGAGGAAGAACAAGATCAGTTTTCCTAAAGCTATGAGAGTTAAAGAGAAAATTCCAGCCTCGAAATGGAATGCTACAAGGTGCTCAAGGATCCATGCTGAATGATGCTGAGAAGATCAAGAAAAGGTGGAAAAAATATTATATTATCTAGATTAAGTGGATCAACAGCCATTTCAACCTGGACCTTGAGATCAGGAACCATTGGTGATGAAAGAAGAAAGTCGAAGCAGTATTTGAAGGCATTATCAAAGAACAAAGCACCAGGTATTGATGGCATTCCCATTGAGGCGTTACAACAATCAACTGTAGTTGTTGCCATACTTACAAGGCTCTGCCAGGAAATTTGCAAAACATCATGGCCAACTGACTGGAAAAGATCTGTGTTTATACCAATACTGAAGAAAGTGATCCAACTGACTGTGGAAATTATCGCACAGTCGCTCTGATCCCACATGCTAGCAAGATTCTACTCAAGATCATACAACAGAGACAACAACCATACCTAGAATGAGAACTGCCTTAAGTGCAAGCAGGAATCAGGAAAAGGCAAACAAGAGACATCATCGCAGATGTGAGCTGGATCCTATAAAAGACAAAATAATACCAAAAGGATATCTGTATGTGTTTTATGGACTACAGCAAGGCTTTTGACTGTATAAACCATGAAAAACCCTGGGCAATGTTCCCTCTAATTTTCTGTAGGCTGTGTGCACATAAAATATCAGCTGTGCAGCTTTTGAAGGAAGGTTAAATTTTTGTGCGCCACATAACGACACTCAGAGTTATATACTTTAAAATTTGACTACACGTCAGAATACAGTATGTACACCACATTGATTGCACTAGAAAATATTGTAGAACTTGTGAAAACCATAAATACACAACAACTTTTCAATTTTAAGAACGTCTGTGTTTTCTATCAGAATCAGAACCATAATTTTTGTGCGCTCTGTGTAAAGTATGTGCGCTCACTCGGCGAGGTGTGTGCGCGCGCACACGCGCACAGCTTAGAGGGAACAGTGACCCTGGGCCACCTTAAGAAACACGGGTATACCAGAACACCTGATAGTTGTCACACAATCTTTTCATTGATCAAGAAGCAACAGTTCAAACAGAACAAGGAGAAGCAGAATGATTTAAAATCACCAAAGATGTATGACAAGGCTGCATACTTTACTCCTATGGGCCTGATTCTGTGCCACGAATAGCGGGGATGGACGTCCCAACAGGACATCCATCCCACTATTCGTGCCTTCTCTGCCCATGTCTAACTTCCCTACCAGTTGTACTGGGAAGTCAAATGGGGGCGGGGAAGGGGAGGATCAAAGGCAGAGGCAGGGCGGGTGGTGGGCAGTCACCAGCCCTGGACGTACAGAGCCAATTCTAATGACGGTCCTGTATGTCCAGGGCCGGTGACTTGTACAGGGAAGTTATTCCACCTCCAAGGTGGAATAACTTCCCCATACATAAAGGATCAGCAGTCCAGAGCTTGAATTGAGCAGGGGGGGTCCAAAGGCATTCCCCGCAGCCTGACTCTGGCCTTAGGAGGCCGGATCAGGGGTCAGGCTGTGGGGAATGAGTCCATGAACTCTGGAGTCTGGCATCGCGGCTTTTCAATGGAGCCATGGTTCCATGGCAATATGAAGCCATGGCACCACGGCTCCATAGAAGAGCCTTGACTGAGTTAGCTGGGAACAGTCCTGTATGTGCAGGCCAGGCTGAATTGCAGTCCCAGCCTGCACGTACAGGACTGTTCACAATTCTGATCCCGCAGGGCTAGACGTGCCCTGTGGGATCAGAATCGTGATCCCCTCTGTATGTCCAGCTCAGACAAGACATACAGAGGGGATCTACGTCCGGGACAGAATAAGCCTGTGTCTGTTTAATTTATATGCAGAATAAATCCTCTGAGAATTAGGACTGTATGAAGACAACCGAGGTGTGATAACTAGTAGAAGGCTCATCAACAGCTTTTGCTATGCTGATGACACCAGAATGCTTCTCAAGATCAAGGAACATAGTCTTAAAATGTGCCTGTACCTTAATGTAAAGAAGACAAAGATCCTGACAAGTAGCAAAATTAATAAGTTCATTGTTGATGGAGAAAAACATTGAAATAGTGGACAACTTTAACTTGCTTGGATCCATAATCAATAAAGAAATGACAAGCAGTCAAGAAACTGATGACACATTGCTCTTGAAGATGTGAATAAACAGGTAGACAAAGGTGAGCCAGTCGATATAGTGTATCTGGATTTTCCAAAATCCTTTGATAAGGTCCCTCATGAGAGACTATTGGTGAAATTAAAAAGTCATGGGATAGGAGGCAGTGTACTATTGTGGATCTGAACTGGTTACAGGATAGAAAGCAGAGGGTAGGGCTAAATGGCCAATTTTCTCAATGGAGAAAGGAAGTGGAGTAGCCCAGGGATCTGTGCTGGGTCTGCTGCTCTTTAACATATTTCTAAATGACCTGGAAATGGGAATTACGACTGAGGTCATCAAATGACACCAAATTATTCAAAGTTGTTAAACCTAAAAGGATTGTGAAAATTTGCAAGAAGACCTTTACAAACTGGAAGACTGGACAAATGCCAGATGAAATTTAATGAACAAGTGCAAAGTTAAGCACCAAACTATGGTTCCATGATGCAAGGTTCCACATTAGGAACCATCACCCAGGAAAAAGATTTAGGCCTCATCATGGATAACATGTTGAAGCCTTCCGCCCAGTGTGCCGCGGCGGCCAAGAAGGCAAATAGAATGCTAGGAATCATTAAGAAAGGAATGGAGAATAAAACAAAGGATATTATAATGCCTCTGTATTGTTCCATAGTGCAATTGCATCTTGAATATTGTGTTCAATTCTGGTTGCTGTATCTTAAAAAGGATATAGTGGAATTAGAAAAGGTACAGAGAAGAGACACCAAAATGGTAAAAGGGATGAAGGGTACCCTTATGTCGAGAGGCTTAAAAGGTTATGTTTCTTCAACCTGGAAAAGAGACAGATGAAGGGAGATATGATAGAGGTCTACAAATTAATAAATGTAGTAGAACAGGTAAACGTAGATTGATTGTTTATATCATCAAAAAGTAGAAAGACTAGGGTACATGCAATGAAGCTACAGTGTAACCTGTTTAAGACTAATAAGAGAAAATATTTTTTCACTCAATGCGTAATCAAACTCTAGAATTTGTTACTGGAGGATGTAGTAAAAGCTGTTAGTGTATCTGGGCTTCAAAAAGGTTTTGACAAGTTCCTGGAGGAAAGGTCCATAAACCATTATTAAAGAGGACCCAGAAAATCCACTGATTGCCCCAATACAAGCATTGTGAAACCTGTGTGTCTTTTTTTGAAACTTCCAGGTACTTTTGACTTGGATTGACCACTGTTGGAAACATGTACTGAGCTTGATGGACCTTATCTGACCTAGTATAGCATTTCTCCTCCGCCATACTCCTCAGCAAGACTACGGTACGCTACCTTGGAGTCACACTAGACCAGCAGCTTGATATGAAAGCTCATATAAGCAACATGGTCAAAGCAGTTTATCACAAAATAAGGACAACCCGACACCTACGACATCTGCTTGAACCAGACGACTTCCACACAATCTACCAGACCCTAGTAATCCCTCACTTCGATTACGCCAATGCAATTCTGCAAGGACTCCTGAAAAGCACGCTCAACCTGCAACAGCTTGCGATGAATATAGCCGCAAGGATACTACATGGAGCATCCAGGAGGGAACACATAACCCCAATACTGAAGTACCTGCACTGGCTGCCAGTCCACTGCAGACTATCCTTCAAAACATTACTGATGATTTTCAAGGCCATCAACAAGTGCTCCTTCACCTCCCTCACAGACTTCATCCACACCACCCCTTCCAACAGAGCCAGAAGATCATTCGCTGTCAACAATCTGATAATCCCAAAGGCAACAACAAAATGTTCGCAAACATCCAGAAATAGAGCCTTTGCCCTCTATGCACCCACATGCTGGAATGCGCTTCTGCCTGCCCTCCGGGCCATCACCGATCTTACCCAATTTAAGAAGGCACTGAAGCACCATCTCTTCCTCCAGCACTACTCTCATACGAGCGACATATCGCAATCAGACACACTCAACAACCCGGACCCCACCCCCAGCGCGCCAACGCCACTCGAGTCCAGCCCCATCCCCTAGCTCAACGACACACCCGATATACTGAATGTGTATATAGTGATTTATTACTGTAAATATTGATGTAATACTGTAAAGATGATACCTGTAATAGATACCCAGTGTATATAACCTGTACATAGTTACCCTCGTTGGTCCAAGTTATCACTCCCTGTTCATTGTAAGTTCAGTGTAGGCCCGCGTGCACTGTACAATTATTGTTGAATGTAAACCACACTGATCCCAAAAAGCGTGGTATAGAAAAGACATTAAATAAATAAATAAATAAATAAATAAAAATGTCTTATGTTCTTAGGTTGCTTCTGTGAAGATAATGCCAGCATTGCTGCCCTTATCACAGAAATATGATCCTCTGCCACCGCCATCATTCCATGCTGCTGCTGGCCAAATGGGTGGTTTGTCTTAATTTGGCACCTCAGCTGAGACATGCATTTTAGGAGAGTCTGCCAGTAGTTCCACCACTGATAGCATAGCTCTCAGCATCATTGATACAGGCAAGCCCTTGCAATATGACATGCCACAGATCAGTATTCTATGGTCTGCATTATATGCATGCTGGAGCTTTATTAACCACACAAATTATATGTGTATTTAATGCATAGGTATACATGCATATAGATAATTTGATGCACTTTAAGTTTTTGGACACCCAAACAAACTGGATACATGCTCATAAATGCACACCCCCTACCTCTTAGAAATGCTGTAGCTGCAAAATTCTGCCATGGATAATAAGAACATAAGATCATAAGATATGCCATACTGGGTCAGACCAAGGTCCATCAAGCCCAGTATTCTGTTTCCAACAGTGGCCAATCTAGGTCATACGTACCTAGCAGTTTCCCCAAGGGACACAGGTTCCACAATGCTTGTATTGGTTCAAGCATTGATATCCTGGGTCCCTTCTTAATAATGGCTTATGGACCTTTCCTCCAGGAACTTGTCCAAACCTTTTTTAAACCCAGCTACACTAACAGCCTTTACTACATCCTCCGGTAACAAATTCCAGAGTTTGTTACACGTTGAGTGAAAAAATATTTTCTTTTATTAGTCTTAAATAGTTTACCCTGTAGCTTCATTGCATGTCCCCTAGTCTTTCTATATTCTGATAAGGTAAACAATCGATCTATGTTTACCCGTTCCACTCCGCTCATTAATTTATAGACTTCTATCATATCTCCCCTGAGCTGTCTCTTTTCCAGGTTAAAGAGCCCTAACCTTTTTAGCCTTTCTTCATGGGAGTATCCTTCCATCCCCTTTACCATTTTGGTGGCTCTTCTCTGAACCTTTTCTAATAACTCTATATCCTTTTTAAGATACGGCGACCAGAATTGCACACAATATTCAAGGTGCGGTCTCACCATGGAACGATATAGAGGCATTATAATATCCTTTGTTTTATTTTCCATTCCTTTCCTTATCATACCTAGCATTCTATTTGCTCTCTTGGCTGCCGCTGCACACTGGGCCGAGGGTTTTAACATGGTATCCACAATGACGCCTAAATCTTTTTCCTGGGTGGTGGTTCCTAATGTGGAACCTTGCATCGTGTAACCATGGTTTGGGTTGTTCTTCCCTAGGTGCATAACCTTGCAAATGTCCACATTAAATTTCATCTGCCATTTTGATGCCCAGTCTTCCAATTTATCAAGATCCTCTTGCAATTTTTCACAATCCTCTTGGGTTTTAACAACTTTAAATAGTTTTGTGTCATCTGCAAATTTGATAACCTCACTCGTTATTCCACTTTCCAGGTCATTTATGAATATGTCAAAAAGCAGCGGACCCAGCACAGATCCCTGGGGTACACCACTATTCACCTTTCTCCATTGGGAAAATTGGCCATTTAGCCCTACCCTCTGCTTTCTATCTTTTAACCAGTTCCTGATCCACAATAGTACACTGCCTCCTATCCCATGACTCTTTAGTTTTGCCAAAAGTCTCTGATGAGGGACCTTGTCAAAGGCTTTCTGAAAGTCCAGATACACTATATCAACCGACTCACCTTTGTCCACCTGATTATTCACTCCTTCAAAAAAACATAACAGATTAGTAAGACAAGATCTTCCTTGTCTAAAGCCATGTTGGCTGTCTCTCATTAGTTCATGACTATCTACATGCTGAGTAATTTTATTCTTTATGATGGTTTCTATCATTTTTCCCGGTATTGACGTCAGGCTCACCGGTCTGTAGTTTTCCCGGATCACCCCTGGAACCCTTTTTAAAAATTGGTGTTACATTGGCGATCCTCCAATCTTCAGGTATTAGAGATGATTTTAATGATAGTTCACAGATTACTAATAGCAGGTCTGCAATCTCATATTTCAGTTCTTTCAATACCCTTGGATGTATACCATCCGGCCCAGGTGATTTGCTACTCTTCAGCTTATCTAATAGTTGTAATACATCTTCTCGATGTATCGATATTTCCTTCAATTCTTCTGCACCTTTAAATACCACTTCAGTCATGGGTAACATCCCTACATCTTCCTCAGTAAAGACTGAAGCAAAGAATTCGTTCAGTCTCTCCGCTATCGCCTTGTCGCCTCTTAGTGCTCCTTTAACCCCTTTATCATCTAATGGACCAACTGACTCTCTCACAGGTTTTTTGCTACGAATGTACTTGAAAAGATCTTTACTTCGCGTTTTTGCTTCTGCAGCAAGCTTCTTCTCAAATTCTCCCTTTGCCTGCCTTATCAATGCCTTGCATTTGACTTGCCAGTGCTTGTGCTGTTTCCAGGTTTCGTCGTTTGGCTCTTTTTTCCATTTCCTGAAAGATGCTTTTTTGGCAACAACAGCCTCTCTGACCTCAACTTTAAACCATGCTGGCAGTTTTTTGGACTTCTTTCCACTTTTCTTAAAGCGTGGAATACAGCTGGTCTGGGCTTCCAAGATAGTATTTTTCAACAACAGCCAAGCCTGATGTACGTCTTTAACCTTTGCAACTGCTCCTTTTAGTTTTTTCTTGACTGTTTTCCTCATTTTATCATAGTCTCCCTTTCGAAAGTTAAAAGGTAGTACTTTGGATTTCCTTACTATCCCTCCTCCACTAATTAAATCAAAGGCGATCATGCTATGATCACTATTGCCAAGTGGCCCCAACAACCTTATCTCTTGCACTAAATCTGGTGTTCCACTAAGGATTAGGTCTAATATGGCTTCCCCTCTGGTCGGTTCATGAACCAGCTGCTCCAAGAAGCAGTCATTTATTTCATCTAGGAACTTTATCTCCCTAGCATGTCCTGACGTGACACTGACCCAGTCGATACCGGGGTAGTTGAAATCACCCATTATTATTACTGTGCTGTAACTTTTGTTAGCTTCCTTGATTTCTTTGAGCATTTCATCATCCATTTGGTCATTCTGGACAGGCGCTCGATAGTACACCCCCACTGCCATTGCCTTCCCCCTTTTACATGAAATTTCAATCCATATAGATTCTACAGCAGATTTTGTTTCCTGCAAAACTTTAATCCTTTCTGACTCAATGCCCTCTCTAACATAGAGAGCAACCCCTCCACCGATTTGATCAGCTCTATCATTACGATATAGTTTGTACCCAGGTATCACAGTGTCCCACTGGTTGTCGTCCTTCCACCATGTCTCTGATTTTCCAATCATATCTAACCTTTCATTTAGTGCTATATATTCTAACTCTCCCATCTTATTTTTTAGACTTCTAGCATTTGCATACAAGCATTTTAGAGAATGTATTTTATCCATATTAATTTGTCTGTTAGACATGAGTAATTTGGGATCTTTAAGCTCTGTCTGCTCCATACTTGAGGGCATTTGGGCTACTTTACTCTTTTGTGGAACCTCTCTGCTTTTGGTAGTATCCTTCAAAGATACATTCTTCCGAATCATCTGCTCTTGGGCGACTGTCGGCTTTCCCCTAATATCTAGTTTAAAAGCTGCTCTATATCCTTTTTAAAGGTTAATGCCAGCAGCCTGGTTCCATCCCGGTTAAGGTGAAGCCCATCCCTTCGGAAGAGCCCCTCCTTTCCCCAGAATGTTTCCCAGTTCCTAACAAATCCAAACCTCTCATCTCTGCACCATTGTCTCATCCACGCATTGAGATTCCGGAGCTCTGTCTGCCTTTTGGGTCCTGCGCGTGGAACAGGAAGCATTTCGGAGAATGCTACCCTGGAAGTTCTGGATTTCAACTTCCTACCTAAAAGCCTAAATTTAGCCTCCAGAACCTCCCTACCACATTTTCCTATGTCATTGGTACCAACATGTACCAAGACAGCAGACTCCTCCCCAGCACTATCTAAGACATTATCTAGGTGGCGCGTGAGGTCCGCTACCTTCGCACCAGGCAGGCATGTTACCAGGCGATCCTCACGTCCACCAGCCACCCAGCTATCTACATGCCTAATGATCAAATCACCAACTATAACGGCTGTCCTAACCCTTCCCTCATGGGCACCTGGCCCTGGAGAAACTTCCTCAGTGCAAGAGGGTTTTACATCACCTGGAGGACAGGTCCTAGTTACAGGATCACTTCCTGCCACACCAGGGTGATGCTCTCCTGTCACGTGACCTCTCTCCTCCATGGCAACAGGGATGCTGCCAGACTGGAGGTGGGACTTCAGGACTATATCCCTGTAGGTCTCGTCTATGTACCTCTCTGTCTGTCTTATGCTTTCCAAGTCTGCTACTTTAGCCTCTAGAGAACGGACTCGTTCCCTGAGAGCAAAGAGCTGCTTGCACCTAGTGCACACGTAAGACCTCTCACCAACTGGGAGAAAATCATACATGTGACACTCAATGCAAAAGACTGGAAAGCCCCCATCCCGCTGCTGGACTGCTGTCTGCATCTTAGTTTTAAGTTTGTGTTTAGATCTAAGTTCTTTACTTACTAAGGGTTGCTATGGATATTTATACTAATAAAACTGAACCTAATACTAATAAAACTGAACCTAATACTAATAAAAAAACTGAACCTAATCTACCAGCATGACAAAATCTGTGACATATGTCCATTGCTCTAAATCAGTTTTGCTTAAAATATGGTATGTTGAAGAATAAATTGTCCAATAAGTCTAAAAGCGGATTTGTAAATAAAAAAAAATGTATAGCACTTATCTGGTCATATGCATGATGTGCACGTTTCGGGGGAAAAACCCCTGTATCAAGCGCTCCCAACTTGAACCTAGTGTAGCAAAGTCCTTTTCACAACCGTCAAAAAACGCCGAACATTTGGCTGTAAAAAAAAGGGGTACCATCTCAGAATTGGCTAATTACAAACCGCCCATCATCCTTATTGCATGGCTTATGTGTCCCAGTGTTGTTCAAAGGGCAATTGGGTCGATCCTTCAGTACAGTAGAATGTACCAGCTTGTCACGAAAATTAGCCCCCCAAGAATATGCTATTCTCAGCGGTTTATTAAAACATGAATACAAAGATAATAACCGCAGTTTTTGTGCTACAACGATGTCGGGATCATCATGGACTGATTTAAATACAGGTCAAATTTTCTACCGGCGATGGCAAACTACATGTAACTCCACTTATGTGGTGTATTTTTTGGAATGTGGTTGTCCGCTGAGGTATGTGGGGAGTACCACAAGAATGGTCAAGATTCAACTGAGTGAGCATGCTTCTCGGCTTCGTCAATCTGTATTGACGCTCCACTGGTTCAACATTGTTTAATGTTCCATCATGATTTTGAACAACTTAAGTGAACCATTATTGACCATGTTCCGGCAGACCCTCGAGGGGGAATCGTTTGGTGAAATTACGCAGGCTTGAACAGCATTGGATATTCCTTTTACGGGCTGTCTCTCCCACTGGATTGAATCGAGATATAGATTGGTTGGGAGTTGGTTGACACGGCAGGGAGTCCCTTGATGTGTGAGGATCCCCTTCATATGATTGGTGTTCTAGGATGATGGGCAGTTTGTAATTAGCCAGTCCTGAGATGGTACCCCTTTTTTAATAGCCAAATGTTCGGTGTTTTTTGACGGTTGTGAAAAGGACTTTGCTACACTAGGTTCAAGTTGGGAGCGCTTGATACAGGGGTTTTTCCCCCGAAACGTGCATGTCGCGCGTATGACCAGATAAGTGCTATACATTTTTTTTTATTTACAAATCTGCTTTTAGACTTATTGGACAAATAAAAGGGACCTGTATTGTGTTTTGGGTAAGATTTGCAGTGTCTTTCTCTCACAATTTATGTCCGACAAAAAATAATAGAAGGGTTTTCATGGTATTTTTCTTTGTGGATCTTCAATCATTTTGATTACCGTTAGGGTTTTTTTGGTTCTTGAAGAACAAATTGTGGCAGATTGTTGCTATAGCAATGGCAAATCTCTGGTACCTCCACAGAAGTAAGCCAACCAAAAATCTGTCCAGCTCATATCTATGGCATAGAGTCTCCCAATACGAGTAATACCATAATTCTGAATTGATGCAATGTAAGGGGTAAGAAAATATTTTTTATGTGTTGGAAGTTAAAACTTTTCATATTTGCAGTTAACTACAGAAATGCTGAATGACTTCAAGTTTCATTTTAGAAAGGATGTCCAAGACTACTTGGGAACATGCAGGACGGAACATGCAGAAAAACACCAGGGATGTCTATGTTTCTGGCCTATTTTAGTAACATAGATGTACTCGATGTGGATGTCCACATCAGTAGTGGCAGACGTCCCATTTAGGAAAGCGTGGGGCAGGGGTGTCCATTTTATGCAAGCTAGCATAAGGGGACTTTCAGCAGCATATCAAAATGAAAGCATGAGCACCAATTGCCTGTCAGTGTCTGACAAAATGGGGACTTTTCAGATGCCTGTTTATGCCTGTAGCACGTATAACTTTAGGTGAACACTGGATGTCCAGGACATTTCTGAGATCAGCCAGGGACGTTCAAGTTCTTGAGAAAACCTTGTCCACGCATCTACTATGCCCTTGTTCACACTTGTATGTCTTTTGGGCTGGGAATTTCCACAGACCCGGATTCTAAAATGACTCTGTGCTTTGAACGTCTCTATGCCCTTATCATATTTCCAAAGCATACGTAGTGCTTTCAAAATGAACCTCTTACAGGGCAATTTTCAAAATGCTGTCCATTTAAAACCTCTACCCATCCCTTTCTGCAGCTAAAAATATCCATGCAAGTCATAGCACAGGTATTTTTCCCTGCTGGCAAAAAAGTCTAGGAAGTGATGTGGCCAGTTCAGGAGAGGAAGATTATACATAGGGGCTTTGACTTTGAAAAGACCACATGTAGTTTTTCTTGGTATTTTGGCCACTTTTTCAAAAATATTGTCATATACCTGCTGTAATTTAGGCCCGTTCATGTGACTTGACTTATTTTCAAAAGGAAGCTGCACTTGGTGTTTCTCCTTGAAATTAAGCCTGCAGTCTCACATGTACAGCATAGTGTGGGATATCAAGCTGCATGCACACTTAAAAATTACCACATTAATGATTGCAAACAGAAAAAAAAAGAATATTGAAGGTCAAAGATCATTTTGAGCAAAAGTTAAAACTAACAGCTTTTACTATATCCTCTAGCAACAAATTCCAGAGCCTAATATTTTCTTGAATTAGTCTTAAATGTACTCCTTTGTAGTTTCATTGCATGGCCCCTATTCTTTATACTTTTTGGAGGAGTAAACAACCGATTCATGTTTACTCATTCTGCTCCACTCATTATTTTAGACACCTCTATCATATCTCCTCTCAGTCATCTCTTCTCCATTCATTTAACAAACGAGCAAATTACGCAGACCTCTTCACAAATGACATATAGGAGAGTCCAAGAATTTAATATTGAGCGGTTCCTCAGTACAATCACCCCTCAGCTAAACACCATCAAAGCCACAAAGACAAATCTTGAATACTTAATCCAAAGCTGGAATGGCACTTTCTGCAGCAGCCATAGCACCTTCAAGGAATCTGACAACAAAACAAAAGGCCAAAGTGCCATGGTTCTTCATCGCCCTACAGAAGCAAAAGACCAAGCTACGTCAAATCGAACACAAAGGGAGATCAATGAACTTACAACTCCAAACCTTATACACAGAAAAGCTGAAATTATACAATGCAGAAACACTCAAATGGAAAAAAAATATTACACAAACCTTATTAACAGATCACTAAACAAATCAAGAGAATCTTTTCAATAGTAAAATCCCTCATAAAAAGATCAAACAAAGGAACTCCACAAGAACAAATATGCCCCCAAAAGATTGCCACTCATCTCATCACAAAACAACTGAACACCCTTCCAATACCTGATTGCTCAGACACAACCAGTTACAAACTAACTCAAATGCTATGGACCAAATTCCAACTCCCATCTACGAAGAACATTGAAGATATGATCCAAAACCTAAATACAACTACATCTCTCCTGGACCTTTGCCCTTTGATGTGGGTGAAACACTCCAGCATCCCCTCAACTCTTACCTTAAAGATATAGCATATACCTCCCTGACCTCAGCTATAATGCCCAACCTAAACACTTCAATCTGACCCATCCTGAAGAATCCGGATCTGGACCCTACATTTCCATGTTCATACAGACTGATTTCAAGCATTCCATTCATAATGAAGTTAATTGAAAAGATTGTTCCCACACAACTCCAAGCAGGGCCGGCCCGTCCATTGAGCAAGAATGTTTTTTGCACAGGGCCCCGCGTTTCAGGGGGCCCCGCGCAAAAAACATTCTTAAGCATCCCAAGTTAAAAAAAAAAAAACAAACCGGCTGCTTCTGCCGCGGCAGCTTCAAGAGCTCTGCCGCGGCAGCTTCAAGAGCTCTGCCGCGGGGCCCCCCCCTGCCCGGCAGAGCCTCCGTGCATCTTCAGCTCTTCACGTCCAAAACGCGGGCTTTTTTCAGAGCCGCGAGAGTTTCTTTTCTCGCGGCTCTCTTAATCCCGCGGGGCTGATGGGATTTCCCATCACCCTCGGCGGGATTAACAGAGCCGCGAGAAAAGAAACTCTCGCAGCTCTGAAATTAGCCCGCGTGGGGGGCGTGTAGAGCGGTAGATGCACGGGGGCTCTGCCGGGCAGGGGGGGGCCCCGCGGCAGAGCTCTTGAAGCTGCCGCGGCAGAGCTCTTGAAGCTGCCGCGGCAGAAGCAGCCGGTTTGGGTTTTTTTTAATTTTAATTTGGAATGATAGGGGGGGGGGGTGGTTAGGACTGGGAATGGGCTATGGGAGGGGGGGAGGCTACACTGGAAGTAGGCTGATGGGAGGGGGAGGCTAAACTGGAAGTGGGCTGATGGGGGGGGTTGGACTGGTAATGGGCCAGGGGGTGGGTGGTTAGGACTGGTAATGGGCCGGGGGGGGTGGTTAGGACTGGTAATGGGCAATGGGGGGGGAGGCTAAGACTGGAAGTGGGCTGATGGGGGGGGGGTTAGGACTGGTAATGGGCTATGGGGGGGGCGAAGTGGGCTGATGGGGGGGGGTTAGGACTGGTAATGGGCTATGGGGGGGCTAAGTGGGCTGATGGGGGGGTTAGGACTGGTAATGGGCGATGGGGGGGCTAAGTTGGATGAGGCGAGGGTAAGGACTTGTAATGGGCTAGGGGGATGGGGCAAAGGCTGGAAGGGGGGGGGGTCGGAATGGAAATGGGCTGATGGGGGGGGGTTAGGACTGGTAATTGACTATGGGGAGGGGGCTAAGGCTGGAAGTGGGGGGTAGGACTGGAAATGGGCTGATGGGGGGGTTAGGACTGGAAGTGGGCTGATGGGGGGGGGTGTTAGGACTGGTAATGGGCCGGTGGGGGGTTTAGTACTGCTAAAGGGCCATGGGGGGGGGTGGTAGGACAGGTAATGGGCAATGGGGGGGGAGGCTAGGACTGGTAATGGGCTGATGGGGGGAGGGTTAGGACTGGTAATGGGCCATGGGGGGGGGAGGCTAAGACTGGAAGTGGGCTGATGGGGGGGGGTCGGACTGGTAATTGGCTGTGGGGGGGGGGCTAAGACTGGAAATAGGCTGATGGGGCGGCTAGGACTGGAAATAGGGTGATGGGGGGGTTAGGACTGGTAATGGGCTATGGGGTGCGAAGACTGGAACGGCGCTGATGGGGGGCTAGGACTGGAAATAGGGTGATGGGGGGGTAAGGACTGGTAATGGGCTATGGGGGGCTAAGACTGGAAATGGGCTGATGGGGGGGTAGGACTGGTAATTGGCTATGGGAGGGGGGCTAAGACTGGAAATAGGCTGATGGGGGGCTAGGACTGGACATAGGGTGATGGGGGGTTAGGACGTAATGGGCTGATGGGGGGTTAGGACTAGTAATGGGCTATGAGGAGGCTAGGACTGGAAATGGGCTGAGTGGAAGGAGGGCTTGAACTGCAAATAGCTGATGGGGACGGGGGCTTGGAATGGAAATGGGTTGTGAGGGGGAGGGAGCTAGGACTGGAAATGGGTGAGGGGGGGGGGCTAGGACAGGAAATGGGCTGATGGGCTAGAATAGGACTGGAAATTGGCTGTTGGGGGGTGCTAAGATTGGAAATGGGCTGTGGTGGGGGTTTGGATTGAAATGGACTCATGAAGGGGCTAGAACTGGAAGTAGGCTCATGGGGGGCTTGGATTGGAAATGGGCTGAGTGGAGGGGAGCTAGGATTTGACATGGGCTGATGGTGGGGCTAGGAAAGGACTAGAAATGGGCTCATGGGGGGCTGGGATTGGAAATGAGCTGATGGAGGGACTTGGATGGGACTGCAAATAGATGGGGGAGCTAGGACTGGAAATGGGCTTATGGGGGCTAGGACTGGAAATGGGCTGATGCGGGGACTAGAAGGGAGCGGATGCTGGGTGGGACTGGAACTAGAATGGAGCTGATGTTGGGGGAGGATTAGAATGGGATGGAGCTGGGAGAGTGAAATGGAGAGGGAAAAAATATTTTGTGTGGGAGGGAAGACAAATCTACAATTGTCCGGATATTGGGAGAGTAGGTGGGGATTGAGGATGGAGGGGTAAAATTTGAGTGGATGAAATAGGAATGAGGAAAGAGCAAAAAGGAGAAAGATTAGTATGTTAAAGCAGATGTAGAGAGAGAATGGAAAAAAACTAGAAGAGAGAAGAAAAGACAAATGGACAGCAGACGATGAAGAATTAGCGGAAGACAAGAAGAAACCAGAAGAAAGTGGCTGGAGCAATTGCAGCTGAAAAAAAATTCACAAAAGGTAGAAAAATATCTCTTTATTTTGAATTTATTAATTGGAATATGTCAGCTCTGGGAAATGTGCATCATTAACGTCTGCGCTTTGTTTAGTACAAGAGCAAATTAATGTATAGTTTTATTTCTACAGTGTTGTACATTCCAAGTTTGGCTTTTGGGATTCCCAGTTTAATTATTGTCTTCCTGTTTCTAAATTGTGATTCCTTGTTTGGTGATGGTCTATGTTCTGCATGTGTAACTGAGCTGAGGTATTCTGTTTATGTAATTCCTATTTGACATTGCCACTTGTTCTCTTTCCCCAGTAGGTCATGTATTGTTGTTCTCTGAAATGTATTGGTTTAATATTTGCAGCGTTTCCTTTTGATAGTTAGGGTATGGTGCTTTATGAGTCCTGGTAGTGCTGTTAGGATACGGCGGGTTTGCTATGGGTTCTAAATGGGCAGTGTTTGTAGTAGTTCCTAATGTGCCTGGCGGTTGGTATTGGATTATAGTAATGTAGAAGTCTTTTAGTCTTTCTTTATTCATACACTCATTAAGAGGCATGTTTACTAAAAGTTCGTGTATGGTAACATTATGCAAATATTTATGCAAATGAGGCCCCTTATGCAAATGAGGCCCCGCACCGAGTCTCCGCACATGGCCCCGCACCCCCCTTGGGCCGCCCCTGACTCCAAGACCACCTGACAGAACATGTGCCCCTGGATCCCCATCAAAATATGTTCAGTCAACAATATGGGGTTGAAACCCTCCTTACCTCTCTACTAAATATTCTCCTCACCTCCTCAAAAGGCTCAAGCAACAGCTTCATCCTTATATTCCTTGACCTCTCAACTGCATTTGATTCTATACCATACCACCAACTGCTTAAGAGACTCTCAGAAATTGGCATCCAGGATATCACATTCAACTGGTTCCAATCCTACCTGGACTCCTGTAAACAGCAAGTAAGAAACGGGTCAAAGCTACGAGCATGCACAGAAACAATAGAATTTAAAAAAAAAAAAAGCTAAAGACACACATCTTCCAGGAAGAGTATAAAGCACATTTGGAACCACAAATTCAACCCAATGTAAATATGCACTAAGCCCTATCTACCTAATCACAATAGAGATCATTCCATCCCGGACGTCCAGCCCCTCTGTACGTCCGGCTTGACCGGATGTACAGAGGGGCTCGCAACTCTGATCCCATGGGGCACGTCTAGCCCCGCGGGATCAGAATCGCAATCAGGCCTGTACGTGCAGGCTCCATCCGCACCCCAGGCATGAAAAAAAAAAACCATCCAGGGAAGTTATTCCATCTCGGAGGCTTGCGATTCTGATCCTGTGGGGCACATCTAGCCCCGCGGGATCAGAATCGTGATCAGGCCTGTACGTGCAGGCCAGGACTGTGATTCAGCCCGGCCTGCATGTACAGGCATTGCCCGACTAACTCAGTCAGGGCTTTTAAATGGAGCAGCTGTGCCATGGTGTCCGGTTGCCATGGCACCACGGCTCCATTTAAAAGCCGCGATGCCGACCGCCGGATTACAAAGGTGATTTTCACAAAGCCCGACCCCTGATCTGCCCTCCTAAGGCCAGGGGCTGCGGGGAATGTCCTCTGACCCCCCAGCCCCATCCAAGAACGTCCAGAATAACTTCCCCTCACTAGTCGCTGGCCCTGGACGTACAAGGCCGACATTAGAATCAGCCCTGTATGTCCAGGGCTGGTGACCGCCCACCCAGATTCTGCCCCGGAGCCGCCCCTTCCGTGCCACCATCTAACTTCCCTGCACACCCAGCAGGGAAGTTAGATGCCAGCAGAGAAAGCTCAAATAGGGGGGTCAGATGTCCCATTGGGATATCCATCCTTGCTATTCGTGTGACAGAATAACCCCCAATGTAAATAGCTAAGAACTATGAATATTATCATTCAGTTTTAATATATTGTAAATAGTTGAGAGGAATGTATACTGCTATCCTGTTCTACTATTACAATTTTAGTTCTATGTACAGCAGAGGCCCACTACAGCCCTGCTAAACCCCTTTAAACCACTTTGAATGGTAGAAAGGCAGTATAAAAACAAGTTTAAATAATTTCTCTTGACTTTTTTTTTTTTGGTCTAACATCTTACTGCCTGTTTGTAGCTCTTTCTCGCTCCTTGTTCATTTCAGCGTGAATAATTATATTCACCCTGACCTTCTCCACTAAGTTTTGTTTTAAAACTGCATTGAAGATTGATCTGAGCATGCTTAGAAGAGTTGTTGCCTATGCTGACATACTAATACTTAAGAGCAACCTTTTGTGGTGATTCATTATAAAGAGAGGAGAAAATGTAAAATGAGGGAAGGGAAGAGTAAGGTACTATGAAGGTTTTAATTATTCTTATTTATTTATGAAAATTTATTTAACCACTGTTTGGGTATGAGACACATCATGTTTGAAGGCAGAGCACCATGAACACTGTGAACAATCAAGCCTCCTTGCAGATGAGCAGGTCCGTTAGCCCAACTAACCTGCTGATGAGATAAAGTGCCAGCCCTTGTGATATTCAGATAGGGCACTAGATATTTCCACTAACTGGCTTGGCACTATATAGATACAGTAGTGCCAGGGCAGTCTTTGAGTGCAGCTGGGTTGGGGCTTGGGGTATTTGGTAGGTGGCAATATTCAAACCACTAACCAGATAAGAAACTGCATAAAGTTAGGCTACCAAAATGACAGGCCTAACTTTGTGATTTTTCTATCTCGAAAGTGACTGAATATCACCGCTATTTAGATAGCTCCAGTGGTCACCAGTGAAACTGGATATTCAGCACCAAAGGATATATGGTTTCTGATGCTGAATATCCAATTTCATTTTTAAATGCAATGGCCAACGCTTAAAATAGATGCTGACTTCAGTCTCTAAATATTGGCTCTCATATGTTCAGGTCCTAGCTGACTGGGAAAGACTGGGTGCTATAGGAAATGAAGATGGCCAGTAGATTTGGACATTCATTGCCTCCCTGTACATGCTTTGCCTTCCTCTATTACTGTCACATTTAAATCAGGGAAGTGCCATCTATACACCTCACCCATGTATGCCTGAAAAATTATAAGCTCCCTGTCATAAGAAGCAGAGCTACTTCTTCATTAATTTATACTGTTAAATGTGATTCTATGCCTCGAAAATGAAAGACATAAGTTATGCCAACAAGATGTATTGCCTACTTATTGCTAATATGCTTAACATGATATCTAATGTGATTGCAATACTCTGCTTCTGCTGCTGCTGCTTGTATATTGTCAATTTGCTGGCTGTAAAGATCAATTAAGTTTAAACTGTGCAATGAGATATCCATATATTTATTCTTTGATTCAAGATTTCCATGATGAATTGCCACTATTACCAATCTATGACCTACACATGATCAGGCCAACCCAAGGATATCTGATATCCCTTCCCTACCCACCAGTGTTTATTTCTCCCTCCAACCAGAAAGGAGGAACATGTAGACATTTACACGTGCATGTTGTGAAATGCTGATATTTCCATATGTAAATTGCTGGGTTTCCACCGTCAATTTTTCCCATATGTGTATTTGTGAAATTGCGCCTCCTGCTGCAAGTGGATATCAATCCCTGGATGTTCCCGTACCTTCTTATTCGTATTTTAGAAACAGCTCCACCTTTAGCAGAACTGTTTCTAAAATACCCTAGGAAATGATTATGTCCCGACCTCAAATCTCAATTCCGCTAAAATGTGCTTTCATGTGTATATGCAGTGAGCATGGGGCATTTAGTACCACCTCAAGAAAATGTATTAAGTGTACTCATACTAACTGCATGAGTTGACAGTGCATGGTAAAGTACTATGCCCTAACTCAATAAGCGGCCCACAGCTCTTCTCCATCTATTTTCCGTTCTAGAACATGGCATGCAGTTAGCATGTGAATTAACTTGTGCGCTGTCATGCAGCGTGGTAACAGTTATCATGCAATCAGGGCCAGCACCCATAGTTTGTTCAACATGTTTGCACCCTAAACAAACCTTAAGCCTTCATGCATCCTGGCTGTCAGAATCTATTGTTTAGCTTTGAATGCCTTGATCTTGGCCACCTTCCAGAGGCTACCATCCAAGGTGACCACCTTGTTTTCCTAATGGTTGGACTGGCCCTGCATGCAATTCTTAGCTCATGGACTGCTTACTCCTGTGACTGCTCACCATTTGGAAAGTAGATGATAATATTTTACAATATTTTTAGCAATCTACAATCGTGCATTCATAGCCAAGCTAGAAATGCATCCTCTGTGACCAATGAATCTGGTGCCACCCTCCACCCAACCACGTTCAGTAATTCACTCTGTTTGAGTTTCCTGGAAGCTCAGTGATGATATCAGAGCCCCCTTCTGTGCTTGCGCCCTGTGTGACCTCACCGCTCACACAGCCCTGGTCATAACAGTGAAAAAGGAGCATAAGCTTTCTCTTTCAGTATTCATTTTTTTATATAGTGAAGAGAGGGCAAAAAAGAAAATGTAAGTGTCTCAGTGATATATTGTCTAGCAGGTGCCTTAGATGAAATCCTGGAATCTTTAGCATTTATTTAAAAAAAAGATTTCATAGACACATTTATAATATATACATTAATGGAACAAGGTGGTATAAATACAGCAAAGCCAGGGGTAATTGCCTTAGAAGCACAACATATTTTTCAAGCTCTGACATTTTAATGTTTCATTAAGCAAGGCATATGGTCCAGCGGAATCTTTGGCTGGGAACAGAATTTAGAATATGAGACCATCAGGGGGCGGGGTTCTCTCATCTCTCATTCCTCCTCCAATCTGTGATTAATTCCAAGCCGTTCATCAACATCCAAATTAATTAGCGTATACAAGAAGGATAGTAAAGAGATAATGAAGGTGAAAAAGCATGAGGGAAATATTTAAGTCACATTATTTGGTTTTACTGACAAAAGGTGCAGAACATATTTGCATTGTGTATGGCTTGCTAAGGATCTGCACATATCTTTTGCATGATAATTTATGAATATTTACATTTGCAGTGTGGATGAAGGATCATAGGAAATGCTCTTTTGTATTCTGCATCGCATTTTTCCAAGTTCTGCAAATTATTCATGAACACTAGAGGGCACCAGAACGTTTAAAGACAGCTCTGTAATACAAATGTGTAAGAATGTGTAGCATTATACCTACTTCTGAATATAAACTGTGCAAAGTAATTTAGGACTGAAATTCTTAAGGATATTTGCATATTGATAAGTGCAATATTTAAATCCTTTTTTCTGAGTCTAAAAAGCATTTTGTTTGTGAAAATCAATGTTTTAAAAGTCTGGTTTCTCTGAGGGTGAAGGTCATGTACACTTTTACCTGTGTTACTATAGAGGCAATGCTGGAGATGGGGAAAGGCTCATTTATCTCTAAGCAATAATCAAACCAAAGCTGATATAGTTTCATTTTGATATAGTTTTATTAGTGTAAACTCAGCTGCTAAAAGTACCTACAGAGATTGCACTAATTTGCCCATTTTTGATTATTTACCCGATTATGGTACATTTTCACAAAATACACTTCTTAGCATTTGTTGCAAATACACTAGACAGACTAGGCAACTGTCTGGAGGTAACCGTCTTAGGGGGCAGACACCTTTCCACTGGAATTCTGATCCAGTATCCAGTTCTGTGAAGTTGTATCATTATTAATAGTACAGTAGATTTCCCCTGGCCAGTGGCAACAGTTTTAGAAGGAGACTTTCCCTTGGCTGTGACTCTGAAAGAGCAAGAATGATTGCCAAAGGGCAGAAAGGAGGTTAATCTACTTCTGGCGATCTAAGCAAAAATAGCATAATGTGTTGATAGGCAGGCTTGGAGAGTATGAGGTAGTCCCCACTTAGCCAGGCACAGATTTAGGCATTGGCAATATAGCAACTGCCTCTGGTGCCAAATTTATATAGGCACTAAAATGGTGCCTTTGCTGACATATCTTAATCCGGACCTGGTACCACTATTCTATTAAGAGATGTGTTTTCTCCCTGAGTAGCAACAGCAGTGCTGATAAGAAGATTCAGTTCGGGACCTACCAGACCCTACCCTACGAGAGAAGAAAGAGGTGCAGCAGGACCTGAGCAGGCCCTATGCTGAATTTCATTATCAGCATTGCTGCTGCTGTTCAAGGATCAACTGAATTGCTTAATAGGACAGTGCTGTGGGACAGGGCAGTATTTGAGCAGAGATGATTAAGGGGGGGGGGGGTCACACCTAACCCCGTCACTCCTGTTGCCTAGGATGCCCATAATTGAAATCCAGCTCTGCGCCCCCCCCCCCCCCAGCTTTGAATCTGATGGCGGCATCAGCATCCTTTGCCTTCATATTTTTTTTGGGGGGGGGAGTGTAACAAAGTCATACTGAAAGTGGGGGGCAAGGATGACAGATCACCATTAGTGCCTGCAACATTTGGAGGGGCTACTGCCCTCTCATGCCCCTCTCTCCCAGTGGATGGTGGGAACAGAATTGTGCTCTATATAGTGGTACTCTTTTTTTTTTAGCCTCTGGTATTTGACACCTTAGGCAATTCCCAATGTTTCCAATACTTCAACCTCAGTCTTCCATAAGAAGAAAGATGATCTCATTATAAGAGAGACAGACACATTTGAGTTACTGTTTGGGATTTGAGAGACTATAGCCAATATGATCAATGGAATCTGCTCCGCTAATGGGGATATAAATAAAGAAAAGTCACACCTTAAAATGTGTGCAGGATTTTGAAAATGTAAGAGTTGATAACAACCTATAACAGTAAAGGTTTGAGGTGAGTAAGCAAAAAGATTTATATACAGGGATAAATAGTATAGTTTGAAATTGTATAAGCAACCTAGATTTTCATCCTATTTGAGAAACTGCTTGCCTGATCAGATTTACTCTGAGTTCTACAAAGGCTTATCATCCTAGAAAATAAATGCTTTTACTTGGTAATTAGAAGTATTGCACATCATGCTCATTGGTTCAGCTCACTGCCTTTGGATCAGGAAGCAGAAATAATTGAACATGATGACTCCATTTCCCTTAAATTCTTAGAGAAGCTATTTCCTCCAGGGCAGAATAATTAGTGGAGTTATATGAAGAGACTAAGGGGTATGTTTACTAAACTGCGTTAGTGCGAATCACATTAGGAGCCGCGGTAGAGACAGAAACCCCAAATAAGGACATGGGCGGTACATCATTTCCGAGAACGCGCTAAGAACGCGCGTTACAAGGTGCCATAAATGAACGAGCGCTACAGGGCACATTACCGCGCGTTAATCTTAAGAAGCGCGCAGGCATACAAGCACAGCAACAGAGCTGTAGCACAATGGTTACAACACTGACTGATGGTACAGGGGTCATGGGTTCAATTCCCCAGTGGGCCTAATGTATAAGGCTTTAAGTAGTGATTGTTGAGGCATGTGATGTGCATTTTAATTAGTGCTGCCAGCAAACACACCCTCATGGTGGCATAACCTAAGGTGCACATTATAAAGTGTATTGTCTGCCAAGGCCCCCTATAATGTCCCCTATAGGACACCTTATAAGGATGTGAACAAAGCCCTGGCTGGCTGCAGGACTGCATGTCACCACACAAACTGTCTGCTGTGGTTACCAGGATAGGGGTAACCCACCTGTACCCATGATGCACTGCACATGCAAATCAGCAGTCGAGAGATGGGCACAAGATCGGGTATGCACCCCACAGCACCTCGGCCTTGTAGGGGGAACAGACCGTGTGTGGCACTGCCACAGACAGTCACATTGTGCAGGTACAGTGCCCACCCTGAGGTTGAGGTGGGGCGCCCAGCACCAGGTCCACAGCACCTTTCATGGCTGAAATACGCTATGCTGCAGGTCCCCATCAGTGTGTGAAAGGTAGTTCAGTTAGACACACCTAGATTGGCCACTGTTGGAAACAGAATACTGGGCTTGATGGACCTTGGTCTGACCCAGTATGGCATATCTTATGTTCTTATGTTCTTATGGTTACACGATGCAAGGTTCCATATTAGGAACCACCACCCAGGAAAAAGATTTAGGCGTCATTGTGGATAACATGTTAAAACCCTCGGCCCAGTGTGCAGTGGCAGCCAAGAGAGCAAATAGAATGCTAGGTATCATAAGGAAAGGAATGGAAAATAAAACAAAAGATATTATAATGCCTCTATACCATTCCATGGTGAGACCTTGAATATTGTGTGCAATTCTGGTTGCCGTATCTTAAAAAGGATATAGCGTTATTAGAAAAGGTTCAGAGAAGAGCCACCAAAATGGTAAAGGGGATGGAAGGATATTCCTATGAAGAAAGGCTAAAAAGGTTAGGCCTCTTTAACCTAGAAAGGAGATGGCTGAGGGGAGATATGATAGAAGTCTATAAATTAATGAATGGAGTGGAAAGGGTAAACGTAGATCGATTGTTTACATTATCAGAATATAGAAAGACTAGGGGACATGCAATGAAGCTACAGGGTAAACTATTTAAGACTAATAAAAGAAAATATTTTTTCACTCAACGTGTAATCAAACTCTGGAATTTGTTACTGGAGGATGTAGTAAAGGCTGTTAGTGTAGCTGGGTTTAAAAAAGGTTTGGACAAGTTCCTGGAGGAAAGGTCCATAAACCATTATTAAGAAGGGACCCAGGATATCAATGCTTGACCCAGTACAAGCATTGCGGAACCTGTGTCTTTTGGGGAAATTGCTAGGTACGTATGACCTAGATTAGCCACTGTTGGAAACAGGATACTGGGCTTGATGGACCTTGGTCTGACCCAGTATGGCATATCTTATGTTCTTATGTTCTTATGATACATCTGTGTCCTGCTGTATGTCTCGGTCATGTCTAGTCCCTATGGGCAATGCTGCACCCAGAATAGTGCATATCCTGTGTTGGTGCCATCGTTACCTGCTGTAGGTGAAGGGGGGGGGGGTGTATGGACCCATAGGCAGTACCACCACACAACCCACCCTCTGGGGCTCAGGATGGGAAACAGGATCACCCACCAATAGACCCACAGTCTACCACCCTGCAATGGCAGCAGTAGAGAGGACCAGCAAACCCAGTCCTGCTGGGGAACAGACAGAGCGGTACACATCCATAACACAATAGCAGACAGACAGCAGGCCTGGAAACGCTCAGCTGCCCCCCACCATTATCTGACATTCTCCAGCAGCAAGCCTCCAGCCGCTACACCCTGCAAGGTGTTCCAACAAGACACATACTAGCTGCAGACAAGTCCGCCAGCTAGTCCATAATCCTGGAGGAGATGCATGTACCCAGAACGAGGATGCTAGCATACACACCAAGCAGATAAGTCAGTGATTGGGCCCCAAAAGGAAACCCATAAATATCACATGAGAGATATGCTATATAGCACTATGGGGGAACCTAGCCATGCCATGGTCACTGCTCAGTCAGGGTGAGAGTGACCTCCCAGCAGGACATGCTATGGCCACCCTGTCCATGCAGGTGTTGGCCAGCCACTACAATGTCCGAGCCATTGCCCTATGCCGTGTGCAGATGCATCCAGGCCAGGCCATCCTATCCAGGCTATCCCCACGGTACCTTGCTCCTCATTATGCACATTGGCAGGCCAATACTGGCAACAGTACTAGCAGTGTGGGCTGTGGAGGGTGTTGGCAGCCACCACACACTGGATATACAGACACACACTCCCCACACCTATGCCAGCATTGTGCAACTATAGAGGTGTTGGGCAGCCCAGGCCACCACACCAGTCCTGGGCACAGTGCAGGCATGGCTATGGTACGCAATACTGTAGGAGTCACTCCCCAGGTTGGTAAACACTGTCAGACAAAAGACCTGTAGCACACTCCACAGACATCAGAAAGGTTGCTATGATGCGGCTCACTCAGAAAAGTGTACTTAACCTAGGAATTGCTATCTGCCAGTACTCATAGCAACCTTTTGATAGATGTGTACCATATTCCCCGGTTTAGGGTGGCATTACTAAGGTATGCAAGTGCTAGTATTGGGAGATGCATGCAGAGCCCAAAGTCCTGCCTCTCCATGAGGCTTTCGATAATGGGGCCTGTGGGTGCGGGTGTGTCTGCCCCTGTTGGCTGCTGCTTTACGGCAGAGGTTCCCAACTCCAGTCCTGCGGTGCAAAACACTGTTCAGGTTTTCATGCTGTCCCTCATGAATATGCATGAGATACATCTGCATACCATGGGGGTGGCGCATAGAAATGCAGCACAGGCATCTTTATCAGAGGCAGCATGGAACCGGAATGGTGTTTGGCCCTCCAGGACTGCATTTGGGAGGCTCTGCTCTAGGTAATGTGCATGTTTATGATGTCTGTGCTCTGTAGGGTAAAATGTAGGTGTCTTGGGCATGTTTGTGTCATCTGCAATAATGGTGCTGTCTGTATTAGCATGTTGTAGTAGTGGGTAAATTATGGGGACTGGGTTGGCGGGAACCACAGCTGGGACTTGAACCTGTGACCCTCTGCTTCTGAATACACTGGTTTTATTTATTTATTTATTTATTTATTTAACAGTTATTTATATACCGCTCTTTCCCATGTTTCAAGTGCGGTTTACATGTAACAGTAGGTTAATTGGTATGAGATATACCAGGACATTTTACATAGAACAGATAATTATAAATTACAAGGAAAATTGTAACATTACAAGTATAACATATTAGAACATATATACATTGCTAGTTAAATTATTAATCATCATGTAAATGAGTGTGTAGTATGGTTAAATTAGTGTATTAGTGTCGTTTATTTTTGAAAATAGGGTATATAATATTAAAAATAAATGTTAGCCTGTATCCCTTTGAGAATTCTGTTTTGGGAGTGTATTATAGTGTAATGTAAATAAGTGAGTTTTTAATTTTTTTTTAAATTCTTTTATGTCAGACAGTAGGCGAATGTTGTCAGGTAAATTGTTCCAGAGTATTGGAGCAGAGTGTGAGAAAGCTCTCTTATTGGTTTGTTTTCTGGCTTTTGTAAAATCTTTTGGTATTGTTAAAGTATTTATGTTTCTGCTCCTTTGAGATCGTTTATCAATGTCAATGTTAATCAGTGTATTTAGTGCAGATGGTGCAAGTTTATTTATAAGTTTAAATGTAGTGACAAGAATTTTATATTTGATTCGGGAGTAAATTGGTAGCCAATGAAGTTCAGCTAAAATTGGTGTAATATGTTCAAGTGGGCTTATATTCATAATCGTTCTAGCAGCTAAGTTCTGAGTTATTTGTATCTTTTTAATATTTTGTTTCGAAATACCATTAAGTATTGTATTTGCAAAATCGAAATGTGGGGTAATAATAGCATGAATTATGTTAATAAAATCTTGTAGAAGAATCAAAGGTCTTAGTTGTTTTAGTGTTTTGAGTTTGTAATGTATATTTTTAGTTAAATATTTTATATGTGAATCCATATTTAGATTATTGTCAAGTATCACACCTAAATATTTTACTTCTTTTTTTATATTATTTGTGCACTGCACCACCTTGTTGTCTCAGAGTCAGTATATTCCTTGGTGATACCATGACTGTTCATCAGACAGGGCCCATCTGTTGCAGTATATGGCACCCACCTACACAGGGCTAGGCCACGGTCTGCTCTGGGCAGCTGCCACTGCCCCCTCCACCACCAGTATCCCTCAGCCACCATGCTGACGTGCCCTTCTGCTGGTGGTGCTGGTGGTGCGCAGTCTCAGGCCATCCAGTGTGCAGGTAGGCGGCTGCCTATGGTGCGGGTTCTGGGGTAGTGGTGCCTGCATAGGTGTCCATGCTTCCCCCCAGCACCGCCTGCCAATGTTCCGTGCCCTTGGGAGTAGCTGCTGGGTACTATCCTCTGTGACACTGTGGGAAACACAGTCGTGCCCATGTTGGGCCTTCAGCAGTTGCTGTCTGGCTGCTCTGCTGCTTCAGCATTCGTATGGGCCACCTAGGCATCGACCTAGTCCGCACTGTGGCCCAGCTCCACCACAGCATGTGCCGCCTGCGGCCCTCTGTATCCCCTTCTCTGGCATCTGTCCAGTTGCCATTCCGACATGCCCGCCCTGATGTTGTGGGACATGTGCACGCCATAGGAACCTTGTCCGATGGTGGGGAAAACCCTGAGCAGCGCTATTTCACTGTGGGCTCATTCACCTTGTATGGGGATGGAATATAGACCCTTCCATGATTTATATCTGTTCTATGGAGCTTACTCGGGGGGGAGGGGTTGATTTTTCTCATTGATACCACTATTGGCCAGCTTGGTTATGTTTTTTTTCCAGTTTGTTGGGGTCATTTTCAGTGTTTATGTGCCCTTTTGTTCTGTGCACATATATCACACTTATCACTTTTCTAGGTTTCCCTGCCTGGGCTGTACATTGCTGACACTGAAATGGTTTCTCTCCCCTGTAATGTGCATTTAACGGCAGGTTTTCATTCGCGTTGGAATTGAGCTCTTCAGATCAGCGCGTTAGTGTGAAGGGAGCCTCTCCCCGCCAACTCTCCGCCCATTGACCCCTTCTCTCTGCCCTCTCTCCACCTTCTGCGATGTTTTATCGCGCCGCTGGAGTTTACGATCGTTAACTACGGTTAACGCGTGTTACGTAACGTTAACGATCGTAAGCGCATCATAACACGCGTTATGATGCGCTTACGATCGTTAACGTTACATAACGTGCATTATGTACGATTACCGCAGTTTAGTAAACATACCCCTAAATTTACAATGGCAAGGAGACAAAATATCTTCTAACCCAAAGATAGTGCCATTCCTGGGCAGATCTAGAATTAATTCGTAGGGATGTGCTTTCGTTTTGTTTTGTTTCGTAAATGATACAAAAGAAAAAGAATCCTTTTTGTTCTTTTGTAATTTACTTACAAAATACACCCACTCACTTACCAAACACACTTATATATTTTCAAATCCCACCACCCCACCCCAGACTGTCCCTAGATCCTCTCTAACCTCCAAAAGTACCTTACCCAATCTGCAGGAACAATCACCAGTCAGTACTGCCCTCGCGGTCACATACTTCAGAATTGCAACCTGAACGCGAAGCTGGTGGGGCTTCTTCAATTGTGATTCACTCATGGCTATGGGCTAAGATATGGTGGTGGGGGAGGGGGGAAAGCTGTGTGGCAAGGGATGTGGGTGTGGGTGGATTAGTAGGCTAAGGAATGTCAGAATTCACATCCCACTTATACTGCTTTTTAAACATGGGCAACTCGTGGAACTTTCCATTGGCTCAGATGCAAACTTAGGGCCCTGCCTACTAAGTATTTTTTCCATAGATGCAGAATGGGAAAAAAGCCTTAGTAAAGCAGGAAGTGGGAACTGCCATCTATATCTGAGTGTAGCTCACCCTGACTGACTTATCAATAGAAAGGTCTGAGCTAAATGCAAATAGATAGATAAATAAATAAATAAATAAATAAAACACCGAGGGGAAGGAGGATAAGGCCAATGTCATTTTTTATTCTATTTTTCTTTTTTCTTTTTTTTTCAGTTATTTTTTTTTTTTTCAAATAAATCACACAAAGACAACCACAAATAGATCAGGAAAAAAGAAAAACACAACTCAAAACAGCAAAAACAAATTAAAAAATGTTTACATGCGTAACTTTATTAAATAGTAGAGTAGACCTGGAGAGCTAAGGATTAAATGAGCATGCCAAGTAGTTTCCCCCCATTCTCTTAGCAGTAATGTGAATGAGATACTCTTGTTGCGGTAGCCCCATAGGTTTCTCAAGAGTGAATCAAATGAATTAAGCTTACTGCTGTCTAGCTCACAGCAGAATATCCTACCATTGACTAAAAGGGGCAGTTTAATAGCTGAGCAGTAATAGTAGAAGGTCTCCATTTTTCGTTTATGCTCCTTGGGGCATATTTACTGAAATATGCTAACCGTTAGTGTGGGGTTTAACTAGTGGAACGTGCACTGAATTAAAAGCGCAGGGCTCCATGCTAAATATTCTTTGCTAATTGGACAGACAGTGCATGATTGGGTATAGGCTGGGAGGGTTAGGAGTGGAACATGAGCATCACGGTTAGCTTGCGTGTTTTGAGCACCCGTTTTATTTATTTGTAAGGTTTGTTATGCTGTGAATGTTGACGTTAGCACAGGTGCACTTCATGCCACCTTAATAGGTTGTACTAAGTGCACCCACGTGCCAGTTAGCATGGTGCCAAGTGTTTGCAACACACTAACGGCAGGAGGATGGACGCACAAGCACACCGAAGTTGGCATGAGCCTCTCTGCTAGACTCACAGTCCAAATACAAGCTACCGGTGCACGTATTAATAAACAGGCCCCATGCAGGGTCACAAGGAAACTGCAGAAAATATTCCTAGCGAAGATTAGGAAAATTGTTGGTCCACACGCATTTCTTTTTGAATTTTTCTGCTCCTGGCATTGATTTTGCTGGCTTTATCTCTTTGGTCTAGTGATCTTGGTTTCCATGTATACTGTATTCTGCTGCAAGGAGGACAGATGGCATGGAAAATCTTTGGACACACGCTATGACATGAATCCTCTAATAAAAGTAAATATAAGCAGAATTAACACAAACAAAAATACCGAAATATTTTAGAAAAGCAGGATTTGCAATGTTAACTCATATATAGATTTTGATGAGTCTTCTCATTTCTCTCCTTTTATAAGTTTGCCCTGCAATAAGCGTAAATTTGTATAATACTCAGTAGTGCATATTCAGTGGTACTCTATGTGTAATCCCCCCTCCCCCCCCCCCCCACACACACACACACCCTGCTGGGACTCACTTTTCCAAGTTCCATTTCCTGCACTCACTCCTGGAAATCCTGGTATGGATTCTCTGATTTGGGGAAAAGATTTATCTCTCAAAGGTCTTAAACAAAACTTTTGAAGAACAAAATCCCTCTTACAGACCCTTAGATAGTCTTACATTAGTAAAGAAAAAGTTATTGAATAAACTAGTGAAAACCTACACAATTCATAATGGAGGTCATTCCAGAAAGCGAATAAGGCTTTCAATGTGCACCAGGGACATTTATCTCCCGAAAACATCTACGAGCGTATTCTGGTACATAGCACTTGCGGACATTTATCTTGCTAATATGGGGATCTCAGAACATGTCCGGGAGGGGCGGAACGGGGGCATGGTTTGCCATGGAGATGTATTAAGCATATTCAGAAAAGGCCCGTAGACATTTTGGGAGGTCCCTACAGATGTGCCCATTATATCTGCTGGAGACATGGAATAAGGCCAGTACTTAGAAAATATTCTGCTGTGTTTGTATAAAGGTGGTGACTAGTCTGTTCTGAAATGGTGGACTGCAGTATGGAAAAACACCACAAGATGCATTTATAAAGAACAGCAATCATAGGTGTGGGAATCTTGTGAGCTAAAGAGGCACTATTAACTACCCTGAAAGAAATATTAAGACAAGCAATAGTGATTATTCTGGCCATGTTGACATTTGCTGTTTGTGCTAAAGGAGTTAATCTAGGGGACCCTAAGAATTCCTGTGTCCTTAAAAAGTGGACTGTTGATATAGGAATAGTATGTGAGTATGGAAAGGAATCTTGTTTGGGTGAGAAACAGAGATCTTATTTTTAGTCCTGGGACTCCATGCTGTTCTGTTATACCAGCTGTTATTTATAGGCTCAGGACATCTTTTTTGACGATTTATGTTTTTTTGTGACTGAAAGTGAGAGTGGGTGTATGTGTGGTTTGAGGGTTGCATGGGAGGATCTTGTGTGTTCATCTGCAATTCAGGGGGTGCATGCATGCCTGCCAGTACATGGACAATACGGATGACCGCAGTGTCACCAGCTGCCAGTTTGTTAGGGCAGAAAAAACACAAAAGATTCTCCATAGCTAAATGTCAAAACATATTGTTGTTAAGTGCTGTCAAGTTGGTGTCAACTCATGGCGACCCTCTGGATAGTTGTCCTAAATTGTGTTCGGTCTTCAGTCAGGCGGCTCATTGTTGACAGACTGGCATCCATAGCTGATGTTATTGTATCGATCCATCTTATTTCTGGCCTTCCTCTTTTGCATTGACTATCTCTCTTGCCAAGCATGATGTCTTTCTCTCTTCGCATGATGTGTCCAAAGTATGAAAGTCAAAGTCTTGTCATCTGAGCTTCTAAAGAAAGTTTAGGTTTGATCTCCTCTAGTACTGACTGGTTTGTTCTTTGGGCAATCCATGGTATACACAGTATTTGTCACCAGCACCATATTTCTAAGACATCAGTTTTCTTCCTGTCTATCTTTTTCACTGTCCAACTTTCGCATCCATATGATGTTATTGAAAATACCAAGGGTTGAACAAGTCAAATCTTTGTATGGAGAGAGACATCTCTGCTCTTGAGAAGCTTGTCTAAGTCCTTCATAGCCATTCTGCCAAGAGCAATGTGTTGTCGGATTTCTTGATTGATTGTTGCTTCTTTATTGATAGCTGATCCAAGTAGGTTAAAGTTGTCAACTATTTCAATTTCTTCTCCATCAATGATGAGCTTATTGATTTTGCCAGTTGTCATGAACTTTGTCTTCTTTAAATTAAGGTACAGGCCCATTTTAAAACTATGTTCCTTGATCTTGAGAAGCAAATGTTTCAAATTGTCTTCACTTTCAGCCAATAATATGGTATCATCAGCATAGCGAAGGTTATTGATGAGTCTTCCACCAATCTTCACATCTCTGTTGTCTTCATACAATCCTGCTTTTCTGATGAGTTGTTCTGCATATAAATTAAACAGGTATGCAGCCTTGTTGTACACCTTTGCTGATTTTAAACCATTCTGTTTCTTCTTGTTCCGTTCAAACTGTTGCTTCTTGATCAATATAAAGGTTGTGTAAGAGAACAATCAGGTTTTCTATTATACCCATGCTTCTTAATGTGGTACAGAGTTTTTCATGGTTTACACAGTCAAAAACCTTGCTGTAGTCAATAAAGCACAAGTAGATATCCTTTTCGTATTTTTTAGTCTTTTCAAGGATCCATCTCACATATGCGATGATGTCTCTCATTCCTTGCCCTTTCCTGAAACCTGCTTACACTTCAGGTAGTTCTCATTCCAGGTAGGGTTGTTGACTCTGTTGAATAATCTTCAGTAGAATCTTGCTGGCATGTGGGATCAGAGCGATTGTGTGATAATTTCCACAGTCAGTTGGATCACCTTTCTTTAGTATTGGTATAAACACAAATCTTTCCCAGTCAGTTGGCCATGATGTTGTCTTCCAAATTTCCTGGCAGAGCCTTGTAAGTATTGTAACAGCTGAATCAGATTGCTGTAATACTTCTATGGGAATGCCATCAATACCTGCAGCTTTGTTCTTTGATAAGGCTTTCAATGCTGTTTTAACTTCTTCTTTCATCACCAATGGTTCTGGATCATAAGGTAGAGGTTGAAGAGGCTGTTGGTCCACTTGATCTTTATCATATAAAATCTCTGTATATTCTTTCCACATTTTCTTGATCTTCTTAGCATCATTCAACATAGAACCTTGAGCATCTTGTAACATTCAAATTTGAGGCTGGAATTTTTTCTTTAACTCTTGTAGCTTTAAGAAAGCCAGCCTTGTTATTCCTCTAATAGTTTCTGCTTCGATTTCCTTGCATGTGTCATTGTAGTACTTCTCCTTGTCTTGTCTTGCTGCACGTTGGAAATCTCTGTTGAATTCTGAGATTACCTCTCTTTCTCCTCTGGCTTTAGCATCTCTGCATTTCTGGACAATTTTCAGAGTTTCTTCGGTCATCCATTTTGGTCATTTTCGCTTTTTTCCAATACAATCTTCTTGATGTTATCCCATAACTCTTCTGGAGCTCTGTCATTTGTATCTAAAACAGCAAATAATTTTTGTAGACAGTCTTTAAATTCCAGTGGTATATTCTCAAGGTCATATTCTGCTACATTCATGAGTAGCTTGCTCTTTTTCAACTTTAGCTTGAGTTTGCATACTAGTAGTTGGTGATCTGTATCACAGTCAGCTCCAGGTTTTGTCTTTGTTGATGTTGTAGAGCTTTTCCATCATTGACTTCCAGAGATGTAGTCAATTTGATTTTTGTACAATCCATTGGGTGAAGTCCATGGGTACAGATGCCGCTTGTGTTGCTGGAAGAAGGAGTTGGAGATGAATAGATCGTTGGTCTTGCAGAATTCTATCAGTTTTTCTCCAGCTTCGTTTCTGTTGCCAAGTCCATACTTTCCAACCATTTTGCCTTCTTCTTTGTTGCCAGCTTTTACATTCCAGCCACCCATGACTATAAGCATATCCTGTTTGCATGTTCTGTCGATTGAAATGGAATGTGTCAAACACATATCCCTTTAAATAATAAGAGACCCTTAGAATAACAGCATGCAACAGTGCAAACAGCACTGAAACATGCCCAACACTATATTGTTTGCGATTGGTAAGGGCCCATACTTAGCATTGTAAAGACGGTTTATAGAGATGACCAATGAAAGAATAACTGCGGATTTCTTCTATGTATGTTTTGATGCAAGGTATGGCATGACAACCATATCACTTTTGACTTGCTGTTATTATATCTTTGCGTGCATTGAGATCACCTTGCACTGTTCTGGAGATCCAAAAGACTAGTATATCTAGTCTAGTTTGCATCAACATTTATGTATCCTAAGTATTTCTGTGTAGTTTGCATCAGTGCAACACTGTCAGAGAGAGGATCAGCTTAGGAGATGCACGTTTTAAAGGAGATGGTATGGCCATCAGAGACATCCATGGGTATATGGCAGAGACAGGCAGGATCAGAAACATGCATCTTTTCAGAATACAATGTGCGCAGGGACATCCAAACTGTTTGCTGTGTATACTTCTGTCTCGTTATAATGGCGGGGGCCATGTTTCTCCATAGTAGTTGGCTCGTACTGCACCGGAAACATCTATGCCCCTGATTCTGGAACAGCGGGTGCGTCTATACCCATGGCTGTGGAATCAAAGCTGAAATCAGGCCTGTTTTTGAAGTAGACATGCCCATGGCCCGGACGTGCATGTTATGGAAGTGGCCTCCATGTGAATACTGAATTCTGAGTTGGTATAAAATAAATAGGTGCACTAATAAATGTGCTGGTAAAGACTGGAGGGTTCTGGAGGTGTTGATCCATCAGATAAGAAGGTTGGTTAGTATTAGTGCATGATGAGCTAAAACTAAAACTTTGGAAACTGATATTTAGTGGGGCTTGTGCAGTTAGCAGCATCTCTAACCACATGAGCCCTGCAAATTGTGATATTTAGCGGCACTATGCGGGTCATTCTGTGCCACAAATAGTGGGGATGTATGTCCTGTCTAAAAGCTTTTCTGATGACATCAGAATGACTTTTGGCCTTGACAAGTGTGCTAAGGCAACCTTTTTCAGAGGAAAATTGGGCAAAACTGAAAGCATCTCCTTTTCTGAGGCCTGTGACATCAAGGACCTTGTACAGGATGGGGTATATAAGTATATCGGAATAGAGGAAGGAATGATACTCGAGCAGAAACTCTTGAAAGAGAAGATCATTTAAGAATATTACAGGAGATTAAAACTGTTATTGAAAAGTGCTTTAACATCATGAAATAAGATACAAGTCATCAATCAGCTGGCAATTCCTGTACTTTCATACAATTTTGGGATTGTGGATTGACCACATAAAGATCTTGAAAAACTGGATGTGCTAACAAGAAAACTCCTCCATGCTCATAAAGTAATTTACAAGAATCAGTGTATGCCAAGATTGTACATTCCCAGAGATGAAGGAGGGCTAGGACTTATAAAGACTGACTACACCTACAGAGCTACTATCATATCTGACAGCATCATCTGATCCAAATATGCAAAAAGTGCTGAAATATGAAAATAAACATCCAGAATCTGTCTCCATCATCAAATTTGGACAGGTTTTTTGATGATTAGAAGAAATGAGTGAGAATCCATAGGCATGCGTGGGAAAGGAAGTAACAGAATTTGCAAAACAAGAGAAAAAAACTCTTCAAAGAGTTAGATCAGCAGGCGAGGAAAAACAAGTAGCAGATACACAATAGAGTGGAAAATACAGAGTGTTACTCCAAGAACCTTTTGTCGATCAAGAACGGATACATGAATGGTTGAGGAGAGGTGATCTGAAACTGAAAAACGAAAGACTGATAGTTGCAGACCAGGACAACGGATTATGGATGAGATGGTCTATGGCGTTTTGAAAAAATTGGTACAACAGACATATGCCAATCTGTAAGAAAGAGCTTGAATCAGTGACTCACCTAATAGCAGGCTGTGAAGTTCTGATGGCAGAAAATTTCTATACAGAAAGGCACAACAAAGTAGCATGCCTCCTCTACTGGAAACTCTGTAAACAGTACAACATCACTGCCCTGAAAAGCATTGGGATCATGACCCTAAGAGAATCACAGAGAATGAAGAGGTTATGATCACTTGGGACAGCCCCATTCCGACAGATAAGAAACTGGATGCCAGGAAACCTGGCATAGTGGTAAAGGAGAAGAATTCCAGAATGCCATTGATAATAGAAGTGTCAGTACCGAGCGATTATTCTGTGAATCACGTGGAGAGGCAGAAGATCCTGAAATACCAAGAAATGCAGTTATAGACCAAGCAAATGTGGCAGAAAGATACAGAAATATTTCCCATTGTACTGGGAGCCACAGGCTTGATAAAGTAGAACTGCCAAGCACGTCTTGACAAACTACCCATACATGTTACATCATAGAAACTCCAGTAGGAGGCTCTCTTTAGCAGTAATTTAGTAGTAAATTTGAGAGACTAAGATCATACTCTACATACTCTGGCTTAGAAGTGAGGTTCATGGCTGCCATAGTATGCACAAAACTAACCCATTTGGCAAAACTACCCCGCGTAAACACCATGCTCTAACTATGACCCATGTGCTGTGGTTTCCTGTGTGCTGTGGTACACTAGGGTACCGTTCAGTGCAGTAATTGCTGGGAATATGCTACACGCTTCCTGGTAGTTAACCCAAAGTGGTTGCAACTATTGCATATTAGTTACAAAACCCCAGCCTACTTTAGTAAAAGGGCCCCATAGAGCACATGCACACATATACATCTTTTTCAGAGTAGGCAGATAGCTGTGTTGGGCAGTTGCACGCTGCTTGTGCTGGTCCTGTGAGCCTGTTTTATAGGCACCTGTTTGGACTTCTCACCTGGGCATCCTACTAAAAATTTATCCCCTAACAGGCGCCTAGAGCACCAGTGGTCCAAGCGCGCCCATTGCCATGCTGCCACACCTTTCCAGAATATGCAGCAGGGCAAATACATTTAAAAAGGCACTGCGGTGCCAGAATTACTTTCTCTTCTGGGCCACATTGCCATTCGCATTTCCGCCCCTCTCCGATTCCACTTCCTGTTGAAGGAAGTAGAATTGGAAGAGGAGCAGAAGCGGAAATGGCACTGCAGTCCAAAAGAGAAGATAACTTCAGCACCATGGTGGTTTTTAAATGGATTGCCACGGCTGCATGTCCCATTTAGGGGTTGCGGCAGTAGCAATGGGCACAGGGACTGGAGCAGGGGCAGCATTGGAAATGAGGTTCGTTTTGGGCACTTCATATCCGGCCCTACCCCCTAGATATGTACGTGCATGTTTTTTTTAAAGATTTGCATATATTGTAAGCCTACCCATGCTCCACCCAAACTATATTCCCAGAAACACCTTAGATCAGATTGCATAAAAGAAACATTATCTTGCAAAAGGAAGAGCTTTAATCTAGAAACCTTTGTAATCAAGAAGAGACTAGCTAAGAAAGGAAGCACTCTTGCCTACTGTTCCAAGTTTTATTGTGCAACTTGAGGTCTGGGAAAATGTATGTGTGGGGGGGAGGGGGAGAGGTGGTGAAGGAGAGTCAACAGTTGGTGTTTTGTTTTTAGTTGTAACCATATAGTTGAAGGCCTGATAAATGACTCATTTATAATTTGTGCTCTGTGCATGCCAAAGCAAATTAATGAGCTTTAAGGATGAGTATTAAAATTTATGGTGTTTTGGAAGTTGATGATTTTTCATAGTTTGTTGTAATGAAAATATTAAATCAAGGTTCTTTGAAGAACGGAATAAAATATCATAGTGAGCTATAACATAATTATGTTGACCAAGGTTGAGTTTGACAGATACTACATGAACGTGTAGGGTGCCATATGGTTTTTCATTTCTTGTACATAAACCATTCATTAGGATGAAGAACTTTGCATTGTTATGTTGCATATTGACTGCTGAAAGTGAATAGTTGTGCAGTGTTTCCAGTTTACAATACTGTGGTTGAAAAATATAAAGGGAACAGACACAGTGCATAAAATTAAGTAGCCCTAAAATCATTGAACAATGAAATTTGGGATTGAAAATTCTACTGTGTGCAATGGTTTACAAGCTTTGTTGTTGTCTATCAACAGGGTGAAGTATAATCGTACTGTGCACATGCAGATAACTGTGGCATTGTACTGTAATGCTCCAAAATAGGTTTCAACTGCACAATATAAATTGGAACTTCTGGACTGGGTAGTCGTTCAGCTATAAGGCAGAAAAAATAAACTGTATTTTCTGTTAGCACTTGAGTTCTTAGGTTGAATGCAGGAGTCAAGTCTATAAGCACTCAAAGAAATAACATAATTAAAAGAATGTGACCCTCTGCTCCCTAGAAGCATATCAAAAGCAGTTTTTAAGTTGTTCTAACAGAAAAGTGAACATTGTTTTGCACGTCTATTAAAAAAACCCCTCTATAATATTTCCTTTTATCAAACTTTTCATGTGAGGGAACATAGGACACTTCAAATCATCAAGAAGTCTAGATGGGGACAGGGTCTCTCTTAGAGACGTTTGCTGGGAGGGGGCAAGAATAGGGTGAACTATACCTGCCACTTTCAAATGCTAGAGAAAAATGGAAGCTAAAGAGAGGTTTCCTGGAGATACGAAAGGTAATTCTACAATCTGTTTTTCTCCATTTTCCAGGATCTTCATTATGAGGGTGTGGGAGTTGTGTGTTTGGCAGACTGAGGTGTGTTTGATATACCGTTTCCAATTTGTACAAGCCCATACACTCTCGCCTCCCTTTGCCCTTTTTCTTACTAACCTTCTCCACCTTTCCGATTTCATGCCACCCTATCACCTCCTTTCATTCCCTTCTCTACCTTCAGTCTCCTCTTACTCTGCTCTCTAACTGGTGTCTCCTCCCCATCGGCCCTGGATCAGAAAACACAACACAACATAACATCCCCTCTCCTTTTCTCTGCAGCATCAAAATGGAGTGTTACCTACATGCACACCCACACTGATTGTGCAGCCCCCAGTAACAACAATGTAAGCCAGGGCCAATGTGCTGTCATGGGGAACAGATGTTGGTTGGTTGGGTTCCATTTTGGCAGGTTCAGCAGTCTTGGTCTCAAGAGGCAGTGGTTATTCCTCACTCTGTCACCTTCTTACCTTATGAAACAAAGGAGAACAAGATATGCAAACCAAGAGTCCTTTATTAAGAAACACTGTGTTTCTAAATAAAGGTGTTTTGGTTTGCAGTCCTCGTTCCCCTTTGTTTCGTTCATGTTTGTGCAAGGGATGGTGCTTCCTTATGGACCTTCCAGGGGACATGCCACTTTCCCAGCAGAAAAAAGGAGTAGGAGGGTCTGAGCAATAGGAAAACTCATCAAGGAGGGATAGAGAGGAAAGGGTCGCTAAGATTGAGGCTAACTTCACTAAGCTGCACAAAAGAGGGAAAGAGATAAAGTGGCAGGATGGCTCACATAAGCAAAAATAGAAGAACCTTACTGGTCCACAGAGGAGAAACATGGCTGGCAAGAAGAAGTTTCAAGGACCTTTGATCTATACAAAGGAATCAGCACTTTAGCATTCTTTAGAGTGACATGTTAAATACTGGTTTGAACTCCATAATCTTATATTAGTACAGTGATTTTACAATTCTGGTTCTTCTTTTAAGTGTAACATAATTTTCAGGTATAAATGTAGTTAAGACATATAAATGGATGAACAATAAGGATATTGTGCATGCCCTTCCTGCCTTTTGCCATGTATAACACATAAATAATGCAAATAGAAACATTGAAAATGAAGGCAGATAAACACCATATGGCCTATCTGGTCTGCCCATCCGTATCAAATAATAAGCTTTATAATCTCTTTCTCTCTCTTAGAGATCCGGTTTGTTTGTCACATGCTTTTTGAATTCAGATACAGTCCTATCTCTGCCATCTCCACTGGGAAGCTATGCCACCCATCTACCTTACCCTTTCCATAAAGAATGTCTTCCTTCGATTTCTCCTGAGTCTATCATCTTTTACTTTCATCTTATGTCCTCCTGTTACAAAGCTTCCTTTCAAGCGAGATGCCAGCCTCCTGTGCTTTTATGCCACAGAGGTTTTAAATGTCTCTATCATACCTCCCACCTTTTTTCCAAAGTATACATATTGAGGTCTTTAAGTCTGTCCTCATATCAGGGCCAATGCAAGGATTGTAGGCTCCCTAGGGAGGCTCTCCATCCTGTTCCCCTCCCCCCCCCCCCCCCCAGCATTGCTCTTCCACTCCCATTGCCACCACTGCTGCCCCCTGGGGGCCTAGAATGGCAGCAATGGCTTGGAAACTGCAATACAGTGCTTACCTAAACTCTCTGGCACTGCAACGCGGTTTCTGCCTTCCATTATCTGATGCTTCTGCCCCCCCCCCCCCCTCCAATGCAGAATTCCAGTTTATACATAATTTGCCTAATGGTAGCATCGACCCTGCCTCATATGCTTTATGAAGAAGACCACTGATCATTTTAGTAGCCACCATTCCATCCTGTTTAGGTCTGATTGAAAGTACGGTCTCCAGAAATGCACACAGTATGCCAAATGAGTCTTACCAGAGAGTTAGAGAGAAACACGATCACCTCCTTTTTCTCGCTGGCCATTCCTCTATCCCCAAGTATCCTCCTGACTTTTTCCATCAACTTTTCTACCTATTTGACCACCTTAAGATCATTAATTATCCCCAGGCCCTGCTCTTCTTTTATGTACAGTAGTACTTCACCTCCTATATGGTAATGCTCCCTTGGGTTTGTGCACTCAAAATGCATGACCCTGTATTTTTTAGCATTAATTCTCAGCTGCCAAATTCTAGACTGTTCTGCAAGCTTTGCTATATCCCTTCTCATGTTATCCACACCTTCCATTGCAGATTTTGGACCAAGGACAGATCCCTGTGGCACATAACTGGTAATGTTCTTATCCTCAGAGTGAACTCCATTTATGCCATTGCTTAATTTAGCTAGCTCCTTATAAACACAGTCTTATGAAAATTGTTCAGGATCTGCCCATTTCCATTCCTATCTGTGTAGGTTTTCTGAGGTTCTAGTCCTGGCGCTTCAGTTGTGAACAAGAGATATTTGCTAAAGGCCCGATTCCGTTCTCGATGTTGATCTCCTTTGTACGTCTGGGACGACGTTGATCTCCTTTGTACGTCTGGGACAACGTCGATCTCCTTTGTACGTCTGGGACAACGTCGATCTCCTTTGTACAACCCGGACGTACAAAGGAAATTGTGATTCTGATCCTGTGGGGCACATCTAGCCCCGCAGGATCAGAATTGCGAACACCATTGTATGTGCAGGCCAGGGCTGCAATTCAGTCCCAGCCTGCATGTACAGCGAAGCCCAACTAACTCAGCCAGGGCATTTAAATGGAGCGGCGGCGCCATGGTGCCGCAGCTCCATTTAAATGCTGCAATGCTGGCTGCCGATGAAAATGATAATTCCCTGCAGCCTGATCCCCGAACCGGCCTCCTAAGCCCAGGGTTGGGCTGCATGGATTTACCCCCCCCCCCTGCCCCAGAGCTGCCAAAATGGAACATCCAGGGAAGTTATTCCAAGCCAATAACTTCCCCGGCCATTTCGCCGGCTCTGGATGTACAGGATTGACAATAGAATCTACCCTGTACGTCCAGGGCTGGCGACCGCCCACTGCCAGCCCACTCACTGCCTCTGGGCTGCTTCTTCTCCGTCCCTGACTAACTTCCCGGCACATCTGGCAGGGAGGTTAGTCCGGGGCCTACAGCCATCACGAATAGCAAGGATGGATGTCCCATTGGGACGTCCATCCTCGCTATTCGTGGTTCAGAATGACCCCCTAAGTAATTCTGCCTTATCCTAACCAACTCTCCTTCACCATCCCTTCACCCCTGATTCAGACAATACCACTTTTGCCCTTCCTCCTGTCACTAACATATCAATCTCCCCCTATTTTACTATATTGGCTCTTTTTCCTTCCATTTGCCTCTGATTTCCTGACTACTTTTCCAGGCTCTCTTAACTTTTCAAAGTAGTGTTGCTGGTCTTTCTCTTTCTGCGATCTCTTGTACTTTATGAAGACTAAACTATTTTTCCTTAACCTTTCAGCTATTCATGTTTTGACCCATAAGGGTATGTCATATCTGCAACCTATCGCTTACCACTGGAACTGTTCCTGCAGCCTTCAAATATGCTGTGGTTACAACCCTCCTCAAAAAACTTTCACTAGATCCTACCTGTCCTTGTCAGCCTATATCCCTCCTCCCCTTTGCTTCTAAACTCCTTGAACTTTGTGGTTCACTGATATTGTGTGGGCTTTGTCTTCTCAAGGCCTTCAGGATCCACTGCAATCTGGCTTTCGTACTCTACATTCTATAGAAACTGTTCTTGCCAAAGTTTCTAATGACTTGTTCCTCACCAAATCCAAGAGCCTTTACTCAATCCTCATCCTTCTTGACCTTTCTGCTACTTTTAACACTGTTGATCATAACCTTCTCCTTGATACCTTGTTCTCCTTTGGTTTTAGGGACTCTGTTCTGCCCTGGTTTTCTTTTAATCTCTCCCAATGCACCTTTAGTGTATGTTCTGGTTGATTCTCCTCTACCCCAATCCCTCTCTCAATTGAGGTACCTCAGGATTCTATCTTGGGATCACTCAGCTTCTCTCTCTACAGTCAGTCCCTTGGTGCATTCATCTCCTCCCATGGTTTTCAGTATCATCTTTATGCTGATGACTCACAAATTTACCTCTCTACACCTGAAATCTCTCCAGGAATCTAGGCCCATATCTCAGCCTACTTATCTGCCATTGCCTGGATGTCCCACCACCATCTGAAATTGAACATGGCTAAAACAGAGCTCCTTATCTTTCATCCTAATGCCACTTTTCCACGTCCTCCTTTCTCTGTCTCTATGGATAACACTCTACTTCTCCCTGTTTCCTCAGTTCGCAACCATGGGATCATCTTTGACTCTTCTCTCTCTTTCTCTAAACGCATCCAACAAATAGCCAAAACCTCCCATTTTTTCCTCTTTAACATCAGTAAAATTCATCCCTTCCTTTCTGAACAGACTAAGATCCTTATCCGCTCTCTCGTAAGCTCCCGTATAGATTATTGTGACCTGCTGCTTTCCAATCTCCCTCAGAATCTAATCTTCTGCCAGTCTCTCTATGCTCACATAACCCCTCTTCTCAAGTCACTTCACTGGCTCCCTATCTGTTTCTGCATCAATTTAAATTTCTCTGACTAACTTATAAGTGTATTAATTCTACAGCTCCTTGCTACCTTTTCTCTCTTATCACTCCTTACTCCCCTCCTTGGGAACTCCATTCCTCTGGCAGGTCCCTTTTATTTGTGACTTCGGTACCACTGGCAACTCCAGACTTTGCTCATTCCATCTTGCTACTCCATAGGCTTTGAACAAACTACCCATTAGTACACCAGGCTCCTTCACTGGCTGCTTTTGGATCCTGATCACCTTATTCTCCTTCTTATCATCTATATGAATCCTGTCATTTCCCCTTGAATTACTCTAATCCACGTTGTTGTTGTGTGGTCTGTCTTAATTAGATTATAAGCTCTACTGAGCAGGGACTGTCTCTTACTTGTACCTGTACAGCACTGCATATGATAAATAGTAATAGTAGTAGTAGTAGTAGTAGTAGCAGTCTACTATGGTAGACTAATGTTAACCCGGGCTATTTGGACCTAGTTGCAAATAGCTCAGATTAACCATTAGCCCGGCATAGTAGACATACCCCATAGTGTCCTCCTTTCCCTCTCACTTTTATTTACTTTCTTAGCAAAATGATTCATTGCCCTTAAAATATCCCCTTTTAGTTTTATCCATTGCTTTTCTACATCCCCCAGATGTTACCATTCAGTTAATGACTTTTTGAGGTATTCTCTCACCTTGAAAAAGTTAGCTTTCTTGAAGTCTAGGATCCACATATTTGAATGAACCATCTCAGCATACATTAGATCTAATACTAAGAACATAAGAACATAAGATATGCCATACTGGGTCAGACCAAGGTCCATCAAGCCCAGTATCCTGTTTCCAACAGTGGCCAATCTAGGTCATACGTACCTAGCAGTTTCCCCAAAAGACACAGGTTTCACAATGCTTGTACTGGGTCAAGCATTGATATCCTGGGTCCCTTCTTAATAATAGTTTATGGACCTTTCCTCCAGGAACTTGTCCAAACCTTTTTTAAACCCAGCTACACTAACAGCCTTTACTACATCCTCCGGTAACAAATTCTAGAGTTTGATTACACGTGAAGTGAAAAATATTTTCTTTTATTAGTCTTAAATAGTTTACCTGTGGCTTCATTGCATGTCCCCTAGTCTTTCTATATTCTGATAATGTAAACAATCAATCTATGTTTACCCGTTCCACTCCGTTCATTAATTTATAGACTTCTATCATATCTCCCCTCAGCCGTCTCTTTTCCAGGTTAAAGAATCCTAACCTTTTTAGCCTTTCTTCATAGGAGTATCCTTCCACACCCTTTACCATTTTGGTGGCTCTTCTCTGAACCTTTTCTAATAATGCTATATCCTTTTTAAGATACGGTGACCAGAATTGCACACAATATTCAAGGTGTGGTCTCACAATGGAACAATATAGAGGCATTATAATATCTTTTGTTTTATTTTCCATTCCTTTCCTTATGATACCTAGCATTCTATTTGCTCTCTTGGCCGCCGCTGCACACTGGGCTGAGGAGTTTAACATGTTATCCACAATGACGCCTAAATCTTTTTCCTGGGTGGTGGTTCCTAATGTGGAACCTTGCATTGTGTAACCATAGTTTGGGTTGTTTTTCCCTAGGTGCATAACTTTGCACTTGTCCACATTAAATCTCATCTGCCATTTTGATGCCCAGTCTTCCAATTTATCAAGATCCTCTTGCAATTTTCCACAATCCTCTTGGGTTTTAACAACTTTAAATAGTTTTGTGTCATCTGAAAATTTTGATAACCTCACTCGTTATTCCCTTTTCCAGGTCATTTATGAATATGTCAAAAAGCAGCGGACCCAGCACAGATCCCTGGAGTACACCACTATTCATCTTTCTCCATTGGGAAAATTGGCCATTTAGCCCTACCCTCTGCTTTCTATCTTTTAACCATTTCCTGATCCACAATAGTACACTGCCTCCTATCCCATGAGTCTAGTTTTGCCAAAAGTCTCTGATGAGGGACCTTGTCAAAGGCTTTCTGAAAGTCCAAATATACACTATATCAACCGACTCACCTTTGTCCACCTGTTTATTCACACCTTCAAAAAAACATAACAGATTAGTAAGACAAGATCTTCCTTGTCTAAACCAATGTTGGCTGTCTCCCATTAGGCCATGACTATCTACTGAGTAATTTTGTTCTTTATGATGGCTTCTACAATTTTTCCCGGTACTGACGTCAGGCTCACCGGTCTGTAGTTTCCCGGATCACCCATAGAACCCTTTTTAAAAATTGGCTTTACATTGGCGATCCTCCAATCTTCAGGTATTACAGATGATTTTAATGAAAGTTCACAGATTGCTAATAGTAGGTCTGCAATCTCATATTTCAGTTCTTTCAACACCCTTGGATGTATACCGTCTGGCCCAGGTGATTTGCCACTCTTCAGTTTATCTAATAGTTGTAATACATCTTCCCGATGTATCGATATTTCCTTCAATTCTTCCGCACCTTTAAATACCACTTCAGTCATGGGTAACATCCCTACATCTTCCTCAGTAAAGACTGAAGCAAAGAATTCATTCAGTCTCTCCGCTATCGCCTTGTTGCCTCTTAGTGCCCCTTTAACCCCTTTATCATCTAATGGACCAACTGACTCTCTCACAGGTTTTTTGCTATGAATGTACTTAAAGTCTTTATTTCACATTTTTGCTTCCGCAGCAAGCTTTTTCTCAAATTCTCCCTTTGCCTGCTTTATCAATGCCTTGCATTTGACTTGCCAGTGCTTGTGCTGTTTCCAGGTTTCGTCGGTTGGCTCTTTTTTCCATTTCCTGAAAGATGCTTTTTTGGCAACAACAGCCTCTCTGACCTCACCTTTAAACCATGCTGGCAGTTTTTTGGACTTCCTTCCACTTTTCTTAAAGCGTGGAATACAGCTGGTCTGGGCTTCGAAGATAGCATTTTTCAACAACATCCAAGCTTGATGTAAGTCTTTAACCTTTGCAACTGCTCCTTTTAGTTTTTTCTTAACTATTTTCCTCATTTTATCATAGTCTCCACATCAAGTAATCCAAAAATTAGAGTTTATAGAAAAAGTATTTTGTGTTATAATGAAAAAATCTAAGTTTTTCTTATAGCCATTCCCCTATCGTTTTTTTTAATTTAGTAGATTAATAGCAAAGGATGATTGTTCATATCACACTTGTGTATAAATTCTCATATTTTTTACTCTGTGCAATATATCATCAAAGCCTATCATCCCCCCCCCCCAAAAAAAAGAAAGGAGGACAAAATAAATTCAGTGTTGTAAAAATAATCAATTAATTCACACACACATATTGCCCTCACACCCTTCATTACTGTACTTCTCAGCTATTGATCTTCTACAAGTATTAGCCTTTCATCATAGGGACTTCCAGCCTATTTTACATAGAATCATAAAAACATGGCAAAATGACAACATATAAAGATCATATGTCCTATCCAGTCTGTCTGTCCATCTGCTAAGCTCTGCAATCCCTCCTTTTCCCTTAGAGATCCTCCGTGTTTGCCCTTGTCTCTACCACCTTAATTGGGTGGCTATTCCACACATTCACCACTCTTGCCGTAAAGACATATTTCCTCAGATTCAATTACTCTTGAGTCTATTTCCTTTCACCTTCATCCTGTGCCCTTTCGGTCCAGAGATTTCTATCAAATGAAAGAGGCTCTCCTGCATACTTTTGCCAGATGAGAAATATGATAGAGATATTTAAATCCTTTATCCTGCCTTTCTTCCAAAGTACCAAAATAGCAAATCCCAAACATTTTAAAGGAAATCACAAATTACCATAATAACTAGCAGTGTGGAGTATGACATTGCCTAGTGAGGGAGAGAGCTTTCAACTGTGACGGGCAAAGAAAAATCTTTGGACAGATAAGTTCTGAGTGCCATGAGGCAGGACGTTTTGAAAGTAGACAAGTCTGAAACATGATGTTGTATTGAGAGCACATTTAAACAGAGAGTTCATTGGAATTCAAACCAGAATTTTCTTGTAATCTGAGTGAAAATAATTACTTTCTGGGCTAGTTGTAAGTGAATTGATGGTTCAACAATTTTAAAATATGTTCCAATTGAAGCACATTTGGATGAATAAAATATAGAAAAAGGGACACATCGTTTCTACTCCTGTTAGGTACATGCAGAAGGGAGGAGTCCAATAGAGTTCTGACAAATAGAAAAATTGGTAAGAGTAAAAAATAATAAAGATGTTTGTCGACATTGTCATTTACTTTTGAAGACAAAGGCTGAACTAGTTTTAGGGGCTCTGCTGTTTTTATAGTTTCTTCCAAAGTATGCATATTGAGATCTTTAAGTCTGCTCTATATGCTTTATGATAAAAAAACAATGCCCATTTTAGTAGCTGCCCTCTGTACCAACTCCATCCTATTTATATCCTTTTGAAGTTGCAGACTTCAGAATTGCACACAGTACTCCAAATGAGATCTCATCTGAAACATAGTTATTATCACCTTCCTCTTCCAGCTGGCCATTCCTCTCCTTATGTATCCAAAAATCATTTTGGCTTTCATTGTCACCTTTTCTACCTGATTAACCATCTTTTGATCATCAGAAACAATCATTCTTTTGTGGACAGAAATATTTCACCCCCTATACTGCTCCCTTGGATTTTTGCAGCCTAAATGCATGACCATGCATTTCTTAGCATTAAGTCTTAGCTGCTAAATTCTTGTGAACCCTTCAAGCTTCACTAGATCCCTCCTGATGTTATCTAATTGGCATCATCTGCAAAGAGGAAAATCTTACCTGACAGCCCTTTCATGATATTACTTGCAAAAACATTAAAAAGAATCAGACCAAGGACTGTTGCCTGCAGCACTCCACCAGTAATGTCCTTATCCTCAGAGTGAACTCCATTTACCATTAGGTTTTGTTACCTCTCGCTCAATCAATTTCTAACCAAGTCAGCCACTTTAAGGTCCATCCCTAGAGTGCTGAATTTATTTATAAGTCACCCATGTGGAACCATGTCAAAGGCTTTGCTGCTGTACTGGTCTTCCTCAGCTCTTCTGGGCTGTTGCGACAATTGCTGCAGCCTCATTCTTACTGCTTTTGGAGCCTTCACCACAGTGAATCCTTTGATTCTTCTTTAAATCCTTCAGTATATCATCTAAGCACTCCATAAATTTTTCTTCCATCCTGGGGAGATCTTCCCCTGTACTTAAGGTTCTTATAATTGGATCAAATTCCTTGGTGCCCTTTTAACTTTATCTAGCTATAGCTTTTCATCTCTTTTCCTCACCCCAACCTTCCCATTTCCCAGCTCTCTCTCCCTCCCTAGCCTCGTATTTCCTAGTCTCTCACTAACTCTCTCCCTCTCTCCCCCATGACCAGTGTCAACCTCTCTCCCCATCCTCTTTCCCTTCCTCCATGTCCATTATCTTCTCTGTGTCCCTGGTCCCCCATGTCCAACATCTCCCTCACTTGTCCCTTCTTCTTCCCCCCATGTCCAGCATCCCCTCATGTGTACCTCTACCACTATGTTCAGCATACCCCTAGTGCCCCTTCCGCCAGTGCCCAGCACCCCCTTCTGTCCAGCATCTTCTTACCCCACCTCTTTCCTTCCTCCGCTGCCTGTCTTTGCTCCGCCACTGCTTTTCCTGTTCCATTGACAGCAGCCACTGTTTAATTAAAAAAATAAATAAACAGTGGGTTTTTGCGACTCCATGTTTATTTATTTTATTTATTTATTTACATCTCTTATATACAGCACTCTTTGGCATCAGCGCGGTTTACATCGAACAAAAAATTCAGCACCATAAGCAAGCGTCTGAGTTACAGTAAACAGGGGAATAAAACTTGGATAACAGGGTAAAATCAGTAAATGGGGTCATACAACCTGGTTAGCAATGTGATTAAGAATAACGGAAATAAAACAGTGAACTATTAACATCTTAAAAGATAGCGCAGATGAGATAGAAGACAGGCCACGTAGAACCTTCTACCAAAGGTCTGTGGAACCTTTCTATGTGGGGAATTCTGGTTCAATAGGTGAATCGGTGTGTCCATTATTCACAGAGAGGGGTCGTGCCTCTGCACTCACTGAGAAGTATTTAAGGAATAAGTAGTGTTTGAGGGCTTTTCTAAATTGCAGTAGGCTGGTGATTGCTCTAATATCTGGCGGTAGTGCATTCCAGAGTTTAGGGGCACGAAGGCTGAAAGCCCGGTTTGCTGTTGCTGAGGTGCTTCTAGTAAGTTCGCGGGGAACCATTAGCGAATTTACTGCAGTAGATCTCCTCGATCTATTCGGGGCTATGGGTTTGATGAGTTCAGTTAATGATGTGGGGGAGAGACTATTTACTGCTTTGAATGTAAGTAGTAATGTTTTGAATATGATCCTGGCATGTATAGGAAGCCAGTGTAACTGCATTAGCAGGGGTGATACATGCTCACATCTAGATGCCCCAAAGAGAATCCTCGCAGCGCTATTCATTGCGAGCTGTAGGGGGTTCAGGGTGGATTGAGGGAGGCCTAGTAAAATGACATTAGCATAGTCAAAGTGGGGCATGATCAGAGCCTGGTAGATGGTGCGAAAATCCTCAGGTTCGAGCAGGGGGCGAAGATGTCTTAGTGACCGGATTTTGTAGTATATGATTCTTACAGTGTTGGCTATATGTGCTTTCATGTTGAGGTTCTGGTCGAGTGTAACGCCCAGATATCTTATGTTGGGTTTTGATTGTAGCTCAGCATCCTTCACCTTCAGGAACTGTGGGGGCTGAAGCTCGGGTTCCTTGACATGAAGAGCACTTCTGTCTTCTTGTGTTGAATCTTTAGGTTTTGTGACAAGAGCCATTGCGATATGGCATCAAAGCAGTTACTTAGTGGGGATAGGTCCATTTTGTCTATGTTGAAAGGCATATAAAGCAGGACATCGTCCGCATATATCATGCAACTCACATTGAAGGACCTGATGATCTTGCAAATAGGTTGCATATAAATATTGAACAGTAAGGCAGAAAGGGAGGAACCTTGCGGGACTCCCTGTCCTTGGTGAAATGGATCAGACATCATTCCACCAGACCGAACGTGTTGCCATCTTTCAGACAAGTACGATCTGCACCATTCAAGGGCGGTTCCGCCAACACCTTGGATGGATGGTTTGGTCCCACCCACTCTGACATGAGCATATGTCAGAGGAGAGAAGAAACAGACCAGCCATGCAAGTGCGGTGTCGCAAAGAACTGTCTTATTTTTTTTAATTGGAGGTTCGCTGGTGCCGCCGCCAATGCCAATGGAACAGGAAAAAGCAGAGAGGCAAGGGCAGCCAGGCAGGCAGGCAGAACAGGGGGAGGAGTCAAACGAAGTTCAGGGGTCGGCAGAAAACAGGCCCTTCATTAGCTGATTTTAGAGTCTTTCCAGCCGCAAGCCCCTAAAACTAGCCAGGCCAGCCTAAAACTGGTCATCCCCAAGCATCAGACCCTTCTAACATGCATCCCCCTTCTCCCAATCTACCATCCGCCACTACCAACATTGTTTCTTCCCCCTCCAATCCAGTATAACCTCACTGTCTCCTTATTTCCCCCTCCTCCTCCCTGTGTCCATCACACCCCTCAGGCTTCCTCTACGCCTCCATCATCCAGCATCTCCCCATCTCTCTTCTCTACTCCTCATCCAGTATCTCCTCCTCTCTTCCCTACCCCCCATTGATGCACCATATCCCCCTCCTCTCTTCCCTACTCCCACATTCAGCAGCCGCAACTGCAATAGAAATAATTAAAAAAAAAAAAAACTTCACTCTCTCCTCTGATCCAGCCATGGCTCCTGCATCTTACAGAGCAGTGGCTGTGATAGCAATAATAATTAAAAACAAAATGGGTGCGGAGCCTTCTGACCTGCTGCTGTGTCCCACTCCCTCTAGCGTATCTTCTTTTTGGGAGTAGGACGCAGCAGCAGAGGTTCAGTAGTGCAGGCCAGAAGGGTCCACAGCAGCTGCACACCTGTTTTGTTTTTAGTTATTATTGCTATTGCAGAAGTGGCTCTGTAAGAGGCAGGAGCTGCAGCAACATTGGAGGAGAGGATGAGGGTTTTTCTTTGATTATTATTGCTATCGCAGTCATGACTCTATAAGACGAAGGAGCTGCTGCTGGATCGAAAGAGAGGGTGAGGATGTTGGGGGACAAGGAGAGAAAGAGAGCCACCCCTGGTCCTGCCAGAGTAAAAAAAAATGGCTTTTCAACTGCCGGTTCTTATTTCTTTGCCGGCAGCAGGCCTGGTCATATAAAAAACGTCCAGGTCGGCTTAAAACCACCTGGGTGGCAACCCTAGCTGGTTCTCTTGACATGTTAGACATTGCAGCTCATCTGGGTACTGTACTGCTCCTCCTGGTATAAATTAAGGCCTCTCAGCTTATCTAGGTGCTGTGCTGGTCTCTTTGCTATGTTACTTCTCTCAAAGGGCCTTGGTGTGCTTGCATCGATTGTGGTGATGCTTTGCCCAGTTCCAGAAGCTTGAGATGCTGATCGTGCCCTTTGTTACACTTTTCCCTTCTGATGGTGGTTTCTGGTCCTCATCTAGCCACTGTACATAATCTCTGCCCCACTGGTGTCCCAGGGGGTTAATGACAGTCTTGATGGCTTGTAGTGTTGTTACAGATGCCTGCCATCAAGTTTCAAGCAGGTTTGATTGAAAATACTTGGCAAACCTGACTCTGGCATTGTAAAATAACTTTCCCCATAGACGTTAACGGGGGCAAATGGGGCAAATGCTTCCGAAGACCGACTGAATGAGTACATTCTGGCGAACAAAAATGAGGATGGAAATCTTTGGTGCACACATGCCTATTACATGCTAGATGTGCCTCGCAGGATCAGAATCCCGGCTAACCGACCGGATGCACAGAGGGCCAGGACGTCAATGTTAGAATTGCACCCAGTGTGTGTGGGTGAGCTGTGGGCAGAGTGTGGGTGTGTCTTCAACAAACGGTTTCCGCAAGCATTGACGATGCGTGGTAAGAGCACATTGTGCAGACATTATGGGAGCAACTAAAGCCACCTCAAGGGGTGGCATTAGCTGCATCCACTATGCAGCCGTGCACGATCTCTGCATTTTCACAGCATTATTTTCTGGGTAAATGCTATGCACACCCAACAGATAATGTGTAGCTTTTGCAGCTAACACAGTGCTATTGGCAATAACCTGAAATGTTAGACTTTTGCAGCTATCGTGCCTTAGTAAACATACCCTTTAATTTTCAGAGATCTACACATACTTTCATACTTTTCACCAGTGTCAAAGTTGGCACAACATGCACAAATACTAAAATACCCACGTTTCTCATTTGACTTGTCACAGATTTTCACAGGGAAGCTCCACAGGGAGTTTCACCTTAAAAATAAGCTTACAGACCAGTGACTACAAAGGACTTGTGTGCCCACAGACTTTTCATGGAAATTGTAAATCTCTTGATGTCCCACTTGTATTTTCTATTGTATGGTATCAGTTTCTATATCAGTTGTTCAGTACAGTGATATACAGTACAGAAGATATGATCAGAAATCCCTAATTGATAGAGACGTTTATGGGGTGAATGTCAATTATGTGTGCAGTAAGTTGCAAGCTGCGTATACTGTAGTAGTGCTACTTAGTGGACTGGGTAATCATTTTGAATGAGTTATACTTGCTTACAGTTCTAACAAAAACGAATCATCTAGATATGTGATATGTATCTGAGTAGTTGATATTTGTAAAAACATCCTCTGCATGTTAAGATCCCTCAATAGGGCCTTTTCTAATAGCCAGAAAGCAGTATTTTGTGGCCTGAATCCCCTCATCTTATGCTGATATATCTTCCTGGTAGAAAGAGTGAGACAGACTAATGGGTTGGTCCTCTGATTATTCTGATGAAAACAAGGATTTCTTGAATTTGATCTATTTATTTGATAGACTGTCAGAGGATCCTGATGTTTTACCATCTAATAGTTGGCATAAAATGCTGCAGCCCAGGTCATTACTGACTATAGCAAGAAGGCAGGTGACTGCCCATCCTTGGTTAGACAGCTTAGTTGTCATCAAAATAATGCATCCAAAGTTCTCCAGATAAAAAAAAACCTGCTAATTTATGTGATAGCTTAGTGTGGTATAATCCAGGCAGAGCATTAAGATCTAGCTAAAGATATCAGCTGGTAGTCCTGTCTAGATTGTTGCTTCTCAAGATAGAGTGTTTGTTGTGAGTCCTTTTCCTAGATGCCCCACAACTATTTAACATTCCACCAATGTTTTCATTGTATCAAAAAAAACCAACAAAAACTTGCTGACCTTTAGAAAAAAAATGAAGGCTTTTATTTCCTTTTTAATGATTTTCTGATATTCAGTTTAAGGTGTAGGTAAATATATATTTTGGCATTTTTACATTTGTTTTATTTCAAAAGAGTGACAGGCCACTCTTCGGTGGAACACTATCTGCTAACCGGATAAGCCCCATTGACTGTAGTATTCAGCTGCACTATCTGGATTTTGACGGGATAGTCCGCAGGCAAAGTTGGAACGGAGAGAGACATGATCCAGATAGTTATCTAGATAGCGGGCTGAAAATCACCGTGGTGAGCACTGAATCCAGATATGCAGCACTGATCACTAGCGTTGAATAACCAGATTTTATTAAACACTGCAGCCAGAATTTTAAAAATGCACCAACTGCAGACTTCAAATAGTGCCCCATAAGATTTTATTGTGATTTCAGTTTTTTATGTATTATATGAAATGATTATTTGTTGCTTACCCCTTTGACTTTGCTTTGTTTATAGAAAGTGGTATATAAATGATATAAATACTCAAACAAAATCATTCACTAAATCTTATGCATTTAAAATCACAATATATATCAGTTAAACAATATAACCAGAGGAAAGTCTAGAATCTAATTATTCAAAGGGTACAATCAGGCCCTGGTGGAGTCCTATTGTGTTACAATTCTTCTTGTTGAAGTTCCCTAACAGTGAATTGCGGAGTGATCTAAGACTGTTGTTGGAACCACTCACCTGAGAAAGACCGATTTCTGTGCCCTTGACAAAGTTAACCTTTGCTAATCATCCTTCAGGAAGAGTAAAGCTTGAAAACTCTGGAAACTGCCCTAGCGATCTGTAACAGGCTCAGTATGTGAAACTCATTTATCTGGAATGATAGTGAGAATCCTACAGTTCTTAACTGTTGGCTCTGTTGTGACAAATTGTTGGAGTTAGCTGACTTGATTATAACCAATGGAGAGAACTTGTTCCTATGATACAGAGACTGACTGAAATATTATTTTTGAAGTTCAATGCTGTTGCATCTCTCATGCATTTGAAAGGAGATGAATCATTCAGTTGTACTTTTGTTTGTACTATATGGAATTGGCAACTGTAAGATTGATTAAGTCGGTCCTTTAAACAGAGACTGCATTTTTCCCATTTAGCTACCTCAAAGTAAAGCATGTATTCAGGGAGACATCTTGCTAATATTTGAAGAGTCAGTTAACCTCATCAGCTGAAGCTGGCTTGTGTTTTTACCAGAGGGTTATCATAGTAAAATCTGTGTTTTGAAATATAATTTACTAACTTAATTCCAACTGTAATAGGAATGAACTAATCCTTTTTATGCTGTGTCTGATGATAACCATTAATCAGAATTTCAAAATGTGCCTAACCATGGGTATATTAATATTCATTGCCCATATGGCTGTAAATTAGTCTCACTTGAAATTAATGGGGAGACTCATGCCACAGAAAACAATGGCACTAATCAGTGCCTCTGATTGTAATCATTTGTTTCCCAAACCCCCAAAATTCATTAAGTCCAAAGTAAGCCTATTAAAAACTTTCAAACCAATGAGACAAAAATCCAATCTCAATAGTTATATCTATTGTATAAGAAGGAAAAAGCAGCTATATTGATAACAGCTACAGTACCTCTCAAGTCACATTTACAGTGGATTGTGCCACAAGGAGAAAGTCGTGTTGTTAGCAGTTCCTGACAATAGCCACTGTTTGCTGACTTGCCTCAGGGGAATCCCTGTCCTAACAACTGTATTTTTATTTTATGATGTCAGTCAACATTCCAATGAGACATCCAATTTCTGAACTGCAAAATGACAACCAGCCAAGGAGATTTCTTGATAAAAGAAGTCCATAAATTTGCTTAATGCATCTCCTTTTGATGATGTCATAGTGCTCATTCATTCTTTCAACTGGGCATACTTTCTCCAATACTAATTTTCGCTCATTATTAGCAGTTGGCTTACACATTTAGATTGAAAAAAATCATTTAATTTAACATTAATTTAATCGTCCATGCTCGTGAAAAGCAAACATTTCTAAGTAGCAGAACTACTTGTTAATGTTGAACACAGTCTTTTTAAAAGTGCTTCAAAGAGATAAAATTCTTTGCAAAAATAGTTTATGCCAAGAGAATTCTTACATTCATACCTCAGTTATTCAATCATAAAAAACAGCAAGGCAGCTTAACATATCTAGGGCATGTTTACTTAAGAACACCCTGGCAACATGTGTTTGAGCCATGAAACTAGCGTGGAGCCTATGTTTACTTTAGAGATCATGTGTGTCCATCCCCCTGCTGTTAACCCATTGCAAAGGTGCAACACCACACTAACCGGTACCTTGGTGCATGTAACGTCACTTATGGAGGTAAAGAAGTATGATAGCCATGTTAGTCCACTATAATGGTAGTTCAATAAAAAGAGAACAACAAAGAAAATAAGGTGATACCTTTTTATTGGACTAACAATACATTTGTAGATTAGCTTTTGAAGGTTAAAATTGCCTTCTTCAGGTCAGGAACATATGAGCAATAAGATAATGATACTAAAATATATAGGAGACTCAATAGAGCATTCCATAGATGGTGGGAGGGGGGAAGAATGGATGGCTGATCAGAGGGTAGTCAGGCTGTAAATATTTATAGTTCATATTGTGACATGAAGCCAATGTCCTTATTGATTCCTGTCTGGTCTGATTCAAAGTATTTTTATTTATTTTTTTATTTATTTAAAAACCCCTGTAAACTGCCATATGTGCAAGCATTCAAGGCAGTATGCAGAAAAAGAAAACACATTTCAACTCTTCAGGCCCCACCCAGGAGGATGGTGTTACCCCCCCCCCCATCCAGCCCCTTCCTAACCACCACTGCACTACTGCACATACCAGCTGAACAACAGCCTACCTTTCGCTGTTCGCAATATCGCTCAAGGGAAAGGGAAAGTTTTCAATGGCTTCCGGAAAGCTAAGAGATCAGACGATGAATAAGTACGTCTCGGCGGAGCACAAAACCCACCCCAGCTGATACCACTGTACCAACTCTCGCAAACACAAGGCCCCAGGCCCCTCAATGCTTTAAAAACCAGGACTGATACCTTAAAATTACACCATTGTCTAATAGGGAGCCAATGTAACTGTCCCAGAACTCCTGCCAATGGCTCTTGCCGATGCAGCCCACACATAGCTGCTGCATTCTGGATCACTTATGGTTTCTTCAACAGATAGCCCGGCAGCCCCACATACAGAGCATTACAACACTCCAGGCATGATAACACCAACACCTGGACTTCCAAACGCAGTGCCTCCTGATCTAAATAAGGCTGAGGTTGCTGAGCAATCCATAAATACCCATAGTCTGCATGAACCACTTGGGATGCTGCTTGGTGCAGGCATAAATCCTCATCCAATAAGACCCCCCAGGTTGTGGATCTCTCACTTCCACCCTAAATGGGTTCCACCTATCGAAAGCCCAGTCTGCTAGCCAGCATCAGTTAGCATCCCACACAGTAGCACCTCTGACTTAGCCACATTGAGAACCAAACAATGAGCCTGCAGCCAGGCAGTGATATCTGCCAAACAGCGGTTGGCACACTGAAGTACCACCACAACTAACAACTGAATATCATCAGCATACAGATAACTTCCAAACTCATGCTTCTGAAAATGGCCCCCACCGGACTCATGTAGATGTTAAAAAGAATGGGTGACAGAGCGAACCCCTTTGAGACTCCTCACACCAGTCCTCACACTTTGGAGGTCAGTGTCCCCCAGCCAGAGTTGTCCCGTCCACTAGGTAGCCGCTTAGGGTGGCTGGACAGGATGGGCGATGGCAGCAGCTGCCGATTCTATTTAGGGTGAGAGATGGGCACCGGCAACAGCAGTATTTCCAAAAGTGGCTAATTTTTGCCACCACTTTTTGAAATGCTGCCACTGCCGCAGCCCACCTCACCCTCTTGAGACAAAATCGGTGGCAGCTGTGAGGGGGTGGTGTGGCCAAAGTTTCTGCCTAGGGCGGCAGAAACCCTTGTGCCGGCCCTGCCCCCATTGTACACAAATCCGCTGGTCAGACAGGAAGAAAGTCAACCATTGAAGCATGCCCCCCCAGCCCCATGGCCCAGCACCATGTCACCAAGATATTCCAGTCCACAAGATCAAAAGACACGGACAAATCCAATGTTACTACCATCACCATTCTACCCTGGTCCCCAACCTTACCCAGAAAATCCATTATAGACTCCAATAGGGATTCAGTGCATGATCCCTTCCTGGAACCCGCTTGACCCCAATGCAACACTCCCTCTTGGTCCAAAAACACAGTCCACTGACGCAAAACAGCCTTTTCTGCAACCTTTGCCAGCCCCATCAGAGATGAAATGAGTCACAAATTTGAACAACACAAGTGTGAGCCCTTATTTAGGATAGGGGTGTCCATGGCCTTCTTCAGCTCATTCCTGACTCAGGGTGGCATTAACCAAGTTGACCATCCACTCTATGACTGATTCTGGGGCCCTTCAGAGGGGCTGCCCAGAGACAGGGTCACCCTACCCCCTTAAGGACAGCTTTGAATATGAGTACTTGCACCTTTTTGCTAGGAAAAGAGCACCGAAATTTTAAATAATAAGGCATAATCTAAAAATACAAATGGTTAAAAATTGTGCAATTAATTGGAAGTGTAGGAAATTCAAATTACTTGGTTACAAATACATAGGTGACCTGTTATAAAATTACCCTTCACTCACACATTAACTGCATTGCAGATACATGGCTCTATGCCACTGCTTCCACCATATTTGCCATGTTAATAGTTAATACATAGTAGTTACTTCTGGATCAACCATAAGGTGCAGTCCAGGGCTAGGCATCACCTAGTGATGTGACTGGATGGAACCTTTTCCCTCCTCAACTACTGCTGCCATCATCCTACCTCTGCCTGGGCCACCCAGAAACACTGTAAGGTAGTGGACATGGTTCGAGACCTTTGAGCACAGGTCCGTTCTCAAAATCTTCTTGGTCTCACTTTCTCTGACACATACTTCTTATGCAAATGTTGGACTTTGAGAAGGGCATGGGAAGGGGGATGCTGGGACATGGAGGAAGGAGAGAAAAGAAGATGCTGGACATGGGTTGCAAAGGGAAAGGGGATGCTGGACACCAGGGGGAAGGAAGGGGAGATCTGGGTACTGGTGGAGAAAGGGAAGATTCTGTATATGGGGTGTCAAAGGGGAGATTCTGGACATGAGGTTCTACAGTGTAAAGTGGGGAAGAGAAAGAGAAATGCTGGATATGGAGGGGTAGGGAAGGAAATGGATGAAACTAGACACCTTCGGTGGAGGAATGGAAGGTTAGATGCTGGACATAGGGCTTTGGGATGAGAAAGGGAGTGCTGGACTAATGGGAAGGGAAGGCAATGGGAGGGGGGGAAATGGGAGATGCTTGATCAACTGTGAGGAAGAGTAAGAAGAGATACTGGAGATCTGGGGGGAAAGGAAAGAGGAGAGGTTGGATACCTGGGGGAGAAGAGAAGGAGATATGCTGGGCAACTGGGTGGATGGAAGAAAAGGGGAGATGCTGTATACATGGAGGGGTAAGGAAGGGGAGATGTTGGGCACCTGGAGCAAGGAAAGGGAATAGGAAATACTTGGCATGGGGGGGGGGGGTAAGCTGAACACATGGAAGGAAGGACAGGGGAGATTATGGACACCTGGGGTCTAGGGAAGGGAGGGAAGGAAACAGGATGTGAGGAAGAGAAGGAAAGATTTTGGATATCCGGGGTATTAGAAAGGAAGGGGCAATGCTAGACATGGGGATTAAGGGGAGAAGGGGAGAAGCTAGACTATGGGGAAGAAGAGGAAGATAAGGAGAGATTGGCAGCTGTGGGGGAAGAGGAAGGGGAGATGCTGGAGATCTGGGAGGAAGGGAAGGGGAAATGTCTGGATACTTGAGCAGAGGGAAAGGAATGGGAGGTGCTGGGCACCTGAAGGAAGGGAAGTGAAGATGCTGGGCACCTGGGGGAGGAAGGGAAGAAGAGATGCTGGGCACCTGATAGGGGAGGGGAGACACTGAACACCAGGACGGAAGGGAAGGGAAGGGGAGATGATGGACACCTAGAGGTTTAGGTAAGAGAAGGGAGAGAAACTGAACTTAAGGAAGGGAAGAAAATGGACGATACTGTATACCTGGGAGGAAGGGAAGGTAGGGGGTGATGTTGGACATGGGGTATGGAGGAAGGGGAGATGTACTATGCAGGATTGGTGAAGAGAAGGGTAAATGTTGAACTTGTAGCACACAGAAGGGAAGGGAAAGGACGATGTTAGCCATGGGACATGAGAGAAGAGAACAGAGGGAGAGGTGGAGGGGTGGGAATTAGTAAGTGCAGGGGAAGGCGAGGGAGAGAAAAAGAGAGATGATGAATGTCAGGGCTATGGTGAGTAGGATGGAAATCTGTAATCAGATGCAGTAAATAAAGATGGAGATAGAGGAATAAATGCTGAGAAGTGGGAGGGAGCAGGATATGAGAAAATATGAGTGGATAGAGAAGCAGAAGAGTAAATGGACTAAAGCAGAAAAGTAGAAGGAAGAAAAGAAATGACAAATGGACAGAAGACCCTAGGGACAGACTTAAGTGAGGAGAGAACAAAGCATGAATTAGAAACTGAAACTGAGAAAATTATAAAAGAAAATTTCTCAACAACAAAGGTAATAAACAGAATGTTATTTTCAACTTAGTGATTAGAATGTCTATATTTGAAATTTATATCAGCTATGTTTTATTTTTAACGGTAAAGGGGGAATGCACTGCTGATTCTGTTTCTCTAACGCTGCTCTGCAAGCTGCATGTGGCTTCTCGAATTTCAGTTTTTGTCTGCATACAGTATTTCTATCTTTAGTTTGTGGTAATTTATTCTTTACTTCATGAGGGTCTATCTTTATTCAGCATGTGTGGCAAAAAACAGGTATTCTGTTAATATGGAGTTTTATTTAGGGATCTGTAGTAATCCAGCTTGTTCAGTTTTCCTATTAGGAAAATTGACGTAGTAGAGCCCATGGCAATATTTACAATGCTAGCCTTTTCTGGGTAGGCTCCTACTTGTGAGTTATGGTCCTTAATAACATTTGTAGGGTTTTGCATAATATGGGCCCGATTCTGGTACGCAGATTTTGGGGCTGCATGTCCCGGCAGGACATGCAGCCCTGCAAGCCATCTGGGCCTGATTCCCCCTCTGGTTCTCCCCGTACGTCTTGAGCAACAAGACAGAGAGCCGGCGGGATCAGGGTGGAGCGGGAGCTGGCCAGCCTGGCAGGACGTACAGGGCCGATTCAGGTGACAGCCCTGTACATCCTGCTGGGGCAAAGGGGACGTGCTGCTTATTCCACCTCAAAGGTGGAATAAGTAGCACTGACCCGGTGATCGGGCCTGGGGATTACCCCCCCCCCCACTCCCGGGCCAGTTCTGGGTGCAGAGGAGTCCCTGCTGCCCAATTCAGGCCCTGTCAGGGCAGCCATAGGTGAGGCAGCGGGGAAGGAGGAGGCCAAAGCTCCAGGAGTCATTGTGGCGCCTATGGGGAGGATGGGTCCACATCGATTCTGTGCACCGCAGGAACATTTTGTTCCTGCGATCCAGAATTAGGTCTAAATGGGCCCATCTTGCTTGGGGCCATCCAGATGGCCCGGACATGCACCTACATGAATCAGGCTCCACGCCTGATACCGAAGAGGGTTTGAGTTGCATTTTTTTTTCCTGGGGCAATCCCAGGGAGTGGGGCATATAGCTGAAGATTTGTCTAGGGAAGGTTTGCTTCGAGTGTCAGATAGTCCGGCTCTGTCCCTAATTACTTTATTAACCACTTTAGTAAGCAAACTGCATAGGTTGCAGCTGTGTGGGTTGTTTGAAAATGTATCTAATGCCCATGCAGTGCGCTTTATCCTTGGAAATGAAGAGTTTTAACACCAAAAATGTGCTAAGAGACACAGACGTTACTGCATGGTAACTGTTAGTTCAGGTCTGCGGTAACTGTTACCACACTGATATAACACTTATCATTCGCTAATGCCCTCATTAACTGCACAGCATGTGCTGGGACGGTGTCTGGGCAGCGTAGGGGAATGCACATTGCAGTTAGTGCAATCATCTTTAGCGGCACCAACCATTTATGCTGCAATTAGCACGGATGCACTTAATGTCACCTCAATGGGTGGTGTTAAATGCACCCACTGTAATTGTGTCAGGCTATTTTTCAGTGAGGCAACAGCTGGGAACATGCTGACCATGCCCCTGACATTTAGCACATGCTTTTGCACTTACAGCATGTTATTTTATCCTCAAAATGAGCGTTAAGTGGCAAACAGCACATTTTAGTTAAAAGGTCCCTAAGTGTCCTCTAGTATACCACTGTTTGCAATTCTCAAGATCTTTCAGTGGGGAGGGGTTGTTGTTAACACTGTGCGAATAGAGAGGGATAGAACATGAGAAATAGTTGTGGAAATGAGAGATGACCTTTAGATTAGCAGAACTCAATACTCCTAGCTCTCTTTTCCATAGGTAGCTGCTAGCTTCAGCTCTCATAATTAATGACTTGGATTTTTGAACCTCAGATAAATGATTTTAAACATTTTGTGGCCAATTCTGAGCTGTGTTTAGCTGGGCTGGACGTCCGATCTGGATGTCCAGCCTCGCTAAATGCCGGGGTGCTGATTCAGATGTTAGAGCTCCCCATACGTAGATCTTAGATGTGAGAGAAGCTCTGTTCCTGGGTGGGAGGGGGGGTGGGCCGGAAGTGGGGTGAGGGCAGGAAGTGGGTGGGAACCTGACCCGGATGTATAGGGCCAATTTTGGGGCTGCTGCATCTGCCAGGGATCAGGACTCCTGCATGGAGCCGTGATGCCATGACAATGGGACGACATGGCACTGCCGCTTCATGCAGGAACCTGGCAGAGCTAGCTTATTAGCTGCCTGTACGTCTGGAGGCCCAGAATCAGGGCAGGCCATCCCATCCAGGCCAACTGCACCTGATTCTGATCCCGCGGTAACATCTAGCCCCCAGGGGAACAGGATCGGGTGCAACTCCAGCCCATCCAGATTCTGGACATCCAGATGGGCTGGAGGCATCCAGACCTGAATTGGCCTTCACATGTTTTGTGATACTGCCTTGGAAACCTTGACTATCTTGCACTTCTTTTCATATTATATTGCAATATTTCCATTGCCTCCTGATCTGTCTACTCATTTACACAATCTTCTGCTATCTACAAACACATATATTTTTGCACCAAACCTTTTGCAGCATTGCAGATAAAGAAACACACATCATTAGTTAAAGCTCTAGGAGTTTAAATGAGAAGGGAATCTATAGCACATACCACATGCAAATCTATGAGAGATCATTTCAGAATGTTTGTTTTTCTTTCATAATCACTCTGAATTATCTAAACTAAAAAATAACATATAGGTAACTATTTAAAATTTGGTGGAAGGTAAGTATGTTACCATTATTTGACATGACTTTTGAACAGTTCTATGTTTGTTACAGCTTTATTTTCACTCTGCCTTGTTTTAATAAAATGATTACAATATTTTATTTAAATCTAAAAAATAATGGAATAGGCCTGTTCTAAAGGATGAGCATTTTAAATAACAAAAATCAGTTTTCTGGTGATGATGAAAATGTGATGGCCAAAAGTCCACTCAAATCATAGAAATAGAGGTTAATGCAGTAAAAAATATGACATAAGGCGACAACTTTACATTGAATTAATTTAATATATATCTTGACTAGCTTTCAGGAGATAACACTGCTTATGATGAGTAAGAGGAAAGATGTTTTCCTAGCCTCTGGTTAGGACACCACTGCATATTAATTTAGTCCAAATTAACGCAGGAGCATAATGTTTCAAAAGCTTAGTCAGAATCTATGGGGATGAAGGCAGGAGTTACGTGGATAGAATAGCTAAATGCACTTAAATGGATTTTCAACTGACTAAAAACATGGGCATACTTTTAGCCAAAGTTAAAAGAAGTGCATCTTGATTGTGGGAGAAAACTATACATGCACGCTTAATTTAGAAAAATCCCACGTGTTGCTACTATATGCAATTTACACCCTCATTTGAGATAACATAATGGGGGGTTTTGATTAAAGGGTACTAACTGACTGCACATATTCTGGCGCCCGTTAAAGGCACACTGTTGACAGTGTGGGGTCATAGCACTGTGGCCGGATTTCCATGCTAACTGTCCATGGTATGTTAGAGGAGCAAGTGGCTATGTTTGGGGTAGAGAGTGGGCGGGGAGAGTGCCTTGCAGTCAGCATGCCTGCGATAACTGCAAGGTGGCCAATTAGAGTGGATGCAATTACCACCACCTCAATAGGTGTAGGTAAGTGCACTCACGCTAATGTGGCATGCATTAGGGGACAGTGCTACACATTAGCTGACGCAAACATGCGTTCCCCAGTATTTCACATAGTGGTGTTGCACCTAACATGCCAGGTTTTGTACGTTATTGTTGCATTTGATACAAATTGCAAAGCACTTTAGTAAGAGGGCCTCAATGTGTGTGTGTGCAATATGTTTTATCTTCCTATTTACTATACCTATCTCCATTTGGATGCTGAGTGACTGAATTTTATTGCTGAATGCATACATTTTTGAGATGCCCTTTCTCTGCCCAAAATTGCTTCCCTTTTCTAGATGAATAATATAGACTGCTTTGTGAACAAAATGTCCAAAGTTATATGTAGAACAATTGTACACCAACCATACACCTAGCTAGCCATCTGTAAATAACAAACAACTCATATATTATTGCAGATAGTGGTAGATAGTTGTAGTCAGCTAGCCATCTGTAAATAACAAGCAACTCATGTGTATATTGTAGATAGTGATAGATAGTTGTAGTTAGTTTCCCCAGTTTGAAATCCAAGTTGTATTACCCGTTCAATGCAAGTGCATAACAGGCCTCTTGTTCTGTATAAAAGTGTTATCTGTAAACCGCACTGATTTTAAAGAGTGCGGTATATAAAAGTGATAAATAAATAAATAAATACATAAAATAAAATAAAATAAATAAATGCACTAATGTGGCAGGCACTACCACTAATCACAAAAATGCTTTTGACTTTGGCGGCTATCATTATTAAAATATGAACATTTTGCAGGACTAAAATTTAGGGTGTGTAGGCAAAAAAAAATGTTTCATTTAATTTTCTGCTTCGTTTGCAGGTTTTTCATTTTATTTTATTTTTTGAATTTTTGTTTTGTTTCATTTTGTTTTTATAAATTTTAATTTCATGGCAATTTTTCTAATTAAGGAGGTACATGTGGCTGCTGTCCAGATGAGAAACATACCTGAAAAATTACTAGAGGTTTCAGGCAAATAAAAAACCCAACTAACTTTTTTCTCAGAGCTAGAGGCTGGACTGAAACCAATGATCTTCAGGTTAGAAGGCAAGCAATTTGCATAAGAGATATTGCTGCCTCCAATGGGGCTGGCTCTAGCCAGTATGCTGTATTGATGTGGTTCTTCCTTCCTGCTTCCTGATTGACCCAAAGTTTGTCTGATCTGGAGCTTTATGTAAAATGCTAACTGGATTTTTTTGCCTTAGGAAGCATAAACATATTGACACCTGCTATAGAGATTTACTCCAAAGATTTGTCTTTTGCTTTGTTCTTGTGCCAAAATTCTGTGAAACCATGTCTAAGTACAATATCAGATATGTTTACCAAGCCTAATCTAAATCCTAGTTAATCATCACTAATTGGAGAGGCAGGATCTGGATTAGGCTTACTAGATGCCTCTAATAGCATACTTAGACTTGTTTCATAGAATATCTGGCATAAGAACATGGAAAAAGAAAAATTGTTGAGATAAATCTCTACATCAGGAGCCAATGAATTCGCAAGGCAAAAAACCCAGTTAGCATTTTACATAGAGCTCCAGATCAGACAAATATTGGGTCAATCAGGAAATAGGAAGGAAAATCAGAGCAATATACCAGGCTAGCTAGAGCCAGCCTCCATAGAAGCAGTGATGGCTCCTCTAAGATTCCTGCCTTCCAACCCAAAGGTTACTGGTTTGAGGCAGTACTGGCCTGTAATGAAACTGGGGAGGAAAAGTAGAGTTTTCATTGCCATGTTTCAGAGTGATATTTCCTTTCAAATAAATGTGCATCCCTACTAAAATTATCCAAATATAATAGAATTCTCTTACACCAAAAGGTGCTATATAAATCTGATTATTAGCAGTGTTTCATTTTTCTTTCAGATTAACCATACATGCTGAGTGCCCCATGCATTTGGAAGACTTTCCTATGGATGTTCATGCCTGTCCATTGAAATTTGGAAGTTGTAAGTCTTTCCTCATATTCTTTTTATTCAATGTTCTTAAGGTCTATGGATTTTTTGGTTATAGACTATACTAAAATTTCATTTCTTGGGGATAATTACTAAGTCAGACAAGTAATGTCCATGGATATCTTGAAAATGTATGAGAATATATGATTAGGGGATTAAAATCTGCCATTTTAACACAATTTACTGCAGGAGTCACTAAACTGTGGTAACTCAGTATCACAGGTTAGTGACTCCTGCAGTAAAGGCCTAGTGGTTAGAGCACTGGCTTGGTAACCAAGACACCAGGGTTTGATTCTCACTGGTACTCTTTGTGACCTTGAGTAAGTCACATAACTCTCCATTGCCTTGGAAGAAAGGCCCGGCAATCTACTTCCAGTGACACTGCCAAGAAAACCCAGGAGCTGCTGGGTTGCCAGGAGTCAGCATTGACTTGAAGGCACAGCTTGCATTGCATTTGAAAAGCACAAGTTGTGTTTTTCCAAGAAAAAAAAATGTCAGCACAAGGCTGGTGTTACTTTTCCTGATTGAGAGCACTGGGCCATTAACACATGGTCTGATGTTCCAGGCTGCATTCTTAAAGAGGTCAGCGATGTTAAAAAAATAATATTAATATTTGCCTTCTGAGTCTCCCTTCCCCCAGCACTAGCAAACAGTCAGAGCACCCCCAAAGAAACCCCCTCCTCCAAACCCTAAATCAATACCACCCAAGCCCCCAAAGACCTCCTCAGGCCTACGTTTACTCTATCTGGTGGTCTAGCTGGATCCAAACAGGATCCATCCCCACTCATTCCCATTTGGGCTGGTGCTGGGTTCAAAATGGTGTCCATGACCCCTAGCAGGGGACTTTGATTATGGCTTAGGAGACGGCAGATTTTTTTTTTATTGGCCCGGTGCTCCCAGCTAAGAAAAATAATTCCAGCTTTGAGCAGGCAATTTTTTTTTCAAGAATAATGTAGCTTGCAGTGATCGATGCAAGTTGCTTTATTCTAGTTTAATCTTTTATTTATTTTACAAATAGAACAAGGAAAGAAATAGAAAAAGACAACATAACAAAAACATAACCAACATTCCAAAAACATCATACAGGATCTTGGCTTTCATTTACACAAAAGGAATCTGCCTGTTCCCACATTTTCAAATTAGAAAGCAGACACTGTGCCTTAACAGATTTCAATTTCTGTATCATACATAACATATTCCACCAAAAATGAAAATTAACTAAAAAGAAATCCTTCCAATTGGAGGTAATAATATAGAAGGCAACCCCAATTAACAGGTTCAGTCATTTCTGTTAAGAAGGAGATAGACTGACCAGATACAGAGCCAAGCGGCAAATACACTTGCATAGGATAGACATTCAGAAATAGGTACAATTTCTTGGGCTCTGATCCAAACTTTCAAACAAAAAGCCTGTAAAAATTAACATTTGTATGTCATATAAGTATATGACTCATCAGTCAGCCTACAGGACCAACACAACCCATCTTGAGTTCAGTGGGCTCTACAAGAGCATATCAGGGTCCATAAAGAGCGATTTAAAACAAAAACATTGGACTGTAAGCAACGTGCCGCAGAATACGCCTTCAGTACCTTGAACCACAGGTACTGCCACTGCCACTCAGAAAACTGTAATTCAGTTCATCCTGCCACACATGATAGAGTCCAAATGACATTGCGGTTCCATATTAAGTAACAGCTTGTAGCAGTTGGAAGCCAGGTGTCTCATGGCCAATAAAGCATGCACCCGGACCAACATACTTGGTGCCATAGTGGAAATATTCTACACTCTCCCACTAGACACCAAGCAATGTCTTCATGGTCATTTTCAGAAGTGTGACCAGCATGTTCCTGGTAGTTATAAGAACATAAAAACGTATCATAAGAACATAGGAAATGCCATACTGGGTCAGACCAAGGTCCATCAAGCCCAGTATCCTGTTTCCAACAGTGGCCAATCCAGGTCACAAGTACCTGGGAGGTTCCCAGAAGACACATAGGTTCCACAATGCTTGTCCCAGGGTAAGTAGTGCATTTCCTGGGTCCTCTTTTATAATGGTTTATGGACCTTTCCTCCAATAACTTGTCCAAACCTTTTTAAAATCCAGCTGCACTAACAGTTTTTACTACATCTTCTAGTAAGGAATTCCAGAGTTTGATTTTGCATTGAGTGAAAAAATATTTTCTCTTATTTATCTTAAATAGGTTCTGTTGTAGCTTCATTGTACGTTTCCTAGTCTTTCTACATTTTGATATGCACTATTTCCACCGATTCACTTAGCACCACTGATTGAGAAGGTAGTAAAGGCACCTGCAGTAACTGCAACAATGTCATCTATCATATGGCAATTGCACTTGCATTAACCACAATATGTTCTCTTACACCCCTTTCCTCCTCTAACCTGCCCAGTTCCCGCTCCGTTGCCGTGGAAATTAATGTGTGGTAATGGTCATGCCAGCACAGTAACAGCACAGATCCCTGCTGGCAGTTAATTCATGCTTAAATCCTTATTTATTGCACCACAATCTTTAGTTAAAAGGCCCCCAAGTTTCCAAGATTCCTCAGCCCAAATGGATTTTAGTACACACGTCACTCTTTGATGTATGCCATGTGCCACAATAGGAAACTGGGGAAAAAATTATCCTAGGTCACTCCTGCCCTATATCAAAGATATTAGCCAGCCCTGAGGCCAGTACCATTTTGTTGTACAGAGATGCAGCATTTTGTTGTGCTTCCATACATCAAAATGGCATCGGCTGAAAGGATGGTGTCACTTTGAGCTAGAGAAGCAACAGAGCACAAGCAAATGGGTATCACTCCTCTTTGTAGTGGACTGTGGTGATTCCAATGGATGGGATAAAATACATCCAGGACGTAAGGGTTGCAGGCAGGCCTATGGAGTCTTAAATATTGTAAATTTAGTGGCACTAGAATTTTTCTTCAGGAGAAAGTGTGGCCCTAGACATGCTGTTCCATATGTTTTTTTTGTTTTGCTTTGTCTCATTTTGTGGTTTACTTTTATTTCAAATAAATGAAAGGAAGCAAGTATAAAACACAAACAAAATGAAAGTACAGGAAAAAAGCAAAATAAAAATATTTTAAAAACCATATAGCTACACACCCCTAATATGCTAGATACTGCTAAAATTGAAAATTGAATGCTAATTTGTATCCATTCTTTTTCTACTTCTTTATAGATGCTTATACAAAGGCAGAGGTAATATATACCTGGATAAATGGAACTGATAAATCTGTATCTGTGGCATCAGATGGATCTCGACTGAACCAGTATGATCTAGTAGATCTTGTTGTTGGGACAGAAACAATTCAATCCAGCACAGGTATAAGGTGTACTTCATAATGGAAAGATCATTTTCACTGATATCAATATTTTTCCAAACCATTATTATGTTGTTTATGCTGACTAGTAGCATTTCAGAATTTCAGCTATGAATTCATGAAAATGTTAATCTTTGATAGCTGAAAACTCCATAAAATCTAATTGGTTGCCACTCAGTCAGTTCTAACTTTCATTTCATTTTTCCCTTTGATGCTGACTTTTCCAATAGAGGACCATTCGTTAGACAAAGAATTCAAGGAGGGGATATTCAGTCAAGGCAACTAGCGCTTCTACAGCGGCTAGTTCTTGCTGCTGAACTTTGCACCCAGGTATTCAATGCCGGTGTCATATTCAGCCATCGACACTGAATATCCGGGTTGGCTGGATAGTGCCTAAGCTGACTGGGCATAGACCCGATCTACCATTCCCTGTGGACCAAAGAGCTGAGTCATCACCAACAAGGCTCAGAAACAGCAACCACATCCCAGCAACCCTCAGGGAAACCAACCAATCAATCCCTTTGAAACAAAATGCTGAGTCACCACCACCAACCCCAATATAAGTACAAACACAAGCATTCAGGCACATTACTATCTGGAACCCTGCACTGATGATATCCCCTTGAATGGTGACAAAACATCTGCAATCAAACTATCAAGCTCGGAGAACAATCCAACATCATGATCGCTAACCTGAGCTACCAGTATTTCCAAACATCTCTAAATTATGGGTAATTTTAGAAGTCCTATTCACAATTTCCACATGTAAAATCCAGCATTTACACATGGAAATGGTTCCACCTATAAATGGTAATGTTAGAAAGGGCTAAATTTACATGTGGATTTTCATAATACATAGAAATTGCAAGGGGGTGTATCAGGGGCATGGCTAGGGTGTGGTCAGGACAATTCAAAAATCTACATGTGTATTCTCCATTGCATGTATGGAATAGTTTATTACAGGTTTTAATATACCACTCTTTCTAGATCATCCTACAAGACCAGTCCAGAAAATGGGTTATCATCCCCTACCAGCAGATGATGGAGACAGAGAAAACTCTAGAACTGCTATGACATCATCACAGGCATAAATACCAGTGCAGCTAGGGCCACCTTCCAGTACTTTATCTGTCTCCAGCAGATAGTGGTTGCCTTTTGGTTTGATATAGAGGCTCCTGTCAGCTGCCGTAAGCGCACATGCAGCTAGAGCCTAGCAATCTCAGGACTTCAAGGCATATTAGAGATAACTCTCTGGGATGTCCTTTTGGTTCTGGGGATCTGGACTCCTGGTGAACAGGACCATTTGAGTGCCAGGGGCAGATCTGGGTCAGTGGATCCTCCAAGGCAGACTCTTGCCTACTATTATTTAAAACATAGAAACATAGAAACATGATGACAGAAAAAGACCACATGGCCTATCTAGTCTGTCCTTCCATATCAACAACTACAACAGTCCACTTTTTACCTTTAGAGATCCTCTGTGTTGGTCCCATGCTTTTTTGAATTCAGTTACTGTCCTCATCTCTACCACCTCCACTGGGAGACTATTCCATGGATCCACTACTCTTTCCATAAAGAAATATTTCCGCATATCACTCCTGAATCTATCTCCCTTCACCCTCATCCCATGTCCCCTCGTAGCAGAACTTGCTTTCAATTGAAAGAGGCTCTCTCCCTGAACATTTATGCCACGGAGGTATTTAAACATCTCAATCATATCACCTCTATCCCGCCTTTCCTCTAAGGTGTACATATTAAGATCCTTAAGTCTGTCCTCATATGCTTTATAATGAAGTCCACTAATCATTTTAGTAGCCACCCTCTGCACCGACTCCATCCTGTTCACATCCTTTTGAAGGTGCGGTCTCCAGAATTGCACACTATACTCCTAATGAGGTTGCACCAAAGACTTATACAGAGGCACTATCACCTCCTTTTTTCTGCTAGCCATTCCTCTCCGTATGCACCCAAGCATCCTTCTAGCTTTTGCCGTCGCCTTTTCTACCTGTTTAGCTACTTTAAGATCATCAGACACAACCACGCCTAGGTCCCGCTCTTCTTTAGTGGACAAAAGTACTTCACCTCCTATACTGTATTGCTCCCTTGGATTGCTGCAGCCCAAATGCATGACCTTACATTTTTTAACATTAAATCCCAGCTGCCAAATTCTAGACCATTCTTCAAGCTTACCTAGATCCCTCCTCATGTTATCTACACCTTCCTGGGTGTCTACTCTATTGCAGATTTTGGTATCATCTGCAAAGAGGCAAACCTTACCCGACAGCCCTTCCGCTATATCACTAACAAAGATGTTAAAAAGAATGGGACCAAGGACAGATCCCTGGGGCACACCACTGGTAACATCCTTCTCCTCAGAGTGAGCTCCATTTACTTGTACTCTTTGTCGCCTCCCACCCAACCAATTTCTAACCCAAGCAGTAACTTTAGGGTCCATCCCTAGGGTGCTCAGTTTGTTTATAAGTCGCCTGTGAGGAACAGTGTCAGAGGCTTTACTGAAATCTAAATACACCACATCTAGTGCTCTCCCTCGGTCCAACTCCCTGGTCACCCAGTCAAAGAAATCAATCAGATTTGTCTGACAAGACCTGCCTCTGGTGAATCCATAATTAATAATTATCTAAAAAAAAGATAGGCTGTTATTCAAAGATAATCTTTTATCCTTTGCTGAGAATGACTCCCCCCTTCTTCCTGGAGGATGCCACAGTTGGTATCTGTGAGTACCTTGGGAACATGTGGGGGGTGTCCATCGACGAGAGTGCGGCTGCCTAACTCCTTAGCTGTGGAGACAGTTCCTGCTGCAGGGCCGATGTTTTTTTGTCCTCAGTGCTGCAGTCTGCATTTTTTCCCGTCATGGTGCACTGCTCCTGCTGCAGTGTTGGCATTGCTCGTGGCTTGCTTTTTGGAACCTGTGAGGTTTGAGGGCCTAGCACCACAGTTTCCTTCCTGCCATATGTTCACTGCACAACTGTGGCTTCCGTTTCATCCTGCTGCGTGACCACTCAGACTTAAACAAAAAAAAAAAAAAGAGAGAGAGAGAGGATGCCAGTGTCTCTTCCCCATTGTCTCCTCTGTGGCAAGTGGCACCGTTTCTTAGTATATAAGATGTGTGCCGCTTGTGATGTTGTCTCCCCAAATTTCACGGAGTCTCAAATTAGGAACAGATCTTCTTTCCTGGGTCCTGTTGTTCTTCTCACAGAGGCAAATCCAGTTCAGTAGTCCCCTGAGTCTCCTTTGAGGCAGTCAGGTCCCCCCTTACACCTTCCTCAATCTCTCCCTCCTGCTCCAGCAATGGTGGACTCTGCTGTGGCTGAATTTACAGCCCTTTTCCAGCATGCTTAGTTGCTCTGGAAAGCAGACTAGGGGGTTTCTCCATCCCAGGGTCCAGCCCCTATTCGGTCCTTGGGGGCTTCAGAACTACTCCTGTGCACAGATCCATGGGTAGGAAATGCTCCCATCCTATGGGTAGTGCGCTTCTTGGAGGTAGAAGGTCCAAGGGATTAACTGGGAATTTTCAGAAGAAGATGACTTCTTGGATATAGAAGCTGCAGATCGTGATCGGAATGACAGGTTGCTCTTTAGTGGCTCCAGCCGGGAGGAAGGGGAAGTGTCCCCTCTGGAGGATGAGGGGGACTCCCAGGTTATCTGGCTCTTTTGCCAGGAGGAGGTTCATGCTTTGATTGTTCAGACTGTGGCTACCCTGCATATTCCTATGCTTCCATAGGGAAGCTGACACAGTCACAGTCACAGTCTGACCCTATTTTGGCTGGTACCAGAAAGCCATCTGAAGCCTTTCCCTTTCCACTGGAGCTACAACAAATGGTATCTGCAAAGTGGGTCCACTCAGAGGCAGAACTTTGGAGTGCTAGATATCTGGGTAAGATTTACACTTGGTTACAGGAAGATTTGGATAAGTGGCTTTGTTTTCCTATGGTGGATCCCTTAGTGAAAGCTGTGACTAAGCATACAATGATTCCAGTAGAGGGCGGTGCAGTTCTCTGAGATCAGCCTTCTCTTCTTCCTTCTTCTTGGTCTAGTTTTCAGCTTGTGGAGGCTTAGCGGCACATACCTTATGCCACTGGGTTCTACTTTTGCCAGAGGATGAGGTCTCTGCTTGCTTGGAGTTGGTGGCAGCCATCCTGGCAGATGACTTTTATGATCTTCTCCATCTGGCTGTCAGGGGAGTGACAGTGGCAACTGGGGTGCATCATTGACTCTGGCTCAGGAATTGATTGGCTGATGTGGCCTCTAAGTCAAAGTTAATCAATTTGCCATTCAAAGGGGGACTTCTCTTTGGAGAAGACATGGAAAAGCTGATTAAGGATTTGGGGGAGGTCAAGCCTCAATGATTCCCTGAGAATAGGCCCAAAGTCCCATCCTCTGGGGGCCAGTGTTCTCATTCACATTTTTGTGATAGAAAATTCTATCATTCTAGTAGACAGCCTGCGACCTTCTCCAGCTCCGGACTAAAAGGGCAGCCCTTTCAAAGGGCCTGGCATTTTCAGGATGCCCCACCTCCTCCACCGGCAAGACCTCTTCTTCTTCTCACCCCTCTCATGGATGGGCAGTGAGTCCATTCCATGGTACCATGGGTGGACAGCCATTTCAGTCTTTTTTCCCAAGAATGGGCCCACATAACGGAGGACCATTTGGTTCTCAACATCATTTGGCAAGTTTGTGCTCAGTTTTTTAGAACCCATTCAGGGCTTTTTTGTGATCTCCCTTTATGGTTTCACTGTCAAGAGAGAGGCTGTTTGGCTCTGCAATGTCTTCTGAATCTTTATGCACTACTTCCCTTGTCACCTTCAGAACGAGGCCAGGGGAGGACGGTTCCTTTCATCCCTTCCTTGATATCAAGGGAGTGAACCACTGTTTGAGAGTGGACCGGTATGCAAAGGAAAGTTCCTTGCCTCACTGAACTTCATGGAGGCATACTTCCACATTCCCGTCCGAGTGGATCAGCATTGCTTCTTGCATTTCTCAGCGCTGGGTGAGCATTTCCAGTTCTGTGTGATGCGTTTCAGTTTGGCGACCATGCTCAGGACTTCATCCAAGATCATGGTGGTGGCAGCGTTGCGGTGGGAGGGCATTCATGTACATCTGTATTTTGATGATTGGCTCATTCGAGCCAAGTCCCAATCAGGGTAATGCACTTTCTCATGGGACTTGGCTGGGTAGTCAATTACAGCAAGAGCTACTTGGTTCATTCCCAGTCATTAGAGTTTCTTGGAGCTCGTTCAACACTGAAATCAGGAAAGTGTTTCTGACAGCAAAGAACTGGGACAAATTCCGTTCTCAACTCCAGGCATTTCAGCGAAACATGAATCCCACGGTCTAGATTATCTGTAGTTGCTCAAGGCAATGGCTGTGATGCTGGAGTTGGGTCCCTGGACACAAGTGCACAAGCAGCATCTACAGAGGGCCTTGTTAACACAGTAATCTCCAGCATTGCAGGAGTAGAATGTTTGCATTTCACCTTCTCCTAGGCATGCTGTGCAGTCTCCATTGGTGGTTCACCCCAACAAGATGCTTTGGGGGTTGTCACTTGAGAACCCGGCTTGAAAATTGGTAATGACAGATGCCAGCCTGAAGGGCTGAGGTGCTCTTTCCTGTGAAGGATGGCACAAAGGCAGTGGTCCTCTCAGGAGACCAAGTGGGCCAGCAATTGGCTTGAGGCAAGAGCCTTTCAACAGCATTGCTGAGGTTTCAGGATCTATTTCAGGGGCGCATCGTGTGAGTGCTTTCGGACAATGCCACAGCAGTGGCATATGTCAATTGACGGGGGGGGGGGGGAGACAGATGCCTGGGAGTGCAGCAGGAAATGGTGCTCTTGTTCCTGTGTTGTGAGCATTTTCTGCAGGCCCTGTTGGCCCAGAACATTGTGGGAGGGGAGAACATAGAGGCTGTTTACCTCAGTATTTTTTCAGCCAATGGAAGGAGAGCAGATCCAGGGGCGTCAATGCTCTGACTCAGCCATGACCGCTCTCCCCACTTCTATATGTCTTCCCTCCATGGGCAATGATTGTGCAAGTTTTCTGGAGGATAGAGGCTCACCCTCAGTTGGTGATCTTGGTGGCTCTAGATTGACCCCATTGGCCATGGTATGCGTATCTGATCACTCGCCTGGTGCTGCAGCCTCTGTGCCTGGGATCTTGGAGGGGTTTGCTTCATCATGGACCAATTCTGGACAACACTGCTCCCTACTCACTTATGGCATGGCCCTTGAGAGGCATCACCTAGTGTGGAAAGAGTATTCGGCTGCTGTTAAAGGCCAAGTGCATTTCAACTTCTTTGGCCTTTGTCCATATTTGGTATCTCCTTGAGAACTAGTATGGTTTCCATAAGATTTTGCTATGGAAGGTTCAGGTGCCATCTGTACTTGCCTTCCCATAGGGTGGGTTTGATAAGTTTTGTCATTGAGTTCTTTGAAAATGCAGGTGACTGCCCTTTCTTACTTTTGAGGTCTGGTGGTGGGTCATTCCCTTGGGTCCCATCGCAATGTGGCCCATTTTCTCCGTGTGGTTAGGTCATTATGGCCACCGGTTCATCCAGTAGTTCCCCCATGGGATTTGGCACTGGTTGTTTGATCACTTCAGTGTCTTCCCTTTGAACCCTTGAGAAGGGCTATACTGAAAGATCTCTCTCTGAAAGCAGTGCTTTTGGTGTCTGTCACTTCGGTGCGGAGTGTCTCCAAATTGCAAGCACTTTCCTGTCAAGACCCTTTTTTGTCCTTCTCAGCTGAAAAGGTTACCTTGCGCATGGTTCCTTCCTTCTTGCCTATGATGTTTTCCTCCTTCCATGTTAATCTGGTCATTTCTTTACCTTCCTTTTCTCCTGAACAGTATTCAGGCAAAGATAAGGGACTTCGACAAGTGGATGCCCACCGGGTGCTTCTCTACTACCTCAACGTTACCAATCCTTTTCAGCTTTCTAACAGTCTGTTCTCTTTGTGGGACCTAGTAAGGGCAATGCAGCAAGCAGCATCCTTGGGAGAGTCACCATCTGTTTCTCCTTTGGACATTTATAGAACGGTGATGTGGTCCTTTTTATCCATTTTTGTGAGGCATTATCACTTTGATCTTCAAGCTTGAGTGGCCATGCATTTTGGCTCTGGGATGCTTGCTGCAGCAGTTTCATCCCCCCTAGTAGAGGAGTAACTTTGTTGCTTCCTACTTGTCTGGACTGGTCTAGCAGGATGATTTAGAACAGGGGTGTCAAACTCAAATACACAGTGGGCCAAAATGTAAAACTTGAACAAAGTCGCGGGCCAGCATTGAACAAATGAACCTTTTACGTAATATGGACCCAAACAAGATTTGCTTTAACATTGAATATGAAGCAACACTTATTACTATACAATTTATAACTTAATAGTTCAGATATGCAAAAACCAATTTCAAATAAAAAAAAAAATCAATGACATTCATTTATTAAATAAGATTTAAATAATAACACAGGTACACTAAAAAATTTTTTTTTTAAACTGCCTCTAATGTTTCGATTGATTTTTATGTTTTTTGGTGCGCTGAATCCAAATCTGGTAACCAATTTGCTCCATCACGTACAGATTTTTTGCTACATTGGGTTAGCAGTTTGAGGTGAACGTTTCAGATTGAGTGCAATCGAGATAAAAGTTTCTTGGATGAATTCTTTATACTAATTGTTTAGTAGTTATTCAAATAAGAATAAAGAAAATTGTAACAAGGCAGCACATAAGAATAGAGTAATGTCAACAAAACACACTGTGATGGTAGCAAAATTGTCTGCACTTAAAACAGCCACATACATGTGCACAAACATTGAGCATATAAGAGTGAGGTTAGACACAAAGCAAAGCAAAGAAATGTGCAAAAAATGTTGTACAGGTATGTATGTAAGAATAGAAAACGCAAACCGCACCATTGCAATACATGAAGACAAACACCCGATGGTGTGAAAATAAAATTCTAATAAATGAGATCCGACACTGTGGTAATAACTAGCAAATTTTTATTTCAAAGTTTAGTAAAAACACGATATTTGTCAACACAGTTTACATTTTAAAGTCATTCTTGGGTCAATCAATCTCCTGGTGGGCCCGTTTCTTCTTCCCCCGAATGCTTCTCTTGGTGCGCTGCTTGGCGTATTTTTCATCTGGGGTTTCCCGCAGCAGCAACCAGCAGAAATCAGCCATCATAGTGGTGTTCCATCTTCCTTGGTACCTTCTCTCTGCGTCCTTGATGTCCTGGTGAAACCTTTCACCTTGTTCTTCACTGTACGCCCCCAAGTTTTCGGGAAAGTAGTTCACATGGGAGTGCAAGAAATGGACTTTCAGGCTCATGTTACAGCCTTGTTCTTTGAAGGCATTGAGCATCCTGGCAACAATATCCTTATAGTTCTCATCCCGCCTGTTCCCCAAGAATTTGAGAACAACATCCTTGAAGGAATCCCAGGCTTCTTTTTCCTTCTCAGACATCGTTTCAGCGAATGCTCCATCTGAAATTAGTTTCCTTATATCAGGGCCAACAAACACTCCTTCCTTTAGCTTTGCTTCAGAAAGTCGGGGGAACTTTGAGCAAAGGTACCGAAAGCACTCACCATCTTTTGGAAGGGACTTGATGAATTGCTTAATGAGACCCAACTTAATGTGGAGAGGTGGTAATAGAATTTTATCACGAGGTACCAAACTCTCATGAAGAACATTTTTCTCACTGGGTCTCAAATACTCCCAAATTGGCCAGTCTTTTTTCCCCCAGTGTAGGTCGCGGGCCCGGCTATCCCACAAGCAAAGGAAGCAGGGATATTTGGTGAAACCGGATTGCTGCCCTAATAGCATGGATAGAATTTTAAAGTCTCCACAAATCATCCACTTATGCTCATCATAATGAATCTTCTGAAGAATCAGGGCCAAATTCTCGTATTTTTCTTGGAGAATAACAGAGTGAGCAATAGGAACTGAAGCGAATGTGTTGCCATTATGAAGAAGAACGCCTTTTATGCTGTCTTTTGACGAATCAATGAACAGCCGCCATTCAGCAGGATCATACTTGAGTTTAAACTTTTCCATCACTCCGTATATATCGTTGCAAAATACCAAATCTTCCTCTTTGCTGAAATACTTCAAAAATTGTGTCTCGCGGTTGCGGTACCAATAAAAAGTTGTTCCTGGTGACAATAGATTTTTCTGTTTAAGCCGAGAACCTAGCAGTTGGGCAGCATCTTTTGGGAGTCCTAAATCCCGGACTAAATCATTCAATTCAGCTTGAGAGAAAAGTTCAGGTTTCGGATCTGGTTCAGTTTCAAACTCGGAAGTACTGGACTCATCGGGAAAAGCCATCTGATGAGTCTCATCATGATCAGAACCGTCCACACAAATATGATCCAAAGATTTTGGTGGTTCAGGCACAGGTACTTCGTTGCTATGAGGCATAGGCCTAATTGCTGAGGGAAGGTTGGGGTAACTTATTACGTTCTTATTTTTTAAGTTGTATCCCTTCACAATGCAAGAGCAAAAATAGCAGTCACTGCTGTGGTCTCTTTGTTCACGCCACATCATAGGTATTCCGAAACGAAATGCTTGTTTTTTACCTTTACCTTTCATCCATAAGCGTAGATCTTCCTCACATGTCTTGCACACTTTGTGAGGAGCCCACGGTTTGTCTTGATCGCCTAACTTCAAACCGAAATAGGCGAAATATACTTTTTTAATAAATGCAGAAATGTTCCTCTGCCGCTTTTTCACGGTATATTCCCCACAAATAAAACAAAAACTGTCCGGAGAGTTGACGCAACCTCTGGCTCTGTGAGCCATCACAAATACACAGCACTGCAAACTACAACTGTAGTGAACCACTTCGGAATAAAGCTGGATTACGACTGAGCAAACAAAAGGTAATAATGAACTTGCAAGAAACTGAAATTTGACAGGAACGTTCATGTCGCAACCACCGTGTTTGAGCGAGCGAACGAGGCGAGGCGAACAGGAAAGAACATGCGCCAGCACGAGTACTGGATTTAGCCCCCCGCCTCCCAATTGTCCTGTTAATGTATAAAATGAATACAAAACACTCTAAAATATCATGAGGGAATGTTTCTAGTTAGTTAACCATTACAACCTCTATTTTGGGCCAAGAAAATAAACTGCAGTCGGCTAAAAAGAAATTATGTGAACATTCCTTATATGGGTAAGAAATCTAATTTTGCAAGAAAACGTGACGTGATGGAACATTTTGGCTATTTTTCCTGGATTCAGCACCCCAAAATCTATAGGAATCAGTTGCAAAACTGGAGGCAGTTTTTTGGTAGTGTACCTGTGTAATAAATAATAATTTTTAAAATAAAATAACAATAATAAAATTAATCAACCATTCAAGCCCATGTCTTGGAGTAGCAAGAAAAAGTGCATAAAGAAAACGTTAATTATTGCTCAGTTTGCTGCACACTGATCTAATCTGATGTGCCCAAGCCAGATACCTGGCATCTCTTCTTGGATGATAGTTCATCAATGTCTGGGCTCAGGCTTTGAGCTGAGGAAATCCTCAGTATCGAGCGAAGGTGTTCATCAGTCAGACGTCTCCTGTGAGATGTTTTGGTCATCTTCATCGAGGAGAAAAGTTGCTCACATAGATAAGTGCTGCCGAACATGGAGAGCATCTGAGCAGCTTGGGTGCGGAGCTGAGGCATTGTGTCAGGGATGAACTGTGGAAACTGGGCGGCGCCCACAGCATCATACTTTGACTTCAGCGTGTCATTACACTGGAGTTCAATTAGCTCCATTTGGAGGTTGGTTGGTGCGTTTTCCACATTAACTGCAAAGGGATTACTGAGCAGTTCAAACCTACATTTCTGGACATCAAAGTCGGCAAATCGCCGGCTAAACTCAGCACCGAGTACACTGAGTTTTTCAGCAAACTGTGCGCATGGGAACAAGTTGGTAAAGAACTGCGTTTTCATGGTTTGGCAGCAGGGAAAATGGCCAAGGTTTCCTTGCAGCATCTGATTCTCCCACAGGCACAGTTTAGTTTTAAAAGCCCTCACTGCAGCGTACATGTCTGTGATGATGCACCCCCGCCCCTGAAGCTGCAGGTTCAGCGCATCGAGATGGCTCGAGATGTCACACAGAAAGGCCAGCTCACACAGAAACGTTTTCTCCCGAAGCTCTGCTGTGTCCTTCCCTTTGCTTTCCAGAAACTGACATATTTCCTCATGCAGCTCAAAACATCTATTCAGTACTTTTCCTCGGCTTAACCATCTCACCTCTGTGTGATACGGCACGTCTGCGTATTCCGAACCACACTCCTCCAGAAAAGACTTAAAAAGGCGGTGATTCAGACCTTTGGCTCTTATAAAGTTAACTACTTGTGTTACTGTGGTCATAACATGTTCCATCTTTAGGGCTTTGCCACACAATGATTCCTGATGTATGATGCAGTGATAAACAGTTAGTTCACCTGCACAGTTCTCTTCCTGCATCTTCTCCCGGACCCTGCCCACCAGTCCACTTGTTTTACCGCACATCGCTGGCGCACCATCTGTCGTTAATCCCACGAGTTTATCCCACGGCAGCTTTATTTCAGTTACGCATTTGGAAACCTCCTCAAAAATTTCCTTTCCTGTGGTTGTGCCATGCATTGATTTGAATCCCAATAGCTCCTCCGTAACACACGTATTTGAGTCCACTCCACGGATGAAGACTGACAGCTGAGCAGTATCAGATGCGTCGCTGCTCTCATCCACAGCAAGGGAGAATGCAACGAAATCTTTTCCCTTTTCCAAAAGCTGGTCATACAGATTGGTGGCAAGATCACATGTGCGATCAGCTACTGTGTTTCTGCTCAGGCTCACGTTTGAAAAGGCTTGCTTTTTCTCTGGGCACACGATGTCACAAACTTTCAACATGCACTTTTTCACAAACTCTCCCTCATTAAAGGGCCAGGCTGATTTTGCGATCTCTGCTGCCACAATATAACTAGCCTTTACAGCAGCCTCACTTTGTGATGTGGCTTTTTTGAACATATTCTGTTGTGAAACCAAACTTCTTTTCATCTCCTCCACTTTCTGGCTCCTTTGAGTCATGTCCAGGTCCTTGTACTTGTCATGGTGTTTTGTTTCATAGTGTCGTCGAATGTTATACTCCTTAGTTATAGCCACGTTGACTCCACAAATCAGACAAACAGGTCTGTCTTTTACATATGTAAACAAATATTCTGTCTCCCACCTGTCCAGAAAGTTCCTGTTGTCTGCCTTTCTTTTTGCCATTTTTGGGAAGGGGGTTCCACAGTGACAGTTGTAGCTTGAGATCGCTATGACTTCTGTCACACAGGAGAGGGCGTTTCTGGGACCTGTCCTGATTGACGCGCCAAAACAACAGCAAGGCATTATGGGATTTGTAGTATTAGCGATGAATGAATGCGCTGTATAATACCGGCGGGCTAGCTCTAGTAGTCATTTGGTATAGCCTCGCAGGCCAAATATAATTACACTACGGGCCAAATTTGGCCCACGGGCCAGAGTTTGACACCTATGATTTAGAAGGTGAAATGTTACTTATCGATAATTCTTTGACTGGAATCCTGTTAGATCAATCCAGGACACACCCACTCTTCACTTTATGGCACTTCTTGCATGCAGTCTGACATAGCAGAGTTCTAATTGACTGTTTTGATTTGCCCTGTATGTACATAGTTCAGTTTTGGATCACTAACTTTGTTTTGAAGATCACACTTAGAGGATTTGCAGGGATTTTGTTGGCTCTGGTACGAAAATACTGGAGGGTGCCCCTAGCTGCACCGGTATTTATGCCTGTGATGATGTCACAGCAGTTCTAGAGTTTTCTCTGTCTCTATTGTCTGCTGGTATTAGGAGATAATCCACTTGTCTGGACTGGTTTAGAAGAATTCCAGGAAAGGAAATTATTCCTAAGTAGAATTTCACCATGACATCATATCAGGGCGATGTACAATAAAATTATACAAGGATAAAAGTCTGATGAAGGAGTGAGAAAAAGGAAACAGAATAGCAAAGAGGAAGGCTATAGTGCTTATAGAAAGGGAAAGGGGAAAGAGAGTTTGTTCCATTCCCAGGTCATCCATTAGTTCAAAATAATAAGCTTTAAGATTTTCCTTGAATTTTTTAAAGTGATAATTCTTCTCTTAGGTACAATGGCAGAGAGTTCCAGTGACAAGGGGCTAGAAAGTAAAAGGCTCTAGTGCATGTGAATTCAAGCCTGGCTCTACATTTGGTATGAACATTACTAGTTGTGCATTGAGGGATCAAAGAGTTCTGTTGAGCGAATAGCAAAATAGGGGCCAGTTATTGAGTTGGGATGGCTATGCGCCGTCACCACCAAACTTTAACCCCAGATATTCAATCCAGGGCAATATCCAGCCATCAGTATTGAATATCCAGATTAGCCGCACTGCCGCACATGGCACAGAAGCTAACCGTGCAGCAGTGATATTCAGCCGTTGCTCGGTTACCTTCAGCTGCAAAAGTTAGGACAACTGTTGCTGCGTCTAACATTTATCACTGAGGGATAACCGGGCAGTGGCTGAATATCGCCACTCACCAGTTATCCCCACGTACTGCCCCTGGAATGCCCCCAACTCCCTCAATTCTAAGAGTTAGCATCGGGGCATATAGCAGCATTACTCTGGGATATTCAGCGGCACTAAACATATTAGTGCCGCTGAGTATCCCACTTAGGGGCATTTACATGGTTTATAGGTCAGTAAATGCCTGTGAATATCGTGCCCTAGGTATCTAGTCAAATATGAGGAGGTGCCTGTATAGAAAGCCTTATATGATAATGTGAGCATCTTAAATTTTATGCGGTAAACGGTGAGAAGCCAATGACTTTGTATTAGTAGTGGGGTCACATGGTTAAATTTGGAGGTGTTGTGAAGAAGTTTGAAAGCCATATTTTGAATGTTTTGGAGTTTAGTCAGATTCGTGGTAGTGATACCATTGAGGATGCTGTTTCAATAATCAAGAAGGAATATTATTAAAATCAAAATGTCAATGTGGAGAGAAGTTATTTAATGGAACGAAGCTTACGAAGAATGAAAAGGAAGTTTTAATTATAGCGACTACATGAGAGATGAAAGTTAATTCTGAATCTATTAATCAACCAGGGATTTTAAGAGTGTTGACCATAGTTTTCTGATGATTTTTAATAACTGGAGATAAAAGATGGAGTGGATGCTAAACCTGTAATGCACATGGCTTCTGTTTTTGCAAGATTTAGCTTGAACTCATGTTGGGAAAGCCATTTTCTGTTGGCTTGTACACATGCATTGAGCTGAGAGAGATCAGGATTTGTGTATGACCAAAATTGTCCATTGCTCTCTGGCACATGTACATTTTGAAAAAGTGCTTGTTTCGGTGAGCCCTATACAGGAGGAATTAAGATAATGGTAGCTGTATTTCATGAAGGCCAGCAAAATGGCCCACGTGTAAGTGTGAGCGTTGGTACTTAAACATAGGTAAGTTGTGAAATACCAACTTACACATGTAAGTTGCAAAGTTTTCTCCACTGATCTTTCCCATATGTAGATTTGTAAAATGGGTCCTCTGTTTGGCAGCCTTTTCTAAAATACCACTGGAATTATCGACATCCTGATCTCGACGTCTCAATTTCAGTTTCCACAAGCAGTATTTAGCATGTGCTGTAAGCACATGTCCATGTTAATCGCTATCGTGTGCTAAAAATAAACAGCACAGTAAAATTTCTGTGCTAAAAAGCACATTTTACAATGGGACATCCAAGTGCAATCTGGGATGTCAAAGCCAGAACATTTGAAAAAAAGCAGGCACATGCAAGTTCAGGCATGATTTCAGAAACAAGGGTATGCCTGATATGGACATCTATAGAGACATCTACATAGATGTCCCCAAAGTAGCATCACAGAACATGGACATCAAATAGCATAATGGTTAAAGCAGTGGGTTGGGAGCAAAGTGGCCAGGGTTCAGATCCAAGTGTGGGTCTTCCTTATCTTAGACTAGTCACTTAATTCTCCATCTTCTCTGGATGTTTTAAGGCCAAAACAGGCATTTTCCTGATGCCTATTTGTGCCTGCAGCAGGTCTAAACATGGACGTGCCTGCAGATGTCCCCATCATTCTTGGAATTGAACGGAGATGTGTAAGTCACATTACCACTGTATAGGTAACAACTATCATGTATATAGTTTTCCTATATCATCGTTTTTGCTTTTGTTCTCTGTAACCAATTTTGGGCTGAATTTTTGTTCATTGTAAACTGCCCTTGATCGATGGAAAGGGCAGTATATAAGAAAGGTTTAAATAAATAAATACATAAAAAATAAATCCATTGCACCTCCTGGATGTTCCTCCATGACATCCATGCACTGAAAATGTCTGTAAATGTCATTTATAGAATGGCTTTGGAGATGTCTCCATGATTTTGACATTCACATGTATGTCTTCAGACATTCTAAATCATGACTAAGCCTTCTAAAATGATCTCCTCACTGACTAGTATGTTATAAAGAAAGAACTGGGCAGGTTATGATTAGAGCTAGGGCATAGATAGTACACAGTAACTTACCATGTACTAACTGCAACTGCTATCTGTCACCACTGCAGATAGCACAACTACATCCTGAAGATCAGGCATTAATAGCACCCACAGGCACTTCCCATGGTCTGATCCACCAAAAAATAACAATCAACATGTTGAGCCCACCCCAACCTTGATCCCCGATCTCCTCCCAAGTAAAATGAACTCCTTACCCCAATCCTCTGACTTAAGTACAGCATGAGCCCCGACATTCTGATTCCCCCTTTAGCATGGTGTCATACCACCCCACTCCCCCTAGAAAGGCACACAACTCCCAATTCTCAGATCTCCCTGATCACCCCCCTCCCCCCCACCCCCCACCCCCCCCCCCCCCCCCCCCAGTATTTACTTGAAGTGGCTCTGGCCTCAAGTGTTTGTCTTTTGGCTCCAGGGGAGTTCTATCATTAGGGAGGGTGGGGTGGCCACCTGGGGTGCAAAGTTTTGGTGGCGGCAAAAAAAGTCTGAGACTGTCTTCATTATATGTTTGTATAATACTGCACACACCTTGTAGCGATATATAAATGATTAATAGTAGTAGTAGAAAATGGGGGAATGCTGGACAAATTGGGGGCTAGGATGAGAAAAATGGGTAGTGGCTGGATGCTGTGAGAGAAAGAGAAAGACACAGGATATGGTAGGAGAGAAAGGGAGAGATGCTGGACACAGGGAGGGTTGAAGAGAAAAAGATAAAGGGGAGAGCTGGTTAAAGATTGGTGACAAATAAGTGGCTGGGAGAAGGATAGAGAGAAGGGGAGTAAGAGGACTGTGTTAAAGGCTGAAAATGGTAGGTAAAGCAATAAAAAGTGGAAGATTGACGACAGGATGGTAAGAAGGGGAAGTGAAATCTGAGTTGAAAGAGAAAAAATGGAAGAAAGCTGAAGGGAAAAGATCAATGTCAGAGTTGGAAGGAAGTGAAGAAGATAGGAGGGGAGAGAAGTGATAGATGAAACAGAGAGCCTAAAGATTAAGTTAAGAGAAGATTGAGGAAAACAGAAACCAGAAGCTGGGATCAACAGGATTAAAGCATATAATGGCCAGACAGCAAAGGTAGAAAAATATATTTTATCTTCAGTTTAGTGATTCTGGTTTATGATTTATTAAGAATTTGATATACCGCCTTTCAGTAACATCAAAGCAGTGTACAATAAAAATATTATTTAAAAGAAGAAAGGAACGCCATAAAACTGATAGGAAAGCATTAGACAAGAGAGAGTTGGAAGAAATTGTGAATACAGATTTCAAAGCAATTCTGGCTTATACTGACACAAGGTGCAGAAAATAGTCTGAGAGACAGAAGCCAAGTTTTTTTCATCGCAGTATGTAACACATTCCATAGACCTACCCTAAAAATTAAGTACAAGCACAGATCTGAGTAATCACATCCAAAAAAAAGTTGAAAAGATGTGACGTAGACAAATTTAGCGATTCATGTCAAGCAAATAACTCAGGTTTGAACTGATATGTGGATGCATGGTTTTGAGACTGATTATGATAATTTCTCTCTGTCTCCAAGTTCAGATGATGATTGGATTTAATTCTAATGAATTTGTCAATCTTTAATGCTAATAAGAACTAGTTTATCCTTTCAAGGATGAGGTTTTTCCAATTCATTAGATAGGGGAATGACCATGAACTGATTGGCCATTTGGATTTTGGATTACAATCTGACAGCAAGCAACTGAGTATCGGGTCAATATTAAAGTTGCTTATCTTAGCCTTAGGAAAATGATTCTGGCTGGGTTTCTGCTGTCAAAGAATTCAGTGAACTTTTTCATGTAGGCTTACTGTAACGAGGAAGATCTGTCCCTTGCCTCAAGAGCACAGAAATCTGCTAGCTTTAGCTTAGATTCTGACAGGCAGGCAAGCCACATGATTCCCAGTTACCGTAGGCAACGTAAACAGACTCAGACACGAGGTCTGAAGCCCCGCCCAGCTGGAAAGCATTCACCAGCTCTTGACTCAAACGGCTTTCACCTGTGTAAGGGAACGCCCAGGAAACAGTATAAAAAATGCTTAGAGCAGTCAGAGTTAGACTCACGTGGCTCAGGGGGAGAGGAAGGAGATTGCAGAGACTCCCGAGATTCTGGAGACTCAGGAGACTCCAGAGATTCAGAGGACACAGACACCGATGCAGAGCTGCAGGAAAGTTTATGCAGGAAGCTGCAGAGAAGTTCACACAGAGAACTACGGAGGAATTCACACAGAGAGGTCAGCTGTAAGGATTTGTTTCCTGTGACGCAGTTTGTTTTGCCAAAGCACTGGGCTGTGCAGAGTGAATGGAGAGCAATGAAAGGAAAACTGTATGTATCTGAAAAGTGTGGCAGTTTAAAGCAAGTACAAGCCCTAGAAAGGGAGAAAGAAGCAGTTGAAGATATCTGTATGTCTGAGGGTGAAGAGTTCTTACCAGTTAAACCCTGAAGGAAACTTCCTAGAGAGAAATCCTCCCACGGTAGAAGAGAACAGTTCTGTGATTCCCAGTCCAACTTGGAAGGTAGGACACGCAGAAGCTTTAAGGGAAAAGTCTATCATAAGAAGTGTGTCTCTTCTCCCTGCTATTATGAGTCATACGATAGCTATTTACCCTGCTTTAGAGGAGGCTGTCTAGATGAGCCTGCGGAAGAGACGGGTCTGAAAAATGTACAAACTTCATGTTTTAAAGAAGATGTTTGTAATGAAAGAGCACTGCAAGAACCTATGATACTAGATGCTTGTGTTGAATCTCCTATTGAGGAAGCCATGGATTGTACGCTAATTTTGTCTGATAAGATTTCTTCTCTATGCTAAAGCCAAAATTTGAGCATTGCTTGAGAGCGCTGTGAGAAGCAGAGGAGAGACTGCTGAATATCAGATGAACTGTATGCCTTGTAAAATAGTACCACTGATTATTAGTTCCTTTAAGAGGCAAAATGCTATATTTGAGTTTCTTCAGTTCCTTACCAGATTATATGGTTTTGTCCTAAGTTTTGTTTGTATATTATACCTTTGAGAATCCAACCCCGGGAGGGGAATAAATCCTTTTTGAAAACCTGACCACTTGACTCACAACTACTACTTTCTACAAAGAAGGTCAGTCCCAGCAGTCTGGCTGTTAGCCTTAGCCACAGTCCAGTCCCTGCTGGTCATATTACATTCAGTTTGAGCTACTAGGTTAGAATGAGCTCTGCTTATATAGGCTATATAGTACCTTTCAGCTAATTCTCTGTGTTCTGATGGGCTTTGAATTTAGTTGGAACCGGCTCACCCATTTTTATTTGTAAACCCTTGAGAACAGCACATTTTTCCCTAAGAGATCTTCAAGAAGGTAGAAGTCCATACAGTTGGTAATTGGAAAGGTTCTGTTGAAGAAGTATGTTCGGAAAGAATTAAAATAGGAAATATACACCACCAAAACACTTGTATTATTTTTCATGATGATAAGAAATCTCCCTGCTCTACTGTAATCTTCTGTCTCTCTAGGGGAATACATTGTCATGACCACACACTTCCATTTGAAGCGGAAGATTGGATACTTTGTGATTCAGACATATCTGCCCTGCATCATGACAGTCATCCTCTCCCAGGTTTCCTTTTGGCTTAACCGTGAGTCTGTTCCTGCCCGAACTGTTTTTGGTGAGTAAAGAAACGTTCAGGTGAGTAGGTGGAGGGAGGATATTTTTCTTAAGAGTAAATCTGTCTCCACTTATCACAGTTTAGGTGTGTGCTTAATTAAATTTCTTCATAAATTTCTTTGCTACAGGGACAAAAGTAATTCTTTCTTTACAATGTGGCACTGTAAATACAGTCAAATATTTTTGAACAGGTTATAAAACAGAGAAAGTATAAACTATGTTTTTTGTTCATTTTACATGCAAAGATCCCTTTTGTGGAAATGTATATGCATTTTCCATGTATAACAGTAAAATTTCATATGCAGTCCACTACAGATTAAATTTTATTAAATTCATTATTATTGAACTGCCGTGGTACAAGATCATGCAAAGCAGTGTATAGATTCTGAATTAATGAAAACCAGCATGAGCCAGTTTTTGCAAACAAAGATAACACTTCAGTGAAATATAGCTATCTTCTTTTATCCATCTTAGGAGCCAGATTTTGCATGCAAAATTTGCAACCCACTTATTTGAATGGATAGCAAACTAGCATGTGAACAAGGCTGCTACCCCATGGGACATTTAGGAGCATGTTTACTAAAGTGTGGTATGGTTTTGCATTTACCATGCATTGTGTAAAAAAATTAATGCACAGTAAGTGAAAGCCGCCATGGTAAATGCAAGGGGGTGTGCCCAGTTTATGCCCTGCATTTACCATGCAGGGCAAACACTTAGGGGGTTATTCTGTGCCACGAATAGTGTGGATGGACGTCCCAATGTGATGTCTATCCTCGCTATTCATGCCTTCACCCGGCCGTGACTAACTTCCTCACCGGTTAGACAGGGGCAGGGAAGTGGCAGTCTGGGCAGTTGCCTGATTCTAATGTAAGTCCTGTACGTCCAAGGCTGGCAACATGTGTGGGAACGTTCGACCTCCAAGGGGGAATAACTTCCCTGGACGTGTCAGTTTTTTAATTCCTTGGCGCAAGGGGGGGGGCAGAGGACATTCCCCGCAGCCCAACCCTGGCCATAGGAGGCCAGATCAGGGGTCGAGCCGTAGGGAATTAGCTTTAAATTTCGATGGCTGGTATCGTGGCTCTTCAATGGAGTCACGATGCCATGGCAGCATGACCCCATGGCACCGTGGATCCATTGAAGATCCTTGAGTGAGTTAGCTGGGGTCAGTCCTGCATGTGCAGACTGGACTGAATCACAGGACTGTTCACGATTCTGATCCCACGGGGCTAGATTAGAATCATGATCCCCTCTGTTCAGACTGGACGTACAGAGGGGATCGACGTCTGGGACGAAATCGGGCCCTCACTACACAGGTCCAAGTTCCATGCACTCACGCTACCTGCCAAGGAATGGAATATGGTCCAAGGTGAAATTTACTAAAAAAAAAATCACAATCAGGTGTCACACAGCAGGGTGACCCCCCTCCTGTGATCCCATGCCCCATCCAGTTCTGATGCCCCGATCCACTGTCCTGAATTTTAAAAGGAAGCATGCCTGTCAGAACTTTATTTCCTGATCAGCACCCCAATCTTGCAGAAATCATTCCCCTCAAGGTGGCTGCTCACAAGCGCATTGTTCTCTCAGACTCCTTCTCCCCCACCCCATAAGAGGATCCTATCATCCTACAGTCAGACCCCCCCCCCCTCAAGATAAATCACTCCCAAGACAGAACCTTCCAAGGAACATGCCCCTCCCCAACAAAGACCCCATCTCACAAGACTATTGCTAGGGGTCATAGGCACCATTTTGAACCCTGGCAGCTCTGGGGCAAGAGCAGAGGGAATTGCTCCTGTCCCAACCCACTAGATACCAGAGAAACCCTTGGGTAAGTCCCAAGTGGGATTGAGATGTGGAGGGAGGATGGGGCCTTTGTGGCAGAAGTAAATGCTCTTCAGTGGTGGTTCACTTTTGGATGGGTTGTCTTGGTGGTCTGATTTGGTAGGATGCTCTTATGGGGGGGGGGGATCAGACTTGGAAGGATGCACTTGCTGTGGGGTTGCCTTGAGGGGGTGTTTTCCACAGGAGGGGATAGTCTCCCAGTGGAGGTGGTAGAGATGAGGATAGTAACTGAATTAAAAAAAGCATGGGACCAACACAGAGGATCTCTAAAGGTAAAAAGTGGACTGTTGTAGTTGTTATGGAAGGACAGACTAGATGGGCCTTGTGGTCTTTTTCTGTCATCATGTTTCTATGTTTCTATGTTTCTATGGGATGCTGATTGGGGTGGGGAGAAGGTTCCTATAGGGAGTGCTTCCTTTAAAATTCAGAGGATTAGTTTAAAGCAGGGCAGGGAGATTGGATGGGAAAGTCTGATTGGTGGCCGTGGTTGTTGCTTAATCCTATTTTTAAAGGACTTCCAGCTTCTGAGCCAGTAGAGTATGTGCACTTAACACTACCTTTGAGGTAGCATTAGGTGCAACTGTGCTATCAGGAGTTGTGACAGCTAGTGCATGGTGCTGCCCCTTGTGCTGTCACTGACTGCGGTACCCACTCTCTTCCCCATTCTTGACTCAATCTAAACTCACACCAAGTACTTAATGCAGGTAGTACACCATGGTGGTGTTTTTACTGCATGGTACCCATTAGCGTGAGCCTGTGCTAACAGCTACCACATGGTAAAACCCATGCTAAATACTTAATGCAGTTTAGTTAACATTCCCTTCAGTGTCTTTTAACTTCCCTGTGCTTTTTACCAATACTCTTAAAATGGTAAGTCTATCGGGTATTGTAAGGGACTTTAAATGGCAGCTTATTGTAAAAGATGATGGGGCAGACTTTCAAAGGCCAGTGCCACTGGATATCCGTGAGTTCCACTGTTACATGCTCCAATGCAGGGCACTGTGGAGGTGGCACCCACCGCTAACTGGGGAGCAGCAATATTGAGCCACTGCCTGGTTAGCAACGCATGGGTAAAGTAAAGTATGGCAAAGGCTGGCCTAACTTTATCTGTGGAAGCTAACCGGGCGGCCAATTAGCTTCTGGGCTCTGCAGTGATCCAGATGTTTAAAGTCAGTGGCTGGCTATGGTTAGATTTCAGTGGTGATGGATAAGCACTTTACAAGCATTACCCGCCGGCACTGAATATCACCCCCCCCCCCCCCCGCCTCCCCCTGCCTTTTTTTTTTCTGTGGTTATGGACACAAATCCTGTTATGGTATTCTAAAAAATAGAGTATTTAGTAGGAATGGCTTTAAATTGCTAAGAATATTCTTATACAGAAGTATTCATGCTGGTTGAAGTATGGTGAATTGAACTATGATGCAAAGGTTTACAAAGGACTCCTTTAGTGAAGTATTCCAGTCTTCACATCATACTGGAATTGAATTGGCCTGATCATCTTTTTCTTGTGTTCCTTTTTTCCCCTCATAAGGTTTCACCTCCCTTTCTATTTTTGTGGCAGAATCCTTGTGCTGTTCATACTTCAGCTCCTCTCAGGCCTGAATTTTAATACAAGTAGATTTACTCTAAATGAGAATCCTATGATCTTCTCAGAGCTACAGGCAGTGTTTACCAACACCAGTCGGGCTTAGAGTTTATCCATCATGACTTGGCATCTTTCACCTAGATTTTGCATAGGTTGTCTAGGTTCCAAAAGGAGCATCCAAGTCTGGACATTCACAATTAGCAGAATACTTTACAAAAGGCTTCCTGAATGCAGGATCTTTTGTACAATAAGTGTGAAGGATATATGTGTTCATGGCTGCACATACTTGCAGGATCACCAATTTTAGACAGAAACACATGAAAAAAAGTGGCATCACTTAGAGCTCTGCATGTAAATGTAGCCATGCAAGCAGTAGATTTTGCAACCTACATGTATAAACATTTGTTATACAACACTGTTGTTTCATATGAAAGGTGGCCGAGCAAATCTTTAAACTTAAAGGGCTCTCCAGTAGAATAGTGCAGAGCAGTGCTGTGCTGTGCATGGTTAGACTATGAAACCAGCACGGAAGCCTACACCAACATCAGGAGGTGTATATTGAATCCCTGATGTTGGCACATTGCTAATGCACAGCACCAGGGTAATCTGGCATTTGAGTGTACCTAATGCCACCAACTGAGTTGGCATTAAGTGCACTCACACTAATGGCAACAATTGAGATTAGCACATGCCCCTCATGTCCACATTACAGTCAAGATAGGCCATAAATGTTCATGTTCTGCTCCCAATCTTTCCCGTCTCCACCCATCCATGTGCTAACTTGCTTGGATGGGATTTTTAGCATGGCATGCTTACCATGTGCTGAGCCCCATACTAGCAGTAACCACAGTTTAGTAAAGTGCCCCTGAGTGCCACCACTTATATGCATAAGTGCCAGATTTGATAAAATGGTGCATTCAAGGAGAGACAATTAAAAAGCCACGCTACAAAGTTGTAATTTTTCAGAGTTCTGATGTAGTTTAAAACCCAGAGAGAAAAGTACAGTTGCCCCCTCAGTCATTCCTCCAACACCTAAGTCCAAATGAGGAGTTAGCTGACATTTATGCTTGTTTGGAGCAAGTGTAAATGTTGACGTCTAGAATCTTTAAAGTATTCGGGCCCAATAATTGAAAGGCATTTGCACAGTTTACAGCCCTGTAACCCATGTAAATGCCTTAGACAAGAATATTCAACGGCACCTACACAGTTAGTCCCGTTGAATATTCCTCTCTATGTCCCCTACACACTGATGCTATCGGGTTAGTATGGGGGCATGTTAGTGGTATGTTAGAGGTGTTCAGAAGCAGAGTGGAGGCAGGGAGTCCCAGTAACCGGGTGGCGGTGATATTGGACCTGTAAGAGATATTATCAGTAGCAGATAAATACACATGTATAAATACTCGGTAAGTTTTTTCTGAACAGGTACCAGCCTTACAGAACACTACCTGGTTAGCCATCTATGGCTAAAACTAGGTGAGCTTTTGGCTCAACTAGTTCTAGCTGTGGATGGCTAACCGGGTAGCAGTCTAATATCGCTGCCACCCGGTTAGGCTCTGTGAGTGAATCCTCTCAGTGTCTAACCTGGATATTCAATGCTGTGGCCACAACACTGAATATCCAGGTTTAGAGTTTAGCAGGCAGGGTTATGCGCTGACATGGCGCATAGCCTGCCCAACTGAATATCGGGCCCTTCATGTATAGATCCAAGATGGCACTGTAAGGGTGCATCAGATTTGCTCTGCTATGCCCTCTGCCTGCAAATATGGGCAAGAGGAAAGGAAAGGGAAAGCTTACCCTCCTGGAGAGCTCCTCTTCTGTTCCCTTTTGTCAGACTACACTGGATGCTTTTGGCGTACCCCCAGCATCTCCGGCATCGACCTCTCTGAGTCTGTCTGGGAGGAATCACCTGGGCAGCAGCGGAGGGGTTTCACTAAACCCCATAGCACAGATGCCGGCTTCTAACCCTAGAAGCGTTTCTGCCGCTAGCATCCTGGGAGCTCCTTGGATTGGTTGCTCATGCTGCTCTCCTGCCAGGAGGAGCTCCAGTAGAAGATTTGTCTCCCCTGCTGGAGGGGACAACAGATGAGATGCCAGTTGCCCCATGGAGAACCATGGAAATCATCGCACAGGAGATGGGTGAGACAGCTTTACAGATTGGGGAATATGAGGTGCAAATACCAAAGTCAGTGACAATGGAGTCACTGTGGGATGTGATACAAGGTTTCAATTCCTCCCTTCAGTTTTTATCCACTCGTCTTGTGTGAGATTTGACTATTGTGTCCTAAGTTGTAGTGGATCACTATAAGACACTGGATTCTTTAGCAAAGAAAATGGATGTTCTCGAGTCAAGAGTAAGTGATGTGCAGATTGTAAGGGGTGTGTTGGTGAAGGACAGCAGTATTGCTTTTCGGCATATGGAACATCTTGAGAATCAAGTTTGCCATAATAATTTATGTTTGCTGAACTTTTCCAAGTCTCCCCTTATATCACCTATTGAGATGGTCAAGAAATATCTGACTGAGATTCTGGGTATCAATCTTGGGAATCTCCCTTTTTTGGTTAGGGCTCAATACCTTTCCCCAAGTGGTGTTTTTTCACCTGGGGCAGGGAGCCTCCGTCGGAGATAATTTGACAGTTTCTTGAGTCCTCCTTATACTAACTTTTGCCTTGGAGTTTGTCTCTAACTTGGTATTTAAAATTTATTTTCATTATATGAATAAGCCTTTTTTTGGCTCGCAAATACGTATTTTTCCTGACCTCTCAAGAAGCACACAGAAGCGGTGTCAGAGTTTCCTGGCTGTGCGCCCCAGGGCCTTGGCTTTGGGGTTGCAATTTGTGCTCCATTTTCCTTGTATTTATATTATTGTTTGAGGGTAAAACCTTTACTTTCTTTGAGCCTAAATTATTTGCTGATTTCATTTGTGCAGGGGAAGAGAATGGTATCCTGCAATCCGCCCCACAGGCACTGCTGTAGTGACCCTTGTGGAGATTTGCTGCTGAGAGGGGGCCCTTAGGTTTATTTTTTTATGTATGATCTATGATTCTTGGATATTTTATTTCCTATATTGTGGGCTAACAGTCTGTTGTATTTAGTATTACTCTATTTTCTTTTGGGGGTTTTCACCATATGGGATGTTTTTCTTGTTTCCTTTCACTTATCTTTGGAAAGTGTGAACTTTGATTTTTACACTGTGAACTTTGATTTTTAAAAAAGTATTTATGTATTGCCAATGAAAAATCAGAAATACATGCATGCTTTTTAGGACTGCCCAAGTGATGCATATAATATGACCTCCTCAAAATTGTGCTTGCTGCAGATATACAGGAGTAAGTAGTGTTTTTTCTAAAATCAATATTTATGTGCTTAAGGTATACATAAATGCTGATATTTAGACATGCAAATGCTGTGCAAGCCTTCTAAAATGACCTTCATACTCGTGTAGAATGACATGACTTAAAATCTCTCTTTCTTGGCTCACTAATAGTCTTTCATACTATGTGTAATTTGAACTGGATTATTAAGAGGTGCTAGTAAAGGCATGTTAGATTGGGGAAGAATACAACATGTAAACATAGTATTTTCACAGGTAGATGTGCTGTTTTATCCCTCTTACCTCCCTAAAGCAAAGAACAAACACAGTACTTAACCACTTTCAGTGTGTATATTTTCAAACAGAAAGTACTTGAATATGTGAAGTGACATTTTACAAATGATGTCAACGTGCAATCTAAGACGTCCAAGCTAGAATGTCCAAGTTCAGGCATGATTTCACAAATGTGAACATGTTTGATATGGACGTCTGCAGGGGTGTCTACATAGAGCTCCCCAGAATAATATTCCAGAACCTGGAGGTCTACAAACAGCCTAATGGTTAGAGTAGTGGGCCAGGACTAGGGCCTGATTTTCAGTTATTAATGCAGTTAGTAGAGCTGCTAACCATGTTAATTGAGGTGATGGGATATTCAGCAGCACTAACATGGGTAGTGCTGCTAAATATTCATGACTGCAGGGTCTACACGTCCCAATGCTAAGCGCTTAACATTGGGGAGAGTTGGGGGCATTCTAGAGCAGAGTGGAGGTGACACGATCCCTAACGCAGGCAGCAGCGATATTGAGCCGTTGCTGAGTTAGTGATATGTGGCAAAAGTCAGGCGCAGGAGACCCTGGCCTACTTTTCACTGCATATTGCTAACCAGGTAGCAGCTCAATATCGCCACCTCCCAGTTACCAGTCGGTCTATGCAGCAAACCCAGATATTCAATACTGGGGCCGGATATGACCCCGGCATTGAATATCTGGGTTTAATGTTCAGCACTGGTGGCTAGCTACATTATCTGCCGGCACTGAACAGTGGGCCCATAGCTTCTAATCCACTTGGTCCTTTAAGTATACTTTAGCACCCCTCTCTCATTCAAAACATATGAGTGTTATTTAAACATGCCTTAAGGAATCACTAAAAGGAATATAAAAAATGCTAAGACCTGTTCTATTATCAAAAGATTTTACGCAGACATTTAATAGGAAAAAGTAAAAAAGAAAAGTCGGTCTGTAAATATAAAGTAAAGGTTAAAGAATTTTCCCAAATCTCTTCAGGAGGTAGATTTATCAGGTCTAGTTTTCAGAACATCCATTATGAGTATGCATGAGATAAGTTTGCAAACATTGCAAAGCCAGTCTTTAAAATTCTATCTCATGCATATTAATTGTGGCAATCCTGAAAAGCTAACAAGACAGCTATGACAGCTTTCCTGCATAATTACTCTTCCAATTATGAATGCAAGTATTAAATCAGTTTGTGATTCCCTGCTGATATATTTCAAAAACCTACGAGGCATCACATTGATACATCTGAAATGTGAATATAAGAGAAAGAGCTAAGAAAAAGCATCAGAGAAGGATTTTTTTTTAAATGCACATCTTTTATTTCAAATACAAAAGAAAAAAATGAAATGCTCTCATTTAGAAAAAGAAAACCATCCTGTCTTCAAAGACTAGTAACATTGGCATTTGCACTCTCTCACCCCCAACACCTGAAATAACTCACTGAACAAGGGTGCATGGCAAAAACCTTGGCTAAAGCTTTATTCCAAACATCAAACAGTTAACAATAACATATTCCCAGTCCACAATATTTATATCTCCCCCAATATCTGGCTAGTTGGTGTCGTCTTAGCCAAGCTTTATCCTTTCTTTCTCACCTCTCTCCTCCCCCCCCCCTTAGCCCTCCCCCCCCCCAGCCTGCGGTATCACCAGGCTGAAGCTTAACCCCTACTTCCAGAGCCTTGTTGTGACCAGTTGCACAGATAGCGCTGCCGCCCATGCTGTGGGATGCCCCAAAGCTTCCATCCCTTGTCCTCCTCACCGCCCTTCAGGGATAAATCAAGCCTGTGAGGAGTGACCAGCTCATGCCATCCTCCACCCCCTAAAGTTGCAGCAATCCTCCTCCCCCACAGACCCCCCAACCAACCCAACCAACCATACCCATCCCCAACCGCCACCCCCATACAAAGGTGGGTGGGGGGCTTTGGCCATCCAGCCCAAGCCTTCCCTGCCGCCCTGCCTAGTGGAGCCATGAGTCTGCACCTACCCTCAACCCACCTGAGCCCTCTCCTTTGTCCTTGTAACCGCTCCTTCTCCCTCCACCCTCATGATCCATGCCTAAAATGGGGGAGAGGGCTCAGTCCAAGTTACAGCCCCACTCCCGATTCACCCCCATGGTGGGGGGGGGGGGGTGGAACTGGGGCGCCATTATGGTAGTTCAGTCAAAAACAGGAAAGTTGATATCTTGGACAGTCTAGCTAGTGCTGCAACTTTAAGGTAAATTTTGAAAAGTCATTTACCTGTGTAAAAAGAACTTTGTGAAACATTCCTACTCCATGTGCAGATAAAAGTACTTTATCCACTGTCTAGGAGCTGGGTAAGTCCAGAGAAAGCAAGAGTTTGGATAGTTTTATCATTTCAAAACTATACGGCCCTTTTATTAGCGTGAATGGAACAATTAGCATGTGAATTAGCATGTGACAGCTATTAGCACCCATGCTTGTGTGATAGTGCAGGCTAATACTATGTTATGGGGTGGGATGGAAATGGGCATGGACTGTGCATTGCAGCTAACACACATAAATATAACAGGTACTGTCACCGATGAAGATAAATTAGATGCGCTTATTGCCTCCTCCTTACTTACCAGATGGTAAAGTATTTTTCAGCAATTTAAGCACTTACCGCATGGTACAATATGTGCAAAGGTTTACTGCACTTTAGTAAAATGGCCTTTGTGTATGCTGCTTTTGCTGGAAGTTGGAGTTAAGCTTCAGCCTGGTGATACCTGTAAAAGCAGGTTCAGATCTTTATTGATATTTGCCCTTCAGGAATTTTCAAAGAGAAAGTGAATGCACTCATCCACACAAACTTTGCATCTGGCTACACAATTTTGAAAATTACCCCCTTAAAGTGGAAAAGTAGAAAAGCAGAGCTTAACCGTGCGCTCTCCCATCTCTTCCTCTTTCTCCTTTTTCTCCTGACAGGTGTCACCACAGTCCTCACTATGACCACACTGAGTATCAGCGCTAGAAACTCCTTGCCAAAAGTGGCGTACGCGACGGCCATGGACTGGTTCATAGCCGTCTGTTACGCCTTTGTGTTTTCTGCGCTGATTGAGTTTGCGACCGTGAACTATTTCACAAAGCGAAGCTGGGCCTGGGAAGGCAAAAGGATGTCAGAGGGACAGGAAATGAAGGTAAGATCTTACCAGAGACTGGTAAAAGGGAAATGCAACATGAGAGAGCTCAATTGAGACCAGGAGTGGGTAACATGCAGCCCTGCAGACTTACAGAGGCTGAATGGTATGTACTGGAGTCATCAATTTAGACCTCGACTGGAGCAGTTCCCAAGATGTTTTATCAGTGTAGACATTGCTGCTGCATTGCTTTATTTCATGCGACTGGACTCGCTTTTACTGGCTTTTTATAGTGATTTTTAGTTAAAATCTTTATTGTTCTGTGCATGTGCCTCATAATAGGAATCATGCGGTGTCTACTGTATTTAATGAACAAGACTATGAATACAATCCTGTCAATCAGTCGTCATATTACCAACTTCATAATGCTAGTCAACAGTTCCTAATGCTGGCCAACTGTGTCAAATCCAGATTGTCATTTGATTGCAACATCACTGTTTTCAGACTATGTCACTAGAGAATTTATTTATTTATTTAGCTGTATTTATATCCCGCTTTTCACCGGATAACTTAGATAGAATAACTTAGATTCAATCATAACAAATATTCCTGCAATTATTGTTCAAAGCAAGAGAAACGCCATAATCCATAATGGTACACAAGGCATTTTGGTAAATACTGGTAAGAGTGAACTCTTCAACCAAGTCAGGAAATACAGTGGTGAGCACCTTATCTTAAAATCCCCATGTTATCCGAAACCTACAGCAAAGGAAACAATTGCTGAAATGTAAACAGCAGTGTTGCCGCTTCTTGCCTAGGTCAACCCAACCATCAGGCAAGACAAGACAGTTGTCTAGGGCAACATCTTCTGAAGAGTGGAAAAGAGGAGCAGTAAAAGCAAAACAATAGATTCTGACAGCCAGAAAAACTCAGAGACATCAACACATTCCTTTACCTGCAGGGAGAGTGGGCACACATATATGTACAAAGCAAAGTTTAATATATAAAAGCACAATGGCCAATTATGCATTCTTAGAGGATTCATACAGACGTGATGTTGGGATGATCATAACTGTTAAGCTTAATTATCAAATCTTTGGTGGGGGCTGAAGTTTGTCTTAGAGGGCCCAGCGCCCTTGCACCAGCCCTGTTCTTGCCTACAGATCAGGGAAACGGGATGGCCGTGCTGCTTTCATCTGTACCATATTTATCAGCTTTGGCATTTGTTGGAGAAGAATGATTCATTTACTGTGCTTCAGCCTCGTTACCAGCAGACTGAATTTACTGCAGTGCAGTCTTGATCAAGTTTCCAGCTGATCGTGTTCATATATTGCACTGATCAAGGATACTGTGGCCCATCTTATGACAGGCTTGGAGAGCTGGCAGAAGATGATGACAGTGTTAACTATACTTCACTGGCCCCCCTTGTTGGTTTCTGGAGGAATTTAAAGATGTAGTGGATAGCTTTGTACATGGTGTTCTAGGCTGCCATTCAAAATGCACTTATATTTTAGAAAAGGCCTGAGAAATGCAGCATTTTTCTAAAATACAAGAACTGCCATACTGGGTCAGACCAAAGGTCCATCAAGTCTAGTAGCCTGTTTCCAACAATGTGCAATCCAGGTCGCAAGTGCCTGGCAGGATCCCAAAAAGTACATATATTCCATGCTATTTATCCCCAGAGATAAACCTTGGATTCCCCCCAAGTCTACCTTAATAATTGTTTATGGACTTTTTTAAACCCAACTACACTAACTGTTTTTATCACATCCTCCGTCAACAAATTCAAAAGCTTAACTATGCTTTGAGTGAAAAAAAAATATTTTCTCCTATTGGTTTACTATTTATTTATTTATTTAACAATTATTTCTATACCGCTCTTTCCCAAGTATCAAGTGCGGTTTACAATGAACAGTATGTAATATGGTATGGGTAATATCATACCAAGTCATTTTACATAGAACATAGTATATAGTAAGTTCATAGCATGCCCCCTGTCTTTGTACTTTTTGAAAAATTAAAGAACTGATTTGCATTTACCCTTTGAATTACAATCATGATATTATGGACTTCTATCCAGGGGTGGCCCAAGCAGGGTGCGGGGCCATGTGCGGAGATTAATTGCAGGGCCTCATTTGCATAATGAACCACATTTGCGTAAATATTTGCATAATGTTAACATGCATTTATAGTAAACATGCCTCTTATTGAGTGTCTGAATAAAGAAAGACTAACAGATTTCTACATTACTATATTGCAGTGACAACCACCAGGCCCATTAGGAAGTACTACAAACACTGATCATTTAGAACCTATAGCAAATCCACCGTATCATAACAGCACTATCAGGACTCACAAAGCACCAAACCCTACCTATCAAAAGGCAACACTGCAGATATTAAAACTAGTACATCTCAGAAAATACCAATATATCTCACTGTGGGAAAGAGAACAAGTGGGACTGTCAAACAGAAACAATATAAACAGAATACCTCAGCTTGATTACACATGCAGAATACAAAGGACAAGGGATCACAATTTAGAAATAGGAAGATGATAATTAAACTGGGAACCCCAAAAGCCAAAAATGAAATGTGCAACATTGGAGAAATAAAACTATAAATTAATTTCCGCTTGCACTAAGCAAAAACGCGAAGATGTTAGCAATACACACTTCCCAGACCTGACATATTACATAGTAACATAGTAAATGACGGCAGATAAAGACCAGCATGGTCCATCTAGTCTGCCCAGCAGTTAATAAATTCAAAATTAAAAGTAGTTTTCTACCTTCTGTTTGGGATTTTATTTTTCAGCTGCAATTGCTCCAGTCACTTTTTTTCTGGTTTCTTCGTGTCTTCTACAAGCTATCCATTTGTCCTTTCTTCTCTTTTAGATTGTTTTCCATTCTCTCTATATATCTGCTTTAACAAACTGATCTTTCCCCTTTTGCTCTTTCCCCCTTTTCTTTCCTTATTCCTTATCATCCACTCAAATTTCACCCTTCCATTCTCAATCCCCACTTACTCTCCCAATACCCAGCCCATTGTAGACTTTTCTTCCCTCCCACACAAAATATCTTTTCCCTCTCCATTCTCATTCCCCATCCCCAACCCTTTCTAGTCCTCCCCCAAAATCATCTCCCTTATAGTTCTAGACCCACCCAACATCTGCTTCCTTCTAATCCCAATCTCCCAAGCCCCCACATCAGCCCATTTCCAGTCCTAGCCCCCCATATGCTTTTTTTCCAGTTCCATTCCAGCCCCCATCAGCTCATTTCCACTCCAAGCTCCCCATCAGCCAATTTCCAATCCTAGCCCCCTTGTCAGCCCATTTCCAGCCCTATTCCAACTCCCCTCAGCCCACTTCCAGTCCTATTCCAGCCCCCATCAGCCCATTTCCAGTCCTATTCCCCCATTAGCCATTTCCAATTCTATTCCAGCCCATCATCCATTTGCAGTCCAAGCTTCCCTCATCAACCCATTTCCAGTCCTAGCCCCCCATATGCTCTTTTCCAGTTCCATTCCAGCCCTCCATCAGCTCATTTCCACTCCAAGCTCCCCATCAGCCCATTTCCAATCCTAGCCCCCTCGTCAGCCCATTTCCAGCCTTATTCCAGCCCCCGTCAGCCCATTTCCAGTCCTATTCCCCCATTAGCCATTTCCAATTCTATTCCAGCCCATCATCCATTTGCAGTCCAAGCTTCCCTCATCAACCCATTTCCAGTCCTAGCCCCCCATATGCTCTTTTCCAGTTCCATTCCAGCCCTCCATCAGCTCATTTCCACTCCAAGCTCCCCATCAGCCCATTTCCAATCCTAGCCCCCTCGTCAGCCCATTTCCAGCCTTATTCCAGCCCCCGTCAGCCCATTTCCAGTCCTATTCCAGTCCCCATCAGTCCATTTCCAGTCCTAGCCCCCCATATGCTCTTTTCCAGTTCCATTCCAGCCCCCCATCAGCCCATTTCCACTCCGTTCCCCCATCAGCCAATTTCCAGCCCCCTCATCAGTCCATTTACAGTCCTAGCCCCCATCACAGCCCATTTCCAGTCAAGTTCCCCCATCACAGCCCATTTCCTGTTCTAGCCTCCCCACCACCATTACAGCCCATTTGCAGTCCTAGCCCCCATCACAGTCCATTTCCAATCCAAGTCCCCCCATCCCAGTCCATCCAGTCCTAGCCCCCACCACCATTACAACCCATTTGCAGTCCTAGCCCCCCATCAAAGTCCATTTCCAATGCAAGTTCCCCCATCCCAGTCCATCCAGTCCTAGCCCTCCCATCACAGCCCATTTGCAGTCCTAGCCCACCATCACAACCCATCCAGTCCTAGCCCCCCATACCATCATGACCCATTTGCAGTCCTAGCCCCCCATCACAGTCCATTTCCAATCCAAGTCCCCCTATCACAGACCATCCAGTCCTAGCCCCCCATCACAGCCCATTTGTAGTCCTAGCCCCCCATCATAGCCCATCCAGTCCTAGCCCACCCATCACAGCCTATTTGATGTCTTAGCTCCCCATCGCGGCCCATCCAGTCCTAGCCCCCCCTCCATCATGACCCATTTGCAGTCCTAGCCCCCACCCCAGACAGCCCCACGGCCGTCTAAGGGATTGCAGAGGGAGCGGCTGTATCTGTGAAGCCGCGCATGCTGGGAAAGGTTAAAAGGCATTGCCTTTAACCTCTCCTGGCATTCGCGGCTTCACAGATACAGCTGCTAGCGTGAGGTAAAAGACTTCTCACACCAGCGGCTGTGCAGAGGGAGCCGGGGCCTCGCGTGGGCTTCCTCGGCTCCCTCTGCAGCCATCCAGTGTGCATTAATGGTGTTCGTGCAGGGCCCCCTAAAGCACGGGGCCCTGTGCGAACAACATTATCACACAATGGACGGGCCGGCCCTGCTTCTATCATGTCTCCCTGCAGCTATCTTTTCTCCAAGCTGAAGAGTCCTGACTTCTTTTATCTTTTCTAATAGTGGAATTGTTCCATCCCCTTTATCATTTCAATCCCTCTTCTCTGTACCTTTTCTAATTCCAATATGGGAGTCTTTCACTAATGGGCACTAAGGTGTTGTACCTAATGCATGATTAACGCCAAAATTATGGTACGTTACATGAACACCCCGCGTAAACTAACAGGGGTATAGAAAGCATTTCCCTGGCAGTTAACATGGAGCCTGTCCCATAGCACATGCATTAGTGCAGATGCACCTAACACCAACTATTGAGGTGGCATAAAGTGAACCCATGTTGATGCAGTTAGCATATGGTGTTAATACAGCACTAACTGTGCCAAACTCATCACAACCACTCCATGCCCCTACCCTGCCCACTTGTGCCTCTGACATGGGTTGAATAGTTAGAGAGGGAATCATCCTGTGTTTCCATGGCCCTGCAGTACCTGGCAGCATGCATTCCAGCACGCCTTTAGCATATTCCAGAAGCAGCCCTCTATATCTTCTCTGAGACACAGTGACCAGAGTTGCTACAGGAGCATGAATAGGTGCACAATGGGAACAGCCATTTTAGACAAAAATGTGTTCAAGAAGGAATAGCATCACTAAGAGGTTTTCATGTTGAGTAGCGTTACATGCACTTGTAAGTGGTGATTTTGCTACTTTTATGCGCAATGGTGCCTCCTTCATATGCATGAGTGGATTTTAGAAATATGGACGTGCATAGGCTACTGATTAAGGAGCTATCCTTTCCAATTCAATCATTTAGAGGTGATTTTGAAGTCCGGAGAAGTAGGTCTCAAGTTTTCCCCCATAGCCCAGATCAAAATGAGAAGTTAGCTGACCATTTTACTTGACCTGGAGAAATTTTCCTTGATACATATGTTTTCAACCATTCTAAAATACATATATACCCAAAGTACACTAAGAACCTGCCATCTTGAAATCTTTGTCGAGATCATGTATAATTGGTGCCTTTTTTAAAATTACTATTAATGGGGGTAATTTTATAAAGACTTGTTTTTTGTGTATATGCAAATATACTGTGTAATATGTCACTTATAAAATTACCCCAGGTGTAGAAGTATGGATATGACAAAGATGCATTGAACTTTCACACCACCCAGGTGTAGGCGTGTTCAGGGGAGGAGTTTAAGATGAGCCTGGATGGAGTTGTGATATAAGCACATATATTATAAAATATGCAAATATGTGTGTACTTAGGGAATGGTTACTAAAGTGCATTAGAAGTGAACATGCACAGTAAGTGCAAAGGCTGTGCACTGTTGGGGGATGGCCAGCATGTTCCCTACAGTTCTTTATCATGCATTCCTGTCATTTGCAGTTGATGCAGGTGCAATTAACATCTTTTTAAGAAGGCATTTAGAGCACCCATGTTAACTGAAAAATTGACAGCATGTAGAAACTGCGGTGCACTAACTACGATATGCAGTCCACACCTACTCTTTGCCCATAACCCACCCAGTCTCCACTCCATCTTGCGTTAAGCACTTAGTACCTGATTTTTATACACTGGCTGTTTTTAGTGCATTGTAACCATGAGTGTGGGCTATTAGCCCATGCTATAATGTACATAAACCATTTGCAGGGCTGATGCAAGGACTGGAGGCACCCTAGGTAGGCCCTGACGCCCCCCGCTGACCTCCCCCATACCCATTGCCACTGCTGCCACCTCCCTCCAGGGCTGGAAGTGGCAATGGCTCTAAAACCACAACATAGTACTTATCAACCATCTCCAGTGCATCATAGTTTCTCTCTTGCACTACCTGTCACTTCTGCCCCCCATTCGATGCTGACTTCCAGTTTTGTATAAAATAGAAATCTGCATCAGAGGGAGATGGAAGTGATGGAGAGAGAAACCGTGATGGAGCCCCAGAGGCGGTAGGTAAGTGCTGTGTCGCAGTTTCAGAGCCATTGCTGCTGCTGCCAGCCCTAGAGAGAAGTGGCAACTGTGGCAATGGGCACCAGTGAGTGCCCCCCAAAGGGCCAGAGCTCTAGGCAACCACCTAGTTCACCGAATGGCAGTGCCGGCCCTTACTGTTCATAAACAGATGCCTCTATGTAAAAACATTTACACTTGCTTGTGTCTCCACGGCTTTAGGTTAACCATAATTTTTGTAGGAACCGTGTTAGTATTTTATAAAGACGCATATAGTATATGTATCATATGGGCTTGGAATAGGCAAATGTTTATAAATGACTTGCCAAATGTGCATTTCAATTTCAACTTAGAAATATGCCTTATTCATATGCAATCAGCCCATAATGCTTCTAAAATCACCTACTTTTTGTTTTGTTTTTAAATCATTGAGTGGGTTGAGGTTTGTTCTAAAAATTCATTATGTTGATATGAGCCTAAACTGGCTTTGAGTTCATCTTGAGGTGCTTTCTTAGCAGAGCCTTCGCTGAAAAAGATTTAGGGCCTGATATTCAGCAGAGACGGCTAGCGTGATTACAGTGCCTAGCCGTCCCAACTGAATACTGTTATGTGCAATCTCTTCCTGACTGCCTGGCTGGGGCCTCGGTTCTTGGTTTCCTATCTCTGATCTTTAGAAACAAATGAGACAAAATGAAATGAAAACAAAACACACAGAGTTATGCCATAACAGAAAACTACTAAAGCTTTAGTGAGGAATTCACAGGCCTGCAAACCTGAGCAGTCTCCTGTAATCCCTACCTAGCTTGGCCGCAACACTTTCTTTTATAAGGAAAAACTGCCACATTGTACAGTTTTGTCTTATCACTCTGCATTATGCTTTTGCTTCACTTTTTGTTTATCTATATACTACAGATCAGGCTAAACACTACAGGCCCGATTTTCAAAGACATTTACATGGGTAATTTCCCTAGTTACCCATGTAACGGCCTTAACTGGGATTTTCCAAAGGCACTGACACGGGTAGTGCCTTTGGAAAATCCCGGCTAAGTCTCTAACACACCGAGATGCTATGTAGTTAGCATTGGGGCGTGTTGGGAGCGTTCCAGGGCAGAGTGGGGGTGGAGGAAAGGGCTAAGTGGGCTTTTCCTCACCTATCTTTCAGGCGCAGGGGCTAAGCGGGTAGCATTGAAAATCACTGTCAGCGGACAGGCTAAGTGCTGATGCGGCGCATAGCCTGCCCAACTGAAAATCAGGCCCTACATGTTTCATGTCAAACTAAGTACAGACATATCGCTAAACTTCTAATCATGGAAAAATCCTACAAAAAAAATATTTCTGTCTAGTTCTCACAAACATCTGCAAAATACAATCTTAGCTTGTATTATACATATTCTACTATGCTGTCAGCAAAATTCAGGCTGTTTTCATCCTTCATATTTTTGAACCTTTCTCCAGTAGCCCTGTACCCCACTGAGCTCCTTTCTACAAATACTAAACCCATATATTCAATGCTGGCACCATATGCGGCCATTGGCATTAAATATCCAGGTCAGCCACGGAAGCCGGAAGCTAACCGAGCAGCAGTGATATTTAGCTGCTTCGGTGGCAAAGGTTAGGAGAGCTTTCGCTGTGCCTAATGTTGGCCCCTGAGGGATAACTGGAGAGTGGCTGAATATCACTGCTGACCAGTTATCCGTGGGTACTGCCCCCGAAACACCCCAATACTAACCGCGTAGCATCGAGGCATATAGCAGAGGTACCCGGGGATATTAAGTGGCACTAACTGTGTTTCTGCCACTGAATATCCCGCTTAGGGGCATTTACATGGTTTACAGGTCTTTGAATATTGTGCCCTTAGTTCATAAAAATAAGATCTGGATAATTTAGAGAAGAAGGGGGAAATATTCTAAGATCTTTCCATAACCTGAAAACTGTGTAAATGCCCTTGAACTGGATATTCAGCAGCACTAACACCGTTGGCTGCAGAACCCAGAAGCTAAACCATAAACCATTATTAAGAAGGGACCCAGGATATCAGTGCTTGACCCAGTACAAGCATTATGGAACCTGTGTCTTTTGGGGAAACTGCTAGGTACGTATGATCTAGATTGGCCACTGTTGGAAACAGGATACTGGGCTTGATGGACCTTGGTCTGACCCCGTATGGCATATCTTATGTTCTTATGTTCTTATTTTAGCCGCTGAAGCTAACCAGGCAGCAGTAATATTGAGCCGCTGCCCAGTTAGCTTCTGGGTTCTGCAGCCAATCTGGATATTCAGTGCTCCTGGCAAATTATGGCCCCCAGCACTGAATATCCGGGATTAAAGTTCAGTGGTGATGGCTAGCTGCTTTACAAGTACTAGCTGCCATCACTGACCCTCCCCCCCCCCCCCCCGAAGTTATTAATTTGCAGTAAAGAATCTCAGAAGCTGGATTATTCTTCTCCTCAGGAACATCTGGCTGCTAAACCAACAAAAAAACTAAACTGAGCTAACAGTATATTTAGGTGAAGCCATTAAGCACTACTTTAGCATGAATATAAAATCTTTTTAGCATAGTTTTAGTGCATATGCTACTGTACACTAAAATATTTGAAACACACTGCAAAGAAACTAGAAAATGAGATTTGGAGAAGAAGAGAAAGCAGTTTTGAGTAATTTTGGCCTGAAAGAGCTGCAAACTGGGCAGATTTTCAGATTGTTCACAATTAATATTTCTCATATATATAGTACTTAGGGGTCTTTTTACTAAAGGTAAACATGCATTAATGAAGTTAATGTGAAGTAAAGTGCCCTTGCACCATTAGAAATGAAAGGGTCATGGGCACTTATTGCGTGTTAAATTCATTAAGATACATTAAAGCCTTTAACCCTTCACCACACACGTGGGGTCATTTTGACCCCAAGCCTTTTGTTATGTCAAATTACTGTACTTATTTATTTCAGCCATGACTTAAAACTTCCGGTAGCTTCTCAATATTGACAGCCATTGAATTTCCCATAGAGTGTTATCATTTAATCGGAACAGTAATTTTATGTTAACATTTTTATGGTGTATATACCTATTATACACACCTGGGGTCAAATTGACCCCAGCTTAGCGAAACCAGTGTTGTCAGAATTCGTGTTGTAGTTATTATTGTTAATGTATCAACACTGTGGCGTAGGTCTAATTTTACCAAGGGCTTTGTTCCCAAAAATGAAAAAGTAATGTGACCCTCACAATGTGGTAAGAGTGAATCTGTGTAAAATTAACTGCAATTATTCATCATTCTTATCACAGTCCTTCACTATATTCAAGAAACAATGGTCTCAGACTGAACTGGGCAACACTTCTGGGTATTACTTCCTAGAAGATTCTGCCCCTTTTGCATCAATGACCAATAACTGGTTCTCACAAAAAGGACTCATTGAGCAGATTTATGATCATGAAGATCAGTCTTCACACTTTCTCAAACATGAATGAAATAAAGAGATTGTGCTTTTTTTTTGCTACCTCATAGGTACCATCACCGCGTTTCAGTTCTTCAGGGGGTTTATCAATTCTTGCAATTACAGTCTCTATCAAGAAAGGATGCAAATCAATGACTAATCCATAATGTGTACCAAAACAACACAAATAACGGAATGCCACAAATTGACTAGCTCTTACCAAAAAATTGCTTGTAAACTTGTTAGCGGCAGGCAGCCATAGGGCTTGAACTCTGTCCAAGGTTAATGTTGCTCACTTGGACGCCGCGCATGCGGTTTAGGAAGTCAGTTAGAAGTTAGGTGATTTAAATAACTCCCAGAAAACATGCCTAAGCGTCTGAAAGACGTCCATTCTCTGCATTCTAGTTAAAAGCATACGTGATTTAAACTACGTGCAAGCGCCCCATTGGGGCAACTGTCTTTAATCTGTAGATCCAGATTTGTTCTTGAATTAACAGTGTTTGTGCTCTGGATTTACCCAACCTTCCAACAGCCACAGAAACAATGCCAAAGCACCGCAACTCTTCGAATGTATGATTTTGTTGCATACAATGGGTTACTAACGGAGCCTCTAATACTTTGCATTTAAGTCAACTACGATGTTCATTTATACGTACTCGTAATGATCGCATGGTTTTACCAATGTATAATAAACCGCATGGGCAACGAATCCCATACACTACATGGTCAGAAGTGCGGGAAGTGGAACTTCTTAATGTATAGAGGCGTCCATGATATTCAAAACTTGTGATCTCCTCGGAGGTGGAACAAATGTTGCATTGACCACATCTTGTGTGTCCTAATTTCTCTTGTGGTGTATCTGTTGTTGTCGGTCGCAAGCGTGCCGGACTAAGTTTTTCCTTTAAATTTCGATGTCTCGTCCAGACACACCGTATGGTCCGATTTTGTAAACCTGGGAGGGTACTCAACACGTTCTGATGACGTTTAATGATGCGTTTGATATCTCCACTGATTGGGGAAAATCTGGTTATAAAGTTGATGTTAGAATCATCCAAGTCACCTGTTTTCCTGCGGGATTGCAATAGTAGCTCTCTGTGATTGAAGAGTGCTCTCTTATAAGCCCTTTTAATAATTGGTGGAGGATAACCTTTGCGTAAAAAATCTTGTTGTAAATTTTTTGCCTGCATTTTATAATCTTCCACGCTAGAACAATTTCTTCGATAGCGAATGAATTGAGATAGAGGTAAGCTATCTTGTAACTGTTTAGGATGTTTACTTTGATAATGAAGAATCGTGTTCCTGTCAGTTGTTTTTTTGTGAACAGAAGTAACCCAACCATATCTGCTCTTTTGAACTACAGTATCTAGGAAAACAATTTGGTGCTCATGAAAAGTATATGTGAATTGAATATGGGTGTTCACACTATTTAGCCAAGTAATGAAGTCTTGTAGTTCCAAAACCATTCCATTATTGTTAATGTGGCATTGCTAGGCTATTTCATCTGTAGGCTACTGTGATCTTCATGTGAAATTAAGGTGACATTTTTTAGCGTTTGAGTTCATACCAGGCATGTGTTCGTATAGACCCATTCATTGCTGTTATAGAAGTAATGACACTTTACTGCCAACATTGTTTCTTTTTTCTGAGATATATTTGGTAATAACAGTTATTTATTATGATTTCAGTTATTTTATTGTTCCAAGGAACTGTTTTCATCACAGTTTGTTTTTTGCAAAGAGATCACACTAGTGAGTTATGTTCCAAAGAAAAACAAAACTGTCATTGTTTTGAGCAGCATGCATCATGACAAGGCGATAGATGACAAGGATGAAAAGAAGCCTGAGATGATTCTGCACTATAAGTCTAAGTCTAATAATACTAAGTCTGGAGTAGACAATCTGGACAAGCTTGTGCATACTTATACATGCAAATGTGGCACTAGAAGATGGCCGTTCTGCCTGCTGATGAACATGTTCGATGCCGCTGATGTGGTAGCTTACATAATTTGGATGCAGCAAAAACCCGAATGGCAAACAGAGGTGTCCCACAAACGGCGACTGTTCCTAAGAGAACTGGCAAAGGAGTTAGTTCAGCCACAGCAGACATTGCAATTGCAGAACCCAAGAACACTTCAGAAAGGGGTGCGGATCTGCATGCAACTACTTGGATTCAGCTTACCTTGTCCTACAGGCTGTGAATCCAGAGGGGCACGATCGCACTGCCAGCTTTGCACGAGATCATCAGATAAGAAAACATCAAAATACTGCAAGCGATGTGGTACAACCATATGCCCAGAACATTGCCAGATGTTATGCAATGAATGTGCTGACTAAAAAACGACTAGATAGATTATTATATTAGGGGTGTCAAGACTTAGGGGTATGTTTACTAAACCGCGTTAGTGCAGTTCGTGTTAGGAGCCGCGGTAATAATCAAAACCCCCAAATAAGGAGATGGGCGGGACATGGTAATACCTAACGCGCGTTCCAAAAACTAACGAGCGATACAGGGCGTGGTAGCGCGTCACCGCGCGTTAAGCATAAGAAGCCACCCAGACATACATGACCGATACAGAGCTGTAGCACAATGGTTACTGCAGTGACTGCTGATACAGGCATAATGGGTTCGAGTCCCCAGGGTGCCAGATGCATAAGACTGGCTGGCGCAGCATCCTGTACATTATATAGTGAGTGAGGGGGCATGTATATGTTTTGTTTGTTTTGTAGGGTTGCTAGCAAACATACTCACACAGTGGCGTACCCAAAGGTGCTGCAGAAGGCACCCCATAACGCGCACCATAGGCTACATTATAAAGTGGAGTGTCCGCTGAGGCACATCAAAATGTCCCCCATAGAGCATCCCATAAGGGAACTTAAAGGGAGCCAGATAAGGTGACACATGGTGCGCCCTATGAGGCTCAGTAAGGTTATATTACGCTGAGGGGCTGTCGCTGGTAGCAGTCATGTGTATTTAAAATATATAATGCAGCAGACAGCCCTATAAAAGGAGTCCACTGTGGGTCTGAACCCATGACTACTGGCCCCACAGGCAATGAAGGAACCACTGGCCTGCAGCCCCATAGCTGCTAACAACCCCCTGGCTGTCTACTGAAGGGCAGCAGGACACCACCCTAACTGCCTGCTGTGTTGGCTAGGATCTGTACCAATGCAGGCATACCCATGGTGCACTGCACATGCAGACCAGCAGTCCAGAGATGAACACAAGAAGGGGTACGTACCCACATAGCCCCCTGGTATGGTAAGGTGAAATGACTGTGTGCGTCACTGTCACATAGTAGCAACAGACAGTATCCAAACAGGGTGCCCCATAAGAAGCTAGAAAAGGTGTCTTTTAAGGCAGACTGATCCTTAGCACAATGGGTAAGACACTGTCAGGTGGTGCAGGGTCTGTGAGTTCAATTCCCCCTGTGTGCCCAAGGACCAAAGCTGCCTGCAACAGTACCCTCCACAAACAGTAGTCACTCATATGTAGAACCAGTCACCCCTCTGTTTAAACCATAGATAACCCCATATTTTTGTCGGACACAAAGAACCTGAGAGGTGGGAAAAAATGCCCACCTCCCCTCGTTGGGAGTGGCCGTTTAATCCAGAGAGCCTCAGCCCCCAAAGGTAGAAAACAGTGTGAATCTGCAGCCAGAACCGGGTGTGTGAAACGTACAAAGTCAAATATATACACAAATCATTTAATAAAGGAAAGACAACGTCAAACTGTGCTTGAAACAATGCAGGGGACAACCCAATTGTCCTGCCATTGGAATCCAGCAGCAAACACCACCAGGACATGCTTTGTGTGGCACAACTATGGGCCCTGTACTAAGTGAATGTGTCCCTGCCAGGTGGGCGTATCTGTGGATGAGTGTGTGTCATGACCCCCATACTAGATCAGTAATGTCATAGGTAGTCTGTTTTGTACGTCCAACAAGTTCTGCTGGCAAACACCCACTCACAGGGATATAACCCGAAGGTGTCATATAGGGTAACCTTTTTACAGCCACACCAGAGGGCAAAGGCTAATGTGCACTGTCTGCCACAGCACCCTATAGGGCGTTTCACAAAGCGCCCCTTAGGGCATGTTATAGGGTCCCTGATGAGTCACTGTGAGGAGTCTGCAGTGTGAGGGTTTTGCTGCTGTCAGCACCAATGTAAAGCAAGATAACAAAATGCCCCCCAAGCTGCGCAAAATGATCCACTGTGTGTTGAAACCCATGACCTAGGGGCCCCCCAAGCATGGAAGCAACTATTTGCTCATATTGCCAGTGCAAATAACACAGTCCCAATAATGAGGTGGCCAGCTCCTGGAGCAGAACTGTCAAATGACCCAAACACCCACACCAAAACCACAGAAGTTGCACTATGTACATACAAGGGATGCCTGACAAGGAAACAAAGCAAGATCTCAGCAAATAAGGGCATATGGCAAACACAATCAAGACCAAGGCCATGATCATTACCAAAAATATAAGGCCCAATAACATCACAGACCCCTTGCCAAAACTGAATGTCACTGGCAAAAGCAAGAGCAAAAACACACATACTATGGTTAGTGTGCGCAAGAAAATGCAGATGTCTGTAACACCTGAACCACAATCCCCTGACTGTGCACTGAGGGGCGCCATGTCGTCACCCAAGGTGCCTGCTGGGGTGCTAAGGATATGGGTGTATGCAACAGTACCCATGGTGCACTGCAGATGCACAGCAGCAGTTCCGAGATGACCATAGGAGGGGGTAGGCACCCCCACAGCGCCTGGGCCGGAAGGGAGAAATGAATATGTGCGCCACTGCCATAGAGCAGCAAAAGACAGTAGCCCAACAGTGTGGCCAGAAGAAGCCTGAAAAGGTGTACCAGTACGGTGTCAAGACAGGTGTCCAAAGCTAACTGCAATATGAGGTACATAGGGATAGGAGAGTGCTGATGGAACCGTGGCCCATAGGACAATATGGCACGGTGCTCCAAAAATGGTATGTTTGCAAAGGTCAGTGTGCCCTAGGGGCTTCAAGGTGTGCCTGGAGGGTCTGCAGGACCTGTGTGGAACAGAGACAGATGTAGTACAAACACCACCTAGAACCCACAGTAAAGACAATGAACAGGCGACAGATGGAGGGCGAGTAGGGAGTTAACAGACCCTCAACCCTGACAGCATCACACGTGTCTGGCAGCAGCGCAGACAAACATGGCGGTAGCAGCAGCATCACAGCAAAGGGTGTTGGCACCCTGGAGTACCGGAAATACAGTGTGTGGCAGGTGAGGAGAATATGTGTCCCCCAGTGGAGGGTGAGGTGGCCAGAGGAGTGAGTCTAAAATGCAGAACAGGCACAGGACCACCAAGCAAAAAGAGATGCTATGCAGACAACGGTAGCAGGGTAGGATACGGGGCAACAGTCCACAGCAACATACAGGACACCTCACACCACAATGATGCAAGTAGATGGACCAAAGGATGGACAGCAAATGTGATCAGGATAATATCAGCGGCCAGGATGTAGAAGCCAAGAAATGAGTGTTACAGCGACCACAGGTACCAGTGCGGGAAAGGCAGAAGAAAAGAGGAACAGAGAGAGTGCAAAGCTATGACCACTAGGATGGAAAGCACTGCAGAAAAGAAATGACCACAACAACACCCTGAGGCACACAGAAATGGATGCAGACAGGATCACAGCATGTCAACATCCAAAACCACAGCTGCGTGTCAGGAGATGGAACCACAGAGCGTAGGCAAGATGCAGTACACATGTGGAGGAGGGGTCCACAGCCAACAACACAGTCCATAGGTGGGATGGAAGACACATATGAACAGGTCCACACACACACAGAGCAGGAAATATAATGTAGTGTAAACAACATGCAACTGATCAGGGGAGTGACACATGAGGGGTGGAAGGGGATAGGCCAATGGAGGGCCATGTGGATGGGCTGTGGAAAGGGCAATGGACTGAAAGAGGAGCATGTTAATGACCAACAAGATCAGGGATGAGGCCCAGGCCAACCCACATCAGCAGCACCAATGCACAGGTAGCCCAGCACATGCACCACTCCAGGAGGAGAACTACAATTAGTCCAGACAATGTGGCACAGGGGCAGCAAACATGCCACACAGACATGAACAGCTCACCCAAAATCAAAAGCCCTAACTCAGCAGACGTTGCAAACAGACAGTAATATGTGAGGTGGAGGGTCTCACCATGACATGTCCGCACAGTGTATGCACTCACTGTATGCACACCAGACACCATCCCCAGCAAACAAAAGACTCTGGTGAAAGCATGCAGAGTGACAAGGCCACATGCCATACCAACAGTGACGGTTCAAAAATCATCAACCCATGTACAGCTCATCACCCCCCTACTGCAAAAAACGAAACACCCAAACAGGTCATGGCAGCAACGGCAGGCAAGTCACCGCAGGAACAGTAACAATAGGCCAGCAATGAGTCAGAGAAAAAGGCCTGTGTCCAAAGTGCAGAGGACTATCTCCCTGTGTCACCAACATCCAGGAACACGCTCACATGGGTGCTGTGGCCAAGCACATATGGATGACGGGATCACCAGATGCAGTGGAGCACATGTGTCAACATTGTTGTCTGTGTCCTGTGCGAAAAGATGCAGATATCAGGTAAGGGAATGGCACACCCACCCACGACCCCTGGAGGACAGAAAGGAGACACACACATAAAAACAGCAACACACAGAATGCATAGATAGCACCACATGACATGGCCACAACACTGAGCACAGTGCACATGGACCACTGAAGGAGATGTCCCTGAAGACCAGGACACCATCCCAATATGTTCATGTAAATGCACATGACACGCATACACCCCAGGGGTCCAGAGCATGTGCAGCAGCGGTGGCACACAGAGATAACAACGAAGGACATCCTGATAGCAATAGGCAAAATGCAGCATCAGCACGTGGTGTATGTCCCAGAGGATGGAAGGTGAGGCCCACCTGAAAGGTACACCAGTGGCCTGACTGGGAATGTCCGTGTCAGGCAAGAGCACAAAGAGCCCCAATAGCGGATGCAGACACCAATGGACGGTGGACATCACCACGTCTGCATGGGTAGCTGTGAGAGGAACATGTCCATGGTGCAGTGTGTTTTGCGGAAACACAATGTTGATGTACATTGGATCACCAGCAAAACTGTGACCCATCTGAGAAAAATATATGACACATGTGCACAATGTACATTAGCCCACAAGCAGAAGGTAACAGAGGGATGAGGGAACATAATTGGAGAGGTGGCCAAACACATCCCTACAACACAGATAGGCAGGGTAGCACATACTGAACGGTCATGTAGACAGGTCAATCAGAAACAGTAACATACACAGTGTGATAAGGTACGCATGCCAGAAGGTTCAGATGGCAGGACCCCCAACACTGAACGACAAATGGAGACACACAGCACAGTACATGCATGAGTGGCACAAATCTGTCAAATGACCCAATGGCAGTGGCTGTTCAACATACCCTCCAACAATATAATGTCCTGTGCCCGAGTACACACACAGCCGCACAATATGTGTCTAAGATACACCATGCAGACTCCCAAGATGTGAACAGGTAATGGCCACATGTGTGACAGATGGAAGCTAAGGGTGATGGAGCAGTGGTTCAAAGACATGTGCATCACCATAGGAGCAGTGGAGAGAAAACAACATATATGTGTCTAGCCGTGATGACAGCAATGCAATCCTCACTATCTGCCAACTCACCCGAGTCAACAGGAATGGTGCATATATACTCCCCACATGCAGCACAGCCTCAGGCAGCATAGTAAGGCAATCCGGGTGGGCCTGGAACACAGAAGCTCATCCTGTGGAGCCAAGAACAGGACAGAGATATGGAGACATGAGATGGCAGTGCTGCACAATCCTCACACCACCTAACACATGGCTAACCCAGAGATACATCCCCAGCACACCCATAACTTACAGGTAAAGATCTCCTCGATCAGATGATGCCTGGCTGCCATCCCCGCACGTGTGTCACCATGGCCAGGTGCAGGAGGGCACACAGGATCCACCCCGAGATCCTCATTAATATCGACTGGAACATTGTGCCTGAGAGCAATGTTGTGGAGGATGCAACAGGCTATGATGATCCTTGCCACAGTCAGCGGTCCATACTGTAAGGCCCTGCCAGTCCTATCCAGACACCTGAAGCGACTTTTGAGAATGCCAAAGGTGCGCTCAATCACTGAGCGACTGGAGGCATGGGCCTCATTGTACCGTATCTCTGCACCTGTCTGAGGGAGACGCACAGGGGTAAGCAGCCAGGTGTGACACCCATATCCTGCATCACCTGCAGAAAATAATGGTGCAAAGTCACATGTGTGCTGAGCCACCAATGGAATGACAGACGTAGCAATACAGAACTGGACAGCCGAGAGGCCGTGCACACAGATATGAGGCAAACGCAGTGCACACAGTGGTAGTGCATCAGAGGCTGTCGAGCCCAGGGGCAAATGACCATGACATGCCGATAGGGGCAGTGCACACCCATGTAACCGTGTCACAGGACATGTGCCAAAACTGTGGCAACAAAGAGCAGTGGTGGGAGCTGTGAGGCAAGATGTCGAACATTGTCAAATAGCACCCGGGGGTGCAGGGATACACAGGTGTGCAAGTAGTTGGCTGGCCTGATCTGGCGCATACACAGCATAAGCCACTGGGATACATTGCGTGGGTGGTGTGGGGGAAGCAACAGGCGGTGGTGGCAGGGGACCCCGAAGATGGTGGCCAGACATGCAGCAGACATGTGTCATAGCTGAAGCGCCCACAGCACATCTCACGTGTAGCCCACAGCATGCCCAGAGAGAGAAGGTCGCGTATACAGAATGACCACCACGAGGATGGGTCTATGCCCCCCCCCGAGGGTGGCACACCTACAACCATGCAACATATGGGCTGCCCAAGTGACTGACCCCACTGGGAGACATGTGTACAACTGCCAGTGCAGTATGCCTGTGCCCAGATGTGGAGGCCATGGGCATGTTGCATGTGTAGCTCACAGGCATGGAGGGGACACATCATATGCAGCACGGTTGCCCCTGGACACAGTTGCTCAGAATAAAGAAGGGCAAGGCCACGGAAAAAATGACACCACATGGCCGCTGGGACACACATGTGAGAGCAAACAAACACACATGGTAGACAGAGAGATGGGTGTCAGTGAACATATGTCTGTGACCAAGACACCAGTGACACGGCATGAGGTAGTGAGCCACACCCAATAGTCTACACCCAGAAATAACCCCGCAATGTCAGGCATGCAGTGGACAATGGTGACAATGCTGTATAGACACCCACCTACAGTAGGTGCATGTCATACACGTTGAATACCCACCCAGCAGGACATAGTCACCATATTGACCAGCCTCAAACTGGCCAAACACTGCCGAGTTCTGCAGGATATAGGAGTCATGGGCAGACCCTGGAAACTGCGGAACCACATTCAGGATACGCATACTTGCATCACAAACAACCTGCACATTGAGGGAATGGAAGTGTTTGCGGTTGCGGTACACAACCTCCCTGTCGTGTGGCGGGACAAGGGCAACATGTGTGCAATCTATAGCGCCCATCACGTGTGGTATCCCAGCAATCCTATGGAATGCCTGTGCCAGGGCCGCCCAATGTTGCCTCCCGTTGGGAATTGCTATGTAATTCCCAACCCGGCTGACCATGGCACGCAGTACCTGGTGGAGACAGCGGGAGAAGGTGGGCCGACTCATCCCACCCACTGCTGCCACCAAGGATTGGAAACAGCCAGAGGCAAAGAAATGTAGGGCAGCCAGGAGCTTGGTCATACCTGGTATAGCATGTGACCGGGCAGTCAGGGGCTCAAGGTCAGATCTGAGTTCCTGATAGAGCTCCCTAATGGCCCCTGTGTCCAGCCGGTAGAGGGAGAATACCTGGCCCTCTCTCAGGTCCTGGAGCAAGACCCTGGGCCTGTAGAGACGCCCCAGGCGGTGTTGTGCTTCAGCACGCCTACGGCGCCGTTGGTCACCCACACCCGCCTGTGCAGGCCCCACAGCTGCAGTCCTGAGTTGCAGTGGCATTGCACCCATGCCCAGGGCCGCAGCCCCAAGAACAACATCTCCCTCCTCCGGAAAAAGCAGGTCCGCCAGTTCGACCAATGCAACCACTGCACCACCTGCATGCGCAGTCTGAGCCATGATAGACACAGGTTGGAGGATAGCTGGGTTAGAAATAGTGGTGTGGTGAACTCGGCTGGGAAGTGCTGGAGGCATCCGGGGTCATTTCGGTGGCCTCAGGGACTGCTATTGAGTGCAGCGTGCTGCATCGGGTGTTGGAGATTCCCCGGACTATCTTACAGGCAGGGGAGAGTGAACCGCAGCTGTGAGAGGACCCCCCTGTGAGTTTAAAAGCTGCCAGTTTGCTGTGTATCACCTGAACTCGGCTGGGAAGTGCTGGAGGCATCCGGGGTCATTTCGGTGGCCTCAGGGACTGCTATTGAGTGCAGCGTGCTGCATCGGGTGTTGGAGATTCCCCGGACTATCTTACAGGCAGGGGAGAGTGAACCGCAGCTGTGAGAGGACCCCCCTGTGAGTTTAAAAGCTGCCAGTTTGCTGTGTATCACCTGAACTCGGCTGGGAAGTGCTGGAGGCATCCGGGGTCATTTCGGTGGCCTCAGGGACTGCTATTGAGTGCAGCATGCTGCATCGGGTGTTGGAGATTCCCCGGACTATCTTACAGGCAGGGGAGAGTGAACCGCAGCTGTGAGAGGACCCCCCTGTGAGTTTAAAAGCTGCCAGTTTGCTGTGTATCACCTGAACTCGGCTGGGAAGTGCTGGAGGCATCCGGGGTCATTTCGGTGGCCTCAGGGACTGCTATTGAGTGCAGCGTGCTGCATCGGGTGTTGGAGATTCCCCGGACTATCTTACAGGCAGGGGAGAGTGAACCGCAGCTGTGAGAGGACCCCCCTGTGAGTTTAAAAGCTGCCAGTTTGCTGTGTATCACCTAAACTCGGCTGGGAAGTGCTGGAGGCATCCGGGGTCATTTCGGTGGCCTCAGGGACTGCTATTGAGTGCAGCATGCTGCATCGGGTGTTGGAGATTCCCCGGACTATCTTACAGGCAGGGGAGAGTGAACCGCAGCTGTGAGAGGACCCCCCTGTGAGTTTAAAAGCTGCCAGTTTGCTGTGTATCACCTGAACTCGGCTGGGAAGTGCTGGAGGCATCCGGGGTCATTTCGGTGGCCTCAGGGACTGCTATTGAGTGCAGCGTGCTGCATCGGGTGTTGGAGATTCCCCGGACTATCTTACAGGCAGGGGAGAGTGAACCGCAGCTGTGAGAGGACGCCCCTGTGCAATTTTCTATAAAAGAATTGCCTTTCCATCCGCGGAGCGTGATTCGCGGAGCGTGGTTCGAAGGGGCGTGTTCAAAGGGGCAGGTTCTGCCCCTTTGACGCCCCTTCGACGTCACCGCGACGTCATTTAGTTTGTTTGTTTTCCTATTGGTTGTGTGCTTCTTGGAGTTGGTAGAGAGGCTTTCTTTTGGTTTTTCTTTTAGTTTAGTAAGTGTATTTGTTCTCGCGTTAACCTTTCTTTCCCTGTGACCATGGGGAAACGAAAGGGTAAAGGTAAAGGTGCTGCTGAGGGTGATCCTGCTGGTAGTACTAAACCAACGGGCCCCTTGGATAAGCATTTTACCTTGCTTCCTATTGCCCATTCATCTCCTGAGGGCGCTTCCCTAAGCTCAGGGGGAAGGTCTCCACCACCATGTCCTTTTACTACTGCGCTTCCTGCTTCTGTCGGGGGGTCTTTTGGAAAGGTAAGAGATTTAGATGTTTCCTTCTCCTTACCTCAACCGGTTCTCTCTAGTGGTTCGGGAGTTGCTCCTGCACTCACGACTATTGGGTCTGATGAAGAAATTACCTTGAAACATGTTTGGGGGGTTCTTAAATCTATTGATAGTAAGATATCAGGTACTTTTGATTCCTTGGCAAAATTTTCCCAAGAGACTGTTGTTTCTTTACAGCAGTTAGATAGTAGATCAGTTTCACTTAATACAGCTATTTTAAAATTGGAGGGACAGATGGGTTCTGTGCATGCTGCTCAGGCAGTTAGTATAAAGGACTCACTGACCCTACATAATAAATTTGAAGCGATGGAGAATTTAACACGTTCTTGTAATTTGCGTTTCTTGAACTTTCCTATTACTAAACTCCTCACTCCTAAAATCTTATTGGATAAGTACCTTCAGGAAGTCTTACTAATCAAGGAACCTATTTCTGTTTCTCAGATATATTATATATATCCCCTAATCTTAAGAGAGTTAACCCAGTAGAGGGGGAGTATGATGTTATTGAACCTTCTATCACTAATCTCACTGCCTTTCTCGAAGACCCCCAAGACATAATTAATTCCCGTTCTACCTTGTTGGTGACATTTTTGTCCAAAGATATTAAGCAATGCGTGTTGCGTGCCTTTTTCAAACACAAGACTGTTAAGTTTTGTGGTTATCCTATAAATGTTTTTCCTGACGTTGCACGCAGCACTCAGCTTAGACGTAGGCAGTTCCTGGCCCTTAAGGCTCAGGTCCTGTCTTTGGGAGAATCCTCCTTTTTTCTTCGCTTTCCATGCAAGTGTGTAATTACTTGGAAGGAGGTTTCATATATTTTTACTGAAGTCACTCAACTGGAATGTTTATTGTCTGAGAAGCGGAAAGCACTTAGTGAAGTACAGAGCACCCAGGAATAAGTTGTTGTCTCCTTTTGTGGGCCTAGTGTCTTATTTTCCTGAATATGACCTGATTTGAATGTTTCAATCGAGTTCCTTGATGTGGGCTATATCAATGTTTTGGTTTATTTGTGGATGTTTATGCATCTGATGTAGCTAACTATTTCTGATTTTCCTTTATTGTATTACATGACTGTAATGTTTTGAAACTAATAAAAAAAAAAAAAAAAAAGAAATAGTGGTGTGGGTGGGGATGGACATCACATGATCGCCACACACCTGGGGGAATAGAAGGACCCAGAATACAGCAAACATAAGAGTTACCTGTATGAAATGGCACCGCGCGCTGTGTCGCGCGTTCCCATAATGCACCCGCGGCCAATCATCTACGTTTCACACTCATGTACGTGAGTCCCAGAGATGTTGCAGGGTGTACATAAACTGCGTATCACACTAGAAACCACACCCAGACGCCAATATAGGAGTGACATACAATGCATATGCCCATGAGCAGGAAACAGAAGAGGCGGTGCAACGCGCGTAACGAAGCGTGCAACGTCTGAGTGATGTCACGTACACGTCACATAGTGCTGCAGCATCCAGCGCTACTACTAAGGTGCAGATAAACAGCAATATACCAAACATGGGAATATGTGGACCAGCATTACACACAACGAAACTGTATTAAAGGGACGTGTAGGCGGGATCCGTGAAATGGCACCTACTGCCTACACGAACACATATGATGTCACTTCCTGCGCGTAGCAATGCACGTCGCAATGCGCCTCGCGGCACACGTGGTTGTGCGCGTGGCTGTGCGCGTAGCCAACACCCCGCGACCCACACCCCATGAAAACCTATATGTATGATTGGCTCTGTATGGCAAACCCCCGAGCACAACCATACGCGACAGTATGGAGCACAGGGAGACAGAGGAGCAGGAGCATCCAGTGGACCAGCCCACCCACCCATCAGCACAAACCATATCTGGCCAGGATGAGGTGCCAGGCCCATCTGGGGTTCAGCAAGCTCCAGCTCCACATACAGGTGCAGCTGGGAGACCATGCCAGCCCAGGGTCCCCGTCCCAGCAGAGATACGTCGGAGGGCCGTACGCTTCAGCCAGCAGGAAAATGATCTCCTGCTGGCAAACATCTTGGAGCAATATGATCTCCTGTTTGGGCGCCAGAGCTCAACCCTCACTATAGCTACACGCACCAGGGCATGGTGTGAGGTCCAGGCAGTGGTGGCAGCAGCAAGGGGACCACACCGCGACATCGAGAACCTTCGAAAAAGATACTGTGACATCAAAAGAAACATAAGGACTGAGCTTGTGCGGGAGAGACGTGGGGCCCAAGGCACTGGAGGGGGCCCAGCTCAGGTGGCAAACCTCTTGGACCTGGAACGACTCCTGGCCAAGAGACTCGGGCCCATATATGTACATGGCCTACCCGCTGCATTGGACACAGCGCACCCACAAGCAGGTAAGGGGGGAGTGCGGACCAACTGTGGAATATAGCACAGACACATGGTGTGCGCCACAACATAGGGGGGGGGCAGTATGTGGCTGTTTGGGAATTGGGGGGCAAATGAGACACAGAGGCAACATCCATTCAAGAGCCACGGTGGGGGGGCCTGTCTATGGGTGGCAATATGAAGTGAATGGGAGACTGGGCAGGGGTGGCAGACCCACAGTGACAGCAGAGGGTGTCGACATGTTGCATGGCTCACGTCGCAGGGCTGGCAGGGGTACTAGGGCCACACGGGTAAGGAGATGGCCAACCGGAAGACACACTGCACCTGCCTAGGACATGCTGGGTGGGGGCAGGATGAGGGTGGTGATGGCCTTGCCTGGGGTGTGCGTCAGCACCCAGGGGTGGGGGAGGCCTGGGGAAGCGGGGCACAGGGGACACTTGCATGGGGAGTGCACAAACATAGTGGGCTGCCACTAGATCCATGGCCCAGACACACGTGGATCATCAACCCACAGATGCCTGAGGGGGTATGTGATGGGGTGGGCAGGCAGCGAGATCCCCATCTGATGTATGTAACCCTGTGGCACCCAGGTGATGTCAGCGCCATCGACGCAGAGGAGGAGCCACAGGGCGTGCCAACCATGGGACCATCAAGCCCTGTGGACACTGATTCTGAGGTGGCCCATGTGGGAGACGAGAGGCAGGCTGCACCCCTGGGTGATGGGGACATGCAGGTCCCACGAACAGCAGACTGGGACTCTACACCCACCACTGCAGGCACTGGGGACGGGCCTGCGGATGTAGCAGCGCAACACCGCAACGAGGCACTGGCTGCTGTGGCCGATGTCATCGGGAAGATGCAGGCCCACTCAGCAGCAGCCCATAGAGATGCAGAGGGTGAGTGTCCTAATCTGCTATGGTTGATATGCCCCTGAACAGGTGTTGCTGTTTCCCCCATCTCACATTGTACTATGGCCTCTCCCCACAGGTATACGGCATGTACTGCGTTCGGTGGCCCGGACCCAGCAGCGCCAACTGCGGCTGACAAGGCGCCTGCAGCGGACCATGTCTGGGATCCTTGCTCATGCCGACCGCATGGCCACGGCGTGTGAGAGGATGGCTGACGCCCAGGAGCAGATAGCAGCAGGCAGGGGGGCAGTAACTGTCCATCTGCAGCAGCCACAGGCAACAACACCACTTACACCTGCAGCAGCAACAGCACCGGCAGCAGGGGGGCGACAACCACCAAGGGTTGGGCGGGGACGCCCAAGGGGTGGCAGGGGGAGGGGAAAATAAAGGGCTACACAGGTGGCCAATGAAGGTGACATGTGCTTCTTGTCTCATTTGTGACACAACAATCACACCCCCCACCCCACCCCCTGGCCCATGACCAGGGCACGACACGGTGCCACTGATGTCATTAGCCATTGTCCCCACCCCCTTCAGCCATGTCCACCATGGGTACACAGCCAATCCCATAGGCTGCAATGCTGGACTATCACTCCCATGTCGTGGTGGCTTGCATTGTGTCGTGGGTGCCCAGGGACCCCGAGGGCCAATACCCTGTGGAGCCCTCACCCACCATTAGTCTCTGTGTGGTGTAGGTGCACTGTATGTCCTGCATGGGGAGCCACATTGGCCGCTCCCAGCACGCTAAACAAGAACAGTATGAGCACTGCACATGTCACGTACTCCGGTTCACATGCTCCCACAGACATCCACCTTGGCGCAACCGTCACACATGTCCACTGTGGCCCCCTGAGCACAGCCTTGCAGCTTCCAACACCTTAGGGTGACCCCCCCGGTAAGGGCTACCCATCACCCTGTGCACCAGTGGCTGCAATATACACCTACACCCCCTTGCCACCCATCAGGCACATCCCAATGACACATTTGCCTCCATAAGCTACATCCAGCAACTGTCATCGGTCGCACCATCCACATTGCGCTCCTCACCATCCACAGCCACGCCACACTGTGCCACCCCTCTGGGCATTATCCCGCTAAGCCCCTGTCCCCACCCTCTGCTGTGCCCACCCCCCGACCCCCACACCCCTGTGAGTGCCACCACCGATGGCCCAATGCACTCCACTGACAGTATACTCTTGCACCCCCTAGGGACAGCCATTACACCCATAACAACATACAGCAAGGTGGTCATACGTCTCACAGCGGATCATTGGACCATCCTGTACCATCCCCCATTCCCACCCTGCATGCTGGTATACGTGCTTGCCATCTAGCCAGCTGTTGCCGGGCCCTACACAGTCACAGCTCGCAACACCGCTCACTCCCCCCCCCTCAGGCACCAGCTTCAGCAACTCCTGAGGTGCACCCTCTGTGTTTCCACCCTAACCCCACCGCTACGCATACACCTCAGCCGTCCTGCCTTTGCCACCACAGGCCAACAATATGGGGTCATGCTGGATAGGATACACAGGCCGTCTGCCCTCCCCGCCATATGTCCCATTGTCACTCTGTGCTGTGTGCCCCACACCTTCCAACACATATGCTGTTGCATGTCACTCATGCACGCCACTCTCCACCCTTCTCGTTGGCCCACCCTCGCAGCAACGTAGCTGTGACATGTCTGGGGGGGTGCTCTCACCGCAGCCCTTACCTGTTCCACATCCTCCCTCGCCTCTCAGAGTGAACACTGACACACCCATCACTCGCACAGCACTGTCACCTAGCAATGAGGGACATCTGACCACCAGGTTCATATGTGGAACGTCGAACATTTAAAACATATTTATATCTATAAAATATTTACAACATGTGAACTGGGACACACATAGTCCATCATTGTTACATAGTATATGATGGCAGCTAAAGACCAGCATGGCCAACTACGCCTGCTAGCCACACAGCGTTGGCCACTCCCATCCCTGTGGCCATTGTGATGGAGAGGCAATGGCACGGTCCGTCACAGGGCAGGTGTGCCATGTGTGTCCACACACTACACACCCTGGGGACCCCTGTCGGATGGTGGCTGTCCGGGTGCGGCACCGACAAGGTGCTCATCGCGCTCACGCAGATGGTCAGCCACCATGGACAGGGTCGCCAGCACCTGCCCCTGGATTAGGGTGAACTGCCTCTGGGCTTGTGCCTGGGCACGCACAGCCGCAGCCAGGTGCAGACCGCACATGCAGCCGCACAGACACACATCTCCCCGTGTCTGTGTGGCTGCATGCACGGCAGACCTGCCTGCGGCAATGTGTGGCAGACACACGTCCAAAGGGCGTGCTTCGCCATGATCATGGGGCAGGTGGCTGGTGCCCCCATTGCCCTGTGGCGGAGCGTGCCATTGGGGACCTGTCCCCCCCCCACCCACGCTGTACAGACCCTCCCGCCCCCCTGCCTCCACCATCCTCCCCACATCCCCTTCCCCTTCCTCCCCCACCTCCCCCTCCCTTTCCCTGCCACCCACCTCCTCCCTCTCCCCTCCCCTTTCACCCACATCCCCCCCTCATTTCCCTGATCCCCCAACTCCGCCGCATCACTCACCATGTGACCCACATCCTCCCCATCCCCTCCCATATGCCCATCATCCTCCTCATCCCCCTCCTCTCCCTCGTTGGGGCATGGGGATGCACCCACGTGCCCTCCTTCGCCATCCTCGGGTGCCACTTCTGGTCCACCGCCCTGCAGGCCCACGTGGTCATTGTCCTCCTCCCGGGCCGCTGCAACATCCGGGTCCTCCGGCCTCGCTGGCTCAATGGCTGCACGTGCATCAGCTGTGGGAGAGGTAACACATGTCATCCCCTGGGTACACATCATATTCCGCAGTCACAGTGGTCCTGTGGTTCCACCACTCGGTGCCCTACAGGGCCATGTCCCAGTACTCACCATTCTGCTGCGCCATCCGTTCACGCTGCACCCTGGCCACAAATCTCGGGTAGCGTGCTCTTAGCTCCCTCGCCTTTTTGCGCAGGTCCTCCACCTGTAGGGGTGACACCAAACATTGCCCTTAGCTACCGCGGGGACACGTTGGGGTCCCCTCCCTCTGCAGCTAACTCTCTCACTTCATACAACAAGAGCCTGCCCCTATTGGGTGAGACACTCATGCCCCATGCGTTCACAGGAGACAGCCCCATGTGTGGCCCACGCACACGCCTCTCAGGTCTGTGTCCCATGTGCCCTGTATGTGCACCCCAGCGTACATGACACGTCACAGCTCTGTGTGCCACCTACACACATCTGCCAGTGCCAATCAGCCACTGTTGGGGTGGGAGGGTGTCACCTGCAGTGCTCCCTGCAACATCTTAGGGCTGTGGTTTATCTTTTGTGATCACAAACAGGGCCTGTTCCCAAAGGTACCAGGATGGTGCAGGGAACCCTCTCTTGGGGCCTGCATCATACCAGGGCTGTGGTTTGTCTTTTGTGATCACAAACAGGGCCTGTTCCCAAAGGCATCAGGATGGTGCAGGGAACCCTCTCTTGGGGCCTGCATCATCCCAGGGCTGTGGTTTGTCTTTTGTGATCACACAAAGAACCAGTTGACAGTGGACAGGGATGGGTAGGGGTGCCCTCATTTGGGGCCTGCATCATCCCAGAGCTGTGGTTTGTCTTTTGTGATCACACAAAGAACCAGCTGACAGTGGACATGGATGGGGAGGGGTGCCCTCATTTGGGGCCTGCATCAGCTTAGAGCTGTGGTTTGTCTTTTGTGATCACACAAAGAACCAGCTGACAGTGGACAGGGATGGGGAAGGGTGCCCTCATTTGGGGCCTGCATCAGCTTAGAGCTGTGGTTTGTCTTTTGTGATCCCACAAAGAACCAGCTGACAGTGGACAGGGATGGGGAGGGGTGCCCTCATTTGGGGCCTGCATCAGCTTAGAGCTGTGGTTTGTCTTTTGTGATCACACAAAGAACCAGCTGACAGTGGACAGGGATGGGGAGGGGTGCCCTCATTTGGGGCCTGCATCATCCCAGAGCTGTGGTTTGTCTTTTGTGATCACACAAAGAACCAGCTAACAGTGGACAGGGATGGGTAGGGGTGCCCTCATTTGGGGCCTGCATCATCCCAGAACTGTGGTTTGTCTTTTGTGATCACACAGAGAACCAGCTGACAGTGGACAGGGATGGGGAGGGGTGCCCTCATTTGGGGCCTGCAGCATCGGCGGATGTATTTTGAACTTGTGTTGGTTGACAGGGGCATGGTGCAGACCCCTCTTTGCCTGTTGGCCTGAGAGGTGGGACTGGGGTTTCCTGTGGATGGGGGACATCCCTGGCCTGCAAAGGCACCCCATACCATACCAATGTGGTCTGTGGTGCACTCCTGCCATGGTTGCAGCTACCCCCTTGGGGCTGGGGGGTCTTTTTCTCGGGTGTGTGGCTGACTTTGCTACCCGCCGGATGTGACAGCACCTGCTATTCCCTGGCAGTGCATAGTTTCTTTGTGCTTTGGTTACTGGGTGTTTTTTGTTTAGCCTCATCATTTGGGGTACCTGTCCCCATGCACTTACCTCACGTGGGTAGTCAGAGCTCCTGTTGTACCTATGGGACAGGCGCTCCCAGGCCCTCCTGACCCTTCCAAGGTTCTGCCTCCTGGATGAGCCCGGGAAGAGCCGCTGCTGGCGGAGGCAGAACAACTCTGTCAGGAGATATAGATCTCCCTGGCTGAATGCTGGCTTCCTGGACATGGCTGCCATTTGTTCCGACTGTGTCAGTGCTGCGTAGCCACGTGCGTTGCTGGGGGCGTGGCCACATGCGTTGCTGGGGGCGTAGCCACGCACAGAGCTACATGCGCATGTCATGGCGCTTGAATACGTGCGTTACTGCGGGCATAACTACGTGCGTTGCTGCGGGCGTGAATACGTGCGGTGTTTACGGCGTGTGCGTGCGTTACTACGTGCATTGGGTTTCTTCTGGGCACTGTACATTTACATATCCCTGGGGGAATATTGCACCTGGGATTGGTACTACTATCTCTGATTGTGTTGGACTATTACCTATGGGAGCCTGTGGGCATGATCTACACGTTAGAAACCCCGCTTCCTCATACCTGTGCTACATTTTGCAGCATCAGCATCATGTTTCATACCACCTTCTGCTGCACACACCTCACATCAGGGTCCATTCACATTTCATTGGGCAGATATGTCCTCCAGGTGGGGATGTCTTACACATTTGTAATGCCCCTTCTGTTTAAAGGGATTGTGGAGGGTGTGTGGTCAGACCAGCACAGAAAGAGTCCCTGATTGTCTATACGTCTGGGTGTTATGGGAGGCTATGGGGTGCTTGTGTGTATTGGACAGAGGTACCTCATTGCACCACACAGTCCATCTGCAGGGATTCACAGGGTTGGATTGGAGCACTCACGCCCATGATGCACTGCACATGCAAATCAGCTGTGTTTAGATGGTCCTATGTTATGGTTTCCCCCCCCCCCCATCTCCTCAGGCTGATGGTGGTCCTGACCATGTGCAACTCCACAGCAGCTCGCCATAGTAGGGGGAACAGACCATGTGTGGCACTGCTACAGTGTATCCACAGACAGTCACCTTGTGCAGGTACTGTGACCACCGTGAGTTTGAGGTGGGGTGGCCAGCAACAGGTCCACAGCACCTTTCATGACTGACACACCCCAGGTACCCATCAGTGTGGTCTCTGTAGTTCCATTTGACGCACCATGGTTACACCGGTGACCTGCTGCATATCTCGCTCATGTGTACCTGCAGTAATGCATATCTGGTGTGGGTGGCAACAGTACCAGCGGAAGGGGGGGGGGAAACAGGGGGCATGGGGGGGGTGACTTAGGTGACACCACACAACCCCCCCTATGGGGCTCATGATGCAGGACAGGTCCACCTCACTGCAGTGGTAGCTGTAGGGGGGCCCATCATCCCCCGTCCTGTTGGGGAACAGTCCGAGCGCTACACATCCATTGGGCAATAGTTGACAGGCTTGGGAATGCCCACATACTCCACAACAGTTTCTGACACTCTTCAGCAGCACACTTTCAGCCGCTGCACACTGCGAGGTGTTCCAGCACGACACATACTAGCTGCAGACAATCCAGCAGCTAGTCCAGGGTGCATGGTCCTGAATGGGATGCAGGCACCCAGAACAGGGGTGTCAGCATACACACCAAGCAGATAGGTTAGTGATTGGGCCCCACACAGGGACCCATTGATATCACATGTGGGAACTGCCATAGCGCACTATGGGGGAACCTAGCCCTGCAGTGATCACTGCTCATTCAGGGTGAGTGTGACCTCCCAGCTGGACATGCTATGGCCACCCTATTTGTGCAAGTGGTGGCCAGAGACTACAGTGTCTGCACCATTGCCCTATGCCTTATGCTGATGCAGCCAGGTTGGCCACCCTCTATGGCCTATTCCCAGGGTACCTTGCTCCTCATTATGCACATTGGCAGGCCTATACTGGCAACAGTGCTGGCACTGAGGGCTGTTTGCCAACACAGCACACTTGATAGTGGGGCACACACTCCCCACACCTATGCCAGCATTGTGTAGCTCTGGGGGTGTTGGACAGCCCTGCCCACAACAGTGGTCCGGGGCACAATGCACATATGCTTAGGGTACGCACAACTGTAGGTGACACTGCACAGGTTGGTAAACACTGACAGACAAGGAACCTGTAGCACACTCCACAGACATCAGAGAGGTTGCTATGCTGCAGCTCACTGGGGGATAACATGTACTTAGGCTATGAATTGCTATCTGCCAGTGGTCATAGCAACCTTTTGTGGGGTGTGGACCATATTCCGACGTGTATGGTGGCATTGCTATGGTATGCAGGTGCTAGTATTGGGAGATGCACGCAGAGCACAATGTCCTGACTCCCAAAGGTGGCTTTGGCTGTTGGGCCTGTGGATGCGGGTGTGGGTGCCCCTGTTGGCTGCTGCTTTACGCCAGGGTTTCCCAACTCCAGTCCTGGTGTGCCATACACTGTTCAGGTTTTCATGCTGTCCCTCATGGCAGGGCATGAGCTACATTTGCAGACCATGGGTGTGGCGCATAGACATGCACCACAGGCATCTTGCTCAGAGGCTGTGGGGAGACGGAATGGGTGTTTGGCACTCCAGGGATGCATTTGGGGGGCTCTGCTATAGGTATTGGGTAGGTTTATGGTGTCTGTGCTCTGTGGGGTGGGATGTCGGAGTTATGGGCATGTTTTGGTCATCTGCAAATAAGGTTCCGTCTGTATTAGGACTTTGCAATGGTGGGTAAAATATGCAGGGTGGGTTGGCAGGATCCACAGCTGGGTCTTGAACCTGTTACCTTCTGTTTTCGGATACAGTGCTTTTGTGCACTGCGCCACCATGTTCTCACATAGATTGTGCTTTCCCTGGTGGTGCCTTGACATGTGCTGCCTGCGGCCCTCGGTATCCCCTTCTCCAGCATCTGTCCAGTTGCCATTCCAACATGCACGCCATGCTGTTGCGGGACATGTGCCCGCCATAGGCACCCTGTCTGGTGGTTGAGGGCACCGTGAACAGCGTTGTTTCACTGTGGATCCATTCCCCTTGTATGGGGACGGTGTTTGGTCCCTTCCACATTTTCTATCTGTGCTATACGGCTTACTCGGGGGGGGGGCCCGCATTGCTACCACTGTTGCCCAACTTGGTTCTTCTTTTTATCCATTTATTTGGGTCATTCTCAGTGTTTCTGTGCTCTTATGTTGTGTGCACATGTTTCACACTTATCACTTTTTTGGGGGTTTCCCTGCCTGTGCTTTACATTGCTGACAGCTAAATGGTTTCTCTCCCCTTTAACGGCAGCTTTTCATTCGCGTTGGAATTGTGCTGTGGATTTCAGCGCGTTAGTGTGAGGGGAGCCTCTCCCCGCCCACTCTCCGCCCATTGACCTCTTCTCTCCGCCCACTCTCCACCTTCTGCGCTGTTTTAACATGCCGCGGGACTTTACGATCGTTAACTACGCTTAACGCGCATAGTATGACGTTAACGGTCGTTGGCGCGTCAGTACGCGCGTTATACCGCACTTACGGTCGTTAACGTCGTACAACGCGCGTTATTCACGTTTACCGCACTTTAGTAAACATACCCCTTAATTACAATTAAGTGATAAACTGAAGTTAATAGTTAGACTATTTTTATATCATAAACACTGAATATTTGTAAATAGCAAAAACTGAGAACTGTTTTTTAATAAATGCATTAAAATACCAATCCTATGTGGATGAAATTGTTCACGGTTTCTGGTCATTTACTGATGGGGTCAATTTGACCCCAGGTGTGTAAAGTCGTCGGTAATTTAACGTGTGTGATGAAGGGTAAATAAAAGGGCCCTTTAGTGCAGAAGATGGGCTAATTTGTATATTCTGGTCATATTGAAAATCCAATCAATGTGTGACCCTCGAGGCCACACCAAAGGGTTAGTTTCTTTGTACACTCTTTTGTGCAAGCCTGAGCAAAAGACTTCTTGGGGACGTTTCATAAGTTAGATTCTGCTTTCTTGCTTATGCTCATGGTTTTAACTTGTGTGTGCTCAAGAAACTGGGAAGTAAAAATTTGCCTATTCCAATAATATGGACAGTACAGTCAAAGTGTAGACCAATGTTTCCCTACCTTTTCTTGGAAGGGCACCTAGCCAATTGAATTTTCAGGATTACAATAAATGTATATTAGATAGATATGCATACGTTTGAGATCTTTATGCAAATCTGTCTCATGCATGTTCATATGGCAATCCTGAAAATCCTACTGGCTTGGTGTGCTTCTAGAAAAAAGCTTGAAAACACTGGTGTGGAGCATATTCAACTGAGGAGAGTTGTTAATAAAATAGATAGATGTAGCCTTCTGAGGGTCCCAGTTATGAGTCCTGGCCTCATTGTGTTGGGGCAAGGGAACTGTATAGGGAAATACTGAGCTAGTCTATCTTATGTATCTGTTTCTAGGACTGAAGGTATATAATATTTATTATTAAAATAGGATTGTGGGTTGAGATTAGAATTGCTATTGATTTATCATGCTCCTGATGCAAGTTTAGATAGAATTGGAGATTTGTTCATAGGAGAAACTTTGATTGAGCTTCAAAATTGCTTATTTTTATTTAGCTAATCTATATCCCACTTTATCTACAAAATCAAAGCAGGTAACAAGTAACATTTATATATGGAACAGCAAAGACTGAGACCATAAGATAAAACATCAGTGAGATACCTTAAGCTTCTGTTTTACACATTTTCCAAACAGTATTCTCTAAACAGATGGATCTTCAGTTCCCTATGAAAGTTACACAGGTCATGAATGGCCCTTATCCTTGCTGGAAGGGCATTCCAAATCCCTGGTGCATAAAGGGGTATGTTTACTAAAGCATATTAGCAACTATCGGGACCATAATTCAGGATGATTGCGCAGTGGTAGCAGCTGATGTGGGCAAAATCCATATATTGCAGTGATTTTCTGCCATGTCTTCATTTTGCGCAGTAATTGCAGACCCGGTTGGGAAGTGGGCTGGATTAGGGCAGAGAATGTGCATTGCTGCAATGCGCAATTACCATGGATGTAAATATCGCACGATAATCTCTAAAGTTACAGATATCATGGGTGCACTAACGCCATCTCAGTGGGTGGCCATAGCTGCATCTGTGGTGCTTGCTGACCACGATCCCTGCATTTTTGCCATAGTATCTGCTGGGGAAATGTTGTGCATGCCGAAACAGATAACGCATGACTTTTGCAGCTACCACTGAACTTTCACAACTAATGCTCGGCGACAGCTGCAAAATTTATACTTTAGGAAACACCCCAGAATGATAACACACGCAGTTTGCTTACTTCTCATCTTTAACACTGGAATTCTGTAGGTGTTCTGCATACATATCCTCCTAGTTCTGTTAGGATGTTATTGATGGGGAATTTAATATTCATTATGAAGAGTGAGTCAGCCTTCTCCAATACAATCTGGGGACTCTATAGGATCAAATATGGGTTTTCAGTTATAATAAAGTTTGTGTACAGTAGTTCCATGATCTGATAATCATGTGGCCTCTGTTATTTAGGGATAGGCAAACAAATATGGTAGTTGGATTGATTTGGCAGGAGATTTAAACATTGTATATGTTGTAAGTTTTCTGATTATTATTTTGTTTGATATATTTGAGTTGCTGTATTATATATCATTATATTTTCTGTTTATGATGTATGCCATCTTGGACTCTTGGGAAGAAAGGATGACATAGTAAAACAAATAAATAAAAATATAAATTGGATGCAGATGAGTTTTTAGGTGCTTTAGAAGATTTTATACGTTACCTGGAAGATAGGAACATAAGATATACCATACTGGTTCAGACCAAGGATCCATCAAGCCCAATATCCTGTTTCCAACAGTGGCCAGTCCAGGTCACAAATAGCTGTCAGGTTCTCAAAAGGAATATAGATTCCATGCTGTTTGTTCCAGGGGTAAGCAGTGGATTTCCCCAGTCCACTTTAAGAATGGTTTATGGACTTTTCCTCCAGGAACTTATCCAAACTTTTTTAAAATCCAGATACACTAACAGCTTTTACTACATTCTCTGGTAACAAATTTCATAGTTTGATTACATGTTGAGTAAAAAATATTTTCTCCGGTTTGTCTTAAATGTGATACATTTTAGCTTCATTGCATGTCCCCTATTCTTTCTACTCTTTGAAGGAGTAAACAACCGATCTACATTTACCCATTCCACTTCCTTTATTATTTTGTAGACCTCTATCCTATTTCCCCTCAGCCGTCTCTTTTTCAAGTTGAAGAGCCCTAACCTTTTAAGCCTTTCCTCATAGGGATATCCTTTCATCTCCTTTACCATTTTGGTTGCTCTTCTCTGTACCTTTTCCAATTCTGTTATATCCTTTTTAAGATATGGCGACCAGAATTGCACACAATATTCAAGGTGCAGCTGCACCGTGTAGTGATACAGAGGCATTATAGTATCTTTGGTTTATTCTCCAATCCTTTCCTTATGATTCTTAGCATTCTACTTGCTTTCTTTGGACGTGGCTGTAGATTGGGCAGAGGGTTTTTACTCAAGGGTGGGAGTTTGGGGTGGTGAGGGATTGTAATCATTCACTTTTAAATGTATTTGATAAGAGAGTGCCATTTGAAAAAGTGAGGATGAATTGTAAGATGAAAAAAACAATTCTTTGGTTCACAGTGGAATTATGAACTAAAAGATAGTAGTATTGTTCTTGTTAAGTGCCGTCGAGTCAGTGCCAACTCCTGGTGACCCTCTGGATAGTTGACCTAAACTTTGTTCAGTCTTCAGCCAAGCGGCTCATTGTTGATAGAGTGGTATCCATAGCTGCTGTTGTATTGATCCATCTCATTGTCATCCTTCCTCTTTTACGGTGACCTTCTACCTTGCCAAGCATTATGTCTTTCTCCAATGATCTCTCTCTTTGCATGATGTGTCCAGAGTATGAAAGTCAAAGTCTTGTCATTTGAGCTTCTAAGTAGTATTAGTGATTAGAAAAATGGCACAAACAGATGGGCCTGTGACCCAGAAAATCTGGAAGATTTAAGAAAATAGATATCATAGGGAGGCCATTAGTCCCATTTGTCAGAAACTTTGAAATCCTAGTCCAGGTGCCTTGGGTCTTCCACCATTATACCAATGTCTGTAGCTGTTTTTTTGTGTGTGCATGTGTATGTATTATTTAGAGCCTAAAGTTACAAGGATAATGGTGCAAATGAAGTGCTGGAGGATCTGTTGATGAGGTAGGCTGGAAGGGTAGTTGGGGAGGGGGATTGTTATGGGTGGACCTTTCTATTCTAACTTTTCTGATTGTTCTGGATGTATCCAGGAAGATTAAAAATCAACTTGTATTTCTAATCCATGCTCTTCTTTGTTGGTGAAGATGGCATGTTCTAGGTTGAAGGACAGATTGTGTTCCCTGATAACTGTGCCTTATTAGGGGAAGGTTTGTTTCCTCCCTCTTTAAAGAGAGATCAAGGGTTAAAGCACAGCTGAAGAAAGTCATGCATTTGTGCCATTAAATGTGGTTGGGAATTATTAGCCAATATTCAACTTTCCTATATAGGGAAGGTGATTGGGATAGCCACAACATTTCAGTTGGTGGATTTAATGGCAGAACATCAGATTTTGGATGGTTTTCAATTAGAGTTTGAGGTTTTTATAGTACTGAAACATTATTGACTTCTGTACTGGATGTCATCAATCATCATTTCTATATTGGGTAGGGTGCACTGCTAATCTTATTGAAAGCATTAGAGGCATTCAATGCTGTTAATTATGTGGGCAGGATTAAAGATTTTGGTGCCCATAGATAAGATTAGACAGCAGATCCTAGAAAGTGGGGGAGCAGAGGTATGAGGGAGGGTTCATAAGTCTCTGGCCTTGTAACAAAACGGAAAGTTACGGGCAGACTTCAGTTCCAGAGGTCCGCATGATCTCTCTGCAGTTTCATTTTAAAGGTCAGAGAATTATCAGCCCCCCTCCTATCACTGATAAATGGAGAGCCAGAAGGCCACAGTGCCACAGTGATATTCCTTTGAAGCAGCACATATGCATACCTCTCTTTGGCTGGGGTATTAAATTTTGCACCCCAGGCAATTGCCTATGCCTGGATTAAGCATGCAATCATGCCCTTTTGTTGAAAAGACTGCAGAGTATTGGTACTGGAGGATCAGTGTTTAAATGCTTTCATTTTATTTGGTAGATAGAAGTCAGAAGGTATTAGTGGGTGATGTTCTTTGGTGAGCATGGGGTCAGAGCTGCCGGGTGCCCCTAGAGTCAGTTTTAACATCTTACTTCTTTAACATATCATGCTTCCTTTATGATCACTCTTTTGTGATCATCAGATTTGGGATTTTATATATATGCTGGCCATGCTCAGGTTTTGGTTCTAGTTGCAAAAGGGGAAGAAGAAGGGAAGACGGTATCAAGGATAATTTCTTTACTGGAGTTATTAACTCATGGTTACATTTTAAAAGCTATGACTAAGTTAAAAAAAAGACAGTAGTGGTGGCATAAGTACTGCTCAAGAAGCCCCCACAATATGGAGGGGGGGAGGGGGAGTGGGACACCCAGGCCAGAAGAGGGCCCAATGATCCCAAACTCATCACACTTGCTTTTTAAGAGGTTTACTGTGCCGAGCTGCCCCGCTGCTTTTCTTTTTCTGCAAAGCACTATTCCGTGGCAGCCGGAAGCCTGGGAAAGCATTTCCTATTGAGGGGCCAAAGTCTCACAATACCTGAGATTTCAGTCCTTCAATGGGAAATGTTTTCCCAGGCCTCCGGCTGCCACAAACCAACGCTTTACAGAGGAAAAAAAGCAGTGAAGGCGTAGCAGTATGTCACAGCAAACCTCTCTGAAAGTAATGAAAGTAAGTGTGATGTGTGCAGCTGCCGCTTGTGTTTTTCTAAGATTTGGGGGGGGGGGGGGGGCAGGGGGGAACGGGATGGGAAAATTGCTCTTCTCCCCCCCCCCCTTTTTTGTGGCCAAAGCCCTTGTTATTATGAGGGGCTCTAAACACATTTTGCTTGAGGGCCCCTTCACTTGAACCTATGCCCTCTCGAGTTGCTATAGTTAAGTTCTGATGTACCTGTGCTCAATTCTAGGATCTCTTTTGAAGATACTTTACTGCCGATTCCTAATTAGGGCATTCAATTGGTCTCAGACAAAAAGTTTTGAGACCATATTTCTAGTATTATCCTAGTTTACTAAAAGATATTTAGGAAGTTTTGGCCTTATTTATCTTTTACATTCTTGGTGGCAGTAGCTAAAATACGTGTTTTCTCCTGATTAGACTACTGTAAGGCTGTTCACCTAGAACATATACATATCATCGGATTGCATTGTTTACACCTAGTGCAGAATACTGCCACCTGGATCAGTGGAGGATTGTGAGATAGGGCTCACATAGCCCACTGCTGGACCAGTTACTCTTGTACAAAATTAAAGTCTTGACTTTGATTTTTAAGATCAGGATTGAGTGTGTTCCTCAGTACTTTTGGGATAAAATATCCAATTATATTCCTGCTAAGATGCTGGGATCTTATGATCACAGGATAAGGATTTTTTTGATGTGCCTTGAGGTACTCTGTCAGATGAGATACAATGACAGAGTGTACTTTATGAATGATCCATTGTGAGAAAGATTATCTGAGGTTTCTGAAACCTTTGAAAATACTTTTGTTTAATCAGGCATTCTCTTAATATGAAGTGTTTGCTATGTCAACATGGGATTGTAACATGGGAGAGAGGCAGGATAGGTCTTGTGATATGGGCTAGGTTCGTGGTTTTTATGTGGCTATTCATATCTTTGTAGAGCTTGGGTTCCATAAGCTGTAGAATGGATGTATACAATAATATAACTAGGCATTGGGTTGCCATTTTGTATTATTAAGAGGGTTTTATGTATAGCAGGAATCCAAAATGTTCCTCTACCTTTTAAGAAATGAAATTTCTGAAGACTCTGCTCCTAAACTATGCTATATAACAAAGTGTTTTATGGAGAATGGGCCATGGTATCCATCTAAGTGACTGAATAGTAAAAGAGTAATATAGTATATGACAGCAGATAAAGACCAGCATGGTCCATCTAGTCTGCCCAGCAAGGTGGCAAGAGTATGTGTTTATGTTTATGTTTATTTCGCTTGATAGACAGCCCTTCTGTGGTAATCAGAGCGGTTTACAATAAATTTAAAAAAAAGGAGAGGCACAAGGCCAGGAAAATGGAAAAAGAATTACAATCCTTGACAGAATAGGGGAGAAAAGAGGAAAATAGGACAGTAAACGTGGAAGGAGAGACTCACACGAGAGGGGAGGGAAGATTAAAGGCCAAGGAAAGGAGGTGGGTCTTTAGGTCACGTTTAAAGTTGGTATGATAGGGTTCTAAACAAAGGGAAGTGGGGAGGGAGTTCCAGAGGGCAGGGCCTGTGAAAAAGAAAGCTGAGGAGCGGGTGGACTGGAGGTGGGCATGGGAGGGGGGGGGGGAAGTGTAAGGCGGTTAAGGTGAAATGAACGGGGGGTATGTCTGGGCGTGTGAAAGTGGATAAGATCTGCCAAATATTGTGGGGTGTTAGTATGAAGTGCCCTGTGGACAAGGGTGAGCAGTTTAAACTGGGTGCGGAAAGAAACAGGCAGCCAATGGAGGTGGAGAAGAAGAGGTGTTACGTGATCCCGCGGGGAGGAGTGAGTGATGAGACGGGCAGCAGTGTTTTGGATCCTCTGAAGTCTGTTCATTTGAGCTTTGGAGAGACCGGTGAGAATGGAGTTAGAGAAGTCGACGCGTGACATAACAAGTGATAGTAGTAAAGTAGCGAGAGCAGGTGGAGAGAGAAAGGGTCGAATTGCACGGATTTGTCGACGGAAAAAGGAGGAGGTCTTGGTGACGTGAGAGACATGTGGTTGAAAGGTAAGATCAGAGTCAAAGAGTATGCCTAGGTAGCGGAAGGTAGAAACCAAAGGTATGGGAGTACCGGAGAAAGATGGGACCAATGAGGGGGGTGGGCTACCATGAGGAAACCAGATCGCAGTGGTCTTGGTCAGATTGAGGTGGAGGCAGTTCCGGGTCAGCCAGTCAGCAACAGTAGAAAGGCAAGAATTAAGTGTAGAAAGGTCTGGGTGGGTAGGGGAATTGTGAAAAAGAAGAACTATATCATCTGAGTAGGTGCATCTGCCTCTCTGTGCTGGTCACTTCTCTCCATGCTTTTGTTTGAGGGTGTACCTACCACTCCGTGTAGGTCACCCTATTTGTAGAGATATAAGAGTTATGTTTATTTTGAATTTATCCTGTTGCTATAAAGGGATCCACTGTATCTGTCCCATGCCAATTTGAATTCTGTCACTGTATTTGCCCCCACCACTTAAATCAGGAGGGCATTCCAAGCATCCACTATCCTTTCAGTGAAAAAGTATTTCCTGACATTGCCTTTCAGTTTACCCCCTTGCAGTTTCCCCATCTTTGGAAGAGGTTTGTTTTTTCATTAATACTATTTAAGTATTTAAAGGTCTGAATCATATCTCCTCTGTCCCTCCTCTCCTCTAGAGTATACATATTTAGGTCTTCAAGTCTCTTCTCATGTCTTCTGATGCAAGCTCTGAATCGTTTTGGTTGCCTTCCTCTGAACTGTTTCCAGTCTTTTTATATCCTTTGCGAGATATGGTCTCCAAAACTGAACACAATATTCCAAGTGAAGCCTCACCAGTGACCTGTACAGTGGCATTAGTACCTCTTCCTTTCTGCTGATAATTCCTCTCTGTATGCAACCCAGCATCCTTCTAGCTTTTGCCACCACCTCATCACACTGTTTCACCAACTTGAGATCCTCAGGAACAATCACTCAGAGGTCCTCCTCCTGGTCCATGCACACCAACCTCTCATTCCCTATCACATACAATTGCCTTGGATTTCTGCTTTCCAAGTGCATGACACTGCACTTTTTCACATTAAATCATAACTGCCAAGCATTACATCATTCTTCCAGCTTTTATAGATCTTTCCTCATGTTCTCTACTCCATTAGGGGAGCCAACTCTGTTGTAAATTTTTCTATCATCTGCAAAAAGACAAACTTTTCCATTCAGTCTTTCAGCAATATCACTCACAAATACATTGAACAGTACTGGTCACAGGACTGAACCCTGGAACACATCGCTAACTCCTTCCTTTCATCCGAGTGGGTTTTGTTTACCATCACCTTCTGTCGTCTGTTAGTCAACCGATTTCTGATCCAGTTCACCACCTTGGAACCCATCCTCAACCTGTTGAGTTTATTGATAAGCCTCCTATGAGGAACAGTATCAAAGGCTTTGCTGAAATCCAGGTAGACCACATCCATCGCATGCCCTTGATCTAGTTCTCTAGTCACCCAGTCAAAGAACTAAATCAGATTTGTTTGGCAAGATCGTCCTTTGGTAAAACCGTGTTGCCTTGGATCATGCAACCTGTTGATTTTGAGAAAGTCTACTATTCTCTCTTTCAGGAGTGCCTCAATTACTTTTCCTGCCACCGAGGTAAGGCTTACTGGCCTGTAGTTTGTCATTTCTTCCCTATTACCACTTTTGTGAAGAGGTACCACATCATCCCTTCTCCTGTCTCCAGTGATCTATTAAAAACATCCTTTAATGGCCCTGCAAGAATCTCTCTGAACTCTTTCAGTATCCTGGGATGTATCCCATCCGGTTCCAGGGCCTTGTCCACTTTCAGTTTTTTCAAGCTGTTCTAACACATCATCTTCTGTGAATGGTGTGGTATCTACTCCATTCCCATTTGTATATTTGTCAATTACAGGTGGTCCTTCTCCAGGATTTTATTTAGTAAAAACAGAGCAGAAGTATTTGTTTAGTATTTTTTTTCAATGCCACTTTCCACAAATCCGTTCCCAGCACTTTTGAGTCCTGCAAATTCACCTCTGATTTTTCCCCTCTCCCAAATATACATGAAGAAATTTTTTTCATCACACTTCACATCTTTAGCCATCTGCCTTTGATTCTTTTCTGGGTTTCTCTGTTTATGAACGTCTGAATTTTGTGAAACCTGTGTTCTTGCCTTTATTTGTGCAGCCACTTCTTTGGAGAACCAAATAGGTTTCCTTTTCCTCTTGTTTTTATTTACTTTCCTTACATATGTATCTGTTGCCCTTTTAATGTCTACTTTAGCCCATTGCAATTTCACTTCCCTTATCCCCTCCATCCTGCCAACTCCTCCTTCAGGTACGTGTCCTTTTTACTGAAGTCAGTGTTTTTGAAGTCTAGGACTTTGAGCTTGCTTTGATTGGACTCCACCTTGGTTTTATCTCAAATCACATCATATGATGATTGCTGCTGCTCACATGGGCTCCATTTGGATATTCAACACACTATCTCCGTTGGTGAGCAGTAAATCCAGCATCGAGCTTTCTCTGGTCAGTTCCATCACCATTTGTCTAAGTAATGCATCTCGGAAAGCATCCACAATTGTTTTACTTTTCCAGATTTGCAGAAGGAATACTCCAATCCACATCAGGTAGATTAAAGTCACCCAATATGATCACTTCCCCCTTCGTGGCTATCTTTGCAATATCAATAATCAATTCACTGTCTACAGTATTTCTTCAGTTTGAGTTGGAGGCCTGTAGACTACACCAGTAAGGATGACAGTGCCATCTCCTCTTTCCAACAAAATCCAAAGCGCTTCTTCTTTTCCCCATGTCCCCTGTTTTCAGTAGCGTTAATATTGCTTTTGACATATAGGGCTACTCCTCCTCCTCCTTTGCTACCCTCTCTGTCTCTTCTACATAGCTTATTGCCAGCTATGCCTATATCCCATTTATGTGACTTGTTAAAGCATGTTTCTGTAATGGCCACAATGTCCAAGTTCATTTCCACCATTAGGGCTTCCAGGTCAGGAACTTCGAGTATTTGTGCTCATTACTTTTCAGCATTTGTTGAGTGGCTTGCCTGTATTTTGCATGGATTTTGTTCTACATGCCTCTTCCCACCTGCCATTGATGTGTGGTTTAAAAGTGTGACTGTTTCCAATGTTATTATGCTTTAACTGGGAGTGACGTCCTGAATTTGTCCTTCTCCATCTGTCATCCCCTTTCCCTAGGTTAAATGCCTGTCCACATATTGCCTGAAATTTTCACTTAGGATCCGTTTTCCTGTGATGGAGAGATGAATTCCATTAGCACAGTATAGCCTCTTGTTGATCCATCTGTTTCCACAGTCGCCTATATATCTAAATCGTTCTTGTTTACACCAGGTTTGGAGCCATGTATTAAAGCTGTTTATGCGATGCAGCCCTTCTGCTCCCTTACCAAGAACAGGTAGAACTTCTGAGAATCCTACAGTGTTAACAATGGGCTTGAGTTTCTTTCCCAGAGTCTGGAAGTCCCTTTGAACTCACTGTTTCTAGCCAGGTCATTTGTACCCAAGTAGATGACAACATCAGTTTTGGAGTGCTCACTTTCTGCACTAACTATACCAGCAATTTGGTTTGTATTCCTCCTGGCTGAAGAGCCTGAGAGGCATTTGACCATCTTCTCTCCTTTGAACTGTGTTCCAAAGTTGGTGCCTCTGATAATGGAATCTCCAAGTAGTAGTAATCTGTTTTGTGATTTTTTTTCTTCATATTTGGTGCATTATCAGTAGATTAGGCATTGACTCTCTCATTTAAGGGCACTTCAGTTTATATGGATTGAGGCAGAGAAGGCATTATGCAGAGATATCTCTTGATGTATAGGGTGTCTCTGCATTACAGGTCTTAACCTACCAGAGCCCACTGTGATCCATTTGTTCCTGGGCTATTTGATTCTTTATGGGAGCGGTGGTGGATTTTGTTCAATTTGTACCCTAGACAAGGTGTGTTTAATTGCAGCTAATTCTTCCCTTATTAGAGTTGATTCTTTATTCATAGCAGCTAACTTGAGGCATATAGGGCAAACTCTTAGGTTTCAAATGACTCTTCTCAGAATGAAAGCACCACAGTTATTTCATTGAATACACGGCATGCTGATTAAGTGGTCTTAGGAGAAGGAGAAAAGGAGATAAGTTGGGTGTAACACCTAATTAAAAGATAGATGTCAATATATGTTGTTGTTAAGTGCCGTCGAGTCGGAGTCGACTCATGGCGACCCTCTGGATAGCTATCCTAAATTGTGTTCGGTCTTCAGTCAGGCGGCTCATTGTTGACAGACTGGTACCCATAGCTGCTGTTATTGTATCGATCCATCTCATTGCTGGCCTTCCTCTTTATATGTTGACTATATAGACAATGCAACCCTGGGGTGGGTGAGATGAGGGGTAGGGTGGGTGGAAACTTAAGTATCCCTGGCCATTAGACCTTACATGAACTGAGGCACACTCAGATATCTGATTTAAGGGCTATGCAAGGAATGTAGGCAGTCAGAATATTCCTAAAAACTTATATCCAACAGTTAAAATTTATATTTAAAAAAACAGGCAATTGTAAAGTCTGAACGCTTAGCTGTGTGTAGTCTCTTGAAGCTGTGATGACCAGAGTTGATCGAGTACTTGTAGACAGGCTGTATGTGTTTTTTAGAGGGAACTAGAAAAAGGCTTGACAGAAAATGCATGACTAAGAATGTTGTGGTGCCTGGGGATGCTGAAGAACTGTTGAGAAACAAGAGGGATCTGCCTGTCTTCATGACTAACAATTTATTTATTTATTTATTTATTTATTTATTTATATTTCTTTTATACCGCACTCTTTTTCATCAGCGCGGTTTACATTAAACAGGAATACTCATTGCAATCAACAGACTGTGGAGAGTTTACATATAACAGGAGAATACAACTGGGATTTTAACTTAGGGAAACTTTGTACATATTTGTAACATGTAAGGAACCTATATACACAGGATAGAATTTCTTATTATCTTATTATAACTAGTCTGTGAAAAAGGACAGGAGTTCCCTTGGCCACATTGGCCTAATCTATAGAGAAAGCACTGAGACGAGAACAAACCATGGTAGGAGTCTGAAGAGATTTTTTAGTGAACAACCAGCTTTTTCCTACATGCAATGGGGTTAACCCAGGATTGGATCAAGCCTGTCAGGTGCATCTGGAGTCAGTTGGCAACCCTGACTATACCTGATGTTTTCAGAGATCCAAAGAATGCAATGCTGATCTGTGAGGGATTGAACCTCAATACATTCTAAGCAGACAGCCAGGAGGTCTTAAGAATGTTTGTGTTATTTTGACCTTGGAAAGTTTTGTATTATTTCCTCTGTGCCTTTTCCTAAGAGTCAAGGAAATGTATATTTTGGGGATTTTGGATGTTCAGAACACATACAGTTGTGGTCAACCTTATTTGGCACCCTTGCAGCTCAACCCCTTAATGTCCAATATCTTCTAAAAAAAAAGTGACCAGTGAAATAGCTTTCAACTATATATGCACACATATTTGATGCACAAAAGAATCACTACTACTACTACTGAACATTTGAATAGTGCTACAAGTCATACGCAGTGCTGCACAGACACATGTAAAAGATGGTCTCTACTCATCAGAGCTTACAATATAGTCAAGACAGACAAATCAGTAGCTGTAGACATGGGATACATCTAGGGGGAATGATAAGGAAACACAAAAGATATCAGGTGAGTCAAGATCCAAAAGTAGAAGCGAAGAGGTGAGTTTTCAGCCTGGATTTGAAAAGAGTCAGAGAAGGTGCCTCATGTACAGTTACAGGTAGTTTATTCCAAGTATAAGGAGCAGCAAGATGAAAGGAGCGAAGTCTGGAGTTAGAAATAGAAGAGAAGGGCACAGATAGAAGTGATTTGCCAGAAGAGCAGAGCTCCCGAGGAGAGGCGTAGGGAGAGATAAGAGAGGAAAGGTAGTGAGGAGCTGCAGAGCAAATGCACTTAGCAGGAGAAGTTTGAATTGGATGCAGAAACAGATAGGGAGCCAATGAAGTGACTTGAGAAAAAGGGTAATATGAGCATGATGAGGCTGGTGGAAGATTAGTCACACAGCAGAGTGTTGAACAGATTGAGCGAGAGTGAGATGAGTCAAAGGGAGACCAGCAAGGAGTAGGTTACAATAGTCTAGACAGGAGGTGACTAAGGAGTGGATAAGTGTCTTAATAGTGTGTTCAGAAAGAAGTGGGTGAATTTTGTTGATGTTATGGAGAAAGAAATGACAGGTTTTAGCTATCAGTTGGATGTGTGCAGAGAAGGAGAGAGAGGAGTCAAAGATGACCCCAAGGTTGCGAGCTGAGGAGACAGGGAGGAGTAGAGAGCTATCCAGAGAGACTGAGAAAGAAGGAAGGGGAGAGGAGGGTTAGGGGGAAAAATAAGAAGCTCAGTTTTGTCCATGTTCATTTCAAGTGGTGGTGAGATATCCAAGCACCAATGTCAGAAAGGCAGGAAGAGATCCTGGCCTGGATTGCTGGAGAGATTTCAGGTGTAGAAAGGTAGATCTGGGAGTAATCAGCACATAGATGGTACTGAAAAACATGTAAAGAGATGAGTACACCAAGGGACTGGGTATATAGAGAGAAAAGGAGTGGATACAAGACAGATCCTTGGGAAACATCCACTGAGAGTGGGATAGCAGTAGAGGAGGATCCACCAGAATAAACACTGAAAAAGTGATGGGAGAGATAAAAAGAGAACTAGGATAGCACAGAGACCTTAAAACGAAGTGAGAACAAGGTATCGAGGAGAAGGTTGTGGTCAATAGTGTCAAAGCAGCAGAAAGATCAAGAAGGATGAGGATCAAGTAAAGGCCCTTAGATTTAGTCAGCAGCAGGTCGCTGGAGACTATGGCAAGAGCCATTTCAGTAGAATGTAAAGGACAAAAGCCAGATTGTAAAGGATCCAAGAAGGCTTGAGAGAAGAGAAAACTGAGGCAATGACAGTGAACCACATGTTCAAGTAGTTTAAAAACAAAGGGGAGGAGGGAGATCGGTCAATAGTTAGGACAGGTAGAGTCTAGTAAGGGTTTCTTGAGGAGAGGTGCGACCACAGCATGCTTGAAGGCTGCAGGGACAGTTGCAGTGGAGAGCAATAGGTAGAGAATATGGAAGGGACACAGTGGAGGAGATGGAGCTTAGCAGACAGGTGGGAATAGGATCAGAGGAGCAGGTAGTAAGTTTGAAGGAGGAAAGAAGGTGTGTAGTTTCCTCCTCAGAGATCATAGAAAAGAAAGAAAGGGTAGCACAGGTGTGTGGGGGGTGAAGAAGGGGAGGAGGGGAAGTAGCTGACATCATTGAGAATTGGAGTGTAATCTTGTGGATTTTGTCATGGAAATAGCCAGAGTTTGGGCAGAAAGGGAAGAAGGGGTCAGAGGCGGAGGCACCTTGAGGAGAGAGTTGAGAATTGTAAAGAGATGGCAAGGGTCAGAGGCAAGAGAGTTAGTCAGATGGACATAATAGTCTTGTTTGGCGAGTGCTATGTCTAACTGGAAAGAGACAATCATGAATTTGAAGTGTAGAAAGTCCGCAAGGTTGTGGGATTTGAGCCAAGCATGCTCAGCTGAATGGGCACAGGAATGTAGATAGTGGGTAGTGGAAGACAGCCAGGGCTGTGGTATAGTATGCATCACAGAACATGACATGAGTGGAACAAGAGCATCCAGAGCAGAGGAGAGTGCTGCGTTATAGGAAGCTGCTGCCTCATCAACAGACTCAGATGACATAGTGGAGGAAAGAGATGATGAGACAGTGGAGGAGAGAGCCAAATGGTCAATAGCATGAAGATTTCTAAAGAGGTTGTAGGAGACAGGGTGAGGTTGATGAAGTGATGAAGAGTGAAGCTTAGCAGGTGATGAGTCAATAAGGGAAGAACTAGGGTACAGAATTTTGAGGGTAAGAAATTAGAGAAAAATACAGAGTCGAGACAGTGGCTATGCTGGTAAGGGGCAGTAGAGCAAAGCTGGAGGTCAAATGAGGAGGTAAGGGAAAAGAGCTTTAAAGCATAAGGGTTATTAACATGAATGTTAAAGTCCTCAAGAATAAGGGAGGGGGAAGATTAATCCAGAAAGAAGGAAAGCCACAAGTCAAAAGGTAGAGGTGGACTTGTCAGGAGGTCGACAAATAACAGCTAACCGGAGAGGTAGTGGAGTAAAGCAAGTAAAATAAAAAAAGACCAATTAAAAAGGAATTAGTAGGAAATCATATAAAAACTGGGACATTGCCAGGACATGATTATTGGAACCCTTATAAACAATTCAAATCAGTATGAACAGAAGAACCACATTCCCATTGCAGTAAAATTAGATGCACCTATGACAAATTGTCAGTACTCACATGACTTGAATCAACCAGAGAATGAGGGCTCTAATGTTTAAAATGGCCACATTCACTCCCTGTTCCATTTTCACAATGGTGAAGACAAGAGAGCTGCCTGAGACTGTTGGAAAAGCCATTATCATCAAACATCAAAGGAGTGGCGGGATTCGATCCATACAGGAACCAGTCCTGATTTATCCTGCCACTTCCAGAACTGAGCAAGTGAAAGCACGGCATGGGTTTGCATTACCGGCGCTGCATACTTTGGTCATTGGCAGCCACTGCAGGGCAGCAACTCCCTGATGGCTCAGCAGCCCAACCCCTACCCATCAGTGGTTTGACGGCATTGGGGACTTCCCACAATGCTGTGGTCCCCAAATGCCATCAATCCACTGGCAAGTGGGGGAATTCCCACCAGTGCAGCACCAGCATCGGTCAGCCCAGTTTGGCGAACATGGCCCATGTCAGGAATCAGTCCACATGAACCAGGCCGAACCAGCCAAATCCCACCACTGCATACAAGGCCATTTCCAAAGACCTTGGGATTCCAGTGTCTACAGTTCGCAATGTTTTTAACAGGTTTTCTGCTCGTGAACTGTCAAGAACCTCCCAGGATGTGGTGGGAAGAGGAAAATTAATCCAAGAAGTCTTCAAAGGTTAGTGCAGACTGTTGGAAAAACACCATGTACAACATCCAAAGAGCTTAAGGCTGACCTGGAGCAATCTGGAGTGGTGGTTTTAACTTTCACCATATGTCACATGCTAAACAAAGAAGGACTTTATCGGTGAAGCCCAAGGAGGACCTCACTACTGAAAGACATAAGAAGGCATGCTTTATCTTTGCCCAAACCCATGTTGAGAAACTGCAATCCTTCTGGGAAAATGTTCTGTGGCCAGATGAAACCAAACTTGAGCTCTTTGACAGTGAAGACCAGTGATACATTTACAGGCAAAGAAATGAAGCTTATAATGAAAAAAACACCCTTCCTATAGTTAAAGATAGTGGAGGTTCCAAAATGTTCTGGTGCTATTTTGCTGCCTCAGGAACTGGAGGCCTGGAACATATCAAAGGAATTATGAAATCAGAGGACTGCTAAGGTTTTTTGGAGCAAAATGTGCTACCTAGTGTTAAAAAACTAGGTCTGGGTCTAAGGTCATGGATCCTCCAGCAGAACAATGATCCAAAGCATACATCCAAAAGTACAAAGAATGGTTAAAAAGGAAACGATAGACTGTTTTAAACTGGCCAGCAATGAGTCCTGATTTAAATCCAATGGAGAACCTTTGGAAAGAGCTGAATTCTGCCATTGGTAAAAGGAATCCTGGAAACATTCGTGAGCTGGAACAAATCGCAGTTAAAGAGTGTGAGACGCTACCAGCAGACAGATGTATGAAACTTATAGATGGATAAAAGAAATGTTTGGAGGCTGTCATCACTGCCAAGGGTTGCGCAACAAAATATAAGTGAAGGGTGCCATTTATCCTGTCCAGGTCATATTTAGTTTTTTTCTCAGAAATTATTGTGTCTAAGTTGCACAGACATTTTTGTTGTGTATCTTTGAACATACTATTAAAATATTCTGATGACATACAGTTGAAATATTTCCAATTATTTCTCAATATACTGTACACAACATACCTAAAATGCAAGGGTGCCAATAATGTTGACGACAACTGTATACTCTAAGATACTTTGCTTGAGTATTGTCTAGAGACATTTGAGATTGTGGGGAGTTGCACCTATTTTTAAATATCTTTCAGAGAATGACCAAGGAATCTGGGTGACCTCATGGACCTTACAATAAGGAGCCAGGAGTGAAGTCATTTGTCTCTCTGGAGACTGGGAAAGGAAATATGAATTCTCCTCCCCTACTCTAGTTGGGCAAGCTAATGTTAACTTGCTGAAATGAAGGTGTTTGCTAAAAAGAATTTGGACTTCTATATTGTTTCTGTTTTTGTATTTACCCATTGAATGAGCTCCTTGCATGTACTGCAGAGATGTGCAGGGAGATCTGTTCCCGGACAGGAGTGGGTGGGCTGAGGGAGGAACGAGGGCAGGCCAGATGCGTGCCCTGACCTTGGACATAAAGAGCCTATTCCAGGGATGGCTCTGTACGTCCGGGCCTGGGCAGATGGACGGGTGACGTTTTCCACCACGGAGGTGGAATAAGTTCCTTAGACGTGGGAGGACAGTGTGGTGGGACCCCCAGCCCTACTCCAGCCATGACAGGCCCAATCAGGGGTCAGGCTATGGGGAAAGAGGCACCCAGGTGACGTGCAGCCGATCGGGGCTCAAGCATGGAGCCGTGGTGCCATGACAATGGGACACCACGGCACTGCAGCTCCATGCAGGAGCCAGGCTGAGCTAGCGGGGCAGAGCTCTGGACATCCGGGGTGAGGTGCCTGAATCAGGGCATGTCCTGGACGTCCAGGCCCTATGATGCAATTCTGCTCCCATGGGGCCATTAAGCCCCCATGGGAGCAAAATGAGGTGCATCTCCGGGCCGTCCAGGTTTCTGGACATCTGGACAGCCCGGATGTGCACCTACAGAATTGCCCTCCATGTGTTTTTTTATTTTTTTGGGGTGGGGGGAGAGGAGCACCAGATAAAGGTGATTCCTTGGAAAAGATACAGCTGACTGGATGTGTGCTTTAGGAAAAAGGAGTGGAGAAGATTGTGGAGGTTTTTGTAGTCAGGCAATGAGAGCAGTTGATTCCCTCCTGTCACCAAGTCCCCTTTAATATGAACTAATTGTTATGGTGACCTCAGCTAAATTACACTAAAAAAACTGAGTTGCCAAGTTTCCGAATCCCAGGCATGAGATCCTCTTCCAGTCCTGGATTTCTGACATGGGACCAGCAGCCCTGATTTCAATGGCTAAAATCAGCGAGTACAAATACCATTGTAATGCACATTTAAAACCAGAACTGATCAACAATCTCACTCCTGGAACTGGGTAACCTGGCAACACTGAAAACCCCAGCCCTAAAACGCAAGTTACTTATGTATTTACTGTTGCCTATATTTTATGTACTATTTTATTATTGTTAACCGCATAGTACATATTTTGTAAACATGTTTTAGAAATAGAAGTAAATAAGGCACAATGGAGTGAAGGAGTAGCTTAATATTAATGCAGCAGAGACACCATGGTTCAAAGGCTGCTTTTCCCACTGGAACTCTTTGGGGCAGGTTTGCTAAAGTTAACACACATTAAGTGCTGCCACTGCCCATTCATTTCTATGGGCCATTGCAGCACTTAACATGCATTAACTTTACCTAACACCCATTAACCTTTAGTAAACATGTCCATTTATGACTTTAGACAACTTACTTCACCCTTCATTACCTCAGGTGCAAAATTACAGAGTTATGACTTGTATAACAGTGCAAAGCCACTTTGCAAACATGAAAAGTGTGCTTCATGCAGGAAAAAAAACCACCCTGAAATTTCACAGGTTGATACTGAGCTGACAGAGTCGGTATTTTTTATAAAACACCTCCTGCAGTAGCTAAAAAAAACAACAGAAAACCTGAGTATTCAGTGCTGGTATTCAGATAAAGGCTGGCACTGATTATTCAGATAGGGTGGTCAGTGTTAGTGCTATCCATATTGTGCTGTCCTAAGTTTATTTATTTATTTACATTTCTTATATACCGCACTATTTGCGATCAGCGCGGTTTACATAAAAACAAACAGTATCCGACAATAAACTATAGTCAGGTCATTACAATGAACAGGAGCAATCAACTTGGATAACAGGGAAACTATCAGGATAACAGTGGGGAATGTGGCTGCTATTATTGCTCTGCCCACAGATTGCGCCAGCATTATCCAGACAGTGCCGAGGCAGTCTGTGAGGTTATTCAGTGGCATTATTCAATAGTGGCTCATCATATCGTGGCCACTTATCTGGACAGCATCAGGGCGGCCCAGCTATTAGGCAAATTAGGTGGTCACCTAGAGTGGCAACTTTTGCGGGGCAGCATAGAGCAGTGCAGTCAAAGCTAAACAATAGATTCTGACAGCCAGGGAGTGTAAGACTTAAGGTTCAACTAAGGTACAAACACCTTGAACCAATACTGGGACTGACCCTGGATAGCAGGTGCTTCTATCTGGATAAGTGCTACTGAATATTGATCTATTAACAATTTGCACTTTTTTCATGTGATGCATGCATTTTCAAATTGGCTGTCCAAAAATTCTTTTTGCAGTAGCAGACTTTTGTGTGAAGCCCAAAACCTGTGATATGATTGCCTGAACATCCAGCTACATTTTATCCATGGGCTTTGTGGATAGTACCTGGCCAGCATCAATCTCTCTGCATCCACCTGTTTAGCTTCTGGTGAGCTGTAGCCTGCTGGCAGACCACATGGTTTGTGGTGATTATATGTTCCTTATTGTTCCCTTACTACCTTCTTTAGTGGTATCTGGTCTCACCAGGTTGCCAATATCATTCTAGCTGCTTTCTGAGAAACTGTAGCCTGCTGGTTCCAACCTGGATATCCTTTGACATACACTGCAACTAAATGATGCTTCCTTTATTTGCCCCTTATTTCTGCCTTATCTCCTCTCACCTGATCTTTGGTGTTGAGGAATAGGGAATGTTCACAGAGAAAAAGGTTTCTATTCATTTGGCCTTTCCTTCCGAATTTTTAGAATTTTTCAGTTCTTTTTCAGTTCATTTGAATGATTTTTTTTAAAGCACCTGAGTGGAGGGGTATCCTAGTGGTTAGAGCAACAGCCTAGCACCCAAGAGGTCTGGATTTGATTCCCACTGGCATTCTTGGGCAAATCACTTTACCCTCCATTGCCTTAGAAGAAAAGGCAATCTGCTTCCAGTCATACCTTGCCAAAAAAAACCCCAGGGCTGCTGGGTCTCCAGGAGTCAGCATTGGTTGATGACACTTAAAAATAAAAATGCCTCATGCAAATCAACTTTCTACATGCTAAATCAATTTTGCATACACTAAACATATTAAGGCATGCTTAATATAGTGTATCTGGACTTCCAGAAAGCTTTTGACAAGGTCCCCCATCAGAGACTTTTGGCAAAGCTAAAAAGTCATGGGATAGGAGGCAGTGTACTATTGTGGATCGGGAACTGGTTAAAAGATAGAAAGCAGAGGGTAGGGCTAAATGGCCAATATTCCCAATGGAAAAAAGTGAATAGTGGAGTACCCCAGGGATCTGTACTGGGTCCGCTACTTTTTGACATATTCATAAATGACCTGGAAAAGGGAATAACTAGTCAGGTTATCAAATTTGCAGATGACACAAAACTGTTTAAAGTTGTTAAAACCCAAGAGGATTGTGGAAAACTGCAGGAGGATCTGGATAAATTGGAAGACTGGGCATCCAAATGGCAGATGAAATTTAATGTGGACAAATGCAAAGTTATGCACCTAGGAAAGAACAACCCACACTATAGTTACACGATGCAAGGTTCCACATTAGGAACCACCACCCAGGAAAATCAGTAAAAAGTCATGGGATAGGAGGCAGTGTACTATTGTGGATCGGGAACTGGTTAAAAGATAGAAAGCAGAGGGTAGGGCTAAATGGCCAATATTCCCAATGGAAAAAAGTGAATAGTGGAGTACCCCAGGGATCTGTACTGGGTCCGCTACTTTTTGACATATTCATAAATGACCTGGAAAAGGGAATAACTAGTCAGGTTATCAAATTTGCAGATGACACAAAACTGTTTAAAGTTGTTAAAACCCAAGAGGATTGTGGAAAACTGCAGGAGGATCTGGATAAATTGGAAGACTGGGCATCCAAATGGCAGATGAAATTTAATGTGGACAAATGCAAAGTTATGCACCTAGGAAAGAACAACCCACACTATAGTTACACGATGCAAGGTTCCACATTAGGAACCACCACCCAGGAAAAGGATTTAGGAGTCATCGTGGATAACATGTTAAAACCCTCCGCCCAGTGTGCAGCGGCGGCCAAGAAAGCAAATAGAATGCTAGGTATCATAAAGAAAGGGATGGAGAATAAAACAAAGGATATTATAATGCCTCTATATCGCTCCATGGTACGACCGCACCTTGAATATTGTGTGCAATTCTGGTCGCCGTATCTTAAAAAGGACATAGCGTTATTAGAAAAAGTACAGAGAAGAGCCACCAAATTGGTGAAGGGGATGGAAGGCTACTCCTATGAAGAGAGGCTAAAAAGGTTAGGGCTCTTTAACCTGGAAAAGAGACGGCTGAGGGGAGATATGATAGAGGTCTATAAATTAATGAATGGAGTGGAACGGATAAACGTGGATCAATTGTTTACGCTATCAGAATATAGAAAGACTAGGGGACATGTAATGAAGCTACAGGGTAAACTATTTAAGACAAATAAGAGAAAATATTTTTTCACTCAACGTGTAATCAAACTGGAATCTGTTACCGGAGGATGTAGTAAGGGCTGTTAGTATAGCTGGGTTTAAAAAAGGTTTGGACAAGTTCCTGGAGGAAAGGTCCATAAACCACTATTAAAAAGGGACCCAGGATATCAATGCTTGAACCAGTACAAGCATTGTGGAACCTGTGTCTTTTGGGGATATTGCTAGGTACGTAGGACCTAGATTGGCCACTGTTGGAAACAGGATACTGGGCTTGATGGACCTCGGTCTGACCCAGTATGGCATGTCTTATGTTCTTATGTTAATGAACCAAATATGTGCTAACGAATGTGCATCCCAATCAGGAAGTGAAGAGTGGGTTGTTTGAAATAGAGCAAATTCACAGACTTAATCCCACCACTGTCCTCTATGTATATCATAAACCATATTAGAATTCTGTCTCATTACTGTTTTCTCAGCTAGCTGGCTTTTATAGGCACTGGTCACCGTCTCAGTAAAGATTTTTCTTATGTTGCCTTACAACATTCCTTCCTCCAGCTTCATATCAGGATCTACAATTTATTGGAGGCTATCAAATACGTGAACATTTCTATCATATCTCCCTCTCTTATTTCCTCTGGTGAATACATAAGAGAATAATTTTTAAGGGATTTATGTGAATAAACTCATTTGCCCATCTATGTAGGCACAATTGACAAATAAATATAACCATATTGCTTCAGAACAAAAGTAGGCAGGGTACATTCTAACCTTAAGGCCATAGAACAAAAACTTTATGACAGAAGAAACACTTCAAAAGAAAGTTTCTGAGTCTAAAACCAGATTAACTATTAATGCAGCAGGCAAAGGGGTTTCTGCAGCCAGAGTTCACGATCAAACCAGTAATATCCAGCGTGTCAGCAGATTGTTGCAAAAGACTTCAGCTCCCCAGAATCTTTTTTCCTCTTTACAGGAGGCACAGACATCCCAGGACAAGGTCGGCATAGACGACTATGGGCATACATTTCATTTTTAAAATGTATGCATTTAATCTGCCCATAGATCTTCACCATCCTTTGAGCTTCTGCGGATCCCTCCAGTCCTCCAAACAGAAGCCTAATCTAGTAAAATCCCCCATCTATGTGTTGCTAGCCCACCCAGCATCTGATCAAATAAAAATTCTTCACCTCCCAAAAAAAAAGTCCTTAAGGGAAAGCATCCTCATTTTATTTATTATTTATTTTATTTCTTGCTTTTATATACCACGTTCTTTAAAATCAGTGCGGTTTACATTTAACATTTCTGTGCATAACAGACATACTGCTGTGCACTTATAATGAATGGGTACATACAACTTGGTTCAACTGGGGTAACTGTCTACATCTTTTTACAGTTATATACAAACTTGACATGGCAAGGTGTATGGTTGGTGGTGCTAAATTACTGGGTTGAGAGTAGTGTAGGAGAAAGAGGTGATGCTTTAGTGCTTTTCTGAATTGGGTGAGATCTGTGATTGCTCTGATGGTGGTTGGGAGTGCATTCCAACAGCTGGGGGCATAGAATTTGAAAGCTCGGGTTTTTTGTTGCCTGGGTACATTTTGTTATTTCATTGGGGGTCTGAAGGGTGTTGGTGGCGAATGTTCTCCTTGCTGTGTTCGCTGGAGTGGGGTGGAGGAGGTCTGATAGGGAGGTGGCTGACGTCTTGTTAATGGCCTTGAATGTAATGACCAGACATATGTAAACTGTCGGATGTTTTCTGTTCAATGTAAACCGCGCTGATGTCTAATAGTGCGGTATATAAGAATTGTTAATAAATAAATAAAATAATAAATAAATCATGTCTACTTTATAGGTGAGACGGCAGTAGATTGGGAGCCAGTGTAAGTCTTTTAAGATGGGGTGATGTGATCTCTTCTAGAGGATCCATGTAGGAAGTGTGCTGCAGCGTTCATTGCCAGCTGTAATGGGTTTAGCGTGTGTTTGGGTAGTCCATGCAGGATCACGTTGGCATAGTCGAAGTGGGGGGTCACCAGTGCTTGAAAAACTGTTCTGAAGTCGTCCAGTTGCAGCATGGGTCGGAGATGTCGCAATGTTTGTAGTTTGTGGTAGATTTGTTTGATGGTGTTGCTGATGTGCGTTTTGAATTCGAGCTGCTGGTCTAGCGTTACGCCTAGGTATCAGATGCTGGGTTTACTTGGAAGTTCAGCATCTCTTTTCTTTAATGTTGGCGGTGGGGAGAAGGACTGATTTCTAGTAATGAACATTGCATCAGTCTTGCTAAAGTTTATCTTGAGGCTCTGTGAATGGAGCCAGTCAGTTATGGCCTCAAAGCATTTTACTAACGGGGAGAAGTCCGGATGATTGACCGTGAATAGAATGAAAAGTAGCACATCGTCTGCGTAGATGAGACATGATATGTTGAATGATCAGATTATTTCACATATGGGCTGCATGTATATGTTGAATAGGAGGGCGGAGAGTGAGGAGCCTTGCGGTACACCATGTATTTGCTGGAAGGACTTAGTTGTGGCTCCTGTTTGTACCTCCTGCCATCTTTCCGTTAGATAGGATTTGCACCAATTCAATGCTGAGCCAATAATTCCCTTGTCCTGCAGCCGTATCAAGAGTTGCTCGTGGTTTACGGAGTCATATATCTTTTCCCCCACACATTAGCCTTGCACCTAGCTTCACTCCTTCCTTCAGTGGGAAAATATGCCTAAGTGCTTTTTAGTATTGGCCAGAATGTTTTTGCTACTTCTGCTCTACTAAAAAAGAATAAGAAAACAAAGGTATAATTCACACATCTAACATCCATGCAGCTTGTGATGTAGTTTTGGTCTTGGGTCACAGTGCCTCATAAATCGAAAAATGAAAAGAAAGCAAGGAAACATCTGAGTATGTTCTGACCTCTCCAGAGCAGAGTTTTTCAACCATGATAGTTTGTCAGCAGGATAAGTAAATTATGACAATAATGAGAGGAGCGTGAGAGTGTTGGGTCATAGTGCACTATGTCATTCACAAAATAAAAATGCCACTCAAATGTGCTACTCATGCCTTAAAGTCAAGCTGAAATCTCTCTACAGAGCATAACAGAACTCCTGGATCTTGATAACCCTGAATTTGTCTTCATGACCCCCTTTACTATATGGCATGTGCCAGGATTTGGCACTTTCTTCTACTCTGTTTAACATTTATCTGGTCCCTTCCTGAAAATTATTACATCAGCTAGAAACTTGAATTTCATTTTTATACCAATAATATTTTACTATCAAGCAATTTTTGTTCACCACAGCTGAATCTTCTTTAAAAACTATACAGGCCTTTCCCACAATAATGCAATAGTTGACAGATAATTTTTTTGGTAATTAATTTTAAAAAGACAGAAGCCATGTTAGTTATCAAGAATGTCTCCCTCTCAGAAAAGAGATTTGTTATTTTGGACTCCAAATTCTCTTTACGTGACCAAATGGAATAATGCATGATATTTTCTTTAAGTTATGTCTAGTACAACATCTTCATTTGTATTTGGACAAATTGGACTTTGGAATGGTTATCCAGATGTTGGTTCTATGTCATCTGGACTATTGTAATATTATCTATCTAGGTCTACATCAATATATTTTGAAATCATTACAGCTAGCATTGAATGCTGCCGTGTGGGGTTATTCCAGTCATCAGGAAGTTTGATCTGTGCCTACACCCTACCTACTCTTGCTACTAATGCAGCTATTACAAAAAGTGCCTGTGACAGCTGCATTTGACCCACGCTAGCCATCGAGCTTCTTTAAGTGAAAGAACAACCTTAAATGATTAGGAGCAAAAATATATATCTAACGGCCATATATTTGATGACACATTTACATGGCTAATGCAAGCAGAAAAGAGTACTAAGCACTCAAGTCTCCCGATGCATTGCTAAAATCAAATTCTCTTTTTTTCAATAGACCATGCTACATCAAGGTATATTTTTTATGGTCTGTCTAAGAAAAAGGTTCTTAAATCTTCTTGAAATATAAATGCATAATCATACTCATTTCTTGTTTTAAAACAAAGGGCCGAGTGTTCAGTGGCGGTAGTTAGCCATCGCCGCTGAACCCTAGACCCATCGAATATCCAGGTCAGCCTGATAGCCAGGAAGCTGTCCTGGCACCAGCCATAGTCAATCAGCTGCTGCTCGGTTAGCTTTGGTAGCAAAAAGTTAGGATAGTCTTTACTGTGCCTGACGTTTGCTGCCAAGAGGTAAATGGGCAGCAGCTGAATATTGCCGCTGACCAGTTATCCCCTGGTGCTGCTCCTGCTCTACTCTGGAACGTCACAGTTCTGGTAGGCTATCATCAGAGTGTCTAGTGGCAGCACCCACAGATATTCAGCATGTTAGTGCCACCGAATATCCCGTGCATCGTGATTAATATGGTTAGCAGGTCTCCTAACCATGTTAATCATTCTAAATATCCGGCCAAAGTTTACAAAGAGGGTACCATGCTCTGGACTTTGATTAATATCCAAAGTTGCCTCACCACTAGCTCGCATTGCCTTCCCAAAGAAGCAAAATAAGGTTTGTTTATTGGAGGTAGAGCGCCCAATTTTGTCCCGGACGTAGATCCCCCTTGTGCGTCCGGTCTGAATGGACACACAGAGGGGATCATGATTCTGATCCCATGAGGCACATCTAGCCCCGCAGGATCAGAATCGCGAACAGTGCTGTACATGCAGGCTGGGACAGCGATTCTATCTGGCCTGTACGTACAGGACTGCACCTGGCTAACTCAGTCAGGGCTTTTAAATGGAGCCGCGGCACCAAGGCCAGGGTTGGGCTGTGGGGAATTAACCCTGGCCTTCCCCCCTGCCCCAACCATGCCATAAAAAAAAAAGTCAATGGAAGTTATTCCACCTCAGAGGAATAACTTGCCTGCCCAGACTCTGCCCCTTGGACTGCCCCTTCCCCACCCCTGTCTAACTTCCCTGCACAACCAGCGGGGAAGTTAGTTGGGGGCAGGCAAGGGCACGAATAGCGGGGATGGACGTCCCGTCGGGCTGTCCATCCCCGTTATTCGTAGCTCAGAATAACCTCCCAAGTGTTTTCCAGTATCAACAAAATCTCCATTACGTATTTCTTAGAGGTATCAGTGGGAAGCATATTTGGAATCTTTGGAAAATTCAGCAAACAAATATTTAAATAGTATGATTTTCAGACTGCTTCAATTTACGGTGCATCATCATTTTATCTTTAATTTAAAACTCCAACAAAGCACTCGAACGTTAGATTGAAATTCAGAAATCTTATCCTGAGTTTATTTAATAAATGAATCTTTCTTCTGCAATATGAACTGTACCTTTTGCAGCAAAGTGTTCATATCTCTCATCACCCAGTGAGGAGTTCTGGTGGATGAAGTGCCTAGATTCTTTTTAAAAAGAAGGCAGGAGGCAAGATGTTTCCTATCATATTCAATTTTATTTAAGATGAAGGGGGATCCGGATGGGGACTTGGGGCTGCAGTACTAAAAATGAAGAAGAAAGGGAGATCTTTTTTTATTATTATTATTGACAGCCTAGAGAGGAATCCAGGGACTTACTATTTTATTAAACTTAAACCATTAGGGAAGTGTGCGGCTAGAAGGTTAGGGAGCTATTTGTTTTATTACTGACCCCTTTAACTCCATCCCCTGGAGCATCAGTCAACATAATAGCTGGCTGATACTCCCAGGTGAATGTTAACAGCATCTCTGGAGATACTGTTACATTTGCATAAATTACACAGCTTGGAAAGTTTGTCGCAAGCTGTGTTATTCATTTTGCATAATAATGAGCTGCTTTGCTGGAATCAAATGCCTGGTACTCTTCGATTAGAGACAAGTTATTTATCATTTCCAAAGAATCTGGACAACTTGTCTTTTGGTAATTTAACTCAGATATAACCTGCTACAGTACTGGATAAACCCTAGTGCATTACAGTACATCATATGCAGGGTAATCAAGTAAGATAGCAGATTCTCATCAATTTGTGTGATATGAAGCCCTATTTGGTATAAGTCACATAGAAAGATGTCCAAGGGGTATGTTTACAAATGTGCATTAGGCTTTTGTAGCTGATGCCGGGCGTTAGCTGCAAAAGTCTGGCAGTATATGCAGGGGCATTCCTAGCATTTCCTGTGCATATACCATGGAGAAAATGCAGGGTCATGGGGGAGGGTGGAGCTTCGCAAATGCAGCTAATTCCACCGACTAAGACAGTGATGGCTGAATCCACGAAGCCTGCAGAACATGCGGCTACCGCACGATGTCAATGCCCACAGTAGCTGTATAGAAATGGAATGCCCACTCTCGACCCATATCCCACCCATTTGATCAGGCACTGCAACTATTGTGGAAAAAGGACCATGGTAGCTGCATTTCTCCCACAAAAATGATCTTTGCGGTATGATGATCCTGTGTTAGCTCCATAAAGACAGTTATCGCACATAAGTAGACATAGCCCAACATTGGGATATTCATAATTTGCAATGAATTTTACAAAAGGTCCAAGGGACATGGAGCCTTTCCTAAAATAAATATAATGCCATGGAAAAAATATGTGTATTTGGAGGTTAATTTTATAAGGGCTGTCCAGTTTTGCAAGCATTCCAACATGCACAAATCACACATATTTTATAAAGAAAAGTGAGCATAAACAGTAAGATACACTTGCCAAACCTAGGCATGAACACTTATGCTAGCCCTGAACTTGGTATAAATGTGCACTCCTTGGTTTATAAAGAATGAGCACAAATTGTAGTATTTTACAACTGTAATTTTGTGATATACCTGCACTCCTCCCAAGCTCTGCTCCTGGCCATTTCCACTGCAAAGGTATGTGCTATGGATCTGATGTGCATGCTTGTAGAAACATAAGCACCCTTGTGCATAAATCATTAAAAATACATAGTAACATAGTATATGATGGCAGATAAAGACCAGTATGGTCCATCTGGTCTGCCCAGCAAGGCAGCAAGAGTAGGTGCACCTGCCACTCTCTGCAAGTCACCCCTCCCCATTCCTTTGTTTAGGGATGTACTCACTGCTCCATGTAGATCACCCCTATTTGTTGAGATATAAGAGATAGTTATGTTTATTTTGATTTTATCCTGTTGCTATAAAGGGATCCACTATGGGGTATGTTTACTAAACCGTCTTAATGTCACCGGCGCTAGTTGCAGCGATAATGTGAAGAATGCCATATAAGGAGTGGACATTCGGTCTTAAGGTAGCAATCGCAGGTTATTGCGTGATAAAGTGCGCCTTGTCCGTTATCGCGCGATAGAGGGAGCCACGCACGTTATCGCGTGTTAACCTTAACTTCACGTGCTGACCTGCAATCCCAGCAATAGAGGTGTAGCACATGGGTTAATACAATGACTGCTGAAACAGTGGTCATGAAGTGGATCCCCCCGTGGGCTTAATGAATAAGGGTGACCAAGGCAATTCTTTTTCCTGCTCGTAACAGCCCAACAATCTGTGCTGCCAGCTAAAAATACCCACACCCCAGTGCCATAAACGAATGCACCTTTCAGGACGCCCCAGAAGGCACATCCTAAACCACCACGTCAGCCAAGGTGGGTCATAATGTGCCCCAGAGGGTGTGTTGAAATGTTGCCAACACCCAAGGCACTATATTAGGCGCCCCATAAGCTGGCTGAATCTAAGGTGTGGCTAAAGATGCCCCAAAGATGTATAGGACACTCAAGAAATGTTGGCCAAGGGCAGTAAGGTTCCCCAAGTTGAAAAGCAAGAAAGGTATGGGCCAAACACAGATGTAACCCAACATTGCACAAAGCACCAAGGAAAGACAATGCACAAGTGATGGAAGGAAGTAGATCTGAGCTGATGGATCAGACAAATCTGCATTCAGCCCATGTGGCAGTTTGAAAAATAGACAAACATATTGGGGCCAGCTGTAGTGATGCACAGGGTGATGGTAATGTACCATGCAACAATGACAGTGTGTGGCAGAGAATGGGAAGATGTGTCCAGCAGAGGAGGTAGAGGTGGCAGGATAGGTGCAATGACAGGAGGACTGAGGAGTAGCAGTGCCATGCACAGCACACACAGGAGAGGCAAACAGGAACAGCTGCAATGCAGAAACGTGTACCAGTGCAGGACATGGGGTAGGAGCTTGCACATCAGGGCAGGACGGCACACAGCTGGCAGACACACATAGAAGGACAGAAAGATGGCTGGCAACTGTGATAAGGGTACAATGTGCTAACAGCACAGATCTGCACAGATATGACTGTTACAGGAATGAAAAGTAGCTGTGCAGGACAGGCATACAAATGAAAGAGAACAGAGAGGAATCAAACCTATGACCATTAGCACAAATGTCAGTACACAAACCGGTAGGCTACACCACCAACGTGAGGTCAGTAGCAAAGGCTGCATACAAGAATACTGCAGGGCATCACACAAGAAGCCTGCTGTCTGCCAGGATAGGCAAACCTCCAACAGTAACCATGATGGAATGCATATGCAGATCTGGTGTGTACAGATCAGATCACAGTCTGCAATTGGGATCAGAGCCACATATAACTACATGCACACACACAATGAAATGTTATGCAGTGGATACAGCATGCAAAAGAGGAAATAACCTAAACCCAAAGGGCAGCAGGGGATGCCCTGTGGAGCAGAGCAAAATATGGAACAGAATAGAAAAGGAGCATGTGAGAATTGAACCTGCAAACAGGTGTGCCACAGACCAGCTAAACCACAGCAATGTCAAGCCCCCAAACAGGCTACCTATGTGAACACTACAAAGAAAGAGACATATGTAACAGCTAATTTGTGATGGATAGGCAGCACACTTAGTAGAAAGTAAAGTCTGAAAGAACTGTTTTTATACTTCAGAGCTTAGCTATCTCCCCTGATGAAGCATCGAATGGTGAAACGCTTAGTGCCTGATAGCGTTGGGAACGACACTTCAAGCTAAGCATTGAAAAAGACAACGACATCTAAAGCTAAGCATTTTTGCTAATTGCTTAATATTGAGAAAGTTGTTCATTATAGAGCATTTTTTATAATTCAATATTGTTTCAAAAATAGGGTGGCTGCATAGAGGTGGTCCTTGATGTTACAGTTTGGGTGATAGGTCAGATCATTGACGCTAACCCGATGATACTGAGACCATGCGGCTACCTGAAGAGAATAACTTAAGTTATATAATATAAGATATTACCAGTCTAGAATCTGACTAAATTTACTTTCTAGTTGCTATACGGAGTTTATTGCATATTTTTGGTTTATAACACTCTGTGATACAAAGACCGACATAGTGAGTTGTGAGCACACTTAGGTGTACAGTGAAGAGGTGGAAGGGTGTGTGGATAGGTGATGAACCTTGTAGTTAGCTCATGGTCAGGTTAGTATAACACCAAAAAAAAAACCCATGTGGGAATCAAACCTGCAACCTATGGTGTTACAACACATGTCTGTAACCACTATCCCAAACAACCACACCAAGCACAATGCAAAGATATTATCTCAAAGTAAATGTGTGTATGGGAACCTGTAACACCCAGTGATCTGGCAGATGGCTGGCAGATAGACAGCTGGCACCTTACAAGGATGTAAGCACAGGTGGGCCATGTACATGACCAGGAAATCACTAAATATGTGTGTCAGTGTGTTCAAGCAGCAGCAGAGACAAATGTACGTCCAACACATATTTTTATTTTGGTTAATCATCAGAGATAATGTAGATATCGCCTATCATAATATCAAGGTGATTGGATCCCAGGTGAAAAATGGAGAACACATATTGCAAGGCAACAACCCACATGTTACAGAATTGTCACTGGCCTGTCCACAGACGATGGGCAGGAGAGATAATGTGCAGTAGGTGCATGGTGTGCAGTATGCATTGGGCCCCCACCCCCCACATGATGCTGCATGCCCCAAATGTGTTAGTTACATATGTGTGCATGTAGACAGTAGGCGGTGCATGATGAGGGCCCAACACACATCAATTATGATTTGTTCCCTAAAACATATCTCTCTGCCAACACAGGAGGCACACAAATGAAACAGCATATGTTGTTAAAAGTAAGAAAGTGTAAACACATATATCGAAATATATGTTACAGCTGTCACATAATGCCTGATATAGGAATCAAAGCTGCAACAATGTAACCCTAAACAATCATCAAATGCACAATGAGGATATGCTAACAGGTAGCAGAGGCACATGAACAGAGAATTCAAATAAAACAAGCCGCAGAAACATGCAGAGATAGCACTATGCAGAAGGTCCCCCTGCACTGGTTGGTGTGGATACAGTGTCTGTACACATATATCACGGTACATGGAATGCACAAATGAAGGAAGAAAATGGACACTCACACTGCCACACTCCAAATATAATGGAGCAATGTGAGTGTCGTTACCTCAAGGGATAAATAGGACTGTACAGACATGCAATCCTAGGTTTGTAAATCAATGTAGAGCGACACGTCTGTACAGTAAACAAACACAATAACCTGTATATGGAGATGGAAAGAAAGGTTGAACATGTTACAGTAACCCACACAGAAGCCATATTGCAACATGCTGTGTTGCACCAACATATTCAGTCACATGCACATGCACCATGTAAGTTGAAACATGATACAGTGATGCCACACATGCACTGTAACACCCTTGGTGATTGCAAACAGCAATCCAAGATGCTTGTGTGCGGTAAAGTGGTGTCAAGGCAAATACTGTGTCATGTTTAAGTGGAGGCTAGGTGGACATGGACAAGAGGACCTCTCCATTGCTCTCCCTGTGCCACATGCATGGCTGTATGCTCGTGTTGAGACAAACAGATGAGCGTATCCTGCATTCTATGTCACACACATGGGAAATACACAACACAATGTCAAAAGGATGTACAACATACAGCGACAATGTCAGTCCCTGCTGCACACATGGGGACCAGTACACAGAGTCCAACGTGCAAAGGGTATCTGCAATCCAACAAGTCATGTTACGACTGTCCCTGAAACCCTGGGCATGCATAGTCAAGTGTGACATCCCGATATGCCACAGTACTGGAAAGGTCATTTGTGTCCCCTGCGATGAACACGACACCCAGCCAGAGCACAGCAGCAACAGTGTGTTGGACAGGCCTGTCATGCCCAAAGTAACAGTCCAACAATAATACTGTCCATCCTAGACATGTGTTCCACTCGCAGAGGTCAAACATCTTATGGCACCGTTTCCCAGGGATAGTTCCATGGTGTTGTTGTGTCCTCCAACAGGTGGTTGATGGTATTGCCGGATGCACTGTAGTAGACGTGCTTTGTGTGTTCACTGCCCTATGTCAGAAGAGGATAAACAATGTATTGATATTCTGCTTGCAACATCAGCCCAAATTGCAGAGAGTCAAACATCAATATGTACGTAAGGAAACATCACACAGGCAAACAAAACATGATCACAACACAGAACACACTGCATGTTGGGAACATTTTGGATTGGAACCGCAGACGAGGGTGTCACATGGATATGGTCATGTCCATGCCCATGTTACACAGGCGTTTCACAGCTCCACCCCATGTGCATCAGCGTTCGTGTACAGAGACCCAACAGGAAATGTCTATGAGACAGACAGTAAATCATTAACATGTAAAGGCTGATGTCATTCACAAAAGACCAAAGGTGCAACCTACCGAGTGTTTGCAGCAAGTGTATCTTTGGGATCCCCTGAGGCTCTCAAAGGCTGCAACACATCACAGTGAAGGGAGAAGATGTCATCGAAATGTGTAGAGTCACCATGTCCCCATGTCCAGCCACTGTTGATGCATGTCCACATTATGGCGATATCTGTGATACAAAAATGCTGTTGTGCAGTGGTCTGTCAGCACACAAGAGATAGGTCAGCTCACAACATACAACACATGTCCACAATGTCCATAAGGTAAGCAACAGTAAGGTAGAGATAGCACAGTCACCACCACTCCCCAGTGTCAAACACCTTGCTGGCCCACAAGGCGGGAGCCTGGGGCTTCGGTGTTGCTCCTCTTCTAACAGCAAGGACTTTATGTTGCCCTCAGGGATTTTGGGTCACAATAGCTAATCGAAATAAGGAGGTAGTTGTGGTCGAGTAGCTATGCTTAAAGAGGTTTTATTTCCCGTCCCGGGAGAATTCTTGCAACAAATATCAAAAAGCAAATAAACCATACAGCTAGTATAACACAAGTGAGGGACTACAAATGTGAACAAAAATGCTTATTGTCAGCTTTAACTGAACAAAAAGAGGAAAAACAGGGTTTTCAATCACACACTTTGAACTATGAAATCTGTGCTCTCCCACAGATTTCACTCCAGCAGGCTTTCTTAGGCCCCTAACAAAAAGAGGTTATGCTATCAGAGAAAACAAGCGTACAGTCCATTTTGCACATATCAGAATTATCATCACCAAAGTCACAATCCATATCTTCCGGTGCTTCTTGATAATTATAACTTGCAGGGCTGTATTGTGGATTAGTGTTTGTTTCTCTCCTCTCGGCTGGGTCAGAGCACCACTCCCCCCTATCACTGCAGAAAGGTTCTTTACCACACACTTCCTGACCACTGGGGGTAAAACTCAGTGCTCCTCTAGTCCAGGTACTTTGGCTTTCAGGCTGAGCTCTGCCTGGCTGGTGTGTAAACGGGAAGTGGAAACTTTTCTTCCTCTCTCTTCCTTTCACAGGACGTCTCTCTGAAGCATGGGAATTATCTCTTGGACAAGTATTCTGGCTCCCCAGGTTCCTGCTATTGTGGTTATCTCTTCTCCCTGCTCCTCGTGGTTTATATCCTGGAGTCTCCCTCTGGCCCCACACGGACCTTGGCTTAGTGCAGCCTAACTTCCCAGCACTAACCTTCGTGAACTCCTCTTGGATAAACCCCTCTGAGGTGCAGAATGATTCCACGTCTGAACCTTCCAGGTATGGCTCCTGGCTTTTCTGAGCGCTGTACTTTCCTTTCCCTCGAGTCCTCTCAATGTCTCCTTCTCTCTCTGCCACAGAGACTGAGTCTGACTCCTGGCTTGCGTCTCTGTGTTTCCTTCTTTCTCCACGTGTGCCCGTACGTGAATCTGTACATGAATCTGCACGTGTCTCTGCTCTGCTCAAGACTGACCTTTTTTTATCTGCGTCATTCATTGAGACTTGAGTTAGCTCAACTCTCTGCAGCTGTCTCTGCTTTGCTGATGAGCTATGACGTAATGGTATCTCTGGGCGTTTCTCTACAGCCTGTGCTTTTGTTTTGCTTAGTTGCCCCTGACAACCCCTAGCCATGTGCTCTGCACTGCTGTTTTTAAAACTGCCCTGTGTGTTTTTCTGCACTTTTACAGGCGCTATCTGCCTGGCGCCATGACACCAGGTGTACAGACTCCTCACACCACATGATAGTGCAAACTGCATGCACACTGTATCATAACAGAGCCACCCATCCACCCACACAGTATGAGAAGGTGAGCATGGCACCAGTAACATATGGCCTGTATGTGCACAATGGGCGAATAGTGGAGATAAAGGCCTGGCAAATGCTATGATACATTGCTGTTGGCCGATGCTACAATGTCATGGAAGAGCGAAAGTGGGGCCCACCACCAGAACACCTAGGGCCTGTAGACACACACAGCCCTGTTGGATGTGTCCCAGAGACAGTGACGGAGAAGAAAAACTGTGCGTGAACACATGTGGATATGTGTGGCCATCATCACCATATGGGGTACCGGGGAGCCCGATAAATAGGTCACCTACAACATATGTGCAGTAGACAGATAACCTGTGAGATGTGTTGCTCCTGACTGTCCACACACACAAATCACCTGTATGTCCACCTACCCCAGTGTCCTGCATGTTGAATGAGGTACACACAGCTGACACTGCACTACAGCACCTGGAACGTCTCCAAGCATGTCCTGTGGATCGAGAAACACAAGGGAAACATACATATGTCATGTTGGAGCTGTGCAACAAACACACCAGCTTCATGTCAACATCTCTCATAACCCCCTAGACCCGTCACAGTCTGGCAGTTTGTCATGACACGGTACCTAATTGTCCCCACCCAAACATGCCACTGACATGTTCCTGGCCAGGTCCAAGGGCCTGTAGCCTGTCCATCCCCTCTGGGACCTGTCTGCTGCCCTCAAGACCATTGACAACAATTGTCACTGCACTACCATGTATGTGCTCGTCCCAAAGGTCTAGGTACAAGCTTGCCACCCCCATATGTCTCCCATAGCACCCTCAGTGTGTATTCCTGTGGGTCCACCTCCCCTGCTAACCTGCTCCCAGGTGCTGTATGAAAGGGAGCTATGCAGGGGCTGCTACATCCCCCCTGGCCCCATACCCAGTTCCCTGGTGCAGCAGGCACATCCCCTGGCTATCCCTAGTAGCGGTACGTTGTTGTGACCCACAGATATCTCACCACACATGAGCTATGCTTGGCAGACAACACCCCGACCGCAGTTTGCCCCTGACATTGCTGGCTGCAGGTACCCCCGTTGCATGAATTGAGCATGGCCACGACCAGACATCTGGGCATCGCCCCTAAACCCTCTCCAACCCTTACAGTGTCTGTGTATAGGTTAGATACACCTTCTGCCAATGTGGTCATCAGGGTAGCAGGTCTCTATGACTCCTCGCTCCCTATCCTCACACATACTCATCATGTAGCTAAGGCCTGCAGTGTCCCCCTAGATAACATCAGCAATGTCCCTGCCGTCCACCCAGAACACACACACACAAAACGCCAATGACCCCCTTCATCACCCGCCAACCTGGTCACTCTAGCATACACCTTGCTGGTCTTCCCCGAAATCATCTATGTCCATCACAATGTATGCAACACTGTGTTGCATAGCTAAGCTACCGACATGCACAGTATGACAATAACACCCCACCTGCCACGACACCTCATAGGCCCCAGGCGAGGTCAAGACGCACCTGCTGATCTATACATGGAGTCACATTGTGGTTGTCCTGTACCCTGACCTGCATAACCCAAGTACTAAAAATACTACTACTACTACTGCTGAGCATGTAAACAGTGCCAACACCTGTATGCATCACCATACTGACACCTGTAACACACAGTCCCTGCTCATCAGAGCATATGACCCATTCAATCCCCTCATATCCCCTAAATGTCATCCCCACACGTCAAGCCAGCTGCCCTATCTATGGGCTGCTCACCCACTGTTAATGTGGGACCACACATCTGTCACCTTGCAGCATCCAATGCCTGGAACAAACTACCTGTGGCTTTAGGGCAGCCACCCTTAACAACCATCCAAAATCTTGTGTGTCAGCCTACCACATCACCTAAGCCTAACAAACCTGTACACATTAATCATCTCCTCCCACTGATGTCCCCTGCCCACACTGTCTGTGTTAGCAGTTGGACCACATTCTAAGCTCAGATGGCCAGGCATTGTGTCAGCAATGTCAGTGCAGTGCTGTGTATGACGGGTAGTGTGATACCAATGCTCAGTAGTAGTAGTACAGATATCTATACAAAAGTGTCATTTGGAAACATCCATTACTCACATGCAAATAGCTCCTCAATCAGCTGGTGCCTGAGTGCTGCACCCTCACATGTGTCATCACGGTCACGGACAGGAGGGCACGGTGTATCGTCTTCCAGATCCTCATTAATTTCAACATCGATATCTTGCCTGAGAGCAATGTTGTGCACGATGCAACAGGCAATAATGATCTCTGCCACTGTCATGGTTTGGTATTGTAAGGCCCTGCCTGTCCTATCCAGACACCTGAAGCGACTTTTCAAAATGCCAAAGGTGCGCTCAATGATGAAGCAACTGGAGGCATGGGCCTCATTGTACTTCATCTCTGCACATGTCCGTGGTAGACGCACAGGGGTTAGCAACCATGGCCGACACCCATATCCTGCGTCACCTGCAGAAAGAAATGTTGAACATTAAAACAGTACCTGATGTTCACACACATGCACATATGAATGTACGTGCAGACCCACAGCACCTACAGGTCAAACAGAAACATAATGGAACACATGATGGGACACAACCACTATGCGCCAGTGTCTGTAGGTGTGAGATACAGAGCAAGGGTGAGGTAGACAACAGTAACTCGAACCACAGCAGACACATGGGCAGACACCAGAGGCTGAAAGGTATTTGTTGCAGGCCTGAACACATCAGAGACACACATGCAATGCACCCTGGACAAGGGCAGAGATGCACACATGTGCAAGCATGTGATGGTCATGCTATTCCCCACAGACAGATGATACGACAGGAACAGTCACCCCACCATGGCAGGCAGGATGGCATAGACAACACCACACTGTTATTAAACAGGAAGCATACATGTGTGTCGTACTGAGCCAACCGAAACACAAAATGCCAAATGGCATTATACGTCAAATGTTAGTGTGCCACCAACACACAGCACCGCAGCACAGAGGACCTGGCGTCAAACACCCCCCCCCCAGCAGCTCGCATACAAACAGATGACACACACACACAACTCGGGACACACGTCAAGGACAGACATATGTGCCGACGGATAACAGGGGTATACGATGTGCATGTCAGAGATGACAAATACCCACCCAGCAGGACACAGTCCTCAAATTGTCCTGCCTCAAATTGTCTGAACAGTGCCGAGTGATGCAGGATATAGCAGTCATGGGTGGACCCTGCAAACCGCGGGACCACATTCAGAATACGCATGCCTGCATCACATATAACCTGAACATTCAGGGAGTGGTAGTGTTTGCGGCTGCGGAACACTGCCTCCCTGTCTCTGGGTGGGACCAGGACAAAATGTGTGCAATCAATAGCTCCCATCACTTTTGGTAACCCGGCAAATGCCTCAAAGGCCTGGTGCAGGGTCTCCCATTGTTGCCTAGTGTTGGGAAATGCAATGTAATTCCCAACCTTGCTGATCATGGCATGCAGTACTTGGTGGAGACAGCGTGAGAAGGTGGGGCGGCTCATGACACCCACTGCGGCCACTGATGACTGGAAACAGCCAGAGGCAAAGAAATGTAGGGCACCAAGGAGCTTGACCAAACCCGGTATGGCATGTGACCGACCAGTCAGGGGCTCGAGGTCAGGTCTCAGATCCTCATAGAGCTCCCTAATAGCCCCTGTGCTCAAGCGGTAGAGGGAGATAACCTGGTCCTCACACATGCCCTGGAGCCGGGCCCTGGGCCTGTAGAGGCGAGACCGGCAGGCCTGCAACTTGGCACGCCTCCTGCGCCATGCCAACACAGCCCCTGCTTGGCCTGCCCCCACAGCTGCAGGTCGGTGTTGGAGTGAGCCTGCATCCCCCGGCCCTTGCCCCAGCCCGATGGACACCATCTTCCCGTCAGGCAACCACAAGCCACCCACATCCCTCAGTGTAACTGAAACAACCACAAAGGTCGCCATAGCGGACACTGTTAACCCAAACCCCCTCACCACCCCACCTGATGCTAGCCACTCACCTCCACCCCCAAACACTGACCAAGCCAAACAGCACACCCACCACCCACTAACCGTGTCACCTACCTCACCCACCACCCACCAACCGTGTCACCTACCTCCCCCAGCACACACCAACCTAGCCACACACCTCCCCCAGCACTCACCAGGGTCGCCGCTCGCCTCTCCCACCACTCAACACCCTTGCCACTCACCTCCCCACCACACACCAACACAGCTACCTACCTCCCTCACTGCTCACCAACCCTGCCACAGTCCACGCCTAACCTGCCTCTGACCCTCCTTCCGCCTCAACATCAATAACACACACCTCCAACCTCGCTCACCAGCACTAACCCCTCAGCGTGTACCATGTGTGCGCGTTGATTTATGGACCTTCGGACATCTGTGCGTGTGTGCGTGCATTGCGCATGCGCACAGGTGATGTGTGGCATGCATACGCGGAGCCATGCGCTGCACATGCGCAAGACGTGTATGTGTCTTGCGCATGTGTGGCGCACGGCTCCGTGGCCATCCCATAGGCGCCAGGGGTACGTGGAGCCATGCGCCGCACATGCACAGACATATACATGTCATGTACATGTGTGGCACATGGCTACTGTAGTGATGAAAGCTCCCAGGAAGACATGGAAGTGGAAGAAAATCCTAGTTTCCCCTTTGAAATGAATGACAGTTTACTTGTGCATAAGACTTGCAAGCCAGATCAGGAAAAAAACCCAGCTCCCTGCTAAGGTCAGGCCACGCCCTAGCTCAGGGGTGGAGACAAACTTGCCTGATGATTGGTCACACAGGTGCAGAGAAAAGGGAGTGCCTAGCAGCCAACAGTTCTTAAAACCACGGGCAGAGCAGAAAGAGGAGGGAAGGAGGAAGGCAAAGGACAACAGAGAGAGCAAGGCTGAGCATAGCTGGAGGAGAGGGAAAGAAGAAAACTCCCAGGAAAGCAGCTACCCAAGAGGGACTGGAGAAGGACATAAGGAGGCTGAATTTCAGAGCCTGGAGGATCCCAGGAAGAAAGAAATCAGCACTTGTCTGAGGAACCATCCCCAGGGTAAAGCCAGCAGTTTCAGAGCTGAGAAATCAACAGAGAATCAGTTTGCTATTGCTAAGGTCCAGGAAGCAGAGCTCTCACTGTCTACTGCTAAGAGCTGGGTGGAAAGTTTTACGTATGGGAAAAGTCATAGCCCTGATAAAAGCAGAACAGCTGAGTCTTTAAAGCTAGAAGCACTGAGAGAGTTGTTTGCTGAGGGAAAAGTTCACTCCCCTAATACAACTGTGCCTTTACAAGCTGAATTGCTGTGGAATCGGTTCCAGGAATTTCTAAAGGAGAGAAAGTCTGGGAGAGGTTGTAACTTTGATAGAGATACCGTATATCCTGATGCCATAGAAGGAATGCAAATAGATTCCTGTTTGCCAAGCTCTGAGTGTGAACCTGTACCAATGGATTGCTCATTGTGTTTAAAAGAAGAGTCTGCATTATTGAACTGAGCTGAGAGACTGTGAAACAATATAGAGAATAAGTGAAATACCTGCTTAGAATTAAGGAAAGCTAATACTGTGTTTTACTAAGCTTAATTGCCTTCTGAAGCTAAAAAGCAGTGCTTAGAAGAAGTTTGCTTTGAGAAAAGAAAATCACAGCTGTTGCAAGTTTATCAGTATTTCTGTTGAATGACCACATGAGGCAGTCCTCGGTGTAAGCTTGTGGGAATAAGAACAGCTGAACAGTGAAAAGAGGTTTTTGTTACGTCACTCTCTGTTACCTGATTTATCCTTTATGTTGGAGAAGCATCCTTTTTGCCTTGTTTGTGTATTGAGCTTAAATGCCCTGGAAATCCCCACAAAATAAATTTTCTTGCTGCCTTGAACCACCGACTCACAACTACAATTTGTCCTTAAAGAATAAACTAACTACAAGTCCCAGCATACCTCTGGTGACAACAAGGGAAGCTTTATTCAAAAGTGGACAACATAAGGCTGTTTCCTGCTTGTAAGCTCTTGGGACCAAGAGGAAGTATTGCACTACACGTACCCCTGATGCCAATGCGATGGCCTCAGAGCCGTGCGCCGCACATGCGCAGACACGTACATGTCTTGCACATGTGCAGCGCAGGGCTCCATGAACACACGTGCGCAATGCACACATACATGCGCAGATGTCCGAAGGTTCATAAATCAACACCCACACATGGTACACGCTGAGGGGTTTGTGCTGGCGAGCGAGGTTGGAGGTGTGTGTTATAGGTGTTGAAGCAAAAGGGGGGTCAGAGACAGGTTAGGCGTGGAGTGCGGCAGGGTTGGTGAGCAGTGAGGGAGGTAGGTAGCTTGGTTGGTGTGTGAAGGGGGAGGTGAGTGGCAAGGGTGGTCAGTGGTGGTGGTGGTGGTGAGTGGCTGGGTTGGTGCATGGCGGAGGTAACAGCAGGCAGGGCTGGTGAGTGGCTAAAGTGTTGCGGGTTGGTGAAGGCGATGGGAGAGGGGCAAGGCCACATGAGGTAAGACAGGTCTGGGATGCAGAGGGAGGACAGGGAGAGCAGGGGTGTCCAGTGAAATGGCAGGGCCTCGGTCCCCAGAGACAGGAGGGTTGGAACACCCTGCGTCTGAGGTTGCTGGCCCATCGGGTATGGCTGGCACCACCCAGGAGTGGCCTGAGGAGCATACCACAGGCAAGCGTAGGCGGATGCCTGTGCCGGATGGGGAGAGGAAGAGGGTGATATGGTTTAGCCAGCAGGAAAACCACAACCTGCTTGCAAGTGTCCTTGAACACTATGAGGAGCTGTATGGGCACATGACCTCACGCACAACAGTTAGTGTATGGACCCAGGTGTGGGTGGAGGTGCAGGGGGCCATGGTACAGGCTGGGGGGCCACCAAGGGACCTTGAGAGCCTCCATAAAAGGTTTAATGATATCAGGAGGGGGGTCCATGCACACATGACTGCGGAACACCGACATGCTAGCAGCACTGGTGGGGGTGGTCCCTTCATCCCCAGCCTCATGGAGCAGCAGCTGGCTGAGCACCTAGATCCCATCTATATCCATGGCCTCTCACCGGTGCTGGACACGGCTGATCCCCAAGCAGGTATGTTCGGGACATGCAGCACACATACAGCTATCTACCATGCACACGCTGGGCATGCCACGGGGGGGGGGGGGAGAGGGGTAGCAGGCCCATGTCCTAGGAGCAGGTATGTCCGACCCAGGGAAACATATACCTGAGTCCACATTCCTCGTTAGTGTTTGCACATGGACAGTATAGGGGATAGAGTCAAACCTCCTTCCCAAAACCTTCCGCATATCTATCTGACAGAATGAGCTCCCTCCCATCACCTCTTCTTGCCCTGGGCAGATGTAGGTGTGGATATAGGTCAGGATGTCCTGGACATATCTGAGATGTGGTGAGGACATCCAAGGTCGGTGTGTAACCCAAACATGCGTACTCCACGCTCCAGGTCAGACTTGGATGTCCGCACCCTAGATGTGGGTTAGAAAATGGGGCATCCCCATCAAATGGATTAGTTATGTGCATACAATGGATGGTGGAGGGGGTACAGGGGGTAAAGAAGGAGCAAGCAGGAGAGTTCCTGTCCCCATGGCTGACCAGGTAAGAGAGACAGAGGAACACAAGGGCTAAATACACAAATATGTGTCTACATTACAATGTGCTCTACGTCTGTCTGTGACACCCCATATCTACTGTGTACCTTGCCCCCCCCCCCAACAGGTAACATCCAGGCCATCGAGGCAGCTGAGAAGGACAGTGGTGGTGAGCCAGAGCCTGCGGAGGTTGATGAGGCACCACATGCAGAAGTTGCCATCAGCGATGCCCCAGATACCCCATGGGCCGAGGTGCTGTCTGAGGAGGTGGCCACCCAGGAGGACGAAGGGTAACCCCAGCAGAGCGGGGAGACAGGCACCACAGTGGCTGGGGAGGGGCCCGAAGTTGCGGAGGTGAGCCCCACATTGCCACCGCCAGGGCCATCCATTGCAACAACAGACACAGTGCCTGTCGTCCTCCAGGAGCTGCAGGCACATATGGCGTCCGCACACAGGGATGCTGCAGGTAGGCAACTGGCAGGATGGTTGAATGTGCTGTTGTGGCACACTAACACCCAGCCACAGCGGTGGGGCCACTCATGCACACGATGACAGTGGGCCTCCACACATACATATACCCCCCTGGCCATACCTGGGGTGGTTGGTGTGGCTCAATGGGGAGCAGGCAGGTCATATATGTTGGGGTCTGGGCAACAGATGTCTCACAGGTCACCTTGTTCCACTCCCACAGGCACATGCCAGGCGCTGACTGGTATGCGGATGGAGATGCGTGGCCAGCAGCAGCTCCATCATGCCCAAATCCAGGCAGTGCGGGCCCTCATGTGGGTGGTGTTGGCTCCACAGGGACACCAGGGAGCATACCCAGGAGACACGGCAGCTACGAGGGACTGCTGTGGATATTGCAGCTGGCATAGGCCAGGTGGCGGATGCCCTCGAGGCCATGGTGGGACATATCATGCGGCCTGCAGCGGCACCAGAGGCGGCGGTGGCAGCAGCAAGGGGTGTGGCGGTCACCCAGGCCATAGGTGTGTGAATGCAATTTGGACTGTAAACCACATTAAATGACACATTACCTTTGTTCACCGATGTGCACATGTCCTTCCTTTGTGTTGGGGGTTCCCTGAGTGGGCTGTCCCAATTGGTGTTAGCATGGTCATCTGTGCTCTACCATGTCACAGGCTGGTGGGGTGTCTGCACCAGCATCAGTCATTACAGAGCGGTGCACACATGCCCTGTGTCCCATGCACCATGACATGTGTTCACGGCCATACATATGCCCAGGTGTTACACCCTCACTCCTCCTGCCACCTGCTGTACATGTCTGATTGTTCAGCCCACATTGTGGGTATGTCCCCCCCCTCTGTCCCCACATATCATCCACATCAGGCTATCTACATGGGTGACCCGTCTGTCGGACACACACCAGGGACACGGTGGATACTAAACGCACATGCTTGGTGGGCAGACATGATGTACAGATATACCTAGCTACTGTCAGTTGTTTACCCCCTCCATCACTTGTACTGCACCGCTGCTCCTTAATCCCACCAAACCCCATCTTAGTGTGTCCCACCAACTAATGCACTGACTGACATGTGGGTCCCTGCATATATCACATATATGCCTCATCATGGGTATCATTCCCGCACCTCCTCACCGTCCTATCATGTGCTGCACCCCTGCTACAGACTGACTATCTGTGACAACGTGCCTGTGTCCATGTCTGGTGGACAGTGCAGCACATGTTTACATCATGGTGTCAGCAGGGGATACGTCCATCAGCACACATGGCGCTCAACCCAGCCTGTTGTAAGACAGGGACAATGTATGTATCACAAATACACACTGAGGCATGCACACAGTTGGCACATTCACTGCTACAGCATGTATGTACAGAGGACACATGACCATTGCAGAATTTGGCTGCTTACACAGTGTTTTAATAAGGGTATGTGTTGGTAGGTACCATACAAACATTAACAATTGGAACAAAGAAACACTCTCCCACAGGCGGATCAACTGTATAAACTGTTTCACATTGGGTGTTATCCCAGCATGGACGTCCATCTCCAATGTTAGGAGGGACACAGTTTGCTTTTGGGGTTGCCACTGGGAGATGGCCACAGCTATAACTGTGGTTTACATACCCGGGGGCCCACCGGGGGGTATGGCTGGGGGTGCGCCGTGAACATGCCATGGTAATGCTGGCGGCGCATCACCTCAGCCATACCCTGCACAGCAGCTGTCAGCTGCCTGATGGCATGGCCATGTTCACCCAGGGTCCGCATAATGGTGCCCATCGCCACACACAGGAGACCCACACATTTGCCACCACATCCACACCATGTGGCTGTGGTCTGGGTGGTGGCATCTGTGTGGGCCCTGTGCAAGGAAATGTGTGGGGGGCCCACACCCGGCCTGACACTGTGGCCATACACATGGGGCAGGTGGCAGGGGCCCCCAGTACCCTGTGGTGGTGTGTGACTGCCCTCAGGCACAGGATACCCCTCCCCACCCTCCGTGCCCCACCCACCCTCCCCATCCTGGCTGCTCCCCTCACTATCCCCGCCACCCTCCTTGTCCTCCCACTCCACCTCCCCAGCACCCTCCATCATACCCTGCTCCCACCCCTCCCCACCCTCCATGGCATCCTCTGCCACTGAAGGAATGTCCTCTGCCTCAAGACCTCCAGTGGTTGCGGGGGGAGGGGCTGCCACCAGGTTGTGTGCCTGCAGAGGTCCCCTCCCCAGCATCTGCAGCCTTTGTGGAGAAGGCAGAAATGAACAGGGCGTCATGCGTTTGTTACGGCACAGACACATTGTGTGTGGCATCACAGGCTGCCATGCCACTGGGACATGGTATGGCACAATGCATAGGCTGGGACACTCACCGTCACCCACGGCCATTGCCTCCCGCTGCATGCGGCGGAGGTACCCCCGGCAGTGTAGCCACATCTCTCTACCCTTCTTCCATAGGTCCTCTACCTGGGGGGATAAGCAATGTTTGCAAACATTAGTGCCCTGTATCCCTGCCCATGGCGAACCACATGACACACATGTCTGCATGCAATGGTGGCCGCTCCTGCTATGGGCAGCGGGTCCCATACCTGCTGTTGGCAGTACCACCTGCATGTGTGGGCATGAGGCTGGGCATTTGTGTTGCAACACCTACGTGCCCTGTGTACTGCCTCACAGCCACCCCATCCCATGTCCCTGCCATCTCCTGGCATGACATGTGGGCAACATAGCATGTGGGGCGTTGCAATTGTGGTCTACAGGGGGTGTGACTCCATACACTCAGCAGTCCAGCACACACCTCAGTGTTAGGCAGGCTGTCCCACATCAACAGGACCCATCACCATGATGCATGGACGCTGATGCAGCCTCTGTGGGTACCTGCACCAGCATCAGCTACCATTACACCGGGCTGCTTGTTGGACCACTGGAATCTGGTGTGCTGCCTCCTGGGGATGTGGCAGAACTGGGAACCTGCAACACAAACAACTACCATAACACCAGGATGTAGAATGGACCTGTGTCAGCTGGTCTGATGCCTCCTGGGGTTAGGGCAGAGCTGTGAACCTGCAACAACAGCACCCACCATAACACCAGGATGTAGAATAGACCTGTGTCTGCTGGTCTGATGCCTCCTGGGGTTAGGGCAGAGCTGGGAACTTGAAACAAACAACCATCATAACACCAGGATGTAGAATAGACCTGTGTCTGCTGGTATGATGCCTCCTGGGGTTAGGGCAGAGCTGGGAAACTGCAACAACAACAACATCCATAATACCAGGATGTTTGATACTCCCCTATGCGCAGGTCTGCGAGCGTTCGGGGCCAACGGTGATGTTCCACACATCAGCAGCACCAACTAACACACCACCAGGATGACTGCTGGACCTTTGTCATCAGATCTGATGCCTCCTGGGGATGGGGCAGGCCTGTGGTACTCCGAATGCAGCAGCTACCAGTGCACCATGATGACTACTTGGCCTCTGTGATCAGGTCAGATCTCTTCTAGAGATTGGCCATAGCTAGTAATGTGTCATAGCATCAGCCACCATGTCACAGGGATGCCTAATATTTATTTATTTTATTTATTTATTTATATAGCTCTGTCATGGGGGCTGCAACTCCAGGGGGTTGGACAGAGGTGTGCACTGCAACTGGAGAAGCTTACATCACAGCGCGCTACCCTCTGCACCTCTGCTTTCATGTCTATGCCTCCTGGGTATTGGCATACATGCACAGCAACATACACAGATAGCTTGATCACAGGTTTGCCCACATACACGTGTCTCACACATGTGGTGCATATCCTATGTGTTTTGATTGTTGGATATTGTGTTGCACACCTTCCATTTAGTGACCTGTCCCCATACACTTGCCTCACGTGGGTAGTCTGCTGCATGGTTAAAGCGCCTTGTGATGTGCACCCACGCCCTCCGTACGCATTCTAGATCCTGGCGTTTTGAGGCGCCTGGGAAGAGGCGCAGCTGCCTGGTGCATATTAGGGCTGCCAGCTGTCATAGGTTGTGGCGGCTAAAGGCTGGCTTGTGGGATCGCGTCGCCATTTTGAGGAATGCCCATGTGTTGGTGACGCACGCACGCACGTTGCCCATGCGCAGTATCATGCATATGCCGTACCGCGCACTACTACGCCGCGCACATGACGTGCACGTGTCACAGACGCCACATGGAAAAGTATCTCTGGGGCTGCATTACTACATGTTGGATACTGAGATTGGTGGCTATTGTGGCTGGCTTTGGTTTACAGCATTGCATTACTTATGCCGTTTGGCCTGGGCTGCATCTGCTGCACCTCAGCTGTGGGCACCTTCTGCTGTGCTTTTGGAGATGCAATGCCATGCCAGGCCTCTCCTTTGGGGCACAGGACAAAGGTTATAGTGTATTCGGCTTGTGTCACTGTTTGTGGGGATGTGTCTGACTGTTACTAACACTCATCTTACTGTTGGTGCAGTGGGTATTCGAACCCATGAGCAGTGACTCTGAGGGCATCGTATTAACCAGTGTGCTATGCCTCTTCTCATAGCACAGGCATACTACACAGCAACTGCAGGTCAACCCAGTAAATGTCAGCTGTGCTTACCGGGATGGGGTAGACCCACAGCTATGGCACTTTACAGGGTACCTGAGTTTTCCCAGCTGCGGTGATGGTTTTGTTTTGTGAGACACACTGTTATTTGCTATGGGGTATGTGTGCACCATCCTAATGTTAGTGGCAAAACCCCAAGCCATGACATGAGCAATGCCATATAGGGAGGTTGGCGTGCCGGCGTCCATGTAGCATGCACTGTGTATCTCACAATAGGGGGCGCATTGACTGTTTACGCGCAGTAACCTTAACTTCATGGCAGTGCTACAAGAAGATATATAGAGCTGTAGCCTACTGGTTAATACAATGACCAACAAGCCAGAGCTCATGGGTTCGATCCCTCAGGGGTCTCATCTGCTATGGCTGTCTGAGGCAATCTCATTTGCTGCATGTAACAGTGTGACACATCTCTATAATCTGTGCTACCAGCAGAAACACCCTCACCTCATTGCCATCACCTATTTCGCCCAATAGGGCAGGGGGGTGTATGGATCCACAAGTGGATTACGGGGCAGCGCCTACAGACCCGCTCTCTTGGGGCCAGGGTGGGGGGAACAGGATCTGCCTCCAACAGCCCCACACTCTACATCTTTGCAATGGCAGCAGTGCAGTGACATGATGAAGGGCTGTGGGACCAGCTACCCCAGTCCTGCAGGGGAGAGGGCACCCTCCAAAGCACTGGATGCAGATCTGTTTGTATCACAGAGGGCACTGGCAGACAGGCCTGTATATGCTCAGATGCCCCCCCACCACCATCTGACATTGACCAGCAGTGGGCACTGTCAGTCTTCACCCTGCAAGGTGCTCCAGCCATACACACGCTAACTGCAGACGGTCTGCTAGCTAATACATAGTGCATGTTCCTGGAGGACCTGTGGGCACCAAAAATGGGATGTGAGCACATACACCAAGCAGGTATGTCAGTGATTGGACCCCAGAACAGGGAACCCATAGATATCACCTGAAAGACATACTACATGGCATTATGGGGTAACCTAGCCATGCCATGGTCACTGCTCAGTCAGGGTGAGAGTGACCTCCCAGCATGACATGCTGTGACCACCCTGTCCTTGCAGGTGGTGGTTTGGCACTACAATGTCCCAGCCATTGCCCTATGCCCTGTGCAGATGCATCCTGCTCAGGCCACCCTGTCCGGGTCATACCCACAGTACCTTTCTCCTCATTATGCACATTTGCAGGCTAACACTGGAAACAGTGCAAGCACTATGGGCTCAGTAAGGTGTAGGCAGCCACAGAACTCTGGGTAGACATACACACACTCCCACACCTACTTTAGCATTGTGCAAGGATAGAGGTGGTTTGCAGCCCTGGCTGCCACACCAGTCCTGGGCACAGTGCAGGCATTGCTATGGTATGCAATACTGTTGGGGTCACTCCCTGGGGTGGTAAACACTGTCTGGAGCATACACTGAACCACACTCCACAGATATCAGAAAGGTTGCTATGATGAATCTCTGTCAACAAATTGTGTTTAACATAGGATGTGTTATCTGGCATTGATCATAGCGACCTTTTGATATATGTGGAACGTGTTCCCAAGTTTAGAGCGGCATTGCTGAGGTATGTAGTTGCTAGTATTGGGAGATGCTAGTCTACGTAGGGCCCAATGGCCTGACTATCCATGAGGCATTGGATAGTGGAGCCTGTGGGTGTGGGTGTTTGTGCCGCTGCTCTAGGGCAGAGATTCCCAACTCCGGTCCGGGTGGGCCAAACACGGTCCAGGTCTTCATGCTATTCCTACTGAATATGCATGGATACATGTGCATACAATGGGGGTGGTGCATGTAAATACATCTCATGCATATTTATTAGGGACATCCTGACAACCTGAATGGTGTTTGGCCCTCCAGGACTGCAGGTGGGACACTTTGCTCTAGGGATTGCAAATGTTTATGGTGTCTGTGCTCTGTAGGGTGACATATAGGCATTTATGGCATGTTTCATTTCTCTGCAAGAAATGTTCTGTCTTTATTATCACAGTTTACTACTGCATAAAATATGGGGACATGGTTTGCAGGGGCCACAGCTGGGACTTGAACCTATAACCCTCTGCCCCTGAACACACTGGCTGTGTGTACTGCACCATACTGTTGCCATGGAGCCAGACCATTCCCTGGGGATACCATGACTGTACATCAGACATATCTTGTCTGTTGCAGTGCATGGCACACGCCTAAATGGGGCTTGGCCATGGTCTACTGTGGGCAGCTGCCACTGCCCCCTCCACCACCAGCACCCCTCCGCCACCATGCTGACATGCCCTTATGCCGTTGGTGCTGGTGGTGCGCAGTCCCAGGCCAGCCAGTGTGCCGGTAGGCAGCTGCCTATGGTGGGGGTTCTTGGGTGGGGGTGCCTCCATTGGACATGCGCGCTTCCCCCGGCACCGCCTGCCAAAGTTCTGTGCCCTTGGGGATACCTGCTGACATGATATCTTCTTTTTTATGCTTTGTCAGTAGTGTTGCTTTATGTTTCTCATTAATATCACTATTGGCCAGTTTGGTTATTGGGTTTTCAAATGCGGTTCTGGTCATTTTATCTGTTTCTTTGCTTTTTTGGCTCCTGCACATGTATCACTACTATCACGTTTTTGGGTTTCACTGCCTTTGCTGTACATTGCTGACTGAAATGGTTTCTCTGACCTGCAAATGTGCCTAGCGCCAGGTTTTCACTGGCGCTAATTTTCTGAGCTTCATTTCACGGCGTTAGTGTGCAAGGAGCCACTCCACACCCACTCTCCGCCCATTGACCCTTTCTCTCCGCCCCTGGGGAGCCTTCCTCCGACCTCTGGGGGGTCTTGCTGCACCCTCGGCGCACCTTACTGCCGCAGCAGACATTATCAAAGCTTCCAAATCAAGCTTGATACCATACATAAACAAAATTGTGATTAATTCTCTTTCCCAAGGTCTTATGCCTACACAACTAAAGCAAGCGACAGTTAGACCAATACCAAAGAAAACAACTCTTGACAAAAATAATCCTGCTGCTTACCGACCAATTTCTAGTTTACCATTTCTAGCAAAAATCATAGAAAAAGCAGTCCAACAGCAATTACAAGATCACATTGATAATCATGCACCCCTAGATAATAACCAACATGGTTTCCGTCCTAATCATGGCGTTGAAACTCTTTTGATTTATCTTTTTGACAATATCCTTCGTGTTATTGATAACAAAAAAAAAGGGATTCTAATGATCTTTGTAGACATTTCATCAGCGTTTGACACAGTTAACCACCGAATTCTCCTTGAGAGACTACGAATGATTGGTATTCATGGTGTTACTCTCAAATGGTTTCAATCGTACCTTTCTGACAGAGAGATTAGAGTAAAAGTAGGATGTAATACTTCACAATCTATAAAGGTACTGCAAGGAGTCCCTCAAGGTTCCGCCCTCTCTTCTCTTCTTTTTAATATCTACATTCAACCAATTTGTGATATAATAAAAGCTTACAATATACAATACACTATTTATGCAGATGATATTTTAATTTTTATGCCTTTTTCAATTGACAACCCTGTATATTCCGATATTTCAGTCTGTTTATCTGAAATGACAAGATGGTGTAAGAAGAATAATTTTTCAATCAATTATAGCAAAACAGAGGCCCTCATAATTACTCGTAACATGGAATTCATACATCCACCAAACATTACAGTTGATAGCACATCTATTCCAATTAAAACGGAAGTTAAGTATCTTGGTGTTACTCTAGACAGTGAGTTAAATCTCAAATCACACATTAATAAAACAATAAAGAATTCGTACTTCAGAATGCGTATTATAAGGAGACTAAAACCACTTCTTGCATCTGATCTATTTCGTACTGTATGTCAAGCGCTAATAACTCCTTTACTGGATTTTTGCAATCCAATATTCCTTGGTTTAGCACTGCAAGCTTTGAAACCTCTTCAATTGGCTCAGAATACTGCAGCACGAATTATTTCTGGAACTTCTATTCATGAACACATTACGCCAATTATGAAGGATCTTCACTGGCTACCAATCCAAACACGCATCAAATATAAAACAATTATCAACATCTTTAAAATAAAGCATCATATATCAGCCAATAGTCTTTACTCCCTCATTCTTCCTGACCCCAGCTCTCGACCAAGAAGAAAGGGAACCTCTCACAGATTAAGTTCTTCAAGTAACTTCAAAACTTCGCGCAAGGATACTACAGAGAGAGCATTTTCATTAGCTGCCCCAATAATATGGAACTCTCTTCCAGATGAATTAAGATCATCAACCGAACTCAAAGATTTTCAGAAGCAATTAAAAACTTTGCTTTTTATTGAACATTATGGGCCTATCACATAATTTTCTGTTTTACCTACCCACTACTCCAAAAATAATTAAATAATTGATATTGTTATTTGTTATTTGGATTTTTAACTTTGTACTTAGCACACGTATATTGTAATGATTATTGTGCTGTTTGACTATATGTTTCAATGTTTGTATTTTTCTCTCTACTCACCAGATGTTTGGTATGTTTTGTTTCGTTCACCGCCTTGATTGTATGATAAGGTGATATATAAATACAGTTAAATAAATAAATAAATAAATAAATTATCGCGTGATACATGATGTTCTCGCACGGTAATGCGTCATTATCATGCGATAATGTCACATAATGCACGATAACATCGCAGCTGTGACGTTAGCGCCATTTAGTAAACATACCCCTATGTCTGTTCCAAGCCATTTTGAATTCTGTCACTGTATTTGCTCCCACCACTTCCATCGGGAGGACATTCCAAGCATCCACCACACTTTCAGTGAAAAAGTATTACCTGACATTGCCTTTCAGATACCCCCTTGCAGCTTCATGTTATGCCCTCTAGTTTTACAGCTTCCCCGTCTTTGAAAGAGGTTTGTTTGTTCAAATATTTAAAGGTCTGAATCATATCTCCCCCCTCCCTCCTCTCCTCCAGAGTGTACACATTTAGGTCTTCAAGTCTCTTCTCATAAGTCTTCTGATGCAGACTCCAAATCATTTCCAGTCTTTTTATATCCTCTGCAAGATATGGTCTCCAAAACTGAACACAATATTCCAAGTGAGGCCTCACCAGCAACTTGTACAGTAGCATTAGTACCTCTTCCTTTCTGCTGGTAATTCCTCTTTTGTATGAAACCCAGCATCATTCTGACTTTTGTCACTGCGATGTCACATTGTTTTGCCACCTTGAGATCCTCAGAAACAATCACTTTGAGGTCTTTCTCCTGGTCCATGCACATCATCCTCTCGCCCCCTATTGCATACAATTCCCTTGGATTCTATTTCCCATGTGCATGACACTGCACTTCTTCATATTAAATCTTAACTTCCTAGCATTAGTCCTTCTTCCAGCTTTTGTAGATCTTTCCTCATGTTATCCACTCCCTCAAGGGAATCCAATCTGTTTCAAATTTTTGTGTCATCTGCAAAAAGACAGATTTTTCCTTTCAGTTCTTCAGCACTATCACTCGCAAATACATTGAACAATATTGGTCCCAGGACCAAACCCTGGGCACACCACTAATCACCTTCCTTTCATCTGAGTGAGTTTTGTTTACCACACCTTCTGTTGTCTGTCAGTCAGCCAATTTCTGATTCAGTTCACCAACTTGGGACACATCCCCAAGTTGTTGAGTTTATTGATAAGCCTCCCATGAGGAACAGTATCAAAGGCTATGCTGAAATCTAGGTAGATCTAGTTCTCTGGTCACCCAGTCAAATAACTCAATCAGATTTGTTTGGCAAGATCGTCCTTTGATTAAACCATGTTGCCTTGGATCATGCAACCTATTGGTTTCGAGAAAGTCCACTATTCTCTTTTCCCACCACCAAGGTAAGGCTTACTGGCCTGTAGTTTGTTACTTCTTCCCTATTAACGCTTTTGTGAAGAGGTACCTCATCAGCCCTTCTCCAGTCCTGTGGAACTTCTCCTGTCTCCAAGGATCTATTAAAAACATCATTTAACGGCCCTGCAAGAACCTCTCTGAGCTCTTTCAGTATCCTGGGATGTATCCCATCTGGTCCCATGGCCTTGTCCACTTTCAGTTTTGCAAGCTGTTCTAACACATCATCTTCAGTGAATGGTGTGGTATCTACTCCATTCCCATTTGTATATTTGTCATCACAGGTGGTCCTTCTCCAGGATTTTCTTTAGTAAAAGCAGAGCATAAGTGTTTGTTTAGCATTTTTGCTTTTTCAATGTCACTTTCCACAAATTTTATTTATTTATTTAAAAGCTTTTCTATACCGCCCTCTTTGTTATCAGTGCGGTTTACAAATTAACAATTTGACTCCAGGGCAATACAGAACTGTCCTGTGTTTACATATAACAGGGAAAGTAACATGGAAATGAAATTATAATTGGGGAAACTATGTACATTTCAAACAATTATAGATGAGGGTGGGTAGGCTATTTGAAGTTTGGAGTGTGGGTGGGAGGAGGAGAGGTGCTGTTGGGTGGAGAAAAATGTAGGAGGAACAAATGATGCTTAAGAGCTTTCCTGAACTGCCTGAGGTCTTTGATTGACCTGATGCTGGGAGGGAGGTTATTCCAGCATCTAGGGGCATAGAGTGTGAAGGCTCTATTACTAGTTGATTGTGCACATTTTGTAGATTCTCTGGGATAATAAGAGTATTGGAGGCTAATGTCCTCCTTGATCTGTTGTTGGGTGTGTGAGTGAGGAGGTCCGAGATGGAGGGGGGGGATATTTTGTTAATAGATTTGAAAGTAATGAGGATGGCCTTGTATGAGATCCTGTAGTTTATCGGAAGCCAGTGTAGGTCCCTTAGGATGGGGGTTATGTGGTCTCGTCTGGATGCTCCGCAGAGGACGCGGGCAGCGGCATTCATCGCTAATTGTAGCGAGTTTAGGGTACTCTTGGGTAGTCCATGGAGTATAATGTTTGCGTAATCAAAATGGGGTGTTCCCAGTGCTTTTGAGTCCTGCAATTCCACCTCTGATTTTGTGAAAGCTGTGGTTTTTGCCTTTATTTGTGCAGCCACTTTTTTGGAGAACCAAATAGCTTTCCTTTTCCTCTTGTTTTATGTTTAAGTTATATCTTATAACGTGAAAGTGACAAATAAGAAAGTGCAAAAAACACTATAATGAACGGGAGTTGTATAGCATTCAAAAAGACAATATAAAACCTTAGGCTATGCTAAAACATTGCGAAATATGTAGTAGCAATAAAGCATAGTTACTCACCTGTAACAGGTGATCTCCGGGAACAGCAGGAATTTAGTCCTCCCATATGGGTATCGTCAGTACCGACAGAGTCCGCACGGGAACGCTCCCCAGCGTCCACTCAGAATGCTTTTGGGAGCATCCCACAGCGCCTCCATGCTGCCTTCCCGCCTTTCCCAACTGCCTCTCTCCAGTTGCGTTTTAAAGCTGAGACAAAGAGAGAGAGAGGGAAAGGAAAGAGATAGAGAGATAAAACTCCTAGGGGAGGTGGGTGGGTTGTGAGGACTAAATTCCTGCTGTTCCCGGAGATCACCTGTTACAGGTGAGTAACTATGCTATCTCCAGGAACAAGCAGGAATGTAGTCATCACATATGGGGACTCCCTAGCTTTAGGTGCCAGGGAGAGACCCCAGAAGTTGTGTGTCCCTGAGAAGGGCTCCACTTCCCCCCATGGATCTCTGGCATCCTACCAGGGATGGTGGGCAGGAGTTGATTAGGTATGGAACAGGTGTTTGAGAACAGCCTGACCAAACAAGGCGTCCCGGTGGGAGTCCTTGTCCAAGCAGTAATGGGCTGTGAAGGTATGAACCGAGGCCCAAGTGGCTGCTCGACAGATATCGTCGATAGATACAGAGTTCAGATGAGCCATTGAGGCTGCCATGGCTCTAATATTGTGCGCTGTGAAATGGCCCTCCAGAGAAAGGTTCTTACTCTGATAGGCGAAAGAAATACACTGAGCAATCCAGTTAGATAGTGTTCTCTTGGAGACTGGAAGTCCCAAATGAGAAGGATCAAAAGCAACAAAGAGTTGAGAGGACTTTATATGTTGCTGTGTCCTCTGTAAGTAAAAAGCTAGAGCTCTTTTACAGTCCAAGGTATGAAGATTCCTCTCTGCATTTGATGCATGAGGTCCTGGAAAAAAGACAGGTAGGTAGACCTCTTGGTTGAGATGAAAAGGCGAGACCACCTTAGGCATAAAGTGTGGATGAGTCCTAAGGACTACCTTGTCATGTTGGAACCTTGTATAAGGTGGATTAGCTACTAGTGCTTGCAATTCACTAATGTGGCGTGCTGATGTGATTGCAATGAGAAAGATAACCTTCCAAGAAAGGAATTTCAAGGAGGTGGTAGCTAAGGGTTCGAAAGGTGGCTTCATGAGCTGCCCAAGAACCAGGTTCAAGTCCCATGCCACCGGAGGTGGTCTAATGGGAGGCTTAGTTAGAAGGAGGCCTCTCATGAATCTTGCTATAAGAGGATGAGAGGAAATAGGTTGTCCATTTAGAGGTTTGAGAGAAGCTGCAATAGCACTCAAATGGACTCTTACTGAATTTGTCTTAAAGCCTGCATTAGACAAATGGAGGAGATACTCCAGTAAAGATTCCAGAGGTATAGCAAGGGGGTTGACCCTTTTCTGAACACCAAATGGTAAATCTTTTCCACTTGAAAGCATAAGAACGTCTAGCGGAAGGTTTTCTGGAAGCATAAAGAACATCTTTCACTTGCTGAGAAAGATGAAGATCTTGAAGATCTAGGCCTTCAGCAACCAAGCCCTGAGATGCAGGGACTGGGGATTGGGATGCCATAACATCCCATTCTCCTGAGATAGGAGATTTGGAGCAGACCCTAACTCCAGGGAGGGAGCTTGAGAGAGATGTAGAAGCAGAGGGTACCACACTTGCCGTGGCCAATGTGGTGCTATGAGAATCATGTGGCCTCTGTCTCTCTGAAGCTTGAAGAGGGTTTTGAGAATTAGGGGAATGGGTGGAAAGGCATACAGGAAGTCGTGACCCCAGTAAAGGAGGAAAGCATCCCTGGCCTGAGCTCCCTGAGCCGGAATTCTGGAACAGAACCGGGGAAGTTTGGCATTCCATGGACTTGCAAAGAGGTCTATGTCCGGGGTTCCCCAAAGTTGAAATATCCTGGTCACCTGGTCTGCATGCAGAGACCACTCGTGTGGAAGGAGAACTCGACTGAGTCTGTCCGCCCAAAAGTTTTGAATGCCTTGAAGATATACTGCCAGCAGATGAATCTGATGCTCTCTGGCGAGGGCCGATAGTCACAAAGCTTCGTTGCAAAGCGACAGAGAGCCCATTCCCTCCGCTTGTTCACATAAAACATGGCTACCTGATTCTCCGTGTGAATGAGGACTGTCTTGTAGCTGAGCAGGGAGTGGAACACTCACAGAGCCAGGAAAATTGCTCTGAGTTCCAAGAGATTGATATGTAGACAACTCTCTTGTGGACACCAGGTGCCCTGGGTGGAGAGGTTTTGCAGATGAGCTCCCCAACCCTTTGGAGAAGCATCTGTTGTGAGAGTTGCTTGGGGTAAGGGTTGTTGGAAGGGGCACCCCAGCAACAGATTTTGAGTGGACATCCATCATTGGAGGGACAAAATGAGGCGACTTGTGTTTGCTATTTTGTCTGACAGGCACCCTGATGCCTGGGTCCATTGGGTGGATAAAGTCCACTGAGCTGCCCTCATGTGAAGGCGAGCATATGGAACCACATGCACGGTGGATGCCATGTGGCCCAGCAATTGCAACATTTCTCAAGCAGTTAGATGAGGCTTTATTACTGCTTGAGAAGCTAACTGCACTAAGTGAAGGCAACGGGCCTGAGGGAGATAGACCCTTGCTCTTGTGGTATCCAGAAGAGCTCCTATGAACTCTAGAGATTGAGTGTGAGTCAGACTGGATTTTGGGATGTATATTACCAGCCCTAAATACTGGAGGATACGCATTGTGCAGGATAGAGAAGTCTTGGACTCTGATTGTGTTGGAGCTCGAATGAGCCAGTTGTCCAAGTAAGGAAAGACGAATATTCCCAGAGTACGGAGAAATGCTGCTACCACAGCCATGCATTTCGTGAACACCCTTGGAGCAGAGGCCAAACCAAAAGGAAGCACCCTGTATTGGTAGTGCTTTCCTTGAAAAAGGAACCGAAGGAACTTTCTGTGGGTTGGATGGATGAGTACATGAGTGTACGCATCCTTGAGATCTAGAGAACAAAGCCAATCCTGACTCTGAAGGTATGGAAGCAGAGCACCGAGAGAAATCATTTTGAATTTCTCCTTGACAAAGAATTTGTTCAATTCTCTGAGATCTAATATAGGCCTGTATCCCCCTGTTTTCTTTGGGATAAGAAAATAAGGGGAATAGAACCCTGTGCCCCGTTGATGAAGAGGCACTTCTTCTATTGCCCCTTGGGCAAGAAGAATGGCAACCTCTTGACCTAAGAGGTTGATGAGAGGTGTCGGAGAATTGAACTGTTTTACCATTGTGTGAGGGGGCATGCTTGAAAAATGAAGCTTGTACCCCTCCTTTATGATGGAGAGTGTCCAATGCTCTGCTGTTATTTGCCCCCATTTGGGGGCAAAATGACATAACCTTCCTGGAATGGTGGACGGTTCTGGTCCTTCCAGAACCAGAAAGGCTAAGTTCTCTAGCTGAAAGTCAAAGGCCCTGAGGAGGCTGAGGCTGTTGGGTCGGTGGAGGCCTAGCAGCCTTTGCTTTCTTCTGTTTGGGTGGTTGCTGACGTTTGCTTGAAAACTGACCTGCAGAAGATGCCTGCTGAGTATAAGCAGGATAAAATCTTTTCTTTTTAGAAAAAGGTGTTTTCTTGAACAACTTCTTTCTAACAGGATCAGCAGTGGACTTGGATAGTCTCTCCAAGGTGGAATTTTCAGCATCCATTTAATTGGCTTTTTCCTGCCAATCTTTCCCAAACAGGTTCTCACCAGTACAAGGGATATTTCCCAATTTATCTTGTACCCAGAGCTCTAAATCAGATGCCTGGAGCCAGGCAATTCTACGTGCACCTATGGCAATAGCCAAGGTTCTGCTTATACACTCAAAGCAGTCAAAGGCTGCATGGTTGGAGAATTTAGAGACATCTTGGGCATGTTTGAGCCAAGTGAGAGAGTCCTGTCTTTTATCCTCAGAAATGAAAGGACTTAAAGCCTGTAAATTATCTGTGACCTCCTTTAGGAACATTCCCATGTAGAGACTGTAGGAACTGATTCGTGCAGCAAGCATGGAAACTTGAAAGACTCTACGTCCAAAAGCATCCAGGGTTCTGCATTCACATCCTGGAGGATTAGAGGCATGTCTTTTTGCACTTCTAATCCTTCTCATAGCTGACTCCACCACAATAGAGTGGTGAGGAAGCTGAGACTTATGGAATCCAGGACAAGGAGTGACACAATACATGGTATCTAACCTATGAGAATGAGGAGAGGTGGTAAGAGGTGTTTCCCACATCCTCAACATGAGATCATATAGAATCTCATGAATGGGTAAGGTAACTGCCTCCTTAGGAGTTTTGGAATATTGTAAAATTTCCAACTCCTTGGCCCTTGGCTCTGTTTCAGGGGCCACAGTGATAGACATGCCCTGAGCCACCTCTCTGATAAAGTCTTGGAAAGACATGTCCTCTGGAGGAGACATCCTGCATTTAGGGGAGGAGGACTTCTCTGGAAGAAGTATCTCTGCATCGACAGAACTTTCAGAATCTTCAGATTCTTCTGAGCACTCGAAGTATCATCTGTCCGGATGCTCCTGCAGAGCCTGATACACGTTGTCAGCCAGCCCCACCCGCTCCTTAACCTTGAGGGTTAAAGAGGGGTTGACTTGCGACGCCCGTGGGCAATTGTAGTTGTGTTGTGGTGCGACGAGTGATAAGGCTTGGCAAAGGATTATTTATTTTAACTGGTTTATTTGCTCGTGGCTTAGTTTGCCAGTGCGCAGTTCAATATGCAAATTACAGACGGTGCAGAAGAAATTAAATCCAACAGTATACAGGAATAACTGAATCTTATCTAGTTGCTTGTTGCGCTGTATTATTACACATTTCTCTCATGTGCTTCATCATACAGGAAGGAAACAGAAAAAGTCTCTTCACTCAAGCTTTCTTGTATAAATGAGGTTAATTGTCAATGTCCTATTACCTCATAGAACAGTACCAAAAACTTGGCTGTTTAATTGTCTCTGTCAATTAAACAGATTGAGCAATCCATTAACATGTCATCATTATCAGGGGGCAATAAAGAATCAGGGGTAGAAGTTTCTTCCATACATTCAATGTCTGGCTCAACCGGATTAAAACTTCTCTTCTGCTTTAAGAAGTCTTGGAAGTCCTTTAGAAGTGACTCAGCCGGTAACTTCCCCCAAGTATGTCTGATCTCCCGTCCCTTCAATGAGTAACTGTTTACTGAGCTTATCAATCTCAGGCTGCCACTTAAGTTTGTTTGTACTGGGAACAAACACATGTGCTGGACTACGTTTATCTCCTAAACGTTCTCTAGCCGTGGGTGCTTGGTATTCAAACTTTCCAATGTCAGGAGAATAATCAAAAGCATTACATTCAGCCTTCTCCAGGTTAGGTATATCAGCTAGCTTAAAAGAATATTCAGGATTACTTAAAGCTTCCCTTGGCTGATAACAGATGCCACCATCTTGTTTAGCTGTGCTTTTAAAAGTGGAACAGAGACTGCCTGGTTTAAAAGCATAAACACTTCTTTTCTTGGGTACCTGATACAGAAGCTTTTCATCTGGGGAATACCTTATCCTTCTGTCCTTCTTCCACAGCTCTGCCTGGTTCTGTAGCCCTGGGTTTTCAGCGTAGTTAAAAGACTTCTGCCTGCAGCAATTTTCTTTCTCTACTGAATCCTCTCCCACGGTACCTTCCAGGTGCAGCTTGTCACAGGAATCTCTATAGCAAGGATAATCCCATATAGACTTGCCTTCTGCAATCCTTGTATCTCCCTCTGGGAACTCAGATAGCTTCTCTCGTGTTTTCAGCTTGTCTGGAACCAGTTGTCCTGTTATTCTCCTTTCTAGTCCTTCCTTTAGAACTTTTCTCGAGTCCTTCACTAGTTCCCTCTGACTTCCTGGTTTCTGTATATTTAAGCAGCTGGCTCTAGCCTGCATTGCCCGCCTTCCTTTGGGGCATGCCCAATCACAGGCTTCCTCACTCCCTTCCCCCGAGGAGTGCTGTTTAGCTTGATTGGAAGTGTGTTTTTTTCTTTCTCTAAAGAAATCTGTGCTCTCTCTAGCATTACCGGCTTCCACCACCGGATGCTCCCTTGTGTCCATAGGTTCCTGAGGAGCTACTGGGTCACAGATCCCCCTCCTTAAGCTATCACGGGCTGGCTTTATTTTAACAGCACAGCTCGTGATACTAGCTATGGACTCTAGGCGGTTACCGTTTGTCTGAGACTGGGAGAGTCTACTGTGGCTAACTGGGCCAAGGCTACCCTATCATGCCATGGTTTTAGAAGGTTAATGTGGTAAACCTGTTTACGGCCTCTCCTGTTCTCCACCAAATAGGAGACAGGTCCCACCTGACGTATCACCCGACAAGGGCCCTTCCAACAGCTTTCAAATTTGGGTTCGACACCTGACACCATCACAATGACTTTCTCCCCTGTTTTTAGCTGACGTTGTTTTGTGTTTTTATCGTAGTAGGATTTTTGTTTAGCCTGACTACGCTTTAAATTTTCCTCGGCTGCTTGCGAGGTTCGACGCAGCCGTCTTTTTAAATCTTTTAGAAACCCTGGTACCCTTACTTCCTTTGGATCCGGCTCCACCCATTGTTCTTTTAGAATGTCTAAAATTCCCCGAGGTGTTCGGCCATATAACAGCTCATAAGGGGCTGTTCCTAAGGACGCTTGTCTCCTTTCACGACATGCGTAAAGGATAAAGGGTAGCATAGTATCCCAATTTTCAATGTCTCCCTCTAGGCTCCTGCGTAACATCCTCTTAATTGTTTGATTTTGTCTTTCGACCAACCCGTTAGTTTGGGGATGGTACGCTGCCGTTTTAATGTGGGTAATGCCAAAGGCATCCCACACTTGCCCTAAATATCTGGAGAGGAAATTGCTCCCCCTGTCAGTGAGCACTTCCTTCGGGAAACCTATCTCACAAAAAAGTTTAATAAGTTCTGTCGCTATTACCTTAGCTGACGTGCTCCGTAGTGGCATGGCCCACGGAAATCTCGTCGCGTGATCCACTATCACTAAAATATAGCGGAATCCTCTTGGGGTCTTAACTAGGGGTCCAACTATGTCCATTCCTATTCTTTGAACAGGTTCTTTAATTATAGGAGATGGAATCATGGGGGCCACCTTAGGATGGGCTGCAGAGACTCTTTGGCACTTGGGGCAAGCCTCACAAAATTTTGCCGTCTCCTTATATATACCTGGCCAATAAAACTTAGTGAGGATCTGGTCAAGTGTCCCTTCGCTGCCCTTATGCCCCCCAGTGGGATGATCATGCGCTAGGCGCAGCACTATGTTTTTGAAAGTGGTGGGGACCACTAACTGCTTCCTAGTGTCTCCTGAAAATGGATTTTTACTTTCCCTGTAAAGTATGCCGTCAGCGAGCAAAAACCTAGGCACTGTATCCCTAGTTTCTCTGGCCCACTTAAATGCTTGGGTAAGGGCAGGGTCAGCCTGCTGCTCATGCGGAAACGAGGGAAACTTGTTCATTAGTTCCTCGGGCACCCATGGCAGCTCTTGGCCGGCCTGTACTTCTGCCTTACTCCTAGAACGTACTTGCTTTTCTTTACGTTTCTTAGCTTTTTCCTTTCTGTCTTTAGTACTTGGAGTTTCTATTAAAGCATCCTCAAAAGGAAGAATTTCTCCAAGACTCTTTGTGTGGTCTTCCTCTTGCTCTGGGAGTTGCTCCTCCCTTTCTAAGGGTTCCTCTTTATCCCCTAAGGCTGCGGTTTGGGCTCTAGGGGAGACCATCACTCCCCTTTCATGTAGCCCCCGCTTTATTTCCTGGAAGAACTGAGGCCAATCCCTACCTAAGATGACAGCATGAGGAAGGTCGGGGATAACTGCTAAAGGGATAGTCCTGTATGTGCCTAACCCCCTTACATGTAACCTATACACTGGGTAAGTGGATATTCCACCATGTACACATCTTATTTTTACAGAAGTAACAGGCTGAATCACTTCTCCTCCCTGCTGAGCTTCTATTTCCTTCCATAACTCCTTTGAGAGCATACTCAACTCCGCCCCGGAGTCCAGCAAAGCCTGGGTCGTAATTCCCTGTACTTCAATAGACAACAAAAAGCCTGGTCTATCTCTTACAGCACTGCTAGCAGTTAATGCAGTTTTTACCCTACATTGCCTTTGCAAATGCCCTTGCTGACCACAGTTATAACATGTTTGCCTATCCTTCCTTTCTTTCCAAAAAGGCATACATATATTCATATGACTGTTTTCATCCTCTCGTCCCTTTTCTGATTTACACCTCTGCAAGTCCTGGGAAGTAGAGCCGCCTCTCTGGCCTGAAATCTCGGCCTCCAAATACCTTTCCGAGAGCGCTACTGCCTCCTGAGGTGTTGTGCAGTTTTGTAAAATCAGAAAAGTACGGATCCGGTTAGGAAGTGCGTTCATGTACTGTTCTAATATAAGATCATTCACCACAGCCTCCACAGTTTTCTTCTCTGGATTCAACCATTTGTTGAGTAAACTATGTATCCGGTGACACAGAGATTTGGGAGTCTCCCCAGGCCTTAATCTCACGCTTCTTAGGCGTGTGCGATAAGCTGCTGGAGTGAGTCCCAACCTCTCTCTGATGGCTTTTGTGATTTCTTCATAATTACATGCTAACTCAGCTGGCATGGCACGATAAGTGGCTAGCGCCTCGCCTGTGAGTGACGCTGCCAGTCTTAGCGGCCAGTGCTCTTTAGGCCACAGGCTAAGCTGTGCAACCCTCTCAAAGCTAGTCAAGTAATCGTCCACATCGTCACTATCTGTTAATTGTCCAAATTGAACCCTGTTCCTATTTGTAGACTAACAGCGTGTGCATTGTCTGTTGGTGTGGAACCTGGTATTGAGGCTGAAGCAGGCGGTGGCTTCTTCTTCTCCCGGAGCATCTTCTCCACCAGTTCCCGTAGAGGTCTTTGCTGCTCCTGGAAGCTGGCGTTAGCTCTCGCCTGAGCCTCCAATGACATGTCCCTCTGGCGTTCCAACTGCGTTGCCATCCACTGGAACACTTCTTTGGGGTCCAACGCCATTTTGGAACCTGAGAAAGAAAGAGAAACACACACAAACCCAAGTGCGGAATCACTAGAACAAAAGAGTTCCTTTCCCTTCTGAAAGTATTCCTCTTTTTTTTTTTTTCTTTCCCTAGTCACCACTAGGAAAATCTCCCCTGGCCCCGGTATCCTCAGTACCCCGGGTGGATACCCTTTACCTTGCTCAGGAGGTATACAAGCGTGTCAGCAATGAAGTTTCAGCAGCCTCTTGCAACTCCTTCCACTGCTGGGCTCGGCAGCACCTCTGCTGGGCTTCCCTGGAAGTTGGTGGTTGCAGCTCCTGCTTTGGATACTGGTTGCGTCTGTAGAACTTGCCAAAAATCCTGCCAACTACGCCATCCTGTCAGCCAGCCCCACCCGCTCCTTAACCTTGAGGGTTAAAGAGGGGTTGACTTGCGACGCCCGTGGGCAATTGTAGTTGTGTTGTGGTGCGACGAGTGATAAGGCTTGGCAAAGGATTATTTATTTTAACTGGTTTATTTGCTCGTGGCTTAGTTTGCCAGTGCGCAGTTCAATATGCAAATTACAGACGGTGCAGAAGAAATTAAATCCAACAGTATACAGGAATAACTGAATCTTATCTAGTTGCTTGTTGCGCTGTATTATTACACATTTCTCTCATGTGCTTCATCATACAGGAAGGAAACAGAAAAAGTCTCTTCACTCAAGCTTTCTTGTATAAATGAGGTTAATTGTCAATGTCCTATTACCTCATAGAACAGTACCAAAAACTTGGCTGTTTAATTGTCTCTGTCAATTAAACAGATTGAGCAATCCATTAACATGTCATCATTATCAGGGGGCAATAAAGAATCAGGGGTAGAAGTTTCTTCCATACATTCAATGTCTGGCTCAACCGGATTAAAACTTCTCTTCTGCTTTAAGAAGTCTTGGAAGTCCTTTAGAAGTGACTCAGCCGGTAACTTCCCCAAGTATGTCTGATCTCCCGTCCCTTCAATGAGTAACTGTTTACTGAGCTTATCAATCTCAGGCTGCCACTTAAGTTTGTTTGTACTGGGAACAAACACATGTGCTGGACTACGTTTATCTCCTAAACGTTCTCTAGCCGTGGGTGCTTGGTATTCAAACTTTCCAATGTCAGGAGAATAATCAAAAGCATTACATTCAGCCTTCTCCAGGTTAGGTATATCAGCTAGCTTAAAAGAATATTCAGGATTACTTAAAGCTTCCCTTGGCTGATAACAGATGCCACCATCTTGTTTAGCTGTGCTTTTAAAAGTGGAACAGAGACTGCCTGGTTTAAAAGCATAAACACTTCTTTTCTTGGGTACCTGATACAGAAGCTTTTCATCTGGGGAATACCTTATCCTTCTGTCCTTCTTCCACAGCTCTGCCTGGTTCTGTAGCCCTGGGTTTTCAGCGTAGTTAAAAGACTTCTGCCTGCAGCAATTTTCTTTCTCTACTGAATCCTCTCCCACGGTACCTTCCAGGTGCAGCTTGTCACAGGAATCTCTATAGCAAGGATAATCCCATATAGACTTGCCTTCTGCAATCCTTGTATCTCCCTCTGGGAACTCAGATAGCTTCTCTCGTGTTCTCAGCTTGTCTGGAACCAGTTGTCCTGTTATTCTCCTTTCTAGTCCTTCCTTTAGAACTTTTCTCGAGTCCTTCACTAGTTCCCTCTGACTTCCTGGTTTCTGTATATTTAAGCAGCTGGCTCTAGCCTGCATTGCCCGCCTTCCTTTGGGGCGTGCCCAATCACAGGCTTCCTCACTCCCTTCCCCCGAGGAGTGCTGTTTAGCTTGATTGGAAGTGTGTTTTTTTCTTTCTCTAAAGAAATCTGTGCTCTCTCTAGCATTACCGGCTTCCACCACCGGATGCTCCCTTGTGTCCATAGGTTCCTGAGGAGCTACTGGGTCACAACGTACCGACCAAGGTCGGTACCGGGAATAACCTGTACCGGGGAATCGGTACCGGAGGGCATCGTAGGACAGAGTATCAGCATAGCTGACACCGATGCCGATGTCGATGCTATCGGTACTGGTGCCGATACCGATACCGATACTGATGCCGGTACCAGTGGAGTCGTCTGTCGCGGTACCAAGGGCATCGATGCCGCAAGGAAAGCCACCAGACTGCGTTCCATGCTCAGAATTTTCTGGTCCATGGACGCTGCCAATGCCTGGAAGTCGGTACTGGTGGAAGCCACCGGTACCCCAGAGCATGGCACCTGAAGATCTGTCGAGGCTGAGCCATCTAGAACATCCTGGAACCCCGATAATGCTTTGGAAGCCGAAGCCTCCCGCCGGGGTAATTTTGCCGGTGCAGATTCCTCGAGGGCAATGCCAGAGGCATCTCGATGCTTAGAAGGAGATCTACCCTTTGAGGACCGGCTGGATTTATGTTTAGCTACCTGAGATCCACGGGAGGAAGAAGAAGCCCTGGTAGACGTTGATGCCACCGAAGCTGCATCATAGGGAAACAGGGTACTGAGCTTGGCAGCTCGGTTCTGCCAACCTCTTTTAGACATCATGGCACAGGACACACAATCCGTGATGGAGTGGTCAGGACCTAAACATTTTAAACACCATTCATGGGTGTCAGTGACGGAGATGGTACCGCCACACTTGGTGCACTTTTTAAAACCTGAGGCAGGTTTTTCCATGTTAAGGAAGTTTTTGGGCCTAAGGCCCAAAAAGGCGGGTGCACCTGAAGAAAATAGAAAAGAAATATATATATATACATATATATATATTTTTTTTTTTAGAAATAGGAAAAGAAAGACCAGCGGTACCGGTAGAGCATCGAAGAAGGCAGATGCGACCACAAAAAGAAATACAGAAATAAAGAAATTCTTCTGCGGTGACAGGAACACGACCTGCTGGCTCCGCGGAAAAAGAAGAACTGGAGAAAGGCAGTTGGGAAAGGCGGGAAGGCAGCTCGCAGGTGCTGTGGGATGCTCTCAAAAGCATTCTGATTGGACGCTGGGGAGCGTTCCCGCGCGGGCTCCGTCGGTACCGACGATACCCATATGTGATGACTACATTCCTGCTTGTTCCTGGAGATTTTAGCATAGCCTAAAGTATAGATGATGTTAGGTTCCATTTTAATTACATAACTCTTGAAATTATGGTTTTGTACTTGTTTTTGCCATACCTTGGCATGCTCAGTTGACATTTTTGATATGAGATATTTTCGGTACACACGCAATTATTCCTGCTTTACTAATTAGACATCACATTCACTCTTGATATCATTAGTACTCCTTTTGTATGCTTTAGTATGAAGTATGTTCTTTTTCCTTATGTTTTAGTCATTGATGTCTTTACTTTAGCGGTTCTCTTTCTTCATACCAGCTGAACTCATAAGATATTATAACTTCTTTGTTGATTGTATTATATACGTGTTCAGCTACTACAGAGGTAACTGCTGCCTCCTTGAATTGTTTCTTCCTTCCTTGTCTTTTAGTCCCCCTCTCCCTTTTTGTGTTCATAGTTTCATGATATTCTCCCACATACTTGATTCTTTCATAGTCACACGTATCCTGTAATGTTTTTAATTTAGTCATTAATTCGTTACTTTTAGTTATTTATTCATTTTATTGTGTTTTAATATTTGTTTATTTATACTGATTGTCAGCCATTTATTTCTCTTTGCATATTTATTTGTTTTTAGGCTTTTTATTGATGTAGAATATTATTTATGTTTTTATGGGGTCTTGGTACCCTTTATTTTTTGTATATATTTTTTTATTAATTGTTTTAATTTGTGGTTATATTTTGAGGTTCTGTACACCCTGAAGAAGGCCCTTTTGGCTGAAATGCATTGGGGTTTGGTTTGACAATTAAAGAGCCTGCTATCTGTCTCAAGAACCTGCTGTTTCTGTTGCTCCTTTAGTTTAGCCCATTGCAATTCCACTTCCCTTATCCCCTCCCACCCTGCCAACTCCTCCTTCAGGTACTTGGCCATTTTACTGAAGCCAGTGTTTTGAAGTCTAGGACTTTGAGCTTGCTGTGATTGGACTCCACCTTGGCTTTTATCTCAGACCACACCATGTGATGATTGCTGCCGCTTACATGGGCACCCACCCAGATATTTGACACTATCTCTATTGGTGAGCACTAAATCCAGCATCGAGCTTTCCCTGGTTGGTTCCATCATCATTTGTCTAAGTAATGCATCTTGGAAGACAACCACAATCTTTTTACTTCTTTCCACATTTGCAGAAGGAATACTCCAATCCACATCAGGTAGATTAAAGTCGCCCAATATGATCATTTCCCCCTTCATGGCTATCTTTGCAATATCAATAATCAATTTGTTATCCATTTCTTCGGTTTGAGTTGGAGGCCTGTAGATGACACCAGTATGGATGGCAATGCCATTCTTCTTTCTAACGCAATTCACAGTGCTTCTTCTTTTCCCCATGTCGCCTGCATTTTAGAAGCTTTAATATTGCTTTTGACATATAGGGCTACTCCTCTTCCTTTTCTACCCTTTCTATCTCTTCTAGATTATAGCCAGTTATGGCTATATCCCATTGATGCAACTTGTTAAACCATGTTTCGGTAATGGCCACAATGTCCAAGTCCATTTCCACCAGGGATCTCTGAATATTTCTGGGCAGAATCCAAAAAGGAAAATTGAATATCTTTATGACTAGAAGTAGCAGCTTCACAATTAAAAGATTCATCTCATTTAGCATACCTACTGTGGATGGAAGAGACTTCCCAACACCCAAATCAAATCTCTCCCCAGGTAGAAGGGGTGAGGTCCTAGAAATGGGGCTTATGACACCCCTGAATTAGAAGAGAAGGGCAAACCTGGATAGCAAACTGATGATACCATCCCTTCAGGAGCTCCCAATAATGCATTTCTTCACTGGACCAGTAGTCATCGAAGATATAGAAGTGGTAGATGAAATTGTCCTCCCCTTGTTTTTCATTTTACACGCACCTTTAGGCATTCCTACCTCAAAACCTTCAAAATACAAATTAAATCAAAACTGGCCTCAAATTAGTACCAAAGATGCATACCCCTTTGATCACCTACTTCCTCGACCAATCATTTATTCCCCCTTAGAGGTCCTCTTTGCTTGTCCTGTGCTTTCTTGACCTTGTCTTTACCATTTCTAATGGGAAGCTGTTACATGCATCCACCATCCTTTCTGTAAAGAACTATTTCCTTAGATTGCTTCTGAGTCTATCCCCTTTCACCTTTGCCATAAGCCCTTTCATTCCATAGCTTCCTTTGAACTGAAGGAGGCCCGCTTCATTTACATTTATGCCATGGAAGAATTTAAATATCTCCTTCATATTTCCCCTCTCCTACTTTTCTTCCCAAGTATGCATACAGTATCAAGGGTAATTTTCTAATAGGGCACCTGGGTTTAGAGGACAAGAAGCCACTTATATTGGTCTTATTTTCTAAAGACACATCAATGCCTGTGTGTCTTTATTTAGTCATGCATTTACTCAAATTTGATACTAGCACAAATCCAGCAGCAATTGAGGTTCTATTGTGGTCATGCACAATTATTCCTGCTTGGGAGCTGGTGTAAATGCTCACTCATAAAATATACAAGCACCTGCATAGATTAGCATATTTTATAAGCAACATGTGTACTTTGTGACTCTGACTGTGCCCTGCCCAGACCCTGCTCCCAGCAATACCTGCAATAAAAATACACATTTACATCACTGTGTATACTTTAGCATTGGGGGTTATTATACAATAGTAGTATGCAGGCCATAAACCTTTCTTTCATTTCACAACAGTGTGCACTATTGATGAGAAATGGGAAATGATGACTGCTTCATAAATTCCTGTTTCGCCAAGATCATGGCTTTTGTTTTAAGTGAAAACGCATCCCCGTTATACAATGGCATCCTTGAGGAACACAAGTCTCCAGGGTGGGACAGGTTGTCTGATAAATTAGATTACCTCGCTGGAGGAACTTTTTAATGGAGTGATTAATGGGGTAGTTTTGGGACAGCAATTACCATCCTGCATAAGGCAGAAAAGGATCCTGAACTATGGAGGTCCTACCACTCTATTTCACCATCTAATTTAGATTTGAAAATTTTGTTTAAGATTCTGGCTAATGGATTAAATGGGCTTGTGTTGAAATTAATATACAAGGACCAGGTGGGGTTTATGCCATGACATGCAAGGGATAAGGTACACAAGGTGTTGAAACTGATATGGAAGGCTAAGTGGGAGGGTTAACCTTTTCTGCTGCTATCCATAGATGAAGAGAAGTCTTTTGACCAGGTACACTAGTGTTTTATGTTTCAAATTCTTGAACACATGGAGTTTGGGCCAAACTGTATAGGGTGGGTGAGGGCTTTCTATACATTTAACCAAAGCTTGTGTGAAAGTTAATGGGGCAGTACTTGGCGACGAGAGTGCAAATGAGCTTAAGCATAAAGGGGATTCAGGAAAGAGGCTCACGCTACAGAATTACAATGCTTGGAGATGGTATTTTACTCTTTGTAGGACAATCTTATATTTCTTTACTTCTATGGGTGGCTTTATCATGAATGTGGTTGGGCTTTACCATGAATGTGAGTAAATTGGAGATACTTAAGATCTCTTTGGAGGGAAAGTTGGAAGAACAGGTAAGACAAAACTTTCCCTTTAAATTGGTGAAAAATAGATGTGAAGTGGCATTTTAAAAGGGATGTCCAGGATGAATCTGGGACATCCAGGTTCAAATTTGCAAAAATTCCAGGGAGTGTCAGCAGTGAAGAAAGACGCATATGTGCTTTATGTGGAATCGTTCCATCTCTGTTGTAAAAAATTAACATCTCTGCAAATGGGTCTAGGAGATGGGCCTGTGTATATGGCAAAGCTGGATATGTAAATGATTGCAGCCTATTGCACCAATATGAATATCCCCAAAATTTACATCAGCAGAAATGGGTCCATAGATGTCCCCAGCACCGGATTTCAGAACAAGGGTGTCTGTGTAGAAGACATGCACATCCTAAGCCCCGATCTTAGATCTGTAGATGTACAACAACGGGGCAATAAAACTGAAAGGACTGCTGCTAAACCAGCAGTTGTTTGTGTCTCAGTAAAAAGTTCTCCAGTGGTGAGGGTGCATTTCACTCTACTCCTTGCAAGTGTTGCTGCCATGAAATGAGCATGTTTTGGGAACTTAGTCATGGTCAGCAGCCAGGACTAGATGTGCACAGTACATTTTGAAATTATACATCGAAGTTCATCTCCTTTCTACCGCCCATGTCATGCCTCCACCACACCCCCATTCTCCCTGGACGTGCTTGCAGCAGGGATGTCTCCAGAATAGGCTTTCTAAAATGGGTTTGGAGACATCTCTGTGTTTTGGACATCTTAATGGGCATTTTCAGACATCCAGATTATGACCAGCACACCTAAAACAATCCTCTAAACATTTAGGTTTGAGGACAGTGATCAAGCCCTCTCAATTGCCTTAGGTAAACTATACCAATTTACTGGACCATGTTGACATGTCATATCTAGGTAGAATAGTGAATATCAAATCACTTCTACTTTCAAGATTCCTGTACCTATTCCAGACCTTTAAGAACATAAGAAATGCCATACTGGGTCAGACCAAGGTCTATCAAGCCCAGTATCCTGTTTCCAACAGTGGCCAATTCAGGTTCCCAAAAAGGTACACGGATTCCACAAAGCTTATCCTGGGGCAAGCAGTGGTTTTCCCTGGTCCTCTTTAATAATTGTTTATGGATCTTTCCTCCAGGAACTTGTCCAAACCTCTTTTAAATCCAGTTACATTAACAGCTTTTACTACATCATCCGGTAACGAATTACAGAGTTTGATTACTCATTGAGTGAAAAAATATTTTCTCTTATTAGTCCTAAATAGGTTACATTGTAGCTTCATTGGTCTTTCTACTTTTTGATTGAATAAACAACTAATCTATGTTTACCCGTTCCACTTCATTCATTAATTTATAGACTTCTATCATATCTCCCCTCAGCCGTCTCCTTTCCAGGTTGAAGAGCCCTAACCTTTTAAGCATCTCCTCATAGGGGTATCCTTCCAACCCCTTTACCATTTTGGTGTCTCTTCTTTGTACCTTTTCTAATTCTGCTTTATCCTTTTTAAGAAATGGCGACCAGAATTGCAAACAATATTTAAGGTGCGGTTGAACCATGGAACAATACAGAGGCATAACATTCCTGGTTTTGTTCTCCATTCCTTTACTTATGTTTCCTAGCACTCTAATTGCTTTCTTGGCTGCCGCTGCACACTGGGCAGTGTGTTTCAACATATTATCCACGATGATGCCAAAATCCTTTTCCTGGGTGGTGGTTCCTAATGTGGAACCTTGCATCGTGTAACCATAGTTTGGGTTGTTCTTCCCTAGGTGCATAACTTTGCACTTGTCCACATTAAATTTCCATCTGAATGTGCAGTCTTCTAATTTATCAAGGTTCTCTTGCAATTTTTCACAATCCTCTTGCATCTTAACAACTTTGAATAATTTTGTGTCATCTGCAAATTTGATCATCTCACTCATTATTCCCATTTCCAAGTCATTTATGAATATATTAAAAAAGCAGTGGACCAAACATAGATTCCTGGGGTACTCCACTATTTACCTTTCTCCATTGAGAAAAATGGCCATTTAGCCCTATCTCTGCTTTTTATCTTTTAACCAGTTCCTGATCCACAATAGTACATGGCCTCCAATCCCAAGACAAGACATGGCTAAATCCATGTTGATTTTCTCCAATTAAACCAGACTGTCTACATGTTCTGTAATTTTATTCTTTATAATGGTTTTTCTACCATTTTGCCCGGTACTGACATCATGCTCACTGTAGTTTCCCGGATCACCCCTGGAACCCTTTTTAGAAATTGGCGTTATATTGGCCATTCTCAAATCTCCAGGTACTATAGATCATTTTAATAATAGTTCACAGATTACCAATAGTAGATCTGCAATCTCATCTTTCAGTTCTTTCAACACTCTTGGATGTATAACATCCGGTCCAGGTGATTTACTATTCTTCAGTTTATCGAATAGTTCTAATACATCTTCCCAGTTTATCAATATATTTCTTTCAATTCTTCCAATACATCACCTTTAAATACCATCTCAGGCATGGATATTTTCCATACATCTTCAGTGAAAACTGAAGCAAAGAATTCATTCAATCTCTTTTTGCTACGAATGTACTTGAAATTTTTTTTATTTTGACCTTCTGCTTCTGCTGCAGGTTTCTTTTCAAATTCTCTCTTTGCCTGCCTTATCAATGCCTTGCAGCAGACTTGTCAGTGCTATTTAACTTGCCAGTGCTTATGTTGTTTCCCATTTTCATCATTTGGCTCCTTTTTCCATTTCCTAAAAAATGCTTTTTTGGCTACAACAGCTTCTCTGACCTCACCTTTAAAACATGCTGGCAGTTTTTTGGCCCTCCTTCCTCTTTTCTAAAAGCATGAAATACATCTGGTCTAGGCTTTCAAGCTATTATTTTTAAACAATACTCATGCTTGATGTTAATTTTTAGCCTTTGCAGCTGCTCCTCTTAGTATTTTCCTATCTATTTCCTCTTTTTATCATAGTCTCCCTTTTGAAAGTTAAAAGGTAGTACTGTGGATTTCCTTGCCATCTTTCTTCCATTTATTAAATCCAACATGATCATGCTATTGTTGCTATTGCCAAGTGGCCCTTATTTCTTGCACCAGATCCTGTGTTCTATTAAGGACTAGGTCCATAAAAGCTTCCCCTCTTGTCGGTTCATGAACCAACAGCTCCAAGAAGCAGTCATTTATTTCATCTAGAAACTTTATCTTCCTAGCATGTCCTGCAGTGACATTGACCCAATCAATACCAGGATATTGGTAGGGCCATAGATCCTATCCCATTCTGCTGCCTATTCCAACACTAATAGCAAAAACCTTAATGCAATTAGTAAATAGGGGTCTATGTCACTTTTTGATCATTTTGAAGATTACAATTGCGAACAATAAAATATCAGAAAAATCTAAACATACTTCTGTCATAATTCAGTTTACAGTTCTCTTAATCCTGTGGCAATCCCAACAAAATGCATATTACCTTTATTTTTATCCATTCACTTGATTAACCACCTAGGCAGAAGCATCAGGGTGGTGTACAATAACAAATATGCTGCAATAGGTAAGAAAAGAACGCCAAATTATAGATAGGAAAGCAGAGGAGACAGAGCACACAGAGGCAGTCTAGAAAGAAGATGACAGGAGCACACACAGAGAAGGAAGAAGATAATGAAGTATGAGTGGACTGATCCAGAGTTCAGGGAAAGTCAAAGGCAAGGCTAAAAAAGTGAGTCTTCAGTATTGCCTTAAACCTCAGAAAGTACTTCTCAGCATGGAGGGGGGTGGGGGGGGGGTGGGAGGGAGTTCCACAATGCTCGACCAAGAAAGAAAAATGCAGAATGATGTGTGAGTTCCAAACATGTGCGAGCTGGGGATGGGACAGATGGTCATTATGTATGGAGCGTAGAGCATGGGGAGGGATATGCATATAGAGGAGATTGGCAAGGTGTGGATAACTCTGTGTACGGTGATAAGTATTTTGTATTGGAAGAGAAATCTAAGAAGCAGCCACTGTAAGTAGATGAGGAGGGCTGTCACATGGTCTGTGTGGGAGGAGTGAGTAAGGAGATAAGCAGCTGTGTTCTGAAGTAGTTGTAAGCGGGAAAGCTGATACTGGGGCAAACTGGCCAATACAATATTGCAATAATCGAGGCGGGACTAAAATAGAGAAACTACAAATGTTCTCGGTTAGGAGAGAGGGAGAATAGAACTCCCTGTCTTCTGAACTTTATTCAGAATCATCATATAAAAAATTCAAGTCGGCTTTAAAGACCTGGTTCTTCACACAAGCTTTTAAATGACAGACTTTTCCTTCTTCTTCAATAATCTATTTTTGCCCTCCCTATTGTATCTTAGCAATAAATGGAGGTTGTACAACAAATTAAAGAGAAAAAAAAATCTCATTTCCTTCCTTTTGTGACTGAGTCTTTAGTACTGTCCTTTCAATTTAATGTCTCCGAATTAAACTTTTGATTATTGTAAACCGCTATGATGCTAACGCCATTGGCGGTATATTAAATCCAGCATATAAGTAAATGGCAAGATTAGTCACATTGCTAAGCCTCACTAGAAGGCATTTTATGCTGTCCTCTACCAGAAAATATGTCAGAGGATCCTTACCTATTTTCAACATACCTCCTCTTTTCCCTTTTAATCCTGGAGAGGAAAAAAAAATCACATCCAAAACAACATTTTTCTGTCGACATTGGACTCATTAGGATTAAGCCATTTTTCAGTAATTTTGCTGTGCGATCAAATCATGAATTATAACTACTTTAGTCTGGACTACCCAGTTGCTAAGCAGCTGAACCTATCATTTTCAGTTCCTTGAGGGAAGCAGGAGTTATCTGATGGATTCAAATGAAATACATCCCTTGAGAGTGAGCATTTTCCCTCTTCCCATAATTACTCCTAATGAGAATGATTCCATTCGAGGAAAATCACAGAACCGTAAACCAGTAACACTAACATATCTGATAGCCAAAGTGATCACCCTGAATATTTAATGAAAAACTACTCAAACTAGAAAACTTCACCCAAAAACCTATAGCAGGGACATGACTCTTTGGTGTGGCCCTTTAATGACAGGTCTTCTGGCAAGGGTTTTGCCAATGGCATACCCTTTGAAGGGTTAGTATTGTCTTACGGTTTATGGTCTATTAAAAACCTTATATACCACTCTTATAAAGCAATCAGAGCAGTTTACAAAATAAAATGCCAATGATATTATCCACAGGGGGTGGGGCCAAATCAGTACTTCAGCTCTGTTACAGGGAAGCCTTTGACACTGTCCCTATGCATATTAAATTCTGTGTGTGAGTAATAGCAGTGGTGAAGATTCCCCTCAGGGAGACTAGAGAAGAACAGGGTTGTCTTGGACCAATGACATCACACATGAGAAGTGGGGACAAACCGGGATGAGTACAACAAATAAGGGAACGTTTTAAAGAAAATTTAGACACTTTCCTGAAAACCATCCTGTGCACTTAAAATGCTATGTGTGATTAGCAATAGCGGTGAAGATCTATTCTAAATTTTGCACCTTGGTATTTGCAGCTCAAGTTCACCAAATACTAGAGAAATATCCTGGCTAAAATACCCCCCTTTCTTCTCCCTATGTTTCTAATGTCATCAGTGCAAACGTGGGCTGGCTACACAAGAGTATATGTGTCCTTATACATAGTTCTGGTTCTTTATACATATAAAGAAATATAAATGCATATGAAGAAAAACTCTCTCTCTGATCAGCACCCTGTAATTTCTAACACAGTACTCCAAAGAAATGGTCAAGCTATGCTTCTGAACAGTAGCCACCAGCATATCCCCTTGTGATTTTAACATCATTGTAACGTTCCTGTAAAGCTGCATAAGAGCCCTCCACTCACAATGCTACAGTGGGGAGATGCTGAGATTAGAGTTGCCAACCAGACAGTTTTAGGCCAGTCCGGCCGATTTTGTATGCTGGAAGCCAGCGGTTGGCAGAACAGTAAAACCAGCCAATGAAGGGCCTGTTTTCTGCCAACTGCCATCACTTATCATTCTATTTCTGCCTGTGGGGATCCCAACTCCTACAGGCAGATGTACAGAAATGGCCACTATTGCGGCTGGGAAAGCCCCTGACTGCCCCCGGGGATCCCAACCCTTATGGGCAGACGTTCTGAAGATCGCGGCTGGGAGAGCTCCTGACTGTCCGGAGTGATCCTAAACCCTACGGGTAGATATGCTGAAGATCCAGGAGAGCTGGTGACTGCACAACCTGTCAAAAAAAGAAAAAAGTAAACAAGTTTGCTGCACAGATGGCTGAATAAATTAAAGGGGCAGCACTAATTGCTCCTATGCCTGAGAGATCTCAACCCCCATGGGCAGACATGCAGAAACGGCCATGATCATGGCTGGGAGAGCCCCTGATAGGGTTGTCCACTGACCAATTTTAGGCCAAACCAGCTGGTTTTTCATGTTGAAGACCAGTGGCCAGCAGAATGGTTAAACCAACCAATGAAGGTCCAGTTTTCTGCCCACCACTGATTGCTCCTGTCTGCCACTGGAATCCCAAGTTCCATGGGCAAAAGTGCAGAAACGGTCACGATCCCGTGACCAGGAGAACCAGTGATTGTCCATGGGAATCCCAAGCCCAGTGGGCAGAAGTGCAGAGGCAGCCGCTATCGCAGCCGAGAGAATGGTGACTGCACAGCCTGACGAAAATAAAAGGTTACCAAGTTTGCCACACAGACAGCTGAATAACTTAAAAGGACAGTAAGTTTGGGATCCCCAGGGGAAGTCACCGGCTCTCCTGGCCACAGAGGCTGTCAGGCTGTTCAGTAAACTTGGTAATCTTTTTTTTTTTTTTTTTGGCAGACTGTGCAATCACCGGCTCTCCCGGCTGCCTCAGCACTTCTAAGAATAGAGGGCAGGGGTGAGTGCAGGGGGGGGGGGGAGCTGAAGGGGAGAGTCTGGGGGTAGGGGAGGGACAGCAGGAGAGGGGTTGAAGTGGGAAGGGAAGGGATGAATGTATAGGAAGTGCACAATGTTTATGTGCAAAGGCACACACACACACACACAGGCACACTTTCTCTGCACCATAAACACACACACAGATGTAGCTTAATGGATCAGTGGAGGTGGGAGAGGGAGGAGGAGGAGTGCGACCACTGACTTTTCTTGACACTGTGCAGTGGCCCATTATGAGCCTGATTTATTAATCTTTTTACCATGGAAAATGGGAAAACAGTCATAATAAATCAGGCCCTAAAACCTAAAACAGTAACTACGATACACCTTTTTTTAGGGGAGGGGGGCATGCACTGTGACCTAGATTTTGGCAGTTGTCCACTAGATTCCAAGAAAATTTATCAAGGCTTTGTTTAAACTATGTGTGTGCATGGAAACAGCTCTGCCACGTTCCGTCCCTAACGTCAAACATTAACGAATGAGGCGGGACGTGGCAGGGCCATCTTTGCATAAGCATGGTCTTAATGTAGGTCCCACATAGCACTCTTGCATTTTTGTGTGCCGGGTCCACCAGAAATATGCACTTGCCCTGGTTGCTTCCCTCTCAATGCCAGTCCTGACATCTGCTGTCTTTTATTTTGTAAAATATAGGGAGAAATGCATTTATGTCATTTTCTCTGGTGTTGCACACATTTAGGGGCTTGTCTACAAAGCCGCGGTAGCGATTCGCGATCGTTATCGATCGCAAACCGCTACCGCGGCTTTGTAAACAAGCCCCTTAGTGTCTGTTTTTCTGAGTTTTTATTTTATTTATTTAACAGGATTTTTTATTTACCACCTTTGTACCAAGGCAGTTTATAATGAACAACAGTACATAATCTCAAGAGATTTGTTTTATATTGAAAAAGGAGTAAATAACTTGGAATTAAATATGGGTGTCATGCTTGAGTCAATGGAGAGTAGGTGTTTTTTGTATATACACTTACAGTAGGTAATGTCATTAGGCCCAAAATGTTCTATGAAGAAATGCATTTTTAGTGGTTTCTTCATATCTTGGGTAGATTGAGCAGGTCTGATGGTTTCGGGTAAAGAGTTCCAGATTGTGAGGGCATATAGCAAGAAGGCTCTGTTGCTTGTCTGTTGTGTACATTTGGTCTTGAAAGAAGGGATGACCAGAAGATTCTGGTTTGATGATCTTCTTAGTCTTGTCGTGGATGCTCTTGAGATTTCATCACTGAGACAGGGAGCAGAGAGGTTATGAAGGATTTTATAGTTGGTAGTTATGGTTTTGTGTTTACTCCCTTGGGCAATTGGTAGCCAGTGCAGATTTCTAAGGATTAGAGGCACCGACATGATCTGCCTGTTAAGATTCTGGCAGCAGTGTTTTTGTACTCACTGGAGTGGGTATAGTGCCTATTTTGACAGCCCTTTATAGGGGATGTTACCGTAGTCAAGGTGGCTTGAAAAGATGGCTTGAAAAACACATCTGAAATTGTTGTCTTGTAGAAGAGGGCATAGAGGTTTAAGGAGTCTAAGTTTCCAGTATGCTGTATTGGCTACATTCTTGATGTGCACAAGCATGATGAGGTTGCTGTCAATAGCTATACCAAAGTATTTGATCTCCTTTTTATGGTAATTTCAGTGTTATATAGTTTGAGCTTGTCTGGAGGATTGAAATTTTGGTCTCTGAATATTAGAAGTGCTTCTGTTTTGTTTTTGTTCACTGCAAGATTAAGATCAGCAAGAAGGTTTGTGACAGCGGAGAAGACATCTTACATGATTGTGAAGTCCGGATTGAGGATGTTGAATGGCATATGGAATATGATATCATCTTTGTAGAGGTGAAAGTGCATGTTCCATTTTCTTAATAGGATGCAAATGGGCTATATGTACATGTTAAATAGTAAGCCCAACAGGGTTGAGCCTTGAGGAATGCCTTGTGTTAAGTTAAATGGTTTGGAGTTGCTGGGTCCGACTTTTACTTGCATGGTTCTGTCTGAGAGGTAGGATATAAACCATTTTAAGGTGCTTTGATCAGACTTATGTTTCTGAGTCTGTCTAGCATGGTGTGATGTGATACTGAGTGGAACGGCATGCTGATGTCCAGGAAGACCATCACAAATCCTTGGTAAGTCTTGTCCAGGTCTATGATGAGCCAGTTGAAGAGATCCGTGAAGAGAGACCATGCTGTTGTAGGTTCAATAGAGCATGAGAGTCAACATGGTCTTGAAGTTGTTGTTGTATAGTTTTCTTGATTATTTTAGCCAGGAACAGGATGCTAGCGATTGGTCTATATGCACTGGAATGTGTTGTGTCTAATGAAGGTTTCTTTAGTGTAGGGTGAATTGAGGCTTGTTTGAGAGCTGGGGGTAAGTGTCCTAGGGGGAGGGAGGTGTGGGCTATCTTTAGTATAAGCTGAACATTGTGGAGGGATTTTATCCATGTCACTGGACATGGATCCAATGGGGATGTTGTAGTATTGATACTGTTGATGATATCTAAGAGTTCTCTCTTAGATATTAGGCTAAATGTGTGTCATAAGTGGTTTTGAGCTGAGTTGTCCTGTTGTTGTGGTGGATCATAGTGCTGTGGATTTCCTGGGCAGTTCCTGTTGGAGAGGAAGTCGGCCATAACCTGTGGATCAAGTTGCATTTTTGTATTTGTTGCGACCGTTGAGTTGGGTCATTGGTCAGCTGGGACATGATTGAGAATAGTTCCCTAGGATGATTGAGGGATTTTGTGAGGATGCTTGTGTATTAGTCCTATCAGCAATTGTTGCATAGACTGTCGTATTCAATCTGCTTGGCATGAAATTGTTGCTTAATAGTTGCATCTTGTGAATGTTTCCATTTTCTTTCTAACAGTCTGAGTTTTGGTCTAGGCTGGTAAATATTCCTGGGAAACCAAGGAGGGTGTGTAGATTTAGGATGATTTTTGATTATCGTTCATTGAATACTGCTGCATCATTAATTGTTGTTGCTGTTGTTAAGTGCCATCGAGTTGGTGCCGACTCATGGTGATCCTCTGGATAGTTGTCCTAAATTGTGTTCGATCTTCAGTCAGGTGGCTCATTGTTGACAGACTGGCATCCATAGCTGCTGTTATTGTATCTATCCATCTTAGCTGCTGTTATTGTATCTATCCATCTCATTACTGGCCTTCCTTTTTTTGCACTGACCTTCTACCTTGCCAAGCATGATGTCTTTCTCTAATGATCTCTCTCTTTGCATGATGTGTCCAAAGTATGAAAGTCAAAGTCCTATCATCTGAGCTTCTAAAGAAAGCTTAGGTTTGATCTCCTCTAGTACTGACTGGTTTGTTCTTTGGGCAGTCCATGATATACACAATATCATCGCCAGCACCATAATTCAAAGGCATCAATTTTCTTCCAGTCTATCTTTTTCACTCTCCAACTTTCACATCCATATGATGTTATTGAAAATGCCATGACATGAATAAGTCGAATTTTTGTATGAAAAGAATCATCTCTGCTCTTGAGAATCTTGTCTAGGTCTTTGCCATTCTGCCAAGAGCAATACATCATCAGATTTCTTGACTGCTTGTTGCTTTTTTATTGATAGTTGATCCAAGTAGGTTAAAGTTGTCAACTATTTCAATTTCTTCTCCATCATCGATAAACTTATTCATTTTGCCAGTTGTCAGGATCTTTGTCTTCTTAACATTAAAGTGCAGACCCATTTTAAGACTATATTCCTTGATCTTGAGAAGCAAATGTTTCAGATCATCTTCACTTTCAGCCAGTAATGTGGTATCATTATCATAGCAAAGGTTGTTGATGAGTCTTCCACCAATCTTCACCCCTCTGTTGTCTTCATACAGTCCTGCTTCTCTGATGATTTGTTCTGCATATAAATTACTTAGGGGGAAAGTATGCATCCTTGTCATACACCTTTGCTGATTTTAAAGGAGTAGCCTAGTGGTTGGGGCAAGGTACTTCAGGCCGGAAGGTCGGGGGTTCAAATCCCACTAGAGGACAGCAACCTTGGGCCGGAAGGACTGGGGTTTCTAGTCCCACAGATGCTCCTTGTGGTCTTGGGCAAGCCACTTAACCCTCCATTGCCCATGTTCCCTGTAAGTATTAGTGTATGTGTCTCATATCCCCACGTGTTAAATGTATCCCCCAATTGTGTTGTGACCGCTTTGATTGAAGGATAAGGCGGGATACAAAACTGTCTAAATAAATAAATAAATAAATAAATAAATAAATAAATAAACCATTCTGTTTCTCCTAGTTCCGTTTGAACTGTTGCTTCTCGTTCAGTGTAAAGGTTGTGCAAGAGAACAATCAGGTGTTCTGGTATACCCATGCTTCTTAATATGGCCCAGAATTTCTCATGGTTTACACAGTCAAAAGCCTTGCTGTAGTCATAAAACACATATAGATATCCTTTTGGTATTCTTTTGTCTTTTTAAGGATCCATCTCACATTCACGATAATGTCTCTCATTCCTTTCCCTTTCCTGAAACCTGCTTGCACTTCAGGCAGTTCTTGTTCCAGGTATGGTTGTAGTCTCTGCTGAATGATCTTGAATAGAATCTTGCTGGCATGTGGGATCAGAGCGATTGTGCGATAATTTCCATAGTCAATCGGGTCACCTTTCTTCAGTATTGGTATAAACACAGATCTTTTCCAGTCAGTTGGCCATGAATTTGTCTTCCAAATTTCCTGGCAGAGCCTTGTAAGTATGGTAACAGCTTCATCTGATTGCTGTAATAACTCAATGGGAATGCCATCAATGCCTGGTGCTTTGTTCTTTGATAAGGTTTTCAATACTGCTTCAAATTATTCTTTCATCACCAATGGGTCCTGATTATAAGGTATAAGTTGAAACAGCTGTTGGTCCATTTGATCTTTATGGTATAATGACTCTGTATAATCCTTCCACCTTTTCTTGATCTTCTCAGCATCATTCAACCTGGATCCCTGAGCATCTTATTTAACTATCGTACTTTTAGAAAAACCGATCTTCCTTTAATAGCTTCTGATTCTATTTCCTTGCAAATCCAAGCACAAATAGGAAAAAACTAACCCCTCAGGCCAAAAGGGCACCACCAAGCCCAAACTACCATCTAAACCAAGAAGGAGTGGACCCCAAAAGATGAACTTCCCCCGTATTAACTAATTTTCGTCAGACAATAAGTCTACCCACCAGTTGAACAAAATGGCCTGATAAACTTGAATGGCAAAAAACTTGAAATGTTTTGTACTTAACTGCAAAAAATGGCGAAACAACCTCCCACATGGGTGAACAAACATGACACAGACCTGCGTATCGGGTTCAAAATTTAGATATCCTGCTTCAGGTTAGAACTTGTCATCACCAAACAGAAGGAACGCCAAAGTGAACATAACGAAGGAAGCAACTTTAAAAACCGGCGTCTGATGTAAAGGGCCAATCACATGTCCACTGCTCACCCTATCTGGGGCCGAAAGCAAAAAAATGCTGATGCCTCCAAAAACAGATGTCACAGCAAACTATGCCAGTCTAACTCCATATTGAGACCTTTTGGGGCAACCGTATCGCGTCTGTAAATCCAGCATTGTTCAGCACATTGTAATTTATATGTCCTATTATCCCCCATAGCAGAAGGGGGAATCCAATCAATAACCCTCCAGGAAAACTGTTCAAATGAATGATCATAAGCAATCGCATTTTGGACTAAAGGAGCTGAAAGAACTCTAGTGCGAATCCGCGAGGCATGCTCGGCCAAACGAACTTTAAAGGGATGAGTAGTGCGGCCAACATAACTAAGACCACAAGGGCAGCATAATAAATATACTACAAAAGAAGAATCACATGTAGTAGAAAATTCAAATGACCAAATTTTTTTGGTAGAAGCAGGGGCGGCCCAAGGGGGGTGTGGGGCCATGTGCGAAGACTCAGTGTGGGGCCTCATTTGCATAAATATTTGCATAATGTTACCATACACTAACTTTTAGTAAACATGCCTCTTAATGAGTATATGGATAAAGAAAGACTAAAAGATTTCCACATTACTATAATCCAGTGCCAACCGCCAGGCACATTAGGAACTACTACAAACACTGCCCATTTAGAACCCATAGCAAACCCGCCGTATCCTAACAGCACTACCAGGACTCACAAAGCACCATACCCTATCAAAAGGCAATACTGCAAATATTAAACCAATACATTTCAGAGAATAACAATACATGACCTACTGGGGAAAGAGAACAAGTGGCAATTTCAAATAGGAATTACATAAACAGAATACTTCAGCTCAGTTACACATGCAGAACATAGACCATCACCAAACAAGGAATCACAATTTAGAAACAGGAAGACAATAATTAAACTAGGAACCCCAAAAGCCAAACTTGGAATGTACAACACTGTAGAAATAAAACTATAAATTACTTTCCTCTTGTACTAAACAAAGCGCAAACGTTAATGATGCACATTTCCTAGAGCTGACATATTCCAGTTAATAAATTCAAAATAAAGAGATATTTTTCTACCTTTTGTGCATTTTTTTCAGTTGCAATTGCTCCAGCTACTTTCTTCTGGTTTCTTCGTGTCTTCTGCTAACTCTCCATAGTCTGCTGTCCATTTGTCCTTTCTTCTCTCTTCTAGTTTTTTTCCATCCTCTCTCTACATCTGCTTTAACATACTAATCTTTCTCCTTTTGCTCTTTCCTCATTTCTATTTCATCCACTCAAATTTTACTCCTCCATCCTCAATCCCCTCTTACTCTCCCAATATCCGGCCAATTGTAGATTTGTCTTCCCTCCCACACAAAATATTTTTTCCCTCTCCATTTCACTCTCCCAGCTCCATCCCATTCTAATCCTCCCCCAACATCAACTCCCTTCTAGTTCCAGCCCCATCCAGCATCCGCTCCCTTCTAGTCCCTGCATCAGCCCATTTCCAGTCCTAGCTCCCCCATCAGCCCATTTCCAGTCCTAGCTCCCCCATCAGCCCATTTCCAGTCCTTTCCTAGCCCCACCATCAGCCCATGTCAAATTCTAGCTCCCCTCCACTCAGCCCATTTCCAATCCAAGTCCCCCATGAGCCCACTTTCAGTTCTAGCCCCTCCATGAGTCCATTTCAGTTCAATCCCCCACTACAGCCCATTTCCAATCTTAGCACCCCCCAACAGCCCATTTCCAAACCTATTCTAGCCCCTCCATTGGCCCATTTCCTGTCCTAGCCCCCCCCCCACTCAGCCCATTTCCAGTCCTAGCTCCCTCCCCTCACAGCCCATTTCCATTCCTAGCCACCTCCCCATCAGCTATTTGCAGTTTAAGCCCCCCTTCCACTCAGCCCATTTCCATTCCAAGCCACTGTCCCCATCAGCTATTTGCAGTTCAAGCCCCCCTTCCACTCAGCCCATTTCCATTCCAAGCCCCCGTCCCCATCAGCTATTTGCAGTTCAAGCCCCCCTTCCATTCAGCCCATTTCCAGTACTAGCAACCCCCCAGCCCATTACCAGTCCTAGCCCCCCCATAGCCCATTACCAGTCCTAAGCCCCCCATCAGCCCACTTCCAGTCCTAAGCCCCCATCACCCCATTTTCAGTCTTAGCCCCCCATAGCCCATTACCAGTTCTAACCCTCCCATCAGCCCATTTCCAGTCCTAGCCCCCCACATAGCCCATTACCAATCCTAACCCCCCATCAGCCCACTTCCAGTCCTACCCCCCCCCCCCATCAGCCCATTTCCAGTCTTAGTTTGAGTTTGCATACTAGTACTTGGTGATCTGTACCACAGTCAGCTCCAAATTAATCATTAATTACCGAGTTCCATAAGCTGATGAAACTGTCTAGGTTAGGTATGTTGGTATCTAGAAGTGAAGAGTCCTCGTCTAGGAAAGATTTTGGGTTGAATGACTTGAATCGCCATCTATATTGTTGTTGTTGGGGTAGATTTGATAGGATGATATCATTGTGCAGTCTGAGAGATATAGCATGGTCGAACCAAGGCACGGGATCAATTTGAATGTTTAGATCTGTTTTCTGCAGTGTGTCGGGAACAAATATAAGGTCAAGGAAGAAACCTTTGCAGTGAGTAGATACATCAATTATCTGGCTCAGTTGTAGAGTTTCGATGACATTCAGGGATGCACTGGCTTGTTTTGTTGTTGTGGCTGGGAGGTTATGGCCTCCCATGAGGATGAAGGGGTGTTTTTTGGATGCTGTGTGCCTGTATACCTCGTCTAGTATAGCTGAGAGTTCATTGGCGTTGGCAGTGGGTTTTCTATATGCTAAACATATAGGGCCCGATTCTGACATCAATGTCCCGGCCCTCTGTACTTCTGGTCAGAACCAGAAGCACAGAGATAGCGGGGATTCTGATCCCGCAGGGCATGTCTAGCCCCATGGGATCAGAATTGCGTCCAGGCCTGTACGTGCAGACCAGGATCCTGATTCAGTCCGGCCTGCACGTACAGGCCTTTCCCAGATAGCTCAGTCAGATCTTTTCAATGAAACCGCAGCCAGGGTCGTGCTGTGGGGAATATCCTCTGCCCCCTCCTGCCCTTTCTGAGCCAGCCATCCTGCACTGACTTGGGGAACTTATTTGACCTCCGAGATGGAATAAGTTACCCATTCAAGCTGTCGACCCCATATGTACATGGCCAACATTGGAATCGGCCCTGTACTTCCGGGGCTGATGACTGCCTATTGCCCGCCCTAATCCGTCCCCCGATCCACCCCTTTCCCCCCCCCCCCATCTAACTTCCCCATACAATGCGGGGGAAGTTAGACAGAATTGGGAGAGGGCACAAATAGCAGGGATGGATCCATCCATCCCCGCTATTCGTGCTTCAGAATGACCCCCTATAGCAGTGATGGCTAACCTTTTTGAGCCCGAGTGCCTAAACTGCCGCACAAAACCAAAGAATTTCCTCAAAGTGCCAGCACGTGAATTTGCATAAATATTTGCATAATGCTAACATACACTAACTTTTAGTAAACATGTCTCTTAATGAGTGTATGGATAAAGACAGACTAAAAGATTTCTACATTACTATAATCCAGTGCCAACCGCCAGGCACATTAGGAACTACTACAAACACTGCCCATTTAGAACCAATAGCAAACCCGCCGTATCCTAACAGCACTACCAGGACTCACAAAGCACCACACCATACCTATCAAAAGGCAACACTGCAAATATTAAACCAATACATTTCAGACAATAACAATACATGACCTACTGGGGAAAGAGAACAAGTGGCAATGTCAAAAAGGAATTACATAAACAGAATACCTCAGCTCAGTTACACAGTTGCAATTGATCCAGCCACTTTCTTCTGGTTTCTTCATGTCTTCTGCTAACTCTCCATCATCTGCTGTCCATTTGTCCTTTCTTCTCTTCTAGTTTTTTTTTCCATTCTCTCTCTCTACATCCGCTTTAACATACTAATCTTTCTCCTTTTGCTCTTTCCTCATTCCTATTTCATCCACTCAAATTTTACCCCTCCATCCTCAATCCCCACTTACTCTCCCAATACCCGGCCAATTGTAGATTTTTTATCCCTCCCACACAAAATATTTTCCCCTCTCCATTTTACTCTCCCAGCCCCATCCCATTCTAATCCTCCCCAACATCAGCTCCCTTCTAGTTCCAGCCTCACCCAGCATCCATTCCCTTCTAGTCCCTGCATCAGCCCATTTCCAGTCCTAGCCCCCCATCAGCCCATTTCCAGTCCTAGCAACCCCCCAACCCAATACCAGTCCTAGCCCCCCCATCAACCCACTTTCAGTCCTAAACCCCCATCACCCATTTTCAGTTTAAGCCCCCCTATAACCCATTACCAGTCCTAACCCCCATCACCCCATTTCCAGACAGCCCCCATCAGCCCACAGCCCATTAGCAGTCCTACCCCCCCAGCCCATTAGCAGTCCTACCCCCCCCGCCCGCCCGCCCGCCCGCCCGCCCGCCCATTAGCAGTCCTAACCCCCCCAGCCCATTAGCAGTCCTACCCCCCCCGCCCGCCCGCCCCCCCTGCCCATTAGCAGTCCTAACCCCCCCCCTCCCTCCCTGCCCATTAGCAATCCTAACCCCCCCCCCCCTCCCTCACACCCTGCCCATTAGCAGTCCTAACCCCCCCTCCCTGCCCATTAGCAGTCCTAACACCCCCCCCTGCCCATTAGCAGTCCTAACCCCCCCCCTCCCTCCCTCCCTCCCTGCCCATTAGCAGTCCTAACCCCCCTCCCTGCCCATTAGCAGTCCTAACCCCCCCTCCCTCCCTCCCTCCCTCCATGCCTGCCCATTAGCAGTCCTAACCCCCCCTCCCTCCCTGCCCATTAGCAGTCCTAACCCCCCTCCCTCCCTCCCTCCCTCCCTGCCCATTAGCAGTCCTAACCCCCCCCTCCCTCCCTCCTCCCTGCCCATTAGCAGTCCTAACCCCCCCTCCCTCCCTGCCCATTAGCAGTCCTAACCCCCCTCCCTCCCTCCCTCCCTCCCTCCCTGCCCATTAGCAGTCCTAACCCCCCCCTCCCTGCCCATTAGCAGTCCTAACCCCCCCCTCCCTCCATCCCTCCCTCCCTCCCTGCCCATTAGCAGTCCTAACCCCCCCCCCTGCCCATTAGCAGTCCTAACCCCCCTGGCAAATTTTTTTAAAAAAAAAAGCAGGCTCTGGCTGCTGCCGCGGCAGATTGCAATGTCCCGCGGGGCCCCCTCCACCCGCTAAGCCCCTCTGCAAGGGCTTTCAGATTCGCGAGGGAGAGCATCTCCCTCGCGTCTCTGTTAAGCCCGCAGGGGCTAATGGGAAATTTCCCATCAGTCCCTCGCGTCTAAAGGGGCTGATGGGAAATTTCCCATTAGCCCCTGCGGGCTTAACAGAGACGCGAGGGAGACGCTCTCCCTCGCGAATCTGAAAGCCCTTGCAGAGGGGCTTAGCGGGTGGAGGGGGCCCCGCGGGACATTGCAATCTGCCCTTGCCGCGTCCGCGGCAGCAGTCAGAGACAGCTTTTTCTTTTTTTGCGGACCTTCACGCGTGCCAGCTGCAAGGCCTTCGCGTGCCACAGCTGGCACGCGTGCCATAGGTTCGCCATCGCTGCCCTATAGTGTGTTTGCAGTTGGAAATAGTTAAGAAGTCTATTGTTTGTAAGGACTGCGAGCTAATCATGGAGAAGTTCAAGTGTTTCTTTGCCAGAATTAAAACCCCTCCCCCTCTTCTGTCTGTTTTGGGGTGGTTAACAGCATGTATTTATTTATTTAATGTCTCTTCTATACCGCGCTATTCAAATCAATGAGGTGTACATTTAACAGAACCTTATACAATGCAGTCGGGGCTGCATTGTATTTACAATAAACAGGAACTATAACTTGGACATAACTGGGGTAACTTTCTACAAATTCTTTACGCTAATAACTGTACTGTACACACTGAAATTTACACGGAGTTGCACCGGTGGGGCTAGCTGCCCTCCAGTGTAGTTGGGTGTAAGCAGCTGGTTGAGAAGAACATTGTCAGAGCTAGTGATCCAACTTTCAGTGATGCACATTAAGTCAGTGTCTGTAAGTTGTATATGGTCTACTAGGGTTTGGATTTTATTACGAACTGAGAGGGCATTAATGAGTGAACATTTGAGTGGGTAACAATAGTGCTTGAGTCCGGCACTTGGAGGCTGGAGTTGAGCTGTGTTGATTTGAATGAGTCTGCATGTTGCTTTTTTCTATGGTAGGTTGTAAGGTGCAGGAGACCTGGTCTGTAGAAGACTGAAATGGTGTTACCCTGTATAGCAAGCACTTGTATGGATGTTATGAGGATGAACAGAGCAACAGATATCACCACGTGGTGTATGAGAATGTGTTGTATCATGTTTAGCTAAGTGTTGCTGGCTTAGCAGAGAGGAATTGGCATGCAGAGCTTAGGGTTAACCCACTGGGATTTTGAAGTTCACTTTTTGACAATGCGGTGTTTGGCTGGCTGTGTGGGTTCCTGGTGTTCTGCTGCGATTATGATGGACCCAACCAGGTGCAGGCGCACCTGAGAGTGCTTGCTCTTTTTAAATTTCTTGTGCTGCTCCTATTAGCCTCTGCTGCAGGGGGTGGGGGAATCCTGTGTTTTACTTCCCTGTGGCCGACCGCCGATCGGGGTTGGAAAGGGTCGGCTGATGACATGCCTGAGAGTACTTGCTTTTTTAAATGTCCCGTGCTGTTCCGATTGGCCTCTGCTGCAGGCATGCAGGGGAATCCGATTGGGGCTGGAGAAATTTTGTCTACATAGTGTCATACGCCCCCCCCCCCCCCAGCCCTCTGCCTAGGGGTCAGAGGGTTGGGGCTGCCATGATGTCCTTTATGCAGAACATGACTATAGCTTTTACTCCCGCTATGCCTTATGGGAATGGTAGTTTTTAGTCCTCTGATAAAAGGATAGCCGTGAGTCGAGTGTTAGGCAAAAATTGACAAGAAAATTTATTCCCCTTCCCAAACAGACTTAGTGCAGAACAAACACTACTCTTCACAGGAGCTTTGCTTGAAGGTTATTTACAGAAACAAAATAGCTGTATTTTCATACTCCTGGCTTCCAAAACATGCAAGGTATTTTTCTCTGTAACAAAGTAGTTAATCAAAACAGCTTCTTCTTTTTCCCCAAAGAAGAAGATTCCTTTCCTCTGCTTTATCTCAGCTCATTCACCCAAATCTTTAGCGAAGAGATTTAATGTTGTCTGCGAGACAGAGCATACAATCCATTGGAATTTCTTCTGAGTCAGCAGAATTAAATTCCCATTGCATCTCCTCAACCTCAGGGCTTACTGAGCTTTGTTTCAAACTGTTACTGCTAGGCCGGGAATAACCTCTCTCTAAGAACTGGGGCGTTTCCCCTGGGTACAGTTCTAGATGGTGAGGTCTTTTAAGGTTTGTGGCTGTGGGGATTCTTCCCTGGCTCTCCCCTAGTTCTCCAGCTGCTAGGCAATGCTTTATACCTTTCTGCATTCAATTCCTGCCTAAAGCACTGCCCTAGCTCTTTAGTACAAGCTGAGCCTCTTGACTTCCCTGGTTTAGTTTTAGGTTCCCACCTGTATGGACCTTGAGACCTTTCCTCCGGCAGTGAGATCTGAAGGGCTCCCAACTCTCTCCGTCTAGGCAGGTTCCTAGTAACTGGCTGTGCCTTCTCTCCTTCTGCTCAGTTAGCCTCAATTCCCGAACTACAACCAGGTTCTTCACAGAGTCTCCAACCTTCTGAAGTCTCTGAGCCTCTCCACTTCTCTGAAGCTCTCCTTGTGCCAGTCTCTCCTTCTTGGCCACTGCGTCCTTCTTTGCCACTCCTTCCACCTCTTTGCTCTCTGCCAGGACTTCTGCTTCCCTCCTTCTCTCCTTCCTTCTCCTTCCTCTCTGGGGCTACTGAGCAGCGTTTATATTGCTCCTCTCTGAAGCTTGGCTCGTCTTTTTTAAGCAGGTGAGAATAATCAAACTCCAAGCTTGCTGCTATGTCAGAGCTTGGGTGTGTCAGCTCAACTGCTCCCTCTCTCTGCTTGCTTCTCTTGTGCAGACCCTGAGCTATGTGTGTTGGCTGACTGTCATTTTTAAAGGTAAAATCCACCTTTCTTTCTACTTCCATAGGCTCTGCCTGTGCTTCTGTATTACAATAGTTCTGTTTTCACTTTTTGGTCACTTATTGATGAAGGCCCATCTATAATGTCTGCATGTGTGTGTGACCAAGAATGTGTATTCTGTTAGCATGAAATTTCTGTTTAAGAGTGTGTAATAATCTATCTTGTTCAGCTTTCCTAATAGGTTTATTGATGTTTTAGGGCCCACTGCACTGTTTACAGTGCTGCCTTTTTCTAGGTAAGGTCTTTGTGTGAGTTTTGGAAGTTTGTACTGACATGGTAGATTTAATCTTGGTCCCAAATGATTTTTGTTTGTATTCCAGGGCTGGCCCAACCATCAAGCAACCTAGATGATTGCTTCTGGAGGTCAGCAAAGAGTAGTGCATTCAAAGCTAAACAACAAATTCTGATAACCAATGGGAACATATGGGTTAAGATTCATTTAGGGTGCCAATACTTTGAATCACCTCTGGGACTGGCCCTGATTAACTCACAATATGCATGGTATTAAGAGAGATTTTTTCTTGTATGGTAATTTTTGTTGGAAGGTTCTAGCTCTACTATACACAGATTGTTGGTGAAGGGGCCAGGGGGGGTCGGGTTCAGTGGATGCAGAATATATGTTTGGATTTAATGCCATATGGGAGAGCATATATGCGCTAAAAGGGCCTGATAATGGGTCTGTGGCTGAAAGGTAGTAAAGAGTTTAACGTCTTGTAACCCCACCATGATATAGCCTGCAGACACTAAAGCCTGCATTGTTGCTTTCTCAGCAATTATTTTTATGGGTGGATCAGGGATGGGGCAGGGGGCAGGCATGGGGGAGCATGGCTAGCCACAGAAGGCAGGTTTTTCTCTTTCAAAGAGTTGGCAACCCTAGCTGAGATATCATTTTTTGAGTCACGAGGAGCACTCCCCTCCATAAGCAGCAGTGCAGTCAGAAGACTCCCAGCCAGCTTTGCAGGAATGTTGCTTTAGTGCAGTGGTTCTTAACCTTGTTGGAGGTACTGAACCCCACCAGTTTCATATGCACATTCACCAAACTCTTCTTTATTGAAAAATAAAATATGATTTTTTTTCAAATTCAAGACATAGGTATATGTTTTGCTGGTTCACAAAATGAATCGTGCATTAACATCACTGTGTTCAAAGAACAAAACCAATACAATGTATGAACTCACAACAAATTGCATACATAACTTTTCACAAAGACATGACCTTTTTTAATACTACCACACTGAAATGGTTTTAATTTTTAACCTTATGTATTCCAATAATGAACTTATTGTATTTCTGCTATTTATTATTTTTAACATTTTAACACTCACCCATCACCTAATTTCCATCAGGCTACACCGCTACAATAATAATGAACATTTACTGCAAATCAGTGTGACTTCAGCTGTTGCCTTTGAGAGACCAGTTCAGAAATGCGTGGCTTCACCTTGGCAAGTAGAACACAGGAGAGCAGGCTCCCGCAGGCAACAGTAGAGTACACAACAAGCAGAAGCAATAGATGACCCAGTGGCTCAAATCAGCTTAAAAAATCACTTTATTGAAGGTCCCCGACGCGTTTCGGCCTACGCCTTTCTCAAGGGGAGAGATGTTTACAAAGAGAAAATAAATACCGTTTAAGTTGAAAAGACACTGAGAACTTTTATGTTTTGGCACTGTGTAAGATAAAAGAACATATATTAAAATTGAAGATAATATTAAAAACGGGGGCTCTAAAAAACGAATTGTGTAAATACCTGTACAACCGAAGTAAACCTTGTTTATGGAAACGAACCGCTGTACTAGCGAACTGCAAAGAACACATCAAAAAGCGTGTATCTTGAAATAATAATGTTTAAATAGAAATCGTATCTTAAACATAAATTGAAACTTTTCTTTACTTACTAATGTTGGCAAGGGTTGTGCAAGACGCGCTTTTCCAAACAGATCAGAATACTACTGAGAGGTGTTATTTTAAAGACGCTAATGTTCGTGCCAAAAGGGGAGGGGCCACCCTCATCCAATCATTTGGAAGATATCACGGAGTGTATAAGGAATAAAAATGTTTAAAAAGAAGAAGAAGAACAGTAATTTCATGATGTCTGGTTGTGCTAAATGCCCACATTAATTATGAACCTTAAAAAGTGTATCGAAGAGGCAACTACGGTCATAATGATTATCTCCTCAGGTTCATAGTTTTCAATAACGTAACTAGCAGCAGTAGTGTCAGATTCAACGTGGGAAAAAAAGGGGGTAGTATACATGAAATGTAAAAACCAAACAATAAAACCCTCATATTAAAGGAACCTAAGCTCATAGAATTGTATCTTCAGTAAATCAGGAGGTTAGGGAACGTTGATAAACCCGTCTAGAAATTGTGTACAACAAACTCAGTAAAAACACGATAAATCCTCCTTGATTTATGGGACCTTGCCTTTATCGTTTCTAACCAAAGCCCTTAAAAAAAGGGGGGGGGGAGGGAAAGACTCATTTTAAAATCACATATATTCATTTGAAGGGGAGAAACACTTTAAAACCATATGCATGAATCGTGGATAACCGAGGAAATACATGTGCATTAAGGTGCAAACATTATAACTACTATGGGATTAAAAGAAAGATAGTAGCTGTGCCTGTAGTGAATGATAAATGAATATAAAAGCGACGCTTAAATAGGGGGGGGGGAACTAAAAGGTAAAAACCAATACCTTAGAAACGGGGGATAAAAAAATCAATCTTAATAGGGTAAATTGTCATTATACTTTAATAAATAAATAAATAAATATGTAAAAACATATATAAAAATAAGTGTAAAAACATATCTAATGACCCTATACACACATAATAAAAGGTTTTAAAATACCTTCTTGCTGCCAAACCCATTTGAGCGTAAATATCTAATTATAGAATATCTTGTGAATTGTAACTAGTGAAATATACCTCAATGAGGGCATGTATGCATAAATAAATAATTAAAAATTAAAACTATAGTATCTGCAAACAATCAAATAAATAAATAAATAAATAAATAACTGCTAAAATCAATAAAACATATGTAAGAGGACAGTGTGGTGCAATAAAATCACGATAAATTCATCAGTGGCCATTAATTGAAAACACCTTGGGCAGTTATTTAAGGGGCTACAAAAACACTGATAAATCGACCTCCTGATTAAGACCATTAGGTTCTAAACTGTTAAACTCATAGATAAAACACTGCTCTAACTTAAGAACAGTCTTGTCCACATCTCCTCCTCTTGAGTGAGGAATTACACCTTTAAAACCACATATTTCAAGTAATGTATAGAATGTTTCATTTTAAGCCAATGGGCAACAAGTGGGCGATCAGGGACGCCCCGTTGGAGGCAACTCCTGTGCTCTATGATACGAGTACGTACTTGACGTTTGGTTTTCCCAATGTAAACCAGATTGCATGGACATAAAATCAAATAAATAACATTTTCTGTAACCTTGGTAGATCGGACCCGGTATCCTATCCCTCCTGCGCAACCCACCTTTACTGACCTCCCCCCCCCCACCTTTCCCAACCCCTTTACAAATCACTCATAGCCTTCTTAACATGGAAGAACCAACTGGTCGCAGCTTTATTATATTCATAAACAATTAACATTCCAAAACATAACAATCTTAACAATCCCCCAAAGCGGAGCCAAACCTCACCCGCCATATGACTAGCAAAGTGACCTTGCCTCCGCTTCGGCCATGTCCTGGCACCGGCCAACTTGCTACCGCCCTTTCCCCGACCTCGCCATGTGACTAGCAAAGGCCAGCAGGGCTTATCCGGGTCGGGGGCACCCCACCCCCGCCCAAGTATGTCCTAAAGGCTCCGGACCCCGGAGACCTCCGGGATCCCGCCTTGCCCCCCAGCTGCGACACCCCAAACCGCCCTCACCTCCTCCAGATAACCAAGGGGAGGGAGGGAGGGAAGCTGTCCCGCTGCACGCCCGACGCTGGAAAGGAGGGAGCCGCCAGACTCCTTCCCCTTTTAAAGCCTCGGGCGTGCAGGGCCGTTTCATTGGCTCCGCTCCTCGCGCTTGCGGAGCCAATGATTTTAAATGACGCTGCCGCGTCTAGCATGTCCTCCACCTGGGCCCCTCACGTACCCCCCCCCCCAGCCCCGCAGCAGGACGCCGGACCCGGGCCGATCACAAGGTTACCGGCGTCCACCGGGACCTTGCCCGTGTCCTTCCTATAACCTTGGTAGATCGGACCCGGCATCCTATCCCTCCTGCGCAACCCACCTTTACTGACCCCCCCCCCCACCTTTCCCAACCCCTTTACAAATCACTCATAGCCTTCTTAACGTGGAAGAACCAACTGGTCACAGCTTTATTATATTCATAAACAATTAACATTCCAAAACATAACAATCTTAACAATCCCCCAAAGCGGAGCCAAACCTCACCCGCCATATGACTAGCAAAGTGACCTTGCCTCCGCTTCGGCCGTGTCCTGGCACTGGCCAACTTGCTACCGCCCTTTCCCCGACCTCGCCATGTGACTAGCAAAGGCCAGCAGGGCTTATCCGGGTCGGGGGCACCCCACCCCCGCCCAAGTATGTCCTAAAGGCTCCGGACCCCGGAGACCTCCGGGATCCCGCCACCGGCACATGTGACATCCATGTCAATGTGCCGCCCCCCCAAATCCAAGCTGCAACCCGTTGTCCTCCCGCCTCCCTAATCCCTCCAGGGCCTCCTGCCAATCATTTAAAAGCAAGTCGACACCCACAGGGGATAAATGTACGCCATCCTGCCGATATAACCCGGCGCAATTAACTTCCACCCAGGGATGTAAAATTTGAACCCCGCCCCGCTCACATATCCATCGCCCAATTTGTCAATTTATTTTTGCAAGACCCCGCGACCACCGTCGCTGGGCCTTGCAAGCAGGCCTTGGAACGATGTCTGACCATAATAACACCACCCCTGGGAACAAGCGCAGCACAATCGCCAAATCCCGCTTTGCTGCCCGGATGAGCTGTTTACAAGTCCAAGCAGCGAGGTCGTTTCCACCCAGATGCAAGAGGATGAACTTTGGCTGGCGTCGCACTCGCTCATGATGCCGAAGCAACGGTAAAAGCTGCGTCCACCGCAGTCCTCGTTCACCGAGCCATAGAATAGACATTGCAGCTAGAGCCAGTCCCAGGTTAGGCCCAAACGGCCTCTCTGCTGCTCGCCGGCCCGCCCAGAAAACGAAGGAATGCCCTATCATCCAGCAAATGGGCGCATTCCTTTCCTCAGCTGTAAAAGAAAACATAATCAGTTCAGGAAGGAAACCCTTTCCCCACCCATCACAAGCGCACGTAACCCCGAAAGGCTAGAGAACGCCATCTCCCAATAGTCTGTATGTCCTGCTGTGAAAGACCTGCTGCCGCTGCACTGGTAGCCGCTCCAATACGAAAGGAATGCGCCGAAAATTGTTCCGGGCATTCGCCTACAAACTTCAATGCAAACCGCAGCACCGCCACCACCTGAAAACGCATCAGCAGCTGCCTATCCTCATGCAGAAATAACCCTCCGGCTACTGCCGGCCGTACTTGTAAATATTCTCGCATTGCGCCCACTGGACATGTGCATAGGCCGCCAATCGCACACAGCCGCACCCACAAACCCTTCCCTCGCTGATCAGTCTTAGACCTTGCCAATAAGACTCTCAACCGGCCACGCTCAAGAACCACATGCTGCCTTTGCACTATCCCGTCCGGCCCAACGTTGCTCGAGTTTGGCACCAACTCCCCCAACCTGAAGGCCCCAAAAAATGCTAGGCTAAAGACAGCTCGAAATAGGACAGCTTCATACGTAGACGAAGCCACTGCTGCCAGTGCCTTACATAACTTTGCCAACAAAGCATGCGTGATCAGTCTCTGAGTGTCCGGTGGAGCTGGAGCCGTGTGGCCCCAACCTTGCAAAAGCTTATGGGCCAAGAAGCCATCTACCGGAAAGCCCCAACCCACCGCCTTTATAAAAAATTCGAAGCCCGCCAGGTGGCTGCGCACCGAAGAACGTGCGACCCCCTGAGCTTTTGCCCAGGCGACATATTGGCCCATCAACTGAGCGGAAACTGCCCCATACTGCCACCCGCAGCTTTCCAGAAAGGCCACCACTTTCCGACATCCACGCACATAGGCTGCCCACGTCCCGGCAGCCACGGATTTCTGCAGCAAGTCCTTCATTCCGAATGGCCAAGACTCCACAACCTCCAAGGGACCGCGACCTCCTCTGCCTCCGCCTCGTTAGAGAGCCCCGGTATATGTCGCGCTCTCAGTGCCACATTCAAACGCAAGCATGTCAAGACCACTGCTCTCATTAAGTTCGCTACTTGTAAACAATGAGGCGTGTAGTTATTCACCACACTGACCACCGCTTCATTGTCGCACCACCACAGCACCCTTCTATTACGCAACCGGTCTGGCCACAACTCTAGCGCTACCAATATAGAAACATAGAAACATAGAAATATAGAAATATGACGACAGAAAAAGACCACATGGCCTATCTAGTCTGTCCTTCCATAACAACTACAACAGTCCACTTTTTGCCTTTAGAGATCCTCTGTGTTGGTCCCATGCTTTCTTGAATTCAGTTACTGTCCTCATCTCTACCACCTCCACTGGGAGACTATTCCACGGATCCACTACTCTTTCCGTAAAGAAATATTTCCGCATATCACTCCTGAATCTATCTCCCTTCACCCTCATCCCATGTCCCCTCGTAGCAGAACTTGCTTTCAATTGAAAGAGGCTCTCTCCCTGAACATTTATGCCACGGAGGTATTTAAACATCTCAATCATATCACCTCTATCCCGCCTTTCCTCTAAGGTGTACATATTAAGATCCTTAAGTCTGTCCTCATATGCTTTATAATGAAGCCCATTAATCATTTTGGTAGCAACCCTCTGCACCGACTCCATCCTGTTCACATCCTTTTGAAGGTGCGGTCTCCAGAATTGCACACCATACTCCAAATGAGGTCGCACCAAAGACTTATACAGAGGCATTATCACCTCCTTTTTTCTGCTAGCCATTCCTCTCCGTATGCACCCAAGCATCCTTCTAGCTTTTGCTGTCGCCTTTTCCACCTGTTTAGCTACTTTAAGATCATCAGACACAACCACGCCTAGGTCCCGCTCTTCTTTAGTGGACAAAAGTACTTCACCTCCTATACTGTATTGCTCCCTTGGATTGCTGCAGCCCAAATGCATGACCTTACATTTTTTAACATTAAATCCCAGCTGCCAAATTCTAGACCATTCTTCAAGCTTAGCTAGATCCTCCTCATGTTATCTACCCCTTCCTGGGTGTCTACTCTATTGCAGATTTTGGTATCATCCGCAAAGAGGCAAACCTTACCCGACAGCCCTTCCGCTATATCACTAACAAAGATGTTAAAAAGAATCGGACCAAGGACAGATCCCTGGGGCACACCACTGGCAACATCCTTCTCCTCAGAGTGAGCTCCATTTACCTGTACTCTTTGTCGCCTCCCACCCAACCAACTTCTAACCCAAGCAGTAACTTTAGGGTCCATCCCTAGGGTGCTCAGTTTGTTTATAAGTCGCCTGTGAGGAACAGTGTCAAAGGCTTTACGGAAATCTAAATACACCACATCTAGAGCTCTCCCTCGGTCCAACTCCCTGGTCACCCAGTCAAAAAATCAATCAGATTTGTCTGACAAGACCTGCCTCTGGTGAATCCATGCTGCCTCGGATCCTGTAATCCGCTGGACTCCAGAAACCTCACTATTTTCTCTTTCAGCAGCGTTTCCAATAATTTACTCACCACCGAAGTTAAACTAACCGGCCTGTAGTTTTCAACCACATCCTTACTTCCGCTTTTGTGTAAAGGCACCACATGAGCCTCTCTCCAGTCCTTTGGCACCACTCCTGACTCCAACGAGGCATTGAAAAGGTCATATCGGAAACAATTCTAAAAATGTTATATTCCTGGTGAGTCCCCCCTCGCGCCAAGTCTGCGGCCAATGTTCGGCGCACCACGACCCCCCGAAATAAATGCCCAGCCCCAGGCCACCGGCTGGATCCGTGTACAATTTCAGATCCGCACTACTGCACTCAGCCTCCATCAACACCGAGGTCCCGTTAAAATCCTCCAGAAAGACCTGCCACACCTTCAAATCAGCCCGAATAGCCTTGGACACCCGAATATGATGATGCGGTCTGCGAACCCCCGCTGTAGAAGCCGCTAATCGTCTCATGAAAACCCTGCCCATAGGAATCACCCGACAAGCAAAGTTTAGTGATCCAATCAATGCTTGCATTTCTTTCAATGTCAATTTCGATGCTGATACCACGTTAGCCCCTAACACCCGCAATTGCTGCACTTTTTCCGGAGGAAGTCGCGCCACCATGGAATCGGAATCCAGCTCCACCCCGAGAAACATAATCCACGTGGAAGGGCCTTCGGTCTTGTCTTTCGCCAGCGGCACACCCAACTCATTCGCCAACTCCACAAAACCGTCCAGCATGTCGCGGCACCCCTCTGACTGTGCAGACCCCACAAACAAAAAGTCATCCAAATAGTGCACTACCCGCGCTTTTCCCCCTCTGCGCTCAATAGCCCACTGCAAGAAAGTACTGAATGCCTCGAAGTATGCACAGGACACGGAGCAGCCCATTGGCAAGCCCTTATCAAAATAAAGCCTATCCTCGAAACAAAACCCCAATAGGTAAAAAGAAGACGGGTGTACTGGCAGCAGCCTGAAGGCTGACTCAATATCCACCTTCGCCATTTGTGCCCGCAGCCCCGCCTCCCTTACCAACTCAACCGCTTTATCAAAGGATGCGTAACGTACCATGCACAATTCACGCGGGATGTAGTCATTGACTGACTTGCCGACCGGGCTAGACAAATTATGTATCAACCGGAATTTCCCCGGTTCTTTCTTAGGAATTATTCCCAAAGGTGATACTACCATCCTTACGAAGGGCTGATGCTCGAAGGTGCCCGCTATTCTGCCCAACTGCAATTCCTTCCCTAACTTCTCCCGGACTACCGGCGCGAAACGCCGGACTGAAAGGGAATTCTGCGCGACCGCACCGTCCAATTGCCTACACACGGGAATTAGAAAACCCCAATTAAAGCCCGCATACAAAATTTCCCAATCCTTCCGCCTAGGGTAGTGGGCCAGCCACTCATTTAAAACCTCTCATCGAATTGGCGTCGGGGCCAGGTCGAATACATCCTCACTGCTTTGCGCCAGGCACGGGCGGCTGCGCAACCCCTTTTATAAGGCATTTGATTGCGGGATGTGCACCCCCACAAATGTAGCACACATGTCGAAATTTGCAGTCTGGAAACGGGCAAGAGGTCTTGTTAAACCTCCAGCAGAGATCACCTGTCCCACTGCCCCCCGCTCGCTGCTGTCCAACGGTCCCAGCCCCTCAAAAGGACCGACCCATTCCCGGGAGAACCCCCGCTGCACCTTTCGCCGCGCTCCCACCCAACCCACCTGACCTGGCCGACATCTGGGTCAACCACAAATTAATGTCTTGCATACCCCACGAAACCGATCGATTCCCTTCCATTTTGTCTCTGAACTTCTCGTCATAGTTTAACCATGACCATCCTTCGTGCGTCTGTGAAGCCTCCAAAATTGAATCCGCATATGACAGAAGCATCTCATAATGCCCCGGGTAATACTGCCCCCACACGCTCGTCAAACGCAAAAAGGCTCGCGTCCAATTAATCACATTCCGCGCCACTTTCTTAATACGTCCCGCCTTCTCGTCCTCCTTACGCTTCCTCCTACTTTCTCCCGAATGCTTCCTGCCTTCTAAGAGACGGAAGATATCAATATACCAGCGCTTCTTAAATTTTTGCCGCAATTTCCTCGGCACCCCCTCCCATAACTCAGATATAGCTGCCGCTGCAAGGACCCCCTGTGTCCGTACCCCCCCTGAAACTGCTTTCCCGCTGCTCGCATCCTGTCTACCATCTTCCGATGACGACGACGTAGACGACAAGTCAGAAGACGACGACGATGACACCGATGAGCTAGACCTCCTATGCCTCTGACCCGAATGTCTCCGTCTTTTACCACCCTTCTGTTTCCTCTTCCCCCGCCCCCTACCCCCTTTGCACCCCGCATCCCGTGCCTCAGGTAACTCACCCGCTACTGCTGCCGCTGACACCACCTCTGCTGACGGATTACTGTTCGCCACGCCTGACGGCATTCGTAGGCCTTCATCATGCGCCGCCTCCTGGTGCTCGGCATACTGCTGTCCTCGTGCTCCATCATATTCACCCCCATCGCGAGCCGCAGCCGGCGACAACATCGCTGGAACCTGTGGAGACATAAACGAAAAAGAAGGGGGGGGGGACGGCAGAGGGCCACACAGGTCGCCACGCCTCCAGCCAGTCAGCTCTAGAGGAACCCTGGCCGCCACCCAACCAGTGTGACCAAGCTGGATGTCCAGCCCACGCCCCACCGCTTCCTGGACCTGTCAGCCCGCTCCTGGGCAATGGCAAAATTCCCTCCGTCCAATTCTGTGCCTCCGCTATCTCCGGCACAGCTCCCCTACCTCGCCCCCCTCCACTCCAATCTCCCGGAGCCAGTTCCCCCGGACCCTGAACCCTTCCCCCGGCCCTAGCTACCCCTCTCCCACTCCCCAAAGCGCTGCACACACCACTACCCCCAGATGCCGCCAACTCAGCCCCCCTGGCCCCAATCTGGCGCTGCCCTCGCCCTCTGGGCACCCGCCCCTGGGAGCCAGCAGATCCTCTGCCTCGGCCTACTGAAGGCCCACCTTTGCTCTTTGCAGCGCCTCTTGCCCCCGCTGGACTCGCAGATCCAGGCCCCCTTCGCCCCCCACCCGCCTGACTGCCTTCACCCCTTCCCTGGCCTGGCCCCCCTGTCCCAGTAGGCCTCTGCGCGCCCCTCCCGCGCGCCCCACCCCTCACCCTGCCCAGGCCACGTGCTCCAGCCCTATCCCCCCCTCGAACCATCACCGCAGATCAGCAGGCCAGGAAGGAAACCCAGACCTTGCAAGGCTTGCCAAATAATAGAGCTCTATAAAGAGAATAAACGGGAGATGGGATGGGGGGGGCCTCCTCACTCCCTGCTCTGCCGCAAGCCTCGACCGCAAGAATGGGGGAGGGGGGGTAAACTACCACACTCCGCACTCACCCGCACCGGGCCGCAAATGACAGCACAAATGGAGCACCCGCACCGCCGACGCCTCTCCGACCGTCACTCCCGACGTCTCGCCGGCCAACCTGCTCTGCCCCACCGGAGGTGCCTCGCCGCCAAGAAGCCTGCCACCTGCCCGGCAACAAAGCTGTCCCGCTGCACGCCCGATGCTGGAAAGGAGGGAGCCGCCAGACTCCTTCCCCTTTTAAAGCCTCGGGCGTGCAGGGCCGTTTCATTGGCTCCGCTCCTCGCGCTTGCGGAGCCAATGATTTTAAATGACGCTGCCGCGTCTAGCACGTCCTCCGCCTGGGCCCCTCACATACCCCCCCCCAGCCCCGCAGCAGGACGCCGGACCCGGGACGATCACAAGCTTACCGGCGTTCACCGGGACCTTGCCCGTGTCCTTCCTATTTTGCAATTGGAGAACGTGTGGAGGTATACTTTGTAATTAGTAATTGGATGTATGAAAAAATCTTTTGCTAAAATGGTGTGTGGACAAACAGAACAATTGCCACATTTGTAATGGCCCTTAATACTTGGCGAAGGTTTTGAGTATGTTAGAGCAGATGGCACAAGAATATTAGCTAAATTGGGGTTTCGTTTGTAAGCTATCATAACTTTCTTTGAAGCAAAAGTGGACAAAGATGTTAAAAGGTGCCATTCTTGCTTAATTATTTTGGTAATCTCACTAGAATAGTTCGAGAAAGTTAAAGGGCAAACTACATGGTCTGTCTTTTTTTCGCGATCCTTTTTTGTTAGAAGGGAACTACGATCGATGTTGCATGCCTTAAAAAAGGCCTTCTTTATACTCTTTTTCGGATAGCCACGCTGACTAAATCTATGATGCATTTCTGCCACATGTTTGTCAAAGTCTGTTTCATTAGTGCATAATCTTCTAATCCTCAGAAATTGACTAGTAGGGAGATTATACTTCAAAGAGGTGTTGTGAAAACTGTTATAATGTAGTAAGGTATTAAGGTCAGTGGGTTTGCGATACAAATCTGTAATGAAACAATCTTTACCTTTCTTTATTAAAATATCTAGGTAAGCTATCTGCTCCATACTGTATTGACCTTCGAACTGTAAGTTAGAATCTAAACCATTGAGCCACTGAAAAAATTGTTGTAAGGTGGCTTCAGTTCCATCCCAAATCATGAGTACATCGTCGATGTATCTCTTCCATAGTCGTACATGTGTTTTAAACGGGTTAACAACTAAAAACTCTTTCTCGAAATTGGCAACATATAACATACCCCCCCCCCTTTTTCACTGTTTTGATGTGTTTTGATATGGTAATTTATGGTTTTAATTAGTTATTGATTCAATATGATTGTTATTTTATGTTTTTAATTTTTTAATTATTTATTGATTCAATATGACTGTTATTTACGACTCTTTATTGTATATTTATTTTTACAATTTTTCAATGTATTTTAACAATATGTATATGTGTTCCGGTTGCCTTCTTATGATGTGTTTATGCATGTATTTAATATATTTATTTTCTATTTGTAAGCATCTCTCCCCTTGAGAAAGGCGTAAGCCGAAACGCGTCGGGGACCTTCAATAAAGTGATTTTTTAAGCTGATTTGAGACACTGGGTCATCTATTGCTTCTGCTTGTTGTGTACTCTACTGTTGCCTGCGGGAGCCTGCTCTCCTGTGTTCTGCTCTTGGTATTGAGCCATGTTTTCCCCCTGGAGAGACATTTTGAGTTACAAGGAGGAAGAATTACAAGCTCTGATCCCTAAAGATCCTTTTTATACCGAAGATGAAGATACTCCAGATCTAGAAGAAGAATGGGGAAACCTTATTAGGATGACCCAACGGTATATTAGAGAAGACCTCCATGCAGCATCTCTCTTAGAGTACTGTCGAAAGAAGATTATTCCTAGAGGTCTAAGAATGCAAAAGGCTCCGGGTATGTTTAGAGATGATAAAACCTTTATGTCCGATTGGATAAAAATCCTCAACAAATGTTCTTTGGACTTAATGATTTTAATTGTTAACACCTCCAGACGCAGGGCAGAAGTTCTTAAGCCTTCAATTGATGCCTCTATAGATAAACTCAAGAAACAAGATTCACATTTTGAAGCAGAGAAAATGAAATTTGACCGTAATACTGCTGAATATAAAAAAGACATCAAAGATATTAAGATCAATAAATTAAAAAGAGATGAAGAAGATTATAAACTGAATACAGTTTACTACTGGACACATGATGGTTCTGGTTTTAAAACTCGCCCTAGAAGTTCTTCATATAGAAAGCCACATTCCTCACTTCCTCCTCCTCGGTCTCCAAAATCACACTATAGAAATAATTCAAGAAATCGTAACAGGTCTCGTAATAAATCACCTTCTCTATCTCCCAGTTTAGAGAGAAGTCAAAAAAGAAGTCGACGTCACTCTGGTGAAGTCCCTGCTGAATCTGTAGATCCTTCTGGTTCCCTTTTCTCAGCAGTGCCTCCATCGGGTCGTCATGAACATCGTAGCCCCCAACGGGTTTTTCAGATGGATTCTCTCTGGAAAGGAGGTGGTCGAAAATATCAGCCGTATCCTCCAAAGTTCCAACAACACTCCAGACAACATCAGCCCCTACCCCAACGAGAGAAAGACAGGGATCATCCACTAATGTCCAAAAGGCGACTAGATTGGGACCTATAAATGGAATAATTAATCTTTCTAAATATCCTCTTACCGATATTGAAACTCAGGTCCTAGATAAAGGCCTTTCTTTTGTACCGACCAAAAAACATGACCAATTTGCTACACATGTTGAACTCTTCAAGTTCTTTCGCAAGTTAAAAATCATGAATTATTTTCATGGCTCTGACAACATTACAGAGGACAAATCTGTTATTAAAAAAGCTTCAACTTGGATGCCTCCAGCTCATTCCGATCCTCTTATTATAGCATATGAACAAGTCGTGCTATCTAAGGTACAAGATTTATATAAAAAGAAAAACAAGACGTATTATAATTTTTCTAAGGCTGAAAAGGCGGCATTACAAGGGTTACGTAACAATAATGATATCGTAATAAAACCTGCCGACAAAGGAGGAGCGTTGGTCTTACAAGACCGGCCTGCCTATATCAATGAGCTTACACGTCAACTTTCTAACAAGGAATTTTATGAAAAAATCTATGATGATCCAACAGTAATTTTACAACAGAAAATTGACACCCTTCTTTATATCGGGAAAGAAGCAGGTTATTTAACTTCGAAAGAATTGTCATTCCTTAAAGTTCCACATCCAATTACTCCTACCATTTACATAATCCCCAAAATACACAAATCTTTGGAAAATCCACCTGGACGTCCTATAGTCTCAGCTATCGGATCTCTCTTAGAACCGATTTCAAAATTTTTAGACATCTTTCTCAGACCCTTTGTCATGTTAGCAGATTCATACGTATGTGACTCCACACACATCATTAATATATTGCATGAGTTTTCAGGATATGAAGAAAGTTTATTATTGGTCACCTTAGACATTAACTCCCTTTATACTAACATCCCCCAAAAAGCTGCCTTAGAGATATTAAGCAACACCTTGATACAAAGAGAAAGACCTACTCGTATTCCCACCTTTTATCTCACTCAACTTGCTTCACTAGCTATGACTGAAAATTATTTTTCTTTTAAAGGGGTTTTTTATAAACAAATAAAAGGGGTTGCTATGGGGTCCTCCATGGCGCCTGATGTCGCCAACTTATATGTTGCCAATTTCGAGAAAGAGTTTTTAGTTGTTAACCCGTTTAAAACACATGTACGACTTTGGAAGAGATACATCGACGACGTACTCATGATTTGGGATGGAACTGAAGCCACCTTACAACAATTTTTTCAGTGGCTCAATGGTTTAGATTCTAACTTACAGTTCGAAGGTCAATACAGTATGGAGCAGATAGCTTACCTAGATATTTTAATAAAGAAAGGTAAAGATTGTTTCATTACAGATTTGTATCGCAAACCCACTGACCGTAATACCTTACTACATTATAACAGTTTTCACAACACCTCTTTGAAGTATAATCTCCCTACTAGTCAATTTCTGAGGATTAGAAGATTATGCACTAATGAAACAGACTTTGACAAACATGCAGCAGAAATGCATCATAGATTTAGTCAGCATGGCTATCCGAAAAAGAGTATAAAGAAGGCCTTTTTTAAGGCATGCAACATCGATTGTAGTTCCCTTCTAACAAAAAAGGATCACGAAAAAAAGACAGACCATGTTGTTTGCCCTTTAACTTTCTTGAACTATTCTAGTGAGATTACCAAAATAATTAAGCAAGAATGGCACCTTTTAACATCTTTGTCCACTTTTGCTTCAAAGAAAGTTATGATAGCTTACAAACGAAACCCCAATTTAGCTAATATTCTTGTGCCATCTGCTCTAACATACTCAAAACCTTCACCAAGTATTAAGGGCCATTACAAATGTGGCAATTGTTCTGTTTGTCCACACACCATTTTAGCAAAAGATTTTTTCATACATCCAATTACTAATTATAAAGTATACCTCCACACGTTCTCCAATTGCAAAACAGAAAATGTTATTTATTTGATTTTATGTCCATGCAATCTGGTTTACATTGGGAAAACCAAACGTCAAGTACGTACTCGTATCATAGAGCACAGGAGTTGCCTCCAACGGGGCGTCCATGATCGCCCACTTGTTGCCCATTGGCTTAAAATGAAACATTCTATACATGACTTGAAATATGTGGTTTTAAAAGCGGTAATTCCTCACTGGAGAGGAGGAGATGTGGACAAGACTCTTCTTAAGTTAGAGCAGTGTTTTATCTATGAGTTTAACAGTTTAGAACCTAATGGTCTTAATCAGGAGGTTGATTTATCAGTGTTTTTGTAGCCCCTTAAATAACTGCCCAAGGTGTTTTCAATTAATGGCCACTGATGAATTTATCGTGATTTTATTGTACCACACTGTCCTCTTACATATGTTTTATTGATTTTAGCAGTTATTTATTTATTTATTTATTTATTTGATTGTTTGCAGATACTATAGTTTTAATTTTTAATTATTTATTTATGCATACATGCCCTCATTGAGGTATATTTCACTAGTTACAATTCACAAGATATTCTATAATTAGATATTTACGCTCAAATGGGTTTGGCAGCAAGAAGGTATTTTAAAACCTTTTATTATGTGTGTATAGGGTCATTAGATATGTTTTTACACTTTTTTTATATATGTTTTTACATATTTATTTATTTATTTCTTAAAGTATAATGACAATTTACCCTATCAAGATTGATTTTTTATCCCCCGTTTCTAAGGTATTGGTTTTTACCTTTTAGTTTCCCCCCCCCTCCCTATTTAAGCGTCGCTCTTATATTCATTTATCATTCACTACAGGCACGGCTACTATCTTTCTTTTAATCCCTTAGTAGTTATAATGTTTGCACCTTAATGCTCATGTATTTCCTCAGTTATCCACGATTCATGCATATGGTTTTAAAGTGTTTCTCCCCTTCATATGAATATATGTGATTTTAAAATGAGTCTTTCCCTCCCCCCCCCCCTTTTTTTAAGGGCTTTGGTTAGAAACGATAAAGGCAAGGTCCCATAAATCAAGGAGGATTTATCGTGTTTTTACTGAGTTTGTTGTACACAATTTCTAGACGGGTTTATCAACGTTCCCTAACCTCCTGATTTACTGAAGATACAATTCTATGAGTTTAGGTTCCTTTAATATGAGGGTTTTATTGTTTGGTTTTTACATTTCATGTATTCTACCCCCTTTTTTTCCCACGTTGAATCTGACACTACTGCGGCTAGTTACGTTATTGAAAACTATGAACCTGAGGAGATAATCATTATGACCGTAGTTGCCTCTTCGATACACTTTTTAAGGTTCATAATTAATGTGGGCATTTAGCACAACCAGACATCATGAAATTACTGTTCTTCTTCTTCTTTTTAAACATTTTTATTCCTTATACACTCCGTGATATCTTCCAAATGATTGGATGAGGGTGGCCCCGCCCCTTTTGGCGCGAACATTAGCGTCTTTAAAATAACACCTCTCAGTAGTATTCTGATCCGTTTGGAAAAGCGCGTCTTGCACAACCCTTGCCAACATTAGTAAGTAAAGAAAAGTTTCAATTTATGTTTAAGATACGATTTCTATTTAAACATTATTATTTCAAGATACACGCTTTTTGATGTGTTTTTTGCAGTTCGCTAGTACAGCGGTTCGTTTCCACAAACAAGGTTTACTTCGGTTGTACAGGTATTTACACAATTCGTTTTTTAGAGCCCCCGTTTTTAATATTATCTTCAATTTTAATATATGTTCTTTTATCTTACACAGTGCCAAAACATAAAAGTTCTCAGTGTCTTTTCAACTTAAACGGCACTTTGGTGCACGTTTCACTTGCCAGCACAGCTCCTTGAAATTTTGATTGTGCAGTAAAACAGGTACTTAAACTACTTTGGTTCCTAAGCTTCACTCTCAGCACTATTGAGTTTTATATGGGATCCATTGGGTATAACATCACTTCACTAATGGACCATAGTGTCATGATGATTCAGTGTACATTTTTCATGTGAATACCTTTGTTTGTATAAATGAGTTTGTCTCTGCCCTACATTCCCATGAACACTTTTCATTCAATATACTCGAGTGAGTTCTTTCTGCCCTGCGTCTACCCCCCCCCCTTTTTCGGTGTTTTGATGTGTTTTGATATGGTAATTTATGGTTTTAATGATTTATTGATTCAATATGATTGTTATTTTATGTTTTTTAATTTTTTAATTATTTATTGATTCAATATGACTGTTATTTACGACTCTTTATTGTATATTTATTTTTACAATTTTTCAATGTATTTTAGCAATATGTATATGTGTTCCGGTTGCCTTTTTATGATGTGTTTATGCATGTATTTAATATATTTATTTTCTCTTTGTAAGCATCTCTCCCCTTGAGAAAGGCGTAAGCCGAAACGCGTCGGGGACCTTCAATAAAGTGATTTTTTAAGCTGATTTGAGCCACTGGGTCATCTATTGCTTCTGTTTGTTGTGTACTCTTCACCTTGGCAAGTGCCACTCTCATGTCATTTTCACAGCAAAGTCTGTTCCTTTTCTTTGTTTTTATGTCCAGCATCCTCGAAAAGGATTGCTTGCAAAGATATGTTGTAACAAATGGTATAAAAATTTCCAGGGCTTTCCTAGCAATAACAGGATACGTTATCATTTGTCGACATCAAAACGTTGAGAGCGTTGTTGTTCTGAAGAGTTGCAGTTGAACCTGGCTCTGCTGAATTTCAATGATTTTGTCGAGGTATTCATCATTGACATCTGCTGTCTCAACACCAAACGTGAACGGCTGTCTCACCCATGCTGGATATGACTCTCTTGTAGGGAAGTATCTGTCGAGAGACTTTGCAAGCTCATCTAAGTGCATGGCAATTGCTTGCTTCAGTTCTGTGGGTACAGAAATGTCTCCGATTCCAGACACATCTTTGATCTTACTTACACAGTCGTCCAGCAGGGGAAAGTTTGCGAAGTTATCGTTCTCTGTTCATCGTTTACATAACGGTAGCTTTTTTTGAAAAGCCTTCAGGTTTTCTTCAGCTTTGATGATGTTGACTCCACCACCCTGCATCTGCTGATTGAGATGATTGAGAGATACAAATATATCAGCCATGTACGCTAAAATGAGAATGAACTTAGAATTTTTGAAGCAATCTGCATGACGATGTTGGTGCTCTTGCAAAAACAGGGCTAATTCCACACGCATGGCAAAAACACGATTCAGCACTTGTCCCTGGGATAACCACCGAATGTTAGAATGGTACAGAAGTACCTCGAATTCAGACCCATTTCTTTACACAGCTCACTGAAGATGCGGTGCCTCAGTGCATTATTTCACACATAGTTCACACATTCCACTACAATTTTTAATACTTCTGTCATTTCTGGAGGCAAGGTATTTGTTAAAATATTAAGAAAGAAATCACACGACATACCATCACGACAGTCACAAGTCGACTACTGAGTGCACCAAATTCCCTGCAGCACAGATTGGCCAAGCAGTGTAGCGTGATCACCTGCAGCCAATGATGGCCAAGCGGGGCATGTCATCACAAATTATATGAGTCGGGTGCGTGTCTTGACCTCTGCCAAACCCCTGAGACTGACTCCCTGAACCTCTAGGGTTCGATCGAACCCAGGTTAAGAACCACTGCTTTAGTGGAAGCTACAGAATCATCATCAGAACCAACAGCAACAACCATAAACTGTAGCAGCTTATGGATACCTGGCAACTAGCTATATTTTTCAGGACATGAAAATCCAGTCCTGGTTTTTCCTCATGTTTGCATTGACTTGTAACCTCACTTTCTTTAAAGTTCATGTATGCAATGGGACATACCCTAAGCTGGATTATGTCAGAACAAATGGGGAGAGTAGGTTATCTTATTGATAACTCCTTTCTAGGTGTTTGCATGAGCTTCTTTCTCTCAGCTTTTAATGCCTGGTCCCACCCTGCATTTAATCATTCAATGATTGCTTGGGGTTTAAATGTATTCAGGCCCGCTAGTCTTGTGGGCCTGGCGAAACCAGTTGCATACGCTTATGCAGATGGAAAACCTTGCAGCACGGGGAGCTGGACCCTGACATGTACTATTTATGGTAGTTACTTTCAATCTTTGTCCTCTAGAGGTCACAGCATGGCCTTGAACTGTGTTTTCATCTGATGCCCTCAGCTCCTTTACATGCTCCTACTTTCTGAACTCTTGCTTTTGCTATAGTTATTGCATATATTTGTAATTGCTTGCATTCCCCTCCTGGGGAGTGGGGGGGGGGGGCTGGATTTCTTGGGAATAGGGATAAAGATTTGTTTCTGTTGTTGGCTGTGACGGATGTTCCTCTGCCGCTGTGTCAGTGCTTCCACGGCTCAAGAACAGCTGCTGCTTCTTGAATATTGTTCTATTTATAGATACGAGGTGTGACAAAAAAGAAACGAGATTGTGGCAGCCACGCCCATGACTCAATGCCAATTGGCTAACTGCTTATGTCACTGTGTTGTGCAACATCTCGCCACTATTCTGCTATAATATTTTTTCATCTCTCTCACTCAGTTTTTCTTTTTCAGGTTTTTTTTGTAGAACATTGCTCCATCACTTTGTCACGCAACTGGAGGTGGCAGAAATATGGAGCAAAGAATCAACTTGAAATTTCTGGTTAAGTTGGAGAGGGACCCAACTGAATGTCTCCAACTTCTCCAAAAGGCTTATGGAGAAGATGCAATGTCAAGGCTGCGAGTCTTCGAGTGGCATAACTGCTTCAAGACTGGCTACAAGGAGTTGGAGGATGACCCCAAGTCAGGACGGCCTTCCACGACAAAGATGACTGAGAATGGCAAAGTGAACCAGCTGGTGTGGAGTGTTCACAGATTGACTGTGTGGATGATAGCTGAGGAGCTCAGCCTGAACAGGGAGTCAGTGCGGACCATCTTGGTGCAGGAGCTGGGGATACGGAAGGTGTGCGCCAAGATGGTGCCCAAGCTTTTATCATATGACCAGAAGGAACACCAGGTCAATGTTTGTTGAGACTTGCTAGAGAAGATCAGAAAAGATCCAGAGTTTGTTGGCTGAGTCATCACAGGAGTCGAGACTTGGGTCTTCCAGTACGACCCTGAAAACAAGAGACAGAGCCTGCAGAGAAAGACTCGACTGTCACCCAGACCCAAGAAGGCACGCATGTCCAAATCAAGGATCAAGTTCATGCTGATCACATTCTTTGACCAGAAGGGAGTGGTCCATCATGCGTTTGTGCCTGAGGGTCAGACAGTCAACCAGCACTTCTACCAGCAGGTCCTCAATCGCCTCCATGACTGAATTTGGTGCAGCAGGTGGGCTCTGTGGAGAGACAAGTAGTGGCTGCTCCACCATGACAACACGCCTACACACACACCATGCTCAGTAGGAGGCAGTTCTTAGCCAACAAACAGATCACAGCTCTCGACCAACCTCCTTATTCTCCAGATGTCGCATTGTGCAACTTCTGGCTCTTCCCCAGGCTAAAGACTGTGCTCAAAGGAACTCATTTTGCCTCTGTAGAAGAGATCAAGGCTACACTAACAAGGGAGCTGAGGGACCTCAAGGAGGAGTACTTTACCAAGTGTTTCCATATGTGTCAGAAGTGAATGTAGAAGTGCATTAACTGTGAAGGGGGACAATGCATAATTTCTCTGTAGTTTTGTAACAGTCTTATTTCTTTTTTGTTACACTTTGTATGTGTCAAACCTAGGTCACCACCAAGGGGATGGTGTGAGTGGGGAGGTATGGGGAAGGTTAGTTTGGGGGATTGCATTTTCAGAGGGGAAAACATTTATAAAACACATTCTTGTTGGTCCCTTGGCACTGTGTAGTGTTCCCACAGGCCAGGGGTCGATGTTGGTATTATTGCGGTATATGTCAGTGGTTTCAATAAAAATGATTTAAACATACATGCATTGTAAGTGTTGTAATCATTTAGAGGATTATTTTCGAAGCGTTCCCATGTCAAAAAAGCAGCATTTAAACATGTAGGATGGTATACATGTGTAAGGTAATTTCAGAACAATTCAACATATCTAAAAATCCTGGAGGCATGATGAGAGTGGGGGAATGAAGAGATTTGGGTGAGTCTGCAGTACAGAAATGGATTCCCCATATATTTACCAAAAAATGTAGACATCGGCATTTACACCTGCCCTGAGGCACGTATAAGTGACTGTAGCAGGGGCAGCAGGGGCCGTATATGACCCGGCATTGAAAATCCGGGGTTAGGGGTCAGCGGGCACAGCTATGTGCCACAGGGGCACATAACCTGCCTAATTGAATATCAGACTCTTTATGTTTTTTCTCCCAGAAATGTGGGATAAATTTCCCTGGATATGTTGTTTGTTTGTTTTTTAACTTTCGTAGCTTTAGGAAAGTCAATTTTGTTCTTCTTCTAATAGTTTCTGCTTCTATTTCTTTGCATGCATCATTGTAGTACATTTACTTGTCTTGTCTTGCTGCACATTAGAAATCTCTGTTGAGTTCTGTGATTGCCTCTCTTTCTCCTCTAGCTTTAGCTTCTCTGCGTTTCTGGGCAATTTTAAGAGTTTCTTCGGTCATCCATTTTGGCCGTTTTTGTTTTCTCACCTTTTGTAGAGACTTCTTACTTTCCTCAGTCACAACCTTCTTGATATCATCCCATAACTCTTCTAGAGCTCTGTCATTTGTATCAAAAGCAGAAAATTGATTTTGCAGACAGTCTTTAAATTCTGGTGGTATATTATCAGGGTCATATTTTGCTGCATTCATGAATGGCTTGCTCTTTTTCAACTTTAGCTTGAGTTTGCATACTAGTGGTTGGTGATCTGTACCACAGTCAGCTCCAGGTTTTGTCTTTGTTTATGTTATAGATCTTTTCCATTATTGACTTCCACAGATGTAGTCAATTTGATTTTTGTACAGTCCATTAGGTGAAACCCATATGTACAGTCGCCGCTTGTGCTGCTGGAAGAAGGTGTTTGAGATGAATAGATTGTTAGTCTTGCAGAATTATATCAGTCTTTCTCCATCTTCATTCCTGTTGCCAAGTCCATATTTTCCAACCATTTTTCCTTCTTCTTTGTTGCCAACTTTTGCGTTTCAGGATATCCTGTTTGCATGTTCTGTCAATTTCAGCTTGTACTTGTTCATAGAACTCATCAAATTCATCCTTTTCTGCAGCTCTTGTTGAGGCATATACTTGAATTATAGTTGTGTTGATGGGCATTCCTCATAGACGAATAGAAGTTAAGCATTCACTGATTACATTGTATTAAATGGTAGAATGCACTATTAAGAAATAGCATGTGCTATTTGCACTTGCTTCAAATGAACACTATCACGCGATGAGTGCTATTGAGCAATGACAGATGGGAACTGATGAAAACAACACAAAATGATATAGGGAATGTTGTTGACAGTTCCCGTATCATTTCAAATGTTTATGTTTATTGCACCTTGATAAACTGCAACATTTTGTACATCTATGCAGTTTAGAAATTCTTAAAACCTTAGTAGTAGAAATAGAAAGGATAGGAATAGGAAAGCATAGGTCAAGGGAATAAAATGTACCTGTTAGTATACATGTAAACCACACTGATTCTAAAGAGCATGGTATAAAAAATAATAAATAAAATAAATAGAGAGAGGACAATTCCTAAAACTGTGCTGAGACTTGGTTTCCTATGTGGAAGAAGTAAGTAAGTCAAAGGTAGTTTCAAAGAGGAACATCTTGAGGGCTTTTTTAAAGCTATTAAAGCAGGGATCCAGATGAATAAGGGCTGGAAGGCTATTCCAAAGGTTTGTTGTTGTTGTTAAGTGCCGTCGAGACGGAGTCAACTCATGGCGACCCTCTGGATAGCTATCCTAAATTGTGTTCGGTCTTCAGTCGGGAGCCACTAAAGAAAAAGCTGATTTATGCATGCTCTCATAATTAACCAAAGTGGGAGATGGGTACTGTAGGCATTGTCCATGAAGTGCATGCAGTGATCTGACTGGAGCATGAAGTGAAATAATAGTTGATAGATATTCTGGGGCAGCATAATATCAAATGTTATCACTAAGAACACCGTCTTAAATTGTATTCATGCAGTAAAGTGTAAACAATGATTTTGAATTAGAAGAGAGGCTGCATGATCATAACCATGAGCACGATGTAAGATGCGAATTGCAGAATTTTGAATAGTTTGTAACCTTTTTAATTGATATTGCTGAAGGTCCAGATATGTTACATTACAGTAATCTAGGCGAGAAAAGAGTGTATGTACCAGTACTGTAATCTAGGCTTACTTGTCTATGAATGGTTGAATGGCACGGAATAGTTGTAAAGCCAGGAAAGAGATCTTGGAAAACCTAGATAGTTGTGGTAAAAAAGAGCTCAGAATCCAAAACCATACCTAAGCATTTTAGGGTATTCTGTAACTGTAATGGCGCACCATCAAGGGTGGAGCTGAGGAGGGGAATGAGTGAGTAACTGTGAGCCAGATGGCTACGAAGTTTGAAGGATTCAATTTTAAAGAATTTTCATATAGCAAGGCAGAGACCTGAGTTAAACAGTTAGAACCCGATTCTGACATGGACGTCCCGGCCCTCTGTGCTCCTGGTCGGAACTGGATGAACAGCAGTACGTGCAGGCCAGGACCCCAATTCAGCTCAGCCTGCATGTACAGGCCTTGTCTGGATAGCTCAGTCAGGGCTTTTGAATGGAGCCTGGGTGCCATGGCATCCGATTGCCATGGCACCATGGCTCCATTCAAAAGTAGTGATTCCTGACCGCTGGACTGCAAACTTCATTCTCCGCAGCCCAACTCCAGATCTGGCCTCCCAAGGCCAGAGTCGGGGTGCAGGGAATCTCCTCTTTCCAGCCCCGGATCTGCCATCCTCCACCGACTAGGGGAACTTATTCTACCTCAGAAGTGGAATAAGTTCCCCATTCAGGCCAATGGCTCCGGACATACAGGGCCGACATTGGAATCAGCTCACTGCCTGCCCTAATGCTGCCCCCAATCCGCCCCTTTCTCGCCCCCATCTAACTCCCCCATACACTGTGATCTTCTTAGAGCAATAGCTTTTTACGAATGGCACATAAATATTTTAAAATAAGGATAAAATAAAAAATGTTTCTATGGTTTGATCAAAACAGCTGAGTAGTCCGTATTGTAGTCTATGCTACAATTAATAGACTATGGGAATTATTTTAGAAAATCTCCACTTATAGATAGTGGCATTTACATGTGTAGATTGGAATGCATGTGGAAATGTGATTTCAGAAAGCCATTGTTTGCATGTGGAGATCCACAGCATGGAGGAATTTGAAGGGGGCATATAACATAGTAACACTGGAGGTTAGTGCCGCTAATGTTGCTGGCTGCCAACGCTGAATATTAAACCTGGATATTCAATGCTGGGATATATCCAGTCCCATCATTAAATATTTGGAGTCATCACATGGAGTTTCCTGTGCCTGGCCTTCACCACGTGTTGCTAACTGGGCAGCGACTTAATATTGCTTCTCCTTCTTTGAAAAAGGTCTGTTTTTTTATTAATACCCTTCAAGTATTTAAATGCCTGGATTGTGGTTTGGGTGTGGCTTGGTTGGGCCAAAATTATACATGTGTATTCCAGATTTTATAAAGGGAATTCATCTATATGTCAAAAAATGTTCCTATCAGGTTTTACACCCGTTCAGAGTCACACATTAGGGTATGTTTACTAAACTGTGGTAATGTCACCCGCGTTAGGTTCCCTCGTTAAAGGCATGTCCATATAAAGGCATGGGCAGTGCATCCGTTACAGCAAGCCATATCAGCTAACGCATGTTACAAGGCGCCTTAGACTAACGCGCGTTACAAGGCACCTTACAAGGTGCCTTGTAAGTAAGGTGCTTTATTAGGTGCCCTATAAGGTGCCCTATAAGGTGCCTTATAAGGTGCCTTGTAAGGTGCCCTATAAGGTGCCTTGTAAGGTGCCTTATAAGGTGCCTTATAAGATGCCTTGTAAGGTGCCTTGTTAGGTGCCTTATAAGGTGCCTTGTAAGGTGCCTTATAAGGTGCCTTGTAAGGTGCCTTGTAAGGTGCCTCATAAGGTGCCTTGTAAGGCACCCTATAGGGCTCCTTAGGCTAAGCGCTGTATTAGGCACCGCTGGACAAGGCACCGTAGAAGGCACCCTGGGCTATGGAACCATAGGTTAAGGTGGCCTAACAAGGTTATGGTGCCCTAGGTTAGTGTGCCCTAAGGGCTGCAAGGTGCTTCAGGATGACCTGCATGGCCTCTGAGGCACAGAGACAGATGTAGCCCTAACACTAGATAGAGCACTGAGGAAAGGCAATGAACAGGTGAGTGAAGGAGGGAAAGCTTGGGGCTGCTGGACCTGCCATATCTGTGGGCATCCCATGTGGCTACCAGTACTGTTGACAAACATGGTGGGGGCAACTGTACCACAGCATAGGGTGTTGGCAATGTAAAGTACTGGAAAGACAGTTGGTGGAAGACGATAGGAATACATGTCCACCAGTGGAGGCGGAAGTGGCAGGATAGTTACAATGATGGGTGGTCAGAGGAGTGGTGGTGCCATGCAGATCAGGCGCAGGTGAGGCAAGCATGAAGAGGCACAGTGCAGGAAAGGGTACCAGTGCAGGACATGGTGTGCACAGGAAGACAGGACTCTACACGGCTGACAGACACAGAAAGATGGACCGAAGGATTGTTGGCAACAGTGGTGAGGGTAATTTGGGCTGGCAGCACAGATGTGTAAATATATGACTGTTACAGGCATCCAAAATATCTGAGTTGGACAGGCATGAAAAGATGCAACAACGAGGAATCAAACCCATAACCACTGTTTAGAACATCATTGTACTTGTTGCACAGCAATGGCTGGGTATAGAAGGACTGCAGGTCACCGCACAAACCGTCTGCTCTGTGTACCAGGATAGGGTAACCCCACCAGCACCCATGATGCAATGCACATGCAGAACAGCGGTCTACAGCTGATCACCAGATGGGGTCTGCACCTCTCCGGTACTGCAGCGTGTTAAGATGGACTGACTGCATGATACTGGCACAGAGTATCTACAGGCCATGCCATTGTGCAGGTTCTGTGTTCACCCTGAGGGTTAGGATGGGTGCCCAGCACTAGGTCCGCAGTACATGTGGTGCTAGAAATAGGTCCTGCTGCACATCTCCAGCATTGTCAGTGTGTGCCAGGTGGTGGGGTACTTGCTGGGTAATGTCCTCTGGCTGGGACACTGTGGAACACAGACTACTGGGCATGTTTAGACCTGGTCAGCTGCTGTTTTCCAGTTTCTATGTGCCACCTGGGCGATGGCCTAGTTCACCCTGTGCTGCAGCTTCCCGCCTGCAGTCTCCCTATGCCCCATTTGCACCATCATCATAGTGGCCTTTCATACTTGGTCACTATACTGTTGCTGCAGATGGAGCACTGCTACTTTTCTCGGGCTCCCTGCCTAGACTGTACATTGCTGACACTAAAATGGTTTCTCTCTCCTGAAAATGTGCATCTAACGCCAGGTTTTCACTTGCGGTAGTTTCCAGCCCTTTAGTTCCCCGTGCTGGTGTCGTGGGAGCCTCTCCCCGCCCATTGACCCCCTTCTCTCTGCCCTCTCTCCACCCTCTACGGTGTTTACCGTGGCCAGGAACTCTAACGTGCGTTAGGTTATGTTAACGCACGTTAACGTAACGTTAACACGTGTTAACATTACATTGTGCACGTTAACATTACCTAACACGTGTTAACATGGCCGCTGCTACGTTACTGCAGTTTAGTAAACATACCCCATAGTTTTTCTAAAAAAATTGCTTATTTCAGCCAGGGCTTTGCACGAGGGATTAAGGCAGTAATTGACCTTAATCCCCTGGCTTTTATTTCCTCCCCAGAAAGTAAAAGAAAAAAAATTACAGGATCTTTTCTGCGCTAACTGTACTTCATGTGTTAGTGTGAACTCGCTTGGGATGAAAGGACAGAAATACATCACGGGGATGGGGGAGGGGATGAGCAGGGGATAGTTCTTGTGCTCTGCTGGTGAAGTTTCTGAGTGAACTGGCTAGAAAACGGCAGTAGGCAGTTCATGGATGGAAAGTGTGGCGTGAGTGAGTATCCTGGATGGTAGTGCAAAGAAAGGTTAACAAAAGCTAAAGGAGGAGAGGAGAAAGCGCGAGGTGGCTATGCGGCCTAGAGAGAAGCTGGCAGAAAGCAAAAATTGTATATGATGCTGCCGCCGCAGGGAGAGTGGGGCTTTCAGTGAAAGAGCACATGAGTAGTCCAAGTGCATGATGCAAGTACTGCCGTTGAGCATTAGCAATAAATTTGAGAGACTGAGATCATATTCTACATACAAAACTAACCAATCTGGAGAAATTGCCCAGAGGCATGCATTTGTCACAGCGCAGTAAGGTATGCTTGTTTCTGAGTGTGCTTCAAAGACAGAAATATAGAAGGTTATTTATAAACGTTTTTATGGCATAACTAGCAGGTATATATATCTGTAAATAGCATAAGGCATCTATAAGTAGCAATTTTAGAAATGTTGCTGCATACAATGTATGTCCAAAAATTAGAACCACAATTACTAGGTTTCAGCAAATAAACAAGTAAAAAATCAAACCTAATGAAAGGGGAAAATATCTTGAAGCCAAATATGTTTGAAACAAAAATCAAATTGAATTAAATGTTGGAATGACTGTTGTGCTGGGGGAAGAGGAAACCCCTCAGAATAACTTGTAACTCCTTTTAACTTTTATTTATTATTACTTTTTTATAAATGTATGTGTTTAATATTGCAAACACCAAGGGGCTTGTTTACAAAGCCACGGTAGCGATCGCGAACTGCTACCGCGGCTTTGTAAACAAGCCCCCAAGTGTGGTATCCAAAAGCCATTAAGCTAAGCAATTCCAAACAGACCACAAAACGTAAAATGCTATGATATTTAGCTGGCAGTTGGAGACGAAAAGATTTGCCAAAGGTTCAAGATGGTATGCAAACAAAATCCTGGAGTATTGAAGATGACAAAAGCTTTCCTAACTGCGCCTACACACAAGTAAATATGCAGCACAGTACTGCATTTCGGGTCATAACAGACCCTTTTTCAAGCTGTCAATATCCATAAAGTATTTTATTTTTTATTTTATTTAAAAGGATTTATATACCGCTTTGTCCTGAAATCAAAGCGGTTTACACTGCAAACGATCAAAAATCAGTCTCAGTAGGGAAAGGCATGCTGTGTTAACACTGAGTGGAGGTGATGATTTCTTGGGGGTATGTTTACTAAACCATCTTAATGTTACCGGTGCTAGTTGCAGCGATAATGTGAAGAATGCCATATAAGGAGTGGGCGTTCCAGTCCTAAGGTAGCAAGAATATGTATAGTGCGATAGTGGGCGCCGTGGCACGTTAACACACGTTAACCCTAAGTACATGCCAGCAGAGTGTTAGAAGCTATAATGATGTAGCCCACTGGTTAATGCAATGATTGTGGAGGCAGAGGTCATGGGATCAATACTGCAGTGGTGTAATCTAAAAAGGCTGTCTGAGGCATTTTCTTTTAATTTAAATCAGTGCTGCCAGCAAAAACACCCTCACAGTGCTGTAACCTAAGGTGCCTCATAAGGCGCCCCATAGGTCACATTATAAAGTGCCCTGTCTGCCAAAGCACCCTATAATGTGCCCTATAGGGTGCCTATGAGGCATCTTAGGCTACAGCACTGTGAGGGTGTTTCTGCTGGCAGCACTGATTTAAATTAAAAGAAAATGCCTCAGACAGCCTTTTTAGATTAGATCAAACCCATGACCTCTGCCTCCACAGTCATTGAAGTAAACAGTAGGCTACATCTCTATAGCTACTACCACACTGCTGGCTGGCTACAGAAAGACTGTAGGTCACCACACAAACTGTCTGCTGTGGTTACCAGGATAGGGTAAACCCACCCGTACCCATGATGCACTGCACATGCAGATCAGTAGTCTACATAATGGGGTATGGCCTAATGGGAGACAGCCAACATGGCTTTAGACAAGGAAGATCTTGTCTTACTAATCTGTTATGTTTTTTTGAAAGTATGAATAAACAGGTGGACAAAGGTGAGTCGGTTGATATAGTGTATCTGGACTTTCAGAAAGCCTTTGACAAGGTCCCTCATCAGAGACTTTTGGCAAAACTAAAGAGTCATGGGATAGGAGGCAGTGTACTACTGTAGATCAGGAACTGGTTAAAAGATAGAAAGCAGAGGGTTGGGCTAAATGGCCAATTTTCCCAATGGAGAAAGGTGAATAGTGGTGTACCCCAGGGATCTGTGCTGGTTCCGCTGCTTTTTGACATATTCATAAATGACCTGGAAAGTGGAATAACGAGTGAGGTTATCAAATTTGCAGATGACACAAAACTATTTAAAGTTTTTAAAACCCAAGAGGATTGTGGAAAATTGCAAGAGGATCTTGATAAATTGGAAGACTGGGCATCAAAATGGCAGATGAAATTTAATGTGGACAAGTGCAAAGTTATGCACCTAGGGAAGAACAACCCAAACTATGCTTACACGATGCAAGGTTCCACATTAGGAACCACCACCCAGGAAAAAGATTTAGGCATCATTGTGGATAACATGTTAAAACCCTCGGCCCAGTGTGCAGCGGCAGCCAAGAGAGCAAATAGAATGCTAGGTATCATAAGGAAAGGAATGGAAAATTAAACAAAAGATATTATAATGCCTCTATACCATTCCATGGTGAGACCGCATCTTGAATATTGTGTGCAATTCTGGTCGCCGTATCTTAAAAAGGATATAGCGTTATTAGAAAAGGTTCAGAGAAGAGCCACCAAAATGGTAAAGGGGATGGAAGGATACTCCTATGAAGAAAGGCTAAAAAGGTTAGGGCTCTTTAACCTGGAAAAGAGACGGCTGAGGGGAGATATGATAGAAGTTTATAAATTAATGAACGGAGTGGAACGGGTAAACGTAGATCGACTGTTTACGTTATCGGAATATAGGAAGATTAGGGGACATGCAATGAAGCTACAGGGTAAACTATTTAAGACTAATAAAATAAAATATTTTTTCACTCAACGTGTAATCAAACTCTGGAATTTGTTACCGGAGGATGTAGTAAAGGCTGTTAGTGTAGCTGGGTTTAAAAAAGGTTTGGACAAGTTCCTGGAGGAAAGGTCCATAAACCATTATTAAGAAGGGACCCAGGATATCAATGCTTGACCTAGTACAAGCATTGCAGAACCTGTGTCTTTTGTGGAAACTGCTAGGTACGTATGACCTAGTTTGGCCACTGTTGGAAACAGGATACTGGGCTTGATGGACCTTGGTCTGACCCAGTATGGCATATCTTATGTTCTTATGTTCTTATGTTCACAGCACCTAGGCCTGGTCAGGGGAACTGACCGTGTGTGTTACTGGCACAAGGTAGCTACAGACCGTGACATTGTGCGGGTCCTGTGCTCAACCTGAGTGTGAGGTGGGGCGCCCAGCACCAGGTCTGCAGCACCTGGCTTGCCTGAGATAGGTTGTGCTGCAGGTCCCCATCAGTGCCAGTGTGTGATAGGTAGTCCTTGCAGACACACCTAGGATACACCTGTGTCCTTCTGTATTTCCCAGTCACATCTAGCCCTTGTGGACTATGATGCACCCAGAATAGTGCATATCCCGTGTGGGTGCCATGGTCACATGTTATAGGTGAAGGGGGTGTTTGTACCCAAAAGTGGATTATGTAGCACCACCCAACCCGCCCTCTGGGGCTCAGGGGGGGGGGGACAGGATCTCCGACCAACAGATCCACATTGTACATCTCTACAATGATAGCAGTAGAGAAGACCATCAACCCCAGTCCTGCTGGGGAACAGGCACCATACAGGGCAGTCGATGCAGATCTGTATGCATCACTTAGGCAATGGCAGACAGGCAGAACACTGGAGAAGATAGACTGCCCCCCACCACTATCTGACATTAACTAGCAGAGGGCACAGTCAGTCTCCACCCACTGCACCCTGCAAAGTGTTCCAACCATAGACATGCTAACTGCAGACAGTCTACTAGCTAGTACATAGTGTATGTTCCTGGATGAACTCTGTGCACCCAAAAATGGGATGTGAGCACACACACCAAGCAGGTATGTCAGTGATTGGGCCCCAGAAAAGAGAACCCATAAATATCACTTAAGAGAAAAACTGCTTAGCACTATGGGGGAACCTAGCCATGCCGTGGTCACTGCTCAGTCAGGGTGAGAGTGACCACCCAGCATGACATGCTGTGGTCAGGCACTACAATGTCCCAGCCATTGCCCTATACCCTGTGCAGATGCATCCTGTCCAGGCCACCCTGTCTGGGCCATACCCACAGTACCTTGCTCCTCATTATGCACATTGGCAGGCTAACACTGGAAACAGTGAAAGCAGTGTGGGCTCAGTAATGTGTGGGCAGCCATAACACACTGGATAGACATACACACACTCCCACACCTATGCCAGCATTATGCAAATATGGAGGTTTGTGGCAGCCCTGGCCACCTCACCAGTCCTGGGCACAGTGCGGGCATTGCTATGATACGCAATACTGTTGAGGTCACTCCCCATGGTGGTAAACACTGTCAGAAGCAATAACTGAAACACACTCCACAGATATCAGAAAGGTTGCTATGATGAATCTCTATCAACAAATCGTGTTTAACTTAGTATTTGTTAGCCGACATTAATCATAGCAACCTTTTGATATATGTGGAACGTGTTCCCAAGTTTAGGATGGCATTGCTAAGGTATGCAGGTGCCAGTATTGGGAGATGCTGCTCCGCGCAGGGCCCAACAGCCTGACTCTCCATGAGGCTTTGGATAGTGGAGCCTGTGTGTGTGTGTGTGTGTGTGTGTGTGTGTGTGTGTGTGTGCCCCTGTTAGCCAGTGCTCTAGGGCAGAGCCTCCCAACTCCAGTCCTGGTGGGCCAAACACTGTTCAGGTTTTCATGCTGTCCCTAATGAACATGCATGAGGTACATTTGCATACAATGGGGGTGGTGCATAGAAATGCAGCACAGGCATATTTATTAGGGAAAGCATGAAACCTAAATGGTGTTTGGCCCTCCAGGACTGGAGTTGGGAAACTCTGCTCTAGGGATTGCACATGTTTATGGTGTCTGTGCTCTGAAGGCGTTTCAGGCATGTTTATTTTATCTGCAGTAAAGATTTCATCTTTATTACCAAGGTTTAGTACAGGGTAAAATATGGGGACAAGGTTGGCAGGAGCCACAGCTGGGACTTGAACCTGTGACCTTCTGCCCCTGAACACACTGGCTGTGTGTACTGCCCAAACTGTTGCCACAGGGGCAGGTTATTCCCTGGGGATACCAATACTGTTCATCAGGCAGATCTTTTCTGTTGCAGTGCATGGCAACCACCTAAACAGGGCTTGGCCGTGGTCTGGTGTGGGCAAATGCCACTGCCCCCTCCGCCACCAGCACCCCTCTGCCAGTAGGCAGCTGCCTATGGTGTGGGTTGTCGGGTAGAGGTGCCTACATGGACATGCGTGCTTCCCCCTGGCACCGCCTGCCAATGTTATGTGCCCTTGGGGGTACCTGCTGGGTAATATCCCCTGAGATACTGTGGGACACACACTCGTGCCCATGTTGGACCCTCGTCAGTTGCTGTCTTGCTGCTTTACAGTTTCGGCATTCCTAGGCATCTGCCTAGTCCGCACTGTGCCACAGCTGGACCACAGCATGTGCCGCCTGAAGCCCCCTGTATCCCATTTACAGCATCAGTACAGTTGCCATTTCCTACATGCCCACTCTGCTGTTGCTGCACATGTGCACGCCATAACAAACCTGCCCAATATAAACGACAACAACCCTGATCACCGCTATTTCAATGTGGGATTACTCACTTTGTAGGGGGACAGAGCATAGACCTTTCCAAACATGATATCTTCCTTTTTACGCTTTGTCAGTAGTGTTGCTTTATGTTTATCATTAATATCATTATTGGCCAGCTTGGTTATTGGGATTTCAAATGTGGTTCTGGTCATTTTATAGGTTTATTTGCCTTTTTGGTTCCTGCACATGTATCACTACTATCACTTTTCTGGGTTTCCCTGCCTTTGCTCTACATTGCTGACTGAAATGGTTTCTCTGTCCTGCAAATGTGCCTAGCGCGAGGTTTTCACTTGCTCTAATTTTCAGAGCTTTATTTCACGGCGTTAGTGTGCATGGATCCACTCCCCGCCCACTCTCCACCCATTGACCCCTTCTCTCCGCCCCTGGGGAGCCTTACTCCACCCTCTGGGGTGCCTTTCTCCTCCCTCTGTGCACCTCACCACCGCCGGAGACGTTATCGTGTGATATGTGACGTTAAGTATCGCGTGATAACATCGCCGCTGCTACGTTAAGACGGTTTAGTAAATATACCCCTTGGTGTGCCATTTACAGGATGAGCTATATACAAGTGGTTATATACAGGTAGGTTCGGGGGTACATTGGGGTTTTTAAAACAATGACTTAATATTAACTTGTAATATTAAAGTATGACTGAATAGTCACAGAAGATACAACGTGAGTCTCGGCTTAACCCGCTTGGTATGAAGATTTTCTTTTCCCGCAAAAAGATTAAAAGGAGTTGCCTGTTATTCGGAGGAGTTTCCTTTTCTCCCTGCACAACAGTCATCCCAACATTTAATTCAATTCAATTTTTGTTTCAAACATATTTGGCTTCAAGATATTTTCCCCATTCATTGGGTTTGATTTTTTACTTGTTCTTTGTTACAATGTATGTCCAGGCATACACAATTTTCAGAGGGATAGGACATGTTTTTGGCGAGCACATTTTATGTTTAGCAAAGGAAATACACATCAACCTCAAAATCTAAATGCCCCATTTATACATGATCCTAGGCATATGCAAGTATCAAATGAATGTTGAGACATGTGGTTTCTAGAAGTGATGGGGAGGGGCTGATGAGAAACAGTGCCCTCCTCATTAGCCCTGGAAACAACCTCAAAATGGCAAAACTCTGAGGTTTGTAGCTTTGTCTCTTAATTGGCTCCCCATGGATGTCCAGGTTTGCAAAATCCAGCATTTACACATGAAAGTAGTGGTACTTATACACATAAGTTACAAGATTGCTGGTGCTTCATGTATAAAACCTCAAATGATGCTATTCAATGAATATGATCATTTGTAAAATTGCTGTTGCTGCTAGACATGTCAGAAGTAAAAGTGTATTTTCTGCAGACTTATAGGTATTTTACAAAAAGTTCCATGTTTCCAGTCTTTTATAAACTACTCTGCAAATTATGAACATCCATACTTAGATGTTCTTTTTTTACCTAGTCAATCAATGCAAAATAAGACTTACAGTGTGTTTGTTTAGGAGAGAGAAATTGTGTTTCTGTGTATGAGTATGTTGGTTGGATTGATGCAGGAAATCTGAATTTGGATTTTGGAGGGAAAGTTCATTGGAGAAAGGCTGGAGACAGGGCCGGCCCGTCCATTGAGCGAGAATGTTTTTTGCACAGGGCCCCGCGTTTCAGGGGGCCCCGCGCAAAAAACATTCTGATCCTAAAGTAAAATGTAAAAAAAAAAAAAAAAAGCTGTCTTCTCCCGCTGCCGGGGCCGCCGCGGCAGAATCGAGTGTGCCGCGGGCCCCCCCCTGCCCAGCAGAGCCTGCCCTCCCCTGTATCCGCTCTCGTAGCTTCAGTCACACGCGCCGGCTTTCAGAGCGCGAGGGGAGAGTTTCTCCCTCGCTGCTCTGTTAAGCCCGCGGGGGCTGATGGGAAGTTCCCATCAGCCCCTGCGGGCTTAACAGAGCCGCGAAAGGGAAACTAGTCCCTTCGCGCTCTGAAAGCCGGCGCGTGTGACTGTCCGAAGCTACAACGAGAGAACGGATACAGGGGAGGGCAGGCAGGCTCTGCTGGGCAGGGGGGGCCCCACGGCACAAGCGATTCTGCCGCGGCGGCCCCGGCTGGGGGAGAAGACAGCTTTTTTAAAAAAAAATTTCGCTGGGCTGGGCTGGGCTGGGGGGGGATTAGGAGTGGTGATGGGCTTGGGGGGGTAGGAGTGGTGATGGGCGGGGGGGGGTTAGGAGGGGTGTGGGGGTATGGGGGGGCTGGGGGGGGGTTAGGAGTGGTGATGGGCTATGGGGGGCTGGGGGGGGGGGTTAGGAGTGGTGATGGGCTATGGGGGAGCTAAGTCTGTATATGGGCTGAAGGGATTAGGACTGGAAGTGGGTTGATGGGGGGATAGGACTGGTAATGGGCTATGGGGGGGCTTAAACTAAAAATTGGGTGATGGGGGATTAGGACTGGAAATGGGCTGGTGGGGGGGTTAACATTGGAGGTGGGCTGATGGGGTTAGGACTGGTAATGGGCTGTGAGCTGATGGGGGGTTAGGACTGGTAATGGGCTATGGGGGGGTTAGGACTGATAATGGGCTATGGGGGGGCTAGGACAGGAAATGGGCTGATGGGTAGGGGTTAGGACTTGAGGTGGGCTGATGGGGTTAGGACTGTTAATGGGCTGTGGGCTGTTGGGGGGGTTAGAACTGGTAATGGGCTATGGGGGGGTTAAGACTGGTAATGGACTGTTGGCTGATGGGGCTGTCTGGTAATGGGCTATGGGGGGGTTAGGACTGATAATGGGCTATGGGGGGGCTAGGACAGGAAATGGGCTGATGGGGAGGGGTTAGGACTTGAGGTGGGCTGATTGGGTTAGGACTGGTAATGGGCTGTGGGATGATGGGGGGTTTAGGACTGGCAATGGGCTATGGGGGGCTGACTGGAAGTGGGTTGATGGGGTTAGGACTGGAAGTGGGCTAATGGGGGGTTAGGACTGGAAGTGGGTTGATGGGGGTGGGCTAGGACTGGTATTGGGTTGGGGGGTTGCTAGGACTGGAAATGGGCTGATGGGGTTTTGGTTTTCAATAAAGCGCAAGTGACCCACAATCTACTTGCTCCTTTGGTTGGCTTTTGGACTCTCTGCGAGCCAGTGCTCTTTCTTGTGTCTCTCTGATGGGGGGCTAGGACTGGAAATGGGCTAATGCAGGGACTAGAAGGGAATGGATGCTGGGTGAGGCTGGACCTAGAAGGGAGCTGATGTTGGGGGAGGATTAGAATGGGATGGGGCTGGGAGAGTAAAATGGAGAGGGGAAAAATATTTTGTGTGGGAGGGATAAAAAATCTACAATTGGCCGGGTATTGGGAGAGTAAGTGGGGATTGAGGATGGAGGGGTAAAATTTGAGTGGATGAAATAGGAATGAGGAAAGAGCAAAAGGAGAAAGATTTGTATGTTAAAGCAGATGTAGAGAGAGAGAATGGAAAAAAAACTAGAAGAGAGAAGAAAGGACAAATGGACAGCAGATGATGGAGAGTTAGCAGAAAACATGAAGAAACCAGAAGAAAGTGGCTGGAGCAATTGCAACTGAAAAAAAATGCACAAAAGGTAGAAAGATATCTCTTTATTTTGAATTTATTAACTGGAATATGAAAGCTCTGGGAAATGTGCATCATTAACGTCTGCGCTTTGTTTGATACAAGAGGAAATTAATTTATAGTTTTATTTCTACAGTGTTGTTGTACATTCCAAGTTTGGCTTTTGGGGTTCCCAGTTTAATTATTGCCTTCCTGTTTCTAAATTGTGATTCCTTGTTTGGTGATGGTCTATGTTCTGCATGTGTAACTGAGCTGAGGTATTCTATTTATGTAATTCCTATTTGACATTGCCACTTGTTCTCTTTCCCCAGTAGGTCATGTATTGTTGTTCTCTGAAATGTATTGTTTTAATATTTGCAGTGTTGCCTTTTGATAGGTAGGGTATGGTGCTTTGTGAGTCCTGGTAGTGCTGTTAGGATACGGCGGGTTTGCTATGGGTTCTAAATGGGCAGTGTTTGTAGTAGTTCCTAATGTGCCTGGCGGTTGGCACTGGATTATAGTAATGTAGAAATCTTTTAGTCTGTCTTTATCCATACACTCATTAAGAGACATGTTTACTAAAAGTTAGTGTATGTTAGCATTATGCAAATATTTATGCAAATATTTATGCAAATAAGGTCACTTATGCAAATGAGGCCCCTCACCGAGTCTCCGCACATGGCCCCGCACCCCCCTTGGGCCGCCCCTGGCTGGAGACATCTCTTTTCTCATAGATTGGAAGGTCCTCTAGTAAATTTAAAGATGCTCTCCCTCTATGGCATGCCAGAACACGGACTGCCAGCTAGCACCCATTAGTAAAAGACCCCTAGGTGTTTCAAATGAACTTGAGCTTTACTGAAATTTGCCTTGTTAGATTTTAGTTTTGACTTGTTTGTGCATCTTACCCACATCACTTTTTTTTAGAAAAATCATAATCAGATTTTTCAAATTTCTTTCAAAGATTGTTCAGATCTGCCAGATGGATTTCTTCAGTGAATCTTGTTAAAACGTGATATTACTATTGTAGTCAGCTAGGCTGAAATTTGTCTGGTTCAAGTCTGACCTCTTTGTTCTTTTCTATATTATCTAGTTACCAGGAGTGAGAACAAATTTGCTTTCTGTTACATTTCATTCAAATGGTCTAAATTAGAAATAGTTCATCCAGTATCCAATGGCCTGGGGCAGTCCCGTAATTTGAACTCCCCATCACCAACCCAACAATGAAAAATTAAACATGCTATTGTTGTGCTCATTGTATTCTGGCTAGAGGCCATTGACCTACACATTTGAAAGGATTAGTAACAGATCTAAATATAACTAATCACTGGAAAATGTGATCCTGGAAACTGAATTTTCTTTCTTAGCTAAGCAAGGATGATAGCTTAAGTTTAAAAGGGAATGAATTTCCATTTCTGTAATAACAATTCTGTAACATGAAGCAGCAATCAAATGTTAGCTTTGTTTCTAAAGCCAAGGACACGAGACAAGATTGGAAACCTTTCCAATATCTAAGAGCTAAGAGGAAATGTATGTATTGTATAAAGGATTATCAGAATTTGGAATTAACTGACAGGTTAAAGATGATTTCACTAGCACCCATCCTTCTTCCATTCCAAAAAATGTCATTTCTGAGAAATAGCTTGGTATAGATAAGACAGTAGAGAGTTCATTCTCAGTTTATTTCTGTCAATGATGCCCTGAAATTACTTTTGTCTTTAAGCGTTTGAATTATTATTTTTTTTTAGAAAAGAGAACCAGTGATGTTGACCAAGAAAACCAACAACATGTACAAAATCGTGGGCACCACGTATGCTCTCAACATTTCAAAAGAGCCTGGTCTGTCTACTATTTCTAAGAGTGCTGTCATGCCACCCAAGATGCCACGTATTGAGGAGAAGCTTCCAGAAAATAAGAAGACTTACAACAGTGTGAGCAAGATTGACAAAATGTCCCGCATTGTATTTCCAGTGCTCTTCGCCATTTTCAACCTGGTCTATTGGGCCACATATGTGAACCGGGAGTCAGCCATCAAAGGCAGAATTTCAAAACAATAACTGAAATGAACCTTCTCTTTCCTAATGAAATACGTCAGGAAATTTCATTGGTTAATCAGTTTATTTTTTATTGTAGAGAAAACTGTGATTTTCTTTTTCTTTTTTTGCTGTTTATGAAAAGAACTATGAGCGTGCCTCTGAAATTTGCCATTCAGCCCATTTTCTGCTTAGATTTTCTGAATTTAGTCAGTTGCATGCTGTTTTTGTGTTTATTCTGATCTCCATAGGCTGCAAGTATGCTTTCTATCCTGAGGATGGACTGCCTTGGTGAGTCACATTCACCATTTCCGTAGTTCTAATGAACTGCGGCAGAGGGAGAAAAATCTGTAACACATCCATGATGGGTGCAGATGGGTTTCTTTATTTGTAAAGCCCATTGTAAGTGCTTGTTTTGCTTGAATTTAGCAATGAACTCTAGATTAATTAGCGACTTGTTTTGGATCAATCAACAGATCATCAATCTGCATCAAACACCAATACTACATAATGAGGAAGACTCACGTTTTTTTAAATTCATTGATGTTTCTTAAGAGATATTTTAGCTGACCATTTACTTTGGATATTACTTTCAATGTAGTATCTTCAGAATATTTATACATTCTTGTTTTATGGATGAATTCATTGTTAGACAGTTGCATGTACATAATTACTGGTGAAAGTAATTAACACCTAGAGCAGCCTCAGGTTCCATTTGCCTATTATGCTCAACGGATTCGGTATGAGAAAAATGTCAATTTAAAACCATTTTAATGCAGATACAGAATGTAATATGGGATTCTGCCAAGTACTGTACTTATGAAAATTGGCCACTGTTGAAAATAGGATGCTAGGCTTGATGTACTCGGTCTAACCTAGTATAGCTAATCTTATGTTATTGTGTTTTTGTATAAGAATTATTTATATGGGTGAATTTTCAGTAGTGTGCCTAGATGCAAAATTACTTTTAAGGACACACATAATGATCTATTTTTCGTCACCAGGCGTTAATGTGGCCACTGTTAACAACGACAAAAAATGTGTCCCCCAGTAGCATCCTGAACCCCTCCCACCCTCCCAATAGTTCTCACCATCATCCACAAACTCCCTAATCCCCTCCAATCAGTACCAGCATCCCTATACCCCTCCAATCCCCACTCAGCAGTATCAGAAACCCCCCCATCTTCCAATCCTCCATTTACTACTAGTATCCTCCACCCCCCAATCACTACCTGCATCATCCCTCAAAGAAACAACTTACCCTTCCCAACCCCAGTCCCCCACAACACTTATAGTGGGTTTCTGTGGAGGAATAGTGGAGGGGCAGGGGTAATCCTTCACATTTCTGTCCTGCTGCTTTCTAGATTCAAAATGGCAGCTCTGACCCCTATTGATGGTCTCATGATACTACTGCCAAATAAGGATGAAATACATTTTTTAAGCAGCTTGACTATGAGACTACTACTAGGGATCATAGCCACTATTTGAATCTGGAAGACAACAGGACAGGAGAGTCTAGGGATTGTTTCTGTTCCTCCACTATGGAAATCCCTGGTACAGTACGTGCCAGGGGGAATGGTGGTGGGCAAAAGATTGGTTGCCACTTTGGGAGAAGTGGGGGTGATGCCAATACTGATTAAGAGTGGGGAAAGGAGGAAGCAGTTCATAAGGTAATTTATAAAGGATGGACTGTCTGATTGGAGATGGCAAAATCAAGGCAATAATGTCATATGAACTTATATATGGTGGACCAAGTTCTGGTCTTGCAGATTTCTTTTAGATTGACAGAATGCAGGTGGGCCACTGTTGTGGCCATGGCTCTGGGCTGATACAGGAAATTTTTCCTGGGGTAGGGTAACTTGCAGCTGTATAACAAAAGGCAATGCAACTGGAGACCTAGTTAGCTAGTGTTTGCTTCCTTGCTAGGAGTCTTGGATTGAAGGTGATGAAAAGTTGTGACATTTGACACACATTCTATATGGCTCAGAGTTGGTACTCCAATGTTCTCCTGCAGTTGAGTGAGTGCAAAGTAGTATCTGCTGAGCTCGAAAGAGGTTTTGGAAAGAAGGTTGGAAGGACAATGGACTGATTAGGGGGGAATGCAGAAATAATTTGGGGTAAGAACTTAGGATGAGTTCTGAGAATAACTTTATTAGGGGAACATTGAATATACCAGTGGAAAATAGTACACCAAGGCCTAAAGCCAGATGCAAGGGCTGAGGTGATGGCTACTAGAAACATAGTTTTTTATGTTATATGCTTGAGAGAGACCTCACTCAATGGTTCAAATGGGCTGTTCATCCACTTGGATAAGACTGTGTTGAGGTCCCAGGCTTGTGCTGGTGGTTGTAAGGAAAGTTTGATATTCATGTTCCCTCAGTCTTATAATGATATGCTGCTATTGCAGCCAGATGTAGCTTCACAGAGATTGTTTGAAGACCAACTTGGAAAGGTATTGAGTGGGTTGAGCTGATGAACAAAGCACAAATGGTTATGCAATTTTCTTAATATATCGCCCAGGCTAAAGGGCATCAGAGCAGTTTATAATCACTACAAAGCAGGTAGTGGATACATGGGGAAATCTGCTCTACTTGAGGTTGTTGGACATTTTGGTTGAATCTTTCTTTCATTCACTCTGTGCGAGACTGGAATGGAAACAATCAGGGACCTTTCAACTTCCATGCTGTGAAATTGGACTGAAGGAGCCCTCTCTTCTTCTGCATCAGGAAGGATGGGTGAATCTCCAATGGTATGGGCTGTCCCTGCAGCATTGAGAGGAGGAGTGGGAATCAAATCTGTCTGGGCCATCTGGGCACTGTGAATAGCACTACAGCTTTGTCCTATTGAATCTTCTGAAAGACTCTCAATATGAAGAGAAAAAGCAAAAACACAAAGAAATCCCATATTCTAAGCCAGGTCAAAGGCATCCTGTTGAAAATGATTGGGAGCTGGCCACAGAGAGCAAAGGTAAGGACATGTGGTATTCTCCAGGGAAGTGATGAGATCAAGGTCTAGTGAACCCCATTTCTGGAAGAGTCAGAGGGCTATGGCATTGTCTACAGACAATTTATGAAGATCCAATTAGTGTATGAGGGAATCTGCAAGCTGGTTGTGGATTCCTGATAGCTAAGAAGCCTGGAGGGTGCTGTGTATCACCTGGACAATGCCTGTAGTCAGAGATCCTCCTGGAAGAGCCACAGAGAATCTGAGCCACTCTGCTTATTCACATTGCTACCTGATTTTCTATGATACCCTCTGTATTCAGGATGCAAATGCTCTACAGAAGTAAAACATGGCTCTCAGCTCTAGTTGGTTGATGTGAAGGTGGTTTCTGTGTAAATCTATGCTCCTGGAGTTCAGAGATGTTTGAGATGTACACCTTAGTCCCAGGGGGAAGCATTGGTGATGAGTATTAGCTACAGTTGAGGTAGGCAAAAGGGACAGCCATCTGCTAGATGCTGAAGTCTATTCTGATGTGGTCTGTGATTTGGATCCTCTTGAAGATAGAGTGGCGCCTTTGGTTCCAATGGCTCTTGAGGTGCCACTGGTGTGATTGCATGTGCCACTTGTATGTACTACCATGTAGACAACACCCTTTATATGGTTGAGGAGGTGAAGAATGGTCCATGTAGTGGCTCTGTGAGCTCTTGTCACAGCCTGTGCCATCAGGAGAATAGACTGTTGTTTGTCTTCAGGAAGAAATGCAGTGGCAGATACAATGTTCATATCTGCTTCAAGGTAGCAGAGGTGCTATGATGGCACTAAATGGGACTTCACTGCATTGTTCATAAAGCCCAGTGGCCTGAGCAGGGAAAAGGTGCTGTCTAGGGTAGCAGTGACTGCAATGGGGTCCTTCTCTGAAACCAGTCAATCATGAAGATACAGTATGGATAAACACGGTGCACAACCCTGCAAAGGTGCCCCACCACCACTCCAAGACATTTTGTAAATACCCTGGGAGGTAAGGAGAGTCCAAATGGAAGGAAAAACAAAGTGCAGAAACTGCTAGTGATGAGTAGATGGGTAATATGTGTGTAGGCATATTTGAGATCCAGGGAGACCCTGGTCAAGAAAGAGCAGGATTGTGGCTAGGGAGCTCATCTTGAATGTCTGCTGCCTGATGTAGAGATTTAGAGCTTTAAGGTCAAGGATGGGTCACATACCCCACATTTCATTAGTATAAGGAACAAATCCAAATAAAAACCCTTGTCCTTGCTGAGAGGCAAGTACAGGTTCCACCACATGTGCATCCATTAGGGAGAGCAGAAGCAGGATATATTCTTGCAGGATCTTGCATATGATATGAGATGGCGGGGGGGGGGGGATAGAAGAATTCCATATGATATCATGTTCCACAATTCTAAGGACCCAGCGGTTGAAAGTGATGGCCTCCTTAAAGAAGAACAACCTACCTTTATACTGGCAGATAGTCAAAATGTTGGGCTGGGCTTGAACATTGGCACTGTGATAGCTGCCTGCTGCTTTATCTTATGGGGTGCTGGCTATGTGGGTAGACCTGACAAAGTGAGGAAGGCCTCACATATGGTTGATATATCTGTCATTGATAGAAGTGCTGAAAAAATGCTTGTGATATTGCCTCTTGAAATACTATTGCTGGTTTCTGTGGTATTGTGAGGACTGCTCACATGTTAGGATTAAAAGTTCTCATACTGCAGAACAGTTGTCTTTGAGCTGTGGCACTGTATCTTGAACTTTGTCTCTAAATAGGGTGTGCTCCAAACAGGGGGCATCAGAAAGGCAGTTGGGGAGGTCTTCCCAGAGTCCTGATACCCAGAGCTATATCATTCTGTCTACACTGATCACCATGGCCATTACTGGTGAAGTGGTGTGATATGCATCGTAAATTGCTTTGAGAAGGTTGTAAGCACATTCTTAGACTACCAGGTGGACCTTCTTGAGAGCTTCAGAAAGTGGATCAGGCACGGTGACTTCTTCCATTAGGAATGGTAATAGTATAGCATATGCAGCTGATGTGCTAAGATCTTTACAGTAAGCATGGAACTCTGTTAGACCTTTTGACCCACAATAAGATTTTGTGATCTTGTCCCAACAGGGCATGGCTAGTGGATTTAGCTGTTTTTGATTTCTTCAAGGCAGCCTCAGAGACAGATTGGTGTGGCAACTCAATTTGAAGATGGCCCGAGTCAGCATTGAGTTTGTACATTGTAGACCTTTTATAACATGGCTCAATATAATGCAGGATTGCTTATAACACAGTCAAGGGTTGGACCCGAATTTTAGGCATGTTTCACTAATGCAATAGTGCCTATTAATGAGGGCTCAGCCATTTCTTTGTCAAACCTATGTGCCTGTCCATACACATAGGTTTGCTTGTGCTTGCACAGACAAACCTATGCATAAACACAGGCAGGAGGAAGCAATGAATATTTCACTGGGTAGCGGTGAAGTCAGGACCTGTTATCTGAAGATCACAGAAGAAAACAAAATGGAAAACTGACTGTGCCACTGCCGGTGTGCCTCTGGGAACTCAGTCCCTGCAGCAGAGATGTAAGAAGACCACTGGCCAATGAGAAATACTGGGCTGCTGCTGGAGACTGGCATAAACTCCATCTCCCACCATCAGCACAGGAGTTCAGGGAAGCCTCAGCCACAGTGAAGATGGCTGCTAGAGCCCAGTGGAGACCCTATCTTCAAGCAGGAGAAAAATGCAGGCCATGGGAGTGGTGAGAATCCTAAGGGTATAATTTTAAAAATGTATGAAAGGGAGGAGGAAAAATAGAAGGAAATAGGAGGAAAAGGATGGTGAGGGGCAAAGCAGGGAAAGAGAGGGAGACTAAGAGTGAGGGAGGAGTTGTAATGGAGGAATGAGTTCAAGAGGGTGCGAGGTTGGCAGTTTGAATGCCTAGGGGAAAGGGGACTAGAATGATTGTATGCCAAGAGAAACATAATACAAACACCCTCCATGAACTCCCACATATACACCCAGCCCCTCACCCCTCATGTATGCATACATACACGAAGATCTTCACTGCATCTTTAGTCACACATACATATGCATGCACGTGGAGCCTGATTCCCTTAGGGGCACATCTGGCCATCTTGATGGCTCCGAGCAGGAAAGGCCCATTAAGACCCGATTCTGCACTGTGGGAGTCAGATGGTTCCTGTGGATGCAGGATCGGGCCCTGAGACGGCCCGGCGTGCCCCTGCATATCCACAAGAATGTTCTTCCTGCCTGCCCCCTGACTCCCATGGTGCCGACCCCCTGTTTCCCTGCCGCCCAACCCAAGACCGGGCAGCCGGGGCCAGGATCAGGCAGCAGGGACCTACTTACCTCTAACTCCAGTCTTTGGGAGGGATCCAGTCCCGATGGCCCCAGTCCAAGCTGCTTATTCCACCTCCAAGGTGGAATAAGCAGCACGTTCCCCCTGACCCGCAGGACATACAGGGCCATGATCCGAATCAGCCCTGTATGTCCTGCCGCCTCAGCCCATCCTTGCTCCTCCCACACTCTGCCCCCTGATGCCCCCTGCCGGCTCTCCTTGTACTGCAGCTCTGGCCATGCAGGGAGAGTCAGAGAGGAAATACGGGCAGGATGGCTTGCAGGGCTGCACGTCGCCTTGCAGAATCAGGGCCATAGTGTCTTGTCACACATGCTCACATGTGCACATATACACCCCCCTCCCCCCAACTCCTCCATGCATGTACTGACACACACCCAGCATTTCACTGCACTCCCCCATTCTTTTGCACACACACATATGCAGCACTTTACCCCACTCTCCCACACATATGCGTATACGCACATATGCAGCCCCTCAGTTATCTTCCTCCAATCCATACACAGACACACACTGAAAATATGTCTACTAATCCATTCATGGAAGAGCTCCACAGCCCCTGCTACCCTAATGCTTCACAAAGTTCCCGATAGACAAACACTATCGTTGCTCTCCACCACAAGCATGTGCATGGACACATACATGCTACCTCCACAGCATATATATGCACATGAACACACACACACAAACACACCTCATCACTGCATCATACGTACATGCATAGATATACCCCACTACACATAGGGGCACACACCATTGCCACATAAGACATTGAACCCCACACTCGCATGATACACACAAGCAGATATATCACCACTGCACCACATTACCCTATTATACTAACACACACACATCACACACCACACACACACACACACAATCTCTCTCTCTCTCTTTCTCTCTCTCTCAAGGCAGGCATGAATGTATACATATCACCTCTGATAGAAATGCCTCAAACAGCACCACATTGATTGCTACACTACCAAGAAATAGCTTGCCATGTTTATTTTCACCCAGTCCTCCACAGACATGCATGAGTTTGCAAATAGAGGAAGTGGAACATTCCATTTTGTCAACTATAAGTGTGCACTTTTCTCCTTTTTTATTGCACTGTAAATCACTATAATGTGGATTCACTTATAGTGTGGTCAAACATCTTGGCCCCCAATGTCAGCATTATCCGGGATGTACAGTGTTCTTGGCCTCTTAGCTAAGATCCCAGAGGATTTTGTGGAATAGGAGCACCAGAACATACTTGCCCAAAGAATGGAGTGGAAATCTTTCCTGGAGGTTGAAATCTCTAGAGACCCCTAAGCAAGCGATTTGGACAATTTTAAGATGAACTTGGGTTAGGAATTGTCCCCTGACAGCATCTGTTGGGATGGCTTCTGTGTCAGTGCCCTTGAGGCAGTAGATAATTTGCTGGGTTCCCCATCCTCAGAGTCATAAGCTGTGGAGAACCTACCAATAGAACTGGCAACCTTGTGGGACTCACAGATGATACTGTATGGCCATGGCCTTGGATCTATAAGCACAGTGGGCAGTTCTAGAAAGGTGCACCCTTCTGATAATAAGTCAGGAATGCACGGCATGCCATAAGCACTGAGGGGAATGGCACTGAAGGGAGAACTCTGCCTGAAGGCCACATAGCAATTTGCAGCGTGGTGTTGGTCTTCTACAAGAATCTCTGCATAAACATGAGCAGAGTGGACAGTTGGGACGATACCGGAATGGCTACTGTGCTCAAGGTGGGCTGTGAGAGCATCAGATGAGCTCTGTGCCATGCTTTGCTTTCTCTGAAGGGCGCTGAGGCGCAAGCATGCATACTATGGACTTATATGGATATTTCTTGGTAACTAGCAGGGTTGACGCTACCCATTAGACAAACTAGGTATTCACCTAGAGCACCAATGTTTTGAGGGCAGCCCATTGATGCTACTGCTGGTCTTCTCTGGGACCTGCAGTAATAACAATGACATTAAAACTCAATACTTACCCAAACTCTCTGATGCTGTGCTTTGACCAGCTGCTTCCACCCCCTGTGATGCAGAATTTCTATTTGCGATGGGTTTGAAGCAGCTGGTCATATATTATTGCCACCGCTGCTGGTCCTGGAGAGGGGCGGCAGTGGTAACGGAGGTAGGAGCAAGGGGGCAGCAGGAATGAATGTACCTCATATGCTTGCACCAACCCTGGTAACTCAATATTTACTTACACATAAAGCCAACCTCCATGCATAATTCCTTTTAAAAATGTAACTCATAATGTTTTCTCAGTGTTTGCTGCCATGCATGGTGGCCTGTTTAATTTCCTATTGCCAGATCATAAATATAAGAAGCAGTAGGACATTCAGGAGCCCTTTTACAAAAGTGCACTAAATTAACATGCATTTTATCATGAGGTAAGTGTTAAGGCAGGCCCACGGAAAGTGGCGTGCAGAAACTGTTAGTGGAGAGTGGGTGTAGATTGCACATTGCAGTTAGTGCACGGTACTTACTGAGCTCTGTCAAAGTTTTAATTAACATAATTGCACTTAACGCCACCCCAATAGGTAGCATTATTTATTTATTTATTTAACTAATTTCATATACCGCAAATCTAAGAGTCTGAGCAGTTTACAGTAAACAACATGCCAAATGGCTTACATGTAACAAAAATTAAAAGAAAGGAAAAAACAAAACAAAAATTACAGTAAAGGCATAATAGAAAAATTGAATCTGAGAATTAAATTGAGAAGTGTTCATTAAATAAGAATGTCTTAAGTTTTCTTAATGTGCACCTGCAATAATTCTGATAAAACTTTATACATGATAAGGGATTTTGCCCTGTGGTAACTGCAGAGAACATGCTGGGCATGCCCCCGACAGGTTCCATATGGCTTTTACACTTACCGCATGTTGGGTGCACAAACTTACCACACTTTAGTAAAAGGACCCCTAAGGCTTGTCTGTACATTCAAAAATGACATCCACAATTAAACAAATTAATTTAGATGAATCTGAGATCTGACATGCCTTCCTCCGCAAGAATAACATGTTAAACTGTGGAGGATCCACATTGTAGTAGATTAAAGCACATGCATAGATCCTAACATATACTCACATATTAGATTTGTGAGGGATAGTTTTTTTTAATAGGATACCGATGTCCTAGTGGAAAAAAGGCACCTATTTGAAGCCTATTTTATAAAGGAAATAGTGATAGATCAAGTTGTTCCTTGGTCACTAGACCTAAAATGTGCATATAGGGGGTAATTTTATAAGAGGCCCCCTAGATTTACACTCAATGTGCCTAAATCCAAGTATTTTAGTCATATATACCCATAAGTGACATATCCAATTGTGTGTACTTTCACTATGGATGTTCACAGGATAGGAGTTTTGGTGAAGCGTTGGCAGAGAACAAGGTTATATGCTGTAATTATAAAATCCTATAATTTATACACATTCATTAGAGCTGGCATAAGTGATCACACTTTAAATTAACATACATGTTCAGCCATTTACACTAGTATTTAATACAGTATTTTTTAACGTCAAATACGCATATATTTGACCTTATGAAATAGGTGTGAAAAAAGACATAAAACATATGTTAACTTTATGGGAGTATATAAAATTACCATCGTGTTTCCTTGTTACTCCTGTCTTTATGAAATGGTTAAAAATCAGGGTAGTGTTTACTAGTCAACAAAATCATACAGATATTGTTTAAAAAAGCCTTTGATGAGGTTATTGAAAAACACATTTGAAAGGAAGTCCAATTCCAGTTGTCCCTGCTACCTGATGACCAGATGTTCAAAGAAGCAGTATCCAAGAAAAACAAAAATGTTTAGTTCCCCATATCATTTGTAGGTTTTTCCAATTTCTGTTTTTTTTTAATTTGTATCAGAGCAATTTCATTAAGAGTACAATATTTATCAGTAAACGTCTATGAAAAATAGGCGCCTACTGAGCACTTCAATAGGTGCCCATTGTGCAAAGTGTGCACTATTGAGTAAGTCTAAGTATACATTATTAATGATGGGAAAAAAACATAATTTTGGTATTTTTCATGTTGTTTCAAGTTAAAAATGATATCAAACAACAGGGGAATTATCCTCGATATTTGCCATATTGTTTCAAATAAATGCACGCATATTCCTAGTTCAAAATGCCATCTTACTAAATATGCAGGGAAAAAACATTTTTGATTCCTTTTCAGTTCAGTTTGTCTTTTCTCCTGATTTTCAGACTTTTTGGTATGTTTACACACATTCATGTTAACAAAATGTTTTTAATGTGTGCAAATCATATTTATGCATTTTAATTTATAGACTAAAGCATGCTTAAACATTTTTGCACGTACTACATTTTCTAAGGCACACTAACAAACTGAAAATATACTATCAAATGTACATCAATACCTCTTACTATCCTGGAACTATGATAAACAATAAGCTCAGTTTTGCATTGGTTGTCTAGGTAGGAGTAGGGGGATATTAAGTCTGGACATTCACAATTTGCAGTGTATTTTACAATTGTTCACCAAATGCAGAGACCTTTGTAAAATATCTCTAACATTGTGTGAAAAATACATATATTTTGCAGTATATCCTGTAGGAACATCTAATTTATAAAAAAAACAATCAAAAATAAAACATCATCATTTGGGGCATTGAATTTGTCAGTGACAGTGCTTAAATGTGTAATTTTGCAACCTAAACGTGTAAGTAGCACCACTTACATGCACAATTGCTTGATTTTACAAAGCTCAATGCTAAAGGAGCCAATTAAAGAGAAAAGCTACAAAATACTAGGCATGTACATTAGTTTTCATACAAATGGTGTCAACTAACCGAGCATGCATGCGTGCTTAGAAAATTGCATGAATCTCCATTCATGAACTTCATTTTTATCATGGGTGTACATGGTGCCAGACACACCAGAACCAATCTGGGAGGGGGAGGAGGGAAGGCAGTCAAGGAGGGGTCACCGGCAGCCAGTACGAGCACTTGTGCCAATCATACTTCAAATGCTTGACAGGCAACCAAGCAAATCTATCTCTGCCTGACTTCTGCAAATTCCATGGCTGATGAGGATACAGCTGGGCTGGAATACACAGCTAGCACAAATTCCAGAAAACCACTTTAGCTCTGACTTTCAGAATGAGGAAGAAACACCGGTGTAGGGTTTAGGATTCCATAGAAGAAATAAAACATAGAAATAGTGAAACATGATGGTAGAAAAAAGCCACATGGTCTATCTAGTCTGCCCTTCCATATCAACTTTAGAGATCCTCTGTGTTTGTTCTATGTTTTTTTGAGTTCAGATACTGTTCTTGTGTCCACCTCCTCTGGGAGACTATTCCATGCATCTACCACTCTTTCCATAAAGAAATATTTCCACATATTACTCCTGAGTATATCCCCTTTCACTCTCATCCTATGCCCTCTTGTAGCAGAGCTTGCCTTCAATTGAAAGAGACCCTCCTGTGCATTTATGCCATGGAGGTATTTAAATGTCTCTTATCATATTGATCCTATCCCGTCTTTTCTCTAAAGAATACATATTAAGATCTTTAAGTCTGTCTTCATATGCTTCATAATGAAGACCACTAACCATTTTAGTACTCACCCTCTGCACTGACTCCAACCTGTCTATATCCTTCTGAAGATGCGGTCTCCAGAATTGCACACATTACTCAAAATGAGGTCGTACCAGAGACTTATACGGAGGCATTATCACCTTTTTTTCTGCTGGCCATTCCTCTCCCTACACACCCCAAGCATTCTTCTGGCTTTTTCAATCACCTTTTTTAATTGTTTAGCTACTTTAAGATCATCAGACACAATTTTGCCCAGGTCCCACTCTTCTTTTGTGGACAGAAGTACCTCACCCCCTACACTGTACAGCTCCTTTGGATTTTTTGCAGCCCAGATGCATGGCTCTGCATTTTTTAGCATTAAATTTCAGCTGCCATATTCTAGACCATTCTTCAAGTTTAGCTAGATCCCTCCTCATGTTGTCAACTTCTTCTTGTATGTCTACTCTATTGCAGATTTTGGTATCATCTGCAAATAAGCAAATCTTACCTGACAGTCCTTCTGCAATATCACTAACAAAGATGTTAATCGGACAAAGGACAGATCCCCGTGGCACACCACTGGTAACAACCTCCTCCTCAGAGTGAGCTCCATTTGCCTGTACCCTTTGTCGCTTCCCATTCAACCAATTTCTAACCCAATCAGTAACTTTAGGCCATCCCAAAGGCACTCTGTTTTTTTATAAGTCGCCTGTGAGGAAAGGTGTCAAAGGCTTTACTGAAATCTAAATACACTACAACTAGGGCTCTCCCTTGGTCCAACTCCCTGGTCACCCAGTCAAAGAAATCATCAGATTTGTCTGATAAGACCTGCCTCTGGTGAATCCATGTTGCTTCCCATCCTGCAGTCCATTGGACTCCAGAAACCTGGTTATGTCTGGGATAGGATTGGAAAGAAGAAAGTAGCTTGGCTAGTGCCTGATGGATAGGGCTGTGCTCTGTGGCTTGTTTTAAATGAGAAAAAAAAATACTGACAGCTTCATGCCAACTTTCAGCCATTAAGGAAGGACTTGTGGCTAAGGTTTGCTTGCTTTGCTACATCAAAGAGAGTGTTATTTTTGCCTTCCTTATTGCTGTATAGACAGAGGCTGGCATAAAACTGGGAACTTAAAAAATCTTGGTAAGGTAGTAGGTGCCTTTGCATTTTGATAGAACTCAGAGTCAATGGCAGCAGAAGAGGTTGCAGTATCAAAATCAAGGTATTCTGTTGCAGAACCAAAATATACAGTGCAATAATATGTTTTGTCAACAGTCTTGTTCATCTATTGTCTGTGACATCAGCTGTGGAGATGGGGAGGCATGGCACATTATCTATTCCATCCTATGTTCATAGAAAAATAAAGGTGAAAGATAGCTTTTATTTCACTTTCTATGTATCTATCAGATAGACAGTCCCTGGAAATGCAGTCCCATTGGAGCATTAGCTGGGCAAACACAGGGTTAGAATCCCACTGATACTCTTTGTGGCCTTGAACAAGTCCCTTAAACCCCCATTGTCTCAGGTAAAAACTTACATCTAAGTCCTCTAGGGATAGGGAAATACTTATGCACCTGAATATAACTCACCTTGAGTTACTTCTGGAAAGGCTTGAGCTAAATAAGAATGAATAAATAACTAAATAGCAAGTTAAATAAAATCTAGAAGACAGGCAGTCCCTGGAAATCCAGTCTCATTGGAGCATTAGCTGGAAAAACACATCCCGTTCTCTCTGCTCCTTCAAATAGTGTCAGTAGGCAGATAGTGTAACTGGGCAGTGAAGGACCTAGCTGAAGCCAGACATTGGTCCCTGGCCACAGTATCTGAGGCAATGTATTTGGGGTGATGGTACTCCAGGGTGGCACAGGCACTAAAGGACAGGCAGTTCCTGGTTCCAAGAGCTGGGAATGGAGTCCAATTGGAGCATTAGCTGGTCAAACACATCCTTTCAAGAGTGTCAGCAAGCAGACAGTTAACTGGGTAGTACAGGGCCTAGCTAGGCCAGGCATGAAATTCCAACCATGCTATCTAAGGCAGCACAGCTGTGGAGGTGGAAGTGGAAGGTACTGTACTGTATCTATTTGATCCCATATTCATAGATTAATAAACCTGATAGATAAATACAAAAATTAAATACAACCTAGAAAAAAGGCAATCCTTGGGAATGCAGTCCTATTGGAGCACCAATTGAGCAAACACATCCTCTTTCTCCCCATGCCTTTGATGAATGTCAGCAGGAAAGCAGCCTAACTAAGGCTAGGTGAGGGACCTTGGCCACGATATCTGAGGCAGTGCACTTGGGGTTCTGCAGGGCACCACAAATACTACTACCAATCATTTGTATAGCACTACAAGGCGTACGCAGTGCTGCACAAGCACATGTAAAAGACTGTCCCTGCTCATCGGAGTTTACAGTCTAGTTAAGACAGACAACACAACAGCTGAGGACAAAGATACATCTAGGGGCATGATAAGGAAAGACATGGGAGACTAAGCGGATCAGAATCCAAAGCAGCCTCGAAGAGGTGAGTTTTTAGTCTGGATTTGAAAAGGGCCAGAGATGAAGCCTGATGTACAGACACACATAGTTTGTTCCAGGCATAAGGAGCAGCAAGTGAAAGGATCGAAGTCTGGAATTGGCAGTGGAAGAGAAGGGCACAGACAGAAACAATCCGCTAGAAGAGCGGAGTTCCTGAGGAGAGATGCAGGAGAGAAGAGAGGAAAGGTAGTGAGGAGCAGCAGAATGAGTGCACTTATAGGTCAGCAGGAAAAGTTTGAACTGGATATGGAAATGGATAAGCAGTACCTTATTTCAAGAGCTCAGAATCTAGTCCTTTTGGAGCATTAGCCGGGCAAACACACACGCCGTTCCACCAGTCCTTTGAAGGGTGTCAGTTGGCATACAATCTAACTGGATATCTCAGGGTCTACCCCAGGCATGTCATAATGTTTGGGAAGGGCATGTCTGGAAAATTAAATGATCATAAAAAGAAGAAAGGGAAAGCAAGAGCAGTAGTGACTCACGAGCATAGAAAGAGACAAGATATGTTATGGGCTCCTCTAGTCCACTGCCCAAGCTAAAGAGAGAAGTCTACAATGAGAGTAGGAAGAACTGCAGTTTTTGGTGCAACTGTGAAAGAGCAGGTGCCTGGTACCATTTCCACAGAGGGGCAAAGGGCATGCAGAATACACATTAGCAGAGGAAAGCTGATAGGTCATCTTATGAACAGTGGCATGTTGCATCATTTTGGGAAAAAAAACACTCTTTCCAGCTTGGGGCAAAAGAAGGCACTGATCCTAGGTGGGAACTCCATCTAGAAGTGCAAATAGCAGTGGTGGTAAAGGTAAAAGAAAAACACAATTCTTTTCCTAAGCACAGCCCCTATCCTCACTTGCCAGACTTGACACACATCAAAGCTAGCCACCATGGAAAACAGAGGGTAGTGTCACAGGCATGCACTGCTTGATGTTGGCATTGAAACATATTGAAAAAAATTAAAGAAAATGGGACCTCACATATTCTGATGTCTATCCATGATGCAGGTAAGTACTCAACACACAATACTATGCTGAATAGATATTGATAGATAAATGAAATAATAAGCTCTGGACTTCTTTTAATGGCCCAGTTTTGAATAAGGTTGATATTGCCAAGAGACTGGGACCGATGAGCAAAATCTGCCTAGTTAGCCTAAGGTTTTCCTGGGCTTTGTTTGCATGATACTGGCCGGCTCATTATATTTGAGGTTCATTAAATAGTTTATGGTTAACCAAATATTATTTTTGGAATCTATGGATGTTTAATTGGTGTTTTATAAAGTTAACAGAGCCATCTATAGAACTATCTCCAATACCATTCAAATTCCAAGGCAGACAGTTACACCTATTCTAGAATTGCTATAACAGTGTGCTTGTAATCTAAACATAGCACAAGAAAAGCAGGACAGGGGCAAACTGTGGATTTAAGGACACATTACTGAGAAACTACAAGGTCAGCCTGACACGTGTTTGGTCCATTGGCCTTCTCCAGAGGACATTGACCTCCAAAACAAATGATAAAATAATAAAAACAAATGAAAAACGTAATAATTCATATGTGTATCCCAATGACATAAATATATAAAAAAAACAATCTAAAAACAGGAACCAAACTCCTTAAATGAACATAACATACAACTAATCATGAATGACACATATATTAAAATTGTGCAGATAATAACAACAAAAATAGCTAAAAAGATATATATATAAAATTCATATGTACAGCATGTGTGCCCATCTTTCTCTGACAATAAATACTAAAGTCATAAATGCGAGAGAGCCAAGGCTAAAAAATGCTGCAATGTTGCTACAAAGGAACATTTAAAAATGATTGGGGTCAAAGAGGATCTGATCACTCACCAATTGATGCAAGACAAGAGAAATAGTCAATACTATAAATGCCTAAAATAATATGTATAAAAAAGGGGGATGTTAAGGAAACCAATAAACTCAACGATGTGAACAGCACTGGAGGATGGAGATATCATAAGATCAAACAACATTACTAGGAGAACAAAAAGGAACATCTGGTTTGGTATTAGTGCATAAGCAAAATACTTGAATTGTAGGTTGGTGTCCCAAAACATAATTACAATGGTCAACAAATTTTTACAAAAGTCATGTTACTGAAATAAAACTAGTAATTTCTTATCAATTTTTTATATGCTGAACACGAATATGACAGTGAAATTGCAAAGTTGGCTCTAGTTTTTTTGTAATCTACAAGAATTAATGTTTACATCACGAAATGCATGTCAATAGTAAATATAATAGGCCTTTGGTTAATACCTGTAAAAAAAACAAGTCATAGACTACTTCTTAGATTTTTTCGCCTGTCTCTTGTACAGCTGTTCAGGAGCTTCTCTGGGGAGTGTCCAGCAGTAGTCAGCCAGCATTGTAGTGGACCATTTTTCCTGGTATCTTTGCTCCATCATTGCGATATCCTGGTGAAAACGTTTGCCCTGTTCATCCCTAACCATACCACAGTTGTCAGGAAAGAAATTGAGATGGGAATCAAGGAAATGGATCTTCAGAGACATATTGGACTTTCTGATACTGCATCAGCATGTCTTCTACTAGTTCCTTGTAGTTTTCTGCCCTAACATTCCCGAGAAAGTTTGTTGACACTAGGCAAAAAGCATTCCATGCTTGTTTCGCATCACCCTGCAGCAAGTTGTTGAACCGGTCATCTTTGAAGAGCTCTCGAATCTGAGGACCCACAAAAACTCCCTCTTTAATCTTTACTTCGCTGAGTCGAGAAAATTTTTCATGCAGGTATCGGAAAGCTGGCGAAGTGCGGTCCATGACTTTCACGAAGTTTTTCATCAAACCTAGTTTGATGTGAAGGGGTGGTAGCAGAATTTTGTGAGCCTCAACCAGAGCTGGGTGCTGGATATTCTTCTCTCCAACTGTTACATTTTGTCTGCGATTCCATTCCTTCCTCAAGTAGTGTCAATCCCTTGCTCGGCTATCCCACTCACATAAGAAACACATGTATTTTATATATCCCTGCTGCAATCCCATTAAAAGGGGCAACTACCTTCAAGTCACCACAGAGGTGCCAGCTGTATGTTTATGTTTATTTATTTGATATACCGCCCTACTTTATCAATCAGAGCCGTTTACAATTCACAAACAATTAGAAACAGGCACAGGGCCAGAAAGGAGGAAAGGAAGTTACAATTGTTGATATAATAGAACGAGAGAAAGGATACAGGACTATACGTAGGGGACAGGATCAGACAAGAGGGGAGGGAAGGTCATAGGCCAAGGAAAAGATGTGGGTTTTTAGGTCTCGCTTGAAGGTGGCGTGATGGGGTTCTAACCGGAGGGAGGTGGGGAGTGAATTCCAGAGTGCGGGTTCCGATGAAAAAGAAATCAGAGGAGCGGGTGGATTGAAGATGAGCGAGGGAGGGGGAAGGGAGATTAAGGCAGTTAAGGTGGAAGGAGCGGGGAATGTGTCTGGGGGTGTGGAATGTAATAAGGTCTGCCAGGTATTGTGGAGTACTATTGTGAAGAGCCCTATGAACTAGAGTAAGTAACTTAAACTGAGTGCGAAAGGAGTGGAAGTCAGTAGATGCTTTAAGTTATCGTATGCCTCTTTCATGTGGACGGCATGCGCTACTGGAATAGATGGAAGACGGTTTCCATTGTTCAAAAGCACAACCTTCAGACTCAGTTTCGAAGAGTCTATAAATAGTCTCCAGTCTTGTGGGTCATGAGTGATTTTTAAGGCATTCATGAGGCTTTCAATATCAGAACAGAATACCAGATTACTTTCCTTTCCGACTGCGTACAGTACACTGCTGACATCAGATGGCTTCAGCAGTCGTCTGGCAGTAGTATTGCATTGCATCAGAAAATAATGCAATCAACTCTGGATGATGTGTGCATGCTGGTATTATGCAATGTGATGCAATATTACATCATTCAAGGCTTATTTGGGATGTTGTTGATGTCCTACTGGATAAATTTACACGGTGAAATGTCAAAAATGAACTACATGCAATATCTTCAAAACGAGAGCCAATAGAATTTTTTAAATGTTATATTCGTGTTCAGCTCACCAAGATACTACAGATTAGGGTCTTTTAAAGTCAGTAACGATTTCAATGCTGACCAGTGCAGGCATAACAGAGGAGTCATAATTGGGTTTTATCACTTGGTGAAAGATTACCTTGAGGAACCCAAATTATCACAAGAGGAAAGTAATGGTAACCTATCCTAGATTGATAATCCAGTTAATCGCGTTGGGTTTGCTGCAATGGGCGTTAGTATATATAGTGTAGTCCTATTTGCTTGTTCGTGTGTTATTGAGGTATGAAACAGTTTATCTTATTCTATAAAATGCTTTTATATATCTTGGAGGCATGCATGTAGTCTACTGTGGTTCCCTATGTAGAAATACCTTAAACATCTAATAAAATAGTACTAATTAAGATTCCATAAAATTTACTTAAGAATTCTCTTTTCACAAATAATAACCAAAAGTTCATCTGAATTACTTCCTTATTTTTCCTCTCCTACCAATGCCAAGAAATTCTGTCTAATTCAACTCCTTAATTGGTGAATCAGTTTATATGTGATAAGATTGGAAGATGGAGCGATCTGGAGTGGAGTGAGGTGGGGGATGTCGTGGAAGGAGCACCCTAGGTAAACGTCATCCCTTGCCCCCCCCCCCCCACCTCGCTCCTGCTCCTACCCCTATTGCCACTGCTGTTGCCCGTCTCAGGAACTACAGCAGTAACAATGGTTTTAAATTGCCCTGTGGTGCTTACCTTAAACCTTGTACTAATCTTAACTGCAATTTTATCCCACTCAATACCTATATATCAAGAGATAAACTTAATACATTAATAGGGCTGTTTGAATGTATTAAGTTTATCTCTTGTTGATATATACCTTAAACCTTGGGCACTATGAGGCTGTTTTGACTTCCATCCCCTCCCATACCCGATGTTGACGTCCTTTGGTATGGGGATGCACCAGCCCTGAGAATGTCCACAAAGAAACCTCTTGGGGGCAGTTAGAAAACAGAGTTCCTGACATAGTTCAGGAATTGTTTTCTAGGTACAACCCTAAAAAAATACACAGAGGGGCAGAGACAATTCTAATCTCATGGAGTGGCAGGAGCAACTCTAGCCACTTTACTGGGCAGAATAGATGAATCATACTGGTCTTTATTTGCCATTATATATGTTACTATACATTGAGCCCTTCCGAGATTGTCATATGTGCAACAAATTATCACTGATATGTTTCTTTTGAAATTATTTTGCAGACTTAAATATGTAGAAAGACTTTTCTTCTTGCCTTTTGGACTAAAGATACTGTTGACTCTGACATGCCTATGCTAATAATTATGTAAAATAACTTTTTAAATGTATAAGTTGACTGCAAGAGGTTATTCTAGTTGAGCTCATAATTCCAGTTCATCGGTGCTAAATTCAGATTCCATTCCTATGTATCACAAAGAAGAACTAGATTGGGAATTCTATGAGAGATTTAGCTAGGATATACCAAGGGGGTACATTTATCAGGGATTTGAGCATGTAGAACAGCGTTTTACATCCTCAAGTAAGCCTTATAACCTTGGTCTTCACTTCCAGCTCTCAAGGGCTGTCAACAGGTCAGGTTTTCAGAATATCCCTAAAGAATATACATGAGAGATTTGCACATCCACTATCTCAATTGTAAGCAATAGACACAACAGCCAAGGCACCCTGTTATAAAATTTCCATCCATATAAATATACTGGTAGTTGAAGGATATCCAGTTTTCTTTTTTAACTGTATATTGTCTAAAACAAAAGGCCATAGTTATACACTTCAGGTATTTCTTCTCTTAAACTGCTATGGGGTACAAGAACATAATGAGTAAAAACTCTGCTCAGGTCATAATTTCTGTATCTAGTGTTCATTACACATAAACAACAAATGTTTTTCATTTACTTGGAGCTATTTCTGGTGTTTTTTCTAGGTGTAAGATAATCATGACTGCTAGCTATTTATTTATTTATTTCCAAGTTGCTTTAAAAAGATGGCTTCATGAAGATAAGAGTCAGTCCAATAGTTCAGTAGTGACTCTTGAACCAGACCCAGCTCCGCAGGTAAGCTGATGCTATAAAAATTGTAAAGGCTGAGTTTCTAGTGCCCAGTCCAAAGAGACTCTCAACCATCACACAGCAGTGGCACTCACCGGCTTGGTCAAGAGTACATTTGTTCCTAGATCACATAAGAAGCACAGTCTGTGCCTTTCAGTCAGAAGAGTATCACTTGAATGGCTGGCCTAAACAATAGGAGGAAGATGGAGTTAAAAAGAGGAGACAATTCTTTGTGGCCAAAGTTCTGACTAAATATTCCTATCAAATGGTATATAATACATGACCATAGCAGAAAGAAAATCACTATTAGAACATATTGAATAAGACGGGTACAATTTTCCTGAAATATGCAAAAATTAACCCGGCTGCAGAATGTGGATTAAAAATTTAAAGTAAGCCTTCAAAGGGTTAAAGGTTCACATTGCTATAGTCTGGATAGGGCAAACTCCAATTGAATTCCTTCAGAGAGTAGGAGGAAAGTGCCAGGCAAAAACAGAAGGTAGAAAAGGCGACAGCAAAAGCTAGAAGGATGCTTGGGTGCATACGGAGAGGAATGGCTAGCAGAAAAAAGGAGGTGATAATGCCTCTGTATAAGTCTTTGGTGCGACCTCATTTGGAGTATGGTGTGCAATTCTGGAGACCGCACCTTCAAAAGGATGTGAACAGGATGGAGTCGGTGCAGAGGGTGGCTACTAAAATGATTAGTGGGCTTCATTATAAAGCATATGAGGACAGACTTAAGGATCTTAATATGTACACCTTAGAGGAAAGGCGGGATAGAGGTGATATGATTGAGATGTTCAAATACCTCCGTGGCATAAATGTTCAGGGAGAGAGCCTCTTTCAATTGAAAGCAAGTTCTGCTACGAGGGGACATGGGATGAGGGTGAAGGGAGATAGATTCAGGAGTGATATGCGGAAATATTTCTTTACGGAAAGAGTAGTGGATCCATGGAATAGTCTCCCAGTGGAGGTGGTAGAGTTGAGGACAGTAACTGAATTCAAAAAAGCATGGGACCAACACAGAGGATCTCTAAAGGTAAAAAGTGGACTGTTGTAGTTGTTGTTATGGAAGGACAGACTAGATAGGCCATGTGGTCTTTTTCTGTCATCATATTTCTATGTTTCTATGTTTCTAAGATCAGGCTGACATTCGAAGCAAGTTATGTGTTTGCTATAGAGCAGCAAATGCATAACTTGCTTGTGTGTATAATTTTTGAAAATGATATGCACATAGGGACCAATATACTGAGGCAGCGGTTAGTGTGATTACAGCGGATAGCCATTGCTGCTGAAAACTGAACCCAGCTATTCAATGCCAGGTTCATAGCCAGCCACCACCAGTGAATATTCAGTCAGTCGAGGAAGCAGGATGTTAACCGGGCAGCAGTGATCAGCCATTGCCCAGTTAGGGGTATGTTTACTAAACGGCGGTAATCGTGAATAACGCGCTTTATGTAACGTTAACGATCGTAATGCCCCGCGGCGCAGTAAAACACCGCAGAAGGTGGAGAGAGGGCGGAGAGAAGGGGTCAATGGGCAGGGAGAGGCTCCCTTCACACTAACGCGCTGATTTTCAGAGCTGAATTCCAACGCGAATGAAAACCTGCCGTTAAATGCACATTACAGGGGAGAGAAACCATTTCAGTGTCAGCAATGTACAGCCCAGGCAGGGAAACCAAAATAAAGTGATACATGTGCACAGAACAAAAAGGCACAGAAACACTGAAAATGACCCCAACAAACTGGAAAAAAACAATAACCAAGCTGGCCAATAGTGGTATCAATAAGAAACATCAACCCCTCCCCCCCCCCCCGAGTAAGCTCCATAGAACAGATATAAATCGTGGAAGGGTCTATACTCCATCCCCATACAAGGTGAATGGGCCCACAGTGAAATAACGCTGCTCAGGGTTTTCCCCACCATCGGACATGGTTCCTATGGCGTGCACATGTCCCGCAACATCAGGGCGGGCATGTCGGAACGGCAACTGGACAGATGCAGGAGAAGGGGATACAGAGGGCCGCAGGCGGCACATGCTTTGGTGGAGCTGGGCCACATTGTGGACTAGGGTGATGCCTAGGTGGCCGATACGAATGCTGAAACAGCGGAGCAGTCAGACAGCAACTGCTGAAGGCCCAACATAGGCATGAGTATGTTTCCCAAAGTGTCACAGGGGATAGTACCCAACAGCAACCCCCAAGGGCACGGAACATTGGCAGGCGGGGCTGGGGGGAGCGTGGACGTCTATGCAGGCACCCCTACCCCAGAACCCACACCATAGGCAGCCGCCTACATGCACACTGGATGGCCTGAGACTGCGCACCACCAGCTCCATCAGCAGAAGGGCATGTCAGCATGGTGGCTGAGGGATACTGGTGGTGGAGGGGGCAGTGGCAGCTGCCCAGAGCAGACCATGGCCTAGCCCTGTGTAGGTGGGTGCCATGAAATGCAACAGATGGGCCCTGTCTGACTCCGTGACAACAAGGTGGTGCAGTGCACAAAACCAGTGTATTCAGAAGCAGAGGGTCACAGGTTCAAGTCCTAGCTGTGGTTCCTGCCAACCCAGTCCCCATATTTTACCCACTACTACAACGTGCTAATACAGACAGCAACTTTATTGCAGATGACGTAAACATGCCCAAGACACCCACATTTTACCCTACAGAGCACGGACACCATATACATGAACATTACCTAGAGCAGAGTCTCCCAAATGCAGTACTGGAGGGCCAAACACCATTCCGGTTCCATGCTGCCTCTGATAAAGATGCCTGTGCTGCATTTCTATGCGCCACCCCCATGGTATGCAGATGTATCTCATGCATATTCATGAGGGACAGCATGAAAACCCGAACAGTGTTTGGCACCGCAGAACTGGAGTTGGGAACCTCTGCCGTAGAGCAGCAGCCAACAGGGGCAGACACACCTGCACCCACAGGCCCCATTATCCAAAGCCTCCTGGAGAGGCAGAACTCTGGGCTCTGCGTGCATCTCCCAATACTAGCACTTGCATACCTTAGTAATGCCACCCTAAACCTGGGAATATGGTACACATCTTTAAAGAGGTTGCTATGATTACTGGCAGATAGCAATTCCTAGGTTAAGTACAATATTCTGAGTGAGCTGCATCATAGCAACCTTTCTGATGTCTGTGGAGTGTGCTACAGGTCTTGTGTCTGACAGTGTTTACCAACCTGGGGAGTGACTCCTACAGTATTGCGTACCATAGCCATGCCTGCACTGTGCCCAGGACTGGTGTGGTGGCCTGGGCTGCCCAACACCTCTATAGTTGCACAATGCTGGCATAGGTGTGGGGAGTGTGTGTCTGTCTATCCAGTGTGTGGTGGCTGCCAACACCCTCCACAGCCCACACTGCTAGCTCTGTTGCCAGTATTGGCCTGCCAATGTGCATAATGAGGAGCAAGGTACTGTGGGAAAAGCCTGGATAGGGTGGCCTGGCCTGGCCGCATCTGCACAGGGCATAGGGCAATGGCTCGGACATTGTAGTACCTGGTACCACCTGCACGGACAGGGTGGCCATAGCATGTCCTGCTGGGCGGTCACTCTCACCCTGACTGTGCAGTGACCATGGCATGGCTAGGTTCCCCCATAGTGCTATATAACTTTTTTCTCATGTGATATATATGGGTTTTCTTTTGGGGCCCAATCACTGACTTATCTGCTTGTTGTGTATGCTGACATCCCTGTTCTGGGTACATGCAGCTCTTCCAGGACCATGCACTATAGACTAGCTGGCGGACAGTCTGCAGCTAGTATGTGTCTTGCTGGAACTCCTTGCAGGGTGCAGCGGCCGGAGGCTTGCTGCTGGAGAATGTCAGATAATGGTGGGGGGCAGCTGAGCATTTCCAGGCCTGCTGTCTGTCTGCTACTGCGTTACGGATGTGTACCGCTCTGTCTGTTCCCCAGCAGGACTGGGGTTGATAGTCCCCTCTACAGCTACCATTGCAGGGAGGTAGACTATGCATCTATTGGTGGGTGATCCTGTTTCCCACCCTGTGCCCCAGAGGGTGGGTTGTGTGGTGGTACATGGTCTGCCCATGGGTCCATACACCCCCCCCCCTCCCTCCACCTACAGCAGGTAACCATGGCACAAACACTGGATATGCACTATTCTGGGTGCATCATCGCCTATAAGGACTAGACATGACCGAGACATACAGTAGGGAACAGATGTATCCTAGGTGTGTCTAACGGGACTACCTATCACACACTGATGGGGACCTGCAGCATGGCATAGTTCAGCCATGAATGGTGCTTGAGACCTGGTGCTGGGTGCCCCACCTCAACCTCAGGGTGGGCACAGTACCCGCACAATGTGACTGTCTGTGGCTACTCTGTGGCAGTACCACACACGTTCTGTTCCCCCTACCTGGCCGAGGTGCTGTGGGGGTGCATACCCAATCTTGTGCCCATCTCTCGACTGCTGATTTGCATGTGCAGTGCATCATGGGTACGGGTGAGTTAACCCTATCTTGGTAACCACAGCAGACAGTTTGTGTGGTGACGTGCAGTCCTGCAGCCAGCCAGGGCTTTGTTCACAGCCTTATAAGGTGTCCTATAGGGGACATTATAGGGTACCTTGGCGGACAGTACACTTTATAATGTGCACTATGGAGTGCGTTATGGGGTGCCTTATGCAGCACCTTAGGTTATGCCACTGTGAGGGTGTGTTTGCTGGCAGCACAAATTAAAATACATGTCAAATGCGTCAACAATCACTACTTAAATGTAAAGGGTGTTACCTCAGCCAGCCTTATACATTGGGCCCACTGGGGAATCGAACCCATGACACCTGTACCATCAGTCAGTGTTGTAACCATTCTGCTACAGCTCTCTTGCTGTGATTGTATGTCTGCGTGCCTTCTTAAGATTAACGCGCGGTAACGTGCCCTGTAGCGCTCGTTCATTTATGGCACCTTGTAGCACGCGTTCTCGGCACGTTCTCGGCAACGATGTACCGCCCATGTTCTTATTTGGGGTTTCTGTCTCTAACGCGGCTCCTAACGCGAATCGCACTAACAGAGTTTAGTAAACATACCCCTTAGTCTTCACAGCAAAAGTTAGGCCAGTCTTTGCTGCGCCTCACTTTCGCTGCTGAAATAACCATCTATAAACCATGTAAATGCCTTTGAAAATTGGGCCTATGCAGTTTATACAGATTTATTTATTTATTTATTTATTTAGACAGATTTGTATACCGCCTTATCCTTCAATCAAAGCGGTCACAACACAATTGGATACATTTAACAAGCAGGGATACGAGACACATACACTAATACTTACAGGGAACATGGGCAATGGAAGGTTAAGTGGCTTGCCCAAGACCACAAGGAGCATCTGTGGGACTAGAAACCCCAGTCCTTCCAGCCCAAGGTTGCTGTCCTCTAGTGGGATTTGAACCCCCGACCTTCCGGCCTGAAGTACCTTGTCCCAACCACTAGGCTACTCCTCCTACAGATAAGATTAGGTTTCTTAAATTACTAAATGGTCATATATTAACTGTTTAATATAGGGCTATTTTAGGTGCGGGGTGGAGGCGGTGATAAAAGTTATGCATTTAGCTTCAATATTCAGCTATTAAATACATAAGTTATCTGTTTAGTTTAGGCCTGCTGAGCAGTAAAATTAAAATAATTAGACAGTGCTGTGCGGCACCCCCAGCTGCCACCACCGCCCCTCAGCTGTCACTGCCCCCCACCTGCTGATGATTCCATCTCAGGAGGGGGAGGTGGGCAGCAGCAGCGGCAGTATTTCCAAAAGCAGCGGCTTTTTGCTGACACTTTTAGAAATACTGCCGTTGCCACTGCCCGCCTCTCTCTCCTAAGATAGAATCGGTGGCAGCTGAGAGGGGGCGGCGGTGGAGGCAGCAGCAGTTGGGGGGGGGGGGCTGAGACAGAAACCCCTGGGCCGGTCCTGACTCCAATATTTATCAAATGCACACTCTATTGGAATTTGATTGAAATTTGGTTGACATTAGCGTTCCCTGGATCAAAGAAATCCAGTTAATTAGGATATAGAGTATGGATGTGCAATCAGCTATTTTCTCCACTGCACAAGTATTTATTAAATCTACTGTATGGCGATCAACTGAACAATCTAGATGCTGGATAAAAACAGTAGAGCACTGGTTATTCAAATGTCCTTTAACCTGAAAAACTCATTATCTGGTAAAATCACAGTTCCTCGAGCCTGACCATTATACAGATAATTTTTTATTACCCAGATGGCTTCATGTTATCTCTTATAAAAACATCCCATAATCTTTTAACAGAAAATTCCCATTATTTGGAATGCCAATTACTTGAAAATTCATCATCTGTAATGATCTTTGTCCTGACCATTCTGGATAAATGATGCTTTCCTGTATGTGCAAAAGAAAATATTCTTATAGTAAAGCAATGCTGAGTCTATATTTTGTTTTTAAAAAAATAATTTTGGGATTTACAATACGAACTTCATGAAAAGTATTAAAGCATAATTCTCTACATGTTGCCATCTGTTTATGTTTTAAATATTCTATAATTTATTTATTTATTTAACTATTTTCTTTTATACCGCCCCTTCCAGAGATCAAGGGCGGTTTACATATAACAGTTTAACAGTCTTGTACACATATGTATACATTTTACATTGAATAATAGAAGGATATAATGATATATAATGATAATGATATAATGATAATATAATGATTAGTGTGTTTGCACAGACTGTGAATATGACAGTATTTGCTTGTTATTTGCATAGCAACTATGGAGTTTGTAACATTATTCCCATCTCTAAAAGTTTAAATGCAATCATTTAATGTGACTGTGAAATAGCAGTGGTAGTAAATAGTTGAACTCTAGCAGCTTATCAGTTGCTCCTAAGATCTAGGAAATTATATTTCATGAGTTTTGAATTTTCTTGAGGGATGGGGGGGAGGGGGGAGGGGGGAGGAAGAGAGGAGGAAGGAAGACCAGAGCAGTCCATCCCAAAAGATTAAACACGGAAGGAGACAAAGCTGTCATCCTTTGACTGCACTCATTAGATTTCATATATTACCTGTCATCTTCTCTCTCAAGTACGACTGTCTGTTCTGAACTCTAAGCAAAAATCAAGCCAGCAGCAGTTAATGCATTGCAATCCTATTACTCCTAAGACTGTAGCTGTAAATAATGATTAGAAAAATATCTATTTTATTTTTATGGGGCTTTCTTTATTTGATTGCTGCCTTTAGGTGTTTCTTATGAGAAACTGTGATATATTCTCTCTCTCGCTCTTTCCACTGTATCTTTAACTCTTTCTCTTGGGTTTATGTTTTTATGCTTTTCTGGACTGTTTATTGACCATTTGTGCTCCTAAACTGTATATCTGAACCCTTGCTGGAAAAATTTATGCGCCTGCATTTTTATTGGCAGGATTTCCAATTCTTTATTTTTCTTTGATTGGCTTTTCATTAAGTTAAAGAAAATAAAAATGTGTAAAAAGTATGTTTTGAAGAATACGAGATTGTAAATAGTACATTTGGAAATAATATTTAAAGTGTGTTAAATATGGGATCTCTACTTGCAGTAAACATCTCCCAGGCCCTTAACCAGAAAACACTGTATTAAGAATATTAACTGGCTTGGTGCATGTCTCATTATGGTACACCTGGGGGCATGTTTAAAAAGCAGCAGTAGCGTCCATGCGATATCGGAGCCGCAGCCCAATGAATTCAATGAGGCCGTGACTCCGATATCGCATGGAGGCCGCTAACGCTGCTTTGTAAACATACCCCCTGGAGTCTCCTGGAATGAATGAATGGTACATGGTAAACATGTACATACAAGATACCAGTTATTTTCTATTGAAGATGGTGGACAAAATACTGGGAGATCTCTGTGAAGTTAAATTAGTTTTATTTCAAACTCTACTGGACTAAGAGCCTCTAGATGTTTTGTCTTCTGTGCTCTGGATTTCTATTCATGTTTATTGTAATCCTTAATATAGCGCTATTGATTGTTACATCACAGTGGTTTACACACTGTAAGTTTTTAAATTAAAATAGTAAAATAAAAACCAGTAGAGTAAAAAAGATAGAAAAATAGAGATTAAGAGAAAAAAATGGACAGGAGTAAGGGAGAGAGGAAAACTACCTGATTAGTCTGAGGCACCACTGCCTATGGCTCATCAGTTCTCAAAGGCCTTTGAAAAGAAGTCAACTTTTAGCCTAGGCTTAAATTTTGCAAGATACTTTGGCATGGCATTCCAGAGTAGGGAAGCAAAGATAAAGAAGACTGAGTTATGGAAAGATTCATGGTGAGCTTGAGCAGGTGGCGGAATGAAGAGGACTTTATCGTTAATTGATCAGAGTGTATAAGTAGGGATGTGGGGAATCAATGCATCAAACAGTTGAGAAGACAGACCTAAGTACATAGATTTAAAAGCCAACATGATTACCTTAAACTTCATTCTATAGATCACAGGCAGCCAATGAGTATCTTTCAATAAAAAAGCTACATAGTTTGTAGATTTAGCAAAATTAACCAGCAGAATAGTGGTACTTTTTTATTAGCTGAAGCCTTTTCAGAGCAAGTTGATGTACACCATTATAAAGAGCATTACAATAGTCAATATGGCTTGTGTGACAAAAGCATACATAAAGGTTAGAAAAGCTTCTTTAGCTAATAGTGCTCTGATCAGGAGCAGCCCAAGGGGGGTGCGGGGCCATGTGCGGAGACTCAGCGTGGGGCCTCATTTGCATAAGGGACCTCATTTGCATAAACATTTGCATAATGTTACCATACACTAAATTTTAGTAAACATGCCTCTTCATGAGTGTATGGATAAAGAAAGACTAAAATATTTCTATATTACTATAATCCAGTGCCAACCGCCAGGCACATTAGGAACTACTACAAACACTGCCCATTTAGAACCCATAGCAAACCCACCATATCCTAACAGCACTACCAGAACTCACAAAGCACCATACCCTACCTATCAAAAGGCAACACTGCAAATATTAAACCAATACATTTCAGAGAATAACAATACATGACCTACTGGGGAACGAGAACAAGTGACAATGTCAAATAAGAATTACATAAACAGAATACCTCAGCTCAGTTACATATGCAGAACACAGACCATCACCAAACAAGGAATCACTATTTAGAAACAGGAAGACAATAATTAAACTGGGAACCCTAAAAAGCCAAACTTGGAATGTACAACAACAATGTAGAAATAAAACTATAAATTAAGTTCCCATCAGCCCCTGCGGTCTTAACAGAGCCACGAAAGGGAAATTCTCCCTTCGTGCTCTGAAAGCTGGTTTTGACTGCGGAGAGGGAGCTGATGCAGGGAGGGCAGGCTCTGCCAGGCAGGGGGGTCCCCGCGGGACACTGGAATCTGCCGCGGAGGCAGCGGCAGGCCAGCAGCAGACAGCTCTTTTTTAAAAAATTAAAGCAGAATGTTCTTTGCGCGGGGCCCTGTGCAAAAAACATTCTTGCTCAATGGACAGGCCGGCCCTGGCTCTGATGGTCCTATTCTGTTGTAATGTGTAGAAACAGGACTTTACTAGTGAGAAAATGTGTTCTTTAAAAGTAAGCTGTAAATAAAAAATGATTCCCAAGATTTTTAGGGAGGGGTTAAGGGTAATGGAATAATCAATTAATTAGGGAGCTAGGGAAACAATGGAATCATTAGAAGTAACCCAAATAGCTTGGCACTTCTCAAGATTCTGCCCCTCATTATTTATTTATTTAACAGGGGTTTTTTTATACCACCCTATCTTCAATTCAGTGTGTTTATGTTACAACTTGAACTTTTTTTACAATGAACACATGAATTAACTTTACCTTTCCTCTCTTCTTATTCCGTACACCCCTCCTCGTGAACTCTGCTCCTCCTCAGGCTTTCTTCTCTCTATGCCCTTTTTTTCTTCTGCAAACTTCAGACTTTGATCTTTTTACCTTGTTGCTCTTTATACATGGAACAAACTTCCTCCATCTTTACGTCAAGTCTCTTTTCTCCCCCTCTTCAAATCCATGCTAAAAGCTTCCAACTTTGAGGCTGCTTTTGGATCCTAATCCTTGTTTTCCTTGTGTCTCCTTCCCTATTTGAACCCCTTTGTTTCTCTTGTATCATTCTGTCTTGATTAGATTGTGAGCTCTATGAACAGGGACTGTCTTCTTTATCAGGGCCGGCCCGTCCATTGAGCAAGAATGTTTTTTGCACAGGGCCCCGCGTTTCAGGGGGCCCCGCGCAAAGAACATTCAGCTTTTTTTTTTAATTACACTTTAAAAAAAAACCTGTCTCTGGCTGCTGCCGCGTCCGTCGCAGCAGCGGCAGAATGGCGTGTCCCGCGGGGCCCCTTCTCCTCGTCGAGCCCTCTGCAAGGGCTTTCAGATTCGCGAAGGGAGAGTGCTCCCTCGCGTCTCTGTAAAGCCCGCAGGGGCTAATGGGAAATTTCCCATCTGCCCCTTTAGACGCGAGGGGCTGATGGGAAATTTCCCATTAGTCCCTGCGGGCTTTACAGAGACGCGAGGGAGCAGTCTCCCTTCGCGAATCTGAAAGCCCTTGCAGAGGGCTCGACGAGGAGAGGGGGCCCCGCGGGACACGCCATTCTGCCGCTGCTGCGACGGACGCGGCAGCGGCAGCAGCTAGAGCCAGGTTTTTTTTTTTTTTTTTAATTTGCCGGAAGGGAAGGGAAGGGAAGGGAAGGGGGGGGGGCTGATGGAGGCTGTCTGGAAATGGGGTGATGGGGGGTTAGGACTGGAAATGTGCAAGGGGGGGGTTAGGACTGGAAATGTGCAAGGGGGGGGTTAGGACTGGAAATGGGCTAGGGGGGGTTAGGACTGCTAATGGGCTGGGGCTGATGGAGGCTGACTGGAAATGGGCTGGGGGGGGGTTAAGACTGCTAATGGGCTGGGGCTGATGGAGGCTGACTGGAAATGGGGTGAGGGGGGGTTAGGACTGGAAATGGGCTGGGGGGGGGGTTAGGACTGGAAATGGGCTAGGGGGGGTTAAGACTGCTAATGGGCTGGGGCTGGTGGAGGCTGACTGGAAATGGGCTGGGGGGGGGGTTTAGGACTGGAAATGGGCTGGGGGGGTTAAGACTGGTAATGGGCTGGGGGCTGATGGAGGCTGTCTGGAAATGGGGTGATGGGGGGGTTAGGACTGGAAATGGGCTGGGGGGGTTAAGACTGGTAATGGGCTGGGGGTTGATGGAGGCTGACTGGAAATGGGGTGATGGGGGGTTAGGACTGGAAATGGGCTGGGGGGGGTTAAGACTGGTAATTGGCTGTGGGCTGATGGGGCTGTCTGGAAATAGGGTGATGGGGGTTAGGATTGCTAATGGGCTATGGGGGGGGTTAGGACTGCTAATGGGCTATGGGGGCACTAGGACAGGAAAAGGGCTGATGGGGAGGGGTTAGGACTTGAGGTGGGCTGATGTGGTTAGGACTAGTAATGGGCTGTGGGCTGATGGGGGGGTGGGGGGTTAGGACTGGCAATGGGCTATGGGGGGCTGACTGGAAATGGGCTGATGGGGTTAAGACTGGAAGTGGGCTGATGGGGGGTTAGGACTGGTAATGGGTTATAGGGGGGGCATAAACTGAAAATGGGTTGATGGGGGGCTAGGACTGGTAATGGGTTGGGGGATTGCTATGACTGGAAATGGACTGAGTGGACGGGGAGGCTTGAACTGCAAATAGCTGATGGGGAGGGAGCTTGGAATGGAAATGGGCTGTGAGGGAAGGGAGCTAGAACTGAAAATGGGCTGATGGAGCAGCTAGGATAGGACTGGAAATGGGCTGTTGGGGGGAGCTAAGATTGGAAATGGGCTGTGGTGGGGGCTCGAATTGAAAGGGCCTCCTGGCGGGGCTAGAACTGGAAGTAGGCTCCGGGGGGGGCTTGGACTGGAATTGGGCTGAGTGGAGGGGAGCTAGGATTTGACATGGGCTGATGGTGGGGCTAGGAAATGACTAGAAATGGGCTGATGGGGGGCTAGGATTGGAAATGAGCTGATGACGGGACTCAGACTGAACCTGGATGGGGGAGCCAGGACTGGAAATGGGTTGATGGGGGGCTAGGACTGGAAATGGGCTGATGCAGGGACTAGAAGGGAATGGATGCTGGGTGAGACTGGAACTAGAAGGGAGCTGATGTTGGGGGAGGATTAGAATGGGATGGGGCTGGGAGAGTAAAATGGAGAGGGGAAAAATATTTTGTGTGGGAGGGATGAAAAATCTACAATTGGCCGGGTATTGGGAGAGTAAGTGGGGATTGAGGATGGAGGGGTAAAATGTGTGTGGATGAAATAAGAATGAGGAAAGAGCAAACGGATAAAGATTAGTATGTTAAAGCAGATGTAGAGAGAGAGGATGGAAAGAAAACTAGAAGAGAGAAGAAAGGACAAATGGACAGCAGACGATGGAGAGTTAGCAGAAAACATGAAGAAACCAGAAGAAAGTGGCTGGAGCAATTGCAACTGAAAAAAAAATGCACAAAAGGTAGAAATATATCTCTTTATTTTGAATTTATTAACTGGAATATGAAAGCTCTGGGAAATGTGCATCATTAACGTCTGCGCTTTGTTTGGTACAAGAGGAAATTGATTTATAGTTTTATTTCTACAGTGTTGTTGTACATTCCAAGTTTGGCTTTTGGGGTTCCCAGTTTAATTATTGCCTTCCTGTTTCTAAATTGCGATTCCTTGTTTGGTGATGGTCTATGTTCTGCATGTGTAACTGAGCTGAGGTATTCTGTTTATGTAATTCCTATTTGACATTGCCACTTGTTCTCTTTCCCCAGTATTCTCTGAAATGTACTGGTTTAATATTTGCAGTGTTTCCTTTTGATAGGTAGGGTCTGGTGCTTTGTGAGTCCTGGTAATGCTGTCAGGATACAGCGGGTTTGCTATGGGTTCTAAATGGGCAGCGTTTGTAGTAGTTCCTAATGTGCCTGGCGGTTGGCACTGGATTATAGTAATGTAGAAATCTTTTAGTCTTTCTTTATCCATACACTCATTAAGAGACATGTTTACTAAAAGTTATTGTATGGTAACATTATGCAAATATTTATGCAAATAAGGCCACTTATGCAAATGAGGCCCCGCACCGAGTCTCCGCACATGGCCCCGCACCCCCCTTGGGCCGCCCCTGTTCTTTATATGTTTGTACAGTGCTGCCTTGTAGCACTATATAAATGAATAATAGTAGTAGTAGTCGTCGTAGAAGTTCAAATCATGCCACTGTGCCATATGAGTGAGGCGGGCATTAGGTGGTGAAAAATCAGGTGAACTATATAGTCTACATGAAGCCCTATTCAGAAAGGGGCAAATCTGGCCTGTCTAGATACCGAGAATCTGGACGGGCTGGATTTGTACCTGATTCTGGTCCCGTGGGAGCTATACATCCCCGTGGGATCAGAATCAGGTGCAACTGACCTGGATGGGCAGGATCTGCCCCAATTCTGGGCCCTTAGATACCCTGCCCAACCCAGCCACGGCTCCTGCATGGAGCTTGATGCTGTGCATCCCATCGTCATTGCACCGGGATGCCATGCAGTGGCCGCGCTCACCTCCAGATGCAGATCAGCCTTCTTTCTCCACTGCCCAACCCCCAAGTGGGCCCCTTCCCACATTTTGGGATGGTCCACTGCCGTGGATTTCCATACTCGGGGGACTTATTCCACCTCTGAGGTAGAATAAGTGCCCCATCTGTCTCCCCGACCCTGGAAGTTCAGGGCTAACACTGGAATTCGCCCTGTATGTCCGGGGTCTTAGGGTTGCCCCTGCACACACACTCTCCTCCCTGTCACCGCCCCCTCCTGCCCCATCCATAACTCCCCTCACAGCGGGCCTGAACGTGTGGGGAACTCTGGACCTGGAATCGGGTCCCGGCGCTACAGGGTTTTAGACATCCACCCCGGACATCCGACCTCTCTAGTTGCCACTGCATACTGCCGATAGTGAAGAAGCTGAATGTCATCAGCAAATGTAAAAGGTCTGATGTCTAGAAATTGATCTCATTCATATTGACCTTTTATCAATTACATGGTTATTAAGATGAACTTACAGATGGATTTAGGCATCTCTACCATCCTGAAACATGAAGGCATAGTTCCAACTGTGTAATGTTTAGGACTCTAAATTCAGAGGGTTTATTTATTTATTTGAACAGTTTTATATACTGCCCCTTCCAGAGATCAGGGGCGGTTTACATAGAACACAACAAGAAGTTACATAAAACCAACTATAACTATATAGAGCTGTACAAACTCATGATTGTGTCAGCAGATGGATATACTATAGGAAGACCTCCCTCCACACTAAAGATCCTATCCCATACTCCTCAGCCTCTCCAAGCCCCTCCTAGATGCTCCACATCTTACTGGGGCCAATCCCAGGTCTCTAATGGGCATTAGGGCAGGAGTGATCCCCCCTACTCCTATCCTGACAGGTGCAGCAAGGCTACTGCTAGGGGTGAAGGCCATCATATTTTACGACTTGCCTGCTGGGACAGGAGCAGAGGGGTACTGCCTCTGCTCCAATGCCCACCAGACATCAGGGATTGAACCTGGTATCACCTGGGGTGGCTCAGGAGCTCTATTTGGTAGAGTCTTAATGCAGGGCTACTTGGGGAAGGATCTGGAGTGGGGGCTTTGATTTAACCTGGCATGTCCATTCCCAATGAGAAGAGTGTTGAAAAGGGTGGGTTTGCTCAGGCGGAAGATCAGGGTGGAGGAATATGATTGGGGGGATGCTCGGGGGGGGGGGAGAGGTTGGGGCAAGAGTGGGATCAGAGAGGGGACTGAAGATCGTGGCCACTGCTGCTTGACGTCCTGTGGCTTTGGGCCGAAGCACGGAAAACAGGACCATTACAGCGTCCGCCCTGCACGGTTAATGCACGGCAGATTCTGGGCACACTTTAGCAGTTAAGATGCAGTACTTATGGCACCTTAGGAAGCATGCCCCTAAGTCTGCATTCACTGAAACAAATTCCTTTTGGTAGAAGTTAGCATTATATCTGTTAGTTTTGTAGTTCCAACATCCTATATCTGAAAACATAATTTTCCCATGGTAACTAGTGTGTGACTAGGGGTTATAGCTGTGTCAAACGCATATCAGGGGTGACATTGTCATGGCATGATAATACCATGACTTATAAAATAGACATTTTTGGCTTAGCTTAATTTCTTATAACAATCTATGCAAGGTGTTGGAACCTTTGCTATTCTATTGGAATAAAACCAGTACAATAAATACCTGAATGTTCTAGGGTTGGGCCATCCCAACATAATCAGAATTTTATGGTATGGTTGTCCTAATAGGGAAAACAGGATCATAAATCCCAGAATGGATGAGAGTTTAACAACTTACTGAAAATGCTCTAAGAAACCTTACAGCATCTGGTCATTCGACATGATAATGTTGCTAGAAAGGATAAAATACACGGGGAGAAGAAAATGGGATTGCTGTAACTCTTTATTGTTGATAAAACCAAAAGAAAATCCTTGTGGATTATTGGAGATATAGAATCTTGAATGGTTGTGTAGCGTGTTTTATCAGTTACTAAGGGGTATGTTTACTAAACCTTCTTAACGTGCGCGCTGTGCAATTAGCGCGCGCTAAGGTACTTTAGCGCACGCTAATGACGCTTTACGGGGCAAAAATGCGCTTTAGTGCGCGCTCACGCGCGCAGCGGCGCAAACGAGCGCTGAAGGCGTGGAAAGGCTCCCCAGGGGCGGAGAGAAGGGGTCAATGGGTGGAGAGTGGGAGGGAAGAGGCTCCCCGCACACTAACGATGTGAAATTCGAGGCCAAAACTAACACAAGTGAAAACCTCGCGTTAGAGCTGATTTAAAGGGAAAAGAAACCATTTCTGTCAGCAATGTACAGCAAAACCAGGGAAACATACAAAAAAGTGATAAGTGTGATACATGTGCTCGGAACAAAAGTGCAAATAAACATTGAAAATGACCCAAACAAAATAAAAAAAAATCATAATCAAGCTGGGCAATAGTGATATTAATGGGAAACATCAAAAAACACTCCCAAGAAAGCCCCCCCCAAAAAAATATCAATTTTGGAAGGGTCTACGCTCCGTCCCCATACAAGGTGAATGATCCCACAGTGAAATAGCACTGATCAGGGTTTCCCTCTCCATTGGACAGGTTACCTATGGCATGCACATGTTCCACAACAGCAGGGTGGGCATGTCGGAATGGGCAACTGGACAGATGCTGGGAAAGGGGATACAGAGGGCTGCAGGCAGCACATGCTGTGGTGCAGCTGGGGCACAGTGCAGACTAGGCAGATGCCTAGGTGGCACTTAGGAATGCTGAAACTGAACAGCAGCCAGACAGCAACTGATGAGGGCCCAACATGGGCACGAGAGTGTTTATCACAGTGTCACAGGGGATAGTACCCAGCAGGTCCCCCAAGGGCACAGAACATTGGCAGGCGGTGTTGGGGGGAAGCGTGGACGCTTATGCAGGCAGCCCTACCCCACAACACGCACCATAGGCAGCCGCCTACCTGCACACTGGATGGCTTGAGACTGCACACCACCAGCACCACCAGCAGAAGGGCATGTCAGCATGGTGGCACAGGGGTACTGGAGGTGGAGGGGGACAGTGGCAGCTGCCCAGAGCCGACCATGGCCTAGCCCTGTGTAGGTGGGTGCCATGAACTGCAACAGACAGGCTCTGTCTGACAAACAACGATGGTATCTCCAGGGACTTGTCAGACGGCTGCCTGGGTGAGAATCTTCACAGTCTTGTCAAGTGCATATATCTATATGATTTGCAAGGTATTGTGGGCAATGTAGTTCATTCACACCAGACACAGCTGCTGACAATAATTTAGTTGTGCTCTTGGGTAAAGCCAATAAGATATTTATTTATGGGGTTATTTCTCCCAACACAGATATGCTTGGTAGCACATAAATTAGGTAACTTGCTTTCAGTGTTAACTTGGAAAAACAAAGTCAAAATCAGGAAAACAACAAATGAAAAGCTACAAAACAAGAAACAAACTGTTCTTTTCAGGTTAACTTCTGATTACTTCCCACATAAATTCAGAAGTGATTCTCTCCTAGCTCACAAGCAATTAGGTAAGGCTTAATTGCTAGCAGTCACCAGCTGAAACCCCTTAGCTGGCTTGCCTTCCACTGTGTGGGTCAAATCCTGCTTCAGGAGCTTTTCTGAGTAGATTAAAGAACAAATTTGTATTTCTTTGTGATGGTTGCTGTACTTTATAACAGAAAGTTACCAACGGAGTTTAGATAGAGAGCAGTCCATATAAACAGGATCCTCATCTGCTATTATTCCCCCTTGTTCAACAAGCATGGGTTCAATATCATGGATTGGCACAGATGAATCTCTCAATGGAGCATTTTCAGGAGAATACTTGTTTCCCTGCTGTCTTTCAAGGTTATAGCTAGGGCATAGATCAGTGTTCATACCTGAGCTTCCATTGCTGCTAGAGTTCCTCTCTATATAGCCTGGCCAGTATGTAGTCCAGTTCTTATGTCCAGCCTTCCAATCCCTATCCCTGGACACTGGATCTCTCTTCACATACCTTCTGGCACAGGTCTTAGGGTCCCTTCCACGTGCAGCCGTCTCCCTCACAGGTAGCGTCTGGTGATTCCTAGCTTTGCAGCACCATTCCTCTGGCTTTCCCCAGTCCAATGGTGTATGCTGGCCCTTGAAATGCCTCCCAGTATATGTACTGCTTTGGACTCTTCTAGACCTCTCAAAGGCTTTTCTCTTCCTTCTTCCAAAGGGTCTCTTTCCCTCTCTGTCCGTCCGGTTTGGCTTCTGCTTCTGATGATCCTTCAGATGAAACTGAGGATAATTCTCTGGATATCCAAGGTGATCATGAAGATGGTCATCTGTAGAATAAACTCTACTCTTATTCTGCTTAGATGAGTGCTCCTCCCTAACACAGCGCAGCTGTGCTGAATCAGGCCCTGCCCTTTGAGATGAATGCTTAGGGATTACCTCATAGCCCTGCTGATTGAACACACGTTTCCCCACTTCAGCTCCTCTATTGGCTGTTGGAAACCTGGTGCATTCTGGGACTGGTAGTCTTTTATGGGAAAATTCTGTTTTCTTATTTCTACCAGAACTGACAGGTTGCTTGTTCAGAGTCACTTCACCTTTTCTATAGCTCCTTCCTGAGCTATGATAAGCTTCCTTATCACAGACTGCACTGTCTCTGTGAGCACAGTGTGGTTTGGTGAACACAGCCAGTGTGTTCAGGAGCAGAAGGTCACAGGTTCAAGTCCCAGCTATGGTTCCTGCCAACCCAGTCCCCATATTTTACCCACAACTGAAATGTGCTACTACAGACAGAACCTTTATTGCAGATGACGTAAACATGCCCAAAAACACCTACGTTTTACCCAACAGAGCACAGACACCAGAAACAGGCGCATTACCTAGAGCAGAATCTCCCAAATGCAATCCTGGAGGGCCAAACACCATTCAGGTTTTATGCTGCCTCTAATAAAGATGCCTGTGCTGCATTTCTATGTGCCGCCCCCATGCTATGCAGATGTATGCCATGCATATTCATGAGGGACAGCATGAAAACCCGAACAGTGTTTGGCACACCAGGACTGAGTTGGGAACCTCTGCCGTAAAGCAGCAGCCAACAGGGGCAGACACACCCACACCCACAGGCTCCATTAGCCAATGCCTCCTGGAGAGGCAGGACAATGGGCCCTGCGTGCATCTCCCAATACTAGCACTTGCAAACCTTAGCAATGCCACCCTACACCTGGGAATACGGTGTAGGGTGGGGGTGGGGTGGGGGGTGTTTGCACCCATTGGCGGATTATGTACCACCACATAAACCACCCTCTGGGGCTCAGGGTGGGGAAACAGGATCACCCACCAATAGATCCACATTCTACCTCCCTGCAATGGTAGCAGTAGAGGGGACCATCAACCCCAATCCTGCCAGGGAGAGACACCCTAGAGGGCAGGCAATGCAGAGCTGTACACATCCATAAAGCAATAGCAGACAGACAGTAGGCCTGGAAATGCTCAGCTGCCCCCCCCCCCCATCTGACATTCTCCAGCAGCAAGCCTCCAGCCGCTGCACCCTGCAAGGTATTCCAGCAAAACACATACTAGCTGCAGACAGTCTGCTAGCTAGTCCATAGTCCTGGAGGAGATGCGTGTACCCAGAACTGGGATGTCAGCATACGCACCAAGCAGATAAGTCAGTGATTGGGCCCCAAAAGGGACCCATAAATATCAGATAAAAAAAAATACTATACAGCACTATGGGGGAACCTAGCCATGCCGTGGTCACTGCTCAGTCAGGGTGAGAGTGACCTCCCAGCAAGACATGCTGTGGCCACGCTGTCCTTGCAGGTGGTGGCTGGGCAGTACAATGTCCGAGCCATTGCCCTATGCCCTGTGCAGATGCAGCCAGGCCAGGACACCCTAACCAGGCTATTCCTACAGTACCTTGCTCCTCATTATGCACATTGGTAGGCCAATACTGGCAACAGTGCTAGCAGTGTGGGCTGTGGAGGGTGTTGGCAGCCACCACACACTGGATAGACAGACACACACTCCACACACCTATGCCAGCATTGTGCAACTATAGAGGTGTTTGGCAGCCCTGGCCACCACACCAGTCCTGGGCACAGTGCAGGCATGGCTATGGTACACAATACTGTTGGGGTCACTCTGTCAGACACCAGACCTGAGGCACACTCCACAGACATCAGAAAGGTTGCTATGATGCAGCTCAATCAGCCAATTGTGCTTAACGTAGGAATTGCTATCTGCCAGTTATCATAGCAACCTTTTGATAGCTGTGTACAGTTTTCCCATGTTTAGGGTGGCATTGTTAAGGTATGGAAGTGCTAGTATGGGGAGATGCACGCAGGGCCCAATATCCTGCCTTTCTAGGAAGCTTGGGATAATGGAGCCTGTGGGTGCAGGTGTGTCTGCCCCTGTTGGCCGCTGCTCTAGGGCAGAGGTTCCCAACTCCAGTCCTGGAGGGCCAAACACTGTTCAGGTTTTCATGCTGTCCCTAATGAATATGCATGAGATACATCTGCATACTATGGGGGCGGTGTATAGCAATGCAGCACAGCCACATTTATTAGAGGCAGCATGGAACCTGAATGGCGTTTGGCCCTCCAGTACTGCATTTGGGAGACTCTGCTCTAGGTAATGCACATGTTTATGGTGTCTGTGCTCTGTAGGGTAAAATGTAGGTGTTTTGGGCATGTCTACGTCATCAGCACTACAGCTTCTGTCTGTATTAGCATGTTGTAGTAGTGGGTAAAATATGGGGGCTGGGTTGTCAGGAACCACAGCTGGGACTTGAACCTGTGACCTTTTGCTCTTGAAGACACTGGCTGTGTGCACTGCACCACTGTGTTGCCACAGAGACAGTGCATTCCCTGGGGATACCATGACTGTTTGTCAGACAGGGCCTGTCTGTTGCAGTGCATGTCACCCACCTACACAGGGCTAGGCCACGGTCTGCTCTGGGCAGCTGCCACTGCCCCCTCCACCACCAGTACCCCTCTGCCACCCTGCTGACATGCCCGTCTGCTGATGATGCTGGTGGAGCGCAGTCTCAGGCCATCCATTGTGAGGGTAGGCGCCTGCCTATGGTGCAGGTTCTGGGGTAGGGGTGCCTGCATAGATGTCCACGCTTCCCCCCAGCACCGCCTGCCAATGTTCTTTGCCCTTGGGGGTACTGCAGTGCCAGGCCCCACAGTACCTGCTGGGTACTATCCCCTGTGACACTGTGAGAAGCACATTCGTGCCCATGCTGGGCCCTCTTCAGTTGCTGTCTGGCTGCTCTACTGTTTCAGCATTTCTATGGGCCACCTAGGCATCACCCTAGTCCGCACTGTGGCCCAGCTGCATCACAGCATGTGCCATCTGCAGCCCTCTGTTTCCCCTTTCCCAGCATCTGTCCAGTTGCCCATTCTGACATGCCTGCCCTGCTGTTGTGGAACATGTGCACACCATTGTAAACCTGTCCAATGAAGAGGGAAACCCTGATCAGCACTATTTCACTGTGGGATCATTCACCTTGTATGGGGACGGAGCGTAGACCCTTCCAAAATGCATATCAGTTTTTTGGAGCTTTTTTGGGAGTGGTTTTTGACGTTTCCCATTAATATCACTATTGCCCAGCTTGGTTATGTTTTTTTTATATTTTGTTGGGGTCGTTTTCAATGTTTATTTGCACTTTTGTTCCGTGCACATGTATCACACTTATCACTTTTTTGTAGGTTTCCCTGATTTTGGTGTACATTGCTGACAGAAATGGTTTCTCTTCCCTTTAAATCAGCTCTAACGCCAGGGTTTCACAGGCGTTAGTTTTCAGCCTCGAATTTCACAGCGTTAGTGTGCAGAGAGCCTCTCCCCTCCCACTCTCCGCCCATTGACCCCTTCTCTCCGCTCCTGGGGAGCCTTCCTCCGCCCTCCGGGAGCCTTTCCTTGCCTTCAGCGCTCATTTGCGCCGCTGCGCACGTTATCGCGCGATAAGGTACCTGTGCGCCTGATAAAGCGCCATTATCGCGCGATAGGGTACCTTATCGCGCAATAATGTCACAGAGTGCACATTAAGATGGTTTAGTAAACATAACCCTAAGTTGATTAAGACATGTCAAAATGTTTTAGACCCCTTTTATTGAAGCATGCTATGGAGTTAGCATGAGATTTGGTGCATATTAATAGCGTGCTGCTTCCTGTTTAACTGTTAGTAAATGACTGGCAGTTAGCATGGGCCAATTTCCACACTAAGAAGCGCACGGTGGAGGTTGAGGTGGGTTGGTTAGGGGCAGAGTGGGTGTGGTGAGCACCATGCCAGCAGTGTGTGGGTTAATATCATACACAAACTGCCCTTCTTGCAATTAGCACTATTGCAATTACCTCATCCTGCACAGCTAAAGCTGTCTGCACCCATGGTAATTGCATCCCATGTTACCATGCCATGCTGCATGTTACCTATTGGCAGGGCCATGTCAACCACCAGACAAATTAGGCAGTCGCCCATGGTGGCAGCCTCTGGTGGGGGGGGGGGGGCAAAAAGCAGGGCATTCAAAGATTCTGACAGCTGGGATGGGGGGAGTATGGCTTAAGGTTTGTTTAGGGTGCCAACACCATGAACCAATTTTAGGCCTGGCTCTGCCTATCAGGGAAATGCTGTCAACGCCCCAACAGGTGACGCACTGACTTTGCACATAATGTGCCATCCTTTTGTGAGTTAACGGCACGAAAGGTGCAAAACCATGGGGCACGTTAGTAAACAGGCTCCTTAACATGTATTACATTATTTTTATTAAAATAAATGCGTGAAAGAAAGCAAAAGGCATCTGAAAACCAAGAAAGTCAGAAAATGACTTGAACATGAACCAAATCACTTTCCCATGCACATCCCTATCTTACAATGTCATCAGGAACATTACAGCAGACAATGAAGTCATTCTTGGAGAAAGCAACTGGTAAAATTGTGGGACCTAGGAGAGTGACCGCTTTCAGTCTGTAGTTGAGGAACTCTCTCCCAAAAGTTCATCTTTGATCAGGTTCCAAATGGACTGAACTTTGAAAGGTCTAATTAGATCTTCATTAATATAGTCCTAGATCGAGCTATAGCACTTTATCCTACTATCTATCCTCATCCAGGTGCTCCTGACTTGGCAACTTGATCCCTAGCAGTAATAACATGAGACTACAGTCCGGGGTCAAAGCCGCCATATTGAACCTAGGCAGCAGTGGGGCAAGGGCATCCAGGAATTGCATCGTCTATTGAGTGGTATTTTTAAGTTTCAGTGCATAAGCTCAGTGGTCATTTATATTCTTCTCAAGACACTTCCACTGAGCTGCAGTGTGCTTAATCTCACTACTGCACTGATCTACAGTACTTCTTCACTAAAAACTCGTTACAGCTGACTTGCCCTCAGGTTCTTATGTGCGCAAGCTTATTGCAGTTATCCATTAGCTAACACACCTAAACTGTTACTTTTGTCATTAATCGCTGAGTGTTTGCACACCACTCTAATACCCTGCCAGTTCATTTGCCGCAGTGTGAGTCACTAGCTGTTCTTTAACATCATCATGTTTCGTTTTCTATTAAAAATGCAGCTTCTACCTGTGATGCTTCAACTAATCTAGGCTACCATTCAGGGCTAATATTCCTCGGGAAGTGCCCTTTTCTTAATATTGCTTTTGGAGTCTTTTTCTGTAGACCTTACATCGCCTGCAAGTTGTTTTCTTTGTTCTTAAAGCACAAGTTTGCATGACCCTATTTCCTGGAGCCGGGCAGCTTGCTGTTTGTGATTAATTTTAAAGGTGAAATCAAACAACTTTCTTGCTCTAAAACTTTCTTCTCTTCTAATGGCTTTTTTTTAACTTCTAAGATTCTTAAATTTTTGTTTTTGCTTAGAAAATAGTTGAAGAAAGAGCCTGTGCCCAAGAGCACAGCACTGAGATATTGATACAATAGATAGTCACAGGAATCCTAAAAAGAAAAATTGGAATATCAAGGAAGAAAACACACAGTAAGCACCTTATAGATTATTTATTATTCCTTAGCACCCACCTTACTAAATAGAGGTATACCACATTCAAATATAAAATGTAGATACAAATATAAACAAATAATTTAAAAAAATCATAGCACATCAAATATATTAAATACGTTTCATCTTTTTCATAATATGACTGTCACTCTTAATTATAATCTGTTACAAATTCCTCTTCTCTCAACCACATGATCCCAGTCTACATTTTCTACTCGGTCCTTTAAATACCCGCTGAAACAAAAATGTTTTAAGTACTGTATCTGTGGAAAATCCAAGTATCCAGTCATCATCTAAATATCTGATGGCAAGTCACTCCACAATTTAGAACCACACCAACTTAATGCCCGCTGCCTAATTCTCACTCAGTTGACCTCACTAACAAAGAGTACATTTGTTGGGGAGAATGTTAATTGGTGATTGTATGTTCTTTGTGTTTAATAAAGAGATTTGTACACAAAATCCTCCCTAGTAAATACTATAACAATCATCACAAATACCCTGCACCCTGCTCTATAATGAGGCAGAGTGAGGCAGATGCCTCAGGTGGCAAGTTTTGAGGATGGAAAAAAATGTCCCCAAAACAGCCGCCTCACTCTGCCTTCAAAAGTTAAAAAAAAAACAAGCACACAATTTGCTGCCACTACCAAGTCTGCTTCTCAGCAGCAGCAGACTTACCCTCTCCTTTCCCTGGTAGCTGTGACTCCAGCCTCTTAGAGAACCATGTTGTGCTAGCGATCTTCAGTTTAAATAAAAATGAAACTGGTGCGGAGCCTTCCTGCCTCTGTGAAGGAACCCGTGCAGCTTTGTCCCACCCTCAAAGGAAGTTACATTAACTGCAAATTACATTAACTTCCTTTGGGAGTGGGAGACAGCTGCATGGGTTCCTTCACAGAGGTGGGAAGGCTCCGCACTGGTTTGGCATTTTATTTAAACTGAAGATCGCTAGCACAGCTGGTGCTCTCTGAGAGGCAGGAATTACAGCTGCCAGGGAAAGGAGAGGGTGAGTCTGCAGGGGAGCTAACATGGGGGAAGGTGGGGGCTGGAAGGGGGCTGACACTGGGGGAGGAGGGGGCTGGAAGGGAACTGACATGAGGGGAAGGTGGGGTCTGCAAAGGGGCTGACATGGGTGGAGGGTTGAGGTAGTGGCTGGAAGGGAACTGATATGAGAAGAAGGTGGAGTCTGCAATGGGGTTGACGGGGGGGGGGGGCGTAGAGGAGGCTGGAACTGGGAAACTTACCTGAGAAAAATGTGGGGTATGCAATGGGGCTGACATGGGGGCGAGGATGGGAACTGACATGAGGGGAAGGTGGAGTCTGCAACAGGGCTGACATAGGGGGAGGGGGAGGAGGGGACTGGAAGGCAACTGATATGAGGGGAAGGTGTGGTCTGCAACAGGGCTGACACGGGGGAAAAGTGTGCTGGAAGGGAACTGACATAGGGGAAAGTAGGGACTGGAAGGGGGCTGTCATGAGGGGGAGGAGAGGGCTGGAAAGGAGCTGATAACTGGAGATGGTACTGGCGGGGGACTGGAATGGTATGGGACTAGGAAAGGGAGGAGAGGGATGGAAGAGAGCGGACACCTGGGGATGGGAGGGGGACTGGAAGGGAACTGAAACTTGGGGATGGGACTGGTAGATGGCTGGATAATGGGGGTGGGGACTGGAAAGGAGGGGACACTGGCACTGGGATAGTATTTGGACTAAAAGGGGCTGGACAGTGGGGAAAGAGGGGGACTGGAAGGGAATGGACACCAGTGGCAGTCCTGGGATTGCAAGGGGGTTGAAATCGGAAGGTCCAGGGAGGGGAAGACTAGAAAAGAGGGCTGATACTGGGGAGGGTTACTAGGACTTAATATAGGCTGATAGAAGGAAGTGAAGAAATCAAAAGAAGAGACAAGAAATGACAAATGGACTATAGACCATAGAAAGAGAGCTAAGAGAAGACAGGAAAGCAGAAGCCTCATATCAGGACCAGCATGATCAGAGAATATGAGTGGAGGAGTGGCCTAGTGGTTGGGGCAAGGTACTTCAGGTCGGAGGTTCAAATCCCACTAGAGGACAGCAACCTTAGGCCGGAAGGACTGGGGTTTCTAGTCCCACAGGTGCTCCTTGTGGTCTTGGGCAAGCCACTTAACCCTCCATAGCCCATGTTCCCTGTAAAATAGTTATCTCCAAGTTATAATGCCCTGTTCAATGTAATTTCAGTTTGTTCAATATAAACCACACTGATGCAGAATAGCATGGTATATAAGAGAATGTAAATAAATAAAATGGCAATAGTGATCATAGCATGATCACATTTGATTTAATAAATGGAGGAAGGATGGTAAGGAAATCCACAGTACTGCCTTTTAACTTTCAAAAGGGAGACTATGATAAGATGAGGAAAATAGTTAAGAAAAAACTAAAAGGAACAGTTGCAAAGGTTAAAGATTTACATCAAGCATGGGTGTTGTTTAAAAATACTATCTTGGAAGCCCAGACCAGCTGTATTCCATGCTTTAAGAAAAGTGGAAGGAAGTCCAAAAAACTGCCAGGATGGTTTAAAGGTAAGGTCAGTGAGGCTGTTGTTGCCAAAAAAAACATATTTCAGAAAATGGAAAAAGGAGCCAAATGACGAAACTGGAAAAAACATAAGCACTGGCAAGGTAGATGCAAGACATTGATAAGGTAGACAAAGAGAGAATTTGAGAAGAAGCTTGCTGTGGAAGAAAAAATGTGTAATAAAGACTTTTTCAAGTACATTCATAGCAAAAAACCTGTGACAGAGTCAGTTGGACCATTAAATGATAGAGGCATAAAAGGGACACTAAGAGGGGACAAGGCCATAGCGAAGAGACTGAATGAATTCTTTGCTTTGGTCTTTACTGAGGAAGATGTGGGGATATTACCCATGACTGAAATGATATTTAAAGGTGATGCCGCATAAGATTTGAAAGAAATATTGATATACTGGGAAGATGTATTACAACTATTTGATAAACTGAAGAGTAGCAACTCACCTGGACTGGATGGTATACATCCAAGAGAGTTGAAAGAACTGAAATATGAGGTTGCAGACCTACTATTAGTAATCGTTGAACTATCATTAAAATCATCTGTAATACTCGAAGACTGGAGGAATGGCAATGTAACGCCAATTTTTAAAAAGGGTTCCAGGGGTGATCTAGGATACTACAGACTGGTGAGCCTGATGTCAGTACCAGTAAAAATTGTAGAAACCATTATAAAGAACAAAATTGCTGAACATGTAGATGGTCATGGCTTAATGGAAGACAGCCAACGTCGCTTTAGCTAAGGAAGGTCTTGTCTTACTAATTTGTTATGTTGTTTTGAAGGCGTGAATAAATAGGCAGACAAAGGTGAGTCAGTTGATATAGTATATCTGGACTTGCAAAAAGACTTTGACAAAGTCCCTCATCAGAGACTTTTGGCAAAATTAAAAAGTCATGGGATAGGAGACAGTGTACTATTGTGGATCAGGAACTGGTTAAAAGACAGAAAGCAGAGGGTAGGGATAAATGGCCAATTTTCCCAATGGAGAAAGGTGAATAGTGGAGTACCCCAGGGATCTGTGCTGGGTCCGCTGCTTTTTAATGAGTGAGGTAATCAAATTTGCAGATGACACAAAATTATTCAAAGTTGTTAAAACCCATCAAGACTGTGAAAAATTGCAAGAGGCCTTGATAAATTGGAAAACTGGGTATCCAAATGGCAGATGAAATTTAATATGGACAAGTGCAAAGTTATGCACCTAGGAAAGAACAAACCAAACTATGATTACACGATGCAAGGTTTCACATTATGCACCACCACTCAGGAAAAAGATTTAGGCGTCATCGAGGATAACATGTTGAAACCCTCCTCCCAATGTGCAACGACAGTCAAGAGAGCAAATAGAATGCGAGGTATCATAAGGAAAGGAATGGAGAATAAAACAAAGGATATTATAATGCCTCTGTATTGTTCCATGGTGTGACCGCAATTCTGGTCACCGTATCTTAAAAAGGATATAGCATTATTAAAAAAGGTACAGAGAAGAGCCACCAAAATGGTAAAGCGGATAGAAGGATACCCCTATGAAGAGAGGCTAAAAAGATTAGGGCTCTTCAACTTGGAAAAGAGACAGCTGAGGGGAGATATGATAGAGGTCTATAAATTAATGAATGGAGTGAAACGGGTAAATGTAGACTGATTGTTTACGTCATCAGAATATAGAAAGACTAGAGGACATGCAATGAAGCTACAGGGTATCCTATTTAAAACTAATAAGAGACAATATTTTTTTTACTCATCGTGTGTAATAAAAGCTGTTAGTGTAGCCGGGTTTGAAAAAGGTTTGTACAAGTTCCTGGAGGAAAGGTCCATAAACCATTATTAAAGGGGACCTGGGATATCCACTGCTTGCCCCAGTATAAGCATTATGGAACATGTGTCTTTTGGGGAAACTGCTAGGAACTTGTGACTAGATTGACCACTGATTGTTGTTGTTAGTGAAATGGTCGGAATCAGATATATATATATTTTTTTTAAGATATTGAGTTCTGTGGGTGAATGTCCTAATTCTACTCTGCACCTATTGTTGAGGGAGGGGGTTCTGTGGATGCAAAATATATGTTCAAAAAGAAAAAAGCAAGAACCATAATGCAGTTTATAACAACAAAATAAAACTGAGTTGTATTTTGGTGTTGGAAATGGTGCTGCGGTTCCCGCTCTTTCTTTTAGTTCTTTGGTGTGCAAACATCTTGCATTTCCCCTACATTATCTAATTGGCTTTTTGGTTTGGTTCAGTCCCTGACTGGAGTTTTCAGAAAGATTCCCCTCCCCCCCCCCCACTCCAGGGTGGGGTGCCATCTTATCTCTTGCCTCAGGCAGCAGATTGCCTTGAGCTGCCCCTGCCTGCACCCCCATTTCTTACAGCTTTAAACACCAAACACAAAACCTTAAATCAAATGCAATATTTAAACCATTGATCTTGATCCTAGAATCTCACTTTAAGTAATATTCAGATTTAAACAGTTTTTCTCCATCCATACACATACAGCTTGCATACAGCTCATTAATGTACCCAAAGACTGAGAGCGCAAGCTATGCTGTATTTTTGTCTGCTTTAACATACTAATCTTTCTCCTTTTGCTCTTTCCTGTATTTTGTCTGTACCTAATCTAATCTAATCTAAAATATACTTCTATACCACTACATTCCCAATTTCTTGGATCAGTGTGGTTTACAATAAAAAAAGATCTATAAATACATTTAATATAAGATTAGGAAGAAATGACCAAAGTGAATTTTAAGAGAGTAACCAAGTTTTCAACTTCTTTCTAAATAGCATAACTGATTATATTTCTTTTAATTCCATAGGAAGCTTAGACCATAGTTTGGCTGTTTTATAAACCAGGTTCAAAAATAAACTTCTTATTATTATTAATTCCCTTATTTGATGGAAAAAAGAGGGTTTGAGCCTCCTGCAACCATTTGGACTTAACCATCAACAACGGAAGAAAGAGATCCGAAACGTGAACTGGCACTAGATCATGAAAAACTTTGAATAACAACATAAATAGAAATCCAAGGGAAATGTACACGATAGGGGGAGAGAGGTTGGTGTGCACGGACCAGGAGAAGGATCTTGGTGTGATTATTTCTGAGGATCTCAAGGTGGCAAAACTGCGACAAGGCAGTGGCAAACGCCAGGAGGATGTTGGGTTGCATACAAAGAGGAATTACCTACAGAAAGGAAGAGGTAATAATGCCACTGTATAAGTCACTGGTGAGGCCTCGCTTGGAATACTGTGTTCTGTTTTGGAGACCATATCTCACAAAGGATGTAATAAAACTGGAAATAGTTCAGAGGAAGGCGACCAAAATGATTTGGAGCCTGCGTCAGAAGCCTTATGAGAAGAGACTTGAAGACCTAAATATGTACACTCTGGAGGAGAGGAGGGACAGGGGAGATATGAGTCAGACCTCTAAATACTTAAAGAGTATTAATGTACAAACAAACCTCTTCCAAAGACGAGGAATCTGTAAAACTAGAGGGCATAATATGAAGCTTCAAGGGGGGTAAATTGAAAGGCAATGTAATGTCAGGAAATACTTTTTCACTGAAAGGGTGGTGGATGCTTGGAATGCCCTCCCGATAGCAGTGGTGGGGGCAAATACAGTGACAGAATTCAAAATAGCATGGGACAGACACAGCGGATCCCTTTACAGGAACAGGATAAAAACAAAATAAACTTAAATATCTAATTTCTCAACAAACAGGGGTGCCTTACACGGAGCGGTGGGTTCACCCCTAAACAAAGAGATGGGAAGGGGTGACCTGCATGGAGCAGCAGGTGCACCTACTCGTGCCACCTTGATGGGCAGACTAGATGGACCATACTGGTCTTTATCAGCCGCCATTTACTATGTTACTATGTAAAATAAACCCATCCAGATTTTCTAAGCCAATGTAGTCTATTAAATAAAGGAGTGACTGCCGAATATTTAGAGACAGCAAAAATTAACCTAGCTGCCGTATTTTGACATAATTGTAATCTTTTTATCTGGGAACAATTTATCAAGACTAAATTACCATAATCTAAAAAACCCAACACCATACTCTGTATTAAAACACAAAAATATTCTGGAGCAAAAAAGGTTGAAGTAGTTGTCTCATCTTAAAGGACAAAGTTGTCTCATCTTAAAAAAAGATTTTGAAATCATTGAGTTAGCATGCGATTCCAAAGTTAAATATTCATTCAATAGTATCCCTAAAACTCAAATGAAATCTTTGAATAAAATCTCCCAGGTGATGCATATACAAAAGAAACATAATGATGAATCAAAAAATCCCTGCAGAACCTCTTCCTTTTCATATGACATACACACCCCAAGCAATACTACCTATGATCTCTCAGTAAACCATGATCTGAACCACCAGAAAGCCTATCTCTATCAACCATTGTAATATCACTTTATAGTAAACCATTTCAAAAGCATCAATAAGGACCTAAAAGCAGGGCGCCCAAAGGTGAGTCATATGTGGAGACTCATTATGGGGCCTCATTTGCATACATATTTGCATAATGTTAATGTGCACTAACTTTTAGTGAACATGCCTCTTATTGAGTGTCTGGATAAAGAAAGACTACCAGATTTCTGCATTACGATACTCCAGTGCCAACTGCCAGGCACATTAATAACTACTATAAACACTGACCATTTAGAACCCATAGTAAACTTGCCATATCATAACAGCACTATCAGGACTCACAAAGCACCAAACCCTACCTATCAAAAGGCAACACTGCAAATGTTAAATCAATACATCTCAGAGAATATCAATACATCTCCTACTGGGGAAAGAGAACAAGTGGCACTGTCAAATAGAAACTATGGTGTCTATTCTATCGGGATGTCCATGCCCGCTATTCGGCCCCCTTGCCATCCCTGGCTAAGCCTCCACATATGAACAAAGAGTTTATATGGGGAGGCTTAGGTGCGGTCAAGAGGGGGCATTGTGGAGGTGGAATTAGGGCAGGCAGTGACCCCGGACATACAGCGCCAATTCTAAAGTCGGCCCTACACGTCCAGGACCAGCAGACTGGATGGGGGACTTATTCCACCTCGGAGGTGAAATAATTCCCCCTAGACATTGGAGGATAGGATAGCCCAGCCAACAATGAAAAGGTGAGGGCATGCAGGAGATTCCTCTTGGGGTCGGGCTGCAGGGAAAGGAGAAATTAGTCGGCGGCCGGGGATCGCCCCTCCTGAATGACATGATAATACAATCGGATGCCATGACCCCACGGCTCCATTCAGAAGCCTGTCTGAGTTAGCAGGGCAGGGGTCTGTACGTGCAGGCTAATGGGAATCAGGTCCTGGCCTGCATGTACAGGCCTAGATGCGATTCTCATCACGTGGGGGCTAGACGTGCTATGCGGGATCAGAATCACATCTACTTCTGTGCATCTGGTTCCGACTGGACGCACAGAGGCCGGGATGCACAGTACAAAATGTGCCTCAACATGATTAGAATACCTCATCCGGTTAAACATACAGAACATAGACCGTCACCAAACAAAGAACAAGGGATTAAAATTTAGAAATAGGAAGAAAATAATTAAACTGGGAACCCCAAAAGTCAAACTTGGAATGTACAGCAACACTGGAGAAATAAAACTATAAATTAATTTCCTCGTACTAAAAATGCAAAGACATTAGCGATGCACATTTCACAGGGCTGATATACTCCAGTTAATAAATTCAAAATAAAAAAGTATTTTTCTACCTTTTGTTGTTTAGGCATTTCATTTATCAGTTGCAATTGCTCCAGTCACTTTCTTCTGTTTTCTTGGGGGTATGTTTACTAAACCGTCTTAATGCTACCGGCGTTAGTTGCAGTCTTACTGTGATGAATGCCATATAAGGTAGTGGGCGTTCCAGTCTTAAGGTAGCATTTCGGGTTATCGTGCGATAAAGTCCGTTATCGCTTGATAGAGGGAGCCGTGGCACGTTAACATGCGTTAGCCTTAATTAGGCGCGCTGACCTGCAATCACAGCAACAGAGGTGTAGCACACTGGTTAATACATTGACTGCTGATACAGTGATCATGAGCTTGATCCCCCAGTGGGCTCAGTTAAAAGACTGTCTGAGACAATCCCTTTTCCTACCTGTAACAGTCAGACACATCCCAACAATTTGCACTGCCAGCCAAAAAAGCCTCACCCCTGTGTCGCAACCTAATGCACCTTTTAGGGCACACCATTAGGCACATCATAAAGCACCACGTCATCCAAGGCAGGTCATAATGTTCCCCAAAGGGCAGCAGGAAAGGTTGGCAGCATATAAGGCACCCCATAAGCTGGCCAAACCTAAGGTGCTGCGAAAGATGCCCCAGGGATGCCAAGGTGACCAAGGAGATGGTGCCCAGGGGCACAAAGGTGCCCCAAAGTCACAAGCATGAAATGTATGGCTCAAACACAGATGTAACCATAACACTGCACAGAGCACCAAGGAAAGACAATGAACAAGTGATGGAAGGAAGTAGATGATGGAGCTCATGGACCAGCCAAATCTGCGTGCAGCCCATGTGGCAGCAGGTAAAGTGGACAAACATATCGGGGGCAGCTGTACCGATGTACAGGGTGATGGTAATGTACAGTGCAACTATGACAGTCTGTGGCAGAGGATGGGGATACGTGTCCACCAGAGGAAGTAGAGGTGGCAGAATAAGTGAAATGACAGGAGGACAGAGGAGAGCAGTGCCATGCAGAGCAGACACAGGAGAGGCAAGCATAAAGAGCCACAATGCAGAGAAGTGTGCCAGTGCAGGACATGGGGTAGCAGCCTGCACATTAGGGCAGGACACCACACAGCTGGCACACACACATAGACGGACAGATGGATGGATGGCAACAGTGATGAGGGTTTAATGTGGTGGCAGCACAGATCTGCGGCAGGGTATAATGTGGCAGCAGCACAGATCTGCACAGATATGACTGTTACACGAGTGATGAGGGTATAATGTGGCGGCAGCACAGATCTGCGGCAGGGTATAATGTGGCGGCAGCACAGATCTGCACAGATATGACTGTTACACGAATGAAAAGTAGCTGTGTAGGACAGCCATAAAAAAAAATTAAAGGGGAAAAGAGAGGAACTGAACCCATGACCTCTGCTACGGTAGTCATTGCATTAACCATTGTGCTACATCACTATGGGGGTTAGCATACCAATGGCTGGCTTCAGAAAGAGTGCACATCACCATAAAACTGTCTGCTGAGTGTGATAAGGAAGCTTATCATAGCTCAGGAAGGAGCTATAGAAAAGGTGAAGTGACTCTGAACAAGCAACCTGTCAGTTCTGGTAGAAATAAGAAAACAGAATTTTCCCATAAAAGACTACCAGTCCCAGAATGCACCAGGTTTCCAACAGCCATTAGAGGAGCTGAAGTGGGGAAACGTGTGTTCAATCAGGAGGGCTATGAGGTAATCCCTAAGCACTCATCTCAAAGGGCAGGGCCTGATTCAGCACAGCTGCGCTGTGTTAGGGAGGAGCACTCATCTAAGCAGAATAAAGGTAGAGTTTATTCTACAGAGAATCAGCTTGAGCTTGATCATCTTCATCATCAGGAGGATCATCAGAAGCAGAAGCCAAACCGGACGGACAGAGAGGGAAAGAAACCCTTTGGAAGAAAGAGGAGAAAAGCCTTTGAGAGGTCTAGAAGAGTCCAGAGCAGTACGTAGACTGGGAGGCATTCCAAGGGCCAGCATACACCATTGGACTGGGGAAAGCCTGAGGAATGGTGCTGCAGAGCTAGGAATCTCCAGACAGTACCTGTGAGGGAGACGGCTGCACGTGGAAGGGACCCTAAGACCCGTGCCAGAAGGTATGTGAAGAGAGATCCAGTGTCCAGGGATCTGGATTGGAAGGCTGGACATAAAAACTGGACTACATACTGGCCAGGCTATATAGAGAGGAACTCTAACAGCAATGGAAGCTCAGGTATGAACACTGATCTATGCCCTAGCTATAACCTTGAAAGACAGCAGGGAAACAAGTATTCTCCTGAAAGTGCTCCATTGGGAGATTTATCTGTGCCAATCCATGATATTGAACCCATGCTTGTTGAAGAAGAGGGGGTGATAGCAGATGAAGAATCTGTTTACATGGACTGCTCTCTGTCTAAACTCCTTTGGTGATTTTCTGTTATAAAGTACAGCAACCATCACAAAGAAATACAAACTTGTTCTTTAATATACTCAGAAAAGCTCCTGAGTAAGATTTTTAGCCACGCAGTAGAAAGCAAGCCAGCTAAGGGGTTTCAGCTGGATAACTGCTAGCAATTCAGCCGTACCTAATTGCTTGTGAGCTCTAAGTGAATCACTTCTGAATCTATGTGGGAAGATATAAGAAGTTAACCTCTAAAGAACAGTTTTTCTCTTCTTTGTGGCTTTTTGTTTGTTGTTTGATACATGCTAAGAGAATATTAGCTAAAGCCTACAGAAAAGACCAGTTTGTTGCCAACCAGATCTTATTTCTTTTGCTTTGATTGCCTGACAAGTTCAAATGTTGTTTTCCTTATTTTGTTTTTCCAAGTTTAACACTGAAAGCAAGTAACCTGATTTATGTGCTACCAAGCATATCTGTGTTGGGAGAAATAACCCCATAAATAAATATCTTATTGGCTTTACCCAAAAGCACAACTAATTATTGTGAGCAGCTGTGTCTGGTGTGAATGAACTGCATTGCCCACAATCCCTTGCAAATCATATAGATATATGCACTTGCCAAGACTGTGAAGATTCTCACCCAGGCAGCCGTCTGACACTGAGCTACCAGGATAAGATAGAACCAACAGTACCCATAATGCAATTCACATGCAGAACAGCAGTCTACATCTGCTCACCAGATGGGGTATGTACCTCTACAGCACATCAGTTTGGTAGGGGGGAATGACTGTGCATGTTACTGGCACAGGTATCCACAGGCCTGGCCAATGTGCATGTTCTGTACTCACTCTGACTGTGAGGTGGAGTGGCCAGCATCAGGTCTACAGTACCCGGGTTGGTTGAGGTGGGCTGTGCTGCAGGACTCCATCAGTGCCAGTTTGTGACAGGGATTTTTTTTTTTTTGTCGATACTTTTAGGAGGTCTCTGTGTTCATTTGTAATTGCCAGTCATGTCTGGCCCTTGTGGACCATTATGCACACAACATAATGCATATCCACTGTGCTTGCTATAGTCACCTGTTTAGGGAGCAGGGGTGTGTCAGGGCTCACATGGCAACAATGTACTTAGCAAACTGCCCTCTCTGGGTCAGGGTGGGGGGGACATGATCTGCCCCCAACAAACCCACACTCTCACCCTTTGCAAGGGGGGCAGTGGAGGTACATGAGGACAGGCTGTGGGGCCAGCAACCCCAGTCCTGGTGGCAAACAGACAGCTGCTGAAGATCTGCACTTGGGACAGGGCCACTGGCAGACAGATAGTGGGCCCAGTCAGCTTAGCTGCACTCCACTATGATCTGACATTCACCAGCAGAGGGCAGTCAGTGTGCACCTGCTGTACCCTGCAAGGTGGTGCAGCCATACAGATGCTAACTGCAGACAGTCTGCTAGCTAGTACATGTTCTTGGAAGAACTGTGTGCACCCAAAACTGGGATGTCAGCGCACACACACACACACACACACACACACACACACACACACACACCACACTATATCAGTGATTGGACCCCAGAAAAAAGAACCCATAAAGATCACTTGAGAGAAATACTGAATAGCACTATGGGGGAACGGACTGAGCGACCTCCCAGCATGACATGCTGTGGCCACCCTGTCCATGCAGGTGATGGTCAGGCACTACAGTGTCCCAGCCATTGCCCTATACCCTGTGCAGATGCATCCTGCCCATGTTACCCTGTCCAGGCCATACTCACAGTACCTTGCTCCTCATTATGCACATTGGCAGGCTAACACTGGAAACAGTGCAAACAATGTGGGCTCAGTAAGGTGTAGGCAGCCACAACACACTGGATAGACAGAAACACACTCCCACATCTATGCCAGCATTGTGCAAATTTAGAGGTTTGTGGCAGCCCTGGCCGCCACACCAGTCCTGGGCAAAGTGTGGGCATTGCTATGGTACTCAATACTGTTAGGGTCACTCCCCAGGGTGGTAAACACTGTCAGAATCAATAACTGAAACAAACTCCACAGATATCAGAAAGGTTGCTATGATGAATCTCTATCAACAAATTGTGTTTAACTTGGGATTCGTTAGCTGACATTAATCATGGCAACATTTTGATATATGTGGAACGTGCTCCCAGGTTTAGGACCGCATTGCTAAGGTATGCAGGTGCCAGTATTGGGAGATTCTGCTCTGCGCAGGGCCCAACAGCCTGACTCTCATGAGGCTTTGGATAGTGGAGCCTGTGGGTGTGGGTGTTTATACCCTGTTGGCCGCTGCTCTAGGGCAGAGGTCCCAACTCCAGTTCTGGTGGGCCAAACACTGTTCAGGTTTTCATGCTGTCTCTAATGAATATGCATGAGATACATTTGCATACAATGGGGGTGATGCATGCAAATGCAACACAGGCATATTTATTAGGGACAGCATGAAACCTGAATGGTGTTTGGCCCTGCAGGACTGCAGTTGGGAAACTCTGCTCTAGGGATTGCACATGTTTATGGTGTCTGTGCTCTGTAGGGTGACATATAGGTGTTTATGGCATGTTTCATTTCTTTGCAAGAAAGGTTCTGTCTTTATTACCACGGTTTACTACTGCATAACATATGGGGACATGGTTTGCAGGGGCCACAGCTGGGACTTGAACCTGTGAACCTCTGCCCCTGAACACACTGGCTGTGTGTACTGCACCACACTGTTGCCACAGAGGCAGATCATTCCCTGGGGATACCATGACTGTATGTCAGACAGATCTTGTCTGTTGTAGTGCATGGCACACACCTAAACGGGGCTTGGCCGTGGTCTGCTGTGAGCAGCTGCCACAACCCCCTCCACCACCAGCACCCCTCCACCACCATGCTGACATGCCCTTATGCCAGTGGTGCTGGTGGTGTGCAGTCCCAGGCCAGCCAGTGTGCCAGTAGGAAGCTGCCTATGGTGTGGGTTCTCGGGTGGGGGTGCCTACATGGACATGCACGCTTCCCCCCGGCACCACCTGCCAATGTTCTGTGCCCTTGGGGGTACCTGCTGGGTAATATCCCCTGGGACACTGTGGGGAATACACTCCTGCCCTTGTTGGACCCTCGTCAGTTGCTATCTTGCTGCTTTACAGTTTCAGCATGCCTATGTGCCACCTAGGCATCTGCCTAGTCCGCAATGTGCCCCAGCGGGACCACAGCATGTGCCGCCTGCAGCCCTCTGTATCCCATTTCCAGCATCAGTACAGTTGCCTTGTCCTGCGTGCCCACTCTGCTGTTGCTGCACATTTGCACACCATAACAAACCTGCCCAATATAAATGGCAAACACCCTGATCATCGGTATTTCAATGTGGGATCATTCACTTTGTTTGGGGACTGAGAATAGACCTTTCCAAACATGATATCTTCTTTTTTATGCTTTGTCAGTAGTGTTGCTTTATGTTTCTCATTAATATCACTATTGGCCAGCTTGGTTATTGGGATTTCAAATGTGGTTCTGGTCATTTTATCTGTTTCTTTGCTTTTTTGGCTCCTGCACATGTATCACTACTATCACGTTTTGGGTTTCCCTGCCTTTGCTGTACATTGCTGACTGAAATGGTTTCTCTGACCTGCAAATGTGCCTAGCGCCAGGTTTTCACTGGTGCTAATTTTCTGAGCTTCATTTCATAGCATTAGTGTGCAAGGAACCACTCCACACCCACTCTCCACCCATTGAACCCTTCTCTCCGCCCCTGGGGAGCCTTCGTCCGCCCTCTGGGGGCCTTGCTCCATCCTCGGTGTACCTTACCGCCGCAGCAGACGTTATCGCGCGATATGTGACGTTAACATCACATATCGCGTGATAATGTCACAGCTGCGACGTTAGCACCATTTAGTAAACATACCCCTTAGTGTCTTCTGCTAACTCTCCATTTTCTGTTGTCCATTTGTCCTTTCTTCTCTCTTCTAGGTTTTTTTTTTCCATTCTCTCTCTACATCTGCTTTAACATACTGATATTTCCTTTAGCTCTTTCCTCTATTTCTTTCTTTATTCCTTTTTCATCCACTCAAATTTCACTCTTCCATCCTCAAGCCCCACTTACTCTCCCAATATCTGGCCAATCATAGATTTTTCTTCCCTCCCATACAAAATATCTTTTCCCCTCTGCATTCTTACTCCCCCAGCCCCATCCTCTTTCAGTCCTCCCCCAACATCAGTTTCCTCCTAATTCCATCCCCACACAGCATCCATTCCCTTCTAGTCCCATTCTCCCATCCCCCCGCATTAGCCAATTTCCAGTCCTAGCCCCCCCATCAGCCCATTTCCAATCCTAGTCTTCCCATTAGACATTTCCAGCTCTATCCTAGCCCATTAGCCCATCTTCAGTGCTAGCCCCCATCAGCCATTTCTAGTCTTATCCTAGCCCCCCATCAGCCCATTTCCAGTCCAAGCCCCCCTCATCAGCCCAATTCCAATCCTAGCCCCCATCTGCCATTTCAAGTCCTATCCTAACACCCCCATCAGCCCATTTCCAGTCAAAGCCCCCCCCCCTTTTAGCCCATTTCCAGTCCTAGCCCCCCATCATTCCATTTCCACTACTTTCCTAGGCCCCTTTCATCCCATTTTCAGTCCAAGCCCCCCAATCAGGCCATTTCCAATTCAAGCCCCCCATCAGCCATTCCTAGTCCTACCCTAGCCCCCATCAATATATTTCCAGTCCTAGCCTCCCTATCAGCCATTTCCAGTCATAGCTCCCCCATCAGCCATTTACAGTCCTATCTTAACCCCCCATTAGCTGACTTCCAATCCTACCCCATCAGTCATTTCTAGTCCAGGCCACCCCCCCCCCCCAACAGTCCATTTCCAAGCCTAGCCCCATCAGCCATTTCCAGTCCTATCCTAGCCCCCATCAGCCATTTCCAGTCCTATCCTACCACCCTCATCAGTCCAGTTCCAGCCCTAGCCCCCATCAGCCATTTCCAGTCCAGTCCTAGTCCCCCATCAGCACACTTCCAATCATAGCCCCCCATCAGCCATTTCCACTCCTATTCTAGCCTCCCATTAGCCCAGTTCAAATCCTAGCACCTCCATCAGTCATTTCCAATCCTATCCTAGCCCCCCATCAGTCCATTTCTAGTCCTCGCCCTCCCCCTCCCATCAGCCTATGTCTATCCTAGCCCCCCATCAGCCATTTCCACTCCTATCCCAGCGCCCCAACAGCCCATTTCTAGTCCTAGCCCCCCATCAGCCCATTTCCAATCATAGCCCCCATCAGCCATTTCCAGTTCTAGCCCCCCATGAGCCCATTTCCAGTCCTTTCCTAGCCACCTCAACCCCCCCCCCCCCCTCCAAAGAGCCCCTCACTTGTCTGACCATCTTCAGAGGGAGTCAGGGAGGCCTGAAGCCCTGGCTCACCTCTGCACAGATGCCAGAGTGAAGAGCAGTGTGTTCCTTCACTCCAGCAACTGTATTCTCATGAAGCCTGGCACTCAGCGTTCTTCACAAGAACACAGCTGCCAGAGTGAAGGAATATGCTGCTCTTCACTCCGGCTGCTGTGCAGAGATGAGCCAGGGCCTCGGGTCTTCCCAGCTCCCTCTGAATCTGGTCCTGCAAACTGATCATGTGTGGAATGCAGTTGCCATGGGGCCCTGTCCAGCAACATTCTCACCAAATGGAGTGGCTAGCCCTGTCTTCAAGACTAATGAACTTTTATCCAACTCTACTAAATGATCGTTCTTCAGCTATATCAAGATTGTCTTTGTTCTGTGTCCTTTCCTAAAGCCTGACTGGAGCAGGTTCACAGTACCACAAAGCTCAACATGCTCTTGCAGCTGACTCAACACTTTATTTTCCATCAATTTTCTGAGATAAGGAAAATTGTATTATGAATGATGGAAAACAGTTTATATGACAGCATTAGATCACATGCAGAAAGAAGCTTTTTACAGCAATTAAAACATAGTGCAGTAGCAGAGAAAGATGGGACCCAATATCTCTTACGTGAACAAAAGTGGCTATACCATCATACTCTTTGATGACTGGAATCCCTAAAGTTGTCTCTTTAGAAGGAGGATGTACTCCTTTACATATTATGTGAGTATTCCAAAGTTCTACATAGTAACATAGTATATGATGACAGATAAAGACCAGTATAGTCCATTTAGTCAGTCCAGCAAGGTGGCAAGAGTAGGTGCACCTGCCGCTCAGTGCAGGTCACCCCTCCCCATGTCTTTGTTTAGGGATATACCCACCGCTCCATGTAGGTCACCCCTTTTTGTTGAGCTATAACAGAGAGTTATGTTTATTTTGATTTTATCCTGTTGCTATAAAGGGATCAACTGTGTTAATCCCATGCCATTTTGAATTCTGTCACTGTATTTGCTCCCATCGGGAGGGCATTCCAAGTATCCACCACCCTTTCAGTGAAAAAGTATTTTCTGACAATGCCTTTCAGTTTACCCACTTGCAGCGTCATGTTATGCCCTCTAGTCTTACAACACACAGCACAGATTGATGCTAGGAGCAGAGACTGAAAACAAGAGCAACAGCAGCTACTCCAAGTGAACTAGGGAATGAGGAAAAATAACCAAAAGGTCATGCTGTAAGGAACTGAGAAGGGATATAAGGAAGAAGAAAGAAAATAGGATAAGCCTGTATAGTATACCTGAAAGGTAATAATTAAAAGCTTGAAATAAATGTGATATTGAACCAGGCAAAGAGCGGAGGGCACAAAGCCATGGCCACACTGAAAAGGATATTTTATTGAGGACCTAACTAAAAATGTTTTGGCATTAAGCCTTTATCGGGGGTCAAAAAAGCATAACAGAAATAGTGTAGAGCCCGTCCCAAAAGGAACAGTGCAATATCACTCTCTAATTTTCTGTGTATATAGTGCAGTCCTCTCTTGTAAACAGCATAAGACCTAAAGAGGTTGATTCACAATCACCTCCTGATATTAGTCATTGTTTATAAATCCCTCTTTTCCCATGGGCAAAGACCAGAGAGAAAGTAGGATCCTTGGTTCTGAGGAAGTGGATACCTTGCGCAGGAGAAGGGCCCTTTTTAACTTTACAAATCAGGAGGAAGGGAGGAGTTTGTGGGGGACAGGAAACAGGAAATACAAAGATTCATGAGAGACTGAAGGAGAGAAAGAGGCAGAGCCTTGGGATTTGGAAACGGAGGGTTCTGCAGAGCCCATGGAAATAGAGGCAATTGAACCAAACCTACTGGATAATAACAATCCATCAATCCTAACAGAGGACAGTGAGATGCAGATAAGTGAAAAGGAACCCCTTTTGGTTTTGAAATTCTTCTACAGCTTCTATGAGGAAAGGAGGGTTGACTGTTTGGTTGTATCATGTTTTGTGCAGTTTGCTTTTGGGCAGTGTGGGAGGGCCAGTGTGAAGGGACAGCACTGAGGGAGGTGTTGCTTCCACAGCCTAGGGACTACCAGAAGACCCTGGCTGAAGCTTTTCTTTTGAGAGTTTTTGGACTATAAATAATTAAGAGACTAAGGGGCATGTTTACTAAAAACCGCTATTTTGCGCGGCGCAAAATAGCACACTAAAAGCAGCACTTAAGTGCTCTTAAGCGCCCCGCAAACGTGCGTCGAACCCCCGCACACGTGCGCGTCACACTAACGAGCCCCGCACAAGTACGGGCCCGTAAATGTCCGATAGAGGCGTGGAAAGGCCTACGGAGGGCGGAGGAAGGCCCCGGAGGGGCGGAGAGACGGGGTTAATGGGCGGGGAAGGGGAGGGGAGAGGCCCCTCGCACAGTTGTGGGGCCGAATTTACATTGCAAAAATAGCGCGAGTGAACCACTCGCGGTAGAGGGGATTTAAAGGGAAGAGAAACCATTTCCGTCAGCAATGTACAGCACAACCGGGGAAACCTGCAAAACGTGAGCAGTGTGATACATGTGCACAGCACAAAAGTGCAATTAAAAATAGAAAATGACCACCACAAAAATATTAAAAATAGTAATTCAGTTGGGGAACAGTTATAGTGATGGGCAAAACTAGAAAACACACCCAGGAAAGCTCCAAAAAAAATGATTTATGGAAAGGTGTACGGAGCGGAGACTCGTCCAAAAAACATTTCCCTTTTTCTGGAGCTGTCCTGGGAGTGTTTTCCATGTTTGCCCATTAATATCACTGTAGCCCAGCTTGGTTATATTTTATCCCCCTTTTCCCGTGGTCATCTGTGGGCTTTACTTGCACGTTTGTCACCAGACAGGGTGAAGGAGCCCACAGTAGAAATGCACAGAGCAGGCTTTGCCACTCCATCCTGCCATGTTACTATCTCCAGGGACTGCACTGTCCCTGTGGCCACAGTGTGGTGCAGCAGACAGAGCCAGTACCTCTAGGACCAGAGGGTCAGAGGTTCAAATCCCAGCTGGGGCACCTTCCAGCCCTGTCCATATATTTTACCCACCACTGAACAACGATAGCACACACACCCCTGTCTTGCAGGGAACATAGGCATGGGGAGATCACCCATATTTTACCCAACACCACACACACACACTACAACAATGGGCAATACCTACAGCCAAGTCGCCCAAATGCAGTCCCGTACTGACACATTGCAATCAGGTCATCTGCTTTCTCTGAGAGAAGCTCATGCCAGCATGTTGGCGGACGAGTACATGTGGTGCAGGGGGCAGTGGCCGCTAGCCACGGAAGACAGAGGCCTAGCCATGTGCAGGCTGGCACAGTCCACAGCAACAGACAGGCCCTGCCGGATCCACAGTCATGGACTAACCAGGGAATTCAGCCAATCTGTGGCTACACAGTGGTGCAGTGCACACAGATAGTGCATGCAAGAGCAGAAGGTCACAGGTTCAAAGACCAGCTGGGGCTACTGCCAATCCTGCCCACATATTTTCCCCACAAATAAACAGCGACAGTAAGGACACACCTTTCGTGACGAGGACATATGCAATGATAATACATCTATCTTTTACCCCACTGAGCACAGACACCATGAACAGGGGCAGAACCTACAGCAGAATCCCCCAAATGCAGTCCTGGTGGGCCACACACCAGTCAGGTTCCATGCTGCCACTCATACAAATGCCTGTGCTGTATATCTATGCACCACCCCCACGGCATGTAGATGTAGCACATGCATATTCATGAGGGACAGCAGGAAGACCCGAACAGTGGGATGCAAAACTGGACTGGAGTGGGGAAGCGCTGCCGTAAAGCAGCAGCCAACAGGGGCAGACACACCCACACCCACACCCACAGGCCCCATTGGCCAATGTCTCCTGTAGAGGCAGAACATTGGAACCTGCGTGCATCTCCCAATACCAGCACCTGCATACCTTAGCAATGTCACCCTACACCTGAGGTTCACAGCTCTGAAACGTTTGCTAAGAGTACAGGCTGATAGATATCCCTACGTTACGCACATACTGCTAGTTGACCCCATCCGAACAATCTGTTTGGTGTCTGCGGTGCGTGCTCCAGGCCTGGCCTCTGACGGTGTTCACCACCCTGGGGAGTGACCCCCAGCAGTACTGCGTACCATATCCATGCCTGTGCCGTGCCCAGGACCGGTGTGGTGGGCAAGGCTAATCACCCCCTCAATAGTAGCACAATGCTGGCATAGGTGTGGGAGTGTGTGTCTGTCTATACAGTGTGTGTTGGCTGCAAACACCTTCCCCAACCCACACTGCCAGCACTACTGCCAGTATTGGCCTGCCAATGTGCATAATGAGCAGCAAGGTACCATGGGTATAGGTCAGACATGGTGGGCTGGCCAGGATGCATCTGCACAGGGCATAGGGCACTGGCTGTGACATTGTAGTGCCTGGCCACCACCTACACAGACAGGGTGACCTCTGTATGTGCTGCTGGGGGAGCACTCTCACCCTGAGTGTGCAGTGATGACAGCATGGCTAGGCACCCCCCTAGTGCTGTATTGTGTTTCTCTCTTGTGATTTATATGGGTTTCCTGTTGGGGCCTCCTCACAGAACTCTCTGCTTGTGTGTGCTGCCACCCCAGTTTTGGGTGCATGCATTTCCATCAGGGCTAACCAGTAGACTGTTCACAGCTGGTATGTGTCTTGATGGAGTGCCTTGCAGGGTGCAGGGCTGATGGCTTGCTGCAGGAGAATATCAGATAGTGCTGGGGTGCATCTTTGGATATCCAGGCCTAAAGTCTGTCTGATATTGTGTTATGGATGTGTGTGGAGCTGCTTGGACTGCTCTGTAGGGTGTCTGTTCCCCAGCAGGACTGGGGTTTGATGGTCCACTCTACTGCCATTGGTGCAGGGTAGGATGGGGATCTGTTGGTGGAGGGCCCTGTTTGCCACCCAGGGGGGGTAGTACCATGCCACCTAGGGGGTCCATGGGGGTTTCCACTAACTGAGACAGACAGATATCCAAGATGTTTCTGCAGCACCTTCCTATCTCACAGGTTAGTACTGTTTTGGAGCTCTGTCATGGCCTCATTCAGCCATGGCTGGTGTTGTGGACCTGGTCCTGGGCGCCACATCACACCCTCAGGGTGAGCACAGTACCCGCACAATGTGACGGTGTGTAGCTACTCTTTGCTGGTAGTCCACCCGCTCAGGACCCCCTACCAGGCCGAGGTGCTGTGTGGGTGCACACGGACAATTCCCCCTACCAGGCCGGGTAGCTGTTGGGGTGCATTCCCCATCTTGTGTGCATCTGTGGACAGCTGATTTGCATGTGCAGTGCATCATGGGTACGGGTGGCCTAACCCTATCTTGTTTACAACAGCAGACTGTCTGTGAGGTGACATGCAGGCTCTCTGCAGCCAGCCAGGGGCTTGTTGACAGCTATAGGGCTGTAGCCCAATGGTTATGTCACTACCTTTGCAGCCAGAGGTCATGGGTTCAAGCCCACTGTGGAGTTCTGTGATAGGGTTGTCCAGAGCATCATCTTTGTTTACTGTACATATTTTTATGACAGCAAACACACCCTTGGCATACTGTACCCATAAGGTGCCTCTGAGGGTGCTCTTTAGGGCGCCCTATAGGCCACCTTATGGGTGCCATCCATATTGGGTGCACTATACATTGTCCTGTGTCGCAACATACATGGTGCCCTATAGGGGACATTCTAGGGTGCCTTGGCGGACAGTGCACTGTAACATGTGCCTTACGGGCATCCGTATGTTAACACACTGTGAGAGCGGGTTTACTAGTAGTGGGAAATAAAATAAACCTTGAAGGCCTCCTACAGCACTCCTCACCATAATACATACTGCCCCAGCCAGCCTTGTTCACTGGGCACTGTGAGGGGTTGAACCCCTGACACCTGCACCATTGGTCAGTGTCTTCACCATTGTGCTGTGGCTCTGTTCCTGTGTTTGAGCAGCAGCGCGCAGCCTTGTAGCCATCGGCGCACCATCTTGTGGCGCACAAAAGTAACAGCGCGCCGCCTTCTGCCGCGTAACATTAACAGCGTGCCGCCTTATGCCGCCCAACATGGGCATGCCTCCTAAAATAATGCCTCAGCCAGCTATCTTTAATGGGCACTGTGGGGAATTGAACCCATGATGCCTGCACGAGTGGTCAATGTCTTAACCATTGTGCTATGGCTCCATTCCTGTTATTTGTACATCAGCGCGCCACTTATCCCTCCCACTATTGGGTTGCCCCCTCACACATCAGCGCGCCGCCTTCTGCCCACCGGCTCGCCGCCTTCTGTTGCCCGATTTTATCAGCGTGCCGCCCAACCTTAACAGCGCGCCGCCATCTGCCGCCCACAATGAACAGTGCGCCGCCTCATGCCGTATAAAAAAAGAGTGCGCCGCCTTCTGCCGCCCATAAGCAGTATGCCTCCTACACCACTTTTGCCCATAAAAGTTGATGCCTCAGCTGGTCTTTTTTGTTAAGCGCAATAGGGGTTTGAACCCCTGGCCCCTGCACCATAGGTCAGTGTCTTCACCATTGTACTACGGCTCTGTTGTTTGGTTATGGAGCAGCGCCCCACTTAGCCTTTCCACGCGATAATGTGGGCCCCGCACATTAGCGCGACGCACACACGTACGGTCCGGTTTTTTCCTTTTTTCTGGCTGGCCCGCCCACTCCTTATATGGCACCAGCACACTAACGGGAAACCGCACAGCAACGGTGTTTAGTAAACATACCCCTAAGTCTGGACTTGTGGATTACCGCCCTTCAACCATTCTAGAGAAAAGGAAGGGGGGTAGGGGAGGGTATGGTTCAGGTTCCAGCCAAGTTGACTGACAGTCTGGAGTTTACTGTCAAAAGAGGAGTACTGCACAGCAAACACAACAGACTAAGCTTAGGCTGTGTTTGAACAGTTTCTGGAGGTATTTTGTTTGAACGTGGAGGACTGTGTTATGTTATTCCTGAGAATATGACCTTCCACCAGATTCCTTGGGTGGTAGAGGTGGAGCAGACGGGCCCCCCCCCCCCCTCTTATCCGGGGTTGGGCGATCTCACAGGTCTCCTTGAGAGTTCTCTGGAGATTGTTACGGAAAGAACTACCCTCCTTGCTACTTTTGCTTTGGAGACTGATAAAATGTTTATTCTTAAAATGTATTTTAGGAAAGCTAATGAAGCTTTTATGGGCTCGAGAGTAAGAGTATTTCCTGATTTAGCACGAATTACCCAATTGAGAAGGAAGGAGTTTTTGGCTCTTCGCCCTAGGACCTTAGCCCTGGGCGCTTCCTTCCAACTTAAATTTCCTGTGAAATGTTATGTTAATTTTAAGCAAAAGATGTTTCTGTTTTTTGAGCCCAAGCAGTTGTTAGCCTTCTTGGAGTCTAGGGAAGTGAGTGATGTCGAGGTTGTTGTAACTTCTCATACAGCTGACGTGTGAGTCTCCCATTCGCCTGTTATAATTTGTGTGATTAATGGATATGTTACTGTATCATTATATCTGTTTGATTGTTTCCTAGTACTCCCCTATTTCCTAATTTTTGTGGTCTGATTGAGGGAAAATGAGTATGGGATGGTTGTAATTATTACCTAATGTATTTGATGTTTATTTTTCCATTTTTCCATTTTCATTCATGGATATTGTGTGGATGTTAAAATGTATTAAATCAATAAATAATAAATAAAAAAAAAAAAGGATAACATACAGCTGGAAATAGTAAGCAACAGAGGTGGGTCCAGGGTAGCAGCTTGCCTAGAGAAAAGCAAGACCTCAGACTTCGTTATATTCAATTTGAGAGCATTAGATGATAGCCAAGAAGCAATAGTATTTAACTTCGATGTAATGGAATATCCAGCAATTTCCTCCTGCTCCTTTATGCTTTCAGCTTGGTTGTAATCAGAGTTGAGGTCTGGTGTGATGAAGCTACTTTTTCAAATCTCTGGAAACGTGTGCCTTATGTTATATCTGCTCTCAACTTACTTCTATGCAGTCTTTGCAGAGACGGTCTATAGTAGGAAACCTCTCACCAGAGCTCCTTCCAGAACCCTGCAATCAAGGGCTGAAAATCCAGTGATCTGGGAATCAGGCTTAGGTCCTTATACTGTACTTGCTGCAGACTATCACTGGGCCACCATGATGGCTTTAAAATCGGTTCTTTTTTGGCCTATAATTGCATTGAAGTCAGTAGTGACCCACTGTTGTTTGGGACTGTGAGAAGTTATTTCAAATTGTGATTATCCTGCTAATCCATCCAAAATATTTTAAATTTGATTTTGTGTTTTTGTGGCAGATGAGCAGAGAAGTTCCTATACTTAATCCAATAACCAGTCCTTTCCGCTTCACATCTTTCCACTAAACTTAATAATAATGTCAACAGCTGCCAAAAATAGAGATGTTGTTGCCCAAACATCCATGGCCTTGCTGGATGGCACTTGCCCTCTATCAGCATGCTGGCATTGATCCAGTTGGTTTCTAGGAGGTTGTAGCCTGCTGGTTCCAGTCTAGCTACTTTGTGGCCTCTGATGTTGCTGGGTTGTGCTTCCTTTGTGCGAACCTTGTTTTTTACTTACACTTTGCTAGCTGATATCCTGCTACCACCAATCTCTTAACATGAAAAAGTTCACTCTAGTTAAGGTAAATATAATCAGCAAATATACTAACAGCCTCACTGAGAATTGGTCCTTTTCACTTCTCATTTTAAAGGAAGATTACATCACATAATTCAAAGGCATAAATCACAACCCATTGATACCACTGTTTTTAATCATGGTCCAAAAAAAAATGCAGTCACACAAATGAAGACAATTTTTTTCCAAAATAATTTTTTAAAATTTAAAAAAAATTATAAAAACAATGTATGTAACTTGTGAATCTTACTGTATTTCCTCTCCACTCGGATCATAGCAATTCACATATGTCTGACATGCCATGTTTCAGTACAAATGAATTGTCTCAGGAACCATGTCATAACACTCGGACTGCCTCTCTGAAGAAACTAGAAACTATAGTGAATTTAAAATTGATGCTATGCAATTCCCACCAGCCAGGAATATTTGTTACATTGGCGCTGTCAGGTGATTCAATACCAACCTTCAAATTAAGTCATCAGGAGCAACAGTTTGCACCATAAAGACCTAAACATTTCTCTACAGTTGGCTCTCTCTCATAACTCCCTCTACACTAATGGAGAATAATGCATTTCAGCACTCTCCAGCTCAAATCAGGGAAAGAATGGGCAAAAATAAGTCAGTGAGCCACAATCAGTGCTTGTATATTCTACATGTTAAGTTGACTTCTTCAATTGATGTTTAAACCGTCTTCAAACAGGGCCAGCCCAACCACTAGGCAAACAAGGCGGTTGCCTAGGACAGTGATTTTCTTTTGGGGGGGGGGGAGGTGTGAGCAGCAGAGAACAGCTATAGTCAAAGCAAAGCAATGGGTCTTGGCAGCCTGAGACAGCCCAAGGGGGATTTATTTATTTATTTATAAGCTTTTATATACTACCACTTCCATAGATCAGTGGTGATTCACAATAAAACACAACCAAGTTACATTATATCATTCATGAACTTATGTACAAATAACAGGTTGGGTAACAAGTAACTAAACATGGTATGAACTTTGCAACTTATTTACAATTAAGTGATGGTGAGATAAGTAGTGTTGCCTGAGCAATGCGCATTTTGGCAATTGAGTAGTTCTTAGGAGATTTGAAGTGTTATGATGGACTGTGATGGATATATTGAGTAGGTGCTGGGTTAAGTTGTATGTGACTGTTGATCCAAGGTAGTAAGGCCATAATATTAGATGAATAGATGAGTTTTGAGTTCTTTGTGAAAAGTTAGAAGATATTTAATCATTCTTAAATTGTTGGGAAGGGCATTCCAGAGAGTAGGGGTGACTTAGGTGAATGCCCTGGAGCTGGTAGCTTTATTGGTGCTACAGATGTGTGTGGGTATGGTTAGCGTATTTTGAGAGCTGGTTCTTCTAACTCTGGTATGATCAGGTAGATGTAGAAGGGAGGATAGATAGGAGGGAGCAATTTTGTTGTATAGCTTAAATACTATTGTAATATGTTTGTATTTGGTTCGGGTTGCAAAAGGAAGCTAGTGAAGGTTATATAGTAAAGGGATGATGTGATCATTGTGGTGGGCATTGAAAATTATGCAGGCCGCTAGGTTTTGAGCCATTTGAAGTTGCTGGGTGTTTTTTTGGGGTAGACCTTGAAGGATACTATTACAGTACAGGGATGCAGGGCCATTTGTGGAGACTCATTACAGGGCCTCATTTACAGAAATATTTGCATACCATATTTATTAAGACAATGCTATGACCAAGTCAACTATGAGGAGGGAAATATAAAATGAGAATATAATTCCTGATAGAATATAATGTGTATTAAATGTCACATATAATTAGCTGTGGATATGCTGGGTAATAATCCAAGCCATGACTTCTACTGATAAAATGCTATCTTACCTGTTGAAAGGACTTTAAAAAGAAATATCAGAATTAGAATAGGTACAGAGAAGAGCCACCAAAATGGTAAAGGGGATGGAAGGATACCCCTATGAGGAAAGCCATAAAAGGTTAGGGCTCTTCAACTTGGAAATGAGACAGCTAGGGGAGATATGATAGAGGTCTATAAATTAATGAACGGAGTAGAACAGGTAAACGTAAATTGATTGCTTACTCCATCAAAACATAGAAAAACTAGGGGTATTATTAAAACTATTAATCATTTATATAGTATTACAATGCATACACAGTGTTGTACAAGTACATACTGAACACAGTCCCTGCTTGTTAAAGCTTACAGTCTAATCAAGACAGACAGTACAATACATAAACAAAGGGTTTAAATAGGAAAAGGAGACACAAGAAGAACAAGGAATTAGGATCCAAAAGCAGCCTCAAAGAGGTGAGATTTAGCATGGATTTGAAAGAGGAGGGAGATGAGACCTGATATATAGATTCAGGAAGCATGTTCCAGGCATAAGGAACAGCATGGTGGAAAGATCGAAGTCTGGAGTTGGCAGTGGAAGAAAAGGGCATGGAGAGAAAATAACTAGAGGAAGAGCAGAGTTCATAAGGAGGGATTTAGGGAGAGAGGAACGAGGAAATGTAGTGAGGGGCAGTAGAGTGAATGCATTTATAGGTGAGAAGGAAAAGTTTGAATTGGATTTAGAAACAGAAGGGGAGCCAATGAAGTGATTTGAGAAGAGGGATTATATGAGTATATGGGGCTAGCAGAAGATTAGCTGTATAGCAGAGTTCTGAACAGATTGAAGAGGAGAGCGATAACTCTGAGGGAGATCAGCAAGAAGGAAGTTGCAATAGTCAAGACGGGAGGTGACCAAAAAGTGGTTATGAGTTTTAGTAATGTGTTCAGAGAGGAAGGGGCAAATTTTGTTAATGTTATAGAGAAAGAAACCATAGGTTTTAGCTATCTTATGGATATGTGTAGAGAAGGAGAGAGAGGAGTGAAAGATGACCCCAAGGTTGTGGGCTGAGGAAACAAGAAGTAGAAGAGTGTTATCAACAGAGATAGAGAAAGGGGGAAGGAAGGTTTCGGGGGGAAAATATGAAGTTCAGTCTTGGCCATGTTCAATTTCAGATGGCTGTGAGACATTCAGGCAGTGATGTCAGATAAGCAGGCAGAGACATGGGCTTGGAGTGTAAGAGAAATGTCAGGTGTAGATAGATAGATTTGAGAGTCATTAGCATAAAACTGAAAGCCATGGGAAGATATGAGGGCCCCCAGGGATTGGGCAGAGAAAGAGAAAAGGAAAGTGCCCAGAATAGACCCTTGGGTTACACCAACTGAGAGAGGGATGGCAGTAGAAGAGGATCCACCAGAACAAACACTGAATGAGCGATATGAGAGATACAAAGAGAACTAGGACAGCACAAAGCCCTTAAAACCAAGAGAGGACAAAGTGTTGAGGAAAATGAGGTGTTCAATGGTTTTAAAAGCAGCAGAAAGGTCGAGAAGAATGAGAACAGAGTAAAGATACTTGGACTTAGCCAGGAACAAGTCACTCTAGACTTTGGCAAGAGCCATTTCAGTAGAATGAAAGGGACAAAAAACAGACTAAAGTGGAACTAGGTGGGCTTTAGAGGAGAGAAATTCAAGGCAGCGATGGAGAACTGCACGTTCAAGAAGATTGGAAATGAAGGAAGATGGGTCGATAATTAGAAGGACAAGTAGGGTCAAGTGAAGGTTTCTTAAGGACAGGTGTGATCACAGCATGCTTGAAGGTTGCAGGGAAAGTTGCAGTGGAGAGTGAAAGGTTGAGAATATGTGAGATGGAAGGGATGACGGAAGAGGAGATGGAGTTAAGGAGATGGGTAGAGATAGGATCAGAGGAATAGTAGTGAGTTTAGAGGAGGAAAGAAGAAGAGAGATTTCATCTTTGGAGATCTTAGAAAAGGATGAAAGGGTGATAGAGGTTGAGGGGGAAAAGTTGGTATTGAAGAAGAGGAAGAGGGGATGAAGAAGATTTAATGGGGAATTGGAGTGTAAAATTCTGGAAAAGTCGGCTAGCATTTGGGCAGAAAGAGAAGGAGGGATTGGAGGCAGAGGTGCCTTAAGAAAAGAACTGAGAGTTTTTGCCAAGGTTTGATTCAATGAGTCTACTGGCAATACCTGGTGACACATCAAGAATTTAGGATACGATGGTGGAACACCTGTATCAGCACATTTGTTGTCTATGCTATCATATGCCCATGTAAATTGCTTCATGTAGGAAGAACAAAATAATTCAAGGTGAGACTGGCTAAACATACATCTCACTTGAATACTTGTAATATAACTGCTCCTACGATATAGCATCATTTACAAGTATGGCCATGAGTTCTCCCAACTGCGATGGTGGGTTATTGATTTTGTACCTCAGGGTGGCAATAGAGAAGCAAAACTCAACAAATGTGAGCAATTCTAGATATCAGCTACAAAACACACCACCTATTTGCAAAAAAGTACTAACCATCCAAAATACACAATGTAAATATAACTCACACATAAATCAACATCACTTTAATGACTTCAAAATACATAAACATAAATAGTGTAGACCACTGCTTAACAAATATACATAGTAACACTAGTGTACATCAACATGTAAATTACATTCTACTATTCTTTTTTTTTTTTAAACTTTTATTTTCATTTTGCAACAAACAAAAGGAACAACACACCAAAGGAGACAAAACAAGTATACAATAAGGAAAAGCAAACCCTATTACCCCCCACCCCCATGCTTCTTCTCTAAGCCGATAATATCAGCATGTGAGCACTTCCAAACAACAGTGATTGTACATCAAAACGAACAAAAGAGTATCTACGATACAGAATGATCATGGGACAGAGATTTATACAAATTTAAACAGTCAGATGAGAGCATTTAGCAGTGTGAACATAGTCATTGAGCATCTTCCATTTAGACAGATGATGAGGAGTCTGAACGGAAGAAGCTAACATACGAGGTATTTGTTCATATTTACTGTAGAGACAGACATGATTCCACCATTCATTGGGGCTCAGATGGAAGCTATTTTTCCAGTATTTCGTAATTAGGGAAATAGCGATGCCTAGCATAAAGTCCAAAAGGAAGTAAGCCGTTTTTGGAAGAGAGGGGATCCCCGCAGCTGAGCGAAGTCCCACTATCCTCCAAGAAAGGGGCTCTTGAAAGTGCAAAATAGATTGGATACGACCCCAGACCCGACGCCAGTAATACTGTAGTGCGGGACATTCATACATAACATGAGGTAGTGAACCAATGGCCGCATGGCATGTCCAACAGCTATTGCCCTGAGTGGTGTTCCATTTGGCTAATCTGTCAGGAGTGTAGAAACACCGGTGGGCTAGAAAGAAGAGTGTCTGAGTGAGTGAGGCGGATCGAGAAACCCGTGTCACTCTACTCCAGACAAGGCTCCATTGCTCCGGGGTCAAAGTTACATGTAATTCTCGCTCCCATGCTTTCTGTGCTATAGGGGTACCTCTAATTATAGCATTACATAAGGTTTTGTAAAAGTTAGATGCTACACCCGGTGAACTCCCGATAGATCGGATAGTCTCCGACAATCCTTGTGTAGGGGATGCCGATGGCGGGAGCACCTTAGCACTCCGAAGACAATGCTGAAGTTGCACCAACTGAAAGTAGTGTTTTGCTGGGAGACCAAATTCAATTTGCAATTCACTAAAAGTTTTCCAGCGACCATCATGGAACAACTGGTTAGGAATCCAAATGCCCCTAGTGTACCAGGGGCTCCACGCCATCGGTTTATTTTGTATTTGAAATCGAGTATTGTACCAAAGCGGGAGCCTGTCTAACGGACAGAGTCGGGAGTCTAAAGATTGCATAAGAGTATTAAAGGCACCTAAAGTGTCTAAAAGCATTGGTGGATAGTGGGAGTCTGATGGGAGAGTCATACCAGGGAGAAAAGTAAGAGGAATCGGTTTGCAAAGGTCCTCCTCTATGTCTAGCCACACAGGTCTACTCGGTGCTAGATCTTCCAGCCAACGAGCGCCTTGTTTGAGAAGAAAAGATTGATGGTATTTCAGGAAATCAGGGAATCTGACACCCCCATTTTCCTTATCTGCTTGCAGCTTATGTTTCGCTATCCTAGGTGTCTTGTTTTGCCATAGGTATCTAGTCAGAAGGCCCTCTATATCTTTATATGTACGTCGAGGTAGGAGACAGGGCAACATTTCTAAAATATAATTCACTTTCGGAACAATCATCATTTTTATGGTTTCTAGGCGACCCCACCAGGTAAGTGTTAAAGGAGTCCAACGGTGAGTAAGCGCCCGGACTTTAGAGGTTAAGTCTTTGGCATTAAGAGAGATAGTGTCTTCCAAAGGAGAGCAGTAGTGAACCCCAAGGTATTTGACCATGCGAGGTTGCCATAAAAAGGGAAAGGGTTGCATATCTGCCTGATGAAGCAGAGGATTTAGTGGAAAGGCTACCGACTTGGTCCAATTTATCTTATAACCGGAGAGTTGTGAATATTTACCAATTTGCTCTAGGACAGCCGGCACTGAGTCTATAGAGACAAAGAGCATAAGGTCATCAGCATATGCTGAAATTTTGATTTCCCTATGAGAGAAGGGGACTCCATGAATCTCCTCCGATTGCCGGATTAGTAAAGCTAAGGGTTCGAGTGCAAGATCGAAAAGAAGTGGAGACAGTGGGCATCCCTGGCGAGTACCGCGTTGAAGGGGAAATGGCTGAGACTTTAAAGCATTAGCACAGATACTGGCTGTAGGCTGTGCATACATGGTGCGGAGACAGCAGAGAAAACCTTCTCCAAATCCGTACCAGCGGAGGGCTGCAAACAGGAAGGGCCATTCTAAGCGATCAAAGGCCTTCTCAGCATCAAGTGAGAGGCCAACAAATGGGCGATCAAGATTAACTGCGGCAGTCAGTACATGACATAGAGTCCGAGCATTGTCAGCAGTTGATCTACCGGGAATGAAACCGCATTGATCTGGGTGTATTAAGGTAGACATCCTATCAGAGAGCCGGGTGGAGAGAATGGTGGCAAATATTTTATAGTCCGCGTTTAGGAGGGAAATTGGACGATAATTAGCTGTTAGTTGCGGGTCTCTCCCCTCTTTCTCAAAAACTACTACATTGGCCATTGAAAAGGACCCAGAAGGAGAACCCTCCTCGGCCAGAGCAGAAAAATAAAGTTTCAAAACTGGAGCTAAGTCAGCGTTAAAGATTTTGTAGAATTCAGCAGGGAGACCGTCTGGGCCTGCAGCTCGACCTGTGGCACATTTCTTGATAGCAGAATGAATTTCTGATAAAGTGAATGGTTTGTCCATGGCCACTCTATCTTCGTCAGATAGGGTCGGTCTTTGTACCCCTGAAAGTAAGCGTTCAAATACTTCTGGCTCAAAATCACATTCAGATTGATAAAGCCGAGTATAAAAATCACGAAAGAGTTCTAAGATTTCTGTATCTTTAGTGACCAAGCCCCCCCCCCCCGACGGATTACGGAGAGCGGTAACACGCTTGGCTTCTTTTTGACCTTTCAGGGCATTTGCTAACAATTTGCCAGCACGGTTATTTTCCCGGTAATATATCCCTTGTTGTGATTCAATATTTTTAGCAGCAGCAGTATACAAAAGCTGATTGTATTGAAAACGCAAGCGTTGTAAACGGAGTAAAATACATGGGTCAGTACGGGACGTGAGGAGACGCTCCCCAGCTCGTATCTGTTGCTCTAGAATCAGTAAGTGTTGCTTTCTTTGTTTCCCCTGCCGAATTTGATAGCTGGTTATAGTTGCACGGATAGATGCCTTAAAACCCTCCCACCAAGCCCAGCTCGCTGTGTCATGGGGTGAGTTAAAATGAAAATAATCTTGGATAGCGGCCTTTATATCAACCTGAAAATCGTTTTGATCTAGGAGGGATCTATCAAAAAACCAAGCTCGGGGAGAATCGTCTCGCGCAGTGACATGTAATGATAAAGATATGGCAGCATGATCTGAAATATGGAGAGGATGAGTCCTAGCCGTGTCCACTTGAGAAATCAGTGCTTTGGAAATGAGAAAGAAATCTATTCTAGATTGTGAGTGATGGGGGGCAGAAAAAAAGGTGAACTCTAAGTCGGAGGGGTGAAGCAGCCTCCATATATCTACTAGTGCAAGATCTTGCATCAGAGCTGTAAGGGTAGCAAGACTCTTGGGTGGACTACTCGTTCTAGGCGGTTGTCTATCTATCAAAGGGTCTAACACTTGATTGAAATCACCACCAAGTATTAATGGAGTATTGGCAGAGGCCTGTGCCAACTGCGCAATACTTGCATAGTAAGCAGGGTTGTCCACATTCGGGGCATAAATACAAATACACGTGAATTCACTATCTCCAACCTTAAGGTGTGCACGGGCCCATCTACCCTCCTTGTCAGAGCTAGTATCCATTACAGTAGCTTGCAAAGACTTCTTAACCAGAATGGCCACCCCACACCGTTTGGAAACGGCGGGAGAATAGGCAGCCACCATGTAAGGCTTAGCATTGAGTTTCAGTGTTTCAGCAGAGTTTAGATGCGTTTCCTGAAGAAACACTAAATCAGCATGCTCATGGCTAAGATAGCTAAGGATTTTCTTTCTTTTGATTGGACTATTGATGCCTTTTACGTTAAGTGATAAGATTTTACATAAGGCCATTCAGAAAGGTTAAAAATTCTGAGCATGATAGCGCACATAATTTCACAATGTCCCTCATATTAACTGTATCTGGCTGTACACATGACATGAAAGAAAATAAGCTAATGTAATACAATGAAGCGCCCCACATTAAAAAAGAAAAACCGCAGTGCGGTAGAGAAGAAGCAGAACCCCAGAAATTACTGGCGACCATGTGTCTGCGGGGAGAAACCCCAGAGAAGGCCGAAATTGAAAAAACATATAACCTGTAGAACTGTGCGTGCTCCGAATCCGACCGAGGCACACATCATGGAGGGATAGGAGACCAAAAAAAAAAGTCATATAGAGAAAGAAAGAAAGTCCAGGTAGTCTCTGTGCTTGGCTATGACCACCGCGTCGGGCCCTTCAAAATGGCGGACAGAGCCGGCAGATAATAAGTCCAAGTTGTTGGATTAGCGCATCTGCTCTGCTTCTTTGGAGTCTAAAAATGTTGATAGTAGATCAGGATCTCCGAATGTCCTAGTTTGGTTGTGGAGAATCACTCGGAGCTTCGCTGGATACAACAGGCCAAAGCGAGCCTGTAGTTGTTGAAGTCGAGGGCGAAAAGCAAGGAGTCTCTTCCGACGGTCAACGGTGGGCTTTGCCAAATCAGGGAAGAAGGAGAATTTATGACCTTCAAATTCCAAATGATGATTCGCCCGGGCAGCATTTAAAATTTGTTCCACTTGTTGATATCGTAGTAATCGAAAGATAATAGGCCGGGAGGTCGTTCGGTTGAGCGCCATGTGGGTAGGAACACGGTGTGCTCGATCGATTTCCAGATCTCTATGAAAAGTGATCTTCAGCAAGGAGGGAAGAGTTTTGAGCAGGAATTCTCTTATATCTCCTGCTTCCACCCCCTCCGGTATTCCAATGAGCCTCACATTGTTGCGACGGGCTCGATTATTGCTATCTTCTAACTCCTTTTGAAGATTCTGTATCTGGCGCTCAGCCTTGTCCAGTTTGCCCAAGCGCACCGCGTGCGAGTCGAGGACCCCCGCCATGTTGTCCTGCCGTAATGAAAGACTTTCAAGTCGGTCCTGGAGCACTCCGAAGTCTTCTCGCATGGCTCGAAGCGCTTCTCCGTTGGACTGCACCAGTTCCTTCACGCCGCGTATTTCCTCTAAAATCTCCAGGTGCATTTCGGGGTTTTCACGAAGTGGAACCATCTTCTGTGGGGAAGACACCTCTGTTTTGGAGCGTTTTCCGTGTGAAGAAGAAGAAGGAGACCCGAAGTCCAAGCGCGCTGGTTTATGGGCCGCCATCCCCCCCGAGGTACCCCGGTAAGCTCGGAGCAAAATATTAAGTTTGTATAGGTATTAAGTCAGGATTCTGAGTAGGCCTCTCGGGAGCTTCAGCGCGAAGCGTCTTACCCGCTGGACATCAGGCTCCGCCCCCTACATTCTACTATTCTATAAATATTCAGCATATGTATCAATTTCTGGAAAAAACATATTAGTTAGTAATCTCTAACAGATACTTAAAATAATACAATTCCACATATACATCAAACTCAATCTAAACTGTTAATATCTAAAATAGCAACGGTTACACAGAGTAATACAGGGTAATAAATGGCAGACATTACCTCAAAGTAATTATTTTCGTATACAATGAAAAAAACTTTAAGATCGCCAGTACTATTTACCTGAAGGTAATCAACAATAGAGAACTATCAAATGTCTCTAACGGAGAAATACATACTTACTAGCATGTCACTGTCTCACTATTTCACTTCATCACTTAATCACTCTTACTTTCTCAACTCTCAATGGCATCAACTTCCCTCTGTTGTTGATCACTCTCCCATAGGTAACACTGGTCAACATTGAAATCGTTACTGACTTTAAAAGGCTCTAATCTGTAGTATCTTGGTGAGCTGAATACAAATATAACATTAAAAAAATTTTATTGGCTCTCGTTTTGAAGATATTGCACGTAGTTCATTTTTGACTTTTCACCGTTTAAATTTATCCAGTAGGACATCAACAACATCCCAAATAAGCCTTGAATGATGTAATATTGCATCACATTGCATAATACCAGCACGCACACATTATCCAGAGTTGATTGCATCATTTTCTGATGCAATGCAATACTACTGCCAGACGGCTGCTGAAAAGTCATCTGACGTCAGCAGTGTACTATACGCAGTCGGAAAGATTGAGCATTTAAAATATTTCAGACTGTGTGCGAGACAGTTTAAGCTACTGTTACATGTAACTTTTATTAATCATATAATTTTAGCCATTTAGATACAATACAGAACAGTAATGCTGCGAAAGTGCGTTAATACCGTTGACAATTTCTGCTACATTTGTGGAGAAGTGACATTTGCCAACCAGAAGAAAAGTATCACTTCTCACCTGAAGAAGGCATATCATCTTTGCTTCGGATGCAAGGTTGGTGACCAAGACAAGCCTTGGGCTCCGCATATATGCTGCACTACATATACAACACAGCTTTCACGGTGGTTGAATTGCAAAAGACCATCAATGCTGTTTGCAGTCCCCATGGTGTGGAGAGAGCCAAGCAACCACATAAATGACTGTTACTTCTGCTTGGTTCCTCCTCTTTCCAGCGGAATAACGAAGCAAAAGAAGTCAAGCATAGTCTACCCAAACATTCCGTCTGCATTGAGACCAGTTCCACATGGTGAGGGACTTCTTATTCCAAAACCTCCATAAGAATATTCTCTTGATTCATCTGATGAGGACAAGGGTGAGCCGACCTGTTCTTCTCCTGGTCTGTCAGCATGTATTGACCCAGATTTTCACTGGGATGCATTATCAACCCAACACAGAATAACACAAGAAGAACTAAATGACCTGGTTCGTGATTTGGACCTATCCAAGAACAAGGCAGAATTGCTAGGATCAAGACTCCAACAATGGAATCTTCTAGAAGAAGATGTCAACATTACTTCATATTGAAGCGCCACCAGCAGTTGGAACCTTTCTTCAGAAAGGAAAGTAATCTGGTATTCTGTTCCGACATTGAAAGCCTCATGAATGCCTTACAAATCATTCATGACCCACAAGACTGGAGACTATTTATAGACTCTTCGAAACTGAGTCTGAAGGTTGTGCATTTGAACAATGGAAACCGTCTTCCATCTATTCCAGTAGCACATGCCGTCCACATGAATGAGACATACGATAACTTAAAGCATCTACTGACTTCCATTAACTATAACAAGTACAACTGGCACCTCTGTGGTGACATGAAGGTAGTTGCCCTTTTAATGGGACTGCAGCAGGGATATATACAATACATATGTTTCTTATGTGAGTGGGATAGCCGAGCAAGGGATTGGCACTACTTGCGGAAGAAATGGAATCACAGACAAAATGTAACAGTTGGAGAGAAGATGTCTTACAACTATTAGATAAACTGAAGAGTAGCAAATCACCTGGGCCGGATGGTATACATCCAAGGGTGTTGAAAGAACTGATATTTGAGATTGCAGACCTGCTATCAGTAATCTGTGAACTATCATTAAAATCATCTCTAATACCTGAGGATTGGAGGATCGCCAATGTAACACCAATTTTTAAAAAGGGTTCCAGGGGTGATCCGGGAAACTACAGACCGGTGAGCCTGACATCAGTACCGGGAAAAATGGTAGAAACCATCATAAAGAATAAAATTACTCAGCATGTAGATAGTCACGACCTAATGGGAGACAGCCACATGGCTTTAGACAAGGAAGATCTTGTCTTACTAATCTGTTATGTTTTTTTGAAGGAGTGAATAAACAGGTGGACAAAGGTGAGTCGGTTGATATTGTGTATCTGGACTTTCAGAAAGCCTTTGACAAGGTCCCTCATGAGAGACGTTTGGCAAAACTAAAGAGTCATGGGATAGGAGGCAGTGTACTATTGTGGATCAGGAACTGGTTAAAAGATAGAAAGCAGAGGGTAGGGCTAAATGGCCAATTTTCCCAATGGAGAAAGGTGAATAGTGGTGTACCCCAGGGATCTGTGTTGGGTCCGCTGCTTTTTGACATATTCATAAATGACCTGGAAAGTGGAATAACGAGTGAGGTTATCAAATTTGCAGATGACACAAAACTATTTAAAGTTGTTAAAACCCAGGAGGATTGTGGAAAATTGCAAGAGGATCTTGATAAATTGGAAGACTGGGCATCAAAATGGCAGATGAAATTTAATGTGGAGAAGTGCAAGGTTATGCACCTAGGGAAGAACAACCCAAACTATGGTTACACGATGCAAGGTTCCACATTAGGAACCACCACCCAGGAAAAAGATTTAGGCGTCATTGTGGATACCATGTTAAAACCCACGGCCCAGTGTGCAGCGGCGGCCAAGAGAGCAAATAGAATGCTAGGTATGATAAGGAAAGGAATGGAAAATAAAACAAAAGATATTATAATGCTTCTATATCGTTCCATGGTGAGACCTCACCTTGAATATTGTGTGCAATTCTGGTCGCCGTATCTTAAAAAGGATATAGCGATTTTAGAAAAGGTTCAAAGAAGAGCCACCAAAATGGTAAAGGGGATGGAAGGATACTCATATGAAGAAAGGCTAAAAAGGTTGGGGCTCTTTAACCTGGAAAAGAGACGGCTGAGGGAGATATGATAGAAGTCTATAAATTAATGAACGGAGTGGAACGGGTAAACATAGATCGATTGTTTACCTTATCAGAATATAGAAAGACTAGGGGACATGCAATGAAGCTACAGGGTAAACTATTTAAGACTAATAAAAGAAAATATTTTTTCACTCAACGTGTAATCAAACTCTGAAATTTGTTACCGGAGGATGTAGTAAAGGCTGTTAGTGTAGCTGGGTTTAAAAAAGGTTTGGACAAGTTCCTGGAGGAATGGTCCATGAACCAATACAAGCATTGTGGAACCTGTGTCCCTTGGAGAAGCTGCTATGTACATATGACCTAGAATGGCCACTGTTGGAAACAGAATACTGGGCTTGATGGACCTTGGTCTGACCCAATATGGCATATCTTATGTTCTTATGTTCTTATGCAGCACCCAGCTCTGGTTGAGGCTCACAAAATCCTGCTACCACCCCCTTCACATCAAACTAGGTTTGATGAAAAACTTTGTGAAAGTCATGGACCGCACTTCGCCAGCTTTCCGATACCTGCATGAAAAATTCCCTCGACTCAGTGAAGCAAAGATTAAAGAGGGAGTTTTTGGGGTCCTCATATTCGAGAGCTCTTCAAAGATGACCAGTTCAACAACTTGCTGCAGGGTGATGCGAAACAAGCATGGAATGCTTTTCGCCTAGTGTCAACAAACTTTCTCGGGAATGTTAGGGCAGAAAACTACAAGGAACTAGTAGAAGACACGCTGATGCAGTCTCAGAAACTTGGCTGCAATATGTCTGTAAAGATCCATTTCCTTGATTCCCATCTCAATTTCTTTCCTGGCAACTGTGGTATGGTTAGTGATGAACAGGGTGAACGTTTTCACCAGGATATCGCGACAATGGAGCAAAGATACCAGGGAAAATGGTCCACTAGAATGCTGGCTGACTACTGCTGGACACTCCCCAGAGAAGCTCCTGAACAGCTGTACAAGAGACAGGCGAAAACATCTAAGCAGTAGTCTATGACTTTTTTGTCTATGACTATGTTTTTTACAGGTATTAACCTGTAAAAGCTGCCCCAAAGCCTATTATATTTACTATTGACATGTATTTCATGATGTAAACATTAATTCTTGTGGATTACAAAAAAAACCCAGAGCCAACTTTGCAATTTCACTGTCATATTCGTGTTCAGCATATAAAAATTGATAAGAAATGACTATTTGTATTTCAGTAACATGACTTTTGTAAAAATTTGTTGAACAGTGAGTTATTCTACTAGATAATCACACTCTTGATGACATCTTCAAGTTCTGTTGTTGATCACTCTCATATTATTAACGTCTACTAGCTCCGTTTCAAACACTCTGTCAATATTGATGAATCCCTTCAATTATCACTTTCCCAATGACGTCCACTAACCCCATGAATTGATCATACTCCCTGTTGTTGAAATCTCTCTAATAATGGCTCACCGGCTCACCGATTGAGTTTGATGTATATGTGGAATTGTATTATTTTAAGTATCTGTTAGAGATTACTAACTAATAGGTTTTTGCCAGAAATTGATACATATGCTGAATATTTAGAGAATAGTAGAATATAATTTACATGTTGATGTACACTAGTGTTACTATGTATATTTGTTAAGCAGTGGTCTACACTATGTATGTTTATGTATTTTGAAATCATTAAAGTGATGTTTATTTATATGTGAGTTATATTTGCATTGTGTATTTTGGATAGCAATTCTGGATATTACATCTCAACTCTATACAACCCAATGGACTCAATTTAGATATTGACTGGTATTCTCTGATTTGAGGAGCTGCTTAAACACAATTAATGATGTGTAAGAGATATCGGCTACTTTAAAAGACACAAGGTAGTGGAAGCATCAAATAAGATGGCCGTTGCGTGGAAATTGATATAATGTGGCAGGAGATGATTTAAGGATAGTGTTTTAATGAAGACTTTTGGTGTACAGTAGTGTTATATATGTTTATTCATGAGCCCTGATGCAGAACTGATTTGTTCAGTTTGAAATGCAGCGCTGGGTCGATGGAAATAAACATTTGATACACATGAAGTTTATTGGAACAAGATTACATGATAAGATAAGTTTTCTCTTTTATTTGCATATATATACAAAAGATTAAAAAGGACCTTGTGGTGATACTGGCTAAGTTTATATAACAAGCTTAGCATATAATATGGTCGTCAAAGTTTTTGATAGTACTGATAATTGACGGTTAGCTTATAGTATTTTGGTTATATGGGATGTCACTATAAGATTTTATATTATATAATTCCAGACTGATCCTATTGAAATCTAGGCTAAAAACCTACCTCTTTGAGGCTGTGTTTGGATCCTGTTCCCCTTATTCTCCTGCTTATCACCTATCTGTATCTTGCTATTCCCCTTGATTTACCCTAGTTCCCTGTTGTTGTGTGGTCTGTCTTGATTAGATCGTACGCTCTGGTATGCAAAGGCTATCTTGTGCATGTACAGCCCTGCATATGCCTTGTAGAGCTATACAAATGATAGGCGTGGCCTAGTGGTTGGGGCAAGGTACTTCAGGCCAGAAGGTTGGGGGTTCAAATCCCACTAGAGGACAGCAACCTTGGGCCGGAAGGACTGGGGTTTCTAGTCCCACAGGTGCTCCTTGTGGTCTTGGGCAAGCCACTTAACCCTCCATAGCCCATGTTCCCTGTAAAATAGCTATCTCCAAGTTATAATGCCCTGTTCAATGTAATTTCAGTTTGTTCAATGTAAACCGCACTGATGCAGAATAGCACGATATATAAGAGAATGTAAATAAATAAATAATATTATTAGTAGTACCTAATGAAGGAACTTGTTCAATATAATGGGGTGCTCAGCACCCACTGCACCCATAGAGTTAACACCTATCCTCCAGTCCCTTTTATTCAGCTTCCTATTCCCTTTTTTACCTCTCCTATTTCTACCCTCTCTCATCTCCTTCAAAGACCTGTTCCCTGGAGGGGAGGAGTCTTCTAAGATGGCTGCAGTGTGTTTCCGTCTCCTCTAATGCCTAAGAGAAAGGGGAAACTGAGGGCTCTTCCCTCTGAGGCTCCGTTACCCAGTTCTGGTCCCATGGACCGTTTTGTTACGCTACCTGTGGATAAAATTCAGGAGATTCGAGCCGGCTTGGTCCCGCCTAGCACAGAGAGCCAGGCGCCTCCGTCGGATATTGAAACGTCTCTCTCTCCTGCAACGAGGATTCCACCACCACGCCCAGCTGCTTTGGACTGTTCCTCAGCTTTTACAGCATTGACTGCACCCAAAGAGGAGCCGCCGGCTGCGGAGAGGGTGTTGGCTGAGCGATCGGTCTCTCTGTCCCCTGATAGTCTCGGGGAGGCTTCGGATGGTATTTTGGCGGGGACAACTCCGGTGCAGTCTTCCTTGTTGGGAAGTTCCTTCCCTCAGTTGGTTTCAACTCCTTTACTGCCGGATCCCCCTCCTCTGGTTCGCCCTAAGGTGTTTACTCTAGAGTCGATTTGGGAAGCGATTGCTACTCTCTCTACTACGGTTTATTCACAAACTGCATTAGTAGCCTCCCGGGTCCAGGAGAACACTGCTAACATTCAGAAGAACACCGTGAATATTGAATTGGCAATGTCTACATGTGCACAAATGAAGGTACAGAATAATACTCTTGGGTCTCAGTTGGAAAATGTTACTGACATGCATGCTGCATTAACTAAGGAAAATGGGATTCTCAAGTACAAATTGGAGGTGTTAGAAAACGCCTCCAGGGCAGTGAATCTCCGAGTTTTGAACTTTCCACGTCTTCCTGGTGTTGCAGCTGTCGACATGTTTAAACGATATATGTTGGAGATCGTGAAAGTTCCCGCTGAACTGATTCCACCTTTAAGTAAGGTATACTATCTGCCTCGTGGAAAAAAGCGTTCTGAGACCTCTGTGGCAGTATCCACTGTGAATTTTAACGTCCTGGATGTTACCGGCCTGCTCGAGGACACTGGGGGTGAACTTTCTGCACCTATTTCTTCCACATTATTGGTTCAGTGTGCTCTTGTTACAGATAAAGATTGACTTCTTAAGATGTTTTTTAAGAAAAGATTGCAAACCTTTTTGGGCTTTAAAATATCTATGTTTCCTGATTTAGTTAAGGAGACACAGAGGAGGAGAAAGCAATTTTTGCTTTATAAGGCAGGGGTGTTAAAAATTGGGGGATCTTTGTTCCTTAGATTTCCATGCAGGTGTCTGGTTATTATTAAGGATGATAAATATATTTTCTCTGATCCAAATGATCTGAATACTTTCATTAATGCCAGACTTCCTGCTAATGTTTCATCTGTTACTTCTGCACCAGAGTAATTTTGTAATCTAATTATATCCTTGGCTTTGGTTATATATCCTGGGTCCTCCATAGTCAACTGATATCTTAGGTCTTTCTATTAATGTTTTCATCCAAAGTCTCTGCTTTGGTTTGATGTTTCTTTCTCGCCCCCCTCCAATATCTGGATTACAATGGAGTACATTTATTTAGGTTTCCTTGACATTAGTCTTTTGAAATGTTATTCATATATACTCTGTTTTCATTGTAAGGAAATGGTGTATTTTCTTGCTGGATTTGTTAATAATTCCATAAATAAATAAATAAATAAATAAATAAAGACCTGTTCCCGTCCTTTGTGTCTCACTCTCTTCATAGACCTCTGCCTCTTTTTCCCCTTTCCTCAGCATTCATTGACCCTGTCTCACCTCTCCCCAACATCAATTCCTCTGCCTCTTTTCCCATACTTCCTTCTCTCTTCTCCACCTACCTCTTCTCCAAGACTCATTTACCCTGTTTTTCCTCCATCTTACGCCATCCGTCTGCCCCTCTATCATCGCCTTTCCCTATATATTCACTTGCTTCTCCCTCCCCTATAGTATTTGTCCCTCAAAATCCCCCTTCTGCCATCTTCAGCCCCCAGACCTGTTCTTCCAGCCTCAGCCCCTGAGTTGACCCCAGCCCCAATATCAGACTTAGCACTGGCCTCCTTCTCTCAGTTCCTCCTCTCACACCTTCAGTCTGTGTCAGCCCTCAGTCTGTTTCCCACAGCTCAAGTCCCTGCATTGCACCCTAGCCTCCCTCTCCCAGATCTCTCCCTCCCAGTCCCTAGCTTTTGCCTCTCAGTCTAGCATTATCCACCACCTCCCAATATTACACTCCAGGCCCTGCAATAGCCCCCAGTCCTTGCATTAGCCCCCAACCCCTTCTCCAATCCGGGTCCTGCATTATCCTCCAGCTACTGTATTGGCCCCTAGCACCACCTGAAGTACCACCCCCCTTCTCCTACTTTAGCACCACATCTAAATTTCCTGCAAAGAAGCGAGAGCTTGTTTTTTTTTCACTCCTGCCACTCTGCCTGCTCTGTAGCGCTCGCACCACCGAAAAATACTTTTGGTTTCTTACATGACACTGCTACAGCTCTGCCTGTTCTGCCTCTGACTGCCAGTACCAATGAAATCAGAGGGAAACTACTTCCAGGGTTATGCAAGAAGCAGGAAGTACTTCCCATATGTTTTTTGTGTTGCCAGCGCCCATGGCAAAAAGAAAGGCATAGTGGCAGGGGTTAAAATAAAAAAAGCTCCCATCACTTTGTGGAACATTTTAATATGCTGACCACAGACAGGGAGGAGAGAGACAGAGCAGGACCTGAAAGCCTGGCTCTGGTAGTGGCTCAAGTGGGTGGGAGGAGAAGGAAAAAGGCTGGAGCGGGGCTTCTTCCTGAATGAGGCGCTGTGCAAAAAACATGCCAACACATGCCTAGGGTTGGCTCTGCATGGCAGCCCCACAAACTCAAAGATGATCAGTACATAATTTTACCTGCAGGAGGAATGGGTGATGTGCAGATAGTCTATTTACCCTTGTAAGCGGCTTTTTGAAATCTCCCTCATTATTCATATCTTTACAAAGCAAAGCTTAACATTTAAGTGTGATACTCAAAGATGTATTTTTATGAGATTTTTCTGAGGGTGATGGTGTTGAGATGATTACAATTGCATTTAATAATCAAAATCCTGAGAACTAGGGGGTCAAAAAGCCGAGGGTGCCATATAAATTAGGAGACATAGACAATTATATAGATAACAAAATAAGAATAGCAATCTGTCTTCTGATATGATGAGTAACTTTTAGGGGTATGTATACAAAGCAGCAGTAGTGGCTCCCATGTGATATCGGAGCCGTGGCCCCATTTGGGGCAGCTCCAATATCGCATGGGCGCAGTTACAGTTGCTTTGTAAACATACCCCTTAGCTGAAATTTATTATGTCTGGATTAATCATACTATAGCCTGAACATAAAAAAACCTCAGAATTCCCACAAGCAACAAGGCCAGAGTCATCGTAATTGATTGAACTCAATGTGTCAGATAAAGTGAAATGTGTGTTATCTTGTCCTTTTTTTTCTTTAAACACATCAAGCAAATCTAATGCATGCCAATGACATTGCATATTTTTCACCATCTGGCCAGATTTTTTGGTGTGGGAAAGATGCATATTACATAAGAACATAAGAAATGCCATACTGGGTCAGACGAAGGTCCATCAAACCTAGTATCCTTTTCCAACAGTGGCCAAACCAGGTCAGAAGTACCTGTCAGCTTCTGTAAAAAGTACATAGCTTCCACAATGCTTGCCCCAGGGTAAGCAGTGGATTTCCCCAGTCTACTTTAAGAATGGTTTATGGACCTTTCCTCCAGGAACTTGTCCAAAACGTTTTTAAAACCAGCTACATTAACATCCTCCAGTAACAAACTCCAAAGTTTGGTTACTCGTTGAGTGAAAATTTATTTTTTCTTTTTGGTCTTAAATGGTTTACATTGTAGCTTCATTGGATGTCCCTTAGGGATATGTTTACTAAACCTTCTTAACTTGCGCGCTGCGCAAGTAGCATGCGCTAAGGTACCTTAGCGTGCGCTAATGACACTTTACGGGGCACAAATGTGCCTTAGTGCGCGCTCACGCGCACTGCGGCGCAAATGAGCACTGAAGGCGGGGAAAGGCTCCCGGAGGGCGGAGGAAGGCTCCCCAGGGGCAGAGAGAAGGGGTCAATGGGTGGAAAGTGGGAGGGGAGAGGCTCCCCGCACACTAACGATGTGAAATCCGAGGCTCAAAAATAACACCAGTGAAACCCTGGCGTTAGAGCTGATTTAAAGGGAAGAGAAACCATTTCTGTCAGCAATGTACAGCAAAACCAGGGAAACCTACAAAAAAGTGATAAGTGTGATACATGTGCACGGAACAAAAGTGCAAATAAACATTGAAAATGACCCCAACAAAATAAAAACAAATCATAATCAAGCTGGGCAATAGTGATAGTAATGGGAAACATCAAAAAACACTCCCAAGAAAGCCCCAAAAAATAAATATGAATTTTGGAAGGGTCTACGCTCCGTCCCCATACAAGGTGAATGATCCCACAGTGAAATAGCACTGATCAGGGTTTCCCTCTCCATTGGACAGGTTACCTATGGCATGCACATGTTCCACAACAGCAGGGTGGGCATGTCGGAATGGGCAACTGGACAGATGCTGGGAAAGGGGATACAGAGGGCTGCAGGCGGCACATGCTGTGGTGCAGCTGGGGCACAGTGCGGACTAGGCAGATGCCTAGGTGGCACTTAGGAATGCTGAAACTGAACAGCAGCCAGACAGCAACTGATGAGGGCCCAACATGGGCACGAGAGTGTTTATCACAGTGTCACTGGGGATAGTACCCAGCAGGTACCTCCAAAGGCACAGAACATTGGCAGGCAGTGTTGGGGGGAAGCGCGGATGCCTATGCAGGCACCCCTACCCCAGAACACGCACCATAGGCAGCCGCCTACCTGCAAACGGAATGGCTTGAGACTGCACACCACCAGCACCACCAGCAGAAGGGCATGTCAGCATGGTGGCAGAGGGGTACTGGTGGTGGAGGGGGGCAGTGGCAGCTGCCCAGAGCAGACCATGGCCTAGCCCTGTGTAGGTGGGTGCCATGCACTGCAACAGACAGGCCCTGCCGGACAAACAGTCATGGTATCACCAGGGAATGCATTGCCTCTGTGGCAACACGGTGGTGCAGTGCACACAACCAGTGTGTTTGGAGGCAGAAGGTCACAGGTTCAAGTACTAGCTATGGTGCTTGCCAACCCAGTCCCCATATTTTACCCACTACTACAACGTGCTAATACAGACAGAACCTTTTTTGCAGATGACGTAAACATGCCCAAAACACCTACATTTTACCCTACAGAGCACAGACTCCATAAACAGGCGCATTACCTAGAGCAGAGTCTCCCAAATGCAGTCCTGGAGGGCCAAACACCATTCAGGTTACATGCTGCCTCTAACAAAGATGCCTGTGCTGCATATCTATGCACCACCCCGATGGTATGCAGATGTATCTCATGCATATTCTTGAGGGACAGCATGAAAACCCGAACAGTGTTTGGCACACCAGGACTGGAGTTGGGAACCTCTGCCGTAAAGCAGCAGCCAACAGGGGCAGACACACCCACACCCACACCCACAGGCTCCATTAGCCAATGCCCCCTGGAGAGGCAGGACATTGGGCCCTGCGTGCATCTCGCAATACTAGCACTTGCATACCTTAGCAATGCCACCCTACACCTGGGAATACGGTACACAGCTATCAAAAGGTTGCTGTGATTACTGGCAGATAGCAATTCCTACGTTAAGCACAGTTTGCTGATTGAGCTCCATCATAGCAACCTTTCTGATGTCTGTGGGGTGTGCTTCAGGTCTGGTCTCTGACAGTGTTTACCACCCTGGGGAGTGACCCCCAACAGTTTTGCGTACCATATCCATGCCTGCACTGTGCCCAGGACTGGTGTGGTGGACAGGGCAGCTAAACACCTCTATAGTAGCACAATGCTGGCATAGGTGTGGGAGTGTGTGTCTGTCTATCCAGTGTGTGGTGGCTGCAAACATCCTCCACAGCCCACACTGCCAGCACTGTTGCCAGTATTGGCCTGCCAATGTGCATAATGAGGAGCAAGGTACCATGGGTATAGCCTGGACAGGGTGGCCTGGCCAGGATGCATCTGCACAGGGCATAGGGCAATGGCTGGGACATTGTAGTGCCCGGCCACCACCTGCACAGACAGGGTGGCCACAGTATGTCCTGCTGGGAGTTCACTCTCACCCTGACTGAGCAGTGACCACGGCATGGCTAGGTTCCCCCATAGTGCCCTATCATACCTTTTTCATGTGATATTTCTGGGTTCCCTTTTGGGGCCCAATCACTGACTTATCTGCTTGGTGTGTATGCTGACATCCCAGTTCTGGGTGCATGCATCTTCTCCAGGAACATGCCCTATGGACTAGCTAGCAGACTGTCTGCAGCTATTATGTGTCTTGCTGGAACACCTTGCAGGGTGCAGTGGCTGCAGGCTTGCTTCAGGAGAATATCAGATTGTGGTGGGGTGCAGCTGAGTATTTCTGGGCCTCATGTCTGTCTGCTTTTGCTTTATAGATGTGTACAGAGCTGCATTGACTGCCCTGTAGGGTGTCTGTTCCCCAGCAGGACTGCGGTTGGTGGTCCCCTCTATTGCTACCATTGCAGGGATGTAAAATATGGATCTGTCAGTGGGGGACCCTGTTTCCCACCCTCAGCCCCAGAGGGTGGGTTGGGTGGTGGTACATAATCTGCCTATGGGTCCATAAGGGTCAAACCTGACTGAGAAATACAGATGTATCCAAAGTGTGTCTGCAGGAACTACCTATCTCACACACTAGGACTGCTGGGGACCTACAGCATGGCCTATTTCTGCCATGGACGGTGCTGTGGACCTGGTGCTGGGTGCCCCACCGCACCCTCAGGGTGAGCACAGTACCTGCACAATGTAACGGTGTGTAGCTACTCTGTGCCAGTAACACACATGGTCAGTTACCCCTACCAGGCCGAGGTGCTGTGGGGGTGCATACCCCATCTTGTGTTCATCTGTAGACGGCTGATTTGCATGTGCAGTGCATCATGGGTATGGGTGGGCTAACCCTATCCTGGTGACCACAGCAGACTGTTTGTGTGGTGACGTGCAGTCCTTCTGCAGCCAGCAAGGGACTTGCTAGCAGCTATAGAGCTGTAGCCCACTGGTTACTTCACTGCCAGTGGAGCCAGAGGTCATGGGTTCAAACCCATAGTGGGGTAATTTGATAGGGCTGTCCAAAGCATTAACTATTTTTAATGTACATTAGTGCTGCCAGCAAAAACACCCTCAGCGTACTGTACCCATAAGGTGCCTCAGAGGGTGCTTTATAGGGCGCCCTATAGGGCACCTTCTGGTTACCGTCCATATAAGGTGCACTATACAGTATCCTATGGAGCGACTTAAAGGGTGCCCTATAGGGGACATTATAGGGTGCCGTGGTGGACAGTGCACTTTATAATGTGCCCTATGGAGTGCCTTATAGGGTGCCTTATGCGGCACCTTAGGTTACGGCACATGAGGGTGTGTTTGCTGGCAGCAATTAATAAAATACAAATAAAGTGCCACAGGAAACAATACTTACATGTCAAAGCTTATGCCTCAGCCAGCCTTAAGTATTAGGCACACTGGGGATCAAACTCATGACCCCTGTATCATCAATCAGTGCCTTAACCATTGTGCTACACTGCTGTTCCTCCTTGCATGTTAGCGCACCTACTTAAGATTTTCATGCGTTTAAATGCACAGTGCTGCCATCAAAAACAGTGCTATGACCTTGCCGTGCCTCATAGGGCACCCTATATGGCGCCCTATTGTTGTTGTTGTTAAGTACCGTCGAGTCTGAGTCGACTCATGGCGACCCTCTGGATAGCTATCCTAAATTGTGTTCGGTCTTCAGTCAGGCGGCTCATTGTTGACAGACTGGTACCCGTAACTGCTGTTATTGTATCGATCCATCTCATTGCTGGCCTTCCTCTTTTGCGTTGATCTTCTATCTTGCCAAGCATAATGTCTTTCTCTAATGAACTCTCTCTTCACATGATGTGTCCAAAGTATGAAAGTCGAAGTCTTGTCATCTGAGCTTCTAAAGAAAGCTTAGATTTGATCTCCTCTAGTACCGACTGGTTTGTTCTTCGGGCAGTCCATGGTATACACAGTATTCGCTGCCAGCACCATAATTCAAAGGCATCAATTTTCTTCCTGTCTATCTTTTTCACTGTCCAGCTTTCACATCCATATGATGTTATTGAAAATACCATGGCTTGAACAAGTCGAATCTTTGTATGGAGAGAGACATCTCTGCTCTTGAGAATCTTATCTAGGTCTTTCATAGCCATTCTGCCAAGAGCAATGCGTCGTCTGATTTCTTGACTGCTTGTTGCTTCTTTATTGATAGTTGATCTAAGTAGGTTAAAGTTGTTCACAATTTCAATTTCTTCTCCTTCAACGATGAACCTGTTGATTATGCCAGTTGTCATGATCTTTGTCTTCTTTACATTAAGGTGCAGGCCCATTTTGAGACTGTTCTTTGATTGTGAGAAGCAAATGTTTCAGGTCATCTTTACTTTCAGCCAGTAATGTGGTATCATCAGCATAGCGAAGGTTGTTGATGAGTCTTCCACCAATCTTCACACCTCTGTTGTCTTCATACAATCCTGCTTCTCTGATGATTTGTTCTGCATATAAATTAAACAGGTAGGGGGAAAGTATGCAGCCTTGTCTTACACCTTTGCTTATTTTAAACCATTCTGTTTCTCCTTGTTCCATTCAAACTATTGCTTCTTGATCAATGTACAGATTGCGCAAGAGAACGATCAGGTGTTCTGGTATACCCATGCTTCTTAATGTGGACCAGAGTTTCTCATGGTTTACACAGTCAAAAGCCTTGCTATAGTCGATAAATCACAAATAGATATCCTTTTGGTATTCTTTAGTCTTTTCAAGGATCCATCTCACATCCGCAATGATGTCTCTCGTTCCTCGCCCTTTCCTGAACCCTGCTTGCACTTCAGGTAGTTCTTGTTCCAGGTATGGTTGTAGTCTCTTTTGAATAATCTTCAGTAGAATCTTGCTGGCATGTGGGATCAGAGCGATTGTGCGATAATTTCCACAGTCAGTTGGATCACCTTTCTTTAGTATTGGTATAAACACAGATCTTTTCCAGTCAGTTGGCCATGATGTTGTCTTCCATATTTCTTGGCAGAGCCTTGTGAGTACGGTAACAACTGCATCAGATTGCTGCAATACTTCTATGGGAATGCTATCAATGCCTGGTGCTTTGTTCTTTGATAAGGCTTTCAATGCTGCTTCAACTTCTTCTTTCATCACCAATGGTTCCCGATCATAAGGTAGAGGTTGAAACAGCTGTTGGTCCACTTGATCTTTATTTATTTATTTATTTAACAGTTTTTATATACCGTGCTATTTATCATCAGTGCGGTTTACATTGAACATAAATTACCTAGACAGAAAAACTCTATATTCCTTCCACCTTTTCTTGATCTTCTCAGCATCATTCAACATAGAACCTTGAGCATCTTGTAAAATTCCATTTCGAGGCTGGAACTTTTTCTTTAACTCTCATATCTTTAGGAAAGCCGATCTTGTTCTTCTTCTAATAGTTTCTGCTTCTATTTCTTTGCAAGTGTCATTGTAGTACTTTTCCTTGTCCTGTCTTGCTGCACATTGGAAATCTCTGTTGAGTTCTGCGATTGTCTTTCTTTCTCCTCTGGCTTTAGCTTCTCTGCGTTTCTGGGCAATTTTCAGAGTTTCTTCCATCATCCATTTTGGCTGTTTTTTCTTTTTCAACTTTTGTAGAGACTTCTCGCTTTCTTCCAACACAACCTTCTTGATGTCATTCCATAACTCTTCCGGAGCTCTGTCATTTGTATCTAAAGCAGCAAATCGATTTTGCAGGCAGTCTTTAAATTCCAGTGGTATATTCTCAAGGTCATATTTTTCTGCATTCATGAGTGGTTTGCTCTTTTTCAACTTTAGCTTGAGTTTGCATACTAGTAGTTGATGATCTGTACCACAGTCAGCTCCAGGTTTTGTCTTTGTTGATGTTACAGAGCTTTTCCATCGTTGACTTCCACATATGTAGTCAATTTGATTTTTATATAATCCATTCGGTGAATTCCATGTGTACAGTCGCCGCTTGTGTTGCTGGAAGAAGGTGTTTGAGATGAATAGATCATTGGTCTTGCAGAATTCTATCAGTCTTTCTCCAGCTTCATTTCTGTTGCCAAGTCCATATTTTCCAACTACTTTGCCTTCTTCTTTGTTGCCAACTTTTGCGTTCCAGTCACCCATGACTATCAGGATATCCTGTTTGCATGTTCTGTCAATTTCAGCTTGTACTTGTTCATAGAACTCTTCAATTTCATTCTCTTCTGCAGCTGTTGTTGGGGCATATACTTGAATTATAGTTGTGTTGATAGGCAATTCTCGTAGATGAATAGAGATTAAGCGTTCACTGACTGCATTGTATTTCATTACAGTTCTTGCAAGTTTCTTCTTTATTATAAATGCAACACCATTTCCTCTTTGTCTTTCATTTCCAGCATAGTAGACCATGTGATCATCTGATGCAAAGTGCCCCATGCCAGTCCATTTCAGTTTGCTGACACCCAACAAATCAAGTTGTACACGTTCCATTTCATTCTTGACCACCTCCAACTTCCCTTGGTTCATGCTTCGTACGTTCCATGTTCCAATGTGTAAGACATCTTTACAGCTTCTGACTCTCATTTCATGCGCAGCTACATCAGCAGTCAGACTTCCCGAGGGCTTTGTTCCAACCACATCATAAATGCCGGCTTTACTCTGAAAAGTCTTCAGCTCTTCCCCAGTAGCTAGTTGAGTGCCTTCTGACCTGGTCTCATCTTCCAGCACCATAGCACTATTTGTTTTGTTGTAACTATCCATTGGGTTTATAGGCCACCCTTTAAGCAACATTGTAGGGTGCCTAGGCGGACAGTGCACTTTAGAATGTGCCCTCTGGGGTACCTTATGGGGTGCCTTATGCAGCACCTTATGTTACAGCGCTTTGAGAGTGCGTTTGCTAGCAGCAGTAATTAAAATAAAATTAAAATGCCTCATAATGCAATATTACACATAAATGGTAGTGCCTCAGCCAGCCTTATTCATTGGGCACAGTGGGGGATAGAACCCATGACCCCTGCACCATCTGTCAGTGTCTTCACCATTGTACTTCAGCCCTGTTCCTCTGTTTGTATATCAGCGTGCCTGCGTATGCTTCCCGCGCGTTACTCGTGCGCTAATGTGCGCGGTGCACAAGAGCGCACTTCTAATCCCATTTTGCTACTTTAAACTGAAACGCCCACTCCTTATATGGCATCCTGCACACTAACGCTGGGCGCACATTAAGAAGGTTTAGTAAACATACCCCTTTGTCTTTCTACTTTTTGAAAGAGTAAACAACTGATCTACATTTATCCATTCCACTCCATTCTTTAATTTATAGACCTCTATCATATCTCCCCTCAGCTGTCTCTTTTCCAAGTTGAAGAGCCCTAACCTTTTAAGCCTTTCCTCATAGGGGTATCCTTCCATCCCCTTTTCCATTTTGGTGGCTCTTCTCAGTATCTTTCCTAATTCTGCTATATCCTTTTTACGATATGGCAACCAGAATTGCACACATTATTCAAGGTGCAGTCGCACCATGGAATGATATAGTGGCATTATAATATCCTTGGTTTTATTCTCCATTCCTGATGATTCCTAGCATCCTGCTTTCTTGGCTGCTTCTATGTTTATACATTGGTGCTTTGCAACACTAAAGATCCCTCATGCCTTTGCTATGGCTAAATATTAAGATCTGTTAGAAATTTATCAGTATGTTCTGAATATTGATAAGAAAGATTATTATAATGGTGCAATTCAGTTAGATACTTCTTGTATTTATGCACAGTATGGTTCATCAAGAAATTGACTCAGCCATCCTATTTCCTTCAGAATCATATACTGTTTGAACGTTAGGAGTCTGCTGATGTGTTTATTAATAAAATTATGAACATTAAAGCTAGTTTTTCCTGGATAAAGGTTGCTGATAAATTGGTTGATCCACTTATTGAAGCAATATAGAATTCTTTTTCACCTAGTAATGTAGAATAGGCTTTAGAGACTATGGGGTATGTTTACTAAGCAGTCTTAATGTGCGCCTGGCGATAGTGTGCAGGCTGCCATAAAAGGAGTGGGCGTGTCGGTCTTAACATAGCAAAACGGGATTTTCGTGCGATAACATGTGCTGAGCACATTATTGGGCGAGAAGCCGCTAAGCACGTTAACGCGCGGCAATCTTAAGTAGGCGCGCTGACATCAAAACACAGAAACCGAGGTGTAGCACAATGGTTAATACACTGACTGATGGTACTGGGGACATGAGTTTGATCCCCCAGTGTGCCTAATGAACAAAGCTGACTGAGGCATTTCCCTTTATGTTTAAGTAGTGCTTTTTGAGGCATTGTAGTATTATTTTAATTAGTGCTGCCAGCAAACACACCCTCACAGTGGCGTAACCTAAGGGGCCGCATAAGGCACCCTATAAGGCACTCCAGAGGGCACATTACAAAGTGCACTGTCCGCCAAGGCACCCTACAACGTCCCCTATAGGACACCCTATAAGGCACTTTATAGGGCGCCTTGTAGGGCGCCCTATGGGGCGCCTTAAGGTTACAGTACTCTGAGGGTGTTTTTGCTGGCAGCACTAATGTACATTAAAAATAAACAATGCCTTGGACAGCCCTATCAAATAATCCCACTGTGGGTTAGAACCCATGACCTCTAGCTCCACAGGCAGTGAAGTAACCAGTGGGCTACAGCTGCTAACAAACCCCTGGCTGACTACAGAAGGACTGCACATCACCACACAAACAGTCTGCTGTGGCTAACAGGATAGGGGCAACCCAACCGTACCCATGATGCACAGCACATGCATATCAGCAGTCTACAGATGATCACAAGATGGGGTATGCACCCCACAGCACCTCAGCCTGGTAGGGTGTGCCGACGGTGTGCGTTAGTGGCACAGAGTAGCTACAGACCGTCACATTGTGTGGGTATTGTACTCACTCTGAGGGTGAGGTGGGGCGGCCAGCACCAGGTCCACAGCACCTTCAATGGCTGAAATAGGCCATGTCACAGATACCCATCAGTGCTAGTGTGTGTGATAGGTAGTTCCTGCAAACACATCTAGGGTACATTAGTATTTATCTGAAGTTGTCAATCAGGTCTGGCCCTTATGGGCTATGATGCACCCAGAATAGTGCATATTCTGTCTTCATACCATGGTAACATGATGTAAGTGACAGGGGGTGTTTGGACCCATAGGCAGATTATGTACCACCACCCAACTCACCCTCTGTGGCTCAGGGTGGGAGACAGGATTCCCCCACCAACTGATCCACATTCTACCTACCTGCAAGGGGGGCCATCAACCCCAGTCATGCTGGGGAACAGACACCCTACAGGGCAGCCAATGCACTATTTATTTATTTACATTTCTTATATACCGTGCTGTTAATATCAGTGCGGTTTACAGCGAACAGAACGATAGTGCACTTGTGAGAACACATAGTGCATACAATGAACAGGGTAATAAGATAGTTTACAGCGAAACAGAACAATAGTATAATGTAACAAAAACACATTGTGCTTACAGTGAACCATGAACAGAGTAATAACATGGGTAAGAACTTGGGTGAAAACTATCTACAGATCATTTACAAAGTTAAAAGTATTCATATTGAGTAGGCTAGATGGAATCATAGGTTTAAGCCCGGGGAGGCATTGATTAACCATTCTCCAGTAGGGTTAAAGTATTGGGCAGATGTGGAAGGGGGTCGTGGGGCCTATTGCATGATTCCCTTGGTTGTCTTCTGGGTAATGTTTTTGGAATAGGTGGTATTTTATGGCTTTCTGAATGATGTAAGGTTCGTGATAGATCTAATTTCAGAGGGGAGGGCGTTCCAGGCTGTGGGTGCATAAACCGAGAAAGCCCTGTTGGCTGTTATTTTTAGGCATTTTGACATTATCTTAGGGATTTCTAATGCATTCCTCATTACGGATCTTCTGTTCCTGTTGTCAGGCAAACTGTTGATTAATTTACTGATGGGTGAGGAGGGTTGGTTCCTCAGGGCTTTAAATGTCATGACAAGTGACTAGTAGTGTATTCGAGCATGTAGAGGTAGCCAGTGGAGCTCCTTCATCACAGGCATGTGTTCTGACCTTGACATACCCATAAGTACTCTAGCGGCCGAGTTCATGGCAAGGCGGAGTGGATTTAGAGTTGACTGTGGAAGCCCATGGAGGATGATGTTAGCGAAGTCCAAGTGTGGAATCACTAGGGCTTGGAATATAGTCCGGTAGTCAGTGAAGTCCAGGAGAGGTCAAAGAAGGCGTAATGTTGCAATCTTATGGTATATTGCTTTTGCGACATTTTTCACATGTGTTGTCATGTCGAGTCGCTGATCTAGTGTGATGCCTAGGTAGAGAATATTGGTTTTAGTTTTGAGCTCTGCGTTTTTCACTTGTAGTGCTGGAGGTGGGATGAATTTCTGATTTCTCGTGATGAAGAGAACATCAGTTTTATTGTGATTAATTCATAGGTTTTGGGAGAGAAGCCAGTCTGCAACTACTTCGAAGCATTTTATAATGGGTGAAAAGTCTGGTTGTTCAGTCCTGAATGGGATGTATAGCAGAATGTTGTCCGCATAGGCAAGGCAGTGTACATTTAAGGAGTGGATCAGGGTGCAGATTGGCTGCATGTAAATGTTAAATGACAGTGCTGATAGGGATGATCCCTGGGGTACCCCTTGTTTCTGAAGAAAAGGTTCTGAAGTCAAGGTGCCTGTCTTAACTTGTTGCCATCTGTTAATCAGGTAAGATTTCCACCATTGTATCCCTTTATCTTGGAGTCGTTGTAGCAGTATCTCATGATTCAGAGAGTCAAATGCGGCTGCAATGTCCATGAAGATGAGAACGAAACCCTGGTGTATATTGTCGAGTCCTGTGATTAGGTCATTGAAGAGGGTCGTTAGGATGGTGTCCACGCCATGGGCTTCCCTGAAACTATGTTGGGATGGGTCGAGGGGTGCTTCAGTATCAATATGCTGTTGGATCTGACGTTGGACGGTCTTTTCGATAATCTTGGCGAGTAGGGGTATACTTGATATTGGTCTGTAGGATTCAACCTTGGATGGATCAAGTTTACTGTTTTTTAGCAAAGGCCTGATTGATGTGTGTCTGAAACTCTAGCTGAACACATCCCTAAGGCAATGGCAGGAAGACAGTAGGCCTGGAAATGCTCAGCTGCCCCCACCACCATCTGATATTCACCAGCAGCAAGCACAGAGAGTCACCAGCCACTGCAGCCTGCAAGGTGTTCCAGCCATACACATATAACGGCAGACAGTCTGCTAGCTAGTCCACAGTGCATGGTCCTGGAAAAGATGTACACACCCAAAAGCTGGGATGTAAGCACAACCACCAAGCAGATAAATCAGTGATTAGGCCCCAAGGAAGAAAACCCATATAATTCACTGAAGAGAAAGACAAAATAGCACTATGGGGGAGCCTAGCCATGCTGTGGTCGCTGCTCAGTCAGGGTGAGAGTGACCTCCCAGCAGGACATGCTGTGGCCACCCTGTCAGTGCAGGTCGTAGCCAGGCACTACAATGTCCGAGCCATTGCCCTATGCCCTGTGCAAATGCATCCAGGCCAGGCCACCCTGTCCAGGCTATACCCACAGTACCTTGCTCCTCATTATGCACATTGGCAGGCTAATACTGGCAACAGTGCTAGCAGTGTGGGCTGAGGAAGGTGTTAGCAGCCACCACACACTGAATAGACAGACACACACTCCCCACACCTATGCCAGCATTGTGCAACTATAGAGGTGTTTGGCAGTCCTGGCCACCGCACCAGTCCTGGGCACAGTGCAGGCATGGCTATGGTATGCAATACTGTTGGGGTCACTCCCCAGGGTGGTAAACACTGTCAGACACCAGACCTGAAGCACACTCCACAGACATCAGAAAGGTTGCTATGATGCAGCTAAATCAGGAAATTGTGCTTAACTTAGGAATTGCTATCTGCCAGTAATCATAGCAACCTTTTGATAGCTATGTACTGTATTCCCAGGTTTAGGGTGGCATTGCTAAGGTATGCAAGTGCTAGTATTTGGAGATGCACGCAGGGCCCAACATCCTGCCTCTCCAGGAGGCATTGGAGAATGGAGCCTGTGGGTGCGGGTGTGTCTGCCCCTGTTGGCCGCTGCTTTAGAGCAGAGGTGCCCAACTCCAGTCCTGGTGGGCCAAACACTGTTCGGGTTTTCATGCTGTCCTCAATGAATATGCATGAGATACATCTGCGTACCATGGGGGCGGTGCATAGAAATGCAGCACAGCCATATTTATTAGAGGCAGCATGGAACCTGAATGGTGTTTGGCCCTCCAGGACTGCATTTGGGAGACTCTGCTCTAGGTAATGTGCATGTTTATGGTGTCTGTGCTCTTTAGGGTAAAATGTAGGTGTTTTGGGCATGTTTACGTCATCTGCAATAAAGGTTCTGTCTGTATTAGCATGTTTTAGTAGTGGGTAAAATATGGGGACTGGGTTGGCAGGAACCACAGCTGGGACTTGAACCTGTGACCTTCTGCTCCTGAACACACTGGCTATGGGCACTGCACCACCGTGTTGCCACAGAGGCAGTGCATTCCCTAGGGATACCATGACAGACAGGGCCTGTCTGTTGCAGTGCATAGCACCCACCTACACAGGGCTAGGCCATGGTCTGCTGTGGGCAGCAGCCACTGGCCCCTCCACCACCAGTACCCCTCTGCCACTATGCTGACATGCCCTTCTGCTGGTGGTGTGCGATCTCAGCCCAGCCAGTGTGTGGGTAGGCGGCTGCCTATGGTGCCGGTTCTGGGGTAGGGGTGCCTGCATAGCTGTCCACGCTTCCCCCCGGCGCCGCCTGCTAATGTTCTGTGCCCTTGGGGGTACCTGCTGGGTACTATCCCCTGTGACACTATGGGAGACACACTCGTGCCCATGTTGGGCCCTCATCAGTTGCTGTCTGCCTGCTCTACTGTTTCAGTATTCCCATGGGCCACCTAGGCTTCACCCTAGTCTGTACTGTGGCCCAGCTGCACCACAGCATGTGCCGCCTGCAGCCCTCTGTGTCCCCTTTTCCAGCATCTGTCCAGTTGCCCATTCTGACATGCCCGCCCTGCTGTTGCAGAACATGTGCACGCCATAGGAAATCTGTCCAATGGAGAGGGAAAACCCTGATCAGCGCACTTTCACTGTGGGCTCATTCACCTTGTATGGTGACGGAGTATAGACCATTCCAAAATTCATATCTTTTTTTTGGAGCTTTCTCGGGAGTGTTTTTTGATGTTTCCCATTAATATCACTATTGGCCAGCTTGGTTATGTTTTTTTTTCCATTTTGTTCAGGTCATTTTCAATGTTTATTTGCCCTTTTGTTCCATGCACATGTATCACACATCACTTTTGTATGTTTCTCTGGTTTTGCTGTACATTGCTGATGGAAATGGTTTCTTTTCCCTTTAAATCTGCTCTACCGTGAGGGTTTCACTGGTGTTAGTTTTCAGCCCTGGATTCCACGACGTTAGTGTGAAGGGAGCCTCTCCCTTCCCACTCTCTGCCCATTGATCCTCTATCCCCGCCCCTGGGGAGCCTTCCTCCACCCTCTGGGAGCTTTTCTCCGCCCTCAGCACTCATTTGCGCCGCTGCGCATGTTATCGCGTGCTAAGGTACCTTAGCGCCTGGTAACGTGCCTTCATCGGGCGATAAGGTACCGATAACATCGCCGGGAGCATGTTAAGACTGCTTAGTAAACATACCCCTATGTTTGTTTGTTTTTTTAGCTAGTGAGCTCAAAGGTATTGCATATAATGTGCCAATAACACCAAACCTATGGGACATTATGTACAACACCACAGAATTAATTGTCGAGAGCATGGAAAGCATTTCTCCAGTAGTTAACTTTGAGCCCTGTCCTCTAGCGCACTGTATTAGCTCAAGTGCACCCAATTCCACCTACTGAGGTGGTATTGACCTGTGCTAATGCAGTTAGCATGCAGTGTGAACATAGCACTAATTATGCTGAGCTCACCATGCCCACTTTTTGCCTTAACCCACCCACTGGGTTGCACAGTTAGCATGGGAATCATCGGAACAAGTGTTGCCAGCTAGCACCCATTAATGAAAAAAAAACCAACCCTTTTATTAGCATTAAATGATTCTTCTAGTATACTGAACCTTTGTTCCACCTCCATGATGTAAGCCATGAGTGATGATCTCGGTGTGCCAGTTTCAATTATTGTGAAAAAATCAAAGGAGGGTTGTTTGCCTTAATCATTAAAATGAGCTATTATTCATTTGATTCCAAAGAAATATCTTCTGAATAACTCTGATATGAAAAATTATCACCCTATATCTTCCTTCACCTTTTTGCCAAGGTGGCTGAAAAAGTAGTACTTGCTCAATATTTGAACTTTATTAATAGTAATGATATTTTAGACAAATACCAGTCTGGGCTTCATGCCAAACATGGTACCGAGACTCTGTTTATTTCTAGCTTTGATACAATTGTGAGAGGGCTTGACCAGGACTTGCCTTAAATTTGGATATTGCTAGATATAAAAACTACCTATGATACCACTGATCATGTGATACTTATAAATCTCTGTGTTTGGGGTTCAGTTCTTGACTTTGGTTCTCAAAAGAAGCAGCTGAAAAGGTGAAGAAAAAGAGGGTGGCCTTCATAAAATACAAGAGAACACAGAAAGAGGAAGACATGTATCATTATCTGGAAAAGCTTAGAGAAGCTGGGAATGTAATTACGAAAGCAAAGATACAAATTGAAGAAAAAATAGCAAATAAGGTAAAGTGGGAGGACAAGACATTTTTCAGATATGTTAGTGAGAAGAGAAAGTGCAAAAGCAGTATTGTCAGACTCAAGGGTGAAGGGGAGGAATATGTAGAAGCTGATGAGGATAAAGTAGAATTGCTTAACAAATATTTTTGTTCTATGTTCACAGATGAAGGGCCAGGAGAAGGACCTAAAAAAACCCACCCACAGATAGGAACAGAAGTGAAGAGGATCTTGAATGACTTTCAGAAGACTGTGTTTGTGATGATCTAGCTAAACTAAAAGTAGACAAAGAGATGGGGCTGGATGGGATACATCCAAGAGTATTGAAAGAACTTAGGGAAGTTCTAGCAGTTCCACTCTCTGACCTTGTCAATGCTTCTTTAGAGACAAGAGTGGTCCCAGAGGACCAGAGAAAGGTGCATGTGGTCCCTTTACACAAAAGTGGACATAAGGATGAGGCTGAGAACTACAGGCCGGTTAGTATGACCTCTGTAGTGAGTAAATGAATGGAAACATTGCTAAAACATAAGATAGAGAGGTTTCTGGAATGGATTGCAGGATCCGAAGCAGCATGGTTTTACTAGAGACTGGTCTTGTGAGACAAATCTAATTAATTTCTTTAAATGGGAAACCAGAGAGTTGGAATGAGGGAGAGCCCTAGATGTGGTGTACTTAGATTTCAGTAAAGCCTTTGACACTGTTTTACACAGGCGACTTATAAAAAAATTGATCACCCTAAGGTGACTGACTACGTTAGAAATTGGTTGCGTGGGAAGCAACAAAGGGTACAGGTAAATAGAGCTCACTCTGAGCAGAAGGATGTTATCAGTGGTGTGCCACAGAGATATGTCCTTAGTCCGATTCTATTTAACATTTTTATTAGTGATATTGTCAAGGGCTGTTGGGTAAGGTTTGCCTTTTTGTAGACTATACCAAAATCTGAAATAGACACCTAGGAAGGAATAGATAACATGAAGAAGGATCTAACTAATCTTGGCAGCTCAGATTTAATACTAAAAATATGTAGGGTCATGCATTGAGCTGCAAAAATCCAAGTGAGCTGTGCAGTATAAGGGGTGAAATATTTCTGTCCATGAAAGAAGAGCAGGACCTGGGTGTAATTGTTTCTGATGGTCTTAAAGTAGCTAAACAGGTTGAAAAGCTGACGGCTAAAGCCAAAAGGATGCTTGGGTGCACAGGGAGAGGAATGGCCAGCAGGAAGAAGGAGGTGAGAGTGCCTCTGTATAAGTCTTTGGTGAGACCTCATTTGGAGTATTGTATGCAGTTCTGGAGACCAGACATTCAAAAGGATATAAATAGAATGGAGTCGGTGAAGAAGGTGGCTACCAAAATGGTCAGTGATTATTATCATAAGGCATATGGGGATAGACTTAAAGATCTCAATATGTTTACTTTGGAGAAAAGGTGAGAGAGAAGAATTATGATAGAGACGTTAAAATACATTTGTGGCATCAATGCACAGGAGAAAGCCTCGTCCAATTGAAAGAAAGCTCTGCAAACGAGGGGGCATAAGATGAAGGTAAAAGTGAATAGACTCGGGAATAACATGCAAAAATATTTATTTAAGGAAAGAGTGGTAGATGCATGGAATAGTCTCTCAGTTAAGGTAGTAGAGAACAGGACAGTATCTGACTTCAAGAAATCATGGGACCAACACAAAAGATCTCTAAAAAAAAAAAGGGACTATGGTATTGGTATTGATTGGCAGACTGGATGGGTCATATGGTTTATTTCTGCTGTCATGTTTCTATGTATGCAGCAGATGTTTTGGGGCAAAAGCATTCCTCCTGGTTCTCTCTTCCTTCTGGCATACTGCAAGGTTCAGCTTTATCTGCCACTAGGTTTAATATTTATATTTTGCCAGTCCGTATGTTGTTTAATTGTTTAGATGTGGATTGCAGGTCGTATGCTGATGATTTGCAATATTTGGCTCCTGTTTGCACCTCTCTCCCAGAAGCAGTAGATCAGGTTAAATTATGTCTCACAAAGGTTAAATCTTGGATAACAGTAAATAAGCAGTCATTGAATATTGGTAAGACAAAGATCATAATACTTAATCATAGATCTGATGTGGATCCTTCTGCTTGTATTCAGGTGAATAATTATTCTGTTTCAATTGTCTGGACAGTGAGGAATTTAGGAGTAATGATTGATGACTTGCTTTCTATGATTGTTCAGATAAAAGAGGTGGTGAGAAAAACCTTTCAAGTTACAGCTTGTTAAATGTTTGAAATCTTTTTGAGTAATGATAATTTTCCCTTGGTAGAGTATGCACGTGTAATATCATGCGTTAATTATTGTAATGCATTACGTGGATAATCTTTAAGGCATGGCTAGAATTCCACACATGCAGATTGTAGTCAGGTGCTATTCTGAAAGGACAAGCAACAGACCGATGCTGTGGACTTTCACTGTGGACTTGCACAGAGGGGGGAGTTTGGGAAGAGTATAGGCAGAGTACATATGCACACACACACACACACACACTTTATTTTATTTATTTATTTATGTATATATTTCTATACCGCCCCTTCCAGCGATCAAGGGCGGTTTACAGGGAACATTTTAACAACTGTACACAGATGTATACATTTACATTGAACAATTAGATTTAACTATTTACAATGAACGGTTGAGTTTAACTGTTTACATTGAACAAAACTTCAACTTCAAGTTGTACTAATAATACAAACATCCATTAACTTATTTACATTGGATATTTACAGCTTTTTTACTTTATAGCTTAGACCCTCAGCAGGCAGCCATTTATACCTGCTCTAGAGCTAGTGCAAGGGACTGCGACAATATGTAGACATTTTGGTAACCACTTACACTAAGGGGTATGTTTTCTAAGCAGTCTTAATATGCAGCCGGCGTTAGTGTGCAGAATGCCATATAAGGAGTGGGCGTGTCGGTCTTAACCTAGCATTTCTGGTTACCGTGCGATAAAGGGAGCCGTGGCGGTGGGCGGAGTTTGCCGAGCGGGAAGATGGCCGCTTAACTCGAGGGCTCCCTCTTGACTGAGCAGAATCCGGAGCATATCTAGGGGAACGGGACTCCCTTATACTACTATTTTTTGGTGGCAGATGCGAAGGACATGTCGACTCTAAAGCCCGCTAGATTGGAGTTCCCGCAAGCATCGGGTTTGGCTAATAAACGGGCGAAACAAGATCCCCCCTCTCCCCTTAAAATGGCGGCCGAAAAGCTACCCACGGAGGGTGTCAAAGAAATTCTGTTGGAGCTCCGGGCTTTACGAGACCTTATCACAGCTAATTCTGAGACTCTAACACAAGTACAAGAGGATGTGCAGGAAATAAAAGGGAAACTTGGAGAGGTTTCAAAGCGCCTAGGAGAAGTGGAAACAGAGTTGGACAGGCAATCAACGATGGTGGCTCGGATACATCCGCTTACGAAGCGAGTGGCGGCTTTGGAAACGCTCGTTGAAGATCAATCTAACCGGGCACGGCGCAGCAATGTGCGAATTCTGGGCATTCCCGAAGGCCGGGAAGGAGCGGACCCCATTAGCTTCCTCGAGAAGTTGCTCCCGGAGCTCCTGGACATTACCTTTGCTCGACCGCTGGAGCTTGAACGAGCCCATAGAGTGCCATCACATCCCTCTCCCCACTTACAGCGGCCGCGCCCGTTCGTGGCTAAAGTCCTTCGTTATCAGCAGGCTCTACAAATTCTACTGGCAGCTAAGCGTCGGCAGGGTTTGCAGCTTGATGGGCAGAAAATAAACATCTTTCCGGATCTCAGCAAGCAAACCGTTCAACGTCGGAAGGAGCTGCTGGCCTTCAGGCCTCAGCTACAGCAACTTCAAGCACGTTATGGGCTATTTTATCCGGCACTTATGCGAGTGACTTTAGATAATAGCACGAGAACTTTTGCCGACGGCCCATCGCTTCGTGCCTTCCTGCAAGATCGGGTGCGGATGGAAATGGGGACATGAGAGAGTTTGGATGTGGGTATCATGTCTTTACATGCTTGGCTTTGTTCCAAGATACCTGGTCTGTACTGCTATGTTTTTTTTTTTAATGAAAATTGCATATGGAAGTAATGTGGTTCTCTTTCTTTTCCTCTTTTCTTTACTGGCACTGTGTCTGGAGCTAGCAAGATTATACTCTTGACGGGGATAACCATGTAGACTTAGTAAAGTGGGCCTGGTTTGTTTTTTTTTAGTTCAGATACTCCTCTGCTGCATTGATACCTTGACACCATAGATATGCTCGAGGAATGTTTAGTTTGATTCTTGAGGGGGATAGTTAGGATGGCAAAGGTGGGCAGTTGGGGCTTTCCCATAAATGTTATGATGGTTTGGTGTAATGTACAGTCAGGTTTGTTCATTATCAGATATATGTGTTGCATTATACTGTTTATGGGGCAACTGACCGTGAGCGCGCATCTCCAGAACCTGTTTAGTATACAAGATGGCTGACGGCAGAGTGAGGGTATTGTCAGACTCAAGGGTGAAGGGGAGGAATATGTAGAAGCTGATGAGGATAAAGTAGAATTGCTTAACAAATATTTTTGTTCTATGTTCACAGATGAAGGGCCAGGAGAAGGACCTAAAAAAACCCACCCACAGATAGGAACAGAAGTGAAGAGGATCTTGAATGACTTTCAGAAGACTGTGTTTGTGATGATCTAGCTAAACTAAAAGTAGACAAAGAGATGGGGCTGGATGGGATACATCCAAGAGTATTGAAATAACTTAGGGAAGTTCTAGCAGTTCCACTCTCTGACCTTTTCAATGCTTCTTTAGAGACAAGAGTGGTCCCAGAGGACCAGAGAAAGGTGCATGTGGTCCCTTTACACAAAAGTTTGATTCTTGAGGGGGATAGTTAGGATGGCAAAGGTGGGCGGTTGGGGCTTTCCCATAAATGTTATGATGGTTTGGTGTAATGTACAGTCAGGTTTGTTCATTATCAGATATATGTGTTGCATTATACTGTTTATGGGGCAACTGACCGTGAGCGCGCATCTCCAGAACCTGTTTAGTATACAAGATGGCTGACGGCAGAGTGAGGGTAATTTCCCTAAATGTTCAGGGTATCTCTAATCCGATTAAGAGAAAGAAAATTCTAGCCTACTGTAAACATCACAAAGCAGATGTCATATACTTGCAAGAAACCCATCTCTCGCAAACTGAATCGTATAAAGTGGCAGATACTACCTATCAAAATCTTATATCAGCACCTGCCCTTAAAAAAAAAGGGGGGGTGATAATTTTATGTAGGAAAATTCTACCTGTAGCAATGAGCGAGACAAAAGTCGATCCAGCTGGGCGCTGGGCCAAGGTAGTAGTCCGCCTGCTTGATGAACTCTGCACCTTTATGACGGTGTATGGCCCCAATAATGATGATCCGCAATTCTACAATCTTGTTACGCAAGAGCTGCTGGAAGCAGGGTCCTCGCATATTATCCTCGGTGGGGACTTTAACCTTATCCAAGATCCCCTGCTCGATAGAATTCCTTACAAGCCACAGCATAAGCCCCGGTCTTCTTTTCAGTTGTCGAATATGATGGAGCTTCTCGGGCTGGTGGATCCCTGGCGGTTTGCTTTTCCAGATGGCAGGGAATACTCTTTCTACTCTTTACCCCACAACTCGCAAACTCGGATTGACTATTTTTTGGTTTCCAAGACACTGGTGCCTAAGTTGCAAGATGTGGAAATGCTTCCTAGAACTGTTTCAGATCACTCCGCCGTGTCCATAGATCTATCAACAGGGGCTGCTAGACACCCTCAAGTGCGTTGGTTCTTTGACAAGCGCTGGCTGGCGGAGGATGATTTTCATAAGTCAGTTAAGTTGGCGATTCAAGAATTTTTTGTGACCAATCATTATGGTGATACTTCAACCTGGGCTTGGTGGGAGGCATTCAAAGCTACCATGCGTGGGCATATGACTACCTATAAGATACGCAAACATCAAGCCAATGTACAACGCAGGAAAGAATTGGATCAGGAGATTCGGGCGGGTGAAAGACTCCTGGCGAAGCGAGCGGACCCGTTGGTTCTTTTACGATTGCAGAAACTTCGTTTTCAATATAATACACTTTTATGTGCTGAAGTCAACAAGTCTATTAAACAGCAGCAGGGGCAATATTATCATGAGAATAATCGTGCTAGCTCGTTGCTTGCAAATATGTTGAAAGCTAAGCGTGTGGTGACCAGGATATCCGGTTTGACAGATTCCGCAGGTACACTGAAGACAGGTGATGAAGAGATACTCGCGATTTGCAAAAAATTCTATTCTCAGCTATACCAATCTGAAGTTAATTGTGATGCATCGGTTTTTTCTAGCTTTGTCTCCTCCATAGATGGTCCTAAGCTTTCAGACCAGCAACAACGTCTCTTAGAAGCTGCCATCACGAGTGAAGAGATTCGATCAGCTATCCAGCAGCTCGCTAAAGGGAAAGCTAGTGGCCCAGACGGCTTACCTGTGGAATTCTATGCTGCCTTCTCGGAACTCTTGTTACCGGAGCTATTGCTCTATTATAGGGGAATCCAGGATGAATGTCCAGCTGTAGGGGCTTTATCAGCAGCAACAATAGTCATACATCCTAAGCCAGGAAGAGACCCTCAGCGGGTTGAAAATTACAGACCAATTTCTTTGTTGAATACTGATTATAAGATTTATGCCAAGGTTTTAGCTAATTGTCTATCCCAGGTCATAGGCACATTGATACATCCTGACCAATGTGGTTTCATGCCCGGCAGGTCCACTGTAGACAATGGACGAATGCTGGCTCATGTTCTTCGGACAGCACAGCGGGTAGATCAACCTATTGTGGCCCTTGCATTTGACGCCGAGAAGGCCTTTGATAGGGTGGAGATATCTTATCTGCTTCAAGTCATGAATTGGATGGGGTTGCCGGCCAGTTTCCTTAGGAGTATACAACTACTCTATACTAAACCTGTGGCGCGGGTTGCGGCCAATGGAGCCATATCGCAGGAATTTCAACTCACCCGGGGAACTCGGCAAGGATGCCCCTTATCCCCTCTGCTTTTTAATCTCGCCTTGGAACCACTAATCCTTAAAATTCGACAACTGGACAACATAGTCGGAATTCAATTAGAAGGCTATCATTGTAAACTCTCTGCTTATGCGGATGACTTACTACTATTTTTGGATATCCATTCTATCGATGTGACATTAAAGGTAATTCAAGATTATTCATCCATATCAGGATACAAGCTTAATCTGGATAAAACCATTACTATTCCCCTCTCGGCCAGCGTTCTTGAGAGAGACTTGCTGCAGTACCCCTTTCAGATCGCCAGATCATCTTTCAAATACTTAGGGGTTACTTACGGTGTTACCCTACCAACTACAGCTAAGATGATTATGGATTCATGCAAGAAGATACTACTCGAATATGTCCATAAGTGGTCGCCATTGAATTTAACTTGGTGGGGCAGATTAGAAACTGTGAAAATGGTCATCGTCCCCAAGATTAATTATCTTCTCAGTATGTTTCCTGTACTTTTTGACAAGAAATTCTATTTTAGTCTGGAGAAAACGCTGCTATCCTTTCTCTGGAGCAACAAAACTCCCCGAATCGCGGCTTGGAAACTAAAGCTTCCCAAAACGCAGGGAGGGGTCCACTTCCCTGACTTCTACAGATACCATGTTGCTACTCTGCTGAAACAAGGTTCCTGGTGGGCGGAGGAGCCGAATACCCTGGGATCCCCGATGTGGTTGTTAGTAGAGGGTGCTGCGAGTGCCCCACTCCCCTTACGGGCACGTATTGAGGCCGATGGATGGCAGGTCACGATGGATAATGTGATTTTGCAAGCTACTCAGCAAGCATTTCAGCATGTTTTACCTTTCATAGAAGGGGAGCGATCGTTTACGGACGTTACTATTGTTTGGCTTAATCCACGGTTCAAAATTGGAGGGAGCCCCGTTGCCTGGTCCACTTGGATACGACAGGGCATTTTATATTTGGGACACCTGGTATGTGGCCAGAAGTTTAAGTCCTTTTCGGACCTGCAGCAAGAATTCCAACTTCCGCACAGCAGCTTTTTCCAGTGGGGGCAGTTGCGGCACTGTTTGAGTAAAGCAGGAGTGACACCACTGCATTTAGGGAAAGGACAATCATCGTACAATCGAATACTGGAGATCCGAATGAGCACCCAGCTAGTCTCGAAATTTGTGGAGTTCCTTCGTAACGCAGACGATCGCTTTCCTAGAGGAGCGCAACTGGCGTGGGAATCGGAGGTGGGTTCTCTCATGACCACGGAGATGTGGAGCTCCTTCTGGGGTCCTCAGATACGGCTATCTCGAACTGCGGCCCTTACTCAAACACTATATTTTCTTGCTCATCGAGCATACTTGACCCCGGCAAAAGTTGCCCGGTGGCGTACAGATGCTGAAGACAAATGCTGGTCGTGTGGTCTGGGCGTTGGTACTCTAGCCCATATGCTGTATTATTGTCCACATTTGCAGGAGTATTGGCAAAGAGTATGGCAGCGAATTCAACAGCTTTTACATATGGGATCTCCATTAACGTACAGTATTGTTATCTATAAATCGTTGGCTGGTATTCCTGAACTGGATAAGCGATATTACCCTCTTTTTGATCTCCTAATAAGTCTAGCCCTGAAGACCATTTTCAGCCACTGGAAGGCCTTTCACAATCTGAACGTAGAGTACTGGTGGAATCTTGTATCTTATCATCACTCCTGTGAGGTAGCATATGTGGCTCAGAACCCTACATATTGTAAGTTATTGAGAAAATGGGATGCCCTCCGCACATAATACTTTCTGCTACATTTAGCCATTTGGGTTCATGGGAAAATTGGCGCTCACGGTCCTGCCCCCTTCCTTTCCCCCTTTCTGTTTGATCAGTGCATGATGAGGATACACCTGGCTGTCCTTACTGTTTTACTGCTTAATGGTTTGGTATTTTGTATTGACTGTATTGTTTGTTGTTATAGCTGAAAAATGATAAATAAAAAGTTAAAAAAAAAAAAAAAAAAAGGGAGCCGTGGCACGTCAATGCAAGTTAGCCTGAAGTAGGCGTGCTGACCAACAAACACAGCAAGAGAGGGGTAGCACAGTGGTTAATACATTGACTGCTGAACCAGAGGTCATGAGTTTGATCCCCCAGTGGGGTTAATGAGTAAGGCTGTCTGAGGCATTTTCCTTTACTATAAAGCAGTGCTGCTAGAGGCATTTTCCTTTTTACTTTAAAGCAGTGCTGCCAGCAAAAACACCCTCACAGTGCTGTAATCTTCATGTGCAGTGCATCATGGGTACGAGTGGATTAACCCTATCCTGGTAACCACAGCAGACAGTTCATGTGATGACCTGCAGTCCTTCTATAGCCAGCCAAAGGTTTGTTCAGAGCTGTAGCCCACTGGTTACTTCACTGCCTGTAGAGCCAAAGGTTGTGGGTTTGATCCCACAGTGGGGTTATTTATTGGAGCTGTCTGGGGCAGTTTCTTTTTTTATTTTAAATTAGTACTGCCAGCAAAAACACCCTCACAGTGCTGTAATCCCCAGGTGCCCCATAAGGCGCCTTATAAGGCACCTTAAGGTTATAGCACTGTGAGGGTGTTTTTGCTGGCAGTACTAATTTAGATTAAAAAAAGAAACTGCCCCAGACAGCCCTAATAAATAACTCCACTGTGGGATCAAACCCACATCCTCTGGCTCTACAGGCAGTGAAGTACAGTAGGCTACAGCTCCAAACAAACCTCTGGTTGGCCACAGAAGGACTGCAGGTCACCACACAAACTGTCTACTGTTGTTACCAGGATAGAGTTAAGCCACTCGTACCCATGATGCACTGCACATGCAAAGCAGCAGTCTACAGATGATCACAAGATGGGGTATGCACCCCCACAGCACCTAGGCCTGGTAGGGGGTACTGACCATGCGCGTTACTGGCACAGAGTAGCTACAGACCGTCACATTGTGCGGGTACTGTGCTCACCCTGAGGGTGAGGTGGGGCACCCAGCACCAGGTCCACAGCACCTGCCCTCCCTGAGATAGGCTATGCTGCAGGTCCCCATTAGTGCCAGTGTGTGATAGGTAGTTCTTTCAGACACACTTACGCCCATATGTATATCCCAGTCACGTCTAGCCCTTATGGACTATGATGCACCAGAATAGTGCATATTCTCTGTGGGTGCCATGGCCACATGATTCAAGGATGGTGGTGTTTAGACCCATAGGCAGATTATGTAGTATCAACGAACTTGCTCTCTGTGGATCAGGGTGGGGGGAACAGGATTTCCCCCCAACAGATCCACATTCTACAGCCCTGCCATGGTGGTAGTAGAGGGGACCAACAACCCCAGTCCTGCTGGGAAAAAGATGCGCTACAGGGCAGATCTGTAGCATTCCATAAAGCAATAGCAGACAGACAGTAGGCCTGGAAATGCTCAGCTGCCCCCCACCACTGTCTGACATTCTCCAGCAGCGAGCATAGTGAGTCTCCAGCCACTGCACCCTGCAAGGTGTTCCAGCCATACAAATACTAACTGCAGACAGTCTGCTAGCTAGTCCACAGTGCATGGTCCTGGAGGAGATGTGTGCACACCCACCAAGCAAATAAGTCAGTTACTGGGCCCCCAAAAGGAGAACCCATACATATCACTTGAGAAAAATACTATGTGGCACTGTCAGGGTGAGAGTGACCTCCCAGCAGGACATGCTGTAGCCACCCTGTCTGTGCAGGTGGTGGCCGGGCACTACATTGTCCCAGCCAGTGCCCTATGCCCTGTGCAGATGCATCCTGCCCAGGCCGCCCTGTCTGGGCTATACCCACAGTACCTTGCTCCTCATTATGAACATTGGCAGGCCAATACTGGCAACAGTGCTAGCAGTGTGGGCTGAGGAGGGTGTTGGCAGCCACCACACACTGGATAGACACACACTCCCCACACCTATGCCAGCATTGTGTTTGGCAGCCCTGGCCACCGCACCATTCCTGGGCACAGTGCAGGCATGGCTATGGTACACAATACTGTAGGAGTCACTCCCCAGGGTGGTAAACACTGTCAGACACAAGACCTGTAGCACACTCCACAGACATCAGAAAGGTTGCTATGATGCAACTCAATCAGCAAATTGTGCTTAACTTAGGAATTGCTATCTGCCAGTAAACATAGCAACCTTTTGATAGATGTGTACCATATTCCCAGGTTTAGGGTGGCATTGCTAAGGTATGCAAGTGCTAGTATTGGGAGATGCACACAGGGCCCAAAATCCTGCCTCTCCAGGTGGCTTTGGATGATGGAGCCTGTGGGTGCGGGTGAGTCTGCCCCTGTTGGCCGCTGCTCTAGGGCAGAGGTTCCCAACTCCGGTCCTGGTGGGCCAAACCCTGTTCGGGTTTTCATGCTTTCCCTAATGAATATGCATGAGATATATCTGCATACCATGGGGGCGGTGCATAGAAATGCAGCACAGCCATAGTTATTGGAGACAGCATGGGACCTGAATGGTGTTTGACCCTCCAGGACTGCTTTTGGGAGACTCTGTTCTAGGTAATGCACATGTTTATGGTGTCTGTGCTCTGTTGGGTAAAATGTAGGTGTTTTGGGCATGTTTACGTCATCTGCAATAAAGGTTCTGTCTGTATTAGCAGGTTTTAGTAGTGGGTAAAATATGGGGACTGGGTTGGCAGGCACCATAGCTGAGACTTGAACCTGTGACCTTCTGCCTCCAAACACACTGGTTGTGTGCATTGAACCACCGTGTTGCCACAGAGACAGTGCGTTCCCTGGTGATACCATGACTGTTTGTCCGGCAGGGACTGTCTGTTGCAGTGCATGGCACCCACCTACACAGGGCTAGGCCATGGTCTGCTCTGGGCAGCTGCCACTGCCCCCCTCCACCACCAGTACCCCTCTGCCACCATGCTGACATGCCCTTCTGCTGGTGGTGCTGGTGGTGTGCAGTCTCAAGCCATCCAGTGTGCAGGTAGGCGGCTGCCTATGGTGCGTGTTCTGGGGTAGGGGTGCCTGCATAGACGTCCGCCCTTCCCTCCAACACCGCCTGCCAATGTTCTGTGCCCTTGGAGGTACCTGCTGGGTACTATCCCCTGTGGCACTGTGATAAACACTTTCATGCCCATGTTGGGCCCTCATCAGTTGCTGTCTGGCTGCTGTACAGTTTCAGCATTCCTAAGTGCCACCTAAGCATCTGCCTAGTCCGCAATGTGACCCAGCTGCACCACAGCATGTGCCGCCTGTAGCCCTCTGTATCCCCTTTCCCAGCATCTGTCCAGTTGCCCATTCCGACATGTCCGCCCTGCTGTTGTGGAACATGTGCATGCCATAGGAAACCTGTCCAATGGAGAGGGAAACCCTGATCAGTGTTATTTCACTGTGGGATCATTCACCTTGTATGGGGACGGAGCGTAGACCCTTCCAAAATTCATATCTTTTTTTTTGGAGCTTTCTTGGGAGTGTTTTTTGATGTTTCCCATTACTATCACTATTGCTCAGCTTGGTTATTTTTTGTATATTTTGTTGGGGTCCTTTTCAATGTTTATTTGTACTTTTGTTCCGTGCACATGTATCACACTTATCACTTTTTTGTAGGTTTCCCTGGTTTTGCTGTACTTTGCTGACAGAAATGGTTTCCTTTCCCTTTAAATCAGCTCTAACGCGAGGTTTTCATTGGCGTTAGTTTTGGCCTCGGATTTCACATTGTTAGTGTGCGGGGAGCCTCTCCCCTCCCACTCTCCACCCATTGACCCCTTCTCTCTGCCCCTGGGGAGTCTTCCTACGCCCTCCGGGAGCCTTTCCCCACCTTCAGCGCTCGTTTGCGCCGCTGCGCACGTTAGCGCACGCTAAGGCACATTTGTGCCCCGTAAAGCACCATTATCGCGCACTAAGGTACCTTAGCGCGTGATAATTGCACAGCGCGCACGTTAAGAAGGTTTAGTAAACATACCCCATACTAATTTAGGAGCTAAAAATTTAAGCTCCTACATTTAAACCTGCCATTCATTTGCCTAGATTTGTAAATCTAATTTTAGTGCCTAGTGCTGAAAATCAGTGCTAAGCTCCTTTTTTCTACACCCTAAATCTGCCCTGCTCAATGGTCTGTAGTTTCCCGGATCACCCACTTTTAATTCTGAAAGGGTGGCATAAAAAATTGTGTGCAAATAGTCACAGCTGTCAGTGGGGTGGATTTAGTCTTCCTCTCAGGATTAGCTTGAGATAAAGAGAAATGGGGCCAAGTGGAGGGACATGGAAAGGATTCTGTGGCTTGCAGAAAACACCGCTATGAGCCATGAGGCCAAGCCTTGTTGTCACCACCATGAGCTATGGGGCTGGTCCTGGTGCCACTGTAGACCATATGGGTTCTTTAAGTCAATCCTCAGAGTTCTTTAAGAACCTTGTTATAGCTAGGTCAGCACTGACTAGCTGAGTGGTCAAGTGTAGTTGTTGATGATGAGTTTGATTGGTATATAGGGAAGGTATTCCAGAGGGTGTTGTGGGGGAGAGGGAGGGTAGAAGGCCGATCTTTAAGCCGTCATTATCATGTTGGTATACTTAAGAACATAAGAAATGCCATACTAGGTCTGACCAAGGTCCATCAAGCCTAATATCCTGTTTCAAACAGTGGCCAATCCAGGTCACAAGTATCCAGCAGATTCCCAAAAGACACACAGGTTCCACAGTGTTTGTATTGGGGAAAGCATGGATTTACTGGGTTCCCTTTAATAATGGTTTATGGACCTTTCCTTCAGGAGCTCTTCCAAACCTTTTTTAAACCCAGCTACACTAACAACTTTTACTACATCCTTCGGTAACAAATTCCAGAGTTTGATTACGCGTTGAGTGAAAAAATATTTTCTCTTATTAGTCTTAAATGGGTTACATTGTAGCTTCATTGCATGTCCCTTAGTCTTCCTTATTTTCAATGGTATAAACAATCGTTCTACGTTTATTTAACTATTTATTGTTTGTCTAACTGTTTATGTAATTATTTATTGTTTGTCTTAGTGCTAGTTCAGCTGTTTTCAGCTGTAATTTACCTTGCCTCTCTCAACTAACTGGGCTTTGTGTGGTAGCCAGGTTAACTGTTCATTTTAAATTAAATCTCTCTCCCCAGACCCTGCTGTGTGTTTAAACTTTTCCTGCCCTAGCCTGCTTGAGTGAATCCTCCCCTCCCCCCCCCTTTGCTGAGGTACTGTGTAGCCTTCTTCCTGTTTTCTCCACGTGTGCATAGTCTGTTTTCAGTTTGCTTCTTCTGATCAGAGAGGAGCAGTGCTTTTTACAGTGCTCTGCTAGAAAAGTGGATTTTGCCTCCTGAGAAACTTTGCTGTGAGTTCTAGCTGTTTATTTAACTATTTATTGTTTGTCTAACTGTTTATTTAATTATTTATTGTTTGTCTTAGTGCTAGTTCAGCTGTTTTCAGCTGTAATTTACCTTGCCTCTCTCAACTAACTGGGCTTTGTGTGGTAGCCCCCTGCCCCCCTCCCCCCCTGCTGAGGGTCCAGGACAGGGTACCTTGTAACTGCCCTCTTTAATAGGACTTATCTCCCTCCCTCCCTCCCCAGCACCCACCCACCCCTGGGGTAATTGTAGTTTTATAGGTACTTGCACATCTTAGAGGAAAGGGGCTGCTCTCAGGTGCAGCTCTTTATCCAAATCAGTCACACACAGAGGAGTGAGATTACTTAATTAAGCTTTAGGTACACAAGGTGTATTAGGGGTATTAGATACACTTTTATTGGTACAAGCATCTACACCAATCCTTATTATATACAGAATTTAAAAGATCTAAACACAAGCTTTAAACTAAGATGCAGACAGAAGTCCAGCAACGAGATGGGGGTTCTCCGGTCTTTTGCATTGAGTGTCACATGTATGATTTTCTCCCAGTTGGTGAGAGATCTTACGTATGCACTAAGTGCAAAGAACTCTTTGCTCTCAGGGAACGAGTCCGTTCTCTAGAGGCTAGAGTAGCAGACCTGGAAGACATAAGAAAGACAGAGAAGTACATGGACGTGACCTTCAGGGATATAGTCCTGAAGTCCCACCTCCAGTCTGGCAGCATCCCTGTTGCCATGGAGGAGAGAGGTCACGTGACAGGAGAGCATCACCCTGGTGTGGCAGGAAGTGATCCTGTAACTAGGACCTGTCCTCCAGGTGATGTAAAACCCTCTCACACCGAGGGCGTTTCTCCAGGGCCATGTGCCCATGAGGGGAGGGTCAGGACAGCTGTTATAGTCGGTGATTCAATCATTAGGAATGTAGATAGTTGGGTGGCTGGTGGACGTGAGGATCGCCTGGTAACATGCCTGCCTGGTGCGAAGGTAGCAGACCTCACGCACCGCCTAGATAGGATCGTAGATAGTGCTGGGGAGGAGTCTGCTGTCTTGGTACATGTTGGTACCAATGACATAGGAAAATGTGGTAGGGAAGTTCTGGAGGCTAAATTTAAGCTTTTAGGTAGGAAGTTGAAATCCAGAACTTCCAGGATAGCGTTCTCCGAAATGCTTCCTGTTCCACGTGCAGGACCCAAAAGACAGGCAGAGCTCCGGAGTCTCAATGCGTGGATGAGACAATGGTGCAAGGATGAGGGTTTTGGATTTGTTAGGAACTGGGGAACATTCTGGGGAAAGGGGGGGCTCTTCCGAAGGGATGGGCTTCACCTTAATCAGGATGGGACCAGACTGCTGGCATTAACCTTTAAAAAAGAAATAGAGAAGCTTTAAACTAGAAAATAGGGGAAAGCCGACAGTCACCCAGGAGCGCATGGTTCGGACAAAGGTATCCTTGAAGGATACTACCAAAAGCAGTGAGGTTCCAAAAGGGGGTATAGTAGCCCAAATGCCCTTGAGTAAGGAGCAGACAGAGCATAAAGATTCCAAATTACCCCTGCCTACCACTAGCCAGATTAATAAGAATAAAATACAGTCTCTAAAATGCTTGTATGCCAATGCTAGAAGTCTAAACAATAAGATGGGAGAGTTAGAATATATAGCACTAAATGAGAGGTTAGATATGATTGCACTCTCAGAGACATGGTGGAAGGAGGATAACCAGTGGGACACTGTGATACTTGGATACAAACTATATCGTAATGATAGAGCTGATCAAATTGGTGGAGGGGTTGCGCTCTATGTTAGAGAGGGCATTGAGTCAGAAAGGATTAAAGTTTTGCAGGGAACAAAATTTGCTGTAGAATCTCTATGGATTGAAATCCCATTTATGAAGGGGAAGGCGATGGCAGTGGGAGTATACTACTGACCACCTGGCCAGAATGAACAAATGGATGATGAAATGCTCAAAGAAATCAAGGAAGCTAACAAAAGTCACAACAGAGTAGTAATAATGGGTGATTTCAATTACACCGGTATCGACTGGGTCAGTGTCACGGCAGGACAAGCTAAAGAGATAAAGTTTCTAGATGGAATAAATGACTGCTTCTTGGAGCAGCTGGTTCATGAACCGACCAGAGGGGAAGCCATACTGAACCTAATCCTTAGTGGAACGCCAGATCTGGTGCAAGAAATAAGGGTGTTGGGACCACTTGGCAATAGTGATCATAGTATGATCATGTTTGATTTAATTAGTGGAGGACAGATAGTAAAGGAATCCACAGTATTACCTTTTAACTTTCAAAAGGGAGACTATGATAGAATGAGGAATATAGTTAGGAAAAAACTAAAAGGAGCGGTTCCAAAGGTTAAAGACTTACAGCAAGCTTGGGTGTTATTTAAAAATACTATCCTCGAAGCCCAGACCAGCTGTATTCCACGCATTAAGAAGAGTGGAAGAAAGTCCAAAAAACTGCCAGCATGGTTTAAAGGTGAGGTCAGAGAGGCTGTTGCTGCCAAAAAAGCAACCTTCAGGAAATGGAAAAAAGAGCCAAATGATGAAAACTGGAAACAACACAAGCACTGGCAAGTTAAATGCAAAGCATTGATAAGGCAGGCAAAGCGGGAATTTGAGAAGAAAGTTGCTACGGAAGCAAAAACACAAAATAAAGACTTTTTCAAGTACATTCGTAGCAAAAGGCCTGTGAGAGAGCCAATTGGACCGTTAGATGATAGAGGGGTAAAAGGGGCAGTAAGAGGAGACAAGGCTATAGCAGAGAGACTGAATGAATTCTTTGCTTCGGTCTTTACTGAGGAAGATGTAGGGATGTTACCCATGACTGAAGTGGTATTTAAAGGTGATACTGCAGAGGAATTGAGAGAAATATCGCTATACCGGGAAGATATATTACAACTATTTGATAAACTAAATAGTAGCAAATCACCTGGACCAGATGGTATACATCCCAGAGTGTTGAAAGAACTGAAATATGAGATTGCAGACCTGCTATTGGTAATCTGTGAACTTTCATTAAAATCATCTGTAATACCTGAAGATTGGAGGGTCGCCAACGTAACACCAATTTTTTAAAAAGGTTCCAGGGGTGACCCGGGAAATTACAGACCGGTGAGCCTGACGTCAGTACCAGGGAAAATGGTAGAAACCATCATAAAGAACAAAATTACACAACATGTAGATAGTCATGGCCTAATGGGAGACAGCCAACATGGCTTTAGACAAGGAAGATCTTGTCTTCCTAATCTGATATGTTTCTTTGAAGGTGTGCATAAACAGGTAGACAAAGGTGAGTCGGTTGATATAGTGTATCTGGACTTCCAGAAAGCTTTTGACAAGGTCCCCCATCAGAGACTTTTGGCAAAGCTAAAAAGTCATGGGATAGGAGACAGTGTACTATTGTGGATCGGGAACTGGTTAAAAGATAGAAAGCAGAGGGTAGGGCTAAATGGCCAATATTCCCAATGGAAAAAAGTGAATAGTGGAGTACCCCAGGGATCTGTACTGGGTCCGCTACTTTTTGACATATTCATAAATGACCTGGAAAAGGGAATAACTAGTCAGGTTATCAAATTTGCAGATGACACAAAACCGTTTAAAGTTGTTAAAACCCAAGAGGATTGTGGAAAACTGCAGGAGGATCTGGATAAATTGGAAGACTGGGCATCCAAATGGCAGATGAAATTTAATGTGGACAAATGCAAAGTTATGCACCTAGGAAAGAACAACCACACTATAGTTACACGATGCAAGGCTCCACATTAGAAACCACCACCCAGGAAAAGGACTTAGGAGTCATCGTGGATAACATGTTAAAACCCTCTGCCCAGTGTGCAGCGGCGGCCAAGAAAGCAAATAGAATGCTAGGTATCATAAAGAAAGGGATGGAGAATAAAACAAAGGATATTATAATGCCTCTGTATCGCTCCATGGTACGACCGCACCTTGAATATTGTGTGCAATTCTGGTCGCCGTATCTTAGAAACATAGAAACATGATGACAGAAAAAGACCACAAGGCCCATCTAGTCTGTCCTTCCATAACAACAACTACAACAGTCCACTTTTTACCTTTAGAGATCCTCTGTGTTGGTCCCATGCTTTTTTGAATTCAGTTACTGTCCTCATCTCTACCACCTCCACTGGGAGACTATTCCACGGATCCACTACTCTTTCCGTAAAGAAATATTTCCGCATATCACTCCTGAATCTATCTCCCTTCACCCTCATCCCATGTCCCCTCGTCGCAGAACTTGCTTTCAACTGAAAGAGGCTCTCTCCCTGAACATTTATGCCACGGAGGTATTTAAACATCTCAATCATATCACCTCTATCCCGCCTTTCCTCTAAGGTGTACATATTAAGATCCTTAAGTCTGTCCTCATATGCTTTATAATGAAGACTACTAATCATCTTAGTAGCAACCCTCTGCACCGACTCCATCCTGTTCACATCCTTTTGAAGGTGCGGTCTCCAGAATTGCACACCATACTCCAAATGAGGTCGCACCAAAGACTTATACAGAGGCATTATCGCCTCCTTTTTTCTGCTAGCCATTCCTCTCCGTATGCACCCAAGCATCCTTCTAGCTTTTGCCGTCGCCTTTTCTACCTGTTTAGCTACTTTAAGATCATCGGACACAACTACGCCTAGGTCCTGCTCTTCTTTAGTGGACAAAAGTACTTTACCTCCTATGCTGTATTGCTCCCTTGGATTGCTGCAGCCCAAATGCATGACCTTACATTTTTTAACATTAAATCCCAGCTGCCAAATTCTAGACCATTCTTCAAGCTTAGCTAGATCCCTCCTCATGTTATCTACACCTTCCTGGGTGTCTACTTTATTGCAGATTTTGGTATCATCCGCAAAGAGGCAAACCTTACCCGACAGCCCTTCCGCTATATCACTAACAAAGATGTTAAAAAGAATCGGACCAAGGACAGATCCCTGGGGCACACCACTGGTAACATCCTTCTCCTCAGAGTGAGCTCCATTTACTTGTACTCTTTGTCGCCTCCCACCCAACCAATTTCTGACCCAAGCAGTAACTTTAGGGTCCATCCCTAGGGTGCTCAGTTTGTTTATAAGTCGCCTGTGAGGAACAGTGTCAAAGGCTTTACTGAAATCTAAATACACCACATCTAGAGCTCTCCCTCGGTCCAACTCCCTGGTCACCCAGTCAAAGAAATCAATCAGATTTGTCTGACAAGACCTGCCTCTGGTGAATCCATGCTGCCTCGGATCCTGTAATCCGCTGGACTCCAGAAACCTCACTATTTTCTCTTTCAACAGCGTTTCCATTAATTTACTCACCACTGAAGTTAAACTAACCGGCCTGTAGTTTTCAACCACATCCTTACTTCCGCTTTTGTGTAAAGGCACCACATGAGCCCCTCTCCAGTCCTTTGGCACCACTCCCGACTCCAACGAGGCATTGAAAAGGTCAGTCAGTGGAGTTGCTAGAACGTCCCCAAGTTCCCTCAGTATTCTAGGGTGTATCCCATCCGGTCCCATCGCTTTGTCTACTTTAAGTTGAGCTAGTTTCTCACGAACACAGTCTTCTGAAAATTGTTCAAGATGTCCCTCGCTTCTGTTCTTATTTGTGGGTGTTTTCTGAGGTCCTGCTCCTGGTTCTTCATCTGTGAACACAGAACAAAAATATTTGTTAAGCAATTCCGCTTTATCCTTATCAGCTTCTACATATTCCCCCCCTGTACCCTTGAGTCTGACAATACCACTTTTGCCCTTCCTCTTCTCACTAATATATCTGAAAAATGTCTTATCTCCCCATTTTATTGCATTGGCTATTTCCTCCTCCTTTTGAATCTTTGCCTTCTTGACTACTTTGCTAGCTTCTCTAAGTTTTTCCAAATACAGATGCCTGTTTTCCTTTCTCTGTGATCTCTTGTATTTCATGAAGGCCTCCCTCTTTTTCTTCACTTTTTCAGCTACTTCCTTCGAAAACCATAGCGGTCTCCTGTTCCTTTTGCCTTTATTTACCATTTTAACAAAAAGGTTGGTTGCCTTTAAAATACCCCCTTTCAGTTTTGCCCACTGTTGTTCTACATCCCCCAGCTGTTCCCATCCCACTAATGACTCCCTGAGGTATTGGCCCATCTTCGCAAAGTTAGTCTTCCTAAAGTCTAAGATCTTCACCTTGGAATGGATTCTAACAGCCCTAGTCCTAATACTGAACCACACCATCTGGTGATCACTGGATGCAAAATGATCTCCCACTACAACATCAGAAACACTTTCACCATTGGTAAGCACCAAGTCCAGTATGGCCCCTTCACGTGTGGGGTCTGTTACCAATTGCCTGAATAGTTCTCCCTGTAGAGAATCCAGGATCTCCTTACTCCTAGATGATACTGCAGCAGGAAAGTGCCAATCAACATCTGGCATATTGAAATCTCCTAGCAGTAGCACTTCCCCTTTCCTAGCAATGCTGCGTATGTCTTCAATTAACTCTCTGTCCACCTCTTCCTCTTGTGAGGGAGGTCTGTATATCACACCAATGCAAATAGATTTCTCTTTCCCTCTTTCTAGTTTAACCCACAATGCCTCCTCTCTCCCTTTTAAGCTCTGTAATTCCAAAGCTTTAATGGTAGTTTTTACATATAGTGCTACTCCTCCTCCCCTTCTTCCTACCCTGTCCTTTCTGAATAAAGTATAGCCAGGTATAGTTACATCCCAGTCATGGTTTTCTGTGAACCATGTTTCTGTAACTGCCACTAAATCTAAGTCAGCCACTCCCACCAAAGCTTCAACTTCAGAGATCTTATTTCCCATGCTACGGGCATTAATACACACTGCTTTCCATATGTTACCCCTGTTACCCATTTCCATAAAGGTATTTAATGTATCACTTACCTGGGGGCTTTCTTCACCCATCCCCAACGAATCTAGTTTAAAGCCCTCTTCAGTAGATTAGCCAGTCTACTACCAAAGATGTGTTGACCTTTCTTGGACAGATGGATGCCATCTCTGCTCTGCAACCCTTGGAACAGCATCCCATGGTCTAGGAAACCAAAACGCTCTCGAAGACACCATCCACGCAGCCATGCATTAATCTCCAGGATGCGAGCCTCTCTGCCTTGGCCTTTACCCTCAACAGGGAGGATTGAAGAGAACACCACCTGTGCACCTACCTGCTTCACCCTCTGTCCCAGAGCCATGAAGTCACTTTTGATACGTTCCGAGGTATACCTGGCAGTATCATTTGTTCCAACATGGATTAGCAACATTGGGTAATAGTCAGTGGGCTTGATGAGTCTCGGCAAATTCTCCGCAACATTTTGGATCTTGGCACCAGGCAGACAGCATACCTCTCTGGACATCAAGTCTGGTCGGCAGATGGACGCCTCAGTACCCCTCAGAAGAGAGTCTCCAACCACCACTACCCTTCGTTTCCTTCTGGTCACTGATTCTGCAACTGGATCTTAAAAAGGACATAGCGTTATTAGAAAAAGTACAGAGAAGAGCCACCAAATTGGTGAAGGGGATGGAAGGCTACTCCTATGAAGAGAGGCTAAAAAGGTTAGGGCTCTTTAACCTGGAAAAGAGACGGCTGAGGGGAGATATGATAGAGGTCTATAAATTAATGAATGGAGTGGAACGGATAAACGTGGATCAATTGTTTACGCTATCAGAATATAGAAAGACTAGGGGACATGTAATGAAGCTACAGGGTAACTATTTAAGACAAATAAGAGAAAATATTTTTTCACTCAACGTGTAATCAAACTCTGGAATCTGTTACCGGAGGATGTAGTAAGGGCTGTTAGTATAGGTGGGTTTTAAAAAAGGTTTGGACAAGTTCCTGGAGGAAAGGTCCATAAACCACTATTAAAAAGGGACCCAGGATATCAATGCTTGACCCAGTACAAGCATTGTGGAACCTGTGTCTTTTGGGGATATTGCTAGGTACGTAGGACCTAGATTGGCCACTGTTGGAAACAGGATACTGGACTTGATGGACCTCGGTCTGACCCAGTATGGCATGTCTTATGTTCTTATGTTCTTACCCATTCCACTCCATTCATTAGTTTTTAGACCTCTATCATTTCTCCCCTCAGCCGTCTCTTTTCCAGGTTGAGGAACCCTAACCTTTTAAGCCTCTCCTCATAGGGGTATCCTTCCATCCTCTTTACCATTTTGGTGACTCTTCTCTGTACCTTTTCTAATAACGTTCTATTCTTTTTAAGATACAGCGACCAGAATTGCACACAATATTCAAGGTGTGGTTGCACTATGAAATGATACAGAGGCATTATAATATCCTTTGTTTTATTCTCCATTTCTTTCCTTATGATTCCTAACATTCTATTTGCCTTCTTAGCCGCTGCTGCACACTGGGCGGAGGGTTTCAATGTGTTATCCACAATGACGCCTAAATCTTTTTCCTGGATGGTGGTTCCTAATATGGAACCTTGCATCGTGTAAATATAGTTTGGGTTGTTCTTTCCTAGGTGCATAACTTTGCACTTGTCCACATTAAATTTAATCTGCTATTTGAGCATCCACTCTTCCAATTTATCAAGGTCTTCTTGTAATTTTTCACAATCCTCTTGGGTTTTAACATCTTTGAATAATTTTGTGTCATCTACAATTTTGATTACCTCCCTTGTTATTCACATTTCCAGGTCATTTAAAAAACAGCTGACTCAGCACAGATCCCTGGGGTACTCCACTATTCACCTTTCTCCAATGGGAAAATTGTCCATTTAACCCTTCCCTCTGCTTTCTATCTTTAACCAGTTCCTGATCCATAATAGTACACTGCCTCCTATCCCATAACTTTTTAATTTTACCAGGAGCCTCTCATGAGGGACCTTGCCAAAGACTTTCTGAAAATCCATGGACACTGTATCAACCAGCTCACCTTTGTCTACCTGTTTATTCAAAAAAATCTAACAGATTAGTAAGATAAAACCTTCCTTGGCTAAAGCCGTGTTGGGTTTCTCCCATTAAACCATGACTATTTACATGTTCAGTAAGTTTGTTTTTTATAATAGTTTCTACCATTTTGCTGGGTACTGACATCAGGCTCAATGGTCTGTAGTTTCCTGGATCACCCATGGAACCCTTTTCAAAAATTGGCCATTTGCCAATCTTCAAGTATTACATATGATTTTAATGATAGTTCACAGATTACAAATAGTAGGTCTGCAATCCCATATTTCAAGTTCTTTCAACACCCTCTGATGTATATCATCTGGTCCATGTGATTTGCTAGTCTTTAGTTTATCAAATAGTGGTAATATATCTTCCCGGTTTATTTATTTATTTGAAAACTTTTATATACCACCCCTTCCCAAGATCAGTGGCGGTTTACAGAGAACAATGGTGAAAAATACATGGAACATTATGCAACATTGCAACTATGTACAAGGAACAGTATAAACAAAAAGTAATCATATATAGCTCACAACAGGAACCTTTGATTATTTAGACAGTTAGTTATTTACAGAATTATAACAAAAATCTTGATTATTTATAGAACTGTGACATTTACAACCTGTGACATAAATCAGTTTTGGATAATGTTATTAAGTGAGTGAGTATTTTTGGCAGATTGGCAGAATGAGCTATGGGGGGGTGGGAGGCCAGATCTGAGAATTGGCAGTAATGTTGGATGAATAAGTATGTTTTTAGTTCCTTTCTAAACATTTATCAATATTTCTTTCAATTCTTCTGATGCATCACCTTTAAATACTATTTCAGTCATGGGTAACTTCCCTACATCTTCTCAGAGGCTAGTGCAAGGAAGGTGTGTGAGCACCCATGCTATTCATATTAACATGTATTGATGTATCTTAACAAGAGATCACATGTTTATGGCAGGATTTCATAAAATATGGTAAGATACTAGTGAGATGGACAATATTTTACTTTACTGATTTATCATGGTCCAAAAGGCCCTTCTTCTCTGTGAGGGTAATTTTATAAAGTCTTTCACATGTATATGCTAGTAAATGCTCATAAAAGGCCTCTCAGAAAATTACACCAGACATAAAGTACACACATACTATTATGCAACCTCGGTGTAGACATGCTCAGGAGAGTGGTTTTGGTGGGGCCCAGATGGACTTTCAATGTATTAGCATATTTTATAAAATATGTGCATTCACATGTGCTTCGCATGCAAGCATAAGGTCTTAGATAGTTCTGGGGAGGAGTCTGCTGTCTTGGTACATGTCGGTACCAATGACATAGGAAAATGTGGTAGGCAGGTTCAGGAGGCTAAATTTAGGCTTTTAGGTAGGAAGTTTAAATCCAGAACTTCCAGGGTAGCGTTCTCCGAAATGCTTCCCGTTCCACGTGCAGGACCCAAAAGGCAGGCAGAGCTCCGGAGTCTCAATGCGTGGATGAGACAGTGGTGCAGAGATGAGGGTTTTGGATTTGTTAGGAACTGGGGAACATTCTGGGGAAAGGAGGGGCTCTTCCGAAGGGATGGGCTTCACCTTAACCGGGATGGAACCAGGCTGCTGGCATTAACCTTTAAAAAGGAGATAGAGCAGCTTTTAAACTAGATAATAGGGGGAAGCCGACAGTCGCCCAAGAGCGGATGGTTCGGAAGAATGTATCCTTGAAGGATACTACCAAAAGCAGAGAGGTTCCAAAAAAGAGCAAAGTAGCCCAAATGCCCTCGAGTATGGAGCAGACAGAGCTTAAAGATCCCAAATTAACCATGTCTACCACTAGCCAAATTAATATGAATAAAATACAGTCTCTAAAATGCTTGTATGCAAATGCTAGAAGTCTAAAAAATAAGATGGGAGAGTTAGAATATATAGCACTAAATGAGAGGTTAGATATGATTGGAATATCAGAGACATGGTTGAAGGAGGACAACCAGTGGGACACTGTGATACCTGGGTACAAACTAAATCGTAATGATAGAGCTGATCAAATTGGTGGAGGGATTGCGCTGTATGGGGTATGTTTACTAAACCGTCTTAATGTGCGCCTGGCGATAGTGTGCAGGCTGCCAAAAAAGGAGTGGGTGTTTCATTCTTAAAGCAGCAAAATGGGAGTATCGCGCAATAACGCACGCTGCTGCGCACATTATCGTGTGAGGCGCTGCTAAGCGCGTTAACGCGCGGTAATCCTAAGTAGGTGCCCAGACAAGCAAACATTGAAACAGAGGTGTAGCACAATGGTTAATACACTGACCGATGATGCAGGAGTCATGAGTTTGATCCCCCAGTGTGCCTAATACTTAAGGCTGGCTGAGGCATCAGCTTTGACATGTAAGTATTGTTTCCTGCAGCACTTTATTTGTATTTTATTAATTGCTGCCAGCAAACACACCCTCACGTGCCGTAACCTAAGGTGCCGCATAAGGCACCCTATAAGGCACTCCATAGGGCACATTATAAAGTGCACTGTCCGCCACGGCACCTTATAATGTCCCCTATAGGGCACCCTATAAGTCGCTCCATAGGATACCGTATAGTGCACCTTATATGGACGGTAACCATAAGGTGCCCTATAGGGCGCCCAATAAAGCACCCTCTGAGGCACCTTATGGGTACAGTACACTGAGGGTGTTTTTGCTGGAAGCACTAATGTACATTAAAAATAGATCAAATAACCACACTGTGGGTTTGAACCCATGGCCTCTGGCTCCACAGGCAGTGAAGTAACCAGTAGGCTACAGCTTTATAGCTGCTAGCAAGGCCCTGGCTGGCTGCAGAAGGACTACATGTCACCACACAACCAGTCTGCTGTGGTCACCAGGATAGGGTTAGCCCACCCGTACCCATGATTCACTGCACATGCAAATCAGCCGTCTACAGATGAACACTAGATGGGGTATGCACCCCCACAGCACCTCGGCCTGGTAGGGGGAACTGACCATGTGTGTTACTGGCACAGAGTAGCTACACACCGTCACATTGTGCGGGTACTGTGCTCACCCTGAGGGTACGGTGGGGCGCCCAGCACCAGGTCCACAGCACCTTCCATGGAAGAAATAGGCCATGCTGTAGGTCCCCAGCAGTGATAGTGTATGAGATAGGTAGTTCCTGCGGACACACTTTGGATACATCTGTATTTCTCAGTCAGGTTTGACCATTATGGACCCATAGGCAGATTATGTACCACCACCCACCCACCCTCTGGGGCTGTGGGTGGGGAAACAGGGTCTCCCACTGACAGATCCACGTTTTGCGTCCCTGCACTGGCAGCAGTAGAGGGGACCACCAACCGCAGTCCTGCTGGGGAACAGACATCCTACAGGGCAGTCAATGCAGCTCTATACACATCTATAAAGCAATAGCAGACAGACATTAGGCACAGAAATACTCAGCTGCAGCCCACCACAATCTGATATTCTCCTGCAGCCACTGCACCCTGCAAGGTGTTCCAGCAAGACACATACTAGCTGCAGACAGTCTGATAGCTAGTCCATAGGGCATGTTCCTGGAGGAGATGCATGCACCCAGAACTGGGATGTCAGCATACACACCAAGCAGATAAGTCAGTGATTGGGCCCCAAAAGGGAACCCATAAATATCACATGAAAGAAATACTATATAGCACTATGGGGGAGCCTAGCCATGCCATGGTCACTGCTCAGTCAGTGTGAGAGTGATATCCCAGCAGAACATGCTGTGGCCACCCTGTCTGTGCAGGTGGTGGCCGGGCACTACAATATCCCAGCCAGTGCCCTATGCCCTGTGCAGATGCATCCTGGCCAGGCCACCCTGTCTGGGGTATACCCATGGTACCTTGCTCCTCATTATGCACATTGGCAGGCCAATACTGGCAACAGTGCTGGCAGTGTGGGCTGTGGAGGGTGTTTGCAGCCACCATACACTGGATAGACAGACACACACTCCCACACCTATGCTAGCATTGTGCTACTATAGAGGTGTTTAGCAGCCCTGGCCACCACACCAGTCCTGGGCACAGTGCAGGCATGGATATGGTATGCAGTACTGGTGGGGGTCACTCCCCAGGGTGGTAAACACTGTCAGAGACCAGACCTGAAGCACACTCCACAGACATCAGAAAGGTTGCTATGATGGAGCTCAATCAGCAAACTGTGCTTAACGTAGGACTTGCTATCTGCCAGTAATCATAGCAAACCTTTGATAGCTGTGTACCGTATTCCCAGTTGTAGGGTGGCATTGCGAAGGTATGCAAGTGCTAGTATTGGGAGATGCACGCAGGGCCCAATGTCCTGCCACTCCAGGGGGCATTGGCTAATGGAGCCTGTGGGTGTGGGTGTGTCTGCCCCTGTTGACTGCTGCTTTACGGCAGAGGTTCCCAACTCCAGTCCTGGTGTGCCAAACACTGTTCGGGTTTTCATGCTGTCCCTCATGAATATGCATGAGATACATCTGCATACCATGGGGGTGGTGCATAGATATGCAGCACAGGCATCTTTATTAGAGGCAGCATGGAACCTGAATGGTGTTTGGCCCTCCAGGACTGCATTTAGGAGACTCTGCTGTAGGTAATGCACCTGTTTATGGAGTCTGCGCTCTGTAGGGTAAAATGTAGGTGTTTTGGGTATGTTTACGTCATCTGCATTAAAGGTTCTGTCTGTATTAGCATGTTGTAGTAGTGGGTAAAGTATGGGGACTGGGTTGGCAGGCACCATAGCTGGGACTTGAACTTGTGACCTTCTGTCTCCAAACATACTGGTTGTGTGCACTGCACCACCGTGTTGCCACAGAGACAGTGCGTTCCCTGGTGATACCATGACTGTTTGTCCAGCAGGGCCTGTCTGTTGCAGTGCATGGCACCCACCTACACAGGGCTAGGCCATGGTCTGCTCTGGGCAGCTGCCACTGCCTCCCTCCACCACCAATACCCCTCTGCCACCATGCTGACATGCCCTTCTGCTGGTGGTGCTGGTGGTGTGCAGTCTCAAGCCATCCAGTGTGAAGGTAGGCGGCTGCCTATGGTGCGGGTTCTGGGGTAGGGGTGCTTGCATAGGCATCCACGCTTCCCCCCCAATACCGCCTGCCAATGTTCTGCCCTTGGAGGTACCTGCTGGGTACTATCCCCTGTGACACTGTGATAAACACTCTCATGCCCATGTTGGGCTCTCATCAGTTGCTGTCTGGCTGTAGTTCAGTTTCAGCATTCCTAAGTGCCACCTATGCATCTGCCTAGTCCGCACTGTGCCCCAGCTGCACCACAGCATGTGCCGCCTGCAGCCCTCTGTATCCCCTTTCCCAGCATCTGTCCAGTTGCCCATTCCGACATGCCCGCCCTGCTGTTGTGGAACATATGCATGCCATAGGTAACCTGTCCAATGGAGAGGGAAACCCTGATCAGTGCTATTTCACTGTGGGATCATTCACCTTGTATGGGGACGGAGCGTAGACCCTTCCAAAATTCATATCTTTGTTTTGGGGCTTTCTTTGGAGTGTTTTTTGATGTTTCCCATTGCTATCACTATAGCCCAGCTTGGTTATGTTTTTTTTACATTTACTTCTGTTCATTTTCAATGCTTATTTGCCCTTTTGTTCCGTACACATGTATCACACTTATCACTTTTTGTAGGTTTCCCTGGTTTTGCTGTACATTGCTGATGGAAATGGTTTCTTTTCCCTTTAAATCAGCTCTAACGCCAGGGTTTCACTGGCGTTAGTTTTGAACCTCAGATTTCACAGCATTGGTTTGCAGGGAGCCTCTCTCCTCCCACTCTCCACCCATTGACCCCTTCTCTTCGCCCCTGGGGAGCCTTCTTCCACCCTCCGGGAGCCTTTCCCTGCCTTCAGCGCTTGTTTGCGCCGCAGCACACGTTATCTCGCGATATGGTACCTGTGCGCCTTAAAAAGCACCATCATTGCGCGATAAGGTACCTTATCGCGTGATAACGTCACAGAGCGCACGTTAAGACGGTTTAGTAAACATACCCCTATGTTTGAGAGGGCATTGAGTCAGAAAGGATTAAAGTTTTGCAGGAAACAAAATTTGTTGTAGAATCTCTATGGATTGAAATTCCATGTAAAAAGGGGAAGGCGATGGCAGTGGGGGTGTACTATCGACCACCAGGCCAGAATGAACAAATGGATGATGAAATGCTCAAAGAAATCAAGGAAGCTAACAAAAGTTTCAGCGCAGTAATAATAATGGGTGATTTCAATTACCCCGGTATCGACTGGGTCATTGTCACGACAGGACATGCTAGGGAGATAAAGTTCCTAGATGACATAAATGACTGCTTCTTTGAGCAGCTGGTTCATGAACCGACCAGAGGGGAAGCCATATTAGACCTGGTCCTTAGTGGAACACCAGATCTAGTGCAAGAGATAAGGGTGTTGGGGCCACTTGGCAATAGTGATCATAGCATGATCGCCTTTGATTTAATTAGTGGAGGAGGGATAGTACGGAAATCCACAGTACTACCTTTTAACTTTCGAAAGGGAGACTATGATAAAATGAGGAAAATAGTTAAGAAAAAACTAAAAGGAGCAGTTGCAAAGGTTAAAGACTTACATCAAGCTTGGGTGTTGTTGAAAAATACTATCTTGGCAGCCCAGAGCAGCTGTATTCCACGCTTTAAGAAAAGTTGGAGGAATTCCAAAAAACTGCCAGCATGGTTTAAAGGTGATGTCAGAGAGGCTGTTGTTGCCAAAAAAGCATCTTTCAGGAAATGGAAAAAAGAGCCAAACTACGCAACCTGGAAACAGCACAAGCACTGGCAAATCAAATGCAAGGCATTGATAAAGCAGGCAAAGAGAGAATTTGAGAAGAAGCTTGCTGTGGAAGCAAAAACGCGAAATAAAGATTTTTTCAAGTACATTCGCAGCAAAAAACCTTTGAGAGAGTCAGTTGGTCCATTAGATGATAGATGAGTTAAAGGGGCACTAAGAGGCGACAAGGCGATAGCGGAGAGACTGAATGAATTCTTTGCTTCAGTCTTTACTGAGGAAGATGTAGGGATGTTACCCATGACTGAAGTGCTATTTAAAGGTGCGGAAGAATTGAAGGAAATATCGATACATCGGGAAGATGTATTACAACTATTAGATAAACTGAAGATTAGCAAATCACCTGGGCCGGATGGTATACATCCAAGGGTGTTGAAAGAAATGAAATATGAGATTGCAGACCTGCTATTAGTAATCTGTGAACTATCATTAAAATCATCTCTAATACCTGAAGATTGGAGGATCGCCAATGTAACACCAATTTTTAAAAAGGGTTCCAGGGGTGATCCGGGAAACTACAGACCGGTGAGCCTCACGTCAGTACCGGGAAAAATGGTAGAAACCATCATAAAGAATAAAATTACTCAGCATGTAGATAGTCTTGGCCTAATGGGAGACGGCCAATATGGCTTTAGACAAGGAAGATCTTGTCTTACTAATCTGTTATGTTTTTTTTAAAATGTGAATAAACAGGTGGACAAAGGTGAGTCGATTGATATAGTGTATCTGGACTTTCAGAAAGCCTTTGACAAGGTCCCTCATCAGAGACTTTTGGCAAAACTAAAGAGTCATGGGATAGGAGGCAGTGTACTACTGTGGATCAAGAACTGGTTAAGAGATAGAAAGCAGAATGTTGGGCTAAATGGTCAATTTTCCCAATGGAGAAAGGTAAATAGTGGTGTACCCCATGGATCTGTGCTGGGTCCGCTGCTTTTTGACATATTCATAAATGACCTGGAAAGTGGAATAATGAGTGAGGTTATCAAAATTGAAGATGACACAAAACTATTTAAAGTTGTTAAAACCCAAGAGGATTGTGGAAAATTGCAAGAGGATCTTGATAAATTAGAAGACTGGGCATCAAAATGGCAGATGAAATTTAATGTGGACAAGTGCAAAGTTATGCACCTAGGGAAGAACAACCCAAACTATGGTTATACAATGCAAGGTTCCACATTAGGAACCACCACCCAGGAAAAAGATTTAGGCGTCATTGTGGATAACATGTTAAAACCCTCAGCTCAGTGTGCAGTGGCGGCCAAGAGAGCAAATAGAATGCTACGTATCATAAGGAAAGGAATGGAAAATAAAACAAAAGATATTATAATGCCTCTATATCGTTCCATTGGGAGACCGCACCTTGAATATTGTGTGCAATTCTGGTCGCCGTATCTTAAAAAGGATATAGAGTTGTTAGAGAAGGTTCAGAGAAGAGCCACCAAAATGGTAAAGGGGATGGAAGGATACTCCTATGAAGAAAGGCTAAAAAGGTTAGGGCTCTTTAACCTGGAAAAGAGACGGCTGGGGGGAGATATGATAGAAGTCTATAAATTAATGAACGGAGTGGAACGGGTAAACGTAGATCGATTGTTTACATTATCAGAGTATAGAAAGACTAGGGGACATGCAATGAAGCTACAGGGTAAACTATTTAAGACTAATAAAAGAAAATATTTTTTCACTCAACGTGCAATCAAACTCTGGAATTTGTTACCGGAGGATGTAGTAAAGGCTGTTAGTATAGCTGGGTTTAAAAAAGGTTTGGACAAGTTCCTGGAGGAAAGGTCCATAAACCATTATTAAGAAGGAACCCAGGATATCAATGCTTGACCCAGTACAAGCATTGCAGAACCTGTGTCTTTTGGGGAAACTGCTAGGTACATATGACCTAGATTGGCCACTGTTGGAAACAGGATACTGGGCTTGATGGACCTTGGTCTGACCCAGTATGGCATATCTTATGTTCTTATAAGCATTTCATCTGTCTCTGAACAAGTGTAAATGTTGATGGCTTATTTAATGAAGCAAATTATTTTGGTGAGATTTGTGCCGGTATTATAGGTATCTGTCTTCATAAAATAGGCTCTAGGAATAGGTGTTTTTTTATCTACCTACATAGGTGCCCTTTTATAAAATTAGGGTTATGTTTACTAAACTGCTGTAACGGTAAATAACGCGCGTAATGTAACGTTAACGATCGTTAGCGCATCATAACACGCGTTATGACGTGCTAACGATCGTAAAGCTCCGCGGCGCGGTAAAACACTGCAGAAGGTGGAGAGAGGGCGGAGAGAAGGGGTCAGTGGGCGGAGAGTGGGCGGGGAGAGGCTCCCTTCACACTAAAGCGCTGATCTGAAGAGCTAAATCCCAACGCGAATGAAAACCTGCCGTTAAATGCACATTACAGGAGAGAGAAACCATTTCAGTGTCAGCAATGTACAGCCTAGGCAGGGAAACCAAAAAACAGTGATAAGTGTGATACATGTGCACAGAACAAAAGGGCACATAAACACTGAAAAAGACCTCAACAAACTGGAAAAAAAACATAACCAAGCTGGCCAATAGTGGTATTAATGAGAAACATCAACCCCCCCCCCCCCCCCGAGAAAGCTCCATAGAAAATATATAAATCGTGGAATGGTCTACACTCCGTCCCCATACAAGGTGAATGAGCCCACATTGAAATAGCGCTGTCAGGGTTTTCCACTCCATCGGACAGGGTTCCTATGCCGTGCACATGTCCCGCAACATCAGGGCAGGCATGTTGGAACGGCAACTGGACAGATGAAGGAAAATGGGATACAGAGGGCCGCAGGCGGCACATGCTGTGGTGCAGCTGGTCCACAGTGCAGAATAGGATGATGCCTAGCTGGCCCATACGAATGCTGCAACAGCAGAGCAGCCAGACAGGAACTGCTGAAGACCCAACATGGGCACGACTGTGTTTCCCACAGTGTCACAGGGGATAGTACCCAACAGCTACCCCCAAGGGCACAGAACATTGGCAGGCGGGGCTGGGGGGGAGCATGGACGTCTATGCAGGCACCACTACCCCAGAACCCGCACCATAGGCAGCCGCCTACCTGCACACTGGATGACCTGAGACTGCGCACAACCAGCAGAAGGGCATGTCAGCATGGTGGCTGAGGGATGCTGGTGGTAGAGGGGCAGTGGCAGCTGCCCAGAGCAGGCCATGGCCTAGCCCTGTGTAGGTGGGTGCCGTGTACTGCAACAGACGGGCCCTGTCTGACAAACAGTCATGGTATCACCAAGGAATGTACTGACTCTGTGACAACAAGGTGGTGCAGTGCACAAAACCAGTGCATTCAGAAGCATAGTGTCACAGGTTCAAGTCCCAGCTGTGGTTCCTGCCAACCCAGTCCCCATATTTTACCCACTACTACAACGTGCTAATACAGACAGCACCTTTATTGCAGATGACGTAAACATGCACAAGACACCTACATTTTACCCTACAGAGCACGGACACCATAAACATGCACATGACCTAGAGCAGAGTCTCCCAAATGCAGTCCTGGAGGGCCAAACACCATTCCGGTTCCATGCTGCCTCTGATAAAGATGCCTGTGCTGCATTTCTATGCGCCACCCCCATGATATGCAGATTTATCTCATGCATATTCATGAGGGACATCATGAAAACCCGAACAGTGTTTGGCACCGCAGGACTGGAGTTGGGAACCTCTGCCGTAAAGCAGCAGCCAACAGGGGCAGACACACCCGCACCCACAGGCCCCATTATCCAAAGCCTCCTGGAGAGGCAGGACTTTGGGCTCTGCGTGCATCTCCCAATACTAGCACTTTCATACCTTAGTAATGCCACCCTAAACCTGGGAATATGGTACACATCTATCAAAAGGTTGCTATGATTACTGGCAGATAGCAATTCCTAGGTTAAGTACAATTTTCTGAGTGAGCTGCATCATAGCAACCTTTCTGATGTCTGTGGAGTGTGTTACAGGTCTTGTGTCTGACAGTGTTTACCAACCTGGGGAGTGACTCCTACAGTATTGCGTACCATAGCCATGCCTGCACTGTGCCCAGGACTGGTGTGGTGGCCTGGGCTGCCCAACACCTCTATAGTTGCACAATGCTGGCATAGGTGTGGGGAGTGTGTGTCTGTCTATCCAGTGTGTGGTGGCTGCCAACACCCTCCACAGCCCACACTGCTAGCACTGTTGCCAGTATTGGCCTGCCAATGTGCATAATGAGGAGCAAGGTACCGTGGGAATAGCCTGGATTGGGTGGCCTGGCCTGTCCGCATCTGCACAGGGCATAGGGCAATGGCTTGGACATTGTAGTGCCCGGTACCACCTGCATGGACAGGGTGGCCATAGCATGTCCTGCTGGGAGGTCACTCTCACCCTGACTGAGCAGTGACCATGGCATGGCTAGGTTCCCCCATAGTGCTATATAGTATTTATCTCATGTGATATTTATGGGTTTTCTTTTTGGGCCCAATCACTGACTTTATTTATTTATTTATTTATTTATTTATTACACTTTCTTATATAGCGCGCTATTTAGTATCAGCGCGGTTTACATCATAACTTAACGACCATAACAACAAGCTGTCAGGTTTTACATCGAACAGGAGTACAAACTTGGATAACGGGGTTAACTATATACATAAGCTATTTACACTGGAAGGATAGGTAAAAATCAGATAATGCATGTTAGGGCCTTTCTAGATTGGGTCATTTCCTGAGAGGATGTAGTTTTAATTGCTGTCTGGGAAGTATTGGAGGAAAAGGTGGGTTTTGAGAGCCTTCCTGCTTGGTGCTTATCTGCTTGGTGTGTATGCTGACATCCCCGTTCTGGGTACATGCATCTGCTCCAGGACCATGCCCTATGGACTAGCTGGCAGACTGTCTGCAGCTAGTATGTGTCTTGCTGGAACACCTTGCAGGGTGCATCGGCTGGAGGCTTGCTGCTGGAGAATGTCAGATAATAGTGGGGGGCAGCTGAGCATTTCCAGGCCTGCTGTCTGTCTGATATTGCGTTATGGATGTGTACCACTCTGTCTGTTCTCCAGCAGGACTGGGGTTGATGGTCCCCTCTACTGCTACCATTGCAGGGAGCGAGACTGTGCATCTATTGGTGGGTGATCCTGTTTCCCACCCTGAGCCCCAGAGGGTGGGTTGTGTGGTGGTACATAATCTGCCTATGGGTCCATACACCCTCCCCTCCCACCTCCCTCCCTCCCCCCTTCCCCCTCCCTCCTCCCTCCTCCCTCCCTCCCCCTCCCCCCTCTCTCCCCCCTCCCCCCTCTCTCCTCCCTCCCTCCCCCCCCGCCCTCCCCTCTCCCTTCTCCCCTCCCTCCCCTCCCCTCCCCCACTTCCCCCTTCACTCCCCCTCCCCTCCCACTTCCCTCCCCCCTCCCCCTCTCCCCTCCCCCCTTCCCCCTTCCCTCCCCCCTCCCATCCCTCCCCCTCCTCCCTTCCCTCCCCCTCCCCCCTCCCTCCCTCCTTCCTCCCTCCCTTCCCCCTTCCCTCCCCCTTCCCTCCCTTCCCCCTTCCCCCCACCTCCCCCTTCCCTACTCCCCTTGCCCCCTTCCCTCCCCCTCCCTCCCCCTTCTCCCTTCCCTCCCCCCCTCCCCCCTCCCCCCCTTCCCTCCCCCCCCTTCCCTCCCCTCCCCTTCCCTCCCCCCTCCCCCTCCCCCCCTCTCTCCCCCTCCCTCCCCCCCGCCCTCCCCTCTCCCCTCCCTCCCCTCCCCCACTTCCCCCTTCCCTCCACCTCCCCTCCCACTTCCCTCCCCCCTCCCCCTTCCCTCCCCTCCCCCTTCCCTTCCTCCTTCCTCCTTCCCTCCTTCCCTCCCTTCACCTACAGCAGGTAGCCATGGCACCAACACAGGATATGCACTATTCTGGGTGCATCATCGCCCATAAGGACTAGACATGACCGAGACATACAGCAGAACACAGATGTATCCTAGGTGTGTCTAACGGAACTACCTATCACACACTGATGGGGACCTGCAGCATGGCGTATTTCAGCCATGAAAGGTGCTGTGGACCTGGTGTTGGGCGCCCCACCTCAACGTCAGGGTGGGCACAGTACCCGCACAATGTGACTGTCTGTGGCTACTCTGTGGCAGTGCCACACACGGTCTGTTGCCTCTACCAGGCTGAGGTGCTGTGGGGGTGCATACCCAATCTTGTGCCCATCTCTCGCCTGCTGATTTGCATGTGCAGTGAATCATGGGTACGGGTGGGTTAACCCTATCCTGGTAACCACAGCAGACAATTTGTGTGGTGCCGTGCAGTTCTTCTGCAGCCAGCCAGCCAGGGCTTTGTTCACAGCCTTATAAGGTGTCCTATAGGGGACATTATAGGGTGCCTTGGCGGACAGTACACTTTATAATGTGCCCTATGGAGTGCCTTATGGGGTGCCTTATGTCGCACCTTAGGTTATGCCACCGTGAGGGTGTGTTTGCTGGCAGCACTAATTAAAATACACGTCAAATGCCTCAACAATCACCTTAAATATAAAGGGTGCTGCCTCAGCCAGCCTTTCACATTAGGCCCACTGGGGAATTGAACCCATGACACCTGTACCATCAGTCAGTGTTGTAACCATAGTGCTACAGCTCTGTTGCTGTGCTTGTATGCCTGCACGCCTTCTTAAGATTAACGCGCGGTAATGTGCCCTGTAGTGCTCGTTCATTTATGGCGCCTTGTAACGCACGTTCTCGGCGCGTTCTCGGTAACGATGTACCGCCCATGTCCTTATTTGGGCTGTCTGTCTCTACCGCGGCTCCTAACGCGAATTGCACTAACGCAGTTTAGTAAACATATCCCTTAGTCTTTGTCTTTGAAAATGAATGTTGATGAATTATAAGGTATGACCAGAGCTCATGCTGGAGACGGTGTTATGCGGTATGCCAGGATTGAGCAGGCACAGCTCTGTAATTTTGTAGGCTAGAGACTCTAATTTTGGGAGGAGGGGGCAGGAAAAACTTCTTACTTCCATTAATTTAAAAAGTTTGAATATCTATCATGATTGATAAAATTTACTAAAGTTGCATCGCACCACAGGCATTAATGTTATAGAATTTTCTTTAGGTGTAGCACAAAATGTTTGGCTATAGTTATTTTTTTTCAAACTGACAATCTATTTCACAGTCCTATTTTGATTGATATAATACAAGTCTGACTGCAGTAAGCAAAAATAGAAAAGGGCATATTTATTTTCCTAGTATAACATTGATCTGCTCTGTTCATGATTATAAGCAATTTATTTCTGATGATGTAAAAAGCATAGATTAACAGCGTGAACTAATTGGTATTTGCAAAGCAGCATGACATGCCAAGTAGGAGAGGGGTTGTAAATTCAGTTTGTTCCTTTTAATAACAAGGAAAGGACAGCTAGTTCTCATTAGCAGTCAGAAGTTTATTATATTGATACAATGCAGTAATCACAACTTGGTTACATCATCAATGGTTTGATTAACAATTGCACTGACTTGATAGCTTTATATATTATACTTCACTAATATAATTATTTCAAATGAGAATGGCTACTTGAATAGGGATTTAATATATGGCTAATACATAAGAAAGCCAAAGTTTAGTTTGCCAAAAATACAAGAGTATGTCACTGTGTTGTAGTGCTTATATGTCCTCAACAATGCTTGACCCAGTACAAGCATTGTGGAACCTGTGTCTTTTGAGGATATTGCTAGGTACGTATGACCTAGATTGGCCACTGTTGGAAACAGGATACTGGGCTTGATGGACCTCGGTCTGACCCAGTATGGCATGTCTTATGTTCTTATGTAACAATGTATTTAAATATAATCAAACATTTGTATAGCAGTGCTGGGTACTATAATAATGACCTGTTAGTTTAGTTTAGTTTAGTTTGGTCAAGTGTAGTTTAGTTTATTTGATAGATCCTCTTACAATCAGTCCAACAAAGTGGTCTACATAAAAAAAAAGAAACCCCAAAGGTCCCTCAGTCCACAGCAAGGACAGAAAGCATGTTCAAACTTGAAGCAAAGACAAAAGGCATATAAGGGAAATAAGGAAGCTATAATTAGGGGAGTACCAGAGAAGAATAAAATATTAGAACAGAAAAACATAAGATATGCCATACTGGGACAAACCAATGGTCCATCCAACCTAATATCCCATTTCCAACAGTGGCCAATCTAGATCACAAGTATCTGCTCTCAGAAGGTACAGATTCCATGCTGTTTACCCAGAGTTATGCAATGGAGATCTCTAGCCCAATTTAATAATGGTGTATGGACATTTCCTCCAGGAACTTGTCCAAACCTCTTTTAAACCCAGCTACACTAATAGCTTTTATTACATCCTTCAGCAACTAATTCCAGAGTTTGATTACATTTTGAATGAAAAAATACTTTTTCCGATTGGTCTTAAATGTGCTACATTGTATCTTCATTGCATGTCCTCTAGTCTACTTTTCAAAGGAGTAATCAGCTGATCTATGTTTACTCATTCCATTCCACTACTATTTAATAGGTCTCTATCAAATCTCCCCTCATCCATCTCTTTTCCACTGAAGAGCCATAGGAGTATGTTTACTTAACGGCGCTAATGGTGCAACTGCGATGTTATCATGTGATATGTGACGTTATCACGTGATCATGGCGCATTACCGACGAGAACATCACGTATCGCGCGATAACGTCTCCGACGGCATTAAGGTGCGCAGAGGGCAGTACCCAGCAAGTACCCCAAAGGGCACATAACCTTGGCAGGCGGTGCCGGGGGGGAAGCATGGATGTCTATGCAGGCACCCCTACCCTATATCATGCACCATAGGCAACCGCCTAAAGGCACACTGGATGACCTGGGACTGCGCACCACCAGCACCACTGGCACAAGGGCATGTCAGCATGGTGGCGGAGGGGTGTTGGTGGCAGAGGGGGCAGTGGCATCTGCCCACAGCAGACCACGGCCAAGGCCCGTTAAGGTGGGTGCCGTGCACTGCAACAGACAAGGTCTGTCTGACAAACAGTCATGGTATCCCCAGGGAATGATCTGCCTCTGTGACAACAATTTGGTGCAGTACACACAGCCAGTGTGTTCAGGGGCAGAAGGCCACAGGTTCAAGTCCCAGCTGTGGCTCCTGCAAACCATGTCCCTATATTTTACCCATTACTAAACCGTGGTAATAAAGATGGAATCTTTATTGAAGATTAAATAAACATGCCATAAACACCTATATTTTAGCCTACAGAGCACAGACACCATAAACATGTGCAATCCCTAGAGCAGAGTTTCCCAACTGCAGTCCTGGAGGGCCAAACACCATTCAGGTTTCATGCTTTCCCTAATAAATATGCCTGTGATGCAGTCGTATGCACCACCCCCATTGTATGCAAATGTATCTCATGCATATTCATTAGGGACAGCGTGAAAACCTGAACCGTGTTTGGCCCACCAGGACCGGAGTTGGGAATCTCTGCCCTAGAGCAGCAGCCAACAGGGGCACAAACACCCACACCCACAGGATCCACTATCCAAAGCCTCATGGAGCATCAGTCTGTTGGGCCCTGCACGGAGCAGCATCTCCCAATACTAGCACCTACGTACCTTAGTAATGCCGTCCTAAACTAGGGAACACGTTCCACATATATCAAAAGGTTGCTATGATTAATGGCAGATAACAAATCCTAAGTTAAACACAATTTTGTTGACAGAGATGCATCATAGCAACCTTTCTGATATCTGTGGAGTGTGTTTCAGTTTTGGTTTCTGACAGTGTTTACCACCCTGGGGAGTGACCCCAACAGTATTGCATACCATAGCAATGCCTGCACTGTGCCCAGGACTGGTGTGGTGGCCAGGGCTGCCAAAAACCTCTATATTTGCACAATGCTGGCATAGGTGTAGGAGTGTGTGTATGTCTATCCAGTGTTTTGTGGCTGCTTACACCTTACTGATCCCACACTGCTTGCATTGTGTCCAGTGTTAGCCTGCCAATGTGCATAATGAGGAGCAAGGTACTGTGGGTATGGCCCAGACAGGGCGGCCTGGGCAGGATGCATCTGCACAGGGCATAGGGCAATAGCTGGGACATTGTAGTGCCCACTACCACCTGCATGGACAGGGTGGCCACAGCATGTCATGCTGGGAGGTCACTCTCACCCTGACTGAGCAGTGACCATGGCATGGTTAGGTTCCCCCATAGTGCTGTACAGTATTTTTCTCAAGTGATAATAATGAGTTCCCTTTTCTGGGGTCCAGTCACTGACATACTTGCTTGGTGTGTGTGCTCACATCCTATTTGTGGGTGCACATAGTTCCTCCAGGAACATGCACTATGTGCTAGCTAGCAGACTGTCTGCAGTTAGCATGTGTATGACTAGAACACCTTGCAGGGTGCAGCGGGAGGATACTGACTGTGTCCTCTGCTGGTGAATGTCAGATAGTGATGGGGCAGCTGAGCTTTTCTAGGTCTACTGCCTGTCTGCCAGTGCCCTCTGTTATGCATATAGATCTGCACTGACTGCCCTGTAGGGTGCCTATTCCCCAGCAAGACTGGGGTTGATGGTCCCCTATACTGCCACCATTGCAGAGATATAGATTGTGGATCTGTTGGTGGGAGATCCTGTCCCACAGAATGCGGGTTGGGTGGTGCTACATAATCCGCTTTTGGGTCCAACCACCACCCTTCTCTTATGACATGTGACCATGGCAACCACACAGGATATACTATTCTGGGTGCATCATAGTCCACAAGGGCTAGACGTGACTGAGAAACACAGATGGACACAGGTGTATCCTAGGAGTGTCTGCAAGGACTACCTATCACATACTGGCACCGATGGGGACCTGCAGCACAGCCTATCTCAACCAAGCCAGGTGCTGCGGACATGCTGATGGGTGCCCCAGCTCACCCTCAGGGTGAGCACAGGAACCGCACAATGTCATGGTCTTTAGCTACTCTGTGCCTGTAACAAACACGGTCATTTCCCCCTACCAGGCCGGTGTGCTATAGAGGTGCATACCCATCTTTTGAGCAGCTGTAGGCTGCTGATCTGCATGTGCAGTGCATCATGGGTACGGGTGTGTTTATCCTATCCTGGTAACCACAGCAGACAGTTTGTGTGGTGACCTGCAGTCTTTCTGTAGCCAGCCAGCAGTGTGTTAGATGCTATAGAGAGGTAGCCCACTGGTTACTTCAATGACTGTGAAGGCAGAGGTCATGGGTTTGATCCCACAGTGGTGTTATTTAATAAGGCTGTCTGAGGCTTTTCCTTTTAATTTAAATCAGTACTGCCAGCAAAAACACCCTCACAGTGCTGTAGCCTAAGGTGCCTCATAAGGCGCCCTATAAGGCACCCTATAGGGCACATTATAAGGTGCCTTGGCAGACAGTGCGCTTTATAATGTGCCCTATGGAGTGCCTTATAGGGCGCCTTTTGCTGCACCTTAGGTTACGGCACTGTGAGGGTGTATTTGCTGGCAGCACTGATTTAAATTAAAAAAGGAAATGCTTCAGACAGCACTGATTTAAATTAAAAAAAGGAAATGCCTCAGACAGCACTGATTTAAATTATAAAAGGGAAATGCCTCCGACAGCCTTCTTACATAACACCACTGCAGGATTGAACCCATGACCTCTGCCTCCACAGTCATTGCAGTAACCAGTGGGCTACATCTTTATAGCTTTTAACACTGCGCTGGCATGAACTTAGGGTTAACGTGCGTTAAGAACATAAGAACATAAGATATGCCATACTGGGTCAGACCAAGGTCCATCAAGCCCAGTATTTTGTTTCCAACAGTGGCCAATCTAGGTCATATGTACCCAGCAGTTTCCCCAAGGGACACAGGTTCCACAATGCTTGTATTGGTTCAAGCATTGATATCCTGGGTCCCTTCTTAATAATAGTTTATGGACCTTTCCTCCAGGAACTTGTCCAAACCTTTTTTAAACCCAGCTACACTAAAAGCCTTTACTACATCCTCCGGTAACAAATTCCAGAGTTTGATTACACGTTGAGTGAAAAAATATTTTCTTTTATTAGTCTTAAATAGTTTACCCTGTAGCTTCATTGCATGTCCCCTAGTCTTTCTATATTCTGATAATGTAAATAATCGATCTACGTTCACCCGTTCCACTCCGTTCATTAAATTATAGACTTCTATCATATCTCCCCTCAGCCGTCTCTTTTCCAGGTTAAAGAGCCCTAACCTTTTTAGCCTTTCTTCATAGGAGTATCCTTCCATCCCCTTTACCATTTTGGTGGCTCTTCTCTGAACCTTTTCTAAAGTCGCTATATCCTTTTTAAGATATGGCGACCAGAATTGCACACAATATTCAAGGTGCGGTCTCACCATGGAACGATATAGAGGCATTATACTATCTTTTGTTTTATTTTCCATTCCTTTCCTTATCATACCTAGCATTCTATTTGCTCTCTTGGCCGCCGCTGCACACTGGGCCGAGGGTTTTAACATGGTATCCACAATGACGCCTAAATCGTTTTCCTGGGTGGTGGTTCCTAATGTGGAACCTTGCATCGTGTAACCATAGTTTGGGTTGTTCTTCCCTAGTGCATAACCTTGCACTTGTCCACATTAAATTTCATCTGCCATTTTGATGCCCAGTCTTCCAATTTATCAAGATCCTCTTGTAATTTTCCACAATCCTCTTGTGTTTTAACAACTTTAAATAGTTTTGTGTCATCTGCAAATTTGATAACCTCACTCGTTATTCCACTTTCCAGGTCATTTATGAATATGTCAAAAAGCAGCGGACCCAGCACAGATCCCTGGGGTACACCACTATTCACCTTTCTCCATTGGGAAAATTGGCCATTTAGCCCTACCCTCTGCTTTCTATCTTTTAACCAGTTCCTGATCCACAATAGTACACTGCCTCCTATCCCATGACTCTTTAGTTTTGCCAAAGGTCTCTGATGAGGGACCCTGTCAAAGGCTTTCTAAAAGTCCAGATACACAATATCAACCAACTCACCTTTGTCCACCTGATTATTCACTCCTTCAAAAAAACATAACAGAAGAGTAAGACAAGATCTTCCTTGTCTAAAGCCATGTTGGCTGTCTCCCATTAGGTCATGACTATCTACATGCTAAGTAATTTTATTCTTTATGATGGTTTCTACCATTTTTCACGGTACTGATGTCAGGCTCACCGGTCTGTAGTTTCCCGGATCACCCCTGGAACCCTTTTTAAAAATTGGTGTTACATTGGCGATCCTCCAGTCTTCAGGTATTAGAGATGATTTTAATGATAGTTCACAGATTACTAATAGCAGGTCTGCAATCTTGTATTTCAGTTCTTTCGACACCCTTGGATGTATACCATCCGGCCCAGGTGATTTGCTTCTCTTCAGCTTATCTAATAGTTGTAATACATCTTCCCGATGTATCGATATTTCCTTCAATTCTTCCGCACCTTTAAATACCACTTCAGTCATGGGTAACATCCCTACATCTTCCTCAGTAAAGACTGAAGCAAAGAATTCATTCAGTCTCTCCGCTATCGCCTTGTCGCCTCTTAGTGCTCATTTAACCCCTTTATTATCTAATCGACCAACTGACTCTCTCTCAGGTTTTTTGCTACGAATGTACTTGAAAAGGTCTTTACTTCGCGTTTTTGCTTCCGCTGCAAGCTTCTTCTCAAATTCTCCCTTTGCCTGCCTTATCAATGCCTTGCATTTGACTTGCCAGTGCTTGTGCTGTTTCCAGGTTTCGTCGTTTGGCTCTTTTTTCCATTTCCTGAAAGATGCTTTTTTGGCAACAACAACCTCTCTGACCTCACCTTTAAACCATGCTGGCAGTTTTTTGGACTTTCTTCCACTTTTCTTAAAGCGTGGAATACAGCTGGTCTGGGCTTTCAAGATAGTATTTTTCAACAACATGGCCATGGCGCCCACTATCGCACAATACCGTTTCCTTGCAACCTTACCTCCGGACCGCCCATTACCTTATATGACATTCTTCACATTAACGCTGCAACTAGCTCCAGTAACATTAAGGCGGTTTATTAATCATACCCCATAATTTTTAAGCTTTCCTTATACAGATATCCTTCCTCCCCATTCATTTTGGTTGCTCTTCTCCGTACCTTTTCTAATTCTGCTATATCCTTTTTAAGATATGGCGACCAGAATTGCACACAATATTCAAGGTGTGGTCGCACCATGAAGCAATACAGAGGCATTATTAGATCCTTAGTTTTATTCTCCATTCCTTTCCTTATGATTCCTAGCATTCTGTTTTCTTTCTTGGCCGCTGCTGCACTGAGCAGAGGGTTTCGAGATATTATCCATTATGATGCTTAGATGTTTTTTCTAAGTGCCTAACTTTGCACGTCTCCACATTAAATTTCATCTGCTATTTCAACACTCAGTTTCTCAATTTCTTAAGGTCCTGTTGCAATTTTTCACAATCCCCTCGTGATTTAACAACTTTGAATAATTTGATGTCATCTGCAAATCTGTTCATCTCACTCATTGTTCCCATTTCCAGGTCATTTATGATTATGTTACACAAACAGTGGGCCCACATATTTATTTTAATAAAAAGTTTTTAATGCACATTAATTTTTATGTGCATTAATTAATGCTTTAAAATGTATTAAATTGATTTAGCATGCACCAATGTTTTTTTAAGGTATACCAACAAATTGAATTTATATTAACAAATACACATCCTTAAAAGCCAGTACAAGTGCCAGATAACAGCCCATTCTACTTGATCTATGTGATATCAAGTCTACCTCAGTGGGTTTTCTGCTACTGCTCTATAAGCCTCCTCAAAACAATGCATTTTTAGGTCATGTATTCCTAGTTCTCTTGTGCAAGTTTTTGATTAAGAATTGCAGCATATCAACTAGAGGGAGGGTTAATAAATGACAAGGATCATCACTATCCAAATATAGACTCGGAGGAAGAGCTGAAATATATAAGAACAGAGCCGGCCCAAAGGATTTCTGCTGCCCTAGGCAGAAACCCCCCACCTCGACGCTCCCCTGCCCAGCTGCCACCACCGCCATCCCCTCAGCTGCCACTGATTCCAACTCGGGAGAGGGAGGTGGTCAGCAGCAGTGGCACTATTTCCAAAAGTGGTGGCTTTTTGCCACCGCTTTTGGAAATACTGCTGCTGCCCACCTCCCCTCCTATACAGAATTGGCAGCAGCTGGGGAAGCGGAGGGGTGGGGCAAGGCGGTTGCCCACCCGGGCCAGCTGCCTTAGGCGGCTGCCTAGCTCGCCTAGTGGACAGATTGACCCTGCATAAGAACATAAGAAAAGCCCTGCTGAATGAGACCAAAGTCCTTCCAGTCCAGCATCCTGTCTCACACAGTGGCCAGTAAGGGTCACAACTACCCAGTTGAAAAAGTGAATCTATTTCTCATAGTTTATTTCCAGAGATGAACAATAGCTCTCCCAAATACAGTATACCTGTCTGACAATTTTTATAGACACTTCCTCCACTAACTTGTCCAATCTTCTTGAATCCTGCCATGCTAGTAACTAGTGTCTGTAAAAACGTTTAGGGACCCATTGCAGGTGTTTATTCCCTGATGGCTATGCATTTAGGGACCCATTGCATGTGTTTATTCCCTGATGGCTATGCATTCTTGACACGAAATAAATAGCATACATTTTATTATGTTTATAGTCATTTTCAGTCATACATTGATTTATGCATCAAATGACTTGAGGTTCTGCAGAGTTTTGTGTATACAGCATATTTAGGACTTTTCCTGATTTGCATGCAATGATTACATTGATACTTCTAAAAAGTTACCGTAGGGAGGCTTATGCCAGTAGTGAAACACCATTTTTCAATTTGTTTATTGCACTGATAGAACAATTTAATTTATTGTCAGTAATAAAATTTCCTCTTCTGTAACAGGGTCTGTCTGTGCTAAAAAAAGGACTAGCATCATCTGTTACCAAAATAACCAAAGGTAATTTCCCAGGCATTTGGTTATAAAGTAGTATTGTATGGTTTGTCCTGTAATCAGAAGTTAATAAAGCAGAAATATTTTACAGTCTGCTCACTGGATAGAATGGGCCAGATTTTCAGCACACTGGGTGACCATACTAATTTAAGCACCACATTGACACAAATTAACATATAGGGGTATGTTTACTAAACTGCGGTAATCGTACATAACGTGCGTTATGTAACGTTAACGATCGTAAGCGCAGCATAACGCGCGTTATGATGCGCTTACGATCATTAACGTTACATAACGCGCGTTAACCGTAGTTAACGATCGTAAGCTCCTGCGGCGCGGTAAAACACCGCAGAAGGTGGAGAGAGGGCGGAGAGAAGGGGTCGATGGGCGGAGAGTGGGCGGGGAGAGGCTCCTTTCACACTAACGCGCTGATCTGAAGAGCTCAATTCCAACGCGAATGAAAACCTGCCGTTAAATGCACATTACAGGGGAGAGAAACCATTTCAGTGTCAGCGATGTACAGCCCAGGCAGGGAAACCAAAAAAAAGTGATAAGTGTGATACATGTGCACAGAACAAAAGGGCAGATAAACACTGAAAATGACCCCAACAAACTGGAAAAAAAGCATAACCAAGCTGGCCAATAGTGGTATCAATGAGAAACATCAACCCCTCCCCCCCCCCGAGTAAGCTCCATAGAACAGATATAAATCGTGGAAGGGTCTATACTCCGTCCCCATACAAGGTGAATGAGCCCACAGTGAAATAGCGCTGCTCAGGGTTTTCCCCACCATCGGACAGGGTTCCTAAGGCGTGCACATGTTCTGCAACATCAGGGCGGGCATGTCGGAATGGCAACTGGACAGATGCCGGAGAAGGGGATACAGAGGGCCGCAGGCGGCACATACTGTGGTGCAGCTGGGCCACAGTGCGGACTAGGGCGATGCCTAGGTAGCCCATACGAATGCTGAAGCATCAGAGCAGCCAGACAGCAACTGCTGAAGGCCCAACATGGGCATGACTGTGTTTCCCACAGTGTCACAGGGGATAGTACCCAGCAGCTACCCCCAAGGGCATGGAACATTGGCAGGCGGTGCTGGGGGAAAGCGTGGACATCTATGCAGGCACCCCTACCCCAGAACCCGCACCATAGGCAGCCGCCTACCTGCATACTGGATGGCCTCAGACTGCACACCACCAGCAGAAGGGCATGTCAGCATGGTGGCTGAGGGATACTGGTGGTGGAGGGGGCAGTGGCAGCTGCCAAGAGCAGACCGTGGCCTAGCCCTGTGTAGGTGGGTGCCGTGTACTGCAGCAGACGGGCCCTGTCTGACGAACAGTCATGGTATCACCAAGGAATGTACTGACTCTGTGACAGCAAGGTGGTGCTGTGCAGAAAATCAGTGTACTCAGAAGCAGAGGGTCACAGGTTCAAGTACCAGCTGTGGTTCCTGCCAACCCCGTCCCCATATTTTACCCACTACTTCAACGTGCTAATACAGTCAGCACCTTTATTGCAGATGACGTAAACATGCCCAAGACACCTACATTTTACCCTACAGAGCACAGACACCATAAACATGCACATTACCTAGAGCAGAGCCTCCCAAATGCAGTCCTGGAGGGCCAAACACCATTCCGGTTCCATGCTGCCTCTGATAAAGATGCCTGTGCTGCATTTCTATGTGCCACCCCCATGGTATGCAGATGTATCTCATGTATCATGTATCTCATGTATCACACCCGCACCCACAGGCCCCATTATCCAAAGCCTCCTGGAGAGGCAGGACTTTGGGCTCTGCGTGCATCTCCCAATACTAGCACTTGCATACCTTAGTAATGCCACCCTAAACCGGGGAATATGGTACACATCTATCAAAAGGTTGCTATGAGTACTGGCAGATAGCAATTCCTAGGTTAAGTACACTTTTCTGAGTGAGCTGCATCATAGCAACCTTTCTGATGTCTGTGGAGTGTGCTACAGGTCTTGTGTCTGACAGTGTTTACCAACCTGAGGAGTGACTCCTACAGTATTGCGTACCATAGCCATGCCTGCACTGTGCCCAGGACTGGTGTGGTGGCCTGGGCTGCCAAACAGCTCTATAGTTGCACAATGCTGGCATAGGTGTGGGGAGTGTGTGTCTGTCTATCCAGTGTGTGGTGGCTGCCAACACCCTCCACAGCCCACACTGCTAGCACTGTTTCCAGTATTGGCCTGCCAATGTGCATAATGAGGAGCAAGGTGCCGTGGGAATAGCCTGGATAGGGTGGCCTGGCCTGGATGCATCTGCACACGGCATAGGGCAATGGCTCGGACATTGTAATGCCTGGCCAACACCTGCACGGACAGGGTGGCCTTAGCATGTCCTGCTGGGAGGTCACTCTCACCCTGACTGAGCAGTGACCATGGCATGGCTAGGTTCCCCCATAGTGCTATATAGCAATTTTCTCATGTGATATTTATGGGTTTCCTTTTGGGGCTCAATCACTGACTTATCTGCTTGGTGTGTATGCTGACATCCCCGTTCTCGGTACATGCATCTCCTCCAGGACCATGCACTATGGATTAGCTGGTGGGCTGTCTGCAGCTTGTATGTGTCTTGCTGGAACACCTTGCAGGGTGCAGCGGCTGGAGGCTTGCTGCTGGAGAATGTCAGATAATGGTGGGGGGCAACTGAGCATTTCCAGGCCTGCTGTCTGTCTGCTATTGTGTTATGGATGTGTACCACTCTTGCTGTTCCCCAGCAGAACTGGGGTTGCTGGTCCCCTCTACTGCTGTCATTGCAGGGAGGTAGACTGTGGATCTATTGGTGGGTGATCCTGTTTCCCACCCTGAGCCCCAGAGGATAGGTTGTGTGGTGGTACATAATCTGCCTATGGGTCCATACACCCCCCCCCCCTTTACCTAGAGCAGGATATGCACTATTCTGGGTGCAGCATCGCCCATAGGGACTAGACATGACCGAGACATACAGCAGGACACAGATGTATCCTAGGTGTGTCTAACGGAACTACCTATCACACACTGATGAGGACCTGCAGCATGGTGTATTTCAGCCATGAAAGGTGCTGTGGACCTGGTTCTGGGCGCCCCCACCTCAACCTCAGGGTGGGCACTTTACCCGAACAATGTGACTGTTTGTGGCTACTCTGTGGCAGTGCCACACACGGTCTGTTCCCCCTACAAGGCTGAGGTGCTGTGGGGGTGCATACCCGATCTTGTGCCCATCTCTCGACTGCTGATTTGCATGTGCAGTGTATCATGGGTGCGGGTGGGTTACCCCTATCCTGGTAACCACAGCAGACAGTTTGTGTGGTGACGTGCAGTCCTGCAGCCAGCCAGGGCTTTGTTCACATCCTTATAAGGTGTCCTATAGGGGACATTATAGGGTGCCTTGGCAGACTGTACACTTTATAATGTGCCCTATGGAGTTCTCTTATGGGGTGCCTTATGCGGCATCTTAGATTATGCCACCGTGAGGGTGTGTTTGCTGGCAGCACTAATTAAAATACACGTCAAATGCCTCACCAATTGCTACTTAAATGTAAAGGGTGCTGCCTCAGCCAGCCTTATACATTAGGCCCACTGGGGAATCGAACCCATGACACCTGTACCATCAGTCAGTGTTGTAACCATAGTGCTACAGCTCTGTTGCTGTGCTTGTATGCCTGCGCGCTTTCTTAAGATTAACGCGCGGTAATGTGCCCTGTAGCGCTCGTTCATTTATGGCGCCTTGTAGAGCGCGTTCTCGGTGCGTTCTCGGAAACGATGTACCGCCCATGTCCTTATTTTGGGTTTCTGTCTCTACCGCAGCTCCTAACGCGAATCGCACTAACGCAGTTTAGTAAACATACCCCATAGTTTTAGCACCTTTATCCAGATAGGTAGCGATTCTGAATGTATGGATTCTGTGCTCACTGTGCTGGCACTATCCATTCAGGTTAGATGTGCTCTTTGGTAAGTTAAACTAAACTTCTTATCCTATAGGCAGCAGAATGAGGTAGGCTACTGAAGCCATGACCCCAGCAATAATTTTCCTAGCCCAGCATTGACAAATAGAGAGCTTGGGGGAAGGACCAGAAACTGGGGGGTTTTGGCCCCTTCCACCAAAAATGTATTCTGATAGCAATTGAATGTCTGCTATCTGGATAACACAGGTACACTACCAAAAAACTGCCTCCAGTTTTGCAACTGATTCCTATAGATTTTGGGGTGCTGAATCCAGGAAAAATAGCCAAAATGTTCCAACACATCACGTTTTCTTGCAAAATTAGATTTCTTACCCATATAAGGAATGTTCACATAATTTCTTTTTAGCCGACTGCAGTTTATTTTCTTGGCCCAAAATAGAGGTTGTAATGGTTAACTAACTAGAAACACTCCCTCATGATATTTTAGGGGGATGTTTACTAAAAACCGCAAAGGTGCGCGCCGCACAATAGCGCACGGAAACCCGGCACCTAAACGCTCTTAAACGCTCTTAAACACCCCGGACATGTGCGATGAACCCCCGTGCATGTGTGCGACACACTAACGGGCCCCGCACAAGTACGGTCCCGCAAATGTCCGATAGAGGCGTGGAAAGGCTAACGGAGGGCGGAGGAAGGCCCCCGAGGGGCGGAGAGATGGGGTTAATGGGCGGGGAAGGGGAGGGGAGAGGCCCCTCGCACAGTTGCGGGGCCGAATTTACAAGTAAAAAATAGCGCAAGTGAAACACTCGCGGTAGAGGGCATTTAAAGGGAAGAGAAACCATTTCCGTCAGCAATGTACAGCAAAACCGGGGAAACCTGTAAAACGTGAGCAGTGTGATACATGTGCACAGCACAAAAGTGCTATTAAAAATAGAAAATGACCACCACAAAAATATTAAAAACAGTAAGTCAGCTGGGGAACAGTGATAGCCATGGGCAAATATAACAAATACACCCAGGAAGGTTCCAGAAACAGGAAATGAATTTCGGAAGGGTCAACGGAGCGGAGACCTTTCCAAAAAACATTTCCTTTGTTTGGAGTTGTCCTGGGAGTGTTTTATATGGTTGCCCATTAATATCACTGTTGCCCAGCATGGTTATATGTCATCCCCCTTCTCTTGTGGTCAATTCCGGGGTTTATTTGCACGTGTGTCACCAGACAGGGTGAATGAGCCCACAGTCAAAATGTGCAGAGCAGGGGTTGAGACTCCATCCTGCAAGGTTAACTATCTCCAGGGACTGCACAGTCTCTGTGGCCACAGTGTGGTGCAGCAGACAGAGCCAGTACCTCTAGGACCAGAGGGCAGAGGTTCAAATCCCAGCTGGGGCACCTGCCAGCCCAGTCCCTATATTTTACCCACCACCAAACAGAGATAGCACAGACACTCCTGTATTGCAGGGAACATAAGCATAGTGCAAACACCCACATTTTGCCCTACACTGCACACCCCCCATAACAATGAGCCGTACCTACAGCCCAGTCCCACAAATGCAGTCCCAGAGTGCCACAACGCAAGCAGGTCATATGCTGTCCCTGAGAGAAGGACATGCCAGCATGTTGGCGGACGAGGACAGGTGGTGGAGGGGGTAGTGGGTGCTAGCCACAGAAGACAGTGGCATAGCCATGTGCAGGCTGACACTGTCCACTGCAACAAACAGGCCCTGTGGGATGTACAGTCATGGTCTGCCCAGGGAATACAGCCTATCCATGGCAACACAGTGGTGCAGTGCACACAGACAGTGTATGCAAGAACAGAACGTCACCGGTTCAATGCGCAGCTGGAGTAACCAACAATCCTCTCCACATATTTATCACACACCCACACCATGATAGTGAGGACATATGCTACGCATTGGTAATACCCCTCTATTTTACCCCCCTGAGCACAGACACCATGAACTGGTGCATTACCCAGAGCAGAGTCTCCCAAATGCAGTCCTGGAGGGCCACACACCATTCCGGTTCCATGCTGCCCCTAATACAAATGCCAGTGCTGCATATCTATGAAACACCCCCATGGCATGTAGATGTAGCTCATGCATATTCATGAGGGACAGCACTAAAATACGAATAGTGTTTGGCATACCAGGACTGGAGTTGGGAACCCCTGCCGTAAAGCAGCAGCCAAGAGGGGCAGACACACCCACACCCACACCCACATGCCCCATTGGCCAATGCCCCCTGGAGAGGCAGGACATTGGGCCCTGCATGCATCTCCCATTACCAGCACCTGCATACCTTAGCAATGCCACCCTATACCTGGGTACACGGTACACAGCTCTCAAATGTTTGCTAGGAGTAATGGTAGATAGACATTCCTACATGAAGCACTGTTTGCTCTCTGAGCAACATCAGAACAAAATACTAATACAGCTGGGGAACACTGATACTATTAATGGGCAAAAACTAAAAACACACCCAGGAAAGCCCCAGTAGAAGGACAGGAGCTGTGGAAGGGGCTATGGAGCGGAGACCTGACCAAAATTCACTTCCGTGTGTCTCAGCTGTCCTGGGAGTGTCTGTTATGGTTGTCCATAAACATCACTGTTGCTCTGCTTGGTTACATTCATTCCCCCTTTGTCGTGGTCAGTTGGGGGAGTTATTTGCACCCTTGTCACCAGACAAGGTGAAAGACCCCACATCACAAATGTGCATAGCAGGCATGTTGACTCTGTTGGTCAGGTCTGCCATCCACAGGGACTGCACTGTCTCTGTGGCCACAGTGTGGTGCAGTGGACAAAGCCAGTACCTCTAGTTTCTGAGGGTCACAGTTTCAAATCCCATCTGGGGCTACTGCCAACCCAGTCCCCATATTTTACCCACCGCTAAACAGAGAGAGTAAAGACATACATTTATTGCAGAGAATATAAGAATGGTGCACACACATTTTGTTCCCAACACTGCACACACACCATAACAATGGCCATTACCTAGAGCAGAGTCTCCAAAATGCATTCCTGGAGTGCTACAACTCACACATGTCATCAGCTTTTCCAAGATAAGCACATGGCAGCATGTTGCCGGAAGGGTACAGGTGGTGAAGGGGGCAGTGCCTGATAGCCACAGAAGACAGTGGCCTAGCCATGTGCAGGCTGGCACCGTCCACTGCAACAGATAGGCCCTGTCGGATGTACAGTCATGGACATCCCAGGAAATCCAGCAAATCTGTGGCAGCACAGGGGTGCACTGCACACAGACAGTGTGTGCAAGAACAGAAGGTCACAGGTTCAAAGCCCTGCCAATCCTGCCCACATATTGTTTCCACAACGAAAATGTGATAGAAAGGATAATCCTTTATTGCTGGGGACATATGCATTGGTCATACGCCTATCTTTCACCCCACTGATCACGGACACCATGACCAGGGGCACGACCTACAGCAGAGTCTCACAAATGCAGTCCTGGCGGACCACACACCATTCCTGTTCCATGCTGCCACGCATAGAAATGTTTGTGTGTCATATCCCTGCACCACCGCCATGGCATTTAGATGTAGCACATGCATATTCATGAGGGACAGCAGGAAAACCAGAACAGTGTGTTGTAATCCTGGCCTACATCTGGGAACCTCTGCTGTAAAGCAGCAGCCAACAGGGGCAGACACACCCACACCTACAGGACACATTGGCCAATGCCTCCTGGAGAGGCAGGACATTGGGCCCTGCGTGCATCTCACAATACTAGCATGTGCATTCCTTAGCAATGTCACCCTACACCAGGGTATACGGTACACAGCTGTCAAATGCTTGCTATGAGTACTGGCAGATAGATAACCCTACGTTACGCAAATTATGCACTGTGAGCTCCATCATGACAATCATTCTGTTGTCTGCAGTGGGTGCATCAGGTCTGGTCTCAGACAGTGTTTACCACCCTGGGGAGTGACTCCCAACGGTATTGCGTACCATATCCATGCCTGTACTGTGCCCAGGACTGGTGTGGTGGCCAATGTTGACAAACGCCTCTATAGTAGCACAATGCTGGCATACGTGTGTGAGTGTGTGTCTGTCTATACAGTGTGTGTTGGCTGCAAACACCTTCCACAGCCCACACTGCCAGCACTGTTGCCAGTATTGGCCTGCCAATGTGCATAATGAGCAGCAAGGTACCATGGGTATAGATCAGACAGGGTGGGATGGCCAGGATGCATCTGCACAGGGCAGAGGGCACTGGCTGGGACACTGTAGTGGCTGGCCACCACCCACACAGACAGGGTGGCCTCTGTATGTGCTGCTGGGGTTGTACAACACCCTGACTGTGCAGTGACGACAGCATGGCTAGGCACCCCCATAGTGATAGATAGTATCTCTGTCATGTGATATATGGGGTTGTGTTTTGGGGCCCAGTCACTGACCTATCTGCTGGTGTGCACGGCCATCCTAGTTCTGGGTGCATGCATTTCCAACAGGACCAACTAGCAGACTGTCCTCAGTTGGTTTGTGTCCTGATGGAGTGCTGTGCAGCGGGTGATGGCTTGCTGCGGGAGAATATCAGATAGTGGTGGGGCCCAACGTAGCATATCAAGGCATAATGTCTGTCAGATATTGTGTCAGGGATGTGCATGTCTGACAGGAATAACTAGCAGATTGTCCGCAGCTGGTCTGTGTCCTGATGGAGCGCCTTGCAGGGTGCAGTGGCTGATGGCTTGCTGCAGAACAATATCAGATAGTGGTGGGGTGCAACCGAGCACATACAGGCCTAATGTCTGTCAGATATTGTGTTATGGATGTGTATACAGCTGCCATGACTGGCCTGTAGGGTGTCTCTTTCACAGCAGGACTGGGGTTGATGGTCCACTCTACTGCCACCATTGCAGGGAGGTAGCATTTAGAGAGGAGACCCTGTGTTGCAAACGGGGGGGAGGAGGGGGACAAATGGTGGTACCTAACCCACCTAGGTGTCCATAAGGGGTTCCCCAGACTCAGACCGACAGAGATATCCAAGTTGTTTCTGCAGAAAGAACCTATCTCACAGAGTAATAGTGCATTGGAGCTCTGCCATGGCCTAAATTTGCCGTGGAGGGTGTTGTGGACCTGGTCCTGGGTGCCTCATCGCACCCTTAGGGTGAGCACAGTACCCGCACAATGTGACGGTGTGTAGCTACTCTGTGCCAGTACAACACCCACTCAGTACACCCTACCAGGCCGAGTTGATGTGTGGGTGCACACGGGCACATCCCCATACCAGGCCTGGAGCTGTCGGGTTGCAGTCCCCATCCTGTGTGCATCTGTGGACTGGTGATTTGCATGTGCAGTGCATCATGGGCACGGGTGGCCAAACCCTATCCACCTCACAACAGCAGACTGTCTGTGAGGTGACGTGCAGGCTTTCTGCAGCCAGCCATGGCTTTTGCTTACAGCTATAGTGCTGTAGTCCAAAGGTTATGTCACTGCCTGTATAGCCAGAGGATATGGGTTCAAAACCACAGTGTGGTAATGTGATAGGATTGTCCAGAGCATTATCCATCTCAAATCCACCTATTTTTATGCATGATAAAACACCCGCGGCATACTGTACCCATAAGGTGTGTCTGAGGGTGCTTTATAGGGCGCCCTATAGGCCACCTTATGGTTGCCATCCATATAGTGTGCACTATACATTATCCTGTGTGGCAACATATATGGTGCCCTATAGGGGACATTCTAGGGTACGTTGGCGGAAAGTGCACTGTAACATGTGCCCTATGGGCCGCCTTATGTTAACATGCTGTGCGAGTGCGTTTGCTAGTAGTGATAAAAAAAGAAAAAAAAGCCACCTACACCACACCACAACATAATACATACTGTTTTAGCCAGTCGTGTTCACTGGGCACTGTGAGGTATTGAACCGCTGATCCCTGCACCAGTGGTCACTGTTTCAAACATTGTGCTACAGCTCTGTTCCTGTGTCTGGACATTTGCGCACCGCCTTATGCCCTTCACAACTGACAGCGCACCGCCTGATGCCGGCCAAAACGCACAAGATGGACAGCGCGCAAAATTAACAGCGCAACGCCTAATGCCGCACGAACTTAATTACTGCCACCCACAATTAACAGCGCAACGCCTAATGACGCCCAAAATTATTATGCCTCCTAAAGCAGTTTTAACCATGAAAATTCATGCCTCAGCCAGCCTTTTTCCTGGCACACGATGGGGGATTGAACCCCTGATCCTTGCACCACTGGTCAGTGTCTTCAGCATTGTGCTATGGCTCTGTTCCTATATGTGCCCAGCAGCGCCCCACTTAGCCTTCCCACGCGCTAATGTCGGGCCCGCAAATGTGCGCGCCGCGCACACGTACGGTCGGCTTTTTTCCTTTTTATGCCTGACCCGCCCACTCCTTATATGGCACAGGCACACTACCGCGGACCCACACGATACGAATGTTTAGTAAACATCCCCCTTAGAGTGTTTTGTATTCATTTTATACATTAACAGGACAATTGGGAGGCGGGGGGCTAAATCCAGTACTCGCGCTGGCGCATGTTCTTTCCTGTTCGCCTCGCCTCGTTCGCTCGCTCAAACACGGTGGTTGCGACATGAACGTTCCTGTCAAATTTCAGTTTCTTGCAAGTTCATTATTACCTTTTGTTTGCTCAGTCGTAATCCAGCTTTATTCCGAAGTGGTTCACTACAGTTGTAGTTTGCAGTGCTGTGTATTTGTGATGGCTCACAGAGCCAGAGGTTGCGTCAACTCTCCGGACAGTTTTTGTTTTATTTGTGGGGAATATACCGTGAAAAAGCGGCAGAGGAACATTTCTGCATTTATTAAAAAAGTATATTTCGCCTATTTCGGTTTGAAGTTAGGCGATCAAGACAAACTGTCGGCTCCTCACAAAGTGTGCAAGACATGTGAGGAAGATCTACGCTTATGGATGAAAGGTAAAAAACAAGCATTTCGTTTCGGAATACCTATGATGTGGCGTGAACAAAGAGACCACAGCAGTGACTGCTATTTTTGCTCTTGCATTGTGAAGGGATACAACTTAAAAAATAAGAACGTAATAAGTTACCCCAACCTTCCCTCAGCAATTAGGCCTATGCCTCATAGCAACGAAGTACCTGTGCCTGAACCACCAAAATCTTTGGATCATATGTGTGTGGACGGTTCTGATCATGATGAGACTCATCAGATGGCTTTTCCCGATGAGTCCAGTACTTCCGAGTTTGAAACTGAACCAGATCCGAAACCTGAACTTTTCTCTCAAGCTGAATTGAATGATTTAGTCTGGGATTTAGGACTCCCAAAAGATGCTGCCCAACTGCTAGGTTCTCGGCTTAAACAGAAAAATCTATTGTCACCAGGAACAACTTTTTATTGGTACCGCAACCGCGAGACACAATTTTTGAAGTATTTCAGCAAAGAGGAAGATTTGGTATTTTGCAACGATATATACGGAGTGATGGAAAAGTTTAAACTCAAGTATGATCCTGCTGAATGGCGGCTGTTCATTGATTCGTCAAAAGACAGCATAAAAGGTGTTCTTCTTCATAATGGCAACACATTTGCTTCAATTCCTATTGCTCACTCTGTTATTCTCCAAGAAAAATACGAGAATTTGGCCCTGATTCTTCAGAAGATTCGTTATGATGAGCATAAGTGGATGATTTGTGGAGACTTTAAAATTCTATCCATGCTATTAGGGCAGCAATCCGGTTTCACCAAATATCCCTGCTTCCTTTGCTTATGGGATAGCCGGGCCTGCGACCTACACTGGGGGAAAAAAGACTGGCCAATTCGGGAGTATTTGAGAGCCGGTGAGAAAAATGTTCTTCATGAGAGCTTGGTACCTCGTGATAAAATTCTATTACCACCTCTCCACATTAAGTTGGGTCTCATTAAGCAATTCATCAAGTCCCTTCCAAAAGATGATGAGTGCTTTCGGTACCTTTGCTCAAAGTTCCCCCGACTTTCTGAAGCAAAGCTAAAGGAAGGAGTGTTTGTTGGCCCTGATATAAGGAAACTCATTTCAGATAGAGCATTCGCTGAAACGATGTCTGAGAAGGAAAAAGAAGCCTGGGATTCCTTCAAGGATGTTGTTCTCAAATTCTTGGGGAACAGGCGGGATGAGAACTATAAGGATATTGTTGCCAGGATGCTCAATGCCTTCAAAGAACAAGGCTGTAACATGAGCCTGAAAGTCCATTTCTTGCACTCCCATGTGAACTACTTTCCCGAAAACTTGGGGGCGTACAGTGAAGAACAAGGTGAAAGGTTTCACCAGGACATCAAGGACGCAGAGAGAAGGTACCAAGGAAGATGGAACACCACTATGATGGCTGATTTCTGCTGGTTGCTGCTGCGGGAAACCCCAGATGAAAAATACGCCAAGCAGCGCACCAAGAGAAGCATTCGGGGGAAGAAGAAACGGGCCCACCAGGAGATTGATTGACCCAAGAATGACTTTAAAATCTAAACTGTGTTGACAAATATCGTGTTTTTACTAAACTTTGAAATAAAAATTTGCTAGTTATTACCACAGTGTCGGATCTCATTTATTAGAATTTTATTTTCACACCATCGGGTGTTTGTCTTCATGTATTGCAATGGTGCGGTTTGCGTTTTCTATTCTTACATACATACCTGTACAACATTTTTTGCACATTTCTTTGCTTTGCTTTGTGTCTAACCTCGCTCTTATATGCTCAATGTTTGTGCACATGTATGTGGCTGTTTTAAGTGCAGACAATTTTGCTACCATCACAGTGTGTTTTGTTGACATTACTCTATTCTTATGTGCTGCCTTGTTACAATTTTCTTTATTCTTATTTGAATAACTACTAAACAATTAGTATAAAGAATTCATCCAAGAAACTTTTATCTCGATCGCACTCAATCTGAAACGTTCACCTCAAACTGCTAACCCAATGTAGCAAAAAATCTGTACGTGATGGAGCAAATTGGTTACCAGATTTGGATTCAGCGCACCAAAAAACGTAAAAATCAATCGAAACATTAGAGGCAGTTTAAAAAATTTTTTTTTAGTGTACCTGTGTAATTTTTTGACTCGCTTTGTCCCCTTCCCCCAACCCAGCCCCTTCTTATATATATATAGTACTGAGCCATGGCATATCCCCCCCCCCACACACACACACAAACCCCCCTGAGACAGACAGACCCTCCCACACACACACACAGAGTTGCCTGAGACAGACAGACATATAACCTGCCCAAAACATACACACAGAGTCACCCAAGACAGACACACACACACACACTCCTCCCACACCCACAGTCACCAAAGACAAACACCCCCCACACACACACAAAGCCCTACAAGATAGACAGACCCCCCACATATATACATACACAAACATGAAACACCACAAGAGAGGGACACACACAAACACACAGACCCTCAGCACACAGTATACACAGGCCCCTTGATATGCACCGTCAACCCTTATGCTCCTTGACACACACAGTCAAGATAAGCAGACACACTCACACACATACAGCACCTGATGCATACTGCCAACACTGATAGCCCTTCTGACACACACACTCATGATAAACGCACACACACACACATACACCTTTTGACATCCCACCCTCACATCCCCACAGATCAACAGCTAAATTCTCCTCGTGGCAATAGGTATGCACCTCATACCACTGATTCACAGATACATGCACACCTCACATGTAGCATCAGTCACTACACACACCCTGTTACAACCATCTCCCACGCAGATATGCCTGAGTCTGCAAATGGAGGATTGAAGAAACGCTTCATTATGTCATACTGTGAATTTGAAATTTTCAACTTCTTTCCAGTGTCATTAAGAGTGCACACTATTGTTCAGCAGTAGACAATATTGCTCAGTAGGTGCTTAGGTGCTTATTGATCAATATCAATAAATAATGCACACTATTAACAAAATTGCTCTGAACTGAACATTTTAAAAAATGCAAATGATATGGAAAACAAAACAAAATGAAATGTTTTGTCTTGCACACCCCCGCTTGCTAGTATACTTGTGCTTCATGCCAGTAGTCTATGGAGGCAATAATCAAACTATCCATGGGTAGACAAATCCTACAGGTAGATTCTACTCATGGATTTTTACATGATAATAATCAAAGAAAAAGTGCCCATACTTTTTCTGTGATTATTATCCCACAAAAAGCAGTCACACAAATGTTTTTGACCTCTTTGAGAGGCTACTTTCAAAAAGCAACAGAATGGCTGTAAATACGATTATTTGACTCCCCTGACCTATTCCCACTCCAGCAGCACCTCTAAAAACCCATGGACAAAAGTATGCTCATTTTGAAAAATATGCTAACATAGGCACTCGTATCTCCATATGCACTTCATCCACTGCCAATAAATATTCTGTGAAACACTCAAATGATATTTGTGGCAAAACGTACAGCCACAGCTTTTAGTCCAACTTACACTTGGGGGCATGTTTACTAAACCGCGGTAATGTAGCATTGGCAACGTTAATGCACGGTAACATTATCTAATGTAATGTTGACACACGGTAATGTTATCGGCTTCGGTAAATGTCCCAGAGGGTGGAGAGAAGGCGAAGAGAAGGGGTCAATGGGCAGGGAGTGGGCAGGGAGAAGCCCCTGCTACACTAACACTGGAACAGTAATGCCAGGACCTCACCGCCAATGAAAACCTGTCGGTAAATGCACTTTTTCAGGAGAGAGAGAGAGACCATTTCAGTGTCAGAAATGTGCAGCACAGACAGGGAGCCCAAGAAAAGTGATAGTGGTGCTCCATTTGCAGCAACAGCATAGTGCCCAAGTATGAAAGGGCACTATAGTGAGGGTGCAAATGGGGCAAAGGGGGCTGCAGGTGGGACATGCAGTGGGGGCAGCTGGGGCACAGGGTGGACTAGGCTGTTGCCTAGGTGTCACATAGAACACAGAAACTGGAAATCAGCAAGACAGTGCCTGACCAAGGTCAACCATGCCCAGTAGTCTGTGTTCCACAGTGTCCCATCCAGTGTACATGTACCCAGCAGGTACCCCAAATATCACACAGGAACCACAATCTGGGGTCCACTCTAACAAGGGTCTACGCACCTTTCCCAGGATATGTCCCAAATTGTTCGAAAACCCAGCTAAATAAATACCTTTTACTACAACCCCTGGTAAGACAGTGCAGGGTGTGACCACACATTGTCTGAAACATGTATACACCCAGTAATCCAAACTGGGTACACTGTACCCTCATTGCATGCCCTAGCCTGTCCACAATCTGCTGGCATAACACAATCTACCTTGTTTACCAGGTCCACCCTAGCTAATAGTTGCTAGATCACCAACCAGACACCCCCCAGCTGTCTCTCCCCCCCATGTGGAAGGTACATAACATTGGCAGGCAGTGATGGGGGGGATGTGTGGATGTCCATGTAGGCCTCCCAACCCCAGACCCCGCACCCTAGACACACGCCTACCTGCAAATTGAATGGCCTGGATTGCACACTGGCAGCACCAACAGCATGGCGGGGGGGGGGGGGGGGGGTTGGTGGCAGTGGCACCCGCCTGTGGTAGAACAAGGCCATGCCCTGTTCCAGTGTGTGGTGTGCAGTGCAACAGACAAGGTCTGTCTGATGAAAAGCAAAGGTAGCCCCAGGGACTGCTGTGCTTCTATGGCAACAGTGTGGTGCAGTACACACAGCCGGTGTGTCTTGGAGCAGAGGGTCACAGGTTTAGGTCCCAGCTGTGGATCTTGCAGAGCATGTGCATACATTTTACCCTACATTGCAGATACAACATCAACATGTGCAATCCTCAAAGCATTGGCCAACAGGAATACAAACACCCAGGCTGTTGGCTCCGGCATGGAGCATCAGTTATCACCAGAGCACTACTACTAGCTCCTGCACAGCTTAGCAATGCCTGCACTGTGATCGGGGCCAGTGTGGCAGGCATGGTTGCCAACCACCCCTATCTTTGCATAATGCTGCAATAGGAGTGGGTGCGTATGTATGTCTATCCATTGTTTTGTGGCTTCCCACTCCTCACTGTGCCCACAATGCATACACTGTTTCCAGCATTAGCCTGCAAATGTGCATACTGAGGAGCAAGGTATTGTGGGTATGGCCCGGACAGGGCGGATTGGGCAGGATGCGTCTGCATTGTGGGTAGGGCAATGGCTGGGATAGCATAGTGCCCGACAATCATATGCATGGACAGTGTGGCCACAGCATGTCATGCTGGGAGGACACTCTCACTCTGACTGAGCAGTGACCATGGCACGGCTATGTTCCCACATAATGCTTGCTCTCCATAGTACCTGTCTGTAGTGATATCTGTGTGCTCCCTGTTCAGGGGCCCAATCACTGAGGCACATAGTTCCTTTGTGAACATGCAATATGGACTGGCTAGCAGACTGTCCGCAGTTAGTATGTGCATGGCTGGAGCGCCTGGTGGGGTGCAGCAGGTGCAGTCTGACTGTGCCTTCTGCTGGTGAACGTCAGACCTTGGTGATTGGTAGCTGAGGGTTTTCAAACCTACTCCCAGCATTACTGCTGGTCTGCCAGTGCCCTAGTAACAGGTATAGATCTGGCCTACTGGTCCTACCCACTAACATGACGGCCTTTGACCCGTGGGATTGGGGTTGCTGTTCCCACAGCCATTCTTCATGGCTGTGCCACATGTCCCTCTGCTGCCTCAATTACAAAAAGGTTGATTGCGGACCCTTTGGGGACAAGGGGCATATACTGTAAAACACTTTGACCCGGAGAGGGCAGTATATTAGGCATTGCTACATAAACCTCATGCGAGTCTAGACACCCCTCTGCCCTAATAAAAGGTGACCATGGCAGCCCCATTGTAACACTGGGTATGCACTATTCTGGGTGGATTCTGGTCCACCAGGGTTAGATGTGACTGGGACATAGGGTGACTTTAGAGTCCACTGCAGGAAACACTTGCCACACATAGGTATTAATGGGGACCTTTAGCAGAGCCTATCTCTGACACCACAGGTACTGCAGACCTGGTGTTGGGCGCACATCCTCACCCTCAGGGTGAACACAGAACCTGCACAGTGGCATGGTCTGTAGCTGCTCTGTGCCAGTATCACACACTGCCAGTTCTTCTTACCAAGCTGAGGTGCTGGAGAGGTCTGTTCTCCATTTGGTAATCAGCTGTAGACTGCTGTTCTGCATGTGCATTGCATCATGGGTACTGCTGGAATTACCCTATCCTGGTACACACAGCAGACATGTTGTGTGGTGATCTGCTGTCTTTCTGTATCCAGCCATTGCTGTGCAAAGAACTGTGGAGGTGTAGCCTACTGGTTAGTACAAGGACTCCCTAGGCAAGTCCTCTTTGTTCTCTTTTTTTTATGCCTGTCCTACTCAAATCATTTTCATGCCTGTAACAGTCACATCTCTGCAGATCTGTGCTGCCAGCCCATAACATCATCACCTCAGTTGCCAACCATCCTTCAGCCCATGTATCTGCCTCTGTCAGCTGTATACAGTCCTGTCTTCTTCTGCAGGCTGCTACACCATGTCCTACACTGGTACCCTTTTCTGCATTGTGGCTCTTCATGCTTGCCTCCCCTGTGCCTGATCTGCATGGCACCACTGTCCTCATATCATTGCAAATATCCTGACACCTCTGCCTCCACTGTGGGACACGTATTCCCATTCTCTGCCACCCACTGTCATTGCAGCACTTTACATTGCCAACACCCTGTGCATCGGTACAGCTGCCTCCAAAATGTTTGTCCACTTTACTAGCTGCCACATAGGATGACTGCAGATATGGCAGGTCCATTAGCTCCCACCTCTCCTTCCTTCCATCACTTGTTCATTGCCTTTCCTTGGTGCTCTATCCAGTGTTAGGGTTACAGGTGTTTTTATGCCTTACAGTTTATGCTTGTCAACTTGAAGCACCTTACAGCCCTTAGGGCACCTTAACTGAAGGTACCTTAATGTTCTTAGAGCCTAACCTAAGCTGCCTTAACCTAAGGCACCTTTTAACCCTTAGGGCGCCTTAACGTAAGGCGTCTTAACCCAAGATGCCTTAACCTAAGGCACCTTAAGTCAAGGCACCCTAAGGGCTTTAAGGCACCCTAACTTAAGGCACCTTAGGTTAAAGCACCTTACAGCCCTTAGGGCACCTTGACTTAAGGCGCCTTAAGTTAGGATGCCTTAAAACCCTTAGGGTGCCTTGTCAGCCTTAACGTGCCCTGTTTGTCACCTTAATGTGCAATGTCCCGTTAACATGTTAAACGACCAAGGAGCCCTTTAACACACGATAAACAGTCCATTGATCCCTTGCCAAGCTAAGCCCCTGAAGCTTGTGGTAGTGTTACACACAAGCTTGCATGCCCTTACCCTCATTTCCCATGTCTAATACCCACTAATCAGTCTAACCTGGAAGTAATCAGAACCCCTCAATCACTGCAAGCTGCAACCATAACCCCATCCCTACCAACCCTTCCCTAACACCCAACCTAGGGTGGGAAGGATGAGAGAACTCACTCTCTGCGATCCCACTAACTCATCTCAACCAAATGCCTGCCCAAGCCAACAGCCTGGGCTTTCTCCCACGCTCTTCTCATTGCTCCTCCTCTGCTTGCCTTTCTATACCCTATTTGCCCTGCACCACCCTTTTCTAGCCTGCCTGCTCACTAAGATGCTGCCTCAGCTGTCTTCTTCCTCCTTCCTACACCCTCTAGTGTTTGAAGTGCAGGTTCAGCCATGTTATGGTGCCCCCTCGCCAAAATTCAGGATGTGGTCACTGCCACTCATGCTGTGTCTTTGATGATGGGCGTTAATACAAGGGAGCATGTGTTGACGTAGAATGGTAAAATGTCATTTCTTGAATAAGGCCCTTTGTCTGTAATAACCTAATAACTTGTACTTTAATAGTGCTTTTCCCTCCTCTTAAATTCTTCTAACAAGTTAAGAAAAATGGTTATGCATGACAGGATAGCTTTTGGGGTAATGGCATTGTAGGTATGCCTAATTATACATACACATTTCCATGTTTTAATAAATTGCTTAATTAGTTCCTGTAGTTTATGTTTGCCACTTGCTTGTAACATGCATAGTAGTTTATCCAACAAGTAGATCTGCTGGAAAATGGCCAGGTACATTTTGTAACTGAAGGAACAAGATAGGATGTAGGAAGGCAATTCTCTGTATTAAGAGAAAAGGTAATGCTCTGCCACATATAGCAGTGAGCAACATTCCCACCAAGCTGCATGGGAGTCCTCTGGCCCTGCTGCTGCCACTAGGGGGAGATGCTGTGATATTACATTTTTAGTTGCAAGGAACAGGTGCCTGCAACTGCAACTAAAGGCTCAATAATGCAGCACATTCCACTACCAGCATCAGCTCAGTCAAATGTCTCCCATGCAGCTTGGTGGGAATGTTGGCACTGAGGGCAGTGAATGGAGAGCTCGTGGCTTAATGAAATATAAAATTAAAATATTTGACTTTGCAAATAATGTAAAGTGCCTATGAAGTTAAAAGTGAAAGAAATTGCCATGTGCATACAAAATATAGCTCTATGTGAGCTTATTTTACAGAGACCAAATATTAACAGAGGACTAATGGATGCAACCCCCCCTTCACTAGCTTCTGCTGTCCCGCTGAAAGGTTCTGCAAGGTCAACAGCTACTGTAAGCTCCAGAGGCTGCAGCAACAGTAGCATGATTTCTCCTGCTTACTTTCCAAGTCTTCTAGTAAGTTATGTCCAGCGTATAGAGCTGCTTGAGTAAAGGTGTACACACATGCACATCTCACACAGATGGACAGGCAGACAGAAACATCGCAAAAAAAAGATCTAATTTATTTTGATTAACTAGTATCCCACAGGAATGAATATTGCATACAGAAGAGCATTAGTTTAGTGTAAATGTATTTTTAATGCTAACTCAAACGGTGAACTAAAGGGGTTTCTTAAATAAATTTATTTTGATTAACTAGTATCCCGCAGGAATGAATATTGAAATAAACCTAAAATGATCAATTACCTTACAACACAGAATTCTGATTCAACATGTGCATATTTGTCACCGTTAGGTTTAATATCTTCTTTGAAAAATGACATTTAAGTTTGTCCCATCAGCATTACACTTGTGGTAACGCAAAACTGAGTTAAATGGAAAAAACAACAACAACAACAACAAATTAACCAAAGGCACATTACTCCAAAATTTCCAGGAAAGTCATGATATATTTTGATTTATATCACAGAATGTTACCAGGCATTTTTGTCTAAGATTGTAAGGATTATGATTTTGATAGATCTTAAGGGGGGGGGGTTGATATACTGTAACTATCGTGGTAATAACTTACAGATGACTTGACAACTGTGAGAATAACCTGCTTCTGGCATAATGTGATAATAGTAGGCAGACAACATGGCTACTGTGATAACATGTCAGAAGCCTAAATAGATTTTTGTCAAACCGAGAGAGAAAATGATGAATGGGTGGGCAATGTTCGTGTGTGATTCTGCGAACATTTGTGAATTAGTAAATTGAAGGTTGAATAAAATCCTGAAGTCAGTAGAATCCTGAAATACAATTACATTTCTGTCATACCTACCCACCCACTTATATTTTTCCATCATTTCATTCGTTGAACTGCATACAGGGTGCCTGAAAAGCAGATTAATAGTCAATCAAGGAAAAGATCTGAACTATAACTGTGTTATCTCTGCAATTGTTTTGTTTCTTATAAGTAGGATATCCCAACAAATATTGTTATGATACTAAACTATGATTTAATAAAGACTGTTCTTTTGAATGTCATAGCATATCCTTTTCTTTGTTCATTATTATGCAATATTTATGCATAGCTATAAGCAGAAGAGTCTTTCATATCCCTATTATGTTTCCAGTTTACTATGCCCATGGCTTGTCCTGTTCCCAGTCCTACACATTTTTGGATGTTTGATGTATACAGTATATGGCTTATGTAGGCCTGTCATGAATTATTGTCTCAGTTGCTTGTGCATTGTCATTTATGATCATATTTTTATGCTTACTTTTCAATAAACCTTGCATGATGCCATGGATTTCAGCGTTGTTCTTTTCTGTGCTCAGCACAGTAACTACATGCAAATATATGCAAATGCATTTGCAGTTTTTCTGACTTGATAAAGTGAAGATGTTGATGGAGTCTCATTCTGCAAAGATGTTTTATTATAAAACTAGATCGTCAGTAACACAAAAGCTGAAGTGGCAATATTTTGCCATTAGAACATTCCAAGAAAATGCATTTTGAATTTAACAAAGCATCATCTTATGAGAACTAGTTACCTCCTTCATCTCTTGCACATTCATCATTTAAATTGTTCATGCACTGAGTTTAGGAACCAGAAGGCTGATACTCAAATTGTTTATACTCAGGGCTTTGAGAGTTAGGATCTTAAACTAGCCTCATGGGAAATTTACTAAGGCTGAATTCCTAAATTTAGGAGCATAAAAAGTGATTGGCAAAAGGAGCCAATTTAGGGCAGGAAAAATAACGGGCCCTTTTGCTAAACTGCATTAGGCTTTGGCACTTAGCATGTGCTTAGCACTAAAACAAAAGTGAGGTAATTGGGGAGGGCAGCATCTTCCCAGTGGTTACCACATGGCCATGTCACCGATTAATGTGGGTGCACTTAATGCCATTCAGTGAAGAATTGACAGTGTGCTATATGTTCCCCTGCACAAACTGCAATGTGCTGTCCATGCCCACTCTCTGCCTTTAACCCGCCCATTCCACACTCCATCATGCAATTTGCAGTTACCGTGGGTAATTGTCATGCCCTCACACTAACAGTTACTTCTGTCCTGTGCTGATAGTTACCACATGCTTAAATGCATGTTAACCACTTAGCACACTTTAGCCTTTTAAAAGGCTTACATTTACAAAGAACTGTATTGAAGAGCTTCCACACCCAAATATGCTTCTAGTCCGAGCATAGGTAAACATGACTATTGGTGAAGGCATTTTTCAGTGAAACCCTTTTTGCTTAGATAAAGGGTTAGACAGACATGCTCTTAAATATTTCAACAGATATACAATATAGTTGTTTTTTAAGGGGACTTCATAGAATCTCATGACATATAAACTACATTCTAAAATTTGGAGCATTTAAAAAATCTACTGAATATCTGCTGGTCCAGCCCTTCCCAAAAAAATCCCGCTAGTCACATCATTTGCCAGGCAGAATGACTAAAACTCCAATATTTAAAGTTTTTGTTTCTCTTAATACCTCTTAGGAAGTAAAAAATCAAAGTGTGTTTATTTTAGATAATTGTGAATCACAGTTCACATGAAAGCTCTCTCTTTATCAGAGAATTCTGGTATAGGAGAAATGTTGAAAACTGAGGCAGGCGAAAGAGTAACAGGTGTTCTCCAGGAGCAGCAGGAATCAGCCCTCACATATGGGTGTCATCGGCGCCGATGAAGCCCCAGCGTAGCATTTCCCCAGCTTTCTATGAAAGCCTTGGGGAATGCAGGCACGCATGCGTGGTTCCCTTCCCGCCTAAAGGTGCCATCTTACCTCAGTCAAATGACATAGCTAAGAACAGCACACAAAAATGAAAAATAAACTATGTAGTACTGCTTGGCCAAAAGCACTGTCCCTACGGGACTCCCTCTCCAGACAGTAATGGGCCGCAAAAGTCTGGCTTGAAGACCAAGTTGCAGCCCTGCAGATGTCTACCAAGGGCACAGAGCGGAGATGAGCCACTGAGGCAGCCATTGCCCTGACACGGTGGGCCGTAACCCGACCCTGCAAAGGAAGGTCAGCCGCCTTGTAAGCCCAGGTGATACAGTCAGCCACCCAGGTGGACAAGGTACGCTTGGACACAGCCAACTCCAACTTATTAGGGTCAAAAGAAACGAAGAGCTGAGTAGCCCTTCTATGCCCCTGCGTACGGTCAAGGTAGAAGGATAAGGCCCTCCTACAGTCCAGGGTATGCAGGACTGCTTCAGCCTGGCTTGCATGAGGCCTAGGGAAGAATGTTGGAAGAACCACCTCCTGATTGAGGTGGAAAGAGGAAACAACCTTTGGGAGGAACTTTGGATGAGTCCTGAGGACTACCCTGTTCCTATAAATCCTGGTGTAAGGCCTATCACAGACCAAGGCCTGAAGCTCACTCACTCGCCTAGCCGAAGTAAGGGCTATCAGGAAGAGTGTCTTCCAGGATAGGAAGCGTAGTGGACAAGTAGCCATCGGCTCAAAAGGTGGGCGAGTCAGTTGCTGCAAGACCACATTCAACTCCCACTCAGGGGCAGGAGGACGGATTGGAGGCTTGAGCAAAAGCAAGCCTCTGAGAAACCGGGACACCAAGGGGTGAACCGAGAGAGAAAGTCCTTCCACCAGTGAGTGGTGAGCTGCTAGAGCTGAGAGGTGGACCCGAACAGAATTGGACTTAAGTCCCTGATTGGATAAGTGTAGTAAGTACTGAAGCACTACCGGTACAGTACAGGAGAAAGGATCCTCTGTACATAGCTGACACCACAAAGAAAACCTTTTCCATTTGAGAGCATAGGTTTTCCTAGTGGACTGTTTCCTAGAGGCTAGGAGAACCTCCTCAACTTCCTGAGGTAGGCCCCAGGGAGCCAAAACTACTCTTGCAGCCTCCAGGCCATCAAATTGAGAGTTTTGAGATTGGGGTGCAGAAGGGAGCCCTGATCCTGAGATAGGTCGGGTTGCAACCCCAGAGGCAGTGGGGGATCCACTGCCAGCTGAAGCAGAAGTGGAAACCAAGGTTGTCTCGGCCACCTGGGAGCCACCAGCAGGACCGAGGCCTTGTCCTGAAGAATCTTAAAGAGAGTTCGGGCCACCAAGGGCGTGGGAGGAAACGCATACAGGAGGCCCTGAGACCAAGGAATCAGAAAAGCATCCGGTGTTATTCGCAAAGGATGCGGTTGCCTGGAGCAGAACTTTGGCAGTTGCTTGTTCAGTGGACTGGCAAACAGATCTATCCAAGGGAGACCCCATTTCAGGAAAATCTTCTGGACCACCAAGGGATGTAGTTGCCACTCGTGGGGCTGCAGAACCCTGCTTAACCTGTCAGCCAGGCAGTTCTCCTGGCCTGGAAGGTACACAGCCCTGAGGAGCATGTTGTGCTTCAGGGCAAAGGAACAAAGGTCTTGAGCTTCCCGACAAAGGAGCTTGGACCCAGTGCCGCCCTGTTTGTTCACATAAAACATGGCTACCTGGTTGTCCGTCTGAACCAGGACAGATTGATGAGCCAGGACAGGGGAGAAAGCTTTGAGAGCTAGGCGAATAGCCCTGAGTTCCAGGAGATTGATCTGCTGTGCCGCCTCCAAAGGAGACCACAGGCCCTGGGTGCACTTGTCTAGACAATGAGCCCCCCAGCCCTGCAGGGAGGCGTCAGTGGTCAGTACCACCGTGTACCCAGGAATCTGAAAGGGCACTCCTTTGAGAAGATTGGGTGGGTGCAGCCACCAGCTGAGGGAGTTCTGAAAGTGTCTGGACACCCTTATCCTGTCCCTGAGGCTGCCTGTGGCCTGTGACCACTGAGTCCGAAGGCACCACTGTGCAGGTCTCATATGGATCCGGGCATTGGGGGTCACATGTACTGTCGAAGCCATGTGGCCTAGAAGCCTCAGGCAGAGTCTGGCGGAGACCAAGGACCTGTTGAGAAACTTGTTTGCCAGGGTTATCAATCTTTGTGCTCTGTCTTCTGACAAGAAAGCCTTTGCCAGGAGAGAGTCCAGCCTTGCTTCTATGAACTCCAAGTTCTGGGAGGGGAGCAAAGTGGACTTTGCAAAGTTTATCACAAACCCTAGACTTTGAAGAAGAGCAATAGTTCTGAGGGTGGCTTGTGTGGCCTCCTGGGACGTCTGACCTCTGATGAGCCAGTCGTCCAGATAGGGGAAGACAAAGATTCCCTGTGTTCTCAGGTAGGCTGCTACCACTGCCAGGCATTTGGTAAAGACCCTGGGAGCGAAGGTGAGGCCAAAAGGCAGCACTCTGTACTGATAATGGTTTCCCCCCACAAGGAACCTGAGGTACTTTCTGTGGTCTGGATGAATGAGGATGTGAGTGTACACATCCTTTAGATCTAAGGAGCATAGCCAATCTCCCTGCTGGAGGTAGGGCAGAAGTGTTCCAAGAGTAAGCATCTTGAACTTTTCTTTCTCTAGGAACTTGTTGAGGTTCCTGAGGTCCAGAATTGGGCGAAGGCCACTGGTTCTTTTGGGCACCAGGAAATACCTGGAGTAGAATCCGTGACCTTGCAAGTGGGGAGGCACAGGCTCCACCGCCCTGTCCACAAACAGACCTTGAAGTTCCTGAAGGAGAAGGTCTGTGTGCAGGGAAGACCTCAGGGGCTCCCCTGGAAAGTATGGTGGAGGCAGTTGGTGAAAATGTAGTGCATAGCCCTTGTGGACTATGTGCAATACCCAACTGTCCCCGGTAATGAGGGGCCACTGGTGGGCAAAAAGGACGAGGCGACCTCCTGTGCAGGGTTGGGATAGCAGGGACAGAGAGGCTATGCTCAAGGAGTCAAAAACCCCCACCCTGCTGAGTGGGAGCAGGGGCCAGAGGCTTGGGGGTCCTCTGCCTACGGGGCCCATTACCCTGCCCCTTGGCTTGCTGACCCTGGGGTGCAGCTTGGGCAGCCTGATATTGAGGGTACTGTTTGTAGGCAGTGCCCATCCTCGGGTAAAAAGGCTTTTTACCCGAGCCCTTCTTCTTATGAGAAGGGGCAGAGGTCTTCCTAGACAGCCTTGTCCGTGTAAGGTGCACTGTTTAGAGCTGGGCGGCCTTCTCGGTCATAGGCTTGCCAAAAAGGTTTTTACCCCGGCAAGGGACATCGACCAACTTGTCCTGAACCCATGGCTCGAGGTCCGATGACTGCAGCCATGCCTGGCGTCGAGCCGCGATGCCGGCTTCCACAACTCGGGCCGAAGCCTCGAAGCCATCGTAGGCGGCACGAGACATGAACTTCGAGCAGTCCCGAATCCCCGAGGACAAGGACTTGAATCTCTGCAAGGGTTTCCCGGAGAGTCCAGCAGAGAACCCGGCCAACTCTTTGGCCAGGTCCCGCAAGTACATGCCCATGTACAGCTGGTAAGACTGGACATGGCAAGCAAGCATCGAGCCCTGGAAGCACTTTCTACCGACGCCATCGAGGTTCTGGGCCTCCCTGCCGGGGGGCACCGCGGAGTGCATCTTCTGACTCTTCAGATGATGCATGGCCGATTCCACAACCATGGAATTGTGTGGTAGCTGTGCCTTCTGAAAGCCAGGGCTCTTCCTGAGTCGATAGATCTTTATCTTTATCTTTATCTTTATTAAAACATTTGATAAACCGCCCAGGCCGGAGCATCAGGGCGGTGCACAATCGTAAAAAGGTGACAGCTGCTGAGAAAGGAAGGAAAGAAAAGAATGCCAAATGATAATAGGACAGCAAAAGAAATAGCAGAGAGTAAAGAGGGGCAAAACAGAAAACAGCAGAGCAACAAAATTTAAAACAATAATAATAATAATAAAAACTTAAAAACAATAAGAAATTAAAGGAGTGGGGAGAGGAGAGGGAGACTCGAACCAGATATAGGTGGAGCGAGAGGCGAGACTAGGGGAACATGACACCAGCGGTGAGGGGAAAATAGGAAAGTGAGAGGGAGGGAGGGAATAAAGGGCTAGGTGGGAAAGACATCATCAGTGGGGGGAGGGAGATTGAATGCTTGACAGAAAAGATGAGTCTTGAGAAGGGCTTTAAAACGAGTGTAGGATGGTTCTAAACGGAGAGGTAGGGGAAGAGAATTCCAGAGGGCGGGACATAGAAAGAAGAAGGCAGAGTGTCGGGTGGATTCGAGACGGGCCTGAGTGGGTGAGGGAAGAAAGAGACGATTACCATGGGCAGACCGGAGAAGGCGGGGAGAGGGCTGAAGACGGATAATATTGGCTAAATATTGGGGGGAGTCAGAGAAAAGGGCCTTGTGTGCAAGGATGAGTAGTTTAAACCCAAACCGAAACTTGATAGGGAGCCAGTGTAAAGAAGAGAGACAAGGGGAAACATGGGAGCGGAGAGGGGATAGAGTAATAAGACGAGCGGCGGCATTTTGAACGATTTGAAGGCGGTGAAGTTGGTGAGAGGGAAGACCGGCATAAACAACGTTGCAATAATCAAGTCGCGAAATAACTAGAGATAAGACCAAAGTGATAATAGAAGAGTGTGAAAAGTAAGAACGAACAGCTTTGATTCGACGTAGGTGAAAGAAGGAGGAACGGACAACAGAGGAGATATGGTCATGAAAAGAAAGAGATGAGTCTAGAGTAACACCCAGATAGCGGAGAGTGGAGGTGGAAGGGATAGAATGGGGACCCATGACAGGAAGCACTGAGGGAGAAGGACGACCAAAAGTAACCCAAAGAGCAGCAGATTTGGTGGGATTAACATGCATGAAGTTTGACTCAAACCAGGATGTGATGGAGGAGAGACAGAAGTTAAGTGGAGTGAGATCAGGGGCAGAGGGAGAGGTATGGTGAACCAGAAGGATATCATCAGCATAGATGTAGAAAGAAAGAGTAGATTGCTGGATTAGCAGAGCTAGGGGGGCCAGAAAAATGTTAAAGAGAAGAGGGGCAAGAATAGAGCCCTGAGGGACACCACAAGTGACAGGGGCAGGGGGAGAGACTGAAGAACCAGCGTGAACTGAGAAAGTACGACAAGATAAAAAAGAGTGAAACCATTGAAGAACAGTGCCATGAATACCAACATCAGACAAGCGAGAAAGAAGGGTGCGGTGATCAACTACATCAAACGCAGAGGACAGATCCAGGGAGACCACTAGGGAAATATCACCACGATCGTGAGAGCGGTGAAGTTCAGAAAGCAGAGCCGTGAGAACAGTCGACTCGCTTTCTTAAAACCGGCGCCGAGGCCGGTGCCTCCCACATCCTGAAGAGGAGCCGTTCCAGCATCTGAGGAACCGGGACAGTAAAGGCCTCCTTCGGAGGAGAGTCATACTGCAGGGCCTCGAGCTCTTCAGCTCGAGGCTCTTCCTCAGGGTCCGCCAGAATAGCCAAGGCAGTGGCCATATCCCGGACGAACTCCGAGAACCGAGTATCCTCCGGAGGGGATCTACTCCGGGGCTAAGACTGCGGTGAGTCCGACGGGATGCACCACATCTTGAACGTATCGGGGGACTCCTCATCCTCCGTCTCCCAGGCGGACTCGTCCGACGAGGAGTCAGGGTCCGACCCTGCGGAGCCCTGGAGCACCCGCCCTGACGCCAGAGGCACCGGCGTCGACACCCTCGGTCCCGAGCGTGAGGTCAAGGGAGACCGCGACCGAGGTCGACTTCGAGCCATGATGGACTCGAGTATCGGCTCGGTATCCAGGGTCGACTTCGAAGTCGATGTCCCGGTGGTCGGGGCAGATGCGCCAGACAGGCTGGCCATCGGTGCCCGCTGCTGCTCCATGAAGGCAGACAATCTGCTCTCCAAGGCTGTCATCCTGAGACTCAGCTCGGGAGACGCAGCAGCCACCGACTCGGGCCCCGGCGGCACCGGGCCCAATGTCGGCTCTCTGGGAGGAGAGTCCTCGAGGACTACGGGGCTTACGTGTCCAGCAGACTCTGGCTCCACGTGAGGGACTTTGGCAGGCTTCTCTTGTTCCACGGGCCCGGGGCGATGGTCGGGGGTCTTAGACCTGGCCCTCGAGGAGCCAGGGACCTCCTCCGATGACGCCCTCACGAGCCACTTCTTCCTCTTGCGTTCCCGGTCGGGGGACCCCCTGTCCGAGGAGCTTCGATGGCGCTCGGGATCCGAATCCCGAGATGTCGAGGCCTTAGACGAGGTCCGGGCCCGGCCGGAGGCTGAGTTCGAGAAAAGCCTTTCTTTCTGCTGCTGGCGACTTCGGAGTGCCTTGGAAGACATCTTCCCACATGGTCCACACGACTTAGGGTCGTGATCAGGACCAAGGCACCAAAGGCAGCAGTCGTGTGTGTCGGTGAGAGACATTAATTTCTTACACCGATCACACTTCTTGAAACCGCTGGAAGCCATCGGGGAAAAAAGAGTCCCCGCGAGGTCAAAGGACCAGCCTTCCAGGGAAAAAGCAAAAAAGGGCGCGAACGCCAGCCACGAAGGACTAAAACCGAAAAAGAAGAATCGGGCTCGATACCGGTGTACCGAACCCGGCGGGAGGGGAACCGGCGTCGAACTGAGAGAAAAAACAGCGAGTATTGCCGAAAAAAATCAACTTATATCCGGGATGACAGGACACACTTCCGGTGGGCTTCTCTGAAAAAAAAGAGACTGAGGTAAGATGGCACCTTTAGGCGGGAAGGGAACCGCGCATGCGTGCCTGCATTCCCAAAGGCTTTCATAGAAAGCTGGGGAAATGCTCCGCTGGGGCTTCATCGGCGCCGATGACACCCATATGTGAGGACTGATTTCCTGCTTGGTCCTGGAGAATGAAGATCTACATCCCAAGCACTGCAATTTGTGATTCAGTACTTCAGGTGACTAGATGAAAAAAGGGTTGAAATTGTCCAAAGCAGTAGTGATTCTTTTAAAGAAGACTTCATTCTTCAGCTTTGTCCATAGTCCAAATGACTGGGGGGAGGAGGGGGGGTCGGGGGTCCACAGTAGTTACTAAGGTATGCTAACATTAACATGGATCACTTTAATAGGTTCCATGTTATTCAAAGGGATCTATTTACTAATGATGGACATTAAATGGTGAATTAACATGCATTAACTTTAGCTCACCTATGTAACTAGATTCCTTAATGTCCTAAATGGCTGCGTGGCAGATCTTTAAATCCACCCCCTCCATCTCCATAATACATACAGTAGGCTCTTAATCTGAGCCAAAGACTAAGAAGTGATCATCCTGAGCTTATTATTGCATTTGTTCTTATGCAAAAAGAGACCAAAGGTAATCATGTAACTGAAACCTGGATAGTAAATGCTGGCTGTTGTCCAGTGCAGTAACCTTCCTTGTGCATTCATATAGACACATTGATATCAGCTTTGTAGCTGTATTTTAGTAAAATCCCATCTTGTTTCAATGAAAGCAGGGTTAAGGTAGACAATTTAAGGAAGTTTTTAAGGACATCAGCACTGATGGGTACTTAATGGGCAACAAATTTGTTCAAAGGTTTTGCTTCCTGAAAACATTTTGGTGATTATGTTAGACAGCTTCAAGCGGAACACAAATATAATTTCAGATTGACTGTATCATGTAGGAATTTGGAGAAACGTGAAATTTAAATTTTGACTGAATTTAGCATGTTTAATCGCACAGTGATGCTGACATATTGCACTAGTTCACCTAAACTAAAATTTTTTGCTCCTGATTTTCTTTTGTACTCGGCATCTGATACTTCTGGTCTCAGTGACCAACAATAGTCGGCCAGCATTGATGGGTTCCAGTTACCCTGATACTGCTTTACAATCGTTGCAATGTCCTGGTGAAACCTTTCACTATGTTTGGCTCTGGCTGCACCAAGATTAGCAGGGAAGACGTCTAAGGGGTATGTTTACTAAATCATCTTAATGTTACCGGTGTTAGTTGCAGTCTTACTGTGATGAATGCCATATAAGGTAGTGGGCGTTCCAGTCTTAAGGTAGCATTTCAGGTTAACACGTGATAGAGGGAGCCGTTGCACGTTAACGTGCGTTAGCCTTAATTAGGCGCACTGACCTGCAATCACAGCAGCAGAGGTGTAACACACTGGTTAATACATTGACTGCTGATACAGTGGTCATGAGTTCAATCCCTCAGTGGGCTCAGTTAAAAGGCTGTCTGAGGCAATCCCTTTTCCTGCTTGTAACAGTCAGACACATCCCAACAATCTGCACTGCCAGCCAAAAAAGCCTCACCCCAGTGCCGCAACCTAATGCACCTTTTAGGGCGCACCATAAGGCACATCATAAAGCACATGTCATCTAAGGCAGGTCATAATGTGCCCAGAGGGCGGCAGGAAAGGTTGGCACCCTCCAAGGCAGCATATAAGGTGCCCCATAAGCTGGCCAAACCTAAGGTGCTGTGAAAGATGCCCCAGGGATGCTAAGGTGACACAGGAGATGGTGCCCAGGGGCACAAAGGTGTCCCAAGGTCACAAGCATGAAATGTATGGCTCAAACACAGATGTAACCATAACACTGCACAGAGCACCAAGGAAAGGCAATGAACAAGTGATGGAAGGAAGTAGATGATGGAGCTCATGGACCAGCCAAATCTGCGTGCAGCCCATGTGGCAGCAGGTAAAGTGGACAAACATATCGGGGGCAGCTGTACCGATGTACAGGGTGATGGTAATGTACAGTGCAACAATGACAGTGTGTGGCAGAGGATGGGGATATGTGTCCACCTGAGGAGGTAGAGATGGCAGGATAAGTGCAATGACAGGAGGACAGAGGAGAGCAGTGCCATGCAGAGCAGACAAAGGAGAGGCAAGCATGAAGAACCACAATGCAGAAAGGTGTGCCAGTGCAGGACATGGGGTAGCAGCCTGCACAGTAGGGCAGGACGCCACAGAGCTTGCAGACACAGATAGACTGACAGAAGGATGTTTGGCAACAGTGATGAGGGCATAATGTGCCAGCAGCACAGATCGTCACAGATAGGACTGTAACAGGAATGCAAAGTACATGTGGACGAGAGACATAAAATAATTAGAACAGAGAGGAATCAAACCCATGACCAGTAGCACAAATGGCAATGCACAAACCGGTAGGCTACAACACCAACATCAGCTTCATAGCAAAGGCTGTATACAAGAATACTGGAGGGCACCAAACCAAAACACAGCTGGCTGCCAGGATAGGGCAACCCCAACAGTCACGAAGATGCAATGCACATGCAGAACCGGTGTGTACAGCTCATATCACAGTCAGTAATTGGGACGACAGCCACATATAAACACATGCACACACACACAATGAAATGTTATGCAGTGGACTAAATCCAATGGGCAGCAGGGGATGCTAAGTGGAGCAGGGCAAAATGGGGAACAGAACGGAAAACAGGGCCAGGGTGGGGGGACAGGATTTGCCACCAACAGACCCACACTCTACATCTTTGCAATGGCGGCAGTGGAGGGACATGATGAAGAGCTGTGGGACAAGCTACCCCGGTCCTGCAGGGGAAGAGCCGCCCTCCAAGGCAGTGAATGCAGATCTGTTTGTATCACACAGGGCACTGGCAGACAGGCGGTAGGCCTGTATATGCTCAGATGCCTTCCACCACCATCTGACATTCACCAGCAGTGGGCACTGTCAGTGTTCGCCCTCCAAGGTGCTCCAGCCTTACACATGCTAACTGCAGACAGTCTTCTAGCTAGTACATAGTGCATGTTCCTGGAGAAACTGCACACCCAGAGGTGGTATGTCAGTGATTGGGCCCCAACCGGGGAAACTCCCAGAAATCACTTGAAGGAAACACTGTATAGCACTATGTGGGGACCTAGCCATGCCATGGTCACTGCTCAGTCAGGGTGCGAGTGACCCCCCAGCATGACATGCTGTGGTCGGCCAATACAATGTCCCAGCTATTGCCATATGCCCTGTGCAGATGCATCCTGCCCAGGCTGCCCTGTCCAGCCCATACCCACTGTACCTTGCTCCTCATTATGCACATAGGCAGGCTAACACTGGAAACAGTGCAAGCATTGTGGGCTCCTCAAGGTGTGGCCAGCCACAAAACACTTGATAGACATACACACACTCCCACACCTACTTCAGCATTGTGCAAATATAGAGGTGGTTGGCAGCCCTGGCCGCCACACCAGTCCTGGGCACAGCGAGGCATTGTTATGGTACTCAATACTTTTGGGGTCACTCTTCGGGGTGGTAAACATTGTCAGAGACATAAACCGAGACACACTCCACAGATATCAGACAGGTTGCTCTCATGGATCTCTGTTAACACATTGTGTCTCATTTTGGGCTTGTTATCTGACATTAATCATAGCAACCGCTTGATATATGTGGAATGTGCTTCAAGGTTTATGACGGCATTGCTAAGGTATGCAGGTTCTAGTATTGGTAGATGCTGCTCCATGCAGGGCCCAACAGCCTGACCCTCCATGAGGCTTTGGATAGTGGAGCTGGCCAATGCTCTGGGGCAGGGGTTCCCAACTCCGGTCCTGGTGGGCCCAACACAATTCAGGTTTTCATGCTGTCCCTAATGTATATGCAGGGGATACATTTGCATACAATGGGGGCGGTACATACAAATGCATCTCGAGCATATGTCTTATTTACAGCATTACACCTGAATGGTGTTTGGCCCTCCGGGACTGCAGTTGGGAGCCTCTGCTCTAGGGACTGCACATGTCTATGGTGAATGTGCTCTGTAGGGTAGACTATAGGCGTTTATGGCGTGTTTATTTTATCTGCACAAAAAGTTCCTTCTTTATTACCACGGTTTAGTACTGGATAATATATGGGACATAGTCTGCAGGAGCCACAGCTGGGACTTGAACCTGTGACCTTCTGCCCCTAGACACACTGGCTGGGTGAACTGCACCAAACTGTTCCACAGAGGCAGGTCATTCCCTGGGTATACTATTACTCCACCCACCTAGACAGGGCTTGGCCTTGGTCTGCTGTGGGCAGATTCCACTGCCCCCCCAACACTGAGACCCCTCTGCCATCATGCTGACATGCCCTTATGCTGGTGGTGGGCAGTCCCAGGCCATCCAGTGTGCCGGTAGGTGGCCGCCTATGGTGTGTAATCTGGGGTAGGGGTGCCTGCATGGACATCCATGCTTCCCCCCAGAACCGCCTGCCAATGTTCTGTTCCATTTGGGGCATTTGCTAGGTACTGTCCCCTGGGACACTGTGGGACACAGACACTCGTGGGCATGTTTGACCTTGATCAGTTGCTGATATTGCGTTCCTGTTTCTCTATGTGTCACCTGGGCATCTGCCTAGCCTGCCCTATGCCCCAGCTGCCCTAGCTGCCCCACTGCATGTCATGCCTGCAGTCCCCTGTACCCCATGTGCAGCCACACCATAGTGCCCTTTCGTACTTGGCACTATCTGGTAGTGCAGTACATGTATCACTACTATCACTGTTCTTGGTCTCCCTGCCTTTGCTGCACATTGCTGACTGAAATGGTTTCTCTCTCCTTCACTTTTGCCTCTAATGCCAGGTTTTCACTTGCGCTATTTTTCGGACCTTCATTTCACAGCAATAGTGTGCCTGGGGCCTCTCCCTGCCCATTGACTTCTTCTCTGCGCCCCTGGGGAGCCTTACTCCACCATCTGGGGAGCCTTACTCCACCCTCGGCGCACCTTACCGCCGCAGCAGATGTTATTGCGTGATATATGACGTTATCGCATGGTAATGCGTCATTATAGCATGATAACATCACGTATCGCGTGATAACCTCACAGCTGCGACATTAGCACCGTTTAGTAAACATATCCCTAAGTGTGAATGCAGAAACTAAATCTTCAGTGACATGTTGTACTTCATGGTTTTGTATGCTTATGTTGTCAACCAGCTGGATGTAGTTTGGTGCCCTGTAATTGCCAAGAAAATTCTCAACAACGTCCCTGAATGCCTTCCATTCAGTTTTCTCAGGCCCCACTAGCAGATCTTTGAACCACTTGTCATTGATGATGTGGACCCACAAAAATGCCTTCCTTAATCTTCGCATCAGCTATTCATGGAAACAGTTGTCTCAAATATCGAAATCCTTCACCTTCCTTGTTCATTACTTTCACAAAGTTTTTCATCAGTCCGAGTTTTATATGAAGAGGAGGCAAAACTATCTTGCGTCGACAAGTGGTTCATGTACCACATTTTGTCTGTCCTGGAACCAAACACTTATGGAGTGGCCAGTTCTTTTTAATGTAATAAGACTCTCTAGCACAGGAGTCCCATTCGCAAATGAAACAATAGTACTTGGTATACTCAAGCTGCATTCCTGGTAGCAGTGCCACCACCACAGATGTTCCAGATGTAGTTGTTGTAGTGTATGTGTTTCAACAACAGTTCCATGTTTTTGTAGGTTTCTTTCATGTGCACCACATAGGCAAAAGGAATTGAAGAGTGGACATTGCCACTACATAACAAGACAGCTTTAAGGCTTATCAGTGATGAATCAATAAAAGAGCACCAATGTTGTGGGTCATGCTCACAACCCAAAGCCATGAACAACCCATCAATAATAGTGAAGAAACAGAGATTGTCAACCTGCACAAATACATTTTTCATATCTTTTTGACAGGTCCAAAAGACAGAAATTTTAATACCTAGTGATAGCAAACCCCATCCTTGCAATCTTGAACCAAGTAGTTCAGCTTTTGTTTTTGACAAGTCCCTCACCAGGTCATTCAATTCTGACTGTGTTATCATATGAGGCACATTGGACATAAACAGTTCAAAATCTGGCTCCATATCATTTTCCACATCCGTGTATTGTGGCATCTTTGTCTGCCTCATCTAGGCTCCATGTCTCTGGTGTCTTTGGTACTGGCATACTGTCATCATGCGGCACTGGTCTCATGGCTGAAGACAGACTCGGGTATTCAATAGATTTCTTATTTTTAGCAGAGAAACTGGATACATTGGTCAGACAGACGTAATAGTCCATCATATGATCCTTCAGCTCTTGTCATATCATTGGGACTGCAAATGGCATTGACTTCTGAGCCAAGCTCTGAGGAGAACAGCACATGTTACACATCAAATGTGAGGAGCCCAGGATTTGTCTTGATGGATAACTTTACAACCAAAGTAGAGCTTATATGCTTTCTTAATAAGTGCAGTCATGCTGCGTCTTTGAGGCTTAAGTGTATACTCACCATAAATTTATTTATTTTATTTATTTGGCATACATTTATACACCGCTCCTTCCAGCGATCAGAAGTGGTCCATCGTTGTACATGAAAGGGAGAGGGGAACAGGCAGTGGAAGGATCAACAACGAGAAGATTACAGTTATACAATTGATTGAAAAATAAATTACTGTTTAAACACCAGTGTGAATTACAACTTATTGTACAAGACATGGGGGAGGGGACAAGATAAGGGGGTGATTAACAACGGCACAATTACAGTTATATATATCATTGGCAAAAATTACAGTTTGAACTCCAGAGTAAATATACAATCGAGTCGCAATAATAAAGGCATGATAGGAGAGGTTATAAACATATCGACATTTTGATCATCATGGAAATGGACATCATATGAGCATTAGGTTCATATGAGGCCTAGGCTTTTGAGGTAGGTGGGCAGCATAGGAGGAGATAGTTGAAACCATCTATGTGATGCCGTAGTGTATTTGGAATAGGTGTGTTTTAAGCTCTTTTCTGAAGGCCTGTAAGTCCTTGATCTGCCGTAGCTCGTGTGGCATCTGGTTCCAGAGCATGGGTGCTGAGTAGGTGAATGCCCGGTTGCTGGTACGTTCTTTTACTGATCTTATGCTGCTGGGTACGCAGAGTGTGTTCAGGTTAGGAGTTCGTCGAGATCTGTTGGCAGGCTGAGTGGTGATAAGGTATCGAGAAAGGAGGGAGATATTTTGTGGATAATTTTAAATGTAGATACCAGCATTTTGTAGATTATCCTTGCAGATATGGGGAGCCAGTGGAGCTCTATAAGAACTGGAGTGATGTGGTCGGAGAAACTCTTATTCATGATAATTCTGGCTGCTACATTTTGCACCATTTGTAGGATGTTTAGTGTTTTTTTTGGTAGACCTTGCAGGATAGCGTTACAGTAATCCAGGTGAGGAATGATGAGTGCCTGTGCTACTGTTCTAAAGTCCGAGTGGTCAATGATGCAGCGTATGGGTTGTAGTACTCTCAGTTTGTGAAAAATTGCTCTTTTAGTTATCCGGAGGTGTTTGTCCATTTTTAGGTTAGCATCGATTAGTACCCCTAGGTATTTGATCTCATTTTTAGAGAGATAGGTGTTTCCGTTCAGGGTGAATAAATGTAATAGAATGTATCGCGGCTGTTGTGACATTGACAAGACATTTCTGCTATAATGAATTGTCATTCAGACAAGAAGCTCACATGTAAATGTTATTGTTAAATACACAAACTGATATCAATGTCATGCATAGCATCTGTGTATGAAAGCTGCTTTTATAGCCTGTACTGCCAGTATCCATCCTGACTAAGCTTGCCTATGCATTCCTGAGCAGTAGCATGTCCATTGCATGTTGTGAGCCTACACTGAGTGCATGTTCAGGCATTCCTGGACTAAACAAAACAGCTTACTTTCTAGGCAACATATATGTGAGGAAATCACAAAAATAGGTGATTGCAAAAAAATGATGTGTGATAGGAAAATTTCAAGGTGATTTTTGTGATCAGCAACCCAAAATCCATAAGATACACCCAAAAGTGTTCAGGAAGCAAAACCTTCATTGTCTAGTGAGATGTGTGGTCAACATCCTGGAGAAAACTGTAGTCCTAATAGTTGTAATATATTTATTTATTTATTTTATTTACAGTCTCTTCTATACCAAGCTATTCAACATCAGTGCGGTTCACATGACAACAAAACTTATACGGTGCAGACATCTGCACCGCATTACAATAAACAGATGCTTAAACTTGGTTAAAACTGGGATAACTATTTACATATAGGCATCACATCAAGTCGAGTCACAGAGTAACTGTAGTGTGTTTGTGTGGTGGTACTGGGGGGAGAGCGGTTAATGGTGCGCGGTCGTCCGGGTAGTGTTTGAGGAAGAGGTGATGCTTCAGAGCCTTCCGATATTGTGTTAGGTCAGGGATTGCCCGGATGCTAGGTGGTAGGGCGTTCCAGCACCTGGGCGCGCAAAACCTAAATGCCCTGCTTGCTGTTGCTTGGGTGCATTGTGGTACTGCTTCCAGGATTAAAAGTGTGTTAATTGCTGCAGATCTTCTAGCTCTGTTGGGGGGCATAGTGTGGATAAGCTCCGAGAGTGAGGTGGAGGAGAGTCTGTTGATGGCCTTGAAGGTCAGCAGTAGGGTCTTGAAGGAAATTCTGCCATGGATAGGGAGCCAGTGGAGCTGTTTCAGGATAGGTGCCACATGTTCACGCCTGGAGGCACCATATTTTAAAATTCCAGCTGAAAAATGTAGTTTCAGTTGTTAACTGGCTCCAGATTTGCCAACAGGGTTGATCTTGTTTTTAGTTTTCCCCATTGCATGCAGGGAGTTTTAGTTCTTATTTTCCAGATGTACTCCCCATGGATACAAATCTATAAGTCCTTGCATGCAATGGGCTAAACCCAGCACTGGATCAAACCTGTTGGGCAAATTTTGAGCCAGCTGACAACCCTAGCTGTAATATTTGTGGTTCTGAGACCACACAGGTCTCTTAGTCCACTTTTCAGATATCTTCTGAAGAAGGACTTGGGTTGTCTCCAAAGTTCATGTGCTACATCCTTCCTAGCACTTGCTAATATTTTAAAATGTTTTAAAACTGGTAAAGTTTTAAAAAGAGCCATAGAAATGACTGGAACTGTATGGTGGTTAACAGCCAGCACAGGTCTAGTTGTGAGGTTTGCTTCTTGAACATTATCAATAACTTTTAGGTATATAAATGTTGTTATCATATTCACTCATCTCTCATCTAGGGTGTCCATATTTTATCCCTAAAGGACATGTTTACTAAGCCATGCTAAGCAGTTAGCACAGGTTTTACCATGTTAACAATAGCCACATGGTAAAAACTGCCATGTAGTGAAAGACCTTCACGAAGTGTATAGCATAGGTTAGGGTGATCTTAGAGAAGGTTATGGATGGATATATGGTATGGTCATCATTGACATCTAGCACATGGTGAGCTATCATGCACTGTCAGGACTGCGGATAGCACGGCTGCTCTTTTTTATATTTTTTATTCATTGTAATTTCTCAGATTCTACAATCGAAACAGAATCAAGAAAAAATCACTTCAGCCCACAATAACAAGGGCAAAATACAGACAAATTAAAAAAAAAGGAAAAAAAAAGATAGATATAAATAGTTAAGCATTACAGACGGCATACACTTGACTGTCAGCAACATCTAACAGGTTTGCCTCTCCCTTTGTAGCAAAAAATCAGAAAGCTGTTTGGGTTCAAAGAAAAGGATTTTAAAAAAAAATCAAATGAAACAATATAACAACATGGAAACTTTAACATAAAAGCAACTCCCAATGCAAGGACCCTGGGGTTTTAAAGTCAAGAATCCCTTGCTCTGGAGCTGAGTTTCTCAAGAAAAATCAGGAAATATACTACTTTAGAGCGCAAAACCAACATATCCATATTTCTGAAAAACAGTCGCAAAACCATATTCTAGTCCGCTTCTAGAGCAAAAATCACAAGCAAGGTGGACCTTTCCATAATAACTTCAAGAGAGCTTTCAAGAAAACCAGTCAAGTCCAATAAACCTTGCATGGCATTAGGATTCTCCAATTGTCCTGGATCAGAGATCTTCAAAGACAGATAGTGGATCCGTGTTACAGGAGGAAAAGATTCTGAAGAATCTTCAAAACCTTCAGAGAATATTTTCATAGCATGTCCATTGGGGCAAGGACCACAGACTTAGAAAAATTTAGAAAGCACAAGTTATTGCGCCTTTCCTGATTCTCCAAATATTCCAATTGCCTTGCCAACAACAATCTGTCTTTGGCCACTATTGCACCAAGATCTAGCTGTTCAACATTCCAGGCTTCCAAAACACCCAGCTGTGATCCTTGTGGAGATTGCTCCTGAACAAGACCATCCACAGCCATAGATAATTTAAGGAAATCAGTATTACATTTCAACACATACACAAACAGGGAGACACTCAAAACTCCGATGGCATCCAGAAATGTGCCCATAGTTACCACTGCAGGTCTTCGTAGCAAGCCAGGCCTCCAAACACCCATATTCTTCTCTCTGATGGCACTCTCCTTTACTCCAACTGCTCCAAAGCACTATTCACCCAAGGTTTCCACCAACTGCAAGCTCAATAAAGAAGAGGCTGCAGTGGGGACTATCTCAACATCAGACACCAATTCCTCACCACTCCAGGAAGTTTGAGGCACCTCGCTTCCACCTGCCATAGTGCTTCCAGGTCTCCGTGGCACAGCATGCTCTTTGGAGCTCAAAGGTACCTGACTGGTGCTGAGGTCCAGCAAGGATAACTTAGCTGGATTCACTGAGGTAAAGTGACCATCTGTCACCTGTGTCGCAAACCCCAGCAGAGTCAACTGACCCTGGAGCGGCTGTGTCCGTGAAGCTGAAGCATACTTCTTAGGCTTCCGCTTTTTGGATGGCATCACTCCACCCAAATGGTTCCACATCTTGGGAGATCCCTACTGCAAAGTAATAGCAAACACAGGAATGTCCTAATACAATGTCATCTTGCCCCAACCACTCAGCATGGCTGCTTTTAACACTACCTCAAGAGATGCATTAAGTGCAGCCATGCTACTGGCAGCCAGGTAACATTGTCGCAGTCCAAAGCAAATGGGGAAAAAAAGAAAATCATAGGCAAGGCCCCCAGATCCAGTTCCCTACCAGCAAACCTCTCTTCCCAATCTGATCACCTCTCATAATCAAGACTTCCTCAAATAGTGCCTTCAGATACCGATCCAAAATGATCCCTCCAAACAGTCTAGCCCAGTCAAAAGCCCCCTGAAACACTATATACCCTGACCCCCTCCCCCACTCCCAGGTTTTACATGGGGGTAACCTTGGTAATCTGGTGGACCAGGGTAGAAACAATCCTTCTTTGCTCCTGTCTCATAGCTGCTGGCCTTCCACATGATGGCTTTGACCCCTAGCAGTAATTTTGTGATACTACCGCTTGAGGTCAAAGCTGCTATTTTGATCGCCAGTGCCTACAGGTTGAGTGTGAAGGCATACCACCCTTGTTCCAGTGCTCTAGACTACCAGGAATATGCCTAGGTAAGTCCCATAGAGGGGGTAGGATATGATATTTGGTGGGGGTGGGGGGTTCTGTTTGGGAATTCCTCTTGGGAGAGACTCATCTTTGAGATCCTTTATCATGGGGGGTGCTGATCAAGGGTTTTCATCATGGGAGTGCTGATCAGGGGGCTCTTGATAGGGAGTGAGGGCTTGGATGGGGGGGGGTTGATTTGTGGAGAGAAAATCAGATTGGGGGTGCTGATTGGGAGGATAATGTGCAGGGAGGGTTTAGGTTGTACTGCCATGAGAAGTTTTTTTTTTCTTTTTTTTAATTTTACACTGCAGCTCATGTTACATGATTCAACAGATAGGTGTGGGTGCACCCATGCTCTGTGACGAGGCACGTAATGCAAGTTCAATGCGGTAAGAGTCTGCCCTTTGTGGTAAATGCAGGGCAGATGCTGGACATGCTCGACATTTGCCACACAGGCTTTGCGCTTACTGCAGCTTATGTTTTGCACAAAAGGCCTGAGAAGTGCAAAAACTTACTGCACTTTATTAACATGCCCCCAAATATCATGACTTCTGATGTAGACCACTCCTGAGAATGTTGCCTTTCTCTGCACTATCTGTAAGCAATTTCTATCCTTTGGAAGAATGGCCTCAAGAAATGAGCATAGCCTTCAAGGCTCACCTTGCTAATAACCTGTACAGAAGCATGATCACATCATATTTCTGCTAGCAATTTCTCTACTTCAAAAAGTAGAAAGACTAGGGGACATGCAATGAAGTTACAATGCAGCACATTTAAGACTAATCAGAGAAAATATTGTTCACGCAACAATTCATTACTGGAGGATGTAGTAAAAGCTGTTAATGTAGCTGTGTTTAAGAGGTTTGGACAAGTTCCTGGAGGAAAAGTCCATAATCCATTATTAAATTGGACTGGGGAAATCCACTGCTTACCTCTGAGATAAGTAACATGAAATCTGTGTACTTTTTCGGAACCTGACTGGATTGGCCATTGTTGGAAATTGAATACTGGGCTTGATGGATCTTTGGTTTGACCCAATATTCCTTATCTTATCTTCTTATGTTCCCTGTGGATCTAACCATTCCTTCTCACACTATTTTACTACCTTAAGATTCTTAAGGTTCTGGAAAGTAAATTTAGGCTTTTAGGTAGGAAGTTGAAATCCAGAACTTCCAGGGTAGCATTCTCCAAAAATGCTTCCCATTCCATACGCAGGACCCAAAAGGCAGGCAGAGCTACGGAGTCTAAATGCGTGGATGGGACAATGGTGCAAGGATGAGGGTTTTAGATTTGTTAGGAACTGGGGAACATTCTGGGGAAAGGAGGGGCTCTTCTGAAGGGATGGGCAAATATAGTGACAGAATTCAAAATGGCATAAGACAGACACAGTGGATCCCTTTACAGCAACAGGATACAATCAAAATAAACGTAACTATCTAATTTCTCAACAAATAAGGGTGTCCTACACGGAGCAGTGGGTTCACCCCTAAACAAAGACATGGGGAGGGGGGGTCTGAACAGAGCGGCAGGCTGGGCATACTAGATGGACCATACTGGTCTTTATCTGCCATCATTTACTATGTTACTATGTTAACCTATAAAAAGGAGATAGGGCAGTTTTTAAACTAGATAATGGGGGAGAGCCGACAGTTGCCCAAGAGCACATGGTTCAGAACAATGTATCCTTGAAGAATACTACCAAAAGAATGAAGTTAGGGCATATCAGCAGAGAGGTTCCAACAAAGAGAAAAAAAAGCCCAAATGCCCTTGAGTATGGAACAGACAGAGCTTAAAGATTCCAAATTACTCCTGCCTACCGAAAGCCAGATTAATATGAATAAAATACAGTCTCTAAAATGCTTGTATGCAAATGCAAAAAGTCTAAAAAATAAGATGGAAGAGTTAGAATATATAGCACTAAATGAGAGGTTAGATATGATTGGTATCTCAGAGACATGGTGGAAGTAGGACAACCAGTGGGACACTGTGATACCTGGCTAGAAACTATATTGTAATGATAGAGCAGATCAAATTGGAGGAGGGCTTGAGCTCTATGTTAGAGAGGGCATTGAATCACAAAGGATTAAAGTTTTGCAGGAAACACAATTTGCTGTAGAATCTCTATGGATTGAAATCCATGTAAAAAGGGGAAGGCAATGGCAGTGGGGGTGTACTATTGACCGCCTGGCCAGAATGAACAAATACATGATGAAATGCTCAAAGAAATCAGGGAAGCTAACAAAAGTTACAGCACAGTAATAATAATGGGTGATTTCAATTACCCCGGTATTGACTGGGTCAGTGTCATGGCAGGACATGCTAGGGAGAAAAGGTTTCTAGATGAAATAAATGACTGCTTTTTGGAGCAGTAGCTTCATGAACCGACCAGAGTGGAAGCCATTTTGGACCTAGTCCAAAGTGAAACACAAGATCTTGTGCAAGAGATAAGGGTGTTGGGGCCACTTGGCAATAGTGATCATAGCATGATCGTGTTTGATTTAATTAAGACTGGGCATCGAAATGGCAGGTGAAATTTAATGTGGACAAGTGCAAAGTTATGCACCTAGGGAAGAACAACCCAAACTATGGTTACACGATGCAAGGTTCCGCATAAGGAACTATCACCCAGGAAAAAGATTTAGGCATCATTGTGGATAACATGTTAAAACCCTCTGCCGAGTGTGCAGCGGCGGCAAAGAGAGCAAATAGAATGCTAGGTATCATAAGGAAAGGAATGGAAAATAAAACAAAGGATATTATAATGCCTCTATATCGTTCCATGGTGCGACCATACCTTGAATATTGTATGCAATTCTGGTCGCCGTATCTTAAAAAGGATATAGCGATATTAGAAAAGATTCAGAGAAGAGCCACCAAAATGGTAAAGGGGATTGAAGGATATTCCTATGAAGAAAGGCTAAAAAGGTTAGGGCTCTTTAACCTGGAAAAGAGACAGCTTAGGGGAGATATGATAGTACTGTAGCAAAGTGCAATCAATGAATAAGTCCAGGAGTCGATTGACAGGGTATAAGTCAGTTTATTGTGCACAAGGCCCAGTCAGTCAAAGCTTCAAAAAGAACTGAGCAAAAGTTTATACAGAGACATAACTTTTTATACCTCTTTTTCAGTTTGATACATGAAAGCTTTCTATTGGTTTTCACTCGATACATGCAAACGTCTCATTGGTCTTACAGTCCCTGCAGCTGTCCAATTAGAAATCCCTCCGGAGCCTAGCAACCAGCCCCCTCCTTTAGGATTGCTTGAACAATGGTACAGTTCTAAATCTCGTTACTTTTCTACTGCAAGGTTAACTTCGGCTTCTGGAATGCATATACTGTTACATTTCTGTTCTTTCACACACAAGAGAATAATAGAAGACTTATGAATTCATGAAAACTTCTTATTAAGTATTTTAAAACAGTTTTCTTATTTTTCACAGATTTTTGGTTCTTTTCTAGCTATAATGGGAGTTAGGATCCAGGCCTAACTTACAGGCCTTTCATAATAGCAGGCCATGCTAGGCCATAGCCTACCTCATTCCCCCCTTTGATTATTCTCACCTGCAAGTGAGGAAGGGTGAGAATTAAATTACTCATTAGTCAATTAACACATTATACTGGTGTAATGGCATCATCATCGTGGGTATAGGGTAATATCGCCACATAGCTAATACTTTCGCAGCTGCCTTATCATGCGTAAGCAAAGGGGTAGGAGACAAGGGAGCAATAAGCACATGGCTAATATGAATAGTATGATTAACATAAGGGATTTCAGACCACCTATCCAAGAAAACAATGAACCAAACCACCCATCCATCTTTAAAATGTGGCATGTCTGGACAGGCACAAATGTCTGCTCTCGCATCTGGATTGCTAAATCTTCAACTACATGCCCATTATTATCAATCTGTAAACAACAATTACTTAAGTTCAACTTCCCACATACCCCACCTTCAGCTGCTAACAAATAATCTAAAGCTAAATGATTTTGATAAATGGCTGTGCGCATTTGCGTACTTTGCTTTGCCAGAAGAGTTAGTGCTTTACTAGTTTCATTGGTTATTATTTCAACAACAGCTTGCAAACATATTATTCGATTAACCATATAAACAGGGGTACGATATCCCCAAGTCCCATCCTGCTCCCAAGTAGCAGGTCCATAGTATGAGATGATTCTTTCTGGTGGCCATTCTTCACCATCCCATTTGTCCCATTGGCCTATTTTCAAGGCCTCCTTCAGCTGTCGACTTCTGTACACAGGATATCCCAGTTGTTCTCCCTGGGATGTTGGTAGAAGGAAAAAGGAAGGTCGCATGGTTCCCAATACACATGCGCCTCCCCAGTGATGAGGAAGTCTGGCATATGCTCGGGTTCCGCAAATCCAGTACAGTCCAGGTGGTGCTTGCCAGGAGTTATATGCTACTAAGTTAGTCCAGATGCTGGCAAGTCTGGGGAACTGGACTAGAGGATTGGAAGGTTCAGTAGCATTGGCTCCTGACCACCAAGATGTTTTCTTAGTGGTACTGTTGTAAAACGTCTGATTGAGACAGACCAGCTGCCCCACTTCCATATTAAACATTGGTCCATAGCGAGAAAACATAAATTACCCACAATGGAGTGGGCCAATACCCATTCACTTGTGGTATTGCGTATATTAGTCTGATTATATGGAACAGAATAATTCAGTTCTTGTGCTTCCCACGGCCATTGGTCTCCCATTTTTGTTCCTCCACAAAACAAACAGTCTGAAACATGGAGACTAGAAGCAACTGCTCCCGCTAATTCAAGAAATAAGTTCTGGGAGGCAGGAGGGATTTCAAATTCTGATTTCATGGCTTCATAGAAAGAGTGATGTATACGATAGGGTGAGGATACATGGATGTTGGTGTTTAATCACAGATATAAAATAGTCCCAGGATCTACACCTCCTCCTGCAATACGCAACCCAAACTTGTATCCTTGCTTCCAGTGGCTGGGGTTGGCTATGAAGAGTTGTAGAGGATTACAGACACCTTTCTGGCATTTCTTAGGTTCTGGTATGCTGATCTTTGTTAGGCTGCCTTTGCGATGATCGCCGTCTTGTCCCATCTGTGCATTTTTCCAGGTAGCAAAATATACACATTCCCATTTTGGGCAAAAGTAATCATTTTTAGATGCGGTGGTGTAAATAGTGGCTGCAGTACTCTTTCCTGTACATTTTCCCCATCCATAGGCTCCTTCTGGACACATGTATTTATCGTCATGGTAATAGGCTCACTCCCATGACCCACATCTGTGGTAAGCATTTCTGTTGATGGCATCGCAAGCGCCAAAGTTCAAGGTGATAGGTTTGGTGGAGTCGGTAAGGGGTTTTGTCATATTCAGGATGGCTCCATCTTCATCATTCAAGCGTATCTCAAATGTATAGTATGATGGGTTTTTTCGAGGGGTATAAGAAGTCTTACTTCTTCCCTTTGTGCAAACGTTCAGTTCGGTGCCCTTATAAACACACCGGCTGACTGTTCCAGTGCAAGTATAGTAGGAATGATAGAGCAAAGTCTGAGTAATCTTTTGTCCTGTTCGGGTGGTGGTTATGCAAGCTATACAAGGGGGTAGAGCAAAAGTCTTTTCCAGGATTCCCAGGATCACCACTCCCACAAGGCAATAGTGGAAAAGCATGGTGATTTCAGTCTCTGGAGGTTAGCTGGAAAATTGAGGATAATGAACTGTGCCGAGTTTTCTTCTGTTTCTGTAGTGATGGTCACTTTCGCGTGACGTAGGTGGATACTGATGATTCTCTATAAAGCTGGCTGTTTCCTCAGGGTGAATCGCAATGGAGTCTCAGGATCATTTACTGACGTCCATTGGCCAGGATCAGGAGCAGCTGCCGGCTTCACTCGACTGTGGTGGATCCAGGGTTCGAATTCTGCAACTTTTACTGCGGTGGGGGTTGACAGGATGACGACGTAGGGTCCCTTCCAATGCGGCGCCAGCGGGGTTTTTCTCCACTCTTTCACCCACACGGACATTCCCGGCTTGAAGGGATGCAGAGGCTCAGTCAAGTTGATGGGCAGTCGGTCTTGCACCCACGTTTGGAGTTTCTGCAAAACAGAACCTAAAGCTAATAGTTCTTGTCTAGTTATTTCAGATCCTATCTGCCTCATGTCTCCCTTTATTCCCTGCACTATGGGTGGAGGTCGCCCATACAAAATCTCAAAAGGGGAGACACCTAAGGATCTGGTGGGAGCTGAACGTATCCTAAGAAGGGCTATGAGTAGGACTTGGAGCCACTTCAGTTGTGTTTCTTGGCAGAGCTTGGATAACTGAGTTTTCAAGGTTCTATTCATACGCTCTACTTTCCCTGAGCTCTGGGGTCTGTAAGCAGTGTGCAACTTCCATTTTATTCGCAGAGCTTGAGCTAACTGTTGGGTCACTTGGGATACAAATGATGGACCATTGTCTGACCCTATAGTTGATGGTATTCCAAATCGGGGAATGATCTCATGGAGCAATACCCTAGTGACTTCTCGGGCTTTCTCAGTTCGGGTGGGGTAGGCTTCTACCCACCCTGAAAATGTGCAGACTAACACTAACATATAGTGATATCCATTTACACGGGGCATTTCAGCAAAGTCTATCTGTATATCACTCATGGGGGTAACCCCTACTGACTGAACTCTTGGGGGTAGAACAGGACCTTGCTTGGCGTTATTTTTGGCACATATTAGGCATTGCTGTGCCACTGAGGCAGTTAAGGATCCTAGCAGTGAAATACAGAAATGAGGTCTCAGGGCTTTCTCCATGGCTGTTTTCCATAATGTGTGGCTTGATGAAAAGCTTGGACAAAGGCTGGCCCTAATGCTTCAGGGATGACTGTAGGACCTGGAGGTGGACTACCTTCTGGGGGTGGTAGCACTATCCAACCTTGTTCTGTTAAGACTCCTCCCTCCTTTTATCAATAATAGTCTAACTCTCTTGTAGTATATTGGGGTGCCCAGGAACTAAGGGGCACAGGGAATAGGGCTGCCTGCATTGCAATATCTTGGGTCCTGGCTTGTCCTGTGGTGGCTGCCTTTCGGGCTGTGGCATCTGCAAATCTATTCCCCTGGGCAACTTCTCCTGCTCCTGCCTGATGACCTCGGCAGTGCATGACTGCCACTTGTTTGGGGGCCCATACAGCATCTAATAACATCAATATCTCGGGCCCATACCTAATGTCCTTACCCCCTGAAGTGATCAACCCTCGCTCTTTATACAAGGCTCCATGTGCGTGCAAAGTAGTGAAAGCATATTTGGAATCTGTGTACACATTTATGCGGAGTCCTTCTCCTAATGTCAGGGCTCTGGTGAGGGCTATCAATTCAGCTTTCTGTGCAGACGTTCCTGGGGTCAGGGCTGAGGACTCCACTACCAGATCAAGGGTCACCACTGCATATCCAGCACAATGATGTCCATTGATGACCAAACTGCTTCCGTCTACAAAGAAAGTCCATTCTGGGTCCTCTAGAGGGACATCGGTCAAATCAGGGTGACTTGAAAATACAGTGTCCATGGTTTCTAAGCAATTATGATCAGGTGGCCCAGGACCAATTTGTGTTCCATGAGAGTCAGGACAGAGTGTGGCACTGTAACTTGAAGAGTTTGTCCTAATGTGAGTTTGTCTGCTTCGCCCACCAGGAGGGCTGTTGCTGCAACACATCCAATTGTTTTGACAGATAAGCTATTGGCCGTTGCCAGGATCCAAGAGATTGGGTCAATACTCCCAATGCATTTCCTTGTGACTCATGGACAAAAAGATGGAAAGGCTTCTGAACATCTGGGAGACCTAAAGCTGGAGATGACATCAGGGCCTTTTTCAAACTTTTTCAAACTGTTACATCTTGTTCGGGTCCCCAGTCTAGTGGGGACTTTTCCACTCCTCTGGTGGCTTGGTATAGTGGTTTTGCAATCAGGGCAAAGTTGGGGATCCATATGCGACAATATCCCGTGGCCCCCAGGAAGGCTCTTACTTGCCTCCTAGTGGTTGGTGTGGGGATATTACATACAGCTTCTTTGCGTTCTGGTCCTAAACGTCGGATCCCACTGGACAACTGAAATCCTAAATACTTGCCCTCAGTTTGGCATAGTTGTGCTTTGGCTCTTGAAACTCTGTATCCGGCATCTTTGAGAAGGTACAAAAGTTCACTAGTAGCTTGTAGGCATTCACCTTCTGAGTTGGTGGCTATGAGCAAGTCATCTACATACTGAAGAAGAACCCTCTTTCCTGGGTCCACTGGGTAACTTGAGAGATCTTGATTTAGGGCAGCACTGAATTCTTGAATCCTTGGGGTAATCTGGTCCAGGTGAGCTGACCCCGCCTTCATGTTGTGGGGTCTTGCCATTCAAAAGCAAATAAAAGTTGACTGGTGGGTGCTAGGCGCACACAGAAAAAGGCATCTTTCAGGTCCAGGATGGTGAAGTGAGTAGCCTCAGCGGGGTCAGTCCCAAGAGAGTATAAGGGTTTGGTACTACTGGGTGTATAGTTTCAACTGCGTCATTTACTCGCCTTCGATCTTGTACTGGGCGGTAGTCCCCTGTCCCAGGCTTCTTTACTGGGAGAAGGGGGGTGTTCCAAGATGACTGGCATTCCTTGAGAAGTCTGTACTTCAGCAGTTTCATTAAATGGCAGTGAATTCCTTCTATGGCTGGTCGAGGGAGAGGATACTGCTTCACATGCACTGGTTCCACTCCTGGCTTGAGGGTGACAATGACAGGGGCTATGTTCTTTGCTAGGCCAGGTGGATTATCTTCTGCCCATACTTCAGGTGGGGCTATGAGGTTGGTAGGTACACAGGGACTGGTTGACTTCATTGGAGGTGCACTATAGAACCGCCACTCTTCTTCTCTGGGAACAGTAAGCACCATTAATCCAGCAGGCTTTGGGTTCACAGTCATTTTCATTTCTCCCCCTTCAGCAAAGTATATTTGGGCCTGGAGCTTGGCAAGCATGTCTCGGCCCAGTAGTGGAATAGGACACTCAGGCATATACAAGAACTGGTGCGTTATCTTCTGTCCCCCTAGTTCACACATGCGGTTCTGCAAGAATGGTTTTGTGGCTTAATTTCCAGTGGCTCCTATAATGGTGACAGATCGTGAGGACAGTGGAGCTACTGGCTTGGCTACTACTGAATGTTCTGTTCCTGTATCTACCATGAATTCCATGTATTGGTCCCCTATCTTTAAACTGACCATAGGCTCCTGGGGACCCAGGGTGAACTGGGAGCCCGGTCTGGCCTAGTCTTCATCTATGTCTTCCAGGTCATAGCCCGTTGCTACTGCCACTCCCTCAACGGCTTCCTCCCTCTCCTGCTGGAACTGTGTTTGATTCATTCCTCCTCTCCTTCGAAATCTTCCTCCTGGCCTCCAGGGACTCCCTCCTCCCCTCACAGGGGCGGAGTCCAGATGCGGGCACTCATTTCTCCAATGTTCTTCTTCCTTGCAGTAGGCGCACTGATTTGCACCTAATTGAGGCCTTTCACTTCCGCGGCCTCTTCCACGTCCTCTGGTCCTTTGATTAGGAAAACCTCCTCCACGTCGTTCGATTATAGCAGCAGCAAGAAGATCTGCCTTCTTCTTCATCTTTTGTTCACTTTCTCTGTCTCGTTCATTTTCATGATTCACAAATACTTTCTGAGCGACTTCCATTAACTGAGCTGTGTTCATGCCCGCAAATCCATCCAATTTCTGTAATTTTCACTTTATGTCTCTCTGGGACTCACTAACAAAGACCGCATTTACCATATGGGGTATACAGTCTATAAGCTTCAGACAACCGCTCATGAAAGGCCGCTGGACTCTCATCTGGACCCTGGAGAACTACCGATACTTTCCCGATATTCATGGCCCTCTGGCCTCCCTTCTTCAGGTCCTGCACTAAGGCCTGGCGAAATCTAGTTAAGGCCGCCGCCCCCCTTTCTTCATTCGGGTTCCACCCGGGATCTTCATTGGGATATTCCGCAGCTGCTGCTTGCGGGGGATTTATTTCCCCCCTTTCTACAGGGTTCTCTTCTAACCATCGGAGGGCTGCTTGCCCGATCCGGCCTCGCTCCTCAGTGGTGAAGAGGGTGGACAGGAGCTGGCGACAATCGGCCCAGGTAGGCTGATGGGTTTGCATAATGCTAGACATTAATTCTGTTAATTCCTGGGGCTTGGCTGTGTAGGAAGCATAATGCGTTTTCCAGTTTAATAAGTCTGTGGTGGAAAAGGGTACATAAACTAAGCTGGTTGGTCCTGGTGCCATCTGGCCCTGATCATTTAAAACAGGTATTCCAGGCACTTGGCGTAATGGCATTAGGTGCCCTGCTTTCTCCTTCTTCTTGGGAGTTACGCTTCTTAAATCGTAAGGCTCCCGGGCACTAGTCTCCTTGGTGGGTGACCCTGAACTGGCTGGAGAGCTTCCGCTTTCTATCTCATCAGAAGACTCGAGTCCCCCTGCTGTGCTTGGGCCTGACCCGGGACTTGCACTCGGGGTAGGGTGTTTCTTAGGCTGTTGCTTCGGTATTTTCTGGGGCTCCTCGTCAGGCTCTACTTCAAGTTGCGGGGCTGTGGGGACTAATTTCTGTGGGTGCCGGGGTAAACTATCCAGAATATCTGAGGACTCTGGGTCAGAATATACAGGCGGCTTTGCTTCCTTAGCCTTTTTGGTTCCCCTAGTAGTAGCTACAAATATTTTACAGTGCTCCTCATAACAGCGCTTCATCCATGAGGGCTGCTGTTCACATGCACTTAACCAGGAATCTATATAGGGGAACTGGTCAGGATACGCTCTTAATATAAGCTGATGAAGTCGTAAAACTGTCTCAAAATCAAAGGTGCCCCCTCGGGGCCATGAAGCGGCTAATGCGGGCCACTCCCTTTCACATAGCATTTTTAATCTGGACGGAGTCATTTTAATACCATAATCGCCCGAAAATCCTTTACGGAAATTCTTGATCATACATGCCAGCGGAGTGTGCGTGGACTCTGTCCCTCCCATTTTGTAAATGTACCTAACTACACTGCTACCCACGTACTCAACGTACCTGCATACGTTACGTACCCTACGTCCCTACGTACACGTAATGACGTACAAGACAACGAACAGTAAGGATAGGTAGTATGGCTGCAGGTAAGGGGTCCGTACAGCCCACAGAACACTGGGGGGGACAAACACCACTCGCTTCCTCCTGTTTGCGACCTGGGCGCGGTCGCCCACCCAGGAACTGCGCTACTTAGGAGTCCGCTCTCGCTCGGTCTGTATTTCAAGACCTCTCACTCACACATGCAAGCATATTTCAACAAGATATCATATTTCAATATTTCAAGTGCCCAGGTTTTCTGACTGACTATTCCAAACAAGAAGGGTCGATGGCTTCAGCTTCCGCTTTCCTTACGCGGAGCTTACTAGGACCGCCCTTATGGGAGGTGATCAGGCTTCCTTGTCTCGCGTATACTCATGCGAGATTTTCCAGTTAGTCTATACCAAATATACCAAATCAGTCTTGCGCACGCAAGACGTTGTCCCAGGCTGTTCTTTCTGACTATCAAATACTTCAAAAATGTCTACTCACCGGATCCGGTCCCCGATACCACACCAGCTTCTGAGTTGGAACCTGGATTCCCCCGGGTCGGAGGTGTTGGCCAGCTGGACCCGATGGCCTGCCTAGACAGGCAGAACCCTTTCCGGCACAAAAGGACCGGTGGCACCTGAGGTTTCCCCCGCGGTCGGACAGACACGGTTCCAACCAGGCCAAACCTCAAGGCGAATTATGTGGATTATTCACTTGAATACCATTTACCACTCGCACTTCCCGGCCAACGCACCAAGAATATGCTGTAGCAAAGTGCAATCAATGAATAAGTCCAGGAGTCGATTGACAGGGCCCAAGTCAGTTTATTGTGCACAAGGCCCAGTCAGTCAAAGCTTCAAAAGGAACTGAGCAAAAATTTATACAGAGACATAACTTTTTATACCTCTTTTTCAGTTTGATACATGAAAGCTTTCTATTGGTTTTCACTCGATACATGCAAACTTCTCATTGGTCTTACATTCCCTGCACCTGTCCAATTAGAAATCCCTCCGGAGTCTAGCAACCGGCCCCCTCCTTTAGGATTGCTTGAACAATGGTACAGTTCTAAATCTCGTTACTTTTCTACTGCAAGGTTAACTTCGGCTTCTGGAATGCATATACTGTTACATTTCTGTTCTTTCACACACAAGAGAATAATAGAAGACTTATGAAATCATGAAAACTTCTTATTAACCCTTTCCAGACCGAGCCCAAAACTCTTGGGATCCAAAATTCTGACTAAATATTCTTATCAAATGGTATATAATACATGACCATAGCAGAAGGAACATCACTATTAGAACATATTGAATAAGACGGGTACAATTTTCCTGAAATATGCAAAAATTAACCAGGCTGCAGAATGTGGATTAAAAATTTAAAGTAGGCCTTGAAAGGGTTAAGCATTTTAAAACAGTTTTCTTATTTTCACAGATTTTTGGTTCTTTTCTAGCTATAATGGGAGTTAGGATCCAGGCCTAACTTACAGGCCTTTCATAGTAGCAGGCCATGCTAGGCCATAGCCTACCTCAATAGAAGTCTATAAATTAATGAACGGAGTGTAACAGGTTCATGTAGATTGGTTGTTTATGCCATCAAAAACGTAGAAAGACTAGAGAACACACAATAAAGCTACAATGTAACCCTTTTCAGACGAATAAGAGAAAATATTTTTTCACTCAACACATAATCAAACTGTGGAATTCGTTACCGGAGGATGTAGTAAAAGCTATTAGTATAACATTGTGGAACCTGTATGTTTTGGGTAAACGTAGATTGATTGTTTGCATTATCAGAATATAGGAAGACTAGGGGACATGCAATGAAGCTACAGGGTAAACTATTTAAGACTAATAAGAGAAATATTTTTTTCACTCAACGTGTAATCATGTTAGTGTAGCTGGGTTTAAAAAAGGTTTGGACAAGTTCCTGGAGGAAAGGTCCATAAACCCTTATTAAAAAGGGAACCAGGATATCACTGCTTGACCTAATACAAGCATTGTGGAACCTCTGTCTTTTGGGGAAACTGCTAGGTACGTATGACCTAGATTGGCCACTGTTGGAAACAGGATACTGGCTTGATGGACCTTGGTCTGACCCAGTAGGCATATCTTATGTTCTTATGTAATGGAGAAGGAATGGTAAGGAACTCCACAGTGCTACCTTTTAACTTTCAAAAGGGAGACTATGATAAACTGAGGAAACTAGTTAGGTTAAAGACTTACATCAAGCTTGGGTTGTTTAAATACTATCTTGGAAGCCCAGACCAAGCTGTATTCCATACTTTAAGAAAAGTGGGAGGAAGTCCAAAAAACTGCCAGCATGGTTTAAAGGTGAGGTCAGAGAGGCTGTTGTTGCCAAAACAGTATCTTTCAGGAAATGGAAAAAAGAGCCAAATGAAGAAAACTGGAAACAACACAAGCACTGGCAAGTTAGATGCAAGGCATTGACAATTCAGGCAAAGAGAGTGATTTGAGAAGAAGCTTGCTGTGGAAGCAGAAATGCATAATAATGGCTTTTTTAAGTACATTCGTAGCAAAAAATCTGTGAGAGAGTCAGTTGGACCATTAGATAATAGTGGGGTAAAAGGGGCCATAGTGGAGAGACTGAATACATTCTTTGCTTCAGTCTTTACTGAGGAAGATGTAGGGATGTTACCCATGACTGAAGTGGTATTTAAAGGTGATACTGAGGAAGAATTGAAAGAAATATTGATACACCAGGAAGATGTATTGCAACTATTTGATAAATTGAAAAGTAGCAAATCACCTGGACCAGATGGTATACGTCCAAGGGTGTTAAAAGAACTGAAATATGAAATTGAAGACCTGCTATTAGTAATCTGTGAAGTATCATTAAAATCATGTGTATTACCTGAAGAATGGAGGATGGCCAATGTAACGCCAATTTTTAAAAAGGGTTCCAGGGCTCATCCAGGAAACTACAGACTGGTGAGCCTGACGTCAGTACTGGGAAAAATGGTAGAAACCATTATAAAGAACAAAATTACTGAACATGTAGATAGACATGGCTTAATGGGAGACAGCCAACATGACTTTAGACAAGGAAGAACTTGTCTTACTAATCTGTTATGTTCTTTTTGAAGGTGTGAATAAACAGGGAGACAAAGGTGAATCGGTTGATATAGTGTATCTGGACTTTCAGAAAGTGTTTGACATGGTTCCCCATCAGAGACTTTTGGCAAAACTAAAAAATCATGGGATAGGAGGCAGTGTACTATTGTGGATCAGGAACCGGTTAAAAGATTGAAAGCAGAGGGTAGGGCTAAATGGCCAATTTTCCCAATGGAGAAAGGTGAATAGTGGAGTACTTCAGGGATCTGTGCTGGGTCTGCTGCTTTATAACATATTCATAAATGACCTGGAAATAGGAACAACGAGTGAGGTTATCAAATTTTCAGATGACACGAAACTATTCAAAGTTGTTAAAACCCATGAAGATTGTGGAAAATTGCAAGAGGATTTTGATAAATTGGAAGACTGGGCATCCCAATGGCAGATGAAATTTAATGTGCACAAGTGCAAAGTTATGCACCTAGGAAAGAAAAACTGAAACTATGGTTACACGATGCAAGGAACCACCACCCAAGTAAAATATTTAGGCGTCATCATGGATAACATGTTAAAACTCTTCACCCAGTGTGCAGCAGTGGCCAATAGAGCAAATGGAATGGAATGGAAAATAAAACCAAAGATATGATAATGCCTCTGTATTGTTCCATGGTGTGAGCGCACCTTGAATATTGTGTGCAATTCTGGTTGCCATATCTTAGAAAGGATATAGTGTTATTAGAAAAGGTACAGAGAAGAGCCACCAAAATGGCAAAGGGGATGGAAGGATACCCCTATGAAGAGAGGCTAAAAACCTGAAAGGGGATGGCTGAGGGGAGATAAGATAGAGGTCTATAAATTAATGAATGGAGTGGAACGGGTAAATGTAGATTGTTTGTCATCAGAATATAGAAAGACTAGGAGACATGCAATGAAGCTACAGGGTAGCCTTATTAAGACTAATAAAAGAAAATATTTTTTCTCTCAATGTGTAATCAAACTCTGGAATTTGTTACCGGATGATGTAGTAAAGGCTGTTAGTATAGCTGGGTTTAAAAAAGGTTTGGACAATTTCCTCGAGGAAAGAGCCATAAACCATTATTAAAAGGGACCTGGGATATCACTGCTTGACCCAATAGAAGCATTATGGAACCTGTGTTTTTTGGGGAAACTGCTAGGTACTTATTACCTAGATTGGCCACTGTTGGGAACAGGATACTGGGTTTGATGGACCTTGGTCTGACCCAGTATAGCATATCTTATGTTCTTATGTTCATCAGATAGTATCACCTCGGTTCTTTCTTTTTTACAGTGAATATCATTTCCTCACCTTCTTTGGATTTCTGGACGCCAAATGCATTACTATGCTTCTTGGTTTGCTTTGAATTTTAGTTTCCAAGCATTTGACCTCTACTCAAGCTTCTTTAGATCACTTTTTATTGTGTTCACTCTTCAGGAATGTATATTGCAGATTTTTGAGTCAACCAGAAAATTCTACATTTTTCTTTCTAACCTCTCTTTGTCATCATACACGAAGATGTGGAACAGAACTGGCCTCAGGACCAATCCCTGATAGACTCCACTAATCCACAATCTCTCCTTATAATGACTGCCATTTACTTCTACCCTGTGTGGTTTATTACTCAACCACTTTCTTATCAATCCTTTGACCTTGGAACCCTGCCCCTGGCTGCTTAATTTATTCATGAGTCTCACTGTAAGACAAAATCAAAAGCTTTGCTGAAATTCACATAGCATGCTGTACATCATTGATTCAATTCTCCAGTCACCCAATCAAAGAAATTAATCAGATGTATTTGGCATGATCTGCTTCTAGTAGAGCCATGTTGCCTTGGATCCTGCAGCCTATGGGACTGTAGAGAGTAAGCTATTCTTTCTTTCAGACATTTAATTTAGTTAAAAAATGTGCATTCTGCTTTTACATTAGAAATTTTAAGTTCAAATACGGATCACATACACACTTGCAAGAAAATAAATACAAGGCGTCTATCTACTAAAGTGTGTTAAGCAGTTAGCGTGGATTTAGCAATGACCTGTGGTAGTGCCTACCTTATCTTAAAAAATAGCCACTGTAATAAAAATCTTAAGCTAACAGCTTAGCACATTGTGACGTGGGAACTGGGTAGATTATAGGTGTTAAATGCACAGTCGGCATGCAGTCCTTTACTGCATACTAACTACCAAGAGTGCAGATAGCACAGGTGCATTCAATACATCTTCAAGAGGAGGCATTAAGTGTAATTGTGCTAATGGTATGCCTTACCACATCACTGAAATAAAACAAAATAAACAAACCCTAATAGCCCCCCCATCAACATCTTCGAACCCTCTGAGCAACATCTATGATCCCCTTCAGCAGAATCACTCTTTTTTTTCACCTTTTGGATATCTTTGACCAGATTTCTATTGGTTTCCTTACCTGACTTGAAGATCTCTGGACTACACTAATATAGATGGAAATGCCTTTGTTTCTTTCCAAGATAGCCTACAGTGTCATTTTCTCATTTAAGAACATAGGAACATAAGAAATAGCATACTGGGTAAGGTCCATCATGCCCAGAATCCTGTTTCCAACAGTGGCCAATCCAGGTCACAAGTACCCATTCCCATTGCTTTGATACTATGAGTGAAGTTTTAGCAATGGTGCTGCTGAACTTTGAACCCAGATATTCAATGTCGGGCCCATATTCGGCTATTAGCATTGAATATCTGGGTTAGCTTCAGCAGCTAAAGTTAGGCCAGCCTTTTTGATGTATAACTTTTGCCACTGAGGGATAATTGGATGGCAGCTGAATATCGTGGTTATTTGGTTATCACAGTTGCCGTTTCCGATCCGCCCTCAAAATACCCAATGCTAGCCAGTTAGCATCAGGGCGTTTAGTGGTGGCACCCATGGATATTCAGAGGCACTAACCGCATTACACCACTGAATATCCCAATCAGCATGATTAACGTGTTAGCAGGTCTGCTAGCCTCATTGATCACAGAAAATCCCCCTATATATGCAGAGATAGTGTTCCCCTATTTCTACCATCTCTATTCGTCATTAAGAGAATATATATCAAAATAGTACTGTCACATTCACTGTTATTAGTAGTATTTAGCTCACACCTGATCAAGGTGAGTTACATTCAGGTACAGTATGCATTTCCCTGTCCCCAAAGGGCTCATAGTCTAAGTTGGTACTTGAGGCAATAGAGGTTTAAGGGACTTGCCTAAGGCCACAAGGAGTGCCAGTGTGATTTGAGCCCTGGCCTTTCTGGTGCTGTTCTAACAAGTAGGCCACTCTTCTACTTCACTCAGAGAACTGTATTTTAATGATAGCAACAATATACCCATCATTTTGGCTAGTAGATCTGGATTTTTAGGGGGCCAATATTCAAAGCCTTAGACGGCCAGCCAATGGGCAGCTGACTGGCTAATGGTGCTCACCACAATAATTAGCAGCACTATCTGAACAGTGCCACTGATTATCTCCAAAGACCAGCCTAGCACTATCCATGTGTAAGGGGACATCTGTGGGCAGAGCAAGCATGGAATTGGCAGCAGGACCATACCTAGGGTTGTGCGTGCAGTGCGACCGCAAAGGGCGCAAGTACAGAAGGGGCAACAATATCATTCCTGGGCTTCCAGGAAGCTCAGAAAGAGTGAGTTATGGGCATGACTGGGTGGACATTACTAGGCACCAGATCCGTTAGTTGTGCAGGGTGCATTTCTAGCTTGGTACACTCCTGGTTGCTATTAACCAGATAAATGGTGACTTTATCCAGTTAGTGGAATTTTCAGTTAGCACTTATCTGGCCGACCTAGGCCACATAAAAGGCTGTCCTAAGTTGGAAGACAGATAACGTGATGGCTGAAAATTGCCAATAACCACATAAGGTTGCCATTTATCTGGTTAACATTGCTCAGCCTGTGTATTCAGTTGCACCTCCTATTCCAATACTGCCGCTGAATATCCTATCATGGTGTTTGAATATCGGTCATTTTAAAATAAACCCCCTAATGTCTCTATTATGAGCATTTATACTCATAGCTCTACAGCAATTTATCCTTCACTATTGTATGCTCTGTATATCTTCCTCTTTTTTGGTCCTTTCCCCTAAGGGGAATACCTAAAGCCGAACATTTGAAGCTAAGCATTATTTTTCTTTGAGTTCGAAGTCTTGGTGGTGAAAATTTTCTACAAAAACAAAAAAATATATGCTAGATTGCCAGAACAGTCCTTGATGCTATTAGGCGCTAAAGTATGATATGGAATACATCATTTGTTAAAGCGCCGCTTAGTCTGAGACATTCTGGGCATACTTAGCATTTCCATTTATTGTTTAAAAAATAATTTTTCCTACCAGACATCTATGTACCACATTGGATGTAGGTTATTATAGAGCAATTAGTACTATAGAGTCTGTATATCTTCCTGCCTATTCTTATCTTCTATCTACACTCTACTGAAACGGCTCTTGCCAAAGTCTCCAGTGACTTGTTCCTGGTAAAATCCAAGGGCCTTTACTCTGTCCTCATCCTTCTTGACCTCTCTGCTGCTTTTGACACTGTTGACCACAACCTTCTCCTCGGTCCCCTGTCCTCACTTGGTTTTAGTGGCTTGGTACTATCCTGGTTCTCCTCCTATCTCTCCCATCGCTCTTTCAGTGATTGTTCTGGTGGCTCCTCCTCCTTTGCTACCCCACTCCCAGTTGGTGTACCCCAAGGATCTGTCTTTGGTCCGCTCCTTTTCTCTCATCTATACCCAGTCCCTTGGTGCGCTTATCTCTTCCCATGGCTTTCAGTACCATCGGTATGCTGATGACTCCCAGATTTACCTCTTTACACCTGAAATCTCTCTTGGCAATCCAGACCCGGATCTCTGCCTGCCTTTCTGACATTGCTGCCTAGATGTCTCACTGCCACTTGAAATTGAACATGGCCAAGACTGAACTTCTTATCTTTCCCCCTAAAACCTCCCCTCCTCTTCCTCCTTTCTCAGTCTCTGTGGATAACTCCTTCCTGTTTCCTCGGCCCGCAATCTGGGGGTTGTCTTTGACTCCTCTCTCTCTTTCTCCACACATATCCATCTCGTAGCTAAGACCTGCCATTTCTTTCTCTATAACATTAGCAAAATCCACCCTTTCCTCTCTGGACACACTACTAAAACGCTTATCCACTCCTTAATCGCCTCCCGTCTTGACTACTGTAACCTACTCCTTGCTGGTCTCCCTTTGAATCATCTCTCTCCCCTTCAATCTGTTCAACACTCTGCTGTGCGACTAATCTTCCGCCAGCCTCGTCATGCCATTATTAGTCCTCTTCTCAAGTCACTTCATTGGCTCCCTATCTGTTTCTGCATCCAATTCAAGCTTTTCCTGCTTACCTATAAATGCATTCACTCTGCAGCTCCTCAGTACCTTGCTTTTCTTATCTCTCCCTACAACCCCCCTCGGGAACTCCACTCTTTTAGCAAACTACTTCTATCTGTGCCCTTCTCTTCTACTGCTAACTCCAGACTTTGCTGCTTTCATCTTGCTGCACCTTACGCCTGGAACAAACTACCTGTGTCTGTACGCCAGGCACAACCTCTAACCCTCTTCAAATCCAAGTTGAAAACTCACGTCTTCGCTGCTGTTTTTGGATCTTGACTCACCTGATCTCCTTTTCTTTCCCCTTGTTTTTATCCCTGCCTACACCTTCTGTGTTTTGTCTTGACTAGATTGTAAGCTCTGATGAGCAGGGACTGTCTCTTTCATGTCTGTACAGCGCTGCGTACGACTGGTAGCACTATACAAATGCTCAGTAGTAGTAGTGTACTATCCTGTTGGTCAACCGTAGTCTAATGAAATCATTACTTTCATTATTTCTCCCATTGTAGCCTTCTCCTTTCAGAAATGACCGTCTAAATCAGTTACTGTGTGCTAAGCTGGGCACTTACTGTAAGGTAACTGAAACACATTATCTTATTATATTATATGGCCCCTTAGATACAGACACACAGGTCAACAAATCAGCGGCAGATGATACCTTGTGGGGATATTCAATGTGATTAATTCAGTTAGCAGACCTGCTAACCATGTTAATCACAGTCACTGGGCCTCTGAATATCCCCAGGTGCTGCTGCTGCATATCCCAAGGCCAGCTGACCCATATGGGAGTGTTTCATGGGTGGAGCTGTGGGGACACCCAGCGATAACCGGCCAGTGGCTCCATAACGCCACTGCCCGATTATTGGTAAGCAGCAAGTGTTAGGCATCAGAAAAGGTGGCCTAACTGTTGCTGCAGAAGCCAACTGGGCAGCAGTTGAATATCGCTGCTCCTGCCCATTTGACTTCCTGATTCTCCAGCTAACCTGGATATGCAATGCCGTTGACCAGCATTGAATATCCAGGTATTAGTTTCAGCGGCCACAGCTAGCAGCTGTAATCATGCTAATCGCCACCTAGAATATCCCTCCCCCTTTTTTAGACAAAATATTATACTAATTTTCAAGATTTCTCCCACTATAGTCATTTTAATGTTAGCAAACCTTTTCTTATTTTGGTTTGCCCTTACCACTCCTTCATTCCATGATAGCCATTTTATGTGTGCTTTTTTTCTCTCTTATACATTCAGTACAATCAACTGGGTGCCAGGCAAACAGTTTATTCCCCACAGCCCGACTCCCAATTTGGCCTCCCAGGGCCAGTGTCAGGCTTCGGGTAATGCTCTCTACCCCCTGCTGCCCTTTCCCGGCCCTGGGCCCGCTGATCCCTGACGTCCAGGAAAGTTATTCCACCTCAGAGGCGGAATGACGTCCGCGTTCATATCGCTGACCCCAGACATATAGGGCTGACATTAAAATCAGCCATGTATGTCCAGGGCCAGCCACCACCCACTGCCCACCCTAACACCATCCCAAATCCTCCCCTTTCCCACCCCTGTCTAGCTTCCCTATACAAGTGGGGAAGCTAGATGCCAGTGGGCAGGGGCACAAACAGTGGGGATGGGCATCCCATTGGAACGTCCATCCCTGCTATTCGTGACTCAGAATGAGCCTGATAGCAACTGCTGCTATATGGATAGGTATTTTTGACGTGCTATGGCTTTTAAATATCTGGTGCTCTGAAGATCAGCCTCATAATGTTTTGAGTGTCAGTCTGTGTATATGTGTTCACAAAACATACTTGATTAACTGCAATCAAATTAACAGCTTTTCTAATGCAGAACCAGGAGCTTGCGTAGACAGAGGGGTCATCAGGCAATCCATTATGGAATGAAATTGATGAGGGAGGCAGATTCAGGCCCAGTAGCAAGGTCCTTAATGAAACAACTTGTCATTACATAGGAGACATTTGGCACCAGAGAGGCACAAATTGATCTTTTCACTCTGACACAGAGGTTTAGTAAATTGCACAAAAATAGGACTCCTTCTGATTCATCATAGTACAGAGAAGAATTCTGTTTTCTGTACCACCTTTATTTAAGCGTGCAGGATGCCTTGGGAGCTTGATCTTTACTTGGCTTTGTTGATGCATTTGGAAATAACTTAAAAAGCAATTACTGAAATCTGAATCTATTTTAGCTGGATAGTCCTTTATTAAACTGTATTAACTAATAGGTATGTATACACCAAAGATTTCAGGCTCATTTTTGTTCATCAGTGTACACCCATTCGATTAGTCTTTTGGGAACCAAAGTGTTTCTGCATTTGTCCCATTTGTCCCCAGTAAAGTCCATGGGCAAAGAGTATCTATATTTGCAGGATGATTAGCAGAAACCACCATCAGAAGGACAAAGTGGTACAACAGCACTTCCTCAAGTTAGAGGAAGACAGCAAAGCAGCACCACAGTTGATCAAAACACACCAAGACATTTTGAAAGGAATAAAAGGGCAATGGGAACAGCATAGCACCCAGATTGGTTGCAAGGCTCTAAACTATGCCAGAAGGTCTAGCACCGCAAGTACGTCAGTTGCAAGGTCTTAAACATGCCAAAGGGAACAGTACAGCAGTCAGACTGGCTGTAAGCAGGGTCAGCGCAAGGCCTTTAGGCATCCTAGGTGAAACTTCAGTCTGGTGCCCCCCTCCGTCACAAATGGCTTTTAGACCCCCTAATACCCCCTAAAGATTTTGATTATTAAACTCAATTATGATCATGTTAACACATCCCTCCCAGAACAATTCTATAAACATGCACATTTGGACATCACACTTTTAAATATTAAACTCTACTTTTTAAATAATGAAGCAGATTTCAAAAAGCCACTTACAAGGGGTAAATGAGCTATTTGCATATTGTCCATTTTATTTATTTTTTTATTTACATTCTCTTATATACTGCGTTATTCTGCATCAGTGCGGTTTACATTGAACAAACTGAAATTACATTGAACAGGGCATTATAACTTGGAGATAACTATTTTACAGGGAACATGGGCTATGGAGGGTTAAGTGGCTTGCCCAAGACCGCAAGGAGCACCTGTGGGACTAGAAACCCCAGTCCTTCCGGCCCAAGGTTGCTGTCCTTTAGTGGGATTTGAACCCCCGACCTTCTGGCCTGAAGCACCTTGCCCCCACCACTAGGCCACTCCTCCACTCATTTTGTCTGCAGGTAAAAAATACACAGTGATGACGCCTTGCGTTTGTGTGGCTACCAGGGTCCATTGCTTTGTTTTGACTGTAGCTGCTTTATGCTGCCCCCTTCCCCCCAAAGTTTCTACCCTTAGGTGACTGTCTAGTTTGTCTAGTGGTTGTGCCAGTTTCAGCTGTGAGATCTCTCCTTAGGTGTTTTCAGGCAATACAACAGCAGAAGAGGTAGCATGAGCCCAGACTGCAGGAGTGGGATGAGTTCAACTAAGCTGTATGCCCGAAAGTTAAGAGTCCTGGCACAGAGGACTTTATTCCTAGCCTAGCAACCTTAAGTATATAGGAAGATCTCTCCTGGGATGGAAGAAGCATTCATGGACTGCTTAGATGACATGCTGAGGGATTTAATTAAGAATCAGAAGATGCATCACTGCGAAAATCTTAAAAGCAGTGAGACTGGGGCTGTAGCACTATCAGGCTGGCCAGATGAGTGTCCTCTTCCTCTGTTAATGCTCCATGCCCATCGCTCCTGATAGAAATACCATTCTTCAGTCAAGGTTATATACTGTGGTGAGGAATGCCCTCCAGAAGAGATGGAGATAGGGGAAAATCCTGGTAGAAGTAATGAAACAGCACTAGCACACAGGATTTCCAATGCAGAGTTGAAAAAAAACACAGCTCTCTGCTGAGCACAGGACACACCCCAGCTCAGGGGATGAGACAGGCTTCTGCACTGATTGGGCACGCTCGGGGGAAGGTCAGGGCGTGCCGGGAAATGAAGCCCTTTTAAACCCCCAAGCAGAGAGGGAAGAGGAGAGGAGGAAAAGAGAAAAGGAGGAAAGAGAAAAAGAGGTAAAAAGGAAGGAGAAAAACGCTAGAACCCTGGAGCAAGGCAGAACTTTGGAGCAGTAAACCTTGGAGCCAAGCACACTCTGAGAAAGAACCTTACTACAAGGTAGAGCCTGGGTGTGGGAAGGCTAGCAAATTCAGCACATGGAAAGAAGGTATCTGGTCTGGTAGCAAACAAGCCTACAGAAGCAAGGAAGTGAAGCAGGAAAAAAGCTTTTCAAAGAGAAATTCACAAAGCAGAGGAAATAGCAGTAAGGCTGCTGAGTTTTTGAACCAGAGAGACTTCTGGAGGAAAGGTGCCAGTTCTTACTCAAACCCTGCTAAAGGAAAAGCTGACTTTTCTACTTTTAATGCTTTACTAGAGAAACCTTTTATTTGTGCTAACCTTCACAAGGTAAACCCAGCTGCAGAAGCTGATAGCAAGTGGGGGAAGGGTGTTACCCTTACCAAAGACTTTCACACGGATAAAGAGCACTTACAGGCTGAATTGCTTTTAAAACAGTTTCAAGAGTTTCTGGAACTGAGGTCAGGGAAGCTTAGCAGGCCTGACAGAGACAGTGATAGCCTTAGCTCTGATGAATGCATGCAAGTGGATAATTACCTGCCTGCCTTAGAAGGGGACCCTTCTCCAATGGATTGCTCAATCTGCCTCAAAGAGGACAGCGATGTAAGAAACCCTTGAACACTGTATGAAAAGAATACAGGGAGTTTGCTGTACTTGCTGCCAAGCTAAAAGGTTTACAAATTGTTTTAATTTGTTGTTTGAGAAGCCACGCTGTGGAAGGAACAGCTGTTTGTTTGGTGCTGCAATAATTCTGAAAGACCACATGAGGCACTGCTGAGTTAAAGCTGCTGTGATTGTGAAGAGCCAAGTAGAAGCTAACTTAATTTTGGTTGTACTTCCTATGTTCCTGGTTTCAGCTATTTGGGTTGAAGTTGCACCTTTTGCGTTATGTACCATTGAATTTTGATGCGCTGGAAAATATCCCCACAACAATAAATTTCTTGCAGCCTTAACATTCGTGTCACGACTACAATTTAATCCTGAAGGAAATACAAGCACACTACAAGTCCCAGAATTCCCAGGGACCAGTACAAGCTTTATTCCTCAGGAACATTATAAGGCCACTCCTGCCTGTAAGCTCTCGGGCCCGGGCAGGAGCGTCGCAATACTACTACTACTACTATTACTACTACTATTGAATATTAGCATAGCGCTACAATATTTATGCAGCGCTGCACAGACACATGTAAAAGATGGGCCCTGCCCATAAGAACTTACAATCTAGTCAAGAAAGACAACACAGTAGCTGTAGACATGGGATACATCTAGAGGAATGGTAAGGAAACACAAAGGAAATCAGGTGAGTCAAGATCTAAAAGTGGCATCAAAGAGATGAGTTTTCAGCATGGATTTTAAAAGGGTTAGAGAAGGTGCCTGATGTACAGACTCAGGTAGTTTGTTCCAATTATAAGGAACAGCAAGGTGAAAGAAGCAAAGTCTAGAGTTAGCAATAGAAGAGAAGGGCACAGATAGAAGCGATTTGCCAGAAGAGTGGAGATCTCAAGGAGAGGTGTAGAGGGAGATAAGAGAGGAAAGGTAGTGAGAAGCTGCAGAGTGAATGCACTTATACGTCATCAGGAGAAATTTGAACTGGATGCAGAAATGGATAGGGAACCAATGAAGTGACTAGAAAAGGAGGGTTATATGAGCATGACGAAGCTGGAAGAAGATTAGCCGTGCAGCAGAGTGTTGAACAGATTGAAGGGGAGAACGATGATTCAGGGGAAGACCAGCAAGGAGTAGGTTACAATAGACTAGACAGGAGGAGACTAAGGAGTAGTGTGTTCAGAGAGGAATAGACCAATTTTGTTGATATTATAGAGAAAGAAATGGCAGGCTTTAGCTATCAGTTGGATGTGTGTGGAGAAGGAGAGAGAGGAGTCAAAGACGATCCTGAGGTTGTGAGCTGAGGAAACAGGGAGGAGTAGAGAGTTATCCGCAGAGACTGAGAAAGGTGGAAGGGGAAAGGAGGGTTTAGAGGGAAAAATAAAAAGCTTGGTTTTGGCCATGTTCATTTTTAAGTGGCAGTGAAAGTAGCAGCAATGTCAGAAAGGCAGGCAGAGATCTCAGCCCGGATTGCTGGAGAGATTTCAGCTGTAGAGCGGTAGATCTGGGAGTCATCAGCATAAAGATGGTACTGAAAACCATGGGAAGAGATGAGTGCACCAAGGGACTGGGTTTAGAGAGAGAAAAGGAGTGGACCCAAGACAGATCCTTGGAGTACACCAACTGCAATCAGGATAGCAGTAAAGGTGGATCCACCAGAACAAACACTGAAAGAGTGATGGGATAGATAAGAGAACCAGGACAGCACAGAGCCACTAAAACCAAGCAAGGACGAGGTATCGAGAAGAAGGTTGTGGTCAACAGTGTCAAAAACAGCAGAAAGGTCAAGAAGGATGAGGACTGAGTAAAGGCCCTTGGATTTAGCCAGGAACAGGCCACTGGAGACTTTAGCAAGATCCATTTCAGTAGAATGTAAAGGATGAAAGCCAGATTGTAAAAGATCCAGGAGGACTTGAGAGGAAAGAAAGTCGAGGCCACAGTGGTGAACCACACATTCAAGTAGTTTGGAAATGAAGGGGAGGAGGGTGATGGGTCGACAGAAGCACAGGTAGGGTCTAGTGAAGGTTTTTTGAGGAGAAGTGCGACCACTGAACTGCAGGGATATTTGCAGTGGAGAGTGATAGGTTGAGAAGTTGAGAGATAGAAGGGACAACAGTGGAGGAGATGGAGCTTAGGAGGTGGATGGGAACAGGATCAGAGGAGCAGATAGTGAGTTTGGAAGAGAAAAGGTGTGTGGTTTCCCCCTCAGAGATCATAGAAAAGGAAGAGAGGGTAGCAGAGGTGGGGGAGGGGATTTAGGAATGAAGAGGGGGACGAGGGGAAGTAGCTGACCTTGTGGGAAATTGGAGTGTGATCTTGTGGATTTTATCATGGAAATAGTCAGCCAGAGTTTGGGCAGAAAGGGAAGGAGGGGGCAGAGGCAAGAGTGAAAGTTATAAAGCGACAGCGAGGGTCAGAGGCAAAAGAGTTAGTCAGATGGACATAATAGTCTTGTTTGGCAAGTGCTATGTCTGGCTGGAAAGAGACAAGCATGAATTTGAAGTGTAGAAAGACTGCAAGGGTACAGGATTTGAGCCAAGAGTGCTCAGCTGAATGGGCAGAGGAACATAGATAGCGGGTAGGAGAAGGCAGCCAGGGTTGGGGTACAGTATGCCTCACAGGATGTGGCATGGGCGGAGCAAGAACATCCAGAGCAGAGGCGAGTGAAGCATTATAGGAAGCTACTGCCTCATCAAAAGACTCAGATGAGATAGTGGAGGAAAGAGGAGATGAGACAGTGGAGGAGAGAGCCAATAGTTCAATAGCATGAAGATTTCTAAAGAGGTTGGAAGAGACAGGGCAAGTTTGAGGTGGTGGGTGATGAAGAGTGAAGCTTAGCAGGTGATGGTCTGATTAGGGAAGAACTGAGGTACAGAGGTTTGTGGGCAAGCAATTAGAGATGAATACAAGGTTGAAGCAGTGGTCATGCTGGTGAATGGGGACAGTAGAGCAAAGCTGGAGGTACAATGAGGATGTAAGGAAAAGGAGCTTTAAAGCATAAGAATCAGAGGGTTTAACATGAAGGTTAAAGTCCCCAAGAATAAGGGACGGGAAAGATGAATCCAGAAAGAAGGAAAGCCACGGAGTCAAAGTCAGTGAGAAAGGTAAAGGTAACAGCTAACTGGAGAGGTAGTGGAGTAAAAAGATGGATGGAGTGAACTTCAAAGGAGGGAAAGGAGTGAGGCTGAGGCAGCAGGAGGGGTTGAAATTGGCAGGAAGGGCAAGGCGTGTGGGAGAACTGATAGTCGCCATGACAGAGAGCAATGAATGATGCTGAGTCATTTGGAAGGAGCCAGGTCTCAGTTAGAGCAAGAAGATGGAGAGCATTAGAGATAGAGGTCATGAGTAAAGGCAAGTTTATCTGAGTTGGACTGCGCGTTCCACAAGGCACATGAGAAAGGGAGAGAGGAAGGGTAAAGGAGAGGGATATGAATAAGATTTGAGCTGTTGCATGAAGATCTGGGAGAGTGTTCAAAGTCTAAGGGGGCCAGGATTGAGGTTGATATCACCCAAAGAGAGAAGGAGAATAAGAGTTGGGGCAGAGAGGAAACAGTATGGCTGTAACAAGGTGAGGTTGTTTTAGAGAGAGAGGAGATGGCTGAATGAGAGGTTGAAAGTGATGAAGCCCAAGAGTTGATGATAGGGTAGAGGATAAGATGGTGGGGGAAGTGAGGATGGTAAAAAGGAAATAAGGAGGGAGAGCTTGAATGTGTTGGTAGGAAGGGAGACAATTAGGGAGTAGGAGGAGAAAGTGATGAGGAGCCATAAAAGAGAGAGCTGGAGAGGAGAACAGAAGAAATAAGGATTGATGGGAGAGAGATCACAGGGGAGTAGGTGCACCTGTAAATAATTGTGGTAATGATCACAGGACGGCAATAAGAGACTGAATGCCGAGGGGTGGGAGATATAAAAGTTATGAGGATATGCAAAGACAGGTGCAAATGGAGAAAACTGAACATACGTACAGATAAATAAATAGCACATTAACAATGATAAAATAAATATCCCAGGCTGGCAGGTAAATGTGCCCACAATGGCAGCAAAACAGGTAAGCAGCTTCTCGGTGCTGAGGCAGAGAGAAATAAGCACACATGGGAAACAAAACAGGAAGAGAGGATTAAGCAAAGCCACAGGAAGGGAAGAGAGGGGAGTGGAAGGGAGGGGTTGGTCACTTACTGAGAGTAAAGCAAGGGACAGGAAAATAGAAACTGCTGGATAAAACACTAGAACAGAGAAGAAATAGTTAATGGATTAAATGTTAATTTACCCTCAACAGACAGAGACTAGAAAGTTGCAAAATTTTATGAGGATATGTACAGACAGGTACTGTACAAATGGAAAAAACTGAACAGACATACAGATAAATAAATAGCATACTAACAATGATAAAATAAATAGATCAATAGAGACACAGGGCTCACAGACTGGCAGGTAAATGTGCCCACACTGGCAGCAAAGCAGGTAAGCTTCTTCTTGGTGCTGAGGCAGAAAGAAATCAGCACTTGTGGGAAACAAAACGGAAAGGAGGATTAAGCTCATGACTAAAGTGGAGGGAAGGGAGCACCAGAGGTTCACTTGGACGCAATTGTGAGGTAGTGATGGTGGTGGTGGCAATGATGCAGCAAGAAAAATAGGCATGCCAGCAAGCCGTACTGATATCATGAGCACTACCGTGTCACTTACACTCTCCAACTCCCTCTCTGACTTTACATGCCCATGGCCCATGAGCCCCAACCCAGGACAATCTTTGGTGACCGAAGCCCTAGATAAAGTTGGGCTCTGACAAGAATTTCAGTGATATGCTACTTTGCAAAGCCCATCGAGGCCATGCAAACAGATCCCTGGGCATACTGGGCACACAAGCCCGCAGTCTGGTCAGACCTGGCCAAGATTGCACAGCATTTCCTGTCCTGCCCTCCAGCTTGTGTGCCCAGTGAATGTATATTCTCCATGACAGAGGATATTGTGGCTCCCCATCATTCCTGCCCAGGACTTTACTTGGTGGAAATGTTAGTGTTTCTGAAGACAAACTTCCTTTTGCTTGGTTTCAATTTTCATGTTATTTCTGTCATGACCTGTCCCTTTGTTGCCCGCCATTACTGCTCTCGAGAACTGAACCACAGCCATATTGCAGCAGTTGCAAATTCTGCTCCTGCCTGCATAGTCACTCTATGGCCAATTATCAAATTTCCAATAGGCTTATGCCCACATGGAAAAATTCAAAAAAAGAAAAAAAAAGAAAGAAACCCACAAAAAAAGAAAACGGCTTTTCTCTTTCCTCTCTGTCACGGCTTCCTGTATTACTCTTTGGGAAGTTGTCTTATGGCCTGCCTTGCTGCTGCCCTCCCCCCCCCCCCCCCCACTAACTTGAGTGCCACCCTTCTAGATGCATGGCTATGTGGCCAGTGTGCTTTGAATTTTCTGGGGCTCTTCTCATCTTCCTAATGTTTTGCATCTTTGTGGATGTCTTTGGCTTTGGGTGTTCTGCTATCTGCTCTAGCATACAGTTCCTTAGAATCTGAATCCAGGAGCAACTGACACTCGTGTGGTTGGGGGAAGTTATCAGGCTACTACCATTGATCAGTCTTGAATTCTCTCTCTAAAGTTCTTTTCAAATTTCTATTACTGCACTTATTTGGAGATTCTAGTAGGGGAGCACAGCTACTGTTATTTCTCACTGAGCTGATTTTTCTCTGCCTCAGCACCAAGAAGCTACTTACCTGCTTTGCTGCCTGTTTGCTGCCAGCCTGTGAGCCCTGTGTGTCTATTGATATATTTATTTTATCATTGTTAGTGTGCTAAATATTTATCTGAACGTTTGTTCAGTTTTCTTCATTTGTACCTGTCTCTGCATACCCTCATAACCTTTTGCAACTTTCTAGTCTCTTGTCTGCTGAGGGCAAACAAACTAACATTTAATCAGTTACCTATTTCTTCTCTGTTCTGAAGTTTTATCCCCCTGAGTCTTTGTCTTTTCCTTTCGGTAACTGAATTGCACTGAAAAGCAATAGTTCCTTTCAGAACAGGATGTTCTGTTGCCGTGCAAAAACTGCTACCACATGTTAATTCATGTAGTAACTACTTACCGTACTTAAGTAAACAGGGCCCTTAGAAAGCAGTTGATTCCAAGAGCTTACATAGAGCTTATTAGACTGCCTAGATGTACTACAGGCTTTGTTTTAGTTTAGTCCAAAATTATTAGGAATATGCACAAGAGAATTTTTCAGTCTGCTTTTGGTTCAGTTGGTCTTTTTGCCAATTTTCAGAATTTTTGGGATCACTTCAATAACATTTTTAATAGGCATTACAACTTTTTAAAATGTGCTTGACTTAATGCTCATTAAATATATGTTAATATGCATTAGATTGACAGCATGCATAACCATTTTTAAAGTGTGCAAACAGATCTATGGTACACAATCAAACACACATCTCTAAAATTAAAATTTATGGTGTGTCTACAAGAAAGCAACATGATAATAATTCACCTTTAAAGGAGAAAAGGTTTTGAAAGCTTGCTAGTTAATTCTGGTCAAAATGAGCTATATCTTTGAAACAGTAAAGTTATGACTGAAAGAAGAAAGATGTCCTGCAACTGTCTGGGAATTTTAAACCTTATCGCTCTCTTTTTTTGTGTTTTTGACTCCCTATATATGCAAAATGCTTTCTATTCTTCTTACAGAAATTAAAACAGTCAATCAATACAGTCCAGTTTCTGAATTTTCTACAGTGAAAGAAACAGAAGGCATTTCTTACATTCTAATACTTATGGCAAAACATAATTCAACAACTGTTTGCTATGAACTGAGGCACTAAAGTCCACTATCACTTAAAAAGCACATTAAGTAGTTAATATCATAAAGGATTTTTCAAGCATAGAGGTCTTTTTATACTCATAAAAAGGCTTTGATAAAATTACTCCAGGGGTTACACTCATAAAAGTACACAAAGTAACAAGAAAATGTGTACTTAAAAGCAACCGATGTATAGGGCAAAGTTAGCGTGGAACAGGGGTGGATTTGCAATTTATGTACATATTTTATAAAATCCATGCATACATGTTTACTTTATGTGATATCATAATTGTCCATGACTTCAATCTAGCCACGCTATCTGCTGCTTAACCTCTAGTATTATATAATGACACATAGGTGTCTATGGGGGTAATTTAAAAGCCTTAAGGGTATGTTTACTAATCCGTCCTAATGTTACCGGCACTAGTTGCAGCGTTAATGTGAGGAATGCCATATAAGGAAGTGGGGTACCGGCGTTGAAGTGGCAATGGCCGATTAACGCGCGATAGAGGGCACCTTGGCTCGTTAATGCGCAGTAACCTTAATTTCATGTCAGCGCTGTGTTAAACGCTATAGAGCTGTAGCCCACTGGTTAATACAATGACTGCTGAGCCAGAGGTCATGGGTTTGATCCCTCAGAGGTCCTATCTAATAAGGTTGTTCAAGGCAATCTCTTTTCTTGCCTGTAACACTCAGACACATCTCTACAATCTGTGCTGTCAGCAAAAACACCCTCACCTTAGTGCCGTAACTTAAGGCGCCCCATAGGGCACCGTATAAAGTGCCCTATCCACCAAGGCACCTTATAATGTGCCCTATAGGGCGCCTTATACAGCGCCTTGGTAGACAGGGCACTTTATAATGTGCCCTATAGGTCACTTTATAGGGCGCCTTATACAGCACCCTGGCTGACAAGGCACATTATAATGTGCCCTTTAGGTTACGGCACTGAGGTGTGGGTGTTTTTGGCTGGCAACACAGATTGTAGAGATGTGTCTGACTGTTACAGGCATTAAAAGGATATGCCTTGGACAGCCTTATTAAATAACACCACTGCAGGATTGAACTCATGACCTCTGCCTTGGCAGTCATTGTATTAACCAGTGGGCTACACCTCTATAGCTTTTATCACAGTGCTGGCTGGCTACAGAAAGACTGTAGGTCACTGCACAAACTGTTGTGGTTACCGAGATAGGGTAAACCCACTTGTACCCATGATGCACTGCACATGCAGAACAGCAGTCTACATCTGATCACAGGATGGAGTATACGTCTCCACAGCACCTCAGCCAGGTAGTGGGAACTGACCATGTGTGTTACTGGCACAGAGTAGCTACAGACCGTGACATTGTGTGGGTCCTGTGCTCACCCTGAGGGTGAGGTGGGTCACCCAGCACCAGGTCCGCAGTACCCGGGCTGGCTGAGATAGCTTTTGCTGCAGGTCCCCGTCAGTGCCAGTGTGTGGTAGGTATTCCTTGCAGACACACCTAGGCTACACCTGTGTCCATCTGCATTCCCCAGTGCACACAGAATAGTGTATATCCAGTGTGGTTGCCATGGTCACATGTTGTAAGAGCAGGGATGTGTCTGGACTCACATGTGGATTATGTAGCACCACGTATCATACTCTCTGGGTCAACATGGTGGACAGGATCTGCCCCCAACAGACCCACACACTACATCTTTATGATGGAGGCAGTAGAGGGACATGATAAAAGGCTGTGGGACTAGCAACCCCAGTCCAGTTGGTGAATGAACATCATCCATGGCAGGTGATGCAGAACTGTACTTATCACATAGGGCACTGGCAGTAGGCCTGGCACAGCTGAGCTGCCCCCCACCACAATCTGGCATTCACCAGCAGAGGGCACAGTCAGTCTGCACCCTGCAAGGTGTTCCAGCCATACACATACTAAGAGCAGACAGTCTGCTAGCCAATACATGTTCCCAGAGGAACTATGTGCACCAAGATGTGGGATGTAAGCACAAACACCAAGCAGGTAGGTCAGTGATTGCATCCCAGAAAAAGGATCTCAAAGATATCACTGGAGAGAAACACTGTATAGCACTATGTGGGAACCTAGACAGGCCATGGTCACTGATCAGTCAGAGTGAGAGAGACCTCCCAGCATGACATGCGGTGGCCACCCTGTCCGTGCAGGTGGTGGTCGGCCACTACAATATCCCAGTCATTGCCTTATCCCTGTGCAGATGCATCCTGCCCAGACCGCCCTGTCTAACCCATACCCACAATACCTTGCTCCTCATTATGCACATTGGCAAGCTAAAACTGGAATCTGTGCAAGCATTGTGAGCTCTGTAAGGTGTAGGCAGCCACAAAACACTGGATAGACATACACACACTCCCACACCTGTTTCAGCATTGTGCAAAGATAGAAGTGGTTGGCAATCCTGGCCACCACACCAGTCCTGGGCACAGTGCAGGCATTGCTAAGGTACTCAATACTGTTAGGGTCACTCTCTGGGGTGGTAAACACTGTCAGAGTACAGAAAAGAGGAAACACACTCCACATATTTCAGAAAGGTTGCTATGATGAATCTCTGTTAACAAATTGTGCTTAATTTAGGATCTGTTATCTGAAATTAATCATAGCAACCTTTTGATATGTATGGAGCATGTTTCCATGTTTATGACGGCATTGCTAAGGTATGCAGGTGCTAGTATTGGAAGATGCTGCTCCGTGCAGGGCCCAACAGCCTGACCCTCCATGGGGCTTTGGATAATGGAGCTTGTGGGTGTGGGTGTTTGTGCCCCTGTTGGCTGATGCTCTAGGGCAGAGGATCCCAACTCCGGTCCTGGGGGGCCAAACACCATTCAGGTTTTCAGGCTGTCCCTACTGAATATGCATGAGATACATTTGCATACAATGGGGGCAGTGCATACAAATGCATCTCATGCATATTTATTATGGACATCATGAAAACCTGAATGGTGTTTGGCCCTCCAGGACTGCAGTTGGGAACCTCTGCTCTAGGGAGTGCACATGTTTATGGTGCATGTGCTCTGTAGGGTAAAATATAGGGACATGGTCTGCAGGGGCCACAGTTTTGAGTTAAACCTGTAACCTTCTGCCCCTGAACACACTGGCTGTGTGTACTGCACCAAACTGTTGCCACAGAGGCAGGTCATTCCCTGGGGATACCATGACTGTTCTTCAGACAGACCTTGTCTGTTGCACTGCACACCACCCACCTAAACAGGGCTTTGCCTTCGTCTGCTGTGAGCAGATGTCACTGCCTCCTCCACCACCAGCAGCCCTCCCCCACCATGCTAACATGCCCTTATACTGGTGGTACTAGTGGTGCGTAGTCCCAGGCCATCCATTGTGCTGTTAGGCGGCTGCCTATGGTGTGGGTCTGGGGTAGGGGTGCCTACATAGACATCCACCTTTCCCCCTGGCACAGCCTGCCAATATTATGTGCCCTTTGGGGTACCTGCTGCGTAATGTCCATTTGGGGCACTGTGGGACACACACTCGTGAACATGTTTGCCCTTGGCCAGTTGCTGTCTTGCTGATTTTCCATTTCTGCCTTCCTATGTGGCACTTAGGCATCTGCCTAGCCCACCCTGTGCCCCAGCTGCCCCACTGCATGTCCCGCCTGCAGCCCCCTGTACCCCATTTGCAGTCTCACCATAGTGCCCTTTCGTACTTTGGCACTATGCTGTTGCGCACATGTAGCACTACTATCACTTTTCTGGGTCTCCCTGCCTTTGCTGTACATTGCTGACTGAAATGGTTTCTCTCTCCTGCAATTGCGCCTCTAACGCGAGGTTTTCAATCACGGTAATGTTCTGCCCTACATTTCACAGCGTTAGTGTGCCTGGAGCCTCTCACCACCCACTCTATGCCCATTGACCCCTTCTCTCCACCCTCTGGAAAGACTTACTCCACCCTCTGTGTGCCTTAACGCCGCCGGAGACGTTATCACACCATTACGTCGCCACTGTGACTTTATCACTGTTTAGTAAACATACCCCTTAGTCACAATTTGGGTGTCTGAAAACATGCACACAAACATACAAATCACAAAGACGTTCACAGAGCTGTTTTACATATGGTTTTTAAAGACGTGTCCAGTGGGGGGATGGCCAAGTAGACAGGGGACGTGGAGGAGGCATGTCTGGGGCAGTGCAATGGACTTAGATGTCCCCACTGGATTTCAGAAATGTCAGCGACCCATGTTTAAATTTAGACTTGCTCCAGGCACAAATAGGCATTGGGAACATGCTCATTTTGGCAATAAAGCATCCAGAGAGTATAGAGAAGATTACACTTCACCATCCCCAGTATTCTCCACAATAACAATGATTGCATCAGTGGGATTCAAACCCATACTCTAACCATTAGGCTATTTCTGGAGGTCCCTGGTCTTGAATACTATTCTGATGACATCTATCTAGACACCCAACAGACATCTATTATCAGGCATATCCACATTTGCGAAATTGTGTCTGAACTTGGATGGGCCTGCTTTTTTTTTTCTCAAATGTTCTGGCTTGGGCATTCCAGATTGCACTTGGACATCATTTGTAAAATGCCTTTTTGTTTCTTTATAATATGCAAAAAACAAGCATCTACATAACTGTACAAATAGGGAGCCTCTGATTAAATTTATCCTCTAAAAGCTCATTAATGCATGAATTTTTGTTTTCACATGAAACTCCATAATATGTTAGTCAATACCAAACTAATAACACCTCAAGTGATAATTTTGGTCAAAACAAATATTTTGACTGCTATTTTGCACAATATTTCAGCGTCCCCATTTCGGGGACGCTATGCATGAAAGGGCGGGTAAAGTGGCTGTTATATAAAACAACTGCAAATAATGTCAAACAATTGCAAATAAACTTCCAAAACTTATTATAAATGAAATGTAATTAGTATTATGTAGAAATGATCTTTATGTATCAAAATTGTGTAGCCGGCCGCATCACATATGACAGTGGTGTGTGACATGTACAGGGGGCAGGATATGGAGAAGGGAATGGCCCAGAGTAGGCCATGGATGTGGCAGACTCAAGTCAAGTGGGTGGCCCAGATGTGTGGGTATGCCCAAGAAGGGATGTGGAGGGACCCATGGAAGGGTGGGTGGGCTGGAGGAGGGGGCCACATTCTGCCACAGACACCTGTCCTATGCATGGGGCCACCTGTGCGGCAGCCTTACCACCCCATGGTGACAGAAACAAGCCTGCAACTGCATCCGCAGAGCCCAATGGCTGACATGAAGCTAGATGGTGATGTGCTGGGGGGTACCATGGGTATGCAACACACCATGCACACATGTCCTGCCCCCCCCCCCCATGACAGCCGCCATGTGTGGGGCACTGGCATCGTGCAATGGGCAGGTGACACTGCACCCTTGGCATATCTCAGCAAAAATATTGGTGGGGTGGGCCTCGAGCCCCCGGGCCCAGAGGCAGTCCCCATACCAGCAGCCCAAGATGGAACACTGCTGTGACCAATGTCCCAGGCAGGTAGTGTGCATGATGCACAGAGGCATGGGCCAGCTACACATGGTGTGGACATGCACAGGCCCATGGCAGTAGCTGCACAGCCCCTCCCCAGGTGATGATATGTGCATTGAGTGCTATGGGCATATGGTTCAGGCAGTCATGCAAAGTAATGTACGAGGGTCATTTTTAAAGTAAGAACCGATTGCGCATAGTGTCCGCGCGATCTGTCAAGTGACGTCCGTTCAAGGTCAGCCACTCTTGGCCAGTCTCTCACTACGCCGCCATTACGTTTCACGTCTCTGCCAGTGTTGGTTGTATGGTTATACTGCTTCATTTGTCGCCATGTCAATCAGTAATCCCTCCGATTGTGAAGTGCGCTTGGTTATCCGTTTTTTAAATGCAAAACAAGTTTGTCCAGCTGAAATTCACCGGCAGCTTGTTGAAGTGTATGGGGAAGGTGTAATGAATGATGTTTAAGGAAGGAAGGACAAATGTTCATGATGAAGAATGATCTGGACGGCCTACTGTCATGACTGAAGACCTGACACAAGAAGTTGATGAGGAAATTCGCCAAAACAGGTGCTTCACTATAGACGAGCTGCATCAGACATTTCCACAAGTTTCAAGATCAGTAGTTTATCACATTGTTACTGACAAACTGCACTACAAAAAAATGTGTGCGAGATGGGTGCCGAAAATGCTGGATGAACTTGTTTTGCATTTATTTTATTTAATTATTTTATTTAACATTTTTTATATACCGCACTATTCATCATCAGTGCGGTTTACATTGAACAACAATATACCTGCCAATACATGACTGATCTAGGTTTACATATAACAGGGAAGATAAACTGGGTGTGAACTGGGGATAACTATCTACATAATTATACATGATTATATATACATTGAGTAGGTTACCTCAAGATTCGATATTTGACAGGAATACAGTGTTTTCACATTTTGATCCTTTGTTCTGGATTGCTGTTATGTGTAGGAGTTATCTGGGTGGGCGAGAGCCGGTTCTATTGTGTGTATGGTAGCCTGAAGTGCAAAGTGAATAAATAGTGCTTGATGGACTTTCTAAATTGGGTGATATCCCTGATTGATCTGATGTTTGGAGGTAGATTGTTCCAGCACTTGGGGGCATAGGACACAAAAGCTCTGTTAGTAGTTTGTTGTGTCCATTTTGTGGAGATACTAGGAGTAACTAGTGTGTTTTCTGCTACTAGTCTCCTGGGTCTGTTGTTTGGTGTCAGGGTGATGAGATTTGAGATCGATGCAGGAGATAATTTATTAATAGCCTTGAACGTGATGAGGAGGGTTTTGTATGTTATTCTGCAGTTTATCGGAAGCCAGTGCAGATCGATTAGTATTGGTGTTATATGATCTCTTATAGAAGCTCCAGATAAGATGCGGGCTGCCGCGTTCATCGCCAGTTGAAGTGGATTTAGTGTATTCTTGGGGAGGCCATGAAGGATGATATTCGCATAGTCAAAATGCGGTGTGACTATCGCTTGGAAGACTGTACGGAAGTCCTTTGTCTCCATCATTGGTTTCAGGTGTCGCAGTGTTTTTAGTTTGTAGTAAATTGACCTTACTGTGTTCTTTATGTGCTCTTTAAGATTGAGTTTTTGGTCGAGTATCACACCGAGGTACTTTATGGAGGCTTTGATTGGGAGTTCTGCATCTCTTACTATGAGGGTGGTTGGCGGAGAAAATTGCTTGTTTCTTGTGGCTATGAGTACTTCGGTTTTCTTGAAGTTATTCTCATGTTCTGATTGAGAAGCCAGTCGGTTATTGTGTTGAAACAGTTGATTAATGGAGAGTAGTCAGGGTTTGATATATTGATCGGTGTGAATATTAGCACATCATCCGCGTATAGTAGGCAGGATATACCAAAGTCTCTGGTGATTTGGCAGATTGGTTGCATGTATATATTAAAAAGCAACGCATTAAAACCGGATAACCGGATAACCGAGCGCACTTCACAATCGGAGGGATTACTGATTGACATAGCAACAAACGAAGCAGTATAACCATACAACCAACACTGGCAGAGACGTGAAACGTAATGGTGGCGTAGTGAGAGACTTGCCAAGAGTGACTGACCTTGAACGGACGTCACTTGACAGATCGCGTGGACACGATGCGCAATCGGTTCTTACTTTAAAAATGACCCTCGTATATGTTGGCTGCTATTCATTCATCATCATCCTCCAGCATTGAAATAACTTCATGTAATTTGTAATGCCTTGACATTGTAAAGTTGAAAAATGTGAAAAATCATAAACAGACAACACAAAAACACCAAATAGCACAGTTTGTGGAATAATTGCATACTGCACATGCTCTGTTACACTTAATTGCTCATATTATCGCTCATCGCAAGCGCCCTACCCATTCATGCATAGCGTCCCCATAACGGGGACGGCAGAAATATGTATCGTACTCAGAACGGAATCACTGTAAATTCTACATACAAATACATTTGATTAAAAACAATATACTAAACAAAAATCAAGCTTACTTGAGAGAATGACTGATTGCGTTCTTGTCGAAAAAAACACTACTTTTCAAGCGTACAATAAATTTAGCAAATTTTACTAAACTCTTACTCCAAGTTCTTTTATTGGTTCTGCAAGTGAACATATCACAGAACTTTTTGTAATGCATTCATTCTACATTTGTTCCTAATAAAATATTGCATGATTGAATTGTGTTATGCGTGGTTTAATATGACCTGAGGCATAAAATTTGAGCGTACCCATTTCGGGGACGTTATGCGTAACATTTGTAATAGGATTCCTATAAAATTTAAAAACCCACCTACTTTATTCCTGTTTTACAAAGGCAATATAAATGTGTATGTGCTTTTATAAAATAGGCTCCAAGAACTATCCCCTGTAGCATGCAAATGTTCTTGAGACACGTGCAACTATGTGCAGGCCTACGTGCAACTATGTGCAGGCCTACGTGTACTTCATAAAATAAGTGTATTGCTTGCAGCTCTGCCACAGTTTTGTTCAGCCATTGGCCTCAGAATGCTCACAGGTTGCTGTTGTTGGCATATACACTTATCTTTACCTTCACATCCTCGCACCCAAGGAATTAGAATCTATCTAGGCACATTAAAAAATAAAATAATCTTTAACCCTAAACAGCAATGACAGGCACTTTCACTTCTGCTATGACTCGTTCTATACCTTGCCTCTACATTGATGCTGAATTAATTTGATATCTGGATTTTAGATTTAATTACCTGCATTTTCAATCTGAGCTCAAGGAGAATTACAAGCAGGCACACAGATCATTTGAATGTCCAAGTAGACTGAAAATTAATTTATACCCGCAACATGCAGACAAGCACTATTAGACAAAGTTTAGCCTATGCAGAAATATGGCAAAAGCTCTAACAATGTTTGGAATGTTAAGCATAAATTAAGAAAAATATACCAGTTACATCGTACTTCATTGAAATTCTCACAGTAGGGACTGGTCTGGTAAAGGATTTTGTTTCTATTAGTGTGTCAGGTACTTGCTGAGGCTGTGGAGACTGCGCTCACAACCCGTGGTAGACTGGAATCTCAACCTTAGCTCAACAATGCCTCAGGGAGAGTAATTTGTAAGGATGGGCTAGATTTACATGTGTTTTAACTTGCATATTTCATGCCTGTTTTATAAAGTAAGGTATGTGTGTACTTTATAAAATGGGGTTGCAAGTGGTCAAAAATGTGCATTAAGGAAGGCATGAGCACTTACACCAACCCTATGGCTGCTGGAAATGCCCATGCATAGATATTGTAAGAATATGAGTAAATTATAATATTTTATAATTTCCATACGTAAATTTGGGCTCCATCCAGACACAACCCAGGTACACCCACAGTGAAAGTAAGGGGCATGTTTACTAAACTGTCTTAAAGTTACTGGCGTTAGGTGCAGCGTTAACGTGAAGACTCCCAAATAAGGAAATGGGCATTCTGGCGTTAAGCTTATTATCACGCGATAGAGGGCGCCTCGGCATTTTTGTGCGATAGTATGTGGCACTGCATGTTTGCGTGCCGTAAGCCTAATCATGTAGAAGCGCTGTGATAATAGCTACAGAGGTGTAGTACACTGGTTTATACAATGTTTGCGGAGACAGCGGTCATGAGTTTGGATTCCTCTAGGTGCATACAATAGGGCATCCCGAGACAAACCTGTTTTTAATGCGTGTAACAGACACATCTGAACAGGGTGTGCTGCCATCGAAAAAACAGCGCTGTAGTGCAGTAACCTGATGCGCATATTAGGGCGCCCACCATAAGGCGCCCCCCGATGCACCATAGTTTGCCACCCCCCAAGGCACCATATAAGGCGCCCAAATGAGCTGGTGCAAACAAAGGTGCAAGTAAAGATGACCAAAGGAGGGCAATGTGAAGCCTGAAAAGGTGGCCAGTGGCATTAAGGAGTCCCAAGTTGATAAGCACAAAATGTATGGCCCAAACCCAGATGTAACCCTACCACGGCACAGAGTACCAAGGAAACCCAAACAACAACCCCTGGAGGGTATCACATGATGGAGCTGATGGACCTGTCAAATCTGCGTGCAGCTCATGTGGCAGCTGGAAAAGTGCTGAAACATATTGGAGGCAGCTGTACCGATGCATAGGGTGATGGTGATGTAAAGTGCCAACATGAGAGTGTGTGGCAGAGGATGCAAATACGTGTCCACCAGAGCAGGTAGAGGTGGTAGCATAACAGGAGGACAGAGGAGTAGCAGTGCCATGCAGAGCATACACACGAGAGGCAATCATGAGGAGCCGCAATACAGAAAAAGGTCCCAGTGCAGGACATGGGGTAGTAGCCCGCACATTAAGGCAGGATGCCACACGGCTGGCAGACACAGATAGACGGACAGAAGGATGCTTTGCAACTGTGATGAGGCTAAAATGTGCCGCCACACACATCTGCACAGATATGACTGTTACAGGAAGGAAAAATAGTTGTGCAGTACAGGCAGAAAAACACAAGAACACACAGGAATCAAACCCATGACCAATGGCTGTGAAGTCAGTGTACTAACCACTGTGCTATGCTGCAGTGATAGCCATCAGACCAATAGTTGGCCACACAACACCTATAGGTCACCGCACCAAATATCTGCTGTGCTTACTGGGGTAGATGCGCACAATGTATACAAGGTCAACAGCAGTAGGTTACAGAGAGCAGAGTCCCCAACCTTCCACAGGTTTTAAAACACCACCCACCACCTGATAATACAAACTGTATGCACACTGTAGCAGTACACACCCACGCTAGAAAAAAACACACCCACATTATGTTCAGGTGAACATGCCACCAGTAGCATACAGCCAGTAGCATACAGCACAACATGAGATCAGCGGATATAAACATGACCAAATGAATGCTTCACAGCATTTGGTTGATGTTACAATGTCCTGGACGTGTGTACATGTGGCCCACCACAACAACACTTAGGACATGTGGGCACACGCAGCTCTCTTGGATGTGTTTCTGAAACAGTGCTGGAGCAGATGAGCTGGGCAGGAACACATGTGCCTGTGTGTGACAACAGTAACATATGGAGTATGGGGTTGCCGACCAAAGAGGTGAACCACAACATATGTACATTGGACAGATGACCCCAAACATGATCTGTGGCAGATTGTCCCCACACACCATTTACCTGTATGCCCATCTACCCTATTCTCCTGCACGCTGAGTGGGGTACAGACAGCTGCTATTGCACCACAGCACCAGGGAGGTCACACAACATATCCTGTCGATGGATAAACACACCAGAAACATACATATGTCAAGTTTGAGCTGTGTAACACACACAGCACCATCACGTCATCACCTCTCATGCATCTAAAACCCCCCTCAGTCTGGGATCTGTCCATTACACTGTACAGAACAGCCCCTGCCAAAGCCCCCAAAGACGTGTTATTCTTAAAAGTAAAGGGCCTGGACTCCATACGGCCCATGTCACCACCTCTCTGCTGCCTCAGACACTGTTGTCAAACCCGTCACCCTGATATACAGTCCTCGCATGTCCATACTGCCTCCGTACTAAACACCTGCACCTCATATCTCACCCATCACACCTCCAGTGTGTCTTGTGATGGTCCCACCTCCCCTACGTGCTTGCACCTATATGCTGGAACACACGGATATGTCCTGTGTCTGCGTGTTCCAGATTTCTATCCCGAATGCCCTGTTGGGCCTACCTGATCCCCTGCCGTTCACCTCCAACTGTATGCTAATGAGTGCAAAATATATCCCACCATCCCTGAACAGTGCCTGCTAATCCAGACCCTGAGCTATGTTTGTGTGTCTGACAATACTGGCTTGATATCTCCACGCAGTCTGAAATTGAACCTGGCCACGACCCAACATCTAATCTCTCTCCAGAAACCCTGCCCCATATTAAGTGTCTGTGTATAGGTTGCGACACATTGCCCCACGTAGATACGCAATGTAGGGGTTGTCTGACTCCTCCCTCACCTCCCTCACCTCTCCCACACATACACATCATGTAGCTAAGACATGCATTGTCATTCCAGATAACATGAGCTATATACCCCCCACCCACCCTGAACACACAAATAAAACGTGAATGTACCCCTCAGTCACCACCCGTTCTGCTAACTGTAACCTACCCCTTGCTGTTATCCCCTTGAATCAGCTGTGTCTGCCTCGAACAAACCAACACTCCGTTGCCTGGCTCATCACCTGCCAGCCTCACCATGACCATCATACATCGACTGTCAAATCACCTCACTGGCTCACAATCCGTTTCTGCACCCAGGTATAGGTTACCACACTGAGTTAATGATGCGGTAATTGTGTGTGTACTCTGTACCTTCCCTCCCGAACACTAACTCCTGCCAATACCAATGCCATTGAGCATGTACATATTGTTGCAAGTCGTATACAGCACTGTACCCAAACATGTAACCCATGGTCTATGCTAATCAGCGTATGTTATGGAAGTAATGCGTCCATATCCCCCATCGTGACATCCACACATCTAGGCAACTGGTGCCACCTACATCCCGCTTCCCTACTGCTGACCCCTCACCACACTCCGTGTACCTTGCTGCACCCACAGCTGGAACCAACTACCTGTGTGTGATCGCCAGCCACCATGTCCAAACATCGACCATGTACCTGTGTAAGGCAGCGTGCCCACCTATGGCAAGTAAGCCATTCTCATCTGATCCCCGTGCACCCACAGTTATCCCTTACACACCCCGTCTGTGTTCTCTTTGGACTATCTTGAATTCTCTGATGGGCAGGGAATGTCCTCCATAAGTCTGTGTAGTGTTGTATATGACTGGTACCACTACACAAATGGTCAATGGTGGTAGTAGTACATATGTCTATATACTAATGTAATATCCAACATATGCAGTACTTACATGAGAAAACCTCCGTAATCAGCTGGTGCCTGGCTGCCGTGCCCTCATGTGTGTCACCATGGCCACTGTGATAAGGAAGCTTATCATAGCTCAGGTAGGAGCTATAGAAAAGATGATGTGACTCTGAACAAGCAACCTGTCAGTTCTGGTAGAAGCAAGAAAACAGAGTTTTCACATAAAAGACTACCAGTCCCAGAATGCACCAGCTTTCCAGCAGCCATGAGAGGGGCTGAAGTGAGAGAATGTGTGTGCAATCAAGAGAGCTATGAAGTAATCCCTAAGCACTCATCTCAAAGGGCAGGGCTTGATTCAACACAGCTGCGCTGTGTTAGGGAGCAGCACACATTAGGAAAGAATAAGAATAGAGATTATTCTTCAGGAAACAGCTTCAGCAACAGTTTCAAGAACAGCTTCAGGAAGAGATACAGAGGGGAGAGCTTCAGCAACGGCTACAAGCACCAGTATCACCTGGAGAAACAGAAGCCAAGCCAAGCAGATAGAGAGAGAAGGAAACTCTCTGGAAGGAAGAGAAGAAAGGCCATTGGAAGGTCTGGGAGATTCCAAGGCAGTACTCATACTGGGAGGTATTCCAAAAGCCAGCAGAGTCCATTGGACTGGATTCAGCCAGAGGAATGGAGTGGCAGAGATAGGAATCCCCAGTGGCTACCTGGAAGAGAGAAGACTGCATGTGGAAGGGACTTTCAGACCAAGGCCAGAAGGTATGTGAGAGAAGATCCAGTGTCCAGGGATCAAGATTGGAAGGCTGGACATCAGAATTGGATTACATATTGGCCAGGCTATACAGAGAGGAATAATGATAGCAGGAGAGGCTCAGGTATGAACACTGATCCAGACCCTATCTATAATAGAGAATGGCAGCAAGGGAATAAGCATTCTCATGATAGTGCCTTAATGAAAGACTCATCTGTGCCAATGTATGATATTGACCCTATGATTGTTGATGCAGGGGGAAATACAGCAGATGAAACTATTTACATGGACTGTTCTTTATCTAAATGCTATTGCTAGTTTTCTATGAGCAAACACATCAGCCATCACAAAGAAACCTAACTTTGTTCTTTATTTCCACTGCAAACAGCTCTTAAAGCAGGATTTGGGCTCACACAGTAGCAGCCAGCCAGCTAAAGGCTTTCAGCTGGTCCATGGATAGTAATTAGGGCTGCACCTGATTGTGTGTGTGAGCAAGGGAGAATCACTGCTGAGATCAGCGTGGAAAATAAGCAGAAGTTAACCTAACCAGCAAAGTTTATTCTTTTCGTTGTGCCTTTGTATTTGGTAATTATTTGCTAAGAAAACATTAGCTAATTGCCTGACAAGCTGAAGGTTGTTTTCTGGTTTACTTTGTGACTTTTTGTTATCCATTTTAAACACTGCAAGCAAGTAACCTCATTTATAGTGCTATCAAGCATACATGTGCTGGGTGAATTAAACCCCATCAATAAAAGAAGTATTTTATTGATCTTACCACTTGGTTTCACAACTCAAATTATTGTAATCAGCTGTGTTTGGGAGTGAATGAACTACAATACCCACAATACCTTGCAAGAATCATATGAATATATGCATCGTCAAGATTGTGTAAGTTCTCACCCTAGGCAGCCGTCTGACAAATGGCGTAGTTTTTCGGATTGCTCTTGCACCAAGAGGATTTACTTGTTGTGGATTACAAATAAAAGTCAAGTTTAAAGCTGTAAGAAGATTTCTTTCCCTCATCTGCACTTTGGAAGAAAAGTGGTTGTTCCAGGAAGCTGTCCCAGATGAAAAGACCCTGTGAAAAGCTGGATTCATCACTGAGACAAGGTAATATGTACCTGGGCATGTCTAGTGGTGGATGTGTGTAAGCACAGGGGGTAATTGGAAAAAAAAAAAAGTTGGAAAAAAAAAAAACACACCTGGTTGGAAGGTGCTGCTCTTTGGTTTTTTTTTTTTTTTCTCTCTTTTCTTGCAGGGGTCAAGATGGATCCGAGGGAGATGGCTCAGTGGATGGCAGCCCAATTTAGCAAGCAGCAGGAGCTATCACAGCAAGCCCAGGACACTGCTATGAAGGCCTTAATGGAACAGCAGAAACCAGTGCTTGATCTGGTGCAAGCTCTAGTGCAGCTGCAGAGCCAAAGTGGAACAGATGCAAGACCAGCAGTTAGTACTGGTACACCACATATGGACACTGTGGGACTCAATCAAGGGATTGGGGCATTTAATTTTGGGAAATTAACTCCAGAAGATAATGTTGATGATTTTCTAGAGTCTTTTGAAAGAGTGGCACAGGCTTTAGCATGGCCAGAGACCCAGTGGGCAGTAAGGCTGGCAGCCTCATTAACTGGTGAGGCACTAGCAGCTTACAGAGCAATGCCAGCAGCCCAGGCTTTGATTTATAAGGATGTAAAGGCAGCTATTAGAGATCGCCTAGGGTTGTCTATTTCAGCAATGTTTAGAGCTGTTACATTGAAAGTGGGTGAGACACCCAGGGCTCTGAGTCAGAGAATCAGAAGTTTAGCTGTAAAATGGTTGGAGCCTGAGCAAAAGACAGTAGAAATGTTATTAGATATTATAATGCTGGAACAATTTATGCTTGGGGTACCTAAAGATTTGAATGTTTTTCTTATACAGCAAAATTGCCAAAATCTTGGCGAGGCAACCATGCTAGCAGAGAGATTCTTGGAAGCCACGCAGGCTTGCCATAGAATGGGTGGCCCTCTAAAGATGGATGCTGAGGCTAGATGTGCTGTATCAGAAAAGAGAATAATTAAGAATGTTTCTGACAATGAATGTACTGTATCAAACCAGATGAGACAGTGGAATAGAAAGAAATGTTTCAAGTGTGGAAAAGTGGGACACTTAGAGAAGAGATGCCAGACACACACTAGTTTAATGGGTCTGGATTTAAAACAGCCCAAGGAAGGATTTCTTTTGATGGTTGATGTGCAAGGAATTACCACAAATGCATTATTAGACTCTGGGGCAGACCAGAGTATGATGTCAAAAAGGCTTTGGAAGAGGATAGAGGCCCAAGAAAGATTTGTGCCTAGAACCCCTGAAAGCCAAGTTCACATCAGATGCATTCATGGTGCTGCATCATCATATCCCACCTATAGGCTAAAAGTTAAGTGCCTAGGGAAACAAGAGGAAGTCCTATTAGCAGTGGTGCCTAGGCTACCCTTTGATTTGGTTCTAGGAAGAGACTGGCCAAGATTTAAGCAGGGTCTAGTGGAAGGACTAGGAAAGAAGGAGGGAGAAGGCTTAATGGTAGTAGCTCCCGGGCCTTTATTTGGAAGTCCTCAGACCCCAGCTAAAAAGATGGTTAAGCGTCCAGAAGACCAAGCTACCCCAAAGCAGATATTCGTCCTAAAGTACCATAAGGTCTCTGAGAAGGCCCAAGCTCCTAAGCGGGCAACCCCTCAGTCTGCTGGGTTTGACCTATGCAGCATAGAAAATGTGACTGTACCTAGCCAAGGGAGAGCCCTGGTTGACACCGGTCTCCAAGTGGAAATACCAATTGGATGTTATGGGAGAGTAGCCCCAAGGTCCGGATTAGCCCTTAAATATTTCATCGATGTGGGTGCGGGAGTAATTGATCCCGATTACAGGGGCAATATTAAAGTTCTGTTGTTTAACTTTGGACAGAATGAGTATCATGTGAAGACAGGAGACAAAATTGCCCAATTGATCTGTGAGAGGCTAGGTTTTCCACCTGTGGAGGAGGTCACATCCCTAGAGAATTCTGAACGTGGAGCCAAAGGCTTTGGTTCTACTGATGTCAAAGGGGTTAAAAGCTTAGCTGCCACCTGTCCCCGAGAGAGGGAAGTGAGTGAAGAGGAAGATTTGGGACCCCAGGTATCTGATTGTAAAGAAAAATCAGAGCCCCAAATAGGTGAGGACCTGACAATGGTACAACAGGAAGAAATTAGGAAGTTGCTTAAGGAATTCCCAGATGTGTTGACACCCATACCTGGGGAGACCCATTTGGTGGCCCATGAAATAATAACTCCACCTGGGAAATTGGTTCGTCAAAGGCCATACCGCTTGCCTGAAGCCAAAAGACAGGAGGTAGTGGCACAAGTCCAGGAGATGTTGGACATGGGGGTAATAGAGGAGTCAAAGAGTCCCTGGAATAGCCCCATAGTCCTGGTGCCGAAGCCTGATGGATCCTTAAGATTTTGTATTGACTTCCGGCAGGTAAATGCCATATCAGTTTTTGATGCATATCCAATGCCAAGAATTGAGGAGCTGCTAGACCAGCTGGGACAGGCTCAATACTTAACCACCCTTGATATGACAAAAGGATATTGGCAAATCCCGCTCACCAGGGAGTCGAAGCCGAAAACTGCGTTCAGCACCCCCGTTGGCCTTTTCCAGTTCAAGAGGATGCCTTTCGGACTGCATGGAGCAGCGGCTACCTGCCAAAGGTTAGTGGATCAGGTACTTCGACCCCACCAAAGTTATGCTTTTGCATACATGGATGATGTCATAATCCATAGTAACACCTGGGCGGAGCATTTGAAGAGGATCAGGGCAGTCTTGTGCTCTATGAAGCAAGCGGGAATCACTTTAAACCCGAAGAAGTGTGCCTTTGCAAATAGGGAGGTAAAATACCTAGGCCACCTAGTGGGAAGAGGAAAAATTAAACCTCTATTAAGCAAAATAGATAGCATCAGGAATTTTCCTCCTCCAACAACCAAGAAACAACTAAGAAGTTTCTTAGGACTTATTGGATACTACCGCCGGTTTATACCGCAATTCGCAGAGAAAAGTGCCATTTTCACGGATATGCTGCGAAAGAATTGTCCAAACCAGATAAAGTGGACACCAGAAGCTGAAAAAGCGTTTTCAGTATTAAAAGAAAAATTGTGTACAGGACCGGTACTGAAAGGAGTAGACTTCAAGAAACCCTTTCTGGTTCAAACCGATGCATCGGATGTAGGGCTAGGAGCAGTCCTATCCCAGTGCCATGATGGAGAGGAGCATCCTGTGATGTACCTGAGCAGGAAGTTGTCACTGGCTGAACAAAAGTATTCCACGATAGAAAAAGAGTGTTTGGCTATCAAGTGGTCAGTGGAGGCGTTAAGGTTTTACCTTACAGGGAGAAAGTTCCAGTTGGTCACGGACAATGCCCCACTTAAGTGGTTGCAGCAAATGAAGAACCACAATGCCAGGTTGACACGCTGGTACATGGCCTTACAGGCGTTTGATTTTCAGGTTGAACATCGTGCCGGGAAGTTACACAAGAATGCGGATGCACTTTCCCGTATTACGGACTGTAGAGAAGAAGTTTCACCAGTAAAACCAGTCCGTAATAACTTAAGCAGGGGGTATGTGATAAGGAAGCTTATCATAGCTCAGGTAGGAGCTATAGAAAAGATGATGTGACTCTGAACAAGCAACCTGTCAGTTCTGGTAGAAGCAAGAAAACAGAGTTTTCACATAAAAGACTACCAGTCCCAGAATGCACCAGCTTTCCAGCAGCCATGAGAGGGGCTGAAGTGAGAGAATGTGTGTGCAATCAAGAGAGCTATGAGGTAATCCCTAAGCACTCATCTCAAAGGGCAGGGCTTGATTCAACACAGCTGCGCTGTGTTAGAGAGCAGCACACATTAGGAAAGAATAAGAATAGAGATTATTCTTCAGGAAACAGCTTCAGCAACAGTTTCAAGAACAGCTTCAGGAAGAGATACAGAGGGGAGAGCTTCAGCAACGGCTACAAGCACCAGTATCACCTGGAGAAACAGAAGCCAAGCCAAGCAGATAGAGAGAGAAGGAAACTCTCTGGAAGGAAGAGAAGAAAGGCCATTGGAAGGTCTGGGAGATTCCAAGGCAGTACTCATACTGGGAGGTATTCCAAAAGCCAGCAGAGTCCATTGGACTGGATTCAGCCAGAGGAATGGAGTGGCAGAGATAGGAATCCCCAGTGGCTACCTGGAAGAGAGAAGACTGCATGTGGAAGGGACTTTCAGACCAAGGCCAGAAGGTATGTGAGAGAAGATCCAGTGTCCAGGGATCAAGATTGGAAGGCTGGACATCAGAATTGGATTACATATTGGCCAGGCTATACAGAGAGGAATAATGATAGCAGGAGAGGCTCAGGTATGAACACTGATCCAGACCCTATCTATAATAGAGAATGGCAGCAAGGGAATAAGCATTCTCATGATAGTGCCTTAATGAAAGACTCATCTGTGCCAATGTATGATATTGACCCTATGATTGTTGATGCAGGGGGAAATACAGCAGATGAAACTATTTACATGGACTGTTCTTTATCTAAATGCTATTGCTAGTTTTCTATGAGCAAACACATCAGCCATCACAAAGAAACCTAACTTTGTTCTTTATTTCCACTGCAAACAGCTCTTAAAGCAGGATTTGGGCTCACACAGTAGCAGCCAGCCAGCTAAAGGCTTTCAGCTGGTCCATGGATAGTAATTAGGGCTGCACCTGATTGTGTGTGTGAGCAAGGGAGAATCACTGCTGAGATCAGCGTGGAAAATAAGCAGAAGTTAACCTAACCAGCAAAGTTTATTCTTTTCGTTGTGCCTTTGTATTTGGTAATTATTTGCTAAGAAAACATTAGCTAATTGCCTGACAAGCTGAAGGTTGTTTTCTGGTTTACTTTGTGACTTTTTGTTATCCATTTTAAACACTGCAAGCAAGTAACCTCATTTATAGTGCTATCAAGCATACATGTGCTGGGTGAATTAAACCCCATCAATAAAAGAAGTATTTTATTGATCTTACCACTTGGTTTCACAACTCAAATTATTGTCATCAGCTGTGTTTGGGAGTGAATGAACTACAATACCCACAATACCTTGCAAGAATCATATGAATATATGCATCGTCAAGATTGTGTAAGTTCTCACCCTAGGCAGCCGTCTGACACCACGTACAGTATGGCACTTAGGATCATCATCCAGATCCTCATTAATTTGGACTGGGAGATTGTGCCTGAGAGCAATGTTGTGCATTATGCAACAGGCCAGAACTATCTTTGCCACAGTGATGGGTGTGTATTGTAAGGCCCCGCCGGTGCTATCCAGACACCTGAAGCAACTTTTCAAAACGCCAAAGGTGCGCTCGATGACTGAGCGGCTGGAGGTATGGGCCTCATTGTGCCTCCTCTCAGCACGTGTCTGCGGAAGACGCACAGGGGTCAGCAACCAGGGACGACAACCATATCCTGCATCACCTGTAGAGAAATAGTAGAAAGGTAAAGCAGAGGTTGAGCCACACACACATGCATACAAGTACCTACATGCAATCCAACAGCACAGACAGACCTCCCATAAACATGTGACAGCACATGCTGACACACAACATGTATGTGGCAGCATGTGGAGGCGTGAGATATGGACCATGTGTGAGGGGTAAGATGTGCCAACCACCCCAGCTGTGAACCCAAACACTGCATGGCCAAACACATGTAGCTGAAATGTAGTAGTGGTGGCTGCAAACACAGCAGCCATACACATGGCAATGTACCCTGGACAAGGTTCGTGATGCACACATTAGCACGCATGTGAGAGCCATGATACTGCCCACACACATGAGGTGAAATGGGGAAAGATCCATGAGTTGGCCAGAGAGAATGGCCGGGGACAACAATATACTGTTGAACATACGTGGAACATACATGTGATCTGTGCTATGCCCTCACAAAGCACACAATGTGACATGGCCAGTTATGTCAGAGGTGAAGGAGCCCACAACACAAAACACCATACCAAGGAACACCGTGGAGCGAAGCCCCCCCCCCCCCGAACACACACACAAACGACACACAAACACAACTAGGGACGCCCTGCAAACACAGACATGTGTGCCCATGTGTACTCAGAGGAACACCATGTGCACGTTTGAGCACAGAAATACCCACCCAGCAGTATACAGTCCTCATATTGGCCAGCGTCAAACTGTCCAAATAGTGCTGAGTGATGCAGGATAAAGGAGTCATGGGTGGACCCTGAAAATCTAGGGACCACATGCAGAATACGCATATTTGCATCACATACAACCTAAACATTCAGGGAATGGTAGTGTTTGCGGTTGCGGGACACTGCCTCCCTGTCTCCGGGTGGGACCAGGGCAACATGTGTGCAATTAATAGCTCCCATCACATATGGTATCCCCGCAACCCCCTCAAAGGCCTGGTTCAGGGTCCCCCACTGTTGCCTAGTGTTGGGAATTGCAATGTAATTCCCCACCCAGCTGACCATGGCTCGCAGTACCTGGTGGAGACAGCGTGAGAAGGTGGGGCGGCTCATGCCACCCACTGCGGCCACAAATGACTGGAAACAGCCAGAGGCAAAGAAATGTAGGGCAGCCAGAAGCTTGACCAAACCCGGTATGGCATGTGACCTGCCAGTCAGGGGCTCGAGGTCAGGTCTTAGATCCTCGAAGAGCTCCTTAATAGCCACTGTGTCCAGACAGTATAGGGAGATGACCTGGTCCTCACGCATTTCTTGGAGCTGGGCCCTGGGCCTGTAGAGGTGAGTCTGGCGAGGGCGCAGCACTGCATGCCTCCTGCCCCATGCCAGCTCTGGCCCAGCCTGCATGGCCCCCACAGCTGCAGGTTGGAGTTTCAGTGGGTCTGCACACATGCCCTGTGCCACAGCACCATGGACACCATCTCCCACGTCAGGCAACCGTGGGTCCTGAGCACCCCCCAACGCACCTGCAGCCACCACAAAGACAGCCATCATCAGAACAGATAAACCACAGAGGGTTTTACCTTGCCTCTCCCTCGCCACACCTACACCGCCCTCTACCTGTCCCTCACCTGATTCCCTCTACCCTACCCCCCTCACCACCCCTTCTCCAACACCCCACCTGCTCCCCACCTCACCTGCCCCCCACTACCCCAACACCACCTCTCACCTGCTGCTCACCTCATCTCACCGCACCTCACCTCACCTCTCCTCACCAGCTCCACCCCTCACCTGCTGCACACCTGACAAGAACCTCACCTCGCCTGCTTCTCACCTCACCTACACAAACCCTTGGCTTGCACCACATGTGCACGACAATTTTTACATGTCTTCCGGTGCGTGCCTGGGCACGCATTGCGCATGTGCCACTCCATGACTGCGCTATGCGTGTGCGGTGAGCATGCATATAACATCTGAACGTGGCCCTTGCACATGTGCTGCATGGGGCTTCGTGCATGTATATGGCGTATGCAGAATCCATGAGTGGTGCCTGCGCAAGAGACCACTGTGGGCGCCGTCTGCTGCATGTGTGCCCATTCATGGGCATCATGCGCAGAGCCGCACAACACAGCACATCCACAATGCGCAGAGCACAGGCGCTGCTGTGCATGTGTGCATGGCACGCGCGATGCTGCGCATGCGCAGATTGCACACAAGGGCCACAGTGCATGTGCAACATACATAAAGCAGTGCCCAATACAAAAAGGCATAAATAGGCCACCTCCTATGTTAAACGCCGAGAGTTTAAGTAGGCGAGGTGAGGAGCAGGCGTGGAGAGCAGGTGTCAGGTTGAGAGCAGGTGAGCAGAGGTTAGGTGAGCAGCAGGGTTGTGGGAGAGGTGGTGTGGTGAGGAGCAGGCATGGGGGAGAGGAGGAGAGAAGAGGAGCAGGTGAGAGGGAGAGGAGGGGAGCAGGTGAGAGGGAGAGGAGGTAAGGAGGGGAGCAGGTGAGAGGGAGAGTGGGTGAGGAGGGGAGCAGGTGAGAGGGAGAGGGGATGAGGAGAAGAGCAGGTGTGGGTCCATATCTAGCAAGGACCAAGCAAAGTGTGAATTTGTGACAGGGAGGAGGAGGACACTGGGAGCAGGCAGATGAGCACAACGACCCATGGCAGGAGGGGGTGAGGGGGAAGCAGCTGAGCAGCGGTCCACAGAGGCGGCAGGGGTGGGTAGGCCTGAGGTGGTGGCTGCAGGGCCATCGGGTGTGTCCAAGCCCACCCAGGGGCAGCCTGAGGGGCCTCCCAGTGCCAAATGGTGGCGGGTCCCAGTCCCAGCCGAGGAACGTAGGCAAGCAGTCAGATTCAGCCAGCAGGAGAACCACATCCTGCTGGCCAGTGTGCTGGAGTGCTATGAGGTGCTGTATGGGCGGCAGAGCTCCAGCACCACTGTGGGGACCCATATACATGTGTGGGAGGAGATGCAAGAGGCCATAGCGCAGGCTGGGAGACCACCCAGGGCCCTGGACAGCCTGAGGAAGCGCTTCAATGATATAAAGCGGGGTGTACGTGCCCACATGGTGGCGGAAAGAAGACATGCCATGGGCACTGGTGGGGGTGGTCCCTTTGTCCCCAGCCTGACACCGCTGGAACAGGAGCTTGCTGAACGCCTTGGCCCCATCTACCTGCGGGGACTGCCTGAGGTGCTGGACACCACCCATCCACAGGCAGGTAGGTATGAGATAAGCAGCCCACTTACAGCTACCCGCACAGTGCCATTCCCGTACCCTTACGGGTATTGTGTCTGCAGTACCACCAATCAGCACACATACATTCCACTGTGCCCTGTGTGCCAAGCCCGGTGTCATGTGTATACACCTCTACCACTGCATGGGGGTATACCCTCGCTCACCCTTCGACCCATCGAGGCTGTTGTTGGTGATACATCTTTGTTGTACGGATGTGTCACTCCCTCCCACCCCATATCCTCTACATTATTCACACCACATGTGTGCCTATTCTCTCTGGACCACAACAGGGCCTAGTTGGCCTCTCAGCCACAGAAGCTTGCAAGATACACAGGCCAGGCAATGGGAACTAGCTACAGTCAGTTGTTTCCCCCCCCCCCTCCCACACACACACCTTGTTGGGAGCCGCAGCCCCTCCGCATGTCCATCACCACCTGTCATGGGCTCACCATCTATCCCCCTGTCCTGCTTCTGGATACAGCGGTCCATCCTACCCCTACAGCCACATACCGACTGCTAGCCATTCCCGTCATCCTCTTCCAAGTGTGCTGCATCTGATATGCACCCTACACATCATGGGCATCATGCGTTTGACCAGAGCTCCTGGGCCACCCAGCCCATGGTTACATCACAAGAGCACCCGAGGACACAGGTGCCTATGCACATGGCCAGCCACCACACCTAAGGATGGAAGCGGCCCATGTATGTTACCACATGTCTGCCAGACATACACATAGGGATCCACACACCCCAACAGTCTGTCTGTAAGGGAGACACATGACCATTGTGATGTTGTAAGAAACCATAACGTGTTAATTTACACAACCTGTCTTAACAGCTGCCCACATATGCTGGTCCTGGGTCACAGGACAGCACAGGGCACGTGTGCGATGCGGCACTGTGCACCTCACACACTCCAGGGCCGACCATGAGCGTATGGGTCCGGAGGTGCATGGCCCCTGCCAGGCCCACACTGCATGCGCATCTCCGCACTCATCCACTCTAGGGCACCTGAAAGATGTCTGATGGTGCAGTCATGGTCCCGCTGGCGGTGCATCAACGTACCCATTGCCACAGCCAGGTACCGTACACAGTGGCCACCACCATGTTGCCACTGTCTGTGTGGTTCAGTATGCAGTCTAGTACACTCCAAATATATCACTGTAAAGTAGACAATGTTATTCAAAACGCACAAGCAGGTAATATACCATGTCCCGGTGGAAAACCGGTTATGGTTAATCAAACTGTGGAGTAATATGATAACAGCGGTGAACGTGGGCAGCATTCTGTACTTGATGTGCTGTTGATTCGGGTATTAGGCATTTTGGTTATTAGCCCCTGAAGAACCGCGTGGAGAAACGCGTAGGCATTGCCAGTGAACGGCATTGGGTGATCTAATTGTTTAAGAAAAGGAAGATTTTTTGGATGATCAAATTGTTTACAACGACCATTTTTTGCCAGTTTGTTTTGCTACAGCTACTGAGATAAGAACATTTTCTGTTGAACAGTTTTGCTTTGAAGAGAAATTGGTTTTTATAATTTGGTAATTATTTTGGCGGGATGAGTGAAGTTTGAAGACACACCTGGACATTTGTAACAACTGTAAAGAGGTCCTTGATGCTAGATTGGGAGTCATTGTAGGTCAGTCTTGGCCACATCACCCCAAAGTCTGAGACCTCGTGAGATATATTATGGGTGTACTTCTTTTTGTATATTACCTGCTTGTGCGTTTTGAATAACATTGTCTACTTTACAGTGATATATTTGGAGTGTACTAGACTGCATACTGATTTACACACACTCTGTAATTTAGACCCTTTATTCACTGTCTGTGTGGTGGCATCTGCGTGGCCCTTGTCTGTGGCAATGGGTGCCACAGAAACACCCAGACGGGCACCATCACCGCACACATGGGGCATTTGGCAGGGACCCCTGATATCCTGTGGCCCCTCCCCCCTCAGGCCCACCATCCATGCCCTCCCTGCCCTCCACACACACCTCCTCCACACCATGGCCTCCCCAACCCCCAACCCCCTCACCCTTGTGCCTGTCCCCCTCCCCCTCCCTCTCCCCTCTCCCTCATCCTTGCCCTCTCTCCATTCTCCTCAACATCATCCTCCCCCCACCGCCTCACATGCACCATCCCCCTCCCCTCCCTCCCAACCCATCACATCCTCCTCCCCCTCTATGTGTTGCTCCTCTGCTCCATCTCCCTCCAACACCTCCACTGTCTGCACCATCTCTGTTGGGCTTGGGGTGGCTTGTCCTGCTGCGGATGGGCCCTCTTCAGCATCTCCATCCTCTGTGGGGAAAACCAGACATTAGCCTGGTGGCATGCGGGAGCCACATCACAGAAACATAGTATGTGCTTGCACTGGCTGCTGGGCCACTGCGACATGCTGTAGTGCACTGTAGCGGCTGCAACACTCACCTTCATGATGGCCCATCACCCTCAGTTGGAGGGGGAGCAGGAACTCAGGCTGGTGCAGCCGCAGCTCACGGCCATTCTTCCGTAGGTACTCCACCTGGGGGGAAATGCAAGGTTTGTGACCAATAGGGACCAGATATGTCTGGTCAAGGCCTTTACCTATCACACATGGCTGTGAACAGCAGGGGGCTTCTGCAGGAGTGGCCAGTCGGTGCACTACTACCTGTTGCCACCGCCGCCTGCATGTGTGGGTGTGTGACTGGGCATGTGCGGTGTGCCACCTATGTGTCCTCTGCGATCCCCCCCCCCCCCCAGGCACCCCATTCCGGATTCATGCCCTCTCCTTGCATGACATGGCAGCACCATGCCATGTGTGGGGCAGTCATGCTGATCTCCAGGAGATGCTATTCGTGACTCTCTGTGTTACAGAAGCACACCTGGGTTTGCACCGGACCTCCATAACTCTGAAGGGGAACCAACCGGAACAGCAGGATGTATATGTGACCTATGTAATCAAGTCTATAGCCTACTGGGGATGGGGAAGATCTGTGGAACTGCAACAGAGGCACGTACCATCACACCAGGGTGTATGGCAGACCTCTATATGCAGGTTTATAGTCTCCAGGGGATAGGGTGGACTTACACACATCAACAGCAACACCTACCGAAACACCAGGATGTTTGATAGACTTCTGTTAACAGGTCTATGGCCTCCTGGGGATAGAGTGAAAGTGAACACATCAACAGGGAGAACCACCATAACACCAGGATCTCGAATATACCTCTGTAATCACGTCTCCGGACTCCTGGGGCTAGGGTGGAATTATGTACATCAGCACGAACAACTGCCATAACATCAGGATCTATAAGAGACCTCTGTCATCAGGTCTCAGGCCCCCTGGAGATAGGGCAGAGCTGTGCAACTGCAACATATGCTGGTACCATAACACTAAGATGTCTATTAGACCCCTGCAAACAAGTCTCAGGACTCCTGGAGATAGGGCAGAGCTGTGTAACTGCAACAGATGCTGGTACCATAACACCAGGATGTCTATTTGACCTCTATAATTAGGTCTGGGGCCTCCTGGGGATAGGGTGGCATCAAACACCAACAGGAACAACTACCATAACACCAGGATCTCTAGTAGACCTCTGTAATCAGGTCTACGGCCTCCTGGGGATAGGGCAGAGCTGTGAAACTGCAACAGATACAGATACCATAACACCAGGATGTTTATTAGACCTCTGTAATCAGGTCTAAGGCCACCTGGGGATAGGGCAGAGCTGCGAAACTGCAACAGATGCAGGTACCATAACACCGGGATGTATATTAGACCTCTGTAATCAGGTCTCAGGCATCCTGGGAATAGGGCAGAGCTGTGAAACTGCAACAGATGCTGGTACCATAACACCAGGATGTGTATTAGACCTCTATGATTAGGTCTGTGGCCTGGGGATAAGGTGGATTTAAACACATCAACAGGAACAACTACCATAACACCAGGATCTCTAATAGACCTCTGTCATCAGGTCTCAGGCCCCCTGGAGATATGGCAGAGCTGTGCAACTGCAACATAGGCTGGTACCATGACACCAGGATGTTTATTAGACCCCTGTAAACAGGTCTCAGGCCTCCTGGAGATAGAGCAGAGCTGTGAAACTGCAACAGATGCAGGTACCATAACACCGGGATGTATATTAGACCTCTGTAATCAGGGAGGCGGAGCCAGCGGAGATTCAAGATGGCCGCATAAAAGCTCTGCTCCGAGGCCCCCGGTCAAGACTCCTGCAAATATCGCTGCACTGCTAACCCAATTGTGACATACATTGCTGCGGGTCTATCTTTAATCGGTGGAGACGGGATGTCGTGTGGTAAACCTACAAAATTGGATTTCGTTAACCCTGCAAACCCCGGCTCCAAAAGGGCGAAATCGGATCCTCTCTCGCCCCACAAGATGGCTTCTCCCCGTGAAACGGAGGACTCTCTGAAAGAAGTCCTAGGAGAAATAAGGGCGGTAAAGGGCCTGGTCGTTGCAAATGGCGACGCAATTGCGAGAGTGCAAATTGAAGTGTCTGAAATGAGAGCTCAGATTCAAGGACTCTCTGTGCGCATCGACAAAGTGGATGTAGAAGTCACTGCACACTCCGCTCAGCTTGCCCGCCTTCACAAGACCGCTAAGAAAGTGGAGAGTTTAGAGCAGCAATTGGAAGACCTGAATAACCGCGGTAGAAGAAACAACGTAAGACTAATAGGTCTCCCGGAGGGCGCTGAAGGAGCGGATCTTTCCACATTCCTTAGTAAGTGGATTCCTGCAGTGCTGAAACTCACCTTTACGGGGCCGCTTGAGTTTGAAAGGGCACATAGAGTCCCGGCGCAAGTCAGTCTACACGCGAAGGGCCCTAGGCCGGTGATCTTTTGCCTATTAAAACACCAGCAGGCAATTCAGATCCTCGCAGCAGCCAAGGCTCAAGATCCTGTGTCCTATGAGGGCAGGAGCATATCATTCTTCCCGGACCTGTGCAAGACGACTGTGGATAAAAGACGGAGATTCCTGGCGATGAGGCCGCGCTTGCAACAGCTTCAAGCGCGTTATGGCCTGCTATACCCTGCGCGCCTTCGAGTTACTTTCCACAATGTTACCAAGACTTATGATGACCCAGGAGATGTTTTAAAATTTCTTGAAGAACAAGAAAGTCTCAAGATGCAATAATTGATCTTGCTTCTAGGGCAGTCTCTCTGAAGGATGATGGACTCTGGACTTTTGCAGGTTCTTTAAGCTTAATAGGTTGGGCTGTCTTGATGTTTTACCAGGGCCTATTGTTATTGATTTTGTAAAAAAGCTCTTACATGCATGGTTCTGCTGCTGTGAGGGTGGTGTCATATGGGATCTCCCCGCTCTTGTAGAGGGCGGTATTGTAGGTGAGCGCCTTTGTCTTTCGCTGCCTTTATTTTCTCTCTACCTTTTTTTCTTATTTGAGCATATGTTTATGCAATGATGTTCTGTGTTGATGTTTTAAATTCACTTGGGCATTGCTCTTTAACTAGTATTTATGGAAGCAGTTTAGGGAAACTGGTAAACTGTCCAGAAATGTACTAGGCTCTGGCTAAGATAGATTTTTTTTTTTTTGTTAGTTTATGTGGGTTAAGTGCTCTGTATTAGGGGGGCGACGGGTGGCCTTATTGATACTCTACTGGCTCACCCAGGGCTTACCCCCGGGATGCTGAGGGGATATTGGGACCTTGCAAACCTCTTTTTCTTGAGATGCGGTACGAGGGCCGTGTTACTGCTGCGGATCCAGGGAGGTCCTCAGGTGGACGTGAGTACCTTCCCATACTAGCCCAATATACTAGCCCAATATGTCCTCAATTAAAATATTATCCCTCAACGTAAAGGGCATCAAAAATCCTATTAAGAGAAAAAAGATCCTAACTTACTGTCAAAAACAGGGGGCTGAAGTAGTGCTCCTACAGGAAACTCATTTAAATACTAAAGAGTCTCTGAAATTGGCAGGGAAGCACTACTCGCTTATGTCCTATGCTGCTGCTATGGGAAAGAGAAATGGGGTGGCTATATTAGTCAAACGATCTTGTGCAATTCAATTGGTGACGTCCAGAGCTGATCTAGAGGGCAGGTGGACCTGTGTGCAAGTCAAGCTGGATAACCGGCAAATGTTAATAGTGAATATATATGCACCCAACTGTGACAACCCTAAGTTCTTTTCCAATTTGGCAGAGGCGCTGATTGATTTTTCCTCTCTCCCCACTGTTTTTGGGGGTGATTTCAATTTGGTCCTCGATCCTCTACTGGATTGTCAGCCTTGTCGAGCACCACGGCGAAGTCGAGCATCTGAAGTCCTTCTGTCCATGATGGAAGACATGGGAATGGTTGATATCTGGCGGGTCATGCACCCCCAGGAAAGAGATTTCACTTTTTATTCGCCTCCACACGGGTCGCATTCGCGGATTGATTTCTTCTTGGTATCCAGGTCAGTGGCTACAGATATCAAAGGTACAGAGATTTTAAGCACACATATTTCGGATCATGCTGCAATAATGCTTGAAATGGGGCCGTCAATAGAGCCTGTCAAAGGTGGCGGCTGTTTTTTTTCCAGGCCGCTGTTGGCTGAGGAACCTTTTCGACAGTATATTTAACAAGCTATTGAAGAATACTTCGCGGTAAACTCTTCGGAAGATACTTCTGTTTGGGCATGGTGGGAGGCTTTTAAGGCATTCATCAGGGCCAGGATTTCCACCTATGTCATAGCAAGGAAGAGGAAGGCGAAAAGAGAGCTTGTGGATCTGGATTTGCAGATCAGGACAGGCGAGAGGCTGCTACAACGTCAACACTGTTCAGAGGTCCTTATACGGCTTCAACGGTTGCGATATCGGTATAATATGCTGCTAAGCAATGAGGTGGATCAGCAGGTTTTTGAGCAGAAAGCGTGTTACTATACAGAAATGAACAAGGCTGGTAAGATACTGGCTGCCCGCCTGAAGCCTCGTAAGGAGAAGTCGCATATAGTGTCATTAAAAGATGCATATGGCAACCCTCAAGACGGTAATGTTCAGATAATGGAACTCTTCCGAAATTTTTACACGCAACTGTATGCTTCCGATGGAGCTGGAGACGACCCAGCAGTGGACCGCTTCTTAGAAGGGATATCGCACCCAGTAGTGGATGAGGATCAGGCTGCCTTGCTCAGCAGAGACATGGATCAAGGCGAACTTCAGGAAGCAATGTTTAAAATGGAAAGCGGCAAGGCTGCGGGTCCTGACGGTATCCCGATTGAGTTTTATCGAATATTTGCCACAGAGTTGTCTTCTCGTATACTAACATACTTTCAATTGCTTCAAGAACAAGCTTCAAATACAGGCGCCTTTGCTGAGGCCACAATAGTGGTGCTTGAAAAGCCTGGCAGGGATCCGACCCTAGTGGGTAACTACCGACCCATTTCCCTTTTGAATGCTGACTACAAGCTCTATTCGGCCGTACTGGCTGGGCGTCTTAACAGAGTCCTTCATTTGCTTATCCACCCGGATCAATGCGGTTTCGTGGCGGAAAGGTCTACTGCAGATAATTCCAGACTGCTCTGCTCTCTTCTGGACGTGGCCGAACTCAGTGACTCGCCCCTCATCGGCCTGTCCCTGGATGCTGAAAAGGCATTTGACAGACTGGAATGGCCTTTCCTTTTCCGGGTATTGGAGTGGTTTGGATTGCCCAGAAAATATATCAACATGATTCAGGTGCTATACTCTCATCCGTCTGCTAGAATCTTAGTCAATCAAGAGCTTTCCCGGTCTTTCAGTCTGCATAGAGGTACTCGGCAGGGGTGCCCAATGTCGCCCCTCTTATTTAACCTGGCGCTGGAACCTTTGGTATTGCTGGCAAGGCAATCTAACGACATTGTAGGCATCAAAGTCGCTGACCTTCACATCAAGCTGTCAGCCTATGCCGATGATCTTATGTTTTTTTTACAACCACCTTCCATATCTCCCTTGCTACAGCTGATTGACAAGTATGCCAAATAGTCAGGCTATAAGGTGAATTGGTCAAAATCAGTGGCGTTCCCCCTTAACACACAAGCTAACAGCACCCTCGTGCAGGAGTTTTCTTTTCAATGGACAGTGGGTCCTATAAAATACTTAGGAGCTCACTTTGTTGCTCCATTGGAGGAAACAGTACGAATTAATGTGGAGCGCGTAAAAGAGTTAACTCGTTCCTTTACATTACAATGGTCCCCGCTACATTTATCGTGGTGGGGACGGCTGGAATCCATCAAGATGGTGCTTATGCCAAAAATAAATTACATACTGGGAATGATTCCTATTGTGGTCCCGTTGTCCGTTTACAAGGGGCTTGAACGCTCGCTGAGTATTTTTCTTTGGAGTGGGAAAACCCCTAGAATAGCTCTTCGGAAGCTGAAGACGGGAAAAGAGAAGGGGGGAGTTCACTTTCCTGATTTCCACTGGTACCATCTGGCGGCGATACTTAAGCAAGGCAGTCTATGGGCGTCGGCGGAGTCGCTTGATTACAAGCCTACCTGGCTGGAATTAGAAGAACGATTGTGCCACCCATATCCGATGCGGAGTGTCATGGGAATGAAATTTCCAGAGTCATGTAAAGTGGGGAGCATAATTCTGTCTACGCAAAGTGCATTTCAATCCTTCCTGCCGGTCATTGCAGCAGAGAACCCACCCTCTCTCCTCCTGCCCATATGGTACAATCCGGGTCTCAAGATCCATTCGTCCCTTTTTGCGTGGACTATATGGCAGCGATGTGGTATTTGGACAGTGGGACAACTGATAGATGGTGGCCACTGGAAGGAGTTTGGAGCGCTACACACCGAATTTGGGCTGCCTTCAACGTGTTTTTTTCAGTGGCTTCAGCTTAGGCATTGCTTTTTACAGTCAGGAATAAGGCCTGGAGAATGTACGCCTAGTTGGGGCCTAATGAAGATTATGATGGACCTGAACTCCAAGAAAGGTGGCATTACGAATATCTATGCGCTTTTTCGTGCGCAGGGCCCAAGTCGTCTGCAGGGTTTAAGTAAACTCTGGGAAGAAGAAGTAGAACTGCCCTGGTCACCAAAGTCCTGGAGTTTGTTTTGGGGGCCGGTTATTCGCGCCTCAAGATCGGCGGCGCTTACTCAATCGATGTTTTTTTTTGCCCATCGGGCATTTATAACTCCTGTTAAGCTGGCTAAGTGGTCTACTACTAAATCCTCCCTGTGCTGGTCTTGTCAACAAACTGAGGGCACTATGCGGCACATGTTCTTTGACTGCCCTTTTGTTCAGGGATTCTGGGTATTAGTATGGGACAGGATTCAGAAGGTACTGGGCTACTCTGTTCCGTTAACGTGGCGTCTAGTCGCGTTGAGATCGCTGGCAGGAATTCCACAGTTAGATAAAGATCATTTTTTTATCCTGAATTTTATGGTGGCTATTGCCATCAAAACAATCTTATTTTGCTGGAAGGACGCCTCCAAGCTAACTTGGCTTCTTTGGTGGAATCAAGTATGTCTATTCAGCAGATATGAAAAAAGTCAGGATAAAGCTCTTATTTTAAGGGGGAATAGAGTTAGTCCCAATAAATGGTCCGCCTTGGATCGGTTTGCAGGCACTGCAGCATGCTAATTCTGTGTATCTAAAGAGGTTTGCAAGGTACGGGGTGGGTGGTTTAACGGTTTTTTTTTGGGGAGTTTAGTATGAGTAGTCGGTTTTGGTTATAGTGTAATGGTTGTTTTTTTGATTGTCTTTGATGTAAAGCTATAAAAAGATGCAATTAAAAAAAAAAAAAAAAAAAAAAAAATACATCTGTAATCAGGTCTCAGGCATCCTGGAGATGGGGCAGAGCTGTGTAACTGCAACAGATGCTGGTGTCATAACACCAGGATATGTATTAGACCGCTATGATTTATTTATTTATTTAATAGCTTTTATATACCGCGCTCTTTAAAATCAGTGCGGTTTACAGATAACAGTTTTGTGCGGAACAGGAGAACTGTTATGCACTTACATTGAACGGGTGAAACAACTTGGATTTCAAATTGGGGAAACTATCTACAGCTATCTACAACTATCTACAATATAAACGAGTTGTCTGTAACTTACAATTGTCTAGCAGGGTGTATGGTGGGTGAGTTTGAGTTACTGGGTTGAGTAGTGTAGGAGAAAGAGGTGGTGTTTTATTGCTTTTCTGAATTGGGCGAGATCCATGATCATTCGGATGGTGGTTGGGATGCATTCCAGCAGCTGGGAGCATAGAGCTTAAAGGCTCAGTTCTTTGTTGCCTGGGTGCATTTTGTTATTTCATTAGGGGTCTGTAGGGTATTGGTAGCAAATTTATTTATTTATTTATTTATTTACATTCTCTTATATACCGCACTATTCAGCATCAGCGCGGTTTACATGGAACAGAAACGCTCAGTACAGTTAACATGTATGAGTTTACAGATAACAGGGCAAGTAACTTAGATAACAGGGGTAAACTATTTACAAAAACTTGCTACATAAGCTTGTAAACTATTTACAAATATTGCTACATAAGGTTGTATGATCATGAATTCTATAGAAACAAATGCACCACTAAGGGTTAGAGAATCTGTTTGTTGGAGTGGGGTGGAGAAGATCCATTAGGGAGGTGGAGGATATTTTGTTGATGGCCTTAAAGGTCATCAGGACTACTTTATAGGTGAGCCGGCAGTAAATTGGTAGCCAGTGCAGGTCCTTTAGGATTGGGGTGATGTGATCTCTTCTAGAGGCTCCGTGTAGGAAGCATGCAGCTGCGTTCATTGCCAGCTGTAATGGGTTTAGCGTGTTTTTGAGTAGGCCATGCAGGATCACGTTGGTGTAGTCAAAGTGGGGGGTCACCAGTGCCTGAAAAACTGTTCTGAAGTCATCTGGTTGCAGCAGGTGTCAGAGATGTCGCAATGTTCGTATTTTGTGGTAAATTTGCTTGATGGTGTTGCTGATGTGCTTTTAAATTCAAGCTGTTGGTCTAGCATAACGCCTAGGTAGCGGATGGTGGGTCTACTTGGGAGTTCAGTGTCTCTTGTCTTTAAGGTTGATGGTGGTGAGAAGGATTGATGTCTTGTAATGAATAGTATGTCCGTCTTGCTGAAGTTTATCTTGAGGCTCTGTGGGTGGAGCCAGTTGGTTATGGCCTCAAAAGATTTTACTAATGGGGAGAAGTCCGGATGGTCGATCATGAATGGGGTGAAGAATAGTACGTCATCTGCGTAGATCAGACATGAAATGTTAAATGAGCAGATTATTTCACATATGGGTTGCATGTATATATTGAATAAGACAGCGGAGAGTGAGGAGTCCTGAGGTACACCATGTTTTTGTTGAAAAGGCTCAGAGGTTGTGGATCCTGCCTATGCCTGCTGCCATCTGTCTGTTAGATAGGATTTGCACCAACTCCATGCTGAGCTGTTAATTCCCTTATCCTGAAGCCGTATCAGGAGTTGCTCATGGTTTATGGAGTAAAACTCAGCAGCAATGTCCAGGAAAATTAAAGTATATACTTGTTTGATGTTGTCAATCCCCGTGATCAGTCTGTTGATGAGTGTGGCAAGGAGAGTTTCAATGCTATGTGATTCCCTAAAGCCATGTTGGCATGGGTCAAGGGGAGCTGCAGAATCAATGTGGTCCTGTATTTGACGTTGGATGACCTTCTCGATTATCTTTGCTAGCAGCGGAATGCTCGGTATTGGTTGGTATGATTCTACCTTCTGGAAATTTAGTTTGGTATTCTTCAGAAGGGGCCTGATTGATGTCTGCTTGAGGCATGATGGGAATAGTCCTGTAGAGAAGGACAAGTCCATGATCTTGGCTAGTATAGGGCTGATTTCCCTACATAGTGATCTTATCCAGAATGCTGGACAAGGGTCGTTTGGAGCAGTGGTGGTGTTGATGACAACGATGACGTCCTCAATACTTGCAGTCGATGGTGTCATGAGAGAGGTAAGTGGCTTAAGTTGGGCTGGGTTGTTACTGGGGCTGGACAGCGTGACTTTGCTGATGTTATTGGTTTTGGCCAGCAAGTAGTCAGCATAGTCCTGGGGGTGTATCATGGCTAGTTGGGAGGATGAGGGTTCCTTTGTTAGGGTCTTCACTATATTGAAAAGCTCATGGGCTTTGTTCAGTGATTGGCTTAAGAGTTCGGAGTACTGTTCTTTCATTTTTGTTGATATTGTGTCCCGGTGCATCTGCAGGTGGGAAGTGTAGGCTGTCTGGTCTGCTGGGGACTGTGTGCGTCGCCATCTTCTTTCTAGTTTCCTCAGCAGGTGTAGTGAGGTCCATAGCTCGGTGGTGTACCATGTCACGCCACTACCACTCGCCTCTAGCTTAGAGGGACGTGGTTAATAGAGGAACTTTCTGCTATCCGCTTTTTCAGCTTTTTCAAACTATTTCCCCACAGTGCCCTCTGGGTAATGTAGTCTTTGTTTAGCTGTATGGGTGCATCAGGCAAAATGTTGTAGTTAGGCTCAAAGAGGTAAGGCAAATGACAGAAATTTATTTTGTACACAATGGTTCGTTCATGGTCCATACAGGATTAGTTGTTCAGGACTCTCTGAAGTAGAGCATTGTCCAAAAACAAAGCCAAACACAAAATGGCTGTTAAAGGCTCTCTATAGTTCAAGATACACAGTCTTTAACAACAAGGATATTGCATTCCCTTTTTAGCCTTGCTGGCTAAAGCACAAAAACAAAATCACATTTTAAAGTCTGTGGTAGTTTAGCTTCTATTCAGCTTCAAACTTTTCTTGGTTACCTTCCAAGTAACAATTATAATCCAAGGGCTAAATAAAGCTTTGTTATAATAGCTACTTTAGCTTACCCAAGTGTCCTCATTCCAGCAGCAGGTGATTAACAAGCTTATCACAGTTCCAGGCTTGCTCCTTAGTCCCCGTAAACTTCCCCTTTACACACACGTGGGAATCACGGCCACCCTGCTTGTGGACTATGGGTACCTTTTTCCTGGAAAACTTTCTTTCAGGACTGGCTTGCTTTCTCTTCGTTCCCAGGTTTAAAGCTTGGCAAAAGGAACAGTCCATGGGAGCGTCCTCATCATTCAACTTTGCCTCGGGCTCTCCCAGCTGCATAGGTTCTGACTCCCCGTCTTGCTCACAGTGCTCAGCTAACAGCCTCCCAGGGGATCTTGGAGTCTCCTTTGTTCCTGGCTCCAAACTCTCCTGCAGACGTGCTATATGCCAATTAGCACTTTCTCCTCCTTGAAGCTCAGTTCCTCTGCTCTGCTCAGCACAGTCAAGCTTCCTTTGCTCGTGTCTGTGCCTCTGCTCATGTCAGCCTGGCTTCCTGCTTCTCTTCCCCCTCTCTCATACTCTGGCCTAGGTTTATACTTCCAGGGCTCTAGCTCCAACTCCTTCCTACTCAGATGACGGCAATCAGCCTGACTTCGGGCACCTGAGTGCTTGGAGCATTCACTTCCTAAGGGGTTCTGGGCTCTGTATCCTCTCCCCTTCATTCCACTAGGGGGAGCATGAAATGTGGGCCACGTGGAAGTTATCTGATTCCTGGAGGTGTTTATGGCTTTCCTACACTGACTTGGTAAAAGGGGGCCCTTTACTAGGGTGAATTCCCTGTCTCTTTGTCCTCCCCCAGAGTCCGGATAGGCCTCCTTGCCACATACCCCCTTACTTAAGATATTACGGGCTGGCGGAGGTTGTTGAAGCTCCTCCAAACAGTCCGTAATCCTGGATAAGGCATCTGCATTGTGGTGTAGCTTCCCTGCCCGATGCTTTTCCTTAAAATCAAAAGCTTGCAGGGCCATGTACCATCTGGTTAATCGTGCATTGTGGTTCTTCATCTGTTGGAGCCACTTCAAGGGTGCGTGATTGGTAACTAGCAGGAATTTTCGTCCGGTGAGGTAGAACCGGAGGGTCTCTATTGCCCATTTGATGGCGAGGCACTCTTTCTCAATTGTAGAGTAGTGTTGCTCTGCCGAGGACAACTTCCTACTAAGGAACATCACAGGATGCTCATTTCCTTCATGCTTCTGGGACAAGACGGCCCCTAAGCCTATCTCTGAGGCATCCGTCTGCACAATGAAGGGCTGCGTGAAATCCACCCCACGTAATACCGGGGCCATGCATAGCCGCTCTTTTAATCGGGTGAAAACACTCTCAGCCTCCGGGGTCCAATGGAGTTGATTTGAGCAATTCTTTTTTAACATGTCCGTAAAGATGGAGCTTTCTTCCGCAAAGCGTGACAGGAACCTCCTGTAATAGCCAATCAGGCCTAGAAAGCTTCTTAATTGCTTCTTTGTTGTGGGACGGGGAAAGTTCTTGATGCTGTCCACTTTGTCAATCAAGGGCTTAATCCTTCCTCGTCCTACCATATGCCCCAGGTATTTCACTTCTCGCTTGGCGAAGGCACACTTGTTCGGGTTCAGGGTGAGGCCCGCCTGCCTTATAGATCGCAGGATGGCTTCAACCCTCGGAATATGTTCTACCCAACTGCAACTGTGGATAATAATATCGTCCATATATGCGAAAGCATATTCTTGATGAGGATGCAGGACTTGATCCACCAGTCTATGGCAAGTCGCTGCGACGCTGTGAAGTCCAAAGGGCATCCTCTTAAACTGGAATAGCCCAATCGGGGTGCTGAAGGCGGTCTTCGGTCGAGATTCCCTAGTCAACGGAATCTGCCAGTACCCCTTCGTCATGTCTAGGGTGGTCAAAAACTCAGCCTGCCCCAAACGGTCCAATAGCTCCTCGATATGGGGCATTGGGTAAGCGTTGAATACCGAGATGGAATTTACCTGTCTGAAATCTATACAGAAGCGTAATGTACCATCCGGTTTTGGAACCAGAACAATGGGACTGCACCACGGGCTCCTTAATTCTTCAATGACACCCATCGCCAACATCTCGTGCACCTGTGCCACGACCTCCTGCTTTTTAGCTTCTGGTAGGCGGTAGGGTCGTTGTCTGACCACCTTCCCCGGTGGCATCAGGATCTCATGCGCCACCAGTCGGGTTTCACCAGGGATCGGGGTCAGTACATCGGGGAACCTCTCCAATAGTCGAGCCAGATCCCGTCTCTGCACCAACGATAGTTCTTCGCCTACTTGGGGCTCCAGGTTCTTCCTGCAGTCTGCCACTTGAGGTCCCAGGTTGTCCTTCTCAGTCTCCTCCATTCTCTCTCATCTCGGCCCCTCCGGTGGAACCAAATCCAGAGGCTCTGCGTTCCGTAGGAGACAACATGGGGACCTCTTCCAGTGGGGGAAACCCCATTCTCTCGCACAGCAACTGGGCAATCCGGTCTCCCACCTTCACATGGTAGTCCTTGTTGCCAAAATTAAACAGTAATACCTTTACACTCCCTCTATAATCAGGGTCGATCACCCCAGCCCCGACGTCCAGGAAATATTACAGAGCCAGACCCGATCGCGGTGCTATCCGACCATAACATCCTACGGGCATCTCCATCTGAAAGCCGGTATCAATGAGAGCCTTTCCACGGCGGGGTATCACCCGATCTTTGGCGCTGCATAAATCATATCCCACGGCTTCCGGGGACACCCTCCTGGGAGCCTGGGCCTTCTTGGATATCTTACAAAATTTTAATATAAACTTCTGTTTAAGGGAAGCAACACCTCCCAGGGGTTCTTTCCCTGGGTCCTCACTTGGCTTTCGGGGGTTCTCAAAAAGAGGGCCAGGGACCACCGTTACCATCCCATCCCCTTTTCTTCCAAGGCCTTTCTCTAATCCTTCCTTAAATTGGGGCCAATCCCTTCCCAATTCTAAATCATAGGGCAGTTTTGGAACCACTGCCACAAGAACTTCTATCTGCGCCCCCAACCCTTTTATTACCACTTTGTACACAGGGTAGAAAGAGGCAGCACCATGGATGCACCTAATTTGGATCTGCCCTTCTGGCTTCCTATGGCGAGACTCATCCTGGGCCTCAATTGCCTGCCAAAGCTTTGGTGACACCATGCTTTGGTCGGCCCCAGAGTCGAGAAGAGCATGGGTAGTGACCCCCTGTATGTTAACATCTAAGAGAAATGCTTCTCCTAGATGTTTCACATTGGTACCAGTTAACCCAATGCAGGCTTTGCATCCCCTTTGCAGGTTTCCCATCTCCCCACAACAATAGCATTTTTTTTCAGCCCATTTACCCTCCTGAGCAGACACACAAGTTTTCATACATTTTGCATTATTTCCCTGTTTCTTTACTGATAAATCAAAACTGGCCTCTGCCCCTACTTTTGGAGGGCCCGCCTTTGGGAGAAACGCTAGTTCAGCTTCCATGTAGCGCTCCGCCAAAAGGGTTGTGCCTCCTGTGCTCTGGCAGTTTTGCTGAATCAGAAAAGATTGTACCCTTTTTGGTACTGCAGCCATAAATTGCTCCAATATCACCATATCCACCACCATATCCATAGTTTTCCCTTCCGGGGCTAACCACTTTAAAGCTAAGCCTTGAATTCTCTGGCTTAAGGCCTTAGGTGTCTCTCCAGTCTTTAAGACCGTAGCTCTAAACATACGGTGATACAACATTTTCGTTAACCCTAATAGGTCTCTAATTGCATTTTTCACAGCATTATAGTCCATGGCCTGGGCAGCTGGCATAGCCCTATATGCGGCTAGTGCTTCTCCTGTTAAGGAGGTTGCCAATCGCACCACCCACTGGCTATCTGGCCAATCCACAGCTTGAGCCACTCTCTCAAATGACTCCAAGAAGTCATCTATGTCATCATCAGGAGAAAGTTTTCCAAAATTAAACGACCCGCTGTAGTGTGGGCCTGCTAAATTATCTGTTTGCAGCATCGCTGATCCTTCCGGGGTTAGTGTTCCTCCACTTCCTTGCCTCTGGGAAGTAATAAGGGCTTCCACTAAGTCCAGGACAGGCTTTTGCTGCTCCCTCATAGCTGCCACCGCATTCTCTTGCGCTAGCTGGGCCAACTCCTGCTGTCATTGAAATTGAGAGGCCATCCATTGCACCGGCTCTTTTGGATCCATCTCCGGCGATACCTTGCTCATGTGTTGACTCTCGAAGAACAAAAAATTGGTCTTTTCCGCCAACCTTCTGTGCTATCACTTTTGTAAGTGTATATCCTTGGTAGAAAATCCTGAATGGTAGAAAATCCTGAGTGGTAGAAAATCCTCACAACTACGCCACTGTCACACCACCACCACTCTCCTCTAGCTTAGAGGGGCGTGGTTAATAGAGGAACTTTCTGCTATCCGCTTTTTCAGCTTTTTCAAACTATTTCCCCGCAGTGCCCTCTGGGAAATGTACTCTTTGGGGTATGTTTACTAAGCTGCGGTAATCGTGAATAACGCACGTAACGTACACTTAACGATCGTTCGCACGTCATAACTGACGTGCGAACGATCGTTAAGTATACGTTACGCGCGTTAACCGTAGTTAACGATCGTAAACCCCCGTGGCGCGTTAAAACACCGCAGAAGGTGGAGAGTGGGCGGAGAGAAGGGGTCAATGGGCGGAGAGTTGGCGGGGAGATGCTCCCCTCACACCAATGCGCTGAATTTCAGAGCTCAATTCCAACGCGAATGAAAACCTGTCGTTAAAGGCATATTAAAGGGAAGAGAAACCATTTCCGTCAGCAATGTACAGCAAAACCGGGGAAATCTACAAAACGTGAGCAGTGTGATACATGTGCACAGAACAAAATGTCAAATAAAAATTTAAAATGACCACAAGAAACAGTGTAAAAATTATAATTCAGCTGGGCAACAGTGATAGCAATGGGCAACAATAAAAAACACTCCCAGGGCAGCTCCAAAAAAAAGAAATGATGTTTGGAAGGGTCTACGCTCCGTAGACCCTTTCAAAAATCATTTCATTTTATTGGAGCTTTCCTGGGAGTCTTTGTTAATGTTGCCCAATGATATCATTGTTGCCCAGCTTGGTTATGGGTGTTTGCCCCTTTTTTCAAGGTCTTTTTTAAGGTTTATGTGCACTTTTGTCTCCATACAAGGTAAATGAGCCCACAGTGCAATTGTGCAGAGCAGGGTTTCTGACTCGTCAGGCCAGTTGACCTATCTCCAGGGACTGCACTGTCTCTATGGCCACAGTGTGGTGCAACGGACACAGCCAGTACCTGTAAGACCAGAGGATCACAGGTTCAAATCCCAGCTGGGGCTCCTGCCAACCCAGTCCCCATAGTTTTACCCACCACTAAACAGTGATAGTAAAGACACTCCTTTATTGCAGAGAACATACGCATGGTTAATACGCCTATATTTTACCACACCAAACACAGACACCATAAACAGGCGCATTACCTAGAGCAGAGTCCCGCAAATGCAGTCCTGGAGGGCCCCACATCATTCAGGTTCCATGCTGCCTCTAATAAAGATGCCTGTGCTGCATATCTATGCACCACCCCCATGGTATGCAGATGTAGCTCATGCATATTTATGAGGGACAGCATGAAAACACGAACAGTGTTTGGAACACCAGGACTGGAGTTGGGAAACTCTGCCGTAAAGCAGCAGCCAACAGGGGCAGACACACCCACACACACCCACAGGCCCCATTGGCCAATGCCTCCTGGAGAGGCAGGACATTGGGCCCTGCCTGAATCTCCCAATACTAGCAGTTGCATACCTTAGCAATGCCACCCTACACCTGGGTATATGGTACACAGCTATCAAACGTTTCCTATGATAACTGGCAGATATCAATTCCTATGTTAAGCACATTTTGCTCATTGAGCCCCACCTTAACAATCATTCTGATGTCTGTGGTGTGTGCTGCAGGTCTGGTCTCTGATAGTGCTTACCACCCTGGGGAGTGACCCCCAACAGTATTGCGTACCATATCCATGCCTATACTGTGCCCAGGACTGGTGTGGTGGCTATGGCTGCTGAACACCTCTATGGTAGCACAATGCTGGCATAGGTGTGGGGGTGGCTGTCTGTCTATCCAGTGTGTGGTGGCTGCAAACACCTTCCACAGCCCACACTGCCAGCAATGTTGCCAGTATTGGGCTGCCAATGTGCATAATGAGGAGCAAGGTACCATGGGTATAGGCTGGACAGGGTGGCCTGGCCAGGGTGCATCTGCACAGGGCATAGGGCACTGATTGGGACATTTTAGTGCCCGGCCACCACCTACACAGACAGGGTGACCTCAGTATGTCCTGCTGAGAGATCACTCTCACCCTGACTGTGCAGTGACCACAGCATGGCTAGGCACCCCCATATTTCTATATAGCATTTCACTCATGTGTTAGATATGGGTTTCCTTTTGGGGCCCAGTCACTGATTTATCTGCTTGCTGTGTATGCTGACATCCCAGTTCTGGGTGCATGCATCTCCACTGGGCACATGCACTATGGACTAACTAGCAGGCTGTTTGCAGCTGGTATGTGTCTTGATGGAGTGGCTTGCAGGGTGCAGTGGCTGATGGCTTGCAGCAGGAGCATATCAGATAGTGGTGGGGTGCAGCTTAGCATATCCAGGCCTAATGTCTGTCTGCTATTGTGTTATGGATGTCTACAGAGCTGCATTGACTGCCCTGTGGGGTGTCTGTTCCTCAGCAGGAGCGGGGTTGATGTTCCCCTCTACTGCCACCTTTGCAGGGAGGTAGAATGTGGATCTATTGTTAGGAGACCCTGTTTGCCCCCCTCGGCCCTGGGGGGGGGGGTGGTACATGGGGGCTACACCTGACTGAAACAGACAGAAATATCCAAGGTGTTTCTCCAGAAACTACCTATCTCACACATTAACACTGCTTTGGACCTGCGCCATGGACGGTGCTGTGGACCTGGTGCTGGGTGCCTCACTGCACCCTCAGCATGAGCACAGTACCCGCACAATGTGACGGGCTACTCTGTGCCAGTACAACACACGGTCAGTACCCCCTACAAGGCCGTGCTGTGGGGGTGCACATGGTCACTTCCCCCCTACCAGGCCGAGGTGCTGTGGGGGTGCATTCCCCATGGTGTGCATCTGTGGACAGCTGATTTGCATGTGCAGTGCATCATGGGTGTGACTGGCACAATCCAACCCTGGGAAAATCCAGCACCTGCTCACAGGCTCTGATAAACCATAGGCCATCACACGTACATCTGTTAGCATAATGCATAGGTGCAAGACACCCTAAAGAGTCTGTAAAATAAGGTGCCCACGCTGGTAAAAACACACGTACCCACGCACGATTGTACGCATGCACCAACGCACGCAGCTACGCACGGGGCTACGCCCGTACCAATGCACGCAGCCACGCACGCAGCCTCGCACGCACCAACGTACGTGGCTAGGCACACTCCGAGGGTGTGTTTCTGACACCACTACTCCACGTAAAGAAAAACATGCCTCCTCATTCCCTATGTAATGTACAGGGTGATGCCTGGGCCAGCCTTCTGCGTTAGGCACACTGGGGACTCGAACCCATGCTGCCTGTAACAGCGGTCAGTACAGTAACCATTGTGCTACAGCTCTGTTTCCGTGCTTTGTGTCTGTACGCCTTCTTACGATTAACGCGCAGTAACGCGCCACGGCGCCCTGTAACGCTCGTTAGTTTTTGGAATGCGCGTTAGTGGTAACGATGTACCGCCCATGTCCTTATTTGGGGTTTCTGTCACTACCGCGGCTCCTAACGCGAATTGCACTAACGCAGTTTAGTAAACATACCCCTTTGTTTAGCTGTATGGGTGCATCAGGCAAAAAGTTGTAGTTAGGCTCAAAGAGGTAAGGCAAATGACAGAAATTTATTTTGTACACAATGGTTCGTTCATACCCCATACAGGATTAGTTGTTCAGGACTCTTTGAAGTAGAGCATTGTCCAAAAACAAAGCCAAAGACAAAATGGCTGTTAAAGGTTCTCCATAGTTCAGGATACACAGTCTTTAACAGCAAGGATATTGCATTCCCCTTTTAGCCTTGCTGGCTAAAGCACAAAAACAAAATCACATTTTAAAGTCTGTGGTAGTTTAGCTTCTATTCAGATTCAAACCTTTCTTGGTTACCTTCCAAGTAACAAATATAATCCAAGGGCAAAAGAAAGCTTTGTTATAATAGCTACTTTAGCTTACCCCAGTGTCCTCATTCCAGCAGCAGGTGATTAACAAGCTTATCACAGTTCCAGGCTTGCTCCTTAGTCCCCGTAAACTTCCCCTTTACACACACGTGGGAATCACAGCCACCCTGTTTGTGGACTATGGGTACCTTTTTCTTGGAAGACTTTCTTTCAGGACTGGCTTGCTTTCTCTACGTTCCCAGGTTTAAAGCTTGGCAAAAGGAACAGTCCATGGGAGCATCCTCATCATTCAACTTTACTTCGGGCTCTCCCAGCTGCATAGGTTCTGACTCCCCGTCTTGCTCACAGTTCTCAGCTAACAGCCTCCCGGGGGATCTTGGAGTCTCCTTTGTTCCTGGCTCCAAACTCTCCTGCAGACGTGCTATATGCCAATTAGCACTTTCTCCTCCTTAAAGCTCAGTTCCTCTGCTCTGCTCAGCACCAGTCAAGCTTCCCTTGCTCGTGTCTGTGCCTCTGCTCGTGTCAGCCTGGCTTCCTGCTTCTCTTCCCCCTCTCTCATACTCTGGCCTAGGTTTATACTTCCAGGGCTCTAGCTCCAACTCCTCCCTACTCAGGTGACGGAAATCAGCCTGACTTCGGGCATCTGAGTGCTTGGAGCATTCACTGCCTAAGGGGTTCTGGGCTCTGTATCCTCTCCTCTTCATTCCACTAGGGGGAGCATGAAATGTGAGCCACGTGGAAGTTATCTGATTCCTGGAGGTGTTTATGGCTTTCCTACCCTGACTTGGTAAAAGGGGGCCCTTTACTAGGGTGAATTCCTTGTCTCTTTGCCCTCCCCCAGAGTCCGGATAGGCCTCCTTGCTACAACCAGCGTGCAGGTTTTCTGCTTCTTGGCCACTTATTTGAGGCATGTGGCTTGGCTGGGGTAGATATGCTTGCAAAGGAGCTCAAGCTGTTGTTCCATGAGGCCATCACCTCTTCCAGGTTCAGTGATGCAGTCGTGATGTTAGGAAGGCCTCTTTGATTATCACCTCTTTATCAGAGTCTGAAATGCCCTGTGGGTACTGCTGATTTTTCAGTTACTTTCTTTGTCCGTTCACTGTCCTGGTGCATAGGTATTTGGAATCTGATTAGATTGTGGTCTGACCATGGGACAGGGGAGATAATTACTTCGAAGTTGTGGTTCGAGCTTACATCTGGTCGAGAGATGAAGATGAGGTCTAGTATGTTACCTTTTCGATGGGTGGGGGCATCTACTATTTGTTCGTAGCCCAGGTTGTTGAGTGCTTCAAGGAAGGCTTTGGAGTGATTATCCTGCAGGGCTGGTAGGTTAAAGTTTCCCAGTACCCAGTTCAGCTTGCTTGTGTTCTTGGGGTTGGAGGCTAGGTCAATTATATTCGCGAGGTCTTCAGAGGATGAAGCTGGGGATCTGTAGATGAGGTTGATGGTACTGTGGTTGTTGGATATGGTGATCACATTGAGGCGTGTTGAGCTGTTAGAGCTGATCGTTTGATACTGGAGATCCGTTTTTACCAGAATGAATAAACCACCTCCTCTGCGGTCTGGTCTGCAAGCGTAGATTGAGAAATCGGGGGGGGGGGGGTGAGTTGGTTGATTAGGACTGAGTCTGAGACAGTGAGCCATGATTCCGTCACTAGTAGGATGTCTAGCTCGAGGTGTGACATGAGGTTGGTGATGACTGGTCACTTTTTGCGGACTGACCGTGCGTTTATGAGGGCACACTTCAGGTTGCATGGGTTCTGCTTTTGCTCCCCTTTGGGTTTTGTGGTGTATTGAAGCGGTATGTGGATTAAGTATGGGTGTGAGTTCTGGGAGGGTTCTGTTTGTGTGCGGTGAGTGTTAGTGTAATGTCTCCTTCCTTGGCCACGTACGATCAGAATCGGGTTGTGGTTGGAGGTAGAGGAGAGAGAGCCATTGAGGACATTGCTGAGGAGGTATAGACTGGTTAGGGTTATAATGGATATGGCCATTTTGAGCTGGGATTCGGTGCGTCCTGTATGTGGCAGGACTTTCCTTACTGAGGAGGTGTATACTGGTGGGGCGTGTATGTGTTTTTCATGGATTATGTGTATCCTGTACAGCCCAGCAATGGCAAGCTTGTTATATGGCAACTAACTAGTGACAGCGGTGAGAGTACTTGCATGCAATCAGCAGCGAAATGCTTTGCAGAACACTCAGCTGTGAAATACTCACGGAACAATCAGCAGTGAAATACTCACAGAGCAGTCAGCAGTGAAATACTCATGGAACAATCAGCAGTGAAATACTCACAGGGCAGTCAGCAGTGAAATATTCATTGAACAATCAGCAGTGAAATACTCACAGAGCAGTCAGCAGTGAAATATTCACGGAACAATCAGCAGTGAAATATTCATGGAACAATCAGCAGTGAAATACTCACAGAGCAGTCAGCAGTGAAATACTCACAGGACAATCAGCAGTGAAGTACTCAGAACAGTCAGCAGTGAAATACAGAACAATCAGCAGTGGGGTACATGCAAGCAATCAGGCGCTTTTAAGTCAGTAATCAGTCCCATTAATCGGTAACCCCTTTAAATTACTAGTGAGGTTTATGCCTACATGCGTTTTGCTAGAGGTGATACATGATACCGTGATTCTGGCGAGTTCTCCTGTGTGACTGTCGCCGGTCGATTGTGCTCGGACTTGTCGTTGGTCATTGCTGGGTTCTCTAGGTGGTACTGCCGTTATATGGCTGATTGGATCAAGTTAATCGCTTGGCACAATGTTGTGTGTGACAATTACTTGCAGGTGATGTTGCTGGATTTGCTCCTGGTCATTCTGGTATGGCCGGCGGTTCAACCCTGGAGCTATGGGCCTCGAGGTTTGGCCTCCACTTAAGGGCCGAGCCAAAAGGCCCTCTGGCGAGGCCCTCAGGAACGGGCCCACCGGCACGGGTGCGCCTGAAGGCGCTTCTTTTAAAGCTGTGGAGGGCTGCCCCGATTGGGCAGAAGCCGCGCTGGTTGAATCCGGCTCCGGCGAGCTCAATCCAACTCGGGAGAGCTGTGCAGGGCCGGAAGAAGACAATCGGATCCTGGGGTCCGTACGCCTGAAGGCGCTTATTTTAAAGCTGTGGAGGGCTGCCCCGATTGGGCGGAAGCCGCGCTGGTTGAATCAGGCTCCGGCGAGCTCAATCCAACTCGGGAGAGCTGTGCAGGGCCGGAGGAAGACGATCGGGTCCTGGAGTCCGTGCACCTGAAGGCGCTTATTTTAAAGCTGTGGAGGGCTGCCCTGATTGGGCAAAAGCCGCGCTGGTTGAATCCGTCTCCGACCTATGATTAGGTCTGGGGCCTCCTGGTGATAGGGTGGATTTAAACACATCAACAGGAACAACTACCATAACACCAGGATCTCCAATAGACCGCTGTCATCAGGTCTCAGTCCCCCTGGAGATAAGACAGAGCTGTGAAACTGCAACAGATGAAGGTACCATAACACCGGGATGTACATTAGACCTCTGTAATCAGGTCTCAGGCGTCCTGGAGATGGGGCAGAGCTGTGTAACTGCAACAGATGCTGGTACCATAACACCAGGATGTCTATTAGACCTCTGTAATCAGGTCTAAGGCCATCTGAGGATAGGGCAGAGCTGTGAAACTGCAACAGATGCAGATACCATAACACCGGGATGTATATTAGACCTCTCTAATCAGGTCTCAGGCCTCCTGGAGATAGGGCAGAGCTGTGTAACTGCAACAGATGCTGGTACCATAAAGCCAGGATGTCTATTTGACCTCTATAACACCGGTCAACAAATCTTTACAAAAGTCATGTTACTGAAATAAAAGTAGTAATTTCTTATCAATTTTTATATGCTGAACACGAATATGACAGTGAAATTTCAAATTTGGCTCTAGATTTTTTGTAATCTACAAAAATTAATGTTTACATCACAAAATGCATGTCAATAGTAAATATAATAGGCCTTAAACCTGTATAAAACCAAGTCATAGACTACTTCTTAGATTTTTTCGCCTGTCTCTTGTACAGCTGTTTGGGAGCTTCTCTGGGGAGTGTCCAGCAGTAGTCAGCCAGCATTGTAGTGGACCATTTTCCCTGGTATCTTTGTTCCATCGTTGCGATATCCTGGTGAAAACATTCGCCCTGTTCATCACTAACCATACCACAGTTGTCAGGAAAGAAATCGAGATGGGAATCAAGGAAATGGATCTTTAGAGACATATTGCAGCCAAGTTTCTGATACTGCATCAGCATGTCTTCTACTAGTTCCTTGTCGTTTTCTGCCCTGACATTCCCGAGAAAGTTTGTTGACACTAGGCAAAAAGTATTCCATGCTTGTTTCGCATCACCCTGCAGCAAGTTGTTGAACCGGTCATCTTTGAAGAGCTCTCGAATCTGAGGACCCACAAAAACTCTCTCTTTAATCTTTGCTTCGCTGAGTCGAGGGAATTTTTCATGCAGGTATCGGAAAGCTGACGAAGTGCGGTCCATGGCTTTCACAAAGTTTTTCATCAAACCTAGTTTGATGTGAAGGGGTGGTAGCAGGATTTTATGAGCCTCAACCAGAGCTGGGTGCTGGATATTCTTCTCTCCAAATGTTACATTTTGTCTGTGATTCCATTCCTTCCGCAAGTAGTGCCAATCCCTTGCTCGGCTATCCCACTCACATAAGAAACACATGTATTTTATATATCCTTGCTGCAGTCCCATTAAAAGGGCAACTACCTTCAAGTCACCACAGAGGTGCCAGCTGTACTTGTTATAGTTAATGGAAGTCAGTAGATGCTTTAAGTTATCGTATGTCTCTTTCATGTGGACGGCATGCACTACTGGAATAGATGGAAGACGGTTTCCATTGTTCAAAAGCACAGCCTTCAGACTCAGTTTTGAAGAGTCTATAAATAGTCTCTAGTCTTGTGGGTCATGAGTGATTTTTAAGTCAGTCATGAGGCTTTCAATATCGGAACAGAATACCAGATTACTTTCCTTTCCAACTGCGTATAGTACACTGCTGACGTCAGATGGCTTCAGCAGCCATCTGGCAGTAGTTTTGCATTGCATCAGAAAATGATGCAATCAACTCTGGATGATGTGTGCATGCTGGTATTATGCAATGTGATGCAATATTACATCATTCAAGGCTTATTTGGGATGTTGTTGATGTCCTACTGGATAAATTTACATGGTGAAACGTCAAAAATGAACTACAAGCAATATCTTCAAAACGAGAGCCAATAAAATGTTTTTAATGTTATATTCGTGTTCAGCTCACCAAGATACTACAGATTAGGGCCTTTTAAAGTCAGTAACGATTTCAATGTTGACCTGTGTAATTAGATCTGGGGCCTCCTGAGGATAGGGTGGAATTAAACACATCAACAGGAACAAATACCATAACACCAGGATCTCTAATAGACCTCTGTAATCAGGCCCCCTGGGGATAGGGCAGAGCTGTGAAACTGCAACAGATGCAGGTATCATAACACCAGGATGTATAATAGACCCGGGCAATCAGGTCTGAGGGGCCTCTGTGGATAGTGCAGACTTGCAATCTACACCATACGTATCTACATTGGCCACAGGCAGGCCCCCACACTGGTATTGCTATCATTTTCTGCATGTATGATATGTGATGATTACTGTATATTGTGTTGCACAACTGCCACTGTGTGACCTGGCACCATACACTTACTTCACGTGGGTAGTCCGCAGATCTGTTGTAGTGCCTGGTGAGGCGCACCCATGCCCTCCTCACCCTGCCCAGGTCCTGCCGCTTAGACGCTCCAGGAAAAAGGCTCCTCTGCCTTGTGCATATCAGCTTGCCCAACACCCTCAGCTCCCTTCTTGTGAAAGCTGGCTTTCTTGAGCGGCTGTCCATTTTGGTCTGTTGGGCATAGCTTGATGACGCACTTCACACATGCAGCGTGGTGTGCACATACATGTGCTATCTCGTGCTACTACAGCACGCAGCACACATGGCATTGTCATGCATGGTACATGGCAAGGTATTCATAGCAGCACAGGGATACGCGGCACAGACTATATGAGCCTTTTTTAGAATCCACAGACACCCGATCTCGCAAGCACGCCACCATTTCATTACTTTAATTGTTGACTAGCTATTTACGTTATGTCAGTGCGGCTTTCTGGCATTTGTGCATCTGACACATATTAGGGCTCCTATCTTGCGGTGCCCTATGATGTGCCTTGTTCCGGCCCATGCTCTGTGCCACCGTAGTGTACAGGACTAGGGTGAGTGTGTATTTTGCTTTAACCATAGACTACAGAGATGTGTCCAACTGTTACAGCCATGAAAAAGGCGACTGCCTCAGACACTCTTCATTATGTTGTAGCACTGGGGACTTGAACCTCTGGCTACAGACTCATTGTATTAACCATTGTGCTATGCCTCTATGGCCAATATCATAGCCATGGCTGGCTACACAACAACTGCATGTCACCGCACAAACATTCTGCTGTGCTTACTGGGATAGGGGAGGCCCACAACTAGGCCAGTTTCCAGGGCACATTACCTTAGGCAAATGGGGTGCGTGTGTGATTTTCAGGAAAAAGAATTTACGGCATATGTGTGACTGTTACAGGCATAAAAGAGAGTTGCCTCAGACAATCTTACTAAAGGGAGCTCAGGGAGGGATTGAACCCATGATGTCTGCTACTGTGGTCATCATAATAACCATTGTGCTATATCAATATGTGGTTCATCAATGCAATGGCTGCCTACAGGAAGATCCAGGTCATCCCACAAACCTTTGGATGTGCTGCATGGGATAGGGGAAACCCAGAGCTAAGACACTTTACAGGGCATCTTAGCTTACGCAAAAGGGGTGAGGGTGTTTTTGTCTGGTAGGATGGTTTAAGGCATATGTGTGACTGTTACACGCATAACAGGAAGTTGCCTCTGAAAGTCTTACTAAAGGAAACCCACTGTGGGATTACACCCATGACATAGGCCACTGAGATCATCCTATTAAACATTGTGCTACATCAATATGGGGTTTTCAAAACAGTGTCTGGCTACAGAAAGTGCAGGTCATCACACAAACTCTCATGTGCTGCACAGGATAGGGAAAACCCACAGGTGTGACACCTTACATTAGGCAAATGAGGTGAGGGTGTTGTAAATAGGGATTTCAACCATATGTGTGAGTGTTATGGGCAGGAAAGGGGATTGTCTCAGACAATCTTATGGAAGGGGGCCCACTGTGGGATTGAACCCCTGATGTCTGCTACTGAGGTCATTGTATTAACCATTGTGCTACATCACTATGGTTCATCTAAACAATGGCTGTCTACAGAAAGAGTGCAGGTCACCGGACATACGGTCTCCTGGGTTAACCAGGATAGGATCGAAACAACAGTACCCATAATGCAATTCACATGCAGGACACCTGTCTACCTCTGCTAACCAGATGGAGTATGCACCTCTACAGCATGCCAGCTTGGTAGGGGGGTGTGACCGTGTGTGTTACTGCCACTGACCACCTACAGGCCATGCCATTGTGAGTGTTCTGTGCTCACTCTGAGTGTGAGGTTGGGTGTGCAGCACCAGGTCTTCACTACCCGAGTTGGCTGAGGTATGCTTTGCTGCAGGTCTCCATCAGTGCTAGTGTGTGACAGGTATTTGCTGAGATGCTTGCATTTGTCCTGTTTCCATTTGTATTTGGTAGTCATATCTTCTCCTTGTGGACCATGATGCAAACAAGCTGGTGCATAGGCAGTGTGCTTGCCATGGTCACTTGTTTGTGGAGCAGGGGTGTGTGTGTGGACGCATATGCTGATTATGTACATAGCAAGGCACCCTCTCGGGGTCGGGGACATGATCTGACCCCGACAGATCCACACTCTGCACATCTCCAACAGGGTCAGTGGTGCAACATGCTGTGAGACCAGCAACCACCATCCTTTTGACAACCCGACAGTTGCTGTAGGTTGGTACCTGTGACAGGGCCACTGACAGACAGGTAATAGGCCTGCTCAGCTCAACTGCCCCCACCACAATCTGGAGTTCACCAGCAGATGCCACAGTCAGTATGCACCTGCTGCACCCAGCAAGGTTTTGCAGCCATACACATGCTAACTGCAGACAGTGTGCTAGCCCATACCTGGTGCATGTTCCCAGAGGAGCTGTGTGCACCCAGATGCAGGATATTAGTACCAACACCAAGCAGGTATGTCAGTGATTGGGCCCCAGAATTGGGGACTCACTAATATCACTATTGAAAACATTGTATGCCACTATGTGGGAGGCTAGACATGCCATGGTCACTGCTCAATCAGGGTGTGAGTGCCCATACAGCCTGACTTGCTGTGGCCACCCTGTCCGTGCAGATGACATTTGCAAACTAACATATCCTAGCCATTGCCCTATGCCCTATGCAGATGCATCCTGGGTAAACCACCCTGTGGTGGCCCTACCCACAATACCTTGCTCATCATTATGCACATTGGAAGGCTAACAGTGGAACCAGGGCAAGCATTGGGGGCTCAGGGGGTGTGGGAAGCCACAAAACACTGGATAAACATACACAGATTACCACACCTATTTAGGCATTTTGCAAAGCTAGCGGTGATTGGCAGCCCTGTCAGCAACACCTGTCATGAGCTTAGTGCAGGTATTGGTAAGATACTCATTACTGTTAGGGTCACTCTCCCGGGTGGTAAACACTGTCAGAAATTGATGAGGGGGGCACACACCACATATGTCATAAAGGTTGCTATGATGGACCTCTGTTAGACAGTTGTGTTTAATTTATGATTTGTTATCTGACATTGGTCACAGCTACCTTTTGATGTATATGGGACGTGTTTCCATGTTTATTACAGCATTGCTAAGGTATACAGGTGCTTGTAGTGGGAGCTGCCACTCAGCGCAGGGCACCACAGCCTGCCTTTTCATTAGCCTTTGGACGGTGGAGCATGTGGGTATGGGTGTTTGTACCCCTGTTGGCCGCTGCTCTGGGGCAGAGGTTCACAGATTCAGTCAAGGTGGTTCAGACAGAATTCAGGTTGGCAGGCTGTCCCTACTGAATATGCATGGTTACATTTGCATATAATGGGGGGCAGTGCCTTCAAATGCATCTCATGCATATTTATTAGGGACAGCCTGACAAACTGAATGGTGTTTGCCTCTCTGGAACTGGGATTGCCAACATCTGCTCTGGGGAGTGCACATTATTCTTGTGTATGTTCTCTGTAGGGTAAAATATCGGGACAAGGGGTGCAGTAGCCACAGCTGGGACTTGAACCTGTGACTTTCTGCCTGTGAACACACTGACTGTGTGCACTGCACCAAATTGTTGCCACCAAGGTAGGTTATTTCCTGGGGATACCATTACCATTCATCAGACAGGCCTTGTCTGTTAGACTGCACACCACCCACCTAAACAGGGCTTGGCCTTGGTCTGGTGTGGGCAGATGCCAATGCCCCCTCCACAACCAGCACCCCTCCACCACCATGCTGACATGACCTTCTGCCGGTGGTGATGGTGGTGCGCAGTCCCAGGCCATCCTGTGTGCAGGTAGGCGGTGGCCTATGGTGTGTGATCTGGAGTAGGGGTGCCTCCATAGACATCCACGCTTCCCCCTGACAATGCCTGGCCATGTTATGTGCCCTTTTGGGTACCTGCTGGGTCATGTCCATTGGGGCACTGTGGGAGACACACACATGAACATGCTTGCCCTTGGCCAGTTGATGTGTGCTGCTTTTCTGTTTCTGCCTTCCTATGTGGCAGCTGGGCAACTGCCTAGCCTGCATTGTGCCCCAGCTGCCCCACTGCATGTTCTGCCTGTGGCCCTCTGTACCCCATTTGCAGCCTCACCATAGTGCTCTTTCGTACTTGGGCACTATGCTGTTGCTGCACATGTATGACTACTATCACTTTTCTGGGTCTCCATGTCTTTGCTATACATTGCTGACTGAAATGGTTTCTCTCTCCTGCACTTGTGCCTCTAACGCGAGGTTTTTACTGACGTTGATGTTCTGCCCTACATTTCACAGCGTTAGTGTGCCTGGAGCATCAACACGCCCACTCTCTGCCCTTTGACCCCTTCTTTCCACCCTCTCGAATGCCTTACTCCACCCTCTGTGTGTCCTAACGCCGCCGCTAACGTTATCGTGCGCTAATGTTACTTTATTGCCCGATAACGTTACGTATCGCGCGCTAACGTTACGTATCGCGCGCTAACGTTACGTATCGCGCGCTAACGTTACGTATCTCGCGCTAACGTTACGTTTCACGAGCTAATACCGCCGCTGCGATGTTATCGATCTTTAATAAACATGCCCCTAAGAGTCATTGGTCCAACATGCAGCCAATTACATTAAAAGTTGAATTTTACAAATGATGTCCCAGTGTAATCTGGAACATCCAAACCAGAATGTTTGGAAAAAAAGCAGCACGTCCAAGTTCAGGCACAATTTATTTAACAGGTTTTCTATACCGCCTTTTCCTTCAATCAAAGCAGTTTACATGGCATATATATAAGCAGAGTACACAGCAAACGAGGGGAGGGTGGGGAGACATGTAGGAGGGGCATAGCGAGCAACCTATTTACAGAACCGTGTATAAGCGACGTGCTTGTAGGGGTTTTAGGAAGCAACTTATTTACAAAGTAGTATATACATTTTAAATCGCTGGGAGATTGTTACAAATGTGAATATGCTCGATATGGACATTTGCAGAGGTTTCCACATAAACATGCCCAGAATAGTATGCTAGACTACAGACATCTAGGAATAGCCTAATGATTAGGGTAGTGGCCTAGTACCAGGGAAACCAGAGTTTGAATCCCTCTGCAGATAACATTGTGAGCGTGGAGAGTACTAGGGATGGTGGAGTGTCCCTCTGGATGTTTTCTGGCCAAAATAAGCACTTTCCTGATGCCTATTCATGCCAGGAGCAGATATAATCTTGGACATAACTGCAGACACCCAGGACATTTCTGACATCAGATGGTGACACATAGGGGTATGTTTACTAAACTGCGTTAGTGCAATTCGCGTTAGGAGCCGCGGTAGTAACAGAAACCCCAAATAAGGACATGGGCGGTATATCGTCACCACTAACCCGCGTTAAAAAAATTAACGAGCGTTACCGGGCGCCGTGGCGCATCACTGCGCGTTAAATGTAAGAAGACGTACAGACACAAAGCACTGAAACAGAGCTGTAGCACAATGGTTACGGTACTGACCACTATTACAGGCAGCATGGGTTCGAGTCCCCAGTGTGCCTAACGCAGAAGGCTGTCCCAGGCATCACCCTGTACATTACAGAGGGAAAGAGGAGGCATGTTTTTCATTACGCTGAGTATTGGTGTCAGAAAAACACCCTCGGAGTGTGCCTAGCCACGTGCGTGCGAGGTTGCATGCATTGGTATGTGCGTAGCTGCGCGCGTACAATCGTGCGTGGGTACGTGTGTTTTTACGTGCATGGGTACGTGTGTTTCTACCAGTGTGGGCATCTTATTTTACAGACTCTGTAGGGTGTCTTGTACCTATGCATTATGCTAGCAGATGTACGTGTGATGGCCTATGGTTTATCAGAGCCTGTGAGCAGGTGCTGGGGTTTCACAGGGTTGGATTGTGCCAGTCATACCCATGATGCACTGCACATGCAAATCAGCTGTCCACAGATACACACCATGGGGAATGCACCCCCACAGCACCTCGGCCTGGTAGGGGGAACTGACCATGTGCACCCCCACAGCACCTCGGCCTGGTAGGGGGTACTGACCGTGTGTTGTACTGGCACAGAGTAGCTACACACCGTCACATTGTGCGGGTACTGTGCTCACCCTGAGGGTGTAGTGAGGCGCCGAGCAACAGGTCCACAGCACCGTCCATGGCTGAAAGAGGCCATGGCACTGGTCCAAAGCAGTGTTACTGTGTGAGATAGGTAGGTTCTGCAGGACCACCTTGGACATCTCTGTCTGTTTCAGTCAGGTGTAGCGCCCATGCTGCACCACCACCACCCTCCCCCAGGGCTGAGGGTGGCAAACAGGGTCTCCCATCAAAAGATCCACAGTCTACCTCCCTGCAAAGGTGGCAGTAGAGGGGAATATTAACCCTAGTCCTGCTGAGGAACAGACACCCCACAGGGCAGTCAATGCAGCTCTGTACACAGCCATAACACAATAGCAGACAGACATTAGGCCTGGATATGGTATGCTGCACCCCACCACTATCTGATATTCCCCTGGTGCAAGCCATCAGCCACTGCACCCTGCAAGCCACTCCATCACAACACCTACCAGCTGCAAACAGTCTGCTAGTGCCCAGTGGGGATGCCTGCACCCAGAACTGGGATGTCAGCATACACAGCAAGCAGATACATCAGTGACTGAGCCCCAAAAGGAAACCCATTTTTATCACATGAGAAAAATACTAGATAGCACTATGGGAGTGCCTAGCCATACTGTGGTCACTGCACAGTCAGGGTGAGAGTGATCTCTCAGCAGGATATACTGAGGTCACCCTGTCTGTGTAGGTGGTGGCCGGGCACTACAATGTGCCTGTCACTGCCCTATGCCCTGTGCAGATGCACCCTGGCCAGGCCACCCTGTCTGGCCTATACCCATGGTACCTTGCTCCTCATTATGCACATTGGCAGCCCAATACTGGCAACATTGCTGGCATTGTGGGCTGTGGAAGGTGTTTGCAGCCACCACACACTGGATAGACAGACAGCCACCCCCACACCTATGCCAGCATTGTGCTACTATAGAGGTGGTCAGCAGCCATACCCACCACACCAGTCATGGGCATAGTACAGGCATGGATATGGTACACAAGGCTGTTGGGGGGTCACTCCCCAGGGTGGTGAACACTGTCAGAGACCAGACCTGCAGCAAACACCGCAGACATCAGAATGATTGTTATGGTGGAGCTCAATGAGCAAACTGTGCTTAACGTAGGAATTGATATCTGCCAGTTATCATAGGGAACGTTTGATAGCTGTGTACCATATACCCAGGTGTAGGGTGGCATTGCTAAGGTATGCAACTGCTAGTATTGGGAGATACAGGCAGGGCCCAATGACTTGCCTCTCCAGGAGGCATTGGCCAATGGGGCCTGTGGGTGGGTGTGTGGCCCTGTTGGCTGCTGCTTTACGGAAGAGTTCCCCAACTCCAGTCCTGGTGTTCCAAACACTGTTCGGGTTTTCATGCTGTCCCTCATAAATATGCATGAGCTACATCTGCATACCATGGGGGTGGTGCATAGCTATGCAGCACAGGCATCTTTATTAGAGGCAGCATGAAGCCGGAATGGTGTGGGGCCCTCCAGGACTGCATTTGCGGGACTCTGCTTTAGGTAATGTGCCTGTTTCTGGTGTCTGTGTTTGGTGTGGTAAAATATAGGCCATGCGTATGTTCTCTGCAATAAAGGAGTGTCTTTACTATCACTGTTTAGTGGTGGGTAAAACAATGGGGACTGGGTTGGCAGGAGCCCCAGCTGGGATTTGAACCTGTGACCCTCTGGTCTTACAGGCACTGGCTGTGTCTTTTGCACCACACTGTGGCCACAGAGACAGTGCAGTCCCTGGAGTTAGTTAAACCGGCCTGACGAGTCAGAAACCCTGCTCTGCAACAGGTTTACTGTGGCCTCATTTACCTTGTATGCAGACAAAGGTGCACATAAACCTCAGAAAAGACCTCAGAAAAGGGGCATACACCCATAACCAAGCTGGGCAACAATGATATCATTGGGAAACATTACACCACATGCCCAGGACAGCTCCATTACAATGTAATGCTCTTTGAAAAGGTCTGCGGAGCGTAGACCCTTCCACACATCATTTCTTTTTATTTTGGTGCTTTCCAGGGAGTGTTGTTCCTTGTTGCCTATTGCTATCACTGTTGCCCAGCTGAATTATGCTTTTTAAAATGTTTCTTGTGGTCATTTTTAACGTTTTATGTGAAATTTTGTTCTGTGCACATGTATCACACTGCTCACGTTTTGTGGGTTTCCCCGGTTTTTCTGTACATTGCTGACGGAAATGGTTTCTCTTCCCTTTAAATGCCTTTAACGACAGGTTTTCATTCGCGTTGGAATTGAGCTCTGAAATTCAGCGCGTTAGTATGAGGGGAGCCTCTCCCCGCCCACTCTCCGCCCATTGACCCCTTCTCTCCGCCCACTCTCCACCTTCTGCGCTGTTTTAACGCGCCGCGGAGCTTTACGATCGTTAACTACGGTTAACGCACGTAGTATGACGTTAACGGTCGTTAGCGCGTCGGTACGCGCGTTATACGGCACTTACGGTCGTTAACGTCGTATAACGCGCGTTAGTCACGTTTACCGCACTTTAGTAAACATCCCCCATAGGTTCTTGGGAATGTTGGGAAATTTGAGTTAGGTCTGCTTATATATTGGCTTTATATGACTGAACTCTTAGCTGGTGAAACTACACAGGAGGATGGATGGCACAGAAGACAAGAAGACAGACAAGAAGACAATAGCTATATGAGAGTATATGCTTGCCATAAGAAAATGGATGCGGCCTGTTATGGAGGATTCTGGGAAACCATATTCTGGATAGAAGTATGCAGAATAATGGGCTTAACATGAAATTACAGGTCAAGCAAAGAATTCAAACAAATGAGCACAAAATACTCTCTGCCTGGTTTCAAAAATACTCTCTGCCTGGTTTCAATTAGTGCCAAGAAGAAGGAAAAATACAGGAAGGGTAAAAGGTCACAGACCATGCATAGATAAATAGACCTAAAAGCATAGAGGTCATAGGCCATGTATAGATAAGCAAGTCTAAGTGCAGGTCCAGATGTACACATGTAAGGAGATTCTCCCCTGGGAAAAGTGTTGCAGAACCCTGAGGTCCTGCTGACATCTAAGTAGTTATGATGGATTCACTGAGGCTAATTTGAAGCAGACATTTGATACAGGGAGAAATGTATATAAGGTGGTTATTTTAGGGGAAGGGCGGGCAGTATTTTCTTCCCCTTCACAGAGAAAGAAAGTACTGTCTGCCATCTCTAGATAGGCATTTGCTGTTTGCTATTTTATAATCACTTTTGTTATTCTAAATAAAAGTCTTTTGAGCTAAAGCAACTGCCGTCTAAGTAATTCTTTGATTGGTGATATTTGGGCAACTGTTGTGGGAACCAGAAGCCACAGGAATCCCCTGGTCACACCTCCACCACACCTCAATTCAGACTTGGACATCAACCGACCCTATTTCTAAAATGCTTCTGGTGATGTCTCCTTGCTGGTTTCCAGTCTTACAAAGCATGAATAGGGGTTAAATTCTCCAATTACTGTGATTTATGTATGGAAATATAGGTGTGCCTTAAAAAATTACTTTCTTAGTTGAGTAGATTTAGGTCAATGATTGCAGAGGTCTGGAAGGAGCTATGATATATGGTTCCCAGCTGATATGAACACCATTGAAATAACTAGTCAAGGTGAGTTCAGAGAAGAAAAAAATAGTGGAAAATTAATCACATACAGGCTCATGATGGCAGATTCCAGCCCTGACTCTGATGGAACATGAAGCCCCAGAAATTAAAAAAAAAAAAAAAAGAAATGCAAAAAGAAATTATAATGCTAGTATGATGTGCTCATAATATAGGAGCATCCTAGCATGTGGATGCCTGAGTTTGATTCTTTGGTCTGGCTTTTGGATTGTTATGAATTCTGCCTACACAGTCCCTTGTGAGGAGGAACTCACCGTCATTGTGGGATTTGCAATGCAATGTGTGCCTTCGAGTCAGTCCTGACTCCTGGTGACCCAGAAGCTGGTAGTATGGATTTTAATTAGTAAGGTTAGTTTCATATTGTTATGGAAAAAGTATGGGTTAATTTTAATGAGCTTTGTATATGTTTCTGTTGACAGCTTTCTTTAAAACTCCTGATGAAGCTTATGAACGCGAAACACAGAAAGGGCGCCATAGTGAGGCATTGGGGATAAGAACAGCTGATAAGTTGATAATCTTTTGTCCAAACTTGTAATTAATAAGCTGTTTTAGAAGGATGGTCATTGATGTGAAAAGGCACTAATATTTAGACAAATATAAGTCTTTAAGGTCAGTGCCATATAAGTCTGAGACCTCCTTCATATACATTTGTAGTACGTTTGTATAAACCACAGCGCATATACCTGTGAAGATATGAAAATAACAATTTAGAGATATATATGGAGTGAGTGCTTATAAGTTTAGACTTTCAGTTTGGTTTAAGCAAAAGAGATAGGGGATGATGTCAGATAAAGATCAACATAGTCCATTCAGTCTGCCCAGTAGAATTGCTTGGGAAGAATCCCTTCTGTTTAATACAGGTTACTTTCCCCAAGTCTTTGGTTTTCAACAATCCTTCAAACATATTTCACTAGATTACATCTTCAGTCTGCCATGAAACCAGATGAGAGCCTTGTCCAGGGCCTCCTAGCTGTGCCATGTTGTTGTTGTTAAGTGCTCTTGAGTCAGTGTTGACCCTAAATTGTGTTTGGTCATCAGTCAGGTGGCTCATTGTTGACACCCATAGCTGCTGTTATTGTATCAATCCATCTCCCTGCTGGTCTTCCTCTTTTGTGTTGACCTTCTACCTTGCCAAGCATTATGTCTTTCTCTAGCAATCTCTCTTTGCATGATGTGACCAACGTATGAAAATTGAAGTCTTGTCATCTGAGCTTCTAAGGAAAGCTTAGGTTTGATCTCCTCTAGTACTGACTGGCTTGTTTTTTGGGCAGTTCATGATATACACAGCTTTTGTCACCAGCACCATAATTCAAAGGCATCAATTTTCTTCCTATCTTTTTCACTGTCCAACTTTTGCATCCATATAATGTTATTGAAAATACCATGGCTTGGACAAGTCTAATCTTTGTATGGCGAGAGACATCTCTGCTTTTGAGAATCTTGTCTAGTTCTTTCATAGCCATTCTGCCAACAGCAATGTGTCGTCGGATTTCTTGACTGCTTGTTCTTTCTTTCTTGATTGTTGACCCATATAGATTAAAGTCATCAACTATTTTAATTTTTTCTCCATCAATGATGAATTTATTGATTTTTCCAGTTGTCAGGATCTCTGTCTTCTTAACATTAAGGTGCAGGCCCATTTTAAGACTATGTTCCATGATCTTGAGAATCAAATGTTTCAGATCATCTTCACTTTCAGCGAGTAATGTGATATCATCAGCATAGTGAAGGTTGTTGATGAGTCTTCACACCTCAATTGTTTTCATACAGTCCTGCTTCTCTGATGATTTGTTCTGCATACAAATTTAAGAGGTAGAGGTTAAGTGAAAGCCCCGAGGTAAGTGGAACATTAGATACCTTTATGGAAATCGGTAAAAGGGGTAACATATGGAAAACAGTGTGTATTAATGCCCGTAGCATGGAAAATAAGATCCCTGATGTTGAAGCTTTGGTGGGAGTGGCCAACTTGGATTTAGTGGAAGTTACAGAAACATGGTTCACAAAAAACCATGACTGAGATGTAACTATACCAGGTTATACTTTATTCAGAAAGGACAGGGTAGGAAGAAGGGGAGGAGGAGTGGCATTATATGTAAAAATAATTTTATAGGTTTGGAATTACAGAGCTTAAAAGGGAGAGAGGAGGCATTGTGGGATAAACTAGAAAGAAGGAAAGAGAAATCTATTTGCATTGGTGTGATATACAGACCTCAAGAGGTGGACAGAGAGTTAAATGAAGACATACGCAGCATTGCTAGGAAAGGGGAAGTGCTACTGATAGGAGATTTCAATATGCCAGATGTTGATTGGCACATTCCTGCTGCAGTATCATCTAGAAGTTAGGAGATCATGGATTCTCTACAGGGAGAACTATTCAGGCAATTGGTAACAGACCCAACACGTGAAGGGGCCATACTGGACTTGGTGCTTACCAATGGTGATTGTGTCTCTGATGTTATAGTAGGAGATCATTTTGCATGCAGTGATCACCGGATGGTGTGGTTCAGTATTAGGATTAGGGCTGTTAGAATCCATTCAAAAGTGAGGGTCTTATACTTTAGGAAAACTAACTTTTCCAAGATGGGCCAATACCTCAGGGAGTCGTTAGCGGGATGGGAACAGCTGAGGCATGTAGAAAAACAGTGGGCAATACTGAAAGGTGATATTTTAAGGGCAACCAACCTTTTTGTTAAAATGGTAAATAAAGGTAAAAGGAAAAGGAGACCACTATGGCTTTTGAAAGAAGTAGCTGAAAAGGTGAAGAAAAAGAGGGAGGCCTTCATGAAATACAAGAGATCAGAGAGAGAGGAAGACAGGCATCTATATTTGGAAAAACCTAGGAGCATGTTTACTAAACTGCGGTAATGTCATTTGTGTTAGGTTCCGCGGTAAAGGTACAGATGCCCATATAAAGGTGTGGGCGGGGAATCATTATAGCAAGCCATGTCAGGTAATGCGTGTTATAAGGCACATTATAAGGCACAGTACAAGGCACGTGCCTTGTACTGTGCCTAATAAGGTGCATTATAACATGCCTTATAATGTGCCTTGTACTGTGCCTAATAAGGTGCCTTGTAACGTGCCTTGTACTGTGCCTAATTATGAGCCTTATAACACCTTACAAGGATTGCTGGCAACTGTGGTGAGGGTACTATGGGCTGGCAGCATGGATCTGCAAAGATATGACTGTCACAGGCAAGCAAAATATCTGCCTTGGACAGGAGGGAACAATGAGGAATCAAACCCATGATCTCTGCCTAGAACGTCAGTGTACTAACCAGTAGGCTATACTTCTATGGCCTGTTGCACAGCAATGGCTGGGTACAGAAGGACTGCAGGTCACCGCACAAACCGTCTGCTCTGTGTGCCAGGATAGGGTAACCCCACCAGCACCCATGATACATTGCAATGTAGAACAGCGGCCTACAGCTAACCACCAAATGGGGTCTGCACCTCTCCGGTACTGCAGCATGGTAAGACGGACTGACAGTGCATGATACTAGCACAGAGTAGCTACAGACCATGCCATTGTGCAGGTTCCATGTGCACCCTGAGGGATAGGATGGGCGCCCAGCACTAGGTCCACAGTACATGTGGTGCTAGAGATAGGTCCTGCTGCACATCCCCAGCACTGCCAGTGTGTGACAGGGGTCCCCAGCAGTGCAACTGAAGGTACATCTGTTCCAGCTGTGTTCTGCAGTCACATATGGCCCTGGGGGACCAGACACCACCCAGATTAGTGCATACCCGGTGTTAAGGTCTGGTTGTCATGGGTACCTTTTATCAGGGCAGTGGGGTGTCTAGACTCGCATGAGGGCTATGTAGCACTGCCACTATGGGTCTGAGTGGTATGCACTATATACCCCAAGGGGCCTCAATCACCCTGTTTGTAGATGAGGGTGTGGTGGAACAGGTGCCTGCACCCTGCCTGTCATACCAGCAACCACAGTCCTGCTGGCAGATGACAGCCCTCCAGGGCTGCTGAGCCAGTGCCATTCCTGTGACCATTGCAGACCAGCACTGATGCTTGGGGTAGGTAGGGGAGAGCTCAACTGCCCCACGCCACCGTCTGCCATTCATCAACAGACAGCATAGTCAGACTGCACCTGCAGCATCCTACAAGGTGTTCCCAACATGCACAGATGAACTGCAGACAGCCCACTAACCAGTCCATAGTGCATGCTCACAGAGGAACCCTGTGCACCCAGAGGTGGGATGTATAGCACATACACCAAGCAGGTATCCCTGTGATTGCGCACCAGAACTAGGAACACACAGGTAGCACTAGAAACAAATAATATATGGCACTATGTGGGAACATAGACATGCCATGGTCACTGCTCGGTCAGAGTGAGAGTGACACCCCCCCCCCCCACAGCGTGACATGCTGTGGCCACCCTGTCCATGCAGGTGGTGGTCGAGCACTACAGTGTCTCAGCCATTGCCCTCCACCCTGTGAAGATGCATCCTGGCCAATCCGCCCTGTCTGGGCCATACCCACAATACCTTGCTCCTCATTATGCACATTTGCAGGCTAATGCTGGAAGCAGTATGAGCAATGTGGGCTCAGTGAGGTGTTGGCAGACACAAAAGAATGGAGAGACATATGCATACTCCCACACCTATCTCAGCATTGTGTAGAGATCGAGGTGGTTGACAATCCTACCCGCCACACTGGTCCTGATCACAGTGCCGATATTGCTAATCTGTGCAGGGGATAGTAGTAGTGCTCTGGTGATAACTGCAGCTCTGTGCTGGGACTAACAGCCTGACACTCCATGAAGCTGTGGATAGTGGAGCCCTTGAGAGTGGGTGTCCATACCCCTGTGCACCACTGCATTGGGGTTTGCCCATGTTGTTGTTGTGGCTGCATTGTGGGCTAAAACTATGAGGAGATGCTCTGCAGGATCCACAGATGGGACCTGAACCTCTGACCCTCTGCTCTTGGACATGCTAGCTGGGTGTACTGCACCACACTGCTGCCACAGCAGCATAGTTGTCCCTGGGGCTACCCATACGTTCCTTGGCCAGACCTCTTCTGTTGCACTACACACCACGTACTGGTACAGGGCATGGCCTAGGTCCACTGCAGGCGGGTGCCACTGCTCCCTCCAGCACAATCACCCACCCCCTCTGCCATGCCACCATGACCATATGCTGTTGGTGCCGGTGGTGCGCCATCCCAGGCCATCCAGGGGGCAGGTAAGTGGCTGCCTAAGGTGTGGGTTCTGGGTAGGGGTGCACAGCCTGTCAATGTTACGTGCCCCTTGGAATACCTGCTGGGTAATGTCTCCTGGATGGGACACTGTGGGACACAGACTCATGGGCATGTCTGACCCTGGTCAGTTGCTGTCTTGTTGGTTTCCATTTTCTGCATTCCTATATGCCACCTCGGCAACCACCTAGTCCACCCTGTGCCCCAGTAGCCCCCACTGCATGCCCCGCCTGCAGCTCCCATGCCCCGCCTGCAGCTCCCATGCCCCATTTGCACCATCACCATAGTGGCCTTTCATACCTGGGCACTATGCTGTTGCTGCAAATGGAGCACTACTGTCACCTTTCTTGGACTCCCTGCCGATGCTGTACATTGCTGACATTGAAATAGTTTCTCTCTCTTGCAAATGTGTGCTAACGCCAGGCTTTCAGTTGCATTAGGATTCAGCCCTTAATTTCTCTGCGTTAGTGTGAAAGGGGCCTCTCCCCGCCCACTCCCCAGCCAATTGACCCCTTCTCTCTGCCTTCTCCCCACCCTTTTGTGGACTTACCGCGGCCGGGAACGTTAAGGCGCGTTATGTAATGTTAAGGCGCCTTAACATTACAGAATGTAACTTTAAGGCGCCTTAACATTACATAACGCACCTTAACATAGCCGCTGCTATGATACCGCAGTTTAGTAAACATACCCCTTAGAGAAGCTAGCAAAGTAGTCAGGAAAGCAAAGATTAAAAAAGAAGAGGAAATAGCCAATGCAATAAAATGGGGGGATAAGACATTTTTCAGATATGTTAGTGAGAAGAGTAAGGGCAAAAGTGGTATTGTCAGACTCAAGGGTGAAGGGGAGGAATATGTAGAAGCTGATGAGGATAAAGCGGAATTGCTTAGCAAATATTTCTGTTCTGTGTTCACAGATGAAGAACCAAGAACAGGACCTCAGAAAATACCCACAAACAGGAACAGAAGTGAGGGGCATCTTGAACAATTTTCAGAAGACTGTATTCGTGAGAAACTAGCTCAACTTAAAGTAGACAAAGCGAAGGGACCAGATGGGATACACTCTAGAATACTGAGGGAACTTGGGGACATTCTAGCAGCTCCACTGACTGACCTTTTCAATGCCTCGTTGGAAGTGGTGCCAAAGGACTGGAGAGAGGCTCAAGTTGTGCCTTTACACAAAAGCGGAAGTAAGAATGTGGTTCAAAACTACAGGCCGGTTAGTTTAACTTCAGTGGTGAGTAAATTATTGGAAACATTGCTGAAAGAGAAAATAGTGAGGTTTCTGGAGCCCAGTGGATTACAGGATCCGAGGCAGCATGGATTCACCAGAGGCAGGTCTTGTCAGACAAATCTGATTGATTTCTTTGCCTGGGTGACCAGGAAGTTGGATCGAGGGAGAGCCCTAGATGTGGTGTATTTAGATTTCAGTAAAGCCTTTGACACCATTCCTCACAGGCGACTTATAAACAAATTGAGCACCCTAGGGATGGACCCTAAAGTTACTGCTTGGGTTAGAAATTGGTTGAGTGGGAGATGACAAAGAATACAAATGGAGCTCACTATGAGGAAAAGGAAGTTACTAGTGGTGTGCCCCAGGGATCTATCTTTGGTCCGATTCTTTTTAACATCTTTGTTAGTGATATAGCGGAAGGGCTGTCGGGTAAGGTTTGCCTCTTTGCAGAATCTCTGGAGACTCCATTTGTAGGTCTGTCACTGGACGCTGAGAAGGACTTCGATAGGCTGGAATGGCCTTTCTTATTTCAAGTGCTGGATTGATTCGGCTTTCCAAAGAAATTTGTGGATATGATTCAGGTTCTGTATGCCAATCCCATGGCAAGGATTCTGGCCAATGGAGAGCTCTCTCTGCCTTTCACCTTACATAGAGGCATGCGTCAAGGCTGTCCAATGTTGCCACTTTTGTTCAACCTGGCATTGGAACCGCTGGCGCTGTTTATTCGGCAATCGGTTGAGATTAAAGGCATCACAGTGGCAGATCTTCAAATCAAGTTGTCAGCATATGCAGACAACCTTCTGCTCTTTCTCTGTCCAACATCAATCTCCCCTCTACTGAAGCTGATAGATAACTATTCTCAGTTTTCAGGGTACAAAGTCAACTGGGCAAAATCTGTAGCTTTTCCTATTAACCAGCTTGCCAACATCACAATGATAGAGCAATTTTCTTTTCAATGGGAGTCTTCCACTATAAAATATCTGGGTGTCCAGTACTGTGCCCCTTTGGATGAAACATTGCGAATAAACACAGAGAAGCTAAGTGAGATAACACAGTCCTTCACCCTGAAATGGTCCCCTCTACATCTTACCTGGTGGGGCCGTCTGGAATCCATAAAGATGGTACTGATGCTGAGACTAAATTATATACTCGGGATGATACCCATTTTGTTCCTAATATCTGTGTATAAAGCGATGGAGTGTATCATATGCTCTTTTCTCTCGGGAGGGAAAATGCCCAGGATTGCCCTACAGAAACTAAAGGCTTGCAAAAATGAAGGGGGAGTTCATTTTCCAGATTTCTACTGGTATCATCTTGCTGCTCTACTGAAACAAGGAGGCTTGTGGTCGTCGGGAGCGCCTCTTTCGCAGAAACCAATATGGTTGGAGTTGGAAGAGCGTCTGGTCCGCCCCTGTCCAGTCAACTTAATTATGGGAATGCGATGGCCGGACACCTCTAGAGTGGGTCGCATAATCCTAGCTACCCAAAAGGCATTTCAAATCCTCCTACCTATTATTGAAAGAGAAAATCCTCCCTCACTCCAATTGCCCTTATTTAAAATCAATAAAGCCTCCTTTGCCTGGGCAACCTGGCAAAGATGTGGTATCTGGTCAGTGGGGTATTTGATAGAGGGAGATACATGGAAAACATTTAAGTCTCTACAAAAAGAGTTTGGTTTACCATCCTCATGTCACTATCAGTGACTTCAACTTATGGTTGTTTGAAGAGAAAGCCCAATGAATACTCACAATCATGCGGGTTGGAGAGAACTATGGAGGAAATTAGTTCTAAGAAAGGAGGAATCTCAAGCATATATGCATACTTAAGAGCCTGCTATTCAACTCAGGGCAGGGGTCTACGGAAGATTTGGGAAGAAGAGGTCAGTTATAATTTGTCGCAGCAGAATTGGAATTTCCTTTGGGGCCCCCTAGTCCGTACTTCAAGATCTGCCACTCTCACGCAATTGATGTTCTTCTTTGCACATAGGGCATTTATTACCATGATTAAGCTGGCTAAATGGAACAAAGAGGTGACTACTTGCTGCTGGTCCTGTCAGAAGGAGATAGGCACCATGAGACACATGTTTCTGGATTGCCCTTACATTCAAGCTTTTTGGGCTGCTGTTTGGTCTAAGATACAACAACTATTACATTTCTCCTGTCCTGTCATGGCACATAATAGCATTGAGATCATTAGCGGAGATTCCTTTGCTGGAGAAAAGGCATTTTTTCATACTAAACTTTATGATAACGATTGCCATAAAAGCAATCTTATCCAATTGGAAAGATCCCACGAAGCTAAATTGGCTATTATGGTGGAATCAAGTGTGCCTTTATAGTAAATATGAAAAATCTCAGGAAAAAATTTCTTGCCTCAGAGGTAAAGTTGTAGAGTTGAACAAGTGATCTGCTCTGGATATCTATGTGAACATCGCTACAAGTTGATGGGTACTTTTCTTTCTTTCTTTCTTTCTTTCTTAGCTGAACTTGCAATACGTCGGGGAAGGAGAGGAGGTCAGTAGATAGTGTTTGGTGTTGTAGTTAATGCTTTGTTAATTATTAATTATGTTTTTGTGTATTGTTTGTAAAATCTAAAAATATCAATAAAAAAAAGAACTTGTGCCCTTCAATGGGAAGAGGACAAATTAAATGAATTGATTTTTCGGTAAATAACTTTCTTCTTATGAAAACTGACACTTGTTTGTGCTCAAGACAGGTTCAAAAGCAAATGAGGAGCTTTTCTCAAATAGATGTGTATTCCTGTTGTAAAATGGAAAGTGCACATCTCTATTTCAGTAAAGCCCAAAGCATGATCCTCATAACACAATCCCTGGATCTCACACGGATCTTGACATTTATTTATTTTATTTATTTAAAAGTATTTCTATACTGCCTTTTTCTTCAATCAAGGCGGTCTCCACAGCAAACAATCATAAGAGTGGTTCAAGTGTGTTCATGCAGTTATATAGGAAGTGTGTTTGTGGTGGTGTATATTAGATTCTTGTTGAGCTATTTAGTTGTATGAGTGTTTGTAGGCTGAGGGCTGATGACTGTTGTTTGATCTTGAAGATGTTTATGACTGTCTTATATTTGATGCGTGAGCTGATTGGGAGCCAGTGTAGATCTTTCAGAATGGGTGTGATGTGTTCTTGTTTTGTTGTACCAGTTATTATGCGAGCCGCTTTGTTTTGTGCAACTTGCAGCGGTCTGAGCATTTGTTTTGATAGACCAAGGTAGATTGGGTTGCAGAAGTCTAGTAGTGGGGTTATTAGTGCCTGACAGACTGTACGGAAGTGCTCTGGGGCGAGGAGGGGCTTGAGGCGTCGGATAAGTCTCATCCTGTGGTATGCGTTTTTGGTGGTTCTGCTTGTGTGTGATTGTAGATTTAGTTCCTTGTCCAGGGTTATGCCGAGGTACTTTACTTCCAGTTTTATGGGTATGGTTGTGTCTTTTATCTTGATGTTTGGTGGAGAGACAAAGTCAGTGTTTCGAGTCATGATTAGTGCCTCAGTCTTGCTATAGTTTATGGTGAGGTTGTTGTTTTGAAACCAGCTGGTCATGTGTATGAGACAGTTTGTTATTTTGGAGTAGTCCAGGTTGTCGACTGTGATAGGTGTGTATCTCATGATGTCATCGGTGTAGATTGTGTATTGTATATTGTGTTCTTTCATGATGTCGCATATTGGCTGGATGTAGAGGTTGAATAAAAGTGCTGATAATGCTGATCCTTGTGGTACTCCTTGTAGGACATTTATGGGTCGGGAAGTGTTGGGGTCTACCTTGACCTGTATCTGTCTGTCAGATAGGTATGAGTGGAACCATTTCAGGGTGGATCCATGTAATCCTATGTTCTGTAGTCTTTCCAGTAGAGTTCTGTGATCCACTGTGTCAAATGCTGATGAAATGTCAATGAAGATCATTAGTATTCCTTTCTTGGAGTTGTCTATGAGGCGGAGAATGTTACATAGAAACATAGGGGCATGTTTACTAAAAACCGCTAATTAGCGTGCCACAAAATAGCGCACTAAAAGCGGTACTTAAGAGCGCTTAAACGCCCCACAAACGTGCGATGAAGCCCAGCACACTTGCGCGTCACAGTAACGGGTGCCGCACAAGTACGTGCCCGCAAATGTCCGATAGAGGCGTGGAAAGGCTAACGGAGGGCGGAGGAAGGCCCCGGAGGGGCGGAGAGAAGGGGTTAATGGGCGGGGAAGGGGAGTGAATCACTCGCGTTAGAATGCATTTAAAGGGAAGAGAAACCATTTCCGTCAGCAATGTACAGCAAAACCGGGGAAACCTGCAAAACGTGAGCAGTGTGATACATGTGCACAGCACAAAAGTGCAATTATAAATAGAAAATGACCACCACAAAAATATGAAAAATAGTAATTCAGTTGGGGAACAGTTATAGTGATGGGCAAAACTAGATAACACACCCAGGAAAGCTCCAAAAAAAGGGAAATGATTTATGGAAAGGTGTACGGAGCGGAGACTCGTCCAAAAAACATTTCCCTTTTTCTGGAGCTGTCCTGGGAGTGTTATCTAGGGTTGCCCATTAATATCACTGTTGCCCAGCTTGGGTATATGTTTTCCCCCTTTGTTCCGTGGTCATTCCCGGGTTTTATTTGCACGTTTGTCACCACACAGGGTGAAGGAGCCCACAGTAAAAATGCATACAGCAGGGTTTGTGACTCCATCCTGCCAGGTTTACTACCTCCAGGGGCTGCACTGTCTCTGTGGCCATAGTGTGGTGCAGAGGACATAGCCATGACCTCTAGGACTAGAAGGCCAGAGGTTCAAATCCCAGCTGGGGCACTTGCCAGCCCTGTCCATATATTTTACCCACCACTAAACAAAGATAGAGCAGACACCCCTGTATTGCAGGGAACATAAGCATGGGGGAAACACCCATATGTTACCCAACACCGCACACACACCACAACAATGGGCATACCTACAGCCAAGTCCCCCAAATGCAGTCCCGTACTGCCACATTGCAATCAGGTCATCTGCTTTTTCTGAGAGAAGCTCATGCCAGCATGTTGGCGCACGAGTACATGTGGTGCAGGGGGCAGTGGCAGCTAGCCACAGAGGACAGAGGCCAAGCCATGTGCAGGCTGGCACAGTCCACTGCAACACACAGGCCCTGCCGGATCCACAGACATGGATGTTCCAGGGAATCCAGCCAATCTGTGGCTACAAGGTGGTGCAGTGCACACAGACAATGCATACAAGAACAGAAGGTCACAGGTTCAAAGCCCAGCTGGGGCTACCACCAATCCTTCCCACATATTTTTCCCACAGCTACACAGTGATAGTAAGGACAAACCTTTCGTGGCGAGGACATATGCAATGGTACTACGTCTATCTTTTACCCCACTGAGCACAGACACCATGTACAGGGGCAGTACCTAGAGCAGAATCTCCCAAATGCAGTCCTGGTGGGCCACACACCAGTCAGGGTCCATGCTGCCACTCATACAAATGCCTGTGCTGTATATCTATGCACCACCCCCATGGCATGTAGATGTAGCTCATGCATATTCATGAGGAACAGCAGGTAAACCCGATCAGTGTGATGCACACCTGGACTGGAGTTGGGAATCTCTGCCGTAAAGCAGCAGCCAACAGGGGCAGACACACCCACACCCACAGGCCCCATTGGCCAATGTCTCCTGGAGAGGCAGAACATTGGACCCTGCGTGCATCTCCCAATACTAGCACCTGCATACCCTAGCAATGGAACCCTACACCTGAGGTATACGGTACACAGCTCTGAGACGCTTGCTAGGAGTACTGGCAGATAGATATCCATACGTTACGCACATACTGCTAGTTGACCCCATCCGAACAATCTGTTTGGTGTTTGCGGTGCGTGCTCCAGCCCTTGCCTCTGATGGTGTTTACCACCCTGGGGAGTGACCCCCAGCAGTACTGCGTAGCATATCCATGCCTTGCCGTGCCCAGCACCGGTTTGGTGGGCAAGGCTAATTACCTCCTCAATAGTAGCACCATGATGGCATAGGTGTGGAATTGTGTGTCTGTCTATACCAGTGTTTCCCAACCCAGTCCTACGGGGCACACCGGCCAGTCAGGTTTTCGGGATATCCCTAATGACTATGCATGAGATATATATGCATTAGAGATATCCTGCCAACCTGACTGGTTTGTGGCCCTCCAGGGCTGGATTTGGAGACCCCTGCCTTACACCTCTGTCATTTAAGATTGTGAGTGGGCAAGGTGCAGATGTCCTAGACATCGAAAGGGTATATAGAATGTGACACATTCCTCCTCGATTCTCACCACCACCAAAAAGTTGTCTAATAGACAATATTTTGGTGGTGGTGAGAATCGAGGAGGAATGTGTCACATTCTATATACCCTTTCGATGTCTAGGACATCTGCACCTTGCCCACTCACAATCTTAAATGACAGAGGTGTAAGGCAGGGGTCTCCAAATCCAGCCCTGGAGGGCCACAACCAGTCAGGTTGGCAGGATATCTCTAATGCATATATATCTCATGCATAGTCATTAGGGATATCCCGAAAACCTGACTGGCCGGTGTGCCCCGTAGGACTGGGTTGGGAAACACTGGTCTATACAGTGGGTGTTGGCTGCATGCCCCTTCCACAGCCCACACTGCCAACACTGTTGCCAGTATTGGCCTGCCAATGTGCATAATGAGTAGCAAGGGACCATGGGTATATCTCAGACAGAGTGGACTGATCAGGATGCAGCTGCACAGGGAATAGGGCACTGGCAGGGGCATGGTAGTGCCCGGCCACCACCTACACAGACAGGGTGACCTCTGTATGTGCTGCTGGGGGATCACTCTCACCCTGAGTGTGCAGTGACAGCAGCATGGCTAGGCACCCCCATAGTGCTATGTTGTGATTCTCCCATGTGATATGTATGGGTGTCCTGTGGGGGCCTCTTCATGGACTTATCTGTCTGTGTGTGCTGCCACCCCAGTTGTGGGTGCATGCATGTCAATCAGGACCAGCCAGCAGACTGTTCACAGCTGATATGTGTTGTGATGGAGTGCCTTGCAGGGTGCAGTGCCTGATGGCTTGCTGCAGGTGAATATCAGATAGTGGTGGGGTGCATCTTTGAATATCCAGGCCTAATGTCTGTCTGGTATTGTGTTATGGATGTGTGTGGCGCTGCTTGGACTGCCCTGTAGGGTGTCTGTTCCCTAGCAGGATTGGGGTTGATGGTCCACTCTACTGCCATCGGGGGTGGGGATCTGTTGAAGGGAAGCCCTGTTTTATCCACCTGGGTGTCCCCACTAACTGAGCCAGACAGAGATCTCCAAAATGTTTATGCAGCACCTACCTATTCCACAGGTTATTGCTGCTTTGGAGCTCTGATATGGCCACATTTGGCCATGCCTGGTGTTGTGGACCTGGTCCTGGGCGCAACATCTCACACTCAGGGTGAGCACAGTAACCGCACAATGTGATGGTGTTTAGCTAGTCTTTGCCGTTTGTCCACCCACTCAGGACACCCTACCAGGCCGAGGTGCTGTGTGGGTGCACACGGACACTTCCCCCTACCAGGCCGGGGAGCTTTAGGGGTGCATTTCCCATCCTGTGTTCAATCGTGGACAGCTGATTTGCATGTGCAGTGCATCATGGGTACGGTGGTTCACAACAGCAGACTGTCAGTGAGGTGACGTACAGGCTATCTGCAGCCAGCCAGGGGCTGCTTACAGCTATAGAGCTGTAGCCCAATGATTACATCCCTGCCTATGCAGCCAGATGTCATGGGTTCAAACCCACAGTGGGGTTATGTGATAGGGGTGTCCACAGATTTATTTTAATTTACTGTACATATGTTGCTGCCAGCAATACCACCCTCAGCGTACTGTACCCATAAGGTGCCTCTGAGGGTGCTTTATGGGGCGCCCTATAGGGCACGTTACGGTTGCCAGCCATATAGGTGCACTATACATTATCCTGTGTCGCAACATACATGCTGCCCTATAGGGGACATTCTAGGGTGCCTTGGCGGATGGTGCACTGTAACATGTGCCTTATGGGCCGCCTTATATTAATATGCTGTGAGAGTGCGTTTGCTAGTAGTTATCACAAAATAAAATTAGAAAGCCTCCTACAGCACTCCACAACATATAACATACTGCCTCAGCTAGCCTTTTTCACTGGGCACTGTGAGGGATCGAACCCCTGGTCCCTGCACCATTGGTCAGTGTCTTAACCATTGTGCTGTGGCTGTGTTCTTTTGCTTTGGCATCAGCGCGCCACCTTATGCCCATCAGCGCGCCACCTCCTGCTGCCCACAATTAGTGCGCTGCCTTGTGCCGCCCAAAATGAACAGTGCGCCGCCTTGTGCCGCCCAAAATGAACAGTGCGCCGCCTTGTGCCGCCCAAAAAGAACAGTGCGCCGCCTTGTGATGCCCAGATAGTACAGTGCGCCGCCTTATGCCGTACAAAACGAACAGTGTGCCGCCTTATGACGTCCAAAAGTACTTTGCCTCCTGAACCACTTTTACACATTCAAGGTGTTGCCTCAGCTGGCCTTTTTGTTGCGCACAATGGGGGATTGAACCTGTGGCCCCTGCACCATTGGTTAGTGTGTTCACCGTTGTGCTACAGCTCTGTTTTGAAATATGCTCAGCAGCGCCCCACTTAGCCTTCCCACGCGCTAATGTGGGCCCCGCAAATTAGCGCGACGCGCACACGTACGGTAGGGGTTTTTTCTTCTTTCTGCCTGAACCGCCCACTCCTTATATGGCACACGCACACTACCGCGGCTCCGCACGTTAGGAATGTTTAGTAAACATGCCCCATAGAAACATGATGACAGAAAAAGACCACATGGCCTATCTAGTCTGTCCTTCCATAACAACAACTACAACATTCCACTTTTTATCTTTAGAGATCCTCTGTGTTGGTCCCATGCTTTTTTGAATTCAGTTACTGTCCTCATCTCTACCACCTCCACTGGGAGACTATTCCATGGATCCACTACTCTTTCTGTAAAGAAATATTTCTGCATATCACTCCTGAATCTATCTCCCTTCACCCTCATCCCATGTCCCCTCGTAGCAGAACTTGCTTTCAATTGACAGAGGCTCTCTCCCTGAACATTTATGCCACGGAGGTATTTAAATATCTCAATCATATCACCTCTATCCCGCCTTTCCTCTAAGGTGTACATATTAAGATCCTTAAGTCTGTCCTCATATGCTTTATAATGAAGCCCACTAATCATTTTAGTAGCCACCCTCTGCACCGACTCCATCCTGTTCACATCCTTTTGAAGGTGCGGTCTCCAGAATTGCACACCATACTCCAAATGAGGTCGCACCAAAGACTTATACAGAGGCATTATCACCTCCTTTTTTCTGCTAGCCATTCCTCTCCGTATGCACCCAAGCATCCTTCTAGCTTTTGCCGTCGCCTTTTCTACCTGTTTAGCTACTTTAAGATCATCAGACACAACCATGCCTAGGTCCCGCTCTTCTTTAGTGGACAAAAGTACTTCACCTCCTATACTGTATTGCTCCCTTGGATTGCTGCAGCCCAAATGCATGACCTTACATTTTTTAACATTAAATCCCAGCTGCCAAATTCTAGACCATTCTTCAAGCTTAGCTAGATCCCTCATCATGTTATCTACACCTTCCTGGGTGTCTACTCTATTGCAGATTTTGGTATCATCTGCAAAGAGGCAAACCTTACCCAACAGCCCTTCCGCTATATCACTAACAAAGATGCTAAAAAGAATCAGACCAAGGACATATCCCTGGGGCACACCACTGGTAACATCCTTCTCCTCAGAGTGAGCTCCATTTACTTGTACTCTTTGTCGCCTCCCACCCAACCAATTTCTGACCCAAGCAGTAACTTTAGGGTCCATCCCTAGGGTGCTCAGTTTGTTTATAAGTCGCCTGTGAGGAACAGTGTCAAAGGCTTTACTGAAATCTAAATACACCACATCTAGAGCTCTCCCTCGGTCCAACTCCCTGGTCACCCAGTCAAAGGAATCAATCAGATTTGTCTGACAAGACCTGCCTCTGGTGAATCCATGCTGCCTCGGATCCTGTAATCCGCTGGACTCCAGAAACCTCACTATTTTCTCTTTCAGCAGCGTTTCCAATAATTTACTCACCACCGAAGTTAAACTAACCGGCCTGTAGTTTTCAACCACATCCTTACTTCCGCTTTTGTGTAAAGGCACCACATGAGCCTCTCTCCAGTCCTTTGGCACCATTCCCGACTCCAACGAGGCATTGAAAAGGTCAGTCAGTGGAGCTGCTAGAACGTCCCCAAGTTCCCTCAGTATTCTAGGGTGTATCCCATCCGGTCCCATCGCTTTGTCTACTTTAAGTTGAGCTAGTTTCTCACGATCACAGTCTTCTGAAAATTGTTCAAGATGTCCCTCGCTTCTGTTCTTATTTGTGGGTATTTTCTGAGGTCCTGCTCCTGGTTCTTCATCTGTGAACACAGAACAAAAATATTTGTTAAGCAATTCCGCTTTATCCTTATCAGCTTCTACATATTCCCCCCCTGCACCCTTGAGTCTGACAATACCACTTTTGCCCTTCCTCTTCTCACTAATATATCTGAAAAATGTCTTATCCCCCCATTTTATTGCATTGGCTATTTCCTCCTCCTTTTGAATCTTTGCCTTCTTGACTACTTTGCTAGCTTCTCTAAATTTTTCCAAATACAGATGCCTGTCTTCCTGTCTCTGTGATCTCTTGTATTTCATGAAGTCCTCCCTCTTTTTCTTCACTTTTTCAGCTACTTCCTTTGAAAAACATAGCGGTCTCCTGTTCCTTTTGCCTTTATTTACCATTTTAACAAAAAGGTTGGTTGCCCTTAAAATACCCCCTTTCAGTTTTGCCCACTGTTTTTCTACATCCCCCAGCTGTTCCCATCCCACTAACGACTCCCTGAGGTATTGGCCCATCTTTGCAAAGTTAGTCTTCCTAAAGTCTAAGATCCTCACCTTGGAATGAATTCTAACAGCCCTAGTCCTAATATTGAACCACACCATCTGGTGATCACTGGATGCAAAATGATCTCCCACTACAACATCAGAAACACTTTCACCATTGGTAAGCACCAAGTCCAGTATGGCCCCTTCACTTGTGGGGTCTGTTACCAATTGCCTGAATAGTTCTCCCTGTAGAGAATCCAGGATCTCCATACTTCTAGATGATACTGCAGCAGGAATGTGCCAATCAACATCTGGCATATTGAAATCTCCTATCAGTAGCACTTCCCCTTTCCTAGCAATGCTGCGTATGTCTTCAATTAACTCTCTGTCCACCTCTTCCTCTTGTGAGGGAGGTCTGTATATCACACCAATGCAAATAGATTTCTCTTTCCCTCTTTCTAGTTTAACCCACAATGCCTCCTCTCTCCCTTTTAAGCTCTGTAATTCCAAAGCTTTAATAGTAGTTTTTACATATAGTGCCACTCCTCCTCCCCTTCTTCCTACCCTGTCCTTTCTGAATAAAGTATAGCCAGGTATAGTTACATCCCAGTCATGGTTTTCTGTGAACCATGTTTCTGTAACTGCCACTAAATCCAAGTCAGCCACTCCCACCAAAGCTTCAACTTCAGGGATCTTATTTCCCATTCTACGGGCATTAATACACACCTCTTTCCATATGTTACCCCTGTTACCCATTTCCATAAAGGTATTTAATGTATCACCTACCTGGGGGCTTTCACTTACCTGGGGGCTTTCTTCACCCATCCCCAACGAATCTAGTTTAAAGCCCTCTTCAGTAGATTAGCCAGTCTACTACCGAAGATGCGTTGACCTTTCTTGGACAGATGGATGCCATCTCTGCTCTGCAACCCTTGTTATTGAAGAGGTATAGCAGGAGTGTTTCAACCCTATGGTTGGGGCGGAAACCGTGTTGGTTGATGTCTAGTGGTGCGTGGTTGTCATTGTGGTCTTGTAGCTGGTGCTGTACTGCCTTCTCAATTATTTTTGCCATTAGGGGTATGCTTGAGATTGGTCTGTATGCTGCTGGGTTGTTCTTATCAAGTGTGGATTTCTTCGGGATAGGTCTTATTGTGGCGAGCTTTAGTTGATTTGGCATGTTCCCTTGAGTCAGAGAACTGTGCACAATGCTGTGTATGGTGTGGATGAAGCTTGATTTGGTGGCTTTGATCCATGTCACTGGGCATGGGTCTGTTGGAGCTGTGCTTGTATTGAGTGTGGTGATGATGTGAGAGAGCTGCTCTGTGGATGGGGTGCTGAAAGTGCTCCAGGTTTTCAGTGGAGAGTTTGGTTTTGTGGTTGTGTTGGATCTTGGTTGTATTGCCGAGTGGAATTTTTCTTGGATGTGGTCGTCAAATTTTTGTGGGTCTATTTGTATTTCGTTTTCTGCTTTCTGTTCCTTGGTGAGGGTTTTCACAATTTTGAATAGCTCTCTGGGTTTGTTGTTGGATTTGAGTATAATGTTTGTGTGGTATTTTCTCTTTGTTTGGTTGATGAGTTCGTTGTAGTGGTTTTGCTTTGTTAGGTATAGTTCCTGGGTATTGGATGACTTGGTGTGTATCCATCTCCGTTCTAATTTTATGAATTCCCTCTTTTCGCTCCGTATGGTTTTTGAGTACCATGGCTTGTGATGTGATTTGGTGCAGCGAGTTTTCTTGGGTCTATAATCCGTGGCTTTGGCGGCGTCATTGATGGTGTTGTTCCAGTTTCTGATTTGATCTTCTAGATCCTCTGTTTCTGAGGTTAGGTGTGGTAGAGTGTCCTGTAGGAATTGGTCCCTGTCGAAGCTCTTGAATCTTCTTTGTGTGGGTGTGTTGTCCGTGTATTTGTCTTGTCTTCCTCCTTGTGGCACAATATTTATTTCAATTATGTGGTGGTCTGACCATGGTACAGTTGTGACCGTGGGTGTTGAAATTAGTCCTCTCGTGATTAGGTAGTTGAGTGCGAAGATGAGGTCTGGCGATGATCCGTGTCTGTGTGTCGGGGTGTTAATTATTTGGGTGAATTGAAGTGAACTCATCGCTTGAAGGAAAGATCCGGCCGCGACTTTAAACGCGGCCGGGCACAGTCGGGTGCTGGCGGGCTGAGGGTTAACCTCGGGGGGGGGCTGGCAGCGCGGTAGGCTACATAAAGGCCAGCGGTGCCGTTGCTCGCCCTCTTTACCCCCCCCCCCCTCACGGTGCCGCTCAGAAGACGATCATCAGCCTACCTCTCCAGCCTTGTGGAGCGTTGCAGTGGCCGTACTGAGACCTCGCCGCGAGTCGGAGCACGCATCTCTAGTCTCGGGCGAGTGGGGGCAGGATCCAGCATCCGGCGGCGGGCGGTGATCAGCGTTATTGTTTCTCTTCTTTTGGCGGCCAGCGGTGAGTCCTTCATTTGTTTTCTTCGCTTGATGGCCTGCGGTGAGTGCTAGGGGGCATTGTGGGTGCAATGGAACATGGGACGGATAGCAGGAAGCCACGGATGGCAGGAACAGCAAGCGCGATACTGGAGGGCTTAAGAAAAAGTGAGCGGGGGGGGAGGGGGGTGGTGGTTTGTTGTAAGACTGTGTGAGGGGCCATGTGGATCGCGTGCTCATTCCAGGCTTTATGAGCGCCTGCTAGGATCGCGGGGATGAGCTGGGTGTGCTATGCGCCGCAAGGAAACATTAGTTTAAAAGGCAACAGAAGGGGATATGGGAAGCGAGGCTTTGGCGGTACAACCGCATACTAAAGCGGGTTGCAGGATGTTGGTATTTGTATCTTCTAACTGCGGATTCAGGAAGGTTGCTGGGATCTAAATTTAATTATGGGGACTCGGGGGGATGCAAGGTATGAATGTAATACCGAAGTTGTGTAAGGAAGTTTGCCTGTGCCCTGACTTTACTGCCGGTGTTGCTCGTTGCTTCCACGTGTTGTGAGTGCCATCTAGTGGCGAAGAGTGGGAGAAACCTTAGACATTTTGTTTTCTCTTTTTGTTCTTGCCTTGTAACATTGCTTAAGTTGATTCAGGGTTTAAGGTGCGAGAAACACCATGGGAGGAGACGGGACTAATATGCTGCTCCTAATGCACGGGTGCTTGGTCCGTTCCCATGAAGTGTCCAGAATATAGGGTGGGATCATTGCGGGGATGGCCAGCTAATGTCTGCTCCAACGGGGGAAGCATCGTTGCCTATTAGCGTGCGCTGCAGTAGATGGGCGATAGAGTAGTAGTTGGCACGGAATAGGGGCGACTACCTATACACTAGGCATTCAATCCAAAAAAATATATATATATAAGAATAAATATATAGGTATATACATATATATTTATTGAGATGTATATTCACATATATACGTATATATGCTCATATATATATATATATATATATATATATATATAAGCAGGTGGTGAGAAGGAAAGGTAAGAGCGATGGTGCCACGTCAACTGTATGGTTTCCACGAGTACAGCATTAATGTGAATTCCTGTCCCTTCCTGTCCCTCCCATAGCATTGTGTGCAGGCAGGTCAATATGCCACGAAGGGCAGCACAGGGCGGAGAAAGGAGCCAGGGGAGACACCACGACCCGGAAGGCGCAAGCCGGGGTCAGAGCACTGTGGGTAGAACGACACGCGGTGCTACGAAACGGGCACCTGCAAAAGAGACAAAAGGAAAAGCCAGTGGAGGAGACGGTTCGCGCAGGATCCGCGCAGCTAAGAATTCACGACTGGACACTATGCAACCACAGGGACAATCGGCATCAAATCCGGAGCTGGAGGAGCTGTTGCGGCTCATACGCGAACAGGTGGACCAGCACGGCTTGAGCGCTTTCAAGCAACGGCTAGAAGCAGCTAGCGTGCGGCAAGACGAACCACAGGCCGCGACCGACGGCACGCCAAGCACCACCTCGTCAAGGGGTGGCAGCACGCCTTGCCCCAGCTCCACGACATGTGACAGCACGCCCAGCACCAGCGCTGCGGATGGCGGCAGTGCACCGCTCACCTCAGCGGTTCAAGGTAAGCCTGCGGGCAACAGAGTAGCATTGCCAGGACTGTCCTCCTCGTCATCTGAGGAAACAGGCTCGGATGACGAGGGAGACATTTCACTGGCAAGCGCCATGCACAGCATATTGAAAACTTTTAAAAGAAAAAATAATAGACCCCACAAGGAGAGACGGTTAGCAAGGGTTTGGGAAGGGCAGAGTGAGATACGCACACAGACACCTGACAACGGGAAATCCGTGCCCTCCGGGTCGGCGCCGACAGCTACGCTAACAAGCCCAGTGGTGGTTAGCGGAGACCCGCGTTGCGGAGTTAGCTCTCTAGCCAGCGCGGTGCCCAGAAAATTGAAAAAACGAATTTGGCGTAGGGAGTTTATTGATATATTCTCGTTACTGATCAGGGATCAGGACGGAGCAATAATGGAGGGCAAGGAAAAAGACAAGAAATGGGAGAAGAAGCCGAAAATCGTGAAATCCATAAGTAATTGGGTTTCGGCTTTCCATATTTTTATGAGCGTGGTCCTGGAGCGTGAGCCGGAACTGAACCAGTATCTAATTATATACTTGGATACAATAACACAGGCACACAAGCGGCTAGGGGGTTGGGCTTGGCTAAACTACGACGTCAAGTTTAGGCAAAGCCTAGCCGAAGACCCAACCATGACCTGGCAGCACAGGATCGTGGATCTCTGGCTAGAAGAGATGTCACCCAACAGACCGTACTGTCAGGAAGGGTCCTTTCAGTCCTTTCAGGCGCCACAGTGGCGGCCGGCCCCCCAGACGAACGGGCGCAGGGCATGCCGCCAATTCAATGCGGGGAGCTGCACATGGCGGCCTTGCAAATTCCAACATGCATGTTCCAACTGCGGGGGAAATCATCCAATCACTGTTTGCCGCACCGGCAAAGACAATAAATCCTTTCGTCCGGGGCAACTACGAGGAGGCGATGGCCATGGCCCCAACCCCCATCAGGCTTGACCTCATGCGACCTTGGTTACGCGTGTACCCGCACCAGGACGATGCTCTCAGTATCGAGAGTGGCTTCACCTACGGCTTCAGGATCCCGGTTGCCGCCAACCCAATTGCGCAAGGAATACGCAATGCCCCATCAGTCAATAAATTCAATAATGTAGTCCAACAAAAATTATTAAAGGAACGAGAGCTAGGGAGGGTGGCAGGCCCATTTAAGACCCCACCCCTTACAAAATTGGTGCTGTCCCCGCTGGGAATTGTGCCTAAGAAGGAGCCAGGAAAATTCCGCCTGATACACAACTTATCATACCCCGAGGGAAGCTCAGTGAACGATCAAATCGATCCGGCGTTATGCTCGGTGAGATATTCGACGATCAACCATGCTATAGACCTCATAAAGAAACGGGGCCATCAGGCGAAACTGGCAAAGGCGGATATCGAATCAGCCTTTCGACTCCTGCCGGTCCACCCTGAGTCCTTTGTATTGTTGGGATTCACTTTCAATGGCGATTATTACTTTGATAAGTGTTTGCCCATGGGTTGCTCGATATCGTGCGCATATTTTGAGCAATTCAGCACATTCATACACTGGGTGGTAGCGGATATCGCAGGGTCATGTGCATTGGTGCACTACCTGAACGATTTCCTCTTTATTGGAAGTGACCGGCAGGACTGCCAAAGAGTCCTCGGGGTCTTCGAGCAAGTAGCCGAGAGCTTCGGCATTCCGCTGGCGGGCGACAAGACCTGTGGGTCCGTGGAGACCATCACTTTCTTAGGTATTGAGCTAGATGTAGCAAAGTAGCAGTCACGCCTCCCTGATGACAAAATAAAAAAATTGATAGCCGCCATTCAGGCTATCCAGGCCCACAAAAAAGCGACCTTGAAGCAATTTCAATCAATGCTGGGCCTGTTATGTTTCGCATGCAGAATCATGCCTATGGGGCGGGTCTTCTGTCGTCGCATAGCAATGGCGACGAAAGGGATTCGGAGGAAACATCATAAGATCAGGATCACGAAAGGCATAAAGGAGGATCTGCGCATGTGGGAATTCTTCTTGCAATCCTTCAATGGGCTGACTTTCTGGCAAGAACTGCCCGTGTCGAACGAGGATATTGACCTGTTCACCGATGCCGCCGGTAGTGCGGGATTTGGGATTTACTTCAAAGGAGAGTGGTGCGTGGAGGAGTGGCCCCCCGAATGGCACACGGTAGGTGTGACCAGGGATATCACATTCCTTGAGCTCTTTCCCATAGCCGTGGCATTAGCCATATGGGCCCCGCAGCTCCGCGATAAGGCAATCACGTTTCACTCTGACAATATGGCAGTGGTGTATGCCTTGAATGGAATGCGTGTGCATACTCAAGGGGTGATAGCACTCCTGAGGAATATAGTGCTGGCATGCCTAACGCATAATATAACTATCAGGGCGAAGCACATACCAGGTACCTGCAATAACCTTGCTGATGCTCTCTCTCGTTCCAAGATCTCACTCTTCAGATCCCTTGCGCCCAAAGCCGACGCAGCCAAAACAGCCGTCCAGGATCAGGCATGGGATCTTGGTCCACCAAAGTATGGGAGCTGGTACTGGGCACACTATCCGAGAGGACAAGGAGAAGATACCTCACGGCCTGGGAGAAGTTCCGGGCTTTCTGTGTGATAAACAAGATTCCGGAAGTTTGCCCTACCACGGGATCCATTCTACGGTGGATCCTGCAGCAAAAGAGCATGGGTATGAAAAAATCAGCGGTGCAAGCGCAATTGGCTGCGATCGCTTTCTTTACAAAGGCGATGGGCGGGAACAGCCCTAGAGCAGACTTTGTGATAACAAGGGTAATGAAGGGCTGGACAAGCGAACAGCCCTGCAGAAGGGAATTACGGCGCCCTATAACACATACAATATTACATACGTTGATGGAAGTCGCAGGCCGAATATGTTTCGACAATTTCGAGACGCTCCTGTTCCGATGCGCCTTCTCATGGGCTTTCTTCGGAGCATTCCGGGTAGGCGAGCTAGTCGCCTCAGCGAGTAAGGCCAATGCAAAAGGGGGTATTAAGGAACGAGATATCAGTCTAACCAATGGTATGCTCTCGTTGCATGTGCGGAAATCCAAGACTGACACGGAGGCGAGGGGCACCACAATAAGGTTAGCCCAGCTACCAGGGGATCCATCCTGCCCAGTAAAAACCTTTGCTGACTATCAGCAAATTCGGCCGAAGGGGTCAGATCACTGGTTAGTGCACTCAAATGGTGCCCCCCTATCGCGCTTCCAATTCACCAAGGTCCTGAAGCAGGCCCTAGAGGTAATAGGCTTGGAATCGTGCTTCTACGGCACGCATTCCTTCCGTATCGGCGCCGCTTCAACCGTGGCCAGCCTGGGGAAGACCAAGGAGCAGATTATGTGCATCAGCAGATGGCGCTCCGATAGGTACAAGTTATACGTATGCCCACTTTAACAACATGGGCAAGACTTGCGGGGGCGAAGACGCAAAAAAAAAAAAAATTTTTAATTAATTATAAAGTGTATGAGCTTAAAGCAGTGTGCGATACATATTTTCTTTGTCTTAATCAGGTTCAAGTTGTATTTTCATGCGGTGCAGTGACAGTTGTCAAACAACGTTTAACATGCCCATTTTATCTCAACGATGATGTATGTAGGTGCCAGACCCGGACGGGAAGCATGGATATGCGGCCATTTGTTCGTGCATTGGGCGGAGAGGAGAGCAAGCATCAGACCACAAGGCCCTAATTTGGGCCTCCCCACAGATAAAGTGGCAGTGAAGTGGATGGGCCGTCGAGGTATGGGGTGGGACCAGTTGATGCCATTCCTCTTGCGGGTAAGAAATGCGGGGGAACGTCCTTGGGTGATAGTCATCCACCTCGGCGGTAATGACCTGATGAGTACGCGCAGTGTCGAACTCACGAGGAAGATGCAAAGGGACATGCAGACACTAGCGGCTACTTTTCCGGGTACATTAATGGTTTGGTCACACATCATACCTCGGCGGGTCTGGAGGGGCGCATGGTCGCATCAGGCAGTGGAGCGTACAAGGAAGAAATTGAATAGGTGGATGATGCAATTTATGGAAACAATTGGGGGGCATAGCATCGTTCATGATCTCATAGAGGAGAAGCGCCCCGGCTTGTACCGTACAGACGGCGTGCATCTATCCAAAATTGGGATGGATGTATACCTATGTGCGATACAAGACACGCTGGAGCGTCTATGGCATAAAAGAGTGTTGGCCACAGCTGCAGGAGGGGACCCATCGCGAAGTGGGGACCCCCCCGGCGAGCGAGGAATCGACGTCGGGAGGGATTGGCAGGAGAGATAGGGACCCCTCCTCTCGAGAGAGCGCACAGCCCAGACATGATAAGGGGGAGTGGAACATAGAGGATGTCTCCGTAAACGGGACACTGAGTGGAAGCAGGAACAGTGTCTACAGGGCCTCCCGATGCTTTCACGGCGGGAGAAACGAGTATAGAGATTCACAACGTAGCCCTGCTCAAGCCTTTGACGGGACTTGGGCAGAGGCGGATAGGGACACTGTTGCAAGAGAGACAGAGCCCAGAACAGGGCCTGTTAGCGAAAACATCCCCGTGAAGATATCATGCTAGTAAGAAACGACGGCAGTGGGGAAAAGGCTTGGAATGACCGCTTTCCAGAGATCCCTGCCGGGTGACAAGAACCTAATCAGAGTGGGCTGTGCCTCTGGAGAAGGGCTGAAAGAAAACGTAATTTAATGTCATTTACTGTCAGTTACTGTAGAATGGTTGTATATTATGGATAAAGGATTCTGTAAATAATAACGTAATAGGATCATGCTGTGGCCAACAGTCTCGTGTACTGTAATTTCCAAGAATATGTTGTTAACCAAATAAATTAATGGGTTCTTTGTTGCAAATTCCGTGTGAGTGCAGTTATTCGGGCGGGGGGGGGGGGGTAGGGGGAAGAGGCGGGGGGGGAGGAGGCAGGGCGGGGTAGTGACCCAAGGCTTTCATGCTGGTCGCCTGGCTGAGCTTCTGCATCTTTGGTGTTGGTAGATTTGAGGTTGAAGTCTCCTAGCAGTAGTGTGGGTTTGTGGTTTGAGCTGATTGCGCAGACTGCTTCGAGGGTGGAGGCTAGTTCATCAGGTGGTGCACGGGGAGCTCTGTAGGTGAGGCATAGAGCCATGCGTTTGTTCTCGACAGTGATGGTGTTACATTGTTGGGTGTCTGTGGCACTTTGTGATTTGAACTTTAGGCTGTTCTTTGCAATAATCAAGACTCCTCCTCCTCGCCGATGAGCACGTGGGCAGTTGTATGCTGTGTATGTGTCGGGCACTAATTGATTGAGTAGTACATTGTCGGTGGGGGTGAGCATGTTTCTGTGATGCAAAGTATGTGAGTTTGTTGATCATCTATGTGGTCTGCTATTGTGTAGATCTTGTTACGTATGGATCTGGCGTTTATGAGCTCTATTGATATTGACACTGGGGTGTTTGTTGTTCCGTGTGCTTCCTTTGGATTTGTGTGGGTGTTGGTCTTGTGTCTGGTTTGCCTTTTGATCATGGGTGTTCTGTGTGTGTTCCCGTGAATATACTGTGGGCATGTGTATGTCCATGCTGTTGGTGGGGCCCATGGTGTGTTTGTGTGTGGGTGGTGGTTGGGTGTGTGCGGTGGAAGGAGTTGTGTGAGGAGGAGGCTGATGGGGAGAATCAGGGTTGTATGCATGTTGTCTTTGGGGCTGTTTTTGTTGTATGGTCTTGTTTCCTTCACTTACGTTTTGCTGTTTTTCTCCTTCTGGTGCTTCCTGGTGTTTTCTGTGCAGCTTCTGTGGATCTTGTAGGTGGGCCTGTTCTCTTTTTTTTTTTTTTTTTGTGCTCACCTCTGTGCCTCGCCTAAGGGCCATGCCAAAGGGCCCTCTGCAGGGATGCCGCTTTTGAAGTGAGTCCCGCGTTGCTCCCACTGCTCCGATTGGGCAGGAGCTTCTGAGCGGGAGGATTTCCCGCTCAGGCACTCTACCCCGATCAGAGGAGCTTCGGAGGTCGTCAGGTGTGGGGGGCAGCTGAAGCGGCTCCCTGCTTGCAGGGACGCCGCTTTTGAAGTGAGTCCCATGTTGCTCCCACTGCCCTGATTGGGCAGGAGCTTCTGAGTGGGAGGATTTCCCGCTCAGGCGCTCTACCCCGATCAGGGGAGCTTTGGAGGTCGTCAGGTGTGGGAGGCAGCTGAAGCGGCTCCCTGCTTGCAGGGACACCTCTTTTGAAGTGAGTCCCGCGTTGCTCCCACTGCCCCGATTGGGCAGGAGCTTCTGAGCAGGAGGATTTCCCGCTCAGGCGCTCTACCCCGATCGGGGGAGCTCCGGAGGTCGTCGGGTGTGGAGGACAGCTGAAGCTGACATGTAAATAGCAGCTTTCTGGAAGCAGTATACTGTACATATAGGTCATTTTAAAAGCATCTCCATGTGCAAATAGTTGCATTTATACAGGTAGATTGCATATACATGTAAAGGGTAATTTGAAATGAGCTGAAATAAATATCTCAAAATCAGGGGAAAGATCCAAAAGTGACCAGGAAATGACCCCACATCCCTTGTGTAATTTATTGTATGTTTGTGTGTATTTGGATGCTTCATAAACTGAAGTTCAAACAACAAACATTTAACAAAGATGGTATATAGCATCATATAACATAACATAATATTATAAATAAGGGTCATAGTGCCCACTTTTGGGCTTTGCTGTGAAGAGTAGCCAGAAGGGACAGAGATCTTGGACTATGAAGTATAACTAACCAGTGGACCGCAAAGATGAGTTTGAAAAGAATTGGGACAGACTCCATTCGACGTTGCACATTAACAAAATGATGCTGTTGTTTCAGAGGTGCTTAGTTCAAAGTAAATTACCTTCCAAAATTTCAAAGGCTTGCATAAAAATAGAACAGAGAAAAGCAACAGTTGTAGGAAAGACATTGTTTTTTTTTTTGCCAATGCATCAACTCTAACAAGGGAGAGTGGAGTGGAGTGAAGAACAAATGATCCAGTAACTCCCGTATCATTGGAGGTGATCATCCATTGGGTTGCTTCCTTTCCTCTAGTTCTAGACAAGTAATGCTGGATTAAGCAATATTCAGCAGATGACCTTCAAAGACCATCTGTCTAAAAATCTTTTTTCTGGCCCTGTATGAGCTCAGTGAACCAAAAACTCTTTCAATAAACATTTCTTGAAGTAGGTCCTAGGATCCGACTAGGCCAGTGCCTCAATAACATAAAAATAAGTCTCATGGAAATCAGTTAAGGTGCAAGCATAAGCAGCAACAGAAGAAACTGATGAGGAGGAGTCTACAGGACAGCTACTTGTGGACTTCATAGTCTTGGCATTTGGGTAAAATCAATCCATGTCGGTTAGTTAGTTTAGTCATCTAACTAAAGGGGCATGTTTGCTAAAGTGCGGTAGACAGGAGTGTGGGGTTTAGCTAAGCCTGGTGCAAGGATTCTAGGTACCCTAGGTGGGCCCCTCCATCCTGCCACCCCTCCATGGGCCCCCACCCTTATTGCTGCCCCTCTCCAGAGCTTGCAATGGTGGGCAATAGTTCAGAAACCGCAAAGCAACATTTACTTTAAGTTGTCAGTGCTGCCATGTGGTTTCTGCTCCTGAGCCTCAGCATCTTCTGCCCCCTCCGATGCACACTTCTGGTTTGCAATGTGCATCTGAGGGGGTAAGAAGAGGCAGTGCAAACAATTAAGCACTGCCTCACAGTTTCTAAACTATTGTCACAATTGCAAGCCCCAGAGAAGGGCAGCTGGGGCAGCAATAGGCACACACCCACAGAGTTATTGCTCTAGGCGACTGCCTAGTTCACCTAATGGAACCATCAACTCTGCTTTTAGCATGGGGCTAATGCACTTTTTGGCCATGCGGTAGCCGAGAGCTCATGTCCAAAAGGTGATCATGCTGAAAATGCCGTACTACATGAGCAGCAAGTGAATAAGTGGAATTAAGATGGAGAATGGGCGGAGAGTGGGCAGCGGCACAGTATGCGGTTGCTGCGGCCATGTTAGTCATACACAAGTGGCACAAAGATGTCACTAGCATGGGTGCAACTCCTGCCTACCTTTGACCAGGTGGTAGTTGCACCCCCCCCCCCCCCCCTTGCTAGCACATCTTGAATGTGTGGTTCATATGCAAGTGTTAGGGAATATGAAAGGCAGAAATAGGGTAAACACATAAGAAGAAAAAGGGCACATAGGCAATGCTAACAGAATATTTAGGCACCTTAGGTCACCTGTTTGGAGGGGGCTTCATGATGCAATTTCCATGGTAGTGGATCAGAACAACCTGACTGCCACAGAACCAGGGCCTGCAGGTCAGGAGTGACCCTGCAGCATTAGTGGGCCAACATGCGCAGAAATATTAACCACTATCTTGGTTGACTGCTGTTCACATCTGCATATGCACTAGATCAGTGTTTCCCAACCCAGTCCTACGGGGCACACCGGCCAGTCAGGTTTTCGGGATATCCCTAATGACTATGCATGAGATATATATGCATTAGAGATATCCTGCCAACCTGACTGGTTTGTGGCCCTCCAGGGCTGGATTTGGAGACCCCTGCCTTACACCTCTGTCATTTAAGATTGTGAGTGGGCAAGGTGCAGATGTCCTAGACATCGAAAGGGTATATAGAATGTGACACATTCCTCCTCGATTCTCACCACCACCAAAAAGTTGTCTAATAGACAATATTTTGGTGGTGGTGAGAATCGAGGAGGAATGTGTCACATTCTATATACCCTTTCGATGTCTAGGACATCTGCACCTTGCCCACTCACAATCTTAAATGACAGAGGTGTAAGGCAGGGGTCTCCAAATCCAGCCCTGGAGGGCCACAACCAGTCAGGTTGGCAGGATATCTCTAATGCATATATATCTCATGCATAGTCATTAGGGATATCCCGAAAACCTGACTGGCCGGTGTGCCCCGTAGGACTGGGTTGGGAAACACTGCACTAGATAGTTGTCAGAGGGCTGCTGGTGTGTGATGTCAAGGTGTGAGGAGATAGGCCTATGTCTTCCTGTTTCAGATGGCCCCCCTCCCTGACAATTGGAGGATATGGCTTAGGCCTACTAGCTCTGAGCAGATATGTAATATTGCTAGCACTGAATATGGGCTTGCTTTTTGGAGCTCACTGATCAGTGTCTCCTTCCTGGCCCCTCATGCCCAGAGGATGAGACAATCCATGGACCTGGGGAATTCCTATGGGCTCCTAAGGTCCTGTGGGCCTTTGATTCTCTGACAGCTGGGATACTCAGCCTAGGGGCTGCTTGGTTTTGGCCAATTCCATGAGGGTGTGTAATTATACTGTGTTATTCCTCCAGAGCTCTTCCTAGTGGGGGAGTACATGGGTGCCCTATGTGGACTACCTCCCATCCCCCCTTGCAGATGTCAGGCCACAGGGGTGAGTGTCCTATAGAGTGGGCTATGGGGTATTTCTTGACTCTACAAACCCTATGTGGTAGAGATGCTGACAGGCAGCCTGCCCATAGCATGTATTCCCTCCTCCACCGCCCCCCCCCCCCCATGTGTGTTTATTGTGTTTGGCCTCCAGATCCACTGGCTCTAGCATCTGCCCTCTCTTCCTCCTGCATGGGGAACATGCTCTAAGATGCCTAGGGTGCTGTCCAAGTCATATGAAAAGAGTGACTGAGAGGAGAATCCCTCTCCACACACCAGAAGCCTTACTGTGGTCCCTGTAGCCTAGATGGAAAGGCACTCTGGCCAACCTTTGGGGGTTTATATACCCGTTCCACATGATGGACACTGCAGACATCCTGCTTGATCCCATACAAAGCCCCTGCACCTTCAGATGCCATATTTTCACCCTTTCACCCACAGTTAGGAGAACAGCACAGACTCTCTGCATGTGCTTGCTTTCCTGATTTGCATGCCCCACCCTCTTGTAGTTCACTCCATTGCACCGAGCTGTGCAGCCAGTTGTGCCTATTCACAGTCATCCCTCTATGGGGTATGTTTACTAAACTGCGTTAGTTTGATTCGCGTTAGGAGCCGCGGCAGAGCCAGAAATCCCAAATAAGGACATGGGCGGTACATCGTTACCGATAACGCACGTTACAGAAATTAACGAGCGTTAGAGGGCGCCGTGGCGCGTTACCGCGCGTTAAACTTAAGGAGGCGCACAGACAAAAAACACTGAAACAGAGCTGTAGCACAATGGTTACTGCACTGACTGATGATACAGGCGTCATGGATTCAATTCCCCAGTGTACATAAGGCTGGCTGAGGCATCACCCTGTACATTTAAGTAGTAAATGAGGAGGCATTTTACGTTTATTTTCAGTAGTGTTGCCAGCAAACACACCCTCACAGTGGCGTAACCTAAGGTGTCGCATAAGGCACCCCATAATGCACTCCATAGGCTACATTATAAAGTGCACTGTCCGCTGAGGCACCCCATAATTTCCCCTATAGAACACCCTATAAGGCACCTTATAGGGCGCCATATAAGGTGCCGCATGGGGCGCCTTATGAGGCACTGTAAGGTTACAGTACGCTGAGGGGTTGTGGCTGGCAGCACTAATGTACATTAAAAATAGACAATGCTGCAGACAGCCCTATAAAATAACCCCACGGTGGGTTTTAACCCATGACCACTGGCCCCACAGGTAGTGAAGGAACCACTGGGCTACAGCCCCATAGCTGCTAAAACCCCCCTTATCAGGCCACCACCCAAACCGCCCGCTGTGTTGGCCAGGATCTGGGTCAACGCACCCATACCCATGGTGCACTGCACATGCAGATCAGCAGTCCAGAGATGAACACAAGATGGAGTATGCACCCCCACAGCACCCTGGCCCGGTCGGGCGAGATGACCGTGTGTGGCACTGCCACAGAGTGTCACATTGTGCGGGTACTGTGCCCACCCTGAGGTTGAGGTGGGGCGCCCAGCACCAGGTCCACAGCACCTTTAATGGCTGAAATACGCCATGCTGCAGGTCCCCATCAGTGTGTGATAGGTAGTTCCATTAGACACACCAAGGATACATCTGTGTCCTGCTGTATGTCTCGGTCATGTCTAGTCCCTATGGGCGATGATGCACCCAGAATAGTGCATATCCTGTGTTGGTGCCATGGTTACCTGGTGGGGAGGGGGGAGGGGGGTGTATCCTAGGCATCGCCCTAGTCCGCACTGTGGCCCAGCTCCACCACAGCATTTGCCGCCTGCGGCCCACTGTATCCCCTTCTCCGGCATCTGTCCAGTTGCCGTTCCGACATGCCCGCCCTGATGTTGCGGGACAGGTGCATGCCATAGGAACCTTGTCCGATGGTGGGGAAAACCCTGAGCAGCGCTATTTCACTGTGGGCTCATTCACCTTGTATGGGGACGGAGTATAGACCCTTCCACGATTTATATCTTTTCTATGGAGCTTACTCGGGGGGGGGAGGGGTTGATGTTTCTCATTGATACCACTATTGTCCAGCTTGGTTATGGTTTTTTCCAGTTTGTTGAGGTCATTTTCAGTGTTTATGTGCCCTTTTGTTCTGTGCACATGTATCACACTTATCACGTTGTTTTGGTTTCCCTGCCTGGGCTGTACATTGCTGACACTGAAATGGTTTCTCTCCCCTGTAATGTGCATTTAACGGCAGGTTTTCATTCGCGTTGGAATTGAGCTCTTCAGGTCAGCGCATTAGTGTGAAGGGAGCCTCTCCCCGCCCACTCTACACCCATTGACCTCTTCTCTCTGCCCTCTCTCCAGCTTCTGCGGTGTTTTACCGCGCCGCGGGAGTTTACAATCGTTTACGGTTAACGCGGTTACGGTTAACGATCGTTCGCACGTCCTAACATGCGTTATGACACACGATCGATCATTAACGTTACATTACGCACGTTATTCACGATTAACGCAGTTTAGTAAACATACCCCTATATTCTGCACTAGTCTCTTATTACTGTTCTGTAGGTATGACTGGGCACATTTATTACGGTCTATTTTGGTTCTGTAGCCTCCTGCCACCTTAATAATGCATTTGTAGCTTGGAATTACAGGGTACGCATTACCAACATAGTCACTGTGCGCATGCACTATGGCCACTCATTCACAACTACCACGGAAGTGATGTGAATAGCATGGAAGTATGTCCCTACTGCAGCTACCGCAGTCACTACACCCCCTCCACGATAGAGATGCGCTCTAAACATGCCCACAGAGTGCTTGGGTTATTACTAACATCCATAAATATAGTTCTGCTGTCTCTCTATGGGGTATGTTTACTAAACCTTCTTAACGTGCGCGCTGTGCAATTATCGCACGCTAAGGTACCTTAGCGCATGATAATGACGCTTTACGGGGCACAAATGTGGCTTAGCACGTGCTCACGTGCGCAGCGGCGCAAACGAGCGCTGAAGGTGGGGAAAGGCTCCCGGAGGGCGGAGGAAGGCTCCCCAGGGGCGGAGAGAAGCGGTCAATGGGTGGAGAGTGGGAGGGGGAGAGGCTCCCCGCACACTAACGATGTGAAATTCGAGGCCAAAACTAACGCAAGTGAAAACCTCGCGTTAGAGCTGATTTAAAGGGAAAAGAAACCATTTCTGTCAGCAATGTACAACAAAACCAGGGAAATCTACAAAAAAGTGATAAGTGTGATACATGTGCACGGAGCAAAAGTGCAAATAAACATTGAAAATGACACCAACAAAATAAAAAAAAATCATAATCAAGCTGGGCAATAGTGATAATAATGGGAAACATCAAAAAACACTCCCAAGACAGCCCCAAAAAAAAGATATGAATTTTGGAAAGGTCTACGCTCCGTCCCCATACAAGATGAATGATCCCACAGTGAAATAGCACTGATCAGGGTTTCCCTCTCCATTGGACAGGTTTCCTATGGCATGCACATGTTCCACAACAGCAGGGCGGGCATGTCGGAATGGGCAACTGGACAGATGCTGGGAAAGGGGATACAGAGGGCTGCAGGCGGCACATGCTGTGGTGCAGCTGGGGCACAGTGCAGACTAGGCAGATGCCTAGGTGGCACTTAGGAATGCTGAAACTGTACAGCAGCCAGACAGCAACTGATGAGGGCCCAACGTGGGCACGAGTGTGTTTATCACAGTGTCACAGGGGATAGTACCCAGCAGGTACCTCCAAGGGCACAGAACATTGGCAGGCGGTGTTGGGGGAAGCGTGGACGTCTATGCAGGCACCCCTACCCGAGAACAAGCACCATAGGCATCCGCCTACCTGCACACTGGATGGCTTGAGACTGCACACCACCAGCACCACCAGCAGAAGGGCATGTCAGCATGGTGGCAGAGGGGTACTGGTGGTGGAGGGGGGCAGTGGCAGCTGCCCAGAGCAGACCATGGCCTAGCCCTGTGTAGGTGGGTGCCATGCACTGCAACAGACAGGCCCTACCGGACAAACAGTCATGGTATCACCAGGGAATGCACTGTCTCTGTGGCAACATGGTGGTGCAGTGCACACAACCAGTATGTTTGGAGGCAGAAGGTCACAGGTTCAAGTCCCAGCTATGGTGCCTGCCAACCCAGTCCCCATATTTTACCCACTACTACAACGTGCTAATACAGACAGAGCCTTTATTGCAGATGACGTAAACATGCCCAAAACACCTACATTTTACCCTACAGAGCAAAGACACCATAAACAGGTGCATTACCTAGAGCAGAGTCTCCCAAATGCAGTCCTGGAGGGCCAAACACCATTCAGGTTCCATGCTGCCTCTAATAAAGATGCCTGTGCTGCATATCTATGCACCACCCCCATGGTATGCAGATGTATCTCATGCATATTCATGAGGGACAGCATGAAAACCCGAACAGTGTTTGGCAAACCAGGACTGGAGTTGGTAACCTCTGCCATAAAGCAGCAGCCAACAGGGGCAGACACATCCACACCCACAGGCTCCATTAGCCAATGCCTCCTGGAGAGGCAGGACATTGGGCCCTGCGTGCATCTCCCAATACTAGCACTTGCATACCTTAGCAATGCCACCCTACACCTGGGAATACGGTACACAGCTATCAAAAGTTTGCTATGATTACTGGCAGATAGCAATTCCTACGTTAAGCACAGTTTGCTGATTGAGCTCCATTATAGCAACCTTTCTGATATCTGTGGAGTGTGCTTCAGGTCTGGTCTCTGACAGTGTTTACCACCCTGGGGAGTGACCCCCACCAGTATTGCGTACCATATCCATGCCTGCACTGTGCCCAGGACTGGTGTGGTGGCCAGGGCTGCTAAACACCTCTCTAGTAGCACAATGCTGGCATAGTTGTGGGAGTGTGTGTCTGTCTATCCAGTGTGTGGTGGCTGCAAACACCCTCCACAGCCCACGCTGCCAGCACTGTTGCCAGTATTGGCCTGCCAATGTGCATAATGAGGAGCAAGGTACCATGGGTATAGCCCGGACAGGGTGGCCTGGCCAGGATGCATCTGCACAGGGCATAGGGCACTGGCTGGGATATTGTAGTGTCCGGCCACCACCTGCACAGACAGGGTGGCCACAGCATGTTCTGCTGGGAGATCACTCTCACCCTGACTGAGCAGTGACCATGGCATGGCTAGGCTCCCCCATAGTGCTATATAGTATTTCCTTCATGTGATATTTATGGGTTCCCTTTTGGGGTCTTGTCACTAACTTATTTGCTTGGTGTGTATGCTGATATCCCAGTTCTGGGTGCCCGCATTTCCATCAGAAACATGCACTATGGACTAGCTAGCAGACTGTCTGCAGCTGGTATGTGTCTTGATGGAACGCCTTGCAGGGTGCCGCAGTTGAAGGCTTGCTGCAGGTGAATATCAGATAGTGGTGGGGTGCAGCTTAGCATATCCAGGCCTAATGTCTGTCTGCTATTGCATTATGGATGTGTACAGAGCTGCATTGACTGCCCTGTAGGGTGTCTGTTCCCCAGCAGGACAGGGGTTGATGGTCCTCTCTACTGCCACCATTGCAGGGAGGTAGAATGTGGATCTGTTGGTGGGAGACCCTGTTTACCACCCTCAGTCCTGGAGGAGGTTGGTGGTACATAATCCTCCTAGGGGTCCATAGGCGCTAAACCTGACTGAGACATACAGATATATCCAAGGTGTGTCTGCAGAAACTACCTATCTCACACATTAGCACTGCTGGGGACCTGGTGCTGGGCGCCCCACCTCACCCTCAGGGTGAGTGCAGTACCTGCACAATGTGACGGTGTGTAGCTATTCTGTGCCAGTACCACACACGGTCAGTTCCCCCTACTAGGCCGAGGTGCTGTGGGGGTGCATACCCCATCTTGTGATCATCTGTAGACTGCTGATTTGCATGTGCAGTGCATCATGGGTATGGGTGGATTAACCCTATCCTGGTGACCACAGCAGACTGTTTGTGTGGTGACGTGCAGTCCTTCTGCAGCCAGCCAGGGGCTTGCTAGCAGCTATGGAGCTGTAGCCCACTGGTTACTTCACTACTTGTGGAGCCAGATGTCATGGGTTCAAACCCACAGTAGGGGTTATTTGATAGGGCTGTCCAAAGCATTGTCGTTTTTTAATGTACATTAGTGCTGCCAGCAAAACACACTCAGGGTACTGTAACCATAAGGTGCCTCAGAAGGCGCCCTATAAGGCGCCTTATAGGGCACCCTATAAAGCGCCTTCCGAGGCACCTTATGGTTACAGGCCGTATAAGGTGCCTTATAAGGTGTTCTATGGAGCGCCTTATAGGGTGCCCTTTAGGGGACATTATAGGGTGCCGTGGCAGACAGTGCACTTTATAATGTGCCCTATGAGGTGCCTTATAGCAGTGGTCCTCAACCCAGTCCTCTGGGGCCCACAGGCCAGTCAGGTTTTCAGGATACCCACAATGAATATGCATGAGATAGATCTGCATACAATGGAAGCAGTACATGCAGATCTATCTCATGCATATTCATTGTGGGTATCCTGAAAACCTGACTGGCCTGTGGGCCCCAGAGGACTGGGTTGAGGACCACTGCCTTATAGGATGCCTTATGCGGCACCTTAGGTTACTGCACGTGAGGGTGTGTTTGCTGGCAGCAATAATTAAAATACAAATAAAATGCCTCAGGAAACAATACTTACATGTCAAAGCTGATGTCTCAGCCAGCCTTATGTATTAGGCACACTGGGGGATTGAACTCATGACCCCTGTATCACCAGTCAGTGTATTAACCATTGTGCTACACTTCTGTTTCTATGCTTGGATGTCTGTGCGCCTACTTAAGATTACCGCGCGGTAACGCGCTTAGCTGCGCTTTGCCCGATAATGTGCGCAGCAGCGCGCGTTATCGCGCGCTAATCCCGTTTTGCTACTTTAAACTGAAACGCCCACTCCTTATATGGCATCCTGCACACTAATGCTGGGCGCACATTAAGAAGGTTTAGTAAACATACCCCTATATCACCTTATCCATTTTAATAATTCACAATCTCTATTGACTTGGCTAAGAACACTTCCTGGTATCAGAGATGGACTCGGTTGTTTATTGTATAAGTGTTGTAGAAGGAAAAATCATAGTCACATATTTATATATAAATATATCCATATATATATATATATCTATTCCCTGGTTTACAACATAACATGACATTTCTCCAATATATTTTACAGGACTATCAAAGCATATCTACTGGTATGAAATAACATACTGCAAGACAAGTATATTGTTAAATGAAAGCATTATACTGAATGAGCAAAAAGAAAAAAAAGAATACAAGCATAAAATATGATACAATTAAAGATTTGGAAAACAAGTTAATTTTTAAATGTATTCAGATTAACAATAACATCTGTCATGAAATGGGAAATACTTAGGAGAATTCTCATATTCCATCATAAATTAGTGATATAGGCCTAATTAGAAGTGCAAATATAACATTATAAATTCCTTGTATTTTTGTCACATAATAATTAATTTAATATGTATAAGTATTGCAGAAATGTTTGATATTATACTTCAAAGGTGTACAAAGCCATCTCCAAAGACCTTGGGATTCCTGTGTCTACAGTTCATAATTTTATCAAGAGGTTTTTTGCTCACGGAACTGTCAAGAGCCTCCCAGGACGTCGTGGGAAGTAAAAGATTAATACAGCAAATTTTTGAAGATTAGTGCAAACTGTTGGAAGAACACCATGTACAAAATCCAAAGAGTTTAAGGCTGACTTGGAGCAATCTGGAATGATGGTTTCAACCAGCACTATATGCCACACACTAAACAAAGACGGACTTCCTGGGCGAAGGCCAAGGAGGATCCCACTGATCAAACATAGACATAAAAAGGCACACCTGATCTTTGCCCAAACCCACCTTGAGAAACCACAATCCTTCTGGGAAAATGTTCTGTGACAGATGAAACCAAACTTGTGCTCTTTGGCAGTATAGACCAGCAATACATTTACAGGCTAAGAACTGAAGCTTATGAAGGAAAAACACCCTTCCTACAGTTAAATATGGTGGAGGTTCCATAATGTCGTGAACTGGTAGCCTGGAATGTCTTGAAGGAATCATGAAGTCAGAGGACTACCAAGGTATTTTGGAGTGAAATATGCTACCTAGTGTTAGAAAGCTTGTTCTGGGTCATGGATCCTCCAGCAGAACAATGACCCAAAACATATATCCAAAAGTACAAAAGAATGGTTAAAAGGGAAAAAATGGACGGTTTTAAACTGGCCAGCAATGAGTCCTGATCCTAGTCCAATCAAGAACCCTTGAAAAGAGCTTAAATCTGCCATTGTTAAAAGGAATCCTGGAAACATTCATGAGCTGGAATAAATTGCAACTGAAAGCTGGGAGAAACGATCAGCAGACAGATGTACAAAACTTATAGATGACTACAAGAAACATTTGGAGGCTGTCATCACTCCCAAGGGTTGTGCAACCAAATATTGGTGAAGGGTGCCATTAATCCAGCCAGGTCATTTTTTTTTCTCCGAAATTACTACATCTAAGTTGCAGACATCTTTTTTTTGTTGTTGTATACTTTTGAACATACTATTAAAATATTATGATGACATACAGTTGGAATATATGCAAATATTTCTCAAGATATTGTACACAACACACTTAAAATGCAAGGGTGCCAATAATGTTGACCACAACTATATTTATCTACTATTGTTCTCTGAGTAATTTGAGGTCCACTTAAAATATTTAAATATTTACATGGCTAAATTGTTATTACATGTAATATGAAGTAGGGGAACTGAAGGTTAAGGTATTTTATAAAGACAGCATAGTTGTGCCAATGTGATTTTATAAAACAGACATCCCTAACGAACCTTAGAAGCACACAAATCCTCACACGCCAGTTTATACCTAGTTTAAACATGTACATTTTTTAGTGTTCTCTCAAGGCAGTTTCTCCAAATGGGTTAATTTTGCACATACCATGACAGGCATTTACCTCACTTCTAAGCCAGGGTTTGTGGCATATGATCTCAGTCTCTCAAATTTACTGCTAATGTTCAGCATAGTATTTGCATCATGCCAAAACACAACATAGACCCTTGTAAATATGTGCAGCTTTTGGGTACAATGATGATGCTTTTCAGGAGTCATATGGCCATGTCTGACAAAAGAATATTCTTGCTAAACCCTACCTAGCCCCTTAAAAACTTTCCACATATTTTAATAACATGCTCCCCTACATGCAGAATTGTTGCCTTTTCATCTATCCCTGACATGGCAATGCAGTCGGCTATGGCCAAGGCACAACAAGGTGGCAAGGGCAGAATGTGACTACCAGGCAGCTGTGTGCTTATGCAGGGTATAGGCTCTTGACTAAGCCTTTAATGGAGCAGCATCATAACCCATGTTTTCCTTCCAGGCATCCTCAGTGCCCCTCTTTTCATAATGCTCCCTTGTGGATCCAGAGTCCACACTCATTTGGGCACATATCTATTATGAGGGGAAGTTCCTACTGAAGTGCTTGTCAAAATATGCCCAGACCCTCTGTTGCCTCTGATCAGGGAAGAGGTGGGCCTTGCAACACAATTTGAGCTTCTTAAGTAGCAAAGTGTCCTTGGCCTTGAAGCTAGGTTTCCAAGCTCTGGGTGCCATTTTACTGATGTTCTCAGATCTAAAACATCAATGCGCATGTTGCATAAAAGTGTGTGCATACCTTGTGTATGCACAGATGTACACATGGACTTTCCAGTAGATGGCAGCTATTTTTTGGGTGCTCATAAACGTATGTTTTATAAACTGCGGGGGCCCCTTCTATGCACACTATAAAATGTGGGTGCACTTTTAGGCAGCCCATTTTTCAGCCACACACATCTGCTTACTTATCCCATATAGTTACTCCCGCATATGCAACCAGTACCTAATATTTCTAAAATTTATGGGAAAAAATGTTTAGTATATTGGTCTTTTTATCCTAAAGTCTCATTAGCTTTGCAAACCCTGTAAGATCACTCTTAGGGGTATGTTTACTAAACGGCGCTAATGGCGCAGCTGCGATGTTATCGCGTGATACGTGACGTTATCCCGCGATAATGGCACATTACCATGTGAGAATGTCACGTATCACGCGATAATGTCTCATACGGCGTTAAGGTGCGCAGAGGGTGGAGTACAGCTCCCCAGAGGGTGGAGTAAGGCTCCCCAAAGGCGGAGATAAGGGGTCAATGGGCAGAGAGTGGGTGGGGAGAGGCCCCATGGACACTAACGCCGTGAAATGAAGGTCTGAAAATTAGCGCCAGTGAAAACCTCGTGGTAGAGGCACATTTGCAGGGGAGAGAGACCATTTCAGTCAACAATGTGCACCAAAGGCAGGGAAACCAAGAAAAGTGATAGTAGTGATACATGTGCAGCAACATCATAGTGCCCAAGTACGAGAGGGCACTACGGTGAGGCTGCAAATGGGGTACAGGGGGCTGCAGGTGGGACATGCAGTGTGCCATTGCAAGAATGTAAAACGGTCTTCTCAGAGTATACAATTAAATTAGACTCAGTATAAATACTCTATTATAACTTAATGTCAATATCTAGAAGAAATTTCTACGATGTAACAAAACTTATGTTGCCAGTCAATCTTCTTTAAATGAAAAGCATGAAAACTCTCCTTAAATTTCTAACGGTAGTCTCAGAACCAGAGGACACTCTACACCACATGCTTTGTGGAAAAAGAGTATTACCTCATTCACATCAACGACTACCATTCACATCAACGACAACATCTACTGGTAGTCGTTGATGTGAATGAGGTAATACTCTTTTTCCACAAAGCATGTGGTGTAGAGTGTCCTCTGGTTCTGAGACTACCGTTAGAAATTTAAGGAGAGTTTTCATGCTTTTCATTTAAAGAAGATTGACTGGCAACATAAGTTTTGTTACATCGTAGAAATTTCTTCTAGATATTGACATTAAGTTATAATAGAGTATTTATACTGGGACATGCAGTGTGGCAGCTGGAGCACAGGGTGGGATAGGCAGATGCCTAGGTGACACATAGGAATGTGGAAGTGGAAAACCAAGCAACTGACCAAGGGCAAACATGGCCATGAGTGTGTGTCCCACAGTGTCCCAGGGGACAGTACCCAACAAGTACCCCAAAGGGCACATAACATTGGCAGGCGGTGCCGGGGGGAAGCATTGATGTCTATGAAGGTACCCCTACCCCATATCACGCACCATAGGCAGCCGCCTACCGGCACACTGGATGGCTGAGACAGCGCACCATCAGCACCACCGGCAGAAGGGCATGTCAGCATGGTGGCGGAGGGGTGCTGGTGATGGAGGGGACAGTGTCATCTGCCCACAGCAGACCACGGTCAAGCCCGGTTTAGGTGGGTGCCATGCACTGCAACAGACAAGGTCTGTCTGACGAACAGTCATGGTATCCCCAAGGAATGATCTGCACCTGTGGCAACAGTTTGGCGCAGTACACACAGCCAGTGTGTTTAGGGGCAGAAGGTCACAAGTTTAAGTCCCAGCTGTGACTCCTGCCAACCTTGTCCCCATATTTTACCCAGTACTAAACCATGGTAATAAAGACGGAACCTTTATTGCAGATAAAATAAACATGCCTGAAATGCCTATATTTTACCCTACAGAGCACAGACGCCATAAACATGTGTAATCCCTAAAGCAGAGTTTCCCAACTGCAGTCCTGGAGGGCAAAACACCATTCAGGTTTCATGCTATCCCTACTAAATATGCCTGTGCTGCATTTGCATCCACCGCCCCCATTGTATGCAAATGTATCACATGCATATTCATTTGGGACAGCATGAAAACCTGAACAGTGTTTGGCCCACCAGGACCAGATTTGGGAACCTCTGCCGTAGAGCAGCAGCCAACAGGGGCACAAACACCCACACCCACAGGCTCCACTATCCAAAGCCTCATGGAGAGTCAGGCTGTTGGGCCCTGCGCGGAGCAGCATCTCCCAATACTGGCACCTGCATACCTTAGCAATGCCATCCTAAACTTGGGAACACGTTCCACATATATCAAAAGGTTGCAATGATTAATATCAGATAACAAATCCTAAGTTAAACATGATTTGTTGACAGAGATTCATCATAGCAACTGTGGAATGTGTTTCAGTTTTTGCTTCTGACAGTGTTTACCACCCTGGGGAGTGACCCCAACAGTATTGTGTACCATAGCAATGCCCGCACTGTGCCCAGGACTGGTATGGCGGTAGGGCTGCCACAAACCTCTATATTTGCACAATGCTGGCATAGGTGTGGGAGTGTGTGTATGTCTATCCAGTGTGTTGTGGCTGCCTACACCTTACTGAGCCCACACTGCTTGCACTGTTTCCAGTGTTAGCCTGCCAATGTACATAATGAAGAGCAAGGTACTGTGGTTATGGACCGGACAGGGTGACCTGCGCAGGATGCATCTGCACAGGGCATGGGCAATGGTTGGGACATTGTAGTGCCTGACCACCACCTGCACGGACAGGGTGGTCACAGCATGTCATGCTGGGAGGTCACTCTCACGCTGACTGAGCAGTAGTCATGGCATGGCTAGGTTCCCCCATCGTACTATACAGTATTTTTTTCAAGTGATATTTATGGGTTCCCTTTTCTGGGGCCCAATCACTGACATACCTGTTTGGTGTGTGTGTGCTCACATCCCATTTTTGGGTGCACACAGTTCCTCCAATAACATGTACTAGCTAGCCGGCTCTGCAGTTAGCATGTGTATGGCTGGAACATCTTGCAGAGTGGAGACTGAATGTGCCCACTGCTGGTGAATGTCAGATAGTGGTGGGGGGCAGCTGACCTTTTCTAGCGTTCTGCCTGTCTGCCATTTATTTATTTAGCAATCACTTATATACCGCACTTTCCATGGATCAGGTGCGGTTTACAAAAAAATAGTTAAAAGACAGGACAAATGTCTGTTTTTTTACATGAAACATCAGTGAACTATATACAATAGGTATGAACTTAAAAATAAACAAGGTTAATTTAATTGGGATCAGGGACTAAATACCAGGTAATTTAATTGGGTAATTGGAACTATATACAAAAAGTTGTGAATGTACAATGTATATTGCTTGATGTAGTTTGACTAATTGCAGAGCGTTGTTTCTGGAATAAGAGCATTGAGAATAAATTTAATTGTTAATTTAATTGTTTAATTGCATCACATAAGGCAATTGCCATTGCCTTATGTGATGTATACAGATCTGCATTGACTGCCCTGTAGGGTGCCCGTTCCCCAGCAGGACTGGGGTTGATAGTCCCCTCTACTGCCACCATTGCGGAGATGTAGAATGTGGATCTGATGGTGGGAAATCCCATCCCCAACCCTGAGTCAGAGAGGGCAGGTTGGGTGGTGCTACTTAATCCGCTTTTGGGTCCAAACACCACCCTTCTCTTATAACATGTGACCATGGCAACCACACAGGATATGTACTATTCTGGGTGCATCATAGTCTACAAGGGCTAGACATGACTGGGAAATACAGATGGACACAGGTATATCCTAGGTGTGTCTGCAAGGACTACCTATCACACACTGGCACTAATGGGGACCTGCAGCATAGCCTATCTAAACCAAGCCAGGTGCTGCGGACCTGGTGCTGGGCGCCCCACCTAACCCTCAGGGTGAGCACAGGACATGCACAATGTCACGTTCTCTAGCTACTCTTTGCCAGTAACACACATGGCCAGTTCCCCCTTCCAGGCTGAGGTGCTGTGGGGGTGCATACCCCATCTTGTGATTAGCTGTGGACTGCTGATCTGCATGTGCAGTGCAGCATGGGTACGGGTGGGTTTACCCTATCCTGGTAACCACAGCAGACAGTTTGTGTGGTGACCTGCAGTCTTTCTGTAGCCAGCCAGCAGTGTGTTAGTAGCTATAGAGATGTTGCCCACTGGTTACTTCAATGATTGCGGAGGCAGAGGTCATGGGTTTGATCGCACAGTGGTGTTATTTAATAAGGCTGTCAAGGCTTTTCCTTTTAATTTAAATCAGTGCTGCCAGCAAAATGCACCCTCACAGTGCTGTAACCTTAAGGTGCCTCATAAGGCGCCCTATAGGGCACAATAGAAGGCGCCTTGGTGGACAGGGCACTTTATAATGTGCCCTATGGAGTGCCTTATAGGGCGCCTTATGCGGCATCTTATGTTATGGCACTGTGAGGGTGTTTTTGCTGGCAGCACTGATTTAACTTAAAAGAGGAAATGCCTCAGACAGCACTAATTTAGTTTAAAAGGTATTGCCTCAGACAGCCTTCTTACATAACACCACTGAGGAATCTAACCCATGGCCTCTGCCTCTGCAGTCAATGCAGTAACCAGTGGGCTACATTTTTATAGTTTCTAACACTGCGCTGGCATGAACTTAGTGTTAACGTGCGTTAACGTGCCATGGCGCCCACTATCACGAGATACAGATTCTTGCTACCTTTCCACCGGAACGCCCACTCCTTATATGGCATTCTTCACATTATCACTGCAACTAGCGCCGGTAACATTAAGACGGTTTAGTAAACATACCCCTTAAGGTCTGTATGTGGTCTTTGAGAATATTTACATTCTTTCCTCTTTCTTTGACTACAAGAAACTTCATTACAATATCTCCATTCAGCAGAAAGACACCTTGAACACTAATTTGCTGCCTTTCTTTCATGAGCTTATCTTGGATGGCTAACAGAAAATTATCTCTGCAGATTCATTCCAGGAATTTCAAATCAGAAACTCAGAAAACTGGGAACTTGCTGATGTTTGCTTTGTCCAAAGAATGCCATAGCTCCCTTCACTTCTCCCTCATTCTGCACATTTTTCATCCTGAGGCACGCAGCCTGTCACACTAGGTCACTTCAACCTCTTTCACTGCATTCCTGAGTCTACCAGTTTTTCATTTCCCAGTCAGTCTGGCTACCTGACAAGCAACAGTTGTCACCATTAAAAAACACAAAAATCAGACTAGCTGTAGCAAAAATAAAAGGTTCCCAAACCTAATTAATTTCCTCTGTTTATTTTGAGATTTTGTTGTTAATGGACCCAGGGGCGGCACAAGGGGGGTGCGGGCCATGTGCGGAGACTCGGTGAGGGGCCTCGTTTGCATAATGGGCCTCCTTTGCATAAATATTTGCATAATGTTACCATACACTAACTTTTAGTAAACATGCCTCTTAATGAGTGTATGGATAAAGAAAGACTAACAGATTTCTACATTACTATAATTCAGTGCCAACCGCCAGGCACATTAGGAACTACTACAAACACTGCCCATTTAGAACCCATAGCAAACCCGCTGTATCGTAACAGCACTACCAGGACTCACAAAGCACCATACTCTACCTATCAAAAGGCAACACTGTAAATATTAAACCAATACATTTCAGAGAATAACAATACATGACCTAGTGGGGATAGAGAACAAGTGGCAATGTCAAATAGGAATTATATAAACAAAATACTTCAGCTCAGTTACACATGCAAAATATAAACGATCACCAAACAAGGAATCACAATTTAGAAACAGGAAGGCAATAATTAAACTGGGAACCACAAAAGCCAAACTTGGAATGTAGAACAACACTGTAGAAATAAAACTATAAATTAATTTCCTCTTGTACTAAACAAAGCGCAGACGTTAATGATGCACATTTCCCAGAGCTGACATATTGCAGTTAATAAATTCAAAATAAAGAGATATTTTTCTACCTTATGTGCATTTTTGTCAGTTGCAATTGCTCCAGCCACTTTCTTCTGGTTTCTTCGTGTCTTCTGCTAACTCTCCATAGTCTGCTGTCCATTTGTCCTTTCTTCTCTCTTCTAGTTTTTTTTTTCCATTCTCTCTCTACATCTGCTTTAACATACTAATCTTTCTCCTTTTGATCTTTCCTCATTCCTATTTCATCCACTCAAATTTTACCCCTCCATCTTCAATTCCCACTTACTCTCCCAATACCAAATTGTAGATTTGTCTTCCCTCCCACACAAAATATTTTCCCCTCTCCATTTCACTCTCCCAGCCCCATCTCATTCTAATCCTCCCCCAACATCAGCTCCCTTCTAGTTCCAGCCCCACCCAGCATCAGCTCCCTTCTAGTCCCCACATCAGCTCATTTCCAGTCCTAGCCCCCCATCAGCAAATTTCCAGCCATATCCTAGCCCCACCATCAGCCCATTTCTAGTCCTAGCTCCCCCATCCATTTCCAGTCCTATCTGAGTCCCTCCATTAGCTCATTTCCAATCCCAGCCCCCATCAGGCCATTTCTAGTTCTTTCCTAGCCCCACCATCAGCCCATGTCAAATCCTAGCTCCCCTCCACTTGGCCTATTTCCAATCCAAGCCCCCCATGAGCCTACTTCCAGTTCTAGCCCCTCCATGAGTACATTTCAATCCAAGCCCCCACTACAGCCCATTTCCAATCTTAGCACCGCCCAATAGCCCATTTCCAGTCCTATCCTACCCCCTCCATCAGCCTATTTCCTGTCCTAGCTCCCCCCAACTCAGCCCATTTCCAGTCCTAGCTCCCTCCCTCCAAAGCCCATTTCCATTCCAAGCCCCCTCCCAATCAGCTATTTGCAGTTCAAGCTCCCCTTCCACTCAGCCCATTTCCAGTCCTAGCTCCCCCATAGCCCATTATCAGTCCTAAACCCCCCATATGCCCACTTCCAGTCCTAACACCCCATCACCCCATTTCCAGAGCTCCTCAATAGCCCATTAGCATTCCTACCCCCCCCCCATCAGCCCATTTCCAGTCCTAGCCCCCCATAGCCCATTACCAGTCCTAACCCCCCATCACCCCATTTTCAGTCAGCCCCCCCATAGCCCATTACCAGTCTAACCCATCAGCCCATAGCCATCAGCCCATAGCCCATTACCAGTCTAACCCATCAGCCCATAGCCCATCAGACCTTAGTCTTAACCTCCCTCCCCCCATCAGCCCATAGCCGTTAACCAGTCCTAGCCCCCTCCCTCCGAGAGCACATAGCCATTAACCCGTCATAACCCCCCCCCCCATCAGCCCAGGTAAATTACAAATTTTAAAAAAAACTGGCTGCTGCTGCTGCTGCCGCTGCCACCATGGCAGCGGCAGAATCAATTCTTCCTCTGACCCCCCCCCCCCCCCTGCTCAGCAGAGCCCTCCCTCCCTGCATCAGTCCCTCTCTGTGCCGGCTTTCAGAGCCACAAAAGGAGAGTTTCTCCCTCGCGGCTCTGTTAAGACCGCCAGCGCTGATGGGAAACCGGCATTTCCTGTTTCCCATCAGCACCGGCGGGCTTAACAGAGCCACTAGAGGGAAACACTCGCTTCACGGCTCTGAAAGCTGGTGCAGAGAGGGACTGATGCAGGGAAGGAGGGAGGGCTCTGCCGGGTGGGGCCCGCGGGAGACTTGATTCTGCCGCTGCCACAGCGGCAGCGGCAGCAGCAGCCAGTTTTGTTTTTGTTTTTGTTTTTAATTTACTGAGGTCTTTAAATAAAGAATGTTGTTTGTCCAGGGTCCCCTGAAACACGGGGCCCTGTTCAAACAACATTCTTGCTCAATGGACGGGCTGGCGCTGAATGGACCCAGGGAAAGATTAACAAAGCCCCTCTCAGTTTGCCTTTCTGGAAAACCTTATTTTATACTGGCTACAGAATAAACTTCACTACTGCCCTCCTATTCATTTTCTTCTTCTCTACTCTTCGCCAGCTCTTAATTCTACTTTCTGGGATTCCTTGCTCCTCACCTTTTCCAAAGCCTCTGTTCATTATCCTCATATCTACAGTATATCTTAGGAGACTTCAATGTCCATTTTGATAGCCCCCTCAAGTCCCATGGCAAATTGCTCCTCTCATACATTCATGATCCGGGCCTTGTCCTATCAGTTCGCTTTCCCACCCACACAGTCAGTCATACCCTTGACCAAATTGTTTACTCTCACCCCATCCCTTTCCCCTCATCCTCTCTCTCCAGCCTCCCATTTCTCTGGATTGATCACCTATGTGTTTTCTTCTCTTTCCAGCCCTCCTTTGCTCCAGTTCTCATCTTCATCCATCCCCACAGGTGCCTTAACTCACTGCCAAGGGTTGTAAAACCAAATATTAGTGAAAGGTGCCATAAATCTTGTTTAGATCATATTTTGTTTTTTTTCTCAGAAACTACTATGCCTAAGTTGCACAGACATCATTTTTTGTAGAATACCATTGAGCATACTATTAAAATATTATGATGACATACAGTTGGAATATTTCTTTTATAATAGCACTATATCCTTTTTAAGATACGATGACCAGAATTGCACACAATATTCAAGGTACGGTCACACCATGGAACGATACAGAGGCATTATTATATCCTTTATTAGGATATAGCGTTATTAGAAAAGGTACAGAGAAGAGCCACCAAAATGGTAAAGGGGATGGAAGGATACCCTTATGAAGAAAGGCTAAAAAGGTTAGGGCTCTTCAACCTGGAAAAGAGACAGCTGAGGGGAGATGTGATAGAGGTCTATAAATTAATGAATGGAGTGGAACGAGTAAACGTAGATTACTTGTTTACACCATCAAAATATAGAAAGACTAGAGGGCATGCAATGAAGCTACAGGGTAATTTATTTAAGACTCATAAGAGAAAATATTTTTTCACTCAACGTATAATCAAACTCTAGAATTTGCTACCAGAGGATGTAGTAAAAGCTGTTAGTGTAGCCGGATTTAAAAAAGGTTTAGACATGTTCCTGGAGGAATGGTCCATAAACCATTATTAAAGTGGACCCAGAATATCCACTGCTTGCCCCATTACAAACATTCTGGAACCTGTGTCTTTTGGGGAAACTGCTAGGTAGTTGTGACCTAGATTGGCCACTGTTGGAAACAGGATACTGGACTTGATGGACCTTGGTCTGACCCAGTATGGCATTATCTTATGTTCTTCTGTACTAACACATCCCAACCATATACAACAACACACAATAAGGAGGATCATAACTATACAACCTTCTCCCTACATCTCTCCAGACACTTCTACCACAGAAAAAAAACACAGATAATCCGATGTGCCCTGATTAATGGTCTGTCAGAAACAAAATACAATCACAGACCTACTCACAGAATACCAACTTGACATTCTGTGCATAACTGAGACTTGGCTCTCAGTCAATGACAACGTCCTTACCAATCAAATTAATTTTTTTATTTAACAATTTTTCTATACCCCCTTATCATTTAATCAGGGCGGTTTACATTGTACGAGGGTCATTTTTAAAGTAAGAACTGATTGCGCATCGTGTCCGCGCGATCTGTCAAGTGACGTCCGTTCAAGGTCAGCCACTCTTGGCCACTCTCTCACTATGCCGCCATTACGTTTCACGTCTCTGCCAGTGTTGGTTGTATGGTTATACTGCTTCGTTTGTCGCCATGTCAATCAGTAATCCCTCCGATTGTGAAGTGCGCTCGGTTATCCGTTTTTTAAATGCAAAACAAGTTCGTCCAGCTGAAATTCACCGGCAGCTTGTTGAAGTGTATGGGGAAGATGTAATGAATGATGTTTAAGGAAGGAAGGACAAATGTTCATGATGAAGAACGATCTGGACAGCCTACTGTCATGAATGAAGACCTGACACAAGAAGTTGATGAGGAAATTCGCCAAAACAGGTGCTTCACTATAGACGAGCTGCATCAGACATTTACACAAGTTTCAAGATCAGTAGTTTATCACATTGTTACTGACAAACTGCACTACAAAAAAATGTGTGTGAGATGGGTGTCGAAAATGCTGGACGAACCTGTTTTGCATTAAAACCAGATAACCGAGCGCACTTCACAATCGGAGGGATTACTGATTGACATGGCAACAAACGAAGCAGTATAACCATACAACCAACACTGGCAGAGACGTGAAACGTAATGGCGGCATAGTGAGAGACTGGCCAAGAGTGGCTGACCTTGAACGGACGTCACTTGACAGATCGCGCGGACACGATGCGCAATCGGTTCTTACTTTAAAAATGACCCTCGTATCTCAAAACTATTACAGAGAACTTGCATAGGAAAAACATAACTCAAACCATTACAAGGAACTCTCTAAGGAGAACAAAGGGGGGGGGGGTCATGCAGGAGGTGCTACATAGTTACAGCTTATATACAGTGGGACATATAAATACATTTGTTCGTTATGTGTGTGCATGAGTCCAGAGGTTACTGGGGATGTTAGATGTTTCCACAAAAATATCAATGAAAAGAAGTGTCTTGAGCTGTTTCCTGAAGTCTTTTAAGTCTGAGATGGTTCTCAGACTTTTTGGAAGGGAGTTCCAGATGGCGGGGTGGCAAGTGAAAAAGGTCTCTTTGCAGTGGAATTGTTGACCTTTGTGAACAATCTAGGCGTAGATATGGTATTTATGGTTCTATGTCTCGCTGGATTTTTGATGGGTTTTGTACAGAATAAAATCCCATCAACCCCTCTCTAAAAACACACACACTTCCCTGGACAGACCATAGTCTCATGTCCTTTATCTTACCCCTAAAATCACTAATAAAAACAACAGATCACCAACAAACAACACAAAGATTCAAAAGCTTCAACAAGGCTGTCTTCCTAGAAAATATTCTTCTACTTCTGACCACTGACTCAACGGATACCACAACACTAACAAATAATTGGAACAAAGTGATCAGATCCACAGCAAAACTACCAGAAAAAAACCAACCCCCCCAAAAAAATCACACCCACAAAACCCCCTGGGGTATCCATACACTCTGAAAACTAAAAACAGAACTGAGAAGAGCTGAATGAAAATGGTGGATAACCATATCAAAGGAAGACCAGAACAATTGCCTTATACTATTACAAAGCTATCATACCAACATTGATCAAGCCAAGAAAGAATAGCACTCAAAATAAATAAACCACCCAAGGGAACTATTTGACATAGTAAAATACCTTACTGAAACATGCACAAACCTCAATCAAACAATCAATGTCACTCACCAACAGTTAGCCGCATACTACAAACAACTACAACCTAACCCTCCTAACAACAGCCCACCCCTCACTGAGACAACTGCTGAAGGGACTTGGTGGCGCACATTCCAAATAATTGATTACAAAAATATTACGAACATCCTAACAAAGATGAACACCACCACCTCACCACTAGACCCATGCTCCCTAAACTAGATCTAAGCAACAAGCACAGAAATCAGCCTGTTCCTATCCAAGATAGTGAACGAAGCACTCCAACAAGGAATAATGCCTCCCAAGCTCAAGATCTCCTTCATCTGCCTTACACTGAAGAAACCAAGCCTAGACCCAGCAGATCCAGCATCATACCGTCCTATTGCCAATCTCCCATTTCTGGCTAAAATCATAGAGAAAACTGTACAACTCCAACTACAAAACCATATTGATGAAAACCATCTACTTGATCCCCAACAACATGGTTTCCGCCCACTACATGGTGTTGAAACTCTCATGACCTGCCTCATTGACACCATAGCCAAAGGAACTCAAGATCATACATGAACCTACCTGTTATTATTCCTTGATATCTCCTCAGCATTTGACATACTCAACCACAACATCTTAATACAGAGACTTCAATTATTTGGAATCCAGCACACAGTACTAAAATGGTTCAAATCATATCTTATAGAGAAAAAGCAACAAATAAAAATTGGCACAAGCATATCCCAACTCTTCCAGCAAACCCAAGGAGTACCTCAAGGCTCCACCTTTCCACACCACTCTTTAACCTATACCTTCAATTCCTATGCACAATAATCAGAAAACAGAACATCTACTATCACATATACGCCGATGATATTAAGCTATACTGCCCACTCTTTTCCAGTCAACCTGATTGCAAACAAATCCAAGAGTGTTTCACTGAAATCATGCACTAGCTCTCAACCAACAACGTATCCATCAACTTAAGGAAGACAGAAGCTATGTTCATTACAAGAGATACTTCCTTCACACCCCCAACTACCATAAAATTAAACAACATAACAATAACTGTAAAAACTGAGCTGAAATACCTCGGTACCACAATTGACCAGCAACTATCCTTCAAAACACAAATAATAATGACAGCAAGGACAATCTACTTCAAAACAAAGACCCTTCAAAAGACTTCAGCCACTTCTAGAACCAACAGATTTGAGATCTGCACTACAAAGCCCTCGCCCTCCCCATGCAGACTTCTGTAACAACATCTACCAAGGTTTACCTCAGTCAACACTCCTCCCTTTACAAACTGCTCTTCACACCGCTGCTCATACCATACAAGGTGCAAATAAGTACGATCACATCACTCCCATCCTAAAACAATTACACTGGCTGCAGCTTACTGGCAGAATAAGATACAAATGCTTCCTCCTCACACACAAAGCACTTCACTCTCATCAAGAAAATTGTTTCAAATCACTACTACAGAAAACACAAACATCCGGACCATGAAGACAGACTACAATCAGCAAACTCAACATACCACAAACCAAATGTAAATACAATCAACAAACGTGCTGCAGAACATTTGAGCTGTATGCCCCATCCCTATAGAACTCCCTCCCAAACACCCTAAAAGACATCACCGACCTCCCTACATTCCGCAAACACCTAAAGACCTACCTAATCACCAAACACTTTGGCCCCCTAACTAATCCCCCAACTACACAAATCAACAACAAGAAACCTGCAAGTGTAAATAGCTGTTTATATTAGTTGAAATGTTAATAGTTGCTTATATCAGCAAAATTGTTAAAATGTTCTATTAGAAAAACATTGAATGTTTAAATGTTACCATATTACTTGTAAAAAAAACATTCAATGTAAACCAATTTGGCCTGGTGAAAAGTGGTATATAAATATAGCTAAATAAATAAATACGATAAAGATGAGCATACTGGATTCCAAATTTAATCCAATATTCAGCCCGTGCCCCCCCCCCCCCAATGTATATAGATGAGACCTACAGGAACATTGTACTGAAGTCCCACCTCCTGTCTGGCAGCCTCTCAGTTGCCATGGAGGATAGAGGCCACATGAAACGAAAGCATCACCTTGGTGTGGCAGGAAATGATCCTGTAGCTAGGACCTGTCCGTTAGGAGATGTAAAACCCTGTCACATCAAGGAGGTTTCTCCAGGGAAATGTGCCAATGAGGGAAGAGTTAGGACAGCTGTTACAGTTGGTGATTCGATCATTAGGCATGTAGATATCTGAGTGGCTGGAGGACGTGAGGACTACCTGGTAACATGCCTGCCTGGTGTGAAGGTAGCAGACATCACGCACCACCTAGACAAGATTTTAGATAATGCTGGGGAGGAGACTGCTGTCTTGATACATGTTGGCACCAATGACATAGGCAAGTGTGGGAGGGAGGTTCTGGAGGCCAAATTTAGGCTTTTAGGTAAGAAATTGAAATCCAGAACTTCCAGGGTAGCATTCACTGAAATGCTTCCTGTTCCATGTGCAGGAACCAAAAGGCAAGCAGAGCTCTGGAGTCTCCATGCATGGATGAGATGATGGTGCAAATGAGACGATGGTGTTATATTAAAGTTTTGTACTAATCTAAATAGTTACATAATCAGAGAGACTGTTCCCAGCTATTCCTATCTAAGATGCAAAGTTATATCCCAGAATCCAGTCATAGAATCAGCCTGCTGTGCAATTAATGCACATTTTAGCATGCAATAACTGTGAGTGCAGCGGTAGTGGTAATTGTTAGCATGCCGCATTACAGTTCCCACCTGCTAGAACACGTGCAAATTACCCATTGTGCGAAGGAGTGAGGAATGGGCAGATTATGGGTGAAGAGTGGGTGTGAAGAGCACATTGCATTTAGTACAGGAGTACATGTCGTGTACTCACTGACCATATGGTAATTAGTATAGATACACTGAATGACACTTATGTGGGTGGCATTAGGTGCATCCTTATTAATTGCAAATGCTGTTGCTGCTGCATGTTGAGGTACAATTCTGTGTGCTGTTGGGGACATGCTGGACACATCCCTGATAGTGCATAACTGCTGCACTTACTACACATTAATGTTTACTCTAAAAGCACGGTAAGTACAGACCCTTGACAACACTTCAGTAAAAGGGCCCCAATGTGTACAATAACACGTCTGAGCCAGTCAATTTTTGCTTTACATTCCTTGATTCTCTGCTCTGCTGTGTAGATGAGCAGACAAGTTCCCCCCCAACTCATATGTTTTACCCACAGACTATGATATCTGGAAAGACTGTTGCTCAAAATTTTCTCCTAGTTGGATAGTACCAGCTATGATCCTCTTGCTGGTACTGACTTGCTGGTTGTTGGGCCATTTCAACATGTTGCTACCTAGGGCTGGCTTTTGATATAATAGTGCACTGTGTGGTGGCTCCCTTTGGAAAATTGGATTGGGGGGGGAGGGAGAGAGAGATGGGTTTAGCTACGAATAACTATGTAGCTTCAATTAATAACTAAAATTAGACATTCTAAGCCCAGTTCTGCTAGGGTAATTAGCTAGGAATCAAGACATCTAGGTTGGGACATTTGCACTTCCCCCAAAATTTTACAAAAGGCTCTATTAAAGATGGAGCCATATGTAAAATACATATAAGGATGTTAGCTAATACACAATTATTTTTTGGCACATCCAGTGGGAACATCGATTTTACAAAAACACACTTTGAAAGAAAAATCATCACTCGGGTTTTACACATCCAAGTGCATATACAGCAACATGTCTGCTGGCCCTTAGATGTACTGTATAAGTACTAGATTTTTATGTGCAAGAGGAACCAATTAAGAAGCCAAGTGAAATTCTGGCTTTTGCATTATTGAAGTAGTATCAGCCATTACAGAGGAAAACACAACTGCCCCTCAATCAATAGTGGAGATTCAAGGTCCAAATGAGCAGGTAGCTCACACTTATATATGCCCTGGAACAGGTACAAATGGTGATGGGGAATTTTTTAAAAAGGCATGTGTATTTCCTTCAAATCTGTACATATCATAACCTACCCATAGAAACACTGCAAAATCATTACTTGCATGTTTAGCACATTTACAGGTGTAAGCTATTTGCATGTGTGGAAGTCACACAATGACTAAGAAGGTCCTCCTTAGTTATAAACAAGCAATTCTAAATGGGGTGGCCTAGTAGTTAAATCAATAGGCTGAGAACCAGAGTTCAAATCTCACTTCCTCCACTGATACTCCGTATCATAGGTGTGAGAAAGGGATGGGCTACACAGGCCCTGGCTCCACCAAAAATTGCAATGGCAGGCAGCAGGCTGCCCACAGAGTTCACATCCCCACGGGGAGAAGAAGAAGAGCAGCCGTGATCATGGCAAAGACCCTTCCTGTCTGCCCACTGGAGATCAGAACCCCAAGGGGAGAACAGGAAGGGACTTTGCTGCGATCGTGGCTTCTCTTCTTCTGCCCGCAGGAGAAGGAATCCCCTTGGGCAGCCTGCTGCCTACTGGCCATGATCATGACAAAGAGCCTTCCTGTGCTGCCCGCTAGGATCCGGGCAGAACAAGAAGGGTCTTCACCCATGGGGTGGAGCTTAGGGCAGAGTTACGGTGGAGCTTGGAGCAGTGCTTGGATCCCCCAAATAACAGACTTTCTGCTGCCCCTGCTCCTTATGACCTTGGGAAAATCATTTTATCTTCTGTGTTTCTTAATTATTCACTTAGAGCCCAATATTCAAAGGCATTTACATGGTTTACAGACCTGTAAATCATATAAATGCCACTTGGAAGGCTATTCAGCACTAACACAGTTAGTGCCGCTAAATATCTGTGAGTTTCACTGTTACACACCCCAATGCTAACCGTGTAGCATCAGGGTGTTCAGGGCGTGTCAAGGGCATTCCAGGACAGAGTGGAGGCAGCACCCATTGCTAACAAGGCAGCAGCGAGCCCCAGGTAAAGATAGGCATGGGAAAAGATGGCTTATCTTTACCCGTGGTAGCTAACCGAGCAGTGGCTCAAAATCACTGCAGCTTGCTTAGCTTCCATGCCATTCAGCAGATCTTGATATTCAATGCTGGTGTGGCTGGATATGGCCTTGGCTTTGAATATCTGAGGTTAAGGTTCAGCAGCAAAGGCTATGCGCTTTAGAAGTGCTAACCACTGCCACTGAATATTGAGTACTTAAAGAATAGATGTGTATTTTGAGCTCATTTAGGCATTGGGTGGATGCCCAAAAATTACAAGCGCATGCAACTTGCTTGGATGCATGCATAGCTATGAATTAATGCATGCACAGTCAAGCTGGATGTGCAAAAAAGCTGTAGTGAGAATAGCAAGTGTTCAATGAGGGTGGGTATAAGAAACAGTTCATTTTCCTTTACAGCAAAGATTATTTTGGCCCTGCACATGCCAATTAAGGGCCCGATATTTCAAGAGGCAGAGAAGGAGATGATAACTGACTAAAGAAACCTGCACAGAAAAGAGTGTGAATCCCAAGTTAGTTGACGGATATGTGGGTATGGATGGAAAATGGCCAAATATGGGAGATCCGCAACCAGCGGCCAAATCCAGGTATGCAAAAGGAAGCAACCACCAATATTCAACATACTTGCACAAGGCAGAGGTAAATGCAAAATGTGCAGATAAGAAATGCAGGGTGCAAAGGGAAGCCCATAACTGTGCAGTGATGGAAAGTCAGGCAAGGTCAATATCCTGTCATACCTGGGCAGTGGTGCGATAACCATGTACTATAGAAAATGTGTCACCAACAGATATCTGGACATACAAGCATACAGCCCATAATTGGTTATCATATCACATATGCAAATGCGTACTGTACATGCAGGAGCCCCGTCTGGCTGGGCAGATACACAGCAGCAGCAAGGAAAGCAGGCAACATTAGCCTCACAGAGGCTGTCCCTGGCCAGAATGGTTCTCAGATGGGAGGGAGTGCTGTATCCCAGGGGACACAGCAGGGCCAATGTGTGTCGCCACCGCCATCTGGAGGGGGATCCAGCTCCACCTGCAGAAATGAGTAGCCAATGGAAGGTCGAGCTCCAGGGAGGAGGCAGGGGGGATGGGCAGAACAATAGGTCAGAAATGAGCACCTGGCACAGGCCTGGCTGTGGGAGTGCACATGCAAACAGTGAGGATGCCCCAAGGCAGTCGCTGTGGACAGTGGCATATATTAGGTTACTGACCCTGGCTGCTTACATAGTTCAAACTCCACTTCCCTGTAAGGCCAGGATGCCTGTGGGCCTCATCCTAGAACAGTATGCAGCCACAGACATCACCCAAGGATACGCAAGAGCATTCTGCAAATACATGGGTCACAGGTTTAAGACTACCCAAGGGAATTGTTGTGCAAAAGCATAACCATGAGCAGGGGAATCAAATGTGCACAAAAAATAATTACAATTTCCCCAGTGAAGTGGTCAACTTCAGAAACTCTGGTAGTGCGTGGCTTCGGGCAATAGCTGGCTCTTACTCCCTGCATAGCATCCCACATAGCTCTGTTATGGTGACACTGTCCAGCTGGTAGCATTGGTACACCTCCTCCTACAACAGTTACAGGTACATTACCCTCGGTCTGTATATCTGTGTAGTACGGTATCTGCGCCTCTTCCGCCAAGTCAATGGCTGCTGTTGCTGCTGCACATTGTTCTGCCGTCTCTGTCGCCCGGTGCATCAGTAGCATCTCTATCTCCATTGGCACAACTAATATCCATTTTTGCTGATGCTCCGCATGACATGTACTACCGTATCATCAGGCCAAATGCACCCAAAAACCTGGCCTAAAGATAGGTGGTTTATGACATTTGGCTCGGCACCATGTACCTCTGAATATCTTTGCCAACTGGGTATGTTGTGGCTATGCCAATGCTAAGTCTTGTTACACTCATGCAGATATCCAGCTAATGCCATGTGCATTGAACGAAAATTGATCATCAGCGGCTTATTGAAGATGCCGAATACTCAGATATGCGACACTTACATGGGTAGCACTGCTTTTTCACTGCCTAACCCCCCCCCTCCCCCTAAGGTTTGGAATAATGGACCCTAAGCTTTTAGGGGAAGGGGTTTATTGAATCTGAAGTCTGAATAAAATATGCAATAGTAACATATAGTAACATAGCAAATGACGGCAGATAAAGACCAGTATGGTCCATCTAGTCTGCCCAGTAAGATGGCAGGAGTAGGTGTACCTGCTGCTCTGTGCAGGCCACACTTCCCCATGACTTTGTTTAGGGGTGAGCCCACCGCTCCATGTAGGACACCCCTGTTTGTTGAGAAATTAGGCAGTTACGTTTATTTTGATTTTATCCTGTTGCTGTAAAGGGATCCATTGTGTCTGTCCCATGCCATTTTGAATTCTATCACTGTATTTGCCCCCACCACTTCCATCGGGAGGGCATTCCAAGCATCCACCACCCTTTCAGTGAAAAATTATTTCCTGACATTGCCTTTCAGTTTACCCCCTTGCAGCTTCATGTTATGCCCTCTAGTTTCACAGCTTCCCCGTCTTTGGAAGAGGTTTGGTTGTTCATTAATTCTCTTTACCTAGACCCAGCAGAAATGTACATGTCTATGTCCACCCAAAATCACTAATTGTTGTCCCTGGTGATGGCCCCACCCTATAAAATACTATCCCCCCCATGTTATATGTTACACCGCTTTGACCCGGTGAAAAGCGGTATATAAATGCAGTTAAATAAATAAATAAATAAATAAATAAATAAATTATGTATTTAAAGGTCTGAATCATATCTCACCTATCCCTCCTCCCCTATCCCTCCAATAGCTTGCATATTATTTAGAAAGGTGAGCTAGAAATCCCAAAATTAAATCTTCATTACATGTGGTAAAAAAATACCAGGTTGTTTCACATCTGTATAATATAACTGGTCTGCTTGTTCCTCATCTTCTAGTCTGGCTCCAAAGATGAAGTTCTGCCTGCACATCAGTTCTGCCTGCACATCAGTTCTGCTTTTCTGTAACTTTCTCCCTCTTTTTCTTTTAAGTGTTTCCCACTACCTTGCTCACTCTTTCATTCCTCTTGTCTCTTTGCATACTTTCACCTCACTGAGTCGTACATGTTATTGCCTGCTTTTGCCTCTCTACAGGCTCACTAGCCTTTGAAGATCAAACCTCCTAGTGAGACAGCATGAAAGAAGTAACCACAGGCAAAAGGCATTGTCACACCTTTTTCCTGCAGGTGAGCGGACAGATCTATTGAGGGGGTGGGTGAAAGTAAGGATTGGCTATGGTGAAACAAGTTACTGGTGGCTGCACACAACTCTGTAAAGTTTAAGGGTGCAGTTGGCGCAAGTGCCTCCTGGCATATGGAACTCTGTGACTCAGGGCTGGTGCCACCATCAGGCAAACTAGGCAATTGCCTAGAGCACTGGCTCTCCAGGGGCACCTATTCCCACTGCTGATGCTGGTCTCTGGGACCTACAATAGTGGCAATGGCCTAAAACAGCCCCGTGGTGCTTACCTCAAAACTGTAGCATCATGGGGCTGTTTGCTTCTGCCCCCACCGATGCTGACTTTCTGTGTTTATATGGAGGCAGAAACAGCTTCCACCCCTCTACAAAAGGCAGTTAGTAAGGGCAGAAACAAACAGCCCCACAGTGGAGGAGTTTAAGAGACAGGCTGAGCAGCTGAAATACCTGCATTTGAGGTGAGGTAGTTTTGGCGAGCGTGGCCCCTGGATTTTCTGGCCCTTGGAGACATTTTTCCGCAATGGTAGCAGTCCTCCATGTTGTGACCTGAGCCCAAGCAGCACAAGCAGATGTTGTGGGTGTCTGTGCTGTTCATTTTGTTGAACTTCTTTAGTCTTAAGTGGAGTTGAATTTGTAGATTTTATGGTGTAGGAGAGCAGGGTCCGTCTTGCTGGCAAGGCGGAAGGAAGAAGACTGGCTGGGCTAGGGGGCAGGCCAGTAAGGTGGGCTACCTGGACATGCTCAGAAAGGTTCACCTTTCTGAGCTCTGGAGAGCACTTCCGTATCTATGTCGCCGCAAGGAGGACGTCACCAGGTGTCGCTGACGCAATGCTGCTAGTCCATGGAGAACCACCCCTATACAAAAGGAAGTTAATAGGGGCAGAAAAAAACAGCCCCACAGTGGAGAGTTTTGAGTGTCACTGCCATTATAGGAGAAGGGCACCAGCAGCAGCATTTGGGGTTGGGGATACACAAGGGATGAGGTTGACTTAGAGTACCTCATCTCCTTGTGCTGGCTCTGGTGTGGCTGTACAGGTCACAGACTTCAAATACTGACTCTTGCAGGTACCAACATAGCTACTCCATGGCCTGCACTATCAGGGCCGGCCCGTCCATTGAGCAAGAATGTTTTTTGCACAGGGCCCCGCGTTTCAGGGGGCCCCGCGCAAAGAAAATTCTGCTTTTTTTTTTTTTTTTTAAATTACATTAAAAAAAAAACCTGTCTCTGGCTGCTGCCGCTGCCGCTGCCGCGTCCGTCGCAGCAGCGGCAGAATGGAGTGTCCCGCGGGGCCCCCTCTCCTCGTTGAGCCCTCTGCAAGGGCTTTCAGATTCGCGAAGGGAGAGTGCTCCCTCGCGTCTCTGTAAAGCCCGCAGGGGCTAATGGGAAATTTCCCATCAGCCCCTCGCGTCTAAAGGGGCAGATGGGAAATTTCCCAATAGCCCCTGCGGGCTTTACAGAGACGCGAGGGAGCACTCTCCCTTCGCGAATCTGAAAGCCCTTGCAGAGGGCTCAACGAGGAGAGGGGGCCCCGCGGGACACTTCATTCTGCCGCTGCTGCGACGGACGCGGCAGCAGCTAGAGCCAGGTTTTTTGTTTTTTTTTTAATTTGCCAGAAGGGAAGGGAAGGGAAGGGGGGGGGGGGTTAAGACTGGTAATGGGCTGGGGGGCTGATGGAGGCTGTCTGGAAATGGGGTGATGTGGGGTTAGGACAGCAAATGTGCTGGAGGGGGTAAGGACTGGAAATGTGCTGGGGGGGGTTAGGACTGGAAATGTGCTGGGGGGGGGTTAGGAATTGAAATGTGCTGGGGGGGGGGATAGGACTGGAAATGGGCTGGGGGGGGTTAGGACTGGAAATGTGCTGGGGGGGGGGGGGGGTTAGGACTGCTAATGGGCTGGGGCTGATGGAGGCTGACTGGAAATGGGGTGAGGGGGGGTTAGGACTGGAAATGGGCTAGGGGGGGTTAGGACTGGAAATGGGCTGTGGGGGTTAGGAGTGGAAATGGGCTGGGTTGGGGTTAAGACTGCTAAAGTGCTGGGGCTGATGGAGGCTTAATGGAAATGGGGTGGGGAGGGGTTAGGACTTGAAGTGGGCTGAGGGGGGTTAGGACTGGAAATGGGCTAGGGGGGGTTAAGACTGGTAATGGGCTGGGGTTGATGGAGGCTGACTGGAAATGGGGTGATGGGGGTTAGGACTGGAAATGGGCTGGGGGGGGTGGTTAAGACTGGTAATGGGCTGTGGGCTGATGGGGGCTGTCTGGAAATAGGGTGATGGGGGGTTAGGATTGCTAATGGGCTATGGGGGGGGTTAGGACTGCTAATGGGCTATGGGGGCGCTAGGACAGGAAATGGGCTGATGGGGAGGGGTTAGGACTTGAGGTGGGCTGATGTGGTTAGGACTGGTAATGGGCTATGGGCTGATGGGGGGGTTAGGACTGGCAATGGGCTATGGGGGGCTGACTGGAAATGGGCTGATGGGGTTAAGACTGGAAGTGGGCTGATGGGGGTTAGGACTGGTAATGGGTTATAGGGGGGGCTTAAACTGAAAATGGGTTGATGGGGGGCTAGGACTGGTACGGGGGTGGGGCTTGCTATGACTGGACATGGACTGAGTGGACGGGGAGGCTTGAACTGCAAATAGCTGATAGGGAGGGAGCTTGGAATGGAAATGGGCTGTGAGGGAAGGGAGCTAGGACTGAAAATGGGCTGATGGAGCAGCTAGGATAGGACTGGAAATGGGCTGTTGGGGGGAGCTAAGATTGGAAATGGGCTGTGGTGGGGGCTTGAATTGAAATGGACTCATGGAGGGGCTAGAACTGGAAGTAGGCTCATGGGGGGGCCTGGACTGGAATTGGGCTGAGTGGAGGGGAGCTAGGATTTGACATGGGCTGATGGTGGGGCTAGGAAATGACTAGAAATGGGCTGATGGGGGGCTAGGATTGGAAATGAGCTGATGAAGGGACTCAGACTGAAACTGGAGGGGGGAGCTAGGACTGGAAATGGGTTGATGGGGGGCTAGGACTGGAAATGGGCTGATGCAGGGACTAGAAGGGACTGGATGCTGGGTGAGACTGGAACTAGAAGGGAGCTGATGTTGGGGGAGGATTAGAATGGGATGGGGCTGGGAGAGTAAAATGGAGAGGGGAAAAATATTTTGTGTGGGAGGGATGAAAAATCTACAATTGGCCGGGTATTGGGAGAGTAAGTGGGGATTGAGGATGGAGGGGTAAAATTTGTGTGGATGAAATAAGAATGAGGAAAGAGCAAAAGGAGAAAGATTAGTATGTTAAAGCAGATGTAGAGAGAGAGGATGGAAAGAAAACTAGAAGAGAGAAGAAAGGACAAATGGACAGCAGACGATGGAGAGTTAGCAGAAAACATGAAGAAACCAGAAGAAAGTGGCTGGAGCAATTGCAACTGAAAAAAAATGCACAAAAGGTAGAAAGATATCTCTTTATTTTGAATTTATTAACTGGAATATGAAAGCTCTGGGAAATGTGCATCATTAACGTCTGCGCTTTGTTTGGTACAAGAGGAAATTGATTTATAGTTTTATTTCTACAGTGTTGTTGTACATTCCAAGTTTGGCTTTTGGGGTTCCCAGTTTAATTATTGCCTTCCTGTTTCTAAATTGCGATTCCTTGTTTGGTGATGGTCTATGTTCTGCATGTGTAACTGAGCTGAGGTATTCTGTTTATGTAATTCCTATTTGACATTACCACTTGTTCTCTTTCCCCAGTATTCTCTGAAATGTACTGGTTTAATATTTGCAGTGTTTCCTTTTGATAGGTAGGGTCTGGTGCTTTGTGAGTCCTGGTAATGCTGTCAGGATACAGCGGGTTTGCTATGGGTTCTAAATGGGCAGCGTTTGTAGTAGTTCCTAATGTGCCTGGCGGTTGGCACTGGATTATAGTAATGTAGAAATCTTTTAGTCTTTCTTTATCCATACACTCATTAAGAGACATGTTTACTAAAAGTTAGTGAATGGTAACATTATGCAAATATTTATGCAAATAAGACCACTTATGCAAATGAGGCCCCGCACCGAGTCTCCGCACATGGCCCCGCACCCCCCTTGGGCCGCCCCTGTGCATTATTAGTTGGTTATGTTTCCTTTAGTTTCCCCTTCTTTCATCCTTATCACCTTTCCCCTTGCCTCTATGCTCATGAGAGAGTAAAAGTGGATTGATACTGCAACTTCCCAATCCTGTTCTAACACTGCCATGAATATGAGAATATGGCATGGGTGGGTAGACTGGATAGGCTGTATAGTCTTTATAAGGCATCATTTTCTGTGTTTCTAATATTACAGCAGACAAGAACAATCGGGCCTATTCCGTCTACCTCATTTCTCTTCAGGCGCATTGCTACAGATTGGATTACCCCACCCTCCTCCTCACCTCTTTATCAACAGGAATGCTCTGAGTTTATTCCACGCTTTTGTGAATTCTGTATTACATCTTCAAATTACTTTTTACCTGTTGATCGCCGTACCAATGTCATAGCAACAAACTATATAATCATTATTAAAAGATTCTCAGAATCCTATTGTGTATGTAAATGACTTTGTATAATTGTTCTCTCTTTCTGTTATGGATAGTCATTTCCATCTTTCTTCCTTACTTTCCTGTTTGCCTTTAATTTACATTCTATCTTTGGTTGTCAATTTTTTCATATATTTATGCGAACGATCTTGAGTATAACATCAGCCTGATTAATTAGCCCTCATTACAGCCCCGCGATGCATGAAAGAACAATAAAGTAATAATTTGTTTTCATTATAAGAGATACAAAAGGGAACTGTAAAATGACAAACACGAGACTATACCCGTGGGGGACTCCTGCCTGTCATCTGTGCTCAAGTCTAGGCATTACCAGAATCTATGCAGAAAGGAGAAGGATACTGCACCTATCCCCTGAATTGCTCAGCCACTTTACCCCGATGACTACAGAGCCTGCGGCCTCACTCTTGTGCAGCTGCTTGGAGTTTTCTGCTCCAATTGTGCTTTTGAGTAAAGCAAAATGGTAGCACGAAGCACACAGCAGATCACTGCTGTCAATTTTCAGTCAAACCATAAAGAAAGAAAGAAAAAAGGACTGTAAGAATAGGCATAGAGCAGAGGAAAAATAGTTGAACTGATAGTAGGACTGCCTTTTTCCTAAGAAATCTAAGCAGCATTGTTGCTTTTTTAAGTGTGCATCGATAGAAATACAAGACTTTCTTTCTCCAGTCTAACAAATCTCAGGTTCAGCTGGGAGCTATTTCTAACCATACACCTTCTGGAATGTAAATTACCTACTTTATTTTGATCGACTATAACCTACTAAAAACACACGTGTAATTCACCTAAATGATTGTCCCCTTTTCCAGTGGTGGAAAGGGTGTAGTTGATGCTTATGTCTTAATGGAGCGGAGGAGCACCCTAATGGTTAGGGAGTAGCTTGGGTCCAGAAAAATTAGGTTTCAAATCCCACTGGTATTTCTTGTGACCTTGGGCAAGTCACTTAACCCTCCATTGCCTCAGGTATAATTTAGGGCCCGATATTCAAAGACATTTGCACGGTTTACAGACCTGTAAATGCCGCTGAGAGGGATATTCAGCGGCACTAACACAGTATCCCTGATTATCTCCACTACATGCCCCAATGCCAACTGCTTAGCATCGGCTTGTCATGGGCATTCCGGGGGTGGCACCAGTTGCTCACCGGGCAGCAGTGATATTGCACCGCTGCCAAGTTAGAATCCTCAGGTAAAAGGTAGGCGCGCAAAAGCCCGGTTATCTTCTGCTGGCTTGTAGGCTATGCGGTGACCTCGGATATTCAGTGCCAGGGTCAGATATGACCCTGGTGTTGAATATCTGGGGTTAAAGGTTGGCGATGATGGCTATGCACTGTAGCAGCACATAGTTGAATATCGGTCCCTTGGATTCTAAGCTCTCTGGGAGCAGGGAAATGCCTGTTGTAGCTGAATGTAACTCACTTTGAACTGCTACTGGAAAGGTGTAAGCTAAATGCTCATTATAAATGTTGAAAGAAGTTGATGTTAATTGAATTAGTTACCAAAGTGACTCATAGGAGCTTAGCGGGAGGAGGCAGCTAACTCCTTAGTAACACATGCTATTATTTTACTCTGCAGCTAGATCCCATGTTATTCAATGGGACATAATTGCAGATAGCCCAGGTTAGCCATTAGCCTGGCTTAGTAGACATACCCCTAAAGGTTTCTTCCACATGGAGGAAGGAAGACTAGTAGAAGATATTTAACTTCCTACATATCATTTTAAAAGTGCAATTAAGGTATATATCTCAGTTCATTCTGATTTTTTTTTTGAAACTTTTATTTTCATTTTGCAACAAACAAAGAAACAACACACCAAAAAAGACAAAACAAGTATACAATAAGGAAAAGTAAACCCATTACCCCCCACCCCGGTGCTTCTTCTCTACCCGTTTGTATCAGCATGTGAGCGCTTCCAGTTAACAGTGATTATACATCAAACAATCAAAAAATATCCATAATACAGCATGATCATGAGACAGAGATATATACAAAGTTAGACAGTCAGATGAGAGCATTTAGCAAAATGTACATATTCATTGAACATCCTCCATTAAGACCAATAAGAAGGAGTCTGAACGGAGGAAGCACACAGACGAGGTATTTGTTCATATTTACTGTAGAGACAGGCATGATTCCACCATTCATTGAGGCTCAGATGGGAACTAATTTCCCAGTATTACTCAATGAGGGAAACAGCAATGCCAAGCATAAAGTTCAAAAGGAGATAAGCCATTTCTTGGGAGAGAGGGGATCCCCGCAACTGGACGAAGGCCCACTATCCTCCGAGAAAGGGACTCCTGAGAGTGCAATATAGACCAAATACGACCCCAGACCCGACGCCAGTTATACTGTAGTGCGGGATATTCATGCATAACATGAAATGAAGTAATAAACCAATGGCCACAGGACGTGTCCAGCAACCATTACCCTGAGTAGTGTTCCATATGTCTAAACTGTGAGGAGTGTAAAAAACACCAGTGGGCTAGAAAGAAGAGGGTCTGAGTGAGTGAGGCGGGTCGGAAACCCGTGTCCCTCTGCTCCAGATAAGGCTCCATTGCTCCGAGGTTAAAGTCACATGCAATTCTCTCTCCCATACTTTCTGCGCTATAGAGGTATCTCTAGTGATAGCATTACATAAGGTTTAGTAAAATTGGATGCTACACCCGGTAAACTACCGAGAGATCGGAAGTTTCCAATCAACCTTATGCAGAGAGTGCCGATGGCGGGAGTACTCTAGTGTTCCGAATGCAATACTGAAGTTACACTGACCAGAGTCGGGAGTCGAAAGGTTGCATAGGAATATTAAAGGCACCTAAAGTGTCGAAAAACATTGGTGGATAGTGGGAATCTAATGGGAGAGTCATACCAGGGAGTAAGGTAAGAGGAATCGGTGAGCAAAGGCCCGCTACTATATCTAGCCACACAGGTCTGCTCGGTACTGGAGCTTCCAACCAACAAGCACCTTGTTTGAGAAGAAAAGATTGAGGGAGCACTTGAATAAAATCGCCACCAAGTATTAATGGAGCATTAGCGGAGGCCGAGGCCAACTGCGCAAAACTTGCATAGTGAGCAGGGTTGTCCACATTCGGGACATAGTGCAAATACACGTGAATTCACTATCTCCAACCTCAAGGTGTACACGGGCCCATCTACCCTCCATGTCAGCGCTAATATCAGGTACAGCAGCGTGCAAAAACTTCTTGACCAGAATGACAATCCCGTACCATTTGGAAACGGTGGGAGAGTAGGCAGCTACCATGTGAGGCCTAGCATTGAGTTTCAGTGTTTCAGCAGAGTGTAATGCGTTTCCTGAAGAAACACCTAATCAACGTGCTCGTGGCTAAGATAGCTAAGGATTTTCTTTCTGCTGAGTGGACCAGTAATGCCCTGTACGATGAATAATAAGATTTTACATGAGGCCATTCAGAAAAGTTAAAATTCTGAGCATGATAGCACACATAATTTCACTGTGTCCCTCAAACTGACTGTATCTGGCTGTACACATGACATAGGAAAATAAGCTAATATAATACAATGAAGCGCCCCACATTAACAAAGATAACCGCAGTACGGTAGAGGAGAAGCAAAACCCCAAAATTACTGGCGACCATGTGTCTGCGGGGAGAAACCCCAGAGAAGGCCGAAATTGAAAAAACATATACCCTGTAGGACTGTGCGTGCTCCGAATCCGACCGAGGCACACATCATGAAGGGATAGGAGACCAAAGACAAAAGTCATACAGAGAAAGAAAGAAAGTCCAGGCTATTTCTGTGCTGGGCTATGACCGCCGCATCGGGCCCTTCAAAATGGCGGACAGAGCCGGCAGATAAGAGTCCAAAATTTGGGATTAGCGCATCTGTTCTGCTTCTTTGGAGTCCAAAAATGTTGATAATAGATCAGGATCCTCGAACGTCCTGGTCTGGTTATGGAGAGTCACTCGGAGCTTCGCTGGATACAACAGGCCAAAGCGAGCCTGTAGCTGTTGAAGTCGAGGGCGAAGAGCAAGGAGTTTCTTCCGACGGTCAACGGTAGGCTTTGCCAAATCAGGAAAGAAGGAGACCTTACGACCTTCATATTCCAAATGATGATTCGCTCGGGCAGCATGTAAAATTTGTTCCACTTGTTGATAGCGTAGCAAGCTAAAGATAATAGGCCGGGGGGTCGTGCGGTTGAGCGCCATGCGGGCAGGAACACGGTGTGCTCGATCGATTTCCAGTTCTCTGTGAAAAGTAATCTTCAGCAAGGAGGGAAGAGTTTTGAGCAAGAATTCTCTTATATCTCCTGCTTCCACTCCCTCCGGCATTCCAAGGAGCCTCACATTGTTGCGACGGGCGCGATTATTGCCATCTTCCAACTCCTTTTGAAGATTCTGTATCTGGCGCTCAGCCTCGTCCAGTTTGCCCAAGCGCACCTCGTGCGAGTCGAGGACCCCCGCCATATTGTCCTGCCGTAATGAAAGACCTTCAAGTCGGTCTTGGAGCACTCCAAAGTCTTCTCGCATGGCTCGAAGCGCTTCTCCATTAGACTGCACCAATTCCTTCACGCCGCGTATTTCCTCCAAAATCTCCAGGTGCATTGCGGGGTTTTCACGAAATGGAACCATCTTCTGCGGGGAGGATACCTCCGTTTTGGAGCGTTTTCCGTGAGAAGAAGAAGGAGACCCGAAGTCCAAGCGCGCTGGTTTGTGGGCCGCCATCCCCCCCGAGGTGCCCCGGTCAGCTCGGAGCAAAATAGTAAATTTATATAGGTATTAAGTCAGGATTCTGAGTAGGCCTCTCGGGAGCTTCAACGCAAAGCGTCCTACCCGCTGGACATCAGGCTCCGCCCCCAGTTCATTCTGATTTTATGTATATTTTATGCCTATTGTATTTGTATATTTTTTTACACAATGCTTAAAGTATAATTATTATGTTTTTGATGTTTATTTTATGATCCACCAATGATATTACATGATATAGAATTTAAATTTTAAAATAAATAAATGACCACAACATATGTTTGTAATATTTAATTATATTGGGCAATTCTATTTGCGATCTGCCTTTTAAAAGTTTAAGGTTTAAAAAGCAATCAAAAATATCATTAGGAAATTAATAAACATTTTAATAGTTTATTTTATTTTCTTCAATATTCCCTCTAATAAAGATCAAAATTGATAAAGATATGTTTAGTAAACTCACTTATTCCTTCAAAGTATACATTTAAGAAAGGCACTTTTCAAGGAAAGGCACATATGTCATACCTGTTTTATTAAAGCATAGTTACTCACCTGTAACAGGTGATCTCCGGGAACAGCAGGAATTTAGTCTTCACATATGGGTATCGTCGATACCGACGGAGCCTGCGCGGGAATGCTCCCCAGTGTCCAATTAGAAAGCTTTTGGGAGCATCCCACAGCGCCTGCATGCTGCCTTCCCGCCTTCCCCAACTGCCTCTCTCCAGTTGAGTTTTAAAGCTGAGACAAAGAGAGAGAGAGAGGGAAAGAAAAGAAAAGAGAGATACAACTCCTAGGGGAGGTGGGTGGGTTGTGAAGACTAAATTCCTGCTGTTCCCGGAGATCACCTGTTACAGGTGAGTAACTATGCTATCTCCAGGAACAAGCAAGAATGTAGTCTTCCCATATGGGGACTCCCTAGCTACAGATGCCAGGGAGAGATCCCAGAAGTTGTGTGCCCCTGTGAAAGGGCTCCACTTCCCCCCATGGATCTCAGGCATCCTACCGGGAAAGGTGGGTAGGAGTTGATTAAGTATGGAACAGGTGCTGTAGAACAGCCTGACCAAACAAGGCATCCCGGCGGGAGTCCTTGTCTAAGCAGTAATGGGCTGTGAAGGTATGAACCGAGGCCCAAGTAGCTGCTCGACAGATGTCGTCAATAGACACAGAGTGTAGAGGGGCCATTGAGGCTGCCATGGCTCTCACATTGTGAGCCGTGACATGGCCTTCCAGAGAAAGGTTCTTACTCTGATAGGCGAAAGAAATACACTGTGCCAGCCAGTTGGACAATGTTCTCTTGGAGACTGGAAGTCCCAAATGAGAAGGATCGAAAGCAACAAAGAGTTGTGAGGACTTTCTACGTTGCTGTGTCCTCTGCAAGTAAAAGGCAAGTGATCTTTTACAGTCCAAAGTATGAAGATTCCTTTCTGCATTTGAAACATGAGGCCTTGGAAAAAATACAGGCAGGTAAACCACCTGGTTTAAATGAAAAGGTGAGACCACCTTTGGCATAAAGTGTGGATGAGTCCTAAGGACTACCTTATCATGATGGAACCTCGTGTAAGGAGGATCAGCAACTAATGCTTGCAATTCACTTATGCAACGTGCTGATGTGATTGCAATGAGAAAGATAACTTTCCAGGAAAGGAATTTCAAGGAGGTAGTAGCTAAAGGTTCAAAAGGCGGCTTCATGAGCTGCCCAAGAACCAGACTCAGGTCCCACGCCACTGGGGGTGGCTTAATGGGAGGCTTAGTCAAAAGAAGGCCTCTCATAAATCTCGCTATGAGAGGATGAGAGGAAATAGGTTTTCCATTTAAAGGCTTTAAAGAAGCTGAAATAGCACTTAAATGGACTCTTACTGAGTTAGTCTTAAGTCCTGCATTAGATAAATGCAGGAGATACTCCAGTAATGATTCCATATGGGGTGAAGACCCTTTTACGAACACCATATGGAAAACCTTTTCCACTTGAAAGCATAAGAGCGTCTTGTGGAAGGTTTCCTGGAAGCACAAAGGACATCCCTTACTTGTTGAGAAAGGTTAAGACCATGAAGGTCTAGGCTCTCAGCAACCAGGCCCTGAGATGCAGAGAGTGGGGATTGGGATGCCACAACATCACATCCTCCTGGGACAGGAGATCTGGAGCAGATCCTAACTCCAGAGATGGAGCTTGAGAGAGATGCAGGAGTAGAGGGTATCACACCTGCCATGGCCAATGTGGAGCTATGAGAATCATGTGGCCTTTGTCTCTCTGAAGCTTGAAAAGGGTTTTGGGAATTAGGGGAATGGGTTGAAAGGCATATAGGAAGTCCTGACCCCAATGGAGGAGGAAAGCATCCCTGGCCTGAGAACCCTGAGCTGGAATTCTGGAACAGAACCGGGGAAGTTTGGCATTCAATGGACTTGCAAAGAGGTCTATGTCTGGAGCTCCCCAACTTTGAAACATTTTTGCTACCTGGTCTGCATGGAGAGACCATTCATGCAGAAACAGAACTCGACTGAGTCTGTCTGCCCAAGAGTTTTGAATGCCTGGCAGATACACCGCCAGGAGATGAATTTGATGCTCTCTGGTGAGGGCCCATAGTCACAAAGCTTCGTTGCAAAGCGACAGAGAGCCTGTTCCTCCCTGCTTGTTCAGATAGATTGTCCATCTGAATTAGGACTGTATTGTAGCTGAGCTGGGTATGGAACACTCGAAGAGCAAGGAAGATTGCTCTGAGTTCTAGGAGATTGATATGTAAGTGGGTCTCCTGTGGAGTCCAGGTGCCTTGGGTAGAGAGATCTTGCAGATGAGCTCCCCAACCCACTTGTGAGGCATCTGTTTTTAGAGTGAGCTGGGGGTAGGGGTTGCTGGAAAGGGGACCCCACCAACAGGTTTTTGGTTGACTGCCACCATTGTAGAGACAAAATAAGGCGACTTGTGTTTGCTATTTTGTCTGATAGGCAGCCTGATGCTTGAGTACACTGAGTGGATAGAGTCCACTGGGCTGCCCTCATATGGAGGCGAGCATAGGGAACCACGTGCACAGTAGATGCCATGTGGCCTAGGAGACGTAACATTTCCCGAGCAGTGAGATGAGTTTTTAACACTGCCTGGGAGGCTAACTGCACAATGCAAAGGCAGCGGGCCTGTGGGAGATAGGTCCTTGCTTTTCTGGTGTCCAGCAAAGCTCCTATAAACTCTAGAGATTGAGTGGGAGTTAGGCTGGATTTTGGGATGTTTATGACCAGGCCCAAATACTGAAGGATACACATTGTGTAAGGTAGGGAAATTCTGGCCTCTGACTCTGATGGGGCTCGAATGAGCCAGTTGTCTAAGTAGGGGAAGACGAATATTCCTAGAGTGCGAAGAAATGCTGCCACTACAGCCATGCATTTCGTAAACACCCTTGGAGCTGAGGCCAGGCCAAAAGGAAGCACCCTGTATTGGTAGTGCTTTCCTTGGAACAGGAAGCGAAGAAACCTTCGATGAGTTGGATGAATGAGAACATGAGTGTACGCATCCTTGAGATCTAGAGAACAAAGCCAATCCTGACTCTGAAGGTATGGCAGCAGAGTTCCCAGAGAAATCATCTTGAATTTCTCTTTGAACAGGAATTTGTTCAGTTCTCTGAGGTCTAAAATCGGTCTGTGACCCCCTGTTTTCTTTGGAATAAGGAAATAAGGGGAGTAAAACCCTGTACCCTCTTGGGAAATGGGTACATCTTCTATTGCCCCCGGGCAAGAAGTAAACTGACCTCTTGACTCAACTGAGTGTTGAGAGAAGCCTGAGAATTGAACTGTCTTACCACTGTAGGAAGGGGCATGTTGAAGAAATGAAGCTTGTACCCCTCTCTTACAATGGAAAGAGTCCATTGTTCTGCTGTTATCTGCCCCATCTGGGGGCAAAATGACGCAACCTTCCTGGGATGGTGGAAGGCTCTGGCCCGTTGTTGTTATGGAAGGACAGACTAGATGGGCCTTGTGGTCTTTTTCTATCATCATGTTTCTATGTTTCTATAAAGGTAGAAAGTGGACTGTTGTAGTTGTTGTTATGGAAGGACAGACTAGATGGGCCTTGTGGTCTTTTTCTGTCATCATGTTTCTATGTTTCTATGTTCAGGGCCAGGAAGGCCAAGTTCTCTAAATGGGAGTCAAAGCCCCTGTGGAGGCTGAGACTGCTGGGCTGGTTGAGGCTTAGCAGTCTTTGATTTCCTTTGCTTTGGGGGCTGCTGTTCCTTTCGGGCGGACTGACCTGCAGAATGTACCTGCTGGGTATAGGAGGGATAAAACCTCTTCTTTTTTGAGAAGAATGGTTTCTTGTAGGATTTTCTCCTTGAAGGATCAGCTGTAGCCTTGGATAGTCTATTCAAAGTGGTATTATCAGCATCCAGCTCATTAGCTTTCTCTTGCCAATTCTTGCCAAATAGATTTTCGCCTGTACAAGGGATATTCCCCAGTTTATCCTGTACCCAGAGTTCTAAGTCAGATGCCTGGAGCCAGGCAATCCTATGAGCACCTATGGCAATGGCAGAGGTTCTGCTTATGCACTCAAACCAGTCAAAAGCTGCACGATTAACAAACTTGGAAACATCCTTGGCATGTTTGACAAGTGTAAGATAATTCTGCCTCTTTTCATCAGGAAGGAGAGGGCTCATAAGCTCGAGATCTCCTGTAACCTCCTTAAGGAACATTCCCATGTATAAGATGTAGGAACTAATTCTGACAGAAAGCATAGAGCCCTGGAATATTCAATGCCCAAAGGCATCAAGAGCCCTACATTCACGTCCTGGAGGATTAGATGCATGTCTCTTTGCACTCTTGATCTTCTCATAGCTGACTCCACCACTATGGAGTGGTGTGGCAACTGAGTTTTTTGAAATCCAGGACAAGGAGGTACTCGATACATGGTATCCAGTCTATGGGAATGAGGAGAGGTGGTAAGAGGTGTTTCCCACATTCTTAACATGAGATCATGCAAGATCTCATGAATAGGCAATGTAGCTGCTTCCTTGGGAGCTTTAGGATATTGTAAAATCTCCAACTTGCTTGTTCTGGGCTCTGTTTCAGGAGCCACTGTGATGGAAAGACCCCTAGCCACCTCTCTGATGAAATCCTGAAAGGATATATCCTTTGGAGGAGACATCCTACGCTTAGGAGAAGAAGGCTCCTCAGAGAGAAGTACTCCAGCATTGACAGAGCTATCAGAGTCCTCAGAGTCATTGGAGGATTCAAAATATCTTCTGTCCGGGTGCTCTTGTAAAGCACGATACCGGTACCGATCAAAGTCGATACCAGAGGGGTCCGGTACTGGCCTGTCGATACTGGAGGTAATAGCATGACTCGGTGTTGGTAGCATACTCGCCGATGTCAATGCTGTCGGTACCGGTACCGATACTGATATCGGTGCCAGAGCCAGTGTCGATACCGGTTGAACTGTCTGATGTGGTCCTAAAGGCACTGATGCTGCAAGGAGAGCCGCCAGACTGCGCTCAATAGCCAGGAATCTCTGGTCAATTGATGTTGCCGATGCCTGGGTGTTGGTACCGGACGAAGCGGCCGGTACCCCAGTGCATGGCACCAGTAGTTCTGCCGAAGTTGAGGCCTCGAGAACATCCTGGCGCCCCGATAATGCTTTGGAAACCGAAGTCTCCCGCCGGGGCAATTTTGCCGGTACAAGTCCCTCAAGGGCAATGCCAGAGACATCTCGATGCTTGGAAGGAGATCTACCCTTTGAGGACCGGCCAGATTTATGTTTGTTTACCTGAGATCCATGGGAGGAAGACGAAGCCCTGGAAGACGTCGATGCCACAGATGCTGCATCGGAGGGAAAAAGGGTGCTAAGCTTAGCAGCTCGGTTCTGCCGACCCCTCTTCGACATCATCCCACAGGCAATACACTCCGAGATGGAGTGGTCAGGACCTAAACATTTGAGGCACCAATCGTAAGTGTCGGTGACGGAGATGGTACCGCCACAATTGGAACACTTTTTAAAACGAAGAACTGGAGAGAGGCAGTTGGGAAAGGTGGGAAGGCAGCACGCAGGTGCTGTGGGATGCTCCCAAAAGCTTTCTAATTGGACGCTGGGGAGCGTTCCCGCGCAGGCTCCGTCAGTACCGATGATACCCATATGTGAAGACTACATTCCTGCTTGTTCCTGGAGATCATATGCACCTATGTGCCTTAATAAAATAGCCTACCCAAAAACTACACTTGCTCTGAGGCAGGAATAACACTGCAAGTATGCACCAGTTGAAATTGATGCATATGTAAACATTTTATAAACTACACACATAAATGTCAATCACACCCCTGCAGCATCTGTTGTTAACCCCTAAGAATGCCTTTGTGTATGCAACAAAACAATAGATAGTTTGACTTTTGAGTGCCTAATGTTATAGGCTCTTACATAGGGGCACTAACAGCACAAGAATTTTACCTCTAGCTAAAGAGAGAGCCTGAGCCAAGCAGGAAGGGAAGGGCTAGATTTAGACCACAGGGGAAAGGACAGGGCCCCTTTAACTTGAAGGCTTCCCAACCTGAGTTCACTCCCCTGTCCAAACCTAGTGGCCTAGATTTAAGAGAGAGAGAGCTGGGAAGGGGAGGAGTTTCCAGGGCAAGTAGTAGGTGTCCTCACATCCTCTGCTGCAGCTTAGCTAGAAGAGTCTATGGTTGAAAAGATACTTGGTGTCAAGGAGCAAATAGAAACTGAGCAAGCTTCAGTGGAATCCCTGCTACAAGGTATTGAGCTTATGAATTGCTCTTTAAGCAAAATCTATGCTTGTTTATGTATGAGAGAAGGAATCCCACTATTTAAAAGAGCTGCTCTGGCCTAAGATAGTTTGTGGGTAAGACAAGCAAAATAAAGCTCAGAGCTTGCATGCTAGTGGGTGGTAGCTATCTTCTCTGCTAAGCTTAAGTGGCAGAGAGAGGCAGGTCACCGAAAAGACTCGTATAAGGATTGGAGTTTACCAGTACTGACTTCTTATAAAGAATACTTTTCAAGACTTGAATTGTTATAGAGAGCTTATATTGAGCAATGGAAAAGATAGTTGGTGGGAATAGGCTCAACTGGGTGTGGACAGCTGCATGGGAGCAACGAGCCAAGTAGCAGCCAGAAAACCTGGACTGGATTTATTCCTTTTTGCTGCCTTAAGCCTGCAGAGAGCAGGCAAGTAGGCCATGAAGGGCAGAACCTGAGCAAGTCAATTGGGTGGTATGAACTTTTCCTAACTTCCCTTGGGGACTAAATACTGCAGGCAGCAGTTGTTTGTTGGGCCAGGAAAGAAAACCTTGGGATTGAATCCCTGAACGGTGCTGCAGCATGGGGAGAGGCTGTAAGCACTTTAAGAACTGTTTTGTTTTTGTTAAAACACTAAGGACCTTCCTGAAGCTATCAGATGGCTGAGGGTGGATTGTTTCAGAATAGACACTTTAAGTGTCTGGTGCTGTAAATAATAATAGGAGGATATTGAAGTGTCTCAAAAGGTATTGCACTGGCCTCAGTTTTATGCACCCAACCTGTTTTTACATTCAAGAGCCTTGGTTGGCATTATTAAACCTTCTTTGTGCTTTAAGCCCATTATGATTGAGTTTCCTCTGTACTTTGACCCTGCTTGGAGGAACAGTAGACCCCTAGTGTTGACCAGCCTGGACTTGCAGAATGCCCCCTACTGGTGACAAGTTGTATACCTAGGGTTAGTTGTATAGGCTCCTACTTGAATGTGTAAAATGTTGTCTACATGTTCAAATCACTTACAAAGCTATGTCCAAAATGAAGAAACAATGAGGAAGTGGCTGCAATGGCCTGAGAACCTGGGAAGCCAGGGCTCAATTCTGCCACTAACATGGTTTGCAATCTTGTGAAAATCAATGTAGCTCCCATTGCTTAGAGTCCACTTAGATTATAAGGGGAAAGGACATATTGTATCTATTTATCACTACATATCACGTGCTTCCTACATCCAGTTGAGCTATTCGCATGGGGCCTGATATTCTTCTGGGCAGGCTGTGCGCCGCATTGGTGCATAGCCCTGCCCACCCACTGACTCTTAGACCTGGATATTCAATGCAGGGGTCATATGCGGCCCCAGCATTTAATTTCTGGGTATCGCTGCACAACCCAGAAGCCACCAAAGCTAACAGAGCAGCAGCGATATTGCATGCTGCCTGGTTAGTGCTCTGCGCCGAAAAGATAGTCAAGGAAAACCCTCATCTATCTTTACAGTGCAGGTACTAACCGGGCACTACCAATGTATGTGCCATTGAATATCACCATCTAAGGCATTTACTGCATCTAACGCTGTAAACCATTCCACCCACAGATCCCCACCCCCCCTTCTAAGACTCCTAACAAACTACTAAAGATCACTGAAAATATCCCCACTGAACAATTAAGTCTTCAATTGTTTCAAGAAAAAGAACAATGCTGATAACTGCCACATAGTCTAGAGATTCAATCACTAGCAACGGTCACTTTCAGAGTGTAAAACTCTGGTTTGTGTTCCTTGTATGCATTTTTGGTATGGTAGCTTAAAAAAGCTGTGGTGGAGTTTCGATAAATAAGCCGCATGAATGGCCTTTTTTCTGAGAATGTTTGGTGACGATCTGTGTGATGTGTGGTTGCTGTACAGGGCATGGAGCACGGATATTATGGGTTATGGTTAGAGGGACTGGAGTCATGTTCGGGTTCTAGGGTGTTTGTTATCTTCTTGCCAATGTAATCTTTATAGCTGGTGTTGTAATGGTTGGAAGTAGTTATTTTATACATTATATTTTCTTTGCAGTGAAGTTCTCTGAATATGTGGACCCCTGATGAAGCAATAAGCGAAACGCTTTGTGGGCATCCAGAGTGGAGTTGGGGTGATGAAGTGCTACCGAAAGACGCGCAGTTGCTACAGTGCAGTGTAGTATAAATCAGTGCAGCATGGTATAAAGTTTACATTTCATCCAGCAAGTACAAGCCTCACTTTCCGGATGAAATGTAACACAGTCAATTAAATACTACTGTAGCTGAGCTAAGTATCGAGTAGCTACTTCTTTAGTATATATATTGGCATGAAACTGAGAGCCACTATTTTTAATTTATAATTTATAAATGCTATGGAGAATTTGCAGAAGAAAAGTAGCGAAGAGAAGCTTTTTCTTGGGTCATTGATGTTTAGGGGAAGTGAGATTGCATGATCATTTTCAAGGAGTGGAGGAGTGGCCTAGTGGTTGGGGCAAGGTACTTCAGGGCAGAAGGTCAGGAGTTCAAATCCCACTAGAGGACAGCAACCTTAGGCCAGAAGGACTGGGGTTTCTAGTCCCACAGGTGCTCCTTGTGGTCTTGGACAAGCCACTTAACCCTCCATAGCCCATGCTCCCTGTAAAATAGTTATCTCCAAGTTATAATGCCCTGTTCAATGTAATTTCAGTTTGTTCAATGTAAACCACACTGATGCAGAATAGTACAGTATATAAGAGAATTAAAATAAATAAGCCTATTCACACTTGATCTCTATTGGTTCTGAGACCCATTTTTCTGCTTTGTTTTTCATAAAAAAGTAAAAATTGAATTGCTGCTATAAAGAGTGGTAAGCTGAGTAGAGTGTGACAGTCTACACATTGAAGACATAGGGGTATGTTTACTAAACTGCGGTAATGTTACAGACCGTGCGTTACATTACATACCACACATTAATGTTACCTTAACGCGCATTAAAGTTACCTAATGAGCATTAACGTTTCTGGCCGCAGTAAACACCGCAGAGGGTGGAGAGAGGGCGGAGAGAAGGGGTCAATGGGCGGGGAGAGGCTCCCTGCACACTAACACGCTGAACTGAAGGGCTGAATCCTACCGCAAATGAAAACCTGCAGTTAGATGCACATTTGCAGGAGAGAGAAACCATTTCAGTGTCAGCACTGTACAGCTTAGGCAGGGAGCCCAAAAAATGTGATAGTAGTGCTCCATTTGCAGTAACAGCATAGTGCCCAACTATGAAAGGCCACTATGTTGATGGTGCAAATGGGGCATAGGGGGCTGCAGGCGGGACATGCAGCTGGGGCACAGGGTGGACTAGGCGGGTGCCTAGGTGGCACATAGGAACATGGAAACCTGAAATCAGCAAGAGAGCAGCTGACAAAGGCCAAACACAATCCATCTGCATCTAGCTGGTCCACCCGAGCTTACAGTTGCCAGGGCACTAACCTGACATCCCCCCAGTCAAACCTCCCCCAAGCAGAAGGGACATACTATTGGTAGGCGGTGATGGGGGGGATGTGAGGATGCTCATGTATGCCCCCCCCCTGCACCAGACCCTGCTCCCTAGGCGACCACCTACACACACAGTGGATGGCCTTGTACTGCTCACTACCAGCACCGACAGCATATGGTCATGTCAGCATGGCAGGGGTGTGTGTGCCCATGCTGGAGGGGGCAGTGGCACCTGTCTGCAGTGGACCTAGGCCAAGCCCTGTACCAGTACATGGTGTGCAGTGCAACACAAAAGGTCTGGCTGAGGAAAAGTACAGGTAGCTCCAGGGACTCCCATGCATCTGTGGCAACAGTGTGGTGCAGTACACCAAGCCAGTGTGTCCAGAAACAGAGGGTCACAGGTTCAAGTCACAGCTGTGGTTCCTGCAGAGCATGTCCCTATATTTTACCCTACAATACAAATACAACAGCAACATGTGCAAACCCCAAAGCAGAGGCAAACAAGGGTACAAACACCCACCCACACAGGCTCCACAATCCAAAGATGCATGGCGATTCAGGCTGTTGGCCCCAGCATTGAGCTGCAGTTATCACCAGAGCACTTTTACTACCTCCTGCACAGTTTAGCAATGTCAGCACTGTGATCAGGACCAGTGTGGTGGGTAGGGCTGCCAACCACCCCTATCTTTGCACAATGCTGCAATAGGAGTGTGTGTATGTGTATGTATGTCTATCCATTGTTCTGTGGCTGCCCACCCCTCAGTGGGCCCAAAATGTCCCACTGTTACCAGCGTTAGCCTGAATATGTGCATAATAAGGAGCAAGGTATTGCGGGTATGGCCCGGACAGGGCGGATTGGCCAGGATGGATCTTCGCAGGTTGTGTGGCAATGGCTGGGACACTGTAGTGCCCGACCACCACCTGCATGGACAGGGTGGCCACAGCATGGCATGCTGGGAGGGCACTCACTCTGACCAAGCAGTGACCATGGCATGTCTAGGTTCCCACATAGCACTCTACACTATCTGTCTCCAGTGATACTTTTGTGTTCCCTGTGCTGGGGGGCCCCAGTCACTGAGATGACTACTTGGTGCACATAGTTCCTTTGTGAGCATGCACTATGGGCTGGCTTGTGGACTGTCTGCAGTTAGACTGTGCATGGTTGGAACACCTATAAGGTGCAGTCCGACTGTGCTGTCTGCTGGTCACCAGCAGACAGTGGTGTGAGGCATTTGGGTTTTTTGCAGACCTAACCCCAGCATTGCTGTTGGTCTGCCTCACTCACAGGTATGGCTCTGGCCCACCAACCCTGGAGGGCTGTATTATTCCAGCAGGATGGAGGTTGCTTCACCAGGGCTGAGGCACCTGTCCCTTACCTACAAAAAGGGGTGATGTGGGCCCTTTGGGGGTTATAGTATATACCACTTTAACCTATAAAGGCACTGCTACACAAACCTCATGCAAGTCTAGAAACCCCTCTGCCCTGATAACAGGTGCCCATGTCAGCCAGACCCTAACAAGGGGTACACGCTAATCTGGCTGGTGTCTGGTCCCAGAGGGACACATGTGTCTGCAGGATACAGATGGAGACTGAATTACCTTCGGCTGCACTGCAAGGCACACCTGTCATGCACTGGTAGTGATGGGGATGTACAGCAGGACCTATCTCTAGCATCAGATGTACTGCGGACCTAGTCCTGGGCACCCATCCTATCCCTCAGGGTGAACACAGAACCTGCACCTACTGTGTGCCAGTATCACTTGCTGTCAGTTTGTCTTTCCAAGCTGAGGTACCGGAGAGATACAGAACCCATTTGGTGATCAGCTGTTGACTGCTATTCAGCATGTGCACTGCATCATGGGTACTGGTGGGGTTACCCTATCCTGGCACTCAGAGCAGACAGTTTGTGTGGTGGTTAATACAATGCCATTCTCGATAGTGTTCATGGGTTCAATTCCTCATTGTTCCCTCCTTTCATGCCTGTCCTACTCAAATAGTGTGCATGCCTGTAACAGTCATATTTTTGCAGACCTGAGCTGCCAGCCCATAATAACCTCATCACAATTGCCATAATTCCCTCAGTCCATCTATTTGCGTCTGCCAGCTGTGTAGAGTCCTGTCTGCCTGTGCAGGCTGCCACCCCATGTCCTGCACTGCTACCCTTTCCTGCATTGCACCTCGTCATGCTTGCCTCGCCTGTGCCTGATCTGCATTGCATCACCACTCCTCTGTCCACCCATCATTGTAACTATCCTGCCACCTCCACCTCCACTGGGGGACACGTATTCCCATCGTCTGCCACCAACTGTCTTTCCAGTACTTTACATTGCCAACACCCTGTGCTGTGGTACAGTTGCCCCCACCATGTTTGTCATCAGTACTGGCAGCCACATGGGATGCATGCAGATATGGCAGGTCCAGCGGCTCCCAGCTCTCCCTCCTTCACTCACCGGTTCATTGCCTTTCCTGAGTGCTCTATCTAGTGTTAGGGCTACATCCGTCCATGTTCACAGGTCATGCATGTCATCCTAAGGCACCTTGCAGCCCTTAGGGCACACTAACCTAGGGCACCATAACTTTGTTAGGCCACCTTAACCTAGGGCACCGTAACCTTGTTAGGCCACCTTAACCTATGGTTCCATAGCCCAGCGTGCCTTCTACAGGGGTGCCTAATATAGTGCTTAGCCTAAGGAGCCCTATAGGGCACCTTATAATGCACCTTGTAAGGTGCCCTGTAAGGATACCCTGTAAGAATAGCTTGTAAGGTGCCCCATAAGGCTCCCTATAGGGCTCCTTAGGCTAAGCGCCGTATTAGGCACTCCTGGACAAGGCACCGTAGAAGGCCTTGATGTCTTATATGGCACCTTGTAACACATGTTAGCTGATACGGCTTACTGTAATGATGCACCGCCCATGCCTTTACATGGGCATCTGTACCTTTACCGTGGAACCTAACGTGAGTGACATTACTGCAGTTTAGTAAACATACCCCATAGTCTAGAGAAGCTTATTGCCAAGGTAGGAACACTAACGGAGAAGGCACAGAGATGGGCTGCTCCTAAACGAGTCATTCCCAGCCCTGGGATCACCAACATCTTATTCTCTGAACATAAGACTCTTATCTAGGTTATACTAACCATAAGACATTTCTCCATAAGATATTTTGGCCCTATCGATCCTAAAATCTTAAACTGGATTTTCTTCAGAACTGGCAGCCAATGTAGTGCAGCCAAAATAGGGGAAATATGCTCCCCTCGCAGCAGCAGCATTCTGCACCATTGAAGCTGCCTTACACTGCTCTCTGGGAGCTCCAAAATAAAGAAGGTTGCAATAATGCAGACAGTACTTTTCTTGGAGTAAAGAAACTGAGCAATATCACTCTTCTGAGAATCCCACAAACTCTCCTCAACTGCCTTAGCTGAAATTTGGTTTGGCCATTTGCACCATATAGCTCTGATTCTGGGACAAGCAAGCAATTTTTTTCAGGCAATAAATATGCAATTACAACATCGTTACTAGTATACGCAAGATAACCAAACCATTCTGGAAAGAGAGGTTGCTAGCGCAAAAAAAAAAAAAAAAAGCACGTAAAGGCACTTTTAAAAAAAAAAAATATTTTAAAAAGCCATTTATATAGCTGCTGCAATGTCCAAGTGAAAATGTTTGCAATTCTATGACAGTTTTCAAGGAGAGAATGGGCACATGTAAGTCCAATCTCATGCTAGCTGTGTGTGTTAAGTCAAACTTGGAAACACAGGTACACACGGGAATGAGTATCCATGTGCATTGGGAGACTTTAGTTTATAAACATGCACATTTGAAAAGTCGATGAGGGAACATCAGCGACTCATACTTCTGCATGCCATGCCAGTAACTCAGAAAGACACATGCACATGTAACCTGGCCAATCAGCAAACCTGGAGGTCATGCCACTCTTCATCAATTATAGATCATTCAATGTTTATTGAAGTAAAATGTGAAGGGGGAAAAAAAAAAGATTGGTGGATTAAGGGTGATCCCCTTATTCCCGCCTTTAAAGGGCTGGCCAAAACGGGCACTTTCTAAACACCTACAGTAAACATCTTAGGGAGCAGGTGTAAATACAGATGTGGATAATTTCTGTCAGCCACATGCAACCCCTATGTGAAATTGGAGATATTCGAGTTTTTGTTTTTCTTTGCTCAATGCAGACTACATCCCCTAACACGTTCTCAACATGCCCTCATGTGACTTAGACCTTTCTAAAATGACTTTTTGCCCATGGATGTGATTTGCATGTATGAGTGGTCATATTCGCAAATGCAAATCATGAATAGGGCTTCTGAAAAAAAACCCAATGGAATCAAGTAGACTAAAGAACATAGGAAATTCCACATTTTTCTTGCTCCACAAACACTTCTAGAAAGGGCACTTTCATTTTCAACCTAGAGAAATGCTTCAAATTGAGTAACTCTTTAGAGATGTACCTATTATCCTGACAAGTAATCAAACATTTTACAATGAAATCCAAGACAAAAAGATGCACTCAAAACCAAAACCTTGGCTCTCAGAAGAATTAATACTGTCACCTGGGTGGCTCTGAAAATAGAAACACCTTTTGGCCATAAAACAATTCCTCCTTCTTGAAATAAGCACTCAACACCAAAACTGTATCTGACTCTCATACTCATCCGCGAAATCTTGCAATTGAGCTAGCACATTCTTCTCTATCAAGTTTGTAAGGAAAGGAATACTCAAAACTGGGTGAACATGCGCTGGTATTCTGGGATCTAGATGTGAAATTTTAATAAAGGTCTGACCATAGACTTTTGTAATGATTTAGGAAAGACCCCTGCCTTAATGACATGATATAAAATCTTGAAAAAGGACCGGATTCAGTATTGCTGATTTTCCACTATTAGCCCTGCAGAGTATGGATCCAAAATTGAAGTTCTTAGATGCACGTACCCTACTAAATCCTCTAATTGCTTTACTGACAACTCTCTAAACACTGAAAAAAACAGGATAGCATTCTGTTCTTCTCTAATCTCATCCACAGTACCAACCTTCTGCTGCATCAAAGTAGTCTGTATCCTACAAATCATATCATATAAAAATGTGTCATTAACACACTCCAAAAATCGAGTTTCAGTCTCATACCTGTGAGTCTCAGGAATGATTAAGCCCGTTTGCAATGGACATTTCAAAGAATAGCCATTTAGCTCTTCCCTACAGTGGAACACTTGCTTCCAATAACCCTGCCTGGCTATTTCAGCTGAAGTCTTTCTCCAAACTCATCCCTTTACACTCTCCAATTTTTTCAACTCCTCTGTAGACCACGGTGAGACCCTCTACTTGCCAACATAAAGAGGGTAATTTTGTGATGCACCTACTTTAAGCCCACAAACGAAGCCATCAGCCTTTACCAAATCCTCCTGAAATATCTACAAATCCATTTCAAAATCTCTAATAAAATACAATTTCTGCCATGAGAACAAAACATTCCTTTGAAACTGCATGCAAACATATGCCTACAGGCATATAACTTTTTTTTTTACTATATGCCTTTCCAAAGCCCAAAAAATACTCTCAAAAACCCAAGTCTCTCTCTGAAGGCTTATAGCTTTTTATAAATTACCAGTAAATTACTAATGCCAACATATTTGTAATATTTGGCAGTGCAGAGTAATGTATCAAAATACTGCTACAATTTAACTTTAATCAATCTCTGTTCCTAAAAACCCGTTGCTGTTTTAATAATAAAGCTACTGTGTTGCTGTGTATACTTGGCTGATTGCAACACCAGAGCAAACTATTAGTGATGAGCTGTTTACCCTTAAAAGCCGGAGCAGAAGGCTTATTAAAGTTAGGAACGCATTATCTTCTATCAAAAGGAACAGGAAAAATTCTGCATAACCCTGGAGGAAAGAGGAGAAACTGCAGCAAATATATAGCATTATATCCTGTCAGCAGGCGAGAAATGTAACCTGAACAGGGACGATAGCAATCGGCACCAGAACCTGAAATTGTCCTTGTTACTGTTCTCTCTAGGCTCTGTATTTACTGTTATTTTTAGTTTTGTAAATTCTCTTTTTCTTCCTTTTCCTCCCCTTAACTGCTAAATGCATTACTTTGACGACATATGCAAAATTCTTATGTCAATAAGGTTATCGGAATCTCGTTTATAATTCCTGGAAGCTGTGCCAAATAATTCCAGAACTGACTTTTTTATTGGCCAGCACCTGTCACATTCTGCATTGTTTAAAGCAGATGGGGAGAATAATTTCCAGAGCCATTTAATCAGCTATTTGCTCGTCAAATTGGTTTTGCTGAAAATTGTATTATGCCAGTTTCACAGCACTCGTACTTTAGCTGGAATAAAAAGAAGCCTGGCAAGAGCAGTTTTAGATTAAGGGAATTAAAAACCATGCACAAATTGAGGACAGGACATATGGTCTTTATCTGCCATCATGTTTCTATGCTTTTAAATGTATACATGCAATCTTGCCTCACTTAGTTGCCTACACAAATAGAGCAAAGAATACTGACAATTTTAGCATGTCTACTTTGGGGTATGTCTGTTAAAGGGCGTTAGCTGCTACTGTGTGGCTAATGCAGGATTAACGCCCCCTGCAGTAGCAGCTAACCTGCAAAAAAAAAAATCAGATATTACAGGCAATATTCCATGATAGCTGATTTTTACGATGTGGATATCCCTGGGGATGGATTGGGGTGGGGAGATGGGGTGCCAATGGTTGATGGCCACCGCATGAAAAAGATTTCCTGTGGTGGCTGCCAAAATATGGCCTGATCGCGGCGGTGGTGGCAGATAACGCCACCTCAAGAGGTGGCGTTATCTGCTGTGAGACCTGATTAATGTGCGCTCTAAACTGCAGGTGACTGGGCATCTAATTGCCATGATCAGGTCTCCCTCCTCCACGAAATTGTCGATGCTGCAATCTGCGGCACCGACAATATAAAAAATGAATTTGGTGGCCCTCCGCAGACTGACTTCACCCCCTTCCCCCCCCCCCCCGCCCCCAGACAGCTCCTGGAACTGCCCAGGGGAGATCAGTGCATCTCCCAAAGTTAAACGTATCCTAGCTTGCCAGTCAGGCTACATCCCCTTTCCCCAATGCACAATTGAAAGAGGGGGGGGGGGGCATGGCCCCCTCCCTCCCCTCATATCTCCTGGTGCATTAAAAACATCCTGGTGCATTAAAAACACCCCCCACCATATACCTTTAGTTCTTGGTGCAATGGTGGAACAACAGGGCAAGAGTGATCCTATTTGCTCCATTGTTCCACTAGAGCACCTTCTGCCCTGTCTTATGGCCAAAACAAATTGCTGCCATCATGAGGTGCTGCCCTCTCGCCTCTCTCTCTAGGGGGCAGCACTGCAAGATCACAGCCTTCTTTGTTAGGGCTGCAGGGTGGGGCAGGAGCGAATAGGATCACTCCTGATCCATTCTTTCACTAGACAACCAGGATCTAAAGATATCTGCTGTGGGATCAGGGCCCCTCCTTTGCCAGCTGGCTTACTGGGATGGTTCTTATGTACCAGGAGATGGGAAGGGGATGGTGGGGGCTCTGGGGCCCCCACATGCTTTCATTTGTGCATCGGGGAGGAGGGAGAGGGGACGTAGCCTGACTGGTTAGCTGGGACACTTTTTTAATTCTGAGGGTGCACTAATTACCCCCCCCCCCCCGGCAATTCTAGATAGGGATCAGGAGATGTCTAGGGGGATCAGTGCTGAAGGGATGCTAACATTTATTTTTAATACTGTGTTATCAGTGCCATGGAGCACAGCACCTTGACGTTGACAAAACTCTGGCAGGGGGGGGGGATGATAGTGATCAGGGCAGAGAACTGCTGACAGCTATGTGCACTCGATTGCACCATCCCTTCCCATTAATTTATTGCAGGGATCCATGGTACCTTCTTCAGCAGGCACTGGGGGGTATATCCCAAAGTGTCTGCCAAGGCAGGTAACTTGGGATCTCTGATAGAAATTCAAACCTCTGATACAGTAGCTGCAAGACCTCACCCGGGAACATTCCCTGCAGATACTGCAGGAGATTTGCTGCTTAACATGCAGATTTGGGTGCTAATACACCGTGTTAGCAGCCAAAACTAACAAGGTTTAATAGACATACTCTGTGTCTGCTATTCTCAAAGGAAAATAACTGACAGTTCTGCTTTGAAAATTAGCTGCAACATACTGGGTGAGACCAAGGTCCATCAAGCCCAGTATCCTCTTTCCAACAGTGGCCAATCCAGGTCACAAGAACCTAGCAGTTTCCAAAAGACAAACAGGTTCCACAATGCTCATCCTGGGGTAAGCAGTGGATTTCCCGGGTCCTCTTTGATTATGGTTTATGGTTCTCTCTTCCAAAAACTTGTCCAAACCTTTTTTAAACCCAGCTACACTAATAGCTTTTAATACATCCTCCGGTAATGAATTCCACAGTTTGATTATGTGTTGAGTGAAATGTTTTTTTCTCTTATTAGTCTTAAAAGGGTTACATTGTAGCTTCATTGTGTGTTCTCTAGTCTTTCTACTTTTTGATGGCATAAACAACCAATCTACATTAACCTGTTCCACTCCATTCATTAATTTATAGACTTCTATCATATCTCCCCTCAGCCTTCTCTTTTCCAAGTTGAAGAGCCCTTTTAAGACTTTCCTCATAAGGTAGCACTCCATCCCCTTTGTCATTTTGGTGGCTCTTCTCTGTATCTTTTCTAATTCTGCTATATCCTTTTTAAGATACGGCGACCAGAATTGCACACAATATTCAAGGTGCGGTCGAACCATGGAACAATACAGAGGCATTATAGTATCTTTGGTTTTATTCTCCATTCCTATCCTTATGATTCCTAGCATTCTATTTGCTTTCCTGGCCGCCATAGAAACACTGGGCAGAGGGTTTCAACATATTATTCACAATGATGTCTAAATCTTTTTCTTGGGTGGTGGTTTCTAAGGTAGTAACTTGCATCGTGTAAACATAATTTGAATTGTTCTTTCCTAGTTGCGTAACTTTGCACTTGTCCACAATTAAATTTCATCAGTTTTCCAATTTATCAAGGTCCTCTTGCAATTTTTCACAATCCTCTTGGGCTTTAACAACTTTGAATAATTTTGTGTCATCTGAAAATTTGATCAACTCACTTGTTCCCATTTCCAGATAATTTATGAATATGTTAAAAAGCAGCGGGCCCAGCACAGATTTACTTTTGTCCATTTAGCCCTACTTTCTGCCTTCTATCTTTTAACCAGTTTCTGGTCCTCAATATTGCACTGCCTCCAATCCATTGACTTTTAATTTTGCCAAGAGTCTCTCAAGGGTGGTGGCAGCAGCACACATGACTGGCCGCACTGCCCCCCCTCCCCTGCTGCCACTGATTCCATTTGGGGGCTGATGGGCAGTGGCAACAGCAGTATTTCCAAAAGCAGCTGCTTTTTGCTGCCACTTTCTTGCCTGCAGCAGGCCATGTGTGCTGAAGTACATGGCCTGCTGTGGGCAAAAAAACGGCAGCAAAATGCACTACTTTGAAATGCTGCCGCTGCCCACTTCCCCCTCCAAACTGAATTGTCAAGGGAGGGGCAGCATCAGCTGGAGGGGGCAGTGGAGGCTGCTGGGGTGGGGGGGGGGGCGGCGAGGCTGGGATGTCTGCCAAGAGCGGCAGAAATCATTGGGCCGACCACGATCCAGATTAATGGTAAAAAAACATCTATATGTGAAGTGGCATTTTAGAAAAGATGTTCAAGTGCAATCTGGGACATCCAGGGCAGAATATGCAGAAAAACACCAGGAATATTTATGTTTTGGTCCGATTTTCGAAACATAGTTGCTATGAATAAAATGTGACATTATGAGGGTAATTTTTATAAGGGTCACCTAGTTTGGCACATGTTCCAATGTCCTCATATCACACCTATTTTATAAAGAAGAGTGAGCACAAGCACTTACACTAGCTCTAGACTTGGTGTAAATGTGCACACCTATATTTGTGTTTAAAAAGAAAAAAAAAAGCCCAAGTTAAAAAATATAACTTATGGGCCCGATTTTCGAGGGAATTTATACAGGTAAATGGCCTAGTTATGTAGGCTAAAATCCACCTACAAAGTATTCCCAAATATCACCAATGAATGGCTCAGACAACAGTTGCTTGGCTACAAAAACTCTTTATTTTGTATAGCAAAATAGTTGTAAATGCAGATAGCAAATGTCTGTCTGAGAGATGGTGGGCAATGTTCCTTCTACAAGCAGAGAAGAAAAGCTGCCCCTGATGCGCTATAGTTGCCTTCTTATATGCCTCTCTGTTACAAAGTTCCAGAAAGTTCTGCATATTCTTGCAAGTCTCTTTTCCCGGGACCCTTCCATATTTATCAGTTTTCGCAGCTTGTGTTTCAAGGTGTGCTTATCTGTGCAGTTGACCGTAACCCTCTGCCTCTTCCTGTGTTATTCCATTTCCTGGCACTAATTGCAATCTTCAGGGCTTAGAGTATTTGTGCTCATTATTTCTAGCTTGGCCTGTATTTTTCCTGTCTGGGCCCAAACTCTGCACATTCCTGTCCAGAGTGTGGACATTCAGACTTTCACACAGTGTTCCATGTACTCTATTTCGGAGCCCACATGTTTTTCTTCTGTGCCGTCCATATGTTGCTTGTGTGTATTTCAACAGGCAATGGTGCAGTCATATAAAGCAAACATATAAAGCAGACCTGAGGAAATTATCCCTTCATTCCCCACTTTTTCTTTTTCTCATGGATTCCGAGTAGGGATGCAAAAGGTATCCCACTAAGGGGCATGGACAACAACCATTTGAGACAGAGAGGGGTCATCAAGAGGCAACCGCTGGTACTACTCCATAGATACAATGTAGTTTACAGCAGGCAAGCAAAAAGGGATAATACACAACAGGCAATAACTGCAAAACAAGCTATACTTAAAAGCATTCTTTATTACACTTTTAAGTTCTACCCCTAAACTAGCAAACCATAAAGCAATACCACCCCAAATATTGTCAAGCTGAAGAATATACTTGAAATCATCAGTATTTAATTCAGACAGGCGCTTAATCTTTGCCATAACTTTTAGAACAAACAGTGGATGAACAAAGTTTTGGTAATCTGACAGTGGTCCTTACCAGGCCCACCCAGATTAGCATACCAACAGTCTTTTTGCTAATTCTGAGTTTTCAGACCACACTCTGCTATGTCCTTGGTTATTTCCTTTGTTCCATGAGTCACTTGTTGCATCTGGCACGATCTGTAATCTTTAAGGCTACTGAGTATCTGTATCATTGGTTGGTTGAACTTGTTGTGACCCGTTTGTTTATAGCCAGACATAGCATTTACCCCTTCATTCCTAGGATAGAAAAGCACTACTAGCACAAATCCTAGGCTATGGGCCATGGATCACAACCATTTGAGATAGAGGGGGCTTGTCAAGAGGCAACAGCGCATACTGTTCTCTGGAGACAACATACATAGTCTTAGTTGATTGGACTATCAGCTTTTTACAACAACCTAGTAATATTGAGAATACACAGCAAGCAAGTATCCCAAAAACTGCAATACTTAATAAGGTGATAAAGAACACTTTAAGTCCACCGCCTAGCCCAGCAAACCAGGAAGTGAGACTGCCCCAGATATTATCCAAAGGCAACCCACCCTTAAAATCATATTAATCAGACAAGACAGCTGGGGCCGCTTTTAAATGGCTGACGTGTATCCAAGTGTCAGCATCATTCAGTCAGATGGCAAAAGGGGAAGCAGCGGTGACAATGTGAGGTCCTGAGAAAGTAGGGCAGTCCCAGGATACACAAACACAATTTCTTTTATAAACAGTGGTCCCTATGGGAAAACAAGGTGACAAAGATGAACTGGATACAGACTGTGCAGTCGCTACACGATCAGCAATTTCTTGAAGCGCGATCCGGAGCCCTGCAAGGTAAGAGGAGAGACTATCATGAACCGGAATCAGAAACTGCGGTAGATTAGATGTGCACATGCGCCGGCCAGTGGCCATTTCATGAGGTGTCAGATGCAACCATTTGATTGGGCTGTTGCGCAGCTGAAACAAACACATTGGTAGGGCTTGTAACCAGGTCATGTGACCAGAAGCACAAATCTTTCTAAGTTGGGTTTTCAAAATGCCATTACATTGTTCAACAAGACCATTAGAAGTAAGCTTATACACAGAAACATATTTCCACTGAACAGGAAGATACTGAGCAATTGCAGATACAAGGGCATTGCGGAAGTGAGAACCATTGTCAGAATATATTACTTTAGGAATGCCAAATCTGGGGATTATTTGTGTTTGCAGATCTTCCTCCACTTCTTCGGCAGTGTCTTTATTGCAGGGGAAAGCCTCAACCCATTTAGACGAAGGGCAAACCCAAACCAAAAGGTACCGTTTCTGAGCACATCGATGGATTATGTCAGTGAAATCCACATACCAGGATTCAAAAGGACCACTCAAAACTGGAAGGTGACCTCTGGCTATAGCTTTTCCTCCTGGCTGAGAGTTCAAGATGCACATGGGACATTTAGCCTCTAGTTCCTGAATGCAATTTTTCATGTGCGGGCACCAAAAGGTGTCCTCTAGTATCCCGTACACATGTGCATCACTGGAATGGTAGACATCATGTATGAGACCTGTTAAGCGTTGCAGTGCTACATAACAGATACAGAGTTTCCCAGATGGATGCACCCACATTTTCTTAATTTGAGAACAACCTAGTCTCTCCCAGTTTCCTATCTCATGAGAAACGGCATCCTTTTGATAGTCATGTCGGGCACCAGGTAGGTCTGCGACCGGGTGACTGGTAAGGTCAGGGATGCATTGCTGGTTACTTCTTTAGCCAACTGATCCGCTAAAGCATTGCCTGCTTGAAGGAAAGAGTCCCCCTGTGTGTGCCCAGGAACCCATTCGCAACACAAAAACAGATTGTTGAGTCTACGTTTCTCTAGGCACTCATAAATTTAATATATCTCATCAAAATGTGAGATTGTGCTGGCTGAAGAGGTGATGCAACCTCTTTGTGACCATTTTTGATGGAATACTGTCACTACTCATGCTGCATAATGGGAGTCAGTGAGTTTAGCACTTTGGGCACTGTAAGCACTTGGGAGTTGATATTGCAATACATTCAGAATATCACCAGAGGGGGATATCTGCACTGCACTGAAACCAGAGCATAGCGATGTCTCTGAACCATCAGTAAACCAGATAGCTGAGTTAGAGGGCATTTCATGGAATGACAAAACATTATCCGCAAAGGCAAATGTGGGGACCTTGTCCTCTTCCTCACCAACAGTAACAGAAACTAGATTCTGCAAGTAGCCAAAAGGATGACTTGCAGGGAATGGCTTAATGAGGATGTGGCTTCGCAGAAGAACAGCACAGACCTGATGCACACGATGTGGAGTAAAGTGGAGAATATTACTGCTTAACAATGCCTCCACATCACCGGTGCAATACACTGTAAGGCGCAAAGGATGGAAGGTGTTATAGGTCTTTTGGACTGCTTCACTGATGGCTATTAACCCCTTCTCAATTTCTGGCAGGACCATTTCGGTGACTGAGAAAGTTCCTGACAAGTAAGGCACAATTTTACCATCACCTTGGTAAACCACAGCTGCCCACGTGTGACGTCCGTGAAAGCTTATCAGGAACATTTCTTTTGAGTAGTCAGGGAGGCAGAGACTTGGCGTGTTTGACACATCAGACAGAAGTGACTGAAGTAGAGTCTGATCTTGGCCGGACAAGCTGATAGCAGTGGACCCTTTGATACCCCCTTTCAAATATTTGTGAAAGGGATGTGTGCGTTGACTGTGACCTGGGACCCAATTTTGACAGAAGTTGATCATGCCGAGGAGTGACCGCAATTCCTTGACGGTTGTATGCATCTGTAATTGCAAACAGTGTTGTTTGGTCTTTTCTGTAAGGGACAGCACTCCCTTGCCTACCCATAACCCCAGGAAAGTGACTTCGGTTTGGCATATCTGTGCCTTGTCCATGTTAATCTGATAACCACTCTCCCTGAGGTAACAAACAAGTTTGTCTGTGAGGGTCAAGTTTGTCTCAGCTTCAGCAGTGGAAAGCAATAAATTGTCCACGTATTGCAACAGAGGCGCCTCAGTGGGCAGGTCAGCTCGAAATGATTGTAAGTCTGCCACCAGTTCTTGAGAGAAGATGGAGGGGCTTTCCACGTATCCTTGAGGTAACCTGGTCCATTGATAATGTTGACCCTCATTGGAAAGGCCAGGAACCACCGGATGCAGGTTCCACAACAATCCCAAAGAAAGCATGGAAAAGGTCTAAGACAGTGTGATACTTGTACAAGGTAGTTGTTGTCAGCAATGTGGCAGGGTTTGAGACAACTGGGAACTGGGGTTCAACGACACTATTGAGTGCTTGTAAATCATGAACTATTCGCCACTTCCCATTAGGTGTTGTACGGGGAGTTGCTGATTTCAATGATGCCGTGCTGCAACAGTTCCTGAATCTCCTGGCGAGATCCCTGCAGGGCATCTGGTTGGAGGGGATATTGTGGAATCTTTGATGGTTTGCAATCGGGTTTGATGTGAACAGTAACAGATGAATGTGATTTAACCCATCCATAGGGGCTAAGGAGCAGTGACCGTTCAGGGCCTTTCTCTCCTAGTGGATCATAGGTGAATTTGACCTGTAATCTCACCAATAAGTCCCTTCCCATCAAATTTACTGGACAATGTGGGGCGAACAAAAAAGAATGAGAAATCTGCTGTTCTCCTATTCTCATACAAACAGGCGAAGTCATGTAAGGGGTCTACCATCAAAACCAGTGGTAGTCATTTTTTTTTGCTAAGCTGGCATCCCTGCGGTAAAGCAGTTAACACCGAGGAAGTGGCCCCCGTATCTAGCAACATTTCTGTGGGCTCATCATTAAAGTATACCGTGATCATGGGTTCCTGATATGTGAGCCTTGCCTGTAAAAGATAAATTCCCAGTCATTGTTATGGTGGGGGTCCAGAACCTCGGGGAGAGGTCCACATGGGGAAACATCTCCGGTCCTGGGAACCTCCATCACGATGGGGAAGTTGACAGGTTTGCTGGAAATGACCATGTTCTCCACAATTCCAGCATTGTGGCATAGGTTCATGGTTAGTGTTATATCTAGCAGCATAGGGGCCTGGAGGTCCCCGTTTATTTTGGAACTTCTGTGGACGGGAGAAACGACCATATCCTCCATTATTATAACAAGTTAGGTAGGGATCTCGATCTCGTGGGTCCAGGACATCATCCTCATAGGGATCGGGGTATTCAAGATCATCTATTTTATTCTGTTACATAGAAACATGATGACAGAAAAAGACCACAAGGCCCATCTAGTCTGTCCTTCCATAACAACAACTACAACAGTCCACTTTTTACCTTTAGAGATCCTCTGTGTTGGTCCCATGCTTTTTGAATTCAGTTACTGTCCTCATCTCTACCACCTCCACTGGGAGACTATTCCACGGATCCACTACTCTTTCCGTAAAGAAATATTTCCGCATATCACTCCTGAATCTATCTCCCTTCACCCTATAGAAACATAGAAGCATGATGACTGTTGCTCCTTAATCTTTTGTTTAAGTCGTTTAATGAGTTCCTCATCATTGCTCTTATTGTCTTGGGCTTGTGACTTGGTGGAAGTCTGTGACTCCTTAGTTTCTTGCAAACCTTTAAGTTGCAGGCTCAAGAGACGGGCCTGGGCTTGCTTTAAATCTTTTTCAAGCTTTAGGGTATCTTCTTCTAATGAAAAGATATAATGGAAGATATGGGCCTCCTGTTTGGGCCATGGTTCGGTCCGAAGACCCACCACAGCCTTGAGTTTTAACAGGAACCGTGGAGGGTAGGGTATTACATAGGGTTTGGAAGAACATGGGTGCCATACCAGGATCATCATACGGTATCCCAGTCTGAGCTTCCCAGAGGTCTTGAAATTTTGCCAAGTAGGCGCTAATGTCCTCCCAAGGCTGAAATCTCATGATTGTGAGAGGAGTCAAATCCCGTTGGGTAGGGTACATTTCTCGCATTGCTTGCCATATGGCGGGCCGGTAATCATTAAAGGTGGCACTGTCAAAAGTGTTGACATTCACAGTGACTTGATCCAGGCCGGCAGCAACAAAGATTTGGTTAGTGGCGTTATTGCCAAGAATCTTAGCCAGGAGTACTTTTACATCTCCCAATGCTAGACTGTATCCTGCAGTTACTCGTTCAAATTTCTGAATCCAGGCATCTCCACCTCGGCTGAGGGGAGGCAGACTGGAGGCGATATTAGCCATATCAGTAAAGTTCTATGGGATATATTTTTACCCATGGGTAGTGTGAATTACTGGAAACATTAATGTTTATCCAGTCTCCTGATTTTCATATTTCTCCCAAACCCTAAGTCCCTCATCGATATAGGTAAGGTCCCAGGCAGGGTCTCCTGCTCCACCACGAATACACAAACAGGCGGTATTCAGGTGGACAGTTTCCAATGAGCAGTTAGGTGGCCATTGTAACATCTGAGGCTGGTTTTCCTTCATCCATACATACATATTGGAGGACCACAGATAAACGTAATACCCATTTCCTCCCTCTTTATCGGCAATATAGCCCAGAATATTAGTATTTTTCTGCTGGGCCACCAGTGTCTTCTGGTCAACTCCACACATGTTCAAACTATCTTCCTTATCGATAACAGTTAACCTGGACCTGCCAGCACTAGCAGTATAGGAGCGGGTCTCCATGTGACCCTTAGACAGTTGTGCTTTCCATGTTAAGTTATCCTCAGGGACTTTTGATTCCTCTTCCTCAACTAAAGAGTCTGGAGGATCCATGTGTGTCTGCTGAAGCTCTGCTAATTTAAGTTCAAAACTTGCTTCCCATTTACCAAAAGTCTCCCTTTCATTATCTAGTTGTCTTTGCTCTTCTTTCAAACGAGCTTGTAGCTCTGCAAGAGCTTTTTGTGCAGCAGAGTATTCACTTACATCAGACGGGGGAGCTGCTGTAGGCTTAAGACTGATTACTCCCCCTACCTCCGCCCACATCGTATCTGTGGTCTCATCAATTTCGCCATCACGAGCAGCGTGAGGTATGTTTTCACGTTTGGGTTTTAGTACAGGATCAGAGTAGCCGATAGCAGCCATAGTTTTACTCTCTGATGCCCAATAAGGTGGTGGAGGGGCAGGTGCTGAAGGTGATGGATCAGGACCCGCTTGCATCCACAGAGAGACATGCCTCAGGTGCTCTAATTGGGCTTTACCACACTTATGAAATAAAATATGATCCATAATTTTCGTTAAAATGAGCAGATCGAATGATCCTCCCGCTGGCCAGGTGAGAGTAGGATCCTTTTTTGCCCATTTCTCCCATTTTTTAGAACAATCTTTTATTGAGGATTCCAACAGAGGGTTTTGGTTAATGAGGCAATCTATGGGGTTAGGACTGGGCTCAGCTCCTTTCTTATTATCTACCCCCTCATTGGATTTTTTTCTTAAACATTCTTCTTAACTGTCCCTCTTCCTATAATCTGTAAACCTGGTGTTTTCACTGTTTGGGGATACTTTAATTACAGGGATGATCCTGTTAATAATTTCACCTTTTACCGATGTAAAATCGAACCTCTTTATCTACAGAGGGGCTGGTAACTTCGCTTTTTACAAAACCTCTTTATCTACAGAGGGACGAAGGTACAAAATCCAGGACTCATACAGACATGCTGTCCTTACACTTCATCTACAGCTATCCCACTTGCGGGAATACAGAACCGCGGATCGGGACTCCACACTCGCTTTGTATGCAATTGTATGTCTCATGCATAAACAGTCAATCCTGGAGATATGAAAACCTAATGTCTGGACAAAACTTCCTTTCCCTAATATTACAACTAGGTACAAAAAACACTCTAATATTTTCTACATAACAGAACATTAATTACATAAAATACATATGCATATGTGTGAATTCTCTACTCACCCACTAGTTGAACCGGGTAAGTCTTCTGTCCTTGATGGGCAGACAGGAAACACAATACTCACCACTGGAGTCTTCCTAGGGTATCCAAATCTCTCGTTCCTCATAGAACGGTATCCTTTTCTCTTGTCCTCACTAGGATGGTATCCTCATCTCCTGGACCAGCAGGAGGTATCTCTCGTCCCCTTTTTGGAACGGTATCCTCATCCCCTGTTTTCCTAATGTAACAAAAGGTATCCTTACTCTCAGACAAAAAAACGCAGTCAGAGGAAACGCTAGGCAATTTAGAAAATTTAGGAGTTTAAAACTCAGGATCCCGGGTTTCGTCACAAATTGTAGGCTAAAATCCACCTACAAAGTATTCCCAAATATCACCAATGAATGGTTCGGACAACAGTTGCTTGGCTACAAAAACTCTTTATTTGGCATAGCAAAATAATTGTAAATTCAGATAGCAAATGTCTGTCTGAGAGATGGCGGGCAGCGTTCCTTCTACAAGCAGAGAAGAAAAGCTGCCCCTGATGCTCTATAGTTGCCTTCTTATATACCTCTCTGTTACAAAGTTCCAGAAAGTTCTGCATATTCTTGCAAGTCTCTTTCCCCGGGACCCTCCCATGTTTATCAGTTTTTGCAGCTTGTGTTTCAAGGTCTGCTTATCTGTGCAGTTGACCGTAACCCTCTGCCTCTTCCTGTGTTATTCCATTTCCTGGCACTAATTGCAATCTTTAGGGCTCAGAGTATTTGTGCTCATTACACAGGTCTGCAAAAATTTTTTTTTCAAGAGCTGCTTTGGTTATTCCACGTAATCTTTGTTTTTTGGTGTGCTGAATCCGAAAATGACCTCCATTTTGTCATAGGACATCACGTTTCCTGACAATTTAGGTAACTATGTTAAATAAGGCAATACCTCAAAATAAATGGAAATAGACTTATAAAATTAAAGTTTTGTTACAATATTTTCATGAAAATCATTTTTTGAACCGAAATGAGCTCACCTACACAAACTAAACTCAATTCTTCTTCCTTGTGAGGCTCCTCTTGGTGCATTTATGCTTGTGAGTAGCATCTGGAATGTCTCTCTGAAGGATCCAACAGTAGTCTGCCATCATTGTAATGCTCCATTTTCCCTGGTATCTCCTTTCCATCTCTTTAATGTCTTGGTGGAATCGTTCACCTTGTTCCTCACTCACAGCTCCCAAATTTTCAGGAAAGTAGTCAAGGTGGAACTGGAGGAAATGCACTTTCAAACTCATCAGGCAACCTAAAGCTTGAAATGCTTTCAGCATTCGTCCGACGATCTTTTTGTAGTGAGGATCTTTGTTATTGCCTAAAAATTTCTGTACGACTTCTTTAAATGCAGTCCACCCTTCTTTTTGAGGATCCGTCATGGTATTGACAAACTCTTGATCAACTATAAGCCTTCTAATGTCTGGTCCAACGAACACACCTTCCTTCTATTTTGCCTCCGACAGGCCTGGAAACTTGGTGACCAAGTATTTGAAGCATTCTACATCTCTTGGAAGTGATTTTACGAATTGCTTCATCAATCCCAATTTTATGTGGAGAGGTGGTAGAAGAACTTTATGGGAAGGTACCAAAGTTTCTTGGAGGACATTTTTTTCACCGACTGTTAGCACCCTCGGCTGCCAACTCTTCTTGGTCCAGTGATTTTGTCGGTCTCGACTGTCCCATAGACACAGAAAACAAGGATATTTGGTATACCCAGCTTGTTGCCCGAGCAGCATGCACAAGACCTTCAAATTCCCACACACTTGCCAACCATGGTCTTCATATTTAAGTTTACGAAGAACCAATTCCAAGTTCTCGTAGGTTTCCTTCAAGTATACGGAATGACCTACAGGTATGGAAGCGTAAAAACCGTTGTGGAGTAAAACTGCTTTGAGACTTCTTTTTGAAGAATCTATAAAAAGATGCCATTGCTCTGAATCATATTGGATTTTAAATTGACCCATCAGACCTTCGACATCGATGCAATAAACCAACTTGTCTTCCTGGGCGAAGTAAGGAATGAACTCCTTTTCATGATGTCTGAACCATGAAGATGACACTCCTGGCAACAATAAATTCCTGCTTTTCAGCCTTGATCCGAGTAACTCAGAGGCACCTTTGGGAAGATTCAAGTCTCTTACCAAATCATTCATCTCCTCCTGAGAAAACAATTTTGGTCTTGTATCATCTTCAAAGTCAGAACTTGATTCGTCATCTGGTTCAGGTATGACTTCACCTTCATCGGAGCTAGGTATCCCTTCCAAGGTAGCAGGGGGCTTAGGTACTGGTATATCTGTGCCATGGCGGATGGGATGAATTGCCGAGTGAAGATTGGGGTATGAAATGGAATGCTTCCATTTGGAATTAAACCCTTTCACATCGCATGAACAAAAGTAACAGTCGTCACTATGGTTCTTTTGCTCTCACCATACCATAGGAATCCCATAACGGAAAGATTTTTTCTTACCCTTGAACCAGTTTCGGAGGTCCTCAACATACCGTTTGCACACTTTATGAGGCGCCCAGACTTTTATCTTGATCTCCAATTTTTAGTCCAAAGTATGCAAAGTATACTTTTTTCACAAAGTCTGTAATATTCTGCTGTTGCTTCAACACTGTATATTCACCACAGATGAAACAGAAACTGTCTGGCGAATTAATACACTTTCGTGGAGCCATAATATAATGGTTGAAGAATAACGAGCTAACATGAATTGCAATGAAAAAGTGTGAACAGCCTAGAACCAAGAACCTGATGATGATTCGTGCACAAGTGTGGCATGCAGGAGAGAGCAGCTCTGTGTCTGTACACGAGATGTCACAGTGCTGGCCATGCCCCCCTGCACTGACCGGAGCTGCTGCTATCTGCCCTTTGTCTCCCTCCCACTGGATTCTTCAGGAAAGATTAACCCCCCTTCTACCATTAGAAGCACGGACTTAAAACTTGCTTAGCTTATGTATATATTGCTGACCATCAGATTTACAGTGCTATATTTTTTTTTACGTAACTCGGACAACCCCTTTAATGTTTTTTTGGCATTTTATATCTTAAATGCACTTATGTGAATTAATTAATAGTAATTTGAATTAATTAATAGTAATTTCAGAACATTGGAATAACCGGCACCATCTTAAAATGGTTCCACTCATACCTAACAGACAGACAGTTCCAGGTCAAGATCGGATCCAACATCTGACGACCCGCAAAAATCAAGCAAGGGGTGCCACAAGGATCCGCGCTATCCTCACTGCTATTCAACCTCTACATCCAACCAATCTGCAAAATCATGAAAGCACACGAAATAAACTACAAAATCTACGCAGACGACATCACGATATACACCCCAATCAGCCTCGACAGCCCCGACTACACCAAAATAACAGACTGTCTCAACAGCATGTCCAAATGGCTCCTGCACAACAACCTAGCCATAAACTACAACAAAACTATGTGGTCTTGTAGCACAGCGATCTCACACTGACGCAAAGTTATAATCCTATGCTCTAACACTCTAATTTTTACTAACGGTTGAGATCCAGAATATGGGGTTTGCTTTACACAGGTCTCAGACTACACCATGGCATTAGTTTCAGGGTATTTACAGATCCCCCATAATATGCCTGTTAGCATCAATGACCCGACTTATTGCAAATAGTGAAACGCGGGGGCGCTTCGATAGCAGCGTTGGGACTTTGAGACTAAGCAAACCAGTCAAGCACCTCTACAGAGCATGTCAACGATATGAGCTAAGTTGTAATTATGTAGAGGATTAAATGTTCTGCTTGCTGACACATGAAAGGGGTAAAATTTTGCAATAAGTCGGGTCATTGATGCTAACAGGCATATTACGGGGGATCTGTAAATACCCTGAAACTAATGCCATGGTGTAGTCTGAGACCCGTGTAAAGCAAACCCCATATTCTGGATCTCAACCGTTGATAAACTACAACAAGACAGAAGCACTCATCATCACACGAAACACCGACTTCAGCCCCCCACCCTTCATCAACATCAACAACACAGCAATACCACTGAAAAATGAAGTGAAAATTTTATTTATTTATTTATTTATCTTATATACCGCGCTCTTCAACATCAGTGCGGTTTACATGGAACATTTATGTTTTACGGTGGGTTAACCGTAAAAATACAGATAACAGGTAGCTCAACTTGGATAGTCAAAATTAACTATTTACACATATTTAAACACAGTAGTATTTACATATTATACATCATTTGAGAGAAAATAACATTGACATGGAGCTTATTTGTGGGAAGGTTGGGATGGTGCATCTTCATTTGGGTAACATTCGCAGAAAAGGTGGTGAAATACCTCAGAATAACACTCGACAGAGAACTGAACCTACAATCACACATCAGAAAAACCACCAAGAACGCATACTACAAGATGAGAATAATCAGACGCCTCAAGCCACTACTCACACAAGACCACTTCCGCACAGTCTGCCAAGCACTAATAACTCCCATCCTTGACTTCTGCAACCCGATCTACAACGGCATGCCAAAACAATCACTCAGACCACTACAGATGGCTCAAAACACAGCAGCCAGAATAATCACCGGTTCATCAAAGCAGAACCACATCACCCCCATCCTGACCTCCACTGGCTCCCAATCAGCTACCGCATCAAATACAAAATGATACTAAACATATTCAGAATCAAACACAATAACTCTGCCCTCAGCCTCCAACCCATCATACTTCCTGATGCCAGCACTAGACCTAGAAGAAAGACCACAGCAGACACACTCAACACTCCAAGCAACTACACAAAAGCATGCAAATCCACCACACAAAGAGCACTATCAATGGCGGCTCCAGCAATATGGAACACACTCCCAGATGAGCTACGGTCAACTGAAGATCCAAAGGACTTCCGAAAACACCTAAAGACATTGCTCTTCACTGAGCACTATGGCCCAAGCAGATAGCCAGTCTCTACAGACCAGGACCAAGCCCATAACGGAACATCAGACTCGGTCTCAAGATCAACCACAGTACGCTGCAGAGACAGCAAAACCCATGTATATAACTGTAAAAATCTCATGTTGTAAATAGCTCACGTATATATGGATATGTATATAACTATAAAAACCCATATGTGTGTGTGTGTGTATGTGTGTATATGTATATATATATATATATATATATGCGCATATATAGATATATGTATATAACTGTAAAAACCCATGTTGTAAATAGTTCACGCTAATCAGCCCACCCACACACATACACCTCAATGTACATAAACACACCAACACAAACACCAATGACACTGATTGTTTGCTGTGTACACCGCCTTGATTAAAGGATAAGGCGAGATAAAAATACCCTTTAAATAAATAAATAAAATAAATAAATTAGGTATGTGAGGTCATTTGAAATGACATATCCTATATTACTTAATGCTGTTTTCAAGTGAAAATGAAAGTAAAAATGATGAAATTGCACCACTTCCCGTCAATCATTACTAGAACAATCACTCATATATATGTATGATTGAGCCATAGTGCATGCTATTGAATGATAGAATGCGCATATGCTCAAATAGTGTGCACTATTGCTCAATAGTGCACCCTATCATTCAATAGTGTGCACTATTGTTCAGTAGAGCACACTATTCAGCAACAGCAGATGCTATTAACACAGTACAAGGTTCTACATTAGGAACCACCACTCAGGAAAAAGATTTAGACATCATTGTGGCTAATACATTGAAACCCTCCATGCAGCGGCAGACAAGAAAGCAAATAGAATGCTAGGAATCGTAAGGAAAGGAATGGATAATAAAACGAAATATATTATAATGTCTCTGTATCAGTCCATGATGTGACTGCAAATATTGTGTGCACCTGCTTCCCAGCTTGTTGATGCAATTTTGGTTACCATATCTTAAATATAATATAGCAGAATTAGAAAAGGTACAGGGAAAACCACCAAAATGGTAAAGGGAATGGAAGAATACCCCTATGAGGAGAGGCTTAAAAGATTAGGGCTCTTCAACCTGGAAAAGAGACGACTGAGGGGAGATATGATAGAGGTCTATAAATTAATGAATGGAGTGGAACGGGTAAACGCAGATTGGTTGTTTATGCCATCAAAAGTAGAAAGACTAGAGAACACGCAATGAAGCTACAATGCAACCAATTTAAGGCTAAGAAGAGAAAATATTTTTTCACTCAATGTGTAATCAAACTCTGGAACTCATTACCAACGGATGCAGTAAAAACTGTTATTATAGCTGGGTTTAAAAAAGGTTGGACAAGTTCCTGGAGGAAAGGTCCATAAACCATTGTTAAAGAGGACCTGAGAAATCCACTGCTACCCTGGCACAAGCATTGTGGAACCTGTGTACCTTTTTTGGGAATCTGCCAGGTACTTGTGACCTGGATTGGCCACTGTTAGAAACAGGATACTGGGCTTGATGGACCTTGGTCTCACCCAGTATGGTATTTCTTATGTAACAGTTCCCTAAAACAAAACAAAAAGTCCTGCAAACATGGGGAAACTAAATAGATGGAAAATGTTTGGCCTGCATACTCCTATTACTGATACCAAAGTCTGGTGTACCTTTCAATTATCAGAGAGCTCGCTATAATCTTCAAGGTTACACCAGTAAGTGAGTCCAGTAATATACATGCAGGGACATATAGAATTGTTCCTAGGCCCTCTGAGAGCAACCAGCAATAGTGAAACATTTGTGAAGATTAAGTGGGAAGTGCAAAGAGATGCCCCTTTTGCCCTTGGAGTAGGAGTATCCTCCTCCTGCCTATGAAGTTAGATTCATGAGAAAAATATTTGTAAATACAGAACTTGGGTTTAACTGTAATGAATTGATTCACATGATGCAGATGAATAACAGTATTTTTAAGGTAGTGATGGATGTCACTGAAGTGGTATCTGTGGACTCACTAGCTAGCTATCCACATAGCATTTTGGACAGTGTTTTTTTGCTGTCCTAAGTTATGTGAATAGTTATACAAGAGCTTGGCACAAATCTTCCTATTGTCTGTATCCAAAGAGTTACTCATTCTCCCTAAGACCACTTCAAATAGTGTTCTGCACTTTCATCCATGGGCCTTTATTCCCTTGCAGGTAGTCTGCAGCAATACATTCTGGTCCGAGATTGAGCGGGTCAGGAGTGCAGGTTTCAATAACCATACTAATAAGGGCTCTTCCAAGACGTGGCCTGTAACTCTTTGTGAGCTATAGCTAGTTTCATCTTAAGATCTCTATTTATCTCCCATTGCCCTCCTTAACTGGGATCTTCACAGTAGGATACTTGCAGAGGTACAGCAAGCATTGCATTTCTGCTTCTTATCTCATCTCTGTCTAGAATTGAATTCAAAAGCAAAGGTGGATTTGAGATCTTTGTCCTCTACACTTCTGATTAACCAAATTCCCTCTGCACTCCAACTGGCTCATAAAGTCCATGTGATCTGGCATATAGGACAGTCCAATGGGGAAATGATAGTCTGAGGCACCTATGCAGAGAAGGACTGCATGTGTCCAGAAGTCGTGGTTGTACTATTTGCACAATATCCATTCAGGTCAATCATTAAACAATGGTGGTTAGTGAGTTTTTTTTTTTTTTATGTTGGCCTCCATGGGTAAAAATCTGTATATTCGAGGTGTGACAAAAAAGAAACAAGACTGGCAGCCACATCCATGACTCAATGTCAGTTGGCTAACCACTTATTTCATTTTTGTGCAACATCTTGCCACTATTATGCTATGTTTTTCTTTTTCAGGTTTTTTTGTAGCACATTGCTCCATCGCTTTGTCACACAACTGGAGGTGGCAGAAATATGGAGCAAAGAATCAACTTGAAATTTCTGGTTAAGTTGGAGAAGGGCCTAACTAAGTGTCTCCAACTTCTCCAAAGGGCTTATGGAGAAGATGCAATGTCAAGGCCATGAGTATTCAAGTGGCACAAATGCTTCAAGACTGGCCGTGCGGAGGTGGAGGATGACCGCTAGTCAGGACGGCCTTCCACAAAAAAGACTGCTGAGAACATTGACAGAATGAACCAGCTAGTGTGGAGTGATCGCAGATTGATGGTGCGGATGATAGCTGATGAGCTCAGCCTGAACAAGGAGTCGGTGCGAACCATCTTGGTGCAGGAGCTGGGGATGCGGAAGGTATGTGCCAAGATGGTGCCCAAGCTTTTATCGGATGACCAGACGGAGCATCGGGTCAATGTTTGTCGAGACTTGCTAGAGAAAATCGGAGAAGATCCAGAGTTCGTTGGCAGAGTCATCAAAGGAGACGAGACTTGAGTCTTCCAATATGACCCTGAAAGCAATAGACAGAGCCTGCAGTGGAAGACTTGACTGTCACCCAGACCCAAGAAGGCACGTATGTCCAAATCGAAGATCAAGGTTATGCTGATCGCATTTTTCGACCAGAAGGGAGTGGTCCATCATGAGTTTGTGCCTGAGGGTCAGACAGTCAACCAGCACTTCTACCAGCAGGTCCTCAATTGCCTCCATGACCAGGTTCGGTGCAGTAGGCAAGCTCTGTGGAGAGGCAAGTCGTGGCTACTCCAGACACCGCCATCATGACAACGCGCCCACCACGACAATGCACCCTCACACACCGTGCTCAGTGTGAGGCAGTTCTTGGCCAACAAACATATCACAGCTCTTGACCACCCTGCTTATTCCCCAGCTCGCCTACCATAAGAACATAAGATATGCCATACTGGGTCAGACCAAGGTCCATCAAGCCCAGTATCCTGTTTCCAACAGTGGCCAATCTAGGTCATACGTACCTAGCAGTTTCCCCAAAAGACACACAGGTTCCGCAATGTTTGTACTGGGTCAAGCATTGATATCCTGGGTCCCTTCTTAATAATGGTTTATGGACCTTTCCTCCAGGAACTTGTCCAAACCTTTTTTAAACCCAGCCACACTAACAGCCTTTACTACATCCTCCAGTAACAAATTCCAGAGTTTGATTACACGTTGAGTGAAAAAATATTTTCTTTTATTAGTCTTAAATAGTTTACTCTGTATCTTCATTGTATGTCCCCTAGTCTTTCTATATTCTGATAACGTAAACAATCGATCTACGTTTACCCGTTCCACTCCGTTCATTAATTTATAGACTTCTATAGACTTCTATCATGCGAATTCTGGATCTTCTTCAGGCTGAAGACTGTGCTCAAAGGAACTCATTTTGCCTCTGTAGAAGAGATCAAGGCCACTGTGATGAGGTTGCTGAGGGACCTCAAGGAGGAGGACTTTACCGAGTGCTTCTGTACGTTGCAGAAGAGAATACAGAAGTGCATTAACTCTGGGGGGGGGGGGGGATTACTTTGAAGGGGACAAAGCGTAATTTCTATGTAGATTGTCCCATAAATGTTTTATTACAAAGTCTCGTTTCTTTTTTGTCACATCTCGTACAGCACAGTATCCTGATGGTGACCAGTGCTGAATATCCAGATTCAGTGCTGGTCTTCAGGCACTATCCAGATAGCAAAGATTTTCAGACCACTGTCTAGATAGCTATCCACATAGCACTTGGGACAAATTTGTTTGTTTGTTTGTTTGTTTGTTTGTTTTTTTTTGGGGGGGGGGGTTCTGTCCTACGTTTTATGTGGATATTCATCCAGATAGCTGCTATCTGGATAAATTCATGTGCCATCCCAATTGTGCCCCTAGACCACCCTGGCACAATACAGATAGTTCCGATGCTGTCCATGGTGATATTGTGCTGCTCAATATGATGGTCAGCGGTGCTTATGCAGTTAGCGGGTGCTGTTAACTGTATAAGCCCCACTAATCAGGCCCATTGTCTTTTATTAAAGAGTCCTCAGTTCTTTCTGTTTTCTTAGTTTGTTCTTCTACAGATGTCAGCTACTTAGTATTTTCCTCCCTTCTAGATTGACATTCAAAGATCTTGGTCATTAAACTCTGTAGTTGGGCTGATAAATCATGCATTTGTGCTAGAAAGTATTTCTCCAAGTCAGCTAATGAATCCTACAAATTGTCTAACAGTACTGTTTAAGACTGAGTTAACATCATAGTTAGTAAATGGAGCCCTTAGCCTGTGGCCTACTTCTTCTGAACAGGTAGCAAAACTTAACCTCGGTCCTTGGACTTCATTCAACAGTAAATGAAGAAGCACACAGACACAGAGAGTTTTTTATATAAAACAGTACAACTTAAGCTTCAGTGAGGAATTCACAGGTGTGCACACTTGTACAGGTTCCCATGACCCCCCCCCCCCCAATAGAGACTATTGCACTTCCTTTTATTAAGGAAAAACTGTTACATGGTACAGACTCAGCTCTATGTCAAGCTTTGTTTATCTACTTGTTATAGGCAGAGCACAGACATTTCTCAGCTCCAACATTCTAAAAACAAAGCATTGTCTCGTTCTCACAAACAATGTCATCCCAAAGTACAGCCTTGGCTTTTATAACACATCACTCTCCAGGCTGCTGGGCTTCAGCAACATTCCAAGCCATTCTCTATATGAAGCCTTTCAGAGGGCCCTGGTACCCCACTTCAAGTTACTTTCAACAGTTAGAACCAGGGAAATAGCAGAAATCACCTCTGAAAAAGCAATACTGTCTGTCCATTCTTTATAATTTGCTAGTACTAACTATAACCTTCAGTCTTGCTCTTCTTGTTTCAAAACATTGTGACACTTCTGTTTCACGGCAACTTATGAACAACAATATATACTGATAACAATGCTGCAACAACATAACCTGTACAAAAACAATGAGCCTATATTCAGTGAGGTTTATGTGGTTAACAGCACCTACTAACTGCATAAGTCCTGCTGACTGTGATATTCACCGGCACAATCCAGACAGTGCCACCGGATATTACCACAGACTGCCTCGACACTATCCGGATTGTGTCGGTAAAGGTCTAGGGATGGAGTTGATATGGAGCAGGAATTTATCTGGATAGCAGTGATTTTCAGAACCACTATCCAAATAACTCAGGACAGCAAAAAAGCTGTCCTAGCTGCTATCCGGATAACTATCCAGATAGTGGGCGTAAAATTGCCACTATCCGAATTGTCATGCAGCTAGCGCTGAATCCAGATATTTAATACTGATCACTATCCAGATACCTGTGCTAAATATCTGGATATTTTTATCTGCAGAGTCAAGATTAAAATAAAAATATGTTGACAACCATGGGCTTGAATATTAGCCTGAAGGTAATATACTTTCCCTACTACCTCCTTAAAGAGACATGTGCCATGCCTCGTTCTCATTTCCATGTACTGCTTACATATGGGTTACCCACTCTTCAAGCACTACTATCTTCGGGCCCGATATTCAGTTGGATGGTGCTATGTGCTGCGTCGGCACATAGCCCACCCGCCATCCGTCTAATCTGGATTTTCAATACCTTGGGACATATGCAGCTCCAGCACTGAAAATCAGTTTTTTGCCACACAACCCAGACGCCACAGGAGCTAGCCAGATAGCACAGATTTTCGATGCTACACAGTTTAAAGATAGGCATGGGAAACCCTCGCCTATCTTTAAGGTGCAAGAATGCTAACTGGGCAGAATCGAAAATCGCTGCAACCCACTTATTTATTTAATTTATTTTTATTTAACATCTTTTATATACCGCACTATTTATAATCAGCGCGGTTTACATAGAACAATAAAACATCAGATAAGATACATATTATCTGTTTTTTTTTTACATAGAACAGGAACAAAAACTTGGGTAACCGGGGTAATTATTTACAATGAATAATAGTCATTGACTATTTACATATGAACGGAATATTGTATGAAAAGAACCTTGTTAGTATGAGAGAGGGGTATGAAGTGTTACTGGGTTAGAAGAGGTTGCGTGTTAAGAACGGGATTGGTGCTATTTGAGTGAGCTTGTGTTATTGTGTTCTCTGGGAAATATTTGATGAAAAGGTGATGCTTCAAGGCCTTTTTAAACTGGGAGAGATCAGCGATGGCCCTAATGTGTGGTGGGAGGGTGTTCCACAGTTTTGGAGCGCAGAAACTGAAGGATCGGTTTACAGTTGCGGAAATGTATCTTAAGGACTCTTTTGGAACTTTTAGCATGTTTAATTCCGTGGTTCTTCTAAGCCTGTTGGAAGGGATTGGTTGGATCAACTCTGATAGTGAAGAGGGAGCAAGTCCTTTGTGAGCTTTGAAGGCTAGTAGCAGGGTCTTGAAGGTGATTCTCGCTTGGATAGGGAGCCAGTGTAATTGTTTCAGGAGAGGTGTTACATGTTCTCTTTTTGGTACCCCGAAAAGCACTCTTGCTGCGCTGTTTAATGCTAGTTGAAGCAGGTTAAGGGTAGATTGGGGGAGCCCCTGTAGTATACAGTTTGCGAAGTCAAAGTGTGGGATAATTAGAGCCTGGAAGACCGTACGGAAATCATCTGGATCAATCAGTTGGCGGAGGTGTCTGAGGGAGCGAATCTTGAAATAAATTGCCCTTACAGTGTTGGCTATGTGGGTCTTCATATCTAGATTCTGATCCAGGGTAACTCCAAGGTATCGGATGTGGGATTTTACTTGCAGCTTGGCATCTTGAACTTCAAGGAATGTGGGTGGTGTGAACTTAGAGTTCCTTGAGATAAAAAGAACCTCTGTTTTTTTGTTCTGGATTCTGAGATTTTGAGTCAGTAGCCAATCTGAGATGGCGTTAAAACAGTTGGTTATGGGGGTGAGGTTCATCTTGCAGAACGGCATATATAGTAACACGTCATCAGCATAGATCATATAGTTGACATTGAAGGACCTGATAATGTTGCATAAGGGTTGCATGTAGATGTTGAATAATAATGATGACAAAGAGGAACCTTGCGGGACTCCTTGTCCTTGGTGAAATGGATCTGATGTTTCACCATTTGAGCGAACCTGCTGCCATCTCTCTGAGAGGTATGAGTTGCACCATTCGAGAGCATTTCCACAAAGGCCCTTCTCTCTTAGGCGGATAATAAGAAGATCATGACAGACCGAGTCAAAGGCAGCCGCAATATCTAAAAAGATGAGAACAAAGCCTTGTTTGATGTTGTCGATACCAGAGTTTAGGCTGTTGAGAAGTGAGATGAGGAGCGTTTCGACCCCGTGGGATTCCCTGAATCCATGTTGACAGGTATCCAAAGGCGCTTCAGTGTCGATATGGTCTTGCAGTTGTCTGTAGGCTATTTTTTCGATTATTTTAGCAAGAGTGGGTATGCTGGAGATGGGTCGGTAAGAGTCTGTTTTTTGTGGATCTAACTTGAGGTTTTTTGTAGAGGTCTGATGGAAGTCTGTTTGAGGGCAGCAGGGAATGAGCCGGTGTCAAATGATAGGCTTATGATCTTGGATATTATTGGAGCAAGCTCTTTGCGAAGGTCCTTTATCCAAAAGGCTGGACACGGATCAGTGTGTGCTGTGGATAAGTTGAGAGATGAGATTATATCTTCAATTAGCTTCAAAGAAGGGGTGGAGAATGAAGCTAAAGGAGCTGGGAGCCCATGAATATTCGGGATAGGGGTTATTGTAATTTTATTTGTACAGCACATCTTAGATTGTATGTAAAGGGCATATTCTTGTGGGTTGATTTCACACTGGTGTTCCTGTGAAGGTTCCTTGGCTAATTTCTTGACAAGGGTAAATAGATCGTGAGGTTTGTTTATAGCACGTTTAAGGGTGTCTGTATGATATAGTCTCATTTTTTCTGAGATGGCTTTACGGTGGGCGTCAAGATGTTGCATGTATGCGGTCTGATTGGTATTGGTGCGTGAACTCCTCCATTTCTTCTCGAGCTTTCGCAAAAGTTTTAGTACCTTAGTACCTTAGTACTTAGTACCATTCCCTGCCTTCTTCACCAGTAAATAGAGCCTTAGCCCACACCTGGTCCACTTTCCATTCCATTACATCTGCAGAAGTACTGTTAACCTTATCCAAGTCTAGAAAGACCACTTGTCTATTCCCTCAGATTGGTTAGTGGAACCCTCCTTACAGTTAGTTCCTTTCATTACAATTGTTCTTAATTCTAGCTTATCCTCAGGCTGCTTTCCTTCACTGTGGAAGTCTGCTATCGTTCATTCCCTTTTGAAACAGCCTTCACTTGACCCCTCTGTCTTATCTCACTGGAGACCGGTATCTAACCTCCCCTTTCTAGCTAAATTGCTGGAACGTTTTGTCTTTCTTCAATTGTCATCCCATGCAGAAGCCACCAATGCCCTCCATCCGCGTCAAGCAGGATTCAGGGCCGGGCATAGCACAGAAACAATTCTCCTGGGTCTTTTGAACGAGATTCATGTTGCGCACGACCGCGGAGATATTACCCTTCTGGTCTCATTAGATCTGTCAACAGCGTTTGACCTGATTGATCATCGGACTCTTCTCTCCTGTCTCTTTGATATTGGGCTGCGGGGCACGGTATTGCGCTGGTTTTGTTCTTTTCTCACAGCTCGTTCCTATGTTGTTAGTTCTAATTCTCAATCCTCTTCACCTGTTTCCTTATCATGTGGGGTACCCCAGGGTTCCGTTCTCTCTCCTCTGCTTTTTAATATCTTCCTTGCCCCTTTACTGCTCCTGATTCAGCAATATCCAGTCTCAGTTTACATTTATGCCGATGATATCATTCTCCTATTCCATACCTCCACGGTTAATATTGACATTACCCAGTTTAATACTTGTCTCCCCGATGTTGCTACCTGGCTATCTGCTAACATTTTTTACATCTAAACCCATAGAAATCCACAGCCATGTGGGTCTCCTTGAGTACACCCTGTCCAACAGTTATGCCTCAAATAAATTCAGTTTCTATTCCTCTAACCTCTTCTTTTTGTTACTTAGGTGTTACTCTGGATTCCTCGCTATCTCTTCATGAACATGTTTCAAATCTGTCCCGGTGTTCTTTCTTTGTATAGCGGCAGCTTAGATCAGTCTGCTCTGTTTTGTCTTCTGACTCCTTTATTACCCTCCTACTGTCTCTGGTCATGTCCAGACTGGATTACTGTAATGTAGTTTTTGCTAACTTGCCATCCTACCAACTTCTGCGGTTACAACTATTACAGAACACAGCTGCCCATCTTGTTAAGTACACTCGGAGATCTGATCATGTTACACCTCTTCTTCTTCAATTACACTGGTTACTACTCTGCTATAGGTTTAAGTAAAGCTCCTCATCCTAACACATAGGCCATCCATACATCAAATCCGTTATATCTAGCAGATCTTGTTTCCCTTCACACTCCCTACCGTCAACTTCGTTCATTGCATGCCAACCATTTGTCTCTTCCTTCCCCTTCACAGGCTCACTTGGAGCAAACATGTCATGCTGCATTCTTCTTCTTTGGACTGTCACTCTGGAATACCTTGCCATCTTCTATCCGGTTGGAATCCTCATACCACAATTTCAAAACTTTATTGAAAACGTACCTGTTCTAGAAGGCTTATGACCTCCCTCCCAGTAGCTCTATTTAGTTATTGCTCCTCTATCTGCCTTTACTTGACCCCTCTGGTCATTCTTTTTCTACTTTATAATGGAGTTCTTTTCTTTTTCTTCTTGGCGTCAGCATATAGTATATTTTATTGTACACCGCTCTCATGCTTCGGCAAGGGCGGTATATAAAGTGTGAAATAAAGATAAAGAAAGATAAAGATAGTCTCTCTGCCCTGGAATGCCCCAACACGCCCCAGTGCTAAGCAGATAACATCTGGCCACATTAGAGACTTAACCAGGATTTTCCAAAGGCATTACCCATGTAGGTGCCTCTGGAAAATCCCGGTTAAGGTATTTACATTGCTAACTAGGGCAGTTACCTGTGTAAATGCCTTCAAAAATCAGGCCCTTCATTTTTATTTCTTCAACTGATTTGGAAAATCCATCCACATCAGCCTAATTTTCTGTAGAATTTCTGTCAAATCCACTTTCATTACTAGACTAGTATTTGATTGAGCAGGGTTGCCATTTCCACTATGAATTTCCATTTTTAGCTGTGTTCTGAGATTAGATTTCAGGAGCCCAACTAATATTTTGCTAGTACAAGTGCATAGCTGGCCTTTCTGGCTGCACACTATAAGACTGCTTGTGACTAAAAGAAAAAGGCACCATTATCTTCTCAATGTGATCTTGGGCCCTGATGTCTCACTCATACCCGTCAGCTCTTAATTTGGGAGCTTTCATTCCTAGCAGCTTCTAACACACTCTATACCTACTTGGACTCAGAAGAGCATCCATCTGTAATTCATTTTAGTCAAACATCAAATCACTAATGACCTTCTCAGCTTTACAGAGGAGATATGAGCATGCCATATGCATTAATTGATCCTTTTCTAGTCACTCACACTTTAATAGCACAGGCTGACTGTCTCCCACCACATATATTACTTAAGCTCATAATTTACTTTAATTCATTTTTGCACTTGTCCCAGGCTTGCATGCTAACATTGACACTGCCAACCTTCCAGGCTGTCACAGCTCCTCGTTGTACTGCTAATCTTCAGGTCTCTCCACACAGCTGTACCATGCAATGTCTCTAGCCTTCTCATTTTAACTGCTAAGCTCTGTGCCAATTATCCTACAGCACAGTCATTCGTGCCCGACACCAATTTTCAAAGGTCCACTGCCACACTTAGGGGAGGCTCTCCAGCACTTGCTCTTGTAATGATCTGTCACTGGTTTGTTATGAGTCAAAGATTTTAATGAAGGAGAGCCGTGGAGCTGCTGGGCCAATGTATCCATTTTTGCCAGGTTCGCGAGCAGCCCCCATCAACCTTCCAACCTTCAGTCTGTCCGATGGAAATTGCACCATTTCCTTTTTCTGTGGTCCAGATTACTTCAGCTAAACTCAGAAGCCTTCCCCTAACTCTTGTAGTGGAAAGTCCTTCCTACTAGGGAAGTTCCCCTTCTTGATGTTCAAGCATTACCAAGTAGTAAAAGAGGCATCCATGAAGCAAACTGTATAGTGATGTCAATCAGGCAGGGCCTAGGTGTGGAGGTGAGAGAAGTCTCAAATTCAGGGAAGGATGACTACAAATATTACCCTGTTGAACCTTCTATTAGCTCCTGATGGAACTGACTATCAAGCCCAGAAGGAAACACAAATGACAAATCTCAATGATTGGAGCAGGTATATGTAGAGGTGGCAGTCATTGGAAATATTTTATTTTTTAACAGGTTTTCTATACCACTTTATCCTACAGTCAAGGTGGTTTACATTGAAACAAGACTCAATACATTGTATTGGGCAAGCCACTTAACCCTCCATAGCCCATGTTCCCTGTAAAATAGTTATCTCCAAGTTATAATGCCCTGTTCAATGTAATTTCAGTTTGTTCAATGTAAACCGCACTGATGCAGAATAGAGCGGTATATAAGAGAATGTAAATAAATAAATAAATTGTAACAGAGTAATGAACTTGGATAACTTAATACATTGTAACAGGGCAAAGAATTTGGAGAGGGGTTAATAATGGGGAAGAACACTGTTTATGGGTGGGGGAATGGGATAGGAATGAAGTGGAGGGGACAGAGGTGGGTGCATGAAGGCATTATGTCTTGTCCTTAGTGAAGTAGGCTGTAAATAGGTCAGTCTTGAGGGCTTTCCTGAATGTTAGTAGATCCTTTGTGGCCTGGAGTTTGTGTGGGATTGAGTTCCAAAAGAGGCTGCATATAGGGAGAAGGCTCTTCTGGATGTAGTGGAGCTGGATCTGGTGAAGGATGCTGGAGAAGCTAGGGTGTTCTGGAAGCCGGTTATCTTTGGTCTCGTGTATTATTGTTTTGAAGGTGAGTAGCTGATAGGCCATTGAGGCTCTTGAAATATGATGTTTTCAAATGTAAATGGAAGTAGAAACACCTCCACCCTCTCCCCAAAATTCAGTTGTAATTAGTGCACTCTACTGGCAAGTAATGTGCACTATTGAGCAGTGGTGTTCTTATATGCTAATAGTACACATACTGAAAAACACCTGCACACTATTGAGCGATAATGTAAACTATTGTTTGAGTAATGTGCACTAATGCTCAATAGTATGCACTATGAAGCGATGGTGCGTGCTATTAACAATATTTTCCCTAAAACAAAAATTAAACAAAAAAAATCCACAAAAGACATGGGGAAACTAAACAAAATGGAAAGTTTTTTTGGCCTGCACAACTCTAGATGTATGAGGTGAAATCTCTGTGAAGAATATGCAAATCTTCCTTTTCTGCTTCATTGTCTTCACTTTTAGTTACTTTCTTTTAACAGTACCTCTTAGAACAATGTTTGTTTCCAGTAGAGATCTGCCATCTTGTTTCACCATAGCCTACTTTCTCATTTGCTACTTTTCAGTGTGAAACAATGCTGTCTTTACATAAAATATGCAACACTCAGGAGATATGAAATACAGTAGCTTTCTTAATGTGGCCAATATAATATGCATGTAATCTGCATAATTATTTTTAGTTCATTGTAATCTTCTATGATCTTTGTGAAGGGCAGAATATAAAATTAATGACATGAAACCAAATACTTGCCAGTTGCTTGGTTGTAGTATAGAGTTATGAGAGGAGTCCTAGAGGAGAATCCCCAGTCAATTTGAAGTTCCAGGAGAAATATGCTATCTTGTTGATAAATAAGTAATTACATCTTTAGTATTTTGAATTTTGTATTAAATGTGAATCAACAGATGAATTTTGATTTCTGAATTCTCACCCAGTAAATTATAATTTTAAGCCACATCACTGAGAACAGTAGATTTATATATGTGAGTCATGAAAAGACTGAGAGCAGTACCCTAACAGAGAACTGTGTTCTAGGTTGGCTACTACAAGTATAGAAGTGGCACCCACAGATGTTCGAAAAAGGAGTACAGAGTGGAGAGATTTTTATGACAGTCTGTTTCTAATCTAGGGTCTTGTAGATTCTGTTTTCCTTCTAAGGAGATACACTACATAGTTGGTCATGCAAGTGGTATGCCATTTCATCGTGTACCTATGACCGCTAGCAGGATCCTGCCAAGTAGCACCCTCCTCCGTGAGGCCGCAAAAATTGCATGCACCACATGCTAAATGGCCACTTCACCACCAGACTCTACCCTTGGATGATCCTTGCTCAAAGCTGCCTTGACCAGTCTAACCCATATATTCAGAACCCTAGTCTGAGCTATGATCAAAGGTCTTTTAAAACAAGAGTGCAATTGTTATGTAGGCCAATGTTTCCTCAAAACCCCAATCACCTTGTTGGTGTCCTGCATAAAAGGAAGAATGCCCACAATATCATCCAGATCAGAAGAATGATCAATCCGATCTTCTGACAACAGTCACTCGCTATGATAAAAGCGGGCTCTAGTGTAAGCACATTTAATGATGTGTGGGGTATCCTCGTTCCAGTAGTCGGCTCCTTAAAGCCTCCGCTTGCACATGAAACTCTTCAACTGTAGTGCAAATACAACAGAGCCTCAAAAATTGCCCAAACGGGAGACCCCTGCATAATGGACCTGGATTGTAGCTGCTATAGCGCAGAAGAATACTGTTATGAGGCTGGTGCTAATAAAGATGCAGAGTTGAAAAGAAACCCTGTTTCTCACAGAGCTCTAGATGTGCAATTACCTCAAAGCACAGCTAGAGGGGACAGGAGTGATCCTACAGAGGCTAATGAGGGTAGAAGAGCTAACCAGTTGACCCTGGAAGTAAGCCCGGGAGATTCAAAGGAAAAATCCCTTTATAAACGGAAGCTTAATGCCAGCAAAGAAGGAAGAACAGCAAGAGAAGCTGGAGCAGCGGGAGAAGCAGCAGATGGAAGAGAAGGAACAGAAAGCACAGCTGAAGAAGGAAGGAGGGTCCTGAAGGAAGGAATCCTTCCTGAGCAAGCCAAAAAGGACAGAATTCACAGAGGTAGAGTTCAGAGGGGCCATGCTACGGGAGCCACTGTTCAGAGGGAGTCTGCTAAGGAAAGCAGTCAGGCTGGAGGGTGTGCCACTCCCTGCTTAAGCAACGTTCCTGAGTCCACTATACAGAGAGCCAGAGAGCCAGGCTTGGGGGAAAGCCTGCAGTCATTGGAGTATGCTGAACAAGCTTCACCAGGTACCAGAAAGAAAGGAGTTTCTAGCAAAGCTACTTTTTCACTGAAGTATAGGGCTGGTGAATCCTCGCCAGGTTTTCCTAAGCTTTCAGGAAGTCCAGCACTCCCCAGAAGCTACCGACAGAAAACCTGTTGTCAGAGAGACGTTCTTGAGAGAGAAGGCTCCAGAGCTTCAAGCTACAGGAACTCAAGGTATGGTGGCTTTATTTCTGTTAGAGAAAGCTTAACTCCTAAAAGCACTGCTAAAATTGAACCACAGTTTGTAAGAAGAGGAAAGAAACTAGAGCGGTTTAAAGAAATACCAAAAGACTTTAGAGCACAGTCTCATTGGAGCCGAGATACCAGAGACAGGTCCATGTAAACTTGTAATGCCCAGGGACAGCGTTTGCTCTGAGGGGGAAACTAGTGAAGCAGAATCTATGGAGATAGAAGGTGCAGATACTATTCCCATTCCTCAGGAAGAGGCTATGGATTGCAGTTTGTGTATGGCTACTAGCCTGGAATCCATAGCGACATTGTAAATAAGAAGAAGCCTTGTTTAGTTGTTTTACCCTGGAATGAATTGAATTCCTCCATTTATCCTTTGCACCTAATTGTGAAGATATCAACAGTTGGTTTGCCTGTTTATTACTGGGACCTTGATAAAAGGACATTCTTTGATTTCCATTGTCTTATTGAACCCTTGCACGGAGAGGAAATAAAAGCCTTGTTTCCCTACACTCGTGGCTTAATTATTGTGTGCTCACAAGGAGCTAAAATCCATAAGACCAATCTGCACTTGTCCTTACATACCCCACGCTCCTTGAAAAATAAGTGTGATGTGCAGCAGCCCCTTACCGCCGTTGGCCACCAGGGGACGCTGTCATGACAATACCCTGTGCATATAATTAAATGTGCTTATACTAGAGCCCGTTATTGTCATCGTGAATAACTGTTGTCAGAAGATCAGGTTGATCATTCTTCTGATCTGGATGATGTTGTGGGCGTTCTCCCTTTTAGGCAGAACACCAACAAGTTGATTGGGGTTTTGAGGAAACATTGGCCTACATTACAATTGCACTCTTGTTTTAAAAGACCTTTGATCATAGCCCATACCAGGGGTCCAAATATAAGGGACAGACTGGTCAGGGCAACTTTGAGCAAGGATCGTCTGAGGGTAGAATCCGGCGGTGAAGGGGACCATTCGGCATGTGATGCATGCCATTTTTTGAAGCCTCAAGGAGGAAGGGGTCACTTGGCAGGACCTTGCTAGTGGTCATGGGTACATGATGAAATGGCTGCTTGCTCAAGTGGTATGCCATGTAGTATATGTCCTTAGATGTCCTTGTGACTTGTTATAGATAGGATGCACCACTCGATCCATCAAGACCTGTTTGAGCGAACACTCTTTCCGCCTCTGGACAGAAACACTTTCAGCACCTATTGTGGAACACTATCTGTTCAATTATCATGTTTTTTGGATCTGCATTGGTGGATTATTGATCATATATCTTTGATCCTCGGGGCGGGGATCGGGTGACAAAACTACAATAGTGGTAACGGTGGTGGATTTTTAAATTGGACACTGCCAAACCCAATGGACTTAATCTGGAAATTTGATTGGCACAGCCTATTTTAATTGTATTCAATCGGGCAAGGGCTTCCCCAATGGTATGTGGCTTCCGTCGTTTCTGATAGGTGGTTCCAAATCAGTGACATAGGTGATCTATCAATATAATGGAGCATATATTTAAGCAGCAGTTTGTTTGGCAGGTTCTTTATATTTGAGAAAATTTGGTGGAGAGTTTGGACACACCTTTTTATATCCCACGGCACCTGAGGCAGGGCTGGCAGAGGCAGCCCAAAACGTGCATGTCGTGTGTGGATATCTGCGGGAGTTCTAGGTTTTGATGAAATTTTGATGAGGATTCTGCCATCCAGATAAGTGTGATATTTGGAATCAAATTGAGTAAAAGATATGGTGATCTGGTGAGTGTGACATGGTCCACTCTTGATCGTGACATCCAACAAAAAAAAAAAATATTGTATTGTTCTTTTAAGCAACGGGGGTTTTCTTATTCAATGGTATCTAAAATTTAAATCCGCTTTCAAAGAAGCCCTTTACAAGCCTCTTTTTTGTCCTAACAGTGACTTAGGGGGCATGTTTACTAAACATTAATGTGTGTTAAGTGCCACTGCACAGAAATAAATGGGTGATGCTGCACTTAGCACATGTCCACATTTATGAATGCATGTTAACCTTCAGTAAACATGTCTGAATACCAATTGCATGTACAGTGAGGATAAAGAGAGGCAACCATATTTCTTCACTACTGTCCTCCAATGCCAACTGCCAGGTGCATTACTACAAAACCTTGCTCATTTAGAACCCAGAGTAAACCCACCATATAAAAATACTAACAGGACTCACACAGCACTAAACCCCACCTATCAAAATGTAGCACTGCAAATCTTAAACTAATACATCTCCTACTGGGAAAAGATAACAAATGGGACTGCTACACAGAAATTACACAAACAGAATACCGCATCTTGGTCACACAAACAAAACATAGACAGTTTGTCATCTAATACACAACAAGGGATCACAATTTAGAAATAGAAAGACATGAAACTGGAACCCCATAAGTCAAACTTGCAATGTACAATACTGGAAAACTAAACCTATAAAATGTCCTCTTGTACTGAACAAAACACTAGGAGGTATGTTTACTAAACGGTGGTAAGGGATCATGTGTGCCATTAATGCAGGCTATCGGCACACTTGCTACCTTAATGCTGAAAAAATGCTGCTTTAAGGTACGGTAAAGTCACCAGCAACTTTAAGGACGCAGGGGGTGGAGAGTGGGTGTGACTGAGGCAGAGAGTGGCCGTTTACAGTGTGTGCTCCCATACTGCTGATTGCGCAATGGCCTGAAAAGTCTGTTAACGCTGGGAACCCGATCGCTGATTAAAACCTCATGGAAAAGGTGTTTGTAGAGGGGACCAAGACTATTTTAGTGTCGGCAATGTGATGCACTAACAAGGGAGCCCAAATTAGTGATAGTAGTGCTCAATTAGCAGCAACAGCATGGTGCTCATGTAGGAAAGAGCATCATGCTGATGGGGCACAAGGGGGTGGCACTGTGGTCATGCAGTTGGGGGTGCTGGTTCACATGGCAGACTAGGCAGCTGCTCGGGTGGCACATAGGGACATAAGAACATAAGTTTAGTGTATATGCCATACTGTGTCAGACCAAGGTCCTTCAAGCCCACTATCCTCTGTCCAACAGTGGCCAATCAAGGGCACAGGTACCTAGGTGGGTCCTGAAAGGATACCCATAGTCAAAGAGGCCTGTATTTGGCCTCTTTGTCCCCTGAATAAATGTATAATGATCTTTCCTCCAGGACCGTGAACAAACCCTCCCAAAGCCCCGCTATATGAGGAGCTGTCATGACACATGCTGCCACTGTATGCCAGTGTTTGCCAACTCATTGAATGACAAACTATATGCCCCATGTGTCTGAAATGCATTACACTGTCCCCCCCTCCATATTGTGATGGTGTTAACAACCGTGAACGGTTCCACGCTATTCAGTACTGTATAAACCCCTATCATATCTCCGCACAGCCATCTCACCAGAAGATTGAGGAATCCTTCCATCCACAGCACCACCTGTGATGTCCATCATGATCACACAGACAGTGTGAAGAACGGGCATACTGCTGGTGTGGAACAGTGATGTGCCACATGGGGCAGACCAAGGGACATGGCACCCTTGGCAGAGATATAGTAGCGCCCCCCCCCCCCCCCAGTGCCACTGAACCCAGCTGTGGAGGAAAAAGCTGATAGCGCCTGCAGCTGTAGCCCTCCAGGTAACTGGAAAATGCAGGTGCCCATAGATATACCACTTATTATTTATTAATTATTAACGCAAACCCAGTATAGTGAAATAAATAATAACATCAAATTGCAGATTTCACTATGAAACCCCCCAAAATATTTTTCATTTTTCTTTTTCTTCCTTTTTAATGTGTTTTTGTCGGAGCGTGCCGAGGGAGGGTAAGAATTGAAAATCCAACCCACTCCTGACGACAAGCTACTTTTTATCGTTAAGATTCTCCACCTTAAAATTAAGTATGTGATCCCAATGTAATCCCATGTAATCCCAATGCATCACAGTAGACTAGACCAATCGATCTCACGATTCAATCCATTAGGAGACATTGTATTCAACTGAAAAATCCATCGCTGTTCACACCATTGAAGCTTGTCACAAGGTGGACCTATCGGAGCCTGAGAAAATGGAAATCAGCAGCAGTGATCAGGGGAGAGATGACAGTATAAACAAAAAACTGTCAGATGGTTGCTATAGACAACCTAGGCACACGTGGGTAAGGGCTGAGAAGACACACCCAGATAGCAAGCAAAGGGAGTTTGCTTTGCCTGATAGGAATCAGCTGGGTAGAGGTGGAGCCCAGAAACACAGAGATATAATACGCTCCCAAATAGTTAGAGAGGGAGAGGAGGTGAACCAGCAAGTCTCACAGCAAGGGAGACAACGGTCAGCGCAGCAGAAGCTGGGAAAAGTATGGAAGTGGAATGAAAGAGAGTCTGAATTACTGGGACAGCATGCAAGCCCACACGAAGGTCTGAGTGAGTCTCAAACCCAGAGTGAAACATTTGGAGGGCAGAAGCCAGATATTGAATGCATGTGTGAAGAGCACGAGAGACGTGGGAGAGTTGCAGTACAAGGTAACAAAGCCAGAAGTGTTGATAGTGGCTGTTTTCTACCCGAGTGGGTAAAACCCTGCAGCAATAGAACAAGCCACCCAGAAATAAGCTTTAGAAATAATCCCTTCCCTTGTGCTAGAAAACCCAGGAGAAGAGAAGCTCACTTACTTGGAAAAGCTGGAGATTCCAGTATCAACTTTAAACTCCCAGAGTTTGAGCAACCTCCGTATAGAGCAGTGCAATCCAGGGCGGCTGTGAGGAAAAGGCTAGACCCGAGCACGCTCAGAGTCTACCATAATCACTCTAACAGCAGAGCCAGGGAAGTTCCTGAATGTCCTTATGATTACCTGCAGGGGCTGAGTTCTCATAAGCCTCATGCAAAAGTATATGGTAGTTCCCAGGGAGGCTTTGAGAGAGAAGGACAGCATAACTTCCTGCTTGACGAGGAAAACCTACATTATCCTTTTGAAACAGCTGACCTTAAAAACGTGAGTGTTAATGAACCAGAATCTATGGAATATGAGAATACAGAGTTAGCAACAGTTCCTGAGCCCATGGAATGCTCAGTCTCGGTAATTGACCCAGAGTTTTCCTTAAGGTGAAAAGGGTTGAAGATAACCTGAATAAGAGTCACAAGGTGTGGGCTGGAAAACGTGTCTCACAGAAAACCATGTGAATGAGCTGTGCTGTGTCAGCAAAAAGGAAAGCCTGTGAAAAACATTGAGAACGTTTAATTCTTTTCTTTTTGCATTTAAGCTGAAGTAAGCAATTTTTGTTTAACCTTTTGATTTCTGTTATATGCCCGAAGTGGGTTGTTTGCTTTGTTTTGCCAAGGAGAAAATACCTCACGGACGGGGAATAAAACCCTGAGTTTGGAACACAAGTGTCTTTTGTGGTTTATAGAGAAGGTACAATTACCACCCTCAGGGGAGTCCTCAGGCAGTACCAAGGCCTCACCGGTAGGGCACCTGGGGGTGCGACAAGCTTCATGATTCGATCACCTCCCCGAGGATCCATGGGGACATTATCAGAGTTTTCACCCGGGCCCCCTTCATAGGGGTCTCCCATTTGGCCAATTTCTTCGGTTACATAGGCTTTGTTCTTTATTACATGAATATAAAAAAACATGCTATGGATCTTAAACAATGACTTTTAGGCAGGGGTTATCCCCTTTCAGTTGTACAAACAGCCTACCGTAGAGCCTATTATGGCCATAGAGAATGGCTTTTGGACCCACAATATTCATCATCTGTTTCCCGATCTTCTGATGCTATAGGAAGAGTTTTACCTTTTTATGGAACAAAGTTCAGAGATTGTGCGAATTCTCCATTCCCATTGGTCTATGTTACGATTGTTTGACTGTTTTGATTAACCTCTATGTATTGCTTTTTCAAGGGGCTCAAACTTAAGTGATAGGTTGGTGAAAACGACTTCAATAATAGATAGACCCATACCATCACTTATGGGGGGCAGTCATGAACCTTGCCTGAATTGCACTTACTGTTCTATGACAATGTCTGGATCAGTTTGGCAACATCCAGGGACACTTCACAATTACAAGCGTTGTTGGCACACTATGTGTTTGTCCTCTTATGTTGTTTATGTGTTACAGTGCCCTTGTGGTTTATTATATGTGGGCAGGACTACACACCCAATAAAGAAAAGATCGGCAGAGCATGCATCTAGAATACATCAACGATTACAAACGGCACCGGTAGCTGCTCATTGCACTGTTTATCACCATTCTTTCGATGAGTTTCGTTGGACAATCATAGATCATGTCCCCATGGATCCTCGGGGAGGTGATCGAATCATGAAGCTTCAATGGCGTGAACAGTGATGGATTTTTCAGTTGAATACAATGTCTCCTAATGGATTGAATCGTGAGATCGATTGTTCTAGTCTACTGTGATGCATTGGGATTACATGGTGGCCTTTAAATCCCTTTTAGCCAATCATGTTAGGGGCTACCCCACCATCAGGGGAATCCCTATTTGATTGGTTGGTTCTCCTTTAAAAAGGTTTATGTTCAGCCTATTCTGATAAACAGTTAACTCCAAGCTGCAGGATGGCGTCTGTGTCACAGTTGCTTTTGATTTTTACATTGTTGGAGAAAACACTTGAAACAGGGATTATTCCTGAAACGTGCACGTTGTGTGAAGGATTTGTAATAGGCAATGGTGTGGAATTAATAATGGATTTGGGACATTTTCAGATAAGTGACATTCATTAACACTTAATTTTAAGGTGGAGAACCTTAACGATAAAAGTAGCTTGTCAGGAGTGGTTTGGATTTTCAATTCTTACCCTCCCTCGGCACACTCCGACAAAAACACATTAAAAAGGAAGAAAAAGAAAAATGAAAAAAGTTTGGGTTTTTTTTATAGTGAATTCTGCAATTTGATGACATAGATATACCACAGCAGTGGCTACCGTCCTCCCTCAAGACATATCGGTGGCAGGTGGTAATGGGACCTCTGAATGGACTGCATGGCCATCCATGTGTGCCCCAGCCCTTGTGCCCAAGGCACGCACCAAATCTGCATGTTTAACATGCTGGGACTGCAACCACCACCACTGCATGGGCATGTCTGCATGGTGGGGTGTTTGTGGTGGTGTGGGAAGTGGCACCAGCCTGCAGCAGACAGAAGCTTTGCCATGGTCATGCACATTGCAGCATGTGCCAAAGGCCAGTCGAAGGGAAGCCTATCAACAACAGAAGCTGTTATCCCCATAAAGCAGTCCAGTGATGCAACACACATAGTTGGTGTGTATATGTGCAGAGGATCACAGGTTCAAGTCCCCACTGGGGTTTCTGCATTGCATTTCCTTGTGGACAAAGTTTACCTGACGGTATAAGTACAGTTCCAGCATATGCAACCCCCAAGGAAGCAGCCAACAAGGGTGGAAAATCCACCAGCAGCATTGACAGGCTCCACTATTCACAGCTGGTCGGAGCATAATAGTACTCGGTAACAATGTGTGGTGAGGTCGAGGCATGGTAATAGCACCTGCAAACAGAGCGCACATTATCAGTCCTTGAGCTGACAATGAAGCAGGAATGCCAACCATCTCTACTTTTGCACAGTGTGCCAATGGGAGCGTGTATGTGTGTGTGGCTCCCCTTTATCCAGTGGCTTTCTGCACTGCACTTTGGCTCACATTGTCTGAGTTTTTCCCAGTCTGTTTGGAAAATGTGAATAAGGCAAGGCAGAGGATAGTGGGTATCGTCTAAAACTGTGCAGATTAGCCTGGATGCGTCTGCCACAATGGTAGGGTCACTGGCTAAGACTCCATTGTGTTTGTCTGCCATGTGCATTGCCTGGGTGACCACTGTATGTCATGCTGAGATGGCACTTTCACTATGACCAAAAAGTGGCCATGGCACGGCTGTGTATCCACATAGAGCTATTATGAAGTCTGGCTCCACTGATGTGGATACATTCTCTGCCAGGGGATGCTAATCTCTGAGAAAATGGCTGGGTGTCAATGCTGAGTATCCCAAGACAAAGTGCTTGTGGCTACACTATGCACATGCCATGTGTGCTGACTAGCAGACCAACTGCAGTTGGTCTGTGCTTGGCTAACATAGCCCCAGTGAAGGGCAGCCTGTGCTATAGTCAAGTGAAGGGCAGCCTGTGCTATAGTCAATTGTTAGTTTTCAATGGTTGGGGCCTATTCACTGGAATCCTAGCAGGACAGTAGCAGTAGCCCCAGCCTATACATCTCCACTGCAGTGACCGGGCTGTCCATGAAAGCAGCATATTGACACTGGGCACTAACCTGTGCTGTTATTGGAGGGTTACTGTCCAACATGGGCAAAACACAGGGCCAAGCTGTTGCAGTCACTGGTGCCTACAGCACACAGAAAACCAAGAAAAATAGCATAACACACTGTGTAGACAATACCTGCCACACACTAGCAGTGATGTGGACCTGTAGCACGGCCAGCAGAGATAATCTCAAACAGTGCAGGTTCAGTGGACCAGGTGCTGGGCATCCCTCCTCACCCTCAGGGAGACAGCTAAAACTACTCTGCAGCACGGCTTGCTCTTATGTACATGTAGCACACACAGCCAGTGCATCTTTATATGCTGCATCAGTGCATTCTCCATTGCTTCTTCAAGCTGCAGACTGCTATTTTGGATGTGCAGTGCCTCATGGGTAGTGGAGGGCCCAACCTATTCCTGCACAGACAGCAAACAGTTTGATTAGAGATCTGCAGGCTCTAAACATCTGTGTAGAACTGTGTGGAGGTGTAGACTACTGGTTGGTACAATGTTTCTATTGTCAAAAGTCCAGAGTTTGAGTCCCACTTGTTCGTTTTGTGCCTGGGTGTCCTTGCCCACCTCAGTCCTTTGCTCTTCTGTGATCTGCAGACAATTATTCTTCTGCATTTCTATGCATTATGGCCACACATTGGGTAGCCCAACATGGCATTCCCCATCATGGACCTCTGTAAGCATAGTTTTAGTGGCTCTGTTGCGGTGCATTGCAGTGGGACAGTGATGTATACCTAGCAGATGTCTGGGTCAACTGGTATGGATGCATTTTCTGTTTTTCCATCATTGTCACCTCCCAGCTTTACATAAAGAGGATATATCTCATACATTCAGGAATATAACACTCGTTGCATAGCCATCCCCTGCACTGTTCTGCCATCATTACTTGCCCCACATGAGGCAAATGGGTTTAACTTGTCCCTTTCTATCATGACAATCTGTCGAGCGCATTGTCTTGCAGCTACACAGGCTGAGGTACCAGTCCCACCTGCACAAATTTATTTATTTATTTTTTATTTAACAGTATTTCTAAACCGCCTTATCTTAATAATCAAGGTGGTATCACAGCAAGCAATCAGGTAAAGTGGGTGTGTTATACATGCAGTGAGGGTGAAACTTAGTTGTGTGAGGGCTGTGTTGGGTGCTTGATTTGTTTGAGCTATGTACAAGGTGGGCTATTTACAGTGGTGCTAATGTACAGTGGTGTAATTTACAGTGGTGCTAATGTACAGTGGTGTAATTTACAGTGGTGCAAATGGTGTTTCATGTACCCCATGGCACTGCTGCTTATGGATCACACACACCAAATGCTTTTGGCCAGTAAGATCCCATATATCCACCCACCACACACATTGCAAACTCTCTGCTTGAAAAATCCATAGCACAGCCCTGAACTCACCATTTGACTATCGGGGAGATTCATGGTGGGGCAGCTTACTGGCAGTAAACTGCCCCACCATGGCCATCAGGTGGCATTTGCAGAAGTTAGCCATATCATGCACACCTCTCTAGTGATTGCTCCACATGAACAGTCATGGACAATCCTTCCTTTGCTGCCGACATCAGGAACATACTGCCTCCACCCAGACACTGTCCTGTCTATGGCATGCCACACACTAGCAGTACATCTGGATACATGCCCACACCTCACAGTCACTGTAATGTAGCTTATGGCACAGTGTATGCTTTTCGCTTGTCACAGCACCCCCCCCCCCCCCTGCTGCATCCCCTACGCTGACTCCGCTGCCACCATCACCCACCCACGACACGACACAGCCAACACCCACACTGACTATCAACACTAGGCAGCTGCCTATTTCATCTAGTCAACAGCATAGGCCTGCAGAATGGTCAAACATGTTCATCACACTTCTGCCACATAGCCAGGCTAGTAGGTTTGAGGTTAGTGTCAATATGCTGCTGCCATGGACAACCATTGCAGTAGAGGTGCATAGGCTGGCATGGGGCTACTGCTACAGCCCTACCAGGGCACTAGTGATTAGGCCATGAACCACTGCTGCCCCAACCATTGAGGACTAATAGACTACAGCACAGGCAGAAAGACTGCCCCTGCTGCCTTCACTGGACTGTGTCGGCCAAGCATAAACCAACTACGGTTGGTTTGTTGGTCAGCATGCATGACATGTGACCTCAAGCACCCAGCTGTTTGCTCACTAATTGGCATCCCCAGAAAGAGAATGCATCCACATCACTGGAGGCAGGCATTCTAATAGCCATGCCATGGTCACTTTTTGGTCATAGTGAGAGTGCCATCACAACATTATATACAATCACCACCCAGGCAATGCACGTGGCAGACGGGTACAATGGTTAGCTTTCCTGCTTGACACTTCTGCCTCAATGCTAGCTCAAGGATTGACAATGTGTGCTCTCTTTGCAGGTGCTATTACCTTGCCTTGACCATACCACATTTTGTTACCGTGTGCTATTACCCTCCAACCACCTGTGGATAGTGGAGCCTGTCAGTGCTGCTGGTGGGTGTTTCCATCCTTGCTGGCCATCTCCTTGGGCATCGCACATGCCAGAGCTGTACTTACACTGTCAGCTAAACCTTGTCCACAGAAAGATACAATACAGAAACCCCAGCAGGGGCCTGAACCTGTGACCCTTCACACACATACACACCAACTGTGTGTGTTGCACCATAGTGCTGCCTTATGGGGCTAATAGCTCCTGTTGCTGACATGCTTCCCTTCAGCTGGCCTTAGGCACATGCTGCAATGCACATGGCGCACATGACCTGGACAAGGCTTCTATCTGCTGCAGGCTGGTGCCACTTGTCACACCCCTATCAACATCCCACCATACAGACATGCCCAAACACTGTCAGTGGTGGTGGTTGCAGTCCCAGCATGTTAAACATGCAGGTTTGGCAGGTGCCTTGGGCACAAGGGCCAGAAAGGGGGGACAAGAGCACACATGGATGGCCAAGAGCTCCCCACACCAGCTGCCCACGCAGGGGCTCTATCACCGCCTGCCTTCGATATATCTTGGGGGGTGGGTGGCAGCCACTGCTGTGGTATTTCCCCAGGCACCTGCATTTTCCATCTCCCTAGAGGGCTTCAACATCTGGCACTATCGGCTTTCCCCACAGGTGGGTTCTGTGGCAGTTGGGGGGGGGGAGGCAGCCTGCATCTCTGCCTGTGGTGCCATACCCTTGGTCTTCCCCATGTGACACATTGCCTTTCTGCAGCAATAGCAGGACTGTGCTGCCACTATCATTATGGAATCATGACTAACATCACAGATGTTGATTGTAAACCACCCTGGTACTTACTGTAATGGGTGGTATATAAAGCTTTTTAATAAGCATAAACATGGTACTGCGAAGGCAGAATACCCCTTTGTGGAAAGGTTAAAAAGGTTGGGGCTCATCAACCCGGGGAAGAAATGGCTGAGGGGAGACATGATAGAAATCAATAGATTATTGACCGGCGTGGAAAAGGTACATGTAGGTCACTTTTTTATGCTATCAGATTGTGGTCAGACTAGGGGACCTGCAATGCAGCTACAGTGTAACCCATTAGGGTCTTCTAGGTGAAAATATTTTTTCAGTCAATGCGTAATCAAACCCTGCAATCCATTGCTGGAGGATGTGGTAAAAGCTGTTAGTGTGTTGTTGTTGTTGTTAAGTGCCGTCGAGTTGGAGTCGACTCATGGCGACCCTCTGGATAGCTATCCTAAATTGTGTTCGGTCTTCAGTCAGGTGGCTCATTGTTGACAGACTGGTACCCGTAGCTGCTGTTATTGTATCAATCAATCTCATTACTGGCCTTCCTCTTTTGTGTTGACCTTCTATCTTGCCAAGCATGATGTCTTTCTCTAATGATCTCTCTCTTCGCATGATGTGTCCAAAGTATGAAAGTCAAAGTCTTGTCATCTGAGCTTCTAAAGAAAGCTTAGGTTTGATTTCCTCTAGTACTGACTGGTTTGTTCTTCAGGCAGTCCATGATATACACAGTATTCGCTGCCAGCACCATAATTCAAAGGCATCAATTTTCTTCCTGTCTATCTTTTTCACTGTCCAGCTTTCACATCCATATGATGTTATTGAAAATACCATGGCTTGAACAAGTCGACTCTCTTTATATGGAGAGAGACATCTCTGCTCTTGAGAATCTTATCTAGGTCTTTCATAACCATTCTGCCAAGAGCAATGCGTCGTCTGATTTCTTGACTGCTTGTTGCTTCTTTATTGATAGTTGATCTAAGTAGGTTAAAGTTGTTCACGATTTCAATTTCTTCTCCTTCAACGATGAACCTGTTGATTATGCCAGTTGTCATGATCTTTTTCTTCTTTACATTAAGGTGTAGGCCCGTTTTGAGACTATGTTCTTTGATTGTGAGAAGCAAATGTTTCAGATCATCTTCACTTTCAGCCAGTAATGTGGTATCATCAGCATAGCGAAGGTTGTTGAGTCTTCCACCAATCTTCACACCTCTGTTGTCTTCATACAATCCTGCTTCTCTAATGATTTGTTCTGCATATAAATTAAACAGGTAGGGGGAAAGTATGCAGCCTTGTCTTACACCTTTGCTTATTTTAAACCATTCTATTTCTCCTTGTTCCATTCAACTGTTGCTTCTTGATCAATGTACAGATTGTGCAAGAGTACGATCAGGTGTTCTGGTATACCCATGCTTCTTAATGTGGCCCAGAGTTTCTCATCGTTTACACAGTCAAAAGCTTTGCTATAGTCGATTAAAGCATAAATAGATATCCTTTTGGTATTCTTTAGTCTTTTCAAGGATCCATCTCGCATCCACAATGATGTCTCTCATTCCTTGCCCTTTCCTGAATCCTGCTTGCACTTCAGGTAGTTCTTTTTCCAGGTATGGTTGTAGTCTCTTTTGAATAATCTTCAGTAGAATTTTGCTGGCATGTGGGATCAGAGCGATTGTGCGATAATTTCTACAGTCAGTTGGATCACCTTTCTTTAATATTGGTATAAACACAGATCTTTTCCAGTCAGTTGGCCATGATGTTGACTTCCATATTTCTTGGCAGAGCCTTGTAAGTATGATAACAGCTGCATCAGATTTGCTGTAATACTTCTATGGGAATGCTATCAATGCCTGGTGCTTTGTTCTTTGATAAGGCTTTCAATGCTGCTTCAACTTCTTCTTTCATCACCAATGGTTCCCGATCATAAGGTACAGGTTGAAACGGCTGTTGGTCCACTTGATCTTTATCATATAGAAACTCTGTATATTCCTTCCATCTTTTCTTGATCTTATCAGCATCATTTCTTGAGCATCTTGTAACATTCCAATTTGCATCTTGTAACATTCCTTGAGCATCTTGTAACATTCCAATTCGAGGCTGGAACTTTTTTTCTTTAACTCTCGTAGCTTTAGGAAAGCTGATCTTGTTCTTCCTCTAATAGTTTCTGCTTCTATTTCCTTGCATGCGTCATTGTAGTACTTTTCCTTGTCCTGTCTTGCTGCACATTGGAAATATCTGAGTTCTGTGATTGTCTTTCTTTCTTCTCTGACTTTAGCTTCTCTGCATTTCTGGGCAATTTTCAGAGTTTCTTCGTCATCCATTTTGGCCGTTTTTTCTTTTTCACCTTTTGTAGAGACTTCTCGCTTTCTTCCAACACAACCTTCTGGATGTCATTCCATAACTCTTCTGGAGCTGTCATTTGTATCTAAAGCAGCAAATTGATTTTGCAGTCAGTCTTTAAATTCCTGTGGTATATTCTCAAGGTCATATTTTGCTGCATTCATGAGTGGTTTGCTCTTTTTCAACTTTAGCTTGAGTTTGCATACTAGTAGTTGATGATCTGTACCACAGTCAGCTCCAGGTTTTGTCTTTGTTGATGTTATAAAGCTTTTCCATCATTGACTTCCACAGATGTAGTCAATTTTATTTTTATACAATCCATTGGGTGAAGTCCATTTGTACAGTCACCGCTTGTGTTGCTGGAAGATGTTTGAGATGAATAGATCATTGATCTTGCAAAATGCTATCAGTCTTTCTGCAGCTTCATTTCTGTTGCCAAGTCCATATTTTCCAACTACTTTGTCTTCTTCTTTGTTGCCAACATTTGCGTTCCAGTCATTCATGACTATCAGGATATCCTGTTTGCATGTTCTGTCAATTTCAGCTTGAACTTGTTCATAGAACTCTTCAGTTTCATTCTCTTCTGCAGCTGTTGTTGGGGCATATACTTGAATTACAGTTGTGTTGATAGGCATTCCTCGTAGACAAATACAGATTAAGCGTTCGCTGACTGCATTGTATTTCATCACATTTCTTGCAAGTTTCTTCTTTATTATAAATGCAACATCATTTCTTCTTTGTCTTTCATTTCCAGCATAGTAGACCATGTGATCATCTGCAAAGTGCCCGATGCCAGTCCATTTCAGTTCGCTGACACCCAACAGATCAAGTTGTACACGTTCCATTTCATTCTTGACTACCTCCAACTTCTTTTGATTTATGCTTCATATGTTCCATGTTCCAATGTGTAAGACATCTTTACAGCTTCTGACTCTCATTTCATGCACAGCTACATCAGGAACTGGTTAAAAGATAGAAAGCAGAGGGTTGGGCTAAATGGCCAATTTTCCCAATCGAGAAAGGTGAATAGTGGTGTACCCCAGGGATCTGTGCTGGGTCCGCTGCTTTTTGACATATTCATAAATGACCTGGAAAGTGGAATAACGAGTGAGGTTATTAAATTTGCAGATGACACAAAACTATTTAAAGTTGTTAAAAACCAAGAGGATTGTGGAAAATTGCAAGAGGATCTTGATAATTTGGAAGACTGGTCATCAAAATGGCAGATGAAATTTAATGTGGACAAATGCAAAGTTATTCACCTAGGGAAGAACAACCCAAACTATGGTTACACGATGCAAGGTTCCACATTAGGAACCACCACCCAGGAAAAAAATTTAGGCATCATTGTGGATAACATGTTAAAACCCTCGGCCCAGTGTGCAGCGGCAGCCAAGAGAGCAAATAGAATGCTAGGTATCATAAGGAAAGGAATGGAAAATAAAACAAAAGATATTATAATGCCTCTATACCGTTCCATGGTGAGACCGCACCTTGAATATTGTGTGCAATTCTGGTCGCCGTATCTTAAAAAGGATATAGCGTTATTAGAAACGTTTCAGAGAAGAGCCACCAAAATCGTAAAGGGGATGGAAGGATACTCCTATGAAGAAAGGCTAAAAAGGTTAGGGCTCTTTAACCTGGAAAAGAGACAGCTGAGGGGAGATATGATAGAAGTCTATAAATTAATGAATGGAGTGGAACGGGTAAACGTAGATCGCCTGTTTACGTTATCAGAATATAGAAAGACTAGGGGACATGCAATGAAGCTACAGGGTAAACTATTTAAGACTAATAAAAGAAAATATTTTTTCACTCAACGTGTAATCAAACTCTGGAATTTGTTACCGGAGGATGTAGTAAAGGCTGTTAGTGTAGCTGGGTTTAAAAAAGGTTTGGACAAGTTCCTGGAGGAAAGGCCCATAAACCCATTATTAAGAAGGGACCCAGGATATCAATGCTTGACCTAGTACAAGCATTGCAGAACCTGTGTCTTTTGGGGAAACTGCTAGGTACGTATGACCTAGATTGGCCACTGTTGGAAACAGGATACTGGGCTTGATGGACCTTGGTCTGACCCAGTATGGCATATCTTATGTTATGTTCTTATGTACATCAACAGTCAGACGTCCCGAGGGCTTTGATCCAACCACATCATAAATGCTGGCTTTACTCTGAAAAGTCTTCAGCACTTCCCCAGTAGCTAGTAGAGTGCCTTCCGACCTGGGGGGTCTCATCTTCCAGCACTACAGCACAATTTGTTTTTTTGTAACTATCCATTGAGTTTTCATGGCAAGATACAGAAGTAGATTGTCGGGCCTTTCCTCTGCGCAGTTTGTTTGGTGGTGTTGCAGTTGTCACAGAAATGTGATCCTCCGCCGTCAACACTATCTCATTCTGCTGCTGCCCAGATGGGTGGTTTGTCTTGGTCTGGCACCTCAGCTGAGACCTGTCCATCTTGGAAGACCCTGCCAGTAGTTAAACTACCGTTAGTTTAGCTCTCAGCATCACTGATGCACACAAGCCCTCACAGCACGTCAAGCTGCAAACGAAGTAAGGGGCTCTTAGTGTAGCTGGGTTTAAAAATGTTTGGGCAGGTTCCTGGGTAACGGTCCATAAACCATTGTTAATGAGGACCCGGACTATGCACTGCTTGCCCCATTAGTTATTGGGGATCCTGTGTGTCTTTTTGGGAAACTGCTCTCTACCTGTGATCTAGAATGGCCAATGTTGGACACAGGGCACTGGACATGATGGACCTTGGTCTGACACAGTTTGGCATATTTTGTATTCTTATGTTCCCATGTGCCACTTCCTTTGCCACCATTTGCACCATCAGCATAGTGCCCTTTCATGCTTGGGCACTAAGCTGTTGCTGCTAATAGAGCACTAGTATCACTTACTTGGGTTCCCCTGTCTGTGCATCACATTGCAGACGTAAAATGGGCTCTCCTCAGAAAACACCCTTTCCGCGAGGTTTTGAATTGCGTTAGGGTTCCTGCCGTAAAGGTGCCTGCATTAAGGGAGCAAGCCTTGTTCCCACTCACTCCCTGCCCTTTGACCTCCACTCTCCACCCCATGTAAGCCTTCTCTCTGCTCACAGGGTGCTTTACACTACTGGTACTGTTAGTGTGCACTAAAGTGGCTTTTTGGATGCACTAAGGGTGCAGATGCACACTTAGGGGTATGTGTACTAAAGTTTCTTAACGTGCGCGCTGCGTTAGTCTGCAGGATGCCATATAAGGAGTGGGCGGTCCGGTCAAAAATAGCAAAACGGCTTTAGCGAGCGCGCTCTTGTGCGCCACGTGCTCTTGTGCGCCGCGCACATTAGCGCATGAGTAACGCGCGCGGGAAGCATAAGCAGGCGTGCTGATGTGCAAACAGAGGAACAGGGCTGCAGTACAATGGTGAAGACACTGACAGATGGTGCAGCGGTCATGGGTTCAATCCTCCACTGTGCCCAATGAATAAGGCTGGCTGAGGCACTACCATTTATGTGTAATATTGCATTATGAGGCTTTTTAATTTTATTTTAATTACTGCTGCTAGCAAACGCACTCTCTCAAAGCGCTGTAACATAAGGTGCTGCATAAGGCACCCCATAAGGCACCCCAGAGGGCACATTTTAAAGTGCACTGTCCGCCACGGCACCCTACAATGTTGCTTAAAGGGTGGCCTATAGGGCGCCATATAGGGTGCCCTATGAGGCACAGCAAGGTCATAGCACTGTTTTTGATGGCAGCACTGTGCATTTAAACGCATGGAAATCTTAAGTAGGTGCGCTGACATGCAAGGCGGAACAGCAGTGTAGCACAATGGTTAAGGCACTGACTGATGATACAGAGATCATGAGTTTGATCCCCAGTGTGCCTAATACATAAGGCTGGCTGAGGCATCAGCTTTGACATGTAAGTATTGTTTCCTGCCACACTTTATTTGTATTTTATTAATTGCTGCTATCAAACACACCCTCATGTGCCGTAACCTAAGGTGCCGCATAAGGCACCCTATAAGGCACTCCATAGGGCACATTATAAAGTGCACTATCTGCCACGGCACCCTATAATGTCCCCTATAGGGCACCCTATCAGTCGCTCCATAGGATACTGTATAGTGCACCTTATATGGACAGTAACCATAAGGTGCCCTATAGGGCGCCCTATAAACCGCCCTCTGAGGCACGTTATGGGTACAGTACGCTGAGGGTGTTTTTGCTGGCAGCACTAATGTACATTAAAAATAGATAATGCTTTGGACAGCCCTATCAAATAACCCCACTGTGGGTTTGAACCCATGACCTCTGGCTCCACTGGCAGTGAAGTAACCAGTGGGCAACAGCTGCTAGCAAACCCCTGGCTGGCTGCAGAAGGACTGCAAGTCACCACACAAACAGTCTGCTGTGGTCAACAGAATAGGGTTAACCCACCCATACCCATGATGCACTGCACATGCAAATCAGCAGTCTACAGATGATCACAAGATGGGGTATGCACCCCCACAGCACCTCGGCCTGGTAGGGGGAACTGACCGTGTGTGGTACTGGCACAGAGTGGCTACACACCGTCACATTGCGCAGGTACTGCACTCACCCTGAGGGTGAGGTTGGGCGCCCAGCACCAGGTCCACAGCAGAGATAGACTATGCTGCAGGTCCCAGCAGTGCTAATGTGTGAGATAGGTAGTTTCTGCAGACACACCTTGGATATATCTGTATGTCTCAATCAGGTGTAGCACCTATGGACCCCTAGGAGGATTATGTACCACCACCACCCTCCTCCTCCTCTAGGGCTGAGGGTGGTAAACAGGGTCTCCCACCAACAGATCCACATTCTACCTCCCTGCAATGGTGGCAGTAGAGGGGACCATCAACCCCAGTCCTGCTGGGGAACAGACACCCTACAGGGCAGTCAATGCAGCTCTGTACACATCCATAACGCAATAGCAGACAGACATTAGGCCTGGATATGCTAAGCTGCACCCCACCACTATCTGATATTCTCTTGCAGCAAGCCTTCAGCCGCTGCACCCTGCAAGGCGCTCCATCAAGAGACATACCAGCTGAAGACAGTCTGCTAGCTAGTCCATAGTGCATGTTCCTGGTGGAAATGCGTGCACCCAGAACTGGGATGTCAGCATACACAACAAGCAGATAAGTCAGTGACTGGGCCGCAAAAGGAAACCCATAAATATCACATGAGAAAAATACCATATAGCACTATGGGGGTGCCTAGCCATGCTGTGGTCACTGCAAATCAGGGTGAGAGTGATCTCCCAGCAGGACAAGCTGTGGCCACTCTGTCTGTGCAGGTGGTGGCCGGGCACTACAATGTCCCAGCGAGTGCCCTATGCCCTGTGCAGATGCATCCTGGCCAGGCCACCCTGTCCGGGCTATACCCATGGTACCTTGCTCCTCATTATGCACATTGGCAGGCCAATACTGGCAACAGTGCTGGCAGTGTGGGCTGTGGAGGGTGTTTGCAGCCACCACACACTGGATAGACAGACACACACTCCCACACCTATGCCAGCATTGTGCTACTATAGAGGAGTTTAGCAGCCCTGGCCACCACACCAGTCCTGAGCACAGTGCAGGCATGAATATGGTACGCAATACTGTTGGGGGTCACTCCCCAGGGTGGTAAACACTGTCAGAGACCAGACCTGCAGCACACTCCACAGACATCAGAAAGGTTGCTATGATGGAGCTCAATCAGCAAACTGTGCTTAACGTAGGAATTGCTATCTGCCAGTAATCATAGCAAACATTTGATAGCTGTGTACTGTATTCCCAGGTGTAGGGTGGCATTGCTAAGTTATGCAAATGCTAGTATTGGGAGATGCACGCAGGGCCCAATGTCCTGCCTCTCCAGGAGGCATTGGCTAATGGAGCCTGTGGGTGTGGGTGTGGGTGTGTCTGCCCCTGTTGGCTGCTGCTTTACGGCAGAGGTTCCCAACTCCAGTCCTGGTGTGCCAAACACTGTTCGGGTTTTCATGCTGTCCCTCATGAATATGCATGAGATACATCTGCATACCATGGGGGGTGGTGCATAGATATGCAGCACAGGCATCTTTATTAGAGGCAGCATGGAACCTGAATGGTGTTTGGCCCTCCAGGACTGCATTTGGGAGACTCTGCTCTAGGTAATGCGCCTGTTTATGGTGTCTTTGCTCTGTAGGGTAAAATGTAGGTGTTTTGGGCATGTTTACATCATCTGCAATAAACGTTCTGTCTGTAGTAGCATGTTTCAGTTGTGGGTAAAATATGGGGACTAGGTTGGCAGGCACCATAGCTGGGACTTGAACCTGTGACCTTCTGCCTCCAAACACACTGGTTGTGTGCACTGCACCACCATGTTGCCACAGAGGCAGTGCATTCCCTGGTGATACCATGACTGTTTGTCTGGCAGGGCCTGTCTGTTGCAGTGTATGGCACCCATCTACACAGGGCTAGGCCATGGTCTGCTCTGAGCAGCTGCCACTGCCCCCTCCACCACCAGTACCCCTCCGCCACCATGCGGACATGGCCTTATATTGGAGACAGCATAAAACCTGAATGATTTGTGGCCCTCCAGGACTCTGGGGGACTCTGCTCTAGGTAATGCGCATGTTTCTGGTGTCTGTGCTCGGTAGGGTAAAATATAGGCGTTTGAACTATGCGTATGTTCTCTGCAACAAAGGTTTGTCCATACTATCACGGTTTAGTAGCGGGTAAAATATGTGGACTGGATTGGCAGTTGCCCCAGCTGGGACTTGAACTTGTGACCTTCTGCTTCTGAATACACTGGCTGTGTTCACCGCACCACACTGTGCTCACAGAGACAGTGCAGTCCCTGGAGATACCATGGTTGTTTGTCAGACATAGTAACATAGTAACATAGTAACATAGTAGTTGACGGCAGATAAAGACCAGCATGGTCCATCCAGTCTGCCCACAGAGCCTGTCTGTTGCAGTGCATGGCACCCACCTACCCAGGGCTAGGCCATGGTCGGCTCTGGGCAGCTGCCACTGCCCCCCTCCACCACCAGTACCTCTCTGCCACCATGCTGACATGCCCTTCTGCTGGTGGTGTGCATTCGCAAGCCATCCAGTGTGCAGGTAGGCGGCTGCCTATGGTGCGTGTTCTGGGGTAGGGCTGCCTGCATAGGCGTCCATGCTTCCCCCCAACACTGCCTGCCAATGTTCTGTGCCCTTGGGGGTACCTGCTGGGTACTATCCCCTGTGACACTGTGATAAACACTCTCGTGCTCAGGTTGGGCCCTCATCAGTTGCTGTCTGGCTGCTGTTCAGTTTCAGCATTCGTAAGTGCCATCTAGGCATCTGCCTAGTCCACACTGTGCCCCAGCTGCACCACAGCATGTGCCGCCTGCAGCCCTCTGTATTCCCTTTCCCAGCATCTGTCCAGTTGCCCATTCCGACCTGCCCGCCCTGCTGTTGTGGAACATGTGCATGCCATAGGTAACCTGTCCAATGGAGAGGGAAACCCTGATCAGTGCTATTTCACTGTGGGATCATTCACCTTGTATGGGGACGGAGCGTAGACCCTTCCAAAATTCATATTTATTTTTTGGGGCTTTCTTGGGAGTGTTTTTTGATGTTTCCCATTACTATCACTATTGCCCAGCTTGATTATGATTTTTTTTTATTTTGTTGGGGTCCTTTTCAATGTTTATTTGTACTTTTGTTCTGTGCACATGTATCACACTTATCACTTTTTTGTAGGTTTCCCTGGTTTTGCTGTACATTGCTGAGAGAAATAGTTTCTCTTCCCTTTAAATCGGCTCTAATGCGAGGTTTTCACTCGCGTTATTTTTTACCTCGAATTTCACCTCGTTAGTGTGTGGGGCGCCTCTCCCCTCCCACTCTCCACCCATTGACCCCTTCTCTCCGCCCCTCGGGAGCCTTCCTCCGCCCTCCGGGAGCCTTTCCCGGCCTTCAGCGCTCGTGTGCGCCGCTGCACGCATGAGCGCGCACTAAAGCGCATTTTTGCCCCATAAAGCGTCATTAGCATGCGCTAAGGTACCTTAGCGCGTGCACATGCGCACCGCGCACGTTAAGAAACTTTAGTAAACATACCCCTTAGTGCCCACTAATGACACACTTGCTCCTTTACCATGGTTTAGTAAACATACTCCTTAGTAAACATACCCCTAAGTAAACGCACCCCTAAGTAAACGCACCCCTAAGACTATCTTTTGTTTGAGTATTTTATTTTTCAGTCGCAATTTATTTTATTTTTATTTATTTAGACAGACTTGTATACCACCTTATCCTACAATCAAAGTGGTCACATCACAGTTGGAGGGTTACATTTAACATGAGGGTACTTAAAATTATACAGTGAACTTGTATGTCTAGTTGGTATGGGTGGGTATCGAGTTGGTGGAGGTAGTTGCATTACCGTTTGGGTGGAGACTGTTGTCTGTCTGCTCATAGGTTTCGGTATGGATATATTTCTGTATTGCCCCAGTCTCTCTTTTGCATTCTTCATATTTTCTGCTTACTCTCCATTGTCTGTTATTTGTCCTTTCTTCACTCTTCTACTATTTTTTCTCCATTCTCTCTCTACATCCACCTCTGACATACTGATCTTTTACTTTTTGTTCTTTTTTCCATTTCTTTATTCATTCATCCATTCAAATTTCATCCCACTATCTTCAATCCCCTTTTGACTTTTCACCTAGCAACTTTTAATCTACTCCTCTAACCTCCAGTCCAGCTCCCCCATTTCCTATCTCACTCCTTCACTAGCCTCATATTTCCACCCTCTGTAATCACCATCCTCCTCTCACTCCTTGTCAGCTTCCCATGACCTTTCTCACATAGTTCCATCATGCCAACTATCTCCCCCTCATCTCTCAACACCAATTCCGCATCTCCCAGTCCACTCACCCTTCTGTTTTACCCCCAAAGTACAGTATCTCATGTTTTTTCTCTTCTACCTCCCAGCCCCTTTTCCCTCTCTCCTTCCATAGACTATCAGCTTTCTATCCCCTTTCCCTTCTCCATCCTCTCCCCCCCCCCCATCTCTATCTTCCTCCCAGCTCAGCATCTTCTGTCTCAATCCCTAGCCCTCCCCAACCCAGGCCAATATATCCCTTCTCTCATAACTTAAAATCTCTCTCCCTCTCTGTATGTGTATATATACAGCATAATACCCCAGGACCATACCAAGGGCTGTGAAAGTGGCATAGCTGCACAGTATACAAGTACAGAAGGGGCATCTGTCATCACTGGGCTTCCAGAAAGTCCAACAAGAACAAGTTGCTGTGCATGGTTGGATGGTGAGGGGGCACCAGGCTTGTGAGTTGCACAGGGTGCATGTCTAACTTGGTACAGTCTGACCACCCCCACACCAATCCAGTATATCCCATATCTCTTTTTCTCCCTCACTCTGCCCCTTCTCCAGAAAAAATATCTCTCATACCTGCCTTTATGTTTGCATACTATAGTGTGATTGCCTCGCTGATTTCCCTGCCTTTCTGTCATTACAGGCTCAATACCTCAAAGCCTGCCCTACTGGAAATGATGCAGTTGTGGGCATGCAACCACACTTCGAAAGGTATTCCCCAACAGCACAGGACTATTTAAATAAGTTGTCTGCGGCGTGCACCCAAGGAGCTCCTTGGGTGATGTCCTTGGGGCGATTCTGGCAACAGAGGCCTTATCTCACTGCTCTCCTCTCCTTATCCAAGTGCCTTGGTCCCTTCTGCAGCTTCTCTACCAACTGATGAGCATGTCACTATTTGGATACTGATTCTGTCAACTTTGTTCACTCTTAGTTTGTCGCCTACTACGTATGTCTTCTATTCTGGTGCACTGGGGCTGGCACCCCCTGTTTGTTCCACTTTCCCATCCAGTCCTTCCTCTCTCACATACAATAATCTTATCACTTGCCTTCGGCCACTTTGCACCCTCTCCCCACACTGCTCGCAACCTTGCTTCATCTCAGCTGCTCCTTTTCCTAGTCCTCGCGAATTGTTATTCCCTTCACTTCAAAACACTATTAGTGCATGACCTCGTTGCCCAGCACTAACTTGACATCCTTTTCATCACCGAGACATGGTTGAATGAAGGGGAAGTCCCTCTCCTCAGTGTTATCTTCTCCCTGGTTACTCAGCCTTCGACACCCCCCACCTAGGATGTTCCAGAGACGGGGTTGCAGCCCTATTCTTGTCCTCTTTATTGCTAACTCAGATCCACTCGCTCGTTCTTAATTACCCTGAATCCCTACTTCTCTGCCGGCATACTTCGTCCCATATGTAATTTCTTCTCATCTACTCTCCCCTGTCTATCCGTCCCCCTATCTGGGATGCTCTTATCCTTACCATTTAAAAGACCTCTCTCCAGTTTCCCCATCTGGTGCTCATGGTGGACTTTAATGTCCATTTCCACTCATCTTGTTCAGCCCATGACCATGCCTTTATTACACTTCTTCAAGACCTTGCATTTATTCAACACATGTTCTCCCCCACACATGTGGCTAGCCACACAATCTCACCACCTGTTCCAGTTCCTCTCTCCTTCCAGTCTCTATTCTCACCTACCTCCTACCATGGACTGACCATTTCTGTGTCATGTTCCAGCTTCCTGTCACCTCCCCTGCTGACCTTTCTCTTAATGCAGTTCCTACTCATCTTTCTAGCCATTTTACTGTTTCCACTCTTGTAAACTTCCATTTAATTTCTCTTGTCTTTTCATGGATGAACAGGTCTCTATCTGGACCTCAGGCTTGTCCTCAGCCCTTGATCATCTGGTTCCCCTGTGTCCCCACCCACTTTGTGCTCCTTCACATCACCCCAGGCATCATCCTGGTCTGTGACTACATTCAACCTATCTCCGCTGTGCTAAGCATCTCTGGTGCAAACATTGTACATCTGATACCCTCCTTCAGTTTCAGTCCTGCCATCGCTACTGCCACTCACTTGTTCACAAGGCAAAACAAGCCTACTACTCTAATCTCATTTCTACTTCTTCCAACCACTCCTGTCAGCTGTACTCAGTATTGAAGTCCCTCTCTAATACTCACCCTCTTCCATCTACTCCCCCTTCCTCCTCTCCTAGCTCTGCAACACTTGCCTCCTTCTTGGGTAGTAAGATCCAGGATCTCTGTCTGACCTTCTCAACCTGTTCCCCTCCACCCATTACCCTCCCACCCAATTTTTCCCACTGCTGGTGCACCTTTCGGCCAATCATCACTATCGAACTGTCCCAACTGCTCTCCACTTCACACAAAACTTCCTGCCCTTCTGACTCCGTTCCCTCTGCCTGGATACCAGAACCCTCTCTCACACTTCTTTCAGCCATACTCACTATCACAAATGCAAGTTTCACCTTTGAGAACTTTCCCACAACTTGGAAACATGCAGTAGTTTGTCCGCTTCTTAAGAAACTTTCTCTCAACAAAACTATACCAGCACACTATTGTCCTGTGTCCAATTCACTGTTTGTATCTAAGCTCCTTGAAAAATTTGTGTTCTCCCAATTCTCCTGTCACCTTGAGTCCACTCACTTTCTGCACCCCCATCCATCCAGTCTCAGACCTGGTTAGAGCAAAGAAACAATCCGACTTTCTTTCATCAATGAGCTTCATATCTTTCATGATTGTGGTGATATTAGCTTAGATGTCTCACTTGATCTTTCTTCTGCTTATCACCTGGTTGACCACTATACCCTTCTTTCTCGTCTGCGAGAAGCTGATGGCCACAGTCTGGTCCTCCACTGGTTCCACCCATTTCTCTTTCTCAGGTCTTTCTTTGTTGTATCTGGCACCATTATGTCTGATCCTACCTCCCTGCACTGGTATACATCCAAGGGTGTTGAAAGAACTGAAATATGAGATTGCAGACCTGCTATTAGTAATCTGTGAATTTTCATTAAAATCATCTGTAATACATGAAGATTGGAGGATCGCCAATGTAACGCCAATTTTTAAAAAGGGTTCCAGGGATGATCCGGGAAACTACAGACCGGTGAGCCTCACGTCAGTGATCTCCCAGCAGGACAAGCTGTGGCCACCCTGTCTGTGCAGGTGGTGGCCAGGCACTACAATGTCCCAGCCAGTGCCCTATGCCCTGTGCAGATGCATCCTGGCCAGGCCACCCTGTCCGGGCTATATCCATGGTACCTTGCTCCTCATTATGCACATTGGCAGGCCAATACTGGCAAAAGTGCTGGCAGTGTGGGCTGTGGAGGGTGTTTGCAGCCACCACACACTGGAGGAAAGGTCCGTAAACCATTATTAAGAAGGGACCCAGGATATCAATGCTTGACCCAGTACAAGCATTGCGGAACCTGTGTCTTTTAGGGAAACTGCTAGGTACGTATGACCTAGATTGGCCACTGCTGGAAACAGGATACTGGGCTTGATGGACCTTAGTCTGACCCAGTATGGCATATCTTATGTTCTTATGTTCTTATGGTGTCCCTCAGGGCTCAGTTTTTACCCCTCTCATCTTTAATGTTTTCTTGGTCCCCCTGATCCTGCTGATTCAGCAGTTCAGATTTTCAGCTTACTATTTTGCTAATGACACACTTCACCACATGGACTCATATCCCCCTGATTTGCACCCTCTGAATGCCTGTTTAACCTATGTTTCCAAATGACTTGCCTCTAATTTCCTTTACCTCAATCTTTCCAAAACGTATGGTTCTCTCTTGGTGGTTCCTGTCCATCCCTGGCCCCTCTCACTGGCGTCCTAATTCCATTGGCCTCATCCATTTACTACCTTAGTGTGACCCTTGACTCTGCTTTGTGTCTTCATGAACATCTGTCTATTCTCATTTATGAAAGCTTTTTTCATCTCCATCAGATTTGGTCAATTCATCCATTTCTAACTGCCCCCACACTCACCATTCTTCTTCTAACTTTCATTGTATCACATATTGATTATTGTAATGTCATCTTCGCAGGCCTTCCCCTCTATCAGCTTTGTTAACTCCAACTGTTGCAGAACACTGCCATCAGATAATCTCTCATGCAACACACTATTACCTTATTACCCCACTACTTCTCCATTTACACTGCCTTCCAATCAAATTTTGCATCATTTACAAGATATTCACTTTGGTACATAAAGCCATACACACCCACCCCCACAATATTTGGCTGACTCTCTCTATTTTCACACTCCATACCGCAGTCAGCATTCCAATCACCTTCATCTTCCCTCAGTTTCACAAGCACATTTAGGGATATGTTTACTAAACCATGCTAAAGGAGCAAGTATTCCGTTAACATGTGTTAATGGGGCATTTGCGCCATTAACACACACTATTGTGCCATTAGCGCATGCTAATACCGCTTTAGCACGTGCCAACGCGATTGGCAGTGTAAAGCGCCCCATGGGCGGAGAGTAGGCAGAGAGTAGGGGTCAATGGGCAGGGAGTAGGCAGGAACAAGTCCCGGCTCCCTTGTTTCCGCCCACCTTAACACCAAGAACCTTACCGCATATCAAAACTTGATGGTAAGAGGGCATTTTGAGGAGAGAGAAGCTATTTTAAACTTCTGCAATGTACTGCACAAACAGGTGAGCCCAAGAAACTGATAGTAGTGCTCCATTAGCAGCAACAGCATGTTGTTGTGGTTGTGGTTGTTAAGTGCCGTCAAGTTGGTGTCGACTCATGGCGACCCTCTGGATAGTTGTCCTAAATTGTGTTCGGTCTTCAGTCATTGTTGACAGACTGGCACCAGTAGCTGCTGTCATATCAATCCATCTCATTGCTGGTCTTCCTCTTTTGCATTGACCCTCTACCTTGCCAAGCATGACGTCTTTCTCTAATGATCTCTCTCTTCAAATAATGTGTCCAAAGTATGAAAGTCAAAGTCTTGACATCTGAACTTCTAAAGAAAGCTTAGGTTTGATCTCCTCTAGTACTGGGCACTATTTTGATGGTGCAAATAGGGCAAAGGAGGGTGCACATGGATCATGCAGTTGGGGCTGCTGGTGCACAGGGTGGACCAGGCAGTTGCCTAGGTGGCACATAAGCACATAAGACCTGAAAATATGTCAGACCAAGGTCCATCATGCCCAGTATCCTGTGTCCAACAGTGGCCAATCTAGGTCACAGGTAGCTAGCGGTTTCCCCCAAAGACACACACAAGATCAACAATGCTTGTAATGGGGCAAGCAGTGCATATCCCGGTTCCTCTTTAACAGTGGTTTATGGACTCTCCCTAGGAACCTGTCCAAACATTTTTTAAACCCAGCTACACTAACAGCCTTCACTACATCCTCTGGTACTGAATTGCAGGGTTTGATAACACATTGACTGAAAAAAATATCTTCACCTAGTAGTCCTAAATGGCTTACACTCTAGCTGCATTGAATGTCCCCTACATTCTGATGGCATAAACAATCGGCCTACAATTATCTGTTCCACTCCAGGCAATATTTTCTAGACTTCTAACATAACACCCCTCAGCCTTCTCTTCCCCAGGTTGAAGAGACATAATATTGGCAGACAGTGATGGAGTCCCTGGAGAGGCAGATGGTTGTGAGGGGGATGAGTGGCCGTCCATGTATGCCTCCGCCCCCTCCCCCCACTGCACCCTGTGCACTAGGCACCCACTTACCCCCATGTTGGCTGGCTTGGGGCTGCACACCACCAACACTGACAGCACATGGGCATGTCAGTATGGTGTGGGGGGTGTTGGCAGAGGGGGCAGCGGCACCCGCCTGCAGCAGACCAAAGCCATGCCCTGATCCAGTGCACTATAAGCAGTGCAAAATGTGCCAAGGTCCGTCTGATGGGACTGTTGTATCACTGTGGTGGGCTACACACAGTTGGTGTATAGAGGAGCAGAAAATCACAGGTTCAGATCCTGGCTGTGGATCATACAGTGCATGTTCCTGTGGCTACATTTTATCCTACAATGTAGGTACAACATCAACATGGTGCAACCCGCACATGTGCCAACCCGTGCCAACCCGTGCAACCCGCACATGTGCCAAGGTCTGTCTGATGGGACTGTTGTATCACTGTGGTGGGCTACACACAGTTGGTGTATAGAGGAGCAGAAAATAACAGGTTCAGATCCTGGCTGTGGATCATACAGTGCATGTTCCTGTGGCTACATTTTATCCTACAACATGTGCAACCCGCAATGAATCGGCGTACAAGGGTACAAACACCCACACAGACAGGCTCCACTATCCTCAGCTGGATGGAGAGTCAGGCTGACAGCACTGGCACACTGAGTGGCCGTTAACATTAGAATGCACTATTAGCCCCTGCACAATGAGTACACCTTAACAATGCCTGGGCTGAGACTGGGACCAGAGTGGCAGGCAGGAGTGCCAACCATCCCCCTTTTTGAATAGTGCGTTGATATGAGTGTGTGTGTGTCTATCGATTGTTTTGTGGCTTTCTACTCCTCATTGAACCTCACAGTGCCTAAGCTGTCTCCAGAGTTAGCCTGCAAATGTGCATGATGAGGAGCAAAGTATTGTGGGTAGAGCCTGAACAGGGTGGATTGGCCAGGATGCATCTGCATCGGGGGTAGGGCAATAGCTGGGCATCATAGTACCCAACTGCCACCTACATGTAGTGGGTGACCACATCTTGTCATGCTAGGAGGGCACTTTCACACTAACCGAGCAGTGACCATGACATAACTATGTATCCGCATAGTGCTATATAGTGTCTAGTTTTAGTGATATGGGTGCACTTCCTGTCCTGTGGGCCTGATCACTGACTCATCTGCTGGTTGTCCATGGTTGTTCTGTGCACATATAATGTGTATTGGCCAGTGGACTGTCTGCAGTTGCTTTCTGCATAGCTGTGACAACTGGTGGTGGGCAGCAGGTACTTGCTGTGGGTAAATGTTAGACCTAGGCAGTTGGAAAGTGAGGTGTCCAGTATTCTGTGTAGGGCCAGCAGGACCCTAGTAACAACCCCATGCATGTCTAGAGGGACACCTTTCCCCTGTTAGTTGACAGCCATGGCATCAGTATTGTAGCACTGGGTATTACAATGCACTTTTCTAGGTGGGTCAGGGTCCAACAGGGCCAGATGTGACTTGCGCATACAGCATGACACAAGGTGACTAGCATATCACACTGCAGACAGTACCTGCCACACACTGGTGGTGATGGGGATCTGCAGCAGAGACCGTCTCTAGTACTGCAGGTACAGGGGACCTGTACCTGGTGCTGGGCGCCCATCCTCACCCTCATAGTAACCACAGAAACTGCTCAGTAGCATGGTTTGTAGCTTCTCTGTGCTTGTATCACATACTGTCAGTTCCTCTTACTGAGCTGAGGTAATGGATACGAGCATTATCCATTCGATAATCAGCTGTAGACTGCTGTTCTGCATGTGCACTGCATCACGGGTACTGGTGGGCTACTCTATACCGGCACTCACAGCAGACATTTTAGACGGTGACCTGCAGTCTCTTTGTATCCAGTCTTTGCTGTGCAGAGAGGTTTGGAAGTGTAGCCTATTGATTAATTTAAGATCTCTGTAAGCAGGGTACAGGGGCTCGATTCCTACCTGTTCTTTTTGTGACTGTGTTACTCGGAACATTTTCATGCCTACTACAGTCAGGGCTCTGCAGATCTGTGCTGCCAGCCCATACCACCCTCTCCTCAGCCACCATCTGTCCTTCAGCCCATCTATCTGCTTCTGTTGATTTGTATACAGTCCTGTCTTCTTGTGCAAGCTACTACCCCATGACCTATACTGGTACCCTTTTCCGCATTACGGATCTTCGTGCTCACCTCTCCTGTGCCTGATCTGCATGTATCCACTATTACTCTGTCCTTCTGTTGCTGTAAACATCCTGCCACTTCTGCCTCCACTGGGGGACACGTCTTCCCCATTCTATGCCACACTCTGTCACTGCAGCACTTTACATTGGCACCAGCCTGTGCATCAGTACAGCTATCTCCCACATGCTAGTCTGCTTTACTGGCTGCCACATAGAATGCCCACCAATAAGGCAGTTCCAACTCCCACCTGTCCTTCCTTCCATCACCTTTACATTGACATTCCTTGGTGTTCTGTCCAGCGTTTGGCTTATAGCTGTGGTCCTGCTTTAAGGTGCATGTTTTTCACCTTAGGGCATCTTGTCTCTCCTTAGAACACCTTGGGGCATGTTTACTAAACTGCGGTAATGTGATTCACATTAGGATCCGTGGTAGAGACAGAAATCCCAAATAAGGACATGGGCGGTACATCGTTACTGATAACGCGCGTTACAAGGCGTCATAAATTAACGAGCGTTACAAAGTGCCGTGTAAAGCGCCATGCAAGGCGCCCTGTACGGTGCCCATAAGGCATTTGATAAGCTATTTGGCAAGGTGTCGAGAGCTGTAGCACAATGGTTAATACACTGACTGATGATGCAGGGGATGTGAGTTCAATCCCCCTGTGAGTCCAAAGAGTAAAACTGGCTGAGACATTAGCTTTTACTTTAAATCAGTGCTGTCTGAAGCATATTGTTGTGTAAAGTTAATTAGTGCTGCCAGCAAACACACCCTCACAGGGCCGTAACCTAAGGTGCCATATAAGGCGCCCTATAAGGTACTCCAGAGGGCACATTATTAAGTGCACTGTCCACCAAGGCAACCTATAATGTTGCCTATGGAGCGCCCCATAAGATGCCTTGTAGGGCGCTTTACAGGGCGCCGTAGAAGGCGCTTTACAGGACGCTCTATAGGGCGCCTGATGAGGCACCGTAAGGAGACAGCACTGTGAGGGTGTCTTTGCTGGCAGAACCAATTTAAATTAAAAAAGGAAAATGCTGCAGACAGCCCTACCAAATGACCCCACTGTGGGATCAAACCCATGACCTATGGCTCCACCGGCAGTGAAGTAACTAGTGGGCTACATCTTCAGTGTTACTAACAAACCCCTGCCTGGCCACAGAAGGACATCAGGTCACCACACAAACGGTCTGCTGTGGATACCAGGATTTGGGTTAACCCACCCATACCCATGGTGCACTGCACATGCAGATCAGCAGTCTATAGATGATCACAAGATGGGGTATGGAACCCCACAGCACCTCAGTCTGGTAGGGGCAACTGACCGTGTGCATTATTGGCACAGAGTAGCTACAGACAGTAGCCCAACAGGGTGCCCTATAGGGCACATGAAAAGGTGCCCAGTAAGGCATTCAGAGCTGTAGCACAATGGTTAATACACTGACTGATGGTGCAGGGTTCATGAGTTCAATCCCCCTGTGGGTCAAATGAGTAAAGCTGGCTGAGATTCTACCCTTTCCTTTAAATCAGTGCTGTTGGAGGCATTTTGTTTTGTAAATGTAATGAGTGCTGCCAGCAAACACACCCTCACAGGACCATAACCTAAGGTGCCCCATAAGGCGCCCAATACGGCACTCCAGAGGGCACATTACAAAGTGCACTGTCCACCAAGGCACCCTATAATGTCCCCTATGGGGTGCCCGATAGGGCGCTTTATAGGGTGCCTCATAGGGCAATTTATAGGGTGCCTGATGAGGCACCGTAAGGAGACAGCACTGTGAGGGTGTTTTTGCTGGCAGCACCAAATTAAATTAAAAAAAGAAAATGCCTCAGACAGCCCTACCAAATAACCCCACTGTGGGATCATGCCCATGACCTCTGGTTCCAGATCAGTGGTCTACAGATGACCACAAGACGGGGTATGCACCCCCACAGCACCCCAGCCTGGTAGGGGGTACTGACCGTGTGTGTTACTGCCACAGAGTAGCTACAGACTGTCACAGTGGGCGGGTCCTGAGCTCACCATGAGGGTGAGGTGGGGTGCCCAGCACCATTTCCACAGCACCTGGCTTTGCAGAGATGGGCTATGCTACAGGTCCCCATTGGTGCCACTGTGTGATAGGTGGTCCCTGCAGACACCCTTAGCATATGCCTGTGCCCATCTGTATATCACATCTTGCCCATGTGGACTATGATGCACCCAGAATAGTGCATACACTGTGTGGATGCCATGGCCACATGATTTATGGTTGGGGGGGGGGGTGTTTGGGGCCCATAGGAGGTTTACGTACCAACACCCAACCTATCCTCAGTGACTCAGGGTGGGAAACAGGATTTCCAACCAACAGATTGACATTTTACCCCCCTGCACTGGTGACCATCCACCCCAGTCCTGCTGGGGAATAGACACCCCTACAGGGCAGTCTATGCAGATCTGTATGCCTCCATACATAGTGCAGTGACAGACAGACAGTAAGTAGGCCTGGTAATGTACAGTTGCCCCACACCACTATCTGACATTCTCCAGCAGCAAGCAAAGTGAGTCACCAGCCACTACACCCTGCAAGGTACTCCAACCACACACATACTAACTGCAGACAGTCTGCTAGCTAGTCCATATTTCTGGAGATGATGTGTACACCCACACCTGGGATGTGCACACACACCTACCAAGCAGATAGGTCAGTGATTGGGCTCCAGAAGACAGAGCCCATATATCTCACAAGAAACACTATAAAGCACTATGGGGGAACCCAGCCATGCCGTGGTCACTGCACAGTCAGGGTGAGCGTGACCTCCCAGCAGGGCATGCCGTGGCCACCCTGTCCGTGTAGGTGGTGGGCAGGCACTACAATGTCCCAGCCATTGCCCTGGGCCCTGTGCAAGTGCATCCTGCCCAAGCCGCCCTGTCCGGCTATACCCAGAGTCCCTTGCTCCTCATTATGCACATTGGCAGGCCACTACTGGCAACAGTGCTAGCAGTGTGGGCTGTGGAGGCTGTGGGCAAACACCACACACTGGATAGACTGACGCACACTCCCACACCTATGCCAGCATTATGCAAGTATAGAGGCTTTTGGCAGCCCTGGCCACCGCACCAGTCCTGGGCACAGTGCAGGCATGGCTATGGTATGCAGTACTGTTGGGGTCTCTCCCCAAGGTGGTGGACACTGTCAGGTACCAGACCTGACACACACTCCACAGACATCACAGAGATTGGTATGGTACTTCCCACTGGGCAGATTGTGCTAACCTTAGGGCAGTGGTTCTGAACCAGTCTTCCTTGAACCCCTAGGCCAGTCGGGTGTTCAGGATAGCCCTAATGAATATGAATGAGATATATATGCATTAGAGATATCCTGCCAACCTGACTGGTTTGTGGCCCTCTAGGGCTGGATTTGGAGACCCCTGCCTTATACCTCTGTCATTTAAGATTGTGAGTGGGCAAGATGCAGATGCCCTAGACATCAAAAGGGTAGATAGAATGTGCCACATGCCTCCTCATTTCTCACCACCACCAAAAAGTTGTCTAATAGACAATATTTTGGTGGTGGTGAGAAGCAAAGAGGTATGTGACACATTCTATCTAACCTTTTTGATGTCTTGGAGATCTGCACCTTGCCCACTCACATTCTTAAATGACAGAGGTGTAAGGCAGGGGTCTCCAAATCCAGCCCTAGAGGGCCACAAACCAGTCAGGTTGGCAGGATATCTCTAATGCATATATATCTCATGCATATTCATTAGGGCTATCCTGAACACCCGACTGGCCTAGGGGTTCAAGGAGGACTGGTTCAGAACCACTGTATGTGCCAGTTCTCATAGCAACCTTTTGCTATCTGTGTACCGTATTCCCGGGTTTTGGGTGGCATTGTTAGGGTATGCAAGTGCTAGTATTGGGAGATGCACACAGGGCCCAACATCCTGCCTCTCCAGGAGGCTGTGGATATTGGGGCCTGTGGGTGCGGGTGTTTCCGCCCCTGTTGACCGCTGCTCTTGGACAGGGGTTCCCAACTCCGGTCCTGGTGGGCCGCACCATGTTCGGGTTTTCATGCTGTCCCTGATGAATATGCATGAGATATATCTGCTTACCATGGGGGCGGCGCATAGACATACAGCACAGGCATCTTTATTGCAGACAGCATGGAACCTGAATGTTGTTTGGACCTCCAGGACTGCATTTGGGAGACTCTGCTCTAGGTGATGCGCCTGGTTGTGGTGCCTGTGCTCTGTAGGGTAAAATGTAGGTGTTCCAGGCATGTTTATTCTATCGAATAGCACCAGGTCAATTTGCAAAGTAATAAAAGTGACCAAACAATAGTGAAATTACTCTATTAACAACAGCACCTATTAAAAGGAGACATGTAATTGTGGGAGTAAATCAGAAATTCAAAAAAATTCAAAAAAAATGGCTCGGGGATGTCTCAGACCAACCGGCTTAACTGGAACTTTACGAGCTATACTCTTAAAACGTGGGCAGCAACAGTTTACTATTTCAGTTATAAATCCCCCTGAAGAAACTCAGTCTTATTGAGTGAAACGCATTAGGGGTATCTGAAGTTAAGTACTATTGTTTTTTCACTGTTTCGCTACATTTTGTGGGTGTATTGAAAATGCTATCTTTATGGCCGGAGGACAGTCATTGATGCTATTGCGGCACTCGTAGATACTTTTGTGTCTTTGTTTTAAGCCGGTTGGTCTGAGACATCCCCGAGCCATTTTTTTTAATTTCTGATTTACTCCCACAATTACATGTTTATTCTATCAGCAATAATAGGTTCCGTCTTTCTTACCATGGTCTATTACTGGATAAAACTATGGGGACAGAGTTGGCAGGGACCACAGCTAGGATTTGAACCTGTGAACTTCTGCTCCTGAGCACACTGGCTGTGCATACTGCGCCACACAGACAGATCATTCCCTGGAGGTATCATGACTGTTTGTCATACGGAGCCTGTCTGTTGCAGTGCGCGGCACCCACATAGACCGATCTAGGCCATGGTCTGCTGCAGCCAGGTGCCACTGCCCCCTCCACCACCTGTAACCCCTCCGCCACCATGCTAGCATGTCCTTATATTGGAGACAGCATGACACCTGAATGATTCGTAGCCCTCCCGGACTGCATTTGGCAGACTCTGCTCTAGGTAATGCGCCCGTTTGTGGTGTCTGTGCTCTGTAGGGTAAAATGTAGGTGTTCCAGGCATGTTTATTCTATCAGCAATAATAGGTTCCGTCTTTCTTACCACGGTCTATTACGGGATAAAACTATGGGGACGGAGTTGGCAGGGACCACAGCTAGGATTTCAACCTGTGACCTTCTGCTCCTGAGCACACTGGCTGTGCATACTGTGCCACACGGACAGATCATTCCCTGGTGATACCCTGACTGTTTGTCAGATGGGGCCTGTCTGTTGGAGTGCACGGCACCCACCTACACGGAGCTGGGCCGTGGCCTGCTATGGTCAGATGTCACTGCCCCCTCCGCCACCAGTACCCCTCCGTCGCCATGCTGCCATGCCCTTCTGCTGGTGGTGCTGGTGGTGCGCAGTCTCGGGCCATCCAGTGTGCGGGTGGACAGCTGCCTATGGTGCGGGTTCTGGGGTAGGGGTGCCTGCATGGACGTCCACGCTTCCCCCCAGCACCACCTGCCACTGTTCTGTGCCCTTGGGGGTAGCTGCTGCGTACTATCCCCTGTGACACTGCGGGAGACACAGTCATGCCCATGTTGGGCCCTCATCAGTTGCTGTCTGGCTCTACTGTTTACGCATTCCTATGGGCCAACTAAGCATCACCCTAGTCCCCACTGTGGCCCAGCTGCACCACAGCATGTGCCGCCTGCAGCCCTCTGTATCCCCTTTTCCAGCATTTGCCCAGTTGCCCATTCCGACATACCCACCCTGCTTTTGCATAACATGTGCATGCCATAGGGAACCTGTCCACTAACAAGGGGAAGCCCTGATCTGCGCTATTTCACTGTGGGATCATTCACCTTGTATGGGGACAGAGCATACACCCTTCCACAATTAATATCTTTTTCTGGAGCTTTCTCAGTAGTGTTTATTGCTGTCTCCCATTGGTATCACTATTGGCCAGCTTGGTTATGTTTTTTTCCTCGTTTCTTCTGGTCATTTTCACTGTTTATTTGCCCTTTTGTTCCGTGCACATGTATAACACTTATCACGTTTTGTGGGTTTCCCTGCCTATGCTGTACATTGCTGACACTGAAATGGTTTCTCTCCCCTGCAAATGTGCATCTAACAGCAGGTTTTCATTCGCGGTAGGATTCAGCCCTTGAGTTCAGCGCGTTACTGTGCCTGGAGCCTCTCCCTGCCCACTCTCCGCCCATTGACCCCTTCTCTCCACCCTCTCTCCACCTTCTGCGGTGTTTACCGCGCAGCAGAATGTCAACGATCGTTATGTAACAGTGCCACGCGTTAACGTTACATGACGCATGTTATGTGACGTTACCACGCGGCAGTGTTACAAAACGCGCATTATGTAACGTTACCGCAGTTTAATAAACATGCCCCCTTATCTCCTGTTAAGGCACCTTAAGATGTGATAATGTGCCCTATCACATCCTAAGATGCCTTGTATCTCCTTAGGACGTCTTGTCACCTTACCACACTTGGTCCTGTTAATTCACATTAAATGGCCCAAGGCACCCTAATGCCGGCACACCCCCTACCCGCCCACTGCCTTATATGGCTTCAGGCACCTTAACGCTGCCCTTATCGCCAGTGACTTTACCGCAGTTTAGTAAACATACCCCTTAGACTCTATCCACAGCTCTGCTTTTTTCTACCTGGGCCCATCCTTTGGAACTCCCTGCCTACTGACATCTGCTTAGAACCCTCATTTCAAAATTTCAGGTCCCTTCTCAAAACACACATTTTCCAGCCTGCCTATGACCTTCCATCCTCACTCCTAATTCCTTCCACTAGTCTGCTCTTCTCTACCTCTGTGTGATTATACTGTTATCCTGTCAACCATTGTAGTTTTCCATTTCTCGGCCTCACTGTTCTTTGTTTTTTGATTGTAAACTGCCCTAGTGTCATGAAGGGTGGTATATAAAGTGCTATAATAAAGATAAAGATCTTGCGGCACCATCCCTGCATCTTCTTTCTTTCTCTGAGTCAGCGGCAAAAAGATTGCATAGCACCATCCCCAGATTCATCTTTCTTTTTCTGAGTCAGCATGCAGCAGCCAGTGCTGCCTGTAGCCTTCACTTTTGGTGAATGACCCCCGAGTACAGGAAGTGAATACTATGGGCAGCACTGGCTGTTGTTGCTGATTCAAAGAAAGAAAGATGAAGCTGGGGTTGGTGTTGAATGATGCCACAATCTTTCTGATGCTGGAGCTGCTGGAGTTGCATGTACAGTGAGTTGTGCCAGCCCTGAGCCTGCCTTCTGAGTCCCTATTTACTCTCCCAATAACTAGCCAATCTTAGATTCTGTCGTCTTCTTTTCTCCTACCCAAATTTAAAGTCTCCACCTACATCCCAGCCCCTGCTCTCCCTCATCTCTCATTCCCTAGTACTGCCTCCTACATCTCTTCTGCATCACCCACCCAGCTACTTCCTTTTCTGATATTCATTAAATCTACCTTTCCTCCTTTCTACCCCAGCATTAATTCTTATGCCTTTCCCTATCAATTGTTCCCTCTATATGACCTTGTTTCTTCCCTCCCACACAAAATATCTGTTCCCTTCTCCATCCTTACTCCCTCAGCTTTTATTTTCCCTCCACCCTGACCCATATAGGTGATAGTGTCAGTAGGAAATACGTACGCATGTATAAAATACTCGGTATGTCTAGAGAAAACTGCTACTTCCTAGTTTCCCAGGATTCCATAGTACTCCCTGACAAACAAAGCACATGATAAAACAAGAACTAACTCTGTGTTTTGTATATAAATTAGACTTTATTACTTATAAAAAAACAGTACAAAATTAGCATAAATTAGTTTTCTGAGTTAGTAAGTTATGGAGCCCTATGATTATAATTACCAAGATACCCAATCACTGTTTTAGCAATCTGTAGCATTGTAAAAATGATCTGTAAATAGTTTACCCAGGTTCTCCCTTTAGCTATTACCCTGTTCTTTGTAAGCGCATTGTGTCGTTGATACATTGTAGCATTGTTCTGTTTCATTGTGAACTGCACTGATTTTTAATAGCGCAGTATATAAGAAATGTAAATAAATAAATAACATCATTGATTTGCTCTGCACTCAGACGTACAGTACATCATCTGTCTGCCTAAGCTAGCCCCAACTTCAGGGGCGGGGAGAGGAGGGAATTAAAGACCAGTACCTTAGCTCTTTCCAGAACTCTTGTGGCTGGGTCTCAGAAATTTGTCTCAGGAATAGCATGAAGTCAAAGTATGGCAGAGGTCCAATGTCTGCTACAGGCAGTAGAACCAAGCTGCATGGTAACACCAAGCTGCATGTCTGTGGGAGAGATTCACTCTGTCCCGAGGTTAGTCTTCACCCTTGAGGTAGGTAGGCAGGCAGGCAGTAGGACTAAGAACTGCAAAAAACAAACTGCCAGAGACAAGCCAAGTTACAGTTCCCAAGCAGTATATCAAAAGTCCTGCAAATTCTGGAGTGGAGGAGTGGCCTAGTGGTTGGGGCAAGGTGCTTCAAGCTGGAAGGTCAGGGGTTCAAATCCCACTAGAGGACAGCAACCTTGGGCTGGAAGGACTGGGGTTTCTAGTCCCACAGATGCTCCTTGTGGTCTTGGTCAAGCCACTTAACCCTCCATTGCCCATGTTCCCTGTAAAATAGTTATCTCCAAGTTATAATGCCCTGTTCAATGTAATTTCAGTTTGTTCAATGTAAACTGCACTGATGCAGAATAGCATGGTATATAAGAGAATATAAATAAAATAAAGTCTGGAAGTGCCCAGAAATGTGTGTAGCAGAGGTCTGTGTGCAGAAAAAGTGTGTCTCTCCCTCTGAGTCCAGCATATAATTCTTTGTCCTGACCCCCTCATCACAGCATAGTGATTGGCTGGTTTCAGATACTGAATGTCATCTTCAGCAGATCTTGTAACATTTGTCAGGTGGTTCTTCTCTGAACAAAGGCCCATGGTGCAAGAAAGATACTGGTATGAATGTGCATACATTGTTGCAAATCCTAGGCCCAGTAGCACAGTCTCTGGATGAGAGTGAGTTCTCTAGCATGTAGCCTGAACAATTTTTCTGCTGAAATGCTTGATCTGAAGGATTTACTGCTGGCACAGCAGAAAAGAGTTCCATCTTCTTTGGTTCATGCTTCAGTTTCTGAGCAGGCCCAATCTTGTAACAGGAAGCCATGATGTTTGGTTCATGCATTCGTTTCTGAATAGGCACCAGCCCTACACCCCAGCATCTGCCCACTTTTAGCCCCCTAGCCCCAGGATCACCTCTATCCAGTCCTCCCCCATAATCAGCTCCCTTCTAGTTCTAGTCCCCCAATCCCTCAGCATCAGCACTATTCCAGTCCTAGCCCCACAGCAGTAGTCTTCTTCTAGTTCCATTTTCCCCAACATCAGTCCTCCTCCAGTCCCATCATTTCCCTTCCAGGCTCGGTCCCCCAGCGTCAGCCCATTTCCAATCTAGCCTCTCCTAATATCAGCCCTCTGCTAGTTCCAGTCCCTCCCAGCATCAGCTCCCTTCCAGTCCTGGTCCCCCCCCAAATCAGTCTATTTTCAGTCCTAGCTCTTCAGTATCATTCTGCCTCCAGTTCCCATCTCCCAGTATCGGCCCATTTCCAGAGATAGCCCCTGAGTATCTTTCCCCCCCAGCATAATCTCCCTTCCAGTCTCCCATCCCCAAGCATCAGCCCATTTCCAGTCCTCTTCCAATCCCAGTACTAGCCCTCCCTAGCAGCAGTCCTCTTCTAGTACTAGTGGCCCATAGTTGCAATCCTTACGCAGCCACAGCAGCATTTTCTTTCACTCCCGCGGCTATGCCAAGCCACAGCCACTGACACTGCTGAACTCTTAGAAGTGAAGCAGGGGCACTTCCTTCTCTTGTGCAAGACAGGAAGTGCCTCTGTTTAACCTCTATGAATTCAGTGGTGCTGGCGGCCGTGAGTTAGTACAGCCATGGAAGTGAAGGAAAACACTCCCACAGCTGTGAATAGGGGAGCCAGTAAGCCAGGCTTCGGATCTCGCTAGCTCCCTCTTAAGCTGGTCAGGCATGGGGCTCCTTGTGGTGCGGGGCCATGTGCAGGTGACATGCCTAGGACCAGCCCTGATCTCAGATACAGATGAATTCATGCAGGAACACATACACACAAATTCATGATCATTTTAATTAAAGGTTAACTTTGTATTGGTCATCTAGGTCAGAAAGGGGATATATAGCTTTGTGTGTGCAAAGACCCTTGTATTTTAGAAGAAAGCTTGGCAATTGCAGAGCCTTTTTTTATAATTTGTATAGTGTTGTTAACAGAACACATATCTATTTGGCACCACTCACAACAAGAACTATCATTTTACAAAAAATAAGTTGAAACCAGAGTAACATCATAAGGGACTTATGTATGCATGTAGTGCAACTTACTCATTCAAGTGCCAATTTTGCTACTAGGGAAGATAACTTTGTATAAGTCATTGATATGTGACAACAGATATTCAACTCAGGATGTCCCAAAGTGGAAATGTAGGGGTCAGTATTCAAAGCCCTTAGCCAGCTAGCCAATGGGAGGCCAGCCAGCTAAAGGCACTCACTGTGATATTCAGCAACACAATGTGAATAGTGCCGCTGAATATTTCCACAGCTGCCCTGGTACTAGCCATTTACTGCAGGGGCAGTTCATGGGCAGGGCAAGGATAGTTTTGCTGCTAACACTAATCCACTGAAGTTCATGGGCAGGGGCAGGGGCAGGGCAAGGATAGTTTTGCTGCTAACACTAATCCACTGAAGTTCATGGGCAGGGGCAGTTCATGGGCAGGGCAAGGATAGTTTTGCTGCCAGCACTAATCCACTAAAGTTAAGCCACTTGAAAAGCAGGTCTAAGTTGAAAGATAGATAGGTACAGTCCCAGCTAAATATCAATGAGCACTTTTCAAATCATTTAGAATCCCTTCAGCAAAGGCTCCAACGATCCTGTGAGCAGTGAGTGAGAATCAGCTGTGCCTACTTAGTTGGGAACTGTGTGTGAGAGAAAACTGCAGCCAATCTGAGCACTTTTCAAATCATTTAGAATCCCTTCAGCAAAGGCTCCAACGATCCTGTGAGCAGTGAGTGAGAATCAGCTGTGCCTACTTAGTTGGGAACTGTGTGTGAGAGAAAACTGCAGCCAATCTGAGCACTTTTCAAATCATTTAGAATCCCTTCAGCAAAGGCTCCAACGATCCTGTGAGCAGTGAGTGAGAATCAGCTGTGCCTACTTAGTTGGGAACTGTGTGTGAGAGAAAACTGCAGCCAATCTGAGCACTTTTCAAATCATTTAGAATCCCTTCAGCAAAGGCTCCAACGATCCTGTGAGCAGTGAGTGAGAATCAGCTGTGCCTACTTAGTTGGGAACTGTGTGTGAGAGAAAACTGCAGCCAATCTGAGCACTTTTCAAATCATTTAGAATCCCTTCAGCAAAGGCTCCAACGATCCTGTGAGCAGTGAGTGAGAATCAGCTGTGCCTACTTAGTTGGGAACTGTGTGTGAGAGAAAACTGCAGCCAATCTGAGCACTTTTCAAATCATTTAGAATCCCTTCAGCAAAGGCTCCAACGATCCTGTGAGCAGTGAGTGAGAATCAGCTGTGCCTACTTAGTTGGGAACTGTGTGTGAGAGAAAACTGCAGCCAATCTGAGCACTTTTCAAATCATTTAGAATCCCTTCAGCAAAGGCTCCAACGATCCTGTGAGCAGTGAGTGAGAATCAGCTGTGCCTACTTAGTTGGGAACTGTGTGTGAGAGAAAACTGCAGCCAATCTGAGCACTTTTCAAATCATTTAGAATCCCTTCAGCAAAGGCTCCAACGATCCTGTGAGCAGTGAGTGAGAATCAGCTGTGCCTACTTAGTTGGGAACTGTGTGTGAGAGAAAACTGCAGCCAATCTGAGCACTTTTCAAATCATTTAGAATCCCTTCAGCAAAGGCTCCAACGATCCTGTGAGCAGTGAGTGAGAATCAGCTGTGCCTACTTAGTTGGGAACTGTGTGTGAGAGAAAACTGCAGCCAATCTGAGCACTTTTCAAATCATTTAGAATCCCTTCAGCAAAGGCTCCAACGATCCTGTGAGCAGTGAGTGAGAATCAGCTGTGCCTACTTAGTTGGGAACTGTGTGTGAGAGAAAACTGCAGCCAATCTGAGCACTTTTCAAATCATTTAAAATCCCTTCAGCAATGGCTCCAACGATCCTGTGAGCAGTGAGTGAGAATCAGCTGTGCCTACTTAGTTGGGAACTGTGTGTGAGAGAAAACTGCAGCCAATCTGAGCACTTTTCAAATCATTTAAAATCCCTTCAGCAATGGCTCCAACGATCCTGTGAGCAGTGAGTGAGAATCAGCTGTGCCTACTTAGTTGGGAACTGTGTGTGAGAGAAAACTGCAGCCAATCTGAGCACTTTTCAAATCATTTAAAATCCCTTCAGCAATGGCTCCAACGATCCTGTGAGCAGTGAGTGAGAATCAGCTGTGCCTACTTAGTTGGGAACTGTGTGTGAGAGAAAACTGCAGCCAATCTGAGCACTTTTCAAATCATTTAAAATCCCTTCAGCAATGGCTCCAACGATCCTGTGAGCATTGAGTGAGAATCAGCTGTGCCTACTTAGTTGGGAACTGTGTGTGAGAGAAAACTGCAGCCAATCTGAGCACTTTTCAAATCATTTAAAATCCCTTCAGCAATGGCTCCAACGATCCTGTGAGCAGTGAGTGAGAATCAGCTGTGCCTACTTAGTTGGGAACTGTGTGTGAGAGAAAACTGCAGCCAATCTGAGCACTTTTCAAATCATTTAAAATCCCTTCAGCAATGGCTCCAACGATCCTGTGAGCAGTGAGTGAGAATCAGCTGTGCCTACTTAGTTGGGAACTGTGTGTGAGAGAAAACTGCAGCCAATCTGAGCACTTTTCAAATCATTTAAAATCCCTTCAGCAATGGCTCCAACGATCCTGTGAGCAGTGAGTGAGAATCAGCTGTGCCTACTTAGTTGGGAACTGTGTGTGAGAGAAAACTGCAGCCAATCTGAGCACTTTTCAAATCATTTAAAATCCCTTCAGCAATGGCGCGCCCGTGCCTTGCGGGCCCGCGCTTGAGGGCCTCGCAAGAGGGCCCTTTGGCGTGGCCCTTAGGCGGTGGACCGTGCGGGACCCACTATCTGCTGCTATATGCTCATTCTGTTCAGCGATATGCTGTTTGTAGTTAATGTAAGGTAATGTAATGTAAGTTATGTACTGTGTTCCCTGTTTGTACTCCTAGTGTTTTGTTGTGATGTAATGATAATGCAATGTATGTTTCCCTCACCTTTGTTTAACTTTGTGCTGTATTAACCGCTTTGATTGAAGGAAAAGGCGGGATACAAAACATGTTAAATAAATAAATAAGAGTCATGGCTGACCACCATGGTATATGATTATCAGCCATTTTGGAAATCACAGAGCTTGGTATATGTATCTCCACCACGGAATATACAGGCATAATAGCAGCATCTACACATGCCAGCTAAATGCTCTAATGTATAGTATAGAACAATGGTTCCCAAACCTGTCCTGGGGAATGTTTAGGCAGTCAGGTTTTAAGGATATCTACAATGTATATGCATGAGAGAAATTTGCATGCAGTGGTGGCAGTGAATGCAAATCTCTCATGAATCTTGTCAAGAATGTCAGTCAGTCATATAAGTGGGGAGGAAAAAACAGAAACAGAAGGTATATTTGTACACTTCTGTTTCTAGTGGTCCTCCTCATCCCCATTAGATCTTACCAATGATTTGTAAACATGTATTTGACATTAGTATCTGTTCTTGGTTCTTCCGCATTCATATAGATTTTAGATGTCTTTTCAGCTTTGCACATTCTGTCTGGATTTCAATTAGTTTCTATTTATTCTTTTAAGGTTTGTATTATTCTTTTATCTTTACTTATTTGATTTAACAATGTTATGATTTTAATTTTAATTTTTATGTATTATATTAATATATTTATCTAATATGCATACATTTTGTTTCTCGAGGCTTGTACCCCTTGAAGAAGGTTGACACCGCCGAAACGCATTGGGGTTGTTGGTTAATAAAGTGTTTTGACTTGACACCTTGTCTGTGAACCTGCTGTTTTTTGCTCCTTGCTCCCTTGTGGGTGTGTTTGCTCTCCGTTGGACTCCCGGTCATATTAGTGGGGCAGTGATCATCTAAGCCTGTAACATTCTAAGTAAGAGTAGTTGTATTTATATGAATTATAACTCTTCAAGAACTCAGAGGCTGGAGATGTAAAATATTACTTACCACCACTGTTCTACATTCTCTTTTTGAATAATTATACTTATTTTGGCAAACATCTGCAGGAAGGAAGCAGGGATAAAAAATAACGAGCACACCAAGAAGACAAAAGCATTCATAGCCTCTATTATTCACAAATGGTGTATACCAGGAAACATGAGGGAATACTCTAGTGTATCACTTCAAGAGGCTGTGAGTGCATGACCCACTTGAAGGCCAGTCTTTATAACCTGCCTCTTAGAAGAAATGACATAACACTGCTGTTTGCAATTATACATACTCTACGGGGCATACACCTCCCACTATAAATGTTGAAAAAGATGCACAGTTTTGCAGTGGTAGCAGTTTTTGAAACTGCTCTGATTCTGCTTTATTTTAAAGTTTAACCTGCAGGATGACCTCTTAGAGGGATGCTGTTTTCCGAAGCTTCACCGTTTCTGCTGAATGTTAATAGTAGCAAAACTCATAAAGGCTTCAATTTGTCACTAACACCCTTCTTTCTTGCTTTGTTCTGGAAGTCCTTCATTTACATGTGAATATTAGCTTGAGTAGATATGGCTTCAAAGAGAAAATCAACACTACCACAGTGCTTTAGAGTTTCCTATTTAGAAATAAAGTTAGAAAGCCTTAAGCCTGATTTTTGCATAGGGCATCTTTATAAGAAAAGGGGTAACCGAGTCAGGGCATTCGGAATTTTCACAAATGGCTTGCTGAGTGTGGAGCCTTTTCTAAAATACCTAAAAGGGCGCAAGAAAACCATCTTAGAAAGAAACATATTAACAAAAGAGCAGCATCACTCAGAGTTCTGCAAGTGCCACCTCCTTGCAACTAAAAATGTGATATTGCAGCTTCTCCCCCCAGTCTGCAGCAGCACAGGTGAAAGACCCCTACACAGCTTTGTGGGAATGTTACTCTGTACGTTGTCACCACTGCGCCCCTACTGGCATAGTAAAGTAAGGGCGTCCGGGGACATTTCATTTGTATCAGAGAGTGTTCAAGCTGAAGGACCAAAAGGATTGTGGTCCTTGTAGTATAGAACTCCCTGAAAAGAATAACTACGCCAAGTGTAGGGTAAATAAGGCTTTATTTCCCCGATTAATGCTCTAGGTTCAATGGGACATCAACATAAAGTGGAGGTAACAGTTTCCTCAAACAATAAAGTTCCACCATGGACTAAACAGTTAAAGGTTGTAAGCTCTACAATTGACTGTTTAGCTGGGTTAGGGGATTTTCCAAAACAATAGAAAACAATATCAGAACAAAATGGTTATCAGCTTCACCATATGCAGACTTAGTTCTTCGCTATACAATTAGCATGGCAAGCAAACTACTGTACTTCTTAAGCAAAAGTTACATTCCATAGGTTCGTTGTGAGGCATGGGAACACTGGAGCTAAAATCCAAGTCCATTGATTCTGGATCACTACCCTCTTCAGAGTTAAGAATATCTTCAGAGTCTCTTAATTCCTCACAGAAGTTCCTTGGCTGCTCATATAACTTTCTTAAAACACTTTTAGGAAGTGGCTTTAAATAGTTAGCTTTACTTCTTCTATGATACTGAGGTTTATCTACTTGCATAAGACTTTCCTCATTTAAAGTTCCTTTTAGAATGAAAGGCTTTTCATACCTTAGCTTCCGAGGAGCGCCACACCCAGGATTCAGTTTACAACGTAGCTTTTCCTGATGACCCACTGTCTTGTGCACTGCTCCACAATCCAGGCTGCTAGGAAAACCAGACGTGGATTTCCCCTCTCTATCTTTCAGGGTAAGAGGATCAATGTAAAAGGCATCTCCTTTCCTGGTGCCTTTATGGTTTGGCTCAAAGGACTTACTTGGAGTTGGAGAACTTCTTTCAACAGGCAGGCTGCTTCTCTGGGCTTTATCCCATAGAGTATGCCCCTTTTGGCTCCTGCCACCTAGAGCTGGCCGCAGCTGGAAACTATCCTGTTCCAGGCTTCTCTGAGCTTGTGCTGCCGGTCCTTCTGACCTTGTCGGTTATTCTGTCGGCTACCCTCCTTGGTGCCTCTCTTCCGTGCCTTCCCTCGTCCCGGTGCTCTTCCCGGTCCTGGTCACGGTGCTGGTCCTTTTGCTGGAACCTTTGCTCTTGGATTCTGTGCTGGTCTCCCCCTCTGCTCATCTGATTTCCCTTATAAAGGGATTTCTGGCTTGCACGCTGTGAGTTTGAGGACAGGTGAAAGCACTTATCATTAAGGTGCTCAGTGCTTGAGCACGTTGCTTCAGGTACTGTGTAACTGTTCATGCGCCCTCTGGCAGAGCTACACTGGAACTGCGTTCTCTGCCTTTTCTAAGATTCATGCAAATCAGGAGTTTTTTTCAAGGCTGTTTCTTCCCTAGCTCCAGCCTCATGACAACATATAAATGCAAGCGATGGACTTTCTAGCTTTTGCATGAAAGTCTTGCTTTTGCAAGTGTTCGTGGCAGATTTTACAAACATGCATATCCAAAAAAACCCCATTAAGATGCCAAGATCCAATAATCAAATATTTGTTATAATTGTCCTTTTACGTGCGTAAAGCTGGATTATAAAATTTTTACTTAAGGAGATACTTTTATAAAAAAAATTCTCATGCATGAAACACTAATTTACACATATAAAAGGCCTTTGTAAATTAGGTCATGTTAAAAGTGCATGTGGTGCAAATAGGTACATATTTGTAGAGTTGATATGCTCAGCAGGTATAAATTTCTGTGACTTTAATGTAGGCACACTCTTTGCAGAATTTGTGTTAGTATTAGGAGGTCCTGCTAACTGGATACACCTCTTTGGTCATGTTAATTAACCTTCCAGCCTACCTGACCTACGTATGCTGTTACAAAATGACCTTCCATGAGGTCAAAATGCACCTTTCTTAAGCCTATTTTATAGAGACAAGTAGGCACCTACTTTTCTTCACAAATACTAGCATTGAGTCAGGCACAGGCATTTAGACCTGCTCTTTAGCAGATTAAAATAAAAATAGGGTAAGTAGGCATGCACATGCATAAATTAAAGCATTTTATAATCAACATGTATACTTGCTAACTTCACCCATGCTCTCTACACCTACTAGCAAATAGGAAATGGACATATGTTTTTCAGGTCCCTAAATACATCAGAACTGCCAATGGTCCATCAAGCGCAGCATCATATTTCCAACAATGGCCAGGTCAAAAGTACCCAGCAGGATCCCAAAACTGCCCAAATCATGCCTAGAATATGCTTCCTTCAAAAGCGTGTATGCTATTTACATATGTAAATTGCTTTTACACATGTAAAAATGGCACCTAATGCTTCTGAAATGGCCTCCTTTGTGTATTATGAATTATTGCTTAAACATCTTCATCATTCTGTATACGTCTGAATAAAAGCTAAGTGTGAGGTCAATGAAAAGTGATACAAAATACTGTACATAAAGCTTGTTTAATATTTATATTTAGTGACATAGGTAATTTTACACAAAACCCAATGGGGGTCATTCTGTCATGCGAATAGCGGGGATGGGACGTACATCCCCGCTGTTTTTTTCCCCCCCCCCTCCCCCGCCATGTCAGAAGTCTCCCTGTATGAATAGGGAGGTTATACAGGCAGGCTTAGACGGGAGCATGAGGGGGGCGGTATGGAGGTGGAGTTAGGGCAGGCAGTGGAAGGTCCACGACCCTGGACGTACCGGGCCGATTCTGACGTCGGCCCTGAACGTCTGGGGTCGGCAGACTGGAAGGGGGACTCATTCCACTTCAGAGGTAGAATAAGCCCCCCTGGATATTGGGGATGGCAGGCCCGGCAGTGACAAACAGGTGAAGGGGGTTTCCCTCAGCCCAAACCTGGCCATAGAACGCCAGATCGGCAGTCGGACTGCAGGGAAAGGAGAAAGCGATCAGCGGCTAGGGATTGTGGCTCCTGAATGGAGCCGCAGTGCAATGGCAACGGGATGCCATGGCACTGCGGCTCCATTCAGGAGCCTGACTGAGTTAGCTGGACATGGCTCTGGACATGCAGGTCGATCGGAATGGGATCCCGGCCTGCACGTACAGACCCTGGACCCCATTCTGAATACGCAGGGCACATCTAGCCCCCTCAGGATCGGAATCGGGTTTACCTCTGTGCGTCTGATTCTGATTGGGTGCACAGGGGTGTGCATGTCCTGTATGGAGTGACCCCCCAATATGTGCTTACAGTAAAATTGAGAAATGTACAACTTTAAGACATAAAGCACTCATTTGTCCACTGGATTCTGAAACTCAGCTGCAAGTCTGGAATCTGAAGCTGATAGGCAATGACTTTGTAATAGAGGGCAGTCTTTGGTGATAAGTATTTGCCATACCTGCAAATCACTGCAGCAATGAAAAGTCTGACGTACAATACGTCAACTGAAGTGGTAGAGAGCTAATTTCTTACATAACTGAGAGACGGTGAACATATGCCTGTTCACTTGGCATTATCAAGTAGCTCAATTTAAAATTATTGTACCTAAATCTTTAATGTCTGATAGCCACACGTTTAGTAGAGTTTGCTGGGAAAGCAAAATGACTGTTACGTTCTGTAATGAGATTTTCATGTCTAGCCAAAGGATATTGGAATTTTAAAACAAGCTGAGTTTTGTTATAACATCATCAATAGAATGTTGTGAACTTCCTACTTGGCAAGCTGCTAGATTTCAGTTTGCCTCTTATTACTTAAATCTTCAAAATATTGATTTGATTTTGAGATTTCAATTACATATGCTGGGTAACTGTAGCTCAAGAGGTACTGAAGCCATAAATTTTGAACACTGCCAACATGTTAGTTCAAAACAATTATTTTCAGAGGAGTGTGATACAACTCTACCCCTGCCTGTGGCCTATTTTTCTTTAGGATGTATTCTTCTGAAAAGTAAACTATATTCTGCCTAGCACTGAAGAAGTGAGTGAATGAATTACATTTTCATAGTAGTATAAAAGGATATGGCCAAAAGAGAAGATGAGTAGGGCAGTGAGAAATGCAATATGCAGAAACAAGAGATTGTAACAGTCTTTGCCTTGAGATCTTACAGTGCACAGTAGCAGATGCATAGGGTTTTCGGAAATGGACAGAGAAAGTCATTTGAAGAGGGCTTGTCTTTTCGCAGATGATACCAAAGCTTACTATAGAGTAAATATCTTGAATGGTGTGGAAACATGAGGAGAGATCTAGCAAAGATTGAGGGAGGGCCAAGATATGGCAGATACAATTTAATCATACAAATTTCAGGGTCATGCATTAGGGCTGCAAAATCCCAAGGGAGCTGGATGGTATAGGAAAGAAAGTTCTGTGCACAGACCAAGAGTGAGATCTGGGGATGATTGTGTCTGATCACCTTAAGGTGGCCAAACAAGTAGATAAGGCAATGGGGAAAAAACAGGAGGATGTTTGGGTGTATTAGGAGAGGAATGGCGTGTTGTTGTTTTTTTTTAAAGCCTTTATTGAAACCTGATCTGAAGTATCTTGTGCAATTCTATAGTACCTTAAGAAACATAAAGCAGATGGAGTTGCTCCAGTGGCTTGGTTGTAAGGCATGTAGGGACAGACTTAGAGATCTAAATATGTATACCATGGAAGAGAGACTGGAAAGAAGAAATATGATAGAGACATTTAAATTCCTCCAAGGTACAAATAGGAGATGGGTCTTTTTCAGTGTTCTGAAATTAAGGATCAGAAAATGAGGGTAAAAGTGTGCAGACTCGAGAATATTCTAAGGTAAAATTACTTTTATAGAAGGGATAGTGGATGCTTTGGATAGCCTTCCAGTCTAGATGTTAGAGCAGCGGTTCTCAACCTGTGGGTCGCGACTCCCAAGGGGGGTCGCCACAGGATTTAGCGGGAATCGCCTCGCCTCACCTTACTCCGCCGTTTAAAAAAAAAAAAAGCACCCAAGTTGCTGCCGCTTCTCGGCAGCAGCAAACTCATCGCCTCCCAGTCCCTTCTATTGCAGCCGTGGCTCCCTGCCTCTTAGGGAACCGCGGCTATGCCAGTAAAACTGTTGAGGAGCCTTCCTATCTCTTGACGGGCTCCGTGCAGCATTGTCCTGCCTCCAAAGGAAGTTGTTTACCACTTCCTTTGGAGGCGGGACAATGCTGCATGGAGCCCGTCGAGAGACGGGAGGGCTCCGCAACGGTTTCACAGGTATAGCCATGGTTCCCTAAAAGACAGGGAGCTGCAGCTGTAGAAGAACAGCAGGGCAGTAGCAGGCAGACAGGGAGAGGGGAGGAGGGGGCAGGGAACCTGCAACGGGGCTGACATGGATGGATGGAGGGAGCGAGGGAGGGGTCTGACATGGACAGGGGGGGACTGACATGAATGGAGGGAGGGCTGACATGAATGGAGGGAGAGAGGGAGGGCTGACAGGGAGAGAGGGAGGGGTGGCTGACAGGGAGGGATGGAGGGGGCTGACATGGATGGAGGGGGAGCTGACATGGATGGAGGGAGGGAGGGAGGGGGGCTGACATGGACAGGGGGACATACTGTACAGACGGGCAATAAATGCTGGACAGAGGGGAGAGACAGTGTGGGTTAGGATTATAATGGTCAGATGGGGGGCTAGGACTGGTAATGGGTTGATTAGGGAAGGCTAGGACTGGGACTGGACTGATCAAGGGGGGTTGGGACTGGAAGTGGGCTGATGGGGGGTTGGGACTTGTAATGGGCTGATTAGGGGAGCCTAGCACTGGTAATGGGGTTGAGGAGGGACTAGCACTGGAAATGAGCTGATTAGGGGAGGCTAGCACTGGTAATGGGGTTGAGGAGGGACTAGCACTGGAAATGAGCTGATTAGGGGAGGCTAGCACTGGTAATGGGGTTGAGGGGGGACTAGCACTGGAAGCGAGCTGATTGGGGGGCTTTGACAGGGAATGGGCTGATTGTGGGGAGAGGAGGATAGAGCTGCTGGCCCTGGGAGAAAACTGGGTGCTAAGGCTACAAATGGGCTGATATGAGGGGATGGGAGAATGGAACTGGAAGAGAGTGGATCTGAGAGGGGCTGCCATGGTATTTATACTAGAAGGGACTGCTCAGTGGGGAAGGAGGGGGACTGGAAGGGAATGGACACCAGTGGCAGTCATGGGAATGCAAGTTGACATTGGAAGGTACTGAGAGTGAGGACTGGAAAGGGGCTGATACTGGGGATGGTTACTGGGACTGGAAATAGGCTGATGGAAAGAAGTGAGGAAAACGAAAGAAGAGATAAGAAATGGCAGATGGACCATAAACCACAGAAAGAGAGCTAAGAGAATACAGGAAAGCAGAAGCCTCAGATCGGGACCAGCATGATCAGAGAATAAATTGGTCAGACAACAAAGGTAGAAAAAATAATTTTATTTCATTTTAGTGATTTGACTACAAAATCATCATAATTTTGAAATCAAATATTGTTACTTGTTGTTGTGATTAATTATTGTGGTTTAAATAAGTAAATTTTATAAATAAAACATTGCAAAGGCCTATAATATATTAATAATTCAACAAATGATTACAGCGACAATGTGTTAATGGTAAAGGAAGAGAGACACATTTGATGTTATCATTGGGGGTCACCACAAGTTGACCAATGGAGTGGAGGAGTGGCCTAGTGGTTGGGGCAAGGTACTTCAGGCCGGAAGGTCGGGGTTTCAAATCCCACTAGAGGACAGCAACCTTGGGCCGGAAGGACTGGGGTTTCTAGTCCCACAGGTGCTCCTTGTGGTCTTGGGCAAGCCACTTAACCCTCCATTGCCCATGTTCCCTGTAAAATAGTTATCTCCAAGTTATAATGCCCTGTTCAATGTAATTTCAGTTTGTTCAATGTAAACCGCACTGATGCAGAATAGCGCGGTATATAAGAGAATGTAAATAATGGTAAAAGGGGTCACGGTATAAAAAAAGGTTGAGAACCACTGTGTTAGAGATAAGGACAGTATCAGAATTCTTGCAAACACTGGACAGACAACGATCTCAGAGAGAGAAGAAAGGATTGCAAAGATTGGACTATTAGATTGGATGGGCAGACTGGATAGGGTGCATGGTCTTTTTCTGCCATCAGGTTCACTGTTCTATGTTTCTATGAAGAAAGAGAAGCTTTGGGGCATGTTTACTAAAATATGCTAAGTTAGATCATGGTAAGCAACATTACCGCTAAGTTGTGCTGAGTCCTCTGCTGGCATTTCTGCCATTGGGGGATGATGCAAAGCGATCACGAAAGTGATCATGCTTAGGATCGCGTGCCATAGGCAGGAACCGAGGGCCTGCTAATACTGTGTAATCCTAAATGCACAGCATCAGTGTCGTCTGCACACCCCTAACCATTATATTATTAAGGGATATGTTTACGAAATAGTGGCAAGGAAGCACGGCTTTTCAAGCAGTAATGGAGAGGTTACCATGTGGCAAGTGTGCTGAGAGCGTTAGAGGCATTCTGGTGTTAAGGGGTGGTAGAGGATACTTAACGTGCAGTAACAGGACATGCTGCGTTAAGGTGTCTTGCATGCACCTTAACACAGGAAAGCCTCTGAAACACTGAAATGGGGGCAGGGAAGCCATTGGAGAAGGTATGGATGCAAGCACAGTTGGTAGCTGATGGAGTTGATTCACCTGATGCCTGGCTATGTGGCAGTATGTGTGATGAGCATGTTTGACCATACAGCAGGCCTGTGCTATCAACTAGGCAAAATAGGCAGCTGCCTAGTGATGCTGATCAGTATGGGTGTTGGCAGTGTCATAGGCGGGTGGTGGGGGCAGCGGAGGAGTTGCAGCAGTCTAGGGGCACTGTGACAAGTGTGCAGTCCTAGATGCTCCTGGAAGCATACACCGTGCCATAATCTATATTATAGTGTCTGTGAGGTATGGACATGAATCCATATGTGCTGTCAGTGTGTGGCTTGCCATAGGCCAGGACAGTGTCTGGGTGGAGGCAGCATGTTCCTGATGTGGGCAGCAAAGTAAAGATTATCCATGAGTGCTCATGTGGAGCAGTCACAGGAGAGGCGTGCATGACCCTTGATGGTCATGGTAGGGCAGCTTACTGGCAAATACATGAATCCTCCTGACAGCGAAATGGTGGTGGGTGCAGGGCTGTGCCTTGGATTTTCCCAGCAGAGAGTTTGCAGTATGTGTGGTGGGTGGATGCATGGAATCTTACTGGCCAAAAGCATTTGGGGTGTGTGATCGCAGTGCCATGGGGTACATGAAACACCATTTGTGTGGGTGGGACTGGTGCCTCAGCCTGTGCAACTGCAAGACAATACACCCAAAAGAGTGGCATGATAGAGGGAGACAAGTTAAACCCATTTGCCCCATGTGGAGCAAGTAATGATGACAGAACAATGCAGGGGATGGCTATGCAATGAGTGTTATGTGCCTGAATGTATGAGATATATCCTCTTTACATAAAGCTGGGAGGTCACAATGATGGCACAATAGAAAACATACATACCATTTGTCCCAGACATTTACTGCATATACATCACTGACTCACTGCAATGGGCCATGGTAGAGCCACTAAAGCCATGCTCATAGATGTCCATGATAGGGAATGCCATGTTGGGCTATTCCAATTTGTGGCCATAATACATATAAACGTAGAAGGATGATTGTCTACAGGTCACAGCAGAGCCAGGACTGTGCGAGGTGGGCAAGTGACCAGAGTAGCAACCAGGCACAAAATGAACAAGTAGAAATTGAACCCTAGACCTTTGAGAATGGTGCAATGTCTCCAATCAGTAGGCTACACCTCCACACAGCTCTGTGTGGATGCATAGAGCCTGCAGGTCTCTGATCAAACTGTTTTCTTGCTGTGTGTGCTGATATAGATTGGGTCCTCCACTACCCATGAGGCACTACACATGCAAAAAAGCAGTCTGCAGCTGAAGAAGCAATGGAGAATGCACTGATCCAGCACATCAGCTCAGTAAGATGCACTGATTGTGTGTGCTACATGCACATAACTGCAAACTGTGCTACAGAACACTTTCAGCTGTCACCCTGAGGGTGAAGATGGGTGCCCAGCACCTGGTCCACTGACCTGCATTGTTAGAGATGGTCTCTGTTGGCCGTGCTGCAGGTCCACATCACTGCTAGTGTATGGCAGTATTGTCTGCAGTGTCATGCTTTTCTCCTTGTTTCTTGCATGCTGTAGACAGTAGTTTGGCCCTGTGTTCTGCTCATGTTGGACACTAGCCCTCTGATAACAGTGCAGGTTATTGCCTAGTGTCAATATACTGCTGCCATGGACAGCAGGGGGGGGGGGAAGCATACAGGCCGGGGTGGGGCTACAGCTACTTTCCTGCCACAACCCCTGTGAGTAGGGCATGAACCAACCACGGCTGCCCCAACCATCGTGGACCAACAATCAACCACAGTACATAGAGTAAGACTGCCCCTGCTGCCCTTCATTGGACTGTATCAACCATGCACAAACCAACTGTAGTTGGTCCGCTGGCCAGCATGTACTCAGCGTGACCATGAGCACCCTGCCTGGGAATACTCAGCACTAGCATCCTCAGACAGAGATTGCAACCACATCATTGGAGCCAGATATTATAACAACTCTATGTAGATACCTAGCCGTGCCATGGTCACTTTTTGGTCATAGTGAAAGTGCCATCTCAGAATGACATGCTGTGGCCACCTAGCCAATGCATGTGGTAGATGGGCGCAATGACGTCTCATCCATGGACCCTACCATTGTAGCAGACATATCCAAGCCAACCTGTGCTATTTCAGACGATACCCACAATCCTCTGCCTCATATTATTCACATTTTCAAACAAAGGCTGGGAACAAGTCAGACAAGGTGAGCCAAAGTGGAGTCATACACATATGTACACATATGTACACACATACACTCTCATTGATGCACTGTGTAAAAGAGGAGCTGGTTGCAATTCCTGCTTGCCACTCCTGTCTCAATGTCAGCTCAAGGATTGATAAAATGGGCTCTGTGTGCAGCTGCTATTAGCATGCATTGGCCTCACTGCACGTTGTTACCGCCCGGTCGGTGTGCTATTAACTTCTGACCAGCTGTGGATAGTAGAGCCTGTCAGTGCTGCTGGTGGGTGTTTCCAACCTTACTGGCCGCCTCTTTGGGGGCTGCACATGCTGAAGCTCTACTTGCACTGTCAGCTAAACCTTTCCCACAGGAACATGCAATACAGAAACCCCAGCAGTGACCTGAACCTGTGACGTCTACATATATACACACCAATCATGTGTGTTGCACCATAGTATTGTCATACAGGTATACAGCCCCTGTTACTGACATGGTTCTCTTTGGCTGGCCTTTGGTACATGCTGCAATGTGTATGGTGCACAGGACTAGGACAAGGCTTCTGTATGCTGCAGATTGGTGCCACTGCCCATGCAACCACCACCACCACCACACCATGCAAACATGACCATGCGCTGTCAGTGGTGGTGGTGGGTTAGGCAGGTGCCTTGGGTGCAAGGCCTGGATGGGTAGGATCAGAGACACACATGGCTGGCAATGCAGCCCCCCCCCCATCAGCTGACTATGCAGGTGTCCCATCACCATCTGCTACCGATACAACTCAGGGGGAGGATGGCAGCCACTGCTGTGGTACTTCCCCAGGCACCTGTATTATCTCCAGGAACAAGCAGGAATGAGTCTTCACATGTGGGAGACGTCGCCGACGGAGCCTGCACAGGAATGCTCTCCAGCATCCAATCAGAAAGCCTTTGGGAGCATCCCCCGCACCTGCGCGGTGGCTTCCCGCCCTTCCTACGGCCTCTCCCCAGTTTTTCGTTTTCCGCGGAGCAGGCAGGACGACCCTCCTGCCACCGCAGAATTTTTTTCCCTTTGTTCTTGTTTCTGTAGTCGCGGCTTTTTCCCGCCGACGGTGGCACCTCCGTGCCCCTTTCTTTCTTTTCTTTCCAATTAATTTTCATTTAAATTTCATTTATTTTTGGTCGCCTGGAGGGTCCCTCCCCTCTGGGCGCTGAGGCCTACCGGGCTTACTGCATGGAGTCTTCTTCTCCCCAGAAGTGCCCTCACTGCGGGGACCTAATTTTCCAATTGGACTCCAATGCCTGGTGCCTCTCCTGTTTGGGGCCTGACCCTTCTTTCCCGGATACCCCGGGCTACAGTGTCGGGAGAAGACCCTCCCTTTTTCGGATATCCCTCTTTGCGCCCAACGCGCGGTCATCGGGTTGTTCTTCTCTCCAGGATTAGGTATCCACACAACAGTCTGTTAAGACTAGCCGAGTCTTGAGGGGCGAGTCTCATGCGCGGCATGGCGACAGCTCCAGCCGACCCCTCAAGTCCCCCTTGGCTAATATACGCCGGCGGGAGTCCTCGGGCTCCAAAGCATTTATGGGGTTTCGGGATGTTCCTGAGGTTCGCTCCTCACAGAACATTCCCGAGCCATGCCCGAGGGAGGTACCCGCTTCGAGCGGTGCCGATTCCCCGGCATCGGCGTCGAGTGTTCCACTCTTCGCCAGGGATCGTCAGCTGGTGTCATTGGCGCCTCCGGGGCCGATCGACTCGACCGGGTCTGACCTCCCTACATCCCAGCCATGCTTGGGTGTGGTATCCACTCCGGGCGGTACTGAGACCCCGGCATCGGCGTCGGTGTCGAGCGTTCCGCTCCTCACTGAGGATCGTCAGCTGCTGTCCTCGGCGCCTCTGGGGCCGATCGACTCGGTCCAGCCTGGCGTTCCTCCATCACTGCCATGCGCGGGGGTGGTACCCGCTACGAGCGGTACCGACCCCTCGACATCGGCGTCGGTGTCGAGCGTTCCGCTCCTCACCGGGGATTGGCGGCTGCGGTCCTCGGCGCCTCTGGGGCCGATCGACTTGCGCCGGTATGGCGTCCCTACGGGGGTAGTATCCGCTTCGGGCGTAGTATCCGCTTCGGGCGGTGCCGACCCGTGGGCGTCGAGTTACCCGCTCCCCACCGGGGATCGCCAGCCGCTGCCCTCGGCACCTCTGGGGCCGATCGGCTCGACACAGTCTGGCCCTGCATTCCGGCCATGCGCGGAGGCGGTACCCGCTTCGAGCGCGCCGGCGTCGATGGTTCCACCCCTCGCCGGGGATGATCTCCTGGCCTCACTCTCCTCGGAGCCGCTCGCTTCGACCCAAGCTGGGTCGCCGGTATCCCAGCCCTGCGCAAGGGTGGTACCGGTTTTGAGCGGCGCCACTCCGCCGGCGACGGCAGGGGCGTCGAGCTCAAGGGACCGCCATCAACCTTCCCCGGAGACCTCGGGGTATGTCGACCAGCACACGGGTGACCCCCCCGGCATCGACGCAGCCGTCGAGGGCCTCGCCCTTTCCTAGAAAAGGGGCCTCGGGGTCTTCGATCACCTCGATCCCGCCGCAGGGGCTTGGCACTTCCCCCCCCCCCCCCACAGGGACTCGTCGTCGGGTGACCTGGGTCCCCTCGGGGACGGGCCATATGCCCCGGCAGGCTTTCCCTCCGGGTAGGACGGGTTCGAGAGGGGGCCCGGCATCAGGCAGCGCCCGCCAATCGACATCGGCTCCGGCATCAGATGACCCCCTCTCCACCGAGCTCCACCCTCGGGGGCCCTTGATGCTCGCGGAACCGGTCGGCGCAGTTCCGATCCGTGCTTCGGGATCTCCACCACCGGTGCGGTCGCTCCCGCCGGGGTCCTCGAGGAGGGAGTCGATCTCCTCACTTGGTTCGATGCCCAGCCTGGAGTCGTTGTCCAGCCTTGAAAGCCTGGCCACTGCATGTCTCAGGATCGACCCCTGTCCCCTCCCGCAACGCAGAGCAGAGACCGCTGGCCCCTGCCCTCTGGCGGCCACGGATTCGCTCCAGTCACGGGAGGAAGCGCCGCCCCCGGGTTCGGGGCCGAGGCCGATTCCTGTGGCGCCGTCGGTGCCATCGACCCCTTCGATGCCTAGCTTGGAATCAATTCCAGGAGCCGACGACACCATGTTGACTGCCCCGGTCCGGGTCGGTTGGTCCCCTCCTCTGCCCAGCGGGCCTCGGCCCGAGCGGCCTCTTAGTGCCCTGGCGGCCTCTCCTGCCATAACTCCTCCGGCAGAGCCGCCTTTTCAGGATTTCCTCCTTGACATGGCGGACTTGTTGGCCATCCCTATCCCGGACCCGAGCCCAGGCCCTGCGGAACAGGCAGACGTGATGCTTCCTCTACATCCCTCCCTGCAGGATCTCCTGCTGGGGGCTTGGCGGTCGCCTTTGAGGGTTCCAGCGCCGTCGACTGCGATGCAGGCTCTGTACCGGGTGCCTCCGTCCCCGGGGTTTCGGCAGCACCAGCTTCCACATCGGTCCATTGTGGTGGAATCGGCACTGAGGAAGGCCGGAAGCAAGGAGAAGCATGCTTCTCGCCCTCCAGGCCGCGCCTCGAAGACGCTAGATACTCTAGGACGTCAAGCCTTCCAAACGTCTATGCTGGCGGCCAGAATTATTTCATATATATTTTATATGAGTCTGTTGCTTCGGGAGGTCACCGAGAGGTTATCTCGGTTATCCCCCTTCGTATCTGCAACCAAGGCCTTTGAATATTCCCTGCTTCTTTATCACTGCAGGAATATCTCCGGATTCCTTTCTCGTGCTTCTCTGGACTCCTTCCGGTCGGTCAGCAGAGCCTCTGCTGTTGCCATTAGAGCACGCCGTACAGCATGGTTGCAGGCGTCCGAGTTGTGTAGACGGGCACAGCACAACCTGGGTATTTCTCCCTGCGACGGAGATCACCTCTTCAGTAGCGAAGCCTTACGTCAGGTCGCATAGTGCTTCGCTAACCTTCCCAGAGTTAGCAGCCAGCCTAGGGCCCGGCTCCCCCCCGGCGGTGGTAAACGCCTCTCCAGACCCCCCTTCCCTAGGAAGAGGAAATGTCAGCCCTCCGCCCACCCTCCAGGCGCGCCCAAGCAAGGGACCTCTCACCCCGGGTTGATGTCCCCGGGCCCGCGCCAGGACTCTCATACTAAGCATTTTTAGGCTCAGGTGGGCGGCTGCCTGCACTTAACCTCCTTACCAGAAGTTTAAAATCGAGCTCTACTCTGGGGCTCGTTCAGTTGACAAATGGTTCGGGGACTTATCTAGGGGTTCAGGTATTCTCCTCCGTGGGAAAGGGAGACCACCTTACGCCGTGATAGCTATGGCCCACGGTCACCCTTCTTACTCTTCGGTACGTCCCCGAACCCCTCTCAGCCAGTATTCTCTTGCTGATTGCTTCCGTACCGGAATTCCCCTTCCAGCCGCTATAGTCCCCCAATACTTACCAGGGACTATACCCTCATGTCCCCCGATTGTGAGGGGGACGAGTTCTGCGTGCAGGTCCTGGGGACACATATAGGGCCTCCAACCCCTGCGGCATTCTACCGGACTGATGCTATCCTCCGTCCCCCACGCTACCGCGCTCTTAGCTCGCCGATCTGCCCTTGCCCTCCGGAAAAGATCCCTCCTCTGACGGATCTTGAGGCCACCTCTCCAGGTGGACGTTCTGGGGATTGATGGCAGATCCGCCTTACCAGGGTGCTGCTCATGGAGGTAGGCCCCCCGGCGTACCTGCGTTAGTACCGGAGGGGGCATCCCCATGTCCACCGGCTTAGATATACTAGATATCACCTGCTTGATAGGCGCCTATTGGGGGATGCCACAGTACCTGTGTTCTACCGCCTTTTTCCCCCTATGGCCGGTACTCACCCTTCCCCCCCCCCCCAGGGGTCCGGCCAGTCCGCCTGCCTATTTCTCGATCGGCCCACGGACTGGTGGTACCCTACTGCTGTGAAGTCAACAGCTCCTTTTTTCAGTTAGGTCCTCCTCCCGGAGGTCCGGACCCTTGTCTCCCTATCTCTCGCTAGGGCAGACTGTGTACTCCTTCTGCTCCGGGGTACACCTCTACTCTTCTCCGGGATAGGCTCTCTAGTTCGGCCTGTCTTCCACTGTTAGTCCTCTGAGTTATGGACTCTACTCCTAAGGGAGTGCTCAGCTTGCATCAAGCCTCCTGGAAGACCTGCCGTCCTTCTCCCGACCCAGCTGACGCCTGGATCTCATGGCCTTCCGGATTTGGAACTTCCTCCTCGCTGCGGTGAAGTTTCCTTGATGACCTCGCTACTGCGTCTACAGTGCCTTCATCACAGGACTACTTCCGACAACCCGGTGGGTAAGCTATACAGGGTTCTAAACCATTAATTCCTTAAAACTTAATGGCCGGTAAGCTCTATATGGTACTAGGTCATTTACTCATTAAATGCTTAATGATACTCTTCATGCACCCCTCTGACTACTCTCCCATAGCCTGGGTTTTTTTTTTTTTTGCTGTATCGTAATGGTACCTGTTCTGCACTCTAAAGACTTTCCTCTGTAGTCTTTAGATTCGCTGTTCCTCTACAGCTTCCTCTATTCAACTCCTGCCCTCCATCCCTCAGGGGATGCCGGGGATTCAGGTTGGGCAAATGCCATCCCATCCTGGGCTGCGCTTATGGGATCTCCCCGGGCATCCTTAGCTAGGGAGTCCCCACGTGTGAAGACTCATTCCTGCTTGTTCCTGGAGATAGCACAGTTACTTACCAGTAACAGGTGATCTCCGGAACAGCAGGAATTAGTCTTCACAACCCGCCCACCTCCCCTAGGAGTTGTATCTCTATTTTCTCTATTCCTTCCTCTCCTCTCCTTTTGTCTCAGCTATGAAACTCAACTGGGGAGAGGCAGTAGGAAGGGCGGGAAGCCACCGCGCAGGCACGGGGGATGCTCCCAAAGGCTTTCTGATTGGATGCTGGGGGAGCATTCCCGTGCGGGCTCCGTCGGCGACGTCTCCCACATGTGAAGACTAATTCCTGCTGTTCCGGAGATCACCTGTTACAGGTAAGTAACTGTGCTTTCCAGCTACCTAGATGGCTACAGCTGCAGGCATTATCGGCCTCTTCCTCCACAGCTGGTTCATAAGAACATAAGATATGCAATACTGGGTCAGACCAAGGTCCATCAAGCCCAGTATCCTGTTTCCAACAGTGGCCAATCTAGATCATACATACCTAGCAGTTTCCCCAAAAGACACAGGTTCCACAGTGCTTGTACTGGGTCAAGCATTGATATCCTGGGTCCCTTCTTAATAATGGTTTATGGACCTTTCCTCCAGGAACTTGTCCAAACCTTTTTTAAACCCAGCTACACTAACAGCCTTTAATACATCCTCCGGTAACAAATTCCAGAGTTTGATTACACTTTGAGTGAAGAAATATTTTCTTTTATTAGTCTTAAATAGTTTGCCCTGTAGCTTCATTAAATGTCCCCTAGTCTTTCTATATTCTGATAACGTAAACAATCGATCTACGTTTACCTGTTCCACTCCGTTCATTAATTTATAGACTTCTATCATATCTCCCCTCAGCCGTCTCTTTTCCAGGTTAAAGAGCCCTAACCTTTTTAGCCTTTCTTCATAGAAGTATCCTTCCATCCCCTTTACCATTTTGGTGGCTCTTCTCTGAACCTTTTCTAATAACGCTATATCCTTTTTAAGATACAGCGACCAGAACTGCACACAATATCAAGGTGCGGTCTCACCATGGAACGATATAGAAGCATTATATCTTTTGTTTGATTGTCCATTCCTTTCCTTATGATACCTAGCATTCTATTTGCTCTCTTGGCCGCCGCTGCACACTGGGCGTAGGGTTTTAACATGTTATCCACAATGACGCCTAAATCTTTTTTTCCTGGGTGGTGGTTTCTAAAGTGGAACCTTGCATCGTGTAACCATAGTTTGGGTTGTTCTTCCCTAGGTGCATAACTTTGCACTTGTCCACATTAAATTTCATCTGCCATTTTGATGCCCAGTCTTCCAATTTATCAAGATCCTCTTGCAATTTTCCACAATCCTCTTGGGTTTTAACAACTTTAAATAGTTTTGTGTCATCTGCAAATTTCATAACCTCACTCGTTATTCCCCTTTCCAGGTCATTTATGAATATGTCTAAAAGCAGTGGACCCAACACAGATCCCTGGGGTACACCACTATTCACCTTTCTCCATTGGGAACATTGGCCATTTAGCCCTACCCTCTGCTTTCTATCTTTTAACCAGTTCCTGATCCACAGTAGTACACTGCCTCCTATCCCATGACTCTTTAGTTTTGCCAAGTCTCTGATGAGGGACCTTGTCAAAGGCTTTCTGAAAGTCCAGATACACTATATCAACCTACTCACCTTTGTCCACCTGTTTATTCACACCTTCAATAAAACATAACAGATTAGTAAGGCAAGATCTTCCTTGTCTAAAGCCATGTTGGCTGTCTCCCATTAGGCCATGACTATCTACATGCTGAGTAATTTTATTCTGTATGATGGTTTCTACCATTTTTCCCGGTACTGACGTGAGGCTCACCGGTCTGTAGTTTCCCGGATCACCCCTGGAACCCTTTTTAAAAATTGGCGTTACATTGGCGATCCTCCAATCTTCAGGGATTACAGATGATTTTAATGATAGTTCACAGATTACTAATAGTAAGTCTGCAATCTCATATTTCAGTTCTTTCAACACCCTTGTATGTATACCATCCGGCCCAGGTGATTTGCTACTCTTCAGTTTATCTAATAGTTGTAATACATCTTCCCAATGTATCGATATTTCCTTCAATTCTTCCACACCTTTAAATACCACTTCAGTCATGGGTAACATCCCTACATCTTCCTCAGTAAAGACTGAAGCAAAGAATTCATTCAGTCTCTCCTCTATCGCCTTGTTGCCTCTTAGTGCCCCTTTAACCCCTCTATCATCTAATGGACCAAATGACACTCTCACAGGTTTTTTGCTACAAATGCACTTGAAAAAGTCTTTATTTCGCGTTTTTGCTTCTGCAGCAAGCTTCTTCTCAAATTCTCCCTTTGACTGCCTTATCAATGCCTTGCATTTGACTTGCCAGTGCTTGTGCTGTTTCCAGGTTTTGTCGTTTGCCTCTTTTTTCCATTTCCTGAAAGATGCTTTTTTGGCAACAACAGCCTCTCTGACCTCACCTTTAAACCATGCTGGCAGTTTTTTGGACTTCCTTCCACTTTTCTTAAAGCATGGAATACAGCTGGTCTGGGCTTCCAAGATAGTATTTTTCAACAACACCCAAGCTTGATGTAAGTCTTTAACCTTTGCAACTGCTCCTTTTAGTTTTTTCTTAACTATTTTCCTCATTTTATCATAGTCTCCCTTTCGAAAGTTAAAAGGTAGTACTGTGGATTTCCTTACTATCCCTCCTCCACTAATTAAATCAAATGCACTCATGCTTTGATCACTATTGCCAAGTGGTCCCAACACCCTTATCTCTTGCACTAGATCTGGTGTTCCACTAAGAACTAGGTCTAATATGGCTTCCCCTCTGGTTGGTTCATGAACCAGCTGCTCCAAGAAGCAATCATTTATTTCATCTAGGAACTTTATCTCCCTAGCATGTCCTGCCGTGACACTGTCCCAGTCGATACCAGGGTAATTGAAATCGCCCATTACTATTACTGCACTGTAACTTTTGTTAGCTTCCTTGATTTCTTTGAACATTTCATCATCCATTTGTTCATTCTGGCCAGGCGGTCGATAGTACACCCCACTGCCATCGCCTTCCCCTTTATACATGGAATTTCAATCCATAGAGATTCTACAGCAAATTTTGTTTCCTGCAAATCTTTAATCCTTTCTGACTCAATGCCCTCTCCAACAGAGAGCGCAACCCTTCCACCAATTTGATCAGCTCTATCATTACGATATAGTTTGTAACCAGGTATCACAGTGTCCCACTGGTTGTCCTCCTTCCACCATGTCTCTGATATTCCAATCATATCTAACCTCTCATTTAGTGCTAGATATTCTAACTCTCCCATCTTAATTTTTAGACTTCTAGCATTTGCATACAAGCATTTTAGAGACTGTAGTTTATTCATATTAATTTTGCTATTGGTAGACATGTGTAATTTGGGATCTTTAAGCTCTGTCTGCTCCATACTCGAGGGCATTTGGGCTACTTTACTCTTTTTTGGAACCTCTCCGCTTTTGGTAGTATCCTTCAAGGATACATTCTTCTGAACCATCTGCTCTTGGGCGACTGTCGGCTTTCCCCTATCTTCTTTTTAAAGGTTAATGCCAGCAGCCTGGTTCCATCCCAGTTAAGGTGAAGCCCATCCCTTCGGAAGAGCCCCTCCTTTCCCCAGAATGTTCCCCAGTTCCTAACAAATCCAAAACCCTCATCTCTGCATGATTGTCTCATCCACGCATTGAGACTCCGGAGCTCTGACTGACTTTTGGGTCCTGCGCGTGGAACGGGAAGCATTTCAGAGAACCCTACTCTGGAAGTTCTGGTTTTCAACTTCCTACCTAAAAGCCTAAATTTAGCCTCCAGAACCTCCCTACCACATTTTCCTATGTCATTGGTCCCGACATGTACCAAGAAAGCAGACTCCTCCCCGGCACTATCTAAGACCTTTATCTAGGTGGCGCATGAGGTCCGCTACCTTCACACCAGGCAGGCATGTTACCAGGCGATCCTCACGTCCATCAGCCACCCAGCTATCTACATGCCTAATGATCGAGTCAGCAACTATAATCGCTATCCTAACCCTTCCCTCATGGGCACATGGCCCTGGAGAAACTTCCTCTGTGCGAGATGGTTTTACATCTCCTGGAGGACAGGTCCTAGTTACAGGATCACTTCCTGCCACACCAGGGTGATGCTCTCCTGTCACGTGACCTCTCTCCTCCATGGCAACAGTGATGCTGCCAGACTAGAGGTGGGACTTCAGGACTATAGCCCTATAGGTCTCGTCTATATACCTCTCTGTCTTTCTTATGTTTTCCAAGTCTGCTACTCTAGCCTCTAGAGAACAGACACGTTTCCTGAGAGCAAAGAGCTCCTTGCACCTAGTGCACACGTAAGACCTCTCACCAAGTGGGAGAAAATCATACATGTGACGCTCATTGCAAAAGACTGGAAAGCTCCCATATCGCTGCTGGACTGTTGTCTGCATCTTAGTTTTAGATTTGGCTGTTTAGATCAGCTCTTTGTAGTATGTTAGGTGCAAATATGAGGTCTAGGAATGCGCCTTTGGAGTGAGTAGGTGCGTCAATTATCTGACTTTGTTGAAGTGTTTCCAAGACATTCATGAATGCGCTGGCTTGCTTCGTTGATGTGGCTGAGAGGTTAAAGTCACCAATGGGAAAGAAGTGTATGTTGGATGATGTGTGTGTGCATACCTCATCTTTTAGAATTGAGAGTTCATTGGGGTTGGAGGAGGGTTTTCTGTATGTTAAGTATATAAGGCCTCATTCTTATCCAAACAGAGTTCTCCTTTGTATGTCGGGCTGACCCGGGCGTACAAAGGAGATCGCGTTTCTGATCACATGGGTCATGTCTAGCCTCATGGGATCAGAATCGCGAACAGCACTGTCTGTTCGGGCTGGGACTGCGATTCAGTGCCAGCCTGCATGTACAGAAAAGCCTGACAAACTCAGTCAGGTCATTTAAATGGAGCTGCAGCGCTATGGTGTCATCTTGCCATGGCGTCGCAGCTCTATTTAAATGCCGCGATGCTGGCTGACTGCTAAAAAGTTAACTCCCCACAGCTCGACCCCTGATCCAGCCTCCTAAGGCCAGGATCAGGCTGCAGGGAATTAACTTTTGCACCCCCAGCCCCTTCTGTGCCCCGGAGCTGCCAAAAGAACACATCCAGGAAAGTTATTCCACCCAAGGGATGGAATTACTATCCTGACATTTCATTGTCCCTGGACGTACAGGGCCAAAATCAGAATCAGCCCTCGGTCCAGGGCCAGCGACTGCCCACTCTCCACCCCCATGCCGCCCCTTCCCCCACCCCTGTATAACTTCCCTGTACAACCGGTGTGAATGTTATTCAGGGGTAGGAGACAGCACGGACTGTGGGGATGGATGTCCCATTGGGACATCCATCCCCGCTATTCATGCCTCAGAATAACCCCCATAGTGTGTTCACAATTGGAGATAGTGAGGAAGTCTAATGTTTGTAGGGATTGCGAGTTGACCATTGTGAAGTTCAAGTGTTTCTTTGCTAGTATTAGAACCCTTCCACATCTTCTATCAGTTCTAGGGCAGTTGAAAAACTTGTAATGAGATGAAAGCAACTAGTTGAGGAGTACGTTGTCAGAGCTTGAGATCCAACTTCCTGTGATGCACATGATGTCAGTGTCAGTAAGTTGTATATAGTCTGCTAATGTTTGGATCTTGTTACGGATTGAGTGGACATTAATAAGGGAACATTTGAGTGGGTAGTGAGAGCGATTAAATCTGATGCTTGGGTTCTGGTGCTGAGTAGTATTCATTTGTAGAAGTCTGCGTGTTGATTTTGAGTGTTGTACTTTAAGGCAAGGGCTTAGGTGCAGAGGCTTTGACCTGTAGAGGACTGGAATGCTGTTGCAGTGCATAACAAGCTCCTGTGTGGATGTTAGTAGGACGAGCAGAATGAGAAGAATCACAATGTAGGGTGTGAGCATGTGAAATATCATGGTTGACTATGTGGTTGATGGCTTACCAGAGAATATTTAGATGTAGTGGATTCAGGTTCTTCTGCTAGTATCTTGCCAAGTTACTTTGTTCATGGTGTGTTTGTATGGCTAGTTGAATATTTTCACGTGCTGTTGATGGTCCCCACTTAATGGCCATGCCAAAGGACCCCTGAAGAGGCCCTCAGGCATGGGCCTGCCAGGCGCGGGCGCACCTGGAGGTGCTCTGTATTTTTGAATCCCCTGCTGGAGTGCCCAATTGGCCTCATAATGATCAGGGAGGGGGCTGCTCTCCTGATCACTTTCCCGATGCTGATTGGGCCGCTGGAGATGGTGGCTGGTGTGTTCCTGCACCTGGAGGTGCTCTGTATTTTTGAATTCCCTGGTAGAGCACCCAATTGGCCTCGTGATGGTGATCGGGGAGAGGCGTGCTCTCCTGCTTACCCCCACCCCCCCCCCCCCGATGCTGATCGGGCCACCAGAGATGGTGGCCTACGTGTTCCCGTACCTGGAGGCGCTCTGTATTTTTAATCCCCCAGTGGCATGCCTGATTGCCCTTGTGGTGGTGATTGGGGAGGGGCTTGCTCTCCCGCTCACTTCCCTGATGCTAATTGGGCCACTGGAGATGGTGGCCAGCATGTTACCTCACCTGGAGGCCCTCTGTATTTTTGTATCCCCCGATGGAGTACCCAATTATTTATTTATTTATTTATTTATTTAACATCTCTTATATACCGCGCTATTAAAATCAGTGCGGTGTACATTGAACAAAATATACTGCAATGTGTACAGGTAACATCGAGTTTACAGAGAACAAGGGAATATATAACATGGAATAACAGGGATAACTATGTACAATCAACATTATACTATGAATATGCTTTTATTATATACCATATTTAAACTCGAGTGGATATTGTACGTGTATTCATGGGTGGCATGGGTCAATAGTAGTAAAGTGAAATATCGTGGGAACTAACCATTTTCTGGTTGGATAAAGGTGCTAAGGTGTTTGGTATGAGTGGGAGGCCTGTTGGCTGTGTGAGTGTCCATGGTCACTTCTGGGTAGTATTTTGTGAATAAGTGATGTTTTACGGCTTTGCGGAATTGTAATAGGCTTTTGATGCCGCGGATTTCATGGGGAAGTATATTCCAGTTCCTGGGTGCGAATAATGAAAAAGCTCTGTTTGATGTAGCTTTAGTACATGATGTCATCATCTTGGGAACTATTAAGGTGTTCATAGTTGTAATCCTTCTGTTTCTATTTTCAGGGGTGTTATGGATTAGTTTTCTGATTGGTGTTGGTGGGTAGATATTCATGGCTTTGAAGGTCAAGACTAGTGACTTATATTAGCCCTGACCCCAAAATTAGCCCTGACCCCAAAATTGGGAACCACTGCTGTAAAGGGATATTGCATAATAATTTACACTATTGTTGCAGCAACCTCATAGGCTGCATCCTTTTGTTGGTAGAAGATTTTTTGACAGTGACTCATGCATTTGTTACGTCATGGAGAGATTATTGTAACATGGTATATCAGGGCCTGCCAAATTATCAGTTAGAAACATAGAAACATAGAAATATGACGACAGAAAAAGACCACATGGCCTATCTAGTCTGTCCTTCCATAACAACTACAACAGTCCACTTTTTGCCTTTAGAGATCCTCTGTGTTGGTCCCATGCTTTCTTGAATTCAGTTACTGTCCTCATCTCTACCACCTCCACTGGGAGACTATTCCATGGATCCACTACTCTTTCCGTAAAGAAATATTTCCGCATATCACTCCTGAATCTATCTCCCTTCACCCTCATCCCATGTCCCCTCGTAGCAGAACTTGCTTTCAATTGAAAGAGGCTCTCTCCCTGAACATTTATGCCACGGAGGTATTTAAACATTTCAATCATATCACCTCTATCCCGCCTTTCCTCTAAGGTGTACATATTAGGCGCCGGGCGCTTGGAGCCAGAAGCGAGAGCCCCTCGGGGCTTGCCCCCCCGCCTCACCGGGTAAGTGAAAAAACGATAAGAGTAGTGGTATTTCACCGGCGGCCCGGGCGGGCCTCCCACTTATCCTACACCTCTCATGTCTGTGCAGAATAAGTCAACCAAGATAACCGATGTCAAATGTAAATATGTTCATATAACACCATTATTAGAGTTGGTTACAGTGATGCCAGGGGTGACATTCAGAATTTTGTGTCTAGTTTTTTGTTTATGGGTAAATTGGTGTATTTAGCTAAATGACGTCAACCGTGTGTAAAAGGCAGATCACTACTATGGTCAGAGGGCTTTGTTAGATATATCCTGCTTCTCACAAGCCATCTGTGCCCAATTTCCCCTCCAGCTCTCCCTGTACGTCCTGTGCATCAGGATGGAGAGAACAGGAGGGGATGGGAACAGGGTGGAATGGGGGCGAGCCAGCCCGGCAGCACTTACAGGGCTGATTCGGGTCACTTATACCTCAAAGGTGGTATAAGTAGCATTTTTGGCCCGATCGAGCCTGAGGATCTCTCTCCCCTCAGGGCCAGGTGCGGGGGGTGTCCCCACTGCTCAATCCAGGCCATGGCAGACTAGCCGTGGATTGGGTGGTGGGGAAGTAGGGGGCCGGAGCCGCGAATATTGGGGGCACCTGCAAGAAGGCAGAAGGGGCATGCCAGGCCATCCTCTGGCCCGATTCTGGCTACCGTGTGAACATTTTGTTCTCGTGGACCAGAATTGGGTCCACACAGCCTCGTCTTCATCATGGACATCCTGATGGCCTGGACGTCCCCCTCCGTGAATCGGGCTATTTATCTATCTATCTATCTTTTGTTTACTAGTAAACCTTCCTAGGTCTTGCACTATGAGCAGGATAACAAGAACAAATACATTAAGAATAAATTAAATGCATTTTTGTTTCCATAACATGGGTTATATAATGGGATGCAAAGCAGCTCATTATTATCCATTAATATGCTGCCCAATGCTAGAGGTATTTTACTTGTCATGCTCCCCCTCCCCCTGATCCCTCCCCTTCCCCCCCAGCAAGGACTCCCCAGCCCTTGAATGCACTCCTAGACCCAAAACCATAAACCCTGCTATCTAGCGGCAGTGGGCATGAGCGATCCCCAGTCACTCCAATCCCCTATGTTACAGCTTTAGTGGTAGTCTCACAGTATTACTGTTAGGGGTTGAACTGCCAAATTAAAAGCATTGCTAGGTGTCCACAGCAGCATTTTGAGCAAATCAGCTTAGGGTAGGGTTGCCAACTGGCCGGTTTTCAGCCGGCCTGGCCGGTTTTTCCATGGCCAGGCCGGCTGCCGGCGCAGATGCAAAACCGGCCCTTGAAAAGCTGGTTTTTTGCTCTGGCCGCAAGATCGGGAGCGGCCAGAGCAAAAGACCGGCTTTTCTTCCGACCCGAAGTAAAAAAAAAAACCACCCAGGGCAGGCCCACACACCGGAGGGCTTCAGAGGGAGCCGGGGAAGCCTGCGCGAGGCCCCGGCTCCCTCTGTACAGCCGCCAGCGTGAAGATCCTTTTCCTTCACGCTGGCGGCTGTTTCTGTGAAGCCGCGATTGCTGGGAAAGGTTAAAGGCAATACCCTTTAACCTTTCCCAGCATTCGCGGCTTCACAGAAACAACCGCCAGCGTGAAGGAAAAGGTTCTTCACGCTGGCGGTTGTACAGAGGGAGCCGGGGCCTCGCGCGGGCTTCCCCGGCTCCCTCTAAAGCCCCTCAGACAGCTGCGATGCTGGTCGGGGGGGGGAAGGCCAAGGACTGCATGGGCTGTGATGGGGGGGGGGGGGGCTCGGACAACAAATGGTGTGTGTTGGGGGGGACCTGGACTGGAAAATGGCTATGGGGGGGGGGACTTGGACTGGAAATGGGTTGTGATGGGGGGGACCTGGACCGGAAAATGGCTATGGGGGGGGGGGGACTTGGACTGGAAATAGGCTGTGATGGGGGGGGGGACCTGGACTGTAAAAGGGTTATGGGGGGGGGACATGGAATGGAAATGGGTTGTGATGGGGGTGGAGGGGACCTTGACTGGAAAAGGGCTATAGTGGGGGGGGGGGTGAACTTGGACTGGAAATGGGCTATGGTGGAGGGAGGGGGAACTTGGAATGGAAATAGGCTTTGATTAGGGGAGCTAGGACTGCACATGGGCTGTGATGGTGGGGGGGGGCTAGGACTGCAAATGGACTGTGATGGTGGCGGGGGCTAGGGCTGCAAATGGGCTGTGATGGGGGACTTGGACTGGAAATGGGCTGTGATTGGGGGGGGCTAGGACTGGAAATGGCCTGTGATGTGAGGGCTAGCACTGGAAATGGGCTGATGAAGAGCTGGAATAGGACTGGAAATGGGCTGATGTGGGGCATGGGAGAATGGGATTAGAAGGGAGTGGATGCTGGGTGGGTCTAGAACTATAAGGGAACTGATTTTGGGGGAGGACTAGAATGGATGGGGAATGAGAATGGAGAGGGGAAAAAATATTTTGTGTGGAAGAAAATCTATGATGGGCCGGGTATTGGGAGAGTAAGAGGGGCTTGAGAATGGAAGGGTGAAATTTAAACGGATGATAAAGGAATAAGGAAAGAATTGGAGGAAAGAGCAAAGGGAAACAATCAGTATGTTAAAGCAGAAATAGAGAGAGAATGGAAAACATCTAAAAGAGAAGAAAGGACAAATGGATAGCTCGCAGAAGACACGAAGAAACCAGAAGAAAGTGACTGGAGCAATTGCAACTGAAAAATAAAACGACCAAACAGAAGGTAGAAAAATACTTTTTATTTTGAATTTATTAACTGGAATATGTCTGGTCTGGGAAGTGTGTATTGCTAACATCTTTGCGTTTTTGTTTAGTGCAAGAGGAAATTGCTTTATAGTTTTATTTCTCCAGTGTTGTACATTTCATGTTTGGATTTTGGGGTTCCCAGTTTAATTATTATCTGACCAAGGAAGTTAGCCTACACGTATCCTCGGTAATTTTTGTGGGTGGGGCTGGGGGCGGGGCAGGGGTGAGACTAGGGGCGGAGAATGGGTGGAGCATGGCGAGCCACAGGTGTCGGGTTTTTCTCGGTGAAAAAGTTGGCAACCCTAGCCTAGGGGCAGGAGCAACTGGGCATTACTTCTGCTGCCATGAAAGATACCAGGGATTATGACAGTAGGTCTCAGGGTTGCTTTTGAGGGAGTGAGGGATCCTTGCTGGGGGGAGGGCGGGGTTGTTGTCACAGTGCCTTTGGGTAGTGGGTGTCCTTTTTAGGGTCACAGTGTGAGGGCATCTTCTTCTGGGGGAGGGGGGTTGGGGTTCTTCTTTTAATGCATCATTGTAACTTCCTATGTGGGCAAGCTAAAAAATGTAGCTATTTCAAGCTTATTTTATAAAGATACATGTGTGTATTAAATATCAGCACAAATCCTCACTAAATCTGCATAAAATGAATCAGTCAATATTTGCTTCAGCTCAGAAATCTTATATGAAGCATTTGCATATGCACTTATTTTATAAAATACTCATATACATTGTGACTCTGCCTGTGCTCAACCCAAACTCTTCCCCAGAACATTCTTACACCAAGGTCTTGTAAAAGTATATGCTCTCCTGTATCGTGTGTACTATTAGGTCATTTCATAAGAGGCTCTTTACGCTCATATATGGGCATCTACACAAGGACAGGGCTTTATAAGAAACCTCTACATGTCCCCAAATTAGGAATATAACTAGGAGCACAGAAAAGCTGCAGATTCATTCCTCCCTTATGAGACACCACAAAATAACTTAGAAGGACATTTTAGAAAGGCCACAAAAGTACAATGTGGGACGTCTAAGCCAGAATGCCTGGGGGAAAAGACCGAGGTCCGGCCAGGTGCGGACATGATTTCACAAATGTGAACATGCCCAATATGGACATCTGCGGAGGCATCTACCTAGACATCGCTTGAATAGTATTTCACAATCTGGATGCCTAGGAATAGCCTAATAGAGTAGTGGGCTACGACCAGGGAAGCCAGTGTTCCAATCCCACTTCTGCCACCATTGTGATTGTGCAGAGTACTAAGGATGATGGAGTGCTACCTTTTCTCTGCAGCCTTTGGATGGTTTCAGCCAAACACTTTCCTGGTGCTTATTTATGCCTTGAGCAGGTCTAAACTTAACCTTACTCTGGATGTCCGAGACATTTCTGAGATGAGGCAGCGATGTCCAGGTTCTTGGGATGCCATAGCCATGCCTTCACCATGCCCCCATTCAGACTTGGATATCTTCACGCTGGAGACATCCACAGACCTGGTTTCTTAAATGGCTCTCGAGATGTCTCTGCGCTTTGGATGTCTCTAGGCCTGTTTTCAGGAATCCAAAGCATGAATAGGGTTTCCAAAATAACCCCCTTAACTACCTTCCAGAACACTAACCATAATCTATAGTGCCTGTATGAGGTGGATGAATGAAATGATAACTCGGGATTCTCTCACATCTGGATGTTTTATTGTATGTTGTGTCATTTTAGAATTATTGTGCAGTATCTGTATATGTAAATATTGATTTGACAGCACAGCAATTTGCAGTTTGTAGGACTCATAAAGGCAATATTCAGTGGTGGCGCCCAGCACAGTTGAAGCTTTAAGACCCAGATATTCAATGCCAGGGTGAAATCCAGCCACTGGCACTGAATATCCAGGTTGCTTGGCAGGGCCGGCCCGTCCATTGAGCAAGAATGTTTTTTTGCACAGGGCCCCGCGTTTCAGGGGGCCCCGTGCAAAGAACATTCTGCTTTAAAAGTAAATTTAAAAACAACAACAAAAAACAGCTGTCTGCTGCCACTGCCGCTGCCGCGGTGGCAACGGCAGAATCGAATATCCCGCGGGGCCCCCCCCTGCCCGACAGAGCCTGCCCTCCCTGTATCAGCTCCGTCTCCGCAGTTGCACAAGCTTTCAGAGCGCGAAGGGAGACTAGTTTCCCTTTCATGGCTCTGTTAAGCCCGCAGGGGCTGATGGGACTTTCCCATCAGCCCCCGCGGGCTTAACAGAGCTGCGAGGGAGAAACTCTCCTTTCGAGCTCTGAAAGCTGGTGTGACTGCGGAGACGGAGCTGATGCAGGGAGGGCAGGCTCTATCGGGCAGGGGGGCCCCGCGGGATATTCGATTCTGCCATTGCTGCTGCGGTGGCGGCGGCGGTGGCAGCAGACAGCTTTTTTTTTTAATTTTAAATTTTCCCTGGGCTGTTGGGGTGGGAGTTAGGACTGGAAATGGGCTAATGGGGTTAGGACTGGAAGAGGGCTGATATAGAGTTAGGACTGGTAATGGGCTATTTATTTATTTATTTATTTATTTATTTAGTAGATACTTATATACCGCTACTTCCAGCGATCAGAAGCGGTTCGATTATAATTTTGGGATTTGTCACAAAATCAAGACAGAATATATGGGGCATAGATAGCAAGGGGTATTACACAGCACACATAGTAGGGTCTACAGATCGACCTTAATGAACTTAATGAACTATCATACATTACAAGAGAGATAATCTTCCAACTATTTACATTTTTACATCCATCTATTCAATTCATTTTATTTTCTTGGATTTACATCTGGCCATAGTGACAATTGAATAGATGTGTTTTTAATTTTTTTCTGAAGTCGACTAAGTCTTTAATTGCTCTTAGCTCGTGTGGTAGTTGGGCTATGGGGAGCTAAGTCTGGAAATGTGGTGATGGGGGTTAGGACTGGTAGTGGGCTATGGGGGGGGGGGCAAAGACTGGAAATGGGCTGTTGGGGTTCGGACTGGAAGTGCGCTGATGGGATTAGGACTGGGAGTGGGCTGATGGGGGGTTAGGACTGGTAATGGGCTATGGGGGGCTTAAATTGAAAATTGGGTGATAGGGGGTTATGACTGGAAATGGGCTGATGGGATTAGGACTGAGAGTGGGCTGATGGGGACTTAGGACTGGTAATAGGCTATGGGGGAGGGGGGCTAGGACTGGTAATGGGTTGGGGGGGTTCCTAGGACTGGAAATGGGCTGAGTGGAAGGGAAGGCTTGAACTGCAAATAGCTGATGGGGAGGGGGGCTTGGAATGGAAATGGGCTGAGTGGAAGGGGGGCTTGAACCGCAAATAGCTGATGGGGAGGGGGGGCTTGGAATGGAAATGGGTTGTGAGGGGAGGGAGCTAGGACAGGAAATGGGCTGATGGAGGGGGCTAGGATAGGACTGGGAATTGGGTGTTGGGGGGAGATAAGATTGGAAATGGGCTGTGGTGGGGGCTTGGATTGAAATGGACTCATGGATGGGCTAGAACTGGAAGTAGGCTCAGGGGGGCTTGGATGGGAAATGGGCTGAGTGGAGGGGAGCTAGGATTTGACATGGGCTGATGGTGGGGCTAGGAAAGGACTAGAAATGGGCTGATGGGAGGCTGGTATTGGAAATGAGCTGATGGAGGGACTTGGATAGGACTGGAAATGGATGGGGGAGCTAGGACTGGAAATGGGCTGATGCGGGGACTAGAAGGGAGCGGATACTGGGTGGGGATGGAACTAGAAGGCAGCTGATGTTGGGGGAGATTAGAATGGGATGGAGCTGGGAGAGTGAAATGGAGAGGGGAAAAATATTTTGTGTGGGACGGAAGAAAAATCTACAATTGGCTGGGTATTGGGAGAGTAAGTGGGGATTGAGGATGGAGGGGTACAATTTGAGTGGATGAAATAGGAATGAGAAAAGAGCAAAAGGAGAAAGATTAGTATGTTAAAGCAGATGTAGAGAGAGAATGGAAAAAATTAGAAGAGAGAAGAAAGGACAAATGGACAGCAGATGATGGAGAGTTAGCAGAAGACACAAAGAAACCAGAAGGAAGTGTCTGGAGCAGTTGCAACTGAAAAAAATGCACAAAAGGTAGAAAGATATCTCTTTATTTGAATTTATTAACTGGAATATGTCAGCTCTGGGAAATGTGCATCATTAACGTCTGCGCTTTGTTTAGTACAAGAGGAAATTAATTTATAGTTTTATTTCTACAGTGTTGTTGTACATTCCAAGTTTGGCTTTTGGGGTTCCCAGTTTAATTATTGTCTTCCTGTTTCTAAATTGTGATTCCTTGTTTGGTGATGGTCTATGTTCTACATGTGTAACTGAGCTGAGGTATTCTGTTTATATAATTCCTATTTGACATTGCCACTTGTTCTCTTTCCCCAGTAGGTCATGTATTGTTATTCTCTGAAATGTATTGGTTTAATATTTGCAGTGTTGCCTTTTGATAGGTAGAGTATGGTGCTTTGTGAGTCCTGGTAGTGCTGTTAAGATACGGCGGGTTTGCTATGGATTCTAAATGCTAAATGTGGGCTTGTTCTGTCGAGCTTGCTCCTATGAAGAATATGATGGATCAACCTAGCTCAAACTACAACTAATGGAATAATGTAGAGAAACACAGTATCGGGCTACCAAGGTCTCAGTTCAAAACAACGCAGCAATCCTTCGGATTTAGAAAAGTTTTGTATAAAACTTCTGCTGCTGTCCACATCAATGACCTTTTATCGGTGCCGTCTACTTGCTTCACTCTATAATTGACTTATATATTTTTTTCATTTATTTTGTTTTTCCTATTTTCTTTTCTTCTTTTTTAATGTTTTAATGTCCACTTTTTCTGTTTTTCTTTTTTAAAAAAATGGTGCTTACTGCCAAACTGTAAAGATCAGTTACTATGCCACTCGACTCTGCTGCAGTGTTGTTTCTGTTTTACTCTTCTATTCAATCTTAAAAAATGCATGCGGAATCGTGCTGATGATACTTCAGAAAATGTTAAAGTCCAATGCATTCAAAACGAAATTCACACTTAACTTCTGTAGCTGAACTGCGGACTTCACGTTTCTTCTAATTAGCTCGTTCTCCACCATGTCTTCCACTGTCAGACCTCTCCCTGTTCTATACAGGGTTTCTTGTAGCTATATCGGAAGTATCATGCTGCTTGAAATCACTCCCAACGCCAGTAATCTAAGGCGCCCAAGCGTTTCGTTGTAACAAGTTCTTCAGGGGAATTTGTTTCTCCCAAACTGACCTAAAAGATGTGACAAACCATGCTGAACTTTATCTTATTCCACTTAAAACAACAAGGGTATGTTATATGCTAGAGAAATCTGCTTTACCTGCAAAAAGCAAGTTCCGCTCATGAATCAACTCGGAGGACGCCTTTCTCTCGTCTCCCCGTCAGTTATCATAGAACTCCGCGCATGCGGCTTGCAGGGACTGACTAAAATTTAAAGGGCTCCACTAGACTCCTCCCCCTAGAGGGAGGTCCAACGGGAAGAATCTATCCATTACGTTAAAGATTCTATTACGAGTTTGCAAACTGACTTACGGCTGTGCCCAAGGTCCCTTATATGCAAAGGTGCCAATGAATGGAGGCATTTAAACCAAACGGTATAACTGTGTTCAGTTGAAATATCCAACGCTGCTCTAATCGAGTCAACAGGTGTTCTTTCGTCCAGCTGCCCCTGCTAGTTAGGACTTGGTCAATTGCAAAGCATGCCAATTGTTCAAAGCTATGCTTTTCCAGGAGACAATGCTGGACTATAGGAGCAGCTACCACGCCTCGATTGAGTCGACTTCGATGTTCTGCCAGACGTAGTCTTAAAGCTCTTACTGTCTTGCCAATATACAGCATCCCACATGGACATCGAATTACATAGACTACATAAGATGATTGACAGGTTGTAGTGCTTCGTATGTGATAATGTGTTCCTTGATGTTCGAAATCCTCCACATTCAAAGTCACCTCACATAAACTGCACTCTCCACACCGTCTGTGCCCCAATGTCTGAACAGATGGCTCACTTCCCTCCTGACAACTGATTCTTGAGGGGCTAAGTTGTTCCTTAAAGTTTCTTCCCCTACTCCACACACACCGAATCTTCTTATCGGTGGGCCCCGGGATTGTGGTCAAAATCGCACTATGTGTAGTTAAAATTTTTTTAACTGAACTGCTCACTTCCATACAGTTCTCTAAATCTATAATCTTGTGAATGTGTGCTGCGCGTATGATAAGATTAGAATTTGATATGTATGCCAATGTTTACATGCATGTAAAAAATACCAGTGCGTGAGAGATGATTTCATGGGGGTTTTTAAAGTTGTGATTTTAGGAAAAAAGAATCTTAGAAAACAATAGACTGAGCCATGGCTATTTCAGTACTGAAAGGAGAAGGAGAGCAGGAGGAGGCTGGAATTTGGGACTGAGACTAGAGCAGGTACTTCGAGTTGAAGCTGGAGTAAGCAAGGCTGGATCTTGGAACAAAAGATGGAACTGGACCCATCTGAAGTACAACAGGGCTGAAGCAAGCCTAGAAACAAACAGAACTGCAATGGAGTCAGGCAGTCCAACCACTTAGGACAGGACTAACTGGAGCCAGGCAGACTGGGAACAGGCAGGACTAGGATTTGAATGTGGAAAGACATGGTAGACTTTGGATTTGCCTGATACTGATTACAAATAGCTAAAGGCAAAGAGCCTGTGGATTAAGATGGAGGGAGAAAAATACCAAGTGCATGGCTTGAATAAGATCACAGCTTTCTTAGAATTCACACTGGATTCATTCACAGCACTAAGGCAAACAGCAACACACAATTAATCTCATTCTAATAAAGTACACACACCAACACACATTCCTTATGACAGGAACAGGGAAATTGTCACTCCTCAGAAAATATCCAGAGACTTTAAGTAGTGTGTTGTAGGTTAACCCTTTCATACCCAGTGGTTCCATTTGGAACCCATGTAGTTTTCTTGTAAAAACTGAGTGGGGATTAAAACCAGTAAACACCAGAAGTCATTTTCTTACTTACTATTATCATAATAAAATACTATATTCAGTTTAGAGTCACTAACTTACTAGGTGGCTCCACTGGCTGTGCTTTTGTTTTGGTAGCCATTTTGAAATTTTACTGCAAGTGTTCTAGTGTTAAATTGTAATGTTCTGAAGGCTTCACTGCATCAGGAAAATTCTCTCAAGTCAAAAAGGTATTGTTTTACCTTTCTGCCAGTTTAATCACCATTTTTTTGTTGAAACAGTTGTTTGAATGGGACAGTTTTGTAGTTGGTTCCATTTGGAACCATTGGTACTTAGTGGTTGTTACATGTTACAGCAGACATGGTGGTTTGTAATACTTAGTGAATTTTACCACATAGCAGTTACGATTTAAATTTGAAATTTATATGTTATCTGCTAATTAAGTAGTAATCTAGTAGTAATTCAGTTACATTCTGAAATTTGTTGAATGTTTGATGCAGGCAAAATGATGGATTGTGATATGCATCGCAGACAAAATAGAAAAGGAAAAATGGAATCTCAGCTTGTCTTGTTGCCAGATGCTGACATTTCTGAACCTGAGTGTGATGTAGAGGATCCAGAGATGGAAAATAATATGGATGAGTCGAGCGATGATCCACTGAACGAATCAGAAGATGATCTTCCGTTATCAACAGTTAGGGATCATGCAAAGCAGAAAGATCCTGATGTTGCTGGTGTAGATGATGATGATGATGATAATGTTCCATTGAACAGATTATTTAAAAAGAATCAAAAGATGCAGTAATGTTTCGATGGAGGAGAATAAAGCCAAAAGTCACCTCCGATCCAATCTGGTCGGGAAAAATTTCTGATCCACCCGAGGAGGAAGAGCCTCCAATAAAATACTTTCACAGATTTTTTTTCCACTGAACTTATTGAGCAAATTGTGATTCAGACCAATTTACTTGCAGTTCAGTTTGTGTCCTCATTTAGAACAATAACAGTAGAAATTGAACAATACTGTGGAATGTTGTTGAAGATGGGCCTGGTTCCAATGCCCAGTTATAAATGCTACTGGTCAGAAGAACTCAGTTTTCCACCTTTTGCAGACGTTCTGAGTCAAAATCGTTTTACCGACATCAACAAATTTTTGCACTTCAATGACAACACCAAGGCTGTCACTGACAGAAATGACCCTTTGTATGATAGATATTTTAAAGTTCACCCTCTTCTGGATTTCATTCGAGAGGCTTGCCTAAAGGTTGAACCGGAAGAAAAGCAGAGCATTGATGAGCAGATGATACCATACAAAGGAAAAAAAACCCTTGAGGCAATACCTTCCAAAGAAGTCTAAGAAATGGGGCTTCAAAGTATTTGCTAGATGCGGGGTCAGTAGTGTGACATCTGACTTTCATTTCTATGACGGCAAGGCTCTTGTTGTGCAGAAAAGCTGTGGATTTCAACCAGGAGACTTTTTTTTTTTTTTAATAGTTTATTTTCATTTTAGCAAACAAAACAGAATACAAACAACCAAAGCTACTAACAAAACCACAGTAAACATAACAAACAAAGCAAAATCAAACCAAGCAAAACAATCCCCCCCACCCCCCCCCCCCCCCCCCCGCTCCTCTAGGGCAAAGTAATCAGTAGAACATAGAGATGAGGTTATCCAATAACAGGGCACCAGACAGTAGCAACTGAAAACAAAACCAGTCAGAGCCATAAGTTCCAGATGCTCACTGGGCTATATAGACAAAATCATTCAACAGTTTCCATTTGAGAGGATCAGCTCCAGTCGAGGGGGCGGCTCTCCGCAGCATTTGCTCATATCTGCTGTACATGCACACCAGGCCCCACCATTCCTGAACGCTGAGATTGGCGGTGTTTTTCCAGTTCCTAACAATTAAACAGATAGCCAAACCCATCATGAAATCGAGGAGGAAGCGACCATCCTTATGTAAGGATGGTAGCCTCGCCGCCAAGCAGAGACCCACCACCCTCCAGCTGAGAGGCTCTTTAAATTTGAGAATGAGCTGTATCTGCACCCAGACTTGCTGCCAATAAAGGTGTAACCCAGGACATTCATACATGAGGTGGACTAAGGTACCTATCTCCCTGGTGCATGTCCAGCAGAGATTACTGGAGTTCGTGACCCATTTCGCTATTTTGAAGGGGGGATAAAGCATTGTTGCGCAAAGAAAAAGAGTGTCTGAGTAACGGAGGAAGATTGAGAGACTCGAACTTGCTTACACCAAAATCTCCTCCACTGCTGCTCCGTCAGTGTGAGTTGTGTGTCCCGCTCCCAGGCTCGTTGGACTTTAATAATCTGCGTGCACTGACGCTGTGTCAGTGTTTTATAGAGGTGCGCTGCTACCTCCACTTTGCTCGCTATTTCACAAACAAGCTCTACCAGCCCACTCACAGCAACCTCTATTCTTGGGTCAATTTGAGCTCCCTCCAAGCAATGTCTAAGCTGCAGCCATTGAAAATACAGTTTATGTGGGAGGCCAAAATCCCTCTGTAGCTCACTAAACGTTTTCCATCTTTTCTCCATAATCAACTGATCAACCGTCCAAATCCCTTGTGAGTACCATTGACGCCAGGCAACAGCCGTCTTCTGGATTTTGAAGAAGGGATTATGCCATAAAGGGGATCGAGATGGGGGACAAACCTCCGGTCCACAAGCTGTCATGAGGGCTCTAAAAGCCGCCAAAGTATCTATAATCATAGCGGGGAATCGGGCGCCCTGTCCAAAATGCATACCCGGTAAACGGGATGTCGGAATCGGAACCACAAGATACTCCTCTATATCTATCCAAATAGGCCGATTCTCAGCAGGAGAATCTAGCCAGCGTGTTCCTTGTTTTAAAAGAAAAGCCCTATGATAGGAGAGAAAATCCGGAAAACGAACCCCGCCTTCATCTCGATCAAGCTTAAGTTGCTGTCGCGCTATTTGCGGTGTTTTATTCTGCCATAAAAATCGACAGAGGATGCTCTCTATCTCTAAATAAATGCGTGGAGCCAGCAAACACGGAATCATTTCCAGTATATAATTAACTTTAGGCACGATCATCATTTTAATGGTTTCAAGTCTTCCCCACCAGGATACCACTAGAGGGGACCATTTAGTGGTCAAGTGCCTCACTAAAGAGACAACAGTTCGGGCATTAAAGCTAATGGCTTCTTCTAAAGGGTAACAATAGTGAACTCCGAGATATTTCACCATATGAGATTCCCAAATAAACGGAAAAGCCTTCATATCCTCGCTATGAACCCACTGATTAAGTGGGAAGGCTACAGATTTGGTCCAGTTAATTTTATAGCCTGATAGCGCCGAGTAGGAGTCCATTTACGCCAATACGATCGGGACCGAAGCTGGGGATATGAATAACAAGAGATCGTCAGCATAGGCCGATAATTTAATTTCTCGACCAGCAATCCATGCACCGCGAATATCCCCACACTGTCGGATACGAAGGGCTAACGGTTCTAGGGCTAAATTAAAGAGAAGAGGCGACAGTGGGCAGCCCTGCCACGTACCCTGATAAAGATGAAAAGGTCGCGTCTTGATAGCATTGACGCAGACACTAGCATAGGGCTGGGCATACAGAACCTCTACAAATCGAAGAAAGCCATCTCCAAAACCAAACCATTTGAGTCGCAAGCAAAAAGGGCCATTCTATACGGTCAAAAGCCTTTTCGGCGTCAAGGGAGAGACCAACCCCGCCAAGACATGACACAAAGTTCGCGCATTGTCTGCTGTAGACCTGCCAGCAAGAAATCCACATTGGTCAGGATGTATAAGCAAGGATAGTCTCCCCGAGAGCCGAGCGTCCAGGGCAGTTGCAAAGATCTTATAATCTGCATTTAGAAGAGATATGGGGCGATAGCTAGCTGGAGATAGTGGATCTCTACCAGCCTTTTCAAACACAAGTAGGTTCGCCGCCGAAAAGGCCCCCACATGTGAGTCTACATCTGCGAGCAGAGTAAAGTATTGACGCAGTGGAGAAGTTAAGTCATTTGCAAAAGTCTTAAAAAATTCGACTGGAAAACCATCCGGGCCTGTCGCCTTACCTGAGGCCACGGCATTAATCGCATGCTGAATTTCGGCATCCGTAAAGGGGCTGTCTAACTCCACCCTATCCGCCACGGATAAAACCGGCCGCCGTAGATCGACAACTAATTGATCAAAGCTATCTTGGGAAAATTTAGCCTCTGACTCATACAACTGGGCATAAAAGGATTGGAAAAGTTCTCCTATCTCCCCGTCCACCAGTATCATACCCGGCCCCCACGGGTCACGGAGGACAGCCACCCTTTTAGCCTCTCGTTTGCCTTTTAAAGCATTGGCTAGTAGTTTCCCCGCTTTGTTGCCCTCCCGATAGTAAGCCCCTTGTTGTGCCCGAATACTCTGTGAGGCTTTGGTAGTCAAAATTGCATTAAATTGAAACCGTAAGCGCTGAAGTCGAAGCAAGACACCCAGGTCCATTCGCCGAGATAGCACCCGTTCCCCGGCTTTGATTTGTTGCTCTAGGACCGTCAGCTGTTGCATCCGCTGCTTCCTCAACCGGATATGAAAACTAGTAATAATCGCCCGCATATTAGCTTTAAAACCCTCCCACCAGGCCCAGCCAGCAGAATCTTGAGGTGAGTTGAATTGAAAGTACTCCCGAATGGCCACCTGAATCTCAGCCCGAAAATCCAAGTTATCAAGTAGGGCCCTATCCAGGGACCAATCTGCGGGCTGTGTTCTGATCTCATTCGTACACAGTGTAAATGAAATGGCAGCATGATCCGATATATGAATAGGATGTATGTGTGCCTCCTCTATACTAGGGGCCAATGTCTTGGATATTAGAAAAAAATCTATCCTGGATTGTGATTGATGTGGGGGTGAAAAATATGTGAACTCAAGCTCCGAAGGGTGAAGCAGCCGCCATATGTCAACTAAGGCCAAATCCGTAATTAGGGAAGTAAGCATAGTATGCCCCTGTGAAGATCGTAAGGTCCTCGGGGGTTGCCTATCAGTTAAGGGATCGATGGCTAAGTTGAAGTCCCCCCCTATCACCAAGGGTACCCGGGCATCTGTGTGGGTCTCATTAGCAATGGTGGCAAAAAATTCAGGGTTATCAGTATTAGGAGCGTAAAGGCACATGCAGACCAGCTGTAAACCCCCGAGTCTGAGCCGCACTTTGGACCATCGCCCTTCCTCATCAGAACGGGAGTCCAAAACGGTAGCATTCAAGGATTTTTTAACCAGTATCGCTACCCCGTTTTTTTTTTGAAACAGCTGGGGAGTAGGCAATGACCTGATAGGGTTTGATGTTAAGCTTCAATGTTTCTAAATGGTTCAAGTGAGTTTCCTGTAACAATACAAGATCGGCTTTTTCTCGCCGTGCATAACTAATGATTTTCTTTCTCTTAATCGGGCTATTTATCCCTTTTACATTCAGAGACAGCACTTTACATGATGCCATTTATATACAGAGTGAATGTTCTAAAAGCATGAGCAGTTCTACATCCCTCTCTAAGGATGCAGCAAAACCTCTGAGCAGCTATAGAACCTTGTACCACCCTCATGTAGCCCCGATGTCCGTAAGCAAAACAAATGCAGCATCTCATATTAAAATAACACAAAAACCCTAGAGGAGAAGCTAAACCCAAAGACCCAATGGTGAGCTCATGCCAGCAGGGGAGGCAGGAGAGGCCCCTCCCTTACTCAGCAGTGCTGCGCCAACAGCACCTCCGGGGGCTCAGAAAAGTGCAGGCCCCAAGTGCACCTACCTGCTGCAGGCTTAAAGAAAATGACAATTTACATATGTTGTACAGTATCAGTCAAATAGCACAAATTGTACCAAACATCTCATTACAGAACACATCCTTCCCCCAATGGTAGTGGAGCGTCCAACAGCACTCTGTCGAAGGATTCTTTCCCTTGATCTCCCACCAGACTCAGACGAGAGACAAAAGGCACTCCAGTTCTCAACGCATCTGATCTGCTTCTTTATTGTCCAGAAACACTGCTAGGGCCTCCGGTTCATCAAAAGATGTAGTTTGATTATGAAAGGTTACCCACATTTTAGCAGGGTACATGAGGCCATAGCGCGCTTGTAGACTCTGCAGGCGCGGTTGCAACGCTAGGAAACGCTTCCGTCTCTCCACAGTGATTTCGGCTAAGTCCGGATAAAAGGATATTCTGTGGCTTTCAAAGTTTATCACCGCCTGCAGTCTCGCGGCCGACATGATCTGTTCCACGTGTTGATACCGCAACAGCCGAAAGATGATAGGCCTCGGCGCCTTGCGATTAGGTGTAGGATTCGAAGGGACCCGATGCGCTCGATCAATTTCGAGATCACGTTCAAAGGTAAGCTGTAGCGCAGCAGGGAGCAGTTTACACAGAAAGGCTTTCAAATCACTGCCTTCCGCGCCCTCGGGAACCCCAACGAGCCTGACGTTATTCCTGCGGGCACGATTATTTCCATCCTCCACTTCCCACTGAAGCGCATGAAGCTGTCTTTCCACTTTATCCAGCTTTCCCAAGCGGACACCATGTGCTTCAAGGATTCCCTCGACTTTGTCCTGTTGCAGGGAGATCCCTTCAAGCTTACTTTGCAGCGACGCTATGTCCTCCCGTACAGCTCGCAGCGATTCTCCATTGGTCTGAACGAGATCCTTCACTCCCCGGATCTCAGCAAGCACCTCTTGCAACGCCTCAGGCCCGTCTCGTGCGGCCGCCATTTTTTGTGGGGAAAGGGGCTCCGTTTTGGTTCGTTTAGCGCTGCTATTTGACGCACTGGAATAGTCCGGACTCACTACGATACACTCGAGGATTGATCACCCCGCTGTTTGGCAATTTTATATCAGGAGTCTTGCCAGGCCTCTCCAGAGCCTCCGCGCTATGCGACCGTCCTGCTTGGCATCAGGCTCCGCCCCCAACCAGGAGACTTTGTTATGAAATTATGTGAGGCACTGCGAGACTCAGAATTTCAAACTGTACTTTGATAACTACTTCACTTTTCTGGAGCTTCAGCTGATGCTAAAGGAACAGAGCATCCTGTCTACTGGGACAATACGGTGCAACAGGATCAGAGGATGCATTATGAAAACGGAAAAAGAACTATAGAAAAAAGGTCAAGGATCCAGTGATTTTATGGTTGATGCAAACTCTGGTTTGCCAGTAGTTCATTGGTATGATAATTCAGCTGTTCAGCTTTCATCAACACTGAGATCAGTTGATCCAATTTCTATGATAAAGCGCTGGGAGAAGAAACTGCATGCCTATGTTGATGTGCCCTGCCCAGCTGTTGTTCGAGACTACAATCAGAATATGGGAGGTGTAGATCTCTTTGATATGCTTATGGCTCTATATCGCACTGATCATCGCAGTAAGAAATGGTACCATAGAATATTTTACTAGGGCCTTCATCTTGCGGTTGTGAATGGATAGTTGCTTTACAGACGTCACTGTGAGCAGAAATCTGTACCAAATTCTCGAGTGTTCTCACTCCTTCAGTTTGTTATCAGCATTAGTGAGCCGCTGATCAAAGAAAACAAGGTGCCGTCATCTGTGCAAAGAAAAAGAGGGCGACCATCAAAAGTGCTGGATTCTCCTGAAATGAATGATCCTGATGACTCCCCTGCACTGCCAAAACAGAAATCATCTGTTCGGTCTGATCCAAACGCCAGCATCATAAATGACGGTGTAGGACACTTTCTAGCTCACTCAGACCCGAAACAATGGTGCAGGGTTTGCAAAGCTCATGTCAGCATGAAATGCAATGTTTTCCTTTGCATTACAAAGGAAAGAAATTGCTTCCTCAATTATCACACTTCAGCAGTTTGAATAAAAATGTTAAGAACTTTCAGTTTTATATATCTTGCCTCACTTTTATTCTTTATATTGAGTTCCGTTAAGTCCCATTGGTGCCAAATGGAATCATGTTAAAAAAACCTCTTAACTCCAGTGTAATGCAAGTGAATATTTCTGTTTCCTACTATCTCTAAGCAAAGTTCTGCTTTCTGGATTTTTTTTTACTGAAATAAAAAAATCTGGTATTGAAAGGGTTAAAAGTATTCATAAACAAATCCATTGCAGTGTCAGAGTATCTGAGTATGCTGCTTGGATAACTGAGGGTTTAACAAGTATGCAGGTGGGTTCAATAGCTCAGGATATCATGGCTCAGATCATGGGGTCAATAGATTAGGCCATCAAGACTCAGATCACAGGCCATAGATTTCCTAATCTTGGTTCATGGAGCAGGGTAAAGCAGCCACAGTTTACCTTTGAGTTGCCAGAGAACATAGTAGTGGACCCAAGCACCAATCTTCTTCCCTAAAAGTAGGGTTTGAAGGTTTAGGTCTAAGAATTAGGGGCATGTTTACTAATCTGGGCTAATGGTTAGTGCATGGTATTTGTAACTAGATCTCATGTTATTCAATTGGACCTAGTTACAATGCACTAACAGTTAGGGGCATGTCTGCTAAGTGGGCTATGTGCAATCTCTTCTCAATTGCTTGGCTTTCCCTTTAGCAGAGCCATCTGGTGGCTGAAATGCAAAACTTCAGCCTCTTATCCCAGCAATCCACCACTTCAAGGCCACCCAGAATTCCTTTGCTTTGAAAGTCAGATGATGAGAGATGTTAATCTGGACTTTACTATCAGCTGAAGTGCTTTTTAAATGGCAAGTCCTACTGTGGGAAAACTGCTAGGTACATATGACCTAGATTGGCCACTGTTGGAAACAGAATACTGGGCTTGATGGACCTTGGTCTGACCCAGTATGGTATATCTTATGTTCTTATGTTTGCTTGCCAGTGTTTAGTCAATGTTAAATACAGCTGAAGCTTGTCAAGATTATTTTAGGTTTTTACCTAGTAGTATAAATGACAATGTTTTCAGCTAGCATTTCTACTTCAATATTTCAGAAGTTTTAAAAGCACCAAAATGTGTCCTATAGAAAGCAACATGAATTGCTGTTATGATAACACTATATATGTATATATATATATATATATATAGTGCTTATATATATATATATATATATATATGTATGTATTTTAATAGCAAATTATCTTGTAACTATGTTGTGATTGCTGTTAAGGGTGTGCATGGGAAAACTTTTAAGTTCATTTAAGAGTCCTTTTCAATTCCTGACTTTGAACATTTTTTGGTTTGTCTGAAATCTTTTAATATATGACACAACTTTATGTTCATTAATTCATAAGTTAGAAAAAAAAGTGTTTAAGTGCCATCAAGTCAATGATGACTTAGCAGCCTCTGGGTTTTCTTGGCAAAGTATGACTGGAAGTAGTTTGCCAGGCCTTTTCTTCTGAGGTAATGGAGGGTAAAGTAACTTGCCTAAGGTCACAGGGAGTGCCAGTGGGAATCAAACCCTGATCTCTTGGGTATTACACTGTTCTATCCACTAGGCTACTCCTCCAAACTCGGACAACACATAGAGGGTATTTTTAGAAGATCCATCCAAGTGCAATCAGACCGTCTGAAAAAAATGCATGCACGTCCAGGTGCAGATGTGATTTCACAAACCTGGATGTTCTCAATAGGGATAGCTGCAGGGACGTCTACTTAAACATCCCCAGAACCATACTTTGGAACGCAGATGTGTAGGATAGCAAAGTGGTTAGAGTAGTGAGTTAGGAACAGGGTAGCCAGGGTTCAAATCCTACTGCAATGGTTAAAATTTGTGCCAAGTGCTGAGGATGATGGAGTGCTTTCTTTTCTATACCTTTGGATAATTTTCAGCTAAAACTTGCACTTTTCAGATGCTTGTTCATTGCTATGCATACCTCGGAGCAGGCCTAAAGTTAGATATGACAGCAGACATCCATGGCCAGGTGGGGAAGTCGTGGTCCCTGAGAATGCCCTTATCACATCTAAGTTCTAGGGAATGCCCGGGCCGTGCCTCCTTCACGCCCCTTTTCAGATTCAGACATTCCTGCATCTAGCTTCTATGCCCATTTTTGGATGTCCAAAGCACGAATACTGCTACTAAAATGACCACCATAGTGAATGCAAAAATCCTGCGCTAGAGCCCAGTGCTTAAAGTTCTAGCAGAGGGTTTCAAAGCATGAGTTAAGGCTGACTCTTTGCAAATTATCCAGTGTGCAAAATATCAGCATTAAACTGGGAGAGCAAGCCAAACACATGCACACAGAAGTCTGCACAATATTAGCAAGTTGTCACGGAGAAAAAGGGTCATCTGAGGTGAAGTTTGACACTGCACCTCAGATGACTTAGGTATCGGGAAAAGCTTCCGTTGCCATAAGCACACTGTTGTGGGGGGCTGGTGCCCCCTGAGACACGAACCCCACCCAAACATAAAAATCCCTAATGGTCCCTGAACCCTTCCACTCCCCTTCCAGTGTCTTTAATTATGAGGCGGGAGCATTGCCCACATGCTTCTGCCCCTGCATGCCATCTTGTAAGATGGTGGTGCCTGGCCCCACACAGTGCATTCTGGGATGCACTGGGTGGGGTCAAACTGCCATATAAGGCAAAAAATGCCTTATATGGCAGTGACACTCTCTTGTTGCATCTTAGAACATATGTGAGTAGTGTAGGATAAGCGTGCATTTTTGGTGCTATGCTAAAAAATCTGCACTGCCTGTAGCATGCGTATGGGTGGCAACTGGGCGGAGAATGTTTGTTCCTGCTACTAGCATGTGCCTTGTAAGCCTGGAGGGGAGCAACTACTGCCAGCACAATGAGTGGTGGTTATTGCTCCCATGGTGGTTTTAACATGGTAAGCTGCACTAAATTCAGGGAAGACCTGTCCCCATTCCCCTGACTCTAGCACGGTCCCCCATACTAGTAATGCATGCCAAACCCATGTTACTAATGTGGGGTTTATTAAACATGATCCTAATTTTTTTTAAATGTGTACAAACAAATCAAATACATGCTACTGAATACATAGCCCTCGTTGCTGGTCAGCAATATTAAAAAAAAACAAAACTAACACATACTAAAAAGATTTTTTACAAATAGACTACCTAGAAAGTATTGAATGGAATCCTATAAGTCACCAGTAGATAAGTCCATAACAGTGTGTGTGTGTGTGTGTGTGTGTGTGTATATGTATATGTATATATATATATATTTTTTTTTTTTTAATTATAAAAAAAGGCAGAGATCATGTGTGATGGAGAGTAGTACTATCATTTAAAGTCAGCAGAAAATATCACTTAAGACAAACCTGTATTGTTTAATGAAAAGTATATATATCTATATCTATATATCACCAGAGCACCAAGAGGTAGTCATACTAATTTGTGTAACGTTTCATTAAATATAGTTTAGAATATTGGCATATTATTATTGTTCTATTTCTATTATATGACAGTACCATATTGTTTTATACTGTTTTCATTACAGCAATATTTCTAACTGAAAGTAAGTTCTTTCAGTCCTGCAGCGTTTGAAAAGAACTGCAGTATTTCTTTACGTTCCAATGATTATATACCTGTCATCTCTAGCATACATTTCCTTTTGACCTTGATCTCATGAAATAACATAGCATTGCATTTTAAGCCTTACCTGAAAAAAAGAAACTGAGAAATTTGTACAGCTAATCAATGAATTGGAGGAATTTAGGACCCTGGGTTTTATCTGTTAGCATTGTTTTCGCTCTCTTGCTCACCCTCTCTGTGTGTCTCTCTCTCTATAATTTTTCTCCTTTTCTATCTAGGAGTGCATCAAGAAATGTCCAACTTTAATCCCTGTTTCCAGAAGGACCCCAAAAAAATTAGAATAAAAAACAAGGGATCCGAAGAAGGGGAGAAGGAGTGGAAAAACACAGAAAGAAGAACCCGAAAGAGGAAAGGCAAGAGAGGTGATTCAACGTGCCAGACTACAATATAAACCAGTGGAGCTTTTTAGTGCTGCGTTTCTGCACCTGTCTGCTTCCTACAGAGAAAGCTGGATTGTGTGTAGAAGAGGAGAAAGAAGGAATTGAATGGAATAAAGACCCTTAGAACCATGAACATTCATCAGCAAAATAACTGAACAGTGCAGCATTTACAGAAGCAGTGAATGGTTCTTTTTGAATTTGCAGGGAAAGCAGAGATGTTGAGAAAATTCCCTCTTTTGAACATGGATTATTCTGGAGGCTCTGTTCCCTTTTAAGAGCTCATATAAGGGCTGTTTGTGGTTTTTTTCCTTATTGCTGTCTTGCTGATGCCAAAATACTCCAGCTATAGCACCACATCAGATTTGAGGTCACTCTATCACCAAAAGACTGGTTAAGGACCATTACAAGGTGAAGCTTCCGTAGTTGGGAAATCTAAAGTGTGTGTGTGTATCTATGAGAAAGAGACTTGCAACAGAAAAACAGCACACACATCTACTCTTATTTGTAGATATGATGTGGAAACTCTGAGAGAGGCAGTCTGGATTTTGCATTCATGATGTCTGGAAAAGTTCTGCTGTTCTATTTGACCATCTGTCCTGTCCTCCAGATAAGGTGAGGAAACTTCGATTAGGGTACTTTATCAATAACTGTATTGGTGAAATTAAACAACTGAGGGTAGTGGCAATGCTGTGACTCTAAAAATCATGTTTGTCTGTTTCTCTAAAATCATGCAGCATTCTGGAGACGGTGAAAGTGGACTGTTGCAGGCAGGATGTGCCTGTTGCATTTTAAGTGCCAGGTGAGGGATAGCATTGGATTAGGGGACTAATTATGTGGCTAGAAGGAAACCTTGGAACTAGTGTGTGGACAGAGTTCAGAAAGTTTTTCTTTAATAAAAACTTGGTTAAAAGATTGAGATTCTAGAGGTGTAGAGAGGCAGAGAGATTAAGACATAAATAGTGGGTATTATGTGTGAACAGCTGGTTACGAGAGATACTACAGAGTAAAAGGATAGGCAGATACCGTAAATAGCCAGATAGCTATAGAAGATCCATACTATTAATAGAATTTAAAATGACCAAACAAAGACTAGTTTAACAAGTTCCGAGAATTGATTTTTTTCCAACACAAAATCCTTATTTTCTTTGTCTTTTGCGATGAAAATGTCCAGTGTTTCTTGTTTGACAGCCCCAATGATCTCAGCTTCCATTCTCTAATAAATACATGTCAGTAGTTAAAAATCTTCATGCACAGTTTTTTTGAATTTTTTAACTGCAGTACTATGAACTTTGTACTTTGTAGCATTTAGCATTAAATGTCTGTACAGAGGAAGAATTTCCATCTAAGGCTTAGATATATTGCTTTACGATGCATATTTCACTGTTATTTTGCAATTTGCTGGATTTTACCTTTTATGATTATTGTTAAGGAATTGATTTTTGCTTTGTAAGATAGTATTCTTTCATTTCTTTCATTCTCTTTATTTCTTGTTCGTCTTTTATTTTGCTGTAATCCATTCTCTGGCTCCTTAATTTGCAAAGTTTTTCTGACCACCAGAATTTAAATCAGTGACCTCTGTTCAGGGCAAGGTCATTTTCATGGATATAGTTTTGAGATCATTTGCACTTTCATGCATGCATAGGAAAGCTATTCATGAGTTTCAGGATTCACTAGTATAGACAGTAACCCTTTCTCAAAGTGACTCTTCAAGTTACTTGTACAAACTATATGCACACATTTGTTCAGTTCCTGTCACAGATGCATTGCTGTGATGGTTACATTAGTCTATATAGATGTACCACTTTCTCTATGACTTTTTATGTAGAATCAGAATCACACATTAAATCCCCACAGTGGTCACATTTTCTAAAATGAGTGATGGCTGACAGAAAGATGTGGTAAGGAGAATTAGCATTCTAATATATATAGATATAGAGGGGCATTAGTTTTTCTGACCCTCGTGGTGAGGCTAATGGCTATATCACAGAAGATCATTCTTTCAACAGATAATTACCCTCAAAGCTGGAGGCAGGAAGTGGGCAGGATATTTTTTTGCAGATTGAAAGTGAATGGCTGAATAAAACATGTAATGTCCCTTATTTTCTTTATCAGTGCTTCACAAAGTTGGATTCTTTGTCTTGCCTTGGCACTATGTATTGGTGCATAGAACTGACTGCATTCAGAAACTGGGACTTGAAGCCTTGACGTATTGCACTAAGCTGGACAATGGATCCTGCAGTATATAAACAGGGAGTGTACATTCCTTCATTAGAGTACTTGGTCCATGAATCCTGCAACATGAACTAAGAGCTGGATTCTAGGAGTGCTTTTTACTCTCATGCTGATTAATTACTGCAATTTTCCTAAGTGTATATTGCATGAATTTGTATGTCATTGAATGGGAGTTTGTGAGGTTGCTTGGAGTTTGCTGATGACTGTCTATTGTCCATTATGAGTTTCAATAACTTTTTAGGAAGTGTCACTATGTATACATATTAGGAATAGGGGGTTTCTTTTGCTTTTAATTCTGATTTACTCAGTCTAGATTGCAACTGAGTGGAACATGTCTGCAGCAATATAGTGTTTGTTTTAAAGGTAGATTTTAATCTAAAAGCTTTGATTATCTTGAATTCCATATGTGAAGGTTCAGCACTTGCTGTATTCTCCGTAGTGCAAATTATTTTCCAGTTGGGAACTCATAATTTGAGCTTCCAACCTTTTGTCTTCAAACTACGGATGTTATTGCTGAGTTACATGAGCAAGTCCATCTTCTGAGCGAGTAGGAAGACGATCGATTTTAAGAAATTGCCATACTAATTCAGAGCAAAGGTTTATCAAACCCAGTATCCTATTTCCAAGAGTGGCCATCCAGGCCATAAATTCCTGGCAGGATCCCCAAAAGTAGCAAGATTCTATGCTGCTTATCACCAGAGATAAGCAGTGGCTTTTTCCAAGTCTACCTTAATAATCATGTTTGGACTTTTCCTCCAGGAACTTATCCAAACCTTTTATAATTGCTAATATGCTAACTTTTTTGCCACATCATCCAGCAATGAAATCCAGCGCTTAATTACACAATGAGTGATTTTTTTTTTAATGTACTACTTAGTAACTTCATGGAATATCTCCTAGTCTTTGTAGTTTTTGAAAGAACAATCAATTTCATTTACCTATTCCACTCTACTCATGATTTTATAGAACTTTTTCATATCTCCACCAGTCATCATCTCTCCAAGCTTAAGAGCCCCAACCTCTTTACCTTAGCCTTTCTTAATAGGGTAGAGTTTTATCTACTACTACTACTTCTTATTATTATCATTTTTATAGCACTACAAGGCCTATGCAGCGCTATGCATATCGATGTAAGAGACTGTCCCTGCTCATCAGAGCTTACAGTCCATTCAAGTTGATTAACAACTTCTCTGTACCTTTTCTAATTCCATGATATTTTGTTTGAGATTTTATTTATTTGTTTATTTAACAGGTTTCTTGTACCGCTTTATCATTTCAGTCAAAGTGGTTTGGCAACCAGAATTGCCCACGGTGCTCCAGATACGGTTATACTATGGAGCAATACAGAGACATTATGTTCTGTTTTCTGTCTCTTTCCTAATAATCCCTAACAGTCTGTTTGCTTTCATGATGCCTAGATATTTTTCCTGGGTGGTGACTCCAGCTGTGGAATCTGGCCTCATGTAGTTATAATTTGGGTTATTCTTCCCAATGTGCATCACTTTGCACTTGTCCACATTGACTTTCATCTGCCATTTGTATGTCAAATCTCCCGGTTTCATACCATCAGTGTATGATTTAACAACTTTGAATAATTTGGTGTCATCTACAAATTTGATCACCTCGCTCATTCCCATTTCTGGATCATTTATAAATATGTTAAGAACCGTCAGTCTCTGGAGAGGAAGAGGGGGGTTCTTCTGTTTCTATAGCTTCTCCCCGTGAGGTGTCCTCATTAATTCCTATTTTGGCTGTCAGCTCAGATGGTCCTCAATCCCTTGTCTAATGCTGTTAACTTTAAAGAAATTACATTATCTGATATGTGGAAACAAGTTTCCGCTACTAATTCTCTCTTGTCTAGATTCATGGACCAAACTGCTACTTTTTCTCAACAGGTTGTTAATAGGGTACATGATGTGGAAGTGTCTGCTAAGAGTTTGTCTCAGCGTGTGGATAAGGTGGAGGCACACATCGGTTCTTTGCAATCGGCGAGTGCATCCACCTTAAAGGATACTCTGATATTGTATAAACAGTTAGAATCCTTAGAAAATATTTCTCGTGCAAAGAATATCCGTATTTTAAATTTTTCTAAGACCCGTTTTATGTCACCTGTTCTATTTAAACAGTATTGCAAAGATGTTTTGTTATTGCCAGAAGCTGATGCCATTATGATTGCTCATTCTTTTTATTTAACAAAACAAACAAAAAAACCCAGTGAAAAAAACCAAACCTGCTAATAACATTTTGTCAGAAATGGCCAACACAGTAGGAAGAAAAATTACTTGCTACCACTGTGGCCTGTCCTTTTTAATTTATTTGAAAAAACTCTTTTAAAACAGCGCTATTCAGAAAACCGCTGATACTTAGCTTTTGAAGACAATGGGACAATTTTTCCAGCCCATTGTCTTCAAAAGCTAAGTATCAGCGGTTTTCTGAATAGCGCTGTTTTAAATGAGTTTTTTCAAATAAATTAAAAAGGACAGGCCACAGTGGTAGCAAGTAATTTTTCTTCCTACTGTGTTGGCCATTTCCGACAAAAAGTTATTAGCAGGTTTGGTTTTTTTCACTGGGTTTTTTTGTTTGTTTTGTTACTTATTCTAAACTCAGCGGGAAGGTTTTGTTATTCATTCTTTTTATTTGCCAGTTCAGGTAACACCTGGGGAGAATAGTGTGGCTCTAGTGGAGGAACAGAACGATTTTGATCTGACTGATTTCTTAGAAAACTCTCAAGCTCTGATTTCCTCTCGTGCCACACTAGTGATCACTTTGGTCAATTTTGCAGATAAGGCTTTAATTATGAAGGCCTTCTTTTCAAAAAAAGATTTTTCCTTTTATGGCCATAAGTTGTCTATCTTTCCCGATGTTTCCCGATACATGCAAATTCGGAGGAGGTCCTTTCTCCAGCTTAAACCCGGGTTTTGGCTGGGGGAGGAACCCTTTTTCTCCGATTCCCTTGTAAGTGTTTGATCACCTTACAGTGGATGAACTATATTTTTTCTGACCCTACTCAGTTTGAAACCCTCTTGGTCTCACTTCAGGTCTGAGATAAATGTATTTATCTTACTTTGTATATGATTATTTTTTGTTGATTTGTGGTTAGGGGATGTAGCCTTTAAATTATTGCTCTTGGGTGTCTCTCTCACGCTGTATTCTCCATAATGTGGACTGCTGAGCGGATTTGATGTTTTGATTTTTTTTCTTTCTTTCTTGGACCTTTGGTCTATGTTTCACAGCTTATTTTCTTTTGTATTCTATATTTGGAAAGCATTAAATAAAATTGGACCCCCCCCCCCCAAAAAAAAAAAGTCAGTCACAATGCAAATTCCTGGGGTACTTCTCTATTCACCTTTTCCACTAAGAAAATCAACTATTTAACCCTTCCCTTGTTTTTTGTCATAACGAATTTCCAATCCACAATAGGGCATTGCCTTCCAATCCCATGACTAATTTCCTCAGGTATCTCTCATGAGGGATTTTGTCAAATGGTCTTAAAGTCCAAATGCACTATGGGAGTCATTTTAGAAGCCCTATTCATGATTTGGACACCTGAAAAAAGCCTTTCAGATGTCCCAATCAAATCTATGTCCTAAGAGCCATTTTAAAATACCCCAAATTTACATGTGTCAGGCACAATCATGTCCATGTTGCACAAGTGCATGATAAAGGCACGTCTGGGGTGGTCTGGGAAAGATATACCTGTACACCTGATTTCAGAATGGGGCCACACATTTACAGTCAGCAGAGACACACCCAGGTCTATATTTGCTCCTAGGCATGAATAGACCTTTGAAAAGTGTTTGTTTCTGCCAGCTATGAATAGTACAAGGAAGAGGAAATTGTCTCCTCTTTCCCACATTTTTCACCAACTCGAAAAAAAACCTAGTAGTTACATAGCAAGGACATATTGTCTGCTGATGTGTCGCTGCACATCTCTGTATCTAACATGGCAGGCTGGGACGTAGATACCCATGTGCACCAAAACAGTGTGATCCTTCCCCGCACTAGTTAAAATATCTAGGTGACACATGAAGTCCTCCACCTTCATATTAGACAGGCAGGTTACCCAGCCTTCCTTACCTCCACTAGCTACCCAGTTATCCATATGTCTAACGATTGAATCACCAACTAAAATGGCCATCCTGACCCTCCCCTCCTGCAGCACACCCTTGCTGCAAGAGTACATTGCACTACCCAGAGGGCAGGTCCTGGTTACATGATCACCTCCTATCACATCAAGGTGATGCTCCCCTTCCAGGTGACGTTTCTTCTCCCTGGCAACGCAAAGGTTGTAAAATTAGAGGTGGGACATCTACAATATTCGTGAAGGTTTCCTCTGGGACAATGTCTCCAAATGGGTTATTTATTTATTTAACATTTTTTATATACCGCCTTTCATAATCTCAAGGTGGTTTATAATCCACCAATCCCTTGAAACATCCTAAATTTTGCCATAAAAATATAAAATTTCACAATCCTAAAAATGTTGGGTTTAAAAACTTTGGACAGGCGATGATGTTTGATCTGCGGGAGTGAAATTTTGAAGATGAGTGCTTTATATACTTTTTCAGATGGTAAAAAGTTTGTCAATTAATACAGCCATTTGGTTTTGTTTTGCAGAACCTTTTTGGAGGATGTTATACTTATAAATGAGATATAGCATGAGCATGGTGCTTGTTCTTAATTAATTTATAATGAATAAATATTGAAAAAGTACTTTTTTGGTATCGCTAGTAATTCAGTTTAAAGGGAGCTGTTGGACCTGTGATGTAAGATCTTGGAAATCCCCTATGGTGATGAATTTCGCCAAATGGAGGGACCAAAGAGTAATCCTGTGGTCACTTTCTCCCCTTTATATAGTTTAATTTTGGAGATGTTATAGGAGTGTGTTTGGTTAGGTATGTGAAATGTTTTATATTTTTATGGGAAAATTTAGGAGGTTTCAAGGGATTGTTTGATGGATTATATAATTGTTTTCCCTTATTGCAGTGGTTTGTGTTAATAATGAGTGGAGGAGTGGCCTAGTGGTTGGGGCAAGGTACTTCAGGCCAGAAGGTCAGGGGTTCAAATCCCACTAGAGGACAGCAATCTTGGGCCGGAAGGACTGGGGTTTCTAGTCCCACAGGTGCTCCTTGTGGTCTTGGGCAAGCCACTTAACCCTCCATAGCCCATGTTCCCTGTAAAATAGTTATCTCCAAGTTATAATGCCCTGTTCAATGTAATTTCAGTTTGTTCAATGTAAACTGCACTGATGCAGAATAGCACAGTATATAAGAGAATGTAAATAAATAAATCAGCTTTGTGCATACCTTGAGTAAAGAGTTCACTCCTAACTCTCAGGGTATATGAATTATGATCTCAGATTTATTGGAAATTCTTACTGTATTACTTGCATCATATTAAGGAGAGAACTCTTCTGAGTTTCATAAGATATAACATGTATAGCCATCCTATCAAGTTATTTTTGGAAATTTGTTTTTAATGAAGCCAGACCTCCAAATATGATAGGAAAAATTTCTGTATTTTTCTGTCACATTTTCTTGGTCTCTGGCTGCATTTCTTGGTACTTGATGATTTTCTCCCTCTCCACAATTTACAGAATAATAATTTTGAACCTACACCTCTATTATCAATCCTATTCTGATGGCTTTCTCCTTTTCCACTATGCCCAGTTTCTTTAGATCTAGCTTTTTATCAGTCAGAATGGGAATGTCACAGGTAATTGTAACCTTCTCATTGTCCAGAATTCTCTTCTGTTTATGATCTTGTTGCTTGTTTGGTATAGTGAAGTTGTAGCATTTTCAGAGTTTACAATGGATGAGACCTGCCATCTTACTCTGCCTCTTTCTACAGAAATGTTCTACCATCAGAACTTCACAGCGAGCTCTTTCTTATAGAATTATTTTCTATGTATACTGTGAACTTTCTTCCCTGTAATCTGTCCTGGGCTGCAACTGTTTATATACTACTCTGTCTGCCTTATTACCCCCAGGTCGGTTATTCTAGCCTCCAGAGATTGGACACATTCTCTAAGAGCCAGGAGTTCCCTTGCATCAAGCACAAACATACAACCTCTCATGAACTGGGAGATAATCATACAAAGGACTGGATAGCTCCCAGCTTGCTGCTAGACTGCTGCCTGCATCTTAATATTTATGAGTTGTTTAGCCGTTTAAAGCAGCATTTTAACTGGGATATCCAGTTCACCATGTCCAAAATACTGTGGGAGTAGCATTAGTGAAAGAAGGCATGGGTAAGTGCCTTCTGAAATTGGGCCATCTCTGTCCCAAAAGATACATGTCCCCATAACTGGTTCTGGAAATAGGCCCATGCATATAGCAAGACCAAGTATGTGCACATTTTAGAAATGTGGACATCCTCGACATACACAGCCACCGAAAGGGGTACACAGATGTGCTGGCTGTGGTATTTCAGAAGGGGGAGGCATCTATGCGATGATATATGCACCAGCCGGCCATTTTAGATCTGCTGTCATGCAGCAGCAGGGTAGTAAAATGAATGGACCGTTTAATATGCAGGGGGATATTTTGACCCAGTGACATTAACTGTGGTGGTGAGAGCACATTTTACTCTTTCCCCCTGAAAATGTTGCTGCCATGAAATAAGAACTTTTCTGAATTAACAGCATTGACCAGATATGCTCAGGCTGTTCTGGAATCATGCAGCAATGTGCATCTCCATAACATCCATCAGGCCACGCCTCCACCATGTATCCTTGTGATTTGGATGTCATCATGCCAGGCAGGGCCGGATTTACCTTGAGTGAGGCCCTACGCCAACAAAAATTGTGGGCCCCCAGCAGGGGCGGCCCAAGGGGGGTGCGGGGCCTCATTTGCATAAGGGGCCTCATTTGCATGAATATTTGCATAATGTTACCATATACTAACTTTTAGTAAACGTGCCTCTTAATGAGTGTATGGATAAAGAAAGACTAAAAAATTTCTACATTACTATAATCCAGTGCCAACTGCCAGACACATTAGGAACTACTACAAACACTGCCCATTTAGAACCCATAGCAAACCCGCAGTATCCTAACAGCACTACCAGGACTCACAAAGCACCATACTCTACCAATCAAAAGGCAACACTGCAAATATTAAACCAATACATTTCAGAGAACAACAATACATGACCTACTGGGGAAAGAGAACAAGTGGCAATGTCAAATAGGAATTATATAAACAGAACACCTCAGCTCAGTTACACATGCAGAACATAGACCATCACCAAACAAGTAATCACAATTTAGAAACAGGAAGACAATAATTAAACTGGGAATCCCAAAAGCCAAACTTGGAATGTACAACACTGTAGAAATAAAACTATACATTAATTTGCTCTTGTACTAAACAAAGCGCAGAGTTAATGATGCACATTTACCAGAGCTGACATATTCCAATTAATAAATTCAAAATAAAGAGATATTTTTCTACCTTTTGTGCATTTTTTTCAGCTGCAATTGCTCCAGCCACTTTCTTCTGGTTTCTTCGTGTCTTCTGCTAACTCTCCATCGTCTGCTATCCATTTGTCCTTTCTTCTCTCTTCTAGTTTTTTTCCATTCTCTCTCTACATCTGCTTTAACATACTAATCTTTCTCCTTTTGCTCTTTCCTCATTCCTATTTCATCCACTCAAATTTTACCCCTCCATCCTCAATCCCCACTTACTCTCCCAATACCCGGCCAATTGTAGATTTTTTATCCCTCCCACACAAAATATTTTCCCTTCTCCATTTTACTCTTCCAGCCCCATCCCATTCTAATCCTCCCCCAACATCAGCTCCCTTCTAGTTCCAGCCTCACCCAGCATCCATTCCCTTCTAGTCCCTGCATCAGCCCATTTCCAGTCCTAGCCAACCATCAGCCCATTTCCAGTCCTAGCAACCCCCCAACCCAATACCAGTCCTAGCCCCCCATCAGCCCACAGCCCATTACCAGTCTTAAACCCCCCCAAAGCCCATTACCAGTTCTAACCCCCCCCAACAGCCCACAGCCCATTACCAGTCCTAACCCCATCAACCCACCTCCAGTCTTAACCCCCCCAGCCCATTTCCAGTCCTAGCCCCCCCATAGCCCATTACCAGACAGCCCCCATCAGCCCACAGCCCATTACCAGTCTTAACCCCCCCATAGCCCATTACCAGTTCTAAACCCCCCCAACAGCCCACAGCCCATTACCAGTCCTAACCCCATCAGCCCACCTCCAGCCTTAACCCCACCAGCTCATTTCCAGTCCCAGGCCCCGGCCCCCCCATAGCCAATTACCAGTCCTACCCCCCCCCCATCGGCCTAAAGTAAAATTTAATTTAAAAAAACCCTGCTGGCTGCCGCCGCGGGGCCCCCTCTGCTGCCGCGGCAGCATGGACTGACCCGCGGGGCCCCCTCTGCAAGCTGAATGAATCGGTCCGTCCATCCCTCCCTCCCTCCCTCCGTGCAGGCTTTGAGAGGCACGAAGGAAGAGTGTCTCCCTCGCGTCTCTGTTAAGCCCGCAGGGGCTGATGGCTTAACAGAGATGCGAGGGAGACACTCTCCCTTCGCGCCTCTCAAAGCCTGCACGGAGGGAGGGAGGGACGGACGGACCGATTGATTCAGCTTGCAGAGGGGGCCCCGCGGGTCAGTCCATGCTGCCGCGGCAGAAGAGGGGGCCCTGTGGCGGCAGCCAGCAGTTTTTTTTAAAAATTTTATTTAAAAAAAAAGCTAATTTGTTCGATTTTTGTGGGCCCTTGCCAGCTGTGGGCCCTACGCCATGGCATAATGGGCGTATAGGTAAATCCAGCCCTGATGCCAGGGCATCTATATACCTGGCTTTCTAAAATGCTCTGGGGACTGTTTCTAAGGGATTAGGAATGCTTAAACTAAATATAGTCCCTTAATTTTATTAGGTATAATTTTTGCTTCTTAATTGCTAAAGATTAATCACTTACTGATGATCACAAATTAACCTCATGGTGAAAAATATCCCTTCTATCACTTTAAATGGCTTTTTGTCTTTAATTCAAAGACTGAGCCTGGGATGAGTGATTAATGGTGAGTTGGTAAGAATCAAATGCTAAGAGAGCTTAACAATTTGCCTATTTTTGTTGCCTTTATTTAAATACTAACTGAGGGCTTAGCTATTTGTCCATTTCTTTGCATACCTTTTAAAGTAACACAACATTTTAAATATAATTTTTCACTTGAACCCAAAACCCTTTTTGCCAAGTATTAAGACAATTTCCCAGCAAGTAAGTACTCACATGAAAAGATTCCCCATTAGCACTGTCAGGTTCTCTCTCAGGACTCCTTCAGGTCTTTTACTAATGGACGCTAGCTGGCTGAATGTGTTCTGGCATGTGCTGAAGGCATGCTAGGACACGTGTTAGCTAGCACTAGGCTGATTCCCATGCTAACTGCAATTCGTGATAAGGTAGTGGGTTTATGGGCTTGGGGCAGAGATTTTATTACCCCTATCTTATTTTATGAGCACAAATTTTACCATTGCAAAAGGATGTGTATTTGTTAGTGCACATTCGGTTTGTTAATGTGTCTTAAATCAATTTAACATAGTATTTTTTTTAACACACACTAAGAGGCATGTTAAAGTGCTGCAAGCAGCATGGGTCTTCACACAGTTAGCATGCATTTTCTAAAGGAGCAAAATTGTCCATTTTAAATGGAGTAGTTATGTGAACCCACGTTAGGAGACATGTTGCCGTCTAGTGGACAGACTCTCTCTCACTTCTTTGCAGGAATGTATTGTATGGCTAAACACCATAAAAATCAACATTAAATTCACTGCACGTATACAGTCCCATACCATTGAGTTCTTGGATGTCCAGGTTCAATCTACCCCTTTGGGTTTTCAGACAACTTTATATCGCAAACCTGTTCAATGAAATACACTGCTGCGATATCAGTCACCATCCTATATCATTACGTCGTGGATTACCCTATGGGCTGTTTTTACTGCTTCATAGGATTTGTTCTGCTATCATGGAGTTTTGTAAGTATGCAGTCGATTTGTGTAATCGTCTCCAACGGGGTTACCAACGCAACATAGTGACCAGGGCATACCAAAGAGCTCATTATTGTCATAGAGAGTGACTATTTTTAACTCCCACTGAGGAATCACAAGAGGACCATATTACGGGAGTATTGCAATTCATGTCATACATCCATGAGGTGGCCTTCGTGTTATTTAAACACTGGTCCATATTGCAGTAACATACTTGCTTTCAAAAACCCTTAAGACCAGCCTACTCCCATTAGAGTTAACTTTCATGACCGGCTTGTACACTCTGCCACTAAAGTGGATCACCCCATTTCGACTCATGAGAATCCGGGTCATAAAGCATGTGGCAATTGCCAATATTGTGCACAGACTGTTGAGGGAAACAGATGGTACTATGCCAAGCGTGATTGTTGGTTGCAATCCTGATGGCATACCTCTTGCTCATCTACTTAAATTGTATTTATGATCATTTGCTCATGTGATCTTATCTATGTGGGCTGCACTATGAGGCAAATCGAGGTGTGCCTCGGCGAGCATGCCTGACATTTACGGACACAGACACTATTGGCTCCTATGGTGGAGCACTGTGTGCAGCATGGCCATTTGTTTGATCAACTATATTGGAGAATGATTGATTGATTTTATACCATTGGATCTGCTGGCTAGCTAAGCTGCACTGGAGAGAGCAGCAGTGGATTTTCGAATTACGCTTTCTATCCCCATGTGGTCTGAACATTGAAATTGATTGGTCCAGTCTCTTGATAGTTTTGACGTTTTACCTATCACAAAAGGGATTTTCCTGTCTATGGCACACCTCCTCTGTTTGGTGATTGGTTCTTTGCTGAATTGACGTCAGACGCCTTCCTCTTTTAAGGTGTGGGTTTTCTTTGAATCAAGTTTAAAGCTCTGATGTTTTATGTTTGCTTGTTGATGGGGAGTTTTCTGATAATCTGATGCAGAGCCTTATTTCAATGGACTTGAAACGTGCCACGACCCAGATGCTTATAGTAAATTCAAATCTGGGTCGTCCACTGCTTCTGCTCCTTGTGTACCGACTGATCTCTGCAGGAGCTCTGCTCTCCTGTGTGTTCCTTGAAACGTGCCACACCATGTGGGAGCTTCCATTGTTATACAGCTATCTACTGTGCTCACAATCGAGATAAGTACTAAAAACTTTATAATACATATTAAAACTAATTAAATATTAATAAAAATGATTAAATGGAGGCTTGTACACAATGTGGATTAATTTTACCCTTTACCAAGTATCTCCGACATTTATTTATTTTATTTATTTACAATCTCTTATATACTGCACTATTCAGCATCAGCGTGGTTTACATGGAACAAAAGGCTCAGTACAGTTAACACGCATGAGTTTACATATAACAGGGCACAAAAAACTTGGATAACAGGGGTAAACTATTTACAAAACTTACTACATGGAATCATGTGAACAGAGGTTTCATAGAAAACATATGCACCGCTATGAGTCAATCTTGGTGTGTTATTGAGATACCATATATTTGACTGGAGAATGGTATTGCTGGGTTTTGGGTTCTAGGGGACGTCGTTGGGTTCAATGAGGTACTTATTGAAAAGGTGGCATTTGAGGGCTTTCCTAAACTGTGATAGGCTCTTAATAGCCCAGATACCAGGAGGTAATGCATTCCAGCATCTTGGCGCACTGAGACTAAAGGCCCTATTGTCTGTCGATTTAGTGCAAACTGTTAGTGCTTTCGGGACTTTCAAAGAATTTATAGATATGGATCTTCTTGCTCTATTTGGGGATGTGGTATGGATGAGGGCAGTTAAGGATGCAGATGAGAGATTGTTAACAGCTTTGAAAGTGAGTAATAAGGTCTTGAAAACAATTCTAGCCTGGATGGGTAGCCAATGCAACTGTATCAGCAGTGGCGTCACATGGTCGCTCCTGGAGGCTCCATGGAGAACCCTTGCTGCCGCGTTCATGGCAAGCTGCAGCGGGTTCAAGGTGGATTGGGGAAGACCTTGTAGGATGGCATTGGCATAATCAAAATGAGGTATGATCAACGCCTGGTAGATTGTCCGGAAATCATTTGGTTCCAGCATAGTTCGTAAATGCCTAAGTGAGCGGATCTTGTAGTATACTGCTCTGACTATGTTTCCTATGTGGGCCTTCATATCCAAGCGTTGATCCAAAGTGACTCCCAGGTAGCTTATTGAGGGTTTAGATTGCAACTCAGCTTCTTTTACTTTGAGATATTGTGGAGGGGTAAAGTTAGGGTTCCTCGTAATGAAGAGTACTTCCGTTTTCTTATGTTGAATTCGGAGGTTTTGAGAAAGAAGCCAGTCGGATATTGCATTCAAAATAAGCACCTTGCACCATTAGTTGGGGTTTCTTTTGTGCATTGTATTGTATTGAGTCTTGGACTTTCCCAGCCCTGGGATTCTTTTTGGGCTGCAGAGTTACCTGGCAATTGCCCTAGAAAGATGATGGCAGATAAAGACCATATGGCCTAACCAGTCTGCCCTTCCATATCGACCACTAAGTTCTGAAGTCCCTCTCTCCATCCATGTGCTCTCCATACCCACTCTGTCCATTCCCCATCCTGCCTTTGCTGATTAATGTGTATTTTAGCATGCAAGGCAGCCACTATCAGGTGTTTGTGTTCCCAAATATCTGTAACTGTGCATTAAAACACTCGTTAATCAGTTAAAGGGCTTTGGTAAAAGAGGTTCTTAAATCTAATACCGACGCCCTAAACATACAAATAGGGAAGCTGCAAAAGGGTGATTCTCTATAAATACATGAGGGGAATGCAGTAGAGGCAGACTGAGAAGATCATAAATGCAGTCTTCTCAAGATTCAATTTTAGACCACATAACTTTATCCTAATGGCTTGAATTGGTTAGGCATATTGAATGGACAAAGCTATATCCTTCTTGACTGTGTAAACCATGAGAAACCTCTGGGCCGCAATAAGAAGCATGGGCATACCAGAAAACCTGATTGTTCTCTTGCACAACCTTTACACTGATCAAGAAGCAACAGTTTGAACGGAACTAGGAGAAACAGAATGGTCTAAAATCAGCAAAGGTGTACAACAAGGTTACATACTTTCTCCCTACCTCTTTAATTTATATGCCGAACAAATCATCAGAGAAGCAGGACTGTATGAAGACAGGCTGATGATTTATTTTATTTAGCCAGTTTTCTATACCACCTTATCCTTCAATCAAAATGGTTTACATTATGTAATCACTACAAACAGGCAGTCCAACACAGGGCAGATTATCACGTAAAACAGGCACACAGTACAAACGTGATAAGGTGGAAAAACAATTTATTGGATTCTAGACCTAGCAACCCGACACAGGCCGTGTTTCGATGACCTTCATCAGGGGTTGTCTAAATAGGTACTACAAACATAAAAACAAACAATATTAAAAAACAGTTTAAAAGTGAAAGAACAAATGGACATGAACATGCTCTAACTAAAGAAATAAAAATATTAAATAATAATAATAATTATTACAATAATAATAATAATAATATAGTTAATTAGTAATAGATCTCTCATGATAAATAATTAAAAATTATATAATTAAAATAATAAAACAATAAAACAATAAAATTATAGTGCTAGAAATGCGATACTCAAATAAAATCATAAAAAATAAAATAATAAATGGACCACAAATAAGTTTGATAGAAACACAAGCAAAACAATCCTTATAGGAGGTGACAAGCATATAATTATAGTGTTAATACCTTCTTTGTAGAGACGGTGATTTGCAAACCTCAAATGGCCTTAATTTAGATCAAGATTTCTCTGTTTTTTTATGAGACAAATAACAGATACATTTACAGATGGATACTACAATTTTTATCCTATTTAATTGTCCCCTAGTTTATTATTATTTTTATTTTTATGTTTATTCATTTTTCCTTCATGGATATTACTTATTTTGTTTTTAACTACTATTCATCAATATTTACAAAATTTATGATTTTTAATATATTTATTAATTAAATTTTATCATCTATATATTTTATATATTATAATTTTGATTTTTATATTATAATTTTATTACATTTTTTATATAAAATTTTTTTTTTATATATATATTTTTTATATATAAAAAATTTCTTTTATATATATTTTTTATTGTAAATTTTATTATACATTTTATTTATTATTTATATTCTTAATTTTTAATGTTTATCATTACTGTTTTGGATTATAATTATTTATTGTTTTAAAATAGTTTTAATTGGATTTTTATTTTTATTTTATTTTTATTTTTATTTTAAAGTTTGATCTTAAGGTTATTAAGTATCCTTCATATAATTTTGAATATCCATGATTGTAATAAAATTTCTTATTACACTTTTTATACTTTTTATTTTTAATTTTTATTCTATTTATAATTAAAAATTATAAATTATAAATTGTTTCTAATATTATATTTTTTAATATTAATTGTTCTAATTATTTTATGAAATTTTTAATATATTTGTTACTGGTTTATTTGGTGGTCAGTTTTTAAGCGACATGAAAATGGAGAACATAATAATTATAAGTAGTATCCCACTTGCTACATAAGCATCAACACTAATATATTTGATGACTTGATGCCTCGTTTTCTTAGTTTGGCAGGCTACAAGGATTACTCTCCTTCTCATCCAATTTTACTGTAGCGCTGCAGTTTTTAACTAGTGCGAGGTTTGAATGAATTGTCTCAGGTTAGCCACGCCCCCTGGGTTTCCCGCTCTCATGATTCACATAAGGTTCGCGCATGTGTCGGCGTTTTTTCACTGCCAAACGAGCTGACACTCAAAAAGACGAATTTCTGCGTCTGTGAGATTGGCTTCTGTCAGAGACTCTGAACGGTAAGAGAAATCTATTTCCTTTAAAAAAAACTCCCGAAGTTAGAAGAGTCCTAATGAACGATGTATAACATTGGCCACATCGGTAAGAGATATTTACTTTACTATGCTAGCGGGTCCTGTTAGCAATTCAGAGAGATAAAAATTCCCGAAGCAATAGGAGTTCTAAGTGGCGATTCTGTTGAAGTCGGCAAGAGATATTTATTATGCCAATGGTGTGCATATGTTTTTATATATATATATATATATATATATATATATATATATATATAGTTTTTAGAGATCTAATAAAGAGAAGAGGTGATAAATAGCGTTCTACACAACACTTGTTTTTTTAAAGATTCAACATTGCTATTAACTGACGAGAAGTAAGAGCAGGATGCTACAGTGTATCATTTCTTTATTTTGGACTTATCTCTCTGCTTTCCCACTTGTTTTTGAGTATCCTTTAGACATCGGACGTTCTATTGATGTTTGATGTGAGCTTCTCCATGTTTTTTAAGATTCCCCTAGCCAAATTATGTTTTTTGTACTTTTTCCCGTACATTTTTAGACTATTTAAATGTTTTTGGTTCAGTTGGCCCTATGATGAAACTTTGGCCCGATTTTAAACATTTTCTTGTTATTTTCTTTTTTGTGGAATATATTATACATTATTTTTTCTTTCTTGGCCGTGCTCCCCTTCACCATCCATCCTGCTGCGTTTCTGTCCCATTTCAGTCTTCTAAATTTAGTTTAGACTTAAGTTCTAAAGTCTATCTCCAATGGTATATACATGTGCTTTACTCTGTGTCTTCTTCATTTTAGTTTTTATTCCAATGCAAGTGTTTTAGTCAACACCTCCACTAATGAGTTCGTGTGCCTCCATGTGAGGTTTGCAAATCACCGTCTCTACAAAGAAGGTATTAACACTATAATTATATGCTTGTCACCTCCTATAAGGATTGTTTTGCTTGTGTTTCTATCAAACTTATTTGTGGTCCATTTATTATTTTATTTCTTATGATTTTATTTGAGTATCGCATTTCTAGCACTATAATTTTATTGTTTTATTGTTTTATTATTTTAATTATATAATTTTTAATTATTTATCATGAGAGATCTATTACTAATTAACTATATTATTATTATTATTGTAATAATTATTATTATTTAATATTTTTATTTCTTTAGTTAGAGCATGTTCATGTCCATTTGTTCTTTCACTTTTAAACTGTTTTTTAATATTGTTTGTTTTTATGTTTGTAGTACCTATTTAGACAACCCCTGATGAAGGTCATCGAAACACGGCCTGTGTCGGGTTGCTAGGTCTAGAATCCAATAAATTGTTTTTCCACCTTATCACGTTTGTACTGTATCACTACAAACAGGTACTGGATACATTCCCTTGTCCCCAAAGGTCTCACAAGTTATGTGTACCTGAGGCAATGGAGGGTCAAGTGGCTTGCCCAAGGCCACAGGGAGTAGCCATGGGACTAGAGACCCCATTCCCTCTGGCTTGAGGTTGCTTGTCCCCATGTGGGAATTGAACCCCTGGCCTTCTGACCTGAGGTAACCTGTCCCAACCACTGAGCCACTCCTCCCCCAGGGGAGCCTTTAGAAGCTCAGATGACAAGACTTTGACTTTCATACTTTGGACACATCATGCGAAGAGAGAGATCATTAGAGAAAGACATCATGCTTGGCAAGATAGAAGGTCAATGCAAAAGAGGAAGGCCAGTAATGAGATGGAGCGATACAATAACAGCAGCTATGGGTGCCAGTCTGTGAACAATGAGCCGCCTGACTGAAGTTCGAACACAATTTAGGATAACTATCCAGAGGGTCACCATGAGTTGACATGACTCGACGGCACTTAACAACAACATATCCTTCTTGCATGGAAGGAATAACATAATGGGAGTCTTTTACTAATGGACACAAGCTGGCTGCATGTGTTCTGGCATGTGCTGAATGTGTGTTAGGACACATGTTGTCAGCTATCACAGGGCTGATTCCTATGTTAACTGTGCAATTCATGTTAGGGTAGTGGGTTCGTGGGCTAGGGGCAGAAAGTGGGCATGATGAGTTCAGTCCAGTTAGTGCCGTGTTCACTTCGCATGCTAACTGCATTAGTGCAGGTTCACCTAAAACCACCTCAATAGCTGGAGTTAAGTGCACCCACGCTACTGGAGCATGTGCTAGGTGACAGGGCTCTGCCTTAACTGCCGGTGAAATGTCGTCCACACCCCTGACAGTTAATGCGGAGGTGGTGTACCTAATGCGCCATAGTTTAAGCATTATTAGTTCGTTATATGCAACTCCTGAGCACACTTTAGTAAAAGACCCCCGGTGTCATTGACATAAAGTCCATAATTTAGATTCATTCTTTCAAAGCATGATAGAGGTAGAAGATAAATATTAAATAAAGCCGTGGTTCCATTGAAGAGTCTTGACTGAGTTAGCTGGGAAGGTCCTGTACATGCAGGCCTGAGTGAATCGCAGTCCTGGCCTGCACATACAGGACCCTTCACAATTCTAATCTTGCAGGGCTAGATGTGCGCCGCGGTATCAGAATCGTGATTCATTCTGTTTGTTCAGACAAGACGCACAGAGGGGATCTACACCTGGAATGGAATGAGCCCTAAAGTGCACAGTAATTGGCCATCACATGATGGGGTTGGGAATGGGCGAAATGTGGACATAGAGACATTACCAGTAGTGCGAGGCCAGTTGTTGCATGCTTCATAGCATGATGGCTGTTGGCAGAGTGCACCTAAAGATACCTCTATGGATGTCTTTAGATGTGCCTATGTTAAATTCACTGCACATTAAGGTACACAATCACATGTTAACTGCTAGGAACATACTGGTTATGCCTCCAACAGCCAACATTGAGGTTTTGCAATTAACGTGCATTTGCATCACACGTTATCTGGAAAAACTTAGTGGGCTTTAGGAAAAGGGCCCCTTTATTTAAAAAAAAAAATGGAACTAGTCAACGACCCTTGCACTCATCCCTAATTTTAACAGAATGCATAAAAATATAGATTGGAAATCAAGTCAAAGGCTGCCACAATATCTAAAAATAAATAACACTATCCGTTCCTCCCCCCAGTTCAATTAACCTGAAATCACAGTTTGAGAGAAGAGTCTCAGTACTTCTTCAAGTCCGGAATCCAAAATAGAATTTATTCAAAATACGAGTTAAATCCAAAACATCCTGTAGTTGCTGTAAAACCATTTGTTTAATTGTTTATATTTTCAAAATGTACATATTGTAATACAATCATGAAAAACTTGCACAGTAAATGGAAAGGATATCTAAATAAATAAATATATGGAACCTTCATTCAGTAATAAAACTAAGAAACAAAAAAGCCAAAATATCCACTCGCTACTAAGCCCCACATAAGGAAGGAGATCCATTGAGAAAACAAAACTGGAAGAACATTGCTATGCAAACAGAAAAAGAAAGAAAGGCAAACTAAATAATTCCACAAACTGTTACAAAGCCAGTCATCCATCTACCATCAGACAGGTTCTATTATACGGCTGTAAAGGAAACTTTTGGGTATGTTTACTAAACGACGGTAGCGGACTCCGTGCGATATCAATGGTGCCGCAGCTCCGATATCGCACAGAGTCCGCTACCGCCATTTAGCAAACATACCCCTTAGTGTCAAGAAAATCTATTAAATGAGTCGAATCAAAGAAAATATAGCATTCAAAAATTTCACTAGACATTTAGCAGGATATCTTAAAAAAACAAACAAAAAAAACCCCTCTTCTCCAGAGCTGCAGAAAACACCAAATCTTCTGCACCAAAAATAAAGAATTCATATTTCAGAAAAACAATTGTAAAGCAGTAATTTTGTCATATTTGAAAACAAAGGTGACAAGAAGAGTAGCCCTTGAACTTTGCAATGTCTGTCTTTTATGGCTGTAGCATCCAAGCTGACCGCAGACACCTATGCACTATCACCATACCCTCAGCCAGAACGTTTTCGTAAATAGCAGACGTCTTCCTAAAAGGAAGGCAAAACACCCTATTGAGAGGGGTGAGGCCTTCAGATATCTTTTCATGGGGGCAAACACTTATAACCTTAGGAAAGTTCAAAAATTTAATATTAAGCTGTCTCTTTCTTTTCAAGGACTTCTAATTTTCTCATTAAAATCAAACCATCCCTTGCCATCTTCAACTGGGCAGTCTAACTGATTTTAGCAGAGGGCTAAACCGGCACACTTGATCTTATGAGGCAGTTTCCAAATAAATAACCTGATGTTTCGTCCTCCCCATGATTTGGTGCCTACTTTGCTGATCGGGGCAGTTTTCCAGATGCCCAATAGCTTGCCAAATGGAGTCCAGGGTAATTAATCAGCGGCTTCTCCAATGTCTGCAACCCTAAAGACTGCATATGTCCTTGCAGCAAATCCCCATCAGGGCAGTGGAATTCACCAGATGTTGCTGCTGCCATTGACACCATTCCACTGCCAACCCACGACTCCAGGTCAATCACTTGGAAAAACCTGACATCTGCTTTCGGTGTCGGAGGTTTTCCTTCTGCTGTATGCGACTGATTGAGGGCACTGCTCTCAACAACATGCTGGTCCAAACCCAAAACATGCACTGGCAGACTTCTTGCTGCTGCCAATGATTTCATGGGGGTGCCCATCTGCAGAGATGGAGGATGTAAGCAAGGATCAGAGCTCAGCAGTATCGGTTCTAAGTTTGGGAGGCTTCCCTTGCCTCTAAAGCTAGCAGATTGCATCTCAGGATGTAAAAGCTTTACCAGCAGCACTGTTAAGTATAAACGTTTAGTCATGAGAAGGGTTTTGGGCTGGCACCCAATTTCCTCTTTCTCTTGCCAGTCCTTCAGTCCATATAAATCAGGCAGAGATAGAAATCAGAAGTGCAATGGGATAGAAATCAGGAATGGCATGAATTGCAATCTTGATCCCCTCAAAGCCGCCTCCTCAATTAGTTTGGAAAGAAATGGTAATTTTGAAATGAGACAATAGTTCCATCGAGCCAAAGGGGTCACAATCTTACTTTCTTAAGATCAGACACATGGTGAACTTCTTAAATTCTAATGCTCTGAAGTAATGTACTAATCAGCTAAACCAAAACGGCCAAAACTGAAGGAAAATTACAAACAAGACAAGGAGGATCTGTGTTCAGGCGAGAAGTGGTACAACTAATCCAAATTAATAGTTTCTCTACATAAACCACATTAACTTCTGAGAAATCCTCCTATTAAGGGGGGTGACTCAGTGGATTAATAGTGAATTTTGCAACTAATTAATGCATGACTAGCTAAAATATCCTTTTTTTTAAAGAATTCGGCCAACTCAGCTGAAAATAGCCTATCTTGTAATTTGGAGGAGAGTTCAGGTTGAATAAGAAACCAGACAGTAGTGAATAGATCTCATGGCTGATTTATCTCTGAGTTTATTTTTCTGGCATAATTTGTAGCTGTGGAGCCTGATTCAGATAAGTGGACATTTGGGGCATCCGGACGTCTCTGAGGAAGATGGCCAGTTAGGACCTAATTCTGGACCACAGGAACAAAATGTTTCTGTGGTGCACAGAATCGGGCCCGTGGAAGCCCGGTGTGCCCCTGCTAGCTGCAGGGGTTCCTCCCCACAGGTGCCCCCAACTCCTGCAGCTTCAGCCCCCCCCCCTCCTTCATCCCCACCACCTGACCCATGGCTGGCCTGCCGGGGCCTTGATTGGGTGGCGGAGATCCCCCACACCCAGTCTCTGCCCCGGGGGGAGGGGATCCCCGGGCCCGATCCCTGGGTTGGTGCTGTTTATTCCACCTTCCAGGTGGAGTAAACAGCACGTCTCTTTCACCCGTCAGGATGTACAGGGCCGTGACCTGCCGGGCTGGTCCACTACCCCTCCACCCAGATCTCGCTCCCTCCAAGTGCTCAGGATGTGCGGAGAGAGCCAGAAGGAGGAATCTGGTCCGAATGATTTGCAGGGCTGCATATCCCGCTGGGACGTGCAGCCCTGCAACCCGTGTCGCAGAATCAGGCCCTTAGTGAACAAAATCAAATGTTCATAATTGACATAATTTCAATTAAAATCAATTTTATCATGCATTTGACTTGCACCAGTGGTGCTCAATAACTTAAAAGTTCGCATTTCTGATTTCTTCAGTACGCTAAGTACTAACATACAATCTCTTAGGAATTAATACAGTTTTCTGGTGTGGCCTGATCTAAAACCTCTTGCAAAGTTTGAGTCAATAAAGGAAAATAAAATAATAAATCAATGTAATAGAGCTTTTCTTTTTGTGCATTTCTTCCACCAATAGGGAAATTTGACCATAGCTACTATGAAATTAATATTAGTGTCGCCTTTCAAAATTTTAAAGCAAGAGACTTCCAAGAAAATAGCAAAATAAAATGATCTGACTGGGAAACAGGCCTACATCTTAGCATAGAACACCATTATTCTGAAACCTAAGTGACATAAAAATCAAATCAAGTGACCCTTCTCATGAGTGAAAACATCCAATAATTGTTTATGATCAAGCGCATACAATAGATTTAGAAAATCTGACTGAGCTAATGTAGGTGCCTGAGGGACAAAAGGAATATTAAAATCTCCTAATATGATACAATTACAGATATCTAGAGAGAGGGCATTAAAAAATTCAATTACCTCTCCCAAATTGGAGGAATGAGGGCCAGGTGCTCTATATAATAGACATATGTCAGGCATTGCAGGGTATCACCCTAGAAGGCTATCTGAACTATTTTTTATGGAATATCCTCATTTACACAGTATATAAAGGAACCCCTCCACCCTGGCTCATAGTTTGTGCACAAAGTTCATGAGTATAGCTTGGAGGACTCGCTTGATTCAGTCACAAAACCACTGTCTGTTACCCAGGCTGCCATAATACAACAAATAGGTTGATAATTGAATTCATTATGATCATCTTAAAAACACTCCTCCAAGACAATCCTGTGAAAATGCATAATTGGACACCATGGGGTATATATTCAGCATCTGGATAAATTAGCTGTATATTTTTATGCATAACTTCATCCATGCTATGCATTGCAATGTGAATGCTAAAAACTGAGGCATAACATTATATGGCTAACTTGTTTGTATAACTTTGTGTGAGCTATTAAATGTGCTTTGCTAAAGTTATGGAAGAAATTCAGAAGTGGTTGGAAAGGGATTTCATGGACAGTTCCTTAAAATACTTAGAGCTATGTTTAGGCTTATTAAAGAATAGGTTTTACTTTTTATGCTGCCTTATGCTGATGTTACTGGGAATGTTTCTGGCATAAGGTTTCTGGGATACCCTTATCTATTCTTTGACCTGGTTGCCACTTCCTAACATTGCTTACACGTAACCCAAGTGATCCAACATTTGGATCCTACCAACCTTGCCATCAGTTTACATCTTTTATGACTGGGGTCTTGGTACATAGACAAGAGTCTTCCTCCTCTGCTGCTTGGTATCTTGGGTCTTCATTCCACTGTTGTTGGTGCTGCTTTACTCTTTGTGCTATCTCCGTCAATCCACAGTAGAGAGAAGATATTAGTTGCTGCACCTTATAGCCTTCAATTACCTATTGCCCTTTTGGATAAAATTCCCTAGGCTAAAAGATTTTATGCAGAGAAGTATTTCAGGGGTAACAATGCCACTTTTAATATTTACTTGCCCACTAAATTCCAATTGCAAATCTTTGGGGTATAACTCCATACTCATTGAACATCAATGCCCACATTTTTTATCATTGCCTTGGTCTTCCAGCCAATGATGGTGCCACATTACTCCTTTAAGGTGCCTGGAGGGTCTCCATGCCAGTGTTGCTGCTGTTTTATTCCTTTCCTACTGTATTGAGGTAATTTTGCACCTGTTTCTTCAATTATTGATTTCACATTACAAATCTATTCTCCCAGAAGCTATGTTTGAGACTGGTCATAATAGTAGCTTCTTTGTTACAGCCTTTGGAAAAGTGCACATGAACGTTTAGGCTGGATTCTAATCTTCCATTCCAACAAGGGACCTTAGGACATCATGTGATGTCTCTGGCAGTTCAACTGAATGTAAACTTGCCATCAAATTCTCCAACAGAGTTTGAAAAAGAGTCGAGAGCTTCAAGGACTCGAAACGGGTACAACGTTGGGTTACTAGGAAGGGGGGTTCCCCTCTTACAGTTGCTTGGGAACTGGGGATTCCTGGAACACGGTTTGTCTGCTGAAAGGAGGTATTTCTACTTAAGATCCCGAAGCGGTGTATTCCGGTCATAATTTTTAGACATGGATTTCAGCGTTATGATCGCTGCTACTCCTGGGACCGTGAGTTTCATCACAAATTTCTGCAGCCTCCTGGTAGACATGTTCCGGTTCTAAGCTGAGTGACTCTGATTAATCCCCGGTGTGGCTATTCATACATTCAGTTGGTTAGGAGGGTAATTATTCCCTCTGATCCTTTTTTTGGGGTTGAATCCCTAATTTAAATACAGAGTAAAACGGAACAGCACACAACGAGAGGGGTTTTCCCCTCATGGTGTGAGTTCCAACAAAAAAAGATCATATAGAGGTGTTCCCCTTTTTTTGGTTGAAGATATATATATGGGAAATATAGTGGGGTTTTAGTGGTGCTATATCAAATTCTCCTAGGCAAACTCGGATATTCCTTCATGCAACCCCAAAAGGGCTCATTTTCTCACAAAACTCCAGTGTTCACTTAAATCTCTCAGTGCTTCTTTGTCCTATGTTCAGAGTATTTGGGGGTCTCCTTGCCAATGTTAGTGGAATTTTACCTCTTCCTGGTGCCTTGAGGTATCCTTATTGATTTGTTTTATCCCCTCCCAGCATCTTGTGGTCTTCCTGCCAATGTTAGTGCTGCTTTGCCTCTCTCCATATGCATTGGGGCCTTCCTGCCAGTGTTGCTGCTTTGTCCCTTTCCGTGTCTTTCTCCTTGCAAATATGGTGCTGCTTTGTCCCTCTCCCAAAGCCTTGGTGTCCTTCTACCAGTGTTGTTGCCGTTTGTCCCTCTTCCAGTGACTTGAGGTCTTCATTCTGCTTGTGCTGCTTTGCCCCTCTCATAGTACCTTGGAGTCATCATGTGACTGTTAGTGCTCTTTGCCGCTCTTTTGGTGCCATGATGTCTTCATGCCACTCTTGATACCTTGGAGTGCTTTTGCGTCTGTAGCTGATGCCTGACAGCAAGTTTTGAGCAATTTTAATTACAAATGGATGGAAAATCATACAGTGACTTTAGTGGACCAAATAATCCAGAAGATCTGAATAATTAGGAATCAGAAAATGATCCAAATGGCTGACTGAACAGAACATAAACAGCTAAATGTTTTTGCCATGCACAGCACTGTCCACCACCTTCACTAGTAGGCTATTCCATACATCTACCATGCTTTCTGAATATGGCAGCCAGGATCATCACAAATACTTCCAGAAAAGAACACATCACCCCGATCCTTCAACAGCTTCACTGGCTTCCCATTCTTTCACGCATACATTACAAAGCAACCCTAAACATCTTCCGAATCTTTCACGACATCTTGGCTACTATCCTTCAAAGCCTGCCATATAACACCAAGCTGCAGATAGCCACAGATAGCAAAAAGAATCAGCTTACAACGAATACCATTTGTAGGCATTTACTTAGCTGATTTGAAGCACACTGCAGTGAAAATAACCCTCCATTGGGCACTGCAACACAACACCGTGTTTCACGCTCTTCGTCCTGCTGGCTCTTTCTCAAGCAATGTGACCCAATGAAACTTCCTGATCCGTTTTTATTTCATGTCAGTCAAACAGCACTGAAGTTGGAAATGAAATCATCAAATGTCAATTGGTAAAGTGGGGACTAAATGACAGCCAAACACAAGACAACTGGTGTGAATCAATGATGTAATGACCACCATTCAATATCGGAGTTTAGAGCATTAGGAACAGTAGATCTTAATACAAAAATCCATCTTTGTTCTTTTAAATGTAATTGGCTAGCTCAATCTCCTCCTCATGTTAAAATATATATAGTGGTGGTGTGTGTTTTTTGTAATAATCATGTCCTGGCAATGTCCCAGTTGTAATACTATTTCCTACAATTTCCTTTTTAATTGCTCTTGTTTTATTTGCTTTTTTTATGTGTAAAATATGAGTGCATATATAATCCAAAGCCATTTCACTGGGCACTTTTTTTTAGGAGACATTGGACATTAAGGGGTTGAACTGCAAGAGTGCTAATAATGTTGACCACAACTGTATTTCCTCCAATTACTTCTGAGTCTATCATATTTTATCGTCATCCAGTGAACCCTCATTTTAGTGTCTCTCTTCTGTTTTGAAAGACGTCTATTTCTGTACATTTATTCCTTGGAGGAATTTAAATGCCTCTATCATGTCTCCCCTTTCCCACCTTTCTCCCAACTATACATGTTTAGATCTTTAAGGGCTAAAGAATAAAAGCCATTTGTATGTTGGTGTGCATTAACATACATTAATGTAGGTGTGTTATTTACTGCAGGTCCCATTTTATTTAATAGGGGCTAGTTACTAATAACGCACATTAGCAAGGCAGCATAAGAACATAAGATATGCCATACTGGATCAGACCAAGGTCCATCAAGCCCAGTATTCTGTTTCCAACAGTGGCCAATCTAGGTCATATGTACCTAGCAGTTTCCCCAAGGGACACAGGTTCCACAATGCTTGTATTGGTTCAAGCATTGATATCCTGGGTCCCTTCTTAATAATGGTTTATGGACCTTTCCTCCAGGAACTTGTCCAAACCTTTTTTAAACCAGCTACACTAACAGCCTTTACTACATCCTCCGGTAACAAATTCCAGAGTTTGATTACACGTTGAGTGAAAAAATATTTTCTTTTATTAGTCTTAAATAGTTTACCCTGTAGCTTCATTGCATGTCCCCTAGTCTTTCTGTATTCTGATAAGGTAAACAATCGATCTACGTTTATCCGTTCCACTCCGTTCATTAATTTATAGACTTCTATCATATAGCATATTTTAGTAAACTTAGGGGCTTGTTTACAAAGCCGCGGTAGCGATTCGCGATCGTTATCGGAGCCGCGGCCCCATTGAAATCAATGGGGCCGCGGCTCCGATAACGATCGCGAACCGCTACCGCGGCTTTGTAAACAAGCCCCTTAGTCTTAAAAGTTTGTCCCCCTTTATGATGAAGACCATTGACCATTTTAGCAGCTGTCTTGATCAACTTCCAGATTCTAGCTTTTTGAAGGTTCAGTCTCTAGAACTGTACACAGTACTCCAAATAAGGTCTTACCAAAGACTTATACAAAGGAAATATCACCTTTTGTAGCCCATTCCTCTCCCAGACTGAGCACCGTTATCCAGATACACGCCGAATTATATGCATTAGTGGTGATTTTCAGCCTGCACATCAGGATAAGTCACCTGGCCTGCTTTTGATAGGGTGACAACCGAAAATCACCACTATTTGGAAAAGTCAGCACATCTCGACAGCAGTTTTACCACCCTCGCTGTGTCAATGGATCACCTCTGTATTAACCATATAGTACAGGAGCAGTTTGTGAAGATACTCAGCAGCACTATCCGGCTGGTACTGTTGAATAATAGTGGTCAATAGCCTCCCATTGGCCATCTGGTCAGGGCCGGTGCTTCCACTAGGCAGTCAGCTAGGGTCCATTCCTGCTTCTGCCACGCTAACCAGAAGCAGCACTGGAGGGAGGCGGAAACAACCCATTGTAAAGAGAAGGAAACCACAACCAGCACCTGACTGTGATGAATATTGCATTGTGGTATGGGGGCTGTTGCCACTGCTGAAAGTCCCAGAGAGAGGTGATTGCGGTGACAATGGGGGTGGGGGGCCACAGCGTGGCAGCAGGATTGAGTGCCGACCTAGGGCACCTGCAATCCTTGCTCCAGCCCTACTTCTAATGAAGAGCTCTAAATATTAGGCCTTATATTTTTAGTCACCCAATAAATATTGGGCCAGTATTCAGCCTGTGGCAGTGTACATTACCAAATTTAAGTTACCATGTAAACCGCTTTGAGTGAAATGATAAAGCGGTATAAAAAACCTGTTAAATAAATACATTTTCTGGTTAGTGGACTGAAGATTGCTATTAATGGATTAGATGCTCACGCTATCCTTGCCTCTCCCACGCCCATCCATGGAATGTGCTGGCCCTGTCTGAGATAGCCAGCATTTTTTTGTTATACCATTGCCGGTTGTTCGCTTGTGAGCATCTCTGCTATATACTCATTTGAAGTTTGATGGTGAGCATTTCTGCTATCTACTTGTTTAATCTTAAGATTTAATAGTTTTATTTTTGAAGCATGACCTATACATTTGGATTATTCCTTCAAACTACCAAGTCAAATCCAATAGTGCTAGAAGATAGGTAGATGAGAATGTTTAAAGACAGGCACTGGCTGATATTAATTTTATACTAGCCATTGATTTTATTTTATTTTAGTAGTATTTTGCCCTTTTCATCAGTATGAATGTCTCCTTTTGGTATCCTCAGATTTGTTTCAGATGCATGCTACATGTGACATTATCATATTCCCTCTAGTAAGCACATTCTCAGTTGATCTTGACTGTTGTATCTCTCCTGGGTGGTTTCACCATTAGTAAGAGCTTTCGACAAATACTGGTGAGTTGCTCTATGAACCATTTGCTGCTATTACATGGTGGAATGGTTTACAATGGCTTCTATTTATTAGCACTGTGCGATTGTTCAATTTATCTCCTCATAGCATATTGTTTTTATATTGAATTCATCTTGATTCTTTTACAATCTATTGTCTCTTTTAATTGAGTAATCCACATTTCTGGTGTTCTTATATCTACTTATTGTTTGTTTACTGTTTAATTAACCAATGTTTTTTATCTCCAGTTTTATGCTAATTATTTTTATATATATAGTTTTAGGATTTGTTTTATTACTTTTTTATCATTTGTTTGTTTTTTATTTTTTAGAGGTCTTTTTGTCCCCTGAAGAAGGCCCCAGGCCAAAATACGTGTCGGGCTGACCTTTTGCTTGGTAATAAATAAAATTGTCCTTCCTTGGTGCATCTGCTGTCCTGCCTCCTTTGTCGTGCCTGTTGATGCTGCAGGAAGGGTGTTCCTCTTGTTTCCTATCTGAGATAGTGCCACAATGGTTAAAGAAAATATTCAGTGGTGCTATCTGGATAGTGCCTCCAAATATTGAGTTCAACTGGTTAGCATGTACTGCTTACTGGGTAAACCTTCTTAATATCATGCCCTATATTTTTAACCAAAGTCAGTGGCATTGCACTTTAGTTTGTGGAAATGAATGGGGAAATATAAAGTGGAGAGGTCAGCTTTTGACTAGAACCTTGATGAGTAGTTACATAGAAACATAGAAATATTGCCTCCCTGCTGATACCGACACTAACCGAGATAACAATGAGATGTCCACTACCCTGTGACATACAACTAGAAGGTATATAGTTACATTGTTTGACCTGTAAATAATGCCGAGCTGCATGTAGAACCTTGGCTACCAATTTGTACATAGTTTACATGTTAGCCCTGTTTAAACACCCTGTTTATTGTAAGTCCAATGTAGACCTTCCCACACTGGATAAATATGTTGCCTGTGAACCGCACTGATGATGATTAGCGCGTTATAGAAAAAAACTTTAAATAAATAAAAATGACGACAGAAGAAGAACACATGGCCTATCTAGTCTGTCCTAGTTCTTCCCTTCCCTCTCCCACCCCTCAGGACCCACCAAAAATAATCCTCCTGTATCCCTCAGAGCTGTCTTGAAGCTCCAGCAACCCACAAGGTCTGCTACATATAGACAAGGCCTTGACAAATTTTCTTTAGATTTAGGAGAGAGCCCAGAAACTGAGGATCCGGTGGCTGAGTCCCCTCTCCACTGAAGTTAAAGATTGGAGGGGAGGGTATTGAGCACTTCAGAGATATACTGTAGCTCCTAAGGGGTCTGATTTACTAAGGTGGTTTTCCCGTTCTAAGGGAAAACAGCTTAGTAAATCAGGATCTTAATGTAACCTGCAGGCTATTGAGAAAAATATACAGCCAAACTCCGCCAGCCCTTTCCTCCTTTCCACCTAGACATCACCCACTCTTGCTGTCTCCCTCCCCACACACTCTGTCATCCAGTCTCATGTCCGCTGTCTCCCCCCACACTGTCATCAATCAGTCTTGCAGTTGATCTCTCCTCCTCACACTCAGTGGTCACCCAGTCTCCGCCCTCCTTCAAAATTGGCCACCCCCAGGCCCTACCCAAGCTATCACTTACCACTCTGCAAGCCAGTGAGCTATCCCCCAATCAGGCCCATCACCCAAGAAACCAGTTATCCATCCCCCAACCAGCCATTATTCAGCATATCATTCAGCTGCTAGCCTCTCTCCCAGTCCCTGCAAGCCAGTTAGCATCTCCTCCAGCTAGCCAGTCAGTCCCCCAGCCTCTTTCCTATCCCTCCAAGCTAGTTGGCCCCCTGCCTCTACATCTGCTTCTGTAAGCCAGTCAGCACTCCAACACTTGCCCCTGCCAACCAGCCTCCCCAGCCCCTACCCTGTCAATCGGTCAATGTGCACCCCTCCAAGCCTTTACTGCTTCCAGCCAGTCAGCCCGCAGCGCCTACCCCTGCAAGACAGTCACCCACCCACTACAAACTAGCTAGTTGATCCACCAGCCCTAAACTGCTAGCCTGTCCCCTCAGCCTCTCTCCTGTTCCCTTACAAGCCAGTAATCTTCCCCCTCCTCGTAGAACCACTGATCCCTGCCCCTGCTGGATATCCTCCTCTCTATTAAAAACAAAACAAAAACAAAAAAAACCCAAAAAACAAAGGAGGGGGTATTTTTCTGTTGCAGCTGCTGCTCTAACTGCTGTTGAAGCAGGAAATTTTCCTTCCAAACCACATGGTGCAGGAACTCTCTTGCTTATCTTAGGAGACTTGAGATTCCAAGGCCAGTGCAAGAGTTCCTGAATCACACAGTTTAGACTCGCAGAGAGCTGTGATGTGCAGAAAGGAAAACTTTCCTGCTCCGGCAGTGTTGCAGCAGGAGTTGCAAGAGAGAAGCACCTTGTTTTTGTTTTAAAAGGCCATGAAAATCCCAAGCACCAGAAGGAAATTTCTAGTCGTTATGGTGAACTGGTCCCTGAAATTTGTTGAGACCTACTTGCAAACTACAGCAATATAATTTACATATAACATATAATAAAACACCATATCTGCATGTCTATTAGGGATATTAGATAAATAAAGAGGGAGATTCTCTCTCTCTTGCTTCCTGTGTTATTCCTTAGATTTTCCTTTGGTTAAATAGATGTTTGAGAGCCTAGATGATAACTGGATGATTGCTAGCTAATAGGAGATGGGGAACAAAGTGGTTCTTGTTTCATGCTCAGCTGCAACACTTGCATAATGTACTCGCTATATCTGGCATTTGTCCCAGGGAATATTTCGTTTCAAACTCTAGATTTGCACCCTCTCAGTTATTTTACCTCTAGCAATTTTTCTGTACCACTGGCACTTTATACCTAATTATTATGATGGCATTAAAGTCTACTTATGAAAAAGTAACTCGCACTTATGCTATTGCCACTGATAGCATAACATGAAAATCATTGTAGCAAGTCATCGAAACATAGAAGCATGACGACAGAAAAAGACCACATGGCCTCTCTAGTCTGCCCTTCCATATCTACTGTAGTCCCTTTTTTTCCTTTAGAGATCTTCTGTGTTTGTCCCATGATTTCTTGAATTCAGATACTGTCCTTGTCTCTACTACCTCCATTGGGAGACTATTACATTCCTCTCTCTGATCTCTTGTATTTTATGAAAGCCACCCTTTTTTCTTCAGCTTTTCAGCTACTTCTTTTGAGAACCATAGTAACCTCCCTCTCCTTTTACATTTATTTATCTTTTTAACAAAGAAGTTTGTTACCCATAAAATATCCCCTTTCAGTTTTGCCCATTACTTTACTACATTTCCCTTCTGTTCCCACCCCACTAACAACTCCTTGAGGTATTGTCTCATCTTGGTAATGTTTTCCTAAAGACTTTAGAAAGAATTTTATCAGCCCAATACTGAACCACACCATCTGGTGATTACTGGATATGAGGTGATCTTCCACTATAACATCAAAAACACTCTCCCCATTGGTAAGCATCAAATTCAGTATGGCCCCTTCATGTATTGATTCTGTTACCAGTTGCCGGAATAGTTCTCTTTGTAGATAATCTAGGATTTCCTTACTTCTAGATGACACTGCAGCCAGGGATATGCCAATCAGCATCCAGCATAATGAAATCACTTCTACTTTCATGGGAATACTGCATATGTCTTCTATTAAATCTCTGTCCACTTCTTCTCCCTGTGAAGGAGATCTGCATATCTCACCAATGCAAATGGATTTCCTATTTCCTTTTTCTAGTTTAACCCACAATGCCTACTCGCTCCCTTTTAAGTTTTGTAATTCTATTGCTTTAATATTTTTTACATATAATATCACTCCTTCTCCCCTTCTTCCTACCCTGCTCTTCCTGAATAAAGTATACCCAGTATAATTACATCCCAGTCATGATTTAAAATGAATCATGTCTCTATAACCACCACTAAATCCAAGTCAGCCTCTTCTATTAAAGCCTCAACATCTGGGATCTTATTTCCCATACTGTGGATATTTATGCACACCGTTTTCAAGATGTTGTATCTTTTACCCATTTCTACAGAGGTATTTAATGTTTTACTTGCCCAAGAGCTTTCACTTACCTGAGGGCTTTCTTCACCTATCCGATTCTAGTTTAAAGCCCTCTTCTGTAGGTTAGCCAGTCTGCTGCGGAAGAAACTTTGAGCCTTCTTGGGTAGGTGAACGCCATCTCTGCTCTGCATCCGGTGGTCCAAGAAACCAAAATATTTTCAATGGCACTATCCACACAGCCATGCATTAATCTCCAGGATGCAAGCTTCTCTGCCTTGGCCTTTATTCTCAACAGAGAAGATTGAAGAAAACCCATGCACACCTATCTGCTTCACCCTTTCTCCAAGAGCCATTAAGTCACTTTTGATACACACGGAGGGATACTTAGCAGTACTATTTTGTGCTGACATGGATGAGTAACAATGGATAGTCAATAGGCTTGATTAGTTTCAACAAACTCTCCATAACATCTTGAATTTTGGTACCTGGCAGACAGTACACCTCTCTGAATATAAAGTCTGGTCAGCAGATGGATGGCTCAATATCCTTCAGAAGAGAGTCACCAGCCACCACTACCCTTTGCTTTCTTGTGGTTACTGATTTCTCAACTTTGGGGTGCTCTGGTTCTTCCCTTTCCTGGGACATTTTCACATCCTCCACTTCCAGAGCTGCATACTAGTTCTTCAATTCAAGAACTGGAGGAGTTGGATTGCTGATTCTGCAGGCTCTTGTGACCGGTGTCCAGCTCTCTTCATTCTGTAGCATCCCATCTTTGCCTCTGTCAGAGAGCTTGGATGCTTGAAGCATCTCATCAATGTACTTCTCGCTGTCTTGAATGCTTCTCAGCCTCACCATTTCTTCTCTGAGCTCCTCCCCTTGTTTCATGCGGGCTTTAACTTGCAGGCATCTTGCACATGAAACCAGCCCCTCGACTGGCATCAGGCTATCTGGACAGAGGCAGAAGCAGTAACGGGGGCAACAGCTTTGGCAATATGATTTTTCCCAGCCATTGTTCAGTTGGTGGAGCTCTGGTAGCTGTTGAAGGAAATGAGAGACCTACCAAAGTTCCTAGCTTTTCCTCAGTTGTCCTTCAAGAGAAAAAAATATCTTTTATGTGTGTTCTAACAGCCCTGCTTGCTTGCTAAACAGTTATTACTTTACACTAGTAAATTTTGATATTGTGTGTCTGAGGTATAAAGATTAATGTGTCCCCTTTGTAAAATACCTAATTGAAGCTCCTTGAAGAATGGCAAATAGTTCTGCATTTGGATATCTACTAAAAGTAAACAATTTGCTTCCTAGATTTTCCCTACCAAGGAATAAAAATCTGTTATCTTTTGTCAACAAGCTAGTGATGGAATTGCCCTATAAAGCAAGAATTCTTAAATGGTTCAACTCGGAGATGTAGAGGCAAAGTGTTCCATACAGTGAGGCTTTCGAAGAAAAATGTACACTGATGAGTAGATTCAAGTCTGGCTTTGGAGGACTGTTTCCATGGATGGGACAGATAACACATGCAGGGGTATATAAAGTGTTGAGAAGAGACCTTATGCATTAGAGTTGGAATTTTATAGTCAGTGCGCAATGTGATTGGGAGCCAGTGGTGCTGTATCATGAAGGGGCTAACCTGGTCTAATTTTTAAGCATGAGAGAATTCTTACTGCAGTGTTCTGGACAGACTGCAAATGCAGGCGTAAATGTGTATGTGTGTACTTTCCATGGCATGATTTCTGAAGGGAAGACACAAGCATACATTCCCTTAGAAATCAGGTGTAACTTAGGCAGTCTCTTGTAAAATTACCCTCTTAAATGGCACAGATCAGGCTTATATCTCTAGGAATACATAATGCTGCCCTTGTAGTGCAGTAAGATTCTGATTCAACAAGGCTTTTCTGCAGGGCAGGTCCAAAGGTTTCTGCTACTCTAGACAGAAGCCCTGGCTATACCGCACCCTCCTGTGCTGAGCTGCACTACTGCCGATTTTGGTGGTAAGGTTGAGAAGGGATGTGGCTCTGCTTGGTGGAAGGCCAAGTGCTTTGGCACACATGGCCTGCTGGCTCTGAACCCCCTCTGACATAACTTCAGAAGCAGCAGGCCATGTGTGCCAAAGCTCATGTTCTGCCACTGAGCCTAACTGTCCCGTCCCCCCCCCCCCCCCGCCACCGAAATTGGTGGCAGCAGGGGGTGGCAGCGTGGCATGGTTCAGCACGGGGGTGGAGGGCGGCATGGTTCAGTGCACGGGGGGCTGGCAGGCCATGTGTGACAAAGCACATGGCCTGCCATCCACAGAGATCTCCCACCCTAAGTGGAGGCTTAGTCCACTCCGCCTAGTGGATGGGCCAACCCTGCTTTTCTGCCATTCTGTGCATATGGGACCAAAGCCAAAACAGACTCGAGATCCATAGTTCTATTATACTAACATAAGAAAAGCGATCCTGGGTCAGACCAAAGATTCATCAAATCCAACATCTTGTCTCTGACAGTGGTCAATGCGCATCAGAAGTACCTGGCAAGATCACAAAGTACAGATCAATTTCTTATTCATATGCATAGAAGTGATAGTATTTCCAAGCCAACATGGTTGTTAATGGTTTATGGACTTTTCCTCCAGAAACCTGTCTAAACCTTTTCTTTAAACCTAGGTATCATAACTGCCTTGACTATATCTTCTAAAAACAAGCCACAGTTTAATTGTATACTGAGGAGGTCAGTCTGAACTCCGTTTAATGAGTCTGGATGTCTGATCTGGGCATCCAGAATCGCTAAACGGCCGAGCAGCCTGCCAGGGATAGAACTCCCCATACAGACAGGCAATATGGGGAACTCTGTGGGAGGAAGGAGCGGGACAAAGACGGAGCAAGGGCGGGCAGTGGGCAGAGAGAAACCCCAGACATACAGGGCTCATTCTGAGGTCTGCCCTGTATATACAGGGCTGACATGGAGACGGGGGACCACTGCACCGGGCAGAGGCAGAAGATGAGGAGATGTAGGGGGATCCCCACAACCTGACTCTGGCCATGGAAGGCTAGATAGGGAATTGGGCTGTAGGGAAAGAAGCTTACTGCCTGTGGCCAGGGATTGTGGCTCCTGAATGGAGCCATGGTGCCATGGCAGCAGGACACCATGGCACTGTGGCTCCTTTCAGGAGCCTGGCTGAGTTAGCCGGATATGTGGGCTGGGCGTGCGGCAGATCAGAATCGGGACCCAGCCTACCCATCCAGGCCATAGACCTGATGCTGATTGTGCAGGCACGTCTAGCCCCTGCGGGATCAGAATCGGGTCTTATAAGCCCAGATTCTGATCGGCTGCAAAGGGGCTGGATGGCCACTACAGAATCAGCCTCTGAGTGAAAAAGATACTTTTTCTGATTTCCTTTAAATGTTCTATTGTAATGCAAGCTTTCCAATTATTGCTGACTCAGTAGCTCCTGGGTTTTCTTGGCAGTGTGACCAGAAGTAGATTGCCAGGCCATTCTTTCAAGACAATGGAGAGTTATGTGACTTGCCCAAGACCTAAAGGGAGTGATAGTGGGACTTGAACTCTGGTCTCTTGGTTATTAAGCCAGTGCTTCTAACCATTAGGCTACTCCTTCACTCCACAAATGTTTTAATGGTTTCATGGAATGCCCCCTAGTTTTAGTACTATTTAGCCATCCCACCCTATCATGATATTTACAAAGACCAGGGGTGGCTCTATAATGAGGCGAAGTCAGGCAGCTGCCTCAGGCGGCAAAGTTTTGAGGGCAGCATATGCCCCCAAAACAGCCGCCTCACTCCACCTTCAAAGTTAAAACGGGGGGGGAAGCACACAAGTTGTTGCTGCCACTGCTGAGTCCACTTCTCTGCAGCAGCAAACTCACCACCTAACTTCTTCTGCAAGCCACGGCTCCCTGCCTCTTAGGGAACCGTGGCTGTGCTGGTGAAGTCGGTGTGGAGCCTTCCTGTCTCTCGGAGAGCTCTGTGCAGCATTGTCCCACCCCCAAAGGAAGTTATTACCACTTCCTTTGGGGGCGGGACAATGCTGCATGGAGCCCTCTGAGAGGCGGGAAGGCTCTGCACTTGCTTCACCAGCACAGCCGTGGTTCCCTAAGAGGCAGGGAGCCGTGGCTTGCAGAAGAAGGAGGCACAGGAACTATGGTGGGGGACACTGCGAGAGGGGAGGCAGGGGCAGGGGACAAGGGACATGTGAGCACCGGGAGAGGGGAGGAGGGGGCAGGGGACAAGGGAAAGGTAAGATCTGCAACGGGACTGACATGAGGGAGGGAGGGAGGGAGGAGGGGCTGACTTGGGGGGGAGGGAGGGAGGAGGGGCTGACTTGGGGGGGGAGGGAGGGAGCTGGAAGGGAATTGACAAGGGAAAGGTGGGGTCTGCAACTGGGCTGACAGAGGGGGCTGGAAGGGAATTGACATGAAGGGAAGGTGGAGTCTGCAATGGGGATGACAAAGGGGGAGCAGGGGGCTGGAAGGGAATTGATATGATGGGAAGGTGGGGTCTGCAAATAGGTTGACATTGGGGAGGAGGAGGCTGACACTGGGGAAGGGAATTGACAAGGTTTCCCTCTTATCCATCAGGAACAACTAGAGTGCTAAACGGCATCAAACAAATCAGGATGATTTGTGCGGCGGTGGCACTCTGGTTGTTTTAATTTTAGATTTTTCTGCCTCTGCCTTGCCTCTGCCTTCCCGCCACATTTTATTTATTTTTTTTTGCTCCAAGCATTCTTGAGGAAAAAAATGTGGCGGGAAGGCAGAGGCAGGGCAGAGGCTGCAAAATCTAAAATTAAAATAGCCAGAGTGCCCCCGCTGCCGGATGAGAGGTGCAGGTTGAGGGAGTGGGGATAGGAGGAGGACAAGGAGAGACAAAGGTGGAGACAGGGGACAAATACTGGACAAAGGGGGAGGTGGGGAAAATTCTGGACAAAGGGGAAGACGGAGACATACTGGACAAAGGGGGAGACAAGGGGACAAATTCTAGACAAAGGGGAGAGACGGGGGCAAATGCTGGACAAAGGGGAGAGAGAGGGGGCGTACTGGACAGACGGGATAAATGCTGGACAGAGGGGAGAGACAGTGTGGGTTAGGATTATAATGGGCTGATGGGGGGCTAGTACTGGTAATGAATAGATTAGGGGTGTTAGGACTGGTAATGGGTTGATTAGGGAAGGCAAGGACTGGGAATGGACTGATTGAAGGGGGGCTGGGATTGGTAATGGCCTGATTAGGAGGGCTAGCACTGGGAATGGACTGAGGGGGGACTAGCACTGGCTATCAGCTGATTAGGGGAGGCTAGCACTGGTAATGGGCTGATGGGGGTAGGACTGGTAATGGTTTGAGGGGGGTAGGACTGGTAATGGACTGATGGGGGGCTAGCATTGGAAATGAGCTGATTGGGGAGGTTAGGACTGGAAATGGGCTGATTAGAGGGGGCTAGCACTGGTAATGGGCTGAGGGGGGACTAGTACTATAAATGAGCTGATTAGGGGAGGCTAGCATTGGTAATGGACTGATGGGGGGGTAGGACTGGTAATGGTCTGAGGGGGGTAGGACTGGTAATGAAGTTGAGGGGAGGACTAGCACTGGAAGTGAGCTGATTGGGGGGCTTCACCTGGGAATGGGCTGATGGTGGGGAGGGGAGGATAGAGCTTCTGGCCTTGGGAGAAAACTTGGAGCTAGGGCTACAAATGGGCTAATGCAAGGGGATGGGAGAATGGGACTGGAAGGGAGTGGATGCTGAGAGGGGCTGCCATGGTATTTGGACTAGAAGGAGCTGGACAGTGGGGAAGGAGGGGGACTGGAAGGTAATGGACACCAGTGGCAGTCATGGGAATGCAAGTTGACATTGGAAGGTACCTGGAGGGAGGACTGGAAAGGGGCTGATACTGGGAAGGGTTATGGGGACTGGAAATAGGCTGAAGGAAAGAAGTGGAGAAAACAAATGAAGAGATAAGAAAAGGCAGATGGACCATAGACCACAGAAAGAGAGCTAAGAGAAGACAGGAAAGCAGAAGCCTCAGATCGGGACCAGCATGATCAGAGAATAAAATGGTCTGACAACAAAGGTAGAAAAAATAATTTTATTTTATTTTAGTGATTGGACTTTGTGCTATCTTTATATTTTACACAGTATTGGGGAACTGCATCTCTTATTTATCTGATGTTGCACTGCATGTGGACTCTGGCGTCTTGGGGTTTCAGTTTAAATTTTGTCTACATATTTTTATTTTTACTTTAGTTTATGGTTACTTATTCTGTACTTGGTGAGGGTCGATGTTCTGAGTGTGTGTCTGAGGCCAGGTGTTCTGTTAACATAGACTTTGTACACAAAGATCTATATTGTACTGTAGTAATTTGAATTGTTCAGCTTTTCAGATAGGTGTATGGATGTTCCAGGGCCCACTGTAGTATTTACAGTGACACTTTTGTTGGATGGACTCTTTGTGAGTTTTAGAAGTTTGTGCTGATATGGTATGGTATGGTAGGTTTGCTCTTTGTTGTAGGGTTTTGTATTAGTTCACAACATGCCTGGTACTGGAGAATAGTGGTTGTTGTTGTTAGATGATCAGAATCCGATTTTTTTTTTTAAAATATTGAGTTCTTTGGGTGAATGTCCTGGTTCTGCTCTGCACTCACTGTGGATGTAAAATATATGTTGAAAAATAAAAAGCAAGAACCATAACGCAGTTTATAACAACAAAATAAAAATGAGTTATAATTTAGTTTTATAAACTGTGCTGTTGGTTCTTGCTCTCTTTTAGTTACTTGGTGTGCAGACAGAACCGTACCTAGCCCTGTGCTTGGGGGGTGCATTTCGGCTGTCTGCTGTTGTTCTGCCATCGCTGGCAGGACAATAGCAGACAGCCGAAATGCGCCCCCTAAACCTTTTCACAGCACTTTAAGCAGGTCTGTTCCCTCTCTCCTCCGATGCGATGCCAGAGCAGGGAGGGACAGATCTGCTTAAAGTGGCGGCGCCTTTTAGATCGGGCGCATGTCCCCCTTCTCCTCACCATACCTCTTTCCAGTGCCGCCTGCTCTTTCCCTGTTGCCAGTGCCACTGTGAAAAAAACAGAGGGCGGCAGCAGCAGGGAAAGAGCAGGCAGCACTGGACGGAGGTATGGAGGGGAGGAGGGGTGCGCGTGCCCAAGCAGCAAGTCACAGAGGGCACGATTGCAGCTCAGTACGACCCTGTGTGCAAACGTCTTGCATTCCCGCCATATAATCTAATTGGCTTTTTGGTTTGTTTTTAGTCTCTGATTGGAGTTCTGAAAAAGCACCGCCCCCTCTAAGGGGGGCGCCATCTCATTCTTTGCCTCAGGCAGCAGATTGCCTTGAGCCGCCCCTGACAAAGACTTATGTGGTTGGTGCTGATACTGACTGCATACATCTTTTTTTTTAACTTTATTAAGTTTTACATTTTTTACAAGTTATGACCTAATAGGGAAATTACAAATGTCATGCAGCAGCATAAAAAGCTTGCATACCCATGCAATAAATTAGAAGTGATAAAGTGAGTGATTTGGAGGTAGGATTATCTTGTATTACTGAGTCCTAGTTATCTGAATTGGAAGTACTACTATTACTGAACATTTGTATAATGCTACAAGACGTACACAGCGCTGCACAGACACATATAAAAGACGGTCCCTACTCATCAGAACTGACAATCTAATCAATACAGACAACACAGTAGCTGTAGACACAGGATACATCCAGGGGGAATGGTAAGGAAACACAAAGGAGACCAAATGAATTAAGATCCGAAAGCGGCAGCAAAGAGGTGAGTTTTCAGCCTGGATTTGAAAAGGGCCAGAGAAGGCGCCTGACGTACAGACTCGGGTAGTTTGTTCCAGGCATAAGGAGCAGCAAGGTGAATGGAGCAAAGTCTGGAGTTAGCAATAGAAGAGAAGGGCACAGATAGAAATGATTTGCTAGAAAACGGAGATCCCGAGGAGGGGTGTAGGGAGAGGAAGGTCCCCAATTGTACCTTCTCACTTATTCCTTATTCTTCACATGTGCTCCGTTCTTCACAGACCCTTCTGCTTTCGCACCCCATTCCATCCATTTATGCTTAGAAATCTCTTCATATTTAGGCCTATTTCTCTGGAATGATATGCCCCTTTATCTTTGTCAGGAGTCTTTCTTTACTAAATTTAAAATGGCTTTGAAGGCTTGGCAGTTGCAAAGTATCTTGTCCTGCTACCTCTCCCATCTCTCTTTTTTTGTCTACTTTGTTCCCTAACTCCCATTTTTATAAACTTTTCTCCAGTGCACATTTCTCTGGCATTTTGAATTCAAAGAGCAGTCTAGCGGCTTCTGCGAATAAATAAAATTCTTGGTTGCATGATCCAAGGATTGCAAAATGGGGCGGAGGAGTTTTAGTCTTATAATTAAACTGGTTAATAAACGCCAAAAGTTCTATTCCTTTTACGTGTAGGATGTCATGTGATTGGGATAGTGCTTTCGTACCATGCTCCTTATAATTGGTTTAGATTGCTTTTTAAATCTTATGCACCTATTGTTTAGATTTGAAAAACAGTTTTGTAGTGGGAGATTTTTAATTTGCTTTAGGAAATTTGGCATCTTCATTTTTGAATTAAATCTATGTTGGCTTTGCATTTGGCAAATAATGGTACTCACAATACAGGGCATTTATTTCATGCTTTGTTCACCTTAATTGAGGAGGGGTGCAGTTTGTTTGAGTCTTGGAAAGTTTCACCCCACATTTGGTTGGATCACTTCTTGATTTAATTCTATTTGAGGATAGAAGAGGTGAGCAAGAAGAGGTTAGGGTGTGAGGGCAAATAGTCACCAATGGCCTATCCAGGTTACAAGTACCTCTCAGGTTCCCTAAAGGCAGACCAAAGCATATCATCAACCTGAGCTTGTCAGATTCTGACAGATACACAGACACGAAAGATCCTCCAGTGCTTCAAAACTGCTTCATATGTACTGTTTTTCATGGTAGTTTTGTTCATTTTGTGTGTTATATTTATATAGCTATATTTAAGTCATTAGACTGATTTTCTTTCTATAGGTGTGACAAGATTAGGGCTGGGAAATTTCCTTAGAAGTGTTTCCCTATTCCAAGCGCTTAGGAAGTGAAGTTAAATTCCTCATGGAAAGGGAGAGTATAGAAATGTGTTAGTTCTAATTTGTCATTTCCCTATGCAAGTCACTAGACAGGGAAGAATCTCAAACCGTTTAAAGTTCTCTTTTTATATTCTAGCACCCTCATCAACCATGTCAATTTTTTTTTCCTGAGAGACACATAGAAAGGAGACCTGCGATATGGGAAACACAGTTAGAGACTAGGGCTGAGAGGTGATGACTGCTACAGACAAAGGCTGGTAGGTTGATAGATGCCTATGGCAGGCAGGTGACAAAGGAAAAAAATAAGGGGTCAATTTTCAGATGTTTTTAGGACCTACAAACCACATAAACCCCACTCTGCCTGAAATGCAGTGGCACTAATCAGTTAGTGCCACTGAATATCCCCACAGACCGAAATAAACATATGTGGTTAGTTTAGAATGGTCAATGGGCAAATCTGGGATGGTCCCAATGCTTATCTGGTTATTGGCAGTATTTAGCTACTTTTTATACAGATCTTCCTATCCAGTTAGTGGCAGAATATTGCTGCAAACTAAATAGTAAGATCGATCACTGGTAAAACCAGACATTCAGCGCTGGGCACTGGATAGGCTCCGGCACTGAATATCTGGTTTCATTTTTGGCTGCAGCAGTCAGGTGCATTAGCAGCACTAACTGCCATGGTCTGAATATGTACCCCTAAACATTAATTTTGGGATGTTTTATTTGCATCTTTAAATATTTAGTATGTTAGGTGTAATAACTGATACAAGTTTGTTGTGGTGCCCTGCTTGTTTGTCCTATTTTCTGCAGTATTTAAAAAATTTCTTTAAAAGGATTTTTACTGTAATTTTTGGAATAGCTTTAGTAGTGATGTTCCCTAGGGAAAATTGTCCCTGGTTCTTAGGCTGCAATGAATCAGTTCATGTGCTAGAGAAAAGGATTTTCTTTAGCTACATTTATTGCTTGTAATACATTTGAGAAGAGAAATGCCCCATATACAGAGCACAGTCCTATTATGATTTGCCATACATCTTGAAGCAAATTTATACACCGATACATACACTTCTTACAAGCTAAGCACAAAATTCCCTCATTATGCAGATGCAGGTAATGTCTCATAAATGCTAGATCTGCATTTAGCTTTATACACAAGAATAAACATTACAGTCATAGTCTTAGGTTTCTAAAATATCAAAGGGTCAAAAAATGTTCTTTGTCCATTTGTGATTTTTTTTTAACCTGAGCTTAACACCTACACATTGCCTCCTTAACACCTACCTCTTTTTTTGTATCTATCTCATCATATGTCTTTTAGCTACCTAACTCTAAGGGGTATGTTTACTAAGCAGTCTTAACGTGCACCCGGCGATAGTGTGCAGGATGCCATAAAAGGAGTGGGCGTTTCGGTCTTAATGTAGCAAAACGGAATTATCGCATGATAACGAGCGCTGCGCACATTATTGCGCGCTGCGCACATTATCGGGCAAAACGCCGCTAAGCACGTTAACGCGCAATAATCTTAAGAAGGCGCGCACACATACACACATAGAAGCAGAGGTTAATACACTGCCTGATGGTACAGGGGTCATGAGTTCAATCCCCCAGTGTGCCTAATGCATAAGACTGGCTGAGTCATCACCCTTTATGTTTAGGTAGTGATTTTTGAGGCATTTTACTTTTATTTTAATTAGTGCTGCCAGCAAACACACCCTCACGATGGTATAACCTAAGGTGCCGCATAAGGCACCCCATAACGCACTCCATAGGGCACATTATAGGGTGCCTTGGCAGACAGTGCACTTTATAATGTCCCCTATAGGACACCATATAAGGCACCTTATAAGGCGCTTGATAGGGCTCCTTATAAAGCGCCCTATAAGGCGCCTTATGGGGCGTCTTATGAGGCACCTTAAGGTTACAGTACTCTGAGGGTGTTTTTGCTGGCAGCACTAATGTACATTAAAAATAGACAATGCCTCAGACAGCCCTATCAAATAACCCCCCATGGGTTTGAACCCATGATCTCTGGCTTCACAGGCAGTGAAGTAACCAGTGGGCTATAGCTCTATAGCTGCTAACAATCCCCTGGCTGGCTGCAGAAGGACTGCACGTCACCACACAAACTGTCTGCTGTAGTTACCAGGATAGGGTTAACCCACCCGTACCCATGATGCACTGCACATGCAAATCAGCAGTCGACAGATGGGCACAAGATGGGGTATGCACCCCCACAGCACCTCAGCCTGGTAGGGGGAACCGACTGTGTGTGGTACTGGCACAGAGTAGCCACAGACCGTCACATTGTGTGGGTACTGTGCTCACCCTGAGGGTGAGGTGGGGCGCCCAGCACCAGGTCCACAGCAAATTTCATGGCTGAAATATGCCATGCTGCAGGTTCCCATCAGTGCTACTGTGTGTGATAGGTAGTTCCTGCAGACACACCTAGGTTATGTTTGTGTCCTTTTGTAGTTCTCAGTCATGTCTAGCCCTTCTGGGCTATGATGCACCCAGAATAGTGCATATCCTGTGTTGGTGCCATGGTTACATGATGTAGGTGAAGGGCGGGGTTGTTTGGACCCATAGGCAGATTATGGACCACCACACAACCCACCCTCTGGGACTCAGGGTGGGAAACAGGATCACCCACCAATAGATCCACATTCTACCTCCCTGCAATGGTAGCAGTAGAGGGGACCATCAATCCAAATCCTGCTGGGGAACAGACACCCTACAGGGCAGGCAATGCAGAGCTGTACACATCCATAAAGCAATAGCCAACAGCCATTAGGCCTGGAAATGCTCAGCTGCCCCCCACCACTATATGACATTCTCCAGCAGCAAGCCTCCAACTGCTGCACCCTGCAAGGTGTTCCAGCAAGACACATACTAGCTACAGACAGTCTGCTAGCTAGTCCATAGTGCATGGCCCTGGAGGAAATGCATGTACCCAGAACTGGGATGTCAGCATACACACCAAGCAGATAAGTCAGTGATTGGGCCCCAAAAGAGAACCCATAAATATCACAGGAGAGAAATACTATATAGCACTATGGGGGAACCTAGCCATGCCGTGGTCACTGCTCAGTCAGGGTGAGAGTGACCTCCCATCAGGACATGCTGTGGCCACGCTGTCCGTGCAGGTGGTGGCCAGGCACTACAATGTCCGAGCCATTGCCCTATGCCCTGTGCAGATGCGGCCAGGCCACCCTATCCAGGCTATTCCCACAGTACCTTGCTCCTCATTTTGCACAATGTCAGGCCAATACTGGCAACAGTGCTAACAGTGTTGGCTGTGGAGGGTGTTGGCAGCCACCACACACTGGATAGACAGACACAAACTCCACACACCTATGCCAGCATTGTGCAACTATAGAGGTGTTTGGCAGCCCTGGCCACCACACCAGTCCTGGGCACAGTGCAGGCATGGCTATGGTACGCGATATTGTTGGGGTCACTCTGTCAGACTCCGGACCTGAGGCACACTCCACAGACATCAGAAAGGTTGCTATGATGCAGCTCAATCAGCCAATTGTGTTTAACGTAGGAATTGCTATCTGCCAGTTATCATAGCAACCTTTTGATAGCTGTGTACAGTTTTCCCATGTTTAGGGTGGCATTGCTAAGGTATGCAAGTGCTAGTATGGGGAGATGCACGCAAGGTCCAACATCCTGCCTCTCCAGGAGGCTTGGGATAATGGAGCCTGTGGGTGCGGGTATGTCTGCCCCTGTTAGCCGCTGCTCTAGGGCAGAGGTTCCCAACTCCAGTCCTGGAGGGTCAAACACTGTTCGGGTTTTCATGCTGTCCCCAATGAATATGCATGAGATACATCTGCATACCATGGGGGCAGTGCATAGCAATGCAGCACAGCCACATTTATTAGAGGCAGCATGGAACCTGAATGGTGTTTGGCCCTCCAGGACTGCATTTGGGAGACTCTGCTCTAGGTAATGCACATGTTTATGGTGTCTGTGCTCTGTAGGGTAAAATGTAGGTGTTGTGGGCATGTCTACGTCATCTGCACTACAGGTTCTGTCTGTGTTAGCACGTTGTAGTAGTGGGTAAAATATGGGGACTGGGTTGTCAGGAACCACAGCTGGGCCTTAAACATGTGACCTTCTGCTCCTGAACACACTGGCTGTGTGCACTGCACCACCGTGTTGCCACAGATACAGTGCATTCCCTGGGGCTACCATGACTGTTCGTCAGACAGGGCCTGTCTGTTGCAGTGCATGGCACCCACCTACACAGGGCTAGACCACGGTCTGCTCTGGGCAGCTGCCACTGCCCCCTCCACCCTGCTGACATGCCCGTCTGCTGGTGGTGTTGGTGGAGCGTAGTCTCAGGCCATCCATTGTGCGGGTAGGTGGCTGCCTATGGTGAAGGTTCTGGGGTAGGGGTGCCTGCATAGATGTCAATGCTTCCCCCCAGCACCGCCTGCCAATGTTCTGTGCCCTTGGGGGTACCTGCTGGGTACTATCCCCTGTGTCACTGTGGGAAGCACTCTCGTGCCCATGCTGGGTCCTCATCAGTAGCTGTCTGGCTGCTCTACTGTTTCAGCATTCCTATGGGCCACCTAGGCATCACCCTAGTCAGTCTGCAGCCCTCTGTGTCCCCTTTCCCAGCATCTGTCCGGTTGCCCATTCCGACATGCCCGCCCTGCTGTTGTGGAACATGTGCACGCTTAGGAAACCTGTCCAATGGAGAGGGAAACCCTGATCAGCTCTATTTCACTGTGGGATCATTCACCTTGTATGGGGATGGAGCGTAGATCCTTCCAAAATTCATATCCTTTTTTTGGAGCTTTCTTGGGAATGTTTTTCGACGTTTCCCATTAATATCACTATTGCCCAGCTTGGTTATGTTTTTTTTATATTTTGTTGGGGTCATTTTCAATCTTTATTTGCACTTTTGTTCAGTGCACATGTATCACACTTATCACTTTTTGTAGGTTTCCCTGATTTTGCTGTGCATTGCTGACAGAAATGGTTTCGCTTCCCTTTAAATCAGCTCTAATGCCAGGGTTTCACTGGCGTTAGTTTTCAGCCTCGGATTTCACAGTGTTAGTGTGCAGAGAGCCTCTCCCCTCCCACTCTACGCCCATTGACCCCTTCTCTCCGCCCCTGGGGAGCCTTCCTCCACTCTCCGGGAGCCTTTCCCCGCCTTCAGTGCTCGTTTGTGCCGCTGCGCGCGTTATCGCGCGATAAGGTACCTGTGCGCCTGAAAAAGCACCATTATCACGCGATAAGGTACCTTATCGTGCGATAATGTCACAGAGCGCACATTAAGACGGTTTAGTAAAGATACCCCTAAGTCACAAGCAGCTAACAGCTTGAAGAGCTTGGTTGTTTCTTTCCTGTCAGCACATTTCTTATAAAGCAATTTTTCCCTTGTAAAAAGCAATTAATAATCTCTAAAATGGTGATCTTGGCCAAATTTTCACTTTCCATAAATTTTATGGTCCCTCAGTGGTTAAATGACATAATGAAAATCAAGGAATCAGGATTCAAATCCTGACTCCTTGGGCAAGTCACTTTATCGACAATGCTTTAGGAGAAACTTAGAGGTATGTTTACTAAGCAGTCTTAGGGGGATGTTTACTAAACTGCGGTAACGTTACATAACGCGCGTTAACCTAAATTAACGATCTAAAATTCCGCGGCGCGGTAAAACACCGCAGAAGGTGGAGAGAGGGTGGAGAGAAGGGGTCAGTGGGTGGAGAGTGGGCGGGGAGAGGCTCCCTTCACACTAACGCGCTGATCTAAAGAGCTGAATCCTAACGCGATTGAAAACCTGCCGTTAGATGCACATTTGCAGGGGAGAGAAACCATTTCAGTGTCAGCAATATACAGCATAGGCAGGGAAACCTACAAAAAGTGATAAGTGTGATACATGTGCCCAGAACAAAAGGGCACAGAAACATTGAAAATGACCCCAACAAACTGGAAAAAAAAACATAACCAAGCTGGCCAATAGTGATATTAATGGGAAACATCAACCCTCCCCCCCCCCCGAGAAAGCTCCACAAAAAAGATATTACTCGTGGAAAGGTCTATGCTCCGTCCCCATACAAGGTGAATGAGCCCACAGTGAAATAGCGCTGTTCAGGGTTCCTATGGCATGCACATGTCCCACAACATCAGGGTGGGCATGTCGGAACGGCAACTGGACAGATGCCGGAAAAGGGGATACAGAGGGCCGCAGGCGGCACATGCTGTGGTGCAGCTGGGCCACAGTGCGGACTAGGGTGATGCCTAGGTGGCCCATACGAATGCTGAAACAGCAGAGCAGCCAGAAAGCAACTGCTGAAGGCCCAACATGGGCACGAGTGTGTTTCCCACAGTGTCACAGGGGATAGTACCCAACAGCTATCCCCAAGGGCACGGAACATTGGCAGGCGGGGCTGGGGGGGAGCGTGGACGTCTATGCAGGCACCCCTACCCCAGAACCCGCACCATAGGCAGCCGCCTACCTGCACACTGGATGTCCTGAGACTGCGCACCACCAGCAGAAGGGCATGTCAGCATGGTGGCAGAGGGATACTGGTGGTGGAGGGGGCAGTGGCAGCTGCCCAGAGCAGACCGTGGCCTAACCCTATGTAGGTGGGTGCCGTGTACTGCAACAGACAGGCCCTGTCTGACGAACAGTCATGGTAGCACCAGGGAATGTACTGACTTTGTGACAACAAGGTAGTGCAGTGCACAAAACCAGTGTATTCAGAAGCAGAAGGTCACAGGTTCAAGTTCCAGCTGTGGTTCCTGCCAACCCAGTCCCCATATTTTACCCACTACTACAACGTGCTAATACAGAGAGCACCTTTATTGCAGATGACGTAAACATGCCCAAGACACCTACATTTTACCCTACAGAGCACAGACACCATAAACATGTGCATTACCTAGAGTCTCCCAAATGCAGTCCTGGAGGGCCAAACACCATTCCGGTTCCATGCTGCCTCTAATAAAGATGCCTATGCTGCATTTCTAAGCGCCACCCCCATGGTATGCAGATGTATCTCATGCATATTCATGAGGGACAGCATGAAAACCCGAACAGTGTTTGGCACCGCAGGACTGGAGTTGGGAACCTCTGCAGTAAAGCAGCAGCCAACAGGGGCAGACACACCCGCACCAACAGGCTCCATTATCCAATGCCTCCTAGAGAGGCAGGATGTTGGGCCCTGCGTGCATCTCCCAATACTAGCACTTGCATACCTTAGCAATGCCACCCTAAACCTGGGAATACGGTACACAGCTATGAAAAGGTTGCTATGATCACTGGCAGATAGCAATTCCTAAGTTAAGCTCAATTTGCTGATTGAGCTGCATCATAGCAACCTTTCTGATGTTTGTGGAGTGTGCCTCAGGTCTTGAGTCTGACAGAGTGACCCCAACAGTATTGCATACCATAGCCATGCCTGCACTGTGCCCAGGACTGGTGTGGTGGCCAGGGCTGCCAAACACCTCTATAGTTGCACAATGCTGGCATAGCTGTGGGGAGTGTGTGTCTGTCTATCCAGTGTGTGGTGGCTGCAAACATTCTCCACAGCCCACACTGCTAGCACTGTTGCCAGTATTGGCCTGCCAATGTGCATAATGAGGAGCATGGTACCGTGAGAATAGCCTGGATAGGGTGGCCTTGCCTGGATGCATCTGCACAGGGCATAGGGCAATGTCTCGGACATTGTAGTGCCCGGCCACCACCTGCACGGACAGGGTGGCCACAGCATGTCCTGCTGGGAGGTCACTCTCACCCTGACTGATCAGTGACCATGGCATGGCTAGATTCCTCCATAGTGCTATATAGTATTTTTCTCATGTGATTTTTATGGGTTTTCTTTTGGGGCCCAATCGCTGACTTATCTGCTTGGTGTGTATGCTGACATCCCCGTTCTGGGTACATGCATCTCCTCCAGGACCATGCACTATGGACTAGTTGGCAGACTATCTGCAGCTAGTATGTGTCTTTCTGGAACACCTTGCAGCGGCTGGAGGCTTGCTGCTGGAGAATGTCAGGTAATGGTGGGGGGCAGCTGAGCATTTCCAGGCCTACTGTCTGTCTGCTATTGTGTTATGGATGTGTACCTCTCTATCTGTTCCCTAGCAGGACTTGGGTTGATGGTCCCCTCTACTGCTACCATTGCAGGGAGGTAGAATATGGATCTATTGGTGGGTGATCCTGTTTCCCACCCTGAGCCCCAGAGGGTGGGGTGTGTGGTGGTACCTAATCTACCTATGGGTCAAAACACCCTCCCCCTTCACCTACAGCAGGTAACCATGGCACCAACAGACGATATGCATTATTCTGGGTGCATCATCGCCCATAAGGGCTAGACATGACTGAGAAATACAGAAGGACACAGATGTATCCTAGGTGTGTCTAAGGGAACTACCTATCACACACTGATGGGGACCTGCAGCATAGCATATTTCAGCCATGAAAGGTGCTGTGGACCTGGTGCTGGGCGCCCCACCTCAACCTCAGGGTGAGCACTGTACCCGCACAATGTGACTGTCTGTGGCTACTCTGTGCCAGTACCACACACGGTCTGTTCCCCCTACCAGGCCAAGGTGCTGTGGGGTGCATACCCCATCTTGTGCCCATCTGTCGACTGCTGATTTGCATGTGCAGTGCATCATGGGTACGGGTGGGTTAACCCTATCCTGGTAACCACGGCAGACAGTTTGTGTGGTGACGTGCAGTCCTTCTGCAGCCAGCCAGGGCTTTGTTCCCAGCCTTATAAGGTGTCCTATAGGGGACATTATAGGGTGCCTTGGCGGACAGTACACTTTATAATGTGCCCTATGGAGTGCCTTATGTGGCACCTTAGGTTATGCCACCGTGAGGGTGTGTTTGCTGGCAGCACTAATTAAAATACAAGTCAAATGCCTCAACAATCACTACTTAAATGTAAAGGGTGATGCCTCAGCCAGCCTTATACATTAGGCCCACTGGGGAATCGAACCCATGACCCCTGTACCATCAGTCAGTGTAGCAACCATTGTGCTACAGCTCTGTTGCTGTGCTTGTATGCCTGCGCGCCTTCTTAAGATTAATACGTGGTAACGTGCCATGTAGCGCTCGTTAATTTATGGCGCCTTGTAACGCACGTTATCGGTAACGATGTACCGCCCATGTCCTTATTTGGGATTTCTGCTTCTACCGTGGATCCCTAACGCGAATCACACTAACGCAGTTTAGTAAACATACCCCTTAATGTGCAGCCGGCGTTAGTGTGCAGGATGCCATATAAAGAGTGGGAGTGTCAGTCTTAATGTAGCATTTCTGGTTACCGTGCGATAAAGGGAGCCGTGGCACGTCAATGCATGTTAGCCTGAAGTAGGCGTGCTGACCAACACACACAGCAAGAGGGGGGTAGCACAATGGTTAAGACATTGACAGCTGAACCCGGGGTCATGAGTTCAATCCCCCAGTGGGGTTAATGAGTAAGGCTGTCTGAGGCATTACCCTTTACTATAAAGCAGTGCTGCTAGAGGCATTTTCCTTTTTACTTTAAAGCAGTGCTGCTGGAGGCATTTTCCTTTTTACTTTAAAGCAGTGCTGCCAGCAAAAACACCCTCACAGTGCTGTAATCTTCATGTGCAGTGCATCATGGGTACGAGTGGATTAACCCTATCCTGGTAACCACAGCAGACAGTTCGTGTGGTGACCTGCAGTCCTTCTGTAGCCAGCCAGGGGTTTGTTCAGAGCTGTAGCCCACTGGTTACTTCACTACTTATAGAGCCAAAGGTTGTGGGTTTGATCCCACAGTGGGGTTATTTATTGGAGCTATCTGGGGCTAGTGCATTGAGGCTGTGATGCAAGGTCACTATGCTAGGCTTTTTTTTCTGACCTTATCTTCCATATGCCTTGCAAGTTAATTTTCTGACAATTATGTGACTGTGAAGTATATATAGAATATAAGCTTAAATCTTATCCTGCTTACATAAATAATTCAGAGGCTCGCCAGGAGTCGACACCAACATGACGGCACTTAACAACAGCAATTTGTTTTTCAACTTCCTGGGAACTTCCTGGCCTCACCTCTGGTATGCCATACCAACTTGGGAAGTGACCCTATGCCCATATATATGGTTGAATAATATTTTGGGAGAGTGAAGGAATGGATACGCTCTCACAAGCTAAAATTAAATAGCAATATTCAAAAATCCATTAGGCCAGATGTGGAGACAGATCCCAGCTGTAAATGGTATATTACCTTGGTCTACCTCAGTTTGGACTTTAGGTGATCATTGACTCCCATTTATCAGTGAAGCAGCAATTAGGTAAATTGGCCAAAACATTTTTGATATCTAAGACTAGTAAGACAGATTTTCAACGTCTCTCATCTCAGACAAGCAGTCCAGACTGTTGTTGTGATACTCATGGATTTTTGTAGCATTACTTATTTAGGAGTTAGCAGAGAGGGCCCTGTATCATTTGCAGATATTACCTATTTTGGCAGCCAAGATATTTTGAGAGCTCAAAGAGGGGAGAGTGCTACCCCATACTTGATTAGGCTACACTGGCTGCCTGTAACAGTCAGAATGGAATTTGAATTATTATGCATAATTTTTAGGAGCTTACAGGGATGTGGTCCAGAATATTTAACTTTGCTAATAAGAACAAAAGATATGTCATACTGGGTCTGACCAAGGTTCATCAACCCAAGTATCCTGTTTCCAACAGTGGCCAATCTAGGTCACATGTACCTAGCAGTTTCCCCAAAAGACACAGGTTCCACAATGCTTGTATTGGGGCAAACAGTGATATCCTGGGTACCTTTTAATAATGGTTTATGGACCTTTCCTCCAGGAACTTGTCCAAACCTTTTTTAAACCCAGCTACACTAACAGCTTTTACTACATCCTCTGGTAACAAATTCCAGAGTTTGATTACACGCTGAATGAAAAAAATATTTTCTCTTATTAGCCTTAAATAGGTTACCCTGTAACTTCATTGCATGCCCCCTAGTCTTTCTATATTTTGATGGTGTAAACAATCAATCTATGTTTACCCGTTCCACTCCATTCATTAATTTATAGACCTCTATCATATCTCTCCTCAGCCGTCCCTTTCCAGGTTGAAGAGCCCTAACCTTTTTTGCCTCTCATCATAGGGGTATCCTTCCATCCCCTTTACCATTTTGGTGGCTCTTCTCTGTACCTTTTCTAATAATGCAATATATCTTTTTTAAGATACAGCGATCAGAATTGCACACAATATTCAAGGTGTGGTCGCACCATGGAACGATACAGAGGCATTCTATTTGCTCTCTTGGCCACCGCTGCACACTGGGCAGAGGGTTTTAACATGTTATCCACAATGATGCCTAAATATTTTTCCTGGGTGGTGGTTCCTAATGTGGAACCTTGCATCGTGTAACCATAGTTTGGGTTTTCTTTTCCTAGGTGCATAACTTTGCTACTGAGACTTCATGTGCCAGTTGAGCTTTACTATCTCTTTTCTAGTGAATATTCCAGCCACCACAGTCTAGACTGTTGAGCACACAGGATAGAATCATTTGGAATTGATTACCAAATACAATTTTGATTGAAAAAGTCTTATCTGAGATTTCATAATTGTGAAAGCTCGGATATTCCTAACAGGGGCTATATATTTCAATCAAAGGTAAGAGTTTGTGGCTTTTTAAATTACTAGCTCTCTGTCTGGGAGCTCTTAAAAGGGTTTTAGTACATTTTTAAAACCAAGTTATATTCTTTTTGGTGCCTTAGTTTAAAAGGGGAAATATTTTCTTTAGTGAGGTAGGTTTAAAACTCTGCTTTAGTATATTTCTCAGCTCTTTGAAGCTACTGACACCTCATCAGGTGTTGTTTCCCTCCTTACCTCCCCCCCCCCCAACTTCCACCCACCCCTAGTGAGCAGCCTTGCTTTATAGGGCACCTCCCCAATTAACTACACACAGGAACTTGGAACAGCACATTTTGATCACACTTAAAGAGATTTAACTGCTTTTTCTCTGAAAGGACAGCTGGGAAATCAGCTGATACTTTGGTAGGTCTCTCTCTTTTGCTTTAACAGATACCTAAACTCCACTGACTGAACAATGGCTGGGAAAAATTGTATTGCCAAAGTTGTTGCCCCTGTTACAGCTTCTGCCTCTGTCCAGACAGAGGTCCCAATGCCAGTTGAAGGACCAGTTCCATGTGTTGTCTCTATTGATTAGATTGTAAGCTCTGCAATCAGAATCACAACTAGACCTGTACCTGCAGGCCTGAACCTGATTCCCATTGGCCCGCACATACAGGCCCCTCCCTGGCTAACTCAGTCAAGTTTCCTGAATGGAGCTGTGGGGCCATGGCGTCCAGTTGCCACGGCACCGTGGCTCCATTCAGGAGCCACAATCCCCGGCTGCCAATGACTTTCTCCTTTCCCCACAGCCCGACCCCCCCCCCCCCATTCTGGCCTCCCATGGCCAAGGTCGGGCTGCAAGGAATCCCCTGTACCCACCTCACCTTTTTCCAGTGGCCATGGCTCCCATTCTTTGATGTCTAGGAGGATTTATTCTACCTCCTGAGTGGAATAAGTCCCCCGTCCATTCTGCCGGCCCTGGACATACAGGTCCGATGTCAGAATTGGCCCTGTATGTCTGGGGCCGCGGACCACCCACTGCCCATCCTAATTCCACCTCCATACCTCCCCGCCCCCATCTAGCCTCTCTCTACAAACACCTTGTTCGTATGGGGAGGTTAACCGGGGACGCAGAGGGGGCTGAGTAGTGGGGATCGACATCCCAATGGCTATTTGCAGCTCAGAATGACCCCGTTAGTGTTTACTTAACCACCTATAGTAGCAGTAACAGCAAGGCGGTTTACAATATTAAAACTTCAAAGGAGTAAAGAGAAAGCATAAAGATGTAGAAATGTTAAAGAAATAAAAGGAAGCAGGAGTAACCACAATACCAAACTCTTAACATACTTCAGAGGTCTTGACACCTGTCTTAAACGTTTTGAAAGAATGTAAATAGACAAGAAGTGTATTCCACAGAGTTGTAAGCAGAAATGCAAACGCTGCACTGTGGGTTCTAAAACAGCATTGATGACCCATAGCAGTAATCTTGTGGTACTATTGCTAGGGGTCAGTACCCCAAGTTTACTATTAGGGGTTTCTGGCACCATTTTGGAACCTGCAGTTATAAAAGCAGGAGTGACTGGGATCCCTTCTATTTTCATTAGACACCCAGGACTCTCAGTAATGCCAGGGATGGGGATCAGGCAGGTGAGGGAATTGTGTGCTTTGGGGTCTCTAGGGGGATTGAATGCTTTAAGAGGCTTAAGGGAGTTGGCTGTCAGGGATGTCAGGAAGACGATGTGATGTATTCTGTGGAGATCAGGGAGGACTGAGGCTTGGGGTGATTGAGGTGGGGCAGCTGGTGCTGGAGGATCAGTCGTCTCCGATATTAGCATCGGTTTAAAAAAGCTGCTCTCATGCATATATAGAGGGCTATTTGCACAGTTTTGTTACCCACATGCGGCTTTTTCAAATCACTGCTCCCACTGCACATGATGAGAAATACATGTTCAGTCCTGCGTCTGATTTTCAAGAGTCTCTTCTGGCAGAAACATGCTATGGGAATTCTCCATGTTCCAAATGGGATGTGTTAATTCTCCTTTCCACGTACTATCTAAAATCTACCCATTAATATACAATTTGTATTTTATCTTATTTTTATTTAAAATACTTTACTAGTTAAACTTTTAGTTAGATGTGTTGTGCTATAGCTTAGACTTGTATTATGTTTTGCTTTTTTCTTTCATTGTATGTCTTTTATCCTTTGTGATCTACCTTGAGTTTTTTAGGAAGAATATAAATATTATACTAAATTAAACAACTGAAATATTGTAGAAAAGAAAAGAACACGAGCATCACATTTCTAGCAAATCACAAAATGGAAATGATCCAAACTAAAGCTAGGTGGTCATCAATGAACATACAAAAAAAAATAATGGAAAGAAGGGCAGGAGTGCGGAGACTAAATTAATTGCTACACCTCACATCCTTAATGTGAACTAGGAACGCTGGCCCTATAGATGCTAAATCACTTGGTCTAGCCCAGTTATGTAGAAAGTTCTGCAAATTAACAGATTCTTGAAAGGAATATTTTTTACCTTGGAATGCAAGAAAGCAGAAACATGGAAACCTTAGGTAGAAGGTAGTTCTGTCTTTTGACCAAAAATAACCTGTATCTCAGGTGGGATGCTCTAGAAACATCAGGAAAGGAAAAATTAGGGATGTGCACAGAAAAACCCTTTGGTTCATTTTCAAGTGATTTTTCTGTTTTTTTTTTTGTTACACAATTTTTGGACATTTTTGTCAATTCATTTCACATGTGTTCAGTGAAAAATAGTCCCAATTAGGCATTGCATCTACTACTTTGTAGTTTCATTGCATGCCCCCTAGTCTTTGTACTTTTTGAAGGAGTAAACAACCAATTCACATTTACTTGTTCCACTCCACTCATTATTTTATAGACCTTTATCTTATCTCCCTTCAGACATTTCTTCTCCACGCTGAAGTGCTTTAACCTTTTAAGCCTTTCCTCATAAGGATATTCTTCTATCCACTTTATCATTTTGGTTATCCTTCTTTGTACCTGCTCCAATTCCACCACAGCTTTTTTTTTTAGATGTGCTGACAAGAACAGCATGAAATCTCAAGATATGGCCACACTATGGACCCGTCATGCATAATACACACACCCCAACCCCCGTTTGGACACCATCATCACTGACTACCTGCAGACCCAACAGACAGATATACTATGCATCACAGAAACATGGCTCAATGATACCGAACAGTTCATCCTTAAACAAATCATCCCACCTACATACTCTGCCTTCAACTGCCCCAGAACACACAAGAGAGGAGGAGGATTGCTAATACTAGCAGGAAGCTAATACAAATTCAAAACCCTCTCATCAAGAAGCACAGCAGAGTCTAATATAATTGCCATCTCCAACAACTATGTTAATCTGTACCTCACACATAGACACCCTAATGCCAAGGCAGACTAACTCTCCACAATATCACAGTACTTCAGACAGTCTGCGCACACAACTCAACACATAAACCACTCATTGCCTTGGGAGACTTCAATCTCAGTGTGGCTCCTAACTAAGGAGCCAGGTCATTTCTCAAAGCAATGAAATCTCTATAATACAGCCAATTAGCAAACACCCCCACATACCGACCAGGTATGACCACCGACCTCATCTTGATCTCTAAATTGCTACTGGATCACAACCACATAACACCTCCAGCAATCACCCCAACACCTTGATCAGACCACACGCCTAATAATATTCTGAATGTGATCGTCAAACCTATCAACCATCAGCATCAGCAATGCAAAGACAGAAGGTTCAAGAGCTTTAACAAAGAAAAATTCCTGCAAGAAATAATTCCGAAACTGCATCAAGACACAGATGATCTGGACAACAGTACTGAAAACTGGAACCAGACCATATCCACAGCAGCATCAGTGCCAAGCATAAACATACAAAAATACACAAAATATATTCCTATGACATCATAGAAGCAAAAAGAATCCTAAGGAAACTTGAGAGGAAATGGAAACCAAATAAGGCCCCTGACACCCTACAACAATACAGAACTAAACAAGAGACTGAATGGAAAAGTGTCTTTTTGCAGATGACACAAATGTTTTCAACATATAAGATTTTACTGGTGCAGAAACTTGCAGGAACATTCTGGAGCACGTCAGCTAATGTGCAGTCAACTCTGCTCTCTCATGAGTCTGTTTTGTGACAGATAACTGTGCTATTATTTAAGTAATGTCTCCCTCCTTATACAGGGACTTTGAGGTCTAATCAAAGTTCTGAGAAGCACTTGAATGCTAAGACCCTTTCTTGGGTGCCGGCTATGAACATGGTACAAACCCTTTTTCATAGCCAGCAATAGTAAGGTGAACATAAATATTTCTGCAAGACATTTTAAAACATATATTGCAATTACATGAAAACAAATCTTACCCTACCCTTCACTAATACACAGTGGTGAGCTGGCTGGCCTTTTGCTAGATATCAAGGGATTCCAACATGTTTATATAATCTTTGCCCAATAGTCTATATTGTAGCAGCTGATAAGCATGCATTAAATAAAACCAGGAGTCTGTTCAAAGATTTATTTATTTATTTAAAACTTTCTTATATACCGCCTCTTCCATAGATCAAAGGCGGTTTACATATAACAAGTGTAACAAGAACAGGTTTTACATAGAACAGATTTTTAAATTATTTACAAATCAACTTTTAAATAAAAAGCGGTTTACATATAACAAGTGTAACATGAACAGGTTTTGCATAGAACAGATTTTTAAATTATTTACAAGATCCAAGCCAATTTATTGTGCACAGGCCCGTCAGTCAAAGCTTCAAAAGGAACTGAGCAAAGTTTTTACAGAGACATACTCATTTATACCCTTTTCTTCTGTTTGATACATGAGAACTTTCTATTGGTTCCAGCTTGATACATGCAAACTTCCTATTGGCTCCAACGCCCCCTGCACCTGTCCAATTAGAAATCCCTACGGGGCCTAGCAACCAGCCCCCTCTTTTAGGACTGTTCTAACAATGGTGCAGTTTCTAGGTTTGATACTTCTCTACTGCAAGGTTATCCCTAGCTCCAGGAATGCATGTATTGAAACATTTCTTTCTTTTGCACACAAGAGAATAATGAAAGACTTATGAATTCATGTAAAACTTCTTATTAAGCAGTTTAAAACAGTTTTCTCATTTTTCACAGATTTTTGGTTCTTTTCTAGCTATAATGGGTGTTGGGATCCAGGCCTAACTTATAGGCCTTTCATATTTGCAGACTACCCTAGGCTATAGCCTGCCACATTCCCCCCTTTGATTATTCTCACCCGCAAGTGAGAAAGGGTGAGAATTAAATCACTCAGTCAATTAACACATTATACAGGTGTAATAGCATCATCGTGGGGTATAGGGTAATATTGCCACATGGCTAATATCTTTGTAACTGCCTTCCTTTCTACATTGCTATCAATGGCTGCTGACTTTATTCAACTGTGATGAATCCAGGGTTCGAGTTCTGCAACTTTAACTGCTGTTGGGGTTAACAAGATGACAACATAAGGTCCCTTCCAATGCGGTGTCAACGGTGTCTTTCTCCACTCTTTGATCCACACCGAGACTCCAGGCTTGAGAGGATGCAGGGGTTCTGTTAGATGGATGAGCAGCTGGTCTTGTACCCACGTATGAAGACTCTGCAAAACAGAACTTAAAACCAATAGTTCTTGTCTAGTAATTTGAGATCTAATCTGTTCCATATCTCCCTTTATTTCCTATACAATAGGCAGGGGTCGCCCATACAGAATCTCAAAAGGGGAAACTCCTAAAGACTTAGCAGGGGCTAAGTATATCCTAAGAAGGGCTATAGGAAGAACCTGGGGCCACTTCAGGTGAACCTTTTGGCAAAGTTTGGACAACTGAGATTTCAGGGTTCTATTCATACATTCAACTTTTCCTAAATTCTGAAATCTGTAGGCAGTATGCATCTGATAATGTCAATATCTCGGGGCCATACTTAATGGACTTGCTTCCTGAGGTTATCCACCCTCATTCTTTGTACAGGGCCCCATGTGCATGCAAGGTTGTAAGGGCATACTTGGAATCTGGGTACACATTTAGACAGAGCCCCTTTTCCTATTGTCAGTGCTCTAGTAAGAGCTATCAGTTCAGCTTTCTGTGCTGAAGTTCCTGGGGCCAGGGCTGAGGACTCAACTACAAGATCAAGGGTCACCACTGCATATCTGGCACAACAATGTCCATTAATGATGACAAGACTGCTTCCATCTACAAAGAAAGTCCATCCAAGGTTCTCCAAAGGAACATCAGTCAAATCAGGGTGACTTGAGAATATAGTATCCATAGTTTCTAAACAGTCATGATCAGGGGGGTCAAGACCAACTGGTAACAACGTAGCAGGATTCAGAGCTTGACTGACCTTCAATTGTATCTGGGGGTTTTCACACAGCATACTCTGATACTTCAACATTCGTGAATTAGCTAGAAGTTTCCTTTGTGTTTCATAATGGTTAGAACAGAGTGTGGTACAGTAACTTGAAGATTCTGTCTCAAAGTGAGCTTGTCTGCATTGCTCACTAGGAGGGCTGTAGCAGCAACAGCTCTCAAACAAGGGGGCCAGCCTTTTGCAATTACATACAATTGTTTTGACAAATAGGATACTGGTCGTTGCCAAGATCCAATGAGATTGAGTCAACACTCCTAGAACATTTCCTTGTGACTCATGAACATAGAGACTGAAAGGTTTTCTGGACATCTGGTAGACCCAGAGCTGGTGATAACATCAGAGCGGTTTTCAAAGATCAAAAGGCTGCATCCTGTTCAAGTCCCCATTCCAATGGAGACTTTTCCATTTCTTTGGTAGCTTGATACAATGGTTTTGCTAGCAGCGCAAAATTGGGGATCCATATACAACAGTACTCTGCGGCACCCAAGAAGGCTCTCACTTGCCTCCTGGTGGTTGGAGTAGGAATACTGCATACAGCTTCTTTGCGTTCTGGTCCCAGGCGTCTAATTCTGCTGGACAACTGGAATCCTAGGTATTTAACTTGTTTGACATAATTGTGCTTTGGCTCTTGAGACTTTGTATCCAGCCTCATTAAAAAGGTGCAAGAGTTCACTGGTGGCTTATAGACATTCACTTTCTGAGTTGGTGGCTATGAGCAAGTTGTCCACATACTGGAGAAGAACCCTTTCTGCTGGGTTCACATAATAGCTTGAAAAATCTTGATTTAAAATAGCACTGAAGAGAGTAGGTGAATTCTTGAATCCTTGAAGTAATCTAGTCCAGGTGAGTTGGCCCCGCCTTCCTGTTGTGGGGTCTTGCCATTCAAAAGCAAACAAAAGTTGACTGGTGGGGGCTAGGCGTACACAGAAAAAGGCATCTTTCAGGTCCAGGACGGTAAAATGAGTAGCCTCAGCGGGTATCAGTCCCAAGAGAATATAAGGATTTGGTACCACTGGGTGTATAGTTTCAGCTGCATCATTCACTCGCCTCAGATCTTGTACTGGGCGGTAATCCCCTGTCCCAGGTTTCTTAACTGGGAGAAGGGTGTGTTCCAAGGTGACTGGCACTCCTTGAGAAGTCCATACTTCAATAGTTTCATTAGCTGGTCGGGGAAAAGGATACTGCTTCACATGCACTGGTTCTGCTCCTGGCTTGAGGGTGTCAATAGAACCAGTACAAAAAACGTGGATACTCCAGGGGATAAAACAGTCTTTATTCCACTTCTGGGCCGAGATCTGCTTGCAAAGCTCCAGGCACAAATATCCTTTGCTGAAGGGGGAGAAATGCAAATGACTGTGAACCCAAAGCCTGCTGGATTGATGGTGCTGACTGTTCCCCGAGAAGAAGAGTAGCGGTTCTATAGTGCATCTCCAATCAAGCCAGCTAGTTCCTGTATACCCACCAACCTTATAGCCCCACCTGGAGTATGGGCAGAAGATAATCCACCTGGCCTAGCGAAGAACATAGACCCTGTCATTGTCACCCTCAACAGTCCAACGCTCAGGCACAAACCCACGTCACCAGGAACAGAACCAGTACAAAAAACGTGGATACTCCAGGGGATAAAACAGTCTTTATTAAAAAACAAATTGCCACTAGCCCGACACAGGCCGTGTTTCGCTGCCTTCCTCAGGGGCACTAAAGTGCACTTAAAGGCTACAAATACATAAATAGACATGTTAATAATATCAATAAAACAATAAGACACCATTAGTCTTAGAGTAGTATATAAATAACATGCATATTAATAAATATAAACAAACAAGCTCCAAAATTATAATTAGTTGTATTTCCTTATATAAAATATCCTTCTTCTCTGCAATGGGCGCACTGATTCGCACCCAGTGGGGGCCGATCATTTTCACGACCCCTTTCACTTCCTCTGCTCCTTCGATTAGGAAAACCTCCTCCACATCATTCAATTAAAGTATCAGCAAGAAGATCTGTTTTCTTCTTTATCTTACATTCACTTTCTCTGTCACATTTATTTCCACAATTCACAAACTTTCTGAACAACTTCCATTAACTGTGCTGTATTCATGCCCGCAAATCCATCCAGTTTCTGCAATTTCTGTTTTATATCGCTCTGGGACTGACTGACAAAAACGCAAATTCTCCTGGGCTGCTGGATCGCATGGGGTATATAGTGAGGGCTGCCTGCGCTATTTGGATCCCACTTGGGGCCATCAAGGCTGATGGGTCTGCATAATACTGTTCATTAGTTCAATCAAATCCTAAGGTTCCTCAGTGTAGGAGGCATAATGCAGCTTTCAGTTTAGTAAATCAGTGGCAGAAACAAAGCTGGTCAGCTGGCTAGTGCAAAGCTGGCCCTGGACCTAGTGCAATGGGATAACGTGACCCTCCCTTTTACTGGTAGTTGTACTTCTGAAGGCATACGGCAATCGGGACTGTCTGGGTTCCACTTCATGTTCTCGGGCGCTGGCTGTGAGTGACCCTGAACTGGCAAATGAATCCCTGCTTGTAGTGTCATCGGTGGACTGTGGCCTACTCTGAGTACTTTAAACTGTGCCGGGGCTTTCGGTCAAGCTGCCCAGGCTCTGCCCGGGGTGGTGGCAGAGCTGAGGGAACTGGCCTATAAAGATAATAAACGGGCAGGTTTTTTTTTTCCTCCAGACTTCCGAGCCCCCCTCCCTTGTGTTTGCTACTAATCTCCTACACTGTTTCTCATAGCAACGCAGGGAACTGATCAGGGAACATTCTCTGTATAATCTGATGAACACAGGAAACTACGGGGCCATGAAGTAGCTAACACTGGCCACCCCCCTTTCACAGAGCATTTCTAATAGGGACGGAGACATTTTAAGTCTGTAGTCTTCAGCAAAGTCCTTGCTAAAATTCCTAGTCATACATTTCAACAAAATCTGCGTGGACTCTGACCCTTCCCCCCCCCCCCCCACACACACACACCAGTCAGGCTGCATTTACCTGTGGACTAAGCATAATGGATGTGTGCTCATTCTAAATATGTACAATTTAGATAAAGTCCTTAAAATATAAAACTTTTATTTTGCAACATGTTATAACAACAATCCCAACAGAAAGAACTATAGCTCCTAACATGACGGCCACATATCTGTTACGTATGACTGGAATAAAATTACTTGGCATGAAAACTAACTGCCAGCCATAATCAGCATTTCTCTGCAAAAGAAATTACTTTAAATCTTACAGTTTTAGGAAGCAGATATTCAAAAGATATTCCGAATACTTTTTTCATAAAGTGGGTGGATATCTAGAATACATATACACCTTTTTTTCTTCCTATTTTATTTTTATTAACAATAAAATGTCTTCTATGAGGTGCTTGCCGCAGTATATCAGGAACTAGAATTCAAGCACGATGAACTCCTTATTCACTCAGGATTTAAATCACTTTCAAGTTGCGATCTGGTACTACTGGCTCGGGATGCTTCATAGTCCTGTCAGGGTTCTTAACCTCTACTTTGTAGGACAAAGGGAAAACAAAAGCAGTTTCCTGAATTTTTCTATCATTTCCTATTTAAACCATTACAGTGCTTACTGAAGATCTGAACATAAATAACACAAAACAAGGCTAAACCCACAAATGCATTATACCTATAGCCCTACAGAAATTCTTCTCACTTGGTCCATTACAAGAACAGCTAAGGAACTCGAACAGGGTTAATAAGAACTTAACCCTTTCCAGGCTAAGCCCAAAACTGTTGGGATCCACAATCCTGACTAAACATTCTTATTAAATGATATATAATACATGACCATAGCAGAAGGAAACATCACTATTAAAACATATTGAATAAAACAGGTACAATTTTACTGAAATAAGCACAAATTAACCCAGCTGCAAAGTGTTGAGATTAAGCCTTCACAGGGTTTATAAGACACTGCACATTCCTTTCTCCAGACACGCCCCTTCTCTAGCCAGCCAGTTTCATGCTGTGCGAAAGGAAAAAAACTGGAATGCATGAGACAGCTTCTTTACTGAAAAAGTGACAACTGAGTTTGTTTCCTTCTGTCTTCTTTTCTGCTTAATACTATTTCTTAATCGGTAAACTGTTCCACAAATTACCCAACAGAATAATCTCACATTTATACATGCACTTGATACATGCAAACTTCCTATTTGCTCCAACGTCCCCTGCACCTGTCCAATTAGAAATCCCTCCGGGGCCTAGCAACCAGCCCCCTCCTTTAGGACTGTTCTAACAATGGTGCAGTTTCTAGGTTTGATACTTCTCTACTGCAAGGTTATCCCTAGCTCCAGGAATGCATGTATTGAAACATTTCTTTCTTTTGCACACAAGAGAATAATGAAAGACTTATGAATTCATGTAAAACTTCTTATTAAGCAGTTTAAAACAGTTTTCTCATTTTTCACAGATTTTTGGTTCTTTTCTAGCTATAATGGGTGTTGGGATCCAGGCCTAACTTACAGGCCTTTCATATTTGCAGACTACTCTAGGCCATAGCCTGCCACAATATGATTAGTCAGATATGTAAGTCCTGAAGAAAACTCAAGTCTTGGCAGATTTTGATTTTTTTCATTATGATCCAATAAAAAGTGCTAGCAAAGATAGAGTAGTTACTCACCTGTAACAGGTGTTCTCCAGGAGCAGCAGGAATCAGTCCTCACATATGGGTATCATCGTGGCCGATGAAGCCCCAGCGGAGCATTTCCCCAGCTTTCTATGAAAGCCTTTGGGAATGCAGGCACGCATGCGCGGTTCCCTTCCCGCCTAAAGGTGCCATCTTACCTCAATCAAATGACATAGCTAAGAACAGCACACAAAAATGAAAAATAAACTATGTACAACTGCAACTCCAAGGGGAGGAGGGAGGGTTGTGAGGACTGATTCCTGCTGCTCCTGGAGAACACCTGTTACAGGTGAGTAACTACTCTTTCTCCAGGACCAAACAGGAAGTCAGTCCTCACATATGGGTGACTCCCAAGCTCTGGGCTACCGAGGAACCCAGGCTGAACAAGAGAACTCCCTCTAGTCTCAGCAGCAAAGAAAGGCTTTTCAAGAACACAACCTCCACCGGTAGCCCAACAGAGGGCAGGAGGGCAGGAGTTGCCTAAACCTCAAAGAGATTCCGAAGTACTGCCTGGCCAAAAGCACTGTCCCTACGAGACTCCCTCTCCAGGCAGTAATGGGCCGCAAAAGTCTGGCTTGAAGACCAAGTTGCAACCCTGCAGATGTCTACCAAGGGCACAGAGCGGAGATGAGCCACTGAGGCAGCCATTGCCCTGACACGATGGGCCGTGACCCTACCCTGCAAAGGAAGATCAGCCGCCTTGTAAGCCCAGGTGATACAGTCAGCCACCCAGATGGACAAGGTATGCTTGGACACAGCCAACCCCAACTTATTGGGGTCAAAGGATACGAAAAGCTGAGTAGCCCTTCTATGCCCTTGCGTACGGTCAAGGTAGAAGGATAAGGCCCTCCTACAGTCCAGGGTATGCAGAACTGCTTCAGCCTGGCTTGCATGAGGCCTAGGGAAGAATGTTGGAAGGACCACCTCCTGATTGAGGTGGAAAGAGGAGACAACCTTTGGGAGGAACTTTGGATGAGTCCTGAGGACTACCCTGTTCCTATAAATCCTGGTGTAAGGCCTATCACAGACCAGGGCCTGAAGCTCACTTACTTGCCTAGCCAAGGTAAGGGCTATCAGGAAGAGTGTCTTCCAGGAGAGGAAGCGTAGTGGACAAGTAGCCATTGGCTCAAAAGGTGGGCGAGTCAGCTGCTGCAAGACCACATTCAGCTCCCACTCAGGGGCAGGAGGACGGATGGGAGGCTTGAGCAAAAGCAAGCCCCTAAGAAAGTGGGACACCAAGGGGTGACCAGATAGAGAATGTCCCTCCACCAGAGAGTGGTGAGCTGCTAGAGCTGAGAGGTGTACCCGAACAGAATTGGACTTAAGTCCCTGATTTGATAAGTGCAGTAGGTACTGAAGCACTACTGGCACAGTACAAGAGAAAGGGTCCTCTGTACGTAGCTGACACCACACAGAAAACCTTTTCCATTTGAGAGCATAGGTTTTACTAGTGGACTGTTTCCTAGAGGCTAGGACAACCTCCTCAACTTCCTGAGGTAGGCCCCAGGGAGCCAAAACTACCCTTGCAGCCTCCAGGCCATCAAATTGAGAGCTTTGAGATTGGGGTGCAGAAGGAAACCCTGATCCTGAGAGAGAAGGTCCGGTTGCAACCCCAGAGGTAGTGGAGGATCCACCGCCAGTTGAAGCAGAAGAGGAAACCAAGGCTGTCTCGGCCATCTGGGAGCCACCAGCAGGACCGAGGCCTTGTCCTGAAGAATCTAGAAGAGAGTTCGGGCCACCAAGGGCATGGGAGGAAACGCATACAGGAGGCCCTGAGACCAGGATATCAGAAAAGCATCCGCTGTTATCCGTAGAGGATGCGGTTGCCTGGAGCAGAACTTTGGCAGTTGCTTGTTCATTGGGCTGGCAAAGAGATCTATCAAAGGGAGACCCCATTTTAGGAAGATCTTCTGAACTACTGAAGGATGCAGCTGCCATTCGTGGGGCTGCAGGATTCTGCTTAATCTGTCTGCCAGGTAGTTGTCCTGGCCTGGAAGGTACACAGCCTTTAGGAGCATGTTGTGCTTGAGGGCAAAAGAACAAAGGTCCTGGGCCTCCCGACAAAGGATCCTGGACCCGGTTCCGCCCTGTTTGTTCACATAAAACATGGCAACTTGGTTGTCTGTCTGGATCAGGACAGACTGGTGACTCAGGGTAGGAGTGACAGCTTTGAGTGCTGATCGAATAGCTCTGAGTTCGAGGAGATTGATCTGCTGTGCAGCTTCCCAGGGAGACCAGAGACCCTGGGTGCACTTGCCCAGATAATGAGCTCCCCAGCCTTGCAGGGAGGCATCTGTTGTTAGCACTACTGTGTACCCTGGAATCTGAAAAAGCACCCTTTTCAGCAGATTGGGTGGGTGTAGCCACCAGTTGAGGGAGTGCAGAAATGGTCTGGACACCCTTATTCTGTCGCTGAGGCTGCCTGTGGCCTGTGACCACTGAGCCCGAAGGCACCACTGTGCAGGCCTCATATGGAGCCTGGCATTGGGGGTCACATGCACTGTTGAAGCCATGTGGCCTAGAAGCCTCAGGCAGAGTCTGGCGGAGACCAGGGACCTGCAGAGAAACTGATTTGCCAAGGCCATCAACCTTTGGGCTCTGTCTTCTGGCAAGAATGCCTTTGTCAGGAGAGAGTCCAACCTTGCCCCTATGAACTCCAAGTTCTGGGAGGGGAGCAAAGTGGACTTTGCAAAGTTTATGACAAACCCCAGGCATTGTAGAAGAGCAATAGTCCTGAGGGTGGCTTGATTGGCCTCCTGACATGTCTGACCCCTGATGAGCCAGTCGTCTAGATAGGAGAAGACAAAGATTCCCTGATTTCTCAGGTAGGCCGCCAACCCCGCTAAGCACTTTGTAAAGACTCTGGGGGCGGAGGTGAGGCCGAAAGGCAGCACTCTGTACTGATAATGGTTTCCTCCCACAATGAACCTGAGGTACTTTCTGTGGTCTGGATGAATGAGGATGTGAGTGTACGCATCCTTTAGATCTAAGCAGCATAGCCAATCTCCCTGCTGGAGGTAGGGCAGAAGGGTTCCAAGAGTAAGCATATTGAACTTTTCCTTCACTAGGAACTTGTTGAGGTTCCTGAGGTCCAGAATGGGTCGAAGGCCACCGGTTCTTTTGGGCACCAGGAAATACCTGGAGTAGAATCCGTGACCTTGCAAGTGGGGAGGCACAGGCTCCACCGCCCTGTCCACCAACAGACCCTGAAGCTCCTGAAGGAGAAGGTCTGTGTGCAGGGGAGGCCTGGGAGGCTCCCCTGGAAAGTATGGAGGAGGTAGTTGGTGAAAATGGAGGGCATAGCCCTTGTGGACTATCTCCAGCACCCAACTGTCCCCAGTGATAAGGGGCCACTGGTGGGCAGAGGGCGAGACGACCTCCTGTGCAGGGTTGGGAGAGCAGTGGAGGAGAGGCTACACTCAAGGAGTCAAAAGCCCCCACCTTGCTGAGTGGTAGCAGGGGCCTGAGGCTTGGGGGTCCTCTGCCTATGGGGCCCATTACCCTGGCCCTTGGCTTGATGACCCTGGGAGGCAGCTTGGGCAGCCTGATATTGCAGGTACTGTTTGTAGGCAGTGCCCTTCCTCGGGTAAAAGGGCTTTTTACCCGAGACCTTCTTTTTATGAGAAGGGGCAGAGGTCTTCCTCGACAGCCTTGTCCGTGTGAGGTGCTCGGTCTCGAGCTGAGCGGCCTTCTCGGTCATGGGCTTGCCAAAAAGGTTTTCACCTCGGCAAGGGACATCGACCAACTTGTCCTGAACCCATAGCTCGAGGTCCGATGACTGCAGCCATGCCTGGCATCGAGCCGCGATGCCGGCTGCCGCAACTCGGGTCGAAGCCTCGAAGCCATCGTAGGCGGCACGGGACATGAACTTCGAGCAGTCCCGAATCCCAAAGGACAAGGACTTAAATCTCTGCAAGGGTTCCCCAGAGAGACCAGCAGAGAACCCGGCCAACTCCTTGGCCAGATCCCGCAAGTACATGCCCATGTACAGCTGGTAGGACTGGACACGGCAAGCAAGCATTGAGCCCTGGAAGCACTTTCTACCGATGCCATCGAGGTTTCGGGCCTCCCTGCCAGGAGGCACCGCGGAGTGCATCTTCTGGCTCTTCAGACGATGCATGGCCGATTCCAGAACCATGGAATGGTGTGGTAGCTGTGCCTTCTGAAAACCAGGGCTCTTATGGAGTCGATAGATGGAATCGACTCGCTTGCTAAGAACCGGCGCCGAGGCTGGTGCCTCCCACATACGGACGAGGAGCCATTCCAGCATCGGAGGAACCGGGACAGTAAAGGCCTCCTTCGGAGGAGAGTCATACTGTAGCGCCTCGAGCTCTTCAGCTCGAGGCTCTTCCTCGGGGTCCGCCGGAATAGCCAAGGCAGTGGCCATATCCCGGACGAACTTCGAGAACCGGGTGTCCTCCGGGGGGGACCTACTCCGGTGCTCAGACTGCGGTGAGTCCGAAGGGATGCACCGAGTCTTGAAGGTATCAGGAGACTCCTCGTCCTCCGTCTCCCAAGCCGACTCGTCTGAGGAAGAGTCGGGGTCCAACCCCGCGGGGCCCTGGAGCACCCGCCCCGACGCCGGAAGCACCGGCATAGACGCCCTTGGTCCCGAACGGGAGGTCAAGGGAGACCGCGACCAAGGTCGACTCCAAGCCACGATGGACTCGAGTATCGGCTCGGTCTCCGGGGTCGTCTTCGACGTCGATGTCCCGGTGGTCGGGGCAGATGCGCCAGACAGGCTGGCCATCAGTGCCCGCTGCTGCTCCATGAAGGCAGACAATCTGCTCTCCAAGGCTGTCATCCTGAGACCCAGCTCGGGAGACACAGCAGCCACCGACTCGGGCCCCGGCGGCGGCTCCCTGTGAGGAGAGTCCACGAGGACTACGGGGTTTATGTGTCCAGCATACTCCGGCTCCATACGAGGAACTTTGGCAGGCTTCTCCAGTTCCACGGGCCCGGGGCGACGGTCGGGGGTCTTAGACCTGGCCCTCGAGGAGCCAGGGACCTCCTCCGACGATGCCCTCGCATGCCGTTTCTTCCTCTTGCGTTCCCGGTCGGGGGACCCCCTGTCCGAGGAGCTTCGACGGCGCTCGGGATCGGAATCCTGAGATGTTGAGGCCTCAGACGAGGTCCGGGCCCGGCCGGAGGCTGAGTCCGAGAAAAGCCTTTCCTTTTGCTGCTGGCGACTTCGTAGTGCCTTGGAAGACATCTTTCTACAGGCCCCGCACAACTTAGGATCGTGGTCGGGGCCAAGGCACTGAAGGCAGCAGTCGTGTGTGTCAGTGTGAGACATTAGTTTCTTACACCGATCACACTTCTTAAAACCGCTGGAAGCCATCGGGGAAAAAAGAGTCACCGTGAGGTCAAAGGACCAGCCTTCCATGGAAAAATGGAAAAAAGGGCGTGAACGCCAGCCACGAAGGGCAAAAACCGAAAAAGAAGAATCGGGCTCGATACCAGTGTACCGAACCCGGTGGGAGGGGAACCGGCCTCGAACCGGGAGAAAAAATGGCAAAAATCGCTGAAAAATCTAATTTTAACCGGGAAAACTGGACACACGTCCGGTGGGCTTCACGGAAAAAAAGAGACTGAGGTAAGATGGCACCTTTAGGCGGGAAGGGAACCGCGCATGCGTGCCTGCATTCCCAAAGGCTTTCATAGAAAGCTGGGGAAATGCTCCGCTGGGGCTTCATCGGCGCCGATGACGCCCATATGTGAGGACTGACTTCCTGCTTGGTCCTGGAGAAATGGGGCATAAGCTTTCAAGATGACATTTTTCAGATGTCATTTGCGATGAAACATATATGATCTGAGGACCACATAACACAACAGCTTTGAAAAATGGCTTTCAAGTAGCACTACCATAAAACGTACTGTATGTAAACTTAGAAAATGGAGAATGGAACAGGAAGTATTTGTCTGAGTTTTAATGTTTGGCTCTCTGTCCCTTTCCTTCTCAGTCTTTTTCCTTCTCACTTTATTTTATATCATAACAGAACTATAAATTTTGAGGTCTGAGATGTGCAGGGAGTGACAGCAGGTCCCTGGGCACTAATGCCACTTTCTTTTTATCTTTACTATGGTAATTATCCTGTAGCATGAGTCTCATGGTTCTTACAGCCTTGACGCTGAACTGAACTAAAACCCTCTAGTTCAGAACATGTTGATAATTCATTTGTCTGAACAGTAAGAACAGAAGCATACTGTACTTTGTGCTGTTATCACAGTGGGATAAGTTGTGAAATAGATGCATGTTTGTAGTCACACTAACAGGATAACAGATGTTTAAAATAATGGATGTACAGTATGAAGGAATTAATTCTATTACTGGTAAAGACAAAGACTAATAACATGATCATTTAAGAAGCGATGTCCAAAAGTAGAATTTTCATTTGAGGGCTCGTTCCATCCCGGACGTCCAGCCCCTTTGTATGTCTGGTTTGAACCAAACGTACAGAGAGGCTCGCGATTCTGATCCCACAGGGCACGTCTAGTCCCGTGGGATCAGAATCACAATCAGTCATGTAAGTGCAGGCTGGGACTGTAATTCAGTCTGACCTGCATGTAAATAACAAACCCAACTAACTCAGTCAGGGCTTTTAAATGGAGCCGTGGCACCGTGGCATCCAGTTACTATGGCACCGCGGCTTCATTTAAAAGCCGCGATGCTGGCTGCCATAAAAAAGTGCTTATTTCCCGCAGCCTGACCCCCGATCTGGCCTCCTAAGGCCAGGTTTGGGCTGCCGGGAATGTCCTTCGCCCACCCTGCCTCATCTGTGCCCCGGTATAAAAAAAAAAAACCATGTCCAGGGAAGTTATTCCACCTCGGAGGTGGAATAATTTCCCCGCACATGTCGCAGGCCCTGGACGTACAGGGCCAACATTTAAATTGGCCCTGTATGTCCTGGGCCGGCGACTGCCCACCACCCATCGCCCATCCAGACTCCACCCCCGAGCCACCCCTTCCACACTCCTGTCTAATTTCCCCACACAACCGGCGGGGAGGTTAGACGCCGCAGGGAGAAGGCACAGAATCGGGCCCTTGGTGAATATTCTATGATTTGCATATGCATAAAAAGAATCACTATGAATTTTAATGGTACATATAAGGTTAAAAATGTCAAAGTTCACCTGTTGCCGTGCTGTTCCCATTCCCTCTTTGCTCTAACGCTGGTCCGGGATCCAGTCTCTGTTGCCATTCTGATCCCCCAGCCCCTCTTTGCCATTGCTGCCAGTGCCAGTGCTCATCCTTATTTTGCTCTCTCCTGCTCTTATCGAGTACCGGCCTAGCATGACTTTTCATCCCCCCCCCCCTTGTTTCTGCCTTTCCGCGTGCAGCAGCTCCTTTTTGTAACAGAACCACATGACTCGCCTAAGAAGCATCATCTCTTATCAGCATGGGGCCAAGTCTTGTGAGACCTAGCCCAAATGGCAAGAGATGATAGCTTTTCTTGCTGCAAAGCACTGATGCCACAACAAGGAGGAGGAATGATGCCGCTAGGGTCGATATTCAAGGTGGCATGAGGCAGTAAGACAAGAGAGAGGGACTGCACAACAAAGCTGCTACAGCTATAGCAATCAAGAGTGGGTGGGGCCCTTCCTTATTAGGCTCTTCTGCACTGCTGTGGGCTATTTGGACTGTATTTATGCCGCTGGCATGTTAATTGTTGCACATAGCATGCGGTAAGTTCAAAACCTTACTGCAGTTTAGCTAAAGAGGCCCCTTAATCGCTTCACTCATTGTTCCCTTTTCCAGATAATTTATAAATATAATAAAAGCACCAATTTCAGTAGAGATGCCAAGGTTAGTTCTGTAGTTACCATTCTCCACTGAAAAAAATTACCATTTAATCTTTATCTCTGCTTCCTATCTTTTAGCTAATGATGCCCTTTGTAAAATAGGACATGGCCTTCTATCACATGACATTTTTAATTTCCTTACGAATCTCTCATGAGGGACATTGTCAAAAATTCCTTCTGAAAATTCATATATCTACCAATTTACCTTTACTCACATGTTTATTAACTTTCAAAAAAATTGAACAGGTTGATGAAGTAGCCCTTTGCCTTCTCCCTGTTGGCTCTGTCTCATCAAGCCAGCTAATTTTTGTCTCAAAATAACTTCTACCATTTCTTCCAGCACCAGTGAAAGACTCGGCAGCTTGTAGTTTCCTGGACCACTAATGGAGCCCTTTTATAAAGATCAGTGCGTTATTGGCTACCCTCCAATCCTCAAGCAGAAAAGAGACCTTGAATACCTAAATATGTATACCTTAGAGGAGAAGAGGGACAGGGAACATAAAGGGTATTAATGAATAGACCTTTTTCAAAGAAGGGGAAGCTGTAAAACTAGAGGGCATAAAAGGAAACTGCAAGGAGATAAACTTTAAAGCAACGTCAGGAAAAACCTTTTCACTGAAAGGGTGATTGATGCTTGGAATGACCTCCTGATGGAGGTAGTGGGGGCAAATAGAATTCAAAATGGCATGGGACAGACAAGCAAGAGGATAAAATCAAAATTAACTTAAATATCTTTTCTACTTCAACAAATACAGGGGGGTGACCTGCATGGAGCTGTGGGTACAACTATTCTAGCCACTTTACTGGCCTTTATCTGTTATGAAGATCATTCTAAAATACATAGTCGTGGTTTGGATGTCTGCAGACATGCATGTGGACATTGAAATCACAGACACGTCTCTGTAGCCTTTCCACAAATGCCCTTCACAGTACAGGGATGTTTAAGTAGGCACAGGGGTATGGCAGAGGCATGTCTGGGGAGGGGCAATGGACTTACAGGTCCCCATTCAATCACAGAAGCAGCAGAGCCATCTGCAGACACATGCATGTTTATTCCTGCTCCAGTCATGAATAGTGTAGTGATGAAAGCTCCCAGGAAGACATGGAAATGGAAGAAAATCCTAGTTTCCCCTTTGAAATGAATGACAGTTCACTTGTGCATAAGACTTGCAAGCCAGATCAGAAAAAAACCCCAGCTCCCTGCTAAGGTCAGGCCACGCCCTAGCTCAGGGGTGGAGACAAGCTTGCCTGATGATTGATCACACAGGTGCAGAGAACAGGGAGTGCCTAGCAGCCAACAGGTTCTTAAAACCACGAGCAGAGCAGAAGGAGGGAAGGAGGAAGGCAAAGGACAACACAGAGAGCAAGGCTGAGCATAGCTGGAGGAGAAAGAAAGAAGAAAACTCCCAGGAAAGCAGCTACCTAAGAGGGCCTGGAGAAGGACATAAGGAGGCTGAATTTCAGAGCCTGGAGGATCCCAGGGCGAAAGAAATCAGCGCTTGTCTGAGGAACCATCCCCAAGGTAAAGCCAGCAGTTTCAGAGCTGAGAAATCAACAGAGAAACAGTTTGCTATTGCTAAGGTCCAGGAAGCAGAGCCCTCACCATCTACTGCTAAAAGGTGGGTGGAAGGTTTTACGTATGGGAAAAGTCATAGCCCTGATAAAAGCAGAACAGCTGAGTCTTCAAAGCTAGAAGCACTGAGAGAGTTGTTTGCTGAGGGAAAAGTTCACTCCCCTAATACAACTGTGCCTTTACAAGCTGAATTGCTGTGGAATCAGTTCCAGGAATTTCTAAAGGAGAGAAAGCCTGGGAGAGTTTGTAACTTTGATAGAGATACCATATATCCTGATGCCATTGATGGAATGCAAATAGATTCCTGTTTGCCAAGCTCTGAGTGTGAACCTGTACCAATGGATTGCTCATTGTGTTTAAAAGAAGAGTCTGCATTATTGAACTGAGCTGAGAGACTGTGAAACAATATAGAGAATAAGTGCAGTACCTGCTTAGAATTAAGGAAAGCTAATACTGTGTTTTACTAAGCTTAATTGCCTTCTGAAGCTAAGAAGCAGTGCTTAGAAGAAGTTTGCTTTGAGAAAAGAAAATCACAGCTGTTGCAAGTTTATCTGTATTTTTGTTGAACGACCACACGAGGCAGTCCTCGGTGTAAGCTTGTGGGAATAAGAACAGCTGAACAGTGAAAAGAGGTTTTTGTTACATCATTCTCTGTTACCTGATTTATCCTTTATGTTGGAGAAGCATCCTTTTTGCCTTGTTTGTGTATTGAGCTTAAATGCCCTGGAAATCCCCACAAAATAAATTTTCTTGCTGCCTTGAACCACCGACTCACAACTACAATTTGTCCTTAAAGAATAAACTAACTACGAGTCCCAGAATACCTCTGGTGACAACAAGGGAAGCTTTATTCAAAAGTTGACAACATAAGGCTGTTTCCTGCTTGTAAGCTCTTGGGCCCAAGCGGAAGCATCGCAATAGGTATCAGGAAAATGTTTGTTTTCACCGTCAAATATCCAGAGAGCATAGAGAAGATGGAGAATTAAGTGACTAGCTTTAGATGACAAAAATTTGAACCCTGGTCATCCAGCTCTTAAGCACCTACTCTAACCATTATGCTATTATGGTTATAGTTTATTCAAAAACTTGATATACTACCCTTCTACCATGGTCAGAGCAGGTTACAAGAAAAAAGAAAGCCAATTAAAATTAAGTAAAGTTAAGCATTAGGTGCACTTAAAAGGGAAATGGGAAGGGAAGCGGAAATTACAAAATGTTCCAGGTATGGAAGTCATTCAAGTCATGAAAGGCTGGGACCACTGTGTTCTAGGTAGTATTAGGGGTTAGGTTGAAGGCTAATTGAAAGAGATGGGTTTTGAGTGCTGTTCTAAATTTCAAAAAAGATGATTGAAGATGTAGAGTTTGTGGAAGCAAATTCCATAATGAAGGACCCAGGAAAAAAAACACATAGATGAGCCTTTGATGGAGGAGTTAAGTAGAGTCAATGTGCATGCAAGGAGCGAAGGGAATGAGTAGGCAAATATGGAAGAGGAGAGATGAATAGGGGTACTGGAGTTAAGAATCTTGTGGATAATGGTAAGACGTTTGTATTGAGAGCGATATAGTATGTGAAGCCAGTAGAACTGGATAAATAATGGGGTGACATGATCGAACTGCGAGGAGTGGTGGAGAAGATGGGTAACATTGTTTTGAACTGATTGTAGGCTTTTCATTTGGTATTGAGGTAATCCAGAATAAATGATATTACAGTAGTCCAGTTTTGAAATAACTAAAGAATGCAGAAGAGTGGAGTGGGGGAGTGGCCTAGTGGTTGGGGCAAGGTACTTCAGGCCGGAAGGTCAGGGTTTGTTTTCTTTTAACCAGTTCCTAATCCACAATAGTTCACTGCCTCCTTTCTCATGACTTTTTAATTTCCACAAGAGTCTCTTATGAGGGACCTTGTCAAAGGCTTTCTGAAAATCCAGATACACTATGGGGTATGTTTACTAAACTGCGCTAATGTCACCCGCATTAGGTTCCTCGGTAAAGGTACAGATGCCCATATAAAAGCATGGGCGGTGCATCGTTACAGCAAGCTGTATCAGCTAACACACCTTGTAAGGCGCATTATAAGGTGCCTTGTAAGGTGCCTTATAAGTCGCCCTATTGGACTCCTTAGGCTAAGCGCCGTATTAGGCACCCCTGGACAAGGCACCGTAGAAGGCACCCTGGGCTATGGAACCATAGGTTAAGGTGGCCTAACAAAGTTACGGTGCCCTAGGTTAGTGTGACCTAAGGGCTGCAAGGTGCCACAGGATGACATGCATGACTTGGTGATGAACAGAGACAGATGTAGCCCTAACACTAGATAGAGCACTCAGGAAAAGCAATGAACAGGTGAGTGAAGGAGGGAGAGCTGGAAGCTGCTGGACCTGCCATATCTGCGGGCATCCCATGTGGCTGCCAGTATTGATGACAAACATGGTGGGGGCAACTGTACTACAGCACAGGGTGTTGGCAATTTAAAGTACTGGAAAGACAGTTGGTGGCAGACGATGGGAATACGTGTCCCCCAGTGGAGGCTGTGATAAGGAAGCTTATCATAGCTCAGGTAGGAGCTATAGAAAAGATGATGTGACTCTGAACAAGCAACCTGTCAGTTCTGGTAGAAGCAAGAAAACAGAGTTTTCACATAAAAGACTACCAGTCCCAGAATGCACCAGCTTTCCAGCAGCCATGAGAGGGGCTGAAGTGAGAGAATGTGTGTGCAATCAAGAGAGCTATGAGGTAATCCCTAAGCACTCATCTCAAAGGGCAGGGCTTGATTCAACACAGCTGCACTGTGTTAGGGAGCAGCACACATTAGGAAAGAATAAGAATAGAGATTATTCTTCAGGAAACAGTTTCAGCAACAGTTTCAAGAACAGCTTCAGGAAGAGATACAGAGGGGAGAGCTTCAGCAACGGCTACAAGCACCAGTATCACCTGGAGAAACAGAAGCCAAGCCAAGCAGATAGAGAGAGAAGGAAAAACTCTGGAAGGAAGAGAAGAAAGGCCATTGGAAGGTCTGGGAGATTCCAAGGCAGTACTCATACTGGGAGGTATTCCAAAGGCCAGCAGAGTCCATTGGACTGGATTCAGCCAGAGGAATGGAGTGGCAGAGATAGGAATCACCAGTGGCTACCTGGAAGAGAGAAGACTGCATGTGGAAGGGACTTTCAGACCAAGGCCAGAAGGTATGTGAGAGAAGATCCAGTGTCCAGGGATCAAGATTGGAAGGCTGGACATCAGAATTGGATTACACATTGGCCAGGCTATACAGAGAGGAATAATGATAGCAGGAGAGGCTCAGGTATGAACACTGATCCAGACCCTATCTATAATAGAGAATGGCAGCAAGGGAATAAGCATTCTCATGATAGTGCCTTAATGAAAGACTCATCTGTGCCAATGTATGATATTGACCCTATGATTGTTGATGCAGGGGGAAATACAGCAGATGAAACTATTTACATGGACTGTTCTTTATCTAAATGCTATTGCTAGTTTTCTATGAGCAAACACATCAGCCATCACAAAGAAACCTAACTTTGTTCTTTATTTCCACTGCAAACAGCTCTTAAAGCAGGATTTGGGCTCACACAGTAGCAGCCAGCCAGCTAAAGGCTTTCAGCTGGTCCATGGATAGTAATTAGGGCTGCACCTGATTGTGTGTGTGAGCAAGGGAGAATCACTGCTGAGATCAGCGTGGAAAATAAGCAGAAGTTAACCTAACCAGCAAAGTTTATTCTTTTCGTTGTGCCTTTGTATTTGGTAATTATTTGCTAAGAAAACATTAGCTAATTGCCTGACAAGCTGAAGGTTGTTTTCTGGTTTACTTTGTGACTTTTTGTTATCCATTTAAACACTGCAAGCAAGTAACCTCATTTATAGTGCTATCAAGCATACATGTGCTGGGTGAATTAAACCCCATCAATAAAAGAAGTATTTTATTGATCTTACCACTTGGTTTCACAACTCAAATTATTGTCATCAGCTGTGTTTGGGAGTGAATGAACTACAATACCCACAATACCTTGCAAGAATCATATGAATATATGCATCGTCAAGCTTGTGTAAGTTCTCACCCTAGGCAGCCGTCTGACAAGGCAGAGGTGGCAGAATAGTTACAATGATGGGTGGACAGAGGAGTGGTGGTGACATGCATATCAGGCACAGGTGAGGAAAGCACAATGAGGCACAATGCAGGAAAGGGTAGCAGTGCAGGGCATGGGGTGGCAGCCTGCACAGGCAGACAGGACTCTACACGGCTGACAGACACAGATAGATGGACCGAGGGAATGTTGGCAATTTTGGTGAGGGTATTATGGGCTGGCATCATAGATCTGCAAAAATATGACTGTTGCAGGCATGCACACTATTTGAGTAGGACAGGCATGAGAGGAGGGACAATGAGGAATTGAACCCATGAACACTGTCAAGAATGGCATTATATTAACCAGTAGGCTATACCTCCGTGGTGTATGTCACAGCAATGGCTGGGTACAGAAGGACTGAAGGTCACTGCACAAACTGTCTGCTCTGAGTGCCAGGATAGAGTAACCCCACCAGTACCCATAATGCAATGCACATGCTGAATAGCTGTCTACAGCTGATCACCAAATGGGGTCTGCACCTCTCCGGTACCTCAGCTTGGAAAGATGAACTGACAGTGCGTGATACTGGCACAGAGTAGCTACAGACCATGCCATTATGCAGGTTCTGTGTTCACCCTGAGGGAGAGGATGGGTGCCCAGCACTAGGTCCGCAGTACATGTGGTGCTAGAGATAGGTCCTTCTGTACATCCCCATCACTACCAGTGTGTGACAGGTGTTCCTTGCAGTGCAGCTGAAGGTAATTCGGTGTCCATCTGTATCCTGCAGTCACATGTAGCCCTCTGGGACAAGACACCACCCAGATTAGTGTGTACCCTGTGTTAGAGTCTGGCTGGCATGGGCACCTGTTATCAGGGCAGAGGGGTTTCCAGACTTGCATGAGATTTGTGTAGCAGTGCCTTTATAGGTCAAAGTGGTATACACTCCATACCCCAAAGGGCCCACATCACCCTTTTTGTTGGCTAGTGGACTGTCTGCAACCTTCATCCTGCTGGTATAAGACAGCCCTCCAGGGTTGGTGGGCCAGAGTCATACCTGTGATTGGGGCAGTGGCAGACCAGCAGCAATGCTGGGGTTAGCTCTGGGAAATCCCAACTGCCTCACACCACTGTCTACCAGTCACCAGCAGACAGCACAATCAGACTGCATCTTATAGGTGTTAAAACCATGCACAGTCTAACTGCAGACTGTCCACTAGGCAGTCCATAGTGCATGCTCACAGAGGAACTATGTGCACCAAGCAGGCATCCTAGTGATTGGGGCCACAGCACTAGAATCATAAAAGTATCACTGGAGGCAGATAGTGTAGAGCACTATGTGGTAACCTAGACATGCCATGGTCACTGCTCGGTTAGAGTGAGTGCCCTCCAGGCATGACATTCTGTGACCACCCTGTCCATGCAGGCGGTGGTTGGGCACTACAGTGTCCCAGCCATTGTCCCACACCCTGTGAAGATGCATCCTGTGCAATCCGCTCTGTCCAGGCCATACCCAAAATACCTTGCTCCTCATTATGCACATATTCAGGCTAACGCTGGTAACAGTGGGACATTTTGGACCCAGTGAGGGGTGGGCAGCCACAGAACAATGGATAGACACACGCACACACACTCTCCTATTGCAGCATTGTGCAAAGATAGGGGTGGTTGGTAACCCTGCTCGCCACACTGGTCCTGATCACAGTGCCGACATTGATAAACTGTGCAGTAGGTAGTCATAGTGCTCTGGTGATAACTGCAGCTCAATACTGGGGCCAACAGCCTGACTCTCCATGCATCTTTGGATTGTGGAGCCTGTGTGAGTGGGTGTTTGTACCCCTGTTCGCCGCTGCTTTGGGCTTTGCACATGTTGCTGTTGTATCTGCATTGTAGGGTAAAATACGGGGACATGCTCTGCAGGAACCACAGCTGGGACTTGAACCTGCAACCCTCTGCTTCTGAACACACTGACTGGGTGTACTGCACCACACTGCCACAGATGCACAGTAGTCCCTGGAGCTACCTGTACTTTTCCTCAGCCAGACCTTTTATGTTGCGCTGCACACCATGTACTGGTACAGGGTATGGCCTAGGTCCACTGCAGGCAGGTGCCACTGCCCCCTTCCAGCACGGGCACACACCCCAGTGCCATGCTGACATGACCATATGCTATCGATGCTGGTAGTGTGGAGTCCCAGGCCATCTACTGTGTTGGGTAGGTGGTCACCTAGGGAGTGGGGTCTGAAGCAGGGGGCATACATGAGCATCCTCACATCCCCCCCCCATCACTGCCTACCAATAGTCCCTTCCGCTTGGGGGAGGGTTGGCTGGGGGGATGTCAGGTCAGTGCCCTGGCAACTGTTAGCTCGGGTGGACCAGGTAGATGTAGGTGGATTGTGTTTGGCCTTTGTCAGCTGCTGTCTTGCTGATTTCTGGTTTCTATGTTCCTAGGTGCCTGCCTAGTCCACCCTGTGCCCCAGCTGCCCCTGCTACATGTCCCACCTGCAGCCCCCTATGCTCCATTTGCACCATCGCCATAGTGTCCTTTCATACTTGGGCACTATGCTGTTGCTGAAAATGGAGCACTACTATCACATTTCTTGGGCTCCCTGCCTATGCTGTACATTGCTGACACTGAAATCGTTTCTCTCTCCTGCAAATGTGCATCTAACGGCAGGTTTTCATTCGCGGTAGGTTTCAGCCCTTCAGTTCAGCGCGTTTGTGTGCAGGGAGCCTCTCCCCGCCCATTGACCCCTTCTCTCCGCCCTCTCTCCACCCTCTGCGGTGTTTACCGCGGCCGGGAATGCTAACGCTCGTTAGGTAACGTTAATGCGCGTTAATGTTACATACTGCGCGTTAACGTTACCTAACAAGCGTTAACGTTACCTAATGCGCTGTCTGTAACGTTACCGCAGTTTAGTAAATATACCCCTATATCATCCGGCTCACCTTTATCTACTGATTTCTTCACACCTTCAAAAAAATATAACAGATTAGTGAGACAAAACTTTCCTTATCTAAATCCATGTTGGCTTCCTGCCATTACACCATGACTATCCAGATGTTCAGTAATTTTGTTCTTTAGAATGATTTCTATCATTTTGCCCAATACAGACATCAAGTTCACTGGTCTGTAGTTTTCCAGAACACGCTGGAACCCTTTTTTAAAAATTGGCATTACAATGGCCACTCTCCGATCCTCAGGTACTTCAGATTTTAAGGATAGTTCACAGATTACTAAAAGTAGGCCTGCAATCTCATATTTCAATTCTTTCAGCAGTCTGGGATTTATATCATCCAGTCCTGGTGATTTGCCGGTCTTTAGTTTATCAGTTAGCTGTATTACATGTTCACGATTTGTCAATTTCTTTGAATTCCTTTGAAACTCGCGCCAGAAATGATATTCAAAGGTGATGTAAGTTTCCTATATATTCTTCAGTAAAGACTGAAGCAAAGAATTCATTCAGTCTCTCCGCTATGGCCTTGTCTACTACTACTACTACTGATCATTTGTATAGCGCTACAAGGCATATGCAGTGCTGTATAGACACATGTAAGAGACAGTTACTGCTCATTGGAGCTTACAATCTAGTCAGGGCAAACACCACAACAGTTGAAGACAGGGATACATCAAGGAAATAGTAAGGAAACACATAAGAGATTAAGCCGATCAGGATCCAAAAACTGCCTCGAAGAGGTGAGTTTTCAGCCTGGATTTGAAAAGGGCCAGATATGAAGCCTGCTGTCATCTTAGTACCACGTTTACCCTTCTAATGGTCCATATGGCTCTCACAGGGATTTTGCTATGAATGTACTTGAAAAAGTATTAATTATGTGTTTTTGCTTCCACGGCAAGCTTCTTTTCAAATTTTCTCTTTGCCTGCCTTATCAGTGCATTTCATTTAACGTGCCAGTACTTATGTTTGCTGTTTTCATCATTTGGCTCTTTTCTTCCTGAAAGATTTTCTCCTAGCTATAACAGCCTCTTTGTCCTCACCTTTAAGCCATATTGGCAGTCATTTGGCTTTCCTTTCACCTTAAAGCATGGAATACATCTAGTCTGGGCTTCCAACACAGTATATTTAAATAATGCCCAGGCCTGATGTAAACTCTTAACCTTTGCAGTTGCTCCTTCTAGTTTTTTTTAAACCATTTTGCTCATTTTATCAGTCTCTTTTTTGAAAGTTAAATGCTAGTGCATTGCTTTTCCTTGTTATCCTCCTTCCCTTTATTAAATCAAATATGATCATTATGATTGCCATTGTCAAGCGGTCCCAACACCATTATTTCTTGCACTTGATCCAGATTTCCACTAAGAACTAGATCTAAAATAGTTTCCTTTAGAGTCTGTTCCTGAACTAGCTGCTCCATGAAGCAATCCTTTATTTCATTTAAGTACAATGCTATGGAAATATTTCAGTAGGTGATAGAAAACACTGTATGTTAATTGTACATTCTAGAACAGCGATTCAGATGCTTTATCTTCAACCTTTTCAATCCATCATACATTTAGGCAAACTTTCCTTTATTGGTCTATTTTAAAAACCTACAAATATATAGGAATGTTTGTTTTTTATTCGAAGTATCCAGTAGACATTAGTATACCCAAGTTTAAATACAATTCTGGTATTATTAAGACAGACATCAGTCTTAATTTGGGATATACATCTCATCACAAAATACTTGAGATGTTTCTAAGTAAACAAAGGTAAAGAGACACTTGAAAAAAACTTTTTTTAAATGAACAATAGCAAGTTAAAATATGTTGAGATGACTTTTCAGTAAACTATTCAGAGATAACCAACTACGTTATAGTTGTCTAGCAAATTTTCAGTTTTATCCTTGAGGTTGATTGTATGAACTCATGGAGGCCGATTCTGATCAGGGCCCATCTGTATCTGTCCAGGCACGTCTGGGTCATTACCGCAGGTGCAGAATTGGGCACTTAGACAGGCCGGATGGGCCACGATTCTGCTGTGTAGGATGTCTAAGCACCAGCCCTGCTAGCCCTCCCTAGGCTCTTGCTGGTGTGCCAGTGCCATGGCGTCTCCTCACCATGGCATTGGGACGCCAAGCAGTAGCACACAGTGCCCGATAGTGGGAAAATGCATTTCCCCCACTGCCACACCCCCAGCGGGAGAAGCAAGGGCCGGCATTGGGCGGTGGGTGCCTGCTTCGTATCGTGTGTTGGGGGGTCCTAGACCAATCACCACCATTCACGTCCATCTTTGCCCCACCAGACATACAGGGTCGTGATCTGAATAGGCCCTGTACATCCGGGTTGTGTGGCCCAACCCAGCTCCACTCACTCTCCGCCCTGTTGCCACTCATTCCCTCCCCCATCTGGAGCTCCCCGCACAAAGGTAGAATAGGCTCACAGCGAATAGCAGGAGTTGTTTGTCCAAACCGGATGTATGTCCCCTGTTCAGAATGGCCCCCATAGTATTTCTTATGGTTTAGCAGCTTCTTTCCCATATAACTTAGGTAAGAATGCAAGTGAGTACTATATAAACTTGCACAGGAAACTGCTATGAGGTTTGCAGAAAGCATAAGATAAATATTACTTATTAAGGTCTAATTATCTATTTTTGAGAAAATGTCTATCTCCAGGAACAAGCAGGAATGTAGTCATCACATATGGGTATCGTCGGTACCGACGGAGCCTGCGCGGGAACGCTCCCCAGCGTCCAATCAGAAAGCTTTTGGGAGCATCCCACAGTGCCTGCGTGCTGCCTTCCCGCCTTTCCCAACTGCCTCTCTCCAGTTCTTCTTTTTCCGTGGTGCCAGCAGGTCGTGTTCCTGTCACTGCAGAAGAATTATTTTTTCTTTCTTTCTTTTTTGTGGTCGCGTCTGCCTTCCTCGACGCTCTACTGGTACCGCCGATTTTTTCTTTTCTTATTTCTGTAAAAAAAAGTATATTCTTTTTTCTTTTTCTTCAGGTGCACGCGCCTTTTTGGGCCTTAGGCCCAAAAACTTTTCCTTACCATGGAGAAGCCTGCCACAGGTTTCAAAAAGTGCACCAAGTGTGATGGTACCATTTTCGTCACCGACACCCATGAATGGTGTCTAAAATGTTTAGGTCCTGACCACTCTATCACGGATTGTATGTCCTGCTCCATGATGTCTAAAAGAGGTCGGCAGAACCGAGCTGCTAAGCTCAGTACCCTGTTTCCCTCTGATGCAGCTTCTGTGGCATCGACGTCTTCCTGGGGCTGCTTCTTCCTCCCGTGGATCTCAGGAAACTAAACATAAATCCAGCCAGTCCTCGAAGGGTAGATCTCCTTCTAAGCATCAAGATGCCTCTGGCGTTGCCCTCGAGGATTCTGCACCGGCAAAATTACCACGGCGGGAGGCTTCGGCTTCCAAAGCATTATCGGGGTTCCAGGATATTCTTGAGGCCTCGACCTCGGCAGAGCTACTGGTGCCATGCTCTGGGGTTCCAGCGGTCTCCTCCGGTACCAACATCCAGGCATTGGCAGCATCGATAGACCAGAGAGTTCTGGCTATGGAACGCAGTCTGGCAGCTTTCCTTGCGGCATCGAAGCCGTCGGAACCGTGACAGACAATTCCACTGGTACCGACACTGGCCTCAACATCGGCATCGGTGTCTGCTTTGCTGGTACCCAGTCATCCGATGACCTCCGGTACCGATACCCCGGTACCGGTTACTCCCGGTACCGACTTTGGTCGGTACGGGTATCAGGCTCTTCAAGAGCATCTGGACAGACAATAATTCGAGTCCTCAGAAGAATCTGAGGATTCTGACAGCTCTGTCGATGCAGCGATGCTTCTCCCAGAGGAGCCCTCCTCCCCTAAACGCAGGATGTCTCCTCCAGAGGATATTTCCTTCCAAGATTTTATCAGGGAGGTGGCTCGGGGCCTGTCCATTACTGTGGCCCCTGAAACAGAGCCAAGGGCCAAGGAGTTGGAAATTCTACAATATCCTAAAACTCCTAAGGAGGCAGCTACCTTGCCCATTCATGAGGTTCTATATGATCTCATGTTAAGGATGTGGGAAACACCTCTTACCACCTCTCCTCATTCTCGTAGACTGGATACCATGTGTCGAGTCCCTCCTTGTCCTGGATTCCATAAGACTCAGCTTCCTCACCACTCTATTGTAGTGGAGTCAGCTATGAGAAGGATCAAGAGTGCAAAAAGACATGCCTCTAATCCTCCAGGACGTGAGTGCAGAACCCTGGATGCTTTTGGATGTCCGGTCTTCCAAGCTTCCATGCTTTCTGCCAGGATCAGTTCCTATAGTCTATATGGGAATGTTCCTGAAGGAGGTCACAGATGATTTAGAGGCTTTAAGTCCTTTTCTTCCTGAGGATAAAAGACAGGCTTTTCTCACTTTGGGCAAACATGCCCAAGATGTTTCAAAAATTTCCAACCGTGCAGCCTTTGACTGCTTTGAGTGCATGAGCAGAACCTCGGATATGACCATAGGTGTACGTAGAATTGCTTGGCTCCAGGCCTCTGATTTAGAGCTCTGGGTACAAGACAATTTGGGAAATATCCCTTGTACTGGTGAGAACCTGTTTGGTAAAGATTGGCAGGAAAAAGCCAATGAAATGGATGCTGAAAATTCCACCTTGGATAGATTATCCAAGTCCACTGCTGATCCTGCTAGAAGAAAATTGTTCAAGAAACCATTCTTTTCTAAAAAGAAAAAAAATTATCGTGCTTATATTCAGCAGGGACGTTCTGCAGGTCAGCTTGCCAGGAAAGGTCAGCAACCACCCAAACAGAAGAAAGTAAAGGCTGTTAGGCCTCAACCGGCCCAGCAGGCTCAGCCTCCACAGGGCTTTTGACTCTCATCTAGAGAACTTAGCCTTCCTGGTTCTGGAGGGACCAGAACCTTCCACCATTCCAGGAAGGTTATTTCATTTTGCCCCCAGATGGGGGCAAATAACAGCAGAGCATTGGACACTCTCCATCATAAAGGAGGGGTACAAGCTTCATTTTTCAAGCATGCCCCCTCACACAATAGTAAGGCAGTTCAATTCTCTGACCTCTCTCATCAACCTGTTAGGTCAGGAGGTCGCTATCCTTCTTGCCCAAGGGGCAATAGAGGAAGTACCCCTTCATCAATATGGTACAGGGTTCTATTCCCCTTATTTTCTTATTCCAAAGAAAACAGGGGGTTACAGACCTATCTTAGACCTCAGAGAATTGAACAAATTCCTTGTCAAGGAGAAATTCAAAATGATTTCTCTTGGATCTCTGCTGCCATACCTTCAGAGTCAGGATTGGCTTTGTTCTCTAGATCTCAAGGATGCGTACACCCATGTTCTCATCCATCCAACTCACAGAAGGTTCCTTCGGTTCCTTTTTCAGGGAAAGCACTACCAATACAGGGTGCTTCCTTTTGGCCTGGCCTCAGCGCCAAGGGTGTTCACGAAATGCATGGCTGTTGTAGCAGCATTTCTCCGCACACTAGGGATATTCGTCTTCCGTTACTTAGACGACTGGCTCATTCGAGCCCCAACAGAGTTAGAGGCCAGGACTTCTCTATCCTGCACAATGCGTATCCTTCAGTATTTAGGGCTGGTAATAAACATCCCAAAATCCAGTCTAACTCCCACTCAGTCTTTAGAGTTCATAGGAGCTTTCCTGGATACCACAAAGGCAAGGGCCTATCTCCCCCAGGCCCGTTGCCTTCGCTTGGTGCAGTTAGCTTCTCAAGCAGTGCTAAAGCCTCATCTAACTGCTCGAGAAATGTTAAAACTACTAGGCCACATGGCATCCACCGTGCATGTGGTTCCCTATGCTCGCCTCCACATGAGGGCAGCTCAGTGGACTTTATCCATCCAATGGACCCAGGCATCAGGGTGCCTGTCAGACAAAATAGCAAACACAAGTCGCCTCATTTTGTCCCTCCAGTGGTGGAAGTCCACTCAAAACCTGTTGCTGGGGTCCCCTTTTCAGCAACCCTTACCCCAAGCAACTCTCACAACAGATGCTTCTCCAATGGGTTGGGGAGTTCATCTGCAAGACCTCTCCACCCAGGGCACCTGGTCTCCACAGGAGAGTTATCTACATATCAATCTCTTGGAGCTCAGAGCAATCTTTCCACACCCTGCTCAGCTACAAGACAGTCCTCATTCATACGGACAATCAAGTAGCCATGTTCTATGTGAACAAGCAGGGGGGAACAGGCTCTCTGTTGCTTTGCAACGAAGCTTTGCGACTATGGGCCCTCACCAGAGAGCATCAGATTCATCTTCTGGCAGTGTATCTTCCAGGCATTCAAAACTCTTGGGCAGACAGACTCAGTCGAGTTCTGCTTCCACACAAGTGGTCTCTGCATGCAGACCAGGTGACCAGGATATTTCAACTTTGGGGAACCCCGGACATAGACCTCTTTGCAAGTCTGCGGAATGCCAAACTTCCCCGGTTCTGTTCCAGAATTCCGGCTCAGGAGGCTCAGGCCAGGGATGCTTTCCTCCTTTACTGGAGTCAAGACTTCCTGTATGCCTTTCCACCCATTCCCCTAATTCCCAAAACCCTGTTCAAGCTTCAGAGAGACAGAGGCCATATGATTCTCATAGCTCCACATTGGCCACGGCAAGTGTGGCACCCTCTGCTTCTACATCTCTCTCAAGCTCCCTTCCTGGAGTTAGGGTCTGCTCCAGATCTCCTATCCCAGGAGGATGGAATGTTATGGCATCCCAATCCCCAGTCTCTATATCTCAGGGCTTGGTTGCTGAAGGCCCAGATCTCCATGATCTTAATATCCCTCAGCAAGTGAAAGATATTCTTCTTGCTTCCAGGAAACCTTCCACAAGACACTCTTATGCTTTCAAGTGGAAAAGGTTTACCATATGGTGTTCACAAAAGGCTCTTAACTCCCTTGTGATACCTCTGGAATCATTGCTGGAGTATCTCCTTCATTTATCCAATGCAGGTCTTAAGACTAATTCAGTAAGAGTCCATTTGAGTGCTATTGCAGCTTCCCTTAAGCCTCTAAAAAATGCAATGTGTGCCTTCGAGTCAGTCCTGACTCCTGGCGACCCAGAGGCTCCTGGGTTTTCTTGGCAGTGTCACCAGAAGTAGATTGCCAGGCCTTTCTTCCGAGGCAATGGAGGGTTAAGTGACTTGCCCAAGGCCACAAGGAGTGCTAGTGAGAATTGAACCCTGGTTGCTTGGTTATCAAGCCAGTGTAAATGGACAGCCTATTTCCTCTCATCCTCTTATAGCAAGATTTATGAGAGGCCTTCTTCTAACTAAGTTTCCCATTAGGCCAACACCGGTGGCATGGGACTTAAACCTGGTTCTTGGGCAGCTCATGAAGCCACCTTTCGAACCTTTAGCTACTACCTCCTTGAAATTCCTTTCTTGGAAGGTTATCTTTCTCATTGCAATCACATCAGCACGCCACATTAGTGAGTTGCAAGCGCTAGTAGCTGATCCAACGTATACAAGGTTCCATCATGACAAGGTAGTCCTTAGGACTCATCCACACTTATGCCAAAGGTGGTCTCGCCTTTTCATCTGAATCAAGCGGTCTACCTACCTGTGTTTTTTCCAAGGCCTCATGCATCAAATGCAGAGAGGAATCTTCATACCTTGGACTGTAAAAGAGCTTTAGCCTTTTACTTACAAAGAACACAGCAACATAGAAAGTCCTCTCAACTCTTTGTTGCTTTTGATCCTTCTCATTTGGGACTTCCAGTCTCCAAGTGAACACTGTCTAACTGGATTGCTCAGTGTATTTCCTTCGCCTATCAGAGTAAGAACCTTTCTCTGGAGGGCCATGTCACAGCTCACAATGTGATAGCCATGGCAGCCTCAATAGCTCATCTGCACTCTGTGTCTATCGATGACATCTGTCGAGCAGGCACTTGGGCCTTGGTTCATACCTTTACAGCCCATTACTGCTTGGACAAGGACTCCCGCCGGGATGTCTTGTTTGGTCAGGCTGTTCTCCAACACCTGTTCCATACCTAATCAACTCCTACCCACCATCCCTGGTAGGATGCCAGAGATCCATGGGGGGAAGTAGAGCCCTGTTCAGGGACACACAACTTCTGGGGTCTCTCCCTGGCACCTAAAGATAGGGAGTCCCCATATGTGATGACTACATTCCTGCTTGTTCCTGGAGATAGCATAGTTACTCACCTGTAACAGGTGATCTCCGGGAACAGCAGGAATTTAGTCCTCACAACCCACCCACCTCCCCTAGGAGTTGTATCTCTCTATCTATCTCTTTCCTTTCGTTCTCTCACTCTTTGTCTCAGCTTTAAAACTCAACTGGAGAGAGGCAGTTGGGAAAGGCGGGAAGGCAGAACGCAGGCACTGTGGGATGCTCCCAAAAGCTTTCTGATTGGATGCTGGGGAGCGTTCCCATGCAGGCTCCGTCGGTACCAACGATACCCATATGTGAGGACTAAATTCCTGCTGTTCCCGGAGATCAACTGTTACAGGTGAGTAACTATGCTTCATCTGGTTTTGGGTAGATTTTTTAAAATAGATTTTTAGCATACACAAAGAAAAGGAATAGAAAAACTATATATAGTCAAATCCACATCATGGAGAATATATCATTCACAAAGGAAGAATTCTCTGAAATGAATCCTAAACAAACCCCCTTATACATAATCAAAAGATGCAAAGAAAAGAAATGAAAATAAAATTTCAAGCCTTCCCCAAAGAATTCCCTCCAGTTGTTCATAATCAAAGAAGACATATCTCTTGTCCCCCATATATACTAAGACACTTGCAGGGATATTTTAGATAGAAGGATGCTCCAAGAGAAGAGGACCTGAGGCCTTAACTTTAAAAGAGCTTTCCAACGCTTCTGAGTCACCCTGCACACATCCGGAAATACTTGAACTAATTGATCACAAAACGTCTCTGACTTTTTACTGAACTATAAATGAAGAATTCTATCCTTGTCTACTCTGCTATCAAAAGTAACAATTAGTCACCTGGGACGAAATGTTCTCAACAGACTACTGTAAAAAATTGGAAAGATCCATACTAGGCTGCAATAATATATCAAATTATTGGTCTGCACCCACTGCACCCTTAACCATCACCTTACTTCCCTTAGGTACATAATAAATCTTTGACAAACAAACTGAGTCAGAATCAGGAAACTGTAAAACTTCTTTAAGATATTTAAAGAAAAGACTGGATGGCAAAAAGTAGTAGGTGCAAAAAAAATTAAGAAAACGTAAATGTTTTGAGCACAAAGAATTTTCCAAAAGTTCATTTTGGCAATGCAATAAGAATCCTGTAATGAAGAGGCAAGCACTGCCTAGAGTACTGAGACCTGAGAAGCCAATTTAGAGGACTGAGTAACAATATCAGTCAAATGAGTTTCAAGTTCCAATAGCTTGGCTGCAACTTCAGTAGAAAACTCGGAGCTTTTAACCAAAGAAGACTGGAGGGACAACACAGTTTGTGAGACTTCTCAAATATCATTGAGAGAGACATCTTTCGGCAGTTGCAATTTCTCAACTATAGTTGTAAATTGATTGAAGGCCACGGACAGGCTGCTTTACTCACAGGAGAGTCAATAGACAGGAAAGAATCCAGGAGAGGAACCAGTCCAAGGAAGTCCTTCCCCTCCTTTGAGGGAGCAGCGTCTAGCCTAGAAGCATTTTCATTTTGATTAGACTGGATTAAAACTCCCTGATAAATGGAGGATGGGGAGGATGAAGAGGTACTCAGTTTAAGCCTCCGCCTTGGCCAGATAAGATGACCAAACCACTGAAGTGGTTCCCACAGGTTTAAAGTGAGCGTCCATGGGACCAGTCATTTTAGCAGCCTTCATAGTCTAAGAGGGTAAAGGTTTCTTCTTATGCTTCCCCATTGCAGCAAACAATCACCTCCTCAAAACTCCTGTGTGCTCCGAAGGGGTTCCATAGGGGCAGTGCCTGCCCCTTTGGACGCACCTCTTCAGGCAGACACCCGTGGGCATGTGCCCATGATTTCATCCTGCAGTGGGGCCTGCTCTTATATAGCCCATAAGTGCAGCATTCATGTCAGTGATCCTCAGCGCAGGTCTCAGAGAACCAAGCAGATGGCCGATACAGCAAACCAGAAAATGCAGATATTCTCCGGTTTTGGTAGATTCTAAATTAATGCACTACTTTGCATTGAAATACAACAGCTCATTAATTCAGAAATGTAGTAAACTTTTCTGGGTATCAAACAATGGGGCCAATGTAGTAAGGCCATGCTACCATTTATTTTCTCATACTAATCTTGTTCCCCATACAGGAAAATAAAAGAATAGCGTGAGAATCTATGTAAAGTCCTGCAAGGAAAGCTTTGCATTATATGGTAGACTGACACCTAGTATGCATCCCAAACACTTGACTAGAGGTGAGATGCTGCCATTTTGCAAGATGGGAATGGAGGCAGGAGTGATTGGGCTTCACATCTGTCTCCCAACTTTAAAGGTGTGCAATGGTGAGGGTTGAGGGCCTCCCTGACTACAGTGCCAAGGCCAGGAGTGCCCTGACTGAGAATGCCAGGTCAGGGGTTCCTATGATCAGATAGCCTGGGGAATCGGACCAGGGTTGATATGGAGCCTCGGGAAGATTGGGAAGTGGGATAGGTGATTAGGGGCTCAGTGGGGGATCAGAACTTCTGCATCTACTAGGCCACCAGGGCATTTTTTCAGGGTGGGTTGAGGGTTTAGGCCCAGAAACAACTGAATCACCAGGCAAATTTTGCAAACTGTGGATAAGTAATGGGATTCAGTGTGTCTGGCCTGTTTTTCTTGTCTCCCTTCCTCTCAGTGTATGAGCCAATCCCAGCTCACCCACAGACAGAAAGGGAGATATTTACTGTACTCGCGATGCAGTAAATGGCTGCACATTACTGCAGTGGTGTGCACTGTTTTTTTCTTTTTCTGGCAGCATTCACTTAACACAGTAGTAATTTGCATGTCATAACTGCTTTGGGAATAAAACATTATTTGTTGTTGTTGTGTTAAGTGCCGTCGAGTTGCAGTCGACTCATGGCGACCCTCTGGATAGCTATCCTAAATTGTGTTCGGTCTTCAGTCAGGCAGCTCATTGTTGACAGACTGGTACCCGTAGCTGCTGTTATTGTAGCGATCCATCTCATTGCTGGCCTTCCTCTTTTGCGTTGACCTTCTATCTTGCCAAGCATGATGTCTTTCTCTAATGATCTCTCTCTTCGCATGATGTGTCCGAAGTATGAAAGTCGAAGTCTTGTCATCTGAGCTTCTAAAGAAAGCTTAGGTTTGATCTCCTCTAGTACCGACTGGTTTGTTCTTCGGGCAGTCCATGGTATACACAGTATTCGCCGCCAGCACCATAATTCAAAGGCATCAATTTTCTTCCTGTCTGTCTATTTCACTGTCCAGCTTTCACATCCATATGATGTATTGAAAATACCATGGCTTGAACAAGTCGAATCTTTGTATGGAGAGAGACATCTCTGCTCTTGAGAATCTTATCTAGGTCTTTCATAGCCATTCTGCCAAGAGCAATGCGTCGTCTGATTTCTTGATTGCTTGTTGCTTCTTTATTGATAGTTGATCCAAGTAGGTTAAAGTTGTTCACGATTTCAATTTCTTCTCCTTCAACGATGAACCTGTTGATTATGCCAGTTGTCATGATCTTTGTCTTCTTTACATTAAGGTGCAGGCCCATTCTGAGACTATGTTCTTTGATTGTGAGAAGCAAATGTTTCAGATCATCTTCACTTTCAGCCAGTAATGTGGTATCATCAGCATAGCGAAGGTTGTTGATGAGTCTTCCACCAATCTTCACACCTTCAAACATTATTTAGACACATGCATTGTAAAGCTGTTTACTAAAGTTTGGTGTAATGTTCCAACACAGTGCTTGCTACTTTGAGGCCAAAGGAAGAATTGCAGAAGTGATTTCACAAATGAGCTTCACAAAATAATGCTATCAGTTTTATGTATTTCAGAGCATTTGCCTATTTTCATGTGAAGTGCTATTTTGTGAAATCTCTAGTCAGCTATGTTTCGGTTCAATGTCCTCAAATTTAAGAGTCTGTTTATTAAAGGGTGGTAAGCAAATTTCATGTAAAGTAGTGTGCAGTAACTTAGTGCATGACTGTGGTAGCAGTTGCCCTACCTTGCAATACTAAGAGCTATGTTTACTAAGCCACGATGGGCTTCTGCAGCAAACACTGGTCGACAGCTGCAAAAGCCTGTCGTTAGCTGCAAGAGACTCATGGTAGCTGCAGGGGGTGTTCCTAACATTTCCACTGCAGATACCATGGAGAAAATGCAGGCTTCCTGGGAGGACAGCTTTACAGATGCAGGTATCGCCATCCATTCACAGGGTGGTTCCTGCATATGCAAAGCCTGCAAAAAACGATCAGCTACCACACCATGCGAATGACCGCAGTAACTGCTCTGATTAGGAACATCCACTCTCTACCAAACTCCTGCCCACTTTTACTGCAGCTGCCACAAAAAAGGCCTGTAGTAGCTACATTTCTTGCATATTAGCTCGCAGTGCAACAATCCCACATTAGTACCACTGAGACAGCTAAAGCGCCTTAGTAAACCTATCCCTTAGAATATACTAATTCAAATGCATGGATGTCATTTAATAATAGGACTTCTATATGTGAAGATAAAGTAGGAAGCTATTTTAAACCTCTTTGTATAAAGACCCATAGATGCCTATTTTTCTTTATAAAATTTGGGGGATAAATTGGAATTAATTACAGCTAGATGGTCAAATGTAATGTTGTACATGTTAGCATGTACGGTATGAGGGTAATTTTAATAACTGGGTGCCTAGTTTTAGACACCCAGGATGCTCATATCTTAAGCCTAGTTTAGAAAGGAAAGTAAACATCTACTTTTCTTTCTAAAATATAGGAGCATAAATATCCGAAAATATGCGTTAAAGCTACTCACAAGCACTTAGACCAAGCTTAAACGTTTGTGCCTAGATTTCTAAAGAATGTGCGTAAGTTAAGCTATTTTATAACTTAAATTTGTGCTCTGCCTAGTGAAAGTATATGATTGGCCTGACACACGTACGTCCAGAATAGCATCTTGCTAAAGTACATACAAGTGGAGGAGTAGCCTAGTGATTAAATCAACCACCTAACACCCAGGAGACTGGGGTTAGATTTCCACTGGCACTCCTTGTGGCCTTGGGCAAGTCACTTTACCCTCCTTTGCCCTTAAAGAAAAGGCCTGGCAATCTACTTCCAGTCATACCTTGCCAAGAAAACCCAGGAGCTGCAGAGTCCCCAGGAGTTAGCATTGACTTGAAGGCACTTAAAAAAAAAAAAAGTAGATATATAATTGTCCATCCACATGCATAAATCCTTGGAAATAGATCATTTGTCTGCATATCTGTATGCATCTCCTTAGAAAATTACCCCATGTGCATGTTTTAGAAAATAAACAAGTAAATTTTGACTCTGCCATGCTCGCCCCCAATTCTGCCCCAGAACACACCTGTTTCCGAAGCACATAAAAGTAGGCGTCGTCTTGTTACAATATCTACTTTTACATGAATAACCTCTTGGGTAACTTTATAAGAATCATTTTAAAAATAGAATACAAGGTTTTACACATTAAAACATTTATAAAATGACTCCCTCTGTGCTCACTGTGGAAGGGGGCAGGCAATGAGGAAAGAATGGATGGGTTATAGACATGAACAGAGCCTTCATCACCACATGGTATGTTGGTGTACACAGTCAACACTGCAGATATGGTAGAACACCTATCGCCTCCTGTATAGATGGTGGTAAATTCATCTGCATTATCATTGATGCACTTACCAAGGCCACCGCAGCTAAAACAAACCTCCACCCTGCTAATGGCACTCTAGAAATCTCCATCCCCGACACCACTCTGACATAGGGTTGCCCACCCCCACCTCACCCTTTCTCCACCCCTGCCCCACCCCCTGTCCCCAAAATAATTGCAGAGAGGGCAAGGTGCAAACAGAACAAGCAAGATTGCTACACATTCTTAAACAGAAATTCTATACTGACAGAATATGCAGCATTGGTTATACAGACACACACACACACAAACACAATACAGACAGGCCTTCATCAATAAATGAGCATAAAACCAAAAGAGAAATATATAGACAAAAACCCCAAGAAGCCAGACTGCATGCAGTGCAATATCAGATAAATAACACAGGTACACTAAAAAAAATTTTTTAAACTGCCTCTAATGTTTCGATTGATTTTTACATTTTTTGGTGCGCTGAATCCAAATCTGGTAACCAATTTGCTCCATCACGTACAGATTTTTTGCTACATTGGGTTAGCAGTTTGAGGTGAACGTTTCAGATTGAGTGCGATCGAGATAAAAGTTTCTTGGATGAATTCTTTATACTAATTGTTTAGTAGTTATTCAAATAAGAATAAAGAAAATTGTAACAAGGCAGCACATAAGAATAGAGTAATGTCAACAAAACACACTGTGATGGTAGCAAAATTGTCTGCACTTAAAACAGCCACATACATGTGCACAAACATTGAGCATATAAGAGCAAGGTTAGACACAAAGCAAAGCAAAGAAATGTGCAAAAAATGTTGTACAGGTATGTATGTAAGAATAGAAAACGCAAACCGCACCATTGCAATACATGAAGACAAACACCCGATGGTGTGAAAATAAAATTCTAATAAATGAGATCCGACACTGTGGTAATAACTAGCAAATTTTTATTTCAAAGTTTAGTAAAAACACGATATTTGTCAACACAGTTTAGATTTTAAAGTCATTCTTGGGTCAATCAATCTCCTGGTGGGCCCATTTCTTCTTCCCCCGAATGCTTCTCTTGGTGCGCTGCTTGGCGTATTTTTCATCTGGGGTTTCCCGCAGCAGCAACCAGCAGAAATCAGCCATCATAGTGGTGTTCCATCTTCCTTGGTACCTTCTCTCTGCGTCCTTGATGTCCTGGTGAAACCTTTCACCTTGTTCTTCACTGTACGCCCCCATGTTTTCGGGAAAGTAGTTCACATGGGAGTGCAAGAAATGGACTTTCAGGCTCATGTTACAGCCTTGTTCTTTGAAGGCATTGAGCATCCTGGCAACAATATCCTTATAGTTCTCATCCCGCCTGTTCCCCAAGAATTTGAGAACAACATCCTTGAAGGAATCCCAGGCTTCTTTTTCCTTCTCAGACATCGTTTCAGCGAATGCTCCATCTGAAATGAGTTTCCTTATATCAGGGCCAACAAACACTCCTTCCTTTAGCTTTGCTTCAGAAAGTCGGGGGAACTTTGAGCAAAGGTACCGAAAGCAATCACCATCTTTTGGAAGGGACTTGATGAATTGCTTAATGAGACCCAACTTAATGTGGAGAGGTGGTAATAGAATTTTATCACGAGGTACCAAGCTCTCATGAAGAACATTTTTCTCACCGGGTCTCAAATACTCCAGAATTGGCCAGTCTTTTTTCCCCCAGTGTAGGTCGCGGGCCCGGCTATCCCACAAGCAAAGGAAGCAGGGATATTTGGTGAAACTGGATTGCTGCCCTAATAGCATGGATAGAATTTTAAAGTCTCCACAAATCATCCACTTATGCTCATCATAACGAATCTTCTGAAGAATCAGGGCCAAATTCTCGTATTTTTCTTGGAGAATAACAGAGTGAGCAATAGGAACTGAAGCGAATGTGTTGCCATTATGAAGAAGAACACCTTTTATGCTGTCTTTTGACGAATCAATGAACAGCCGCCATTCAGCAGGATCATACTTGAGTTTAAACTTTTCCATCACTCCGTATATATCGTTGCAAAATACCAAATCTTCCTCTTTGCTGAAATACTTCAAAAATTGTGTCTCGCGGTTGTGGTACCAATAAAAAGTTGTTCCTGGTGGCAATAGATTTTTCTGTTTAAGCCGAGAACCTAGCAGTTGGGCAGCATCTTTTGGGAGTCCTAAATCCCGGACTAAATCATTCAATTCAGCTTGAGAGAAAAGTTCAGGTTTCGGATCTGGTTCAGTTTCAAACTCGGAAGTACTGGACTCATCGGGAAAAGCCATCTGATGAGTCTCATCATGATCAGAACCGTCCACACAAATATGATCCAAAGATTTTGGTGGTTCAGGCACAGGTACTTCGTTGCTATGAGGCATAGGCCTAATTGCTGAGGGAAGGTTGGGGTAACTTATTACGTTCTTATTTTTTAAGTTGTATCCCTTCACAATGCAAGAGCAAAAATAGCAGTCACTGCTGTGGTCTCTTTGTTCACGCCACATCATAGGTATTCCGAAATGAAATGCTTGTTTTTTACCTTTCATCCATAAGCGTAGATCTTCCTCACATGTCTTGCACACTTTGTGAGGAGCCCACGGTTTGTCTTGATCGCCTAACTTCAAACCGAAATAGGCAAAATATACTTTTTTAATAAATGCAGAAATGTTCCTCTGCCGCTTTTTCACGGTATATTCCCCACAAATAAACAAAAAAACTGTCCGGAGAGTTGACGCAACCTCTGGCTCTGTGAGCCATCACAAATACACAGCAATGCAAACTACAACTGTAGTGAACCACTTCGGAATAAAGCTGGATTACGACTGAGCAAACAAAAGGTAATAATGAACTTGCAAGAAACTGAAATTTGACAGGAACGTTCATGTCGCAACCACCGTGTTTGAGCGAGCGAACGAGGCGAGGCAAACAGGAAAGAACATGCGCCAGCGCGAGTACTGGATTTAGCCCCCCGCCTCCCAATTGTCCTGTTAATGTATAAAATGAATACAAAACACTCTAAAATATCATGAGGGAGTGTTTCTAGTTAGTTAACCATTACAACCTCTATTTTGGGCCAAGAAAATAAACTGCAGTCGGCTAAAAAGAAATTATGTGAACATTCCTTATATGGGTAAGAAATCTAATTTTGCAAGAAAACGTGACGTGATGGAACATTTTGGCTATTTTTCCTGGATTCAGCACCCCAAAATCTATAGGAATCAGTTGCAAAACTGGAGGCAGTTTTTTGGTAGTGTACCTGTGTAAGAGATGCAGTTCCCCATACTGTGGAAAATATAAAGGTAGTACAAAGTCCAGTCATTAAATTGAAAATAAAATTATTTTTTCTACCTTTGTTGTCTGACCATTTTCTTCTGCGGTGATGGAAATGAAAATCTGGGTCTGGCCATGCTGCCCGGAAGCCGCCGAGGCTAATTGTGCAGCATCGATATTGGATGCTGCCTGCTTAGCTTCTTCTATGCCTATAAGATAGACGAGGGTTTTCCTCACTTATCTTATAGGTGCTGAGAGTTAATTGTGCAGCATCGATATTGGAAGCTGCCCGCTTAGCTTCTTCTATGCCTATAAGATAGACGAGGGTTTTCCTCACTTATCTTATAGGTGCTGAGTGCTAATTGTGCAGTTTCCAATATCAGTGCTGCACAGTGAGCACCGGCCCCCACCTCCGCTCTGCCCCAGAATGCCCCTGGCACGCCCCGATGCTAGCCAGCTACTATCAGGCTGCGTAGGGGACTTAGATGGGGATATTTGACGGCACTACCTGCTTATGTGCCATTGAATATCCGGTTAGCCAACATTTACATGGTTAACTGAGTAAATGGCCTTTGAATATCAGGCTCATAGTGTATGATGGCAGATAAAGACTGGTATGGTGCATCTAGTTAGCCCAGTAAGGTGATTAGAGTGGTTGCCCTCTAATTGACCCTGTGGGGAACCAGCCCATATTAAGTGAGTTATTTTTTGCCCCCTCTGACCATCCTCCCATTCATTGTTGCATGTCCTTCACTCTGTACCAGCCTCTTGTAAGTCCTCTGTTCCCGTGTTTAGATTTTCTTGGATTTCCTAGTTCTTGATTTCAGCCAACTTTGGCCCTCTTTCTAATTAATGAACTTCTATCTTCATAATAAGATACTGTTCATATAAAAACAAGCATTATGCTTAGATCTCAACAGTTTCCAAATTTTTTAGTGGCTGACTTCATGCCGACAGTGAACCTTAAGAGGTCTGTGTTGTAGAAAGTGGCAGGCTGGACATGCATGAGAGGGATGGGTAGAGTAAGTGGCAGTAACCCCTTTCTGAGATGACAAGTGTGGAGATAGGGTAGGTGATATTTTCATTCCCTTGTGTGCCACAATGATGCTGAGTTGCCAGTGACCCCTCACTTACGTTGACATGTTAGGTGACAGTGAATTCATGAGCAATGCAGACATTTAAAACTGCTTAGTGTGTGAAAAATGAAAATCATACATCTGGTATCCTGTAAATGCTGTCTTTTAATACAAGGGACAGATGTTGAGGGGCGGATGCTGAATAAGAAATTAATATATAGAAGCAAATGCAAGTGGGGTTTTTTTTTTGTTGTTTTTTGGTCAGATGCATAATGGGTATTAATGCCAACAGTTCTTCATGCTCTGCAGGTTGCCATGGTATTCAAGGTTTGTTTTGTTATTATGTTAAGATTTCTTAATGTCTGAGTTCAGGTATTTTTCCCCATTAATTCATATGGAACTGGGGGCAAATTGATGCTTCAGATCGTACAAATCAGGCAGTGTTGGTATCAAAGTGTGGGCACACATTTAGCTTCTTGCCCTTTGTGTTAGTCAGAGTGTACACGACAAATGTGGTTTCTCCACCATTTCTATAGGGCAATGACATTGTTCAAATTACTTTACATGTGGAAAAGAGAGAGTTAAGCTTATGCAAAGGGAAATGAGACAGCTAATTTATTAAGGGTCATGTTTAGTGGAGGAGTAGCCTAGTGGTTAGAGCACCGGCTTGGTAACCAAGACATCAGGGTTTGATTCCCACTAGGGTGTGGGCATTCACGGCACATTACAGTCAGCGCAGCCATCATAGGCATGTGTTAACCATGATTGCTCCTGCTAGTGCAGCTGGTGGTAAGTGCATCCACGTTAGATGTGCTGACCGGCTATTGCTGTGAGGTGTGTCTCCCCATGATAACAGCAGGGGGAAAGGTCGGGTGTGCTCCCAACAGCTTGCCCTATTTTGGGGGCTTACCATGTGCTAACTTAGCAGATTCTAGCAAACGTGCCTCTTACTGACTTGGAGCAGAGGTGTCAAAGGGGTGGACCACACAGGCCCTGGCCCCATAAAAGCTGCACTGCTGTGATCGCTGGCCTTCCCCTCCTGTCTTCCTGTGGGGATCGGATCGCCATGGGTAGACAGGAAGGGAAGGCTGGTGATCGCATTAGCACTGATTGGCTAGCCAAGGGGCAGAGCTTGGCCCCCCAACAGAAAACAGTGTTCCAACGCCCTTGACTTGGAGTGGTGTGGACCTAAAATGCTTCATTATATGTCATTTTCACTGAATTTTCTGCTTTTTGTCCCCCTACACAGCCTCTGCTCCAAAGTTGAATAGGGAATGTTTTTATCCACCTGCCAGCCTGAATACAATACAGTAGTAGTCTAATATCAGAACACTGTATCAAGAGCAAACACATTTCCCAAGTAAAGGATTGTACTGTAAATGGTTGTCAGATTTCTCTGGAAGCAGTAGCTCTAGGGAGCTTTTGCATCTCTCAGCTCCTGTGTATATCTTGGGTTTTAAATTTAATTAGTTGTATTTCCAAAGCCAAGCTCAAAGCAAGTTATTATTTAAGTACTATAATTATTTCCTTGTCCAAGAAGATTTTCAATCTAAGCTGTACCTTAGGAAATGGAGGATGAGATGACTTGGCGAAAGTCGCTAAGAGCATTAGTGGGAGAGGATACTACACTAAAGGTTTGATATTCAAAAGGGCTTAGCCAGTTAGCAGGATCTGCTACCTGCTAAACTCTACTCTGCTCGATATTCAATAGCCAGTGGTGTAAGTTACAATGAGGGGCCTCAAAGCAAAATTTTGCTGAGGGCTCCCCTGTCATGGCAGTGGTGTGCCCCCCCCCCCTCGGTGTAGGACCCCTTCCTACAGTGGTCCCTCCAATGTGGCATCGGCAGCAGCAACACACCAAACTTTTTTTTATCATGTTTGCCATGGTGATCTGCTCTTGTAAATTTGCCATGGGCCTAACGGCTCTTCCCTGCTGGTTCGAAGTCTCGTGATAGTCTCACAGTGTAGATGTTATCGCGAGACTTTGGCCTGGTGAGGAATAGCCACTGGGCCCACGGCAGATTTACAAAAGCAGAGCAGCATGGCAAACATGATAAAGTAAGATGTGTGGGACCCCTTTCTGCCCGGGCCCTCCCACATTTCAGTGGCTGCTTGGGCAAAATTTACGCCGGTGTCAGCAGAACCAACTGGCTAGTGGTGCTGAATATTCCTACAGATTGCCTCAGATGTGTGGTTTTGTTTCAGAACGTTCTGTGGGTGGAGCTGACACACTCCTAGTGGTGATAGCCACTAACCTGATATCCAAACCACATAAAGTTAGCACAGGTCAATAGCTGTCCTAACTTTAAGAGGTTCTTGCTATCCGATTAGAGGCTGAATAACTGGATAGCAGCATTGATCGCTAGCAAAATCAGATAGTCAGCGCTGGATGCCCGATAAGCTCCAGCACTGAAGATCCAGTTATAATTTCTGTGGTGGCAGCTTGGTGTTTTACAATGCTGACCACTGCTAGTACCCATGTATGTTTACACTTGCATTGAAGCGGCACAAATATACCTATGGAAAACACACCCAGCGCTTCAAAATGAAAGCCTCCAGAAACTTCCTTCCTGACCCATCCGTATTCCTTCTCTGCTCCCTTTTTTTTTTTGTTTCTACAAAAGTGAGGAGGGGGGTTTTCAGCAGGGCTGTTTATCTGAGTAAGAACAACAAAAACAAAAAAACTTTTAAATAACAGTATTGCTCAAGCCACAGAAGTAGGAATTTGACAACAGCAAAATGCATTTCGGATGCTCAGTTGTGTTTTAGCAATCTAGGCATAAGTCTACTGCTGGCTACATAAAATTCCAGACACTCACAAAGAAAAGCACATAAGATGATCCATGATTGCCACTTGCTGGGTGCAAAATCTCATCTTTTATTGGATCATATTTCTTTTACAAATCACTGTTACAATATACTGCAGCTTGCCATGTCATTAGAATGAATACCTCCTGTTCCAAAAATATATCTACTACATAAGTGATTGGGAAGGACATTTTTCAATGCCGCCTTTGTTTTGAAATTGCTTATTTGTGTGCTTTTATTTCATTGGTAGATTAAAGAAGTAAGGGGAAGTAATATACCTCCAAACAATCCTGTGCTGAATCAGTCCTTGCAGCCTCAAATAGGAAGCTGCATAACGTGACTCTCCAAGGTGAACCGGGAGTAGCTAGTAAGACCCAGCAGATGCAGACAGCAATGGATAGCTGCAATGTTCCATGCTGCTGTTCCTTCCTCTACCTACTGACTACTGGGGTCATGCATGTGCAGTGCTCCTGACCCTAGTAGTCCTCTACCTAGGTGCTTCTTGTTTCAAAGTGGAAGTTGGTGTGTAGAAGATGCATCCTGAACATGGCAACACTGCATGCTACAAATTTCCATGGGCTGTGCTGCCTATGGTTATGAGGAAGGGAAGGTAGAGGTGGAGGGGATAAATGGAAGAAACCATCAGAAGGCTAGGGTTAGGTGGGAGGAAGAGAGATGGAAAGGAGAGAAAAATGGGGGAAGATAAGAGCAAAGGAAGGGGAAAATGAGAGAGACAAGAGGGTGAGGATGTGAGAGGAAGAAGGTGAGAGATAAGGAACAGGAAGGGAAACCAGAGAGAGTGAGATGAGGAGGTGGAGTAAGAGTGGGGTGAAAAGAGCTAAAGGGGGAAACAAGTTGATGAGAGGGACATGTTGAGGGACGTGATAGGAACTGGAGGAGCAGAAAGAGAGGTGGGAAAGTATGAAGGTTGGGAGAGGTAGGATGTGAGTTGAGAGGAACATGTAGTGTGTCAGAAAAAATAGACGGGAAAGGAAAATGAATTAGTTTCTTATCCTATTTAAATTCTAGGAAAAAAAGAAAGCAAAACAAATGGGACCTAGGAATGAAATAAATTAAATTATTTATTTATAGAATTTCACAAAACAGCAAGAAAATAATTCCTTACAGCGAATACAGTGTGTGCAAGTAATAATATTAACCCATAAGCAAATATAATAAGTACAAGTAAGAAAGCATACACTGTTGCAATCCACACTACTGGGGAGGAGGAGAGACATACCCACCCAATACAGAGAATTGGAAAAGTCATAAAGAAAAAAATTCAAAGAAAACCCACGAGGCCACGGACCCCTGGAATACATTCATGGAGGATAAAGATATAATAATTCCACAGTTCACTCATTAGAGGACACTACAGGAAGTCTAGCATTAATAAATTTACCCAAATCTATGGGATCAGAGAAAATATACTTATTTCCCTCCATAAGCACTAGGCATCTACAAGGGAACCTCAGGAAAAAGGTACCCCCTATACTCAATACCCCAGATTTATAAATCAGAAACTGCTTTCTCCTCCTTTGTGTTTCTTTGACTAAATCAGGGAACATTGATATCCCGAGACCCATAAAAGTATCACATCTTTTCTTAAAGAACATTTTCAAGAGCCAATCTTTATCAGAAACCAAAGCACACTGCACAAGGAGAGTGGACGAAATAAGAGTAGAAACTTCGCGCCCAGATTCCTCCAGGAGACCAGTCACATCCAGGACGTCAAAATTCACAGTAGATACAGCCACAGACGTCTCAGCTTTTCTTCGGGAAGGCAGATAGTATACCTTACTAAGAGGTAGTGTTAAATCCGAAGGGACTTTCAGAATTTCCATGATATACCGCTTAAACATGTCCAGAGCCGACACCTCAGGGAGATGAGGAAAATTCAAAACTCGACAGTTAGATGCTCTGGAAGCGTTCTCCAACACTTCCAGCTTGTATTTAAGGAATGAAATAAATTAAAATATGGTAGCAGAGAAGAAAAATCCAGTAAAAAGGCCGATGAAATAAAAGGGGTAAAAGAAACATGAAATTTAGAAATTAAAAAGGGAGAGGAAATATGGAAAAAGGATAAAGAAATGGAAATAAGACCTAAACAAAGAAAAAATGTAAACAGGAAAGAAATTGAAGGAGGAACAGGGAATAAAGAAATGACTAGCAAAAGGAACTGCTACAAGGAACTAGAACTACAACTGTGAGTATTAATCTTCTGAAATAAACTCTAAATCTTGGGGATTAAAAGGGCATTCTTTGTGTTAAAACTGATAGATCTGTGTATTTTAGAATTGTGTTCTTGCTGAGTGAGTCAGGTCTTAGTACCACCAGAGAGCTTTTATATTTAAGTTGAAGCAGAGTGTAGCTTAGCATAGAAAGTAAATTAAGGGGTATGTTTACTAAACCGTCTTAACGTGCGCCCGGCGATAGTGTGCAGGCTGCCATAAAAGGAGTGGGCATTTCAGTCTGAAAGTAGCAAAATGGGATTAGCGCGCGATAACATGCACTGCTGCGCACATTATCGGGCGAAGCGCCGCTAAGCGTGTTAATGCGCGGTACTCTTAAGTAGGCGCCCAGACATACAAGCATAGAAACAGAGGTGTAGCATAATGGTTAATACACTGACTGATGATTCAGGGGTCATGAGTTCAATCCCCCAGTGTGCCTAATGCATAAGGCTGGTTGAGGCAGCACCCTTTGCATTTAGGTAATGATTTTTGAGGCATGTTACTTTTATTTTAATTAGTGCTGCCAGCAAACACACCCTCATGGTGGCGTAACCTAAGGTGCTGCATAAGGCACCCCATATCGCACTCCATAGGGTACATTATAAAGTGCACTGTCTGCCAAGGCACCCTATAATGTCCACTATAGGACACCTTATAAGGCACTTGATAGGGCACCTTATAAGGCAACTTAAGGTTACAGTACTCTGAGGGTGTTTTTGCTGGCAACACTAATGTACATTAAAAATAGGCAATGCCTCAGACAGCCCTATCAAATAACCCCACCATGGGTTTGAATCCATGACCTCTGGCTTCACAGGCAGTGAAGTAACCAGTGGGCTACAGCTCTATAGCTGCTAACAATCCCCTGGCTGGCTGGCTGCAGAAGGACTGCACGTCACCGCACAAGCTGTCTGCTGTGGTGACCAGGATAAGGATAACCCACCCATACCCATGATGCACTGCACATGCAAATCAGCAGTCGACAGATGGGCACAAGATGGGGTATGCACCCCCACAGCACCTCGGTCTGGTAGGGGGAACTGGCACAGAATAGCCACAGACCGCCACATTGTGCGGATACTGTTCTCACCCTGAGGGTGAGGTGGGGCGCCCAGCACCAGGTCCACAGCACCTTTCATGGCTGAAATATGCCATGCTGCAGGTCCCCATCAGTGCTACTGTGTGTGATAGGTAGCTCCTGCAGACACACCTAGGTTACATCTGTGTCCTTTTGTATTTCTCAGTCATGTCTAGCCCTTATGGGCTATGATGCACCCAGAATAGTGCATATCCTGTGTTGGTGCCATGGTTACATGATGTAGGTGAAGGGGGGGGGGTAATTTGGACCCATAGGCAGAATATGTGCCACCACACAACCCACCCTCTGAGGCTCAGGGTAGGAAACAGGATCACCCACCAATAGATCCACATTCTACCTCCCTGCAATGGTAGCAGTAGAGGGGACCATCAACCCCAGTCCTGCTGGGGAAACAGACACCCTACAGGGCAGGCAATGCAGAGCTGTACTCAGCCATAAAGCAATAGCAGACAGACAGTAGGCCTGGAAATGCTCAGCTGCTCCCCACCACTATCCGCCATTCGCCAGCAGCAAGCCTCCAGCTGCTGCACCCTGCAAGGTGTTCCAGCAAGACACATACTAGCTGCAGACAGTCTGCTAGCTAGTCCATGGTCCTGGAGGAGATGCATGTACCCAGAACTGGGAAGTCAGCATACACACCAAGCAGATAAGTCAGTGATTGGGCCCCAAAAGAGACCCATAAATATCACATGAGAAAAATACTATATAGCACTATGGGGGAACCTAGCCATGCCGTGGTCACTGCTCAGTCAGGGTGAGAGTGACCTCCCAGCAGGACATGCTGTGGCCATGCTGTCCGTGCAGGTGGTACCAGGCACTACAATGTCCGAGCCATTGCCCTATGCCCTGTGCAGATGCGGCCAGGCCAGGCCACCCTCTCCAGGCTATTCTTATAGTACCTTGCTCCTCATTATGCACATTGGCAGGCCAATACTGGCAACAGTGCTAGCAGTGTGGGCTGTGGAGGGTGTTGGCAGCCACCACACACTGGATAGACAGACACACACTCCCACACCTATGCCAGCATTGTGCAACTATAGAGGTGTTTGGGAACCCTGGCCACCACACCAGTCCTGGGCACAGTGCAGACATGGCTATGGTACGCAATACTGTTGGGGTCACTCTGTCAGACACCAGACCTGAGGCACACTCCACAGACATCAGAAAGGTTGCTATGATGCAGCTCAATCAGCCAATTGTGCTTAACGTAGGAATTGCTATCTGCCAGTTATCATAGCAACCTTTTGATAGCTGTGTACAGTTTTCCCATGTTTAGGGTGGCATTGCTAAGGTATGCAAGTGCTAGTATGGGGGGATGCACGCAGGGCCCAACATCCTGCCTCTCCAGGAGGCTTGTGATAATGGAGCCTGTGGGTGCAGGTGTGTCTGCCCCTGTTGGCCGCTGCTCTAGGGCAGAGGTTCCCAACTCCAGTCCTGGAGGGCCAAACACTGTTTGGGTTTTCATGCTGTCCCTAATGAATATGCATGAGATACATCTGCATACCATGGGGGCGGTGCATAGCAATGCAGCACAGCCACATTTATTAGAGGCAGCATGGAACCTGAATGGTGTTTGGCCCTCCAGGACTGCATTTGGGAGACTCTGCTCTAAGTAATGCGCATGTTTATGGTGTCTGTGCTCTGTAGGGTAAAATGTAGGTGTTTTGGGCATGTCTACGTCATCTGCACTACAGGTTCTGTCTGTATTAGCACGTTGTTGTAGTGGGTAAATTATGGGGACTGGGTTGGCAGGAACCACAGCTAGGACTTGAACCTGTGACTTTCTGCTCCTGAACACACTGGCTGTGTGCACTGCACCACTGTGTTGCCACAGAAACAGCCCATTCCCTGGGGATACCATGACTGTTCATCAGACAGGGCCTGTCTGTTGCAGTGCATGGCACCCACCTACACGGGGCTAGGCCAAGGTCTGCTCTGGGCAGCTGCCACTGCCCCCTCCACCACCAGTACCCCTCTGCCACCCTGCTGACATGCCCGTCTGCTGGTGGAGCGCAGTCTCAGGCCATCCATTGTGCGGGTAGGCGGCTGCCTATGGTGCAGGTTCTGGGGTAGGGGTGCCTGCATAGCTGTCCACGCTTCCCCCCAGCACCGCCTGCCAATGTTCTGTGCCCTTGGGGGTACTGCAGTGCCAGGTCCCACAGTACCTGCTGGGTACTATTCCCTGTGACACTGTGGGAAGCACACTCGTGCCCATGCTGGGCCCTCATCAGTTGCTGTCTGGCTGCTCTACTGTTTCAGCATTCCTTTGGGTCACCTAGGCATCACCCTAGTCCGCACTGTGGCCCAGCTGCAGCACAGCATGTGCCATCTGCAGCCCTCTGTGTCCCCTTTCCCAGCATCTGTCCAGTTACCCATTCCGACATGCCCGCCCTGCTGTTGTGGAACATGTGCATGCCATAGAAAACCTGTCCAATGGAGAGGGAAACCCTGATCAGCGCTCTTTCACTGTGGGATCATTCACCTTGTATGGGGATGGAGCGTAGACCCTTCCAAAATTCATATCCTTTTTTTGGAGCTTTCTTGGGAGTGTTTTTCAATGTTTCCAATTCATATCAGTATTGCCCAGCTTGGTTATGTTTTTTTATATTTTGTTGGGGTCATTTTCAATGTTTAGTTGCACTTTTGTTCCGTGCACATGTATCACACTTATCACTTTATAATGGGTTTCCCTGATTTTGCTGTACATTGCTGACATAAATGGTTTCTCTTCCCTTTAAATCAGCTCTAACGCCAGGGTTTCACTGGCGTTAGTTTTCAGCCTCGGATTTCACAGCGTTATTGTGCAGAGAGCCTCTACCCTTCCACTCTCCACCCATTGACCCCTTCTCTCCGCCCCTGGGGAGCCTTCCTCCGCCCTCCGGGAGCCTTTCCTCGTCTTCAGCGCTCGTTTGCGCCGCTGCGCGCGTTATCGCGCGATAAGGTACCTGCGCGCCTTAAAAAGCGCCATTATCGTCACAGATTGCACATTAAGACGGTTTAGTAAACATACCCCTAAGACTAAATAGACTCTGAAATTTGTTTCTAGAAAGCTCTTCATTTCAATCAAATCAGAGTATAGCTTAAACATAGAAAGTTAAATAGAGTAAATAGTTACTGAAATAAAGTTGTTTCTAGAGAGCTTTCTATCTAAATCAAATCATAGCGTAGCTTGGCATACAGGTAGAATATTCCTGGGTAGGAAGAAATAATCTTATTTCTAGTGATCTTTGCAAAGAGGCCTTCCAGTTAGGAGTCAAAAGATCTGTGAAATTGTCTTGAATAGGTGTTAAAAGCAAGTGACGGATCAAAGGGACATTTTAAAAGGCCCCTTCTATCAAACCAAGGACTGCATGAGTCGCCCAGGAAATTGGTAAGCCTTTACCTTAGAAGCAAGCCAACTTTTAATAGGTCTTCATTCCCTCCATACCTTCCCACTCCCACCCATCCCTGGGATAATTGTAGCTTTATAGGCTCTTAAACCTCTTAAAGAGAAGGAGGTGCCATATTCACTCTCAGGTGCAGCTGTTTATCCTCATCTAGCATACATTAAGAATCTGAGAATAATTAATCTTGAGGTGAAGAAAGTCCATTAAATGTATTAGATATAGTTTTATTAGTAGAAGTACCCCCAGTAAATCTACATAAATACATAAACACAACCTTAAAACTAAGATGTGGAGTGGAGGAGTAGCCTAGTGGTTGGGGCAAGGTACTTCAGGCCAGAAGGTCGGTGGTTCAAATCCCACTAGAGGACAGCAACCTTGGGCCGGAAGAACTGGGGTTTCTAGTCCCATAGGTGCTCCTTGTGGTCTTGGGCAAGCCACTTAACCCTCCATAGCCCATGTTCCCTTTAAAATAGTTATCTCCAAGTTATAATGCCCTGTTCAATGTAATTTCAGTTTGTTCAATGTAAACCGCACTGATGCAGAATAGCGCGGTATATAAGAGAATGTAAATAAATAAATAAATAAATAAGATGAAGACAGTCCAGCAGCGAGATGGGGATTTTCCAGTCTTTTGCACTGAGTGTCACATGTATGATTTTCTCCCAGTTGATGAGGGTCTTATGTGTGCACTAGGTGCAAGGAGCTGTTTCTTCTCAGGGAATGAGTCTGATCTCTGGAAGTTAGAGTAGCAGACTTGGAGGATAGACAGAGAGGTACATAGATGAGACCTGGAGGGATGTAGTACTGAGGTCCCACCTCCAATCTGTCAGTATCTCTGTTGCCATGGAAGAGAGGTCATGTGATAGAGTATCACCCTGGTATGGCAGGAAGTGATCCTGTAGCTAGGACCTATCCTCTAGGTGATGTAAAACCCTCTCACACTGAGGAGGTTTCTCCAAGGCCATGTGCCCATGAGGGAAGGGCTAGGACAGCCGTTATAGTTGGTGATTCAATCATTAGGCATGTAGATAGCTGGATAGTTGGTGGATGTGAGGATCACCTGTTAACATGCCCGCCTGGTGCGAAGGTAGCGGACCTCACACACTACCTAGATAAGGTCTTATATAGTGCTGAGGAGGAGTCTGCTGTTTTGGTACATGTTGGTACCAGTGACATAAAAAAAGTGTGATAGGGAAGTTCTGGAGGCCAAATTTAGGCTTGTAAGTGGGGATGGAACCAGGCTGCTGGCATTAACTTTTAAAAAGGAAATAGAGAAGCTTTAGATAATAGAGGAAAGCTGACAGTAGCCCAAGAGCATATGGTCCTTGAAGGATACTAGAAAAAGATTGAAGTTAGAGCATATCGACAGAGGTTCCAATAAAAACAAAAGTAACCCAAATGCCCTTAAGTACAAAGCAGACAGAACTTAAAGATTCCATATTACCCTTGCCTACCAGTAACCAGATTAATATGAATAAAATACAGCCTCTAAAATGCTTGTATGCAAATCCTAGAAGTCTAAAAAATAAGATGGGAGAGTTGGAATATATAGCACTAAATGAGAAGTTAGATATAATTGGTATCTCAGAGACATGGTGGAAGAAGGACAACCAGTAGGATACTGTGATACCTGCATATAAATTATATCGCAAGTAGATCAAATTGGTGGAGGGATTGCACTCTGTTAGAAAGGGCATTGAGTCACACAGGATTAAAGTTTTGCAGGAAACAAAATCTTTTTATTTATTTATTAAACATTTTTATAACACAAATTCCAGGGATCAATTGTGGTTTACAATTAACAACCATTTGAGTAGTGCAGGAACAAGTACATACTCGCTTACATATAACATTTTAACTATGTACATTCTGAATAGTGATGCATCAAACTGTATGCAAACTCATGCAATGTGCCCTTGGGGGAGCTGAAAGCAAACTATGTACAAAATCATGTGATGAGAACGTGTGGCTCATAGTTAAGGTGTTGGTAGATTTGCTTGAGATGAATGGGGTATAGATATCGTTGTGCTGATTTGGTCGTGCATGCCAAAGTGTGAGGTAAACAGATGAGTTTTCAATTTCTTTCTAAATATTTGGAGGTCGTTTAGTTCCCTGAGATGATCGGGGAAGGCATTCCAGAGTTTGGGTGCAATATGAGAGAAGGCCTTGCTATTAGCTACCTTTCTGGAGTTTCTGAAATCCTTAGGGGAGAGTAAGTTTGTTTTTGTTGCAGGTGCGTTGGGAGCGACTGTTTTCCTTGGAGATGAGTGTTGATAGCTGAGATGGAGCTATGCAATTAAATAGTTTAAACGTGGTTATAAGGATTTTGTATGTTGTTTTGTAGTTTATGGGCAACCAGTGAAGCTTGTATAAAGCTGGGGTGATGTGTTCCATGGAGTTAATGTTCAGTGTTATTCTTGCGGTGACATTTGGGTTATTTGAAGTTGTTTTAAGTCATGTTTGGTGATACCTTGTAGGATGGTGTTAGCGAAATCGAGATGGGGAGTAATCATTGCTTGGATTACTGATCTCAGATCTTGGGGGTGTAGTAGTGGGCGGAGTTGTTTGAGGAATTTTAGTTTGTAAAATATCTTTTTAGTTGTTTGAGTAATATGAGAAGTAAAGGTGAGGGAGCGATCGTAATCACTCCTAAGTATTTGACTTCATTTTTAACTGGTATGTTAATATGATTGATTGTGATTGAAGTTGGGGGGGGGGGGGAGAAGTTCTGGTTTCTTGTGACATACATGGCCTCTGTTTTTATGAAGTTGATATAGAGGTTGTGGTTCTCTAATCATTTCATCATTTCAAAGAAGCAGTCTGCGAGAAGTTTGGTTGGGGGGTTCTGACTGTCCCCATGGGATATAGATCATTATTTCATTCACGTAAATATGATTTATGCTGAATTTTTTAAAAATGGAGCATATTGGTTGTAAGTATAGATTAAAGAGGAGGGTGGAAAGGGCTGAGCCTTGGGGAGACGTTGCTCTTGTTTACAGGTGTTTGAGATTTGTTGTTCTATTCTGACTTCTTGTGTTCTGTCAGATAAGTATGAGGTGAACCATTTCAATACAGTGTCAGATATCCCTATCTGTTGTAGTCTGTATATCATTATGTGGTGGTTGATGCTGTCAAAAGCTGCTGTAATGTCGATGAAAATGAGCAGAAATGTATGTTTGGAGTTGTCAATTCCTATTGCCAGGGTGTCAATTAGAACTGTAAGGATTTTTTCTTCACCGTGGTAAGGGCGGAATCCATACTGTTGTTCATCTAAGGGGGCTGTAGAGTTGGATTTGGACTTTTTTTTTTCAGTTAGTTTCACTAAGAGTGGGAGACTTGAGATAGGTCTGTAGGATGACGGGGAGGATTTGTTACTGGATTTAGTTTTCAGGTAAACGTAGATCGACTGTTTACATCATCATAATATAAAGAGACTAGGGGACATGCAATAAAGCTACAGGGTAACCTATTTAAGACTAATAAGAGAAAATATTTTTTCACTCAACGTGTAATCAAACTCTGGAATTTGTTACTGGAAGATGTAGTAAAAGCTGTTGGTGTAGCTGGGTTTATAAAAAGGTTTGGACAAGATCCTAGAGGAAAGGTCCATAAACCATTATTAAAAGGGACCCAGGATATCACTGCTTGACCAAATACAAGCATTGAGAAACCTGTGTCTTTTGGGGAGACCGCTAGGTACTTCTGACCTAGACTGGCCACTGTTGGAAACAGAATACTGGGTTTGATGGACCTTGGTCTGACCCAGTATGGCATATCTTATGTTATGTAAGATCAAAAAATACCAGAAGTTTGAAAATATTGTATTGAATTGACCTGCTGCAAAAACAGTTAATAGGAATGTTGGCACTCAGCCTAGGGAGAGAATGAGTGAGAATGTGTGAGAGAGAGGGAATCCAGGAAGGAAGAGGAACATGTGAGTTTTCATCCTATCTTTTCCCCCCAATCCATGCCAATCTTCAGGAAGGGGCATTAACGTCCTCCTTCCCTCTCTGATCTCCCTACTTCATATCCCCCCAACTGAATCCAACTTTAGCAGAGGAGTACTTGGAGCAGGTCTAGATCAAGAGAAAAAGGACACATGGTGGTATGTTTACTAAACCACGGTAATGTTACCCGCATTAGGTTCCATGGTAATAGTACGGATGCCCATATAAAGGAGTGGGCAGTCCATCGTTAAAGCGAGATATGTGAGGTAACGTGCATTACAAGGCGCCTTAGACTAACGCGCGTTACAAGGTGCCTTGTAAGGCGCCTTGTAATGTGCCCTATAAGGTGCCATGTGGCTGCCAGTACTGATGACAAACATGTTGGGGGCAACTGTACCACAGCACAGGGTGTTGGCAATGTAAAGTACTGGAAAGACAGTGGGTGGCAGATGATGGGAATTTGTGTCCCCCAGTGGAGGCGGAGGTGGCAGGATAGTTATAATGATGGGTGGACAGAGGAGTGGTGGTGCCATGCAGATGAGGCACAGGCGAGGCAAGCACGAAGAGGTGCAATGCAGGAAAGGGTAGCAGTGCAGGACATGGGGTGGCAGCCTGCACAGGCAGACAGATGCAGATAGATGGACCGAAGGAATGTTGTCAACTGTGGCGTGGGTATTATGGGCTGGCAGCACAGATCTTCAAAAATATGACTGTTACAGGCATGCAAACTATTTGAGTAGGACAGGCATGAAAGGAGGGAACAGTGAGGAACTGAACCCCATGACCACTGCTGAGAACGTCATTGTACTAACTAGTAGGCTATACCTCCATGGCATATCCCACAGCAATGGCTGTGTACAGAAGGATTGCAGGTCACCGCACAAACTGTCTGCTCTGAGTGCCAGGATAGGGTAACCCCACGGGTACCCATAATGCAATGCACATGCTGAATAGCTGTCTACAGCGGATCACCAAATGGGGTCTGCACCATTCCGGTACTTCAGCTTGGAAAGACGAACTGACAGTGCGTGATAATGGCACAGAGTAGCTACAGACCATGCCAATGTGCAGGTTCTGTGCTCACCCTGAGGGATAGGATGGGTGCCCAGCACTAGGTCCGCAGTACATGTGGTGCTAGAGATAGGTCCTGCTGTACGTCCCCATCACTACCAGCCTGGGACAGGTTGCCTTGCAGTGCATCCAAAGGTAATTCATTGTCTTTCTGTATGCTGCAGTCACATGTCTGGCTGACATGGGCACCTGTTATCAGGGATTCCTAGACTTGCATGAGGTCTGTGTAGCAGTGCCTCTACAGGTCAAAGTGGTATACACTATATATCCCAAAGGGCCCACATTCACCCATTTGGAAAAAGGGACAGGTGCCTAAGCCCTTGTGAAGCAATCTCCAACATCATGGTATAAGACAGCCCTCCTGGGTTGGTGGGGGCAGTGGCAGACCAGCAGTAATACTGGGGTTCAGTCTGGAAAACCTCAATTGCCTCACACCATGAGCTAGACTGCTTCTGTAGCACCCTACAAGGTATCCAACCATGCACAGTCTAACGGCAGACTGTCCACTAGGCAGTCTATAGTGCATGCTCACAGAGGAACTATGTGCACCAAGCACTAGGAACACACAAGTATCACTGGAGGTAGATAGTGTAGAGTGCTATATGGGAACCTGGACATGCCATGGTCACTGCTCGGTCAGAGTGAGTGTCCTCCCAGCATTGGCCACCCTGTCCATCTAGGTGGTTGTTGGGCACTATAGTGTCCCAGCCATTGCCCCACATCCTGTGAGGATGCATCATGTCCAATCCGCCCTGTCTGGGCCATACCCACAATACCTTGCTCCTCATTATGCACATCGGCAGGCTAACGCTGGTAACAGTGGGACATTGTGGGCCCAGTGAGGTGTGGGCAGCCACAGAACAATGGGTAGACATACACAGACACACACATACTCCTACTGCAGCATTGTGCGAAGATAGGGGTGGTTGACAACCCTGCTCGCCACACTGGTCCTGATCACAGTGCCGACATTGATAAACTGTGCAGGAGGTAGTAGTAGTGCTCTGGTGATTACTGCAGCTCTGTGCTGGGGCCAACAGCCTGACTCTCCATGCAGCTTTGGCTTGTGGAGCCTGTGTGAGTGGGTGTTTGTACCCCTGTTCGCTGTTGCTTAGGGCTTTGCACATGTTGCTGTTTTATCTGCATTGTAGGGTAAAATATAGGGACCTACTCTGCAGGATCCACAGCTGGGACTTGAACCTGTGACCCTCTGCTTTTGGACACACTGGCTGTGTGTACTGCACCACACATGCACAGTAGTCCCTGGAGCTATCTGTATTTTTCCTCAGCCAGACCTTTTATGTTACACTGCACACCACATACTGGTACAGGGCATGGCCTAGGTCCACAACAGGAAGATGCCACTATTCCCCCCCAGCACGGGCACATACCCCCCTGCCTTGCTGACATGACCATATGCTGTCGGTGCTGGTAGTGCGCAGTCCCAGGCCATCCACTGTGTGGGTAGGTGGTTGTCTAGGGAGTGGGGTCTGGGGTGGGGAGGCATACATGGGCATCCTCACATTTGCCCCATCACCACCTGCCAATATTATGTCCCTTCCGCTTGGAGGAGGGTTGGCTGGGGGGGGATGTCAGGTGAGTGCCCTGGCATCTGTTAGCTAAGGTGGACCAGGTAGATGTAGGTGGATTGTGTTTGGCCTTTGTCAGCTGCTGTCTTGCTGATGTCCGGTTTCTATGTTCCTATGTGCCACCTAGGCAACTGCCCGATTTGCACCATCACCATAGTGGTCTTTCATACTTGGGCATTATGCTGTTGCTGCAATGGATCACTACTATCACTTTTCTTGGGCTCCCTTCCTATGCTGTACATTGCTGACACTGAAATGGTTTCTCTCTCTTGCAAATATGTGCTAACGCCAGGTTTTCAGTCGCGGTAAGATTCAGTCCTTCAATTCCCCGCGTTAGTGTGGAAGGAGCCCCTGCCCACCCACTCCCCGCCCATTGACCCCCTTCTCTCCGCCCTCTCTCCACCTTCTACGGGACTTACCGTGGCCGGGAACGCTAAGGCGCTTTATGTAATGCTAACACGCGTTATATAATGCTAACGCGTGTTAGGTAATGTTAACGTGCGTTTTTACATGCGCTAGCATTACCTAATGTGTGTGAACGTAGCATCTGCTATGTTAATGCGGTTTAGTAAACATACCCCATGGTTTTCAATTTTAAAATTATCCAGGTTTTGGTGGCATTAAAATATGTGAAGAGAATTTTAGAAGGGATGTTCCATTGCAATCTGGGATGTCTAGTTTGGGATGTCTGGGGCAAAAAAACAAAACAAAAAACCCCCAAAAAAGCAGGCACATTGAGGTGCAGACACGATTTCACAAATGTGGACATACCTGATTATGGATGTCTATGGGGCATCTACATAGACATCCCCAGAAACGTATTTCAGAACCTGAACTTCTAGGATCGCCTATTGGTTATAGTGATGAGCTAGAAACAGGTCAGCTAGTTTCAAATCTCCCTACTACTGCTGTTGATATTATGCTGAGTATTGTGGATGATGGAGTGCTTTCTTTTTTACACCTTATGGATGTTTTCCAGCCAAAACAAGCACTTTTCAGGTGTTTGTTCGTGCCTGGAGCAGGTCTAAACTTATGTGATGCCAGATGTCCATGATGTTTCTGAGATCAGGTGGGGACATCTTTGTTACTGGGAATGCCCCAGTCATACCTCCTCTGTGCCCTGTTCAGACTTGGACATCCTCAGCGTTGGCTCTGGACATGTCTCTGTGGTTTGGATTTCTCTGCCTTTTTCCAAATGTCCAAAGCACAAAATAGGCTTCGTAACTTACCCCCCTAGTGTGCCCAAATTTCCACACAAGTTCTCATAGATTTGAAACATTGTTTCATCCATACAAATGTGTGAAACAAAGAAACGTCTGGAAATTGGGAAAAGAAAGGCCTAATGAACATTGTGGTCTGGTTACATCACTGTTTGGTGGAGACTAGAACCACGGATAAAGAAGGGGTTAAGTGCCTGAATATACCTGAATATACTTTTTCCATTTGCAACATCAACTTAAAAATTGGTGCAAAATGCACAGGTGGGATTTGCAGCAATGCAGACAGTAAGAATATTGGGGGGGGGGGGATTCAAATATTGAAAGAGATTTACAGGGTTTGCTGACCTGCAAATGCCAACTAGCAGTATATTCAGTGGCACTAACATGGTTGCTGCTGCTGGATATCCGTGGGTGCTGCTGCTACACACCCCAATACTAAGCGCTTAGCACTGGGGTGTGTCGTGGGCGTTCTGGGACAGAGCAGAGGCAGCACGCATTGCTAAGTGAGCAGCAACGATCTTGAGCTGCTGCCCAGTTGGTAACCTGCGGGTAAAGTAAGGTGCGGCAAAGGCTTTCCTAACTTTACATGTTGCAGCTAACTGGGCAGTGGCTCGATATTGCCACTGCTCGGTTAGCTTCCAGCTTCTGCAGTGAACTTGATATTCAATGTCGGTGGCTGGATAGGGTCCCAGCACTGAATATCCGGGGTTAGTATTCAGCAGCAACAGCTATGCACTTTAAAAGCGCTAGCCACTGTCACTGAATATTGCGCCCATTGTTCTCAAAATATAAGGTTACCAGATGGCCCTGATGTTCAGGGATTGTAGAGCTGTGTCCCAGACTCCCACCTGTTTGGCAGCCTCTTGTTGCTCAAACCTGGAACCAAGGTGTGTCTCCCCCCCCCCCCCAACACAAACATATTTCAGATTTTTTGCAGGCGAAACTGGAACACTTATCAAAATATCTAGTTAAACCCACACAATTTAAATTACTGACACAACCATAAAGTCACTGAAGTATCACAATTTCTAACACAATTGTAGTTGCGAAAATGTTAGTGGAATCAAAAGTGAGATTTTGAGAAATTAATTTTTTTTTTCTGAGAAGTATTCCTCTAAAATTTCAGCTGTGATTAGAAGAACGATTTACAAGATCCAAGGTAAGGAAAAATTTGTGAAGTGAAAGCAGGCCTGCTGTGAAAATAAAGTGGTTTCACATTCAAGCTATTTTTGCCTGAGTGCTGGTATAATTTATCAGAGTATCCCCACTGTACTAGATAACTAACATACTATATTTCATGGAATGTACAGCAAAAGGTCTTTTACCATGGGGAGAGAGAATCAAAAGTATTATCCAAAATCTATTATTTTTTGTTATAGTGGGAGGTCTTAACAAAGGCATAAAAAGGACAATGCTTACTGATAGGCTTATGCTCAATATAAAAGACTTGATTCAAATTTCATGTTTGTAGTTTTCTTCTTTAAAATTATGTATCCAGAATAAGCTTTTTGAAATGCCCATGCTTTATTGGCAGGGGGTTTTGACGATGACAACTTCATTGGAATGATTACCCTTTGCTTAGTGTCCCTACTTTGTTATAATAATTCATTCTACTGTAAATATTAAAATTGTTGTAGGTTGCAATGCCTTTATGGGACCAGTTTAAAAAAAAAGGCATTGTGCATGTGCTTTGGAGATCATATAGGTCCCTACTTCAATTGTGAAGATGGGACATATCTACCCTAGAAAACTCATGCACAACATCCTTTAGTTGATCCAATGAAGATATCACAACTTATAAAAATTTGCATTTTGTCCAGGACCAATATGGCTGCTAGAACAATCCACTAATGTGAATAACTGTATTTTCCCTTTAAGTAATGCAGTATAAGATCATAAGATATGCCATACTGGGTCAGACCAAAGTCCATCAAGCCCAGTATCCTGTTTCCAACAGTGGCCAATCTAGGTCACAAGTACCTAGCAGTTTCCCCAAAAGGCAGGTTCCACAATGCTTATATTGGGTCAAGCAGTGGATATCCTGGGTCCCCTTTAATAATAATTTATGGACCTTTCCTCCCGGAAGTTGTCCAAACCTTTTTTAAACCCGGCTGCACTAACAGCTTTAACTACATCCTCCGGTAACAAAGCCCAGAGTTTGATTATTAGTCTTAAATAGATTACCCTGTAGCTTCATTGCGTGTCCCCTAGTCTTTCTATATTTTGATAATGTAAACAATTGATCTATATTTACCCATTCCACTCCATTCATTAATTTATAGACCTCTATCATATCTCCCCTCAGCCATCTTTTTTCCAGGTTGAAGAGCCCTAACCTTTTTAGCCTCTCTTCATTTCTTCTTCTTAGTGTCCACCCCTTTTACCCCTCTATCTAATGGGCCAGCTGACTCAATCACAGGTTTATTTTTGCTACAAATGTACTTGAAAGTCTTTATTACCCATCTCTGCTTCCACAGCAAGCTTCTTCTCAAATTCTCTGTCTGCCTTATCAATGCCTTGCATCTAACTTGCCAGTGCTTGTGTTTCCAATTTTCATCATTTGACTCCTTTTTCCATTTCCTGAAAGATGCTTTTTTGGCAACAGCCTCTCTGACCTCACCTTTAAACCATGCTGGCAGCTTGCAAAACTGAAAGTGGCAAGGCCATGGGTTCAGATGGGATACATCTCAGGATACTGAAAGAGCTCAGAGAGGTTCTTGCAGGGCCGTTAAAGAATGCTTTTAATAGATCCTTGGAGAAAGGAGAAGGTCCACAGGACTGGAGAAAGGCTGATATAATGATATAATGTATGCAGTTACAAGATTAATTAATTTATGCATGATAATTAAAATCTGCATAGTACTTAGTCAAGGGCCTTAGGATGGTTAGTTAACTGTTGATGTAATTTGCATGTGCATGCAGTATTGTATATCTTCATTTGATACCAGTATTGACATGTATAGCACATACTCTGTTAATCATTAGAAAGTACTAAGAATAAATGAGCCAATATTTGAACTCTGCAATTGGTGTTCCCTTTAAAAGCTGGCCGTGGCATTTTTAGCTGTATCAGATATTCATCACCGGCAGATATCTGGATAGTAGTTCTGAATATCTGGCTATGCCAGTGACTGCCTCCGCTATGGGGGTTATTTTGAAAGAGATGGACATGTTTGGATGTCTGTGCTTCTGGGCATTTCAGAAGCAGGCAAATCCTACACCCTGTACATCCCCCCCCCCCCCCCCTGTTCACCCAGCCTTGATAAGCACCCTTCACCTGCTTCATTCTCCCACTGCCAAATTGGGATCCCCACTACCAAGTTGTCATTGCAAGGGCATGTGGGTGTTGGTTTGTGTGTGTAGGAGTGGAGGTGGGTGTGCGTGCATGTGTCTGGTTGCCATGCATCTCTGTGCATGTGTCCATATTCGTCCATGTCTTCGTTGCACACAGAACTGTGTGTTGGTGGTGGTAGCACAGCGTAGGTGGAGGTGGGTGAGAGGGGCATGCAGTGGTGGGTTCCCACAGGTGTAGATGGATGAATCAGACATGCAGTGTGTGAACTATTGGTTTGCAGAAGTCATTCACAAGGAGTTGCAGACAGAGAGCAAGAAGGCGTGCAGAGGGCACCCATAGTAAAGAATATACCAGCCGGGGGGCGGAGCCTGATGTCCAGCGGGTAAGACGCTTCGCGCTGAAGCTCCCGAGAGGCCTACTTAGAATCCTGACTTAATACCTATACAAACTTACTATTTCGCTCCGAACTGACCGGGGTACCTCGGGGGGGATGGCGGCCCATAAACCAGCGCGCTTGGACTTCGGGTCTCCTTCTTCTCACGGAAAACGCTCCAAAACAGAGGTGTCCTCCCCACAGAAGATGGTTCCATTTCGTGAAAACCCCGAAATGCACCTGGAGATTTTAGAGGAAATACGCGGCGTGAAGGAATTGGTGCAGTCCAATGGAGAAGCGCTTCGAGCCATGCGAGAAGACTTTGGAGTACTCCAGGACCGACTTGAAAGTCTCTCATTGCGGCAGGACAACATGGCGGGGGTCCTCGACTCGCACGCGGAGCGCTTGGGCAAACTGGACAAAGCTGAGCGCCAGATACAGAATCTTCAAAAGGAGCTAGAAGATAGCAATAATCGAGCCCGTCGCAACAATGTGAGGCTCATTGGAATACCGGAGGGGGTGGAAGCAGGAGATATAAGAGAATTCTTGCTCAAAACTCTTCCCTCCTTGCTGAAGATCACTTTTCATAGAGAACTGGAAATCGATCGTGCGCATCGTGTTCCTACCCACATGGCGCTCAACCGCACGACCCCCCGGCCTATTATCTTTCGCTTGCTACGATATCAACAAGTGGAACAAATTTTAAATGCTGCCCGGGCGAATCATCATTTGGAATTTGAAGGCCACAAAGTCTCCTTCTTCCCTGACTTGGCAAAGCCTACCGTTGACCGTCGGAAGAAACTCCTTGCTTTTCGCCCTCGACTTCAACAGCTACAGGCTCGCTTTGGCCTGTTGTATCCAGCGAAGCTCCGAGTGACTCTCCACAACCAAACCAGGACATTCGAAGATCCTGATCTACTATCAACATTTTTAGACTCCAAAGAAGCAGAGCAGATGCGCTAATCCAAAATTTGGACTTTTATCTGCCGGCTCTGTCCGCCATTTTGAAGGGCCCGATGCGGCGGTCATAGTCAAGCACAGAGACTACCTGGACTTTCTTTCTTTCTCTATATGACTTTTGTTTTTTTGGTCTCCTATCCCTCCATGATGTGTGCCTCGGTCGGATTCGAAGCACGCACAGTCCTACAGGTTATGTGTTTTTCAATTGCGGCCTTCTCTGGGGTTTCTCCCCGCAGACACATGGTCGCCAGTAATTTCTGGGGTTCTGCTTCTTCTCTACCGCGCTGCGGTTTTTCTTTTTTAATGTGGGGCGCTTCATTGTATTATATTAGCTTATTTTCTTTTATGTCATGTGTACAGCCAGATACAGTCAATATGAGGGACATTGTGAAACTATGTGCGCTATCAAGCTCAGAATTTTTAACTTTTCTGAATGGCCTTATGTAAAATCTTATCACTCAACGTAAAAGGCATTAATAGTCCAATCAAAAGAAAGAAAATCCTTAGCTATCTTAGCCATGAGCATGCTGATTTAGTGTTTCTTCAGGAAACGCATCTAAACTCTGCTGAAACACTGAAACTCAATGCTAAGCCTTACATGGTGGCTGCCTATTCTCCCGCCGTTTCCAAACGGTGCGGGGTAGCCATTTTGGTTAAGAAGTCTTTGCAAGCTACGGTAATTGATACCAGCGCTGACAAGGAGGGTAGATGGGCCCGTGTACACCTTAAGGTTGGAGAGAGTGAATTCACGTGTATTTGCATTTATGCCCCGAATGTGGACAACCCTGCTTACTATGCAAGTATTGCGCAGTTGGCACAGGCCTCTGCCAATGCTCCATTAATACTTGGTGGTGATTTTAATCAAGTGTTAGACCCTTTGATAGATAGACAGCCGTCTAGAACGAGTAGTCCACCCAAGAGCCTCACTACCCTTAAAGCTCTGATGCAAGATCTTGCGCTGGTAGATATATGGAGGCTGCTTCACCCCTCCGACTTAGAGTTTACTTTTTTCTCTGCCCCCCATCACTCCCAATCTAGAATAGATTTCTTTCTCATTTCCAAAGCACTGATTTCCCAAGTGGACACGGCTAGGACTCATCCTCTCCATATTTCAGATCATGCTGCCATATCTCTATCATTACATGTTACTGCGCGGGACGACTCTCCCCGAGCTTGGTTTTTTGATAGATCCCTACTAGGTCAAAAAGATTTTCAGGTTGATATAAAGGCCGCTATCCAAGATTATTTTCATTTCAACTCACCCCATGACACAGCGAGCTGGGCTTGGTGGGAGGGTTTTAAAGCATCTATCCGTGCAACTATAACTAGCTATCAAATTCGGCAGGGGAAACAAAGAAAGCAGCACTTACTGATTCTAGAGCAGCAGATACAAGCTGGGGAGCGTCTCCTCACGTCCCGTACTGACCCATGTATTTTACTCCGTTTACAACGCTTGCGTTTTCAATACAATCAACTCTTGTATACTGCTGCTGTTAAAAATATTGAATCACAACAAGGGATATATTACCGGGAAAATAACCGTGCTGGCAAATTATTAGCAAATGCCCTAAAAGGTCAAAAAGAAGCCAAGCGTGTTACAGCCCTCCGTAATCCGTCGGGGGGGGGGGGGGTTTGGTCACTAAAGATACAGAAATCTTAGAACTCTTTCGTGATTTTTATACTCGGCTTTATCAATCTGAATGTGATTTTGAGCCAGAAGTATTTGACCGCTTACTTTCAGGGGTACAAAGACCGACCCTATCTGCCGAAGATAGAGTGGCCATGGACAAACCATTTACTTTGTCAGAAATTCATTCTGCTATTAAGAAATGTGCCTCAGGACGAACCGCAGGCCCAGACGGTCTCCCTGCTGAATTCTACAAAACCTTTCACGCTGACTTAGCTCCAGTTTTGAAACTTTATTTTTCTGCTCTGGCCGAGGAGGGCTCCCCTTCTGGGTCCTTTTCCATGGCAAATGTAGTAGTTTTTGAGAAAGAGGGGAGAGACCCGCAACTAACAGCTAATTATCGTCCAATCTCCCTCCTAAACGCGGACTATAAAATATTTGCCACCATTCTCTCCACCCGGCTCTCTGATAGGATGTCTACCTTAATACACCCAGATCAATGCGGTTTCATTCCTGGTAGATCAACTGCTGACAATGCTCGGACTCTATGTCATGTACTAACTGCCGCAGTTAATCTTGATCGCCCATTTGTTGGCCTCTCACTTGATGCTGAGAAGGCCTTTGATCGTTTAGAGTGGCCCTTCCTGTTTGCAGTCCTCCGCTGGTACGGATTCGGGGAAGGTTTTCTCCGTTGTCTCCGCACCATGTATGCACAGCCTACAGCTAGTATATGTGCCAATGCTTTAAAGTCTCAGCCTTTTCCCCTCCAACGCGGTACTCGCCAGGGATGCCCACTGTCTCCACTTCTTTTCGATCTAGCACTCGAACCCTTGGCTTTACTAATCCGGCAATCGGAGGAGATTCATGGAGTCCCCTTCTCCCATAGGGAAATCAAAATTTCAGCGTATGCTGATGACCTTATGCTTTTTGTTTCTATAGACTCAGTACCGGCTGTCCTAGAGCAAATTGGTAAATACTCACAACTGTCCGGTTATAAGATAAATTGGACCAAGTCGGTAGCCTTTCCATTAAATCCTTTGCTTCATCAGGCAGATATGCAACCCTTCCCCTTTTTATGGCAACCTCGCATGGTCAAATACCTTGGGGTCCACTATTGTTCTCCTTTGGAAGACACTATCTCCTTCAATGCCAAAGACTTAACCTCTAAAGTCCGGGCGCTTACTCACCGCTGGACTCCTTTAACACTTACCTGGTGGGGTCGCTTAGAAACCATAAAAATGATGATTGTTCCGAAAGTGAATTATATTTTAGAAATGTTGCCCTGTCTCTTACCTCGACGCACATATAAAGATATAGAGGGCCTTCTGACTAGATACTTATGGCAAAACAAGACACCTAGGATAGCGAAACATAAGCTACAAGCAGATAAGGAAAATGGGGGTGTCAGATTCCCAGATTTCCTGAAGTACCATCAATCTTTTCTTCTCAAACAAGGCGCTCATTGGCTGGACGATCTAGTACCGAGTAGACCTGTGTGGCTAGACATAGAAGAGGACCTTTGCAAACCGATTCCTCTTACTTTCCTCCCTGGTATGACTCTCCCATCAGACTCCCACTATCCACCAATGCTTTTAGACACTTTAGGTGCCTTTAATACTCTTATGCACTCTTTAGACTCCCGACTCTGTCCGTTAGACAGGCTCCCGCTTTGGTACAATACTCGATTTCGCATACAAAATAAGCCGATGGCGTGGAGCCCCTGGTACACTAGGGGCATTTGGATTCCTAGCCAGTTGTTCCATGATGGTCGCTGGAAAACTTTTAGTGAATTGCAAATTGAATTTGGTCTCCCAGCGAAACACTACTTTCAATTGGTGCAACTTCAGCATTGCCTTCGGAGTGCTAAGGTGCTCCCGCCATCGGCATCCCCTACACAAGGTTGGTCGGAGACTATCCGATCTATCGGTAGTTCACCGGGTGTAGCATCCAATTTTTACAAAACCTTATGTAATGCTATAACTAGAGATACCCCTATAGCGCAGAAAGCATGGGAGAGAGAATTGCATGTGACTTTGACCCCGGAGCAATGGAGCCTTGTCTGGAGTAGAGTGACACGGGTCTCCCGATCCGCCTCACTCACTCAGACACTCTTCTTTCTAGCCCACCGGTGTTTTTACACTCCTGACAGATTAGCCAAATGGAACACTACTCAGGGCAATAGTTGTTGGACATGCCATGCGGCCATTGGTTCACTACCTCATGTTATGTATGAATGTCCCGCACTACAGTATTACTGGCGTCGGGTCTGGGGTCGTATCCAGTCTATTTTGCACTTTCAAGAGCCCCTTTCTTGGAGGATAGTGGGACTTCGCTCAGCTGCGGGGATCCCCTCTCTTCCAAAAACGGCTTACTTCCTTTTGGACTTTATGCTTGGCATTGCTATTTCCCTAATTACGAAATACTGGAAAAATAGCTCCCATCTGAGCCCTAATGAATGGTGGAATCATGTCTGTCTCTACAGTAAATATGAACAAATACCTCGTATGTTTGCTTCCCCCGTTCAGACTCCTCATCATCGGTCCAAATGGAAGTTGCTCAATGACTATGTATATTCTGCTAAATGCTCTCATCTGACTGTCTAAATTTGTATATATCTCTGTCCCATGATCATTCTGTATTGTAGATACTCTTTTGATCGTTTTGCTGTACAATCACTGTTGTTAGGAAGCGCTCACATGCTGACATAATCGGCTAGAGAAGAAGCATGGGGGTGGGGGGTAATTGGGTTTACTTTTCCTTATTGTATACTTGTTTTGTCTCCTTTGGTGTGTTGTTTCTTTTGTTTGTTGCAAAATGAAAATAAAAGTTTAAAAAAAAAAAAGAATATACCAGCCGAGGAGTCAGTTTGAGGTTCACCCATCTGACACAGTTCCATTTTGACAAAGCCGCCATACAACAGCTGTGTCTAGAGCTAGAGCAAGACCTCAGTACCAGTATGCAGTGAGGCCACCCCATTCCTATGACTGTCAAGGTCACCACAGCCCTCACATTTTTAGTGACTGGCAGCTTCCAGTCTGTGCTGGCAGCCACAGCCATGTCACCAGGGCCGGTGCTACCCGCTAGCCACCCGCCACCCACCACTTCAAAAAAAGAAAGCAGCCGTGGGAACATTTCTCTATTCCCGCGGCTCTGTTAACTTTTAAACTGCTGGGTTGCAGAGTTTCTAACGGCAAGAAACAGGAAATGCTTATTCTTGCTATTAGAAACTCTGCGATCCAGCAGTTTAAAGTTAGCAGAGCTGCAGGAACAGAGAAATGTTCCCACGGCTGCTTTCTTTTTTGAAGGATGAATCGGAGCAGACATGGGAGGGGAGAGGGGTGGCTGAAAGGCAGCAGACACGGGGGGGGGGGAGCTGAAAGGGAGCTAACATGGGGGGGAGCTGAAAGGGAGCAAACATGGGGGGAGCTGGAAGGGAGCAAACACAGGGGGGGAGCTGGAAGGGAGCAAACACAGGGGGGCTTCAAGGGAGCAGACACTGGGGAGCTGGAAGGGAGCAGACATGGGGGGCTGAAAGGGAGCAGACATGGGGGGAGCTGGAAGGGAGCAGACACGGGGCGAGCTGAAAGGGATTAGACATGGGGGCTACAAGAGCAGACACAAGGGGGAGCTGGAAGGGAGTAGACATGGGGGAGCTACACGGGGTGGGGGAGCTGGAAGGGAGCAGACATGGGGGCAGCTGGAAAGGAACAGACACTTGGGGATGGGGCTGGAAGGTGGCTGGGTAATAGGAGGAGGGTTGAAAGAGAACTGACGGGGGAAGGTGTGGGCTAGAATGGAGCTTACATGGGGCGTTGGAAGGGAGCAGAAAAGAGGGGAAGGAGAAGGCTGGAGGGAAGGTGGGGGCTTGAAGGGAGCTGACACCCAGGGATGGCACTGGAAGGCAGATGGACAGAGGAGAGGGTGACTGGAAGGAAGCTGACTTGGGAGGGGGCACTGGGACTGGACTTCGCTGATACCTGGGATGGTATTTGGACTAGAAGGGGCTGGACGATGGAGAAGGAGGGGGATTAAAAGGGAATAGACCCCAGTGGCGGTACTTGGAATTGAAGGGGGTTGACACTGGAAGGTACTGGGAGGGGAGGCTGTAAAGGGGACTGATATTGCGGAGGGTTACTGGGACTGGAAAAAGGCTGATGGAAGAAAATGAAGAAAGCAAAAGGAAAGACAAGAAATGGCAGATGGACTATAGACCATAGAAAAAGAGCTAAAAGATGACAGAGGAAAACAGAAACCTCAGATCAGGACCAGCATGATAAAAAATCATCAGCCAGCAAATGTAGAAGAAAAAAATGTATTTTCAATATAGTGATTGGACTTTGTGCTATCTTTATATTTCAAACAGTAAGGGGAACTGCCTCTCTTACCTGGCACCGCATATGGAGTCTGGCTTCTTGGGGTTTCATTTTAATTTTTGTCTACATATTTTTATTTTTAATTTAGGTTGTGGTCACTTATTCTGTACTTGTTGAGGGTCTGTGTTCTGAGTGTGCGACTAAGGCCAAGTATTCTGTTAAAATGGAGTTTGTACGTAGGGATCTTTACTGTAGTAATTTGACTTGTACAGCTTTTTAGATATATGTATGGAGGTTTTGGGGCCCATTGCAGTTATAGTGCTGATTTTTCTGGGTAGGCTCCTTATTGTATGACCTTTCGAAGCATATGCTGGTATGGTATGGTAGATTTGACTTGGTAGATTTTCAGTGACTTGTGCAGTGTTTTCTATTAGTTCACAATATGCCTGGTACTGGAGAATGTTTATGTTAGTGAGATGGTCAGAATCAGATTTTATTTTTTATTTTGTTTTGGACTATCACAGCCTGTTTGTATGATGCTAAGTATTTACTGCTAAGTATTTTTATTTTGGTTATGCATTAGATCTTTTGCTGCAATTTTCTTACAACACTGGATTTGAAGGAGAAATACTAATATCACTTGAAAAGAGATCACAAAGCGACTGGGGGAACAGGAGGGTAGGGTGCAGCCAACAATAATAATGAGGGAGGGATGCCAATTTATAGGTTGCAGGGGGGTGCTAGAAACCCTAGCACCGGCCCTGCATGTCACTTTGTCTCACTCAGTTCCTTGCAGTGTTCCTCCCCAGGATGACATATTACATACACTTTCCCAGCACTGCCCATTAGCACCAACAGACCATAATGGAGTTTCATCAGTTAGCAGGCTTTCCCATGGTGCTTGGTGACAGACTGCCTGCATGTGGTCCTGCAAGCAAAGAAGATGCAGGTAGTGTGCAGTGCTGAGGGTGAAATAACTGATGTCTTGTTTCCAAGGGTCAAGTCACGATGCCTACATCCTGTCACAATCAGGCATTCATGAGCGCTTCAGCAGTGGGTAGATCACAGGTGGCTGGCTCCTTGGTCAGTCCCGGTCTCCTAACTGAGACATAGCACAATGGCTGCAGCTAATGCCAAGAAGCAGGAGCAGAATCCAAAGCCTGGCTTAGAGCCAGTGAAAAAGTAAATATTTGAATGGTAGTGGGGGAGAACGCTGCGATGTGTGGCCACCAAAGACTGATAAGCCTTCCCTCATACAGGTGATCATGGCTACCACTAAGGAGCTGGCTGATGATCCCTATAGTCTCCCCACACAGCGTGGCAGAGAAGCACTACAACAAAGCGCACATTTGGTCAGCTGAAAACAAACTTTCATTGCCTGGACAGGTCAGGGGGTGAGCTGCTGTACAGCCTGCAAAAGGTCTGCCAGATCTTCATGGCCTGCTGCACGCTACACAACCTGGCAATGAGAAGACAGCAGCCCCTGTGCACAGAAAATGCATCCAAAGATGATACTGAGGAGGGATCAGATTGCAGTGCAGACATCACAGGCCAGCCATACAGACAAGGGGACCGAGCAAGAAACAGGTTGATATGGAATCATTTCACCTAAGCTACGTGTTTTGATTCTTGAGCATTAAGCTTACAGAAGGTGCTCCTTACCTGCTCCCTTGCTTTTCCCCTTCCCTGCACCCCTCTTGCCTCACTGCTAAGGCCCCCACTACCCTAATGCTGTTTCCTCCACCAAGCAGATCCACAAATAGCCCCCTAGCACTTCTGGCCCAGTGATTGGCTGACCACCCATACCCTTGACACCCACACACACCCTACCAGCATGACCAGGGACATCCTCATGCACCATTTGCTGTACAGCCACACAAGTACAGCACAGACATGTTACAGCCTATGCGGTATGCTTCCCCCTACCCTTGCAATGATCCTGTGACCCCTCCTCTCCTGATCCTCTGCAACTGGCAATGCCTGTGTGTGAACTCATGATGTATCCTGTATGCCTTCACTAGACTGAGGAAGAAACACCCTCCTTGGCTGATCCTGCAGAATCCAGTGGAAGCAGAGTAGAAATCAAGGAACCTCAGGGGAATGCCAGTGCTCTCTGGATGTTGCTCATGGATACCTCAGGCTACCTGTGGTTCTGTGGACCTGTGGCTCTGCTATCCATGGGGGTTGCTTTTGTTGACACTGGTAACAATGGAGGCACATTGCCAGGGTCTGGCACCATTTGGATGACATTGGAAACTAGATTGCCCACATGTTGCCACCAGAGTATCTAGGGACTGGCTGATCTCTTCCCGCATGTGCTGCATGTGTTATCACTCTTGTTTCTCTTGCAGCACACAAAGAATTCCCTCAAGGATGCCATGAATTCCTTGTTCTGCCATAGTAAATGTTCCCCACAGAGGATGAGCTGCTGTCTGTGATGGCTAGCCAGCAGGCCATCTTTTACTTAACCATGCATGGTTCTTCATGAGGTGGATCCACTGTGTGACTGGGGCCCTGAGCCACCTCCACCTGTGCCATCTCCTCCATGCACTTATCCTCTGCTTCAACCTGCAGGTGTGGCTGCTGTGACTGATTCTCTGCGCTGTCCATCACAGCGCTCATCTCCTCCTGCCTCAGACATTGCTGAGTGCCGATATCTATTGTGACTAGACCGGACTCCTGGATGATCTCTCTAGACCAACCTTGCCTTAGCTCAAGGACTGCTGCACTACCTTGCCAACAGCACTGGTACTTGCAGGTGAGTGGGAAATGTCAGGCTGTCTGTTCAGGAATCTTTGCCCAGCAGTGGTATAGGGGTGACTGACTATCCATCTTACAATACAGGAATGTACTACCCACCTGTTTGTTGTGAGGACTGTGAAGTATCTGATACTGCTCAGTGATCCCTCATCCATTGTGCCCATTACTCATTCTTCTAGCTCAGTCAGCACTGATGCTCAACCATCAGGGCCTTGCTTGGCTGCCTTCACTTTTGTCTTGCATTTAATCACCCTCCATTTTTTGTTTTGCAGCCCTCAATGTCACAGATGCGGTGATACATCACATTAGGGAGTGTACTGATGCCATGCCACAGACACTCGTTTTGGTGGGCACTTTAGTTGGCCCCAGCATTTTTTAAGGACCTGGTACATCGGCAGCTTCACCTCGCCTGGACAGAAGTTGTCCTTTTCACTGGATACCTTAGACTTTGGCACTATACCGCCAACCCTCTTCCATCAGTCACATGCTCATGTTGAAAAATCCACCATATGCACGTATGGTGGGACTGTTTTTTTAAATGTCCTGTTGGCTTGCATCTGCACATATTGGATTTCAAATTCTCAATGTTGAAAATGGTCCATTTGCATGTGCATCCACCTGACCTAGATGTCCTGCTGGATGTTTTTACAGAATTGACTTCATGGAAATCTCTGCCGCTACCACGGGGTAGACAGGGTCCAGGCAGACATGGGGCTTTAGCTGGGTGGCCAGGGTACACTGTTGTAGAGAATGGACAGGGGTGGGAGAAATCCATATTCCTTACATGCCTTCTGGCACTGCCAAGATGGGTGGCTGATGTCCATGTATTGCCATGTCCTGGATTCTCATGTGCAGGATATGCCTGCCTCCAACATGACCATGGAGCCCTTCATTGTGTTGCAGACTTCATGCTGAAAGGCTGCAGGACAAGGGCATGTTGTATGGGATAGCCACGATGCACCAAGGCAACAGTTGTTCATGTGTATGGTTATTTTACCCTAGCACCAGGGGGGATAGTCAGAAGCACTTGAGCCTTGCCTGCAGAGTGCCATGGGTACATGTGGTGGAGACAATGGTGCTGTTGTGGTGCCAAGAGAAAAGGAACCATGTCAGGATAGCTGCCTGGGTGAATAAGGCCGGGTGGCATCTGCAGCTCCTACATATGTTTTTCCATTGCCATGGCCCTGCACCTGTGGCACTGGGGTACAGCCCTAGCACTCTGTGTGGTATACTTAATGGTCTGTGTACACATCTTGGTGACCATGCAGGGTTCAAGGTGTTATGGTCAGTTTTGTTGGGGCCCCCAATTGGCAGTAAGGGCAGGGCTTTTAAGTTCCAGGGACTACTGTCATGCATGTGCTGGAGAAGGGAACAATGACTCAGACATTGGGCTGTAGATCCTGCACTTCCTCCCTTGAGATGTCTATCTTCAGCTGCCCACTGCCATGTACCCCCTCTACATGTGTGCTTTTCACCTCCTCGGTCTCCTTGGCCTCAGCTTCCACCTTTGTAGGGGATCTTGGTCTGTACATTGGAGGTTGTATGATGTTAGCTTCATTCAATGTATTTCTACTTGTACTGCTGCTTGCCACTGCCTACCACATTCACCCACTTCCCGTAGCATCGATATACAGGCAATGGATACAGACCTGTCCCTTAAGTCTTCTACGCCCACACTGCATGTCCTTATCTTTCTGCTTCAGGAGCACATTCCACAGATACTCCAAGAGATGCCTCACAGATCAGAAGTGGTTCTTCAGTACATCTGTGGATCTCCGGATCCTGTAGCATCTGCAGATGTGTCACAGTTAGTGCTGACCTGCCTTTCTCTCCTGCTAGGTCTCCATTGACTCATCAGCATCATACATCTGTGTTTGCCTCAGCCAATCCACTGGTTATTGGCTCCACGCAGCAGCTGAATGTGCCCTACCAGATATCGCCATGCCTTTGTTAATCTTCCCTTTGTGCCTTTCTACCCCCTGCTACCCTGCTTGGTGCTTCTCTCTGTCCAAGAACCGCAGGACTGCTAGCATTTTTGCATGCCACATGGTACCCTCCTGCCCCTGCCAAAGCCCAAGCCCCATCTCTTCTGCCACACTTACTAGGGCAGTGTCATACAGATTGCTTGCCATGCTACATTGACCACTCACCACTCAGTCCATATGCCATGGGCTGGGTAAAGCAGGTCCTTGCTGGCAAGCATGAGATGGCACAGGGTTTTCATCTCCGCACAGGAGACGTTTGGGAGCCTGCTGGACATGCTACTACCTTCTCTACTGGCCCTACATTGCAGTATGTGCTGACATATCATCACTCGTACCTGGACATCTTTGGGCCCATCTAACCTTGGATGTCCTCATCACTGTATTATGCATGGGCTGGTCGAACAACTGTCTTGTTCGACTGTGCATCCATTTCACCGCACTTCTGCCATTCCATTTACAACTAGCCTGGATGAACGCAGGCCCGGTTCCAAATTTGTCCCTTTGGATGTCCTGCGGGGGCACCCTGTATGTCTTATGTAAAATGCCTCTCTATCTGTGTAACAGCACTTTTAAGTGCCGTTATCTCAATAGCCATCATATAACATAGGGCAGTTGTTAGCAGGTACTGCTGATCGAATTATATGCTCATTCCTTTTGCATAGGATTGTGTTCTGAGTTTTAAACTGTGGTTATATTTTACATATACTCAGGTTTGTGTGTGGATGCTATCAAGTGATATGTGCCATAGAGATATAAATGAGGTGTCAAATTAAAAAAAAGAAACTTGCAGGCAGGACAGGATTAATGCATAGGCAAACTAGGCATATGACTAGGATCTAAAGTCAAGAAGGGGTCTGCAGACTTGCCAAGTCTCCTATATGAGAAAGTTAAACTCTTGACAGATGTGGGAAACTTATCACCAGACTAGGTTTGCCATCAGCAGTTTTAATTAAGGGAGGTGTGTGGCAGGCAGGACCCTTATCCTGTATGCCAAAAGTTCAAAAGGATCTCTCTGACCCCTAGCAGTAGTCTTGCAGTGCTACTTCTAGGAGTCAGGCTAGCAAATAAGGTAAATTTGCGGAAAATTGGCAACTGACCATATATAATTGCTGATGCTAAGTTAAGGATATAAACAGAGCCTTAGCCAAAATACTGGAAGAAGTGAACATATCCAGACCTGTTTGTTTCAATTTCCCAATGACCTATCTAAAATGGGTCTTCATATGCACTTGTTAAGTTTTTCATGCATGGGGAAAATAGTGATTAAAAGGTAATAGCTTTGGGCTATGGAATTTTTAGCACCTGTCTGTTCATTTGCACATGCATGGTACAATATTATTCTCTCAGCTCCTCCTTCTCTGGCTCAAAATATTTAACATTTGGCTAGCCTGTGCTCTGACTGTCAGTAGTATGGACAGATGGGAGAGAAACTGGATTCAAGCTTTGAGACATAGATTCAGATAATAAAGATTTGGAAAAGTGCTGCATGCAGCATCTTACTACTTACTACTACTACTACTGCTCTACTGCTACTACTACTACTACTACTACTGCTGCTACTACTAATACTCTACTCTACTGCTGCTACTACTTTACTACTACTACTACTACTACCTACTACTACTACTACTCTACTACTGCTGCTGCTACTACTACTACTACTCTACTGCTCTACTACTACTACTACTACTACTACTGTACTATACTACTACTACTGCTACTACTGCTAATGATGCTGCTTATTGTTTGTATAGCGCTACAGGCCATACACAGCACTGTACAGGGACATGTAAGACAGTCCCTCCTCATAAGAGTGTATAGTCTAGTCAAGACAGACAACACAACAAGTAGGGACTAGGATGTATTTAGGGGAATGGTAATGAAACACATAGAAGATGAACAGGAGACTAGGGGGATCAGGATCCAAAAGTAGTCTCAAAGAAGTAAACTTTTAGCCTGGATATGAACAGGGCCACAGATGGAGCCTGACATCCTGACTCAGGTAGTTTGCTCCAGGCATGAATAGCAGCAAGGTAGAAAGCAGAGGTGTCTAAATGCAGTGTTCCATTGGGAGGGGGGAGGGGGGGAAGCTTTGCCCCTGGGCCAGCCAAACTCCATGCAGCTGCAATTGCCAGCCTTCCCCTTGAGTCTTCCTGCAATGATCCAGTCTCTGATGGGCAGACAGGAGGGATCTGTGCCACAATCACAGCACTGTTCTTCCTGTGGGGGATGGGATCCCCAAGTCGTGATTGCTAGTCTTCCCCTATTTCTACCCACAGGATCCTCATGGGCCAAAGTAGGGAAAGCCCTGATCGCAGAAGCAAAATTTTGGTGGGGTCAGGGCCCTGAAGTCCTACCTCTTTCCGACACATATGGTAAAAAGCATCTTGTGCTTCTATGATGATTCCTTTGCTATCATTTGGTCTTAGAGGATGAGATTCTGAGTCTGGTAGTCTGTGTCTCCAGTGCTGTCGGCCTCTGCAATAAGCTTAGCAAGAGAGGAGGGACGGTTTGTAAGAGCATAAAGAATGGGAAGGCTGTGCACAGTGTGGTGTAATAGATTTTCCGGTGACATGTGATTGGGCACTTTGCTTTCTCTTGTGATTAATGCTTCCTATCTATAGCATTACCTCTGCTTCTAGTAAGGTACAATACCTCTTGTTGGCTAAGTAAATGTAACCCATGTGCCTGCATGGATGGAGTTGGTAGCCCAGTATCCCCTTGTGTCACTGGTGCAAATCCAGGATCACTGGGCACCAACCCTTCTCAGGGCAGGGCACAAAAAGATACCACTCCCCCAGAACTACTATCACTACCACTACTAACTTATTGGTATAGCGCTACAAGGCGTATGAAGTGCTGCACAGAGACGGGTGTACACAGAGACATGTGTGCAGCCCTGTCTTCAGGCATAGAGGGACCACTCCCCTCACCCACTCTTCTCCCATTTCTCTCTACAAAATGCACAGCAAATAAGCACTAAGCAAAAACACTTGCCATTTCACAAACTCTCTTATAGCAGCAGCTTTCCAGCAGTTTCCAGAGCCACTGCTAACTACCCTACTTTTCTCCCCAACTAAAAAGTACAAAGAAAAACTTCTCTGCAGATGAATAGTATAGCAACAAAGTTAAAAGCATATAGTACCTTGTTCATGATTATCTATTTCATCCTGCTCCTCTTCCCAGGGGCTAACAATATCGGTGACCTTTTCCATAATTTCAGCTATTTCGTTTGCAATAGCTAAGGAACCTCCCCCAAAACCAATGGACCATTTTTATGGTCTCCTATCACATCCCTCAGACTGTGTTCTGGAGCTTCAAGCCAGACCCAGGCAGGATTCTATAAGCATCTTTATTTCAATAATGCTGTTACAGACATCCCCCTTCTCCTGCAGCATACTGTCAGAAAGAAAATGTGAATGTTGGTTTACCATCACTTATCTGAATGGCATGGTCAGCCCAGATACTCAGCAATAGCTCCTATCTGGATAGTGCCGTGAAATAATCCTGCCAGTATTTAAGCACTCTGGCTGACTGTTGTAACATTTGAATAGCTGACCCTTTATTTCCAATATGCATTGCTAGCTAAAGTCCAGTACACTTGGAGGGTAATTTTTAGCTACTACTCATTTATATAGTTTTAGCTTAGTTTATAAAGACAAAGGGTATCTTTATGCCTTTATAATTACTAGGGATAAACTGGCAGATGGAATGGTTAGATTGAAGCCATGGACATTTCCACCTTCTTGGGATTTTAAATAAAAAGTAAATATTAGCGAATAAAGTGCATGTCTACATGCACATTTTATAAATCGTGACTCCATCTATGTTTTGTCCAAGAGCACTCCTACAGTACATGCAGGTCATGTAAAAAGTATGAACTGCCTTGTCTCTGTGTGTAGTTTTATGCAGATAACCCTTGGGGTAATTTTAAAAAATCTCTTTTATCCAAATAACAAAGGCCTTTATGCGCTTAAAGTCCTTTATAAAATTACCTTCTATAGTAAAGATGAATGTGCACTGACTGATAAGCTCGCTAATTGTTTCATGCACTGCGAGTTTTTTTCTGCTCTTCTTTCTTCATCAGGGGGTTTCTTTCTTCTTTTTTCTTGTCCTTCATTCCCACATTTCTTGTCTGCACATCTTGTCTAATCTGATAAAATGACAACTACATATTCTAATGAGCTGTTTAGTTGTCACAAGGTTCCCCCATGCCTCTCATTCTTCATTTTGTCTCTCACTAACATATGTTTCTGTGACAAAATGGTGAGTATCTTCTGCTTAAGCTGCAACTATAGTAACTATGCTTATGGAACAGTATGGACAAACTATTATAAATGTAAAACATCCTTAGGGACTAAGATGAACATGTTCTAGTGACAAGAGATATTCTACTGGGATTTGAATTTAATAACTCACTTTTACAAACTCAAGCTAAAGGTGATCTACAATCAAATATTTTATTTCCCTGCCTCAGAGGGTTTAGAATGTAATAGAGTAATGTAACTTGTCCAAGGTCACAAGGAGCATCTGTGGGACAAGTAGAAGTTTAACCATGGCTTCCCAGCATGCTGCTCTAACTATCTAGCTATTCCACCATTTGACAACTAGGATACATGCAGGCCAACATTCAAAACAGGCTTTGCGTTCACTATGTATTTTGAACAAATTAAATGGACAATATAGGCCAAATAGCTGATTAAATGACCAGATGTTGTCCATGCAATTCTGGAATGGATATGGGACAAGGTGAGAGTGGGCTAAGAAATGATTTTATGGTGATATTTCCCCACTAAACAGAATTTGAGTCCAATATTCAGCAGCTAAGTGTATTAGATCCATGTCCGTGAATTTTTAAGCCATCTCATGCCATGGAGAAGTAGCCTAATGGTTAGAGCAGCAGGTAAAGAACCAGTATTGCCAAGTTCAAATCCTGCTGCTCCTGGTTGTGACCTGGCCAAGTCACTTAACCCTCCATTACCTCAGATGCAAACTTTGATTATAAACCCCCTGTGGATAGGAAAATGCATACGGTACCTAAATGAAACTTACCTTGAACTGAGAGGCATGGGCTAAACCCTGCTCCATTTCCCTTTCACATTAAGCAGTCAGAGGTACATTGTAATTACAGCTAACAAGTACTTATGTATTCAATACATTGTGCATTGTACTTTCATTACCTGAAATTAAAGACACTTAACATTAAAGTGACACTGTCAGAGCTGATAAAGGAGAAACGCTGAAAATAATTTGCAACCATGGAGCGCTGGCAGATATAAAAATTGAAGCAATAGAGCCTCAGTTGCATTATCAGGAACAGACTTGGACACAAAGAGCATAAAGGAAATGTGCATAGTGGATGAAGCTTGTTCACTCCTCATCTCAGCTTTGCAAAACCTTAGAACCCAGGCTTGAATGGGTTTGTTATTAGGATTCACTGTTTTAAATGCAGCATGGTCAATCCACTGAATGCTCTGCCTAGGCAGAAGGCTGATGTGAACAGAATGTGTCTATTCATACTGAACAGAGGCATTTAATGCCCATGTTCATTTCTCACAGCTTCCTCATACTGTACAATAAACTCCATGCATAGACAGAATCATCTTTTTGACATTAAGAACAATCGCTGCATGTATTCAACTTTGCTCCCATAACTAACACATAAAACAACCATACATTTCTGAGAAGAGCCTGAGCGTTGTTACGTTTTGTACAAGACACCAAAATTAGGCTTCACTGGAGATCAATGACACTCAGCTTAAAGACATGGGTGGGGGCGAGGTGGGGGGAGATATTTAGTGGTGGCAGCTAGCCGTTGCCGCTGTAAAATGAGCCTGGATATTCAATGCTGGGTTCATATGTGGCCACTGGCATTGAATGTCCAGGTCGGATGGATTGCAGTTCTTCAGTAATCAGTCAGTCAGTGATATCAAGTCTCTGGCAGGATTGCAAAAGCAGCTAAAGTTAGGACAGCCATTTAGCAGTTTAGGTTAACTGGCCAGAGTCTGAATATCACTGCTATCGAGTTATCCTTAGGTGCCGCTTCTGCTGTGCTCCGTAATGCCCCAGTGCTAGCCAGCTTGTGTCTGGGACCAAGGTGATGCCTTTGAATATCTTCCCCACCCCCCCCCCCCACCCCATATAATTGCAGATAGTCATTTGCAGTTCTTTCTCAGTATAACATAAATGTTAATTATGGAAAGGTTGTGTGATCTGTGCGTGTGTGCGCATGTGCGTGTGTGCGTGTTTGTGCATGCAAAAGACTAATGATGAACAGTTAAAATAAGAGTTAAGGATCATTGTTAAAATTATCATAATTAGAGACAAAGTAGATATAAGAACATAAGAACATAAGATATGCCATACTGGGTCAGACCAAGGTCCATCAAGCCCAGTATCCTGTTTCCAACAGTGGCCAATCTAGGTCATATGTACCTAGCAGTTTCTCCAAGAGACACAAGTTCCACAATGCTTGTACTGGGTCAAGCATTGATATCTTCGGTCACTTCTTAATAATGGTTTATGGACCTTTCCTCCAGGAACTTGTCCAAACCTTTTTTAAACCCAGCTACACTAACAGCCTTTACTACATCCTCCGGTAACAAATTCCAGAGTTTGATTACACGTTGAGTGAAAAAATATTTTCTTTTATTAGTCTTAAATAGTTTACCCTGTAGCTTCATTGCATGTCCCCTAGTCTTTCTATATTCTGATGACGTAAACAATCGATCTACATTTACCCGTTCCACTCCGTTCATTAATTTATAGACTTTTATCATATCTCCCCCCAGCCGTCTCTTTTCCAGGTTAAAGAGCCCTAACCTTTTTAGCCTTTCTTCATAGGAGTATGAAGATATAATAAGTAAAAAGAAACAGAGTTCTTGTGCTAAGAGATATTTTACTCAAATGCGTTTTGTATTTGGAGAAGGGAAAATACAAATCTGGGCATTGATAAGTAGTAAGAATAAGGATGACATGTCGTTTAGTGAAGCATGGTTTTCAGCTTCGTCGGTTTTAGAGACATGAATTAGAGTTGAACCTGTGGGAGAGGTAAAGAGTATTCTATAGAAATGATTATGCTTTAGTTTTGTTGTTATGCTATCCTAATTCTTCCTTTCCTGTTTTGTCTATCTAAAGAAATTTTTGCTTGAACAATCTCAACATGCCAATCATGCAGTGCTTTATCATTCAACTAGCAAAACAAGAAAAGATCTCTCTAGGACAATATGGGGATGCTAATTTAAAAAAGGCTTTAAAGAAAGCCTAGAAACCAAACAGTAATGCTCAAAAGATCTTTTCCATCAGTATTTCAACCACATCTCCTTAGTTCGCTTGTTTTTTTGTGTTTCTCATGATTGACTTCCTTAGGGATCCAAAGACTGGCATCACTCACAAACTTAGCGTGAATGAAAGAATCCATTGTGGGGCTGAATTTTAGTATCACATGTTGTTGCAAAGTATATGGGCATTTTTGTATTGTGGACCTTGTATCCAGTTTTCAAGTGAAACAATGCAAGTAGTCTCCCTATGAAAATTAACAAAATATGGTGAATACATTTGAAGATCCATACTTGCTTTGTTCACTGCCTTGACCTAAATACACAACCATGCCTCTTAACATGATTAAGCATGGCTTTGACAAGATTTATATATTTGTCTTGGTTGAAAACTGTTCCCCTTTAACAGCAACTCAGATTAATCTAGTTACCCATCTAAGCAGGGTAGTTACTAACATGTTAAGCAAGGCCAGCCTAAGGGTCCCCTCCCCCACCCCCCACTGAGCCAAACTGCCCCCTCCCCCCCCCCAAAAGACCACATTGCTGATTCAGGGATGGGGGCAGCAGTAGCGGCTTTGTGCTCGCAGTAGGCCACATGCTTCGACACACATAGCCTGCCACTTCTGACCCCCTCCAATGCAACTTCCTATCAGAGAGGGATCAAAAGTGGCAGGCCATGTGTGTTGAAACACCTGACCTGCCGCGGACACCATGCTGTCCAAGGCAGCCACTTAGCCTATCTAGTGGGTGGGCCGACCCTGATGTTAAGGGAATAATGAAAGATATTTACCTTTTAAGAAGCATTAAAAGGCAAAATTGTGCATTATTTTAGCAGCACATATAAGTTTAAGTAACATGCGTTAGCAAATGGAATAAAAATCATGCAAAAGAATGCATAATTTCTAATTATTATGAAAGTTGAATAAAGCAGCTTGTGCTGAACTCCACTGAGTAGACCATTCTGGGTACATTTTTTTTTTTTTTGCTTGATCTTCAAATGTTTCTGGCTACATATGTCCTTTCCATCTCTCTTCAATCAGCACCAGATGCGCTACTTGATGCCTTCCCTTATTACACTACAACCATGGGCGTTGGTTTCACCATCCCAATATGGCTTCTTCAGGTATTGAAAATCCTTATCCAGTCACTAAATACGCAATCAAAACAGCAAAATCCAGTGCAAACTCAGCCCAGCACAAGCAATGCAACTTTTTTCTTTAAACAATGTTACTTTCTCGTTTATCATTCATTGTAAAAATCCTCAGCTGCCAGCTCCTTTCTGTTATATATATATATATGTTGCTCTTCCACTATTCTTTGCATTGCAACCATGTACTAGCGCAAACTGCTCAGCAGCTGTGAGCTGCTCCGTAGTTAGAAATCACTGTCAACTGGAGCACTCCTTGAAATCTACTTCTCACATGCAGAGTATTAGACATTTAAAATAGACTTATTAAAACTAAACCTACTGTGGTAACTTACTTCCCACAGCTATAAACTCACCCTAGCTGAAAGCTCCCAAAGTGTTTTACCAGTGTTTGCCGCAGAGTAAAACAGAGGATAGTAAGGATTCTGGAGTCCAATGGACAGGTCTTGTCAGGCAAATCTAATTTCTTTGACTGGGTGACCAGTGAGCTGGACCGAGGGAGAGCCCTAGATGTGATATACTTAGATTTCAATAAAGCTTTTGACACTGTTCCACACAGATGACTTATAAGTAAATTGAGTTTCCTAGGAATAGAACCTAAAGTGACTGACTGGGTTCGAAACTGATTGTATGGGAGGTGACAAACAGTACAGGTAAATTGAGCTTACTCTGAGGAGGATTTATTTATTTATTTATTTACAGTTCTTCTATACCGCGCTTTTTAGTATCAGTGCGGTTTACAAGTAACAAAATATTGCCACAGACAAACGGCCTTAGGCTTACATTGTAACAGGATGGATAACTTTGGGATGTAACTGGGGAAACAATGTACAATTGCAGTATACAAACTATATACAAGTACAAACAGTAGTGGTTGGGAGGCTATTTACAATTTATAATACATGGTGGAAGAATGTGATTTATGCTTTGTCTAGGTCAGGTTATGGGTGTGTTAGGGGCTTCATGAGTGAGTTGTAGCGTGGGGAGTGGTTGCGTTGGGGTAGGGTGGGCAAAGTGTAGGAGGAACAAGTGATGCTTAAGAGCTTTCCTGAACTGAGCAAGGTCCCTAATTGCTCTGATGTGTGGTGGGAGGTTGTTCCAGCATCTCGGGGCATAGAAGGCAAAGGATCTATTTCTGGTTGTTTGTGTGCATTTTGTCGCTTCCAAAGCTATAATTAGCGTGTTTGCAGTGTGACACAGTAGGCAGTATAGAGCACATGGAGGTAAGAGAAAATGAGGAACTTACCTCAGATTTAGCTAAGCAGCAAAGAAACTCAGTACACGTAGGAACAGCTGAGCAGCAAATACATTCAGCACAGGAGAGGCCAAAAGGCATTAGAATGAATTTTCCTGGTGATAGTTCTGACGTAGTTAGAAACAGAAAGCCTCATCAGGAACACCTGTTCACAAAGACCCACGTAGCGTGCAGAGAAGGGAAGCACATAAGTTGCTGGCTAGAATCAGGAAAGGCCAGCAGGGGCAGCGACTCAGGAGGACTGAGCAAGCAACCAGTGAGCACGTGTCATGCTGAAGGAAGTTTGCCGAGAGAAGGAAACAGTAGGTCTGACCCCAGAGCAGGAAGCAGCCAGGGACGTGGCCAGGAGCCTGCTAGGTTGGATGGTGGTTGGAGAGTATGGGAGAGAGCTGTCAGACGCCCAGAAACAAGAACCAGAAACACAGTTAAAAGGTGGGAACCTTGCTTTTCTGAGGAAAAGGCTAAAAGCTCTGTGTGTTTTAAAGGGCAAGGGCATGGCACTGGAAGTGACTTTGATGTTGAAAGATATCCAGTGATTCCACCGGGTTGGAAGAGAAAGGAAAGCCAGAAAGAAGCTATCACCATACCAGGCATTCAGAACCCTAGGTTTGAAGAGCACTTTTTGGGAAAAGTAATCCATGCACCACAGGAGGGTTTTCAGGAAGCCAGCACATGTAAAGAGTGTGACCCTTATGCTATCGGGAGTGAATCCGAATTAATGCAGTGGGAGAATAACAGCGGTACTCCTGACCTGGTCCCTATGGATTGTACAAAATGTTTTTCAGATGATGTCATATCTTTATGTTAAGCTTGTGGAAAGCAGCCATGTGCTAGTGTCAAAGAAAAAGAAGATATTTTTCTTTGTAGCAGTTTCTTTTTGTTTTTCTGCTGTTTTGTTTGTGTTGTATCCAAAGAATATCCGTTCGGGAAGGGGAATAAAGCCCTGACATTATTTGCCTTACCATTCGACTGCAAGTCTCTTTTTGGTAGAAAGGCAGCATGAACTTTAAAGCCCTAGGCAGCCGCCTAATAGGGTTTAGAGAAGGTCTATCTTACAGGCCCTCATGACAGCAGCTACTGATCTTCTCAGCCTGTTGTTGGGGGTGGCAGTGAGGAGAGCAGTTAAGGATGAGGGGGCTATGAGGTTGATTGCTTTGAAAGTTAATAGTAATGCCTTGTAGGTGAGTCTGCTGTTTAACGGTAGCCAATGTAACTCCATAAGTATGAGCGTGATGTGATCTCGTCTAGATAAGCCGCAGAGAATGCGGGATGCTGCATTCATCGCCATTTGTAATGGATTGAGGGTGCTCTTGGGGAGACCGTGCAGGTTAATGTTTGCGTATTCAAAATGTGGTGTTACAAGCAACTAGAATATTGTTCTAAAATCGTCTTGTGCTAGCAGAGGTCTCAGGTGCCTTAACATCATGATTTTATTGTAAATTGCCTTGGTGGTGTTCTTTATGTGTTCCTTAAAGTTGAGCTGTTGGTCGAGCGTGATTTCCAAGTAAAGTATCACAGATTTGCATGGAAGCTCTGCATCTCTCACCTTCAAAGTAGTGGGGGGAGAGAAGCTCTTGTTCTTTGTGATAAATAATACCTCAGGATGTATCCAGTTCTTTGTGATAAATAATACACAGGATGTATCCAGCGATGTGCCACAGTGATCTGTCCTTGGTCAGATTCTTTTTAACATTTTTGTTAGTGATATTGCAAAAGAGCTGTCGGGTAAGGTTTGCCTCTTTGCAGATGATACCAAAATCTGTAATACAGTATACACCCAGAAAGGAATAGATAACATGGAGAGGGATCTAGCTAAGCTTGAAGACTGGTCAAGAATTTGGCAGATGAAATTTAATGCTAAATAAAGCAGAGTCATGCATTTGGGCTGAAAAAATCCAAGGGAGCAGTATATAGTATGTGAAGTTCTTCTGTCCACAAAAGAAAAGCAAGACCTGGGCGTGATTTGTTTCTGAAGATCTTAGTGGTTAAACAAGTAGAAAAGGTGACCGTGAAAGACAAAAGGATGCTTGGGTACATGGGGAGAGGAATGGCCAGCAGGAAGGAGGTCATAGTGTCTCTGTATAAGTCTTTGGTAAGACCTCATTTGGAGTATTGTGTGCAATTATGGAGACCACATCTTCAAAAGAATATAAGCACAATGTAGTTTGTGTAGAAGATGGCTACCAAAATGGTCAGTGGACTTCATCATAAGGCATATGTGGACAGACTTAAAGATCTCAATATGTATACTTAAGAGGAAAGGTGAGAGAGAGGAGATATGATAGAGATGTTTAAATACCTCTATGGCATAAATATATTGGAGGAGAACCTCTTTCAATTGAAAGAAAGCTCTACAATGAGGGGGCATAGGATGAAGGTGAAAGGGGATAGATTAAGGAGTAATATGTGGAAATATTTATTTACAGAAAGAATGGTAGATGTGTGGAACTGTCTCCCCAGTGGAGGTAGTAGAGACCAGGACAGTATTTGCATTCAGGAAAGCATGGAACCAACACAGAAGATCTCTAAAGGAAAAAAAAAAGGACTATATTATTTGGATGTAAGGACAGACTGGATAGGCCATATGATCTTTCTGACATTATGTTTCTATGTTTCTTAAGATGTCTCTTGGACTATACAGCATCCAAATAATTTATCCCCACTTCAACAGAGAATAAAGTAATCTAGGACTAGATGAATTACAGTGGGCTCCTAGATGTTCCCCCTACAAAATTCTTTTGCTGCACTTGAACATTGCATGCTTATGAATGGAAGCTGAAATGGGGTCAGATGAAGAGTCACTCAGTGCAAATAAAATCCCCAAAGCACTAACAAACATTTCAAAATAAAGCCTTACTGCTAGGAGACTTTGAATGTATACAGCAAGGCCTTTGATTGTATAAATTCATGAGACACTCTGGGCCACATTAAGAAGCATGGTTATACCAGAACACCTGAGAGTTTTCATGAGCAACCTTTCCATTGATCAAGAAGGAAGAGTTAGAATGATACAAGGAGACATAGAATGGTTTAATACCAGCAATGATGTATGACTTGGCTGCATGCTTTCTCCCTACCTGTTTAATGTATACGCCAAGCAAATCATCAGAGAAGCAAGATTGTATGAAGACAATCGAAGAGAGGAAGATTGGAAGACTTAACAACCTTCACTAAGCAGACAATACTACGTCACTGTCTAGAAGTTTAGATAATCTAAAACATTTGCTTAGCAAGATCAAGGAACATATCCTTAAAATAGGCCTGCACCTTAACACCAAGAAGACAAAGATCCTGACAACTAGCAAAATCAATTTAATCTTTGATGGAGAAGAAATTGAAATATTAGACAACTTTTACCTGCTTGGATTAAAATGACAAGCAGTCAAGAAATCTGATGACACATTACGTAAGAACATAAATGCCATACTGGGTCAGACCAAGGTCCATCAGACCCAGTATACTCTCTTCCAACAGTGGTCGATCCAGGTCACAAGTTCCTGTCAGGTTCCCAAAAGGTAAACAGATTCTATGATGCTTATCCCAGGAATAAGCAGTGGTTTCCCCTGGTCCTCTTCAATAATAGTTTATGGACTTTTCCTCCAGGAACTTGTTCAAACCATTTTTAAATTTAGCTACACTAAGCTTTCACCACATCCTCCAGTAACGAATTCAAGTTTGATTACTTGTTGAGTGAAACATTTTCTCTTATTAGTTTGAAATGGGTTATACTGTAGCTTCATTGTGTGTCCCCTAGACTTTCTACTTTTTTGATGAAGTAAACAACTGATCTTCGTTTACCTGTTCCACTCCATTCATTAATTTAGACCTCTGTCATATCTTCCCTCAGCTATCTTTTTTCCAAGTTGAAGCGTCATAACCTTTTAAGTCTTTCTTCATAGAGGTATCCTTCCATCCCCTTTACTATTTTGGTGGCTCTTCTCTGTACCCTTTTGAATTCTGCTCCTGGCAGAATGGCTGTGACGGACCTAGATAAGATTCTCAAGTGCAGAGATTTGACTTGTTCAAGCCATGGAATTTTCAATAATGTTATATGGATGTGAAAGCTAGACAGCAAAGAAGAGTCAGGATGAAAATTGATGCCTTTGAATTATGCATCTGGCAAATAATACTGTGTATGCCATGGTCTACCCAAAGAACAAGTAGTCAGTATTAGAGACGATAAAACCTAAGCTTTCTTTAGAAGCTCAGATGGTAAGACTTCAACTTTTATACTGTGGACACATCATGCAAAGAGAGAGATCATTCAATAAAGACATCATGCCTAGCAAGGTTGAAGGTCTGCACAAAAGTGGAAGGCCAGTAATGCGATGGAAGGGTAAAATAACTGCAGCTATTGACACCACTCTGTCAACCTGACTGTAGACCTAACACATTTTGAGATAACTATCCAGAGGATTGTCATGAGTTGGCACTGACTCAACGGTACTTATTTATTTATTTATATTTATTTAACAGGATTTATATACCGCTTTTTCCTAAAATCAAAGCGGTTTACAATGAAGTTCAAAACTTACAAAAAACAAGGGAAGAAACAAACAGGGATTATATTAAATTAACTTATTTACAAAGCCTAAATATAAGAACATAAAAAGGAAAATAAAAAGGGAAAATAACAAAAAAGTAGAAATAAAAATAAATAATCATGTGATGTCACCAAAGTGTTCAAAGTAGAGTGTTGTTTTCAGATTTTTCTTAAAATCCTTAGTATCGGTGATGGCTCTGAGATGATTGGGGAATAAATTCCAGAGGGAAGGAGCAGCTAATGAAATAGCACTTCTTGAATTGACTTGCTTGGCTTTTATATAATCTTTAGGAATAGATAAAGTTAAACTGTTGGATAGTCTTCTGGGTCTACTATTTGATTCAATAACGATAAGAGATTTAAGTATGCTTGCAGTAGAGTCTTGTAATATTTTAAAAATGAACAAAATAGCCTTATATTTAATGCGGGAAAAGATGGGTAGCCAGTGAAGTTGATTCAGAAGGGGGAGGGGGTGACATGATCTCCTCTAGAGGTGCTAGTTAGGCTTTGAGCTGCAGTATTCTGTACCATTTGCAAAGGGTGGATTGATTGTTTAGGTAATTCAAGATAGATGGAATTGCAGTAGTCAATAGCTGGTGTGATGATTGTCTGAAAAACAGTACAGAAATGATCATGGCTAAGCAGTGGTTTTAATCTTCTGAGGATTCGGATTTTATAGTAAGCTGTTTTAGCTATTTTGTTGATTTGAGAGTGTAAGTTTAGATTACAGTCTAGTATAAGTCCAAGATATTTTACCTCAGGTTTGATAGGTATGGTGATGTTGTTTATAAGTAATGACCTGGGGGGGGGGGGGGAATTGAGTATTTTGAGTTCAAAGAGAGCTTCAGTTTTGCTGTAGTTAATATTTAGGTTGTTTTCCGATAACCCAGCTGTCATATTCTTCAGGCAAGTAGTAATTACTGAGTAGTCTGGGTTATCAAGATTTATAGGAGTGTATTTCACAACATCATCTGCATATAGATTGTAGAGGATTTTGTTTTTTGATAATGTTGTAGATAGGCTGAACGTAAATATTAAATAAAAGTGCTGACAGTGAAGATCCTTGTGGGACACTTTGAGTAGATAGGAATGGTAATGAGGTATTATTTCCAGACTTTATGATTTGGTGTCTGTTAAAGTAGGAGTAGAACCATTTTATTGTATTTCCAAGAAGCCCTAGGTCAATTAGTCTGTTCAGTAAGATGTTGTGTGAAACCGTGTCAAAAGCTGAGGATATATCTAAGAAGATTAGAAGGAATTCATTCTTTTCATTGTCTATTCCTTTTCTAAGGTAGTCAAACAAGTGAACAAGGAGTGTTTCAACACTATGATTAGGTCGAAAGCCATGCTGGTGAGGGTCGAGAGGAGCATGTGTGTCAAGGCGGTCTTGTAGATGAAGTTGTACTACTTTCTCTAAGATATTGGAGAGGAAAGGACATGATGAAATAGGACGATATGCAGCTGGATCATTTTTGCTTAGTGTTGTCTTCTTAGGTATAGGACGATATGCAGCTGGATCATTTTTGCTTAGTGTTGTCTTCTTAGGTATAGGACGAATTGTGGCAGTTTTGAGTGTATCAGGCATATATCCTTGGGCTAATGATAAATGTGAAATGTTATGTATAAATGGTCAGACATTTTCTTTTGTTGCTTTTGTCCAAATTACAGGACAAGGGTCTGTAGCAGCAGTGCTTGTGTTCAATGAAATGATATTGTGCTATCTGTTTGATGGAAGGGATGTTGAAATTGTCCCAGGTGTATTCGATATGACAGGATTTAATGTAGTTAGTGGTGATAGTTGTATGAGGAAGGGATTTATTCTTTGACTGTAGGAAGTTTGCAGATATTTGAGGGTGTATCATTACTTGATCTTTAAGGTCAGGATCTTTAGTAAGAGTCTGAACTATTTGAAATAGTTCTCTGGGTTTGTTGAGAGATTTGTGCTGGTGAATGAGGTTATTATATTTTTTGGTTTTGGTAGTAGAGAAATTGAATTCTTTGGGATTTAGATTTCCTCCAAGATCTTCCAAGATCTTACTTAATAGCTAGGAGACTCCATTATCAGAGGGGTTAGCTTAAGAACAGAGGTGTAGGGTAACTGCTTAAATTGATGGTGTACCAGAAAATTTGCTGCTGTAATGTAACTCAAAAACAGAAATTTTGAGATGTTTCAGTGGACTTATATCTGACCTCTCTGGCCTAAAATCTGAAGGTGCAACTTGCCTATATATGCTAGGCTATAAAATGCAAAGCACATATTTATCTTTTAAGCTACTGACAAATTAAAATGCTTTCAATATTAAAAGAAATCAGGAATTAGCTGACTAAAGTCCTTCCTCTAATCCACAATCTCCCTCCATTCCTAGCATCACAGCACATCAAAAAGTATTTGTTTTATAAAACACAACTGATCCCTATACAGAACCTGCAGGATTGCAGAATGCTTCAGTTATAAATATAGGTGGTCATTCCAAACAGTGAATAGTGGGATTGGATGTTTTGGTTCAATGTCCAACCCATGCTTAGCCCTGGGATGTGATTCTGGTCCTAGCGCTCTCTGCATATACAGAACAGTTGTGCAGGAAGCACTGGACCTAGGTGGGAAGGGGTGGTTTTGGGACTGCAGGAGAGGGGACACCAGCCAGGACGTACAGTAGAAATTCCAGTCATACGTTCCCCTTTAATGACCAGACAGCGGGTTGCAGGGGCAGATGCATGTCATGGTATTCCGAGCTGCCTATGGATGGCTCATTGCTATGGTGCCAGGACACCACGGCTCCTGTGCCCCAGTCATGACATTCTACCATTTGGATGAGCAGCTCCCCCATATGCCAGTCTCATCCAAGTCCACGATTCTGACATCGTGGGTATGTCAAGGCCCCAGAGTGGCAGAATTGGGTCCATTTCCTGCATGTCTGATTTTTGTATAGCCCATGCAGCCAGACATGTGGAAACCAGAATGTGCCTCAAAGGGCCTGATAGCGACTCAATATCGCCGCTGCCTGGTTAGTAATATTTGCTGCTCCTGGACCACCCTGGAATGCCCAGGACACATCCCAATGCTAAGCAATTAGCATTGGGGTGAGTAGCAGAGGTAATTGGGGATATTCAGCGACACTAACCATGCGAGTGCTGCTGAATATTCCTCTAAGCGGCAATCACATGGTTGACAGGTCTGTAAACCATGTAAATGCCTTTGAATACCGGGCTCATAGACCACAGACAGACCCTTACCAAATTATAGAATAAGTGACATTAGAAATAGAAATGCGCAGACAAAATTTAAACCGGATACCCCAAGATGTCAGATTGTGCAAGCAGTGCGACGTTCGAGAAGCACAGCCAGAAATGCATGTTTACTTGTACTAAGCAAAGTACAATGATATAAAACGTACAGTACATGTTTTCAAAGCTGACATATCCTGATTGCTAAATGGTAAAAGAAAATCCTTTGTTGTCTGGACATTTTGTCTAATCACATTTCCATATTCATCTGTATTCCTAAAACCTTGCCCAGGGTTTCCATTCAATTTTCTGTTCTTCACTTTTTCCCCTGTATCTTTCTAAGACAGATCTTTCACTTTCATTTTTCTGCCTCTTTCTATCCATTCCTTCTCACTTTCACAGGCCAGTCCTCAATCTCCCTTTTTTCACATCTAACTTATCTAACTTTCCATCTCCTTGCTCTAACTCTTCTCTAGTATCTACTACTTATATCCATTCTTTGTACTCAATTCTTCTGCTGTCCTCAAATATTTTTATCTGCCTGTAATGCACTCAACAGCCCTAAATCCTCCCATCGTTCGTACCCCTCCAGTGTCTTATCTTTTGTACTCTACAGCAGCATCCTTGTACCCCTCTTTCACCATTCTCTGCAGCCCCATTCCTATCCTTTCTCACACCTCTAGAAAACCCCATTTATTTCCATTGCTTCTTACCCTCCGTCCAGTACTTTAGGTCATTCACACAACCTCTCAAAATCTCTCCATACTTCAGTCTCCTTCTCTTAGCCCCATCTCACATCCACACTCATATACCAGCAATAGAGCATTTGCTTTTGCAGCCCCAGATAAACTTAGAGCAGCTTCCGACCTATCCACTTTCAGGAAAGGCCTCAAATCTTTTCTCTTCTTATACCACTTCTGAAACTCTGACACACACCTAATACGCCCAACTTAAGTTTACCTTTCATCATGCTCAAATACTGCATATGCTCATACCCACACATCCCTTATTTCATATACTGCGCCAAACAGATTGTTTAACTTATATACAAACTATGTACAGCCTGAACTTTTGGCTACATGCTAACCTCTAGCCCCTTCTCTCTTCTCATTAGCCTTGATTGTACTACCCCTTTGTATTAATTATATCTTTTCACTTGTGTTTTGTAATATATTGTTATTTTTTGTTACATTGTATACCACACCTATCTCATGTTCTATGTCAAACGTTGTTACATTGTAAACCGCTTTGATCCTTGTAAAAGTGGTATAAAAAAACCACCTTTAAATAAATAAATAAATACCCAGCCCAACTAACTCAATCCATTCAATTGTGGTTTCCACATACCCTCCAAATCACCAATCAGTTCTAAGATCCACCTCCCTTGATTCTCAAATACCTGCTCACAACATTCTGAGCTCCATTCCTCCCCTTTCTCCTGGACTCCTCATACTTACTCTGTTCTTCTCCCCAGTCCCCATGCTCTTCTTGTTCTCTGAATCCCCACCCAATCCCTGAGCTGCATATTTCTGCTGTTTTCCCTCCCCTCATATAATCCTGAAATGCCCTTTCCCTACGCCATGTCAGAGTTCAGACTGTTCCCACTCTCTCCTAAATCCTCAGTTACAAAATTGTTGCTTTCTGTGACCTCCCCCTCCTACCTCCTTTCATTAAGATCCTTCAAAGAGTTTGTACTGCTCCTGTTGATTCTTGCTCTCCTGCAGAGCCGGCCTGTCCATTGTGCGAGAATGTTATTTTTATAGGGCCCCGCACATACTTCATTCATGAACAATTTATTTATATTCTCTTATATGCCGCGCTATTCTGCATCAGTGCGGTTTACATTAAACAAACTGAAATTACATTGAACAGGGCATTATAACTTGGAGATAACTATTTTACAGGGAACATGGGCTATGGACGGTTAAGTGGCTTGCCCAAGACCACAAGGAGCACCTGTGGGACTAGAAACCCCAGTCCTTCCGGCCCAAAGTTGCTGTCCTCTAGTGGGATTTGAACCCCCGACCTTCCGGCCTGAAGTGGACTCTTCAGAATGTGAGCCAGGGAAGATGGACTCTTCAGATGGTGAGCCAGGGAAGATGAGCGAGGCCCCGCTTCACCTCTGCATAGCCAGCAGTGTGAAGAGTGGTGTTTTCCCTCATGCTGGCGGATGTGTTACTGTGAAGCGCGCAAGTGCCGGGAAATACCCTTTAACCTTTCCTGGCATTCAGCATGCTTCACAGTAACACAGACACCAGTGTGAGGGAAAACAGCACTTTTCACGCTGGCAGCTGTGCAGAGGTGAGCTGGGGCCTCGCGTGGGTTTCCCCGGCTTACCTCTGAAGCAGCTTAGATAGGCGTGGGGCTCTTCGGGTGGGGGGGGGGGGGTCTAGGATAGTACAGGAAATGTTTGATGGGGTCTAGGATTGGAAATGGGCTGATGGGGGGGCTTGGACTGGAAATGGGCTGATGGGGGCTGGAATAGGACTGTAAATGGCTTATGGGGGGGCTAGGATTGGAAATGGGCTGAGATGGGAGCTTAGACTGGAAATGGGCTGATGGAGACTGGAATAGGACTGGGAATGGCTGATGGGAGGGTTAGGACAGGAAATGGGCTGATGCAGGGGATGGGAGAATGGGACTAGAAGGGAGTGGATGCTGGGTGGGGCTGGAACTAGAAGGGAGCTGATGTTGGGGGAGGACTAGATGGGGATGGGGCTGGGGAGTGAGGATGGAGAGAGGAAAAGATATTTTTATGGGATGGAAGAAAAATCTACGATTGGTCGAGTATTGGGAGAGTAAGTGGGGATTGAGGATGGAAGGGTGAAATTTGAGTGGATGAAAAAGAAATAAAGAAAGAAATGGAGGAAAGAACAAAAGGGGAAAGATCAATATGTTAAAGCAGATGTAGAGAGAGAATGAGAAAAAAACTAGAAGAGAGAAGAAAGGACAAATGGACAAAAGACAATGGAGAGTTAGCCGAAGACATGAAGAAACCAAGAGAAAGTGACTGGAGCAATTGCAACTGAAAAATAAAATGGCCAAACAACAAAAGGTAGATAAATACTTTTTTATTTTGAATTTATTAACTGGAATATGTCAGCTCTGGGAAATGTGCATTGCTAATGTCTTTGCATTTTTGTTTAGTACAAGAGGAAATTAATTTATAGTTTTATTTCTCCTGTGTTGTACGTTCCAACTTTTGCCTTTGGGATTCCCAATTTAATTATTGTCTTTCTGTTAATAAATTGTGATCCCTTGTTCTTTGTTTAGTGACGGTCTGTGTTCTGCATGTGTAACCGAGCTGAGATATTTTGTTTATGAAGTTTCTATTTGACAGTGCCACTTGTTCTCTTTCCCCAGTAAAGGTACTGGTATTCTCTGAGATGTATTGGTTTAATATTTGTAGTGTTGCCTTTTTGATAAGTAGGGTTCAGTGCTTTCTGAGTCCTGGTAGTGATGTTATGATATGGTGAGTTTGCTATGGGTTCTAAACGGGCAGTGTTTGTAGTAATTCCTAAAGTGCCTTGCGGTTGGCACTGGAGTATAATAATGTAGAAATCTGGTAGTCATTCTTTATCCATACACTCATTAAGAGGCATGTTTACTAAAAGTTAGTGCATGTTAACATTATGCAAATATTTATGCAAATGAGCCCCCCACCCCTCTTGGGCCATCCCTGCTCTCCTGCTCTCTTCATGGCCTGACTATTCCTCCTGCTTTGCACTCATTCTTTTCACCAGGAGAAGCCTCTTTCTGTAGCAGGGCTGCCACCTCCTCATCTCTGCTGTGGCCAGTAAGGTTCTGGTGCAGGAGGTTTGAATAGCATGGTTCAGACAGCTGACGCTTGTACTGTGCAGACCATAGGATAGATAGAGGAGGATTTTATTATATTAGATAGTGGGATTGGATTGTGATTATATCATCTGTTCCATTTTATGTTTCGTAAGTTGCCTTGAAGTTCGGTAGAGGCAACAGATAACTGACTAAATGAAATCAAACACAGAAAGAGCTTTCTACTAGAGCTGAATAAGAGAAGGAGCAGCCAGGCATATAAAGACACCTATCATGAAGGCATTGGGTCAGCAGGAAGTGCATAGCTTGCTCCTGATTATATTTGGGAGGAGCATTACCCTTTCAAACTCTGCTACATGCCTGCCTCCCCATCAGTGTAGCTGTGCGGTTCACTATTAATTAGATATTTGACCCATGTGGCACTCCTTAGATACAGCAGCTACACTGTTCAAACAACTGGTAAAGGGGATGGAAGGGTACTCCTATGAAGAAAGGCTAATAAGGTTAGGGCTCTTTAACCTGGAAAAGAGACGGCTGAGGGGAGATATGATAGAAGTCTATAAATTAATGAACGGAGTGGAACGGGTAAACGTAGATAGATGGTTTACGTTATCAGAATATAGAAAGACTAGGGGACATGCAATGAAGCTACAGGGTAAACTATTTAAGACTAATAAAAGAAAATATTTTTTCACTCAACGTGTAATCAAACTCTGGAATTTGTTACCGGATGATGTAGTAAAGGCTGTTAGTGTAGCTGGGTTTAAAAAAGGTTTGGACAAGTTCCTGGAGGAAAGGTCCATAAACCATTATTAAGAAGGGGCCCAGGATATCAATGCTTGACCCAGTACAAGCATTGCGGAACCTGTGTCTTTTGGGGAAATTGCTAGGTACATATGACCTAGATTGGCCACTGTTAGAAACAGGATACTGGGCATGATGGACCTTGGTCTGACCCAGTATGGCACATCTTATGTTCTTATGTAACTGCTGATCAGTGAACTGTGCAGTTGCAGTGATAAGAAGTAAAAAGATGTGCAAGCATCTTTGGTGGAACATGGCATACAACCTTTCTAAGTTGGTGGTGCACCACAACACACTGATGCTATACCTATGCTTATGGACATCATCCAAGGATTCCAACAAGGTGAAATGCTTTCCTGAATCCTCTGCTAATATTTTTTATTTATTTATATTCTCTTATATACCACACTATTCTGCATCAGTGCAGTTTACATTGAACAAACTGAAATTACATTGAACAGGGCATTATAACTTGGAGATAACTATTTTACAGGGAACATGGGCTACAGAGGGTTAAGTGGCTTGCCCAAGACCACAAGGAGCACCTGTGGGACTAGAAACCCCAGTCCTTCCAGCCCAAGGTTGCTGTCTTCTAGTGGGATTTGAACCCCCGACCTTCTGGCCTGAAGTAGCTTGCCCCAACCACTAGGCCACTCCTCCACTCCAGGAATAGGAATGCAAACCAAATTCTAAGCATTATTGGTGAAAAAAAACCCTATGAAATAGATTTTATAATCCACATTGGGACAATGTGGCATGGTGATCAGGTTAAATTAAGAGGCAGCATTGACATTTAACTTACTACGTATATTCAGTGATACTGTTCATATAGGTAGTGGCATTGACTATATGTGTAGTGTAGTCACCATGTTGGCACAAAAAAAATTCCAGAAGTTGGGGGAGGAGATAAATTCCATGGTATGGACTGTAGCTTTTTCAGAAGTACTAGCTGCCTATGGAAATCTCTACACAGAGCAGCCGTTACAACCTCAAACACCTTCCTGGGCAGACTTGATGGATCATGCTGGTTTTTATCCGCTATTATTTACTATGGGGATCATTCTGAGGCACAAATAGCAGGGATGTATGCCCTGCCTGGATGTACATCCTCGTTATTTGTCCCCCTTGCCATCCCCATGCAAGACTCCCTGTATGAACAGCAGGGTTGTACGGGGAGCCTTAGCTGGGGGTTGCAGGCAGAATGAGGGCGGTGCATGGGTGAGCTGTCACCTCAGATGTACAGGGCCAATTCCGAGGTCACCCTGTACATCTGGGGTAGGCCCTTTTAGACAGGGGACTTATTCCACTTCAGAGGTGGAATAAGTCTCCCTGGACATCAGGGAACCAGCAGAGGTCAGCAGCAGCAGGAAGGTGAGGGTATGCAGTGGGTTTCCCGCAGCCCAATCTTGGCCATAGTAGGCCAGATCGGGAGTCGGGCTGCGGGAAAAGAGGGGCTCTATCCTGTGGCCAGCAATCGCAGCTCCTGAATGGAACCATGGTGCCAAGGCAATGAGACATCATGACATTGCGGCTCCATTCAAGAGCCTGACTGATTTAGCTGGGGATTTGTAGGGTATGCGGTCCTTCAGAATCTGGACCCGGCCTGCATGTGCAGGCTGGTAGACCTGATTCTGAGGGGCCATAGAGGGACTGGATGTTCAGAAGTGAATTGGCTTCCACAGGTCCGATATTCAGAAGTGATTAATGTGGTTAGTGCTGCTGAATATTTGTGGGTGTCACCACTAAATGCCCCTATGCTAGCTGGCTAGCATCCAGACATTTTGGGGGTGGAGTGGAGATGGCTCCTGGGGCAAAGGTTAGGCACCTTAAAAACTGTCCTGTTTGCTGCCGAAGCTGACTAAACATATACACCCCCAGGAATCAACACTTCAAATCCCAAGTATAAATCTTGATTCCATTCATAGCGCCCTGTGGAACTACTACTCCATTACTGGATACACTCACGTGCTCCCAAAGTTCCGAAGACTAGTATATGTGCCACCAATAAATTTTTTGTCGGATCGCTCACCTTGAAAGGGAAGTATCCCATTCTCGGAGTGAGCCCTCCATTTTAATCAATTTTATAGCATGCCAACCATGGGCTATTTAAAAACCCGACTCCACGACACAAGTCGCCGTCAGAATCCACATATCAAGTCGATAAAAGTTAGGAAGCTCGTTCATGCTGATAAACTACTCTCCAAATCAGTCCATCTTTCATATTGTGACTGACATAAGGTAGAGAAAAAGTACTTAGCTTCCTCAACAGGATAGAAGGAAAAGATAAGTCGGCTGGAGCACAAACTCTTTCTCCGTAGCTCATCCAATCAAATGGGTACAGCTCCAACGCCGATAAGGCACTCCTTCCCAATGCCGAATATCAGGGGTCCTTGCGACACTAATAGTGTTTCAAGCCGCGTCTTCATTCAGCTCTTCATCAGGCTTATGAACCCCTCCCCACAGAGTTCCATTTAAATGCCATAATAATGTGACGTCAGAGGAATCCCAACGTGCAGATCCTTCACCAAACTTTATTGCACCGACAAACCCCACCAGTCAATCTCCACATTCATACCCCGTGGTGACATAGAGGCCAATCGATAGATCCAGTACTGCTCCCGCAGATGAAGGCGGGCTCTTCGATCCCCACCACGACTGGGGACTGGGATCACCTCCAATATGCGCCATCGCAAATCTGTAAAGTAATGCCCGAACTGTTGACAATGTTGTACCCCAGGGGCCCCCTCTTGCCGCCGATTAATTCGCAAGCGATGTTCTTGCAATCGCTTCCTCACTGACCGAACAGTGCTACCCACATACAAAAGTGGGCAAGGACAGACCAGTACATAAATTACAAACTCCGTGTAACAATCAGAAGCTTGCAAAGAGCGATATTGTACACCTGTATGGGGATCCTCCCAATTCTGTCCCTGCACTGTGGTGTCACAAAAGTCACACTGGCCACAAGCATAATGGCCCCGAGTGCTATCTCGGTAGTCGGACCCTAACCCACTTTGGGCAGCCGTCTGCACAAGCCAATTACCCACAGTGCGGGAGTGACAATAGGCTATCATTAGGGGCTTCCGAAAACACGGATGCAAAGAGAGTACTTCCCAATGCTTCTTCAAGATGTGGAGTATCCCTGGAGCCTTTGGCACAAAAGGGAGTACCCCAATTATTACATCCTTCCGTACACCCCTCCCCGATGTACTATCAGAGCCCTCCCACCACACCGGGTGGTTGTAAAGAGCCCGTTTAAAAGCCATCCTCACCAGGGTCTCAGGATAACCCTTTTCCAACAACCTTTGACTGAATGTTTGTGCATGCTGACGATACTGATCCATTGAGGTACACAGGCGTCGAATACGCAGGAATTGCCCAAAGGGTAAATTCCGCTTGAGAGAAGGGGGGTGAAAACTCGAGTAATGTAATAATACATTCTTCTGTATGGGCTTCCGGTACAACGTACTCATCAAAGAGGTTCCCTGTATGTATAACTGCAGATCCAAAAATTCAATCGTTTGACTATGATATTTAGGAGTAAATTGTAAGTTAACATCAAACGTGTTTAAGTTAGCTAAAAATTGCTGTAAGCGACCCTCTGATCCAGTCCATATGAAAAAGATGTCGTCGAGGAACCGTCTCCAAACTAAAATATTCTGAAAGTCCCCAGAAGGGTACACATACCGCTCCTCAAAGTTGGCCACATATAGAGACGCTACCGATGGCGCTACGGTCGCCCCCATTGCGACTCCAAATTGTTGATGGTAAAATCTTCCTGCATAAACAAAATAGTTGGATTCCAATACCAATCAAGATTTATACTTGGGAGCCGAAGCTGACTAGGCAATGGATGGATATCACCAGTGACATGGTTAGCTTTTCTTCTGTCTGGACAAACCAGGTATTCATTGCTGATGGCTGGATATGGCCCTGGCATTAAATATCTGAATTTAACCCTTAGTAGTGATGATTAGCCACTTTACAAGGGCGTACCACTGCCCCTGCTGAATATCAGGCTCTATATTACTAAGGGGCATGTTTACTAAGCTGGACTAACTGTTAGCATACACTGTTTTAATCAGATCCCATTAAGTAACACAGAACTAGTTACAAATATTGTGTGCTAATAGTTAGCCCAGGCTAGTAAAAATGCCCGTATATTGCTGCAGCTTAGTAACTAGTCTCCTAAATCCCTTTAAAAAAATGATTTCCTTAGTTTCAAAGAGAACAGAGTTTATAATTTAAAGAAAGTCATGAAGCAATTTTTTAAAGTATTTAAGTGGCCGAATTAAAGAATTCCATAGGGCAGCAGGCCCAGCCATGAAGACCTACCCCATTAGATATTTAGCATACCAAACTGATGGTGGCATTAGTCAATAAGGCAGTAGACAATATTCTGGTTGATAGCACATAGTTCCATGCTGTCTCAGTTTGGCAACATGGACTCGGAGCCTTATAGAAGAGTCTGACCTATCACCCTTCAGAGTCATGTGACTTTGCACTGATGGCCCAATATATAGCTGGCATGGTGTTTAGATTAAATTAAGAGCCAACACTGGCATTTAACTTAGTGTGTATATTCCATGCTGTTGATCATATAGGTAGTGGCATTGAATATATGGGTGGTCATCGTGTTGACACAATCTATTTAGTTTGTCTGCTATTATTGCCGTTATCCAGATAATTGTTTTTGGCTGTCCTCACCCTCTTCTAACCTGGACCCTTTTATGTGGATAATATCAGGCTAATTAGTGATTTAAATGGCCTAATCTAAGGATGTGTACAGGCCAAAGAAACTGGTTGGTGGCGTGTTTTTGGAGTGTTTTTTCTAAAGTGCACTACCTGGTAGCACGGGGTTTAGCATGTGGTTTGGGCACTATGCTAAAAAGTAGCAGGGCACCTATGCTAAAAATGCCATGCTACCTAAGTTACGCACAGCTGGACAGGGTAAGGTGGGGGTGCTCCCACCATGGCGCAGGTACAACTAATGCCACATCAATGTGTGGCGTTTGTTGTTCCCACAACTGATTTACCATGGTGCAGCACGCTAGTCCTCCACCCCTGTCAATCTGGCTTCTGTACTGGACACTCAACAGATACTATTCTCATATCCCTCCTCAGCAAAGTTCAACATGCCTTCGACCACGATAACATCATGATATTTACCTTGACCTATCCTCAGCTTTCTATCTCATTAATCATGGTCTTCTTTTACATCGTCTGTATGAAATTGGCCTTCATGGTACTGTTCTATCTCAATCATTCATTCACAGTTCGTACAGGTAATCTCTCCTCTTTATCCTTCCCCCTCACCTATTTTGTCTGTCAGGATTCTGTTCTGGCCCCTTTCCTATTTTAATATCTTTCTAGCACTTCTGGCCCTTTTAATACAACAGCAAGGCATCTCTACCTATCTTTATGCAGATGACATTCTACTTCTCCTCCATACAGATCCTTTCTGTCCCGACTTATCTCGAATGAATTCCTGTCTCAGGTAGTTTCTTGGTTAAAGGGTCATCACCTCAAACTTAATCCCTCTAAAATGACCACAGCCTGGCTCATGGGCCTATTATTCCCTCCATAGTTTTCCCCGATTCTTAACGGTAGGCTTATCACCCTTACATAGTAACATAGTATATGATGACAGATAAAGATCAGTATGGTCCATATAGTATGCCCAGCAAGGCAGTAAGAATAGGTGCATCTTCATTTATTTAACATTTTTTATATACTGCCTTTCATGATATCAAGGTGGTTTACATTGAGCAAACTGAAATTATATTAAACAGGTCATTATAACTTGGAGATAACTATTTTACAGGGAACATGGGCAATGGAGGGTTAAGTGGCTTGCCCAAGACCACAAGGAGAACCTGTGGGATTAGAAACCCCAGTCCTTCTAGCCCAAGGTTGCTGTCCTCTAGTGGGATTTGAACCCCTGGCCTTCCGGCCTGAGGTACCTTGCCCCAACCACTAGGCCACTCCATTACTTGGGCATCATAATAGACTCTTCACTCTCATTTCACTCACACATTAACTCACTTATACAAGGTTCATTCTTATTACGTCATATCAGAAATATTAGATCTTTCTTTTCCACCCCTTCCCTGGTCACTCTGGTCATTTCCATTGTTCTCTCTCATCATGATTATGGCAACTCTGTTTTGGCTGGTCTCCCTTGTTATGAATTGAACAGACTCAAACTTATCCAATGTGCAGCAGCCTGATTGATATTCTACACATCACGTTTTGATCATGTTACTCCCCTTCTGCAGTGGTTACATTGGCTTCCCATTCCCTTCTGTGTAGAATTCAAGATTCTCAGTCAGGCACATAAAACACTTTGTCAGTATCCCATCCAATCTTTCCTCATCTGTTAGACTTCATTCTCCTCATCATTCTTTCCACTCACTTCATATGAACCAACTCTTCCTTCCCTAGCCCTCTCAAGCACATCTGGAAGCCACACGCCATTCCGCTTTTTACTTCTTGGCTCCTTTTCTGTGGAACAACCTCCCTTCCTCGCTCCGATTAGAACCAGTCTGTATCAAATTCAAAACACTACTCAAAACCCATATGTTCTGCACAGCCTTTAAGCTCCCATCAGACCCCCTCTGATTCTTCTACAGCCAACACAATGTACTTCTAGACTCGGATACCCTGGATGACTCCCCCCTTGTGTTTCTTCTGATCCTCCTGTTACTGTCTTGTCTTATATCTCTTTTCTATAATTAAATTGGAGTTCCTTTCTGGCTTTTAATTTGTTTTATTTTATTGTAAATCACTTTGCTGTCCCCCACTAAGGACGGTATATCAAGTTTAATAAAATGAAATTGCTAGATGCAGGGGGATGAATGTACCAATCCCTGCTTGTAGAGTAAAGCCCTGCACTAGTAATGCAGCCCATACCTGTATTAGGCTTAGTAAACATGCCCCTTGCTGAATGTTTCTTGATTTTGAGATAATCTTTTTCAGTTCATTTTACATATTCTTTTTAATAGTGCATGCTGACTCCTGGAGACTTGGCAACCACTGGGTTTTCTTGGCAAGGTATGACTGGAAGAAGATTTTTCCAAGGCAATGGAGGGTAAAGCGATTTGCCCAAAGTCGCACGGAGCACCGGTCAGAATTGAACCCTGATCTCCAGGGTGCTAGGTGGTTGTTCTAACCAATAGGCTACCCCTCCATTCTAAAACACCACAGTGCATGTTAAATTGTTAACCAACTTAACACATTTCAACCCAATGGTTACTGTATGTTGAATCAATTTAGCATACACAATGTTTTAAAATGCACTAATGAATGTATTTTTTTAAAAATTGCAAGGATAGTGGAGTTATGAATTTGCCATCTGGCAGCCAGTGCATAATTACTGGTAAATACTGAGACTTGACTCGAGTATGGAGCAGACAGAGCTTAAAGATCCCAAATTACCAATGTCTACCAATAGCCAGATTAATATGAATAAAATACAGTCTCTAAAATGCTATAAGTCTAAAAAATAAGATGGGAGAGTTAGAATATATAGCACTAAATGATAGGTTAGATAAGATTGGATTATCAGAGACATGGTGGAAGGAGGACAACCAGTGGGACACTGATACCTGGGTACAAACTATATCGCAATCATAGAGCTGATCAAATTGGTGGAGGAGTTGCACTCTGTTAGAGAGGGCATTGAGTCAGAAAGGATTAAAGTTTTGCAGGAAACAAAATTTGCTGTAGAATCTCTATGGACTGAAATTCCATGTAAAAAGGGGAAGGCGATGGCAGTGGGGGTGTACTATCGACTGCCTGGCCAGAATGAACAAATGGATGAGGAAATGCTCAAAGAAATCAAGGAAGCTAACAAAAGTTACAGCGCAGTAATAATAATGGGTGATTTCAATTACCCCGGTATTGACTGGGTCAGTGTCACGGCAGGATATACTAGGGAGATAAAGTTCCTAGATGAAATAAATGACTGATTCTTGGAGCCGACCAGAGGGGAAGCCATATTAGACCTAGTCCTTAGTGGAACGCCAGATCTAGTGCAAGAGATAAGGGTGTTGGGGGCCACTTGGCAATAGTGATCATAGCATGATCACGTTTGATTTAATTAGTGGAGGAGGGATAGTAAGGAAATCCGCAGTACTACTTTTTAACTTTCAAAAGGGAGACTATGATAAAATGAGGAAAATAGTAAAGAAAAAACTAAAAGGAGCAGTTGCAAAGGTTAAAGACTTACATCAAGCTTGGGTGGTGTTGAAAACTACTATCTTGGAAGCCCAGACCAGCTGTATTCCATGCTTTAAGAAAAGTGGAAGGAAGTCCAAAAAACTGCCAGCATGGTTTAAAGGTGAGGTCAGAGAGGCTGTTGTTGCCAAAAAAGCATCTTTCAGGAAATGGAAAAAAGATCCAAATGACGAAACCTGGAAACAGCACAAGCACTGGCAAGTCAAACGCAACGCATTGATAAGGCAGGCAAACAGAGAATTTGAGAAGAAGCTTGCTGCGGAAGCAAAAAAGCAAAATAAAGACTTTTTCAAGTACATTCGTAGCAAAAAAACTGTGAGAGAGTCAGTTGGTCCATTAGATGATAGAGGGGTTAAAGGGGCACTAAGAGGCGACAAGGCGATAGCGGAGAGACTGAATGAATTCTTTGCTTCGGTCTTTACTGAGGAAGATGTAGGGATGTTACCCATGACTGAAGTGGTATTTAAAGGTGCGGAAGAATTGAAGGAAATATTGATACATCGGGAAGATGTATTACAACTATGAGATAAACTGAAGAGTAGCAAACCACCTGGGCTGGATGGTATACATCCAAGGGTATTGAAAGAACTGAAATATGAGATTGCAGACCTGCTATTAGTAATCTGTGAATTTTCATTAAAATCATCTGTAATACCTGAAGATTGGAGGATCGCCAGTGTAGCACCAATTTTTAGAAAGGGTTCCAGGGGTGATCCGGGAAACTACAGACTGGTGAGCCTGATGTCAGTACCGGGAAAAATGGTAGAAACCATCTTAAAGAACAAAATTATTCAGCATGTCATGGCCTAATGGGAGACAGCCAACATGGTTTTAGACAAGGAAGATCTTGTCTTACTCATCTGTTATGTTTTATTGAAGGTGTGAATAAACAAGTGGACAAAGGTGAGTCAGTTGATATAGTGTATCTGGACTTTCAGAAAGCCTTTGACAAGGTCCTTATCAGAGACTTTTGGCAAAACTAAGGAGTCATGGGGTAGGAAGCAGTGTACTATTGTGAATCAGGAACTGGTTAAAAGATAGAAAGCAGAGGGTAGGGCTAAATGGCCAATTTTCCCAATGGAGAAAGGTGAATAGCGGTGTACCCCAGGGATCTGTGCTGGGTCCGCTGCTTTTGACATATTCATAAAAGACCTGGAAAAGGGAATAACGAGTGAGGTTATCAAATTTGCAGATGACACAAAACTATTTAAAGTTGTTAAAACCCATGAGGATTGTGGAAAATTGCAAGAGGATCTTGATAAATTGGAAGACTGGGCATCAAAATGTGGACAAGTACAAAGTTATACACCTAGGGAAGAACAACCCAAACTATGGTTACACGATGCAAGGTTCCACATTAGTAACCACCACCCAGGAAAAAGATTTAGGCATCATTGTGGATAACATGTTAAAAACCTTGGCCCAGTGTGCAGCGGTGGCCAAGAGAGCAAATAGAATGCTAGGTATCATAAGGAAAGGAATGGAAAATAAAACAAAAGATATTATAATGCCTCTATATCGTTCCATGGTGAGACCGCACCTTGAATATTGTGTGCAATTCTGGTCGCCGTATCTTAAAAAGGATATAGTGTTATTAGAAAAGGTTCAGAGAAGAGCCACCAAAATGGTAAAGGGGATGGAAGGATACTCCTATGAAGAAAGGCTAAAAAGGTTAGGGCTCTTTAACCTGGAAAAGAGACGGCTGAGGGGAGATATGATAGAAGTCTATAAATTAATGAACGGAGTGAAACGTGTAAACGTAGATCGATTGTTTACATTATCAGAATATAGAAAGACTAGGGCACATGCAGTAAAGCTACAGGGTAAACTATTTAAGACTAATAAAATATTTTTTCACTCAACGTGTAATCAAACTCTGGAATTTGTTACCTGAGGATGTAGTAAAGGCTGTTAGTGTAGCTGGGTTTAAAAAAGGTTTGGACAAGTTTCTGGAGGAAAGGTCCATAAACCATTATTAAGAAGGGACCCAGGATATCACTGCTTGACGCAGTACAAGCATTGTGGAACCTGTGTCTTTTGGGGAAACTGCTAGGTACATATGACCAAGATTGGCCACTGTTGGAAACAGGATACTGGGCTTGATGGACCTTGGTCTGACCCAGTATGGCATATCTTATGTTCTTATGTTCTTATCCATAACCAAACATACAGCATTATATACAAAACACAAGAGCTTATATTTGTGTTTGATATTCAGAAGGTTTGTTTGGCTAACTCTGAGAGTTGCCTGGACAACTTTGCCTGTGCAAAATTCATCAAGACTAAGGTGTCAGTGCTGGGTTGCCAACTGGCTCTAGATTTGCCCGACAAGTTGAATCCAGTCTTGGGTTTACCCCGCTGCATGCAAGGACTTATAGTTCTGTTTTCTCTATTGCACTCCATAGGAAGCAATACTATAAGTCCATGCATGCAGTGCGGTAAACCTAGGACTGTTTTTAACTTGTTGAGCAAATCTGGAGCCAGTTGGCAAAACTATGTCAATGTTGCTATTCCCTGGGTCTGATTTAACATTAATCAGTTAGCAATGATATTCAGTGCTGGCTAGAGTTACCTAGATAACCCAAGTGCTGTTGCGCATATATATATATATATATATATATATATATATATATATATATATATATATATATATATATATATATATATATATATGAAATTAAGTTCCATTGTACATAGATAAATTGGATTGCCTATTTATGGATTATCATAAAGTTGACTACATCTAGGTGAGGGTGTGGAAAGAACTCTGTTATATCCATGGTTTTATTAGTATTGATGTTTCTAGGATAAATAAGAAAGGTGAAAGTGACATGAATAGGGTGAGTGGTCTATTCAGGATGGCTAAGTGAGAAGTGCTTTGTTTCCCATGATGCCTAAGCAGAAGGATCTTCCCTGCAACACCCTCACCTGCCATTGCTAGTCCTATGGACTGATTTGTCAAAGTTACTGAGGTGACTTGCTGATAGCTCAGGGCCAGATTGGAGATGGAACGTCTGGAGGAGCCGCACCTCTCCTTAAGTGTGGACACACAGTGTCCGCTGCCACCCCCTGGTGATGAAGCATTCTGGCTGGCTGGCAGTGCTGCTTCCATGTCTGAAGTTGGCGTAGGGGGTGAACACAGGATGGGAGCCTTACCAGCAGCAACTGGCACATTCTCCCTTTGAGTCCAAGGACTTCCCGGGGGAGGACAGAGCAGTGAAGCAACCCCTCAACAATGCCCCTGCACTTCGGGGATAGCTGTCAGCTCCTTTTAGCTGCATCTTCACCTGCTGGTTTTATATTGCCTCAACCTCCTAAAATTACATTGGATAGTATTTGGGAAGCTATTTATCCAAAGCAATTTTTCACCGGACTGGTGCTATTAATGCCCATGTAACTGAGCTGGCTAGCAATGTGGAAACATTTGCTTCAGTGACTGACACCTTAAAGGAAGGGTTGAAATGAATGTTCATAGTCTGTATGTGGTTTCGGCAACAACAGAGGCTCTTGTGAAAGACAATATAGCATTAAGAGCGAAGACTGAGATTCTTGAGCATGCTTCTAGGATGTCAAACCTTCATATATTGAACTTTCTAATGATATCAGGGGTTACACCATTAAACTTATTTAAAAAGTATCTCACTGAAATTTTGAAGGTTCCATCAGATTTGATGCCTCCAATTTTTAGGGCATTTTACTTGTCAACAGGAAAGAAGGAGCCAGGACCATCTAAAGCAGGCGATATGTACTCCTCCAAACTGGTATCCAGCACAGGGAGCGGGCCGGAGACTCCCTCTGCTCCCTGCACCGAAAGTCAGCCAATCAAAACCAACCGGTTGCAATTTAAAAAGACATGTGAAAGGCGTGATCAGTCTCAGCACCTCCAGACCAGTATTCTGCATAGGGAGTGGGCTGGAGACTTCCCCCACTCCCTGCACCAAAAGCCAGCCAATCAAAACCAACCTGCTGCAATTTCAAAAGAAGCGCAAAAGGTGTGCCCGCACCTGGCGAGCCCATGCCTGAGGGTCTCTCCAGGGGGCCCTTAGGCATGGCCTTGAGTGGGGCACTTGTGAGGGCATGTTGATCCATACGAACTACTGGCTCGAATAAACATCTGCCTGATAACACTGGACAAGATACTGCTATTCTATCAACAAACATCTACAACTCAGAAGCCGACTGAAAAGAGAGTACAGCTTGCGGCACTATATACAAGCATCTCACTTCCCATAAATAGATTGAACCCAGAGTCTTTCGAAATTCAAACTTAAAGACCCACCATGAAACAAAACACATTGCTTATACTTTTTCTGTGATTCCTGCTCCTCAAGAGCAGGTACACAAATGCTGGTGAAGCCTACCTACCCTCTCCTGCACATCCAATACCAATAATACAATCTACAAGGTATCCACCCTACAAGATAAACAGCAATTTAAACACTAGCCACCTTAATAGACCCCGAAGATTACTCCGCATAACCCTATATACCCACAAGGAAACAAATAACATTAACATTAAGGAACCACGCTATGCCTCCCTCAACTGTACTTTAGTCAATGCTTGATCAATTCGTAACACATTTTAACACCATATTGGATTACATAAAGAACCAGAACATAGACATCATGTGGTCATGGAAATATGGCTCACTGACTTAGATAATGTCATTGTAAATCAAATCACCTCACAACAATACACAATACACAACTCCACAAGACCCTCACGAAGGGGGGGGGGGGCATGTTAATAATTGCAAAGTCACATCTCAAATTTATCATTATATCCATTTCCCAATCTGAAGAAAGTAATATATTAACTATTTCAAACAAACATTGTGCTGTCTCATATACAGAGCCCCAAGTGCAAATGAAGAGAAACTCTCAATCATCCTGGAACAAATCTGCTCCCATACCAACCAGAATAAACCCCTCATCATCCGAGGGGACCCTAATCTCCCATCTTTGCCTGATAAAGTATGTGAGACCTTCTTGGGTGCAATGAAAGACATACAATACAATTAATACATTCCCCAACCCACAAGAAGGGAGGAACCTTCAACCTTATCTTCACACCAAACCAATATTACATCAAAGATCTTGTGAAACACATAACAGTTTTCCCAGTCCCATGGTCTGACCATCACATGATCAACTTCTCTATAACCTCCCAGATAACAAAGGGCACACTTGAACCAACACCCAAGGAAAAAAGAAGATTCAGGTCTTTCAATAAAGAGAAATTCCTAGAATAAGTAAAACAATTTATTTTATTAAAACCAGGTGTACTACAGTTGGAAATGTGTTTTTATCTTCGCTTCCTGTGTAAATGTTTGTCTTTCAAAATCAGCATTATATCTCTTTCCAGCCTAATGATCTTTCAGCCTTTCTGTGTGTGAGGATTCCGGTTAGTCCTACATCAACTGTTGATGTTGGGTAAGGTTCTTTGTTTATATGGTTAGCCTTAGTGCTCTTTGGCTTTTCTTGTTGTTTCTTTAGTTCCGTTTCTTATATTTTGGATCTGGTTACCTCAGACTAGTTCTATATTACACTCCCTCTCCTTAAATAATTGTGGACTGAAGGTGTCTTTCTGATGTTGTATTGCTTTAAATTATGCTGTATAGAGTTTTTGGCAGTAGATACCTTTCTGTACAAGTTTTTGTCTTGAAAATATTGTATACAATTACTAAAATATAAATAAAAAAAGAAAGTGCCATGAATATGGTGCATAAAATACAGTTATCTGAAGCACAGGGTTAAGGCATTGGCCTAAATAATGAGGTATAAATTCATGTTCCCACTAGGTGGCGAATCTCAATCACTGTTTACAGTTTTACTCTGACATTACAAACAATAAACACACGATGACGTCATGTAATGACATCACATACTGCACCTATTTAACAAATAAGTAACTTCACATTAATTCACATCTGCATTTCATGCTAAATGCAGTCGTCGTGATAATGCGTCAATTGATGCACTTTGGGGTTTCTAGGTAAAGTTCCTTTTGGCGCTTCTAGTGTTAAAATGCATTTATTTTATGATGGGGGCCCAACATGCTTGTTTGGCCAGGGCCACCAAAGGGTTAATACTGTCTTTTGTCTCTGGGATCCAATCCAGGCTGATGCTTGCTAAAATTGTGATTGCCTTTGCTTGAGTAATAGATGTGGGAATCCTTTTAGTATATTATTGCCAGAGGAGGAGCAAAAGATTTGAGATTTTCTTGAATTAATTCTCATAACTAGGCTGGTTTATTATTGATTTCCTTTGCTGGGCCAAAGTCTCACAATAACAGCTACTGGGCAGCTAGTCCATACATCAACCATGCTTTCTGTAAAGAAACATTTCCTCAAATAACTCCTGAGTCTATCCTCTTTCAGTTTCATCCTATGCCCACCTCATTGCAGTGTGTCTTTTTAATTGAAGGGTGCTCTGTACATTTATGCCTTGGCATATTTAAATATCTTTATCATATGTCCCCCCACACCTTTACTCCAAATTATACATATTGAGATTTTTAAGTCTGTCGCATATGCCTTATGATGAAGCCCACTGACCTTTTTGATAGCCACCTTCTGCATACACTTCATCCTGTTTATAATCTTTTGAAGGTGTAGTCTCCAGAATTGTACACAATACTCCAAATGAGGTCTCAACAAAGACTTATACAGAGGCACTACCCCACCTCCTTCTTCCTGATGGCCATTATTCTCCATATGCAGCCAAGAATCATTCTGGCTTTTGCCATCGCCTTTTCTACCCGTTTAGCTGCATTAGGACCATCAAGCAATTGTGAGTGGAGGAGTGGCCTAGTGGTTGTGACAAGGTACCTCAGGGTGGGGGGTTCAATTCCTGTTCAGGGATAGCAGTCTTGTGCCAGTGGGACTTGGGTCTCTAGTCCTATATGTGTTCCTTGTGGCCTTGGGCAAGCCACTTAACCCTCTGTTGCATCAAGTACACATGTAGACTGTGAGCCCTTAGGGGAACGAGGGAATATATCCAGAACCTGTTTGTAAACATTGTTTCTTATTTTGTATATTGTTAATTTGTAAACCGTTTTTATGGTTTTTATAGTATGATTTTATTGTTTTAAATATTTTATGTTTTGATATTGTACATAGTTTGTGCCTTATTTATTATTACTTATTGTCTTTTGTATTGTTGTTATGCTTTTCTTTCTTTTCTATTTATTTTGGCGTTCTTTTCCGTAGTTTGCAGTGCCGCTTTTTTATATTGTTTGTACACTGCTTAAATGTTTCTTTTAACGTAAGCGGTTTATCAAATTTGAAATAAAGTTAAAGTTAAACTCTCTAGAATGTCCATGTTTCACTCTTCTTTCATGGATGGAAGTACTTCATGGCTTCACCCCTTATGCTGTATCACTCCCCTTGATTTTTTCAGCCCAAATGCATGGCCCTGCATTTTGTTTTTAAACATTACATCTCAGCTGCCAAATTCTTGATCATTCTTCAGGCTTTGCTGGATCCCTTCTCATGTTATCTCTGTAACACACCACTGGTAACGTCCTTCTCCTCATAATGAACTCTATTTATCTATAGCCTTTGTGGCCTCCTACTAAACCAATTTCTTGCCCAATTAGTTACTAGGGTCCACCCCTAGGGTGCTGAATTTGTCACCTGTGTGGAACAGTGTCAAAGGCTTTACCAAAACCTAAGTATTCTCTCTAGGTCTGACTGCCTGGTCAACCATTCAAATAAATTAATCAGATTTATCTGACAAGACCTGCCTCTAGTTAAAACAAGTTGCCTTAGATCTTGCAATCCACTGGATTCCAGAAACCTCACTATTGTTTCAGCAGCATTTCCATTAATTTCCTTGCCACAGAAGTCAGACTAAACAGCCTGTAATTCCCAACTTTGTTTTTATTTCTGCTTTTGTGTAGAGCAGTACTTTCTAAACTTTTATCTCATTTGACCACATTTTAGCAACTGAAAATTCACATGACCCCAGGTGATAATGAAATCAAGTAGTAAGACAGCAGCACAGAGGCCCTTGAGTCAGTGCGTGCTTACAGACCCCATTATTCAGCATTGATTTCCAGTCTCACAGGAAGCTTACCCAGTTGGGGGTAAAGGCCTATTTATTTGTATTTAGATCAAGGTGAGTTACATTCAGGTACAGTAGACATTTCCCTGTCCCTAGATGGCTTACAATCTAAGTTTGTACCTGAGGTAGTGGAAAGTAAAGTGACTTGCCCAAGGCCACAAGGAGTACCAGTCATTCTGATCCTAGCCTGCTGCCCTGCCCACTACTGCACCCCTATAAATATTCACTGGCTCACAGGCCACATGCTGACTAGTGCCTGCTATGGCATAGATCACAGTGAACGTCCAGAGAGAAGGGGAAATGGCCATGTTTCTGTGACCCTGCATCCACTGATAACATGACCCCACTTGTGGTCCTGACCCCAAGTTTGGGAACCACTGGTATAGAGGAACCAAATATACCCTTCTCCACTCTTCTAAAAAAGCATTGTAAAGGTTAGACAGTGGAGCCAATGGAACTTCCCTAAGTTATTTCAATATGTTTCAATATATTCCATCAGGCTCCAATGTCTACTTGCAGTTTAGCTAGCACCTCACAAACACACTTCTATTCCTTTTTGTGCATTTTTTAGGTCCTACTACCAGTCCTTCATCTGTCAATGCAGAACAGAAATATTTAAGTAATTCTGTTTTGTCCTCATCAGCTTCTACATATTTTTCCCCTTCACTTTTGAGTCCAATATCACGTTTCTACTTCCTCAGGTAACTAACATAAATGAATGGTTTTGTTACTCTGTTTTGCTGCATTAGCTATCTATTTTGTGTTACCTTTTCTATCTTTTCTTTCCTGACTACTTTCCTAGCTTCTTACATCTTCCAAATAATGATACTTATCTTCCTCTTTCTATGATCTCTTCTGTGCCCACCCTCTTTTTCTTCACCCTTCCAGCTGCTTCCCTTCAGGAACCATTATGGTTGTCTCTTCCTATTAACTGTGTTTACATTCCTAACAGTGCTTTTCTACATTTCCAGCTGTTCCTATCAAGCTAATGAGTGCTGGAAGTAATGCCCTATCTTGACAAATCACCTATCAGTAGCACTTTTCCTTTCATAGAAATACTGAGACTGTCTTCACAGTATTTCAGTTATATATCTGTACTCTTCTTTTGTCTGTAAAGGTGGTCTATATCTAACATCAGTGCAAATGGATGATCCATTCTGTCCTTCATGTTTAACCCACAGTATCTCCTCCTTCCCTTGTAAGCCCTGCAATTCTGTTGCTTTAATATAGTGCTACTCCTTCTCCCTTTCTTCCTACTCTGTCCTTCCTGAATAAATTATACTACTACTACTATTATTATTAATAATTTATATAGCACTACAAGGTGTATGTAGCGTTGTACAGACACACATAATAAGATGGTCCCTACTCATCAGAGCTTACAATCTAATCAAGACAGACAGTACAATAGATGAGAACAAGGGTACAATAGAGAAGAGTAAGGAGATAGAAGGAAAACAAAGGATTATGATCCAAAACCGGCCTGAAAGACGTGAGCCTTTAGCATGGATTTGAGAAGGGGAAGTGATGAAACCTGACATAAAGATATAGATAGTCTGTTCCAGGCATAAGGAGCAGCAAGGTGAAAGGATCAAAGTCTGTAGGTGGCAGTAGAAGAGAAGGGCATAGGGAGAAGAAAGCCAGAGGAAGAGTGGAGTTCATGAGGAGGGGGAAGTAGTGAGAGGAAAAGTAGTGAGGAGCAGGGGGGGGGGGAACCAATGAAGTGTTATGAATATAATGAGTATAAATTGTAGTCCAGTAAAATTATGTCCCTATCATGGTTCTCAATGAGTCATGTCTCTGTGATCACCAGTAAATCCAAGTTAGCTTCTTCCATTAAAGCCCCAAGATACAGAATCTTATTTCCCATACTTCAAGCAATAATATGCACTGCTTTTGAGCTGTAGCTCTTTTTCCCATTTCTATAGAGGTAGCTAATATTTTACTTACCTGGGAGCTTTCTTCACCCATCCTCCAATGAATCTAGTTTAAGTCCTCTTCCTTAGGTGAGACAGTTTGCTGTGGAAGGCACTTTGACCCCTCTTGGACAGGTGGATAACATCTCTGCTCATCATCCCTTGAAAAATCATCCCATGGTCTGGGAAACCAAAATGTCCTCTGATAGCCATGCATTCTTCTCCAGCATATGAGCTTCTCTGCCTCAGCTTTACCCTCAATGGAGAGTATTAAGAATACCAGTTGTCTGGTATTTTTTCTCAAACAATAAGAATTATTAATTTTTGCCAGTTGTCATGATCATTGGCTTTTTCATGTTTAAGATGAATCCCATTTTAAGTCTTCCCTTGATCTTCATAAAATATTACAAAAAAAAACAATTTAGGCTCAAAAACAGAACAAAACATTATAATCAATACCATGTGAGAAAAAATAATAAAAAACACGAAAATCAATCAACTCGGAATAATCATCACAAAATACATATAGAGGAAGAAAGACCTCAGCCAACCTCCGCCAACATCAGCAAGAAGGAAGAGCCAGTGAATGGGTGAAAAACTCTACTACAATCGAATCTGACTCATAAAAGACATCAGTGGTCAAACCCCCCCCCCCTCTCTACAATATTCCAAATTGATTTGAAAAGACACAGCAGAAGCAACAACAAAAAACACAGCGTGGCAGCACTTATCTGTAAAGAGAAACACAGCGTAACAGCACTTATCTGTAAAGAGAAGCAGCAGTCGAGTGTAGAAGAGCAGTCCAACGTAGATGTCCAATAAGGAAATAAACACAGCAAGCAAAATAACAGCGGGAGCTCTGACACCAGGTGTTTCACCCAACGGCTTCTTCAGGGAGCTCAACAAAATCAAAAACACTGTTCTGAAACCACATCGCTGTTCTTAAGGCAAAAATATGTGTAATAAGGCTGGTCCTACAAAAACAAAAGAATAATCACATGGATAAAAAGAAACAAAGTGGAAAAACAATGAAATGCTAAAGGGAACTCCAAACTTACATGATGCTGAAGTGTCAACAAAAAGAAGAAAAGCACTGGAGTGATACTGCATGCACAGCTGGTTTGAGAATAAAAAAAAAAAAAACGCCAAGAAAGAACTCTACAGGCATGCGCGATTATAACGGCATGCCTGGTGACATCAGAAGAAACCTTCAAGACCTGGCATCTTCTAAAATGAGTTTAAAGCAAAAAGAAAAGCTCCGTGTCTAACAAACACAAGAGCTCATCAGATGACACTAAAAAACATGCACTCAAAACAGCTAGGCAGTAAAAAAAAAAAAATATATATATACAAACCCATGCGCTCCAAAACGTTGTTATATAACAGAAAAAAAGCCCACCCAGACAACAAAAACATTACAGCTACAAAAATCAGAAACAGATCTTCCATTCAATAGAGTCATTAAGACCTCCCGGTGCCACTGTATGTAAACTAAAAATCTAGCATTGTTCCAAACGAGTAAGAGTCTTATTTCAGTCGCCGCCATAAACAGAAGGTAAGCATTGTGCTATCACCAGAGATCGCAGATTTTTTATCCATGTGAGTATTCTTTTGTTTTTGTAGGACCAGCAGTATTATGCACATTTTTGCCTTAAGAACAGCGATGTGATTTCAGAACAGCATTTTTTTATTTTTTTGAGCTCCCTGAAGAAACCGTTGGGCGAAACACCTAGGGGGATGTTTACTAAACTGCGGTAACATTACATAACGCGCATTATGTAACGGTAACGATCATTAACGCATCATAACACGCGTTGATGCGTTAACGATCGTTAACATTACATAATGCGTGTTAACCTAAATTAACGATCGTAAAGTTCCGCGGCGCGGTAAAATACCGCAGAAGGTGGAGAGAGGGCGGAGAGAAGGGGTCAGTGGGTGGAGAGTGGGCGGGGAGAGGCTCCCTTCACACTAACGCGCTGATCTGAAGAGCTGAATCCTAACGCGATTGAAAACCTGCCGTTAGATGCACATTTGCAGGGGAGAGAAACCATTTCAGTGTCAGCAATGTACAGCATAGGCAGGGAAACCTACAAAAAGTGATAAGTGTGATACATGTGCCAGAACAAAAGGGCACAGAAACATTGAAAATGACCCCAACAAACTGGAAAAAACCATAATCAAGCTGGCCAATAGTGATATTAATGGGAAACATCAACCCCCCCCCCCCGAGAAAGCTCCACAAAAAAGATATTACTCGTGGAAAGGTCTATGCTCCGTCCCCATACAAGGTGAATGAGCCCACAGTGAAATAGCGCTGTTCAGGGTTTTCCCCTCCATCGTACAGGGTTCCTATGGCATGCACATGTCCAGCAACATCAGGGCGGGCATGTCGGAACAGCAACTGGACAGATGCCGGAAAAGGGGATACAGAGGGCCGCAGGCGGCACATGCTGTGGTGCAGCTGGGCCACAGTGCGGACTAGGGTGATGCCCAGGTGGCCCATACGAATGCTGAAACAGCAGAGCAGCCAGACAGCAACTGCTGAAGGCCCAACATGGGCACGAATGTGTTTCCCACAGTGTCACAGGGGATAGTACCCAACAGTTAACCCCAAGGGCACGGAACATTGGCAGGTGGGGCTGGGGGGGACCGTGGACGTCTATGCAGGCACCAATACCCCAGAACCCACACCATAGGCGGCCGCCTACCCGCACACTGGATGGCCTGAGACTGCGCACCACCAGCACCACCAGCAGAAGGGCATGTCAGCATGGTGGCAGAGGGATACTGGTGGTGGAGGGGGCAGTGGCAGCTGCCCAGAGCAGACTGTGGCCTAGCCCTGTTTAGGTAGGTACCGTGTACTGCAACAGACGGGCCCTGTCTGACGAACAGTCATGGTATCACCAGGGAATGTACTGACTCTGTGACAACAAGGTGGTGCAGTGCACAAAACCAGTGTATTCAGAAGCAGAAGGTCATAGGTTCAATTCTCAGCTGTGGTTCCTGCCAACCCAGTCCCCATATTTTACCCACTACTATAACATGCTAATACAGACAGCACCTTTATTGCAGATGACGTAAACATGCCCAAGACACCTACATTTTACCCTACAGAGCTCAAACACCATAAACATGTGCATTACCTAGAGCAGAGTCTCCCAAATGCAGTCCTGGAGGGCCAAACACCATTCAGGTTCCATGCTGCCTCTAATAAAGATGCCTGTGCTGCATTTCTATGCGCCACCTCCATGGTATGCAGATGTATCTCATGCATATTCATGAGGGACAGCATGAAAACCCGAACAGTGTTTGGCACCGCAGGACTGGAGTTGGGAACCTCTGCCGTAAAGCAGCAGCCAACAGGGGCAGACACACCCACACCCACAGGCTCCATTATCCAATGCCTCCTGGAGAGGCAGGATGTTGGGCTCTGCGTGCATCTCCCAATACTAGCACTTGCATACCTTAGCAATGCCACCCTAAACCTGGGAATACGGTACGCAGCTATCAAAAGGTTGCTATGATCACTGGCAGATAGCAATTCCTAAGTTAAGCTCAATTCGCTTATTGAGCTGCATCATAGCAACCTTTCTGATGTCTGTGGAGTATGCCTCAGGTCTTGAGTCTGACAGAGTGACCACAACAGTATTGCATACCATAGCCATGCCTGCACTGTGCCCAGGACTGGTGTGGTGGCCTGGGCTGCCAAACACCTCTATAGTTGCACAATGCTGGCATAGGTGTGGGGGGTGTGTGTCTGTCTATCCAGTGTGAGGTGGCTGCCAACACCCTCCACAGCCCACACTGCTAGCACTGTTGCCAGTATTGGCCTGCCAATGTGCATAATGAGGAGCATGGTACCGTGAGAATAGCCTGGATAGGGTGGCCTGGCCTGGATGCATCTGCACAGGGCATAGGGCAATGGCTCGGACATTGTAGTGCCCAGCCACCACCTTTCACGGACAGGGTGGCCACAGCATGTACTGCTGGGAGGTCACTCTCACCCTGACTGAGCAGTGACCATGGCATGGCTAGGTACCCCCATAATAGTGCTATATAGTATTTCTCTCATGTGATATTTATGGGTTTTCTTTTGGGGCCCAATCACTGACTTATCTGCTTGGTGTGTATGTTGGCATCCCTGTTCTGGGTACATGCATCTCCTCCAGGACCATGCACTATGGACTAGCTGGCAGACTGTCTGCAGCTAGTATGTGTCTTCCTGGAACACCTTGCAGGGTGCAGTGGCTGGAGGCTTGCTGCTGGAGAATATCAGAGAATGGTGGGGGACAGCTGAGCATTTCCAGGCCTACTGTCTGTCTGCTATTGCGTAATGGATGTGTACCGCTCTGTCTGTTCCCCAGCAGGACTGGGGTTGATGGTCCCCTCTACTGCTACTATTGCAGGGAGGTAGAATGTGGATCTATTGGTGGGTGATCCTGTTTCCCACCCTGAGCCCCAGAGGGTGGGTTGTGTGGTGGTACATAATCTGCCTATGGGTCCAAACAACCCCTCCCTTCACCTACAGCAGGTAACCATGGCACCAACACAGGATATGCACTATTCTGGGTGCATCATCGCCCATAAGGGCTAGACATGACTGAGAAATACAGAAGGACACAGATGTATCCTAGGTGTGTCTAAAGGAACTCTCTATCACACACTGATGGGGACCTGCAGCATGGCATATTTCAGCCATGAAAGGTGCTGTGGACCTGGTGCTGGGTGCCCCACCTCAACCTCAGGGTGAGCACAGTACACGCACAATGTGACTGTCTGTGGCTACTCTGTGCCAGTACCACACACGGTCTGTTCCCCCTACCAGGCCGAGGTGCTGTTGGGGTGCATACCCCATCTTGTGCCCATCTGTCGACTGCTGATTTGCATGTGCAGTGCATCATGGGTACGGGTGGGTTAACCCTATTCTGGTAACCACAGCAGACAGTTTGTGTGGTGACATGCAGTCCTTCTGCAGCCAGCCAGGGCTTTGTTCACAGCCTTATATGGTGTCCTATAAGGGACATTATAGGATGCTTTGGGGACAGTACACTTTATAATGTGCCCTATGGAATGCGTTATGGGGTGCCTTATGCGGCATCTTAGGTTATGCCACCATGAGGGTGTGTTTGCTGGCAGCACTAATTAAAATACAAGTCAAATGCCTCAACAATCACTACTTAAATGTAAAAGGTGATGCCTCAGCCAGCCTTATACATTAGGCCCACTGGGGAATCGAACCCATGACCCCTGTACCATCAGTCAGTGTAGTAACCATGGTGTTACAGCTCTGTTGCTGTACTTGTATTCCTGCGCGCCTTCTTAAGATTAATGCGCGGTAATGTGCCATGTAGCGCTCGTTAATTTATGGCGCCTTGTAACGCGCGTTATCGGTAAAGATGTATCGCCCATGTCCTTATTTGGGATTTCTGCTTCTACCGTGGATCCAAACGCGAATCACACTAACGCAGTTTAGTAAACATGCCCCCTAGTGTCGGAGCTTCAGCTGTTATTTTACTTGCTGTGTTTATTTCCTTATTGGACATCTACGTTGGACTGCTTTTCTACATTGGACTGCTCTTCTACTGTACATTGGACTGCTGCTTCTCTTTACAGATAAGTGTCGTTACGCTGTGTTTCTCTTTACAGATGTGCTGCCATGCTGTATTTTTTGTTGTTGCTTCTGCTGTGTCTTTTCAATCAATTTGGATTATTGTGTAGAGGGTTTTTTTTTTTACCACTGATGTCTTTTATGAGTGAGATTTGATTGTAGTGGTTTTTTTAACCCATTGACTGGCTCCTCCTTCCTGCTGATGTTGGTAGAGGGTGACTGAGGTATTTTTTCCTCTCTCTATATATATATATTTTGTGATGATTATTCCGAGTTGATTGATTTTCGTGTTTTTTAGTATTTTTTCTCACATGGTATTGATTATAATGTTTTGTTCTGTTTTTGAGCCGAAATTGGGGTTTTTGTAATATTTTTTTGATTTTTTGGCTCCTTGGGGAATTTTTATTATACCTTGATCTTCATCAGCATCAGCACAGCAAAAGCTGTTGATGAGTCTTCCACCAATCTTCACACCTTTGTTGTCTTCATACAGTCCTGCTTTTCTGATGATTTCTTCTTCATATATATTGAAAACGTATGGGGAAAGAATGCAGCCTCCTACGCTTTTGCAAATTTTAACACATTTTGTTTCCCCTTGATCCATTCATTTGTGATCAATGCAAAAGTTGTGCATGAAAACTTAAGGTGTTCTAGTATATCTCATGTTGCTGCATGGAGGTAATTTCTATTAAGTTTTGTGCTTACTTATTTCTCCTCCGACTTTAGCTTCTCTGCATTTCTGAGTCATTTTCAGAGTTTCTCCAGTCAGCCATTTTTTTTATTTTTCACCGTTTAGCAGAGATTTTTCACTTTATTTGATCACGACTTTCTTGATGTCAACCCTTAACTCTTTTTGTGCTCTGTCATTTGTATCCAGCACTCCAAACTGATTATACATGCACTCTAAATTCTGGAGGCAACTTAGGTGTTTTCCTGCTTCCTGAGTGCTTACAATCTATCTACCTGCATGTAATTCGCCCTAATCTACTACTAGAAAGATGTGAGCTAAATACTAAAAATACATTTCAAGATCATGATTTGCTACATTCATGAGTGGCTTGTTCTTTTTCAGTTTTAGCTTGAATTGACATTCAAGTTGCTAGTGATCTATACCACCATCAGATCAAGGTTTTATCTCTGATGCTGTTAGCCTTTTCCATTGTTGACTTCCACAGATAGTCAATTTGATTTTTGTACAATCCATTGGGCAAAAACAGTGTACAGTCTCCATTTCAGTTGCTGAAAGAAGGTGTTTGAAAGGAATATACTGTCAGTCTTCAGAATTCTATCATTCTATCACCAGCTTCATTTTGTTGGCAAGCCCATATTTTTCAACCACTTTGTTGTCCTCTTTCTTCCCAACTTTCACACTTCAGTCATCTGTGACTATCAGTATATCTTGTTTACAACTTCATCCTCTTTTGCATTTGTTATTGGTGCATATACCTGAGTAGCAGTTATGTTGATGGGCATTCCTCATAAACAAATGGAAAGTAAGCATTTACTGATTGCCATTGTATTTAATTACAGTTCTTGCAAGTTTTTTTCTAAATTATAAATGCAACAACATTTCTTCTTTGCCTTTCAAGTCCGATGTAGTATACCATGTGATCATCAGCTTCAAAGTATCTGATGCCAGCCCATTTCAGTTTGCTGACACCCAGCAGACTCAGTTCTCCATGTTCCATTTCGTTCTTGATCACCTCCAGTTTCCTTTGGTTCATTCTTCATATATTCTATGTCCCAATATGTAAGACAACATTGTAGTTTCTGCCTCTTTCATATGCAGCTATAGTATTTTATAAAATAGGTATATATATATGTATGTATATATTGTCGCACCCCCAGGTGCCCTACCGGTGAGGCCTTGGTACTGCCTGAGGGTGGTAGTTGTACCTTCTCTATAAACCACAAAAGACACTTGTGTTCCAAACTCAGGGTTTTATTCCCCGTCCGTGAGGTATTTTCTCCTTGGCAAAACAAAGCAAACAACCAACTTCGGGCATATAACAGAAATCAAAAGGTTAAACAAAAATAGCTTACTTCAGCTTAAATGCAAAAAGAAAAGAATTAAACATTCTCAATGTTTTTCACAGGCTTTCCTTTTTGCTGATACAGCACAGCTCATTCACATGGTTTTCTGTGAAACACGTTTTCCAGCCCACACCTTGTGACTCTTATTCAGGTTATCTTCAACCCTTTTCACCTTAAGGAAAACTCTGGGTCAATTACCGAGACTGAGCATTCCATGGGCTCAGGAACTGTTGCTAACTCTGTATTCTCATATTCCATAGATTCTGGTTCATTAACACTCACGTTTTCAAGGTCAGCTGTTTCAAAGGGATAATGTAGGTTTTCCTCGTCAAGCAGGAAGTTATGCTGTCCTTCTGACTCAAAGCCTCCCTGGGAACTACCATATACTTTTGCATGAGGCTTATGAGAACTCAGCCCCTGCAGGTAATCATAAGGACATTCAGGAACTTCCCTGGCTCTGCTGTTAGAGTGATTACGGTAGACTCTGAGCGTGCTCGGGTCTAGCCTTTTCCTCACAGCTGCCCTGGATTGCACTGCTCTATACGGAGGTTGCTCAAACTCTGGGGGTTTAAAGTGGATACTAGAATCTCTAGCTTTTCCAAGTAAGTGAGCTTCTTTTCTCCTGGGTTTTCTAGCACAAGGGAAGGGATTATTTCCAAAGCTTATTTCTGGGTGGCTTTTTCTATTGCTGCAGGGTTTTACCCATTCGGGTAGAAAACAGCCACTATCAACACTTCTGGCTTTGTTACCTTGTACTGCAACTCTCCCACGTCTCCCGTGCTCTTCACACATGCATTCAATATCTGGCTTCTGCCTTCCAAATGTTTCACTCTGGGTTTGAGACTCACTCAGAACTTCGTGTGGGCTTGCATGCTGTCCCAGTAATTCAGACTCTCTTTCATTCCACTTCCATACTTTTCCCAGCTTCTGCTGCGCTGACCGTTGTCTCCCTTGCTGTGAGACTTGCTGGTTCACCTCCTCTCCCTCTCTAACTATTTGGGAGCATATTATATCTCTGTGTTTCTGGGCTCCACCTCTACCCAGCTGATTCCTATCAGGCCAAGCAAACTCCCTTTGCTTGTTATCTGGGTGTGTCTTCTCAGCCCTTACCCACGTGTGCCTAGGTTGTCTGTAGCAACCATCTGACAGTTTTTTGTTTATATTGTCATCTCTCCCCTGATCACTGCTGCTGATTTCCATTTTCTCAGGCTCCGATAGGTCTACCTTGTGACAATATGTATGTGTAAATTAATACCAACTCTTGAGTAACGTTTATAGGTTTTGTGAAGGTATTTTGTAAAGGCAGACACCTTTCTTGTCTTTATAAAATAGTCCAAAAATAGGTTCCTATTATAAAATTGCTTTCCACATAGCCAGTTTATCTGTTCTCCAAACAGTTCTCCAAATAATTTATCTATGAATGTGCCAGCAGACTAATAGCAGGTATAACTGTAATGTTATCATATTATATATTCAGTAGAAGCCCTTATCCATTTCCCGCCATTGAATATACATATAACTTTGAATGGCCAATTTCTCCATTTAAAGTTATACAGTTGGCTGCCATTGAATCAGACACTTCCTTTGTAGGTTTTGCTATATAATTGGCTATTGGTTTATTTGACTTTTGCTTAAGTAAAGCTCTAGTGTTTCAGATAAAATACAGTATACCATTCAGTATCAATGTAGTAGAAAATGTTCATAGTATCATAATGCATAAGAGAATGTAAATTATATTATGTATCAGGAAATATTTGTTACATTGTGGAACACTAAGGAGCATGTTTACTAAACTGTCTTAACATGCACTCTGTGACGTTATCGTGCGATAAGGTACCTTATGTCTTCAGGCGCACAAGTACCTTATCACGCGATAACACGCGCAGCGCCGCAAACGAGCAAGGAAGGCGGGCAAAGGCTCCCGGAGGGCGGAGGAAGGTTCCCCAGGGGTGGAGAGAAGGGGTCAATGGGTGGAGAGTGGGAGGGGAGAGGCTCCCCGCACACTAACGCTGTGAAATCCGAGGCTCAAAACTAACGCCAGTGAAACCCTGGCATTAGAGCTGATTTAAAGGGAAAAGAAACCATTTCCGTCAGCAATGTACAGCAAAAACAGGGAAACCTACAAAAAGTGATCTGTGATAAATGTGCACGGAACAAAAGGGCAAATAAACAGTGAAAATGACCTCAACAAAATGGAAAAAAAACATAACCAAGCTGGCCAATAGTGATATCAATGGGAAACATCAAAAAACACTCCCAAGAAAGCTCCAAAAAAAAGAAATGAATTTTGGAAGGGTCTATGCTCCGTCCCCATACAAGATGAATGAGCCCACAGTGAAATTGCGCAGAGCAGGGTTTCTGACTCCATTGTTCAGGTTTCCTATGGCGTGCACATGTTCCACAACAGCAGGGCGAGCATGTCGGAACGGGCAACATGACAGATGCTGGAAAAGGGGACACAGAGGGTTGCAGGCGGCACATGCTGTGGTACAGCTGGGCCACAGTGTGGACTAGGGTGATGCCTAGCTGGCCCATAGGAATCCTGAAACAGTAGAGCAGCCAGACAGCAATTGCTGAGGGCCCAACATGGGCACGAGTGTGCCCCCCACAGTGTCACAAGGGATAGTACCCAGCAGGTACCCCCAAGGGCACAGAACACTGGCATGCATTGCTGGGGGGAAGCGTTGACAGCTATGCAGGCACCCCTACCCCAGAACCCGCACCATAGGCAGCCGCCTACCCGCACACTGGATGGCCTGAGACTGTGCACCACCAGCAGAAGACCATGTCAGCATTGGAGCAGAGGGGTACTGGTGGTGGAGGGGGCAGTGTCTGCTGCCCACAGCAGACGGTGGCCTAGCCCTGTTCAGGTGGGTGCCGTGCACTCAAACAGACAGGCTCTGTCTGACAAACAGCCATGGTATCTCCAGGGACTGCACTGTCTCTGTGGCCACAGTGTGGTGCAGTGAACACAGCCAATGTGTTCAGGAGCAGAAGGTCAGAGATTCAAGTCCCAGCTGAGGCTCCTGCCAACCCAGTCCCCATATTTTACCCACTACTAAACCGTGATAGTAAAGATGATCCTTTATTGTAGAGAACATAATCATGGGTCAAACGCCTATATTTTACCCTACAGAGCACAGACACCATAAACATGCACATTACCTAGAGCACATTCCCCCAAATGCAGTCCTGGAGGGCCACAAATCATTCAGGTTTGATGCTGTCTCCAAGATAAGGCCATGTCAGCATGGTGGCGGAGGGGTACTGGTGGTGGAGGGGGCAGTGTCTGCTGCCCACACGAGATGGTGGCCTAGCCCTGCTCAGGTGGGTGCCATGTACTCCAACAGACAGGCTCTGTCTGACAAACAGCCATGGTATCTCCAGGGACTGCACTGTCTCTGTGGCCACAGTGTGGTGCAGTGAACACAGCCAGTGTGTTCAAGAGCAGAAGGTCACAGGTTCAAGTCCCAGCTGTGGCTCCTGCCAACCCAGTCCCCATATTTTACCCACTACTAAACCGTGATAGTAAAGACGAAACTTTATTGCAGAGAACATAAGCATGGGTCAAACGCCTATATTTTACCCTACAGAGCACAGACACCATAAACATGCGCATTACCTAGAGCACATTCCCCCAAATGCAGTCCTGGAGGGCCACAGATCATTCAGGTTTGATGCTGTTTCTAATAAAGATGTGTGTGCTGCATTTCCATGCACCGCCCCCATGGTATGCAGATGTATCTCATGCATATTCATTAGGGACAGCATGAAAACATGAACCGTGTTTGGCCCACCAGGACTGGAGTTGGGAACCTCTGCCCTAGAGCAGCAGCCAACAGGAGCAGAAAGAACCACACCCACAGGCTCCATTATCCAAAGCCTCATGGAGAGGCAGGATATCGGGCCTTGCATGCATCTCCCAATAATAGTACTTGCATACCTTACCAATGCCACCCTAAATCTGAGAATAGGGTACACATATCTCAAAAGTTTGGTATGATTACTGGCAGATAGAAATTCCTAAGTTAAGCACAATATGCTCATTGAGCTGTATCATACCAATTTCTCTGATGTCTTTGGAGTGTGTTTTAGGTCTGGTGTCTGACAGTGTTCACCACCCTGGGAAGTGACCCCAACAGTATTGCATACCATAGCCATGCCTGTGCTCTGTCCAGGACTGGTGAGTTGGCCAGGACTGCCAAAAGCTCTATATTTGCACAATGCTGGCATAGGTGTGGGAGTGTGTGTCTGTCCATCCGGTGTGTGGTGGTTGCAACACCTTACTCAGCCCACACTGTTTGCACTGTGTCCAGTGTTAGCTTGCCAATGTGCATAATGAGGAGCAAGGTACTGTGGGTATAGCTCGGACAGGGTGGCCTGGGCAGGATGCATGAGCACAGGGCATAGGGCAATGGCTGGGACATTGTAGTGGCCGGCCACCACCTGCATGGACAGGGTGGCCCCAGCATGTCCTGCTGGGAGGTCACTCTCACCCTGACTGAGCAGTCACCATGGCATGGCTAGGTCCCCCATAGTGCTACTAGTATCTTTCTCAAGTGATATATATGGGTTTTCTTATTTGATGCCCAATCACTAATCTATCTGCTTGGTGGGTGTGCAGACATCCCAGTTTTGGGTGCACACATTTCTTCCAGTAATATGCCTTATGGACTAGCTATCAGACTGTTTGCAGTTAGTATGTGTATGGCTGGAACACTTTGCAGGGTGCAGCGGCTGCAGATTCACTGTGCTTGCTGCTGGAGAATGTCAGATACTGGTGGTGGGTAGCTGAGTGTTTCCAGGCCTCCTGTCTGTCTGCTATCACTATATGGATGTGTACAGAAATGCATGGACTGCCCTCTAGGTTGTCTGTCCCCCAGCTGGACTGAGGTTGATGGTCCCCTCTACCACCACCATTGCAGTGATGTGGATCTGTTGGTGGGAGATCCTGAGCTCCAGAGGGCAGTTTGGGTGGTACTACATAATCCGCCTATGGGTTCAAACAGCCCCCCCCCCCCATGGGTCACATAAATCATGTGGCCATGGCACCTACACAGGATATGCACTATTTTGGGTGCATCATAGTGCTCAAGGGCTAAACTTGACTGAGAAATACAGATGGACACAGGTGTATTTGGAAGTGTATCTGCAAGACCTACCTATCACACACTGGCACTGATGGGGACCCGCACCATAGCCTATCGCAGCTAAGCCAGGTGCTGTGGACATGGTGCTGGGCGGCCCACCTCACCCTAAGGGTGAGCACAGGACCCACACAATGTGACGGTCAGTACCTACTCTGTGCCAGTAGCACACATGCTCAGTACTCCCTACCAGGCTGAGGTGTTGTGGGGGTGCATACCCCATCCTGTGGTTATCTGTAGACTGCTGATTTGCATGTGCAGTGCATCATGGGTATGTGTGGTTTAACCCTATCCTGGTAACCACAGCAGACAGTTCGTGTGTAGCCAGCCAGGAGTTTGCTAGCAGCTATGGAGATGTAGCCCACTGGTGACTTCACTGCCTGTGGAGCCAGAGGTCATGGATGTGATCCCATTAGTGGGGTTATTTGATAGGGCTGTCTGAGGCATTTTCTTTTATAATATAAATTGGTGCTGTAGCCTGAAGGTGCCTCGAAAGTGCTCTATAAAGCGCCCTATAAGGTGCCCTATAGGGAATATTATAAGGTGCCGTGGTGGACAGTGCACCTTATAATGTGTCCTCAGGAGTGCCGCATAGGGCGCATGATGTGACACCTTAGGTTATAGCACTTTGAGGGTGTGTTTGCTTGCAGCACAGATTTAAATTAAACTGGGAAATGCCTCAGACAGCACTGGGTAAAAGTATTATTATTCATCAGGCCCACTTGGGAATCAAACTCATGCCCCCTGTACCAGCAGTCAGTGTATTAACCATTTTGCTACACCACTGCTCTTATTTGCATGTCAGCACGCCTACTTAAGATTTCCATGCGTTAACATGTGCAATGCTGCCATCAAAAACAGTGCTGTAACCTTGCGGTGCCTCATAGGGCACCCTATAAGGCGCCTTATAAGCACTGTTCCCTCTAAGCTGTGCGCGTGTGCGCGCGCACACACCTCGCCGAGCAAGCGCACATACTTTACAACAGAGCGCATAAAAATTACGGCTCTGATTCTGATAGAAAACAACACAGTCGTCTTCAGATTTAAAAGTTATGATTGTAATTACTAGAAATTTCCCGCTTCATTTAGTAATCGTCTATTTTCATTTAATTTGATTAAAATCAATGTGGTGTACATACTGCATTCTGATGTGTAGTCAAATTTTAAAGTATATAACTCTGAGTGTCGTTATGTGGCGCACAAAAATTTAACCTTCCTTCAAAAGCTGCACACAGCTGATATTTTATGCGCACACGGCCTACAGAAAATTAGAGGGAACATTGCTTATAAGATGCCCTATAGGCAACATTCTAGAGTGCCTTGGCAGACAGTGCACTTTATAATATGCCCTATGGAGTGCCTTATAGGGCGGCTGATGCAGCACCTTATGTTACAGCACTTTGAGGGTGTTTTTGCTTGCAGAACAGATTTAAATTAAACTGGAAAATGCCTCAGACAGCACTGGGTAAAAGTATTGCTATTCAGCAGGCCCACTTGGGAATCAAACTCATGACCCCTGTACTATCAGTCAGTGTATCAACCATTGTACTACACCTCTGTTGCTATGTTTGCAGGTCAAGGCGCCTACTTATGATTAACGTGCGTTGACGTGCGCTGATCCCTTTCTTGGGCGCTAATACGCTCTGCGCACAATATCGCGCGATAACGTGCGCTTGCTACGTTTACACCGGAACGCCCACTCCTTTTATGGCATCCTGCACACTAACGCTGGGCGCACATTAAGACAGTTTAGTAAACATGCCCCTAAAACTTTCTCTGTTATGAGATACCAGTTAGCGTTCACTGTACCATGAGATTTCCAGAAATATTCAGAATTGACTAACACCATATTTCAGGAAATAGTATTTATATGATCATGGGTTGTTGTTGTTTTTTTTAGGAAAGATAATTTAATTTAATTTTCTACAAACAACTTGCTTTTTAGTCTCTTTTATGCTGGGAGTTGTGGATTATTATAATAATTGAACCTGTACTGATGGCAGGAATTCTATTTATAGACTCACAAACAGTGTTGAGTATGAGATAGTCAAAAAAGTGACAGAATGAGAGCACATAGGATGGTTCTATGATTTTTTCCTTGTTTTCTTCAGCACAGAAAGCACGGAGGAGTATGATTATGATTATGTGAGTGTGAACAAAACCTGGGTCTTGGCTCCCAAAACACAGGAGACGGATGCTACACAAATCCTGAACTCTCTGCTGAAAAACTATGACAACAAACTGAGGCCTGACATAGGCAGTAAGTTCATTTTTGCTATTTATCTTTCTGTCTTTTGTTCCTGTGTTTAGACCTTGTGCTATAAAATGGAAGAAGTGGTGGAGAACAATAGTAGGGATGAATTCTGTTTTCATCGACTAATTGCTGTGGTATAAACTCTTTCTTAGCAGTGCTTTTTCAGTGTTGGCCTCAAGGAACCTTTGGTAGTGTGAGATATTCACAGATAGGAAGGGCCCGATTCTATTCACGACGTAGATCTCCTTTGTACGTCTGGGCTGACTTGGATGTACAAAGGAGATCGTGATTCTGATCCCGCGGGGAACGTCCAGCCTCGTGAGATCAGAATCACGAACAGCACTGTATGTGCAGGCCGGGACTGCAATTCAGTCCCAGCCTGCACGTACAGCACTAGCCCGGCTAACTCAACCAGGGCTTTTAAATGGAGCTGCGGTGCCATGGTGCTCCATTGCCATGGCTCTGTGGCTCCATTTAAAAGCCGTGATGCTGGCCACTGCCCCAAAAAGTTAATTCCCTGCAGCTCGACCCCCCCAATCTGGCCTCCTAAGGCCAGGGTCGGGCTGCGGGGGCTTAACTTTGCCCCCCCCCCAGCCCCTTCCATGCCTTGAATCAAAAAAGAAAATGTCCAGGGAGGTTATTCCACACCCTGGACGTACAGGACTGACATTAGAATTGGCCTTGTACATCCAGGGCTAGTGACCGCCCACTGCCTGCCCACTTTCCGCCCCTGGGCCACCTCTTCCCCGCCCCCGACTAACTTCCCCGCACAACCATGGTTCGGAATAACCCCCTAATGGTCTTGGTAGCTAAATCAAATTTAAAATGAACTCTTTACCATACTGCTCTTCAAGCATTAACCAAAATTCCATTGGTATGACTCTACCCATAACTTTACTTAGGAAGAGTGAGTTAGGTTATCAGCAGCAACATTGTGTTATTATGTTGACCTCCTGAGAACTAATTTAGATTGTTTGTATGTTTTTCCAAAAAGTCTGAGTTTATAGGTTTCCCATTATGGTTTGTAGATGTGCCTTTGTTTATCCTGTTTTCAATAATGGTCACCAACTTCAAAATACATCATAAATCCATTTAAAGTAGATGTCTCCAGACTATGGCCTGGGGAACTATTAACCCAGGCTCCCGCTACCACTGCCAAAGCCAAATTGCGAATGACCCATGCCACTGTCACTGCCTATCTCCCCAGCCCCCAACCAGCTCTTCATGGTCCAGTATCCTACCTCTCTTTCCCCCCTGCAGTTCTTTATTGCTGGAGGACTGCCAGTAGCACCAGTGACAGTAGCACCAGTGATGTACAAATGCTTTCTCTTGCCCCCTGCTGCATTTTGCTCCCTCTGACTCGGTCTCCTTTTCATGGTGGGGGTGGGACACAGCAGAGGGAAGGCTCCCAGATGGCGAGAGACAGTGTTTGCAAATCAGCTTTGCTGCCAGTATGCTCCTGCAAATAAAGACGGGGAGGGGGGGGGGAGGGAGAGATTACTCTCGGTAAATTTGTTTGACAGTCTCATGCTTGGGGAAGCTTTAGTTGGGGGCATCTGTGCTTAGGGGGGCTTCTGTTGGAGAGAACATCTGCTCAGGGTACTTCTGTTAGGGGGATGTGTGCTCATGCGGGGAGTCAGGTCACTTTGTCTGCAGCTTTTTCTTAACCCTTTTTTGGCACTTGGGCCTATGTTCCCTGCATTGGCAGTTTGTGCAGGTACACCCATGCTGTCTGCCAAAGCAAGCAAACTGTGCCTGTGTGGCAAGTATCTGCACTGTGTAATATGTGCAGGGCAGATTTTGGGCATGCCCCCTGCATTTATCACGGAGGTTTTGCTCTTGCTGCATGTTTTTTGCACATAATGTGTGGTAAGCGCATACACTCACTGCAGTTTAGTAACATGCCCCTTTATTTGGCAACAACTCAGGACTGACTCGAAGGCACACATTGCATTTGCAGGAAAAAACACATTGATATGAACAAGAAAATGCAGAAGATTCTACAGTTGTGGTCAACATTATTGACACTCTTTTATTTTAGGTATGTTGTGTACAATATCTTGAGAAATAATTGGAAATATTCCGACTATATGGCATCAGAATATTTTAGTAGTATGTTCAAAGGTATACAACAAAACAAAATAAAGATGCCTCTGCAATTTAAATGTAGTAATTTCTGAGGAGAAAAAAGCAAAATATGACCTGGACAGGATTAATAGCACCCTGCACCAATATTTGGTTGCACAACCCTTGGCAGTGATAATAGCCTCCAAAAATTTCTTGTAGCCATCTACAAATTTCTTTCGTCTGTCTTTTGGTAGTTTCTCCCACTCTTCAACTGTGATTAGTTCCAGCTCATGAATGTTTTCAGGATTTCTTTTACCATTGGCAGATTTCAGCTGTTTCCAAAGGCTCTCGATTGGATTGAGATCAGGACTCATTGCTGGCCAGTCTATTTGTTCTTTTTTAGCCATTCTTTTGTACTTTTGGATGTATGTTTTGGGTCTTTGTCCTGCTGGAGGACCAATGATCTTCGACCCAGACCTGGCTTTCTCATACTAAGTAGCACATTTCACTACAGAATAACTTGGTAGCCCTGTGTCTCCAAGATTCCTTTAATATGTTCCAGGCCTCCAGTTCCTGAGGCAGCAAAGCAGCCCCACAACATTATGGAATCTCCATCATATTTTACTGTAGGAAGAGTGTTTTATTTCCTTATACAATTCATTTCTTTGCCTTTAAATGTATCACTGATCTGCATTGCCAAAAAGCTCAAATTTGCTTTCATCTGCCAACAGAATATAGAAATATGACGAAAGAAAAAGACTACATGGCCTATTTAGTCTGTCCTTCCATATCAACAACTACAACAGTCCCCTTTTTTCCTTTAGAGATCCTTTGTGTTTGTCCCATGTGTTTTGAATTCAGATACTGTCTTCATGTCTACCACCTCCACTGGGAGACTATTCCATGGATCCACCACTCTTTCCGTAAAGAAATATTTCCGCATATCACTCCTGAATCTATCCCCCTTCACCCTCATCCCATGTCCCCTTGAAGCAGAACTTGCTTTCAATTGAAAGCACACTATACTCCAAATGAAGTTCGACCAAAGACTTATACAGAGGCACTATCACCTCCTTTTTTCTGCTAGCCATTCCTCTCCATATGCACCCAAGCATCCTTCTAGCTTTTGCTGTTGCCTTTTCGACCTGTTTAGCTACTTTAAGATCATCAGACACAACCACGCCTAGGTCCCGCTCTTCTTTGGTGGACAAAAGTACTTCACCATCCAAGCTGCCAAATTCTAGACCATTCTTCAAGCTTAGCTAGATCCCTCCTCATGTTATCTACACCTTCCTGGATGTCTACTCTATTGCATATTTTGGTATCATCCGCAAAGAGGCAAACCTTACAAGACAGCCCTTCCGCTATATCACTAACAATGATGTTAAAAAGAATCGGACCAAGGACAGATCCCTGGGGCACACCACTGGTAACATCCTTCTCCTCAGAGTGAGCTCCATTTACCTGCACTCTTTGTCACCTCCCACCCAACCAATTTCTAACCCAAGCAGTAACTTTAGGGTCCATCCCTAGGTGCTCAGTTTGTTTATAAGTCCCCTGTGAGGAACAGTGTCAAAGACTTTATTGAAATCTAAAAACACCTCATCTAGGGCTCTCACTCGGTCCAACCCCCTGGTCACCCAGTTAAAGAAATCAATCAGGTTTGTCTGACAAGACCTGCCTCTGGTGAATCTATGCTGCCTCGGTTCCTATTATCCACTGGACTCCAGAAACCTCACTATTTTCTCTTTCAGCAGCATTTCCAATCATTTACTCACCACCGAGGTTAAACTAACCGGCCTGTAGTTTTCAACCACATCCTTACTTTTGTGTAAAGGCACCACATGAGCCTCTCTCCAGTTCTTTGGCACCACTCCCAACTCCAATGAGGCATTGAAAAGGTCAGTCAGTGGAGATGCTAGAATGTCCCCAAGTTCTCTCAGTATTCTAGGGTATATCCCATCTGGTCCCATCGCTTTGTCTACTTTAAGTTGAGCTAGTTTCTCACGAACACAGTCTTCTGAAAATTGTTCAAGATGTTCCCTCGCTTCTGTTCCTGTTTGTGGGTGTTTTCTGAGGTCTTGCTCCTGGTTCTTCGTCTGTGAACACAGAACAGAAATATTTGTTAAGTTATTCCGCTTTATCCTCATCAGCTTCTACATATTCCTCCCCTTCACCCTTGAGTTTGACAATATCACTTTTAGCCTTCCTCTTCTCACTAACATATCTGAAAAATGTCTTATCCCCCCTATTTTATTGCATTGGCTATTTCCTCCTCTTTTTGAATCTTTGCTTTCCTGTCTTCCTCTCTCTGTGATCTCTTGTATTTCATGAAGGCCTCCTTCTTTTTCTTCACCTTTTCAGCTACCTCTTTCGAAAGCCATAGTGGTCTCCTTTTCCTTTTACCTTTATTTACCATTTTAACAAAAAGGTTGGCTGCCCTTAAAATATCACCTTTCAGTTTCGCCCACTGTTTTTCTACATCCCCCAGCTGTTCCCATCCCGCTAATGACTCCCTGAGGTATTGGCCCATCTTGGCAAAGTTAGTCTTCCTAAAGTCTAAGACCCTCACCTTTGAATGGATTCTAACAGCCCTAGTCCTAATACTGAACCACACCATCTGGTGATCACTGGATGCAAAATGATCTCCCACTATAGCATCAGAAACACTTTCACCATTGGTAAGCACCAAGTCCAGTATGGCCCCTTCACATGTGGGGTCTGTTACCAATTGCCTGAATAGTTCTCCTTGTAGAGAATCCAGGATCTCTTTACTTCTAGATGATTCTGCAGCAGGAATGTGCCAATCAACATCTGGCATATTTGAAATCTCCTATCGGTAACACTTCCCCTTTCCTAGCAATGCTGTGCATGTCTTCAATTAACTCTGTCCACCTCTTCCTCTTGTGAGAGAGGTCTGTATATCATGCCAATGCAAATAGATTTCTCTTTCCCTCTTTCTAGTTTAACCCACAATGCCTCCTCTCTCCCTTTTAAGCTCTGTAATTCCAAAGCTTTAATAGTATTTTTTGCATATAGTGCCACTCCTCCTCCCCTTCTTCCTACCCTGTCCTTTCTGAATAAAGTATAGCCAGGTATAGTTACATCCCAGTCATGGTTTTCTGTGAACCATGTTTCTGTAACTGCCACTAAATCCAAGTCGGCCACTCCCACCAAAGCTTCAACATCAGGGATCTTATGCTACAGGCATTTATACACACTGCTTTCCATATATTACTCCTTTTACCCATTTCCATAAAAGTATTCAATGTATCACTTACCTGGGGGCTTTCTTCACCCATCCCCACCGAATCTAGTTTAAAGCCCTCTTCAGTAGATTAGCCAGTCTACTACTGAAGATGTGTCGACCTTTCTTGGACAGATGGATGCCATCTCTGCTCTGCAACTCTTGGAACAACATTCCATGGTCTAGGAAACCAAAACGCTCTTGATGACACCATCCATGTATCCATGCATTCATCTCCAGGATGCGAGCCTATCTGCCTTGGCCTTTACCCTCAACAGGGAGGATTGAAGAGAACACCACCTGTGCACCTAACTGCTTCACCCTCTGTCCCAGGGCCATGAAGTCACGTTTGATATGCTCAGAGGGAGACCTGGAAGTATCATTTGTTCCAACATGGATTAGCAACAGTGGGCTTGATGAGTCTTGGCAAACTCTCCGTAACATCTTGGATTTTGGCACCATGCAGACAACATACCTCTCTGGACATCAAGTCTGGTCGGCAGATGGGCGCCTCAGTACCCCTCAGAAGAGAGTCACCAACCACCACTACCCTTCGCTTCCTTGTGTCCCTAGAAGGATTGTGATTTGTCAAGGTAGCTTTGGTCAAAGATCAGACATGCCTTTTTATGCCTGTCTTTGAGCAGTGGGGTCCTCCTTGACTTTTGCTCATGAAATTCTTCTTTGTTTATGCTGAGGATTAAAACTACCACTCCAGATTGCTCCAGCTCAACCTTAAGGTCTTTGGATGTTGTATGTGGCATTTTTCCAACAGTTCACACTAACCTTCAAAGACAACTTGGATTAATTCCCCCCCCCCCCCCCACCAGGATCTTGGACATTCTTGACAGTTCCATGAGCAGAAAACTTCTTAATAACTTTGAACTGTAGACACAGAAATCCCAAGGTCTTTGGAGATGACCTTGTACCCTTTTGATGTTTGGTTATAATGGAGTTTTTGATGGTTTCAGGCAGCTCTCTTGTCTTTGCCATTGTGAAAACGGAACAAGGAGTGAATGTGGCCATTTTAACATTAGCGACATCATTCATTGGTTGATTCAAGTCATGTGAGTACTGACAATTGATCCCAGGTGTGTCTAATTTTGCTTCATTGGGAATGTGGTTCTTCTGTTCAGACTGATTTGAATTGTTTATAAGGGTGCCAATAATCATGTTCTAGCAGTATCCCAGTTTTCATACTATTTCCTACTATTTCTTTTTTTAAATTGGTCTTGTTTTATTTGATTCTTTTATGTGTCAAATATGTGTGCATATGTAGTCCAACGCCATTTCACTGGCTACTTTTTTTTTTATATATTGGACATTAAGAGGTCAAACTGGAAGCTTGCCAATAACGTGGTACCCAGTTATCAAAGGGTCCCATGCTAACTGCTAGCATGGGACTTTTACTGTTTGCTAAACCCATTCTAAGAGTTAGGGCACATTAGTAAACATGCCTCTCTAACTTAAGAGGGGGGGGGGGTTGTATTTTTGAGGGGCACGGGGGAAGTTCCTCGATTTAGATGCAAAGTTTTGTAGATACTTGGTATACCTTTTTTGTATACCTTTGAATATGCTATTAAAATATTGTGATAATATACAGTTGGACTATTTCCAATTATTTCTCAAGATATTGTACACGACATACCTAAAATGCAATGGTACCTATAATTTTGACCACAACTGTATATGTTATGTAATTCATAAGTGTTTTCACATATTAGTTGTACTCTCATTAGCATGTATTTAGTTTGCTAGCTCACATTCAAAAACATATGTGCACTTAATCAATTTAATGTGCATTAACCAATGAATTAATCCATATTTATATTTAAAAATTTTATAAGCAGCCTTTTAATAAAAACAAAAGTGTACAACTATAAAAGATATCCCTTTTATACCTTTTTATAAGGTATCCCTTTTATAACTTTTTATACGGTATTAAAAAGTTCTATCAATTTTTTTTCTTAACATGCTTGTGGGAAACTAGCTGAATATATGCCTAAAAATTTGGAAATAAGACCTTTTTATACACACAACTAATAAACATGCATAGTCATGCTTTGCTAATAAATGTGAAAATAAGCACCAGTCAATCATGGCACACTGACAATAATAACATAAGATAATACCTAGTGTAATAAGCTGCTGTTTCCATTATTGCATAATTACATAGACTCAGTTCTCACAAATTTTTGACTGGAAAAGACTAATAGCAGCAGATGATCAGGGTATCTAAAAAAGCAGCTGTCATAAATGGTAATATTTGGGCTAAAGATTTTTAACTATGACTTGAAAAAAAGTGTAGCATATCTCTTAGTGGACTGGCATTTCATGAAGTTCCAAGGGTTACAGTAATGAAGGTATAAAGCTCTTCACCTTCTGTTGATTGGTTCTGAGAGGCAGGTGAAAAATTCCTTCAAGGTCCTACCTTTGTGCATTCTTTACATGGATCATCAGTGTCTCATTCATTCCTCTATGCCTTCTCTCAGCAAAAGATTCAGACTTTAGCCTGATCTTTTCATATATATATGAAGTATCAATGTGGTTTACAATAATGAAAATAAAATATAATAAAAATTGAAAAAAGAACAGAGAGCTACAGGAATTGGAATAGAAAGAGAAGGGAAGTTTACACATGTTAAATGCTGTGGAAGAGAGACAGAGGTGGTAACCTCTTCCACTATGTTCCCAAGCTCAAGGACATTCTAATGGACCATCAGCAGTCTGAAAGTAATATGCTTTTGAGGCTTTTTAAAAAATTTTATGGGTAGCATTAAATAAAAGGGAAGCTTAAGAAGTTGAAAATGGCCGAGCCTCTAATAAAGCAAGGGACAATGGACTCTGATGTTGTGGTTTCAGGGAAATTGTCAACTGATATGGTTGGAAAAACACAGTTTAGAAGCCTCCAAGTCCAGCCACTTGCTCACCATTCCTAAACCCAGTTATGAACATTGGGTTAGCTAGCTCTGCCTTTAGTCCTTTTGGATCAGGTATGAGGCAGAACAGAATCTCAAACACACAAAAAAAGGTGTCAAGACAAAATCTTTCAACTCTTGATTCTCAATCTTTTCTGATACACAAATGAAACTACTTTACAAAAAGCACACATAATAAATTGCTTAATTTCAGTGACTCAAGATACCTGTTCAAAATGGCTCAATCCTATCCCTCCAAAAAAGGCGTTCTTCCACAGTCTCAAATATAAATAATTCAAACAATTAACGTACCCAAGATGGAGTCACACCTTTCAATAACACCATTCCCTCTGGTCTGTCTTCACTCTTGCTCACTCACAGTATTAACCACATTTGGAGACTAATTATGAAGCTGTGGTAAAATTTACTGTGGGCGTCACTAATCTGTAGGGGTGTGTAAAGAAAAGCAAAAGTTGGGGGTTTCATTTTTTTTTGTCTTGGTATTGTTTTTTATGAATAGCGTGCCCTATTGCACAATAGCACACACTGCACATGTATAAATAGTGTGTGCTATTGCACAATAGTGCACCCTTTTGCACAATTGTATGCACTAGGGCACACTATTGCTGCTTTCATTTCAAACAGAAGCACATCCCTATTAATCTGTGGTACCTCAGTTATGGCCGATTGAAATATGATTCTGCATCTACAAGGATAGGCGCAACTACTGTTCCGGAACTGGGGACATAGACATTTTTGGCGCTGCACGAACAAAGCACAATGGAGTACGAGAGACTGATACATGCAGAAAATAGCTGTGTACGTCCCCGTGCCCACTGTATTCTGAAAAGATGGGCGTTGTTGCTCCTGCCCGTCTCCGCTATATACATACGAATGGCCACTCCTCCTCTGTAAAACACACATCTCATAAGCTGCTGTGCTCACTGACAGTGTGCTGAGCAAAATACACATGAAACCTCATCAATAAGGAAGCAAAGTAGACTATGGGGTATGTTTACTAAACTGCGTTAGTGTGATTTGCGTTAGGAGCCGCGTTAGTGGAAGAAATGCCAAAAAAGGACATGGGCGGTACATCGTTAGTGATAATGCGCGCTATAACGCGCCGCGCAGCAACAATCGTTACAGGGCGCGTTACTGCGCGTTAAGCGCAAGATGGCGCGCAGACACCCAAATATTGGATTTAGTGGCAGTTACAGAAACATGGTTCACAGAAAACAATGACTGGGATGTAACTATACCTGGCTATACTTTATTCAGGAAGGACAGGGTAGGAAGAAGAGGAGGAGGAGTGGCACTATATGTAAAAACTACTATTAAAGCTTTGGAATTACAGAGCTTAAAAGGGAGAGAGGAGGCATTGTGGGTTAAACTAGAAAGAGGGAAAGAGAAATCTATTTGCATTGGAGTGATATACAGACCTCCCTCACAAGAGGAAGAGGTGGACAGAGAGTTAATTGAAGACATACGCAGCATTGCTAAGAAAGGGGAAGTGCTACTGATAGGAGATTTCAATATGCCAGATGTTGATTGGCACATTCCTGCTGCAGTATCATCTAGAAGTAAGGAGATCCTGGATTCTCTACAGGGAGAACTATTCAGGCAATTGGTAACAGACCCCACACGTGAAGGGGCCATACTGGACTTGGTGCTTACCAATGGTGAAAGTGTTTCTGATGTTGTAGTGGGAGATCATTTTGCATCCAGTGATCACCAGATGGTGTGGTTCAGTATTAGGACTAGGACTGTTAGAATCCATTCCAGGGTGAGGATCTTAGACTTTAGGAAGACTAACTTTGCGAAGATGGGCCAATACCTCAGGGAGTCGTTAGTGGGATGGGAACAGCTGGGGGATGTAGAAAAACAGTGGGCAAAACTGAAAGGGGGTATTTTAAGGGCAACCAACCTTTTTGTTAAAATGGTAAATAAAGGCAAAAGGAACAGGAGACCGCTATGGTTTTCGAAGGAAGTAGCTGAAAAAGTGAAGAAAAAGAGGGAGGCCTTCATGAAATACAAGAGATCACAGAGAGCAGAAGACAAGCATCTGTATTTGGAAAAACTTAGAGAAGCTAGCAAAGTAGTCAAGAAGGCAAAGATTCAAAAGGAGGAGGAAATAGCCAATGCAATAAAATGGGGGGATAAGACATTTTTCAGATATATTAGTGAGAAGAGGAAGAGCAAAAGTGGTATTGTCAGACTCAAGGGTGCAGGGGGGGAATATGTAGAAGCTGATAAGGATAAAGCGGAATTGCTTAACAAATATTTTTGTTCTGTGTTCACAGATGAAGAACCAGGAGCAGGACCTCAGAAAACACGCACAAATAAGAACAGAAGCGAGGGACATCTTGAACTATTTTCAGTAGACTGTGTTCGTGAGAAACTAGCTCAACTTAAAGTAGACAAAGCGATGGGACCGGATGGGATACACCCTAGAATACTGAGGGAACTTGGGGACGTTCTAGCAGCTCCACTGACTGACCTTTTCAATGCCTCGTTGGAGTCAGGAGTGGTGCCAAAGGACTGGAGAGAGGCTCATGTGGTGCCTTTACACAAAAGCGGAAGTAAGGATGTGGTTGAAAACTACAGGCCGGTTAGTTTAACTTCGGTGGTGAGTAAATTATTGGAAACGCTGCTGAAAGAGAAAATAGTGAGGTTTCTGGAGTCCAGCGGATTACAGGATCCGAGGCAGCATGGATTCACCAGAGGCAGGTCTTGTCAGACAAATCTGATTGATTTTTTTGACTGGGTGACCAGGGAGTTGGACCGAGGGAGAGCTCTAGATGTGGTGTATTTAGATTTCCGTAAAGCCTTTGACACTGTTCCTCAAAGGCGACTTATAAACAAACTGAGCACCCTAGGGATGGACCCTAAAGTTACTGCTTGGGTTAGAAATTGGTTGGGTGGGAGGCGACAAAGAGTACAAGTAAATGGAGCTCACTCTGAGGAGAAGGATGTTACCAGTGGTGTGCCCCAGGGATCTGTCCTTGGTCCAATTCTTTTTAACATCTTTGTTAGTGATATAGCGGAAGGGCTGTCGGGTAAGGTTTGCCTCTTTGCGGATGATACCAAAATCTGCAATAGAGTAGACACCCAGGAAGGGGTAGATAACATGAGGAGGGATCTAGCTAAGCTTGAAGAATGGTCTAGAATTTGGCAGCTGGGATTTAATGTTAAAAAATGTAAGGTCATGCATTTGGGCTGCAGCAATCCAAGGGAGCAATACAGTATAGGAGGTGAAGTACTTTTGTCCACTAAAGAAGAGCGGGACCTAGGCGTGGTTGTGTCTGATGATCTTAAAGTAGCTAAACAGGTGGAAAGGCGACAGCAAAAGCTAGAAGGATGCTTGGGTGCATACGGAGAGGAATGGCTAGCAGAAAAAAGGAGGTGATAATGCCTCTGTATAAGTCTTTGGTGCGACCTCATTTGGAGTATGGTGTGCAATTCTGGAGACCGCACCTTCAAAAGGATGTGAACAGGATGGAGTCGGTGCAGAGGGTTGCTACCAAAATGATTAATGGGCTTCATTATAAAGCATATGAGGACAGACTTAAGGATCTTAATATGTACACCTTAGAGGAAAGGCGGGATAGAGGTGATATGATTGAGATGTTTAAATACCTCCGTGGCATAAATGTTCAGGGAGAGAGCCTCTTTCAATTGAAAGCAAGTTCTGCTACGAGGGGACATGGGATGAGGGTGAAGGGAGATAGATTCAGGAGTGATATGCGGAAATATTTCTTTACGGAAAGAGTAGTGGATCCGTGGAATAGTCTCCCAGTGGAGGTGGTAGAGATGAGGACAGTAACTGAATTCAAGAAAGCATGGGACCAACACAGAGGATCTCTAAAGGCAAAAAGTGGACTGTTGTAGTTGTTATGGAAGGACAGACTAGATAGGCCATGTGGTCTTTTTCTGTCGTCATGTTTCTATGTTTCTATGTTTCTAAATACAGAAACAGAGCTGTAGCACAATGGTTACAACAGACTGATGGTACAAGGGTCATGGGTTCGATTCCCCAGTGTGCCTAATGAATAAGGCTGGCTGAGGCGTCATGTGTAACCCTTTGAAAGCCATCTATAATATTTTAATACACAGTCTGCAGCCGGGTTAAAGTTTGCATATGTCAGGAAAATTGTACCCGTCTTATGCAATATGTTCCAATAGTGACGTTCCCTCTGAAATGGTCATATATTATATACCATTTGATAGGAATATTTAGGCGCGCCGTATAGGGCGACTTGTAAGGCGTGTCCTATAGGGCAACATATAAGGCGCCCTATAGGGTGCCTTATGAGCCACCCTAAGGTGACAGTACCCTGAGGGTGGTTCTGCTGGCAGCACTAATATACAATAAAAATAGACAATGCCTAAGACAGCCCTATCGATGAACCCCACTGTGGGTTGTGAACCTATGACCTCTGGCTCCATGGGCAGTGAAGTAACCAGTGGGCTAGAGCTGCTAATAAACAGCTGGATGGCTACAGGAGGACTGCACAGCACCACACCCACATTCTGCTGTGGTTACCAGGGAGATTACATACCACCACCCAACACAACCTCTGGGGCTCAAGGTGGGGGACAGGATTTCCCGCCAACAGATCCACTTTCAACCCCCTGCAATGGTGGCAGTAGAGGGGACAATCACCCCAGTCCTGCTAGGGATCAAACACCCTACAGGGCAGGCAATGCAGTACACATCCATAACGCAATAGCAGACAGACGGCAGGTCTGGAAATGCTCAGCTGCCCCCCACCATTATCTGACATTCTCCAGCAGCAAGCCTCCAGCCGCTGCACTCTGCACGGTGTTCCAGCAAGACACATACTAGCTGCAGACAGTCCGCCAGCCAGTCCATAGTGCAGGGTCCTAAAGGAGATGCATGTACCCAGAACGGGGATATCAGCATACACACCAAGCAGATAAGTCAGTGATTGGGCCCCAAAAGGAAACCCATAAATATCACATAAGAGAAATACTGTAAAGCACTATGGGGGAACCTAGCCATGCCATGGTCACTGCTCAGTCAGGGTGAGAGTGACCTTCCAGCAGGACATGCTATGGCCACCCTGTCCGTGCAGGTGGTACCGGGCACTACAATGTCCGGCCATTGCCCTATGCCCTGTACAGATGCGGACAGGCCAGGCCACCCTATCCAGGCTATTCCCACAGTACCTTGCTCCTCATTATGCACATTGGCAGGTCAATACTGGCAACAGTGCTAGCAGTGTGGGCTGTGGAGGGTGTTGGCAGCCACCACACACTGGATAGACAGACACACACTCCCCACACCTATGCCAGCATTGTGCAACTATAGAGGTGTTGGGCAGCCCAGGCCACCACACCAGTCCTGGGCACAGTGCAGGCATGGCTATGGTACGCAATACTGTAGGAGTCACTCCCCAGATTGGTAAACACTGTCAGACACAAGACCTGTAGCACACTCCACAGACATCAGAAAGGTTGCTATGATGCAGCTCACTCCGAAAATTGTACTTAACCTAGGAATTGCTATCTGCCAGTACTCATAGCAACCTTTTGATAACTGTGTACCATATTCCCAGGTTTAGGGTGGCATTACTAAGGTATGCAAGTGCTAGTATTGGGAGATGCACGCAGAGCCCAAAGTCCTGCCTCTCCAGGAGGCTTTGGATAATGGGGCCTGTGGGTGCGGGTGTGTCTGCCCCTGTTGGCTGCTGCTTTATGGCAGAGGTTCCCAACTCCAGTCCTGCGGTGCAAAACACTGTTCGGGTTTTCATGTTGTCCCTCATGAATATGCATTTGATACATCTGCATACCATGGGGGTGGCGCATAGAAATGCAGCACAGGCATCTTTATCAGAGGCAGCATGGAACCTGAATGGTGTTTGGCCCTCCAGGACTGCATTTGGGAGGCTCTGCTCTAGGTAATGTGCATGTTTATGGTGTCTGTGCTCTGTAGGGTAAAATGTAGGTGTTTTGGGCATGTTCACGTCATCTGCAAGAAAGGTTCTGTCTGTATTAGCACGTTATAGTAGTGGGTAAAATATGAGGACTGGGTTGGCAGAAACCACAGCTGGGACTTAAACCTGTGACCTTCTGTTTCTGAATACACTAGTTTTGTGCACTGCATCACCATGTTATCACAGCGATGGTGCATTCCCTGGTGATACCATGACTGTTGGTCAGACAGGGCCTGTCTGTTGCAGTGCATGGCACCCACCTACACAGGGCTAGGCCAAGGTCTGCTCTGGGCAGCTGCCACTGCCCCCTCCACCACCAGTATCCCTCAGCCACCATGCTGACATGCCCTTCTGCTGGTGGAACTGGTGGTGCGCAGTCTCAGGCCATCTAGTGTGCAGGTAGGTGGCTGCCTATGGTGCAGGTTCTGGGGTAGGGGTGCCTGCATAGACGTCCACGCTCCCCCCCCCCAGCCCCGCCTGCAAATGTTCCGTGCCCTTGGGGGTAGCTGTTGGGTACTATCCCCTGTGACACTTTGGGAAACCCACTCGTGCCCATGTTGGGCCTTCAGCAGTTGCTGTCTGGCTGCTCCGCTGTTTCAGCATTTGTATGGGCCACCTAGGCATCACCCTAGTCCACACTGTGGCCCAGCTCCACCACAGCATGTGCCGCCTGCGGCCCTCTGTATCCCCTTCTCCGGCATCTGTCCAGTTGCCATTCTGACATGCCCCCCTGCTGTTGCGGGACATGTGCACGCCATAGGAACCCTGTCTTATGGTGGAGAAAACCCCGAGCAGTGCTATTTCACTGTGGGCCCATTCACTTTGTATGGGGACGGAGTATAGACCCTTCCACGATTTATATCTGTTCTATGGTGCTTACTCGGGGGGGAGGGAGGGGTTGATGTTTCTCATTGATACCACTATTGGCCATCTTGGTTATTGTTTTTTTCCAGTTTGTTGGGGTCATTTTAAGTGTTTCTGTGCCCTTTTGTTCTGTGCACATGTATCACTTATTTTTGGTTTCCCTGTCTGGGCTGTACATTGCTGACATTTAAATGGTTTCTCTCCCCTTTAATATGCCTTTAACGGCAGGTTTTCATTCGCGTTGGAATTCAGCTCTGAAAATCAGTGTGTTAGTGTGAAGGGAGCCTCTCCCCGCCCACTCTCCGCCCATTGACCCCTTCTCTCCGCCCTCTCTCCATCTTCTGCAGTGTTTTAATGCGCCGCGGGGCATTACGATCATTAGCGCATCATAACGCGCGCTATGACGCGCTAACGATCGTTAACATTACATAACGCGCATTATTCACGATTACCGCAGTTTAGTAAACATACCCCTATATGTACTAGTCTGTTGCCTGCAGAGAACACAACACAGTAATGTCAGTGCACTCTAAGACAGTAGAAAAGCAAGTAGAAAGTGATAAGCTTGCCATGACATACCTTGCAGCTCAACATACACAGCAGTTGAAGACCTCCTTAGTTATGCTATCTTTGGTCATCTCTGAAAACAGTATGTACAATGCTAATTATGGACCAGAACATTTCAGAACAGGTTCTCCATAGCTAAATGTCACAACATATCCCTGTCACTAATAAGTGACCCTCCAAATGAGAACAGTCAACAGTGCAAACAGCACTAATGCATGCCCAAAGGCACCATCGTCACTCTCTACAAATGTGCACAGGTCTGCAAACCATCATCAGAGGCACCAACTTGGGAACACAGCTCAAATGAGAGAGAATGGTCAAATGCCTCCCAGGCTCTTCAGCCAGCAGAAATATGAACCAAATTGTTGGTATAGTTAGTGCAGAAAGTGAGCACTCCAAAACTGATATTGTCATCCACTTGGATACAAATGACCTGGCTAGAAACAGTTCCTCTGCAGTTCAAAGGGACTTCCAGACTGTGGGAGAGAAACTCAAGCCCATTGCTAACACTATAGCATTCTCAGAAGTTCTACCTGTTCAGGTAAGGGGGCAGAAAGGCTGCATTGCATAAGCAACTTTAATAAATGGATCCAAACCTGGTGCAAACAAGAAGGATTTAGATATATTGGTGACTGGGGAAATATATAGATCAACAAGAGACTATACTGTACTGATGTACTACATCTCTCCACCACAGGGAAAAGGATCCTAAGTGAAAAATTCAGGCATTCTGTGGACAGGCATTTAAACTAGGGAAAGGGGGTGAAGGATGGAGAAGGACACGTTCAGGACATCACTCCCAGCAAAAGCAAAACATTGGAAACAGCCACACTTTTGAACACATCAATGGCAAGGAGAAAGGGGCGTGTAGAACAAAATCCATGCAAAAAGCCATTCAACAAATGCTAGAAAGCAATGAGTACAAATGCTCGAAGCCTAGCCAACAAAGTTCCTGATCTAGAAGACCTAATGGTGGAAATGGTCTTGGACATTGTGGCCATTACAGAAACATGCTTTAACGAGTCAGATGAATGGGATATAGCCATAGCTGGCTATAATCTATTTAGAAGAGATAGAAAGGGTGGAAAAGGAGGAGGAGCAGCCCTCTAAGTCAAAAGCAATATTAAAGCTGCTGAAATGCAGGGGACATGCAGAAAAGAAGAAGCACTCTGGATTGTGTTGGAAAGAGGAGATGGCACTGTCATCCATACTGGTGTGGCCCACAGGCCTCTGACACAAACTGAAGAAATAGATAGTGAATTGATTGTTGATATTGCAAAGATAGCCATGAATGGGGAAGTGATCATATTGCGTGACTTTAATCTACCCAAGGTGGATTGGAGTGTTCCTTCTGCAAATCTGGAAAGAAGTAAAAAAATTGTGGATGCCTTCCAAGATGTGTTACTTAAACAAATGGTGATGGAACTTACCAGGGAGAGCTCTGTGCTGGATTTAGTGCTCACCAACAGCGATAGCATGTGAAATATCCAGGTGGGTGCCCATGTGAACAGCAACGATCATCACACAGTGTGGATTGAGATAAAAGCCAAGGTGGAATCCAATCACAGCAAACTCAAAGTCCTAGACTTCAAAAATGCTGACTTCAGTAAAATGGCCAAATATCTGAAGGAAGAGTTGGTAGGGTGGGAGGGGTTAAGGGAAGTGGAATTGCAATGGGCTAAACTAAAGAAAGCAATAAAAGGTGCAACAGATACATACGTAAGGAAAGCAAATACAAACAAAAGGAAAAGGAAACCTATTTGGTTCTCCAAAGAAGTGGTTGCACGAATAAAGGCAAAAATGCAGCTTTCACAAAATTCAGAAGCTTACAAACAGAGAAAAACAGAAAAGAATACAAGATCAAACTAAAAGAGACAAAATAGAAATAAGGACAGCAAAATCAAAGGCAGAAGAAAAGATGGCTAAAGATGTGAAGTGTGGCGACAAGATTCTTTTCAGGTATATTCGGGAGAGGAGGAAAATCAGATGTGGAATTGCAGGACTCAAAAGTGCTGGGAACGGATTCGTGGAAAGTGACATTGAAAAAGCGACAATGCTAAACAAATACTTTTGCTCTGTTTTCACTAGAAAAAAATCCTGGAGAAGGACCATTTGTGATTTACAAATATACAAATGGGAATGGAATAGATACCACACCATTCACAAAAGATGATGTGTTAGAACAACTTGCAAAACTGAAAGTGGACAAGTCTATGGGACCAGATGGGATACACCCCAGGATACTGAAAGAGCCCAGAGATTCTAGCAGGGCCTTTGAAGGATGTTTTTAATAAATCCTTGGAGACAGGAGAAGTTCCACAGGACTGGAGAAGGGCTGATGTCATACGTCTCTACAAAAGTGGTAATAGGGAAGAAATGACAAACTACAGGCCAGTAAGCCTTACCTCGGTGGTGGGAAAAGTAATGGAGGCACTCCTGAAAGAGCAATTAATGGACTTCCTCGAAACCAACAGGTTGCATGATCTGAGGCAACATGGTTTTACCAAAGGATGATCTTGCCAAACAAATCTAATTGAGTTCTTTGACTGGGTGACCAGAGAACTAAATCAAGGGCATGCGATAGATGTGATCTACATAGATTTCAGCAAAGCCTTTGATACTGTTCCTCATAGGAGGCTTTTCAATAAACTCAACAGCTTGGGGATGGGTGCCAAGATAGTGAACTGGATCAGAAATTGGTTGACTTACAGGTGGCAAAAGGTAATGGTAAACAGAATTACGGGCTGAGCCGCCGGGCCCCGGTCCCGTGACTGGCCTGGTAACCGGGTCCCCGGGGCCCGACCACGAGGCAGGCCTCTTCTCGTGGGGGGGGGGGCAAAGGCAGGCATGCGTGCCGGGGCTCCACGCTCTTCCCGTGGAGCCCGCTGATTGGTCCGCGTAGGCGGTCTAGGGGGCGTGGCAGCGCGAGCAAGGAGGGATTGCCGGCCGGCGATCTTTCTCTTCCTCCTTGCTCGCGCCGAGAGAAGGTTTGTCGGGGAGCTGCGCTTGGGGGGTTAGGCCTTGCGGCGGCCTCGTTTCTTTTCTTCCCGGCTCCTTCGCCTCCGGGCGGTCGCGGTTGGAGCGCTACTTGGTCCCCGTCTCAATTATTAATTTAATAACTGTTGCCAGCAGCGCAACGCGTGCGCGCTTGCTGTTGAGCACGTGGGGGCTTCTCCCTGGCCTTTTCCCCTCTTTCTCGGCGGGACGGTCCTTTGTGTTGCCGTCTGGTGCGGGGGTGTGTGTGCGGGGGGGGGGCAATTCTCGCGTGGCTGGAGGGCTGGTGCTTTTCTGCGGGCCCCTTCCTTTTAAACCACACCACCAACCAAAAAAACAAAAACAAAAACCAAACAAGAAAGAGCAGAAACGGCAAGGGATTAAGCAGTCAGCAGGCACAGAGCAGCACTTTGAATCTTTCCGTGCTGCTTTTGGCTTGGCTTCTGCTCTCTCCCCTTATGGCCCGGCGTGTCCCAGCGAAGGGTGCGGCTAAGGGGTCGCGGGGCGCTGCTCGGGGGCGGGGGACGGTGCGGCGTGGGGCCATACCTACGGGCCGTGGTCGGGCAGTGCGCCCGGTGTCCGCGGCTTCCAGTGCCCCCCCTGGGGTTCGGCAGGGGCATGGGCGCAGCAGGGCAGGAGGGGCTCGGGGCAGGGGGACCACTGCTGGGCTTCCCGTGCCCGTGGATGCGGCCGAGTGCGCCTCCCGGGGCGAGCTGGCCCCTCCGCCGGCGGCGCTCAGGGGTGTAGATGAGCTGGGCTGCCCGGTCGTTGGCGGGCCCGTGTCCCCGCGGGCCCCGGTTCCCAACCGTCCCCCTGAGATGGGGGCCGGCTGGCCTCCGGTCGCGTCCCCTCCTCTGGTAGAGGGGTGTCCTTCCCCCTCCCCCCTGGTTTCCCCTCCGCCTCCCGGCTTCTTCGCTCCATCGGGCCCTTGGGCGTACGGGGCGGTCCCGTGGGGGGGTGTAGGGCCTTGGAGGGGTGACTGGGGGGGGGGGGTTGGTTCGGTGATGGGCGTGGGGTGGCCGGGGGTGCTGCGGCGTGGGAGGCCGATGGGTTGGGGCCTTCGGCTCGTGTTTGGGGGGCCAGGCCACCTGCAGCTCCCAGTACTCCTGGGGCCCCGGCTGCTGGTTTTTCTTCTTTCTCTCCACAGGTCCCGAGGAATTCGATGCCTTCAGTCTCCATGGCTTCTTCCGACAGGCTGGCTGTTGCGGGTAATTCGGGTTCCACGATGGAGCTGGTTGCTCCGGCGCCTGGTGCGTCCACCGGGGGCGCTCCAGTCACCTCTTCCAGGGGGAGTGGTGAGTATGCTGGTGGGGCTGAGGGAGGGTTGTTGACTCACTTCCGGGCTCTGTGGGGGTGGGCAAAGTCAAAGGGAAGCGCAAGCGGGCCCGTCGCTGCAGGCGAGCGTCCTCTTCCTCTTCTTCCTCGTCGTCATCCTCGGCCTCTTCGCGCGGCTCGGTTCCGGTGTCTGCTGATGGCGGTGTGAGTGGCGGGACACCCATCATACGTTGCTCCGAATTGTGGGAGTCCGTTCCACGGAAGTTGCGCCGGCGGATTAAGCGTCGAAAATATATTGATATCTTCCGTCTGCTTGATGGCCGGAAGCGCTCCGGTGAGAGCAGGAAAAAGCGCAAGGAAGACGAAAAGGCGGGCAGGGTGCGTAAGGTCTCTCGCAACACCCTCAACTGGACCCGCGCTTTCTTGCGTTTGGCGAGTGTCTGGGGGCATTACTTCCCGGACCAGTACGGGGCTTTGCTAGCCCATGCCGATAACATCTTGGCGGCGTCCCAGGCCCACGAGGGGTGGGCTTGGTTGAATTATGACGAGGAGTTTCGGGACCAGATGGAGGAGAACATTCCCTTGCAGTGGGGGACGAAGGACATCAACCTGTGGTTGACCCAGATGTCCGTGAGGGGCCGGGTTGAAGGATCCGGCGCGGCGGGTGTTAAGTCAGGGCCGGCTCCGCTGTCGTCGGGGGGGTGCTCCTTTCGCGCCTCCGGCCCTGCTTTGCCTCAGCCAAGGGGGGGCGTCGTCGGGGGGGGGACGTTTGCTGGCGCTTCAACAAGGCGTCTTGCCCCTTCCCTGACTGCAAATTCAAGCACGCTTGCTCCTTGTGTGGGGGCGCACACGCGGCCGCGAAGTGCAGCAGAAATGGGGTCGCGGGGGCCCCTGCAGGGGGTAAGTGAGGCAGTAGAGGTCTTGGCCCGTACCCCCGTGCGGGTTGAGGTGATGCGTCCTTGGTTGCTTGAGTACGGGCGATCCCGTTGTGGTAGGGTGGCCGGTTTGATTCTAGGGGGGTTTTCACGGGGTTTTTGCATCCCCGTACAGGGTGCGTCTGCGCAGGGTTGGTCCCGCAATGCCGCCTCCGTGCGGCTTCACGGGGATTTCGTAAGGCGGAAAATCTCTGAGGAGTGTGCACTCGGCCGCGTGGCGGGCCCCTTCTTGGTACCCCCCTTTTCCCCGTTCACAGTCTTGCCGTTGGGGGTGGTTCCCAAGAAGGAGCCGGGCAAGTTCCGGTTGATACACAACCTCTCTTGCCCTCCGGGCGCTTCGGTCAATGACCGCATACCTCGCGAGCTCTGTACGGTGCATTATTCATCCTTCGATGCTGCCGTCTCCCTGGTCCGTCAATGCGGGCCAGGTGCCCTACTTGCCAAAGTGGACATCGAATCGGCTTTCCATCTGTTGCCTGTACATCCCTCGGCGTTCCCTTTGCTCGGTTTTCGCTTCGAGGCGCGATACTATTTCGATATGTGCATGCCCATGGGCTGTGCAATCTCTTGTGCTTATTTCGAGGCCTTCAGTACCTTCTTGCACTGGGTTGTGGAATGGCAGTCGGGGGTCTCATGCATTGTGCACTATCTTGATGATTTTCTGTTTGTTGGGCCTGAGCGGACCCCCACTTGTCCCACTCTTTTAAGCACCTTCCTGCGCGTGGCTGCCACCTTCGGCATTCCCATTGCGGCTGATAAAACGGTCGGGCCGGTGACTTGCCTCACCTTTCTTGGCATTGAGATTGACATGGTTGCTATGGTCATGCGCTTGCCGGCTCCAAAGATCCGTCGCCTTCGGGAGCTGGTGGCCTCAGTCTGCTCCGCCTCTATGACTTCCCTCCGTGTCCTTCAGTCGTTGGTCGGGCATCTCAACTTTGCTTGCCGTGTCCTTCCCATGGGGCGCCCCTTTATGAGGCGTCTGTCCTTGGCGATGGCGGGGCTGCGGCTGCCTCACCATCGGATTAGGGTGTCCGCGGGGATGCGTGAGGACCTGCGGGTGTGGGACACGTTTCTGGCTGGCTTCAATGGGTGCTCTGTCCTTCAGTTGCCTGAGCTTTCGAATCTCGACCTTCAGTTGTTTACCGACGCGGAGGGCGGTTCTGGTTTTGGGGCCTTTTGCCACGGTGCTTGGTGTGCTGAGCCTTGGCCGGCCGATTGGGTGCGCACCGGCTTGACCCGGAATATCACCTTCCTGGAGCTTTTCCCAATCGTGGTTGCTCTTTGGGTATGGCTGGACCAGTTGCGTGATCGGCGGGTTGTCTTCTGGTGCGATAATGCTGCGGTCGTTGAGGTCCTCAACCGTCATGCGCCCCGGTGCCCCAGGGTAGCTTCATTGATGAGGGTGTTTGTGCTGGCCTGCTTGCGCCTGAACGTCACCACCCGGGCACGGCATGTGCCGGGCTCCCAGAATTCCATTGCTGACGCTTTATCCCGTTTTCAGTGGGCGCAGTTCCGGCGGCTGGCTCCTTGGGCGGACGAGCTGCCCTCTCGGGTTCCGGAGCATCTTTGGAAGATTGGGACCCCGACCTAATGGTTCTGCTGGCAGCATCGGTGGCTCGCAGTACCTGGGCGACGTATCGGCGGGGCTACTCTCAGGTGAGTTCTTTTTTGAGCGCGCAGGGTTGGTCTGGGGGGGCGGTGCCTGATGGCCTGTTTGGCCGTTTTGTATTGTGGGCGAGGAAGGAGGGCTGGGCTCGGTCAGCGGTCACGGGAGCGTTAGCGGGATTCTCTTTCTTTTGTAAGGCTGCTGGTTGGGGGAACCCGCGTGTCTCCTTTTTAGTCGGGCGGTTGCTTGCCGGCTGGGCTTGTGTGCAGCCGGGGTCACGGGATTGGCGGCTCCTGGTATCTCACGAGCTTTTGTTGCAGATTTGTGAGGTTTTACCGCGGGTGGCGGCCTCGGGCTTCGAGGCGGTGTTGTTTCATGCGCTGTTTACGACGGCGTTTTTCGGCGACTTCCGGGTGTCCGAGCTTGTTCCTTGGTCTGCGAGACGAGGGGCTTCTGGTGGGCTTGAAGTCGGGCACGTCCGGATGGATCCCGCGCGTGTCCGGATCTTCTTACCGCGGTCCAAGACGGACCAGTCCGGAAAAGGGGGCTGGGTCCTGCTGTGCGCCATTCCCCCCTTGTTGTCCTGTCCCGTTCGTGCTCTGAGTACGTACGTGCGGCAGCGACCGGGGGCACGTGGCCAGTTTTTTCATTCATGCGGACGGCAGGCCGGTGACTCAGTTTCAATTTACGGCTGTGCTACGCCTGGTTTTGCGTGCCTTGGGTTGCTCTGAGCGGAGCTATGCTTCGCACTCGTTTCGGATTGGGGTGGCTACTAGTGCGGCGGCTGCGGGCCTAGACTCGTGGGTTATTCAGCGCATTGGCCGATGGCGTTCGGGTGCTTACGCTGGGTATGTTCGCCCACCGGCTTCTAGTGGAGCGGCATAGTGCCGTGCGGTGCCTGGGCGGCGGTCCGCTTACGGTGCGGTGGGGGGGGAGGGGGCATGGGGGTACTAATACTTTTCTTCCTATTGCAGAGTTGCTTGCTGGTGGCAGTCCGCTCTTTTCTGCTTTCAGATGGTGTGTCCGCCGGGGACTGGTGGATCATCGGGCACTCCTTTGTCTACTGGGCGGAGCGTCGAGCGGCGGTTCGGCCGTTGGGTGCTCACCTTGGCCTCGCCGTGGCTGGAGTGCGGCTGTGCTGGATGGGCCACCGCGGCATGCATTGGGGACAGCTCCTGGACTGTGTTCGAGCGGAAATGGGACGGCGGCAGCGGCCAGTCGGGCTGCTGCTCCACCTAGGTGGCAATGACGTTGCTGGTCGGGCTTGCCGGCAACTCATCATGACTGTTCAGAGCGACATTGCCATGTTGCGAGAGGTCCTCCCTGGGGTGGCCATTATTTGGTCGGACATTATACCCCGCCCTGCTTGCTGGACCCAGCGGCGTTGGTCGAGGGGTTTGTGCAAGATCAACCGTCAGATTGGGCGCTGGGTACAGCAGACGGGCGGGCTACAGGTTCGGCACCCTTGGGTGGACGTCGCTTGTGCCGGTCTGTACCGGCTTGATGGGGTTCACCTTGCCCCGGTGGGGCAATACTTACTATTAAATGACTGGCAGGAGGCATTGGAGTTTTGGTGCTGGTCGCAGCTTTCGGTGGTGGGGGCGGCGCTAGGATAGCGAGCTACCTTGCGCCGGTGGCGGGGTGGCGAGCTGGTGCTCGTTGACCTGGCGGCTCATTTTAGCTTCATGCCGCTTTCCATGTGAGCGGCACGGCTCTTTAGGCTGGGGGGAGACGTCCCGGCTGGGGTCTCTACCCGGAAAATAGGCAACCCCTTCAGCCGGCCTTTGCTATAACATGGCGAGGCGGGCGCGAGGGGGTAATGGGGGGGGGTTGGATGGTGCTCCACTTTGCTACAAATGGCTGGTGGGGGGCACCATCCGGATGACGGGTGGGGGGGGGGTGCGGTATTCAGTTATTGTTCTGATTGCTGAGTTGGCCCATGTTGGGCCGGTGTTCTTACCGTTAATAAAAGCTGCGACCAAGCAATTTTTGCACCAATACCTGACGTCTGTGTGCTTTGTCGGGGGGGGGGGGGTTCTGTTGGGTTGAGGGTGGGGGTGGGGGTGGGGGCGAGGCCCTGGCTGGGTTGGGCATCCGGGTACCTCGGTTATTCACTCGGATGAAAGGAAGGTGATTAGCGGTGTGCCTCAGGGTTCATTCTTGGGACCGGTACTGTTCAATATATTTGTGAGTGATATTGCCGATGACACCAAAATTTGCAACAGAGTGGACTCTCTTGAGAGAGTGAGGAAAGATCTACAAAAGCTGGAAGAATGGTCTAATTCTTGACAGATAAGATTTAATGTGAATAAGTACAGTGTCATGCACTTGGGAAGCAGAAATCCAAGGGAAATGTATGCAATAGGGGGTGAGAGATTGGTGTGCACAGACCAGGAGAATAACCTTGATGTGATTGTTTCTGATGATCACAAGGTGGCGAAATAGTGACAAGGCGGTGGCAAAAGCCAGAAGGATACTGGGCTGCATAGAGAGAGGAATTACCAGCAGAAAGAAAGAAAGGTACTAATGCCACTGTACAAATTGCTGGTGATCTGGGCAGTGAGACACGGAGCTGAGAGGTTGTGAAGGATTTTGAATTTTGTAGTGATGGCTTTGTGTTTTGCCTGTTGGTGAGGCCTCACTTGGGATATTGTGTTCAGTTTTGGAGACTGTATCTCACAAAGATATAAAAAGGTTGGAAGTGGTTCAGAGGAGGCGACCTAAATGATTTGGATCCTGCATCGACTTATGAGAAGACTTGAAGACCTAAATATGTACACTCTGGAGGAGAGGAGGGACAAGGGAGATATGATTCAGAACTTTAAATACTTAAAACAATAATAATGAACAAACAAACCTCTTCCAAAGATGGGGAAGCTGTAAAACTGGAGGGCATAGCATGAAACTGCAAGGGGGTAAACTGAAAGACAATGTCAGGAAATACTTTTTCACTGAAAGGGTGGTGGATGCTTGGAATGTCCTCCTGATGGAAGTGATGGGTCAAATACAGTGACGGAATTCAAAATGCATGGAACAGACATAGTGGATCTCTTTTTAGCAACAGGATAAAATCAAAATAAGCATAACAATCTCTCATATCTGAACAAATAGGAGTGACTTACACGGAGCGTTGGGTGCACCCCTAAACAAAGGCATGAGGAGAGGAGACCTGCACGGAGTGGCAATTTCACCCACTCTTGCTGCTTTGCTGGGTAGACTAGATGGACCATGCTGGTCTTTATCTGCCGTAATATACTATGTTACTGTGTAAATGCCTTTGAATATACAGTTAGTTTCCTCCCCTAAGTTATTATTCACTCTTTGTAAACATCATAAAGGACTGAATTTCCAGTTACAATAAAAACACATTTTCAAAAGCAACATACAATTAAAATGTAAATGCTAGCACCAAATACTGGAACATTGTGCACGATAGCTGTATTCTCACACTGCTGCTCCAAAACATTCATTTAAATAAGGGAGCACTAAGTTGTTTCCTAAAATGCAAATAGTTATGTTCTCTCAGCAATAAAGGACAGTGCATTCCAAATATTAGGACCAGCATAACTAAATGTCCCGTCTTGCATTGATGCTAGTATGACACTAGACATAAGACCCTGCTGAGGGAAATGAAATGTTCATATTTCTTCTGTCGATTTGCCAAATTTCTTGGAAAGCTCCTATATTTATATATTAATCAGGCAATCTTAAAATAGAATTCAGTGGGAAGCTGACACAGCTTTTAGATTAGGAAAGACTGAGCCTTGAATTTTTAAGCCCATAGTGAGTTAGTCTGCCATATTTTAAATTGCCTGCACATTAGTTTTTTTATGAATTAACAGGCAAATTTTGTTCACAAATCCCGAGTAAGTCTTTTTAAAATGTATCCCTTAAAATGTTTCTTAGGCAAAAGAAAACCTCTATAAAAAATCTTACAAATGTCTCATTTCTTACCTTATGTAAATGTGGAGGCATATTTTAGAAAAGACATTTAGAATGGAATTGTGACATTGCAGTGGCAATATTTAGAATTCAGGTGGCATTTCAGAAAAGGCTTTGACAAACATGTAGCCTTTTCTAAAATACTGAATACAGAGGTGCAGGATTGAAAGTGTATGTGCTGATGTACAATGCAAAATAGTTCCTCTGGCTTCCATAAGTGGGCAAATACAACAGGGAGACATGGCCAATATACACATACAAGTGCCGTATTTCACAGCTGCCATGTGTACCTTGGCCCTTTTGTAAACCTGCTTATGTAAATGCTGCCAGTTAACTTCAGATGCCCTCATCTTCATCTAATTTCAATTTTGAAGGAGACATAAACAGAGAATTAAGGAGGATTACCATCTTAATCCCCCCTGTAAAACACCTGGCCTAACCAAACACTTTTTGAAAGCCTAAACATGCCAGGAAGCAGGTATAAATCCCGTCAACATTTTTGGTCATACACATATATTTCCTCTATGTAATGGGGACTACACGAGTAGATTTTAGACCCGCCCTGATCATGCCCTAACCCTATTTTGTGGTGGGGTGGTAACCCCACTAATGTTGCAGGCACTAATGGTGATCTGTTATCGTTGCCCCCACTGTCAGTGTGACTTCCTTGCCCTTTGTCCCCCCCCTCCAGGTAAGAAGGCAAACTACACTGATGGCCCTAAGCACATCCCTGACATGCCCCCTTACAACCAGGGCTAGTTTATATATTTTGCTGCCCTCTGCCAATGATTACTGCACTGTGTCCCTATCCCCATCACCGTACTAGTGAATTCCATTTGAGCCCTTCACAACCCTCTTGTTTGTCCCAACATGCTGAAACATTTCTGAGATAGCCATGTTAATCTGGGGCAGGAGTTTTCAACTCATTCACTTGGACAACTGTACAACCTTAATTATATTATTGGTTATTAGCAAACTTGACCACCTCAACTCGCTGTATAATGGTCTTCCTAAGTACCTTGTTAACTGACTTCAAAGGGTTCAAAATGTCACCATAAAACTGCTTACTTTTTCTAAACCACTGATCATGTTACACCTTTCCTGAAGTCCTCTCATTGGTTGCCAATAATATATTGCTAATATTGTATCCTGAAAGTTACTCCACTTTAACATGCATCAAAATTAAAATCTTCCTATTGACGTATAAAGCTTTTTATTTGGGACTACCTCTATATTTCTCTGAATCATTGGTTCCGTATGTGCCCACAAGACTGTTATGCTTGCAAAGTGATAGCCATTTGGTATACACCTGCATGAGAGCATGTGGTGTAGACTGAGGCAGGCTGAGAGGTTCAGTGTTTGTATGCATAGATGGTGGTATGTGTGTGAGGGCAGGGAGTGAGTGAGGGACTGTCTGTGTGTATAGTATGGAAGGATGAGAGTGGGTGAGGGTCTGTGTGTGTGCACACACGTGCATGTGGGAGGTGAGAGGTGAGGTGAACCGCTGTGTATGGGTGCGAGTGGCTGTGTGTATGTGCATGCAAATGCATGAGAGGGTGCAGAGGGGTAGGATGAGCAGCTGTGTGGCTGCCTTGTCAGATGTGTGATGGGCTGAAGTGTAATGGGTTGATGGGATGTGTGTGTGTGGATGCATAAAAGGGTAGGGAGTAGAGCACATTGATGAGATGCTTCTTGAAATATCCAAGATCTTCCGCAGTGGAGAAGATGGGAGCCTACAGAATGATGAAGGTTGGACATGAGTCACGAGGGCCTGCAGAATCACCAATACAACACTTCCAGCCCTTGAACTGAAGAACCATTATGCAACCCTGGAATTGGAGGAGGTGAAAGCATCCCTGGAAAGGGAAGAGCCAGAGCTAGAGCACCCCAAAGTTGCAGAATCAGTGGCCACAAGGAAGCAAAGGGCAGTGGTGATTGATAACTCTCTTCTGAGGGGTACTGAGGTGTCCATCTGCTGACCAAACTTGATATCCGGAGAGGTATGCTATCTGCCAGGTGCCAAAATCCGAGATATTACATGGAGAGTTTGCCGAGACTCATCAAGCTCACTGACTATTACCCGATGTTGCTCATCCACGTTGGCACAAATGAACGATATAACATAACCTCAATGGATTTGTTTTACAATAAATAGGGAGAAATAATTTGGAGATAAAATGGGGTTAACAAAAAGGGGGAGGGGGATAGGTCACAGTTGGACAGCGGATCAAGTAGGTGGGGGAGAAACATTTAAATGGGGAGCTAAATGTGTAGGGTAGATAAGGATAACTGTTCATGATAGTATGTTGAAGCTATAGTCAGGTATTGTCATAAGATCCATAGTTTTCTTTGAAGAGGTGCATTTTCAGTAGTTTTTTTAGTTTGTGCAGCTCTGATGGCTTCAAGCATGGAGTTCCAAATTGTGGGGGCATACAGAGAGAACTCCCTGTTGTCTGTTGTGTGGTCTTGGTCTTGAGTGGAGGGATGGTCAGGAGATCCTGGTTGGAAGCTGCTCTTGGTTTCATTGAGAATGCTTTTGTGATCTGGGCAGTGAGACAGGGAGCTGAGAGGTTGTGAAGGATTTTGAAGGTTGTAGTGATGGCTTTGTGTTTTGCCTGTTGAAAGATTGGAAGCCAGTGTAGACTTTTTAGGATTGGTGTTGTGTTGTCGGATTGCACTGGCTGTTAGTAGTCTAGCAGCAGTATTTTGAACCAGCTGCAGTAGATATAGTGCATGTTTGGGTAGACCTTGATAGATAGTCCAGGTGCAGTGTAATGATGGCTTGCACTACGGATCTGAAATCATTGTACTGTAACGTGTTGTAGTGGCATGAGATGCTTCAACTTCCAGTATGCTGTTATTGCTGTGTTTTTAATGTGTGCCCACATGTTGAGGTTGCTGTCAATGTTTATGCCTACATTCTTGATTTCTTTCTGTATTGCTATTTTTGATGTATGTGTTATAATCTTGTTTGGTGTCTTAAATTCATGATCTCTGAATATGAGTAGGGCTTTTGTTTTGCTTTTGTTTACTGGGAGGTTTATGTCTGCAAGGAAGTTTGTAACTGCAGTGAAGATGTCAGATATGATCATAAAATCCGGGTTAGTGGTATTGAATGGCATGTAAAACATGACATCCTATCATAAAACATGACATCATCTCATAGAGATAAAATTGCATGTTCCAGCTTCGTAGTAGATGGGTTGAATGTATAAATTGAATAATAATCCAGAGAGGATTGAACTTTAAGGGATGCCTTGTTTGTGTTAGATTAAAGATTTTTGAATTGGTGGTACCAACCTTTACTTGATTAGTTCTGTCCAGGAGGTAAGATGAGAAACATTTCAATGTGTCATCTGTTAATACAATGTTGGTGAGTTTATTTAACATGATGTGATGTGCTACTGAATCAAATGAAGCACTGATAACAAGGAAGATGAGCACAAATCCATTTCAAAATTTGTCTAAGCCAAGGATGAGTCTGTTGAAGTGGTCCGTTAACAATGTTTCAATGCCATAGTGAGGGCAGAAGCCGTGTTATGGATCTAGTGGGACGTATACGTCTATATGGTCTTGAAGTTGCCGCTGTATGAATTTTTCTATTTTGACCAGAAATAGGATGCTGGAATCGGTCAATATATGCTGGGGCTTTTTTCGAATGGGGCATATTGAGGCTTGCTTAAGTGCAGGAGGTAGGTATCCTTGTGTGATGGAGTTGTGTACTATTCTTAGGATGGTCTGAGCAAACTGATTGTGCAGGATTGTTAGCCAATCTACAGGGCATGGGTCCAGAGGTGATGTGGTATTTATATTGTTGATGATATCCAGTAATTCTCTTTCAAGGGTGATAATTTTGAGTGCCATTCTGTTGCTACTTTAGAACATAGTGTTGTGCCATATTTGTGCTCTGTTTGTTGTAGAGGAAGTCAGCCATGACTTGGGGATCAATTTGCACTATCCTGTCTGCTGAGTCAGATGAGTTGGGTTCACCAGTTATTTGGAACAGATTTGCAAATAGTTCTCTAGAATGGTTGAGTGATTTTGTGAGTATGCTTGTGATGTAATCCTTTTGAGCTTTATTGCATAGGTTATTATATACTTTATGATTGTTATGAAGCTGTGTCTTGATAGTATTGTCTCATGACCTTTTCCATTTTCTTTCTAGCTGTCTGAGGTCCTGTCTGGACTGGGCCAGGTTCTTGGTGAACCATGGGGGGGGTGCGTGGATTTGTTGTGCTTTGTGGACTGATGTTCTTTGAACGTATCAGCATCATTTATTATTTGGTTCCATGAGCTGATAAATGTGTCTAGGTCACGTATGTCGTAGTTTAATAGTGGAGAGGCCTTATCTAGAAATTCTTGGTTGAAGGCCTTGAACTGACTTTTATGATGATGTCTCGGGATATTTGGTTGGGTAGAATTGGCCAGAATAGCAAGGGATATCAAGGCATGGTGAAACCATGAAACTGGGTCGATTTGTAGGTTGAGGTCTGTTTTATTTAATGTGTTGGGTATGAATATAAGGTCTAGAGAAGATCCTTTGTCATGGGTTGGAACATCAATTATCTGTGTCAAAAATAAAGATTATATTGCATTTAGGAAGGCGCTGGAGTGTTTTGTTGCAGTAGAGGGTAGGTTCAGGTCTCCCATGAATATAAAGAGATTTTTTGTACCTGAGTGGGTACACACTTCGGCTAGAATAGCTGATAGATCTTCGGTGTTAGTGGTGAGTTTTCTGTAGGTCAGACATATTTTGTGCTCAGTATTGGAGATGGTTAAGGTCTAATGTTTGTAGTGATTGAGAGTTGATCAAGGAGAAATTCAGTTGCTTTTTGGCAAAAATTAGTACTCCTCCACCTCTATTTTGTAATCTGGGGCAGTTAAACAGGGTGTATTGTGAGGTAGTCAGCTGGTTGAGTAGTACGTTGTCAGAGTCTGTGATCCAACTTTCAGTGATGCACATCAGGTCGGAGTCTGTGAATTGTATATGGTCTACAATGGTCTGAATTTTGTTACGGACAGAGCGAGGATTGATGAGCGAGTATTTAATCGGATATGCTTGGTGCTTAAGATTTGTTATGGGCTGGAGAGGAACTGCATTGATCTGTATAAGTCTGCGAGTTGGCTTAGGGAGTGGTATTTTATGATATGATATGAGGTGAAGGTTTGGTCTGTGAATAGCTGATATGTTATTCTGATGATTAAGTATTTGGGATGATGTTCTAAGGAGGAGTGTAGCCAGCAGTATCATTGTGTAGAATATGAGAGTTTGTGGTATCATGTTTTCTTGATACTTATCAGCTTACCGTTGTGGGTTTGTTTGATGGAATTAAGTTTCTGTGCTGGTAATCCTGTGGTTGATTTTTCTCTTAGCAGTGTTTGGGGTGGAGAACCACACAATGTTTAGTTGGAGTCCAGCTAGTCAGGTGGTGTCATATGCTGTGACTTAAAACATGTAGTAAGCTGTTTGGGTGCTTGCTCTTAGGCTTGAGAGTGGTTTGTTGTCCAGCATCTGCAAGGTGATTGATGAAGTCCAGGTTAGAGATTGATTAGTGGTTCACCTGAGTTGTAATATTGTAGGTCTATTGTCTGTTCAGAAATGATTCTTTTGAGGATGAATTTTCCTTCTTGTTGCTTTCACCTAAGGACCCCACCTAAGGGCCATACCAAAGGGCCCTCTGGCAAGACTCTCAGGCACGGGCCCGCCAGGTGTGGGCACATCCTAGCAGGCTTTTAAATTTAAAGCTCTGTGTGGGAGAAAGGTGACTTGGCGATTGGCTGTGCCGACGGGGAGCAGGGAGGAGCTTACCTTCCCTCTCCCTGCTGGTGCTCCGATCGTCATGAAGAGAAGAGGCCAGTGCAAGCAGGATTTCAAATTTAAAGCTCCATGCAGGAGGAAGGCGGCCTGGTGATTGGCGGTGCTGGTGGGGAATGGGGAGGAGCTTACCTTCCCGCTCTCTGCTGGTGCTCCAATTGTCGGTGAAGAGAATATGTAGAAGCTGATGAGGATAAAGCGGAATTTCTTAGCAAATATTTCTGTTCTGTGTTCACAGATGAAGAACCAGAAGCAGGACCTCAGAAAATGCCCACAAACAGGATTAGAAGTGAAGCATCTTGAACAATTTTCAGAAGACTATTTGAGAAACTAGCTAAACTTAAGAGACAAAGCGATGGGACCAAATGGGATACACCCGAGAATACTGAGGAAACTTGAGGACATTCTAGCAGCTCCACTGACTGACCTTTTCAGTGCCTTGTTGGAGTTGGGAGTGGTGCCAGAGGACTGGAGAGAGGCACATGTGGTCCCTTACACAAAAACAGAAGTAAGGATGTGGTTGAAAACTACAGGCCAGTTAGTTTAACCTCGGTGGTGAGTAAATTATTGGAAATGCTGCTGAAACAGAAAATAATGAGGTTTCTGGAATCCAACAGATTACTGGATCTGAGGCAGCATGTATTCACCAGAGGCAGGACTTGTCAGACAAATCTGATTGATTTCTTTGACTGGGTGACCAGGGAGTTGGACCGAGGGAGAGCCCTAGATGTGGTGTATTTAGATTTCAGTAAAGTCTTTGACACCATTCTGCACAGGCAACTTATAAACAAACTAAGCACCCTGGGGATGAACCCTAAAGTTACTGCTTGGGTTAGAAACTGGTTGAGTGGGAGGCAACAAAAGGTACAGGTAAATGGAGTTCACTGTGAGGAGAAGGATGTTACCAGTGCTGTGCCATAGGGATCTGTCCTTGGTCCGATTCCTTTTAACATCTTTGTTCACGATATCGTGGAAGGGCTGTCGGGTAAGGTTTGCCTCTTTGTAGATGATACCAAAATCTGCAATAGAGTAGACACCCAGGAAGGTGTAGATAACATGAGAAGGGATCTAGTTAAGCTTAAAGAATTTGGCAGCTGAGATTTGATGTTAAAAAAATGCAAGGTCATGCATTTGGGCTGCAGCAATCCAAGGGAATGATATAGTATAGGGGGTGAAGTACTTTTGTTCACAAAAGAAGAGCAGGATCTAGGCGTGATTATGCCTGATGATCTTAAAGTAGCTAAACAGATAGAAAAGGAAACGGCAAAAGCTAGAAGGATGCTTGGCTACATAGGGACAGAAATGGCCAGCAGAAGAAAGGAGGTGATAGTGCCTCTATAAATCTTTGGTGTGACCTCATTTGGAGTATTTTGTGCAATTCTGGAGACCGCACCTTCAAAAGGATATAAACAGGTTGGAGTCGGTGCAGAGAGTGGCTACTAAAATGGTTAGTGGTTTTCATTATAAAGCATATGAGGACAGACTTAAGGATCTTAATATATACGTTAGAGGAAGGGTGGGATGGAGGTGAAATGATTGAGACGTTTAAATACCTCTGTAGCAAAAATGCACAGGAGGAGAGCCTGTTTCAATTGAAAACAAGCTCTGCTACGAGGAGACATAGGATGAGGGTGAAAGGGGATAGACTTGGGAGTAATATGCGGAAATATCTTTTTATGGAAAGAGTGGTTGATCGGTGGAATAGTCTCCCAGTGGAGGTGGTAGAGATGAGGACATTGTCTGAATTCAAAAAGGCATGGGACAAACACAGAGGATCTCTAAAGGAAAAAAGGGGACTGTTGTAGAGGTTGATATGGATGGGCAGACTAGATAGGCTATGAGGTCTTTTTCTGCTGACATGTTTCTATGTTTCTATAATATATTAAAAAATACACTGATATAAATCTCAGGGACTTTTAACCATTGGTTTGCATTATTCCTTACAAAAAGTAGTTTGTCATTTTACCATTGCTCCTCCATCTCTGAAAATTTATCTCCTGACATGTAGAGCCATTCTCTCACCAATCCTGTTTAATCTTTTCAATAATTCTCTGCAGTGCATTTTTCCTAGCACAGAAGGTGCTGATACTCATGTGCAGGGTTTTTTCATTAATACATGAGCAAACCTTAGCAGCAATGGAAAAGGTGCCTGTACTTGGTATCACCGCGAACCTCCTTAAAAAATATCCCTGATCCTCTGGCTTCCCTAATTCAATCTCTTGGTGTAAAACAGAGTTGCTTTTACCTATTGACAAAAGGGCAGCTGCCCTAGGCCCCTGCACAATGGGGGCCCTGCAGCACATGGGTAACCGCAGCCCTGCTTCTGCCCCCATGCATATCACCTCCACTGCTGCCCATCTCCCAGACATGCAGCGGAGGCAATGCATAAAGGCGTTGCGGCACCAGAGTTACCTTCTCTTCAGGCACTGTGGTGATGTTTGTGCTTCCGCTTCTGCTGCATCCTGTGATTCATCCGAGGAGGGCAGAAACCGAAGCCCAAATGGCAGTGCTGCATCAGAAAAAAGTCACTCCAGCGCTGCATTACCTTTTTTTATATGTTGTTGCCGCTGCACATCCCAGAGAGGGGCAGTAGTGGTGGCAAGAGGGGAGGGGGTCTGGAGATGAGGGGGCTGCATGGAAGAGGGGACCTCTGCTGGAAAGGCTTGCCCTGGGCCCCATAAGGGGTTGAAGTGGTCCTGGTGTAAATGCACACTTCTATGCAGATGACATTAAACTTCTCTATTCCGCTTTCCTCTGTAACTCTGATTTAGACCCTCTTAACATCAGTATTCAAGCTGCAGCCAACTGGATCACGTCTCACAATTCAAGCTGAATACAACTAAGTACCAGGTGCTGTGAATAACTGGAAGTGATACCTGTTCTACTCTTGCCCTTCAGATTTCAGGTCACATACTCACACTCACTGATTCTCTAAAAATTTTAGATTGCATTTTTGATCCTTCTATATCCTTTAGCTTTCAATCTCCTCTACCATTCAATTCTGATTCTGCCATCTCCATCACTTCCGTTCCTTTCACTTGTACCTCACCAATGATGCCATGACCACAGCCGCACATATTCTGGTCATCTCTATGCTGATATAGTCCATCTTGGGCTCCCTGTCTCTGCTTTAAAACTCCTTCAAACTATACAAAATGTTACCATAAGAGTCATTCACTGCTCCTGTAGATCTAACCACCTCAACCCCTTCTATATTCAGCACCTGCTCCCTATATAGTATCAAATAAAGTTTGAGCTCCCTCTCATTATTCACAAGGTCTATTTTTTTATATTGGTTCTCCCCTTTACCTGCTTCCTTACCTCTTCCCTCCTCATCTTGATCGACCTGATCTCACCACATACATGGGATCAGAATTGCAATCAGTCCTGTACAGGACCTTTTCGGCGAACTCAGTCAAGGCTGTTCAATGGAGTCGCAGTGCCATGGCATCATGTGGAAATGGCACCGTGGCTCCATTGAAGAGCCGTGATGCAGGCTGCCAGAAAAAATGCTTAATCCCCACAGTCCGACCCCCAACCTGACCTCCTAAGGCCAGGATTGAGCTGTGGGGACTGTCCTCTGGCACTCCCTGCCCCATCTGAGCCCCGGGCTGAAGAAAAAACATGTCCAGGGAAGTTATTCCACCTTGGAGGTGAAATAACTTCCCCCAAGGTGGAATAACTTCCCTGCACAAGTTGCCGGCTCTGGACATACAGGGCCAACATTAGAATCAGCTCTGTATGTCCAAGTCTGGTGACTGCCCACTGCCTGCCCAGACTCTGTCCCCTCCCCTCCCCATCTACCCCCCCCCCACACAACTGGCAAGGGAAGGCATGAATAGCGTCCATCTTCGCTATTTGTGGCACAGAATAATCCCCTTAACTTCTACACATTTAAGATGTTCATCCGTTCCTTCTTTTTGTCTCATGTAATTTTTAGCCTTAACTTTTATATTTGGATTCCTCATTCACCTCTTTGATATTAAGTGAAAGGCAGTCTAGCCTTACCATGAAATAAATAGAGTTCAGCCTTACTGTCACCACATACCATACTAAATACTCAGTCCAACATTACTTATTCTAATGATGCAATCAGTACCCCAATTTAAAAATAGATGCTGACAGAACCATAATCCCATATGAATTCTTTATCCTCTGAAATACAGTGCATCGTTGGGTATTTTATCCATGCCATTCTGAAAATAACCATGTTTTAAGCTCTTTCCTAAAGGTGTTGCAATTCTTCTCTTGTCTAAACTTCTTAACTTGCCAGCTCTCCAGAACAATCACTCTTTTGCTTTTCTTGAAGCAATTGATGAGTTGGGTTACAAGCAGATAGTTGATACCCCTACACATTCTAAGGGAAATAAGCTGGATCTCGTTTTTGCTCCATTTTCAGCTATAAGTTCAATTAACTATTGCTCTCCTTCTGTTACCCCAGTACCTTGGTCTGATCACAGTTTAATCAAATTTCTAATACCAATTTCACAGGTCCATAACACTCATCGGAATTCTGCCAATGCTTCCTCAGTTTCTTCAAGAAGTTTCCGGCTCTTTAATAAAGAGGAAGTCATTGACAAAGTTATACCTGACTTTGATATCACATCACCCAATATTGATTTGCTGATATCTACCTGGAACAATAGCCTGAGCTCATTTGCTATTCAGCCTGCATCAAATAACTCACCAAAGAGGAAACATATAGCACGCTGCTACTCTCCTGATCTGCGGTCATCTCTTCTTTTACTTAGGAAGCTTGAAAGACGATGGTGACATTCATGTTCTTCTGACGATCATTCTGCTTATATCTCCCATCTTGAGACCCACCGATGTGCAATTGTTAATAAAAGAAAGGAATACCATTCTGATCTCTTGCTCCATTCACTAAACAGACCTCGTGATCTATTTAATATCGTTAAATTGCTTGCTAAGGATCCTACTTCAATTCAACCTGAAGTGTTACAACCTCAAGAATTTGCTGATTATCTATGTTCTAAAGCCAATCTTACCAGCCCCTCCTTCCCCTCCCTAGTACCAAGTCAAATATCAGGCTTTTTAACACCTTTATCTTCCTTTACACACCCCTCCGAGAAGTCCATTGAGGATATCATTACTTGAATTAATACAACCACCTCTCCCAATGACCCTTGCCCAGCTTTCTGGATCAAATCTTTACGTGCCAAATTCAGTCCAATCATAGCTAAGATCATTAAGCTTTCATTTTCAATGGGGTTATTTCCCTTCACTTTAAAACAAACCTCCATTCGGCCACTTCTAAAGAATAGTAAGTTAAACCCTAAAAAGATAGAATCTTATTGACCAATCTCTAGCATTCCCCTATTAGCTAAAATAATTGAGATGGTTGTCCACATCTAAATTCAACATCACATTGAGACTACTGCTCCTCTTGATCCTTGCTAACACGGGTTCAGAGAATTTCATGGTGTTGAGACATGTCTCACCACTCTATTCAGCTCTTTACACACTGGAATCGATAACATCAGACAAGGTTATGTTCTAATTTTCATGGATATTGCCGCTGCCTTTTACTCACTCAATCATGAGTTAATACATGTCTTCAAGAGAAGGGAGTTCTTGCTTCAGTCTTGAATTGGTGCAAGTCATACCTTTCTGATCGTTAGCAACAGGTACGAATAGGCTCCGTTACCTCTGAACCTTTTCAACAAAAACAAAGTGTTCCTCAAGGCTCATCACTTTCGGCTCTCTTCTTTAAGATTTATATGCAGCCCATCTGTTCAATTATCTGCTCCTTTAACATCTCTTGCTTCGTCTATGCTGATGATGTTTTGATGTTCACGCCATTTTCTGTTGACCAGCCTTTCTCGACTATTATAAGCTGCTTTAACGCTGTTACAGATTGGCTTTATACGCAAAACCTCTGAATCAATTTTAACAAGACAGATGTCTTATTCATTACAAGGAATCAATCCTTCACCCCTCCTGCATCGATTAAGGTCAGAGATGCAGAACTCTTAAGTAAATCTACCATCTGTTACTTAGGTATCATTTTAGACTATCAGCTTGACATGAAGGTACATATTAGCAATATCACCAAGGCAATTTACTACAAAATACGAACACTTCGTCACCTACGGCCTCTCCTAGAACCTGCTGATTTTCGTACAATTTTTCAAGCCCTTGTGACACCCCATTTTGACTTTGCCAATGCCATTCTGCATGGTCTCCCTAAAAGCACTCTTAATCCACTACAATTGGTAATGAATGCCGCTGCTCGTGTCCTACATGGAGCATCAAGAAGAGAACATATAACTCCAATTTTGCAGCACCTCCACTGGCTTCCCTTTCATTGTAGGCTTACCTTTAAAGTAATCCTGCTTACATTTAAAGCCCTCAACAAGCTTTCTTCTGCCTCACTCAAGGATCTTGTTCAACTTCTACCTCAGAACAGATCCAGAAGATCTGTTGCTGCTCATACTCTCACTGTCCCCTCTGCGATTATAAGATGCTGTGAGATTCGGGAGCCCGAAACACAACTTGGGTTATTTTTGCTACCTTTGAGCACATTGTGGATCGAGGAAGTTCAATTTTGAGGTTCTAAGTCATATTGGGATGATCTTCTTTACCGCCAACGGGGCCAACAAGTCAAATCTTTAGATGTCCGACGGCGAAGATGAACAAGCTAAGTAATCCCCTGCATAAGTGTATATTGGCTTAGTTCACTGCAAAATTGTTTTTTGACTTGATTAGGTATAAAATTGAGTTGACCCTGTATGATTTCAATATCTTTTAGGGTCGCGGTTTTAGGGGTCACGTCCCCAGTTTTAAAAAAAGACTAAAAGGAACATTATCGCTTCGAGAGGGTGTTTTCATCTTCATGGCGATGGTTCCAACAAAAATATAGTTTATTATACACATTCCTATTGGTAGGGCCAAAATATGAATCAGCAAAGTTACCGTTAGGTGAGGAATTGACCAAACAGCAGGGTGAAAGTAAACAGATCTCCATCTCATGCTTCTTCCTTGTTCCAGAGGAGATAATGTGCCAGCGGATTGGGGTCCTGGAACTTTGCAGACAGTGCTGGGATTGGTGGGGAGGAAGGGGAAAAGGATGGCCACACCCAACATCACACAGCAAGAAGCTTTATCAGCCTTTTGGACCGACAATGCTAATGTGAGTGTTGCTCACGGAACCAAAAAGGAAAATAGAAAGCTATTTCTGCTGCTGCCCTCAATTCCTCCTCCTGATTTGTTCTGGTCAGTTGAGTGTGTCAATCAACAGCAAAAACACCAAAGCACTTCTACAGTTCTTGCATGGTGTTTGGGGGTGGGGGAGAGAAATGGGAGGATGAATGATAGAGGGAGACCAAGAGAGATTATGGGGGGAAGTGAGAGGAGAGACCAAGATCGTGTGTATGAGAGCGTGAGGGAGGAGGTCAAGATTAGAAAGTGTAAGAGGGAGTGTATGGAAATAGAGGGACAACTAAAGGGAGACCGTGAGTGGGGGCAGGAAGGGGATAGATCAAGAATTGGGGGAGAGCATTTGGGAAGAGCAAAATTGCATATGAGGTGGAGGATATTGGGGCAGGGTGGATTTTCAAGAATGAGGGAGGAAAACAAAAGTATTTGGGGAGAGAAAGGAGAGAATAAAAATGTGAAAAGGGATGGAGCAGAATGCGTGGACAGCAAGAGTGTTTAGAAGAAAGGAGGAGACTAAGAGTGGCAAGAGGGATGAAAAGAGAGGGACACAGAAGAGAACAGCAAGAGGAAGGGGAAGATGAGAGCAGTGGGGAAGAGGGAGATAAAAGGGGAAAGAACCAGGGATCACATGAGAAGGTGAAGAAAAGAATCTTAGATTAGAGGGGGGAGGAAATGTATTAAGGGTGATAACATAGGAGGAAGGGTATGGGTGGTTATAAGCAGCCAATGGTAATTTGTGTAGTGTATGATAAACCACCAAAGCAATCACAGACTGAAAAAAGTGTATGAGTGGGGGAGCTGTAATTCTGAATATCTAACCTGGGCACATAAAAAACTAGTTCCTGTGGGGGAGGTTCCAGAGCCAAGATAGGACTGAGATTGACTGAGGGGTGGGGATAGATTTTCCTTCATTGGAGGAGGTGGGGTAAAAAGGTGCTTCTCTGAGGGCCCCTCTGCCCATTCTGAGTTTCTTCTATCCCATGCTCATTAGCTGCATTTCTCATGTTGGTTGAAGGAGGCTGCAGGGAGCAGTGAATGGTGTGGGCAAGTTTTTTAAAGAGTTTTAAATGACTAATCAAATGGCTGCTAGGGATGAATGATTATACAACTGAAGTGAAGGGAGACATTTTTAGTGTCCTAGGCAGAAGCACATTGTCATCCTTTTGAGTATAAATAATTGTTCTCCCGTAAAGGTAGAGATTGTGCCACAGATATTGTGCCAAACTCATAAGGCTCTCTTTTTAGCTATTTTAATGATGTAGGCTTCTGCATGGAATTTATTTGAAAATCCCACATTAGAGCAGAATTTACCTCACATGTGGATTTGAACCATCAGATAAATCATGTATCTGCTAGTTTTAATGCACCATAGCACCAAAAATCTGTCAAAAAGAAAATTTTAAAAATAGTTCATTTATCTGTAATGTGTGTGCCTTTCAGTTTCCTATGCAATACTAAAGGATCTTTATTTATTTAGTAGTTCAAGGAGAGTTAGTCTGGTACAGTATGCAGTTCCCTGTCCTCAGAGGGCTCACAATCTAAGTTTGTGCCTGAGGCAATCTAGTGTTAAGTGGCATGCCTAAGGCTACAAGCAGTACCTTTTTGATCTTGATGTTATGTTTAAAAACTGTATCTCCGGGAACAAGCAGGAATGTAGTCTTCACATATGGGTATCGTCGGTACCGACGGAGCCCGCACTGGAATGCTCCCCAGCGTCCAATAGGAATGCTTTCGGGAGCATCCCACAGCGCATGCGTACTGCCTTCCCGCCTCTGTACCTCTCTCATTTCAGTTCTTCATTTTCAGCGGAGCCGACAGAATGTGTATCCTGTCACCGCAGAAAATTTCCTTTTATTCTTTGTTTTTTTGTGGTCACGTCTGCCTTCATTCGATGCCTACCAGTACTGCCGGTTCTTCTTCTTTCTTTAAAAAACAAAAACAAAAGAAACTTGTATTTTCTTCAGGGGTCTTTCCCCTGTTTCTGGTGCTAGGTGCCATTTTGGGCACTAGGCCCACTTTTCTTCAGGCATGGAGAAACCAACTAGTGGTTTAAAAAGATACTCAAAATGTGGCGGTATCATTTCCGTCACCAACATCCATGATTGGTGTCTAAAATGTTTAGGTCCTGAACATTGTCCAATGGAGTGTCTCTCCTGCATGAGGATGACCAAAAGGGGCCTGCAGAATAGAGCTGCAAAACTCTGTACCCTTTTTGCCACAGATACAATGTCACTTGCATCGACATCCTCCAGGGCTTCATCTTCCTCCCATGGATCTCAGATAACTAAACTTAAGTCTTCTAAGACTGGCCAGTTCTCGAAGGGTAAATCTCCTTCAAAGTATCGAGATGCCACTGGCGTTGCCCTCAAGGTTAGTTCACTGGCAAAACAGCCCCAGCGGGACTCTTCGGGCTCCAAAGCATTAACGGGGCTCCAGGATGTTCCAGAGGCTTCCATCTCTGCAGAACTACTGGTGCCATGTTCTGGGGTCGTAGCTGCTTCCACCGGTAACGACACCCAGGCATCGGCAGGAGTGATGCATAAAAGAATCCTCGCTATTGAACGCAGTCTATTGTCCCTCTTAGCAGCTTTGGTACTGCTAAGACTGCTACAGATGGTTCAACAGGTATCGGTACCGACATTGGTACCAGTACCGACAGTACCTGCTTCAACAGGACTGCTTCCCTCCATGCCAAGCCTTGAGTCTATCTCGGGTATCAGGGATCAGGAACTGAGACATTTTGGTACCGACTTCAAGCGGTACCGATACCATGCGTTACGGGAGCACCCGGTACAGAGTGCCTTTGAGTCTTCCGATTCTGATGACTCTGACGATTCTACCAGTACCAGAGCGAACCTACTAGAGGCTTCAACTCCTTCTCCTCAACGCAGAATGTCTCCTCCAGAAGATATGTCCTTCCAGGATTTCATACGTGATTTAGCAAAGAGCCTTGCAATCACTGTGATTGCAGAAAAGGAACCTAGGGCAGAAGAATTAAGAATTCTACAATACCCTATGGCTGTCCTTTGGACTCAGCTATAAACTCAACGGAAGTGAGAGAGGTACAGAGGCAGGAAGGCAGCATGCATGCGCTGTGGGATGCTCCCAAAAGCGTTCTTATTGGACGCTGGGGAGCGTTCCCGCATGGGCTCCATCGGTACCGGCGATACACATATGTGAAGACTAAATTCCTGCCGTTCCCGGAGATCATCTGTTACAGGTGAGTAACTATGCTTTATTTCTTGCTCCCATAAATAAATGAGGATATTACTAAAAGAAGATAGCTATTTTTAATCAGGGGACCAAAAGGGCAGAAGCACCTTGGGGATCCCCTCTTACACTTCCCCCCCCCCCTTCTCCCATCTATCCACCAGGCATGCTCTGGTGGTTGATGGTATGAGGGGTTGGGGATTGAGGATTATTTTTGGAAGGGGTTCAAGAGAATGAGGGTTTGGGGGTAATTGACAGATTTGGGATTGAGGGGATTCCTTTTGAAAGAGGATCAGGTGATTGGAGGTGCAGGGTGAGCAGGTGTGACAAGAGATCGGTGAGGTTGAGGGCAAGTTTGTTGTCATCATGGACAGGCCCTTTTAAAAGATACTAGGCTTCAAGCTAGATCTGCTATCCTTGTGTTGCTTTGGACAGGAATATGTAATATTCTCAGCTGCAGCAATGCAAACAAAATAATAATTACCACAGATTAGAGAAGCCTTTAGTAAAAGTTTGTGTATAAAATAACACACCACACTATGGGGTCTATTCGCCCCTTCTGTCCCCGGCAAAAGCTTCCCCATATGAACAAGGAGTTTGTATGGGGAGGCTTAGATGAGGGCAGGAGGGGGTGTTGTGGAGGCAGAATGAGGTCGGGCAGTGGGCGGTCCATGACCCTGGACCCCCAATTCTGAAGACAGCCCTGAACTCGCTCCCCTCTACCCTCCGCCTAGAACTATCAAATCTTTCAAGGCTAAATTAAAAACCCACCTCTTCCGTCTAGCATTCGACCTTCCTCCTCCCTCCTCGCCCCTTTCCCCTCCTCCTTGCTGATGCACAAGTTACTACTTCTCTCCTTATGCTCTTTATCTCTCGGTCCTGCTTTGATTTTTAAATGGCGTTCCTTTCTATATATCTGCAGCTTTTAATTTTTGAATGTAAACCGCCCAGAAGCGTCTGTTATGGGTGGTATAACAAGTTTTAAATAAACATAAACATATGTCTGGAATCTCGGATCTAGACGGGGGACTTATTCCACCTCAGAGGTGGAATATGTCCCCCTGGACGTCGGGGGATGGCAGGACCAGGCAGCGGCAGAGAGGTGAGGGGGTACAGGAATTTCCCTGCAGCCTGACCCTGGCTATGGAAAGCCAGATTGGGGTTCGGGCTCTGGGGAAAGAAGCCAGGGATCGTGGCTCCTGAATGGAGCTGTGGTGCCATGGCAACAGGATGCCATGGCACTGTGGCTCCATTCAGGAGCCTGACTAAGTTAGCCATACAGGGGTCTGTATGTGCAGGCCGATCTGAATCAGGTCCTGGCCTGCACTACAGGCCCTAGACCTGATTCTGATCTCGTGGGCACATCTAACTCTCACGGGATCAGAATCTGGTCTGCCTCTGTGCCTCCTGATTCAGATCGAACGCATAGGGGCCTGGACACACACATTAGAATGTGCCTGTATTTTCCCACCAATTAGTAAAGAAGGCCCTAAGTATTAAGCCACATTATGTCTCTTTCAAAAGAAATAACTTTTCATCCATAAAGATATAATCTACTTCAGAATGGGACAATAAATTTTTCTTGCTTTGCTTCATCCCTAGTAGCCATTTGGTGAAAGCCATTTTTATATTTGATTAAAATTCTTAGGGGTATGTTTATTAAACGGCGCACAAGTGCGCGGCGCACAATAGCGTGCGCTAAGGTACCTTAGCGCACGCTAATGATGCGTTTTTGTGCCCCGCACACGTGCGCACCGCACTAACAGGCCCGCTCATGTGCGCAGCGCGCAAATGAGCGATAGAGGCATGGAAAGGCTCCCGGAGGGCGGAGAAAGGCTCCCCAGGGGCGGAGAGACGGGGTCAATGGGTGGAGAGTGGGAGGGGAGAGGCTCCCCGCACAGGAGCGGGGCTGAAATTCGAGTGAAAAAATACCGCGAGTGAAAACCTCGCGGTAGAGCCGATTTAAAGGGAAGAGAAACCATTTCTGTCAGCAATGTACAGCAAAACCAGGGAAACCTACAGCACGTGAGCAGTGTGATACATGTGCACGGAACAAAAAGGCAAATAAACATTAAAAATGACCCCAACAAAATATAATAAAATTATAATCTAGCAGGGCAATAGTGATAGTAATGGTAAACATCAAAAAACACTCCCAAGAAAGCCCCAAAAAATAAATATGAATTTTAGAAGGGTCTACGCTCCGTCCCCATACAAGGTGAATGATCCCACAGTGAAATAGCACTGATCAGGGTTTCCCTCTCCATTGGACAGGTTACCTATGGCATGCACATTTTCACAACAGCAGGGCGGGCAGGTCGGAATGGGCAATTGGACAGATGCTGGGAAAGGGGATACAGAGGGCTGCAGGCGACACATGCTGTGGTGCAGCTGGGTCACAGTGCGGACTAGGCAGATGCCTAGATGGCACTTAGGAATGCTGAAACTGAACAGCAGCCAGACAGCAACTGATGAGGGCCCAACATGGGCACAAGAGTGTTTATCACAGTGTCACAGGGGATAGTACCCAGCAGGTACCCCCAAGGGCACGGAACATTGGCAGGCGGTGATTGGGGGACGTGCGGACAGATATGCAGGCACCCCTACCCCAGAACCTACACCTTATGCAGCCGCCTACCCGCACACAGGATGGTCTGAGACTGCGTACCACCAGCACCACCAGCAGAAGGGCATGTCAGCATGGTGGCACAGGGGTACTGCAGGTGGAGGACGGCAGTGGCAGCTGCCCAGAGCAGACCATGGCCTAGCCCTGTGTAGGTGGGTGCAATGCACTGCAACAGACAGGCCCTGCCGGACAAACAGTCATGGTATAATCAGGGACTGCACTGTCTCTGTGGCAACACGGTGGTGCAATGCACACAACCAGTGTGTTTGGCGACAGAAGGTCACAGGTTCAAAGCCCAGCTGGGGCTCCTGCCAACCCAGTCCCCTTATTTTACCCATGAAGAAAACATGGTAGTAAAGACTGAACCATTATTGCTGAGAACATAAGCATGGGTCAAAAACCTCTATTTTACCCTACACAGCACAAACACCATAGAAATTACCTACGGCAGAATCCCCCAAATGCAGTCCTGGAGGGCCACAAATCCATCAGGGTTTATGCTGTCTCCAATCTAAGGATGGAGCAGTACTGATGGTGGAGGTGGCAGCGGCTGGTGCCCACAGCAGACCATGGCCTAGCCCTGTCCAGGTGGTTGCCGTGCACTGCAACAAACAGGCCCTGTCGGATGTACAGTCATTGACTCCCCAGGGAGTGCATCATATCTGTGGCAACACGGTGGTGCAGTGCACACAGACAGTGCGTGCAAGAACAGAAGGTCAAAGCCCAGCTGGGGCTCCTGCCAATTCAGTCCACATATTTTTCCCACAACTAAACCGTGATAGTAAGGACAAACCTTTATTGCTGAGAACATACGCATGGTTAATACGCCTATATTTTACCCCACCGAGCACAGACACCATAAACAGGCACATTACCTAGAGCAGAGTCTCCCAAATGCAGTCCTGGAGGGCCCCACACCATTCTGGTTCCATGCTGCCTCTAATAAAGATACCTGTGCTGCATATCTATGCACCACCCCCATGGTATGCAGATGTAGCTCATGCATATTCATGAGGGACAGCATGAAAACCCGAACAGTGTTTGCCACACCAGGACTGGAGTTGGGAACCTCTGCCATAAAGCAGCAGCCAACAGGGACAGACACACCCACACCCACACCCACAAGCCCCATTGGCCAATGCCTCCTGGAGAGGCAGGACATTGGGCCCTGCATGCATCTCCCAATACTAGCACTTGCATACCTTAGCAATGCCACCCTACACCTGGGTATACGATACAAAGCTCTCAAATGTTTGCTATGAGTACTGGCAGATAGAAATTCCTACGTTAAGCACAGTTTGCTGATTGAGCTCCATCATAACACTCTTTCTGATGTCTGTGGTGTGTGCTTCAGGTCTGGTCTCTGACAGTGTTTACCACCCTGGGGAGTGACCCCAACAGTATTGCATACCATATCCATGCCTGTACTGTGCCCAGGACTGGTGTGGTGGGCAGGGCTGCTAAACTCCTTTATAGTAGCACAATGCTGGCATAGGTGTGGGAGTGTGTATCTGTCTATACAGTGTGTGGTGGCTGCAAACACCTTCCACAGCCCACACTGCCAGCACTGTTGCCAGTATTGGCCTGCCAATGTGCATAATGAGGAGCAAGGTACCATGGGTATAGCCCAGACAGGGTGGCCTGGCCAGGATGCATCTGCACAGGGCATAGGGCACTGGCTGGGATATTTTCGTGCCCGGCCACCACCTACACAGACAGGGTGACCTCAGTATGTCCTGCTGGGAGATCACTCTCACCCTGACTGTGCAGTGACGACAGCATAGCTAGGCACCCCCATAGTGCTATATAGTATTCTGCTCATGTGATATTTATGGTTTTGTTTTTGGGGCCCAGTCACTGATTTATCTGCTTGTTGTGTATGCTGCCATCCCAGTTCTGGGTGCATGCATTTCCACCAGGAACATGCACTATGGACTAGCTAGCAGACTGTTTACAGCTGGTATGTGTCTTGATGGAGTGCCTTGCAGGGTGCAGTGGCTGAAGGCTTGCTGCAGGAGAATATCAGATAGTGGTGGGGTGCAGCTTAGCATATCCAGGCCTAATGTCTGTCTGCTATTGTGTTATGGATGTGTACAGAGCTGCATTGACTGCCCTGTAGGGTGTCTGTTCCCCAGCAGGACTGGGGTTGATGGTCCCCTCTACTGCTACCATTGCAGGGAGGTAGAATGTGGATCTGTTGATGGGAGATCCTGTTTACCACCCTCAGCCCTGGAAAAGAAGGAGGGTGGTGGTTGTACATAATCCTCCTGGGGGTCCATAGGAGCTACACCTGACGGAGACAGACAGATATATCCAAGGTGTTCCTGCAGAAACTACCTATCTCACACTTTAACACTACTTCAGACCTCCAACATGGCCTATTTCTGCTATGGAAGGTGCTGTGGACCTGGTGCTCGGCGCCTCACCGCACCCTCAGGGTGAGCACAGTACCCGCACAATGTGACGGTGTGTAGCTACTCTGTGCCAGTAAAACACATGGTCAGTACCCCCTACCAGGCCGAGGTGCTGTGGGGGTGCACATGGTCACTTCCCCCTACCAGGCCGAGGTGCTGTGGGGGTGCATACCCCATCTTGTGTTTATCTGTGAACAGCTGATTTGCATGTGCAGTGCATCATGGGTACATGTGTGCTAACCCTATCCTTGCGACCACAGCAGACTGTCTGTGTGGTGACGTGCACTCCCTCTGCAGCCAGCCAGGGGCTTGCTAGCAGCTATAGAGCTGTAGCCCAATGGTTACTTCACTGCCTGTGAAGCCAGAGGTTGTGTGTTCAAACCCACAGTGGGGTTATTTGATAGGGCTGTCCACATCATTATTTAGTTTTTATGTACATTATTGCTGCCAGCAAAAACACCCTCAGCTTACTGTACCCATAAGGTGCCTCAGAGGGCGCTTTATAGGGTGCCCTATAGGGCACCTTATGGTTACCGTCCATATAAGGTGCACTATACGTTATCCTGTGGAGCAACTTATAGGGTGCCCTATAGGGGACATTTTAGGGTGCTGTGGCAGACATTGCACATTATAATGTGCCCTATGGAATGCCTTATAGGGTGCTTTATGCGGCACCTTCAATTACGGCACGTGAGGGCATGTTTGATGGCAGCAATTAATAAAATACAAATGAAGTGCTGCAGGCAACAATACATATGTACATTGCAAAGCTGGTGCCTCAGCTAGCCTTATGTATTAGGCACACTGGGGAGCAAACTCATGACTGCTGTATCAGCAGTCAGTGCCTTAACCATTGTGCTACACTGCTGCTCCTCCTTGCATGTCAGCGTACCTACTTCAGATTTCCATGCGTTTTAATGCACAATGCTGCCATCAAACACAGTGCTATGACCTTGCTGTGCCTCATAGGGCACCCTATATGGCACCCTATAGGCCGCCCTTTCAGCAACATTGTAGGGTGACGTGGCGGACACTGCACTTTAAAATGTGCCCTCTGGGGTACCCTATGAGGCGCCTTATGCAGCACCTTATGCTACAATACTTTGAGGGTGTGTTTGCTGCCAGCACTAATTAAAATAAAAATAAAATGCCTCCTAAAGCAATATTACCTATAACAGGTAATGCCTCAGCCAGCCTTCTTAATTAGGCACAGTGGGGTATTTAACCCATGACTCCTGCATCATTGGTCAGTGTCTTAACCATTGTGTTCCATTGCTGCTCTTCCTTGCATGTCAGCGCACCTACTTATGATTTTCATTCCTTAAACTGCACAGTGCTGCCATCAAAAACAGTGCTGTGACCTTGCGGTAATTCATACGGCAACCTCTAAAGCACCCTATAAGCAACATTCTAGGGTGCCTTGGCGGACAGTGCACTTTAAAATGTGCCTTATGGGGCGCCTTATGTTAACACGCTTTGAGAGTGCATTTGCTAGTAGAGATAATTAAAATAAAAATAAAATGCCTCCTAAAGCAATCTTCCCCATAATAGGTAATGCCTCAGCCAGCCTTTTTCATTAGGCACAGTGAGGGATTGAACCCATGATCCCTGCACTATTGATCAGTGTCTTAACCATTGTACTGTGGCTCTGGTCCTGTGCTTGCACATCAGCGCGCCACTTATGCTTCCTGCGCAGCTTTCTCATGCGCTAATGTGCGGGGCGCACTTGAGCACCCCGCACATTAGCGCATGATTAATCCCGGTTTTGCTTTTTTCAGCCTGAAACGCCCACTCCTTATATGGCATCCGCACACTAGCGCGGCCTGCACATTACCGGGTTTTAGTAAACATACCCCTTAATGTTTACTTCCCTTCAAAACATCAACAATATAGACTACGAGTCAGACGTGGTTCTGTTTTGAAGTTGTTCTCTGCATTAGGGGCTAATCTTCCTTTCAAAACTTCCCCAAGAAAAACAGACAATATTAATTTATCAGGTTTAGATTGAGCAATCTATGGCAATATGAATATTGTTCGGTTGAATAACAGCATACCTCTCTCATGAATTAGCCAGCACTTTCACTGATGTCTAATAATCATTACCACATCATTATTGACTTTTCTTCAATATATCTATCTCCTAAATCTCAATCAGTTTTCAGGTAAATCATTATCCAGGGCTGGTGCAAGGGTATTAGATGTCCTAGGCGAGATTTCAGCATTGCACCCTTTGCAATTAGCTTTTATTTATTTATTTATTTAGCATACATTTGTATACCGCTGCTTCCAGCGATCAGTAGCGGTTTGATTACAGATATGAATTTGTCAATCGTGACAGGAATTTTTGTGGTATACACACACTGATTTGAAGGGAGAAGCACAGCACACGGTGAAAGGACTTACGGAGAGAAAACAGAATTTACATATGCACATATTTACATATTTACATAACTGCACCCAAGTTTCATTGGGAGGTATCTTTTTACCCCCGGGACTATATCAGATTGTATTGACACTGGAAAAGATGTGTCTTGAGTTTCTTTCTGAAATCCATAAGGTCTTTGATCGCTCTTAGCTCTGGTGGTAGTTGGTTCCAGAGGGCAGGGGCCGAGTAGGAGTATGCTCGTTGGCTAGTACTGGTTGTTACAGATCTGATATTGGGGGGAACGTGGAGTATGTTTGAGTGGATTGTTCGCCTGCTTCTGTTGGGTGGTTGCGTGCTGATAACATAGCGCCATCCTTTCTCTCTACCCTTATGTATAAGCTTGAAGGTGGTTATTAGTGTTTTATATTTTACCCGGGCTGCAATGGGGAGCCAATGTAGCTCGATTAATACAGGTGTAATGTGATCAGTAAGGTTTTTTTTCATGATGACCCTAGCTGCTACATTTTGGGCCATTTGGAGAATGTTGAGGGTTTTCTTTGTAAGGCCCTGTAAGATGGCATTGCAGTAGTCGAGATGTGGCATAATTAGTGCTTGCGCAACAGACCTGAAAACGTGAGGTTCAATGATGTTCCGTAGAGGTTGTAGGACTCTAAGTTTGTGGAAAACGGCCTTGTTGGTTTTGCGGAGGTGCTTTTCCATCTTAAGATTGCTGTCCAGTGTTACACCCAGATATTTTATTTCAGACTTCGTGTTGTATGTATTGTTACACAGGGTGACTGACCGAGGAGGGTCAAAGTTTGGTTTTCTGGAGATATACATCACCTCAGTTTTCTTATGGTTGATCGCCATGTTGTTTTGCTGTATCCATTTTAACATCTCATTTAGGCATGTTTCAAGCTGAGTATAGTTAGGGTTCTCGGTATCCAACTGTGTGTAGAGCATAATATCATCCGCATAAATGTGGTAGTTGATATTGTGTTGTTGGAGAATATTACAGAGGGGTCGCATATAGATGTTGAAAAGGAGTGCCGAGAGAGCAGAGTCCTGAGGCCTTTTAGACCCCCAGCACCCCCACCCCAAGATTTTAATTAATAAACTCAGTTATAGCCATCTCAACACAACCCTTACAAGAACATTTCTCTAAAAATGCATATTTGGACATCGCACTTTTAAATATGAAACTTTATTTTGTACATATATACAAAATGAGGGAGACTTCAAAAAGCTGCTTACCAAAGTAAATGGACTATTTGCAAATTGCCCATTTTTCCTGTAGATTAAAGTACACATTGACTCTAAGTCTGTGTGGCTGCCAGGACCCATTGCTTTGCCCCTTATGCCTGGGACAAACTACCTGAGTCTGTACATCAGATTTCATCTCTGCCCCTTTACAAATCTATGCTAAAGGCTCGCCTCTTTGTGGCTGCTTTTAGATTCTGATCCCTTGTTTTCCTTGTGTCTCCTTACCCTCCCGTGTTTGTACCCATGTTTTTAGCTATTGTATTGTCTGTCTTGATTAGACTGTAGGCACTAACGAGCAGGGACTGTCTTTTATATGTATCTGTACACTGCTGCATATGCCTTGTGGCACTTTATAAATGTTTAATAGTAGTAATAGTAGTAGTAGCTTTGACTGTGGCTGTTCTAGCCACCATCCCCTAGAAGATGCTGCTGTAGGTGTTTGCCTAGTTTGCTTAGTGGTTGGGCCAGCCTTGTCGTTATCAATCCCTTTATTCCAGTGACTCTAGAGTCCCATGGTGTAAAAACCCCCAAAAATGTTGTGTACTTTCTCTCATAAATTCAAATAAACCGGTCATATTGCACCATCATTAGATGTTGTTTTTTGACTGATTGTCTTCTCTCTCATTGGTTTATCTAACTTTTGTATGGGGAGTTTCATTTTCAAAACCATCACTAAATTGAATTTTCTAAGCAAAAATGTTCAGAACTGCTGATGTTCAATAATAACTTTCATATAATCCCCAGGAGCTTAAATGCCAATTTGCCATACACGTCATCTTGAAATAGAATTATCACTCAGTATGGGAAGTTATAAAAACACCAATTGATCTCTGTATTGAGACCAAGGTTGTTTGGGTCTGTAAACTGAAAATCCATTCCCTTTACTTAAATTCAGCAAATAATTACAATCCCCTTCATGCCATTCTAACTGAGTTTGAATGATAAACATCCATTGAAGATCTTCAAACTTATGCAAATGATGCACACAGTGCTTGACTATTACAGCAATATTGTATCCATCTTTAAGTATGTTCTGCCTCTGTATTTTTTTCTAGGTATATTCAATAAGATATTGAGCAAAAGTGTACTTGCAGTTAATACATTTTTTAGTGAACGTATAACTTCTGTGGATGTTTTAATAAAATAGTATTCCTTTATAGTATACAGTATTGCTACATAGAAAATCTCCCACTTGGGTAATGTCCCTTTAATGAAGCTTGACAATGTGCTGACATGGTGGATCTGTGACTTTGCAAAAATTTACTTTGCAAGAAAAATAACACAAAACTACTACTATTTCTACTACTTATTTGTATAGCACTACAAGGCATATGCAGCGCTGTACATATAGATGTAAGAGACAGTCTCTGCTCATCAGAGCTTACATTCTAATCAAGATGAAGAACATCACAAAACTGGAGACTAGTGTACGGTAAAATAAACATAAGTAGTGAACAAGAGAGGAAGGAGCATCAGGATCCAAAAGAACATGCAAAGGATGCCCAAGGACAATCTGGGACATCCAAGCCAGAACATTTGGAAAAAATGCAGGCATGTTGAAGTTTAGGTGTGATTTTGCAAGCCTGGATGTGCCAGATAGTATTAGATAACGGGGACATCTAAGACATGCTACAGTGGTTCAAACGCAAGACAAGTTTCCTAATAAAATAAAATATCATTGTGATTGTGGAGAGTACTGAAGATAGTGGAGTGTTAACTGTTCTATACCTTCCAGATGTTTTAGAACCCAAACAAGCACTTATCTGATGCCTATTCATGCCTGAAGCAGGTCTAACGTTGGATGCAGTCACAAACATCCCCAAGGATTCTGAAATCAATTGGCAATGTCTACAACTGTAGCACCGCCCCAGACATGCCTCCGCCAAACTGTCTAGCTACTTGGACATCCCTGAAGCAGAGACGCCTTAAAAAGCCATTTGTAAAATAGCTACAGAGACGTCTCCATGATTTGGACATCTGAATCATTGTCTTCAGATGTCCAAATCACATCTAAGCTATCTAAAATAACCCCCATAGCGGCCCTTTTTACTAAACTTCTCTAATCAGTTAACAAGCGTTTTAGCAAGCAATAACTGGCTATGGTGAACTCTAATGTGCTGGTATGCAGGTTGCCGAGCACTAAAATGCATGAAAACAGACATTCACATGCAAATGTGAAGTATGGATGTTAGAGGTGACGCATGGGCACGGAGAACACATTAGTGCACAAGTGCAGTTAATGTGACACTTAGTGTGGGTACCATAAAGTATATCCACATTACTAGGGTTCTCATTACAGTACTCAGTAGCATGATAGCTGCCAGCAACATACTGGTCATGCCCTTGACAGCTAACGTAAAGGCCTTGCATTTAACATATTATTCTATTTATATTAATTTATCATTTGCCACCCTATCATATGATTTGTTGTTACTGCAGGAATTAGCCTGTGATAACTGTCATGTCTGCATGTTAAGTTCTCCAGGAACAAGCAGGAAGTTAGTCCTCACATATGGGTGACGTCAGCGCTGACGGAGCCCACCAGGAGCATTTCCCCAGCTTTCAAAGAAAGCCTTTAGGAATGCTACCATGCATGCTTGATCCTCTTCCCGCCCAAGGGCACCATCTTGTTCAGTCTCCTTTTTTCTGCAGAGCCCGACATATGTGGTCCTCATCTCTCCTGGAAAAGTGATTCTTTCCCTTTCCTAATTGTTTGCTTCAGTCTTGTGACTGGTGCTAGACCATGATGCCCAAGACCAACAGGAAGAGGTAGGTAGCCAGACCCGCTCCGGTGTCTCCCTTTCCCAGTCCAAAGGAAGGTTCCTCTCGGAAGGTCCAAGCATCCTCGGAGTCCTGCAGCGGCTCCTCCGGTAGGTTACCGGACACTCCTAAGAATAAGGTGTGGCCTCCTGAGTTGCCGACGAAACCTGGAAAGGTCCCATGATGGGACTCGAGTGACTTGGTGCAGCGCCCTCCTAAAGTCTCGAGGCAGGAGTCCTTGGCCGGCGGTGACCATGCCAGGGTTTGGAAGCCTATAGTCCTCCTGGAGGATGCACTCTCTGGAGTGCCAGCGTCAGACCCGAGGCCTTCGGTCTCCACACCGAAGACTGCTGAGCTATTGGGTCTCGCCCATATGGCGGCCATGGAGCAGAGTATCTCCTCCATACTGGCCTTGCAGCAGGCATTGATGTCTGGATTCTCAGCATCATTGCCCCTACACCTGGCCCCATGGCCTCTGGGGATTCTCAGGGCATCGAGCCAGGCACTGAGTGCCGTTTGCCTTGGGTAAGTCCTCGGCCCTAGTTGACTTCCCGGTCCTGATCCTCGGGGCTCCAGTCCTCCCCAGCGAGCCTATGGGGATCTGACACCCAGTCCTTGGGTGGTCCATGGTTTCTCGGGACTACCCCCAAGGCCAAGTCCTCGATTACCTCAGGATCTGAATGGGAGACAGAGGACGAGGCTTCTCCCAAGACCTCCCAGCATCGGGACATCCCCTCGGAGCCCTCACCCCCTCATCCTCAATGCCACTCCCCACTCAAGGACCTGGCATTCCATGCTTTTGTTTGGGACATGGCTTAGGCTCTCTCGTTGCAGAGTCCGAGGAGGACCCGCGCACTGATGAGCTGGAAATTCTGCAGTATGATTCGCCACCCAAGGAGACTCTCACAGTCCCGATCCCATCCATCCTCGAGAGGCTCCTGCTCCGGCCTCAGTTCCAGTGGTCAGCCGGCATCTCGATGCCATTTACCGAGTCCAGAAGGGTTCAGAGTTCCATAAGCCCCATCTCAACCACAACTCAATGGTGTTGGAGTCATCGATGCAGAGGCTCAAGAGTCAAAAGACCTACTCGTCTGTAACCCTGACAAGGAGACCAGGGCCGTTGATGCCCTGGGCCGTGAGTGCTACCTGGTCCAGGAGCTCTTGGGGTTCTCAGCAGCCTCGCTAGGGAACACCTCCAGTGCTCCCTTGACCAGGGCTGTCCAGGACTGCTCTGAGTTTATCTCTAGAGCTGTCTATGATGGTTTTGAGGCCTCAGCCCGAGTGGCAGCCACGAGCATCAGTGCCCAGCACCAGGCGTTGCTGCAAACCTCTGACTTGGAGCAGTGGGCGCAGGAAAAGCTCCTAGATGTGCCCTGCAATGGGGAGAATCTTTTTGGAAAGCCTATGTCCGATAAGGCCGCCAAGATCGAGTCCGGGGTAGTCACCTGGCAGAAAATTTCCAAAAAGATCTCGCTCTCCCCAGGAAGAAGCCCTCAGGAAAGAAGGCCCCTTGGCTAGTCATTACCAGCCTTACCAGGGTCAACCTCACCAACCTGCACAGCTAAAGGTCCAGGGGCTTGAGTCCAGGAAATCCAAAGCCCCAGGCACTAGCCTCCTTTCAGCCAGGGGGGAGTTTTTGACTCGGTGGACAGTGTCTCCCCTCCCCCAGGAGACCCATGGGGCTCGACTGGTCTCCTTCGCCGACAGTTGGGCCAACATCACTACAGATCAGTGGGTCCTGTGGGTGGTGAGAGAGGGTCATTCTCTCCACTTACAGCAAAACCCTCCAGATTACTTTCCAGGGGAGCCACCCCATCCCCCCGTTCACCAGGCCTTACTAGTCACAGATCTTGCAAAGCTTCTCAAGAACAAGGTGGTGGAACCTGTGCCCCACCACTTCTGGGGCAGAAGCTTCTACTCAAGGTATTTCCTTGTCCCCAAAAGGACAGGAGACCTCCTGCCTATCCTGGACCTGCACAACCTCAACAGGTTCCTGGTGAGGGAGAGGTTCATGATGCTCTCCCTTGGAACATTACTGCCCTACCTCCACCAGGGTGACTGTCTCTGCTCCTTGGATCTCAAGGACGCTTATGCCCACATCCTGATTCATCTTTCCCACAAGCGATACCTGAGGTTTGTGGTGGGATTTCTGCACTTCCAGTACAGAGTGCTCCCATTTGACCTCGCCTCCTTCCCAAGGGTCTTCACAAAGTGCCTTGCCTCAGTGGCTGCATATGTGTGCCTTCAAGGGGCTCACGTCTTCCTCTATCTAGACGACTGGCTCGTCAGGGGCAGCACCACCTGGGAGGCGGACTGGGCCACAAGGCTGACCGTTCATGCCCTCCATCAGTGTTGGCTTGGTAATCAACTGCCCCAAGACCAGGCTCTCTCCAGTTCAGATCTTGGAATTCATAGGAGCCCAGCTGGACACTTTGCAAGCCAGGGCTTTACTCCCAGAAGACAGAGTCCACCGCCTGATGTGATTGTCTAGGAAGGTGCAAGCCTGCAAGTTAGTGTCGGCCCAGTGGTTCCTCCACTTGTTAGGCCATATGGCCTCAACTATGCATGTTACGCCCCTAGACTGCCTCAATATGCAGGTGGCACAGTGGTGCCTCTGGTCTCAGTGGTCTCAGGCTATAGGCGGACTGTGGGACAGGGTGTGGGTAGTGGCTAGTGGCAGGGATGCCCTTTCAGGCACCAGCACCTCAGAGGGTTATGACTGTGAACCTCCCTGGCAGGCTGGGGTGCACATTGTGAGGGGCAGCACACTCAGGGCTACTGATCTTCTGAGGAGTCTCTCCTGCAGATCAACCTCCTTGAGCTCTGGGCCTTCTTTCTAGCCCTGCAGACGTTCTGCTACCTGCTCTGAGGTCTTCCAATCCTCATACGACGGACAACCAGGTGGCCATGTTCTACGTGAACAAGCATGATCCTCAGAGCTGTGTACCTACAGGGCCAGGACAACTACCTGGCGGACAAGCTCAACAGGGTCCTTCTGCTGCATGAGCAGCTGCCCTGCCTGGATCTGTTCGGCTCTCCAGACAACTCACAGCTACCGTGGTTCTGCTCCCCTCAATCACACAGCGGGAGGGTGGCAGCAGATGCATTTCTGATATCATGGTCACAGGGCATGATTTACGCATTCCCACCGACCCACCACCCCCATGATTCCCAAGTGTCTGTTCAAAATCAAGAGCGAGCACGCCTCAGTGATCCTGGTGGCCCCCAGGTGGCCCAGGAAACCCTGGTTCCCCCTGCTGCTCTCTCTGTCAGCGACAGCCCCAGTATTCCTGGGCCAGGCCCCAGGCCTCCTCTCACAGGATGAGGGCTCCCTCCTGCACCCCAATCTGAGGGCCCTAGTCTGAAAGTGTAGCTGCTGAAAGGGTAGCATTGGTTCCTTTCCACCTCACAAGAGAGGTCAAGGAGGTCCTCCTGGCCTCCAGGAAGCCATCCTCCGGCAGAGGAATGGGACCTCAATGTGGTGCTGTCACAGCTCACCAGACCACCATTTGAGCCTATGGCCACTTGTCATCTGAGGTACCTCTCCTGGAAAGTGGCCTTCCTGGTGGCCGTGACCTCTGCCCACAGGGTGAGTGACCTGCAGACTCTGGTGGTGGATCATTCATATACCCGGTTCTACATGAACAGAGTGATGCTGCGTATGCATCCCAAGTTCCTCCCTAAGGTGGTGTCTGCTTTTCACCTCAACCAGGAGGTGGATTTCCCAATATTCTTTCCACATCCTCACACTGGCAAGGAAGAGTCAGTCTTGCATATCTTGGATTGCAAGAGGGCCCTATCCTTCTATCTTCATAGGACCAAGGGCCATCGCAAAGCACCCCAACTCTTTGTCTCATTCAACCCCAGTAAACTGGGGCTGACGATAACCAAAAGGACTCTGTCCTCTTGGGTGGCAGACTGCATTGCCTTCGCTTATGAGTGGGCTAGTTTCTCCCTGGAGCACCAGATCACTGCTCATCAAGTCAGGGCCATGACCATGTTGATGGCCAACCTGCACTCGGTGCGGGTAACGGAAATATGCAAGGCCGCCACATGGTCTTCAGTGCATACCTTTGCAGCACATTACTGCCTGGAGAGTGAGTCCCGCAGGGACAGTGCCTTCAGTCAGGTAGTAATCCGTAGCATACTCTGTGTATAGGCAACTCCTGCCCTCCAGCCCTTCGATGTTCAGGCTCCCAGACTAAGAGCGACGAGGGTGGCTGGGTGTTGCAGAGTCTCTGTGTAGGGACTCATCTTCTGCAACTGTTGGCCTCCTCTGGAGGTCGCCATTGGTGCTGTTGTGGTTCAGGTCCTGGCAGCCTGGAGCTAGGGAGTCACATATGTAAGGACTGACTTTCTGCTTATTCATGGAGAAAGCATAGTTACTCACCTATAACAGTTGTTCTCTGGGAACAGAAGGAATCATTCCTCACAACCCTCCCTCCTCCTCTGGGAGTTGCCTCCTCTATCTGTTTTTTATCCTTTGCCTAAGCTATGTCATCTGACTGAACAGGATGGCACCCTTGGACAGAATGGGACCATGCATGCGTGGTAGCATTCTCAAAGGCTTTCTTTGAAAGCTGGAGAAATGATCCATGCGGGCTCCGTCGGCAATGACATCACCCATATGTGAGGACTTATTCCTGCTGTTCCCAGAGAACACCTGTTACAGGTGAGTAACGATGCTTTACTGTGAGCTTCTGTAGATTGCTACCGCATGCTAAAATGTGTGTTAATCACTTAGTGCACTTTATTAAAATGGCCCTTAATTAATTCTTCTGTGCCATGTAACAAAAACATCATTATATAACTTTTCCAGCAAAAGAGTTTTTGGAAACCACTGTTATGTAAATGTTGTTCCTCAAATTTTGCTTTTTGTGCAAGTAAATTTTTCATGCAAAATAAACATAGATTTGAAAATATAATACATGCATGCCATTTTGCAATCTTGCCCTATTCGTGAGTTGGATGTATGAAGACAAGCCCTTAGATGTGCAAAGAATGAAGATGTCTCTGGAGTCATGTTAGAAGCTGGATATATACACATCCCTAGCGTAAGAATATTCATGTGGCACGGGGTCATGGTGGAGTCTTGGGTGGAGCGAGGGAGATGCATGTCACGGTGTGATTTCAGAATAGCACAAGCAAATCGTCCTGGTGAGTGAGATGTCTATGCCTATACCTGCTCCTGACGACAAATACGATTTTAAAAAAGTGCCAATTTCATGGATGTAATTCAATATATTTTCATTGCCACAAATATTTCCTTCTTGAATAAACCTGTGCATAAAGACATCCTCCCAACATATTATTAGCCTGCCACTGCATTCCTGAATATCTCAAATGGCAGACATATAGGCACCCTTCCCCCCTTCTGCAATACCCCTGCCAGCATAAGTACCCACTTTCTGAGGCCATTCAATTTGGGGACTCCACATTTGTAAAATTACCTAGATTAGTCTTCATACTTGGTGCTGCAGTCTGCGTGGGGCCCGTCTTCAGAACCATATAGTGGGATGTTAATTTTTTGGAGTGGAGACATAGCGATTTCAGAAGTCACTTATATATTCCTCCCTTAACTGCTGTCCCTCCCTCTGATTTTCAAGCATTCTGCTCTTTATGTCCCAGATTCTTCCTAGACATATTTTCTAAAATCCCACTTCATGTGTGTTTTAGAGAATGTGTGCACTTTCAAAGGCACATTTTACAACGGACGTCCAAGTGTAATGTGAGACCTCAAAGCCAGAATGTCCTTCTGGAAAAAAAAAAGCAGGCGTGTGCAAGTTCAGGCACAATTTCACAACTGTGGACATGCCTGATATAGACGAGTATGGACACATCTACTGTACATAGACATCCCCAGAATAGCATTTCAGAATGGGGATGTCTAATAACTTAATGGTTGCAGTAGTGGGTTAGGAGCATGATAGCCAGAGCTTAAATCCCCGTGAGGCCTTTGTGATCTTAGGCTAGTCACTTGACTCTCCATGTTCTCTACACTCTCTGTATGTTTGAAGACCAAAACAAGAACTTTCTTGATGTGTATTTGTGCCCCGAGCAGGTATAAATGTGGACATGCCTACAGACATTTCTGAAATCAAACGGGGATATGCAAGTCCATTGCATCTCCCCAAACATGCCTTTACCACACCCTCTCCCTATTTAGACATCCCCACAGTGGCAGCATCTTTAAAATCCATTTGCATGATGTCTCTGTGATTTGGACGTGCACGTCTTCAGACATCCAAATCACAACTAAACTTTTAAAATGACCCTTTTAGCTTCACTGAACGGTTTTCAGACAATAAATTGACATGGGAAAAACTACTTGCCACATACAGCTTTGAAAAAATAGCCCTCAGAAATATCCATTAGATTTCATACTCTGAGCTAGATATACTAATATGCACTATTACATAAAAGGGACTTGCAGTAAATAACATGCATTAATGCTCATGATAACCCAATAGTGCCTTTAAGAAAAATCTAGCTATCTTTCTCTTGAAACTGATACTTTATTGCACACCCCTACTGCTACTGCTTCATACATGTAGGGAAAGCATGCATTCAGACCCAAGCCTGATGAATTCTATCAATTATTCAACATCAGTTTTTCAGTCAAAGATGACATGTCCATCAATTTGTTTTCATGAAGCGTTAAATCTTGTATTAACCAAATAGAGTTCCGTAAAATGATATTATAGGATGACACTTCCTGAATACTCAGAATACTACAACATCATTGCTACTTTGAATACCACTATCCTTTCAAAGTTTTCCAGTCATACAACTCACAGCTAATTCAATTAATCAGAAGCAATGCTGGTTACTTGTTCTAAGTCAAAAATGTGGATATTTTATAAGACATATACTGTAAAACTATTCTAAGCTCCACAAAAAACAATGAGGTCATTGTACTAAAGTACTTTAACATCAGCCATTAATTAGCTCATGTAAATGGCCCATGTTAATTACATGCAAATGGGTTTGTATTAATTTACAGATATCAAAGCTAGCACATTAATTTGGATGATTTCACAAAAACATTACATTTCCCTAAGGCATACATCAAGGGGTTTTTTTTGCTTTAATGACTCTGTTTTCACTTTTATGCATTTAAACACATGCTTTTTATATTAACTAATAGGTAATGAGTTACTTTGCATCTCATAATCTCATTAGCATAAGATCTTGTGAGCTAATAACACTGCTAAAGTGCATAAAGCAGACTGTGTGCGCTCAGAGCATTTTTAATGCACACTAATACTTGAAAAAGCATTAGTATGTTTAAGTAAATTGACCTCCATGTTATTGAGATTTATTGCAGTTGAATAAATAGTTGGGTAAAAAAAAAAAAATTGGCAGTGGCCAAAGCCAGAAGTATGTTAGGCTGCATAGAGAGGGAAGTAGGTATTTGTGCCTCTGTATAGATTGTTGGTGAGGCCTCATCTAGAGTATTATGTTCAATTTGGGAGACCGTACTTTGCAAAGAATACAAAAAGACTTGAAACGGTTCAGAGGAAGAAATGAATTGTCACCTGCACTAGAAGACGTATGAGAAGATACTTGAAAACCTAAACCTAGAGGAGAGGGGGGAGGGGGGATATGAAACAGATATTTAAGTATCCCTCTAGAGCAGGCATGTCCAACTTCGAACAGATCGTGATCTACTTTTTCCGGCCAAAAGTGCTGGTGGTCTATCACCATGAAAATTAAGTTTCAAATTAGTTTCAAATTAAATTTTAACCCAATAAAGTTTGAGGATTCCCCCACCCGCCCCCATTTTTAATGAACATTCTGTCATTTACTTGGATGTCATCAGCTGTTAATATCAGAGACATGGTGGAAGGAGGACAACCAGTGGGACACTGTGATACCTGGGTACAAACTATATTGTAATGATAGAGCTGATCAAATTGGTGGAGGGGTTGCTCTCTATGTTAGAGAGGGCATTGAGTCAGAAAGGATTCAAGTTTTTCAGGAAACAAAATCTCCTGTAGAATCTATATGGATTGAAATTCCATGTAAAAGGGGGAAGGCAATGGCAGTGGGGGTGTACTATCGAGCGCCTGGCCAGAATGACCAAATGGATGATGAAATGCTCAAAGAAATCAAGGCAGCTAACAAACGTTACAGCACAGTAATAATAATGGGTGATTTCAACTACCCTGGTATCAATTGGGTCAGTGTCACGGCAGGACATGCTAGGGAGATAAAGTTCCTAGATGAAATAAATGACTGCTTCTTGGAGCAGCTGGTTCATGAACCGACCAGAGGGGAAGCCATATTAGACCTAATCCTTAGTGGAACACCAGATCTAGTGCAAGAGATAAGGTTGTTGGGGCCACTTGGCAATAGTGATCATAGCATGATCGCCTTTGATTTAATTAGTGGAGGAGGGATAGTAAGGAAATCCACAGTACTACCTTTTAACTTTCGAAAGGGAGACTATGATAAAATGAGGAAAACAGTTAAGAAAAAACGAAAAGGAGCAGTTGCAAAGGTTAAAGACGTACATCAGGCTTGGCTGTTGTTGAAAAATACTATCTTGGAAGCCCAGACCAGCTGTATTCCACGCTTTAAGAAAAGTGGAAGGAAGTCCAAAAAACTGCCAGCACGGTTTAAAGGTGAGGTCAGAGAGGCTGTTGTTGCCAAAAAAGCATCTTTCAGAAAATGGAAAAAAGAGCCAAACGACGAAACCTGGAAACAGCACAAGCACTGGCAAGTCAAATGTAAGGCATTGATAAGGCAGTCAAAGGGAGAATTTGAGAAGAAGCTTGATGCGGAAGCAAAAACGCAAAGTAAAGACCCTTTCAAGTACATTCATAGCAAAAAACCTGTGAGAGAGTCAGTTGGTCCATTAGATGATAAAGGGGTTAAAGGAGCACTAAGAGGCGACAAGGCGATAGCAGAGAGACTGAATGAATTCTTTGCTTCAGTCTTTACTGAGGAAGATGTAGGGATGTTACCCATGACTGAAGTGGTATTTAAAGGTGCGGAAGAATTGAAGGAAATATCGATACATCGGAAAGATGTATTACAACTATTAGATAAACTGAAGAGTAGCAAATCACCTGGGCCGGATGGTATACATCCAAGGGTGTTGAAAGAACTGAAATACGAGATTGCAGACCTGCTATTAGTAATCTGTGAACTATCATTAAAATCATCTCTAATACCTGAAGATTGGAGGATCACCAATGTAACACCAATTTTTAAAAAAGGTTCCAGGGGTGATCCGGGAAACTACAGACCGGTGAGCCTGACATCAGTACTGGGAAAAATGGTAGAAACCATCATAAAGAATAAAATTACTCAGCATGTAGATAGTCATGACCTAATGGGAGACAGCCAATATGGCTTTAGACAAGGAAGATCTTGTCTTACTAATCTGTTATGTTTTTTTGAAGGAGTGAATAATCAGGTGGACAAAGGTTAGTCAGTTGATATTGTGTATCTGGACTTTCAGAAAGCCTTTGACAAGGTCCCTCATGAGAGACTTTTGGCAAAACTAAAGAGTCATGGGATAGGAGGCAGTGTACTATTGTGGATCAGGAACTGGTTAAAAGATAGAAAGCAGAGGGTAGGGCTAAATGGCCAATTTTCCCAATGGAGAAAGGTGAATAGTGGTGTACCCCAGGGATCTGTGCTGGGTCCGCTACTTTTTGACATATCCATAAATGACCTGGAAAGTGGAATAACGAGTGAGGTTATCAAATTTGCAGATGACACAAAACTATTTAAAGTTGTAAAAACCCAAGAGGATTGTGGAAAATTGCAAGAGGATCTTGATAAATTGGAAGACTGGGCATCAAAATGGCAGATGAAATTTAATGTGGACAAGTGCAAGGTTATGCACCTAGGGAAGAACAACCCAAACTATGGTTACACGATGCAAGGTTCCACATTAGGAACCACCACCCAGGAAAAAGATTTAGGCGTCATTGTGGATACCATGTTAAAACCCTCGGCCCAGTGTGCAGCGGCGGCCAAGAGAGCAAATAGGATGCTAGGTATGATAAGGAAAGGAATGGAAAATAAAACAGAAGATATTATAATGCCTCTATATCGTTCCATGGTGAGACCGCAACTTGAATATTGTGTGCAATTCTGGTTGCCGTATCTTAAAAAGGATATAGCGATTTTAGAAAAGGTTCAGAGAAGAGCCACCAAAATGGTAAAGGGGATGGAAGGATACTCCTATGAAGAAAGGCTAAAAAGGTTAGGGCTCTTTAACCTGGAAAAGAGACGGCTGAGGGGAGATATGATAGAAGTCTATAAATTAATGAACGGAGTGGAACGGGTAAACGTAGATCGATTGTTTACCTTATCAGAATATAGAAAGACTAGGGGACATGCAATGAAGCTACAGGGTAAACTATTTAAGACTAATAAAAGAAAAAATTTTTTCACTCAACGTGTAATCAAACTCTGGAATTTGTTACCAGAGGATGGATGTAGTAAAGGCTGTTAATGTAGCTGGGTTTAAAAAAGGTTTGGACAAGTTCCTGGAGGAAAGGTCCATAAACAATTATTAAGAAGGGACCCAGGATTTCTATGCTTGAACCAATACAAGCATTGTGGAACCTGTGTCCCTTGGGGAAACTGCTAGGTACATATGACCTAGATTGGCCACTGTTGGAAACAGAATACTGGGCTTGATGGACCTTGGTCTGACCCAGTATGGCATATCTTATGTTCTTATGTTAAGCAAATTAAGCAAAAACAAAACAGAGAGACGAAGATCCAGTAAGAACTGTAAGGGGAAATGGAAAGTACATTTTTTCTTAGTTATATTGAGTAATAACTGTCTTTAATTGTCTTAATAACTTTCTTTAACTTTTATTGAGTAATTTGTGTTAAATTTAGGTCAAGTATTGATCCAGGCTGATCGTGCACAATCTTTAATATTTTGCTCTTGCTCATTAGTGAGACGTCTGAGCCTGCATTTCATCCACCAGCTTTTTGAAGTTTGGTGAATATTGCGTGAGGGCCAGTCTCAGGGAATCCTGGAGATGTTCATCTGTCATGTTGGAATGTTGTGTACTCTGTCATTTTCAGATGGGAAAACGCAGATTCACACAAATAAGTTGAACTGAAACAGGAGTGTAGAGATTCACTGCATCTTCTCAAGTTGGGAAATTTGTCTCTTGGCACTAGCTTCCAAAACGATTCTTGCTCAGCACAGGTCTTGAGAAGAATGTCATTTTTAAGGGTTAATATTTCATTTTCAAGAGATGAAAAGCAGTCTTTGAAGTGATCTTCCACGCACTGAACTTACAGTTTTGAAAGTGATGTCCATGACAGTCTTTGTATTGAGTCTCTTGCTTGCCAAAACTTGCTGGTGAATGATGCAGTGGTAAGAAAGGAAATCTGGGAAGTCATCATGCTGTCTACAGAGGGCTATGAAACCATTAACCTCACCTGTCATTGCTCTTGCTCCATCAGTAGTGATGGAAACAAGTCTATGCAATGGAAGATTACACTTTGTCACAAAAGAATGGAAAGAACTAAATATTTCCTGACTGGCAGTTCTCCCTTTTAAAGAAATCATTCCAAATAGTTCTTCTTTATCCAGATGGTTTTTGAAGACTTCAGTGTTAAAGACTAGTAACCGGGCTATGTCTCTGTCTGTAGATTCATACAGTTGGAGTGAGAAAGCAACAATATGAAACATCCCCCAATAATTGTTCAGTTGTGTCTCCACACATCTTTTTTATTCACCGCACAATGATGTTTCTTGACAATTGTACATCTTGAATAGCAGCTATGATCTCTTTCCTATTTTTAAATCCTTCAGAAAGATTGTCAGCTGCTTCAAGAAAACAATCTTTTACAAATTCCCCTTCAGTGAAAGGTTTGCATTTCCTTGCGATCAGGTTGCTGACCTTGAAGGATGCTATGGTTGTATTGACCAAATGTGACCTTGGCTTCGCCATCAACTGTTGCTGATTACCCTTTTTGGGCAAGGAACTAACCAATTTTAGAAGGGCATTGAAACACCACCTTTTCTGCGAATGTTACCCAAATGAAGATGCACCATCCCGACCTTCCCAAAAATAAGCTCCATGTCCAATGTAATTTTCTCTCACATGATGTATATTATGTAAATACTACTATGTTTAAATATGTGTAAATAGTTAATTTTTGACTATCCAAGTTGCGCTACCTGTTATCTGTATTTTTACGGTTAACCCACCGTAAAACATAAATGTTCCATGTAAACCGCACTGATGTTGAAGAGCGCGGTATATAAGATAAATAAATAAATAAATAAGGATACTGGGGCATTACAAATTAGACAACAGCACTTGTCTTTCACCATTGTGAAGAAGTAGTCCATTTCCTATTCATCTTGAAAGTGGTAGATTGTGGTCTTCTTTGGAATACTCATCTTCGTTATACTGGGGTGGCTGGATGTAAGAAGGCCAAATCTGCTAAGTTAGTATAAACACTGGCTGAATCTGGTCCAAAACTGTCACTGTCCCAAAGTATCAACAGGAACTGAAGACCCCTGGATGATGCACTACAAGGACTTGGGATGCCAAAACCACACATGCAGTTCTAAAAGTAAAAATAAGAATTCATCATACTGGCACCAATAATCAAATACCACCAAGCAATCATCAAAAAAACTCAAACACCTGTCCAGCAAACCAGATAAAATCAAGTACTGCCAAACAAGTTCAAATACCACCACACGCAATTTAATAAATTCTGCACACAGTGTAGAATCAACGCAAAGGCAAGGCGAAATAAAATTGCAGTGTAGAATCAACACAAAGGCAAGGCAAAATAAAATTGCAGAGGCAAGCAAAGGTTGACAGTGGTTTGAACCAATTCGAAGGAAAGGCATAGGCAAGTTAGAACAAAATGGGAAAAGTCTGCCATAATCACCAAATTCTTGACACTTTGTTGTGTCTGCCCGAAAACGTTTAATGAAAGCGAACTATAAAGGGACCAACGACCAGCACACGACACAACTAATACGGTAAGCCCTGGCGAACAGATATCACTCGGTATATAACACATTTCTAAGGGGCATTGGGGCGGGGGCAGGAATGGGTGATTCTGAGAGGCAGGAGACCAGGTATGACGCCGGGCCTGTGGCATCTCATCATGGGGCGCAGGTGGCAGCCCCCTGGGGCACCCACAAACTATTGGCACGAAAACAACAAGCGCCCCAATACACTCGCAGGCAAGATTCCCGCAGGCAGGGAAAAAAGACAGGCAAAGGATCAGCAGCGGCGGCAAGCCCTCGGCAGATGACCTGCCGGTACGAGCTCTCTCCTAGCGATGGGGCAAGCTGCTGGAGAGATGGAGCCAAGTAGGGCTGGCGATCTACCTCTGACCCCTCCATTGGACATGCCTGCTCTAGAGTATTAATAAACAAACTAACCTTTTTTAAAGACTGGGAAGCTGTAGAACTAGAGAACGGGAAATGAAGCTGCAAGAAGGTAAACTTAAAGCAATGTCAGGAAATACTTTTTCATGGAAAGGGTGGTGGATGCCTGGAACACCGTCTGGATGGAGGTAGTGGGGAAGCAACAGTGACAGAATTCAAAAAGGTATGGGCCAGACATGGGGCCATTATATGGCAAGAAAATGCTATCAAAGCAAATTTTAAATAAATTCAAAAATAGAGAGAGGTAACCTGGATGGAATGGCAAGCATGGGGGGGGGGGGGAACCTGCAAGGAGGCAGGTACAACTTTAGCCAACTTACTGGGCAGACCAGATTGCCCATGCTGGTCTTTATCTGCCATCATTTACTATGTCAAACAGATTCATTTCCTTACTTGTAAAAGAAATTATTATTAGAGTGCACCTCAAAAATGCAACAGCCCGACTAATCACAAGATCCAGCAAGCATGGCCATATCTCTCCCATGCTTGAATCACTACACTGGCTCCCCATCAGTTCTTGAATAAAATATAAAACCATAATGATGGCATTCAAGATTCAACACAACCAATCCGCCAGCTGCCTAAAAAACCTAATCAGAAGAACCCCTGATAACAGATCAAGGAGAACCCAGCACCAAAACTCCCTTGCAAGCACCACATCACATACAGGCATCTCCCAGAATACCCTACAGAGAGTATTCAATTCTATATCCCTTCGCTATGGAACTCTCTCCCACCTCTCCTGAGGGCCATCATAAACACCACAGACTTCAGGAAACTATTAAAGACTCACTTCTTCACCGAGCATTTCCATAACCCTCCAGCCATCTAAAACATTATCTGTAACCACAGACAAAACTGTAAAAAGTAAATTGTTAAATATAAGCACTATTAACAGTGGAAGATCGGCCACGGTCTGGGCGTCCTGCCTCATCCACCAGTTCAGACAAGTTGCAGCGCCCTGCGATAGCTGCCAGCGGGCATTAAAATACTGTAAGCTGTTGCGGTGTGCCTTGCACACACCTTTAAATATCCCAAAGAGTCAATAATTGCCATTGCACTACCTCTACTGATGGAAAGCTGTAGGGACAATTCCCGACTCGTGATGCGCCAATCCGCACGAATAATGTCATCAGCGTGCTGCAACTTGTCTGGACTGGTGGCTGAGGCAAGACGCCCAGACCGCGGCCAATCTTCCAGTTCCGTTTTACCACATCCTGAAGCCTTTACTCTCTTCACCCATCGTCCAATGGTGCTCCTATCTACCGCAGAACTTCCATACACAGCACACAATCATTTGTGAATGTTTCTCACACTTTCTTTCTCCTCCACCAAGAATTCAATTACAGCTCATTGTTTGTACCGTGTGTCACTCACAGACGCCATTTGAAGGATCACTACTGCTTCGCTTTTTGTCGGACGACTGTAAAATTACACACATGTGTCCTTTGACGTTCCAAGTTACTACCCTTTCAATTTCACACCTCTATCTTCATTCTGGACTGAGAAAAAACACGTGGGGCATTACTTTCTGAGCAACCCTCGTATAATAGGCTACATAAAGACTGAAGATTGATATCCTTTTCTATTAAATTAAGACCCTCATTCTCGAATGAGGGTTGTGGGGATGCAGCCTTGGAAGCCACCGGTACCTTATTTCTCCATTGGCTCTCCCTATACGTCTTGTACATCAGGACGGCGAGATCTGGCGGGGGGTGGGAGGGGACAGAATTGGGGCGGAACGCGGCGGGCCGGCCCAGCATCTAAAAAATTCTCATTTTGCCAGAAAAACATCTGGAGGGTCTACAGGAGATAATACTCTAATATCTCTAGTACTGTCTTAAACCGTAAAGTCAACCAATACATATTGAGGAAATCTGTTTTGTGGTTAGTGCACTGCCAAATGTCTCCACTAGCAGAATGGCAGGCTGGGATGCATCCCTTGTCTGGAATACCATTATAGGGACTTCTATGTAATTGTCCATGACAACATCCAATTTTGGTATGTTCATGTTTCTGAAATCATGCCTGAAAGTGGACATGCCTGGCCTTTTTTGAAACATTTTCACCTGGATGTTGCAGTTGCATCTGGACACCATTTCTAAAATGTACGTTGTAGTGTTTGCAATTTCTCCATTATTTATTATGAGACCTGTGACCATTCTCTATGGAGAGAAGGGCTCTTGCTTAGACTATTTTATTCTTTGGGGGATGTTCACTAAATGGCGATAGTGGACTCCTTGCGATATCAGAGCCACGGTCTCATTTAAATCAATGGGGCCGTGGCACCGATATCGCAAGGAGTCCACTACTGCCATTTAGTTTACCCCCCCCCCCCCTTTATATTGTAATTCAAACCATTTTATTTTTACATTATTATTTGGCAACCATCTTCCAAACTTAATGGGGATAATTGCATAAAGGGTTTTTTGGCATACAAAGCAAGTTTTACACATTGAAAGGTATTTTATAAAATTGAGCAACTATATATATGAATATAATTAGGTGCCACCTACAAGAGTGTATGCACTTATGAATGGGCTGCATATAGGCATTCCAAGGGAGCATAGTTTTGGCAGAGGTGGGATGGAGTTGTGATGTGCACGTGTATTTTATAAAATAGACAAGCATATGCAGAGCGTACATGTATCCATTTACACATTTTTGAAGCAAGTATAAATTTGCACTTGTATCAGTTTTTGCAAGATTTTTCTTAATTATAAATGCTACACTATTTCCTCTTTGGCTTTCATTTTTGACACAGTATACCCTGTGATTATTAGATTTAACGTGCCTAATGCCATTCCATTTTAGTTTTGCTCAACATTTTTTATGTTCCATTTCATTCTTGACCACCTCCTGCTCCCCTTGATTCATGCTTCATACATTTCACTTCCCAATATGTAAGACATTTTTGCAGCTTCTCTCAGTTCATTGATAGCTACATCAGTAGTCGGAGATCCTGAGGGTTTTGTTCCAGCAGCATCATGAATTCTGGCTTTACTGTGAAGAGGTTTCACTCTTTCCCAGTAGCCATTGAGTGCTTTTCCACCTGGTGGGGTTATCATCCAGATACAGAAGTAGATTGGCTGGCCTTTCATCTGCACAGGTAATGCCAGTGTTGCCATTGTCAGAAAAATATGATCCTCTGCTACCAACTCCATCTTATAGTGCTGCTGCTGCCCAGATGGGCAGTGTCTTAATTTGGCACCTCAGCAGATACATGCCCATCTCGGGTAATCCTGCCAGTAATTAAGCTATTGACAGCACAGCTCTCAGCATCATTGATGCATTCAAGACCTCACAGCACAACGAATCACAAACCAAGAGAATTCTACTTTCTTTATATTATGGCCTATTAACTCAAGACACAGGAAAGAGTCTAGAGACTTGGCAGAAAGGGCAAAAGCAGCCTTTATTGTTCCAAGGGGGTGTTTCGTGTAAACTTCCTCAGGGGTGTTTGGCTCAACTACAAATAAATACATAAATATTAAAATACCAAAAAACAATATTAATACCTAAGTAAAACGTATAACCTAAAATCACAAATTAAATAAATAAAAAAATAAAAAATGAGAAATAAAAACCTTTCTAAAATCACCAGGAACAGCCAAAAAAAGGGGGGGGGGGGACTGTGCTAATCAAAATGCTAATACTCTAATAAAACATATAGCAAAATCATATCTATATGTGAAAATCATATATAAAAGAAACACATATAATAAAAATATTGCAACAGCATTATAAAAACAAAGTGCATTTGAACATAAAACTGTATACTATACTAATAATAAATAAATTAATCATAAATAAATCATTGCATAACTACACAAAAAATCATCTTTAACACATAAAACACAACTAAAACTGAGGAGGGGGAGGGGAGAGCAGGAGTGAATCAGTTAGGAATATAACCCTATGCAAAACAAAATGACTCGTATATGTGCTTTTGTAAACAAACACCTGAAATTATCCAAATAAATAAATAAGAGTAATTAAAAAATTGTGTAATTGAAAAAAGGGAGGATAAAACTAAATATGAATATAAATGAATGAAACCCGACGTCAAAAGACCATAATGAAATAGATTATTAATAGATTCATCTGTGTCTTAAATGAAATGAAAAAAGCTATAGTCTTAAAAAGAAGAGGGTATGAAACCTACCACTGTAGTGTGTGTTATATGAACAGAGAACCTTCTCAAAAGGATTCAAAGGATCATAAAACCTTAAAATAAAACAATTCATAAAAATAATGATTAATCATATATCAGAATCGTATGACGACGTCAAAAGAGATGTAATGTAAATAATTTAAATTATTTACATTACATCTCTTTTGATTTCGTCATACAATGTATTTATTTGTAGTTGAGCCAAACACCCCTGAGGAAGTTTACACGAAACACGGCCAGTGTCGGGTATTGGCAACACTCACCCCCTTGGAACAATAAAGGCTGCTTTTGCCCTTTCTGCCACGTCTCTAGACTGGTTCCTGTGTCGGTTGCATCCGTGGCAGTTTGCTGTTTTCTTGGTGGACTTATTAACGCAAGATGCATGTTACCAGTGGACCTCATTGTCAAGCAACCACCTGTTCTGATTTCATAATTTGCATTGACAGTAATCAGCTTCAATAGACCTGTTTCCCTAAATCAGAGTTTACCTGCTAAAACATTGTACTATTTGGGAAAAGATTAGACTCTGCTCATGACTGGTATTCCTCTGACTGGCTTCTGATATATATTAAGATAAAAAGCCTTCCAAACAACCTTGGAGAGGATTTACAAATTTTGATCAATTTTGTAGAAACAGCTTGAAATTGGATCTTTTACTATGTAAATATCATTAGGGCTATTTTTTGTCAGCTGCCTTCTTTGTTTCAGTTAGGTGCAGAATCTCCAAACAAGTTAGTTTTGCATCCAAGTTATGGCCCTTCAACAGTCTAATGTATTGATGAAGACATCTAAGAACATCCTTTCCTTCAGAGAAGTATTTCCAAGTCTTCATCAATCAATCTATCATGACTTTTTCCTGTTCCTCTTAAAGGCCAAGATGGACAATGATCCTCTTTACAAAACATAGGGTGCAATAATGACAAAACTTCTACCATCTTTTTATTCACTACAAAATGACTGCCACGGCTTGAAACCCTTTACCCTTTCCAACCTACCACTATCTGAACAACAACACCAACTACATTTTGAGAATCAGCTCCTCTATAATTTCCCTTCCCCCTTCAATCACATTCCTTCTTAACTCAAAGTTAGTATCGACTTTGACAGATCCATACTACACTTTCCTTGATGATTTCTGTCATTTCTTGAAAATATGGGTTACAATTAATAAACAAACAATAGAAAATAAGTAATGCCCTATTAAGCCTTTTTGATCACCCTTATATAATAAGTAACATCCTCTTTACTTCCTTTTGTTCTGTTTTCAGAATACTCTTAGAGCCAGATTCCATATGGGCAAGCTAGCTCCACTGAAACATTTAATCCTGGAATTACCGAGGTTTTTTGCACACACTGAATACCGTTGGGGTTATAAATGACCCCACGACAAATTTTAATTGTTAACCATGAAAAATTTAAACTAAACAGACAAAATATTATTCTGAATTAATTATTTATTATATGTAGGTTAAATGTTTTGAAAGTTAATGCTTTATCATAAAATTACTTGAAGAGTTGCCATGAAAGCAGTTTTTGCATACACTTGATGAACACAGTAAAGTACTACAGTCATTTGCATGAGACAGACAATTTCTGAATGTTCTTTGCAAACATTGCGCTTGCAGGAGGTGAAAACTATGTTGCTTTTCTTGTCTTTTTCTCTGGAACAGCAGTGACACCTTGCCCTTTTCTTTGGGATCCCGACATTGCAAACAACATTAGTGGCTTCTTCAATGCTGGAAGAAGTCTCACTGCAATTACTCTGAAGCAGCTGCTTTCCTAATTCCAAGAGGAATAGACAGCGTCTGTGCTTTGACTTGGACTGCCATTCTGGATTTAGTGACATCCAAAAAATGAAGGCATTCAAAGCACTGATGTCCGACATGTTGTAGAAGATTGTCACTGGCCAGCATCTTGTCATTCGTTTTGTGGTATACGTATGCAACATTTGATCTTCCGTATCTACTCCACCTTTACTAAAATTATAGTCCAAGATCATGCATGTTCTTTTGTCTGGACGTGTGTTATCTACTTCTTCTTGATCATGCAAACTGTTCAGAAGAACAACCACTTTTCCTTTCTTTGGGCAATAAGAAACCAGAGTGTCGTCATCGCGAAAGGCAAACAGTGAAGTGAATACCTCTCGGCCCTTTGCTGTTACATATTCTGGAGGTAATTCTTTTCTGTTCTTTCGAATTGTCCACAAAAGTGTCATTTGTTTTTCTAGCAATTTCCGTGACAGGGATAAACTGTAGAAGAAATTGTCAACAGTAACATTTCTGCCAGATCGTGTCAATCCTTCAGTGAGTTGCAGCACAACCCTTTCACCCTGATTCTGTTCCCTGTTTTGTCAGAGTTCCCTTCCTGTATATACTTGAAGACACAGAACATATGACGTTGCACTGTCACACAACATCCATAGCTTTATGCCATATTTCCCAGGTTTGCTGGGAATATATTGTCTGAGGGAACACGGCCACGAAATGTAAGCAGTTGCTCATCCACGGTAACATTTTCACCAGGAACAAAGGCGTCACTTAGAGTTGCTTCCCAGGTATCAAAAATGTGCCTGATTGGAGAAAGCTTATCCATGCCTCATTGTTCACGTCTGTTGGTTGCATCATCAAATCTGAGAGCACAAGAAATTTGCTGAAAACGGTTACGTTCTATATTTTTGCCGAAAACAGAACGAACATCTTCAAGGTTCCACAACTGAACTATGGATTCATTTCGTGACTTGTACACACCTGAGAGGATCAGAAGTCCAAGAAAACATTGAAATTCTCTGTCTGTCAAATCTTTCCAGGTGTCGTCATAAATGTGTCTTCGTTGTTTGCTCGTCCATGTCATGATTTCACTCAATAAGTTCTTCCTCATGAACAGGTGGAATGCTGCGAGAGGGCCATCAACATTTCGTACAGCATACCTTGTAGGACCTTGTTGTACGGGCATGACATTAGCTCTGGTGTATCTTCCAGCAGCTTGCTTTATAGGTTTTCTGTTCCATGATGTGGCATCCTTAGATACATAGGATTCAATGGCAACATTTGTGCTTATAGTTGATGACCTCTCAGCTCCTCTACGACCACAACTAAGATTCCTCACAGATGATACTGACACTGAGGACTCCTGCCTTCTTCCCCTCCCCCCCCCCCCACACACACTGAGCATGCATGTCGGAACTTAAAATCGGGAAAGGGACACACAGCCTTATTGAATCTCCAACACATGTCCCCCAATCCACTCCCTCCTGCTTTCTGCTGTGGCACCCCCCCCCACCCAAAAGGAATGAGTTGACCCTTGCACCGTAACAGTCCCTCCACTGGCTCCCCCAACCCCCCCCTCCAGGTACGGCTGGCATTTGTGTTAACCATAAATGAATGTCCTGCATCCCCCACGACACCAATTTATCCTCCTCCATCTTATCCCTGAACTTTTCGTCATAATTGAGCCAGGCCCAACCTTCATGCATCTGAGCCACCTCCAAAATAGAGTCAGCATACGTCAGTAACATCCCATAATCCTCCAGAGAATGCCAACCCCACATACTGGCCAATCTCAAAAACGCTTGCATCCAATTAATCACAGTCCGCGATACCTTCTTAACCCTACCCGCCTTCTTGTCCTCTTTTCTCTTCTTCTTGCTCTTGCCCGACCTTCTCCTCCCTTCTAACAACTGGAAAATGTCTATATATTGCCTCTTCTGAATCCAACGCCTCAGTTTCCTCGGTACACTCTCCCACAACTCCAAAAATGCAGCTAGCGAAGCTGACGCCCCACCCACCCTGGACTTAGCCGTCAGACCCGAAACAACTGCATCCCCCACCTGATCCACCCCCGATGCCGATGAAATGGACTCCGAAAACGACTCTGAGCTATGCCTCTGCCAACACACATGATGGCGCTTCTTATGCACTTTTCCCGCTACCACGCCCAGCGAGCCCGTCCCCTGCCCTTGCCCCTCCCTGGGATCCAAGAGCAACTCACCTGCAGTGGCCATCGATGCCCTCTCTGTACCAGTCCCAGCAAGTGGCTCCGGCACGTCCAGACCCCGTTGTCCATCGCTCCCTGTGGTAGCCTGTCCTGCAGAATGCATCCCAGCTGTTGATCCTGCTGTTCCACCCTCGACCGTCTGCTGGTCTCTTGTTCCCTGTGAGCTCGTAGATGCCTGCGGGGATAAAGAAAACACGGGGGGGGGGAACACAGGAGCCCAAACAGATGGCCATGCCCCCAGCCACCCCACCCATCTGCCACCCCACCCGTCTGCCAACCAATGTTCCCAAGCCCCCAGTCCGCCCATCGGATATCCAGTATTTTGCCTGACCATATACCCCCCCCCCGTGCTGCCCGTCCCTTTCCCCCTTGCACCAGCTGATAAGAGACTACCCCCTACACCCACCCCAGGCAGCATTAAGCCATGATCATGCCCTTGCTCCCCTGCCGGTCCCCAGGGATTGAACCAGTGGCCCCAACCATCACCTGCCCCCATGCTCGCCCCCATGCTCACCCCCAGCCTCCCCTCGCGCGCCCCCATTCCCTCACTAACCCTCTCTCCATTATCCTGCACCATCGCATGCCCCCAAGTCTGCCCATGAGCCCGAACACGACCCCTCCCGTGCGCTGACAGGGAACCTTCCCCTCTTACCTGCTCACCTCCTTTACCCTGCCTTGGAACGGAGCAAGACCCCCTTTCTTCCCTTCCAGTCCCCCCTCCCCATGCAGCACCTCTCCGATCTGCCCTGCCACACTGCCCCCACCACCTGTTGAGCAACAGCCGCCCTTCCATGCTGCCCCCCACCACCCAGTGAGCTGCACCTGCTCCCCTCCCAGTCATACCCTTACGCAGAGACATCCCGAGGTGAATCCCTACTTGCCTGCCCCAACTGGACTCCCACCACATGCCCGTCTCCTTCTCGAAGCTCAGGCACTTTACATGCCTCCTCCGGCCCCCCTCAATCTCAGTGGGATTCACACATGCTCCACTGCCATGACACCCTCTGGCCTGCCATCCGTCCATGATCACACCGACCGTTGCCATGTCGCCGCTGCTCCTGCCCAGCACTTGGCCCCTCCGGAATCGCAGATAACCACATCTGCTGCCGCCACCACTGCGCCTGCACTTGCAAAGATGCCGTCCTCTAACGTTCACAGGTGCCCCTGCCAGCTCTCTCCACAACTGCCTCACCGACCTGATCCCACTGCCCATGTTCTGCCACCACCCCCTCCCTGAAGCTCCTTCCCTCGTGATTGTCTCCCCCCGCCTTCATTCACATGGTGGGAGCCAATCAATTTAAAGGATGCCGTCCTCTCCCTGGCCCCCATCTAGCCTTGCTCACCCGGCCTCGCGTGCACACGGGGATACCACCTCGCCACCCCCTCATTAATGGTGGCCGTCGCGGACTGCACCCCGCGGCCTTACCAATATAGGAGAACTAAGAACCTCCAGAAGCCATATGTGCCTGAGGAACATAAGGCATATGTAATATGGACAGTATATATCCTAAGTAATTAGTTAATAAATTGGAGGAACTAGGGATATGAACTGATTTAATTATAGCAAACAAAAAATTAAAAGCATATGAAAGTATAATTAACAATTCTAAAAATAATTTATATATATGGTGTGTTATGTGTTAAAAACTATATATATAAGATGTAATATAGAGCATTAGAAGATATGATCCACTAAAATCATATCAAGGATGATAAAATGTAATGATGGCTTATGTACATTGAAGCATAAAGCAATAATCAATTATAGCGCAAACGAGGGGAAGAGCGATTCACTCAGAAGATGAAACTTACTGTTGTGGTCTGCTTAAATGTTATCTATGACCCATGATGCAGGAAACAATTTAGCTACAAAAGAGACACATTATAATTATAAAAGAACTGCAAACGTGGAAAAAGGGGGTGGAGAAAGAGGAGACGGGGTTACGGAATGGACAATAAATATAAACTGAAAGTGCATTGAAGCATACTGGTAGTAATATGCATTGGTAGTAATATGGGGGAGAGGGACTCGCTTAAAGTAAATGGCACATATCCATGTGCCGAGGAGAAGCACCTTAAAGCATCATGAAAAATTGTGAGAAACTCATACCGTGTCGCAAGGACACATGTACTTAAGGTGAGTATAATTAAAAAGTACAACTTTACCTTCAGCGGTTGAGACCATGTAGAAGCATGAAGGACACTGTGCACTTCCAGTTTTTGCAGTTCTTTTATAATTATAATGTGTCTCTTTGGTAGCTAAATTGTTTCCTGCATCATGGTCATAGATAATATTTAACCAGACCACAACAGTAAGTTTCATCATCTTATTTATTTATGATTTATTTATTGTTCTTTTGCTTTTAATTGTTTTAATGTACAATACGATCATGTTTCTCATGAAGGGTTCTTGTATCCCTGACGAAGGCCTTCTGCCAAAACATGGCCCATATAGGGTAGAACCTTTTGAGATGACCAATAAAGGTTTGGATTCAACAAATTCACCTTTTTGGGAACTTGACAGGTACTTGTGACCTGGATTGGCCACTGTTGGAAACAGGATACTGGGCTTGATGGGCCCTTGTTCTGACCCAGTATGGCACATCATATGTTCTTATGTTCACCGTCTTCTTTCTTCTTTGCCTATATTTTTCCCTTAGTTCAGTGAAATACTTAGGGGCCGTTGCTTCACCACAGCATAAAAATCTCTTGCACAAGAGCTATAACGTACATTACTATCTGTATTTTCTTAATCCAGAAATCTGTCAGGTCTGTCATCCCCAGTGATTAACATAGGTACTTGCACTCCTTCCTCACAACAGTAAAATAAAAGATTATTGACACCATAACTGAATCTTTGTTCAATAATTTTAGTACCCAGCACTTGGAGACAACAGTACTTGAAGTCCAACTGCCAAATCAGCCTTCCCTTTCTTCCTTGCATACATCTTCTCCATCCACCAACAAAACTGACCCCATCATCCAACATCCACAGTCACAACCACACTCTGCCAATTGACTAGTCAGTGCAAAACTAGCCATAGAAAGCCTCTTAGGTGCCTTGTGGATAGGCTTTCCATTAAGAGTCTACCCCCCCCCCCCCACACATAGTTTGTGGTGATGTCATGCCTTGAAGCTCGCTGCAATGTCATCTATGAGCCTCTGCATCCTTTAAACCTCTCCATTTTGGTCTATTCCTTACATCCCAAACTGATTCTCGGAAGAGGGTAAGCCTCCAAACCCACACCACTACCAATAACATCCTTCAGCCTAGTCACCGCTTCCCTGCCTCCCCCCCCCCCACCCCACACACAGCTGTGGTCACCTTGCTATTCTTCTAGTTTTCCTCAAAGCCTGCACAATATCCCAGAGTGCATCCCAACCAATATCATCAGAGGGAAACTCCATCTAAATTGTAGAAAGAGCCCAACATTCCTAATCAAACCCAGATTTGCAAACCTCAATAAGTCCCTTTGACAGAGCCCAGCATCCCAGCCTAGGAGTGACCTCTGGATGTGCAAGATATGTGCATAGTTCCATCACTCTATCAGGACTACTAATTTACAAAGACTATGTGTGTGCAGTGGTGTAGTCCCCCTAGCTTGATTGGGTTGAGACTAATACTAAATATCATAACCATTTAAGAGCTCAACATGCCATTGGCAGAAATGGACAATTCTGGCCTACTAACAATCATATCACTATTGCCTGGTGTAGGGCACTGTCCTGGAACATATCATATCAAAATAGATAATAGCAACTCATGCTACACCTGTCCCTTAGGTCCCAAAGCCCTGAAAGGGAGATACTTGCTAAGAAGATTGTCAAGAGGGAAAACAGCATAACTGTTAGAACTGAGAAAACTAAGTTGAACCAAACTCTATTAGAATGATATAACAAAACCACTCATCAAGGAGCACAGGATTCCCTGGACCGATGAACTGACCAAAGCAAAAAGCAGGAACATTATCCCTTGTTGCTACATGGGGGACAACACAAGCACACTTGTAAGAACAATCTGTGTCAAGCAGGATACAAACAGAAAACTCCATGCCTGCCACTTGACACTCTACCAGGAAGTTAACCATGTTGACACCTGCCATTAGGCTGTCCATTTGCCTGAAGTTTAAAAAGGTAAAATAGATGAACATGAAAGCACCCATTTTGGCATTGCCACCCCAAGTATGTCATTCTAGCCTATGGCCTTAGCAAAGATAAACATGATTCTGAGCTCCCAGTATTCAGAGAGAACTGAATAGGGCCTGGTTTTCCCCCATGCTGTTAACTGTGACGAGGGAGTTGTGACATCTAGAGCTATACTGGTGGAAGTCAAGGAGGGAAGTAGACGGAGAGAAATGGAAAAGTAAAGCTAATGAATATAGGCAGTTACTCCAGGAAGCCAAGCGGAACATATGCTCTGTGAGGGCATTGGTTACAATCAAGGGGGCTTGGATGTTGAGCTGGTGGTAGATTATTTTGTGCGGAAGATGGAGATATTGTGGAGTTCTAGTGTGGTGATGGTTGGGGGGTTAGGAAGAAAGGTAAGTTGTTTGAGAGAGTTAAGTGGGAATTTTTTTGTGAGTTACATGGGCATTGTTGTGGTGGTTAATCCAAGGATTGCATCTTACCTGGATTCCATATCAGGTCAGTTATTGGAAAAGAACTCAAATGATGTGTTAGATTGGATGATGGATCTTGTGAATGCCTCATTGGTTTAGGGCCAGTATCTGAAAGATTTGATGGAGGCAATGGTGGTCCGCATTCCCAAGAAAGGGAATGAGTTGGGTGGCGAAATTTTGTGATCGATTATTGTCCTTGATGTGTCTAGTAAAGATTTTAAAGAAGGCAGTATTGCTACAGTTGAAAAGTTTCTTGTATGAGGGGGGACTTGATTGGGGGCAGGCAGGTTTCTGGAGGGGGTCAGACACAGTCTTTAATGATATCAGTTTGAGACTTGTTAGGTGAAAGATAGTGGGAAGGTGTCAATGGTGATCACCATGGACCTTTCTGCAGCCTTCAATTCAGTGGTTTGTGATATTTTTTGGATAGGTGTGAGGCATTGGGGATGGGAGAAGATGTGCAGAGGTGGTTTGATTCATTTTTGTTTTGTTAGGGTTTGCTGGGGTGATCAACTCTCCTTCATTTGAAGTTTGTTGTGTGGGATGCTTCAGGGGTCAGCGCTGTCCCCTGTTCTTTTTAACTATTTTGAGTCCAGTGGGTGGAATTATGCAGTCTTGGTTTTTGGGGTTTCTTTATGCCGATAACATTCAGTTAGTTATGGTGTTTGATAAGAGGAAGATAGAAATATTAAAGCAAGTGAATATTTGTCTTGAAGAAGGTTGGAGACTAGCTACGGGTGAATTGGTTGGTCTTTAATGCTGACAATTCGGTATTTTTGTTGTGTGGGGATTTGGATTAGACTAGTTTGCAGGAAGTACCTATGATTAGTGGGGTTCAGTTAGCTTGGAGGGAGGAGATTAGGGATTTGGAGATCAAGCTGGATGTGGATTTGTCCTTGTAGGTGTAGGAGTCACGTGTAGAGCATACTGCTTATGACAAATTGCAGGTGGTGCAGCAGCTGCATCCTTTTTTGGATGTGGAGGTCATGTGACTTTTAATATAAGCTCTTGTAATCTCGATTTTAGACTGTTGTAACATCTTGTATGTGGGGTTGTTGGCGTATTTATTAAGGAAATTGCAGGTGGTGCAGAATACTGTTGCTTGCCTGCTTTTGGGGGTGTGGCAAAAGGGATTCTGTTTCTGAGGCACTCCGCCAACTGTCGATACAGCAACAGTGTATTTTTAAACTGTTGGTACTGACATTCAAGATAGTTCAGGTCCAGGGGTCAAGCTATTTGCAAAACGCACTATCCTGGTATCAGCCAGGTAGTGTGCTTAGATCTAGTCAGAGGCCATGCCTTGATATTCTCTATTTTCATCAGGTGTGGCTAAAGAGATGGCGGGAGAAGCCATTTACGTTGGCTGCACCGACCAGGTGGAATAGACTCTTTGATGGGTTGCGTAAGGAGCCAGAGCTGGCTATTTTTAGGAAGGCTTTGAAGACCGTTTTCTTCCCTCAATAACTCTCCAGGTTGGACTCAGGCATAGCAGGCATTCGGTTTGTATTCGGGGTGAGGCGTGCTGGTATGTAATGTATTTTTGTATGGTATTGGTATTTGTATATTTTTACCGACTTGAATGCTTTGGCATATGGAAGTATAGAAATATTTTAAAATAAATAAATGACAATAAAGAGGGTATCACTCCAGCCCCACAAAATTCCAAGAATGTATCAGACTTTCCCTAGAATAGATTGAAACTGGCCACCATTAAACTATCGAAAAGGGTTTATTTCCCCCCTTGCTAGATCTCTATGCCCTTGAAGTTTCTTTTACCAAAAACTCTAATCTGCCATGGAAAGTATTACACAATGGCAATATTGCCACGGTGAAACTACTGAAAATGCTGGCCAACAAACCTCTCATAACAACGCAAGAAGCACCTATTCAGGAAGATGCGTAAGACCAAGGAGTTGGAACAACCTTCTTCAATAGGAAAGTCAGTCATTGAGGGGTCTAAGATGCAGACCTAGTCCTGAAATCAACTCTTCCCCCAATAGAGGGGATGACCACCATGTATCTTTTGCTCTTCCATTCCTCAATACAACCATAGCCGCAAAATGCCTGTGGAATCATATCGCCAGCTGTCAGACATCCGCATAAAGAAGAGTTTGGCCACCATCACAGCTAGGCTGCCTCTAGCCATGCTCCTCCAGCTACTTATGCTCTAAACAGACTGCCCCCTGGAAACTTAGGATGCACAATAGGCTCCCTAGTGTACCCCCAGCTCCCCTGCTTTAATGGCCCACTGCTGCAAATAAGCACACTGGGTGCCTAATCTGGTCAAATGGCAGGAAATAAATGACAATGCCCAAACTACAGTACATGCATGTTAAGTCCAGAAGCACTTCTTCCCTGCTAACCCAGAAGGAAAATCTAGTCTTCCCTTTTTCCTACTAACACATTATACCTGATCCATACCACCTCCTCCCCCCACACTAAACTACATTATCCAGAAGTAGTTCAAGTGTAGTGGATGCCCTAGATGAACCTTCAGCCTTACATCTCCACCCCCACCCCAAGATTTTGAGAAAGTAAATTCACCAATCCTGATCATCCCCACAACAATTATGTAAAATGCATCCCCACCGGCACAAACATGTAACATGCATAAGTGGCCTCCTACATTTAATATAAATCCTTGCTTTGCAGGCACATGTGTACCTATTCTGTCTTCAAGTTATAAAAAATGTGCAGATGGCTCTTCAAATGTGTGGTTTTCATAATCTATTGTTTTGGTATGACTGTAGCTGCTCTTTACTGATCCTCAGAAGCTGCCATCCCTAGGTTAGGCTGGCTGTAGTTCTCAGACCAACTCCTACAGTACCTATTCTGGCTGCAGTGGCTGATTGCATTACTGCCACCCAAACCCCCTCCTCTTTGGGCTTACTCCAGCACTATACCTCTCCTCCAGCGCTCTTATACAAATCCCTCTTTGTTAGCCCTCCCATCCTACTCTCACTTCCTGCCAGTCTTCCAAGCCCCTAAGTCTCTTCAAGAAGTCAGAATATATACACATCCTTACTGGGTCTGTAGCACTCACCCCAAAGATCTGCCAAAGCCCCTTGTGGGCCTCCCACCACTGTGTAAAGGCTCCATAATCTGCACTTCTGCTGAAGATTACACTGATGGCCTGAAGCAGGAGGTCCCTGTCAGCCATTATTATCTCCAAGCACTGCAAGACTACCTGAATCTTGACAGCTGCCACTCACTGCCCAGGATCCAGCACTCCTGCTGATCTGCCGTAGAACTGAGCAGATCTCTGCACCACTGCAGCCAACCCTGCTGCCTGTGGACCACAATCCCAAGGTCCCCTTGTCTAGGCCATGTTTGTATGGTTGCCTGCCACCTCTTCACCTTAACCAAAGCTGTCAAGATGACCCCCAAGTGATGCCTGTGGACCCTGATTCCTTGAAGACCCTCCTCCCAGGCAGAATGGCCCAAACCTGTCTCTGGCATACACCTTCTCCTTGGTCTCCAGATAGAAATTTAGGTGTCTGGCCTTCCATTCTTCCACCTCTAATAAACAGTTGCATCCTATTGCTGTAGCACTGATTAACCAAGCTAAGGCTGCCAACTGTCCCAAACACCTCAAAGCCCAGTAAAAGACAGAAGACCAATTAATTCATGTTCTACTTTCTATAGACAAGAGCTTTTGACTCCACAACTTTCCCATGAGCCCACCACATCAAAACTATCAAACTCATTCTCCTTATACTGCTCCCCTTCCTTACTTTTACTACCAATCCACTGTCCCATCAATCCCTTCCTCATTCCATTATCACCACTAACTCTTGGAAGAGGCTCGGTCACGATATCATGCCCCAAATATGGGTAGTTTATGGACACTTTTTATCTGCAATACAGGACCCAAATATTGTGAAAAGTAGCTGTATTCAGCAACTGTTAAGCATGGGCCAACTTAGCAAACCCTAAAATCTCTTGCTCCTTCCAATCTCTTTACACATTAATTTTGATCAAATAATGATCTGTCCACAGCCTTCTTCCACAAAAGCATTACTCAACCATTGTTCCTTCCTATCCTTAAAATGGCAAAGGATCAGATCCAGTATATGATCAGCTTGATGCATAAGTGCTAAACCCAAAGCTACACTTGCCTCTTTTGATATAGAGCCCGATTCATGTAGGGGCATGCCCAGGCTGTCTGGATGCTCCTGAGCAAAACGGGTCTGTTGGGATCTGATTCTGGACCATGGGAACAAAACATTCCCGCTGTGCACAGAATTGAGCCAGTGGATGGCTTGGCATGCCCCTAATGCCTGTGGGGATGATATTCCCGCAGGCGCCCCTGACTCCCATGGCTTCAGCTCCCCTCTTCCCCGCTGCCCAAACTCCAACTGGCCTGCCGGGGCCTGGATCAGGCAGCAGGGATCCCTGGGCCCAATCGTCACATCGGTGCTGCTTATTCCACCTTTGAGGTGGAATAAGCAGCACGTCCCCTTTGACCTGGTGGGATGTACAGGACAGTGACCTGAATCATCCCTGTAGGTCCTGCCAGGCTGGCCCACCCCCGCTCCACCCAGATCCTGCCCCTCCTGACCCCCACTGGCTCTCCCCATCCTGATGCTCAGGACATATTGGGAGAGCTGGAGGGGGAATCGGGCCCCACAACCTGCATTTCAGAATTGGGCCCACAGTCACTTACCTGTCTCTAGGTCAGTGAAGTCTTCAAAAAACATGATCAACCTGACAGACTAATTGCAGGAAATCATCAAATGCCTCCTCTCAACCTTCAGGGGCTTTATAAATTAGGAGAACATCCTTTACATGGATTTTCCCCACCTGAACTAACACACGCTTAGCAACTAGCACAGCACATATGTCTGTATAAAATTCATATACATTCATTTTATAAATAAAGACCATCCTTCCTTCCCCCTTTTTGTTCACAAGAACAACTCAACTCTCTAAATCCCTCAGGACACAGCTTATTAAATATATCACATTTCATTCTGGCCTAACATAACTCAGTGATCATTAAGATTCCTAAATTAAAATCCCTCACCAGCTCATGGAAGACCATCACCTTATGATGTGCAGATTGGACATTAAGTATGCAATATAGCCTTTCTGGTAACAAAATATCCATACTTTTCTCGATTTGTACTTCGTATAGTGCCCTGTCCACTCTACAAGCTGTCCAGTCTTCTTGCTCCCTCCATCTACAGCATATCTATCCATACCAATTACTACAGGTATCGTTAACTCCACCATCAAATAGATTAACACAGAAACACAATTCACCAACCTCTACTTATTCCTCATATTCATGGTTCTTATACCTTCCTTAGCTAGTAATAACTGGTACTACTACTACTGATCATTTGTATCGCTCTACAAGGCATACACAGTGCTGTACAGACACATGTACAAGTCGGTCCCTGTTTATCAGAGCTTTAAGTCTAGTCAAGACAGACAACACAACAACTGAGGACAAGGATATATCTAGGGAAAATGTAAGGAAGCACAAAGGAGACTAAGTGGATCAGGATCCAAAAGTGGCCTCGAAAGTGAGTTTTCAGCCTGTATTTGAAAAGGGCAAATGATAAAGCATGATGTACAGACTCAGGTAGTTTATTCAAGGCATAAAGACCAGTAAGGTGAAAGGATCAAAGTCTGGCATTGGCAGTAGAAGAGAAGGGCCAAATACTATCAGAAGGGATAGAGACAGGAAAAATAATAAGTGACGGCTCATAAAGAGATGCATCAAGGGGCATACCCCCTTTAACTGTGCCTCCTTCAGAGGCACACCTGCTAGGAATGTGCCCACTGTCCTGCACTGCTTCAACTTTTCATGCTGCTTCAATAGATATGATGTCACCCAATAATTTTGTTCTCCCTCTTCATCCTGACAGCTTTCACAGGAAAAGGAAATAGTCTAGATAGGGTTATTTAATAGGGTCTGCATTTTTCACTTCCACTTCTTGCCACTGATGTCAATCTCCCTTAGTTTCACTGAGGTTTTAATCATGGAGGTGGCTTATATTTAGAACTTGGTTAATAAAGAGAATTGTGCATAAAGAGAAGAAAAATCAAGTGATGATGATGATGATGAAACAATGGTAAAACTCTTCCAAGTATGATAAGGGAATGGTGTTTGTAGCTGGAGTAAACTATGATGGTGAATGTGCTCACAGTGAGAATAAAAGTCATGATGACAACAATGCTATGAAATAAGGAGGATGCCAAAAAAAGATATTTTTGGTAGAGGTGCTACTGATAGATAAAAAATTGTTATAGTAGTTGTGATAGAGATGATGGTGGTGCTCAATTTTGTGATTATAATGATAATGATGAAGTTGTTTGCAAGATAAAGGAAATTAAATATCAGAATATTTCCCCTCCCTAGGATAACCAGAATCCTTTTTAATTTATCTGAAAATAAGTAAAATGATCCTCAAACTAGTTTCAACCAGTTCTAAAAACCCGTATGGAGGATAGTCAAAGAGATTAATGCAATTAGCAGACCTACTAACCATGTTAATCGCACTGACCAGGACATTCAGTGACACTAACTTGGTTATGCTGCTGAATATCCGTGGGTCATTGAGGCATTCCAGGGGTGACACCCAGCGATAACCCAGCAAAGGTGATATAGATCCGATGCCCAGTTATCACAAAGCCATAAAAGTTAGGCACATTAAAGGCTGGTCTAAATTTTGCTGCTGAAGCTAACTGGGCAATGGCTGAATATCGCCACTACCGGTTAGCTTCTTTGCTAGCCAGCCAACCCAGATATCACATTGAATATCTGGGTTCAAGTTTCAACAGCAATGACTAGCCGCTGAAATCACGTTAGGTGCCCCTACTGAATACCCCTCCCCCTTCCTTGAAAATGTCACGGATTGGATTCAGGTGTCGCTGAACTTTTTTCTTCTTGCTGCATAATACTAAGTGATTTTCTGTCCTATCTGATCACTGTTTTATTTTATTTTTGCCTATTTCTAGTTAAACCAACATACATAGATGTGGATATCTATGTAAACAGCATTGGTCCAGTTTCTGTCATTCACATGGTAAGTACTTAAATTCCTCAGAGGGGGCTTCATGATTAAACTGGGAAGGATGTTTGGGTTTGAGATGGAAGAACTACACGTTACTGAGCAATTGTTAAAAGCAAAAGGGGGGACATTCAAAGGCATTTAGGCGGTTTACAGATGTGCAAACCACCCAAATGCTGCTCAGGAGGATATTCGGCGCATTAGTGCAGTTAGTGGCGTTGAATATCCCTGGTCTTCGCCTCTAAGCACCCCAATGCTAGTTGGCTTGCATTGGGGCATTGTGTGGCTGAAGCGGAAGCAGCACCTGGGGATAACCAGCTAACCTCTAGCTAACTGGTCATCCGCAATATTCCATCACCGGCCGGTGAGCTAACTCGCTATCTGGTCAACCCTGATATTCAATGCTGGTGGCCAGATATGACCCGGCATTGAATATCTGGGTTCAGTGTTCAGTAGTGACAGCTAGCCACTTTATCAGTATTAGCAACCACCACTACATATCCACCCGAACTGATTATAGCAAAACAAACCAATGAAGTCTTATATAATATACAAATATGTTGAAAAATAGTGGAAATCTAGATTACTATGTCATAATATAAACACATATAATATCTTTCATTTCATTTTACAAATTCATGAACACAAATCTTGCTTACATAGTTTGTAAACTTTCTAATCGACTGGTTTGATGAGGAGAATTTTGTGAGCTCTTCAAGCGGAATGATGAAACTTCATATTTATAATGATGCTCATTCTAATATGAATAAGGATGATGTTAAAGTGTACAGAACAATATGCCAAGAAACAGAGTAATTGTCATAAAATGAAATTATGAATATGGATCAGATTGAGTCGGGCTTCAATGTTCTACTTTCATTACATATCTTACTACATTCTGCCATTGTGTAAAATATTTATTGAGCATTGTCATGGTTTGATTTTCTTTAAAACATCAAATATGGGAGCAGGGTGGTCAGCCGCGAGATACTGACAAATAGTTAAAATAATAATAATGGTGTAAACGCAGAAATAGCTCCAAGCCTGCAGCATGAACAGTGGGGCTCATTGCTCCAGGTTTTAGGAAGCTGTGCTACTCAGTACATGGAGGATATCTTCTGATGAATCAGTTAAATTTTAGCATGATAAATATAGCTTTGCAGAAAATGGTAATGGTAAACTGTCCCTGTGAAAAAGATAGATCAGAAACTAAGAACACAAGACTTGCCATGCTGGGTGAGACCAAAGATGGTCAGTCTGGTGACTAGAAAGTACCCGACTCAGTTATCCCAAAGAGTAGATCTATTCTTGCAGTTCATTCTCTAGGATAAGCAATGGGTTTTCCCATGTCTGCCTTCTTGATAATTGTTTATGGGCTTTTTCTCCAGGAATTGTCTAAATCCTTAAGTCTGGCTATGCTAGATGTTATGACCACATCCTCTGATAGTAAATTCCTCAGCTTAATTATGCTTTGAATAAGAAAAAATACTTTCCCTACTTTGCTTTAAATTGATGCCTGTCAGTTTTATGTAGCATGCCTTAGTTCTAGCACTACTTTACAGGGCAAATAACAGTTCCCTATTCAACCCCATATAAACCTTTAGCCCATCTATTCTGCAAGTTGAATAGTCCTAATCATTTAGCCTAACTGCATAAGGGAGCAATGCCATCTCTTTTATTGTGTCTTTTTTCTGAGATAGTGCAACCAGAACCACATCCAGTATTCAAAGTGCAGTCACACCATATATCTATACAGAGGCATTGGAGGTCATTCTAAGCCACGTTTAGTGGAGACCGCTAAATGTCTGGATCTTGTGGCCATCAGCAGAGCTCTCCTCACATATTGCTGATTTGTGTGGGGAGCTCTGTGGGTTGGAGAGGGATGGCCGTGGGAGGAGCGAGGGCAGGTGGTGGGTGGGAACGTGACCCCAGATGTTCAGGACCGATTTTGAGGTCAGTTCTATACATCTGGGGTTGGCCTGGTAGATAGGGGACTTATTCCACCTTGAAGGTGGAATAGGTCCACCTGGATGTTGGTAGACAGCTCAGCCCGGCGGCAGGGACATATCAAGCTAGAATTGCACCCTGTGTGATTTGCACATTGGGTGCGTGCCCCCTCCTCTGCCCCATACCTTCATTCAGCTGCTTTCTGCTCTTGCCCTGCTGCTGCCACTCTGTTTTCTCCACAGCAGCACCAGCATCAGGGCAAGAGCAGAAAGCAGCTGGATAGAGATGGAAGGGAAGGCATATGCCCGATGTGCAAGTTACTGGCACTTTAAGCAGATCTGTTCCTCCCTCCTCTGATGTCGTGTCAGAGGAGGGAGGGACCGACCTGCTTAAAGTGCCACAAAAAGATTTAGGGGGTGCATTTTGGCTGCCTGCTATTGCCCTGCCACCGCTGAGAGAAGAAAAAGTGGCGGTGGCAGGGCAACAGTAGGCAGTCAAAATGTGCCCTCTAAGCCTTTGCGCCCTGTGCAGCTGAACCGCTCGCACAGGGCTAGATATGGTACTGCCTGGCAGGACCAAAGAGATAAATGGGTGCAGGGGGTTCCCCGCAATCCAATCCAGGCCATGGAAGGCTGGATCGGGGGTCGGGCTCCAGGGAGAGAAGATAGTCCTTTGCAGCTGGGAATCATGACTGAAGATCAAACACAGTTTAGGACAACTATTCAGAGGGTCACCATGAGTCGATGGCACTTAACAACAACATAGTGGTTCAAACTTGTCATCTTCATCTATTTCTTCTTTAACCAATACATTTTTCTCTTTTGTAGTCTCAGTAAGTAATAACATTAACTCTAATGCACATTTGTTCAGAAAGTTATTCCATTTTTGTCTGAATATCTCATCTTCTACAATCATACTTGGCTCCTTATATACTCTGAGCCTATGCGGTATAACCTGTTTCCTACAATAGTCAACTGAAATAGCTCCATGCAATTCCAGCCTAACAGGCTTTTCAGATAACTCATAAACACCTCCCTAGCAGGCTTTTCACCTCCATCACCAGATTGAAGCAAGGAACATGTGTTCAAAAGTTCTTTCACTTTCTCAGCTGAGTAGCTATAGACATCTTTGACATCTCAATGCCCAAAAGTAGACCGGGTAGACCGATCTTATCTTGAAATGATTTATTATTGGACTATGTGGGAAAGTATCTTGATGAATTTCTTAGATATGAAGTTCCATCTATTCATTCATATGTAAAAGATACCACACTTTTTTTACAGTTAATGAATGACATTTCTATAATAGAGTGTAATTAGGATGTTAATTCGCTACTGCGGTGTGGGAAGTAAGACATCAGATTTTTGTTTATATTGGATTGAATCGTCTCTGATACCAGTTTCATTTTTATTTTCACTTCCTCAGTCTGCAAATGATCTTCTGCAGTTCCTCAGTCTGCTTGTTTTTTAACTATTTTGAATGTTTTTGTATTGTTGGTAAATTTGATCATGGCACTCATTGCTCCCTTTTCCAGATTTAATTAAGTTAAACAGTGGTCTCTGTATAATTCCAGACTTACTCCACTATTTTCCTCTTTCCATTGAGAATCCTTATCATTTAATCCTATCATTTTTTTGCTATCTCTTAACCAGTTAAAGATTCACAGAAAAGTATCACTTCTTTCAAGACTTTATAGTTTCCCCGAGGACTCTCTCATGAAGGACTTAATTAAATGCTTTATGAAAACCCAAATAGACTAGATCAATCCCCCTCCCCCCCCCAACACAGGCACAAATATCTTCAAAGAATTCTAAAAGATTAGCAAAGCACAATCCCCCTTTGCTAATTCCATACTGACTTGTCTTAAGTCAAATTTATCCATGCAATTTGTAATTTTGTTGTTAAAATAGTGTTTTATTTGGGCCCAACATTACCAGTCTGCAGTAATTTGGGTCATCGCTGGTGCCCTTTTTTGAACACTGAATATTTAAACCACTCAAAGGGCAAAAAAATCCAATCAATACAAAAACCTTCTTGTAAACAAACTCCAACTCCCTCAATCTAAACTCCTTCTCTTCGGCATCAGAAAAACAGCTGGGCTATTGAAACACTTTCCCTTCCAACTCTTCCAAGTCCACCGCATATAGTAACAAAGTTACTCCATAGGCTTACAGTGCTATAATGCTACACAGCGTCATGTTACAGGCCTTACGAATCTTTTGGTCCTTCTTCAGGCATACCGATCTTGTTTAGCCAATCCTTCATCTTATGTTTCCTCGACTGAATGTTATACCGGAAAGACTCCCACCATTAAATAAGGGAGTTCAAAATAACATCAATTATTTAAGGTCCTCCTATTTGATGACTCACACTACACTCCACCAATCTAAAACCAAATTTAACCCCTGAGGGGCAACAGTTCTCAAAGTAAATATCCAGTGCTGTTCTAACTGCTGTAATCTCATCAACCCATCCCCACCACAAAATGACGGGGGAATTTGGTCTATAATTCACCATGAATAATCCTGGAAAGAATGACGTAATGTTACAATATGAGATACCATTGGAGCTTTCATCACACGTGTATCTATTCGAGATCTATGTTCTTGCAGGCGTGTCTTTACCGGTCTAATTGTCCTGCTTCTTTGATTGGTGAAGTTGGTGACAAATGATTGGACTCCACAAATAAGCTGGAAATGAGTTGATTGAGGGAGTTGGAGTTTGTTTACAAGGGGTTTTTTGTATTGATTGGCTTTTTTGAACACTGGCGTTACATTACTCTTATTAACCCTGGGAGTACCGATGGGGTCAAAAGTGACCCCATTGCAAGTTTCACAACGCGTATCTCGGAAATTAGTTGTTCAAGAATGCAATCTTTTTATGACTTTTCACATGTCAATATTCTCTTTATATTGCACCATGAGAGGAATAATTTTCATCCACTAGGTGACGCTAGTGATGAATTGCAGCACCAGTTGGGTCATTTTTGGCCTCCCCACTGCCCCGGCCCAGCCACTGCTCTCCCAGGTGGGATCGAGCACGCTGGGAGCAGCCCGTAGCCGCCAAGAAGCCTGCCTGCCCAATCGGGGCAGCCGCCCAGAAGTCTGCCTGCCCAGTCGGGGCAGCCCAGCCCGCAGCCGCCCAGAAGCCTGCCTGCCCAATCGGGGCAGCCCAGAGGACCATAAAAGGGAGTGCCATCCAGCACGAACTCCTCTTTTGCCTCCCCACTGCCCCGGCCCAGCCACTGCTCTCCCAGGTGGGATCGAGCATGCCGGGGGCAGCCTGCAGCCGCCCAGAAGCCTGCCTGCCTGCCAAATCGGGGCAGCCCAGCCCGTAGCCGCCCAGAAGCCTGCCTGCCCAATCGGGGCAGTCCAGCCCAAAGCCGCCCAGAAGCCTGCCTGCCCAATTGGAGCAGTCCAGCCCAAAGCCGCCCAGAAGCCTGCCTGCCCACCCAATCGGGGCAGCCCAGAGGACCATAAAAGGGAGCACTGTCCGGCGCACCCGTGCCTGGCGGGCCCGCACCTGAGGGCCTCACCAGAGGGCCCTTTGGCGTGGCCCTTAGGCGTGCACCTCTAACAGGACCCCCACGGTGATCCCACAGAAACCAGGCCCGCAACCAGAATGAGCTCCAGAGACACAATCAAACGTAATGCAAGGACGTCATCACCACCCCTCAACGCAGACGAATCCTCACTGGAGCTTAACTTCCTTCAGCAAAATAGGTAATCTAAGCCTTTATATAACACATGGACCTAGCCGATGACAACACTTAAATGAACCCAACAGTGAACTTATCTGTCTCTGCCCATAATACCTACCTGTGCATGCCTACAATACTTGTCCAGGATAGTACAAACATTGTTTATTGCAGATGCGTACTGGTGATACCTGGCTATGATAGTATATGATGTACCTGTTGTAACTACATGCCTGTGTTACCTGCCTGTGGTTAGCTCAGCCTGTGTACCTGCCTGCCTGCCTGTTATAACTGCACACCTGTGTACCTGCCTATGATAGCTCAAACTACTTCTCTATTCACCGGCCAGCCCAGACGAATCCCTTGGCCACACACAACAGGGTACATACCAAGAATGGCCCCCTCCCTCATTGCCATAATTGGCTGCTACCTCCTCTCCGGATGGCTCAGTAGCATTACGGCCTTATCTCCTACCCACAAGCACATACCAATCCTACTGCGCCATGGGAGGAGATGGTCAAGTGCTCCCTACTACAAGACAAAGTAAGATACCCTCATGCTCCACCCCCCCTTACTACACGTCGCACTTCAACATACTAAGAAAGCCAAACAAAAAGGAAGAACCCTCCCCCAAAACCTAAAATGTGCCCTCATAAACGCTCGCTCAATCCGCAAGAAATGGCAGGTTATCTCAGACCTGATATCACTCCATGACCTCGACATACTCCTGATCACAGAGACATGGCTATCCAGTGATGACAATGTCCTCCTCAACCAACTCCTACCCAATACACACCTGCCATAGAGACAACAAAAGAGGGGGAGGAGTACTCGTCCTCACCAAGACAGACCTCCATTTCCACCTGATTAACGCCACTAGCACAAAAACACCTTGATACAATCACTATAGCAAACAAGCACTGCTCCATCAACCTTCTCTACAGAGCCCCATCAACCTCCCCTGATGACCTCGCAACAATAATTGATCTTGCCTCCAATGTCCGGAGTCAGAGCAGCACCACCAGGGCACCACCTCGAAGGTTCCGACCATTCAACAAAGACTTTATTCTGAGTAAAACCCGCCCACTCCTCACCTCGACATCACCCAGCTTCGATGTTCTGGTCTCCGACTGGAATAATAACCTCAGTGCCATTGCCCAACGTCCACCATTTAACAAACCTCCAAGGAAACGAGCCACCACAGCCTGGTACTCCACTGATCTGCGATCATCACTCACCATCCTAAGGAAGCTGGAAAGACGCTGGCATCGACCTCACTCTGCAGAAGATCAGAGGGCATATAACCTTCACCTGATAAAACACCGTGAAGCAATAACAGAGAAAATCAGACAATTCCACACGGACACCCTAAAACGATCACTAAACAAACCACATGACTTGTTCAATCTAGTCATGAACCTAACAAAGGATCCAGCCCCTGACCAACCAAGCGAGATCTACCCTCAAGAATTCACGAACTACCTGCAATCAAAGCTATGCCAGACCAATAAGCCCTCAGCACCCACCACCATACACGAACAAACCTACCTAAATCCCTTGACCATCTTCTCCACTCCACCCAAGAAGTACATCGAAGACACTATCGCTGCGATCAACACCACTACGGCACAAACCGACCCCTGCCCCACCTTCTGGATAAAAGAGCTATGCTGAGATTTCATCCCATTCATAGCCAGGCTCATGGACCTATCCTTCGCAACAGGCTCATTCCCCCAATGCCTCAAACATACGTCCATCAGGCCTCTGCTGAAAAACAGCAAGCTCGACCCCCAGAAGGTGGACGCGTACAAACCTATATCCAGTATACCACTTCTGGCCAAGATAATTGAAAAAGAAGTCCAAAGACAAATACAAGAGCACATCGAAACCGCCGCTCCACTGGACCCCTGCCAACATGGATTTAGAGAGTCCCATGGTGTTGAAACACTCCTCACCACCCTCTACAGTAACCTAATTGCTGGAATTGATAACATCCATCAAGGGTTTGTCCTCATCTTCATGGATATAGCTGCTGCTTTTGACTCAGTAAGCCACGAGCTTTTCCTGGGATGCCTCAAGGAGAAGGGTATCCGTGACACAGCCCTAGAATGGTGCAAGTCATACTTGTCTGACAGATGGCAGCATTATAATCCAGGGCCTCAACATCAAAACCTTTCCACCAGAGGCAAGGCGTGCCACAAGGACCCTCCCTCTCTGCCCTGATGGTCAACATATACATGCAGCCCATCTGTAACCTCATCCGATCATTCAATGTCAACTGCTTGATATATGCAGATGATGTACTGCTCTACATGCTATTCTCAACAGAGCAGCTGGACCTCTCCCCACTGACACATGTTTTGCCTTTTCGTTTCCTGCCCATAGAAAAGACGTCCTCACACCGCTAAGGCTGCTGCCGCCGCCATCTTGAAAAGCCCCCCTGCCCACCTCTGTCTTAACTTCACCCCCAGAAATGCTTGCACTCCTTCTGCATAAAAGTATGTCCCATGCTTTGGTAACACATACTTTTATGGCTGCATACCCCCTGCCAATTTTATAAGTGCCTGTTCCTTCAGGTAAAATGCTGCTGCACCATATAAAAGCTTTATAAAGTTACCTGAGAATGTTGTTTGGATTCTGAATTAGATTCCCTCATAAAGATCTGAACTAACAAATGTAGCCATATGGACTTCATTATGACCACTCAGTTGCATGATTCAGGTTTGAAAATGTGACGCTTACACTTTTGACAGCTGAAATGATTGCTTTCTGTAGCATTCCTGGGGTTGGCATTTGCTTTAAACAGCAAGATATGAAAACAGTCACTTTGGAATCAATTTTTATATCACAACTTCTCACTATGGATAAGTAATTGTACTATGGTTGTTCATCCATCCTTAGCATGATAAATGTGTGGGGGGTTTTTCCCCATCACTTCAAACCCTTGAAATCAAGACTTTTAACTCTGCAGAACTAGATTCAACATAACTTGTCACAATTCAGCATGCTACAATTGTCAATTCAACTCATAAAGGGCTCAGCCCTAAATTTACAGAGGCCGATATTCAAAACCCTTAGCTGATCTGTCAACAGGAGGCTGGCTGGCTAAAGGAGCTCAACACAGTATGAAGCAGCACTGTCCAGACAGTGTCACTGAATACCTCTATAGACTGCCGTTCTACAATCTGGATGGTGGGTCAGCGGCGGTGTCGGTGCTAGCTAGGTGAATATCAGCTTTATCTAGTTAGTCCGATATTCAGCGGGCACTAATCAGTCCAGCTTTTCAAACGCCCTAAATTGCAAGGCAGATGAGTACTGGCTGAAAATCAGTGCCCTGGAATATGCACAGATGTTTATTTCTTGTGCTAGTTTGATTAGTGGATTTTCTGTTTTGTTTAGAAGGCCCATATTTCTGTTTAAATTATTTGTTTATGATTTTCTTTGGAAAGGTCAATATATAGAAAATACTGGGGGGGGAAGGAGGGAAGGTTGTCAAAAGGGGGGATTTCAGGTTCTGAAAGGGTTTGGGATGGTGAGGGGGAAGAAATTTAAAAAACAAGAGGACACGGGAATTGCTTTTAATGGTTTGGTTTGACTCATGTAATTTCATATACAGTATGGTTGAAGTGTACCTTTAAGAAGTAAACAGTATTGTTTGGTATTGTACTGTATCATCCTCCATTGCCAATAAAGTAATTTAAAAAAAAAAGAGAGATCAAAGGGGCCTGTGCAATAAAACTCATGCAAGGAGATTCTCAGCCCACAACAGTGGTTCTGTACTTACCACCGTGACTCACGGGAGACATCAGGGGCAAACATTCTAAAGGACTTCTGAGGATACTGAAGGATTAGCCATTTCTTCCGACCTATAATCTCCAAAAGGTTTGAGGCCCTATTACTAAAATGTAGTAGTTCTGCAGATGTGATAAGTGCCCAAATTACCACAAAGTAAGTGCAAAGCTTTTATACTAACTGGTGAGCGTTCCCTGCATGATGTCATACAATTATGCAAAAAAACCCTTTTCTACATGGCAGATATACTGACGGCAAGTGAATACATTTAACACTTCAATTTTTCCAGATATCTGCATTTTTTCTTATAATTTAGTATTAATTAGAGTTTGCCAAAAAAGGAAACAAATAAACAAAGCAAAATACCCTATTCCTGAGGATGTTCATTGTGTTTTGAGTATTACATAATAAACAAAGACAAATACAGGGTACAAAAGTCTATACAATATTAAAAAAAAACAAATATGTAACCCCCCTAAAGTCATAATAGAGGGAAGACAGATACAATTTACAAAAACCTTTCCACTAAATAAGCAGAGAAACATTCAAACTAAAAGAAAAGACCTCCCCACCACATTCAATCTACCAAACACACAAAATACTCCTTACACATACCAGCAGGTATCTAGTAGGAAGCTTAAGTTACTCGTCAACACACCATTCATGAGACTGAATCAGTGCTTGAAATTGTACAGATGCAAAGAATACATATTCTCTACCCATATATTTAACTAAAAGTCTCCTGGGATATTTCAAGAAGAAGGCCATTCCCAGTGACAAAGCCCTAGGCTTTAACTGGAGAAATCCTTTCCGAATTTGCTGAGTCCTAGGGGACACATCAGGATATACATGTATAACATGACCATGAAAGTGTCAATCTCTCCTTACCAAGATTATGTAAACCCTTTCTATACCCACTCTCTTTTTGTTTGTTGGAAGAAACCGTAGGAGGAAGGAACCAGTATCTAACCACACCAGATGGTTTAGTCCTTTTTAATCAAATTTTTCAATTCATAACACACTTATCTTGTATGTCTTTAATGCTGGAAGTCAGCCATTATCCGTCATTCATTTGCGGTACTCATATCCAACAGGCACGACGTGCACGTTTCGGGCTCTCTGCCCTGTTTTAAGTGCTATCTCTTCTTTAAGTTAGTAGAAATCGCTATAAAAACCGGCTGATCATATCTGCCTGTTATAAAGGGTGGAACTATTTAAATTGGCCAACCAGAATTGTCATTCAATGAGGAGCACCAATAAAATGATAGTCGTTGAATGACAATTCTGGTTGGCCAATTTAAATAGTTCCACCCTTTATAACCGGCAGATATGATCAGCCGGTTTTTATAGTGTTTTCTACTAACTTAAAGAAGAGATAGCACTTGAAACAGGGCAGAGAGCCCGAAACATGCATGTCGTGCCTGTTGGATATGAGTACCGCGAATGAATAACGGATAATGGCTGACTTCCAGCATTAAAGACATACAAGATAAGTGTGTTATGAATTGAAAAATTTGATTAAAAAGGACTAAACCGTCTGGTGTGGTTGGATACTGGTTCCTTCCTCCTATGGTTTCTTCCAACAAACAAAAAGAGAGTGGGTATTGAAAGGGTTTACATATCTTGGTAATTTCATTTTAGTATTGCTGATTGAATTTTATTACCAAAGTATAGGGATTGATTGGGATAATAGTTTTCTTTAGCCTACCTAGCCATAGATCAAAATACCCCCAAAAGTATTTTTCAAATTCTGCTTTTTTCAACATTTTTAAGATTAAGGGACACACAGCCTTACAAGAGAATGTTCTGGCTTATAAATACTGTGGTTAACGCTTTAATCCAGTTCTTCCACTCTACTAAATAGAGTGTTACCTGGGCTGTGATCTTTAATTTTTTTAGTGAAACACAGTACAAGCCAGTAAAAGTACAAATCCATTGTGCTGTGAAATTTGATTTGCAATTGTGAACTATAACATGAAAAGTCGTATCTTTAGTGACACTTATTCAATGACACTTTGTAATCCAAAAAATCGAAGAGCGGCAGATTTTTACATGAAAGCTGTGGGTGTCAATGTGATATTCTGTTTAATTATACACACATCTACACACACATAGGCTCAATTGCACTGCATATATTGACAGGAGCAGGGAAGGAAAACTGGTGCAACATTTATGGGTAAAAAGTGCCTTCAGTCTTTTGGAGAAAGTTTGAAAATTGCCCCCTGTATGCGCCCCTTGATGTGGACTTTAATGTGCTCAAAGTAAAATTGTCCCAAACCAGGTTTAATATAAGTAAAAATTAGACATGTGCAGATCCAAATAGGGTTCATTTAAAGTGAAAGCAGATTTTTTAGATTTATTGCACTGGCACAGCTAATTATGTCAACAAATTGCTTGTGCGCATGTAAACCTATGAGTTAACATGCCCAAAATGAGCATGCCCAAATATGATGTACCAGAGAGAATGCAAATTGAAAGAGAGGAAAGAACAGACAACTGTAATAAGAATGTGAGAGGAACCTGTAGAAGAGAGGTAGGGATTGATTGCCTGAAGGTATAGATGGAAGAACCCCCCCCCCCCCAAATATATCTAAAAGAATAGCTTACCATCAAAATTAGAAGCTTAGAAGACATCACACAATTCCGAAAAGACATAAAACCACTTATTTTTAAAAAAAAACACTTTGATGGTTGATTTTCATGCGCTCATCCGTACTACCTCCAATGTCCTAATTATACTGGCCTGATTTTCATTTGGGTGGTGCTATGTGCTGTGTCAGCGCACAGCCCGCCCGCCATCTGTCTAACCTGGATTTTCAGTGCACAACCCGGAAGCTGCAAGAGCTAGCTGGGTAGCAGCAATTTTCTGTTTAGCTTCTGTGCCTGAAAGATAGGCGAGGAAAAACCTTGCCTATCTCTAAGGCACAGGGTAGCATCAAAAACCATTGCTACCTGTTTATCCCTTTCCTCCTCCCCCGCTCCGCCATGGAAGACCCCCAACATGCCCCGATGCTAACCGTATAGCATCTGGGTGCATTAGGGACTTATCCAGGATTTTCCAAAGGCACTACCCATGTAAATGCCTTCAAAAATACTGTCCACTGTGTATATAAGCTTAGTAAAGTGATTGCTCACACTGTACAGTGTAATTACTGTTCCATGTGAATTGTTTAATGTAAAAATCAAAGTTCTACAATGTTCCTTGAATCTTAAAGTTTGTTGCATGTAAATCTCATTGACCTTTGGAAATGTGGTATATCAGAAATGTTAAATAAATAAAATAAAAAAGAGGGCATGGATCAGTAAGAGGAGCTTGAGGAGGGACTCACAGTCTTTGCGGTGGAAGGGGGATATAAAGGGAATTGATAATGTGATCTATAGGGGAGCTGAAACAATTAAAATAAGGAAGTAGAGATGGAAGGGATAGCACTGAGAGGACAGACATAAGGGATAGAAGAGAAAAGGTGAGAGGAAAAGATCAGAAGAACAACAAAGAAAATGAACAACAAATGTAAGTGCATGATGGTTTGAGGGATAGAGAAAGCGAGCAGAAAAGAAACAGAAGATCAATGAAGGAAGTAAAAAAAAAATCAAATAAAGGGTCTAAGATGGACAGAAAAAGACTACAAATCAATGATAACTCTGCTAATCAACAGTCTTGAAACTTTTATTTAAAAACAAAGATGCTATATTCTGTGGTCAGAAGCTGAATGTGTTTCCTGAAGACAAGGAATACTCAACTTTGAAGAAAACAGTTTTTGGCTTTGAAGCCTAAGGTTCAGGGGTTTTTCTGTTTTCTCTGCAAATGTACTGTATGGTGAATTTGCAGGGCAATAATTATTCCTTTTTGACCCCTCTCAATTGGAGAAAATTCTGCTAGATAAGGTTTTATAACTATGCAGGAGTCAGAAATTGTTGCCCCATGTTTTTGGAAAGATTTTTTTTTCATTCCTTCCTGTTTTCTTTCATTATTTCTTTAATGATGCTGTTACAGTCTTCCCTTGATGTGGACTACTACTCAATTACCTTATAGTTTTTGTTTTTCTCTTTAATTTGCTTAATTGATTGCATTTGTAATAGGCATTTCCTGTATTGTTTTGATTTCTACAACGTGCAAAATCCTATAACGGGGGAAAAAAATAAAATAACTATAGGGATGCACATATTTTTGATTTATCTTAGAATTTTTCCTAATTTTTGTGCACTTCCTTTGGTTCCTTTTACACATTCATTTTAATAAAAAAAAAAGCTTAATATACCATAGCATTTTTTTAATGTGCTCAAACTAATTGTACGCCTGTAAATTCATGTCTTAATGCATGTTAAATCAAGTTTGCATGCAATAAATTTTTAAGGCATACTAATGAGTCAAATATGCACAAACAAATGCACATCTCAATTTAAACATTCATTTCTATAATTGCAGTTCTGCTAGTAGCTGGCATGTGACAAGCATGAGGAAAAGATGAAGAAATCAAAGAGCTCATAATAGACTATAAAATAGGTACATGAAATGCATGCTAATTAGTTATGCCTTGTTATCTTGGGCAAATCACAAAACTCCATTGTTTCAGATACAAACTTATATTATTAAGCGCCATGTCGACTCCTGGCGACCCTTTGGATAGTTGACCTAAACTTTGTTCGGTCTCATTGTTGATAGTAGTATCCATAACTGCTGTTATTGTATCGATCCATCTGATTGCCAGCCTTCCTCTTTTATGGTGACCTTCTACCTTGCCGAGCATTATGTCTTTCTCCAATTATCTCTCCTCATGTTGTGTCTAATGTACGAACGTCAAAGTCTTGTCGTCTGAGGTTCTAAGGAAAGCTTAGGTTTGATCTCCTCTAGTACTGGCTGGTTTGTTTTTCAGGCAGTCCATGATATACACAGTATTTGTCGCCAGCACCATAATTCAAAGGCATCAATTTTCTTTCTGTCTATCTTTTTCACTGTCCAACTTTTGCATCTATATGACGTTATTGAAAATACCATGGCCTTGACAAGTCAAATCTTTGTATGGAGAGAGACATCTCTGATCTTGAGAATCTTGTCTAGGTCTTTCATAGCCATTTTACCAACTTATTGATTTTGCCAGTTATCTTCTTAACATTAAGGTGCAGACCCATTTTAAGATTATATTCCTTGATCTTGAGAAACAAATGTTTCAAATCATCTGCACTTTCAGCCAACAATGTGGTATCATCAGCATAGTAAAGGTTGTTGAGTATTCCACCAATCTTCACATGGTTGTCTTCATTCAGTCCTGCTTCTCTGATGATTTGTTCTGCATATTGTCACAGCCCCAGCGGGCCCTACTGGTGGGGTCAGGTATCACACGATGATTCCTCTCCTGGCTCTGTATGAAGATGCCGACAGCCCTGCCTGGCCCTCTGGGAGTTGTAGTTTATGCCTTCTCTGGTAAGAATTAGTTGTGCACACAGGTAAGGTTTCAAACAAGGGCTTTATTTCCCCGTCCACGAGGTTTTTCTTAACTTGGCAAAACAAATAACAAAGCTTCTCCGGGCATATAACAAAAGAATAGAGTAGAACAGAAATAGCTTTACTTCAGCCTTTAAATCTAGCAAAAGAAAAGTATTTAAATAGTCCTTCTGTTAGCAAACAGACTTTCCTTTTGCTGCTTTACTACAGCCTAGTTTTACTGCTTAACTGAGAAACCTTTGTCAACAAATATATTGTTGCTTTAACTTCAGTTTAAACTCATTACTTTATCTTAGAGAGAACATGTGGTCAGCAGTTGATAAAGAACAATCCATATCTTCTGGACTCACTTGTATATCAGAAGTATCACATTGCATCTATTCATAACCATTTGTACATACGTTAGTTTGATCAGCTGGTTCACTAGAGTGAAGTTGGCTTGCTCCATCTAACAGGAAATCACTTCCCTTCTCTGAGCAAATGCCCTGCTGGGGATTACCGTATGCCTCTGTGTATGGTTTATAGAAGCTCCTTCCCTACTGGTGGTTAAAGGGAAACTGAAAGCATTCACTGGCTCTGCTATTAGAATGTTCGTGATAGCCTTTGAGCTTGAAAGGGCTTAGCTCCCTCTGCACTGCTGTGTGTGATTGTACTGCTCGAGACGGCACTTTGTTAAAAGCTTGGTATTTAAGATTGCTAGCAGAGTTACAAGCTCCTGTAGGTAAGAAACCTTCTTTTCTCCTGTTGCTGCTAGCATAAGGAAATAAGTTACTCTCTGCTTCCTTTAAACTTGTTCCTGGTTGGCTTTTCCTAATAACTCTGGGTTTTACCCATTCAGGTAGGAAACAGCCTCTCTCTGTATTTACTGCTCTGTTACCTTCTGTAAGAGTCTTCCCACGTCTCTCATGACTTTCATTCACACATTCAGCGTCCAGCTGCTGACTTCCATACGTATCAAACAGGTCCTGGGACTCACTCAGACTCTCCTGTTGGTTTTCACGCTGACACAATTGTTCATTCTCTCTCTGCCACCGGTCTTGGTTCCGGGTATGAGACTGCTTACCCGTCTCTCTCCCTTTCTCCTTCTTTCCCTTTCTCTCTCTGTTTGTGAGCATGCCTTATGTACGTGTCTCTGGGCTCCACTTCCTCCCAGCTGATCCACATCAGGTAATGAAATCTCCATTCCCCTGCTACCTGGGTGTGTCTTCTTAGCCCTTGACCACGTGTGTCCTAGTTGCTTATAGCAACTGCCTGACAGGTTTTTGTTTATGCTGTCAGATTCTCCCTGATCTTCCATGCTGATCTCCATCTGTATAGGGTCTGTTGGATCTACCCTGTGACAATATACATTAAAGAGGTAGGGGGAAAGGATGCAGCCTTGTTGTACACTTTTGCTGATTTTAAACCATTCTGTTTCTCCTACTTCCGTTTGAACTGTTGCTTCTTGATCAATGTAAAGGTTGCACAAGAGAACTATCAGGTGTTCTGGTATAACCATGCTTCTTAATGTGGCCCAGAGTTTCTCATGGTTTACACAGTCAAAATCCTTGCTGTAGTCAATAAAACACATAGGAGGTTATTCTGAGCCATGAATAGTGGGGATGGATGGCTGACGGGATGTCCATTCCCGCTATTCGTGGCTTCTCCTGCCCCTGAATAACTTCCCCACCAGTTGTATGGGGAGGTTAGATGGGGGCAGGGAACGGGCGGCCTGGGGGTGGAGAGAGGGTGGGCAGAATAGGTGGTCATTAGCCCTGGACATACATCTGGGGCCTATAAAATGTCTGAGGAAGTTATTCCACCTCGGAGGTGGAATAACTTCCCTGGACTTTTTTTTAAGCTGCTGAGGTGCGGATAGGGCAGGGAGGAGGGCAAGGGTTTATTCCCCACAGCCAGACCCTGACCTTAGGAGGCCGGATCAAGTGTCAGGCTGCGGGGAATAAACACTTTAATTGGGCGGCCGGCATCACAGCTTTTTAACTGGAGCTGCGGTGCCATGGCAACATGATGCCATGGCACTGCAGCTCCTTTTAAAAGCCCCGACTGAGTTAGTTGGGTTACTAATGTACTTGTAGGCCGGGACTGAATCGCAGTACATGCTTGTTTGCGATTCTGATCCCACGGGGATAGGCGTGCCCCGCAGGATCAGAATCGTGATCCCCTCTGTGCGTCCATTCAGACCGAATGCACTGAGAAGATCTATGTCTGGGACAGATTCGGGCACATTGGGATATCCTTTTGGTATTTCTTTGTCTTTTCAAGGATCCATTTCACATCTGTGATGCCTCTCGTTCTTCGTCCTTTCCTGAACCCTGCTTGCACTTCAGCCAGTTCTCGTTCAGGTATGATTGTAGTCTCTGCTGAACGATGTTGAGTAGAATATTGCTGCCATGTGGGATCAGAGCGATTGTGTGATAATGTCCAGAGTCGGTCAGATCACCTTTTTTCAGTATTGGTAGAAACGCAGATCTTTTCCAGTCAGTTGGCCATGAATTTGTCTTCCAAATTACCTGCAAGAGCCTTGTAAGTATGGTAACAACTTCATCTGATTGCTGTAATACTTCAATGGGGATATCATCAATGTCCAGTGCTTTGTGCTTTGATAAGGCTTACAATGCTGCTTCATCTTCTGTCATCACCAATGGTTCCTGATCATAAGGTATAGGTTGAAACAGCTATTGGTGCACTTGATCTTTCGAGGCTGGAATTTTTTCTTTAGCTCTCATAGCTTTAAAAAAGCCGATCTTGTTCTTCCTCTAATAGTTTATGATTTTATTTCCCTGCATGTGTCATTTAAGTACTTGTCTTGTCTTGTTCCATGTTGGAAATCTCTGAGTTCTGTGATTGCCTCTTTCTCCTCTGACTTTAGCTTCTCTGTTTTTCTGGGCAATTTTCAGAGTTTGTTCAGTCAGCCATTTTGGCCGTTTTTGCTTTTTTACCTTATGTGAAGACTTATCGCTTTCTTCCAACACAATCTTCTTGATGCCATCCCATAACTCTTCTGGAACTCTGTCATTTGTATCTAAAGCAGCAAATCAGTTTTTCAGGCAGTCTTTAAATTCCAGAGGTATATTCTCAAGGTCATATTTTACTACATTCATGAATGGCTTGCTCTTTTTCAACTTCAGCTTGAATTTGCATACTAGTAGTTGGTGATCTGTACCACAGTCAGCTCCAGGTTTTGTCTTTGTTGATGTTATCGAGCTTTTCCATCGAAGTCTTCCACAGATGTAGTCAGTCTGAATTCTGTACAATCCATTCGGTGAAGTCCACGTGTACAGACAGCACTTGTGTTGCCGGATGAAGGTGTTTGAGATGAATAGATCATTGGTCTTGCGGAATTCTATCAGTCTTTCTCCAGCTTCATTTCTGTTGCCAAGTCTATATTTTCCAACCACTTTGTCTTCCTCTTTGTTGCTAACCTTTGCATTCCAGTCACCCATGACTATCAAGATATTCTGTTTGCATGTTCTATCAATTTCAGATTGTACTTGTTCATAGAACTCATCAACATCTTCCTCTTTTGCAGCTGTTGTTGGGGCATATATCTGAATTATAGCTGTGTTGATGGGCTTTCCTTGTAGACAAATAGAATTTAAGTGTTCACGGACTGCACTGTATTTCATGACAGTTCTTGCAAGTTTCTTCTTAATTATAAATGCAACATCATTTCTTGTTTGTCTTTCATTTCCAGCATAGTAGACCATATGATCATCAGATAGCAAAGTGCCCAGAGCAAGTCCGTTTCAGTTCATTGACACCCAACTGATCGAGTTGTACACGTTCCCTTTCATTTTTGACCACCTCCAATTTCCCTTGGTTCATTCTTCATATGTTCCATGTCCCAATATGTAAGACATCTTTGCAACTTTTGACTCTCATTTCATGCACAGCTACATCAGTAGATCCAACCACATCATAAATGCTGGCTTTACTCTGAGAAGTCTTCAGCTCATCCCCAGTAGCCATTTGAATGCCTTCCAACCTGGGGATCTTATCTTCAAGCACCATAGTGCAATTTGTTTTGTGACTATCCATTGGGTTTTCATGGCAATAATCTGAAGTAGATTTGCCAGGCCTTTCTTCCATGCAGTTATTTCAAGTGTTGCATTTGTCACAGAAATGTTGTAAATGGCTCATACTGTCCCATTCTGCTGCCGCCCCGATGGGTGTTTTTTCTTAGTCTGGCAACTCAGCTGAGACCTGTCTATCTTGGGAGACTGCCTCTAGCTGAGCTACTGATAGCTTAGCTCTCAGCATCACTGATGCACACGAGCCCTCATAGCATGACAAGCTGCAAACCAAGTGAGGGGATACAAACTTAGGGGCCATTTTACTAATAGGTGCTGAGATGTTGCACAGAATGTGTCCATAATGTGTAAATCCATGTCACATTAGGGTAACACCACAGCAATAACTGCTGGGAGCATGGAAAGCATGTTCCCACTAGTTACCGAGGTGCACACAGACCTCCCATGTCATTAAAATAATGCAGGTGCACTCAATGTCAGCTATGAATGTGGTGGTGAGTGCACCCACACGAATTACCTGCCATGCAGGTAGCATGGATGTGCTGGCTACGTAACTCACACCCCACCCACCCCCTCTGTCCCTTACCCTCCCACTTGCAACCCTAACATGCCTTGGACAGTTAGCACCAAATTCCAGTGATTCTAACTATCATGATCCCATGCTAGCAGTCAACATGTGTGCAGTTATTTAGTGAATGCCAGACTTGCACTGACAGATAGTGTCCTTTAGTGAAAGAGCCCCTTAGATTGTAAGCATTATGGGGAGAGAAAAATACATAATCTACCTGATTGTAACTCATCTGGTACTTCTGAGAAAGGTGTGAGCCAAATTTTGTCCAATTCCCTTTCCAAAATTACCTTCATAGTAACTAAATAAAACTAACAGTCTGTACGGTTAGGTGCAATGCCCACACTCCACCTTTGCTGTACCCTGGCACTATCTGGATAGTGTCATGGTGGTCTGTAAAAAAATTTCAGCTGCACTATACAAAAGGCACCTCTTAAAAGTTCAGATAGGGCAATGGTCCATGTGGAGGCCAATTCAGTGATGTGCGTCTCTGGGCCGTCCGGACATCCAGACATCCGAATGGCCCAGAGATGTACCCGATTCTGCTCCCATGGGAGCAGAATTGTGGCATACAACCAGGGCATCCAGGACATGCCCCTATTGAATCACCTCGGATGTCCCGACACTTGCCCGATTAGCACAGTCAAGCTCCTACATGGAGCCACTGTGCCATGGTGCTATGTTGCCATGGCAACGTGGCTCCATATAGGATCTGCAATCCCCGGCAGACCCTGAAAATATGCTTTCACAGTAGTCCGACCCCCAAACTGTCTTGTCATGGCCAGGGTCGGGCTGGAGGGTACCCCCTGTGCCCCACCTCACTTTGCGGGGCCCGGTTTTCAATCTTCCTCCATCTAGGCAGACTTATTCCACCTCTGAGGTGGAATAAGTCCCCCGTGCAAATGGCCAACCCTGGACATACAAGACCAACCTCTGAATCAGCTCTGTATGTCTGGGGTCAAGTTCCTGCCCACTGCCTGCCCTCGCTCCTCCTCTAGCCCGCTCCTTCCCACCCACAAACAGAGCTCCCCACAAATCTTGCCTGTACATGTGGGGATCTCTGTCGGCTGCATTGGCACCCCAGCGTTTAGAAGTTCTGGATATCCGGATCGGACATCCAGACCCGCTAAAGGCTGCTTGGAATCTACCCCATAGTGGCTGCCCTATATAGACAAATGCATTTAAATATTGGCCCATTAGTTTTTATAAACTGCAGACCAGATAAGGTACTTTTCATATTGCCCACTGAGTTGTAAAAACCTTGAGCACTTTTTACATACAGATTTTGCACCAGTTTTCAAAGTGAGAGAATGTGCATCCTTTCACTTTCTACAACTGCCAAAATGGAAAAAGTTCAACTAAAAAAATCCCTATGATCAAGGGAGGACACAGTACCTCATGCTGGAGGGCCAGGGATTCAAGTCCCACCTGGGGACAGCAATCTCAATCTGGAGGGACTGGGGTTTCTAGTCCTATAGGCACTCCTTGTGGCCTTGGGCAAGCCACATAACCCTCTGTTGCCTCAGGTACACATAGGGGTATGTTTACTAAACTGCGTTAGTGTGATTCACGTTAGGAGCCGTGGTAGAGACAGAAATCCCAAATAAGGACATGGGCGGTACATCGCTACCGAGAACGCGCGTTACAAGGTGCCATAAATGAACGAGCGCTACAGGGCACGTTACTTGGCATTAATCTTAAGAAGGCGCGCAGGCAGACAAGCACAGCAACAGAACTATAGCACAATGGTTACAACACTGACTGATGGTACAGGGGTCATGGGTTTGATTCCCCAGTGTGTCTAATGTATAAGGCTGGCTGAGGCAGCACCCTTTACATTTAAGTAGTGATTGATGAGGCATTTGACTTGTATTTTAATTAGTGCTGCCAGCAAACACACCCTCACGGTGGCATAACCTAAGGTGCCACATAAGGCACCCCATAACACACTCCATAAGGCACATTATAAAGTGTACTGTCCGCCAAGGCACCCTATAATGTCCCCTATAGGACTCCTTATAAGGCTGTGAACAAAGCCCTGGCTGGCTGCAGAAGGACTGCACATGACCACACAAACTGGCTGCTGTGGTTACCAGGATAGGGTTAACCCACCCATACCCATGATGCATTGCACATGCAAATCAGCAGTCGAGAGATGGGCACAAGATTGGGTATGCACTCCTACAGCACCTCGGTCTTGTAGGGGGAACAGACCGTGTGTGGCACTGCCACAGAGTAGCCACAGACAGTCACATTGTGTGGGTACTGTGCCCAACATGAGGTTGTGGTGGGGCGCCCAGCACCAGGTCCACAGCACCTTTCATGGCTGGAATACACCATGCTGCAGGTCCCCAGCGGTGTGTGATAGGTAGTTCCGTTAGACACACCTAGGATATATCTGTGTCCTGCTGTATGTCTCGGTCATGTCTAGTCCATATGGGCGATGATGCATCCAGAATAGTGCATATCCTGTGTTGGTGCCATGGTTACCTGCTGTAGATGAAAGGGGGGGGGGGGTGTATGGACCCATAGGCAGATCATGTACCACCACATAACCCACCCTCTGGGGCTCAGGGTGGGAAACAGGATCACCCACCAATAGATCCACAGTCTACCTCCCTGCAATGATAGCAATAGAGGGGACCATCAACCCCAGTCCTGCTGGAGAACAGACAGAACGGTACACATCCTTAACACAATAGCAGACAGACGGCAGGCCTGGAAATGCTCAGCTGCCCCCCACTATTATCTGAAATTCTCCAGCAGCAGGCCTCCAGGCGCTGCACCCTGCAAGATGTTCCAGCAAGACACATACTAGCTGAAGACAGTCTGCCAGCTAGTGCATGGTCCTGGAGAAGATGCTTGTCCCCAGAGCAGGGATGTCAGCATACACACCAAGCAGATAAGTCAGTGATTGGGCAACAAAAGAAAACCCATAAATATCACATGAGAGTAATGCTATTTATCACTATGGGGGAACCTAACCATGCCATGGTCACTGCTCAGTCAGGGTGAGAGTGACCTCCCAGCAGGACATGCTATGGCCACCCTGTCCGTGCAGGTGGTGGCCAGGCACTACAATGTCCGAGCCATTGCCCTATGCCGTGTGCAGATGCATCCAGGCCAGGCCACCCTATCCAGGCTACTCCCACAGTACCTTGCTCCTCATTATGCACATTGGCAGGCCAATACTGGCAACAGTGCTAGCAGTGTGAGCTGTGGAGGGTGTTGGCAGCCACCACACACTGGATAGACAGACACACACTCCCCACACCTATGCCAGCATTGTGCAACTATAGAGGTGTTGGGCAGCCCAGGCCACCACACCAGTCCTGGGCACAGTGCAGGCATGGCTATGATACGCAATACTGTAGGAGTCACTCCACAGGTTGGTGAACACTGTCAGACACAAGACCTGTTGCACACTCCACAGACATCAGAAAGGTTGCTATGATGCAGCTCAGTCAGGAAATTGTACTTAACCTAGGAATTGCTATCTGCCAGTAATCATAGCAACCTTTTGATAGATGTGTACCATATTCCCAGGTTTAGGGTGGCATTACTAAGGTATGCAAGTGCTAGTATTGGGAGATGCACGCAGAGCCCAAAGTCCTGCCTCTCCAGGAGGCTTTGGATAATGGGGCCTGTGGGTGCAGGTGTGTCTGCCCCTGTTGGCTGCTGCTTTACGGCAGAGGTTCCCAACTCCAGTCCTGCGGTGCCAAACACTGTTCGGGTTTTCGTGCTGTCCCTCATGAATATGCATGAGATATATCTGCATACCATGGGGGTGGCGCATACAAAATGCAACACAGGCATCTTTATCAGAGGCAGCATGGAACCGGAATGGTGTTTGGCCCTCCAGGACTGCATTTGGGTGATTCTGCTATAAGTAATGTGCATGTTCATGGTGTCTGTGCTCTGTGGGGTAAAATGTAGGTGTCTTGGGCATGTTTACGTCATCTGCAATAAAGGTGCTGTCTGTATTAGCACGTTGTAGTAGTGGGTAAAATACGGGGACTGGGTTGGCAGGAACCACAGCTGGGACTTGAACCTGTGACCCTCTGCTTCTGACTACACTGGTTTTGTGCACTGCACCACCTTGTTTTCACAGAGTCAGTACATTCCTTAGTGATACCATGACTGTTTGTCAGACAGGGCCTGTCTGTTGCAGTACACGGTACGCACCTACACAGGGCTAGGCCACGGTCTGCTCTGGGCAGCTGCCACTGCCCCCTCCACCACCAGTATCCCTCTGCCACCATGCTGACATGCCCTTCTGCTGGTGGTGCTGGTGGAGCGCACTCTCAGGCCATCCAGTGTGCGGGTATGCGGCTGCCTATGGTGCGGGTTCTGGGGTAGGGGTGCCTGCATAGCTGTCCACGCTTCCCCCCAGCACCGCATACCAATGTTCCGTGCCCTTCGGGGTACCTGCTGGGTACTATCCCCTGTGACACTGTGGGAAATACACTTGTGCCCATATTGGCCCTTCACCAGTTGCTGTCTGGCTGCTCTGCTGTTTCAGCATTCGTATGGGCCACCTAGGCATCACCCTAGTCCGCACTGTGGCCCAGCTCCACCACAGCATGTGCCGCCTGCGGTCCTCTGTATCCCCTTCCCCGGCATCTGTCCAGTTGCCATTCCGACATGCCTGCCCTGATGTTGTGGGACATGTGCACGCCATAGGAACCCTGTCCGATGGTGGGGAAAACCCTGAGCAGCGCTATTTCACTGTGGACTCATTCACCTTTTATGGGGACGGAGTATAGACCCTTCCACAATTTATATCTTTTCTATGGAGCTTACTCAGGGGGGGGGGTGATTTTTCTCATTGCTACCACTATTGGCCAGCTTGGTTATGGATTTTTCCAGTTTGTTGGGGTCATTTTCAGTGTTTATGTGCCCTTTTGTTCTGTGCACATGTATCACACTTATCACTTTTTTTGGGTTTCCCCGCCTGGGCTGTACATTGCTGACACTGAAATGGTTTCTCTCCCCTGTAATGTGCATTTTACGGCAGATTTTCAAACGCGTTTGAATTCAGCTCTTCACATCAGCACGTTAGTGTGAAGGGAGCCTCTCCACGCCCACTCTCCGCCTACTGAGCCCTTCTCTCCACCCTCTCTCCACCTTCTGCGGTGTTTTACCGCGCCGCGGAGCTTTACGATCGTTAATGTTACATAACGCGTGTTATGTATCGTTACCGCAGTTTAGTAAACATACCCCATAGAATGTGAGCCCTCTGGGGACAAGGGAATGTATCCAGTACCTGTTTGTAGTGATTACTTAATGTAAACTGTTTTGACTGAAGGATAAGGCAGTATAGAAAACTGGTTAAATAAATGAAATTGCTAAACTAATTAATCAAAAAGATCTGATCAAAAACCAAAAGAGCTAAAAGTAAAATTATTTAAATGTTGGAATGTTTGTTGTGCAGGGAAAACCCTCCAAAAAACAAGCAACTTTTTTTATTCTGAAAGTATTATGCCCAAAAGCCAATTAGCTAAGTGATGCAAACCAATTTTTATCACAATTTATAAATTAATATGTGTACTTAGCTGGCAATTGAAGTCTTGGATTGCATTTACCACTTGTTCCAGGATTGTGCAATGTCCAACTCTCGAACACTGGAACATATGCAAAACATTCCCTAGAGCTGCCTTGATTGAGCAGCAATGCAACAGTTGACAAGCCACAGAATCAACAGCGTAGATGGAAAGCAGCAGAGTCAGCAGCTACACAGTACTGTATTTTGGGTCCCCACTGACCCTGTGTCAAGCTCTCAGTAAGGAGCAAATCCTGCCAGGAAAGTCAAACCAATCTTCGTGTCGCTTCAAAGTGAATACGTTTATCACAATCGCATAAAGAGAACATTTTTCGGTCTTGAAAATTGGCTTGTAAATAGCTCGATGCATCAGCAGATCGCCTTGTGAATGATTCCATGCATCAAAAACGTTAAGGCGCTATAATGCTCTCTTTGAATAAGATGATGTCTGTCATCACAATACAGCTGATGATAAATGACCAATCAAAATATACTCCACCAGTCTATTTCCAAGCTGAGGCCATGAGGGGATACCATATTCAACTTAATTATCCACCGCTGTTCAAGTATCTGTAAATGATGATCCCAGTCACCCCCCCTCCCCCCATGGATCTGACAGAACATGATCAACGAACCTCCATACAAAGTCAGAAAAATTAAGGGGTATGTTTACTAAGCAGTCTTAACGTGCGCCCGGCAATAGTGTGCTGGCTGCCATAAAAGGAGTGGGCGTTTTGGTCTTAACATAGCAAAACAGGATTATTGCGCGATAACATGCGCTGCGCACATTATCAGGCGAAACACCACTTAGCATGTTACTGCGCGGTAATCTTAAGTAGGCGCGCAAACATGCAAACACAGAAACAGCTGTAGCACAATGGTTAATACACTGACTGATGGTACAGGGGTCATGAATTTGATCCCCCAGTGTGCCTAATGCATATGCCTGGCTGAAGCATTAGCTGTTAGAGTAAGTATTGTTTTTTGAGGCATGTTATTTATATTTCAATTAGTGCTGCCAGCAAACACACCCTCACGTGCCGTAACCTAAGGTGCCGCATAAGGCACTCTATAGGGCACATTATAAAGTGCACTATCCGCCAAGGCACCCTATAATGTCCCCTATGGGGCACCCTATAAGGCGCTTCATAGGATGCTTATAAGGCACCTTATAAGGCGCTGTATAGGACACCTTATAAGGCACCTTATAAGGTGCTTTATACATAAACAAATGTGTCTCTAGTAATAGCAGCTCCACCTATTAGCATTCCGTGACAATACTGGCCAAGCTATAATCTTTTGTTCTATGTCAATATGTATATAGTTACTTTGTATTTGCTCCAAGTTTTATCTCCTGTTATAATGTAAGCGCAAAACAGTCTTGTCTGATTTGAGCAACCTTGTTCAAAATGTAAACTGCACTGATAATAAATAGCACGATATAGAAAAGATGTTAAATAAATAAATAAATAAAAAGAACACCTTGGAAGGCGCTTTATAGGGGCGCCCTATGAAGCACCTTATGGCTACAGTACTCTGAGGGTGTTTTTGCTGGCAGCACTAATGTACATTAAAAATAGACAATGCCTCAGACAGCCCTATCAAATAACCCCACTGTGGGATCAAACCCATGACCTCTAACTCCACAGGCAGTGAAGTAACCAGTGGGCTACAGCGGTATAACTACAGCCAAACCCCTGGCTGGCTACAGAAGGACTGCAGGTAACCACACAAACTGTCTGCTGTGGTTACCAGGATAGGGTTAACCCACCTGTACCCATGATGCACTGCACATGAATATCAGCAGTCTACAGATGATCACAGAATGGGGTATGCACCCCCACAGCACCTCGGCCAGGTAGGGGGAACTGACCATGTGCACCCCCATAGCACCTCAGCCTGGTAGGGGGTACTGACCGTGTGTGTTACTGGCACAGAGTAGCTAAAGACCGTCACATTGTACGGGTACTGTGCTCACCCTGAGGGTGAGGTGGGGCGCCCAGCACCAGATCCACAGCACCTTTCATAGCTGACATACATCATGCTGCAGGTCCCCATCAGTGTTACTGTGTATGATAGGTAGTTCCTGCAGACACACCAAGGATACATCTGTGTCCATCTGTATTTCTCAGTCATGTCTAGCCCTTATGGGCTATAATGCACTCAGAATGGTGCATATCCTGTGTTGGTGCCATGGTTACATTATGTAGGTGAAAGGGGGGTGTTTGGACCCATAGGCAGATTATGTACCACCACCCAACCCACCCTCTGGGGCTGAGGGTGGGAAACAGGATCTCCCACCAACAGATCCACATTCTATCTCCCTGAAATGGTGGCAGTAGTGGGGACCATCAATTCCAGTCCCTGCTGGGGGACAGACACCCTACAGGGCAGTCAATGCAGATCTGTACACATCCATAAAGCAATAGCAGACAGACATTAAACCTGGAAATGCTCAGCTGCTCCCCACCACTATCTGACATTCTCCAGCAGCAAGCCTCCAGCCGCTGCACCCTGCAAGGTGTTCCAGCAAGACACATATCAGCTGCAGACAGTCTGCTAGCTAGTCCATAGTGCATGTTCCTGGAGAAGATGCGTGTACCCAGAACTGGGATGTCAGCATACACACCAAGCAGATAAGTCAGTGATTGGGCCCCAAAAGAAAACCCATACATATCACATGAGAAAAATGCTAAATAGCACTATGGGGGAACCTAGTCATGCCGTGGTCACTGCTCAGTCAGGGTGATAGTGACCTCCCAGCAGGACATGCTGTGGCCACCCTGTCCGTGCAGGTGGTGGCCGGGCACTACAATGTCCGAGCCATTGCCCTGTGCCCTGTCCAGATGCATCCAGGCCAGGCCACCCTATCCAGGCTATTCCCAGAGTACCTTGCTCCTCATTGTGCACATTGGTGGGCCAATACTGGCAACAGTGCTAGCAGTGTGGGCTGTGGAGAGTGTTGGCAGCCACCACACACTGGATAGACAGACACACACTCCCCACACCTATGCCAGCATTGTGCAACTATAGAGGTGTTTGCCAGTCCTGGCCACCACACCAGTCCTGGGCACAGTGCAGGCATGGCTATGGTACACAGTACTGGTGGGGTCACTCCCCAGGGTGGTAAACACTGTCGGACACAAGACCTGTAGCACACTCCACAGACATCAGAAGGGTTGCTATGATGCAGCTCAATCAGAAAATTGTACTTAACTTCAGAATTGCTATCTGCCAGTAATCATAGCAGCCTTTTGATAGGTTTAGGGTGGCATTGCTAAGGTATGCAAGTGCTAGTATTGGGATATGCACGCAGGGCCCAACATCCTGTCCCTCCAGGAGGCATTGGATAATGGAGCCTGTGGGTGTGGGTGTTTCTCCCCCGGTTGGCGGCTGGTTTAGGGGAGAGGTTCCCAACTCCAGTCCTGGTGGGCCAAACACTGTTCAGGTTTTCATGCTGTCCCTCATGAATATGCATGAGATACATCTGCATACCATGGAGGCGGCGCATAGACATGCAGCACAGGCATCTTTATTAGAGGCAGCATGGAACCTGAATGGTGTTTGGCCCTCCAGGATTACATTTGGGAAACTCTGCTCTAGGTATTGTACATGTCTATGGTGTCTGTGCTCTGTAGGGTTAAATGTAGGTGTTTTGGGCATGTTTATGTCATCTGCAATAAAGGTTCTGTCTGTATTAGCACGTTTTAGTAGTGGGTAAAATATGGTGACTGGGTTGGCAGGAACCACAGCTGGGACTTGAACCTGTGACCTTCTGGACACACTGGCTGTTTGCACTGCACCATTGTGTTGCCACAGAGACAGTACATTCCCTGGTGATACCATGACTGTTCGTCAGACAGGGCCTGTCTGTTGCAGTGCATGGCACCCACCTACACAGGGCTAGGCCATGGTCTGCTGTGGGCAGCTGCCACTTGCCCCTCCACCACCAGTACCCCTCTGCCACCATGCTGACATGCCCTTCTGCTGGTGGTGCGCAGTCTCAGGCCATCCAGTGTGAGGGTATGCGGCTGCCTATGGTGCGGGTTCTGGGGTAGGGGTGCCTGCATAGCTGTCCACGCTTCCCCCCCAGCTCTGCCTGCCAATGTTCCATGCCATTGGGGGTATCCCCTGTGACACTGTGGGAAGCACACTCATGCCCATGTTGGGCCCTCAGCAGTTGCTGTCTGGCCGCTCTACTGTTTCAGCATTTCTATGGGCCAGCTAGGCATCACCCTAGTCCGCAGTGTGGCCCAGCTGCACCATGGCATGTGCCACCTGCAGCCCTCTGTGTCCCCTTTTCCAGCATCTGTCCAGTTGCCTGTTCCAACATGCCCGCCCTGCTGTTGCGGAACATGTGCACGCCATAGGAAACCTGTCCAATGGAGAGGAAAGCCCTGCTCAGTGCAATTTCACTGTGGGCTCATTCACCTTGTATGGAGACGGAGCATAGGCCCTTCCAAAATTCATATCTTTTTTTTGGAGCTTTCTTGGGAGTGTTTTTTGATGTTTCCCATTGATATCACTATTGCCCATCTTGGTTATTTTGTTTTTACATTTTCTTCTGTTCATGTTCACTGTTTATTTGCCCTTTTGTTCTGTGCACATGTATCACACTTATCACTTTTTGTCAGTTTCCCTGGTTTTGCTGTACATTGCTGACGTAAATGGTTTCTTTTCCCTTTAAATCAGCTCTAATGCCAGGGTTTCACTGGCGTTAGTTTTGAGCCTCTGATTTCACAGCGTTAGTGTGCAGGGAGCCTCTCCCCTCCCACTCTCCACCCATTGACCCTCTCTCTCTGCCCCTGGGGAGCCTTTCTCCACCTCAGTGCTCATTTGCGCCGCTGCGCGCGGTATCGCACACTAAGGTTCCTCTGCACCCGATAAAGCGCCATTATTGCACGGTAAGGTACCTTATCGTGCGATAATGTGGCAGAGCGCACATTAAGATGGTTTAGTAAACATACCCCTAAGTATAGCAAAAATTGTATATTTTTTATATATATATATAAGTATATTTTATATATATATATATATATATAGCGTGTGTGTGTGTGTGTGTATATGTGTGTATATATATAGATAGATATAGATATAGATATATAGATATAAATATAGATATAGATAGTGTGTGTGTATATATTGTTACACCTTTGCTTCTGGCTTGGAGGGGCGAGGTAACAGAGAACTTCTCTTGGTGAGCTCAAATAAACTAGCTTTTCCTCAGGTGGATTCTGGGACATGTAGTTTGGCTCTTAAGAAGAAGTGTAGTCATGGTCCGATGTTAAGGCAAATGACAGAATTTATTTTAAAGTAAAGGTTCAAGTAAACTGTACACAGGAATTTTGTCCATTCAGGATTGTTTGCAACAGAGCATTTTAGATCAGTATAACTGCTTCACAGTCTTTAAAACACATGCAGCTTATTAACAACGTTGCTCAGTCTTAGAGAAAACAGCTCTGCTCAGCAAGGTAAAAATACTTCTTTTTAACCTTGTGTTTGTGAAACACTTAACATCAAAAGAATAACTCAGTTCCTCTGGAACAACCTCTTCTTTCCCTCCTTCCTTTCAGAAAACAAGTAACACACATTCACAAGTTTCTCTTCAGCGTGACTCAGCACTTTGCCTGAGAAATGTAAACACGTGGCGTTTTCTTCAAGCCCAATTCCTGGCTCAATTCCAGTTACCTGCTTCTAGGAGACTTTCTCATTCAATGCTAGCCTTTAGCATAATGATTCCATGCTTGTAGCTTGACACAGGGTACAGTCCATGGGGATATCTAGATCTTGCAATTCCTCCCCTGCCAACTCAATCTGCATATCCTCTGGTGTTATTAGGGCAGTGTCCTGTTCTGAGCTCTGGACACAGTGCTCAGAATACAGCCTCCCTGGGGGTTCTAATGTCTCTCCTGAGCTCAACTCTCCCCGATACAGACAGTCAGTACCTGAAACACTGGGCAGTTCTCCCTGGTTGTGCTCGCTACGGTTCCTTGTCTCCTTCCAGCCTCTCTGGAACAGCTCTCTGTATTCCTCTCTGGGTTCTCTCCTGGAGATCTGCAGCTGCTCCTGGTTCCACTCCTGATTCCCCTGAATCCTCTGAGTCCTCCGAACCTCCTGAGCTTCTCCTTTCCTCTGAGCTTCCCCTTTCCTCTGCTTTAGCAGGGGTTTATATTTCCCACTCCAGGGCTGAAGCCCTTCCTCCACTCCTCCCAGGTGATTGTAATCACCTCTCAAGCCTGCAGTTACGTCATAGGAGTTAGGGTGTGGCTGCCTGAACTTTCTCTCCCTCAGGTTTCTTTCTCTATGAGGGGCCTGAAATTCATGCCCTGCAGGGATTTCTCCTTTCTCTAAGTTAAAGTCATTGGCCTTTTCTATACTCATAGGCTCAAAACAGACTTCCTTGTCACAATATATAAGTATAACAACAATTGTATATTTTATATATATATATATACCTCTGACCTGAAGCACCTTGTCCCAACCACTAGGCCACTCCTCCATTCATATATATAATCAAAATCTATCTAGTGGTTTGGGCAAGGTACTTCAGGTCAGAAGGTCAGGGGTTCAAATCCCACTAGAGGGCAGCAACCTTGGGCCGGCAGGACTGGTGTTTCTAGTCCCACAGGTGCTCCTTGTGGTCTTGGGCAATCCACTTAACCCTCCATTGCCCATGTTCCCTGTAAGTATTAGTGTATATGTTTCATATCCCCTTGTGTTAAATGTATCCCCCAATTGTGTTGTGACCACTTTGATTGAAGGATAAGGTGGTATACAAAACTGTCTAAATAAATAAATATCTGCAACTGTTTTCTCTGACCAAAGCAATTTGTATACTTTTTCAAAATAAAAAAACTACATGCATTCAAGCAGTCACTTTCCTAACCCGAACCATGGGAATGTTTTTCCTCTTCCACCACATTGGGTGAGCAATTTTCAAATAGAAATCTGTCTTCCGTAAACCACCGCCCCCCCCCCCCCCCGAAACACAATTTTTGGGCATCTGTGGACATAAGATGGTGGAGGAGACAGAAGCAATGATAGAAGGAAGGGAAGTTTGGGGAAATATTGGTCTGCTGACATCCTCTCCCCCTGGAAGTTCACCCTAGGCAAATGCCTGGTCTGCCTAGTGGTAGGTCCGGCCCTGATTATATGGATAGTGCCACTGAATACCTTGCCGGTTCACACTTAACTGTTAGCAGCTGCTGCTAATTGTCTAAGTTCTTTTAAATATTGAATCCTTAATTCTCAATTTTTCATCACAAAGAAATGATATAAAATAATTAAATGAGGGCCCTGTTTTGACATGTGCATGCTTCAGGAAAATATTAGGTTTGTCCTACCAGGTGCCTTTCAGTCCCTTTGATAACGATCACACACGTTCTGTTGGCTCCATTTCTCCAAAAGATGTCATGGGCTTATAAATGATCCCAAGGCAGTTAAGCTTTATTCTTCTGCAGAGGAACGAGCTAATCAATACAAGCTCTATTTCTCTTTGTCAAAGCCAGTATTTCCTTATTTTCTGAACTGCTTCATCTCCTCTTTTGTGTTTTTTTTTTTCAAATTTATTATTTATTGAAATTATAACAATACACTCAATACAAAGTCTCATGCGAAAAAGAGATTCTCCTAAATATAAAAATGTCAGACACATTCTGAAGAAGCAATTTTTGCAGAGTCCACATGTTTGGGGGGAGGGGAGTGATTATAATACACCTAAGCTAAGAGAAACAACCCAAGGGATGCTTAGGAAATATTAACAATAACAAAAGCAAGATGACAGTGAGTGGCCCAAGGTATTTACAAGGTACCACAAAGAGCCAAACCGCCCTCTCAACGTGGAAAAAGACTTTATTATAACCTGTCAGTTTGGCTCTTTGCTCTTTGTGGTACCTTGACTGGACTTGCAAGGCAGTGTGCTTCCTTTTGGACTCCCCAAGGTATGAGATTGTCGCGCCCTTTGAAGTAACACCACGAACAGCATGTGTTGCCACGGGTAACCTGGCGTTAAATACCTTCGTGGTATAAATGTTCACGGGGAGAGCCTCTTTCAATTGAAAGCAAGTTCTGCTATGAGGGGACATGGGATGAGGGTGAAGGTGGATAGATTCAGGAGTGATATCCGGAAATATTTCTTTATGGAAAGAGGGTGGATCCATGGAATAGTCTCCCAGTGGAGGTGGTGGAGATGAGGACAGTAACTGAATTCAAAAAAGCATGGGACAAACACAGAGGATCTCTAAAGGAAAAAAGGGGACTGTTGTAGTTGTTGATATTGAAGGACAGACTAGATAGGCCAAGTGGTCTTTTTCTGTTGTCACATTTCTGTGTTTCTAATAAATGCAACCAAGTCATTCGGCTGAAAAAAGACATATAACAGATTTATACAGCACCAAGCATTTACTAGGAAATCTCAGATGGAAAGTACCCCCCAACTGCAAAACCTCAGATTTTTGAAGCAAAAATTTCTTCCTTCTTTCCTAGGTCTCCTTCGCAATATCCAGAAACATAGGGGTATGTTTACTAAACTGCGCTCAAGTGCGCGGCGCACAATAGCATGCACTAAGGTACCTTAGTGCATGCTAATGATGCGTTTTTGTGCCCTGCACACGTGCGCGCCACACTAAAGTGCCCGCTCATGTGCGCGGCACGCTGATGTGCAATAGAGGCGTGGAAAGGCTCCCGGAGGGCGGAGGAAGGTTCCCCAGGGGCGAAGAGAAGGGGTCAATGAGTGGAGAGTGGGAGGGGATAGGCTCCCCGCACAGGAGCGGGGCTGAAAATCAAGTAAAAAAATACCGCGAGTGAAAACCTCGCGGTAGAGCCGATTTAAAGGGAAGAGAAACCATTTATGTAAGCAATGTAACTCAAAACCAGGGAAACTTACAAAAAAGTGAGCAGTGTGATACATGTGCACAGAACAAAAGGGCAAATTAACATTAAAAATGACCCCAACAAAATATAATAAAATTATAATCAAGCTGGGCAATAATGATAGTAATGGGAAACATCAAAAAACACTCCCAAGAAAGCCCCAAAAAATAAATATGAATTTTAGAAGGGTCTACGCTCCGTCCCCATGCAAGGTGAATGATCCCACAGTGAAATAGCACTGATCAGGGTTTCCCTCCCCATTGGACAGGTTACCTATGGCATGCACATGTTCCACAACAGCAGGGCGGCCAGGTCAGAATGGGCAACTGGACAGATGCTGGGAAAGGGGATTCATAGGGCTGCAGGCGGCACATGCTGTGGTGCAGCTGGGGCACAGTGCGGACTAGGCAGATGCCTAGATGGCACTTAGGAATGCTGAAACTAAACAGCAGCCAGACAGCAACTGATGAGGGCCCAACATGGGCACGAGAGTGTTTAGCACAGTGTCACAGGGGATAGTACCCAGCAGGTACCCCCAAGGGCACAGAACATTGGCAGGCAGTGATTGGGGGACGTGCGGACAGATATGCAGGCACCCCTACCCCAGAACCCGCACCATAGGCAGCCACCTACCTGCACACAGGATGGCCTGAGACTGCGTACCACCAGCACCACCAGCAGAAGGACATGTCAGCATGGTGGCACAGGGGTACTGCAGGTGGAGGGGGGCAGTGGCAGCTGCCCAGAGCAGACCATGGCCTAGCCCTGTGTAGGTGGGTGCAATGCACTGCAATAGACAGGCCCTGACGGACAAACAGTCATGGTATCATCAGGGAATGCACTGTCTCTGTGGCAACATGGTGGTGCAGTGCATACAACCAGTGTGTGCAAGAACAGAAGATCACAGGTTCAAAGCCCAGCTGGGGCTACTGCCAATTCAGTCCACATATTTTTCCCACAACTAAACCGTGATAGTAAGGACAAACCTTTATTGCAGAGAACATACGCATGGTTAATATGCCTATATTTTACCCTACAGAGCACAGACACCATAAACAGGCGCATTACCTAGAGCAGAGTCTCCCAAATGCAGTCCTGGAGGGCCAAACACCATTCAGGTTCCATGCTGCCTCTAATAAAGATGCCTGTGCTGCATATCTATGCACCACCCCCATGGTATGCAGATGTATCTCATTCATATTCATGAGGGACAGCATGAAAACCCGAACAGTGTTTGGCACACCAGGACTGGAGTTGGGAACCTCTGCCGTAAAGCAGCAGCCAACAGGGGCAGACACACCCACACCCACACCCACTCCCACAGGCCCCATTAGCCAATGCCTCCTGGAAAGGCAGGACATTGGGCCCTGCATGCATCTCCCAATACTAGCACTTGCATACCTTAGCAATGCCACCCTACACCTGGGTATACGGTACACAGCTATCAAACGTTTCCTATGATTACTGGCAGATAGCAATTCCTACGTTAAGCACAGTTTGCTCATTGAGCTCCATCATGACAAAATTTCTGATGTCTGTGGAGTGTGCTTCAGGTCTGGTCTCTGACAGTGTTTACCACCCTGGGGAGTGACCCCCAACAGTATTGCGTACCATATCCATGCCTGTACTGTGCCCAGGACTGGTATGGTGGCCAGGGCTGCTAAACTCCTCTATAGTAGCACAATGCTGGCATAGGTGTGGGGGTGTCTGTCTGTCTATCCAGTGTGTGGTGGCTGCAAACACCCTCCACAGCCCACTCTGCCAGCACTGTTGCCAGTATTGGCCTGCCAATGTGCATAATGAGGAGCAAGGTACCATGGGTATAGCCCGGACACGGTGGCCTGGCCAGGATGCATCTGCACAGGGCATAGGGCACTGGCTGGGACATTTTAGTGCCCGGACACCACCTACACAGACAGGGTGGCCTCAGCATGTCCTGCTGGGAGATCACTCTCACCCTGACTGTGCAGTGACCACAGCATGGCTAGCCACCCCCATAGTGCTATATAGCATTTTTTTCATGTGATATTTATGGTTTTTCTTTTGGAGCCTAGTCACTGACTTATCTGCTTGTTGTGTATGCTGACATACCAGTTCTGGGTGCATGCATTTCCACCAAGAACATGCACTATGGACTAGCTAGCAGACTGTTTGCAGCTGGTATGTGTCTTGATGGAGCACTTTGCAGGGTGCAGTGGCTGAAGGCTTGCTGCAGGAGAATATCAGATAGTGGTGGGGTGCAGCTTAGCATATCCAGGCCTAATGTCTGTCTGCTATTGTGTTATGGATGTGTACAGAGCTGCATTGACTGCCCTGTAGGGTGTCTATTCCCCAGCAGGACTGGGGTTGATGGTCCTCTCTTCTGCCACCATTGCTGGGAGGTAGAATGTGCATCTGTTGATGGGAGACCATGTTTACCACCCTCAGCCCTGGAGGAGGAGGAGGGTGGTGGTACATAATCCTCCTGGGGGTCCATGGGGGCTACACCTAACTGTGACAGACAGATATATCCAAGGTGTTTCTGCAGAAGCTACCTATCTCACACATTAGCACTATTGAGGACCTGCAGCATGGTGTATTTCTGCCATGGAAGGTGCTGTGGACCTGGTGCTGGGCGCCTCATCGCACACTCAGGGTGAGCACAGTACCCGCACAATGTGACGGTGTGTAGCTACTCTGTGCCAGTAACACACACGGTCAGTACCCCCTACCAAGCCGAGGTCCTGTGGGGGTGGACATGGTCAGTTCCCCCTACCAGGCCGAGGTGCTGTGGGGGTGCATACCCCATCTTGTGTTCATCTGTGGACAGCTGATTTGCATGTGCAGTGCATCATGGGTACGGGTGGCCTAACCCTATCCTGGTGACCACAGCAGACTGTCTGTGTGTTGACGTGCAGTCCCTCTACAGCCACCCAGGGGCTTGCCAGTAGCTATAGAGCTGTAGCCCACTGGTTACTTCACTGCCTGTGGAGCCACAGATCAATCGTTCAAACCCGCAGTGGGGTTATTTGATAGGGCTGCCCAAAGCATTATCTCTTTTTCATGTACATTATTGCTGCCAACAAAAACATTCTCAGCGTACTGTACCCATAAGGTGCCTCTGAGGTCACTTTATATGGCGCCTTATAGGGCACCTTATGGTTACCGTCCATATAAGGTGCACTATACGTTATCCTGTGGAGCGACTTATAGGGTGCCCTATAGGGGACATTTTAGGGTGCCGTGGCGGACAGTGTACTTTATAATGTGCCCTATGCAGTGCCTTATAGGGTGCCTTATATGGCACCTTCAATTACGGCACGTGAGGGCGTGTTTGCTGGCAGCAATTAATAAAATAAAAATAAAGTGCTGCAGGAAACAAAACATACATTGCAAAGCTGATGCCTCAGCCAGCCTTACGTATTAGGCACCCTGGGGAGCAAACTCATGACCCCTGTATCAGCAGTCAGTGACTTAACCATTGTGCTACACTGCTGTTCCTCCTTGCATGTCAGCGCACCTACTTCAGATTTCCATGCGTTTAAATGCACAGTGCTGCTATCAAACACAGTGCTGTGATCTTGCTGTGCCTCATAGGGCACCCTATATGGCGCCCTATAGGCCACCCTTTCAGCAACATTGTAGGGTGCCATGGCGGACAGTGCACTTTAAAATGTGCCCTCTGGGGTACCCTATGATGCGCCTTATGTTACAATACTTTGAGGGTGTGTTTGCTGGCAGCACTAATTAAAATAAAAATAAAATGCCCCCTACAGCAATATTACCTATAACAGGTAATGCCTCAGCCAGCCTTCTTCATTAGGCACAGTTGGGGATTGAACCCCTGACTCCTGCATCATTGGTCAGTGTCTTAACCATTGTGCTACACTGCTGCTCCTCCTTTCTTGTTAGCGCACCTACTTATGATTTTCATTCCTTAAACTGCACAGTGCTGCCATCAAAAACAGTGCTGTGACCTTGCGGTACCTCATACGGCACCCTATCAAGCGCCCTATAAGCAACATTCTAGGGTGCCGTGGCAGACAGTGCACTTTAAAATGTGCCTTATGGGGTGCCTTATGTTAACACGCTTTGAGAGTGCGTTTGCTAGTAGAGATAATTAAAATTAAAATAAAATGCCTCCTAAAGCAATCTTCCCCATAATAGGTAATGCCTCAGCCAGCCTTCTTCATTGGGCACAGTGGGGGATTAAACCCATGATCCCTGCACCATTGGTCAGTGTCTTAACCATTGTACTGTGGCTCTGTTCCTGTATGTGTACATCAGCGCGCCACTTATGCTTCTCGCGCAACTTTCTCATGCGCTAATGTGCGGGGCGCACTTGAGCACAGCGCACATTAGCGCATGATTAATCCCGGTTTTGCTTTTTTCTGACTGAAACGCCCACTCCTTATATGGCATCCGCACACTAGCGCGCCACGCACCCTAACGGGGTTTTAGTAAACATACCCCATAGTGATCTTAAAACCGCAGACGGTATCCATTCTTTTCTTATAAAATTTTAAGTAACCGTTCTTTATCCATGACCAAGGCACATGAAACCAATAAAGTAGATGGCTTGTATTCCTCTTCACCAGAAACTTCCAAAATATCAGAAGTATTTAAGATATCAACATTGGAAACTCCTTCAGCACCATCTGGCTCCTTTTTACCAGCAGGATGATAGCACATTTTTGTCAGAGACCGTATAACCTCTCGTAGAACTTTCAAAACTTCCATCAGATAATGCTTAAACATTTCTAGGGCCAAAACCCCACCAGACATAGGGAAGCTTAAGACCTGCAGATTCACGGCACACATGGTATTTTCCAGTGCCTCGAACTTTAAGCACAAAGCAGTATTATCTTTAACCAAAGCAGCATTCAATTCAGAAAATTGTGTCAGTTGGTAATCATGATCCTCTACTTTTAACTTACCACAAGTGCTATGGATAATGTTAACAGCTACCAAATCTGAGGTATTTTGAATTCTGGTGGAGAGATTGACTGTCTGCCTAGACACGGTTTCGGAAAGTGTTACAATGGCCCCCAGATAACTTCCAGCATGAATTTCTTCAGTCATGGGAGAGACAACAAAAAAAGGAGTGGAGGATACAGCTGAGGGGGTTCTGAATAGCTAGTCACCAATGCCAGGACCTCTGACTGGTGATGTTCCCGCCGCTGACATATCCCTCAGGGATATACTAATTTTGACGAAGGTGCAGTATCCCCTCAGATGGCACCCGTTGGTTAGTCAGCTACCTCCAGATCCGTAGGCACTGTGGTGGTGTCATCCTCACATCAGGGGAAAGAGAGATGTCGGCATCTGAAAGTGGCAGCGGTACCTCTTTACCTACTGCTGCTATGCCAGACCTTATCCCCTGTTTCTTCTCTTTGGATACCTCCACAAAATGATTCATTGAATCTCCAGTGGCAGGATGGGACTCTGAAGAAAATTCCCTTACCTTGCCTTTGTGGTTTGGGCATGGAAGAGGAAAGAGGCAACCGCTCACACCACCATCTTGAACACCCCCCCCCCCCTCCAGTTCCTCTTATTGTGGACTTTTGTGTGGTGATTGATTTTTTTTCCTGTTGCTTTTTCTTGCTTTAAAATGTTTGATTTCTCAACTTAGACTGCTTTTCCAAATAAGATGTGTTCTTGGAGTCTACAGTATTTATGTATTTATGGGAAAAAAACATTTTTACCTAGTCAAATGCCATGGGTTACACAGTATTCACAAAGGCGTAAATAAATGAAATTGTCCTACCACCTACTTAATAAAGAGCAGCATGCTCTGTTCTGCCTTTTGTTTGCCATGTATGAAAACAAATGAATCTGACTTCTAAGCATGATGCCCATTGGAAGGACTAGGATTTTGAAATGATTGATGCATATTGCACATCATCTCCCTGCTCTGTCCCCCACTTTTTAATTCTCTCTGTTTTAAGCCTTCCAGATTCTTTTGTATTACCAATTGTAATCTCCAATCCACCTACTCCTCTCATTTATTTTTCTCTTTGACCTCCGAGATTCTTTTCTGTTTTTCTTCTCTTCCCTCAGTCATCTCTTTCTCCTTCTGTCCTTTTATTCCTTTCTGTATCCTCTTCCAATTTCACTTTCATCCCCTCTCTCTCCCTTCAGGCTATTCTCCATCTCCTTCTCCACAGTCAGTGCTATTTCCATATTCCCTCATCTTTAGGCCACACCCTCCCGCCCCCATAGTTTTCGCTCTATTCACCCGTCTTTTCTCTCAAGTTCCTCTTTATTTCTCCTCATCTTGTTCTGTATTCCAGGCATATATAAATAACTACCCTATCAACATGTTAACCTAAAATTGACTATAATCTTTATAGATTTTTGGGCATATTGAGGCTGATTCCAGAATCTGCATGTCCGGGCTGTCTGGACAGCCAGATTATGGACAGGGCACAGATGCACCGATTCTGCAACTGCGGGAGCTAAATGTTCCTACGGATGCAGGATCGGGCACTTAGATGGGCCGGGGCACATAGTATCCTGAGCGGGGAGATGTACAGCTGACTGTCTGTCCCCACTGCTCAGTGCTCCTGCTGGTGTGCCCGTGCCATGGCATCTCATCGACATGGCACCAGGACACCCAGCAGGAGCAAGCAGGCCCGACAGAGGAACATGTTGCACTTCCCCAACAACCAGACCCTGGGCGGATCGTGCTGCCAGGACTCATCTTCATCCGTGCCATAGGTTTGTGGGTGCTGCCAGGTCTGATTGCTGCCACTCCTGGGACTTATTTCACTTCCGAAGTGGAATAAGTCCCACATCCATTTGTCACCCGCCAGACATACAGGTGTGTGACCTGAATAGGCCCTGTACGTCCGGGTGCTGTGGCCCATCCCCGCTCTGCCCACTTTCCACCTCCATCCTTGCTTCTTCAAGGAGGGGGGAGGAGAAAGTTCTTTGCTCTCATCTCACACCTGGCCTGCGACCATAACTACGGGTCTGAGACCGGCTGCATGAGCTGTGGATCTTTCCCAAAGCTAAGACTCTAATTTTCTTTCTCATCTCTGCTGGTTTCAGAGTTTAACTGTCTGTTTTGTGGGAATTGCTGATATTAAGATTAACTGTGCTTATAAATTAAGCTTGGGGATAATCTGATTTAGTGCTTTTCTGGGTAGCCTTGGGGCAGATATCTGTGGGTGCCCCCAGTTCAGGAACAACCTACTGGCCAGAGACACTTAGATTATTTCTGTAGATCTCAAGGTGGCAAAACAGTGCAACAAGGTGGTGGCAAAAGCCAGGAGGATGTTGGGCTGCATACAAAGAGGAATCACCAGCAGAAAGGAAGAGGTACTTATGCCACTGTACAAGTCACTGGTGAGGCCTCACTTGGAATACTGTGTTCAGTTTTGGAGACCGTATCTTGCAAAGGATGTAAAAAGACTGGAAACTGTTCAGAGGAAGGTGACCAAAATGATTTGGAGCCTGCGTCAGAAGCCTTATGAGAAGAGACTTGAAGACCTAAATATGTACACTTTGGAGGAGAGGAGGGGCTGGGGAGATATGATTCAGACCTTTAAATACTTGAAGGGAAATAATGAACAAACAAACCTCTTCCAACGACGGGGAAGCTGTACAACTAGAGGGCACAACATGAAGCTGTGAGGAGGTAAATTGAAAGGCAATGTCAGGAAATACTTTTTCACAGAAAGGGTGGTGGATGCTTGGAATGCCCTCCCGATGGAAGTGGTGGGGGCAAACATGGTGACGGAATTCAAAATGGCATGGGACAGACACAATGGATCCCTTTACAGCAACAGGATAAAATCAAAATAAACCGAACCATCTAATTTCTCAACAAATAGGGGTGTCCTCCTTGGAGTGGTGGGGTCACCCCTAAACAGGGACGTGGGGAGGGGTGGTGCAGCGGCAGGTGCACCTACTCTTGCCGTCGTGCTGGGCAGACTGGATGGACCATGCTGGTCTTTATCTGCCGTCATTTACTATGTTACTATCCTGTCCCCGTCCAGCACTTCCTGCACAGTGGCACATTATGTGCAGGGAGGCAAGGGGGCAGAATATGGTTACTGCGAATAGCAGGGGATGCATGTGCAACCCCGCTATTCGTGTTTCGGCATGACCCCCATTCTCAACAAATACATAGGTAATAAATCTCAAATCCAGGACAGCCCCTCCCCTGATGACTTTAAGGCAGGGGTCTCAAACTCAAATTGCTTTGAGGGCCAAATGAGGACTTGTAGAGTAACCCGGGGGCCGCACAAGACGCAGGCCTCATTTGCATAAGGGCATCATTTGCATAAGGGAATCATTTGCATAAATATTTGCATAATGTTACCATACACTAACTTTTAGTAAACATGCAGAACATACACCATCACCAAACAAGGAATCACAATTGAGAAACAGGAAGACAATTAAACTGGGAACCCCAAAAGCCAAACTTAGAATGTACAACACTGTAGAAATAAAACTATAAATTGATTTCCTCTTGTATTAAATAAAGTGCAGACGTTAAAGATGCACATTTCCAAGAGCTGACATATTTCAGTTAATAAATTCAAAATAAAGAGAGATTTTTCTACCTTTTGTGCATTTTTTTTTCAGTTGCAATTGTTCCAGCCACTTTCTTCTGGTTTCTTCGTGTCTTCTGCTAACGCTCCATTGTCTGCTGTCCATTTGTCCTTTCTTCTTTCCTAGTATTTTTCCATTCTCTCTCTACATCTGCTTTAACATACTAATCATTCTCCTTTTGCTCTTTCCTCATTCCTATTTCATCCACTCAAATTTTACCCCTCCATCCTCAATCCCCACTTACTCTCCCAATACCCGGCCAATTGTAGATTTTTCTTCCCTCCCACACAAAATATATTTCTCCTCTCAATTTCACTCTCCCAGCCCCATCCCATTCTAATCGTCCCCCAACATCAACTCCCTTCTAGCTCCTGCCCCACCCAGCATCCGCTCCCTTCTAGTCCCCGCATCATCAGCCCATTTCCAGTCCTAGCTCCCTCCCCTCACAGCCCATTTCCTTTCCAAGCCCCCCTCCCCATCAGCCCATTTCCATTCCAAGCCCCCTTCCACTCAGCCCATTTCCATTCCAAGACCCTGTCCCCATCAGCTATTTGCAGTTCAAGCTCCCCCTTCTACTTGGCCCATTTCCAGTCCTAGCACCCCCCCCAGTCCATTACCAGTTCTAGCCCCCCCCCATAGCCCATTATCAGTCCTAAGCCCCCCAACAGCCCACTTCCAGTCCTAACCCCGCCAACAGCCCACTTCCAGTCCTAACCCTTCCATCGCCCCATCTTCATTCTTAGCCCCCCCATAACACCATTTTCAGTCTTAGCCCCCCAAACCTCCAGTCCTAACCCCCATCACCCCATTTTCAGTATTATCCCCCCATCACCCCATTTTCAGTCCTAACCCCCCCCCCCATTACTAGTCCTAACCCCCTCCCCCCATCAGCCCAAGTAAATTTAAAAATGAAAAAAAAAACCCCAGCTTCTGCTGCTGCTGCCGCTGCATGGCAGCGGCAGAATCAACTGTCCCGCGGCCCCTTCCCATCTGCCCGGCAAAGCATCTTCTGAGCTCCATCAGCGGCAGCTTTCAGGGCCGCGAAGAGAAGAGTGATTTCCCTCTCGCGGCTCTGTTAGCCTGCCAGGGCTGATGGGAATTCCGCGTGTTTGAGACCCCTGGTATAGGGGGTGAAGTACTTTTGTCCATGAAAGAAGAATGGGACCTAGGCGTGGTTGTGTCTGCCGATCTCAAAGTAGCTAAACAGGTAGAAAAAGCGGCATGAAAGCTAGGATGGTTGGATGCATAGGGAGAGGAATGGCCATCAGAAGGAAGGAGGTGATAGTGCCTCTGTATAAGTCTTTGGTGTGGCCTCATTTGGAGTATAGTGTGCAATTCTGGAGACCACACCTTCAAAAGAATATAAACAGGGTGGCGTCAGTACAGAGAGTGGCTACTAAAATGGTTAGTGGTCTTCATTATAAAGCATATGAGGACAGACTTAAGGACCTTAATATGTAGACTTGAGAGGAAAGGCGGGATAGAGGTGATATGATGGAGATGTTTAAATACCTCCGTAGCATAAATGTACATGGGGAGAGCCTCTTTCGACTGAAAGCAAGTTCTGCTATGAGGGGACATGGGATGAGGGTGAAGGGAGATAGATTAAGGAGTGATATGTGGAAACATTTCTTTACGGAAAGAGTGGTGGATCCGTGGAATAGTCTCCCAGTGGAGGTGGTAGAGATGAGGACAGTAACTGAATTCAACGAAGCATGGGACAAACACAGAGGATCTCTAAAGGAAAAAAGGAGAATGTTGTAGTGGTTGATATGGAAGAACAGACTAGATAGGCCATGTGGTCTTTTTCTGCAGTCATATTTGTATGTGCTTCAGGACACATGACCTGCTGCTTCTGATTCCAGTCCAATGCAACTTACTATTGGAGGGGGGTCAAAAGTGGCAGGGCATGTATGCTGAAGCACATGGTCTGCCACACGAAGCAAAGTGGTGGTGCAAAACCAATTTTAAAATAATGCCACTATCGCCTTGGTGATGGGGGGGGTGGCTGGGCATGGCTACGGTTTCTGTCTGGGGCGGCTGAAACTCTTAGGACAGCCCTGCCTCTGACACAAGTTGCTGCCGGGATGTGGTCGGAAGCAACGGGCCTTGTCTGCCGCCCCAGGCAGTGGTCTAGCCTGTCTAGTGGATTTGCTGTTGCGAGTTACATGGCCATCCGGTAAGGCTGCAGGTTTCCATAGGCACTAGCACTGCCCGTCAAGCCCACTGAAGCCTCCAGCAAGCATCGGGACTCTCTTCTTGCAGAAGCGGACGAGAGCCGCTGCCCCTCGTGCAGGTCTGAGCCTCGCGGATCCGGAAACGACGACAGCGCCGCGTGCGAGTGAGGACGCCGAGACCGTGCCTGCTGTCTTTCTAGGTCGGCCGGGGCTGCCTGCGGGGTGAGTCACACGAGCCGGCGGGAGCCCGGGACACAGGCCTGCTCTTAGCCCGTGGCAGGCTGGGACTTGTAGTTGTCACTTGTATGGGGAACTCTAGAGCTAAGAGCGAGTGCAGGCCCGAGCCGACGTGGAGTCCGGTGGTAACCCTAACATGGGACGTCCAGGGCTTTTAGCGCTCTGGACTCTACAGCCTCGTCCACACAGTCCAAGGATTTTTTTTTCCTGGCCCAGCAGTTTTCTTATGCTCCTTTGTTCTGGGTCCCTGAAAGCTGCCGCTGATGGAGTCAGATGCTTTGCCGGGCAGATGGGAAGGGGCCGCGGGACAGTTGATTCTGCCGCTGCCATGCAGCGGCAGCAGCAGCAGAAGCCGTTTTTTTTTTTTGGCCTCTGCATTGCGGGCCGCACAAAGGTCTCGTGTTTGAGACCCCTGCTTTAAGGTATTATTCACTTGGGAGCATGTTTACTAAACTGTGCTAATGGTTAGCATGGGGTTTACTGTGTGCTAATCATGCCATGCTAACTGTTAGCACAGGGCAGTGTGGTAAAAATTCCAACACTAATCACTTAGTGCAGAATGGAGTGGGGATTGGGTGGGTTAAGGGCAGAACATGGGCATTGACGGCATATCATGGGTTAGCATTAAGTATCATCTGAGCATGCTAAATACACATGTTGCCATTAGTGCAGGTACACTTACTGTTCCTCAAGGGATTCCAGTAAGTATACCCACGCTATGGGAGTCATTTTAAAAGTCTCAAATATGATTTATACATCCGAACACATGCCTGTGGATATCCAAATCACAGAGACAACCCCAGAGTCATTTTAGAAATGGCTTTTAAAAACTACTCTGATATAGGGACATGATTTCAGAATGTCGGGACGCCTGTGACACCATCCAGGTTTCAATCAGCTCCAGGCACAAATAGGCATCAGGAAAGTGCTTGTTTTGGCCATAAAACATCCAGAGGGTATAGAGAAGATGGACAGTTAAGTGACTTGCCCAAGATCACAGGGAGTAGCAGTGGGATTTGGACTCTGGCCATTATGCTATTTGATGTCCCCATTCTGGAATACTATTCTGGGAACATCTATGTGGACGTCCCCATAGACATCCATATTGGGCACATGGGCATGTCCACATTTATGAAAATATTCCCTGAATTTGGACGTGCCTGCTTTTTTATTTTTTCTCCTCCAGACGTTCTGGCTTAGACATCCCAGATTGCACTTGGACATCCTTTGTAAAATGTGACTTAAGTGTGATTGCCTTTTAGCATGATGAGGTGCAGCTCCAACATGGCAACTGCAATGGAACATGTCAGGCATGTTCCCAACAGTTAGCATGAGTCTACGCCACCTCCTTGTGTAATTCCTCTTAGATAGAAAATGCCTACAATATCTGTAATGTTCTCTAAGTCTTTTTTGCATATGTCACTCCATCTGTACCTCACATTTCTTTCTTTGTTTTGTCTTAGTCTTTTACTGCTTCAGCCTCTCCCACATTTTCTCAGTCTTTCCCAGTGGTGGTTGATAACTGGTTTAGGACATATGAGGGTCCAATCTTAGGAGGCCATACCATAAAGACAAGGAGCAGTAACGGACCTATTGAAGTCCACCAACCAGTCCACAGTCTTGTAAATGACATGGATTAAGAGATACATCTAGATCTCTTGGGGAAGGAGTCCTGAGCCATCCATGCTTCACCGCTTCTAGGCTTTTTACTATGAGGAACAAATGATAGAAATTTTGACTCTGGGTTCCCATGATTGTTCCTGCATCTCCCCCACACAGTTTATATTTAAGAGACATGACATGGAGAGGAAGAGCAGCCTAAGGGTTTTGGATACTGAACTCAATCACTTTACCACTTATTGCCTCCCTTTTCTGTGGCAGCTGCTACTAATACGGGTGGGCGTTCTCTAATATTTTCCTTCAATTGCTTGCAACAGTTCAAGGCTTTCCGTTCTCTGCTGCTATCACTAACATGAGGACTTTTTCTCATGGCCTTATCATGAAGTCATCTCTTCGTTAAACAGGACCTTTGGAAAATAGTGGACTTATTCACCTTGGAGGATGAAGAAGCTCCAGGCAGTAGTTAAAAGGAAATGGAAGAATAAAGAAGTAAAAATGGGAAGAGATGTGGAGAGAGTGGATGAAGAAGCTGAAGTATGACATTGAAAAGAGAGTGGAGGTGAAATGGTAGGAAAGATAAAACTGAAAGTGGAAGAAGTAAGTAACAAAGGAGGGGAGATGAAACAAAATGCAGAGAAAATGATAAATAAGGACAGTAAGGCCCATCTATTCTGACCAGTATTATTCTTGGAACATAGCTGTAGACCTTAGTCAATCTCTGAGATAAGAGGCTTGGAAAAGAAAGGATGGTTATTAGAGAAAAGGAGATGTAGAAAATAGAAGGAAGGTATAATAGAGGGAGATGGAAGATGAAAGGCCGAGACAATGAGGAGAATAATGGGAAGTAGCAGAGAATGACAGAAGTAGATGAACAAATGCAGGGTGGTTTTAGCCCAGAATATAAATGCTGTAATTCCAGGTTTAGAATTACAGGAATATAATGAAACTGTCTGTTACTGAGGTGGACTGACAGAGTCCACTATGATATACCTGTCATATATGTTTGGGTTATAAAACATTTTCCTTGTCAATATGTGCATTATTGTTCAATAAATATAGTAATTAGGGACAGTTATGTTTTGTCAAAAAGAATCGATATATAGTTATAGTGAGAAAAACTGTCAGGCAATATAAATGACTCCTATGACTTGCTATTCTATGATAGTTTATACCTATCATTACTACTCTTAAGAACATTATGTATAATATAGTGTTATATATTCACTTCATTCTGGATCAATTTTGGAAATTGTTTTTCACAGTCCATGCTCACAGCGAACATTTTTTCTGAAAATTATGATCCCAGATAGCTAATATACTGTGTTAGGGAAAGCTCGGCATTGCAATTTACAGAAAATAATACAACAACCTGTCAAAATAGAAAGACAAATGATATCTACTTTACCAGCAGAATGGCATAACAGTATATCAGAAGAACTAAGTGTCTTGCTGCAAATCCCCCTTCCTCATCTTCCTCCCTGAGCTCCAAATATCTTACATACAGTACTGTATATGATTATGATGTAGCTGAAGAACAACTGAGTGAGAAGGAAGGAAGGATAAGATCTTAGTGGAAAAATAGCCGAGTGGTCGGGGCAGCAACCTGGGCTCAAAGACCAGGGATTGAAGACCACCGACTCCCCTTGTAGTCTTGGGCAAGTCACTTAACCCTCCATTGCCTCAGGTACATACCTACAGTACCTGATTGTAAGTTGCCTTGATGGATTACTGGAAAGACGTGAGCTAACTACTACTAAATAAATATTTGGGAATTTGAGTCTTTGATTGGATTTATTAGTGCATGTTAGTTTTTTAGTGTTCATCCAGAAAGTAAAATGACCTTTGTAAGAGTATGCTGTATCCATCCACCTGTCCATTTCTGACCTCATATCAGCATGAGAACTACGTCGCACGGAGTCTTGAGTTTTGTGGTATTTGAGGGCAGTAGGGTTGGATTGCTACATTCTGAGCTTTGAGAGTTGTGGATGGAATGGATATGATGCAGCATGGTTAGAAAGCTGGAACTTGGAAGCTGTACATTCTAACCGATAGCAATGAGTAATCTAGCTGGGACCCTTTTGGAATTAGATAGTGATGCTGCTGACATCACAGTGGCATGGAGTCGTCTTCATTGCTGGAGTCATTCTATCCAGGAGGGTTCATACTGCTGGGACATGGGTAGGACAGCACTTCAACACATATACTCCCACTTGTATGTTCTCAGTGGTAGTATACCTTTAGTTCTTGTTTTATATTCTTGTCTTTTCAAAGAAATTAGAATCATCACCTTGACAGTGCCTTCATTTCAATAAAATATCTCTGCAGTGTAGGCAGCTCTTATTTGATCTCTCATCACTTTCCTCATGAATTCAGTTGTAAGTGATGCAGTATTTTCTTTTTTTGATCACTAGGTTGCTCATATGTTTATTTTACTTGAGGTAGGAAATGCAATGCTGAAACTCAGTGCCATGATGCTATGTGAGAGACTGATTAGCATCACAGGAGCATTAACATGCAATAACCGTAAGCATGATATTAATTTTTAGTTATTGCCGTTTGAGACTTTCTCTTTTAATCCTGCAATTTCCTTCTGCTTCTTTGGAGCTTCCAGCTCAATCCGAGCTAGGCTGGGAGCTTTCATCGCATCACTGCAATGATAGTCCTGCTCCAGGAGGTCTGCATGTACACTTCTACCAGGACCCTGTCACAGGCCTTAAATCAGGCCACAAGCTGTCACCACTGCACAATGACTGCAGTCTGTCTTCCTCTCCCCTCCAAGGGGCAATGAATGCTGCTCCTATAGCATCCTCAGATCAGGCAGTGGAAAATCTGAGACAGAAACTGCACCCAGATCCCTTTGTGCTACAGCTCCAGGACTTTGTATTCACAAAGAATCCTGATGTATATTATCCCCATGTTACTCCATAAATATGAGAGCTACATCTAGGAATGCTTTCATCAGAAGAGGCACATTTTCAGTGGGACACCTATGTGTAAAATGATGCATGTATATTTTTAGCTCACATACAAGTTAAAATTCCAAACCAAAAGTATCTTCCTAAATTGAAATTATCTGGGGGAGGCCTTTGATATGTAAAAAGCATGTATATGGTTTAACTTCAGAATTAACCACACAAATCCTTTTTGTTCAAAAGGTCGAAGCCACTCAGGTGTAAATTTGACTGGACATGTGTTCAGCACTGCCCAGATAACTTTATTTATTGGGACTATATGTCTTAATACTCAGCTGCTTAATAGTGTCTGGTGGTGACAGCATGAGAGCAGCTATAACAGACTGCAGGACCTCTCAAAGTGTGTGATGCACAGCTATGAACTGCGGAGTCAGGAAGGAAAAGTACTGGGAAAGAAGACAGGTACTGTTGCTGAAGAGGAGAGCTGCAATTTATGCTGAGGTGAGCAACAAAAGTGGTTTGATGCCTAGAAGCCAGAGTGGGGCTATGGATAAGGAGTGCCTTGATGGGTGGTGATCTGCAAATGCATTTCAGCAGGGAGGAAAAAAGAAAACTACACTGGAGCATCAGGCCCATCTGGGAAAAAAGAGGTCCAATGACCAAAGGACACTAGAGGAAGCAAAGACACAAAAAGGTTTTTCGTCAGAGTCCCACAGAAGAAAACTGGAAGGGAGAAAGGACATATTTTTCAGTAGAACTAAAGAAAAGATAGAAAAAAGAAAAAAAAAACACATACATGGATTCTTTGTGGAGAAAAGAAAGAGATTTGTGGAATGGAAGTCACTAGTGGGCGGGAGAAAAGGCAGATGGCATACAAAGATGCTCCCAGGAGTCATTTGCCAAGAAGCTGCAGATGAAAGGCTTAAAAGGTTGGGGCTCTTCAACATGGAAAATAGATGGCTGAGGGGAGATATGATAGAGGTCTATAAATTAATGAATGGAGTAGAGTGAGTAAACGTGAATGGGTTCTTTACTTCTTCAAAAATTAGAAAGACACGGGAATAGGCAATGAAGCTACAATGTAGCACATTTAAGACTAATAGGAGAAAATATTTCTTTCACTTGACAAGTAATCAAACTCTGGAATTCGTTACCAGAGAATGTAGTAAAAAGGTTTGGACAAGTTCCTGGAAGAAACGTTCATAAACCATTTTTAAAGAGGACCAGGGAAATCCACTGCTTACCCCTGGGATAAGCAGCATGGAATCTGTGTACCTTTTTGGTAACCTGACAGGTATTGGTGGTCTTGATTGGCTGCTGTTGGAAACAGGATACTGGACTTGATAGACCTTGGTCTGACCCAATATGGCATTTCTTATGTTCTTCTGAGGGGAGAAGCTATGTAGAAGTTATAACTCAAAAAGTGATCAGATCCTGAGAGAAGCTACTGAGGCAGTGGTCAAATGTTAACAGACCCGGCATGGAGAAAAAGATCCCAGCAATATGAGAAACAGAGTACGGCAGAAGAAACAGAGTGAGCCTACTGTTAGAGCCATTGGGGAGGGAGAGAGACATGGTAATTCTATAAGGGTTGCTTAGTTTAACACGTCACATGTGTATTTCCACATAGTTTATAAAAGAATTAGCATGTACCTTATTTTATAGAATAAGGCCATACATGTTGAGATATGTGTACCAAATATAAGCAAAACCACTTACACCAACCATAGACTTGGCATAAATGATCGTGACTAAATTCGTAAAAAATGTAATAGTATTCTATAACTTACATGTGTAAATTTGTGTCTGCCCCGTGCTTGCCTACTCTGAAAGTACGCATTATCGCCTTGACTTGCAGAATAACTACACACAAGTGCTCGTCCCGCACATAAGTCATTGAATATAGGTGACTTACATACATTGATGGGATGTAAATTTATGCAGCTTGTTATAGAATCATTTCCAAAGTGTCCAGAAGAGAGAGAGTCAGAGAGCAGTCAAGAGCCTAACAGTAAGAGAAACTGCTGTAGAGCTACAGAGAAGCAAAATGAGAGGAGCCTGAAGACACAGTAAGAGGAGAGCTTAGCTGAGAGCCACAGCTGAAGACGCTGATAATGAAGAGACCAGAACAGCTGACAGGCTGGTGCTATCTTTTTTGCTGTCCTGTGTAAATGAGTGTGCAGCCCCTTCCCCACCATGGATGCAAATAGAATCCTTCCAGGACTGGATTAATGCTTTGGTAGGCCCTAGGCAATTGAGTAAAAGCATGCCGAGCAGGGCAGGCCAACCACCAGATAAACTAAGTGGTTGTCTAGGGGGCCACCTCTGGATGGTAGTGGCAAAGAGCGGGACATTCAAAGCTAAACAATACATTTTGACAGTCAGGAGAGATGTAAAGCTTAAGATCTGCCTAGGGCGCAATACCTTGAGCCAACTCTAGGGCTAGCCCTGCTGTTGAGTCCCAACGTAATATAAATAAATTGTAAACTCCCCAAAATATATTAAAACCAGTACTTTTAGCCTTTATGGTTAATTATATCACATTTATCTTAGCAAATGTGGAATTTGTAGTGGTATTAATGATGAAATAAATCTTATACATACAACAAACTATAAAATAAATATGGTTTTAAAACATCTAGGGGTTAATATTCAAATGCCAACCTTGCTCTGTCCCAGCACTATCCGAACAGTACAGGGGCAATCTGTAATAATCCCAATAGTGTCACTGAAAATTCACAGATAGGGCACTTATCTTTACTGTAGCATCCACTATACTGATGATTCCTTTTGAATATCGACCCCTGTTTGCCATAGCAAAACAACTCTAACTCGGGACTCAAATGGCAACAATTCTCCCTATAAAAATAAAGAACTGCAAATATTACTACAAGCCCTAGAACCTGCTGTAAGAGTATGCTCATTCCGGTCATAGTATATGCAAAATAAACCCATTTGGAGGTACTGTTTTGTGAGACGCTTTAGAGCCCCGATGAATCTCCTAGTGAGAAAGCAGAAGAAACTGGACTGTGATGGAGCACTACACAGAAACCATGCACTTCTGTCACGCATCCAGAACAGAGACTAGCACTCACTTAATGCAATGAAATAGAAACATGCAACCAAAAACTGAATTGGCAACCCACAAGTCATCAGACTCTGTGTGCAGTACAGCAAGAGCTTGAGAAACAAAAGTATGTTGCCTCTTCTACTGAACAAAATCTAGAGGGAAGAACAGATTTCATTTAGTTAGTTAACATACTTCCATCCTGCCATATCATGATGCGTTTCCCAAAGCTGACATGTTCCAATTACTGAACACTAAAAATAAAATGTCTTTGTCCTACTTTTGTTTGGACATTTAATTTGATTGAATTGGTCTCAGTCTTTCTTTATACTGTTCTTGTTGTTCTTTTCCTAAATTATTTTATAGGATATCTTTTCCATTTTTCTCTCTCCTCTTCCTACTGCCTGCTTCCCTTCCTTTCCTATGTGTGGCATTTGGTGGTTCTTTTTCATCTTTTCTTTCTCTTCTTTGCCTCTCTATTCACTCATTATTAGATATCACCCCTCCTCCTTTTCCAGCCCTCAATAGCACTCTTTTTCTTTGTTTTCTAGTCCCGCTCTCATCCCCTACCAACAATTCAATCCCCTCCACTCTAGTCTTTCATGCCTTCCCCAGCTTCCCTTCCCCCTTGTTTTTCACTCACTTCCTAGTACCTCCTTTTTGCAACATCTTTACTCATCAACTCTGGTTCTTGCCTCCCTTTCTTAGCACCTAGCTCCTATGTCTCCCTTCCCCAGTTGCTGATTCCAGTGTTCTCCCCTTACCCAACATCAGGTTCCTGCCCTCCCCACCCAACTTCCCTGCTCCTGTCTCCTTCCCCAGTACCTGACTTCTGTCTTCCCTGTTCTCAGCTCCTATATTCTGCCCAGGTCCCACTTTCTCTGCATATGGATCCTGGCTTCTGTCTTCCCCATTTCCCAGTCCCTAGCTCCTGGATTCTGTCCCTCCTTCCCTATATGTTCCTCCTGGTTCCTGCTTCCCCCCAGTCTTTCCCTAGCACACACTTTGACTCCACTCCCGTTCCATCCCATCCCTTCCCTGTGACCTACAACAGTAACAGAAATAACGAGAACTTGTTTATCTTCTGATGCTGAACTGTTATTTTGGTTTACTAGCTATTATTTATTATTTGTAAACTGATTTGCTTACCCAGAAAGGCGGTATAGAAAATACCATAAATCATAACCTCCCCAGTGTCCCTCAAAATTAAGCATAGTGTATTACAGAGCTAAGCAATACCTTTTTAGCTTAAGATGATAAGATGGATCCATTTTAAGTTTCAATAAGATAACATCATAGGTACTGTACCTGATGAGAATCAAGAGACCCATGGAGGGCTGTGGCTTTAAGCAGGACCCAAGGGGGAACAGCACCATACAGCCGGATCAACATTATCTGCAACCCTTCAGACCCCCAACGAAATAACTAAATGTACCCAAGCAACGAAGAACAGAGCTTTTAAGTTTTATGCTCCCATCTGCTGGAACGCGCTCCCAGCCACCATTCGAGCAATTATGGATATTACCCAATTCAGAAAAGCACTAAAACACCACCTCTTTCTCCTACACTACTCACAGCACAACCTTAGCCGCCTTACACCCAGCTAAGCAATGATAATCCACAGACAACTCATATTTATACTGTAAATAGTTGTAGATACTGTAGATAGTTCCCCCAGATTGAAATCCAAGTTGTATCTCCCGTTCACTGTAAGTGCATAACAGACATCCTGTTATGCATAAAAATGTTATCTGTAAACCGCACTGATTTTAAAGAGCGCGGTATGTAAAAGCAATAAAATAAATAAAAATAAAATAAAACCCAGGTCGCCTTCCTAATAACAGAGGAGGAAATTTGGAGGTCACCTGCTTACACTACATACATGTACCCAACTGACACTAAGGAGATTTCTCCCACAACTCTGAGTAAACGTATACATATCACATCTCAGTAATTTGACCAAATATCCTTTTATTGGGAGGATATCTCTCAAAGGGGTATGTTTACTAAACTGCGTTAGTGTGATTCGCGTTAGGAGCCGCGTTAGTAGAAGAAATGCCAAAAAAGGACATGGGCGGTACATCGTTACCAATAACGCGCGTTAAGGCACGTTATAAGGTGCCGCGCAGCAACGATCGTTACAGGGCGCATTACTGCGCGTTAAGCTTAAGAACGCGCGCAGACACCCAAATACAGAAACAGAGGTGTAGCACAATGGTTACTACACAGACTGATGGTATAAGGGTCATGGGTTTGATTCCCCAGTGTGCCCAATGAATAAGGCTGGCTGAGGCATCATGTGTAACCCTTTGAAGGCCTACTATAATATTTTAATCCACATTCTGCAGCCGGGTTAAAGTTTGCATATGTCAGGAAAATTGTACCCGTCTTATTCAATATGTTCCAATAGTGCCGTTCCCTCTGTCATGGTCATGTATTATATACCATTTTATAGTAATATTTAGGCAGACGTTTGGATCCCGAAAGTTTTGGGCTTGGCCTGGAAAGGGTTAAGTATTGGGCTGTGAGGAAGTTTAGTTGTACTGTAATAGTGCTGCCAGCAAACACACCCTCACAGTGGCATAACCTAAGGTGCCACATAAGGCACCCTAGAAGGCACTCCCTAGGGCACATTCTAAAGTGCGCTGTCTGCCAAGGCACCCTAAAATGTTCCCTATAGGACACCATATAAGGCACCTTATAAGGCGCATTATAGGGCACCGTATAAGGTGCACTATAGGGCGCCTTAAGAGCCACCCTAAGGTGACAGTACCCTGAGGGTGGTTCTGCTGGCAGCACTAATATACAATAAAAATAGACAATGCCTAAGACAGCCCTATTGATGAACCCCACTGCGGGTTCTGAACCCATGACCTCTGGCTCCATGTGCAGTGAAGTAACCAGTGGGCTAGAGCTGCTAATAAACCCCTGGCTGGCTACAGGAGGACTGCACGGCACCACACCCACATTCTGCTGTGGTTACCAGGAGAGGGTCAACCCATTCATACCCAGGATGCACAGCACATGTAAATCAGCAGTCTACAGATGATCACAAGATGGGGTATGCACCCCACAGCACCTCAGCCTGGTAGGGGGTGCCGACGGTGTGTGTTAGTGGCACAGAGTAGCTACAGACCGTCACAGTGTGCGGGTCCTGTGCTCATCCTGAGGGAGCGGTATAGTGCCCAGCACCATTCTCACAGCACCTGGCTGTGCTGAGATAGGCTATGCTGCAGGTCCCCATCAGTGCCAATGTGTGATAAGTAGTCCTTGCAAACACCCCTAGGATATGCCTGTGTTCATCTGTATGTCACATCTAGCCCTTGTGGACTATGATGCACGCAGAAAAGTGCATACCCTGTGTGGGTGCCATGGTCACATGACGTAAGTGAAGGGGGGTGTTGGGACCCACAGGGAGATTACATACCACCACCCAACGCACCCTCTGGGGCTCAGGGTGGGGAACAGGATCTCCTGCCAACAGATCCACTTTCTACCCCCCTGCAATAGTGGCAGTAGAGGGGACTATCACCACAGTCCTGCTAGGGATAAAACACCCTACAGGGCAGGCAATGCAGAGCAGTACACATCCATAACGCAATAGCAGACAGACGGCAGGTCTGGAAATGCTCAGCTGCCCCCCACCATTATCTGATATTCTCTAGCAGCACACCTCCAGCCGCTGCACCCTGCAAGGTGTTCCAGCAAGACACATACTAGCTGCAGACAGTACGCCAACTAGTCCATAGTCCTGGAGGAGATGCATGTACCCAGAACTGGAATATCAGCATACACACCAAGCAGATAAGTCAGTGATTGGGCCCCAAAAACCCCCCCATAAATATCACATGAGAGAAATGCTATATAGCACCATGGGGGAACCTAGCCATGCCATGGTCACTGCTCAGTCAGGGTGAGAGTGACCTCCCAGCAGGACATGCTATGGCCACCCTGTCCATGCAGGTGGTACCGGGCACTACAATGTCCGAGCCATTGCCCTGTGCAGATGCGGCCAGGCCAGGCCACCCTATCCAGGCTATTCCCACAGTACTTTGCTCCTCATTATGCACATTGGCATGCCACTACTGGCAACAGTGCTAGCAGTGTGGGATGTGGAGGGTGTTGGCAGCCACCACACACTAGATAGACAGACACACACTCCCCACACCTATGCCAGCATTGTGCAACTATAGAGGTGTTGGGAAGCCCAGGTCACCACACCAGTCCAGGGCACAGTGCAGGCATGGCTATGGTACGCAATACTGTAGGAGTCACTCCCCAGGTTGGTAAACACTGTCAGACACAAGACCTGTAGCACACTCCACAGACATCAGAAAGGTTGCTATGATGCAGCTCACTCCGAAAATTGTACTTAACCTAGGAATTGCTATCTGCCAGTAATCATAGCAACCTTTTGATAGCTGTGTACCATATTCCCAGGTTTAGGGTGGCATTACTAAGGTATGCAAGTGCTAGTATTGGGAGATGCACACAGAGCCCAAAGTCCTGCCTCTCGAGGAGGCTTTGGATAATGGGGCCTGTGGGTGCGGGTGTGTCTGCCCCTGTTGGCTGCTGCTTAACGGCAGAGGTTCCTAACTCCAGTCCTGCGGTGCAAAACACTGTTCGGGTTTTCATGCTGTCCCTCATGAATATGCATGAGATACATCTGCATACCATGGGGGTGGCACATAGAAATGCAGCACAGGCATCTTTATCAGAGGCAGCATGGAACCTGAATGGTGTTTGGCCCTCCAGGACTGCATTTGGGAGGCTCTGCTCTAGGTAATGTGCATGTTTATGGTGTCTGTGCTCTGTAGGGTAAAATGTAGGTGTTTTGGGCATGTTTACGTCATCTGCAAGAAAGGTTCTGTCTGTATTAGCACGTTATAGTTGTGGGTAAAATATGAGGACTGGGTTGGTGGAAATCACAGCTGGAACTTGAACCTGTGACCTTCTGCTTCTGAATACACTGGTTTTGTGCACTGCACCACCATGTTATCACAGAGACACTGCATTTCCTGGTGATACCATGACTGTTGGTCAGACAGGGCCTGTCTGTTGCAGTGCATGGCACCCACCTACACAGGGCTAGGCCACGGTCTGCTCTGGGCAGCTGCCACTGCCCCCTCCACCACCAGTATCCCTCAGCCACCATGCTGACATGCCCTTCTGCTGGTGGAGCTGGTGGTGCGCAGTTTCAGCCAATCCAGTGTGCAGGTAGGCAGCTGCCTATGGTGCGGGTTCTGGGGTAGGGGTGCCTGCATAGACGTCCACGCTCCCCCCCAGCCCCGCCTGCCATTGTTCCGTGCCCTTGGGGGTAGCTGTTGGGTACTATCCCCGTGACACTTTGGGAGACCCACTCATGCCCATGTTGGACCTTCAGCAGTTGCTGTTTGGCTGCTCCGCTGTTTCAGCATTCGTATGGGCCACCTAGGCATCGCCCTAGTCCGCACTGTAGCCCAGCTCCACCACAGCATGTGCTGCCTGCGGCTCTCTATATCCCCTTCTCCGGCATCTGTCCAGTTGCCGTTCCGACATGCCCGCCCTGATGTTGCGGGACATGTGCACCTGTCCGATGGTGGGGAAAACCCTGAGAGGCACTATGTCACTGTGGGCTCATTCACCTTGTATGGGGACGGCGTATAGACCCTTCCACGATTTATATCTGTTCAATGGAGCTTACTCGGGGGGGGGGAGGGGTTGATGTTTCTCATTGATACCACTATTGGCCAGCTTGGTTATTGTTTTTTTCCAGTCTGTTGGGGTCATTTTCAGTGTTTCTGTGCCCTTTTGTTCTGTGCACATGTATCACACTTATCACTGTTTTTTGGTTTCCTTGCCTGGGCTGTACATTGCCGACACTGAAATGGTTTCTCTCCCCTGTAATGTGCCTTTAACGGCAGGTTTTCAATCGCGTTGGAATTCAGCCCTGAAATTCAGCGCGTTAGTGTGAGGGGAGCCTCTCCACCCCCACTCTCCGCCCATTGACCCCTTCTCTCCGCCCTCTTTCCACCTTCTGCGGTGTTTTACCGCACCGTGGAGCATTACGATCGTTAGCGCATCATAACGCGTGTTATGATGCGCTAACGATCGTTAACATTACATAACGCGCGTTATGACGCGCTAACGATCGTTAACGTTACATAACGCGCGTTATGTACGTTTACCGCAGTTTAGTAAATATACCCCTTAGTTTTGGTTCATTTGGGACCCATGTCCATTTTATTTGTTTATAGCTATAAAAACTGAAAATGACCTCATTCATCACATTCTGCCATCATCTGAAAATGAATGCATATCCCCTACTACTGACACTGTTCAAGTGCAATGATTTACCAATGACAACTAAATTAAACTGATTGAAGCAAAGAAGTTGTTTATCCCTATATAAGGATGTTGTGAAACAGAGTATCTGGGACAGAAAATCTTCAGTGTATTTGTGTTTGTCATCAGGGATGATCCCTGATTTATCAAGAGGGTGGTTGGAAGTTCCTGGGATCATGGGCACTAATGTATTGAAAAAAAACCCTGAAGAAAAGTTTTCCAAATTTGAACTTTCAAGATGTGCAAAGGGTGTCAGGATCCATGCTGTCCGTGAAGAGCAAAGCCTTCTGAAGCTGAAGGCCTTCTAGCAGAGAAAATTGGAGTATGAGAAAAAAAGAGGTTCTCTGTAAAGACCCAAAACAATAACACCGAGGAAGCCCCCATGGAAGTTAAAACCATAGAAAAATAATGAACCAAAAGGGACTATTGAAAGGCACATGAAGAGAAGAAGCAGGGAGGAAGAATGGCTGGAAAAAGAAGAGGAATACCAGTAAGGGTTGGTGATGATAGAATGTCAGAGAAGATGAATAGACTTGACTCACCAGAGTTCAATCCCATCAGTGTTAATAAGATTTACTGTCAGTTAATGCAAGCTTGAGCATTTTCAGTGGAGCTTATTTACTAACTCTGCTCTTAATTCAAATTAACACACATTGATATGCATTAATGCACATTAATTCATTAACATAAACTAGTAAATGAGACTCTTTATTTTTACCTGGCAACTAAGATCTTGATTTGCTGAGCTTTTCCCCCCATAGAAACAAGGGAAGAATAGCTTTAGTAAATCAGGTCTTAAAACTTTGAAGATTTATCCCGTAGTGATAGAGACTCAAGAAGACCTATTACTACTTTGGGAGCAAGTTACCAATAAGATATGTTAATAGCATTAGCAACTTATTTGTACCTAAGGAAATCGAGGGTTATGTGACTTGCCCAAAGTCACAAGGAACATCACTGGGCTTTTAACCTTTTCATCCCTGGTTCTATGTTTCTTGCTCTAACCACTAGGCCACTGCTCTACTTGGGTTGAGTCACCGGACTTCTGATCTCCAAACAATTTTATTCTTTTCTACAAATTTATTTCTATTCCTCTTACACTTTTTAGTTCGATCTCAAGAATGGATGCCTTTTGTAGCATTTTCTGTACAGATTTTATTGCAGTGATTGGCAAACCTAGACTAGAATGCATTGATCCTTTTAATTGGTTTGGTAGGAGGACTTTTACTGAAAGCACTTCAATGTGATGCAGCTGAACTTCAGAAAGGATTGAGTTACAAAGGAGAGGTGATTTTATAATGTTCTTCTTTGAAAGGTGACAAAGTGTTGAAAAGAATTGCCTTATACAATATAAGTAAGAGAACTAGAAAAATCCTGCAAGATCATTCTGTGTCCCCAGGCACAAGCATTGCATGACAGCAACTAAAATTAAAGCAAAAACGTTGTGGCATTATCAAAAAATCAAGATTTATAGCATATAATATGAGCAGTTGCCATTGAGCCTCTTTCCTTTTTTTTTTTTTTTTTGGAAAAAAGCATTTTGTCTGGGGAGCAAAGACCATGAAGGGAATCTAAATTATTCTCTGTTTGCTGAATTATGAATCAGATGGAAGACTAATAAGGGGAAAGACTCTGGGGACATTGACTGATCTACTATAAAATATAAACTGCATGCAGAAATAAAACCATTCAATTGCCCAGTGTCAATTATAATATTTCTTCTATTCTGATGGATTGAACTTGCAGTATTAAGTGAAAGCCCGGCTGTAGTGGATGAGCAAAACCACTGATATGAAATCAAGAAACTTTAAATCAAATCAGCATAAGTGTTCCCTGTTATAAATTAAGGCACATTGATTTTATTATAATCCACATTTATTAACTGCCTTTAACATGAAGTGATTTACAGCTGTAGACACATCTATTGGCTCTAACAGATGAGTGCTTGAGATTATCTCAACTGAGAGGCTTACAGATTTGGGAAGATTCAAAAGAATAAAGACAGCGAAAAAGGGATAATGCTTTTTCTCACAAAGATGAGAGAACAGAATATAAAAGGGAGCTCCATGAGTCCATGGGAAGCCATCAATTTAGGAGACAGCTGAGGGGGGGGGGGGTTAATTTCAGATGCTCCACATAGAAGGTACCAGGGAGGTAGCCAAGAGGACTAATCTCCTCAGGAGAGGATAAATGAGCTATTCCTTTAATTTGATGAGTGAAATTGTGGAGGAGACTCCAAGAAGCTGTGTGCCAGGAGAATGAGAACTTCATGGGTTAAGAGATTTTGATTTTTGCCTTTGAGAAAAAGAGACTGAGACATGCTGGCATAGAGACTTGTGAGTTGAGCTCCTTTTTATATTACGTGCAGAGACGGAGACTATGGGTCCGATTCTGAGAGGTGACTTGTGGGGCTGCACGTCCTGGTGGGATGTGCAGCCCTGCAAGTCATTGTGTCTGTATTCCCCCTCCAATTCCCCCCATACAGCCAGAGCAGCAGTATGAGGAGAGCTGGCAGGGGGCGGAAGAGTGCAGAGTGTGAGCAGGCCGAGGTGTCAGGACATACAGGGCCAATTCAGGTCACACCCTGTACACCCTGTGGGATGAGGGGGAATGTGCTGCTTATTCCACCTTGAAGGTAGAATAAGCAGTTCCTTATCATTCTTCCAGTTCAGTCCTCCACCTCTGGGTTGTGCACCACCTCCTGCAGCTTGGAAACCGGGCATGTCAAAATCATGACATCACTGAATATAGCCTGCTGATCTCTCCCATCAGCCCCAGTGTGTCCAATCTCAATGCAGCAGCAGGACGTAGTGAGCTTCCATTCTGGGCTGACTAGGAGGAACGGATAAGGAGCATTTTAGTTTATTTTATCTTTCAATTCTAATTGGCAATGAGGCCTGAAACCCCTTTACTGTGGGGGAGCAAATTTCTTTGAGTGATTTTAAATTTGAGGTCTGGCCCTTTAAGTTTGTAGCAGTTCCCACCTACCTGGTCTGCCTGTCATTCTTTATATACTTTAGTAATTCGCCATTTTGGATCTCTCTCCCTTGACTGTACGGGAGAGAGCGCCAGGGCCCGGGCAGTCAATCAGAGGCTGTGTGCGGTGCAGGATTTTTGTTCCGGCGAGATCTGCACTGTCTTTAGTGAAGCCAGCAAGGCAGGCCTCGCCGCAGCCGCCCGCGGTGGCATGGCTGGAGGAGCGGCTCACTGCCCGGTAGCAGGAACGGGCTGTGCGACCTTCTCGGCCCATCAGGTAAGGCCTTCGGGCTCTGTCGGGCTGCGGTTGGAAAGTTGTTCACCGGACGGTGGTTTTGGCACCAATTTTCGCTGGTTTATGCGGCGGCCATTTTCCTGCACATCTGGACTGCGTAGATTCTACAGCAGATTTTGTTTCCTGCAAAACTTTAATCCTTTCTGACTCAATGCCCTCTCTAACATAGAGTGCAACCGCTCCACCAATTTGATCAGCTCTATCATTACGATATAGTTTGTTCCCAGGTATCAGTGTCCCACTGGTTGTCTTCCTTCCACCATGTCTCTGATATTCCAATCATATCTAACCTCTCATTTAGTGCTATATATTCTAACTCTCCCATCTTATTTTTTAGACTTCTAGCATTTGCATGTAAGCATTTTAGAGACTGTATTTTATTCATATTAATTTGGCTATTGGTAGACATGTGTAATTTGGGATCTTTAAGCTCTGTCTGCTCCATACTCGAGGGCATTTGGGCTATTTTACTCTTTTTTGGAACCTCTCTGCTTTTGGTAGTATCCTTCAAGGATACATTGTTCCAAACCATGCGCTCTTGGGTGACTGTCGGCTTTCCCCTATCTCCTTTTCAAAGGTTAATGTCAGCAGCCTGGTTCCATCCCGGTTAAACTGAAGGCTATCCCTTCGGAAGAGCCCCTCCTTTCCCCAGAATGTTCCCCAGTTCCTAACAAATCCAAAACCCTCATCTCTGCACCATTTTCTCATCCACGCATTGACACTCCGGAGATCTGCCTGCCTTTTGGGTCCTGCGCGTGGAATGGGATGCATTTCGAAGAACGCTACCCTGGAAGTTCTGGATTTCAACTTCCTACCTAAAAGCCTAAATTTAGCCTCCAGAACCTCCCTACCACATTTTCCTATGTCATTGGTACCGACATGTACCAAGACAGCAGACTCCTCCCCAGCACTATCTAAGACCTTATCTAGGTGGCGTCTGAGGTCCGCTACCTTCGCACCAGGCAGGCATGTTACTAGGTGATCCTCACTTTCACTAGCCACCCAGCTATCTACATGCCTAATGATCGAATCACCAACTATAACACTTATTAAAAGAGGGCTGCTACACAGTACCCTGTCCTGTGCTGCTGAGGTAAGCTATATTCTGATTTGATTTAAATTATAGCTCTTTGCTGCTGCTAGGCTTTAACTTATTATGAAATTTAAACTACAAGTTCTCTGCTGGGTTCAAAATTTAACCAGAAAGCTCTCTTCTGTGTTTTAAATTTAAATAAAAATACTTTGCTGATACTAGGCCCTGAGTGACTATTAAATTTAAACTACAGCTCTCTGCTGGGTATGAAATGTAACCAGAAAGTTCTCTTCTGTGTTTTAAATTTAAACTTAAACTGCTGCTAATAGGCCCTGACTGATATAACAAAAAATAGTGGGATTAATTAGCTGGTCTTCCCATGAGCCACCTCCTTCCCCTTCAATCTATACAAAATCACGCTGCTCGACTAATCTTCTGCCAGCCTTGCCATGCCCATATTACTGCTCTTCTCAAGTCGCTTCACTGGCTCCCTGTCCATTTCTGCATCCAATTCAAGCTTCTCCTGCTGACCTATAAATGCATTCACTCTATGGCCCCTCAATACCTCCTGTCCCTTATCTCACCCTACATCCCCTCTCGAAACTTGCGTTCCGCTAACAAATCACTTCTATCAATGCCTTTCACCCACACAGCAAACTCCCAACTGCGCTCCTTTCACCTTGCTGCACCTCACGCCTGGAACAGCCTACCTGCGTCCGTGCACCAGGCATCCTCCCTGGCCCTCTTCAAGTCCAGGTTGAAGACCCACCTCTTCACCGTTGCATTCAGATCCTGACTCCTTACTCATCTTGCCCTAACCCCCGTCAATGTTTATAACCAAACTGCACCACTCTGTACCCTGCGTACGACTGATTAATGCTTTGTACTGTCTTAACTAATGTAAGCTCCGATGAGCATGACTCTGACAGGCAGGGACTGTCTCTTGTATGTTGGCTACCTTTTTAGGTTAGCTGTGCTTTATTTAGCTTTATAAGTGCTAAATAGTAGTAGTAGTAGTAGTGTACAAAAATAGTAGCCATGCCACGGGGATGTTCCAATGCCAGCTATTTGGGTATGACAGCTGTCTCAGCTTTTCTAACCACCATACAATCTTCCTGACATATGTGCATATAACAACTGGACAAGTGTCTTTCATATTGACCATATGGAGCAAGTAAGGATGTGTGATGAGCTCTGCAGGAAGGACTGGGGTTTCTAGTCCCACAGGTGCTCCTTGTGGCCTTGCGCAAGCCACTTAACCCTCCATTGCCTCAGGTACAAAAACATAGATTTGTGAGCCCTTTGGGGATAAGGGAAAATATATATACAGTACCTGGATGTACACTGCTTTGACAGTAGAAAAGCAGTTTATAAACCTAGTTAAATAAATTTCAATCATGTACAATTCATGTGTCATACATCTGCAGGGTGAACATGTCTGACCCTTTGCAATGTCACATTGACCTTCTGAAATGCAGTATATAAAAAATGTTGACTTCCACAGATGTAGTCAATTTGATTTTTGTACAATCCATTGGGTGAAGTCCATGTGTACAGTCGCCGCTTGAACTCTATCAGTCTTTCTCCAGCTTCATTTTTGTTGCCAGTTCCATATTTTCCAACCACTTTGCCTTCTTCTTTGTTGCCAACTTTTGCGTTCCAGTCACCCATAACTATCAGGATATCCTGTCTGCATGTTCTGTCAATTTCAGCTTGTACTCATCCATCCTCTTCTGCAGCTGTTTTTGGGGTATATACTTGAATTATCGTTGTGTTGATAGGCATTCCTCATAGACGAATAGAGATTAAGCATTCACCGACTGTATTGTATTTCATTACAGTTCTTGCAAGTTTCTTTTTTATTATAAACGCAACATCATTTCTTCTTTGTCTTTCATTTCCTGCATAGTAGACCATGTGATCATCTGATGCAAAGTGTCCGATGCCAGTCCATTTCAGTTTGATGACACCCAACAGTTGTACATGTTCCATTTCATTCTTGACCACCTCCAACTTCCCATGGTTCATGCTTCATACGTTCCATATAATCTCATATTTTGTAGACCACAGTGCCTACTTTAGATTCACATGTGGCTTTGATGGTTGTAACTGACTGAGTACTTACGGAGGGGTCACTGATTCACGCAAAGATTATGGTCATCATTTGGCAGGTGAGAGCAGTATGGTCATTATTACTTCGACATCGGCTGTAATCATATTGCATGGTATTCCTGCCTCGGTGGCATATTTTTTTGCCTCACATGTACATATACACTCAATATGTGCAAGTGGGAGGGCATTCTAAACCCAGGGCCAGCCCGTCCACTAGGCAACTAGCTGGGTGCCAGGGTCCACCAACCATGGTATATAGCATGCCGGCCAATCCCTCCCTCCCTGCAAGTGTTGTAAAGCTGCAGCTTCAGTGCTGCAGGTGGCCTTATTGCAGTTGCACACATGCAGCTAGGCATAGCATGCCGCTCCAGCAGGGTATTGGGGCACATGTGCCGCTGCCTTAGACCTCGGAAGGAAGGGATCACCATGTGCTCCACTGACCTGCTGACCTGCTGATGATATGCTTGACATGCCACTGACAGTGGCAACTGCAGCATTGTTGCACCTGACACGCAGGGTTGGGACACAGATTTCTTCTACACCAGCCTGTAGCCGCTGTGACCACCACCCCCACCCTCACATAATGCTGACATGGCAGCATGGTAGCAGTGACAGTGGCACAATTCCTCTTTAACTGGGGCAGCATGTATGGTTGCTGCCACTATCACAGCAGAATCATACCAGACATCCCAGATGTATACCCTAGGCAGCCACTGTGTCAGCCTAGTGGACCAGCCCTCCTCATTGCATTGCTCACGTGACACTTCCTTTGCCAATTTGGCACCAACAGCATAGTGCCCTTTATTAATAGGCCACCATGCTGTTACTGCCAATGGAGCACTACTATCACTAATCTGGAAGTTACAATGGGAAGAGCATATTGCATACATCCAAATAGGCTCTCTCCTCTCAGAAATAGCCCTTGCTGCAAGCTTTTAGCTGGCGTTAGGGTTCCCAGTGGTGGTGCCTCTAACACATGGTAACACAAACTGGTGTTAAAGGTACACATGCTATGCCCACCCAGTCTCACCCCCATTAACCCTAATCGCCACCTCTTTTTTACCTTAACGCTAAGGGACCAGCTTCTGCACATTAATCCAGCATGATCGGTGCTTTCCGCAGTGTTAGCTGCTTACGGGTGCTGATAACACCTGTTAACAGCACCTTTGCTCCCTTAACACTCTTTAGTAGACATACCCCTTTGTATTTCCCACTGTTTGTGCACTTACCACATTTTTATCTCATTTGCTGATCTAATTCTTTAATAAGCTTTTTCTTTAGTTTTGCAAATTCTATTACTTCCTTCCATATGTGTACTGATGAATTCTCACTCATTCCTACTTGTTAGCATGTCTGTCCAAGTTTAATGATGGAGACAGATTCTAGACATTTACTTTTGTATTTCAGCACTTTGAGTATTTGCTTCTGATGATATTGTTAAGTAGGCCTATGATAGTAGCTCTGTATATATAATTTTCTATGAGGCTCTGTCCTCCAGTTCTAGGGATATACAGTCTCTGCATACACTGGTTCTCAAAAACTATGTTATGGGAATGGAGTAGTATTTGTGCTTGACATCCAGTTTTTCAAGACCTTTAAGAGGCCAGTCTACAAATGTAAAACCTTATGAGTGGAGGACTAGCTTATTGATTAGATCAGTGGTCTGGTAACTGAAGATACTCGGGTTCAAATTCCACTGGCACTTCTTGTAGTCTTGGGCAAGTCACTTAACTCCCCATTGCCTTAGGTACAATTTTAGATTGCAAATCCTCTCAGGAAAGAGATATATCTACTATATCTGATTGTAACATGCCTTGAACTACTACTGGAAAGGTGTGTTGCTCTTTCATATACTCTTAGGTATTTATATACACCTTTCTATTCAAGCTCCTTGATATCATTCAGGGAGATGTTTTCAGTTATGCTCAATTTTCCTCTAGGAAGCTTGTCTTAACACACATGTCAAGGTCAAAAGTCATCTCAATGTCATTTGAGAAACCTTTTACTACACAGGGTGGTTCTGTAATTGTTGGTTAGTGGAACTGTAAAGCTTCAGTTCATCTATAAACAGAAAGTGTGATTATGTATGGATTATTACTTTCTTTCGGATTACGGCTAAATCCATATCCCAAAGAGCTGATGAGAATACTCAGTGAATCAAGAGCCATACAAAACAGAAGTGGTGACAGAGAGTCTCCCTGAAATATTCCTTGTTGGATCTTGATATTAAGAGTGATGAACTGACCATCTTCATACTTCAAATAGAGTGTGGTGAACTTGTACTTGATCAAACCAGGATTTATACATTTCAAGACAACTTATTATCCAAGACAGAGAAATGCTATTAAAGACTTTCTTATAGTTAATCCATGTTATACTGAGAGTTCTGCTGTTCTTAGCACTGGCCATGATTGCTTTATTCAACATTAGTTTGTCTTTGGTTCCATATTCTCCCCTCTTATTGTCCTTCTATTCTACTGCCATGAGATTATTGGAAATGATATGATCATATATTGTGATGCTGCAGACCCTCTGAGAGGAGAAGAAAATGTTTTAAATGCAGGAAAAGTCAAGCACAACCTGCAATATCGCGAGGAACCACATAGGGGGAGCAGGAGGGACCTCCGAGGAACAGAGGAACCACACCTCCTAGGTCATGAGGTAATGCCAGCCAGCTTCCAATCAAGAAAGAGAGGAGTGCCTCCTAAAGGGAATTTGGAAGGTTGGAAGCCAGAACAGGCAGAGTGGCCAGGACTAGAACAAGGAGATTCAGAACAAGGAGAACCGGAACAGGTGGAGGCGGAATCAGAACAGCCTGGGAAAGGAGAACAGGCTGGGAAAGTGGTACAGCTCTGCAGAGGAGGATATCCTGAGGAGACAGGACAGCCCTGGAGAAAGGCACAGGCAGGACAGCCTGGGAAAGGAGGACTGCCAAGAGAACCAGCAGAACCAGCAGGTTGGGCAGGACATCCGAGTGCATGGGCTAGATATCCAGAAGGAGCAGTACCGTATTTTTCGCACCATAAGACGCACCCGACCATAAGACGCACCTGGTTTTTAGAGGAGAAAAATAGGAAAAAAAATATTCTGAACCAAATAGTGTAATAAAATATTTAATAAAGTATAACAGAATAATATTTGAACCATATAAACTGAACAGCAGTCAACAGTGGCATTAAGAACCATTAAGGTTATTTATAACTGAAACCTGGTTGAAATAAGGAGTATGCTCCTCTCAATCAATGACTCCCTTCAAATTACTCATTTTATAAATACACCATGGCATTTTGGCAATGGGGAGGCTCTTATATTCTCATGTAAAATCCCTATCACTGAACTTTGGTGTGCTGTCCCCTCTATAGTTGAGGGATTACTTTTATGGATAAATTGTTCTCCCCATGTGTTATTTTATACTTTATTGTCCCCCAGCACTTACTGCTCCACAGTGAGAGCAGATCTATTTTTTTATAACAGATTTTTCATCTTTCCATTCAAATATTATTTGGGGTGATTTGAATATTTATGCTGACTGCCTTGAAAGGCCTTTAGACAAAAATTTCTTACTCTTGATGGATAATTTGGGTTACTTTCAACTTGTGATGCTGCCTGCTCATTCTAGAGGGTGTACCTTGGATCTTGTTTTCACATCTCAGACACTTCCAAAATTTCTGTGTTTTCTAATCATTCCTTTTCTTGAACAAATAATTTTATGGTTACTTCTAATTTAGATATCTCCATCACACAGATCAATGACAAACATTATGCCTGCCTCTTTTCTGGCCAAGTGCTCAGATTTTTCTGTGCAATTTTCATCTCTCCCTTTATCAAAATAAATTTTTTTCTGGAACATTACTTTGTCCAATACATTTGAAAAGATTGCTCTACTAAGAGCAAAAGTTACTCAATCTGGGTCAAACCAATGATGGTATATACAAGGCCGCGGGCAGGGTCCCGGCAGCCGCTGGCAACCGTGTGCGCGGACCCTGTGCGCAGCTGGGATCGAGGGCACCGAGGGGGGGGTAGGCAGTTAGCTGACTTGGGCCAAAGGTTTTAAATCATTGGCTCCCCGTGGATGCAAGCGCTGGGTAGCCAATGGTAGGAGGCGAGCAGTGGGCATGGGCGGGAGAGGTCTGGCCTGCAGGCACTTTCTGGCTGGGGAGAGTCAGCGGAGGACTCCGGGTGCTGTCTTGTCTTGTGCTGTCTTGCCGGATCGGAGGCATTTCGTCGCGGGGCCTAGCCGGTGCTGGCGGTGGAAGTGAGATTGCGAAGGAGCAGAGGAGCAGCGTCAGGAGCCGTGCAAGGCAGTGCAAGTTGCAGAGGGGCCAAGCTTCGGTCCGGACACATGGCAAAGTGCGGCTTGTTCAGGCGGGACCCGGCAGGGATGCGGGTCGGCGAGGAGTGCGTTGGCGGCCAGGCAATTTGGGATTCGGCTGGAAAAGAGGTGGGCCACTTTTGACTGTGGGGTGAGGAAGGATATAGGGGATTGCCAATAACACTCCCTGAGAAGCCTGGACACGGGGCGGGGGAGGGATGATGCAGTCCCCAGGGACACGGAAGGTCCCGGGGGACCCGCTGCCGCTCTGCAACTTCTTCTATTCGCACCATAAGACGCAGGCACTTTTCCTCCCACTTTTTGGTGAAGAAAAAGTGCGTCTTATGGTCCGAAAAATACGGTAATCCCTGAACCACGGTTCCGCAGGAGGCAGCAGCAGCTGCATTGGCTTGGAGAAAGGAGACCCCGTGGAGAAGGTGGGACAACTCCAGCCAGAGTGAGTGTTTGTGGTACCGAGAGACAAAGGCATGGCTGTGATTGTGGTCTAAAGCCAACAGAAGGACGGTTGGAGAGCTCAAGGCCTAGGGCTCAGGCCAGGCAGGGTCCCAACCGGAGCAGGCCTCAAACCTCACCGAGAGCAGACAAGCCGAGGAGAAAAGGTAACCCTTGTTTAGCTAAAAGCAGGCTACAGACTGCTGATGTATGGGGAGTACAAGGAGCACAGGATTATTGTCCTTGTGAGAATGCCTATGAAATAAGGTGCAAGAAACACGCACCAAGTAAGAGACTTGTTAAGGACAAAGCTTTACAGGCAGCTAAAACAAAACACTTGCAAAAGGAAGACAGTTCCCAGTATTTGAGGTCGCAGAACCGACGCCCTGTATTCAGCCCTGAGCATTGGGAGGTTGTGCAGGAGATATATAGAAAGCCATGTTACAACTTACCAACAAGTACTGACCTGGGTTCAGAGGCTTCAGAAGGGGAACCGATGCAGGTGGAATTTGCATCAGACACCGAGATGGACTGTAGCTTCTGTAAGACAGGGATCTTGGAGTCCTTACTAAGCAACTAAGCTCTGTCTTGGGAGTTGAGATTGTTTGTTTGCCTGCTATACCATTTTACTGTGAAGATAACAGTTTTCCTTTAATGTTTTCTTTTTCTTTATCCTGAAGTAAGGAATTTGTGTTTGTCGTTTTTGTGTCCAAGCATATGAACCTTTTTGCATGAAAGGGGAAATAAATGCCTTTTGTTTTCCCTCCACTCGGACCTTTTGTTTTCTGTGGGATTTTGGTAACAAAGGACGCTACCAGGGCTGAAAGTCCCTGGGCCCTGTAAGTTATTGGCCAAACCCCACCTTAATTATGTCCCACCTACCTCAGTCCAGTACGCTGCCAAGGTAGGCCCTGTAACAATATTCTGTATCTATTGTGATGAAAAACTTAGATTATAGGTCTGTAATTTTTTGGAACATTAATTGCATCCCTCTTTGGAAGGGGAATTGTTCTTTCTATTATAAGCCACTGTGGTGTTAAGTCTGGCTGTTTGACCAATTGATTTTTTTCATTTATCTTGCTCTCCATCACTTACAAATATCTACCTCATCCTTCCTTCTAGCACTCCCTTTACAGTCTCCTTTTTCTTTTTCCTCAGCAACCTTCTTTTTGGTTGTTTATTTCTAGAACCCTTCTTTCTCTCACTACTTCAGTTCTGTTTCTTGTGCTTCTTTCTGGATCACCTCATTTTCCCTATGCAGCAGCCTTTCTTCTGTGCTCTTTTCCAGATTTTCATTTTTTTCTTTCTTCACAGTTTTTCTTCTGTTCTTTTCTAAGGCTTGTCATTCTTTTTGTTTACCTTTCTTCTGGTGTTCCTCTTTCTCTCTTAATTTCTTTTTCCACCGAGGCCCCGAGTTGATTTCAGATGTTGCCATTCATGTACTTCTTTACTATGATCTGTGAAATCAGAGACCTTAAATTTGCTTTTTGTAGTTTTTCTTGTGTCAGTTTTCTTCTTCTAGTTTTTGATTCTCTTTGTTTACCCTCTCAATTTGAATATAAGGTTATTGCATAAAGGTAGTAGTATATTATCTTCTGTCTGCAGAGGTCCACATAATTGTATTTAATTCTCTTAATGTTTTCATAACTTCTGTGGTTTATCTCCTACTGCAGTGGGTCTGTGGCAAGGGTGTTATCTTCATCTGCAGTGCCTACACAATTGTTACCACCATTTCTATCCCTAGTGCATAAGATAGGGGTGGGTATCTTTTTATCCTGGGCAACATGTGGCCAGTATGTATTTTCCCTTAGTGTTACCTTGCTGAGATTTGGTATACATTTTATATGGTGGGGCTACCATGTAAAGGTACTTAGCAAGACTTGAAGATAAAACATTATTCTCTTCCCCTAAGAGATACATATGAGCACCTTGAGCTCTGGAATTTGTTGCTAGATGTATTCTATGCTTTAAGAAAGGTGGAAGGAAGGCCCAGTGACTGCCAGCATGGTTTAAAGGTGAGGTCAGAGAAGTTGTTAAAGCCAAAAAAGCATATTTTTTGGCTTGTACAATTGTGTTTATATTTGTTCATGTGTAAACCGCACTGATTTAAGAGCGCGGTATATAAGAAAAATAAATAAATAAATAAATAAATATTTTAAAAAATGAAAAAAAGGAGCCAAATGATGAAAACAGGAAACAACATAAGCACTGGCAAGTTAGATGCAAGACATTGATAAGTCAATAAAGAGAGAATTTGAAAAGAAGCTTCCCATGGAAGAAAAAATTCATAATAAAAATTTTCAAATACATTCGGAGCAAAAAAGCTGTGAAGGAGTCAGTTGTTCCTTTAGATGATAGAGGAGTAAAATGGGAACTAAGAGGACAAGGCCATAATGGAGAGACTGAATGATTCTTTGTTTTGGTCCTTACTGGAGAAGATGTAAGGAAGTTACCCATGGCAGAAATGATATTTAAAGGTAATAAATTGGAGGAACTGAAACAAATCTTGATAAAGATGGAAGATACTCTTTAGTATATAAAATTGCTATAGTATATCAAATCACTTGGACCAGATGGTATACATCCCAGGATGCTGAAAGAATTCAAATGAAATTGCATATCTACTATTAGTAATTTGAAAACTATTATTAAAATTGTCTATAGTACTTGGAGATTAGAGAGTGGCCAATATAATACCAATGTTTAAAAAGCGTTCCAGCGATGATCCAGGAAATTATAGATTGGTGAATCTGACAGCAATGCTGGGGAAAATGGTAGAAATCATTATAAAGAACAAAATTACTGAACATATAGAGAGTCATGGTTTAATAGGACAAAGCCAACATGGATTTAGCCAAAGAAAGTCATATCTCATTAATCTGCTATATTTTTTTGATGGTGTGAATAAACAGGTAGAAAAAGCTGAGCCAATTGAATACAGTATAGCTGGATTTTTAGAAAGCAATTGACAAGGTCAAGTCATGAGTTGGGAGGTAGTGTTCTGTAGTAGATTGTGAACTGATTAATAGATACAAAACAGAGAGCAGGGCTGAATGGCCAATTTTCTTAATGGAGAAAGGTGAATAGTGGATTACCCCAGGAACATGTACTGGGCCCACTGCTTTTTAACATTTATAAATGACCTGTAAATGTGGATGGCCATGTGAGCAGCAGCTATCATCACACGGTGTGGTTTTAGATAAAAACCAAGGCAGAGTCCAATCACAGCAAGCTCAAAGTCCTAGACTTCAAAAACACTGACTTCAGTAAAATGGCCGTGCCTGAAGGAGGAGTTGGCAGGGTGGGAGGAGGTAAGGGAAGTGGAATTGCTGTGGGCTAAACTAAAGGAGGCAATAAAAGGGGGAACAGATACATATGTAACGAAAGTAAATAAAACAAGAGGAAAAGGAAACCTATTTGGTTCTCCAAAGAAGTGGCTGCACAAATAAAGGCAAAAAACACAGCTTTTGCAAAATTCAGAAGTTTGCAAACAGAGGAACACAAAAAAGAATATAGGATAAAGCTAAAAGAGACAAGAAGACAAATAAGGATAGCAAAATCAAAGGCAGAAGAAAAAATGACTAAAGATCTAATGCGTGATGACAAAACTTGTTTCAGGTATATTCGGGATGGTATTCCAAGACTCAAAAGTGCTGAGAACGGATTCGTGGAAAGTGACATTGAAAAAGTGAAAATGCTAAACAAATACTTCTATTTTTAATAAAGAAAATCCTGCAGAAGGACCTGTGATTGACTGATATACAAATGAGAATCGAGTAGATACTACACCATTCACAGAAGATGATGTGATTGAACAGATTGCAAAACTGAAAGTAGACAAGGCCATGGGACCGGATGGGATAAAAACATAAGATATGCCATACTGGGTCAGACCAAGGTTAATCAAGCCTTGTATCCTGTTTCCAACAGTGGCCAATCTAGGTCACAAATACCTAGCAGTTTCCCCAGAAGATACAGGTACCACAATGCTTGTATTGGGACAAGCAGTGGATTTCCAGGATCCCCTTTAATAACTTGTCCAAATCTTTTTTAAACCTAGCTACACTAACAGCTTTTACTACATCCTCCGGTAACAAATTCCACAGTTTGATTACACATTGAGTGAAAAAATATTTTCTGTTATTAGTCTTATATGGGTTACACTGTAGCTTCATTGCATGTCCCCTAGTCTTTCTACATTTTGATGGCGTAAACAATCGATCTACATTTATCCGTTCCACTCCATTCATTAATTTATAGACCTCTATCATCTAATTTATACATCCCAGGATACTGAAAGAGCTCAGAGGTTCTTGCAGGTCCTTTAAAGGATGTTTTTAATAGATTCTTGGAGGCAGGAGAAGTTCCACAGGACTGGAGAAGGGCTGATGTGATACCTCTTCACAAAAGTGGTAATAGAAAGAAGTGACAAACTATAGGCCAATAAGCCTTACTTCAGTGGTGGGAAAAATAATGGAGGCGCTCCTGAAAGAGAGAATAGTTGACTTTTTTTAAACCAATAGGTTGCATGATCTGAGGCAATATGGTTTTACCAAAGGACGTTCATGCCAAACAAATATGATTGAGTTCTTTGACTGGGTTGTGATCTACCTAGATTTCTGCAAAGCCTTTGATACTGTAACTCATAGGAGGCTTATCAATAAACTGAACAGCTTGGGGATGCATCCCAATATGGTAAACTGGATCATTAATTGGTTGACTGACAGAAGGTGATGGTAAATGGAATTCACTTGGATAAAAGGAAGGTGATTAGTGGTATGCCCCAGGGACCAGTACTGTTCAATGTATTGCTGAAGGACTGAATGGAAAAGTCTGTCTTTTTGCAGGTGACATGAAAATTTTCAATAGAGTGAACTCCCCTGAGGGAGTGGATAACATGAGGAAAGATCTACAAAAGCTGTAAGAATAGTCTAATGCTTGGCAATTATGATTTAATCTGAAGACGTGCAGTGCCATGCACTTGGAATGCAGAAATCCAAGCAAATTGTATGTGATAGGGGGTGAGAGGTTGGTGTGCACAACCCAGGAGAAGGACCTCTGAGTGATTTGTTTCTGAGGATCTCAAGGTGGCGAAACAATGTGACAAGGTGTTGGCCAAAGCCAGAAGGATGCTGGGTTGTTTGCTGAGAGGAATTACCTGCAGAGAGGAGGAGGTACTGATGCCACTATACAAATCTCTGGTGAGGCCTCACCTGGAATATTGTGTTCAGTTTTGGAGACCATATCTCACAAAGAATGTTAAAAGATTGGAAATGGTTCATAGGAAGGTGACCAAAATGACAGGTACTTGTGACCCAGATTGGCCACTGTTGGAAACAGAATACTAAGCTTAATGGACCTTTGATCTGACCCAGTATGGCCATTCTTATTGACTGTTTGGAGGTTTTGTTTTGTTTTTTCAATTCTGTTTTTGTGGTTTGATACAAAAAGTTGGACTGGATTGATTATTTGGAGTGGGGAATAATAACAAATGATCCTTTAAGGCCTAACGTCTCTCAACATCTGCTAGTGCAGACATTGTAGATATTTTATTTATTTAACATTTATTTTATACCACCTTTCAGTGGTATTTATCTCTGCAGCCTCTGAAGATAGACAACCCCCCCCCCCCCCCGGCATTAACTTCTTCTTGGTATATGCCCTTCCATGAACAAAAAAGGATGATATGCATTAGATCAAGTATATAAGATCATGGCAGTAAAATAAAATAAAACACAAAACTATCAATTTACAAAAAAGTAAAGGCTAACAGAAAACCAAAGAGAAATCTAATACTCCATGGAAGATCTAAACTTTCAATTCTTTCCAAAGGAAAGATAGTCCCTTTGAAGCAAATTTCCTTTGACAGTCTGTTTCAAAGAGTAGGTACACAACAGAGAGAGACCTACACAGAGTCCTTTGGAGATGATCTTAAAGTGTGGAAGGAATGCACACGTGATCATGAGATGAATGTAGGACATATTGTACACTTTTCTATAGACTTCTAAACTATCTGCCAAATAATCGGGCCAAGACCATTCAAAATTGTGTAAGATGACATTTTGGGCTTTGTCATGGGTTGTTGGCAGTTTTTGGGTGTGTGTTGCTTGATTTTTTTTAATTCTATTTTCTTGCGGTAAACAAAGCAATGAATAGTATTTAGATATATCTTTCAACAAATTGAAATGCTTCTGTTGGTTTCTAATAGCATATGGTCTATGCACCAATAATACAATTTTATTTATTTATTTATTTATTTAACAGTTATTTATATACCGCTCTTTCCCTAGTATCAAGTGCGGTTTACATGGAACAGTAGGTTAATTGGTATGTAATATACCAAGTCAGTTTACATAGAACAGATAATTATAATATACAAGGAATGTTGTAACATTAAAGGTATAACATATTAGAACATATACATAGTTAGTTTAAATCTATAATCATCATGTGAATGAGAGTGTGGTATGGTTAATAGTGTATTAGTGATATTTATTTTGAAAATAGAGTATGTAATAATAATGTATAAATGTTAGCCTGTATCTATTTGAGTATTCTGTTCTGAGGGTGTATTGTAGTGTAATATGAATAAGTGAGTTTTTAATTTTTTTCTAAATTCCTTTATATCAGATAGCAGATAGTAGCCAAAGATAACTGTAACTAGTTTCCTTGCAGTATTATTTTACATTGCCCATTTACAATTACAATGACAACCAAATATTCAAAGCTGATGATTTGTTGACTCGAACCTGATTCCTTACCCTAAAATGATTGTATTAGTCCCCATCTCCATCAGTGCTGTGCTGAGACACTTTAACTTATCTCATTATGTCATGCTCCAACCATTCTGCAGAATAAATATTTTGTGCAGCTTTCTTAAACCCACAATGAATTTTTATCAAGGCAGCCGAATTTGGAAAATTCTGTAGTCTGTGATGTCAATTTTCAATGTGTCATTATGGGGGTAATATTCCTAGGAACTGCCAAGATTTATCCATGAAGAACATTCGTAAATAGGCACCTTGCCTAAACCTCATTGAAGCTCACTTAACCTAGGCACCCTGTTATAAATGATTTATGTGATGTATTTGGCCAAAATGTATACTTTTGCGAGTTTTGAAAATAAGACTAAACCTCTTATGTGGTTAGTATCTGCTGCTGACTACATAAGCACATTTGAATATTGAACCTAGTGTTTTTCGCTGAGCTAGAAGCAAGCATTGAGTTTTCTGTTGGATTATGCAATGATAACATAGCCAATATCAACAATGAGTTGAATATATACCCAACTGTAGAATATTAGGTTGACTTTGAAGTCCTTAGGAGATGTTTTTAACTTATGTTCTGGGAAGAGATCTTAAATCCAAACATGAACTCAAAAGACCGAAATTTGAGCCAGTATGATTGCTGAATTATTGTTTTAGGCTTACTCTTTGGTTGGCCGAATAATTCCAAGACTATCTTGGCTAGTCAGACTTGCCTAACAGATTTACATGTATTATAATAATTGTTTAAGATCATGAATATGCATGAAATTGTTACATGACAATTGCTTCCAAAATGTTGGTTTAATATTTCTAATTAGGTTTCAGTTTGATATACCATATTGTGTGTATGTAATAATTCATGAGATGCCATCTGGTCATGCTAACCTGAATATATTAGACAGTTTATGTAAATTCAGACATTCAAATATGGAGTTTATTAAATGGAGGAAAGCAGCTGGAGGTAGGGAGAGAACGTACTGTGCTCCCTCATTATGCTCTAAATAGCTGAGGTACATGAGTCAACCTGTCCTTAACATTCTTAAAGTTCTGGGAATTGATTGCTCAGCTGTAATCTTCTCCTTGACAAGATACATTTGTTCTTACTTTATAAAGTACTTACACAAAGTAATTTATATGATCTGGAAAATAATACATTGCCTGTAACAGAGTGTGGGTTTTTTTGTTTGTCTAAGCTCAGAAAAATAAGATTTGCTGAAAACTGTTTTCATGAGAGGAGCTCACATAGCCATTTTGAGGCTGTAAAGGAGGCCAAAGCAGATACAGTAACTGTTTGGCTGAGAAACATATAATTTTTTTCAGACATGTTTATTAATGTGTGCTAGCCATTAGCACAAGGTTTATCGTGTGCTAAGCGCTTTGTGCTAACAGGGCCCCAAGCTAAAATTCCCATGGTAACGATTAGCACATCATTAGGTAGAGACTGGGAAGGTTAGGGGCTTGACATTGGCACTGATGGTGTGTTGTGGTTAGTGTGGTTGTTTTGGGTGCATGCTAATTCTACCTGTGTGCTAGTTAGAGCAGTGCCACTTGTTAGCAATGTGCTACCGAAAGGAGAAAGGATGCACATGTTCCCAAGATTTAGGGGCATGTTTACTAAACATTCCTAACGTGCGGGGCCGCACTAGTGTGCCTGTGCCATATAAGGAGTGGGCGGTTCAGGCAGAAAATAGAAAAAAAACGGTAGTAAGCAACCGGACGTGTGTGCGTCGCGCTAATGTGCGGGGGTCGACATTAGCGCGTGGAAAGGCAAAGTGGCGCGCTGAGTATACAAAACAACAGAGCCGTGGTACAACGGTGAAGACACTGACCAATGGTGCAGGGGCCATGGGTTCAATCCCCCAGTGTGCGCAACGACAAAGGTCAGCTGAGGCAGTAACTGTAATGATTAACATTGTTTTAGGAGACAAATTAATTTGGAACGGCATAAGGCGGCGCACAGTTATTTTTGGGCGGCAGAAGGCAGCGCACAGTGCTTTTTGGGCGGCATAAGGCGGCGCACAGTTATTTTTGGGCAGCAGAAGGCGGCGCACTGGTCCCCTTGGGCGGCAGAAGGCGGCGCGCTGATAGGCACAAGGCGGCGCGCTGATGCACAAGCACAGGAACAGAGCCACAGCACAATGGTTAAAACACTGACCAATGGTGCAGGGATCAGGGGTTCAACTCCTCACAATGCCCAGTGAAAAATGCCTGCTGAGGCAGTATGTATTATGTTGTGGAGTGCTGTAGGAGGCTGTATAATTTTATTTTGTTATCACTACTAGCAAACGCACTCTCCCAGCATGTTAACATACGGCGGCCCATAAGGCACATGTTACAGTGCACTGTTCGCCAAGGCACCCTTGAATGACCCCTATAGGGCAGCATGTATGTTGCGACACAGGATAATGTATAGTGCACCCTATAGGGATGGCAACCATAAGGTGGCCTACAGGGCGCCCTATGAAGCACCCTCAGAGGCACCTAATGGGTATAGTAAGCTGAGGGTGGTCTTGCCGGCATAGACATATGTACAGTAAATAAAAATAAAGCTGTGGACAGTCCTACCAAAGGGCCCCAGTGTGGGTTTGAACCCATGACCTCTGGCTGCACAGGCAGTGATGTAACCATTGCGCTACAGCTCCATAGCTGTAAGCAGGCCCCTGGCTGGCTGCAGATAGCCTACACGTCACCTCACAGACAGTCTGCTGGTGTCAACAGGATAGGGTCAGGCCACCCGTACCCATGATGCACTGCACATGCAAATTAGCTGTCCGCAGAGGCCAAGCGGGTGTTCCAAAGCAGTGTTAATGTGTAAGATAGCTAGTTTCTGCACAAACACCATGGATATCCCTGTCTGCCGCCATCAGGCACCCCCCCCCCCCCAGTGGCAAACATGGTCCCCATCAAGGGATCCACACTCTACCTCCCTGCAGAGGTGGCAGTAGAGGGCAACATCAACCCCAGTCCTGCTGTGGAACACCCCCCCCCCCCCCCCCCCCCCCAGGCAGGCAGCTCCATACACAGCCATAACACAATAGCAGACAGACATAAGCCCAGGGTATGGTAAGCTGCACTCCACCACCAGATATTCCCCTGCAGCAAGCCAACAGCCACTGCACCCTGCAAGCCATTATAGCAAGACATTTACCAGCTACAAACAGTCTGCTGGTTAGTCCATAGTGCATGTTCCCAATGGAGATGCATGCACCCAGAACTGGGCTGTCTGCATACACAGCAAGCAGATAGATCAGTGACTGGGCCCCAAAGAGAAACCCATATCTATCACATGAGAGAACTACTATACAGCACTATGGGGGGGCCTAGCCATGCTGTGGTCACTGCACAGTCAGGGTGAGCGTGATCCCCCAGAAGGACATGCATTGGCCACCCTGTCTGTGTAGGTGGTGGCCGGACATGACAATATCCCAGCCAATGTCCCTGCCAGGGCCCTATGCCCAGTGCAGATGCATCCTGGCCACGCCACCCTGCCCTGGCTATACCCATGGTACCTTGCACCTCATTATGCACATTGACTGGCCAATACTGGCAACAGTGCTGGCAGTGCGGGCTGTTGAAGGGGCTTGCAGCCAACACCCACTGTATAGACAGACACACACTTCCACACCTCTGCCATCATGGTGCTACGATTGAGGGGGTAAGTAGCCTTGCGCACCAAACCGGTCCTGAGCACGGCAAGGCATGGATATGGTACGCATTACAGCTGGTGGTCACTCCCCAGGGTGGTAAGCACCGTCAGAGGCCAGGCCTGGAGCATGCCCCGCAAACACCTAACAGATTGCTTGGATGGGGTCAACTAGCAGTATGTACGTAACGTATGGATAACTGCCTGCCTGTGCTCCTAGCAAACGTCTCCGAGCTGTGTACCGTATACCTCAGGTGTAGGGTGACATTGGTAAGTTATGCAAGTGCTCGTTTTGGGTGCTGCATGCACGGTCCAATGTTCTGCCTTTCCAGGAGACATTGGCCAATGGGGCCTGTGGGTGTGGGTGTGTCTGCCCTTGATGGCTGCTGCTTTACGGCACAGATTCCCAACTCAAGTCCAGGTTTGCATCACACTGTTCGGGTTTTCCTGCTATCCCTCATGAATATGCATGGGCTACATCTACATGCCATGGGGGTGGTGCATAGATATACAGCACAGGCATTTGTATGAGTGTCAGCATGGAACCTGACTGGTGTGTGGCCCACCAGGACTGCATTTGGGTGATTCTGCTCTAGGTACTGCCCCTGTTCATGGTGTCTGTGCTCAGTGGGGTAAAAGATAGATGTCTTACCATTGCATATGTCCCCGCCATGAAAGGTGTGTCCTTACTATCACTGTTTAGTTGTGGGAAAAATATGTGGGCAGGATTGGCAGTAGCCCCAGCTGGGCTTTGAACCTGTGACCTTCTGTTTGTGTATGCACTGTCTGTGTGCACTGCACCACTGTGTAGCCACAGATTAGTTGGATTCCCTGGACTGTCCATGACTGTGGATCCGGCAGGACCTGTCTGGTGCAGTGGACTGTGCCAGACTGCACATGGCTAGGCCTCTTTCTTCTGTGGTTAGCAGCCACTGCCCCCTGCACCACATGTACTTGTCCGCCAACATGCTGGCATGAACTTCTCTCAGAAAAAGCAGTTGACCTGATTGCAATGTGGCCGTATGGGACTGCATTTGGGGGACTTGGCTGTAGGTAATGCCCATTGTTGTGGTGTGTGCGGTGTTGGGTAAAATATGGGTGTTTTCCCCATGCATACAGGGGTGTCTGCGCTATCTTTATTTAGTGGTGGGTAAAATATAGGGACTGGGCTGGCAGGTGCCCCAGCTGGGTTTTGAACCTCTGCCCTCTGGTCCTAGAGGTAATGACGCTGTCCGCTGTACCACACTTTGGCCACAGAGACAGTGCAGCCCCTGGAGGCAGTAAGCCTGGCAGGATGGAGTCACAAACCCTGCTCTACGCAATTCTACTGTGGGCATATGCACCCTGTCTGGTGACAAACGTGCACATAAACCCCGGAAATGACCACGGGAAATGTGGGACAAAATATCACCACGCTGGGCAACAGTGATATTAATGGGCAACCATAGCAAACACTCCCAGGAAAGCTCCAAAACGTGGAAATGTTTTTTGGAAGAGTCTCCTCTCAGTAGACCCTTCCAAAATTCATTTCTTTTTTCTGGAGCTTTGCTGGGTGTGATTTCTGTATTTGCCCATCACTATAACTGTTCCCCAGCTGAATTACTATTTTTAATAGTTCTGTTGTGGTCATTTTCTATTTTTATTTTCACTTTTGTGCTGTGCACATATATCACACTGCTCACGTTTTGCTGGTTTCCCCGGTTTTCCTGTATATTGCTGACGGAAATGGTTTCTCTTCCCTTTAAATGCTTTCTACCGCGAGTGTTTCACTCGCGGTAGTTTTTACATGCAAATTCGGGCCCGATGCTGTGCGGGGAGCCTCTCCCCTCCCACTCTCCACCCATTGACCCCGTCCCTCCGCCCCTCCGGAGCCTTCCTCCGCCCTCCTTTCGCCGTTCCACGCCTCTATCGGACATTTGCGAGCCCGCACTTGTACGGGGCCCGTTAGTGAGCCGCGTACCTGTGCGGGGGTGACACGCACGTGTGCGGGGCGTTTAAACGCGTTTCTGCGCGTTTCAGTGCCGCGTTGCCGTGCGCTATTTTGCGGCGCGCTATTTTGCGGATTTTAGTAAACATGCCCCTTAGCGTAGGCCCCTGAACTAATTTCATGCCAGAAATGCACGCTACTAGTGCAGACTTTAGTAAACATGCCCCATAGAGCTTATTTTCTAAGGGATTTCTTTTTTAAAGTGCAGTAAGGTTTTGGTAGTTACCCTTTGGCAATTGCCAAAATTAGTGTGCTTTAACTGAAAAGCAATTGAATTAACTATTAGAGGTGTCCCCAGCATTTTCTTATTCAATTAATGCAGAGAAAACAATGTTTCGCATAAATTAGCAAATATTATAATTTACATGCTTTCTTTAAAAATCTAGGTGAACGCTTTTACACCACTTAGAGTGACGTAAATTAACATGCCTTAAATTAACACATGCTTTCAACCACTTATTCTTGTATTTTATAAAGAAAACCAGGTACCTACTTTCTTTTATATAATAGTACATAAGCAGGCACCAACTTCGAGCTGTAAAGTAGGTGCTTCATTATAAAAATACTCTCTTAATGTGCAATAACTTCCTCTGTAAACTGTAAGACACATTCCCTGCCCATGGCATTAAAACATGTTAAATGGCTGCATTTGCTCAGAAAACATTTTTTTAAACCCTTTATTTGTAATGAAAGATGAATAAAAAATTCAGCCATCTATAGCTAGGGGGCATGTTTAGGGGGCTATGTTAAGGCGCGTTATGTGCTTTTAAGGTGCCTTAACGTTAAATTCTGTAACGTTTATGTTTATGTTTTATTAAAATTTGATATACCGCCCATACCAAAAAGGCATCTGGGTGGTTTACAATTAAAATTTACATAGCTGCGGAAATGAGAAAGGAACGCCATTATTAAAACAGTGAAGAGGAAGAAAGAATAAATAAATAGAACAAATAAAAACAAGGACATGACTACAAGGGAAGGTCAGAAGGAGAGCAAGAGAGAAAAAGCAAAACAGAGGGGCAGACTACAGGGGAAGGTTAAATGCCATGGTGAATAGATGGGTTTTTAGCTTTGTTTTGAAGTGTTAGAGAGATGTTTCGGTACGGAGGGAAAGAGGGAGTGAATTCCAGAGCCGGGGACCCAGGAAATAGAAAGCAGAAGAACGGGTGGATTCCAGATGGGCATGTGCAGGGGGGGAAGAAACATGCGATTAAGATGAATGGAACGGAGGGAACGATAGGGAGTATGAAAGTGAACCTGGTCGGCAAGATAGAGAGGAACACCTGTGAAGAGAGCCCTATGAACGAAAATTAGGATCTTATAGTGGATACGAAAGGGTACCGGTAACCAGTGTTGTTGTAGGAGGAGAGGGGTGACATGGTTGTACCGGGAAGCGTGAGTTAAGAGGCGGACTGCGGTATTCTGGACACGTTGGATACGAGCAATTTGGGACTTTGGGAGACCTGCCAGGACGACATTGCAGTAGTCGAGCCTGGATACAACTAAGGAGAGCAACAGCGTGGCCAGAGCAGGAGAAGAAAGGAAAGGGCGAACAGCTCGTAGTTGTTTAAGAGAAAGAAAGGACCGCTGAACAACTGAAGAAATGTGCTCCCGAAAGGACAGAGAGGAATCGAGAACCACACCGAGATAACGAAAGGAAGGAAACAAGGGAACCGGTTGGGAAGAAAAGATTGGGGCACAGGTGGGTGAAGTGCTCCCTAATGTGAACCAAGTGGCAAATGACTTTGAGGAGTTAACGTGGAGATAGTTAGAAGAAAACCAAGAGGCAACAGCAGAAAGGCAGCAGTTAAGAGGTGAGATGTCTGGGTTAAGAGAATCGGCATGGTGTATGAAAAGAATATCATCCGCGTAGTAGTACGCGGAGATACCGAATTGTTGGACAATAAGGGCAAGGGGGGCCAGGAAAACATTGAAAAGAAGTGGAGCGAGAACAGAACCCTGGGGTACACCACAGGAAAGAGGGGTTGGGGCAGAGGTAGAGGACCCAGATATGACAGAGAAGGAGCGGTTGAAAAGAAAAGAGTGAACGTTAAGGTGCTTTAACGGCATATAACGCGCCTTAACGTTCCCGGCCGCGTTAAGGCCAGAAAAGGGTGGAGAGAGGGCAGAGAGAAGGGGTCAATGGGCGGGGAGTGGGTGGGGAGAGGCCCCTTTCACACTAACGCGGAGAAATTAAGAGCTGAATCCTAATGCAACTGAAAACCTGGCGTTAGTACACATTTGCAGGAGAGAGAAACCATGGAGTGGTGGGTTTACCCCTAAACAAAGACATGGGGAGGGGTGGCCTGCACAGAGTGACAGGTGCACTTACTCTTGCCATCTTGCTGGGCAGACTAGATGGACCATGCTGGTCTTTATCTGCCGTCATTTACTATGTTACTATATGTATATTTCAGTCGGCAATGTACAGCAAAGGCAGGGAAACCAATAAAAGTGATAGTAGTGATACATGTGCAGCAGCAGCAGCATAGTGGCCAAGTATGAGAGGGCATGACGGTGAGGCTGCAAATGGGGCATAGGGGGCTGAAGGCGGGACATGCAGTGGGGCAGCTGAGGCACAGGGTGGACCAGGCAAATGCATAGGTGGCACATAGGAACACAGAAACAGAAAAACAGCAAGCCCGCAACTGACCAAGGGCAAACATGGCAACGAGTTTGTGACCCACAGTGTCCCAGTGGACATCACCCAGCAGGTACCCCAAAGGGCACATAACATTGACAGGCGGTGCTGGGGGGAAGCGCGTATGTCAATGTAGGCACCCCTACCCCAGACCCCACACCATAGGCAGTCGCCAACTGGCACACTGGATGGCCTGGGACCGCGCACCACCAGTACCACCGGCATAAGGGCATGTCAGCATGGTGGCGGAGGGGCACTTCTTGGTGGAGGGGGCAGTGGCATCTGCCCACAGCACACCAAGGCCAAGCCCTGTTCAGGTGGGTGGCGTGCAGTGCAACAGACAAGGTCTGTCTGATGAACAGAAATGCTATCCCCAGGGAATAGCCTGCCTCTGTGGCAACTGTTTGGTGCAGTACACACAGCCAGTTTATTCAGGGGCAGAAGGTCACAGGTTTCGAGTCCAAGCTGTGGCTCCTGCAGACCATGTCCCCTCATTTTACCCTTACTAAACCGTGGTAATAAAGACGGAATGTTTATTGAAGATAAAAGTAACACGCCATAAATGCCTATATTGTACCCTACAGAGCACATAAACCATAAACATGTGCAATCCCTAGAGCAGAGTCTCCCAACTCCAGTCTCTGGTGACTTCCTTGCCAACCGCCTTATGAATCATTGAACATTTCGGCAGCTTTTCTAGTTTGAAAAGTAATCGTGTCAAGGCCATAGTGGGGGGTGGGGGGGGGGGAGAAGGTGCATGAAAATTTGCCTGGGAGTTTCCCTTTGGTCTGGGTGGACTCACAGATTCACTATTTAGGTATTCAACTTACTGCAAACCCCAATAAGCTGTACGTCAATAACATTAAATTGTTTCTGCACCGAAATCTGAGGGAAGAGTTTCTCTTTTTAAGATGATGGAGCTACCCCAATGGATATATGTACTTAAACATCTTCCTCTGTGGATCACATGCTGGGACTGGGTGCAGTTGGATGCACAGTTAGTTACATTTCTATGGAACCGCAAATGACCGCATATTTCTTTGGTAGCATTAATGCGACACTTGGATGAGGGAGGTCTTAGTTTACCCTAGTTATGGACTTATCACTTGCTTTGTCTCGCCCGACAGCTGCGAAACCTAGTTACCGGTATAGAGCTATGTGCATTGATCTTTCTGACTGATTGGTTATCTGCACCTTTCCATAGAATGTTTTTGATGTATGCTGAGACCCGTTAACTCCTGGCATCTTGGACTTCTTTCGGTTATCTTAAAGCTCTTTGGCACGCTTGGCAAATGCTGTGCAAATACCAAGGCTGCTCTTGGCAGTGCATAGGCTTCTTTCTGCTGACGGGTAATGCAGACTTTACTCCCGGGTGGCAGTATACTCTCTCAGGTACTTGGACGGCAGCAGGAATCAATTGTTTGTGGGATCTAAAGATAATGGAGGGAGAGGAGGTGGACTCATTTCTGAATTTGCAGGCCAGATATCACATACCCAGGAGAAACCTTTTTTGTTACCTTCAAATTCGACCTATGCGCAGTCTGTTCGGAAGGTGGAACCTGCTCTTTTTCAGAAGGGTGGTATTGTCAAGTTGTTTGCTTCAGTGGAGGGACATCTTTCTTCACGTTGGTTCTGTAGGACACTCTTCCCAGCTTTGGATGCCTCCACTCTGGAGTCATTAACAGCCCGATGGTGAGGAAATGGATTGGGACCACTCCAGGGCTTTTGCAATGGGTCTTTGCTAGATTCATGTCACTCTATGAATGTGTTGATTTTGAAGAACTCCAGTACAAATTTTTATGGAGAACCTATGTACATGATATATGGGCCCATAAGGCTGGTATACGCATGACAGATTTGTGCTAGTGGTGTGGTGTGGGCCGTAGCTCATTTTTATACTGGTTCTGGGCCAATTTTGGGGGAGGGTATGCATATGCCTGGGTGTCCTGGTGGGCTATTGTTTCTCAAACAGAGAACACAAGGAGAAGCTATCCTTTCTCTCCAGCCACAGAGTCGTCTTCGGTAAATTTTCGATTGAGTGGAGCTTTCTGTGAGCGTGTTTTTTTAGTGGGTAAAAAGTTGATTTTGCAACAGTGGATGTTTGATACCCCCCAGATGTGAGGTCCTGGTAGCTTGCATTCCTTGACCTCATGGATACGGAACATAAAACTGCTAAACTTCAGGGCTCCATAGCCCTTGAGCGTTGTCTGCATCTATGGGCCACTCTGTTAGACTGCTTTCCTCCTGGGACTAGGGGAGCTTTTCTAAATACTTAATACTGCAATGTACAGTACTTACTATTTATTTATAGTTCCTGTGCCCTTGTGATCCTGCCTGTATTGTTGTCTTTGCCTTATCTCTCTGCTGTAGAGTGGGGTGGGGGGCTGAGGGGAGCTTTTTGGGTAAGTAATAGGATGATTGCTGGATTAGGAGGATGTGATTTATGTGTCTCTGTTTGGTATTCTTTGGCTGTATTTGTACAGCCCCAAATCAGGGAGACATTTATACTTTGGCTTGATTTGCCTACTGTTGTTTAGGTGTTGGCATCAGTGATATCTGTGGGCTGCATCCCCCATTTGAGATATATTGTTGCTGACCCTTTGATGCTGTATTTGTTCTTTATGTTTGCTATATTGTAGAATCCTTGCAATATTGTTTGTGAGTATCAATAAAAATGATTGCTACTAAAATAAGGACACACATGTATCACTGAGGCATAACTTTCTAATGTCCTTAGAAAATCAGCCCCTATATTTGTACTTCTCTGTATAAAAAAATTAAAAAATGCTTGGAGAAAGAATTTTGTGTGTATTACATATACACTTGTACCCTATATTTCAAAAGTTATGCATGTAGATTTTATACTGCTCAGATACCTAACTTTACACCATGTGTTTGAATCCTTTGAGAATAATTTTCAAAAACATTTCTGCATTGCTTTATTTATGGAAATCGTTTTTATAAAACTGTGACCCCGCTATTCCTCGACAGCTTTTATAGAGGTAACTTTGTTTACACTTTACAGAGGTGTTCTTAAGGTCAGCAGAGGCATGCATGTATTTTAGATTCAGCTCACACCTTGTCAGTAATAGCACAATGCAAGTTATGTTCAAGTATATTAGTTTTTTTCTAGTTCCCAGAGGGCTTATAATCAAAGTTTTGCACCTAAAGCAAGGAAGAGGTAAAGTAACTTCCCTAAGATCACAAGGAGCTTCAATGGGATTTGAACCCTGGCTTCCCTCGGTTCTTAGCTCACTATTTTAATCACAGACTACTCTTTTCTTCATGTACATTCCTTTGAAAATTTGTCTGTATGTTTATGAATTAAGAGAAAATGTGCATGGGTATGGTAAAGAACAATTGTTAATAGCAGCTCTTAAATTCCCTAGATTCATTTTCAAAACAGAAGTACATGTATATTTTTATTTCAAAAATCTACTGAAATATGTTGTTAAGTGCCGTCAAGTCAGTGTCGACTCATGGCGACCCTCTGGATAGTTGTCCTAAATTGTGTTCGATCTTCAGTCAGGCGGCTCATTGTTGACAGACTGGCACCCATAGCTGCTGTTATTGTATCTATCCATCTCATTGCTGGCCTTCCTCTTTTGCATTGACCTTCTACCTTGCCAAGCATGATGTCTTTCTCTAATGATCTCTCTCTGTGTCCAAAGTATGAAAGTCGAAGTCTTGTCATCTGAGCTTCTAAAGAAAGCTTAGGTTTGATGATCTCTAGTACTGGCTGGTTTGTTCTTCGGGCAGTCCATGGAATACGCAGTATTCGTCGCCAGCACCATAATTCAAAGGCATCAATTTCCTTCCTGTCTATTTTTTTCATAGTCTAAATTTCACATCCATATGATGTTATTTAAAATGCCATGGCTTGAACAAGTCAAATCTTTGTATGGAGAGAGACATCTCTGCTCTTGAAAATATTGTCTAGGTCCTTCATAGCCATTCTGCCAAGAGCAATGTGTCGTCGGATTTCTTGACTGCTTGTTGCTTCTTTATTGATAGTCGAACCAAGTAGGTTAAAACAACTATTTCAATTTCTTCTCCAACGATGAACTTATTCATTTTGCCAGTTGTTAGGATGTTTTTAAGACTATTGTCATCCCTCATCAGCCCCAGCGGTGAAGACTGGTATTGTTGGGCTTTCTGAGAGTGGTAGCTGTGCCTTACTTATATAGATCACACAGAAAACTTCTTTTCTTTTTAGGGTTTTATTCCCCGTCCCTTGAGGTTTCTTCTTCCAAAGATAACAGAAATTAACAGCCCATTTTGGCTTATAACAAAAGATAAATGAACAAAAACAGCTTCCTTCAGCTTATAACTTTGAACGAAACAAAATAACAAACAGCCTAACTGTCTGCTTGGCTGGAGAGAGAGAGTAAGCTGCAGCCTTGCAACTCATACACTGGAGTTAAGGTCACACAATCATGTTTACCTCAGTGAGAATTCTGGCTCTGTTACAGTGAGAGAACACTCCATCAATTCTGGATTTTCTAATACTTCTGAGTTTTCATACTCCATTAATTCCTGTTCATTAACTTCTCCATTATCAGCTTCAGACGTGGGGTAAAAGTATGGCAGGCTTGCCTCCTCCCCTAGGAAGTTTCTTTTCCCTTCTGAAGCACTGCCTCTCTGGGAAGTATCGTATAACCCTGAGCTGTGCCTTCCAGAGCTCTGCCCCCGCTGGTGTCTTAATAGATAGCTCAGGTCCTTGTTTGACCTGCTAGCTGGGTAATTACGGCAGGCTCCTTGCCGGGTCTGCACTAGCTTCCTAGACTCAGCTGGGCTATATTGGAAAGCTTGTAACGGCGTTTCCCTAGCAGCTGGGAGCTCACAGTGATAAGGGAAATCTTCAACTTTTCTGGGTGAGTGAAACCCTCTTCTCTTAGTATTTTTATAACCAGGAGAAAAGCTATTGTCAGCCTCTAAATATCTGGGCTTTATGTGGCTATTTCTATGCTTCCAGGGCTCCTCCCTCTCAGATAGCAAATAGCCCTTGTATTCACTCCTTGCCCCTGTACCTGCTGTTGCAGTCTTCTTATATTTCTCTCGTCCTCCAAGCACAAACACACTGTCAGGGTGTTGCTTTCTCACCGAGCCACACAGGTCTCTGGATTCTTTCCAACTTTCACACCGGCTCCCTTGATGCCTCACTGACTCACTCTCACTGTCTTCATCTCTGTCACACCAGCTCCAGGCTTTCCATGGCTTCAACCGTATCTGCTGTTGCCTTTCAGCTTGTGACCTCTGTTGCCTCAACTCCTCTCTCAAGGATTCCCTCTCTCTCAAGGATTCCCTGTCTCTAATTGTTTGGGAGTCTATTTTATCTGCGTGTCTCCTGACTCCACCTTCACTCAGCTGCACTCTATTGGGCAAAACAAATTCCCTTGCTTTGCTCTCTGGGTGTGTCTTTCTGGGCTCTGTGCACGTGTGCCTAGGTTGTCCCTGGCAACCATCAAACATTCCTCTGTTTACTTTGTCACTTTTACTGTGATCATTCACACTGATCTGCACTTTCTCGGATTGCCTTAGGTCTACCCTGTGACACTATATTCCATGATTTTGAGAAGCAAATGTTTCAAATCGTCTTCACTTTCAGCCAGTAATGTGGTATCATCAGCATAGCGAAGGTTGTTGATGAGTCTTCCGCCAATCTTCACACATCTGTTGTCTTCATACAGTCCTGCTTCTCTGATTTGTTCTGCATATAAATTAAACAGGTAGGGGGAAAGTATGCAGCCTTGTCATACACCTTTACTGATTTTAAAGCATTCTATTTCTCCTAGTTCTGTTCGAACTGTTGCTTCTTGATCAGAGTAAAGATTATGCAAGAGAATGATCAGGTGTTCTGATATACCCATACTTCTTAATGTGGCCAAGAGTTTCTCATGGCTTACACAGTCAAAAGCCTTGCTGTAGTCAATAAAACACATAGATATCGTTTTGATATTTGTTTGTCTTTTCAAGGATCCATCTCACATCCGCGATATCTCTCATTCCTCTCCCTTTCCTGAACCCTGCTTGCACTTCTGGCAGTTTTTGTTCCAGGTGTGGTTGTAATCTCTGCTGAATGATCTTGAGTAGAATCTTGCTGGCATGTGGGATCAGAGTGATTGTGCGATACTTTCCACAATCAGTCGGTTAATCTTTCTTCAGCATTGGTAGAAACACAGAACTTTTCCAGTTAGTTGGCCATGAATTTGTCTTCCAAATTTCCTGGCAGAGCCTTGTAAGTATGGTAACAGCTTCATCTAATTGCTGTAATAACTCAATGAGAATGCCATCAATGCCCGGTGCTTTGTTCTTTGCTAAGGCTTTCAATGCTGCTTCGACTTCTTCTTTCATCACCAATGGTTCCTGATCATAAGGTATAGGTTGAAACGGCTGTTGGTCCACTTGACCTTTTTCATATAATGACTCTATATTCTTTCCATCTTTTCTTGATTTTCTCAGCATCATTCAATATGGATCCTTGAACATCTTGTAGCATTCCAATTCGAGGCTGGAAATTTTTCTTTAACTCTTGTAGTTTTAGAAAAGCTGATCTTCTTCTTCCTTTAATAGCTTCTGTTTCTATTTCCATGCATTTGTTATTGTAGTAAGTCTCCTTGTCTTGTCTTGCTGCACTCTTGAAATCTCTGAGTTCTGTAATTGCCTCTCTTTCTCCTTTGGCTTTAGCTTCTTTACGTTTCTGGATAATTTTCAGAGTTTCTTCAGTCATCCATTTTGTCTGTTTTTGCTTTTTCATCTTATGTAGAGACTTATTACTTTCTTTTAATACAACCTTCTTGATGTCATCCCATAACTCTTCTGGAACTCTGTCATTTGTATCTAAAGAAGCAAATGGATTTCTCAGGCAGTCTTTAAATTACAGCGGTACAGTTGCGTGTCAAGTTGCTTGAAATAGTCCGTAACGGGGTCTTGCAATTCAAAAGGGTTAAATCACAATAGGATTGTGAAAACTATCATGCTTCTTGATGTCATAAGAACATAAGATATGCCATACTGGGTCAGACCAAGGTCCATCAAGCCCAGTATTCTGTTTCCAACAGTGGCCAATCTAGGTCATACATATCTAGCAGTTTCCCCAAGGGACACAGGTTCCACAATGCTTGTATTGGTTCAAGCATTGATATCCTGGGTCCCTTCTTAATAATGGTTTATGGACCTTTCCTCCAGGAACTTGTCCAAACCTTGTTTAAACCCAGCTACACTAACAGCCTTTACTACATCCTCCGGTAACAAATTCCAGAGTTTGATTACACGTTGAGTGAAAAAATATTTTCTTTTATTAGTCTTAAATAGTTTACCCTGTAGCTTCATTGCATGTCCCCTAGTCTTTCTATATTCTGATAAGGTAAACAATCAATCTACGTTTACCCGTTCCACTCCGTTCATTAATTTATAGAATTCTATCATATCTCCCCTCAGCCGTCTCCTTTCCAGGTTAAAGAGCCCTAACCTTTTTAGCCTTTCTTCATAGGAGTATCCTTCCATCCCCTTTACCATTTTGGTGGCTCTTCTCTGAACCATTTCTAAAATCGCTATATCCTTTTTAAGATACGGCAACCAGAATTGCACACAATATTCAAGGTGCGGTCTCACCATGGAACGATATAGAGGCATTATAATATCTTTTGTTTTATTTTCCATTCCTTTCCTTATCATACCTAGCATTCTATTTGCTCTCTTGGCCGCTGCTGCACACTGGGCCGAGGGTTTTAACATGGTATCCACAATGACGCCTAAATCTTTTTCCTGGGTGGTGGTTCCTAATGTGGAACCTTGCATCATGTAGCCATAGTTTGGGTTGTTCTTCCCTAGGTGCATAACCTTGCACTTGTCCACATTAAATTTCATCTGCCATTTTGATGCCCAGTCTTCCAATTTATCAAGATCCTCTTGCAATTTTCTACAATCCTCTTGGGTTTAAACAACTTTAAATAGTTTTGTGTCATCTGCAAATTTGATAACCTCACTCGTTATTCCACTTTCCAGGTCATTTATGAATATGTCAAAAAGCAGCGGACCCAGCACAGATCCATGGGGTACACCACTATTCCCCTTTCTCCATTGGGAAAATTGGCTATTTAGCCCTACCCTCTGCTTTCTATCTTTTAAACAGTTCCTGATCCACAATAGTACACTGCCTCCTATCCCATGACTCTTTAGTTTTGCCAAATGTCTCTCATGAGGGACCTTGTCAAAGGCTTTCTGAAAGTCCAGATACACAATATCAACTGACTCACCTTTGTCCGCCTGATTATTCACTCCTTCAAAAAAACATAACAGATTAGTAAGACAAGATCTTCCTTGTCTAAAGCCATGTTGGCTGTCTCCCATTAGGTCATGACTATCTACATGCTGAGTAATTTTATTCTTTATGATGGTTTCTACCATCTTTCCCGGTACTGATGTCAGGCTCACTGGTCTGTAGTTTCCCGGATCACCCCTGGAACCCTTTTTAAAAATTGGTGTTACATTGGCGATCCTCCAATCTTCAGGTATTAGAGATGATTTTAATGATAGTTCACAGATTACTAATAGCAGGTCTGCAATCTCATATTTCAGTTCTTTCAACACCCTTGGATGTATACCATCCAGCCCAGGTGATTTGCTACTCTTCAGTTTATCTAATAGTTGTAATACATCTTCCCGATGTATCGATATTTCCTTCAATTCTTCTGCACCTTTAAATACCACTTCAGTCATGGGTAACATCCCTACATCTTCCTCAGTAAAGACTGAAGCAAAGAATTCATTCAATCTCTCCGCTATCGCCTTGTCGCCTCTTAGTGCTCCTTTAACCCCTTTATCATCTAATGGACCAACTGACTCTCTCACAGGTTTTTTGCTATGAATGTACTTGAAAAGGTCTTTACTTCGCGTTTTTGCTTCCGCAGCAAGCTTCTTCTCAAATTCTCCCTTTGCCTGCCTTATCAGTGCCTTGCATTTGACTTGCCAGTGCTTATGCTGTTTCCAGGTTTCGTCGTTTGGTTCTTTTTTCCATTTCCTGAAAGATGCTTTTTTGGCAACAACAGCCTCTCTGACCTCACCTTTAAACCATGCTGGCAGTTTTTTGGACTTCCTTCCACTTTTCTTAAAGCGTGGAATACAGCTGGTCTGGGCTTCCAAGATAGTATTTTTCAACAAGAGCCAAGCCTGATGTACGTCTTTAACTTTTGCAACTGCTCCTTTTAGTTTTTTCTTAACTGTTTTCCTCATTTTATCATAGTCTCCCTTTCGAAAGTTAAAAGGTAGTACTGTGGATTTCCTTACTATCCCTCCTCCACTAATTAAATCAAAGGCGATCATGCTATGATCACTATTGCCAAGTGGCCCCAACAACCTTATCTCTTGCACTAGATCTGTTGTTCCACTTAGGACTAGGTCTAATATGGCTTCCCCTCTGGTTGGTTCATGAACCAGCTGCTCCAAGAAGCAGTCATTTATTTCATCTAGGAACTTTATCTCCCTAGCATGTCCTGACGTGACACTGACCCAGTCGATACCGGGGTAGTTGAAATCACCCATTATTATTACTGCACTGTAACTTTTGTTAGCTTCCTTGATTTCTTTGAACATTTCATCATCCATTTGGTCATTCTGGCAAGGCGCTCGATAGTACACCCCCACTGCCATTGCCTTCCCCCTTTTACATGGAATTTCAATCCATATAGATTCTACAGCAGATTTTGTTTCCTGCAAAACTTTAATCCTTTCTGACTCAATGCCCTCTCTAACATAGAGAGCAACCCCTCCACCAATTTGATCAGCTCTATCATTACGATATAGTTTGTACCCAGGTATCACAGTGTCCCACTGGTTGTCCTACTTCCACCATGTCTCTGATATTCCAATCATATCTAACCTTTCATTAAGTGCTATATATTCTAACTCTCCCATCTTATTTTTTAGACTTCTAGCATTTGCATACAAGCATTTTAGAGAAGGTATTTTACTCATATTAATTTGGCTATTGTTAGACATAGGTAATTTGGGATCTTTAAGCTCAGTCTTCTCCATACTTGAGGGCATTTGGGCTACTTTACTCTTTTGTGGAACCTTTCTGCTTTTGGTAGTATCCTTCAAAGATACATTCTTCCGAACCATCCGCTCTTGGGCGACTGTCGGCTTTCCCCTAATATCTAGTTTAAAAGCTGCTCTATCTCCTTTTTAAAGGTTAATGCCAGCAGCCTGGTTCCATCCCGGTTAAGGTGAAGCCCATCCCTTCGGAAGAGCCCCTCCTTTCCCCAGAATGTTCCCCAGTTCCTAACAAATCCAAAACCCTCATCTCTGCACCGTTGTCTCATCCACGCATTGAGACTCCGGAGCTCTGCCTGCCTTTTGGGTCCTGCGCGTGGAACAGGAAGCATTTCAGAGAATGCTACCCTGGAAGTTCTGGATTTCAACTTCCTACCTAAAAGCCTAAATTTAGCCTCCAGAACCTCCCTACCACATTTTCCTATGTCATTGGTACCGACATGTACCAAGACAGCAGACTCCTCCCCAGCACTATCTAAGACCTTATCTAGGTGGCGCGTGAGGTCCGCTACCTTCGCACCAGGCAGGCATATTACCAGGAGATCCTCACGTCCACCAGCCACCCAGCTATCTACATGCCTAATGATTGAATCATCAACTATAACGGCTGTCCTAACCCTTCCCTCATGGGCACATGGCCCTGGAGAAACTTCCTCGGTGCGAGAGGGTTTTACATCACCTGGAGGACAGGTCCTAGTTACAGGATCACTTCCTGCCACACCAGCGTAATGTTCTCCTGTCACGTGACCTCTCTCCTCCATGGCAACAGGGATGCTGCCAGACTGGAGGTGGGACTTCAGGACTATATCCCTGTAGGTCTCGTCTATGTACCTCTCTGTCTGTCTTATGCTTTCCAAGTCTGCTACTTTAGCCTCTAGAGAACGGACTCGTTCCCTGAGAGCAAAGAGTTCCTTGCACCTAGTGCACACGTAAGACCTCTCACCAACTGGGAGAAAATCATACATGTGACACTCAATGCAAAAGACTGGAAAGCTCCCATCCCGCTGCTGGACTGCTGTCTGCATCTTAGTTTTAAGTTTGTGTTTAGATCTTAGTTCTTTACTTTCTAAGGGTTGCTATGGATATTTATATTAATAAAACTGTACCTAATACGTGTAATATACCTTGTTCACCTGAATCTTAACTAATCTCAGGTCCTTAGTGTATGACTGATTTGGGTAATGAGCTTCACCTGAGAGCACCTCCTGTCTTTTAAGATGTGTAAGTACCTATAAAGCTACGATTATCCCAGGGGTGGGTGGGTGTGGGGAGGGAGGGAGGTAAATATCACTTATTAAAAGAGGGCTGCTACACAGTACCCTGTCTTGTGCTGCTGAGGTAAGCTAAATTTTGATTTGATTTAAATTATAGCTCTTAGCTGCTGCTAGGCTCTAACTTCTTATGAAATTTAAATTACAAGCTGTCTGCTGGGTTCTAAATTTAACCAGAAAGCTCTCTTCTGTGTTTTAAATTTAAGCTAAAAGTACTTTGCTGTTGCTAGGCCCTGAGTGACTATTACATTTAAACTACAAGCTCTCTGCTGGGTATGAAATGTAACCAGAAAGTTTTCCTATGTGTTTTATATTTAAACTTAAACTGCTGCTACTAGGCCCTGACTGATTTAACAAAAAATAGTGGGTTCACAGATTAATTAGCTTTAATACAAAGAATTCCTTTTAGAAAATTACCAGAAGTATATACTCACAGTTGCAGATCTCTCTTCAGAAGTAACAGTCCCTTTTTCTAGTCCTTCAAGTTATGTCATCCCATAACTTTTCTGGAACTCTGTCATTTGTATCTAAAGAAGCAAATGGATTTCTCAGGCAGTCTTTAAATTCCAGCGGTATATTCTCAAGGTCATATTTTGCTACATTCATAAATGGCTTGCTCTTTTTCAACTTTACCTTGAGTTTGCATACTCGTAGTTGGTTATCTGTACCACAGTCAGCTCCAGGTTTTGTCTTTTGTTGATGTTATACAGCTTTTCCAACGTTGTCTTCCACAGATATTGTCAATTTGATTTCTGAAGTCCACGTGTACAGTCGGCGCTTGTGTTGCTGGAAGAAGGTGTTTGAAATGAACAGATCATTGGTCTTGCATACTGAAATATACAAAGGGACGAGTATATGTGTGCTTTGTACATTTGTGTTCAGATATAAAATTACTCTGTGGAAGATATTTTAAAACAGACACGTTTGCCCTGAAGACACAGAGACACATATGTTGCAACTATTTTATAAAGGCAACACATGCATCTATTTACTTTTATAAAACTACCCTACCAGAAAGTAAGTTCAACTGTTTATATTTGTTCTGAGGTAGCTTCAAATTGCCTGCATAAATTATGCATGTTTTCTTATGTATTTTATAACTTATTCATGTAACTCACAGGACGTCCCCATCTCCACCACCAGGGAAGTCCATGCATACATACACTATGCTGGCATTCATAGCGTGTACTTTTATGCATGTATACTATTGGAGAATTTTGCAAGTGCCAGTTACTGTTCACAGGACACTTTTATGAACAAAAACAATTATGAAATTACCTCTAAGAAGGTAATTTTATAAGGAACCTGGTTTAAGATGGCAAATAGACACTTACTTAGACGCTAGTTTGTAAAGTCACTTAGGGATCTATTCTGGCCTGTGTCCGGGAAACAGAGCTTCACGCACATAGATCTGAGCTCTGCGGGGAGCTCTGTTTGTGGGTGGGAGGGAGAGGGCTGCAGGTGGAGCAAGGGTAGGCTGCAGGCAGAGCGAGGGTGGGTTGTGGGCAGTGCCATGACCCCGGATGTACAGGACTGATTCCAAGGTTAGCCCTGTACGTCCAGTGTTGGCCATTTGTATGAGGGACTTATTCCACCTCGGAGGTGGAATATGTCCCCCTAGATGGAGGAGGAGATGGATCCGGGGCCAGGAAGTCAGGTGAGGGGGTTCAGGAGGTTTCCCTGACCCTGACTCTGCCCACAGCAGCCTGATCTTATCAGGGCTGCAGGGAAAAGGACTTTGCCATCACTGCAGGGGATCATAGCTCCTGCATGGAGCCGCAGTGGCATGGCAACAGGATGCCATGCCATCGCCGCTCCATGCAGGAGCCAGGCTGGGCTACCCGGAGAGTTGCTTGAATGTCTGGGTGGCCAGAATCAGGGCATAGCCTGCACATCCATGCCAGTAAACTCGATTCTGATCCTGTGGGCACAACTAGCCCCTCCAGGATCAGAAATGGGTGCACCAGAGCATATCCCAATTCTGACTGGCTAGAGAGGTGGAGGATGCACACATTGGAATTGGTCTCCTAGGCACCTATGTGCCTTTATAAAATACTAGGACCTGATATCCAAAAAGGTTTATGTGGTAAGCTAACCGTATAAACCCTAGTGAGCTCAATTATTCGGTAGCACTGGCTGTCTAGTACTTCTGAATATCCACACAGACCACCTTGGCACAATCTGAATAGTGCTAGGGTGGGGCTTGTTACCTATACCATTAATCATATATGTAACTTCATAAAGTTAGGACTGGTCAATCGCTGTCCTAAGTTTTTGCGGATGTGATAGCTTTATATTGCTGCTAACCATTGGGTACTATATCTTCAGGATCCAGGTTTCATCATGGAAAATATTTTGAAATCCTCTGCTCAGAAATCTAATAGAATGCTAGGAATTATAAGGAAAGGAATGGATAATAAACTAAAGGATATCATAATATTTCTGTATCACTCCATGGTGCAACTGCACCTTGAGTATTGCAGGCAGTTCTGATCAATTCATCTAAAAATAAAAGATAAAGCGGAATTGGAAAAGGCTGAACAAAATGATACAGGCTGATCAAGTTGGAGAAGGGTAGCCATAATTATAAAGGGATGGAAGGTTACCCCTATGGAGAAAGTCTTAAACGTTTAGGGCTCTTCAGCATGAAGAAGAGACAGCTGAAGGGAGATTTGATAGAGGTCCATAAAATAATGAGCAGAGTAGACTGAGTAAATGTGAATTGGTTGTTTACACCTTCAAAAAGTGTATAAAGATGAGGGGACAATGAAGCTACAAACTAGTACATTTAAGACCAATTGTAGAAAATATTTTTTTCGCTCAACGCGTAATTAAGCTCTGGAATTTGTTGCCAGAGGATGTAGTAAAAGCTATTAGCATAGATGGGTTTGAAAAACTTTGGACAAAGCCCTGAAGCAAAAGTATATAAGCCATTATTAAAGTAAAATGGGCGGAATCCACTGCTTATCTCTGGGATAGGCAGCTTCAAATCTGTCTGCCTTTCGAGACCTGCCAGGTACTTGTGACCTGGATGGGCCATTGTTGTGCTAGATGGACCATTAGTCTGATCAAGTATGGCAAATCTTATGTTCTTATGTCTGACACTTTACAAGTGTTAATCTCTCCCACCTGAAATCAGGGCCCTCGTGAAACTAGCAAAAATTGAACCAGGATTCTTGAGGAAATGCTGGTATTGAGTTAAATTAGTGCATTTGTTTTTCAAATGCCAGAGAATGTTTGCCACTAAACTGGCAGCCTCTGCAGGGAAAATTACATGGAAAGAATGGCTCAAAATGTAAATTTAAAGCAATCACACTGTCCAAAATAATTTTGCCAAAAATATATGTATTTACAATTTCATAGTCTGTCCACTCACATAAGTTCTAGGTGGTTCACAACAAATGCAAATCTATAGAACTGGATTTTTCTCAAAATAGAATATATTTTTTTTAATAGAAAGATCTGGCAGACCCATATTGATCAATATCATAAAATTCTATTCTTAACTCATATCATGAAATCATTCTTTGCTATATTTCTGAAATGCAAATATAAGACTGCATGACAAATTTAGCAAAAGCTTCAATTGCAAAACATTATTGGAGCATTTGTAGAAACCAAGAATTCTAGAACAATGTGAACTGTAGGTCTTAAAAGGAGGGTACAAAAGGAACATTTTAAAGAACAGAGGGACATGTTTACTAAACTATGCTAACCGTTAATGTGAGGTTTATTGTGCGGTAAGCACACCACGCTAAAAGTTAGGGTCTGCACTAAAATTCACATAGTAACTGGTTAGAGCATGATTGGGTGGAGACAGGACAAATTGGGATGGAGTGTGGACATTGATGACACATCACAGTTAAAAACAGGCGCACATGGGCAGCATTTTGGCAAAGTGTTGGTGGAGCACACACTGACACAAATAATTTATAGAATATGAGTATATGCACATAAAATACATGCTATCAATTATACTAGCTCTAGAGCTGGTGTAAATGGCCGTGGCTTAAATTCATGTGCGTTAGCGAGCATTTATTCTAGACTGTTGCCTTAAATCACCTTCCTTTTGCAAAACTGAGTTTTATCCCAAAATGTCTTTCAAAAAACAATGCAGACGTTTGTCCAAGAACCTTCGATAACTTTTTATAGCTGTGACTATTGTCAATAGCGCGTGTGCACATAAAATGGAGTTCCTAAGTTGATAGTCCATGCTCCCTCTCTATTCCTATTCAAATCGAGGCAAAAAAGCCTTCTCTTTTGTGGTTTCTTTTAAATCTTAATCCCTTTTTCTAAATATTTTTAATTATTTCTCATAAAAAAATGAAACTCCTTAAAATCTTAGGGATCAATTTTCAAAAGTCCATATCTAGTTATCCATGTAGGTTATGTGTATAAGAGCACTGAGATATTCAGTAGTACTATCTGCATAGTGCTGCTGACGATCTCTATGGACCACTTTGACACTATCCATTTAGCACAGGGGCAGCCCATGGGCGGAATAAGGGCAATGCAGACAATATCTGGATAACTGTGGCACTTATCCAAATGGTGGTGAGTTTCAGCCTCTGTGGATAAGTTTGCTAGATAGCTTGGGCTACATAATGAGCTCACCTAAATTGCAATTTGGATAACTTATCTAAATAGCAGCTGAAAATCTCCACTCACAAGTACCATGATTATCCGGAAATTTGCCACACTGTCCAGATATCCAGTGGCAGCCATGGCTGACAACCATGCAGGGCCATTACGAGGAGATGATGTGCCCAACGTGAACCTCATCTGTTATGCGTGCCCCCTCTTCCCATGTCACCCCCCTCCCGCGGTGCCCATTGCTGCCACTGTTGCCCCTCTCCGGGATGTACAATGGCAGCAATAGCCACAAACAGCCCAGTGGAGCTTTTAAACTTCAGCCCTGCAGGTCTCTGACATCCAGTACTGACTTCCTGTTTTGGCATCAGGCGTCAGAGAGGGGATGGAAGCAAGCAGCTCCTCTGCGCCAAACTTAAAGGTAAATGCCACAGGGCTGATTGTAGTCATTGCCACCACTGTACATCCTGGAGAGGGCATCCTTGAAGGGCTGGCACTCTAGGCGACCACCTAGTTTACCTGATGGTAGCACTGGCCCTGCCACCATGACATTTGAAATATCCAATGTTTTGAAAATTGACCCCTAATTTTTTCTCTTTTGTCTGACTTGAATAGATTGTAAGCTGGGTGGAACAGCGACAGTCTCCTATGTGTATGCGTATAGAACCATTATATAATGTATGTAGAAGTGATAAGTAGTAGAATTGCACTAAACAGACATAGAAAATATTGGGAGGGGATTACTCTGCATGATCTCAGTAGGTCTTTTTTTTTTAATAGACCCATACCTTTCCAGTTTCAAACGTTTTCTCTCTCTTTGTCCATTTTTTTCTTTCACCATCTCTTTCAGTCTTATTTTCTCCTTATCAGTTATTTAAAATGCATCATAAAGTTCTTAACAATAATATCGTCAGAGAATATGGCACCATTCGTTTCTCATACAAAATAATGAGAAGTATCAAGAGCCCTAATTATGAATCTATATTAACCCACATCAATATTAACACGAGCTAATGTGCATTGTTTAATGAATTGGTCTTATTGCATAAAATAGGGTCAATGGCAATTAATACAATTTAGCTCACAAGCCTCAGCAAGGTAAAATTCTGCTCTGCTTTGAGAAGTTAGTTCTAGACAGAATGATTTATTTCTGAAAGAACCTTTGGATAATGCCCTTCTTTGTTTTTTAAAAAAAACATTTTTTGGACAAATCTCACCTCTGTAAGGCAACAGTCTAGAATAAGCCATGGTCACTTATACCAGCTCTAGAGCTAGAATAAATGATGGCACATTTTTTATATTCTATAAATTCCATGCGTGAAGTGTTTGCTCCTCCAACACTCCACCCGGGTTCTGCCTATGCGCACACCCACTGTGAAAGTATGTGTGATGGGCTCTGCGCATATACTTGCAGAATTGTAGCTGCATAACTTATGCATGTAAGTCCTCACCTATGCACCACAACTGTTTTAGGCATACACAGAGACAAGCCACCAAAATGGGTAAGTGGATGGAAGGTTAGGATTCTTCAACTTGGAAAAGAGACGGCTGAGGGGAGATATAATAGAGGTCTATAAATTAATGAATGGGGTAGAACGAGTAAATGCAGATTAGGTTGTTTACTCCATCAGAAAGCAGAAATACTAGGAGACACACAATGCAACTAAGACGCAACCCATTTAAGAGTAATAAGAAAAAAATATTGTTTCACTCAACACATAATCAAACTCTGGAATTCTTTTACCGGAGGATGTAGTAAAAGCTGTTAGTGTAGCTGGGTTTAAAAAGGTTTGGAAAAGTACCTGGAGGATAGGTCAATAAACAATTAAAGAGGACCTGGAAAATCCACTGCTTACCCCGGGACAAGCATTGCAGAACCTATATATGTTTTTGTGAACCTGCCAGGTACTTGTGACCTGGATTGGCCACTGGTGGAAATGGGATACTGTGCTTGATGGACCTTGGTCTAACCCAGTATGGCATTTCTTATGTTCTTATTAAATTGAAAATACTGATTTTGGTTCATAGTTCATTCTGTACTGGATATCCACATTATCTTTTTCTCTATTTACTCCTTATCATCCCCATAGATAGCTCATGTCCTTACAAGCCCATCTTTTGGAAATTCTCTCTGCTGGTAAGTTTAGCTTGAATGACTTAGCAATGCGGCCTTCTCTTATCAAAACCCACTAATCTGGAAATCCCTCCCCCGATATTTGGATTGAGACTTCATACAATAGATTTAAGAAGAATGTGAAAACTTGGTTATTTCAGTGTTTTTATACAAACTTTTTATAAATACTCTTACCCCACCATTGCCACCCTTCCCCCATGTGTTCTGGTATATTCAGTAGTCTTTAGGTTTTAAGATTGTCATCCCCCTCCATACACAAAACTCCTGTTATTGTTTAGATAACTTATTTGTTCTTATTTTATGTGCCATTGCCTGTTGACTATATGGGGTATGTTTACTAAAGCACTTAGTGCGGGACCCCGGTAACTGCTACCACATGGTAAAACAGCCAATACTTTAAAAAAAAATCCTGCTCTAATTGCTTAGTATGCATCAGGTTGGGAAATGAGCAGGTTAGGGGCAGAGAGTGGGTGTTCACTGCACATTTTAGTTAGCACGGGGATTATTAACGCATGCTAATTGTCAATGTTGCAGTTAGTGCAAATGCATTTAACATCACTTCAGTGGGTGGCGTTAAATGCACCCAGGTCAATTGCGAATGCTGTTGCCGCATATTAGGAAACTGTTTAGTGTGGTAACTGTTGGGAACATGCTGGGCATGCCCCCAACAGTTAGCATGGGGCTATCTCACTTACAACACATTCGTTTTTTCTCCAAATACACGTTAAGCGCAAACCATGCTTCAAAAGGTATTTTAAATCACAATGATAGCGAGCATTTTTGTGGAATCGCGATATACCAACTATAGATACATAGATGGAATAAATATATTCTATAAGAGTCCATCTAAGTGCCTAAAAAAGTATTATAGGTAGGAAAATGGTTGATAAAATAGCCTTCTTAGGGGGTATTTTTATAAGGGGGCATACAGTATATTTTACGCAGCAAAGTACTTGCCTACGTGAATGGTATTTTAGTCACTCCCAGGAACAAGACTTTTTGGCTAGTCCTGGTTGTAAATGTAGATCCTAAAGCAGTGCATTATATGTAGTCTCAGATACTACCTATTAAAATTGATGTTGCAAGTCCCACAATGCACCATGCTGGGGCTGTTGGAAATCCAGGATGGGCCTAAAATCATCCTCCTAAAACTGAGTAACTTGGACAACCATGATCTGGAATAGCTCCTCCTGAAGATGGCTGCCTTCTAAACCACCGGTTCCACCAGTTTGAGACCAGTCCATGACAACTTTTAAGAAAGACGCAGAAAAATGCCCAAATTATAGATTTTTTTTTATTTGCTTGGAAGTCTCTAGTATCCTTTCAGCCTTATTTTTTTTTTACTTTAGGCAGTAGCCATAGCCATCTTTAATTAAGAAAATTACCCTGAAATGAAAATGCATAAAAATAAAATGGAAAAAAGCAACAACCCAGAACTTGCAAATGACAAAGCAAACTAAACACAATTATTATTTTTCCCTGCATGTCCCTAGCACATCTGTGGCCATGTACACGTTAGACTGAAATATCCCACAGTCTGGGGCATACTTGACCAGTAAGCATCCCCTTGTAAGATGATTCCCTTATAGAGTAAGTTCATAAATTCTGCTTCATGTGTACATTCCATTATACATGTCTCATTATACAAAGCCTCACAAAATTACCCTACATACATACAATAGTATGCATGGTGACAAGAGGCACAGACTTGCTCAGGGGAGGACTTTGGGTGAAGTTGTACTATGCACATGTATTTGATAAAATATGCACATTCACATGGACTTTATATCTGCTCCCAAGATGACATAGATTTCCATTTCTTCATTTGACTCAGCTAAAATTGTAATGGATCACATTACAATATCATTAGATAGTATTAAAGCTGTTAATGATGTGTGGACTCTGCATTGAAAGGATTTTGATGCATGGCTGCATGATGCTATTAGATGAAGCACAACGCTTGTTCTTAGCCTTTTTATAGACTTTCCATTGCTTTGTCCTTGATATATTTCAAGGCACAAAGTGAAAGCCAAATGCCTCCATCACCCAAAAAATACACCAATGAGGCAATTTTCGGATTGTCTATGAATTTTACTTTTGCATTCTGCACTAAGTTTTCAAAAAGAAAAAATATGCATATACTTTCACTTCCAAATTTGCCCTGCATTCAGAGTAAGTAACTAGTCAGCTGATCAACCTTGCTGCCAAGTGGCACAGAAGCCCTCCACTTCCATTGCTGCCAGTAAGGGATATTGAGACAATATCATGCTTTCAATCAGCGAGGAGCAGTCAGGTCCACAGGCAGGTCACAGATCTCCCTGTTTTTTGCGATAGAAACGTGACGTTGCAGCACCACCACCCCCATTGGCAGAAGTAAGGGTATAGGACCCCCCCCCCCCCCGCACAGCTTAATAGGAATGTCACTGTAATGAAAAATAAACCACATAGAGATGAAAATGCAATCTACTTGAAGTATTCTTCTCCCCTGGCCTAAACACAATACAGGCTCACCAGTTCTGAATTTGCTTAAAAGTACACCATTGCGGAACAATGTACAAATGGTACCATATAGATATTTTTTTAGTTTTCAAACAGCTAATAAATGTGAATTGTTTCTCTCTTATGAATAACTTGCCCAGTTAGCAAGATTTTCAGTGGGCCTGATATGGACAACTTAGGGTTGCTTAAAAAGCAGGACTAATTTTCATCTAGGCGAGCATTGTCTTTATAAAATAAGCTTCATTTAGGTGCATTAAAATGCACTTTGACTGCGTGATCTGTTATAAAGTTACCTTATTAAAATCCAGTTTCCTGTTCAGCATCCTGTGCCACCTCTGCTGAAGGTTCGAATCCCTTATGTTGCATGGCTTTAAATTGGGCGACCCATTCTTATTATTAGAAATCTACAGTGGAAACAGTCATTTTAGTGCTGCTGAGTTACTGCTGACTCCTGGCAACCCTGTGAATAGCTGTGATTATCCCCTGGGATTTCTTGGCAAAGTGTGCCTGGAAATAGATTGCCAGGCTTTCCTTCCATGCTGTCAATTTACAGCACCTGGTTTTCCAAGGTAGTCCCTCATTCAAGTACTAACAAGGCTTGACCCCTAGATGTGTGCCATTGAGTGACTGCTGACTCCTAGCAATCCGGTAGCCCCTGGGCTTTCTTGGCAAGGTATGACGGGAAGTTGATTGCCAGGTTTTTCTCCTGAGGCAGTGAAGGGTAATGTGACTTGCCCAAGGCCACAAAGAGTGCCAGTGGGAATTGACCCCTAGTTTCTTGGTCAGAAGGCTGCTGCTGTAACCACTAGGCTACTCTACTCTATCTGTTAGTAATTTACCATACATCATATTTGTGATCAACTGGAAGCTCAACAGCTCAATCAAGAAAAATAGCTACCAGCATCCTCGACTTCCAAAAACATGCTCATTATAGGGAATAAAGCTGTTTTTTTTTCTTTCAAAATAGGTAGCAACCACTTGATTCAAATGGTTCCCAGGGTCATTTTAGTCATGATGTGATATTTAGCAAATGTGGGCAGTTAGGGCAGTAATAGCTGCTTGTGACTGTGACAATAAAGTCATTTGCAATTCTGTATAATAGAGCAGGGCAGACTTTTGCAATCTGTGAATATGCAAAAGATAGCATTCCTGCTGAGGACATAGCTGCAATTGCAGAGTTGAAAGAACAGAGCCCAGGTGCAAGAACTGTGCTTAACAGCGAAGGTAATCGTTCAAAAATAGGTGGAGAGGGAGGCAAGAGTGAAAAAGCCACAGCTGTGAATCGCGAACTGCTATAGAGTATATTTTGGAGAGACTACATGAATGGGACAGAAGCCGTTTTAACAAACAGGAAATTCAATGTGATGAGTAGTTTATACTGGCAGCAAAGAACACTGTATGTTTGCAAAGTGTGTTATTACTAATGAACAGGTGTCTCCCTCTGAGAAGAAATGAGATATTCCACCCTCTGCTCTGGAGGACCAGCTGTGCACAGTGGGCACGGTCTAAGCAAGGTATCCAAAAACTGCCTCGCATTTGGTTAAATATTCATATTTCCACAATTTTAAGGAGTTACTTATTGCTAGAAATGCTAGATGCCTCAAAGTTATTAGATATACTAAATGTTTTATTTTTCAATTTTTACTTTGTGTTTTTGTGGTGGTGTTTTTTTTAAACTCCCACTTCAATGTATTCAACCAGTGGAATTGTTAATCTATTCTGAATGGCATAGCAGAGACATAGAAACATAGAAACATGATAACAGAAAAAGACCACATGGCCTATCTAGTCTGTCCTTTCATATCAACAACTACAACAGTCCACTTTTTACCTTTAGAGATCCTCTGTGTTGGTCCCATGCTTTTTTGAATTCAGTTACTGTCCTCATCTCTACCACCTCCACTGGGAGACTATTCCATGGATCCACTACTCTTTCCGTAAAGAAATATTTCCACATATCACTCCTGAATCTATCTCCCTTCACCCTCATCCCATGTCCCCTCATAGCAGAACTTGCTTTCAATTGAAAGAAGCTCTCTCCCTGAACATTTATGCCATGGAGGTATTTAAACATCTCAATCATATCACCTCTATCCCGCCTTTCTTCTAAGGTGTACATATTAAGATCCTTAAGTCTGTCCTCATATGCTTTAAAATGAAGCCCACTAATCATTTTAGTAGCCACCCTCTGCACCGACTCCATCCTTTGACATCCTTTTGAAGGTGCAGTCTCCAGAATTGCACACTATACTCCAAATGAGGTCGCACCAAAGACTTATACAGAGGCACTATCACCTCCTTTTTTCTGCTAGCCATTCCTCTCCGTATGTACCCAAGCATCCTTCTAGCTTTTGCTGTCACCTTTTCTACCTGTTTAGCTACTTTAAGATCATCAGACACAACCACGCCTAGGTCCCGCTCTTCTTTAGTGGACAAAAGTACTTCACCTCCTATACTGTAGTGCTCCCTTGGATTGCTGCAGCCCAAATGCATTACCTTACATTTTTTAACATTAAATCCCAGCTGCCAAATTCTAGACCATTCTTCAAGCTTAGCTAGACCCCTCCACATGTTATCTACCCCTTCCTGGGTGTCTACTCTATTGCAGATTTTGGTATCATCTGCAAAGAGGCAAACCTTACCCGACAGCCCTTCCGCTATATCACTAACAAAGATGTTAAAAAGAATCGGACCAAGGACAGATCCCTGGGGCACACCAATGGTAACATCCTACTCCTCAGAGTGAGCTCCATTTACTTGTATGCTTTGTCGCCTCCCACCCAACCAATTTTAACCCAAGCAGTAACTTTAGGGTCCATCCCTAGGGTGCTCAGTTTGTTTACAGTTTTGAACATGTGACATTGTGTGTCCTAGGATCCCCACTGCCCCCCTGCCTCCCATCAGGACTATCAAATATTGCCAGAGCAAACTTTTCAATTACACTACACAGAAAAATATATATATTGCTATGTTAATTACATGTTAATAGTGGTGAAAGCATCACAAAAAGGCACTTATTACTTCCATTTGGAAAGTAATATGTTCACTGAAAAATAGTGCATACTACAGTACTGGTGACATTGTCCCCCAAAATGAAATAAAAAAGAAAATGAAATGATAATGTCCATAAACATGGAAAACTGAAAAAAAAAGGGCTGTACACCCCTCCCCCCAACATTTGGTTTAAATCACTAATAATGGTAAGTTGTAGAATTGGATCAAACTTGTTTAATCACACCATAAAATATTTTAATTTCCTCCGCTCATTTTTTGCTAAATGAAAAAAGATATAATTTATACATTGGGACCAAATCTGAATATTTCCAAGCCAATATGACTGGTGCAGAAACTTTTCTTCAAAGCACGTTATATATATGCTGGCCACAGAAGGATCCATTGTAGCTCTCATTGCAGTGACACGACTTTAAAAATGTAATTGCCCATCAAAATAAAAATAACACAGGTACACTACCAAAAATCTGCCTCTAGTTTTGCAACTGATTCCTATAGATTTTGGGGTGCTGAATCCAGGAAAAATAGCCAAAATGTTCCATCACGTCACGTTTTCTTGCAAAATTAGATTTCTTACCCATATAAGGAATGTTCACATAATTTCTTTTTAGCCGACTGCAGTTTATTTTCTTGGCCCAAAATAGAGGTTGTAATGGTTAACTAACTAGAAACACTCCCTCATGATATTTTGAGTGTTTTGTATTCATTTTATACATTAACAGGACAATTGGGAGGCGGGGGGCTAAATCCAGTACTCGCGCTGGCGCATGTTCTTTCCTGTTCGCCTCGCCTCGTTCGCTCGCTCAAACACGGTGGTTGCGACATGAACGTTCCTGTCAAATTTCAGTTTCTTGCAAGTTCATTATTACCTTTTGTTTGCTCAGTCGTAATCCAGCTTTATTCCGAAGTGGTTCACTACAGTTGTAGTTTGCAGTGCTGTGTATTTGTGATGGCTCACAGAGCCAGAGGTTGCGTCAACTCTCCGGACAGTTTTTGTTTTATTTGTGGGGAATATACCGTGAAAAAGCGGCAGAGGAACATTTCTGCATTTATTAAAAAAGTATATTTCGCCTATTTCGGTTTGAAGTTAGGCGATCAAGACAAACCGTGGGCTCCTCACAATGTGTGCAAGACATGTGAGGAAGATCTACGCTTATGGATGAAAGGTAAAAAACAAGCATTTCGTTTCGGAATACCTATGATGTGGCGTGAACAAAGAGACCACAGCAGTGACTGCTATTTTTGCTCTTGCATTGTGAAGGGATACAACTTAAAAAATAAGAACGTAATAAGTTACCCCAACCTTCCCTCAGCAATTAGGCCTATGCCTCATAGCAACGAAGTACCTGTGCCTGAACCACCAAAATCTTTGGATCATATTTGTGTGGACGGTTCTGATCATGATGAGACTCATCAGATGGCTTTTCCCGATGAGTCCAGTACTTCCGAGTTTGAAACTGAACCAGATCCGAAACCTGAACTTTTCTCTCAAGCTGAATTGAATGATTTAGTCCGGGATTTAGGACTCCCAAAAGATGCTGCCCAACTGCTAGGTTCTCGGCTTAAACAGAAAAATCTATTGTCACCAGGAACAACTTTTTATTGGTACCGCAACCGCGAGACACAATTTTTGAAGTATTTCAGCAAAGAGGAAGATTTGGTATTTTGCAACGATATATACGGAGTGATGGAAAAGTTTAAACTCAAGTATGATCCTGCTGAATGGCGGCTGTTCATTGATTCGTCAAAAGACAGCATAAAAGGTGTTCTTCTTCATAATGGCAACACATTCGCTTCAGTTCCTATTGCTCACTCTGTTATTCTCCAAGAAAAATACGAGAATTTGGCCCTGATTCTTCAGAAGATTCGTTATGATGAGCATAAGTGGATGATTTGTGGAGACTTTAAAATTCTATCCATGCTATGAGGTCAGCAATCCGGTTTCACCAAATATCCCTGCTTCCATTGCTTGTGGGATAGCCGGGCCCGCGACCTACACTGGGGGAAAAAAGACTGGCCAATTCGGGAGTATTTGAGACCCGGTGAGAAAAATGTTCTTCATGAGAGCTTGGTACCTCGTGATAAAATTCTATTACCACCTCTCCACATTAAGTTGGGTCTCATTAAGCAATTCATCAAGTCCCTTCCAAAAGATGGTGAGTGCTTTCGGTACCTTTGCTCAAAGTTCCCCCGACTTTCTGAAGCAAAGCTAAAGGAAGGAGTGTTTGTTGGCCCTGATATAAGGAAACTCATTTCAGATGGAGCATTCGCTGAAACGATGTCTGAGAAGGAAAAAGAAGCCTGGGATTCCTTCAAGGATGTTGTTCTCAAATTCTTGGGGAACAGGCGGGATGAGAACTATAAGGATATTGTTGCCAGGATGCTCAATGCCTTCAAAGAACAAGGCTGTAACATGAGCCTGAAAGTCCATTTCTTGCACTCCCTTGTGAACTACTTTCCCGAAAACTTGGGGGCGTACAGTGAAGAACAAGGTGAAAGGTTTCACCAGGACATCAAGGACGCAGAGAGAAGGTACCAAGGAAGATGGAACACCACTATGATGGCTGATTTCTGCTGGTTGCTGCTGCGGGAAACCCCAGATGAAAAATACGCCAAGCAGCGCACCAAGAGAAGCATTCGGGGGAAGAAGAAACGGGCCCACCAGGAGATTGATTGACCCAAGAATGACTTTAAAATCTAAACTGTGTTGACAAATATCGTGTTTTTACTAAACTTTGAAATAAAAATTTGCTAGTTATTACCACAGTGTCGGATGTCATTTATTAGAATTTTATTTTCACACCATCGGGTGTTTGTCTTCATGTATTGCAATGGTGCGGTTTGCGTTTTCTATTCTTACATACATACCTATACAACATTTTTTGCACATTTCTTTGCTTTGCTTTGTGTCTAACCTCGCTCTTATATGCTCAATGTTTGTGCACATGTATGTGGCTGTTTTAAGTGCAGACAATTTTGCTACCATCACAGTGTGTTTTGTTGACATTACTCTATTCTTATGTGCTGCCTTGTTACAATTTTCTTTATTCTTATTTGAATAACTACTAAACAATTAGTATAAAGAATTCATCCAAGAAACTTTTATCTCGATCGCACTCAATCTGAAACGTTCACCTCAAACTGCTAACCCAATGTAGCAAAAAATCTGTACGTGATGGAGCAAATTGGTTACCAGATTTGGATTCAGTGCACCAAAAAACGTAAAAATCAATCGAAACATTAGAGGCAGTTTAAAAAAAACAATTTTTAATGTACCTGTGGCTCCATTTAAAAGCCCTGGCTGAGTTAGCCAGGCAATGCCTGAATCGCAGTCCTGGCCTGCATGTACAAACTTGTTCATGATTCTGATCCCATGGGATCAGAATCTTGATCTCCTTTGTACATCTGGGTCAACCTGGACGTACAAAGGAGATGTACAAAGGAGATGAACATCGGGATCGGAATCGGGCCCTATACATCTGGACGGTAATTTATTAATAGTTCACCTAAGTTGGGAGACAAAGTAGATGCCTATTTTGAGGCTATTTTCAATAAAGTAGTATGATAGCCGTCTTAGTCCACTTTATTGTTAGTTATAAAAAAATGACACAAAAAAAGGAAAATAAGGTGATATTTTTATTGGACTACATTTTGAACTAGCTTTCAAAGGTTAAAACCATCTTCAGCTCAGGACAGTATGAGCAACAGATGGAAATACCATATTATAAAGGGGAATCATTAAAGCATTCCATTGACAGTCTGAGAGGAAGAGGATGTGGAGGGGGAAGTAGGAGGAATGTATAACTTATCTGAAAACCCATATCTTTGTTACCTTCAATCAGACCAGACAGGACTTATCTGCATTTCAAAAGTTTTACATTCTTGGATTGATTTCAATTTCCTTTTCAAGGCTCTAACCATAAAATCATTGATGCTGTGTTCTGGATCTGTGAAAGCGGAGGTGACAGAAGTTACACTTTGGTCTGGTCTCTGCTGGTTATCATACGTCTGGATGGATTCATTCTGGTCTTTAACATTTGGCATGTCTCTCCAATATAACTTCCCTTTGCACATTTTCTGCATTGAATAATGTATATCACATTAGAAGAACATCATGAATAGGATTCCCTTATGCTGAATAGGTTTCCCATGTGGATAACTGTAGGGTCCTGTGATAGGTGTTGGCATGAATTGCAGCTTTGGATATTGCAGGGACTTGTGCCATTCTTATCTTTTGAGGCTTTTATTAGGAACCCGCCTCTCACTAATTTTTGCTTCAGATGTGGTGGTTGTCAGAAGGTCAATGTTGGTGCAGCAGGGAATATATCTCTAAGTAATTCATCTTCCTGGCACTGAAGTTGTAAGTCTTTTGTGATTTTGTTTTCTCAGCTTCTCCAGTTCTGGATAGTATGGGGTCTATTCTGTACTGTGTCCCGTTGGGACATCCATACCCGCTATTCACCCCATTCCGTCCTTGGCAAAAGCTTCCCCATACGAACAAGGAATGTGTACTGGAGGCTTAGGTAGAGTGAGGGCAGGCAGTGGATGGTCTGAGGCCCTGGACATACAGGGCTGATTCTGAAGTTGACCCTGTATGTCCAGGGCCTTGGATCTAGAGGGGAGACTTATTCCATCTCGGAGGTGGAATACATTCCCCTGGATGTCGGAGGAAGGCAGGTCCGGGCAGCAGCAGAGGTGAGGGGTGCAGGGGGTTTCCTGCAGCACAATTCTGGCCATGGAAGGCTAGGTTGGGGGCCAGGCTGTGGGGAACAAAGATTGTGGTCGGCAGCCAGAGATCACAGCTCCTGAATGGAGCTGCATTGCCATGGCAATGAGATGCCATAGTACCGCGGCTCCATTCAGGAGCCTGACTGGGTTAGCTGGGCAGGGGTCTGTATGTGCTGGCCGATCTGAATCATGTCCCGGCCTGTATGTATAGACCCAGACCCGATTCTGATCTCGCAGGGCACATCTAGTCCCCGCGGGATGAGAATCGAGTCTGCCTCTGTGCGTCCCGATTCCAATCGGGCACACAGGGGTCTGGACGCACACATTAGAATGTGCCTCCACATCGCTGTACGAGGGTCTCTCTCTGAGGCTGGCTTTTCTTCATATTACAGATGCACTATATGCCACTATGCCCCGTCACAATCTAGGTTTATAAGGTTAGAAAATTATTCTTCCTTCATCAGTTGTATTTTATTTTGTTTTGGGGTATATTCTTTACTCATTGGGGTATGTTTAATAAAGTGCAAATGATCTTTTCAGCTAACACAAGGTCATAGATGCAAAAAGCCGGTGTTAACTGCAAAAGTCCCAAGTATTTGCAGGGGGTGTTCCCAGTATTTCCCCGGCAGATACTGTGGAGAAAACACTGGGATTGCCGGGGGGAAGGGCACCTCTGCGGATTCAGATATCACCACCCATTGAGGTAGCAATATGTGCATCTGTGAAGCCTGAAGAAGAGCTAGTACCACATGATGTGAACACCCATGCTAACTGCTCAAAAGTGGCATGCCTACTCTCTGCCTACGTCTCGTCCGTTCAAGCAACCCCTGCTGAAAATGTAGCTACCACAGAAAAAGGCCTGTGATAGCTGCATTTCTTCTGCGTTAGCTGCCTTCCACAGCGTGACGATTCCACATTAGCACTGTGAAGACAGCTGATGTGCATTAATACATATATCTCTTTGTTTTAAAGTAATTTCTAATCTAAAAGTTGTTACTATTGAATTTGTATATATGCTGTACCATATTTAAAGCACGAAGTTGGAAGTAAATGAAGGATAAGGTGGTATACAAATCTGTTTAAATAAATAAATAAATTCTGGACCACAAATAACGGGGATATATGTCCAGCGTGGATGTACATCCCTGATAGTCGTCCAAATGTGGCTGCTGGAAAAAGGCTCCCTGTACGTACATCTGAGTTGAACAGGGATCCTTAGACAGGGGCGGGGAGAGTGCGGAATGAGGGCGGAGTAAGGGCGGGTCATCTCCCCAGATGTACAAGGCCTATTCTGAGGTCGGCCCTGTAAGTCTGGGGTCAGCTGGGTAGACTGGGAACTTATTCCACCTCAGAGGTGGAATAAATCCTCCTGTAATGCGGACGTTTGGTGGCGGATGGCAGAAACAGGTGAGGGGAGGGAAGTAAGTTCCCCATAGCTGGACCCTGGCCATGGGAGGTCATTTTGGGGGTCTAGCTGCAGGGAAAGGACAATTTCGGTGGTGGCTGGGGATTGCAGTTGCCATGGCACAGCAGTTCCATTCAGGGGCCTGACTGAAATAGCCGGGTAAGTAGCTGGACATCCAGGGTGCCTGAATAGGGGCATGTTCTGGACGTCCAGCCACTGTGCTATGATTCCTCTCCGACGGGGATGTCTAGCCCCCACAGAAGCAGGATTGGCTGTGTCTTCCAGCCGTCCGGATATCTGTATGTCCGGATGGCCCAGAGATGTACAAAGCAGGATACGCCTCCACTTAAATAATTTATTCATCTTATGATTATAATCTATATAACTGATTTTGAAAATACAGTCCCTGATTATTTTACTGCTACGGCTGCTGCTTCTCCTGTGTCCTTCGGGATTAAGCACCGTTTTTCCTTCTTATTAATGTGTTGGCAGCCTTGTCTTTTTGCTGCCGATTCTAAGAAATATGCATCTCTTATATCTGTATTTTGCATAACATAGGAGGTAAGTCATTCCTGTTTTTATTTCTCCAGTGCTGCAATGCATGAAGAATCTGGTTTCTTGGATGTCCAGTTCATTTGAAACCAAACAGTAGTTTGAAATGCAAGAGTTTCTATGAACTCTGCAGTGGCTTTGGTCTGAGTTCAAGCTAATTTCTGCTAGAACTGAGGCACTAAAAGACTTTATAGTCTAACCATTGAAATGGCTGTTTTAGAGGGTGTTTGTAGAAGAAAGAACAGTCAGATGTTAGTGGTCTGAATCAGGTTGGCCAGATTAATCACTGGTTTGCCCTCTTCCTGCTCCATGCTCTCTCCAGCCAAGTCCTCTCACATCATTCGACTACTACTGACAGAAGACAAACAATCATAAATATGCACTCATTTCATTGCTGTCTTGGAACTGTGCTCCCTTTTTTCTTCTCTTCTGGAGTATAATAGCACTTCCATTCTTTGCCTCAACCCTGACAAACAAAACTTATCTTCCAGGCTTATTTTTCTGTCCTTTGAATGCAAGCAAGAGAAAGGAAAAGGAAAGGAGAATTCAGCCTGTTCAGTTCAGTGTGATCATCCTATTTAGCTTCCATTAAGAAACAACTTAGTAACACTATTTAGTCAATGCATTTTTAGGTTTTTGTGCATGTTCATAGTGTGGGTATGCTATTGGGAGCTTTCTTTTTACATTGTGATAAGGAAGCTTATCAGGGCCCAGGAAACAAGGATAAAGAGGGGGAATTTACCCTTATCAAAGGACCTGTATTGCCAGGTCAGAGATACAAAACCTTAGTTGTACCTAGAAACCAGATTGTACCAGGCTGCAATAGGTTGCAGAGTGTCCCTAGTGGTGAGAAGGAAGTGGAAAGCAAGTTCAGAGTAAGGAATCCTTACGTCACTGACTTTCCAAATTACTCAGCTGCCAAGAGGCAGACTGATTTACAACACCTGAGAGGAGAAAGGGTAGGGTTAGTGCCTGGGAGGTTTAAAGCTAGGACAGAATATTCAGGAGGAGAGAGGAGAAGGAGTAGGAATGCCTACTGGAGGAGAAATGGAGCTGAAGCTCTGAGAACCAAGAGCCCATGCTGGAGGACAAGACAGGGAAGCTCAGATACATGCTGGCCAGAATATGAGGGAGGAACCACTGAACCAAGCCTTGCCCAGGTATGAGTTTTGGAAGCCTGTCTGATGGGGAGCATTACAGATTTGCTGGAGACAGCGCTTGTCCTGATGGGAGGCAGTCAGCTAAGCCCTCTGAGCCAGATGTAGAACCCATGCAGCTAGGAGAACAGGAATTAGTTCTGGAAGAGGATGATTCTTACATGGACTGTTCTTTATGCCAAACTGCCAAGCAAAAAGAAGTCCTGAGAGGGAATACATCATAAGGGAACCTTCCAGAGTCCAGTACCCTAGAGAGCCTGTGTGTGAAAAGAAAATGATCTTTGAAAAGGAAAATACTTGTGCTGAGAATGTGTGCAGCTGCTTAATTGTTTGCTCATTGACCAGCTGAAGTCAGTGCAGTGCAGAGCTTATGCCGTACTCACGGTGGATTTAAGAAGTTTCTTTTGGAACAGAAAAGAGAGCTGTTTATGTGAAGCTGATATTTTTGGTTTTGTTTTAAACAGCACTGCTAGGCACGTTTGCTAGCAGTGGCTGTGGAAAGGATTTTCTGCTTTGCATTGAAAGACATTACAAGCTGTTTGTGCTTAAGTTCAGTTATATCCTGCTGTACTAAATATAATCCTGGAGAAGAAATCCAATAGGTGACAATTTGTGAACCTTATTTGCATTTACCTCATAAATAAATTCTGTCAATGCCTTAACTCTCGACCAACTACAAAAGAGTGTTTTTCTGCCTAAAGGTCAAGTGTAACCTGACTGGACTACCTTTCCCAAGGTGCACTTCAAAGTCAGTCAGTCAGGCAGGCACATTGCTGAAGTGGTGGAATCTGCTATAAGGGGCTATGGGCGTGACAACATACATATGCAAAATCTTTTTTTCATTATGCATTAAGTGGAACGCTAAACAGTTTTAAGTGTAATTGTTATTTCATAGGTCCTAAAGTTGTGAAACAATGGGGTTTTCTTAATTCAGATTTCCTTCCTTTCCCCTTCACTGCAATTGGCCTTCTTGCACTTAACCCTGTGAGTTTTTTATGACTAAATATGTTTTTTTTTAATTACTCACCCTCTTTTTTGTTGTCCATACATAATTTCTCAGCTTCTGAACTGTAGTTTGAAATTAATAAGCACTTTGATTTTTTGAAACAATTATATTCTATTAGTAAATAATCATCAGTGTAGTTTTTAATTGATTAGAAACATGACAGCAGAAAAAGAACATATGGCCTATCTAGTCTGTCCTTACTTACTAACTGCTATAGTCCCTTTTTTTCCTTTAGAGATCTTCTGTGTGTGTTCCATGCTTTTTTGAATTCAGATACTGTCCTCGTCTCTACTACCTCCACTGGGAGACTATTCCATGCATCTACCACTCTTTCCATAAAGAAATATTTCCGCATATTACTTGTGAGTCTATTCCCTTTCATCCTCATCCTATGCCCATTTGTTGTAGAGCTTGCTTTCAATCGAAAGAGACTCTCCTCTTTTGCATTTATACCACGGAGGTATTTAAACGTTTCTATCATATCTCCTCTATCCCACCTTTCCTCTTACATGTACATATAAAGATATTTAAGTCTGTCCCCATATGCTTTATAAAAAAAGGCCCCTAGCATTTTTTATTAGCCACCCTCTGCACCGCCTCCATCCTGTTTATATCCTTTTGAAGGTGTGGTCTTCAGAATTGCACACAATACTCCAAATGAGGTCTCAACAAAGACTTATACAGAGGCACTATAACCTCCTTTTTTCTGCTGGCCATTCCTCTCTCTATGCACCCAAGCATCCTTCTGCTTTTGCTGTCATCTTTTCTACCTGTTTAGCCATCTTACTATTATCAAACAATCACAGATCCCCGCTTTCTTTCATGGCCAGAAGTACTTTGCCCCCATACTGTACCGCAGCCCCCTACACTGTACTGCAGCCCAAATACATGACTGCATTTTTTAGCAGCAAATCTGAGCTGCCAAATTCTCAAACATTCTTCAAGTTTAGCTAGATCCCTCCTCATGTTATCTACTCCTTCCTAGGTGTCTACTCTATTGCAGATTTTGGTATCATCCACAAGGAAGCAAAGCTTACCTGACAGCCCTTCTGCAATATCACTAGCAAAGATGTTAAAAAGAATCGGACCAAGGACAGATCCCTGCGGCACACCACTGGTAACATCCTTCTCCTCAGTGATCTCCATTTACCTGCACACTTTCTTGTCTCCCATTCAACCAATTTCTAACATAGTCAGTAACTTTAGGTTCCATCCCTAGGCTGCTCAGTTTGTTTATAAGTCATCTGTGAGGAACAATGTCAAAAGCTTTACTGAAATCTAAGTACAACAATCTAATCAGGTTTGTCTGATGAAACCTGTCTCTGGTAAACTCATGTTGCCATGGATTCTGTAATCCACTGGACTTCAGAAACCTCACTATCCTCTATTTAGCAGCGTTTCCAATAATTTACTCACCACAGAGGTCAGACTAACCAGCCTTATAGAATCACCTCCATGATGTCTTTAAATTCAAAATTGCTAGTTGTTTAATGGTGAGTCTTTGTTCATCTCCCATAGAAGTATTTTCAGAGCTCAATCACAAAACAATTTGTTAACTCTTGCCAAGAGCAGAGATGTCACTCTCTATACAAAGATTTGACTCGTTCAAGCCATGGTATTTTCAATAATGTCATATGGATGCGAAGGTTGGGCAGTGAAAAAGACAGACTATCCAGAGGGTCAACTCATGGCGACCCTCTGGATAGTTGTCCTAAACTGTGTTTGGTCATCAGTAAGGTGGCTCATTGTTGACAGAGTGGCACCCATAGCTGTTGCTGTTGTATTGATCCATCTCATTGCTGGCCTTACACTTTTGTGTTGACCTTCTACCTTGCCAAGCATGATGTCTTTCTCTAATGATCTCTCTCTTCGCATGATGTGTACAAAGTATGAAAGTTGAAGTCTTCTCATCTGAGCTTCTAAAGAAAGCTTAGGTTTGATCTCTAGTACTGGCTGGTTTGTCCTTCAAGCAGTCCATGGTATATGCAATATTCGTTGCAAGCATCATAATACAAGGTATCAATTTTCTTCCTGTCTATCTTTTCACTGTCCAACTTTTGCATTCATATGATATTGAAAATACCATGGCTTGAATGAGTCAAATATTTGTATGGAGAGAGACATCTCTGCTGTTGAGAATCATGTCTAGGTCCTTCATAGCCATTCTGCCAAGAGCAATGTGTCATCTGATTTCTTGACTTCTTGTTGTTTCTTTATTGATCCAAATAAGTTAAAGTTGTCCACTGTTTCAATTTCTTCTCCATTAACGTTGAACTTATTGATTTTGTTAGTTGTCAGGATCTTTGTCTTCTTTACATTAAGGTGCAGGCCCATTTTAAGACTGTTCCTTGATCTTGAGAAGCAAATGTTTCAGATCGTCTTCACTTTTAGTCAGTAATGTGGTACCATCAGCAAGCGAAGACTGTTGATGAGTCTTCCACCAATCTTCACAGTTCAGTTGTCTTCATACAGTCCTGCTTCTTTGGGAAAATATGCACTCTTGTCGTACATCTTTGCTGATTTTAAACCATTCTGTTTCTCCTTGTTCTGTTCAAACTGTTGCTTCTTGATCAGTGTAAAGGTTGTGCAAGAGAATGATCAGATGTTCTGGTATACTCATGCTTCTTAATGTGGCCCAAAGTTTTTCATGGTTTACAGAGTTAAAACCCTTGATGTAGTCAATACAACGCATATAGATATCCTTCTGGTATTCTTTAGTCTTTTCAAGGATCCATCTCACATCCATGTTAATGTCTCTCATTCCTCACCCTTTCCTGAACCCTGCTTCCACTTCAGGCCGTTCTCATTCCAGGCATGGTTATAGTGTCTGCTGAATAATCTTGAGTAGAATCTTTCTGGCATGTGGGATCAGAGTGATTATACGATAATTTCCACAGTGAGTTGGATCACCTTTCTTTGGTATTGGCATAAATACAAACAATTATGGTACCAGTATTTCTAGCCAAAGAGAAAGCTATGATGAAAGAAAAGCTTTATTGACAATTTTCATATGGAAAATCCGGCATAAACATCTCTGCTGCAGAAAAGGTAGGGTGGGGGCAACTAATGCATGCTAGTTTGCATCCAGGAATGTCCATTATTATGGCAAATGAAAATATGAACCCCCAACCCTTGTCTTTGTTTCTTGTCAATATGGAAAATATAGTTGATATGAGCATTCCTCCTCCTCCACACTCTGTATGTTTGGCTGGCAAAACAAACACTTGTCAGATGTCTATTAATGTCTGGAGCAGGTCTAAACTTGGACGCTGCTCAGGAAATGCAGGGTATTTCTGAAATCAGGTGAGGACATCCAGGTTCTTAGGAATACCCTGAAACACCTACACTATGCCCCTTTTCTGATGAGGACATCCTCATGCTGGGAACATCTTTAAAACCACTTTCTAAAATGGCTTCAGTGATGTTTCTATGTTTTCAGACATCCAACCCATAAATAGGGCTTCTGAAATAACACCTATAGGTAATGCACATGTATGGATAAATTATTGTTATATTAATGCTAGGATTTCCATCTGTTCCCTCGCAAGTATAAGCTTTTAAAAAGTTTTCATTTTGTCTATCCTTTATGGGAAGATTAATAGGATTATCCCCCTTAATCCCCATTGTTTAATTTGTTTGTATGGAGAAATAGTGGCCTCCTTAGTTAATTGGCAGCATTTAAATGTATAGATTTGAAGCTGTCTGATTTTTTTTCTATGTTTAGATATGTTAAAATGGCTCCTCGGGCCTTGCCACATATCAGCAAATGCACGTGAACTTCTGCACATCCTTATGTATTTTAGAAAAGGATCCACTCTGGCATCTCAATTCTGATTTTCTCATACTGATTTTCACTTATCTTTTAAGGATAAGACCAATAGTATTTTCTATATTTTCTAATATCATTAGAAGAGAAATGCTAAATTATAATTGCATCATAGCAGATGAAGTAGCAATTCATTTACATTAAGAGATATGTTTGACAATAAAACATATGGAGAGAGGCTTTAAATAGGCACATTCTGGGGGCTTACAACTATTACTATGACAGATCATTTGTATAGTGCTACAAGGCATACTCGGTGCTGTACAGGCATATGTAAAACACGGTCCCTGCATGTCAGAGTTTACAATCTAGACAAGACAGACAACACAACAGCTGGGGACAAGGATATATCTAGAGGAAAGGTAAGGAAACACATAGTTGGAGAGCAGGAGACTAAGAGCACGATCCACAATGGGGCACATCCAGGCCGTCAGTGCCTGATTCTGCACCGTGGGAGCAAGACGCTTCTGTGGGTGCAGGATTTGGCCCTTGGATGGCCCAGAATTGCCATGGGGAAGTCCTCCTTGCAGCATCGCATGTCCTTTGTCCTCTGGGACCCCGAATCCCACTGCCTGAGCCCGACAGGGGCTGCCAGTGTCCCAATCGGGCTGCAGGGACCCACCCACCACACCACTACTAGCCCAAGTGTCCTGGTATGCTGATTCCACCTCTGGATTCGGCCCTATACGTCTGGTGGTCGGTCTACCCCATGCTCCTCCTACTCCCAGAGGGACATGCAGCCCTGCTATCTGCCTCTTTGGATCAGGACCTAAGCGGATTAGATGCCTTTTTAAAATTTATTTTATAAGGAAAAATGGGTATCTACTTTTCTTTGTAAAATAGGGGCATAAGTGGCAAAACATGTGTAACATCTTGGGACTGGCACTTACACTATGCTAGGGCTGGCTTAAATGCCTGCACCAAAATGTTTAAAGAATGCACACAAAGTATAGTATTGTATAACTTACATACGTGACTTTGTGCTCCTCCCAACTCTGCCCCTGTGCATGCACCTTGCCCCGATGCGCATACTAATAAAATAGTGGCAGCTAAAGTACACATGTAAAGGTCCATTCGTGCATAGCATGCAACTCTAGTGCAGCTCCTTATAACTTATAAAATTACCTCCATGTTGTCTTTATGCAAAATACATATTTATCCATATGAAAATGCATGTAAAAATATGTGTGCTGTTTCCTAATATTTCTTCCACTGAAGTAAAAGTTGACAGGTCAGATGTAAACCTTTCTTGGAATTTATTTACCATAGACCAACCAGAAAAAGTGATAACTTTCCTGAGTTGATTATCGGGTTGCAGCTGTGCTTTTGATCCATGTCCTGTTAAGTTTCACAAGTAACATATGGTCGATTTTCTGACACAGATTATGAGGAACACCTCTCTGTTGGAAGGTCATCTTCCTTCCTCCCAGACAGACATCACTTTCTCCTGTGTTGAATAAATTTGTTAGATAGTCAGGACTTCAGTTACTATCATTCAACATCAAGCCTAATTTCACTGCTAATTTCCACATTGGATACTTGGATGCTTGAGGTAGAAACAGGAGAGGTTATAGTGATAAATCTCTATAGCCATCTCTGCTGCATTTATGGTTTATTAAAAATTTCATATACCACCTTTCACAACATCAAGGCAGTGTATAATAAAAACAATCCAATTAGAAAAGAAAAAAAGGACGTCATTAGAGTTGATAGGACAGAACAGAGAGGCAAAAGCACGACGGGTTGGGATAGAAGGGGGGGAAGCAGAATCCAATTTGATTTAGGGAGGGAGGCTATATGCGAGCTGAAATAAATGAGTTTTCAGAGAAGTCTTGAACTTTGGGAAGGAAGATTCAAGACGAAGTTCAACAGGGAGGGAGTTCCAAAGGCTGAGACCCAGGAATAAAAATGCAGAGAGCTGTGTGCATTCAAGATGGGTCTATGAGGGGGAGGGAAGACAGAGATGGTTTGTATAAATAAACATGAGGATCTGGGATGGTGCATACAGAATAAGATGAAAGGACAGATTAGCAGAATTTTGTGTATAAGAGTGAGTAACTTATTTTGAATGTGGTGGGTTAGAAGTAGCCAGTGAGCTTTAATAAGAAGTGGAGTGACATGATCATATCTAGTGACATGATGGAGTAGACTGATGGTGGTGGATACAGTGGAGCACCACATTCATCCAAAGGTTAGAGTGTTGTGGGACTAGATCCTCTATACTTCAGTGAGTTAGGTCCTATTTGTATAATCAACAACAGCAGTGGTGCTAATGTTGTTATTAGTTTGGTTCAGATCCTGGGAAGAAGAGAGCAACCAGAATGCCCATATAGTTATGGGATCTTGAATCAATGAGGCAGCAATGATGATAAAAAATTCTCTGGTCCTAAACACATGGAAAGTATATCATAAAGGTCCATTAGGGCAATTTGCTTTGAAATGGGGAATCAAGGAAGGAGTCCATTAGCAGCATCCAGCTAGAAGAATTTATCACTTGAGCAAGAGACTGGAACATCAAAGGTGCAAATCGGGGCTTACCAGTGGAGAATAGCCTTCTTCCTAAAGCTAATGTGAGCAGGGGATGTTACCAATGCTTTCCATATCCAAAAGATGTTGGAAGGATGGAAATGGCAAGTGCCGACCAGAACCCATGGGAGAAGGCCACTCACACTAGATACTATCACAGCAACCATGGGATCACGGAACTCCTGCCTGAGGAATGCATTGGCGTTAAGCTTTTCAGGGCAATCGTTTTGGTAATGTTTGGGGCGTTTCACATTGCAGAAGTTATAGCTCCAGCAAAATGGGTGGGGGTAGTGGCTAGATTAAGATTCAGGGATTTACGTTGGGATAAAGGGAGGGTAAGCATCATTTTGAGGCATTCAAAGATAGGCCAGAGAGGCAAGACCCATGCAGTCAGGCTAGCAGGGTCAGAAACTCAGGATGTATGCCTGATACATGCCCTCAAGAACTATACAGAAGTTAGGTCTTAGGTCAGTGGAATCTTGTCCAGAGAACTGGAATGGCAGTTTTCACTAAGGGTTTGTGGTGAACCAGGACTGATACAGCAGGCTTGTCATTACATTCTTTCCAAATAGGGGCGGTCTCCCTTGTGCACATGACGCGTTATGATGATAATGGTATAAAGACAATAAATAGGTGTAAATCAAATAGGTGCAAGAGCTACATCAGGGAACAGATGAGTACAGAAAGGAACATGTTTTAACACTTTATAGGGGTGTGCACAACTACAGTATGGATCACTGGGCATTCTTACATTTACTAGGTGAGAAAATAGTCAATGACACAGCCAGTAGGCACGTACCTGCAGTTTAACAGAAGCATGGCAGCTATACACTGGCTAGGAAAATGGGGAATGTTGTGAGATCAGCTGATGCCACTCTGTGGGTTTGGGTGGTAAGAAAACATCTATGAACAGGCTCATACTGCATTTGGTAGGCAATTACTTCACAGGCATAAAAAACATAGACTTGATAAAAATAAAAAAAGAACACAGCCCACATTAAGGCTACATGGAAGATGATTGATAATATATTGTCCGAGGTGATTCCAAGATTAAAATATTTGGATGTGCATGACCTGAGAAACATAGAGAAAGCTAGAAAGAAATTGAACACTGAGTAAGGGAATTTTGTGAAGACCCTGGGGATAATGTCTTAAGACCATTCATTGAACACCCCTGGTGGTAGGGACCTCACCAGCATAAAAAGTGGAGACAAGAAATTGGGGGGAGGGGGGAGGCTCATTGCACCAAAATAGAGGTATCCTGAGATGTACTGTAGAGATATACAGGGGTTCGGGTGCAATGCTTATCAGGGGCATCTTGATCCAGAGAATATCTTGGTTACTTAGCTTTGGCTAAGGGACAATGACGTTGAAAGGGCAGCTGGAGTGTCTAATAGAATGGGCCCAGTTGATTGGGGCAGCAACCAGTGCTAAGATACCCATAGCAGCCTCCCACCATGCAGCAGATGGGAAGTCAATAAGCAAACCAAGCAAGGCACAGGGCATACAGAAGACTGTTAGAAAAAAGGAGGATTCCCCCTTTGGGCTGGTGAGATCTTTTAAAACTTTAATTTGTTTGAACTGTTATTTTTGATTATGCACATGTTTTATATCTACAAGGTTACAAGACAATGACAGTGGATGTGGTTAATAAAAAGCCTGTCTTTGTGTATTTTCTGGGGAACTGGGTAGAGGAAGAGTAGCCAGTCCTAAAAGAGGGGCAAACAGCCCAGTAACGTTGTCTACCATGTTATTGCAGTATGCCAAGTTCTTCCATTGTTTTTAGAGGTAGATGGCCCTCGCCACTGTTTGGATAACTGAGGTCCTGAGCATGTTTCTGCTGTGTTTCCAAATGACATTCACAGATTCCGTATAGACAATGATAATTTTAACCATAGCCCACATCATCATTTGTTATAGCTAATAAAATCTGTTATCAGCTCATCAGATTTCCTGATACTTTCTTCACTAGAATGGTAATTTACTAGAGCTTAGCATGTGCTAATGTTATCACATGTTTTCTACTGCAGTGCCAGTGTTATGCAATGAACCCAGCGCACTGTTTGTCAATGACCTCCAAAAAAAATCTATGTAATTACTTAGCAGTTTTCTATATCATACTGCTTTAATTTCAGCTGAGACAGCAGCTGGTTTAGCAACATCGTAGAACCGATACATAAAGACCCACTGGCCCATCCAGTCTACCTAGTTTTTCCAACGTCATGCTACTAAACAATATATCCCAGCAGCCAGAAGTTAAAGCTTGATGACTTCTGAAGAATCGCTGTTAAAGTTAAAGAAAATCGAACGTATAGCCAATTAAGAATGAGGAAGTGAAGAGCAAGAAAGTAGACTACTGAGAACAATCTTTCATTCTGCTAATGCTCCGCTGTGCTGTGATGTTCTGGGGTAGTTGGAAAGCAAATTTTTGATAATTGCAGAGTGAACATCAGCAGCAGTGTCCTTGAGAAATAAGCTGGTTTCTAAACAAATTGAAGATTTCATGCTGTTTCATTGTATCTGTGTTTCTGATCATTTGGCTACAATACAATATAATATCAGTGGAAGGATAAGCAGGTTGCAGCAGAAAAATGGCCTCCTGCTATGTGAATAAATGTCTTGTCTTTCCCTCATCATTTATTGTCCATGAAAGCCTTGCATTTGCCTTCGCATTTACAGTTTTAACAGCAGGACACTGTTATCCAGTCTCATTCTGAAATATTATTCAATTAATACTATTTTGTCCTTTTCCCAAACTCCTTTAGTAATATCACACACACTTTGGTCTGCTCCTCCCTACCAAAATAAAACCAAAACAGGAAAATTTTCTGTGACCGCTCTTTTATATGACTTATCAAGAATGCCCGAAGCATTTCACCAGTTAAAATGGCCATATAATTCTGGCTGCTCTATGAGGAAGAAAGAAGGGGGGAGGGGCGAGCTAATCTACTAGCATTATCTTTGAGTTAATGTGGCTAATCTTCTGCTAGTCTCGCTATGCTCACATAACCGCTCTTCTCAAGTCACTTCACTGGCTCCCTATTCGTTTCCACATTCAATTCAAACTTCTCGCTATGACCTATAAGTATATTCATTCTGCAGTTCCTCGCTACCTTTCCTCTCTTACCACTCCTTACACCCCTCCTCGGGAACGCTGCTCTTTTTATCTGTACCCTTCTCTGCCACTGCCAACTCCAGACTTTGCTCATTCCATCTTGCTGCTCCATATGCTTGGAACAAACTACCTGTTAGTACACCAGGCTCCTTCTATGGCCCTATTCAAATCCAGGCTAAAAATCCACCTCTCTGAGGCTACATTTGGATCCGGATTCCCTTATTCTCCTGCTTATTCCTATCTATATCTTGTTATTCCCCTTGAATTGCCCTAGTTCCCAGTTGTTGTGTGATCTGTATTGATTAGATTGTAAGCTCTAAGGAGCAGGGAATGCCTCTTGTACAAGTGCAGTGCTGCATATGCCTTGTAGCGCTATACAAATGATAAGTAGTGTTAGTACTTAGAACCTCCATAAATAAGTTATGCTTTGACACACGACCAGCCCTAGGCATGTTTGACTGGGTTTTTTGTATATGTCCCCACTCCTAGACAGGCCCCACTCTATGTGAAGTCACTGGCAAGGATCCCCGAGCCTTGCCAGCTTAACCTTACCGGATCACATCTATAGCCTCCTACTGCTGCCACCATTGCATGTTCCTGGTCCTGCAGCTGCAGCAATCACAGACTCCATTTGCATGGGTCCTCCAATGCACCAGCCCATTCACAGTCTCTGCCACTGACTGGCAGAGGCCAGCTCAGCCTGGCTCTATGTGGCCTCCAAACCCTTCCCTCTTAAAGGAGCCCCCTGATCTACCACTGGTCAGCAAAGTCAAGCTGGCCCAATTATTTATTTTATTGATTTAACATTTCTTATATACCGCCTTTCATGATATCAAGGTGGTTTACATTGAACAAGGCATTATAACTTGAAGATAACTATTTTACAGGGAACATGGGCAATAGAGGGTTAAGTGGCTTGCCCAAGACCACAAGGAGCACCTGTGGGACTAAAAACCCCAGTCCTTCCGGCCCAAGGTTGCTGCCCTCTAGTGGGATTTGAACCCCCAACCTTCCAGCCTGAGGTAACTTTCCCCAACCACTAGGCCACTCCACTCCAAATTATACCCTGCCAAATAGCAGCAATACAAAGGCGACCTGCAAACCGCCCCTCACTGCTGATGGCCACAGGCAGAAGGGGATGGCTTTGATCGTGTCCCCAATGCAAGATGTCTGCCAGTGCATCGGGGCTGTGATCGCAGTCATCCCCTTCTCTTCTGCCCACGAGGATCCCATCTCCCATAGGCAGAACAGGTGGGAAAGACTAGGATTGCGGCCTAGAAGTCAGAAGAGAGCTGAAGGGGGTGACAAAAAAAAAAGTTAGACAGGAGGGAGGAGGAGGAGTAAAACCGCAAAAAGCTAAAGGGTCAGTAACAAAACAAAAAACAACGGAAAGAGGATGAGAGAATATATGGCAAAGGAATGGAAGTGCTAGGAGAGAGGGAGAAGAGGAGAGTCTGCAAGGGGAACAGAGTGGGGAGGGATTGGAGGGGAAAAGGGAGCATGCAAGATATTGGATGTTAAAGGCAGGGGCAGTCCTATCTTTAGGCCAACTGCTGCCTGGACTAGAGGAAAGACATAAATGCATGCCGGAAATCATGGCTGGTAATGACAGCCCTTGGGGATCCCAAGCCCCATGGGCAGAAGCAACTGGAAGAATGGGTAACTGTCCATGGGAATCCAAAATATCTGCCCGAGCTGCTTCCGTTTCGGAGCTCCAGGAAGCACTGTGCCAGTAATAAAGCCTCTTGGCAGTGCTAAGGCCACGGCAGACTCCAGGCTGTGGATTGGTGAGTGAGTCTTCTTTAGTGCAATAGTGCTTCAGATTTAATCAGTGAAAATCAGTTGTTGTCATTGCTGTAAACCAGGGCTTTCCAAATCTGTCGTGAGGACCCTAAGTAATAGGAGGTACATATTTTTTCTTTCACTGCATAGCTAAGCTTTGAAACTTATTGCCAGAGGACGTGGTCAAAGTTGCTAGTGTAGCTGGTTATAAAAGGTTTGGATAAATTCTTGCAGGAAAGTATTAAAGGTTGACCTGGGGGAAGCTACGGTTTATCCCTGCAGATCAGTAGCATGGAATCTGTCTACTTCTGGGATTATTCCAGGACCTGGGCTTGATTGAGCTTTGGTCTGACCCAGTAGGACTCTTCTTATGTCCTTATATTTTATAAAAACTCATGAATATTCATTTTGGATATTCTGAAAACCCTGTAATTTCTCCAGGACAGTTTGGGAAGCCTTGGGGTAAACACTAATGCAAAACTGAGAAACTATGATAAATCTTTCCTACTTCCTATGCCTGTGGAATGAGAATAAAATGCTGCAGGGCTTAAATAAACTTCTCTCCCACAAAGCAGACTTATAAAATGAAGAAAGCACAGCTGGCCCATGAGAGATCTAGGGGTATGTTTACTAAACTGCGGTAACGTAGCAGCGGCTACGTTAAGGCGCATTATGTAACGTTAAGGTGCCTTAACATTACATTCTGTAACATGCAGCAATGTACAGCATAGGCAGGGAGCCCAAGAAAGGTGATAGTAGTGCTCCATTTGCAGCAACAGCATAGTGCCCAGGTATGAAAGGCCACTATGATGATGGTGCAAATGGGCATGGGTGCTGCAGGCGGGACATGCAGTGGTGGCTACTGGGGCACAGGGTGGACTAGGCGGTTGCCGAGGTGCCACATAGGAATGCAAAAATGGAAACCAGCAAGACAGCAACTGACCAGGGTCAGACATGCCCATGAGTCTGTGGCCCACAGTGTCCCATCCAGGAGACATTACCCAGCAGGTATCCCAAGCGGCACATAACATTGACAGGCGGTGCCAGGGGAAGCGCGGCCATCTATATACGCACCCCTACCCCAGAACCCACACCTTAGACAGCTGCCTACCTGCCCCCTGGATGGCCTGGGATGGCACACCACTGTCACCGACAGCATATGGTCATGGTGGCATGGCAGAGGGGGTGGGTGATTGTGCTGGAGGGAGCAGTGGCACCCACCTGCAGTGGACCGAGGCCATACCCTGTACCAGTACGTGGTGTGTAGGGCAACAGAAGAGGTCTGGCTGAGGAACATAAGGGTAGCCCCAGGGACAACTATGCTGCTGCGGCAAAAGTGTGGTGCAGTACAACTAGCTAGCATGTCCAAGAGCAGAGGGTCAGAGGTTCAGGTCCCATCTGTGGATCCTGCAGAGCATCTCCCCATAGTTTTAGCCCACAATGCAGCCACAACAACATGGGCAAACCCCAACACAGTGGTGCACAGAGGTACGGACACCCACTCACAAGGGCTCCACTATCCACAGCTTCATGGCATGTCAGGCTGTTAGCCCTAGCACAGAGCTGCAGTTATCACCAGAGCACTACTACTACCCCCTGCACAGATTAGCAATGTCGGCACTGTGATCAGAACCAGTGTGGCGGGTAGCGTTGTCAACCACCTCCATCCCTGCACAATGCTGAGATAGGTGTGGGAGTGTGTGTGTGTCTCTCCATTGTTTTGTGTCTGCCAACACCAATGAGGAGCAAGGTATTGTGGGTATGGCCCAGACAGGGCGGATTGGCCAGGATGCATCTTCACAGGGTGGAGGGCAATGGCTGAGACACTGTAGTGCTCAACCACCACCTGCATGGACAGGGTGGCCACAGCATGTCACGCTGGGGGGGGGGGGGTCACTCCCACTCTGACCGAGCAGTGACCACGGCTTGTCTATGTTCCCACATAGTGCCACATATTATTTGGTTCCAGTTCTGGGGCCCAATCACAGCGATACCTGTGTGTTCCCAGTTCTGGGGCCCAATCACAGGGATACCTGTTTGGTGTCTGTGCTGTGCATCCTACCTCTGGGTGCATAGGGTTCCTCTGTGAGCATGCACTATGGACTGGTTAGTGGGCTGTCTGCAGTTCACTTGGGCATGGTGGGAACACCTTTTAGGATGCTGCAGGTGCAGTCTGACTGTGCTGTCTGTTGATGTATGGCAGATGGTGGCGTGGGGCAGTTGAGCCTTCCCCTGCCTACCCCAAGCATCATTGCTGGTCTGCAATGGTCACAGGTATGGCACTGGCCCAGAAGCCATGGAGGGCTGTCATCCGCCAGCAGGACTGTGGTTGCTGGTACTACAGCAATTCTGAAGGGTGCAGGCACCTGTCCCACCACACCCTCATCTACAAAAGGGGCGATTGAGGCCCCTTGAAGTATATAGTGCATACCACTTAGACCCATAGTGGCAGTGCTACATAGCCCTCATGCGAGTCTAGACACCCCACTGCCCTGATAACAGGTACCCATGGCAGCCAGACCCTAACACCGGGGGCACACTAATCTGGGTGGTGTCTGGTCCCCCAGGGCCATATGTGACTGCAGAACACAGATGTACCTTCAGTTGCACTGCTGGGGACACCTGTCACACACTGGCAGTGCTGAGGATGTGCAGCAGGACCTATCTCTAGCACCACATGTACTGTGGACCTAGTGCTGGGCACCCATCCTATCCCTCAGGGTGCACACAGAACCTGCACAATGGCATGGTCTGTAGCTACTCTGTGCTAGTATCATGCACTGTCAGTCCATCTTACCACGTTGCAGTACCTGAGAAGTGCAGACCCCATTTGGTGGTCAGCTGTAGGCCGCTGTTCTGCATGTGCAATGCATCATGGGTGCTGGTGGGATTACCGTATCCTGGCACACAGAGCAGACGGTTTGTGCGGTGACCTGCAGTCCTTTTGTACCCAGCCATTGCTGGGCAACAAGCCATAGAGGTATAGCCTACTGGTTAGTACACTGACGTTCTAGGTAGAGGTCATAGGTTTGATTCCTCGTTGTTCCCTCCTGTCCAAGGCAGATATTTTGCTTGCCTTTGACAGTCATATCTTTGCAGATCCGTGCTGCCAGCCCATAGTACCCTCACCACAGTTGCCAGCAATCCTTATAAGGTGTTATAAGGCACCTTATTGGGCACAGTACAAGGCACATTACAAGGCACCTTATTGGGCACAGTACAAGGCACGTTATAAGGCGCCTTATTGGGCACAGTACAAGGCACCTTATTGGGCACAGTACAAGGTACATCATAAGGCACAGTACAAAGCACGTTATAAGGCACCTTATTGGGCACAGTACAAGGCACGTTATAAGGCACCTTATTGGGCACAGTACAAGGCACGTTACAAGGCACTTTATTAGGCACAGTACAAGGCACGTTAAGGCACGTGCCTTATAGCGTGTGTTACCTGACTTGCTTGCCATAATGATGCCCCGCCCATGCCTTTATATGGGCATCTGTACCTTTACCGCGGAACCTAACGCACATGACATTACCGCAGTTTAGTAAACATGCCCCTTAGTTAGTCAACCGTGGTGATTAGTGGTAACCACAGTCCCCAGTTTTTGCTGCAGCTCAAGGGGAGATTCCATGGCAAGAGTTAGAAACGTCAGCTGCAGTTTCTGAAATTCTGAAGAGCATTTGCAAAAATCTCTTTATATTTGAACCCCAAATAATGTTGCATATTGTGATGATTCTTGTATTTCCTGTTAATTTATTTGATCCATTGTGGTGTTTAGTTTATCTAGAAGGGATATGGATGTTCAAGGGTCCATGGCAATATTTACCATGCTGTTCTTTTCTGGGTAGGCCCCTTGTATATGTTTTGGAAGTTTATGCTGGCATGTTTCTATGATGGCAAAAGCTAGAAGGATGCTTGGGTGCATACGGAGAGGAATGGCTAGCAGAAAAAAGGAGGTGATAATGCCTCTGTATAAGTCTTTGGTGCGACCTCATTTGGAGTATGGTGTGCAATTCTGGAGACCGCACCTTCAAAAGGATATGAACAGGATGGAGTCAGTGCAGAGGGTTGCTACTAAAATGATTAATGGGCTTCATTATAAAGCATATTAGGACAGACTTAAGGATCTTAATATGTACACCTTAGAGGAAAGGCGGGATAGAGGTGATATGATTGAGATGTTTAAATACCTCCGTGGCATAAATGTTCAGGGAGAGAGCCTCTTTCAATTGAAAGCAAGTTCTGCTACGAGGGGACATGGGATGAGGGTGAAGGGAGATAGATTCAGGAGTGATATGCGGAAATATTTCTTTACAGAAAGAGTAGTGGATCCATGGAATAGTCTCCCAGTGGAGGTGGTAGAGATGAGGACAGTAACTGAATTCAAAAAAGCATGGGACCAACACAGAGGATCTCTAAAGGTAAAAAGTGGACTGTTGTAGTTGTTGTTGTTATGGAAGGACAGACTAGATAGGCCATGTGGTCTTTTTCTGTCATCATGTTTCTATGTTTCATAGTAGGGTAGATGTGGCCTTGTAGATCTTCAATAACTTTTGTTGGGTTTTATATTATTTCCCAATATGCCTGCTACTGGAGAATGTTTGTTGTTGGTGAGATGACCAGAATCAGATTTTTTTTTTTAATATATTGAGTTCTGTGGGTGAATGTCCTATCTCTACTCTGCACCCATTGTTGAGGAGGGCGTTCTGTGAATGCAAAATATATGTTCAAAAAGAAAAAGCAAGCACCACAATGCAGTTTATAACAGCAAAATACAAATGAATTATAATTTGGAGTTACAAACTGCTGTGGTTCTCGCTCTTTCTTTTAGTTCCTTGGTGTGCAAACATCTTGCATTTGCTCCACATTCCCTAATTGGCTTTTTTTGGTTTGGTTCAGTCCCTGACTTGAGAAAAATCCCTCACCTCAGGCAGCAGATTGCCTTGAGCCACGCCTGGATGAAATCCAGGGGGCAAAGGGGCAAAATGCATATTTGCCAGAACACACACAAAAGCACCACACACATACACAGGCACCCCACCTCCATAGGACAGACATGCATCCCAGCTTCACACTACACAGACACACAAATATAGTTACCTCACCTCCACACTGCATACACACATCTTTACATTCACACACAGACATGGGCATCCCACTTCTACATATCACACATATAAGCTTTGCAGCTCTGCAGTACACACACACATTTATTTTATTTATTTATTTAGACAGTTTTGTATACCACCTTATCCTTCAATCAAAGTGGTCACAACACAATTGGGGGATACATTTAACATGAGGGGATATGAGACACATACACTAATACTTACAGGGAACATGGACAATGGAGGGTTAAGTGGCTTGCCCAAGACCACAAGGAGCACCTGTGGGACTAGAAACCCCAGTCCTTCCGGCCCAAGGTTGCTGTCCTCTAGTGGGATTTGAACCACCGATCTTCCGGCCTGTGGTACCTTGCCCCAACCACTAGGCCACTCCTCCCATTACTAAACTATTATTACTAAACATTTATGAAGCACTACTAAGCATACAGAGCACTGTACAAAAAAATATAAAATTAGTCCCTACTCATTAGAGCTTAAATTCTGATCAAGACTGTAAGGAATATAACATTTACACAATAACAGACTCCTCAGTGATAAAGAGTTAGTTTAAACAATCACTTTCTTGCAAGGAAGGGTGGAACACTTCAGTGAGCATTTCACACAGATCCTCTGTTTCACAGTTCTTTTATAGTAGATTATAGTACTCACCCTCTTTTCAGCATGTCCATAATTCATTGGATAATATTATATACCTGTATCAGGCTACGTGTTATTAGCCACAAAGTCTCTCTTCCCAGGATGCAGACATACAGTAAAGGTGAATCAGCTTTGTACCTCTGCACCTGTAACAGGCTACATATTATCAGCCAGATAGTCTCTCTTCCCAGGATACAGACATACAAAATTATATTACAGAATGGTGAATGAATGGAATACAAGCATTATATTACATTGTAAAAATAACATATCACATTTGTTTATATCAAACCCCTCCCTCTTTCTTTTTAAAGTTTTCTTGTTACTTTTTACATTTACTCCACAGTTCCATAAGAAGCCTCTAACTTGGATAACATCCTTCCTAACTCTCTCTCTTCCCTTTTATTGTCCATTATTAACATTGCACCTTTGTGCACTGGAAATGATATTATCATTTGTTTAGTGCTTACCGTTTCTATCAATCTTTGAGTTAAGCTTCCTATACACGGTATTATGCAACACCCCACCATAATTAATACTCCAATTAAAACAAATACAGAAGTAAATATAAATGCTACCACCCCTTTCCATTTCCCAAACCATGACCCCAACCATCCAGTGAGAGAGGTATCCGTACCTGAATTTTCTGCCAATTCCTCTGCCAAGGTTGTTAGTCCTCACAGGACTTTAGTGATAGAGCACGCCGCCAACGAAAAGATCGAAGGGCAAGCGGCCCTTTAAAAGCGGCGTGCTCTGGGTCTCCCGATGGAGCACGCCGCCAATGAAAATATCAAAGGGCAAGTGGTCCTTTAAAAGCGGCGTGCTCCATCGGGAGACCCAGAGCACGCCACCAACAAAAACATCAAAGGGCAAGTGGCCCTTTAAAAGCGGCGTGCTCTGGGTCTCCCGATGGAGCACGCCGCCAAGGAAAAGATCAAAGGGCAAGCGGTCCTTTAAAAGCAGCGTGCTCCATCGGGAGACCCCGAGCACGCAGCCAACGAAAAGATCAAAGGGCAAGTGGCTCTTTAAAAGCGGTGTGCTCTGGGTCTCCCGATGGAGCACGCCACCAATGAAAAGATCAAAGGGCAAGCGGCCCTTTAAAAGCGCCATGCTCCATCGGGAGACCCAGAGCACGCCGCCAACAAAAAGATCACAAGGCAAGCGGCCCTTTAAAAGCAGCATGCTCCATTGGGAGACCCAGAGCACGCCGCCAATGAAAAGATCAAAGGGCAAGCAGCCCTTTAAAAGCGGCATGCTCCATCGGGAGACCCAGAGCACGCCGCCAACAAAAAGATCAAAGGGCAAGCAGCCCTTTAAAAGCGGTGCGCTCCATCGGGCTCACCCGCGCCTGGTGGGCCCTTTGGCGTGGCCCTTAGGCATGGGCCCGGTAGCGCTCTGGTGTGAGCCGTGAAACCTGCTCCTCCTAATTACTATAGCTGCCTGGAGCCGGCCCTGGAACTGAGTAGGCACGATCGATCCTCCACACTTTGCCTCCTGACCCCAACCATCTTGCCAACACCACCTTACCTTCAAGTAACTTTCCCTGACTTGCTGCTCACTGCTGACATTGATCTTCCCTTCCTTTACCCGCCTAGAACTTGCTGCCCATTGTTTGCTTAGTACTGTTACCTACTGCCTGCATAGAGCTGCTAACCATTGTCTGCATTGAACTGCTGCCCATTGTCTGCCTAGAACTGTTACCTACTGCTTGCATTGAACTTCTACCCATTGTCTGCCTAGAACTGTTACCTACTGCCTGCATTGAACTACTACCCATTGTCTGCCTAGAACTGTTACCTACTGCCTGCATAGAGCTGCTAACCATTGTTTGCATTGAACTGCTACCCAGTATTATTTAGAACTGCTACCCAGTGTTGCTTAGAACTGCTACCCAGTGATGCATAGAACTGCTACCCATTGTTTGCTCAGACCTTGCTGCCCACTACCATGGCCCCACATCTCATTGCCCTTCTCTTCCTCATCCTCCCCAACTGCCTCCCCTTCTATCAACACCCTCCCTCCTCTCCCCCTCTCCTCCCCCCTACCTTCCTCACTTCTCCCTCCACTCTCCCCCTAATCTAGAATCTGCTCTTGAGCCTCTCCACACCATCCCCTGCACTCATCCAGCCCCCCTCTCTGCCTTCCTCACTTCTCCCTCCATTGGGCCTAGTGGTTGGGGCAAGGTACTTCAGGCCGGAAGGTCGGGGGTTCAAATCCCACTAGAGGACAGCAACCTTGGGCCGGAAGGACTGGGGTTTCTAGTCCCACAGGCGCTCCTTGTGGTCTTGGGCAAACCACTTAACCCTCCATAGCCCATGTTCCCTGTAAAATAGTTATCTCCAAGTTATAATGCCCTGTTCAATGTAATTTCAGTTTGTTCAATGTAAACCGCACTGATGCAGAATAGCGCGGTATATAAGAGAATGTAAATAAAATAAATAAATAAATAAATAAATTCTGCCCCCTAGCCTAGCACCTGCTCTTGAGCTTCTTCACACCATCCCCCGCATTCAACCTGCCCCCCTCTCTTTAAGGCAACCCCACCCTCGCTTCCACCGTACCATCTCCACTTTACCTCGCTCTCTAATACTCATTCTCCTTCTCTCATCAGGTAATATCAACCCCAACCCTGCCCCCCCCCCATTTCTCTCCCACTCTAATGAAAGTTCCTCACGTACCCTATCTAATCTCATCCACATCTCGCTCCTCCCTCCATCCGCCCTCTCCCAGTCATCCCACAATCACTCACCCATAGGTATCAACTCCAACCCTACCCCAAAAAATAATCCCTCAAATAACCTACCTGATACCATCAATTTGTCCCTCATTTCCCCCCCCCCCCCTCATATCCCTCCTGTGGAGCACATACACCCAAACAAACCCACCCACACCCTACTCCCTCTAAAGCTCGATACTACCCTAGAAATAGACCCCCATGCTATTCTGATAAGAAATCCACACGTAACTTATCCAACCTTATCCATATCCCTCTCCTCCCCCCCTCTGCTCTCCCATTTACTTGTGCCCTATGGAACGCTTGCTCAGTCATGAAAAGATTTTGAATAAAAGAGGTTTTTTTAATCTCTAATGCCCTACACCTTCTTGCCCTGACTGAGACCTGGCTCCCCCCAGATGACACCGCATCCATTGCCTCTCTCTGCTATGGGGGCTACCAATTCTCCCATACACCTCGATCTACTGGTCGCGGTGGTGGCATTGGCCTCCTACTCTCTCCCTCTTGCCAATTCCAACCCCTCCTACCACCCCAATCACACTCTCCGCCCTCTCCTTCGAAGTCCACTCCATTTGCCTCCTCACCACCACTTCCCCTCTGAGTAGCTGTCATTTATCGTCCACCCGACAACTCCCAATCAACCTTCCTCACCGACTTCTACTCCTGGCGCTCTGCATTTATGGATCCCTTCTCCCTCACTCTTATTCTTGGCATTTTCAACATTCACATCGACAACCCCTCTGACCCTCATGCCTCAAAGTTCCTCGCTCTTACCTCCTCGTTTGACCTCCAACTTTGCTCCACTGCCCCCACACACCTACACGGCCACTGCCTTGACCTAATACTCTTCTCCAATTCCTCTCCCTCAAACTTCCACAAATCAGTCCTTCCCTTATCTGACCATCAACTCTTAATATTTACTCTTCAGCTCCCGCCATCCCAACCTCATCCTGTCTCCTTCGACCTGTTTAGAAATCTTCATAATATTGATCCCCTGACTCTCTCCTCCACCATTTCTCCATCTCTTTCCTCCATTTTATCCTCCGAGTATGTCGATGAGGCATTATCCTCATACAATACTACACTATCCTCAGCCCTTGACACTCTTGCCCCTCCCATCCCACATCCTGTCAAACAATCTACTCCCCAACCCTGGCTTTCACCCACAATCTGTTACTTACGCATCTGCGCCCATTCTGCCGAACGAGCCTGGTCCAAATCCCGCTCCCCAGAAGATCTTCTACACTTCAAATTCATGCTTGGCTCCTTCCAGTCAGCCTTAGCACTTGCCAAATAAGATTACTACATCCATCTGACTAATTCCCTTGCCTCTGATCCTCGCCGTCTCTTTAACACCCTCAATTCTCTCCTCAAGGTCCCCCCTCCCCCGATCCCGCCCTTCTTTTCTGCCCAAACCCTAGCCGACTACTTCCACGACAAAATCCTCAAAATTACCCTCCAATTCCCTACCCCCTCATCTTCCCCTCCTCCCAATTTCTCCTCCCCCGTCCATACTCTCCCTGTCACCCTCTCCTCCTTCCCTCCGATCTCTGAAGAAGAAACTGCACTCCTTCTTTCCTCCTCCAAACCTACCACCTGTTCTTCAGACCCTATCCCCACCCTTCTCCTACGTTCCATCTACCTCACCACTGTCCCCTCCATCCTCAACCTTTCACTCTCCACTGCAACTGTCCCCGCTGACTTCAAACATGCTGTTGTCACACCCCTCCTCAAGAAACCCTCACTTGATCCCACATGCCCTTCTAATTACCGACCCATCTCCCTCCTTCCCTTCATATCCAAACTATTAGAACGAGCAGTCTACAATCTCTGCCTCAACTTCCTCACCTCCCAGGCCCTCCTGGACCCACTTCAATCCAGCTTCCGTCCTCTACACTCCACTGAAATGGCACTCACAAAAGTCACAAATGACCTGTTCCTGGCTAAATTCAAGGGCCTCTACTCCATCCTCATCCTTCTTGACCTTTCTGCTGCCTTTGACACCATTGACCACGACCTTCTCCTCATCACCCTCTCCTCGCTTGGCTTCAAGGATTCCGTACTATCCTGGTTCTCCTCCTACCTCTCCCATCGCTCATTCAGTGTATGCTCTGGTGGCTCCTCCTCCTCCTCCCCTGCCCCACTCCATGTAGGTGTACCCCAGGGATCTGTCTTGGGCCCCCTCCTCTTCTCTCTCTATACCCAAGGCCTTGGCGCGCTTATCTCCTCCCATGGCTTTCAGTACCATCTCTATGCTGATGACTCCCAAATCTACCTCTCTACACCTGATATTTCTCCGGCAACCCAGTCCAAGATCTCTACCTCTCTCTCAGACATCACTGCCTGGATGTCTCATGGCCGATTAAAATTGAGCATGGCCAAAACTGAACTCCTTGTCTTTCCTCCTAACTCCTCCCCCCCCCCCCCACTTCCTCCTCTCTCAATCCATGTGGACGGCTCTACTATCCTTCCTGTTCCCTCGGCCCACAATCTAGGGGTTATCTTTGACACCTCTCTCTCCTTTTCTGCTCATATCCAGCTTGTAGCTGAGACCTGCTGCTTCTTCCTCTACAACATCAGCAAAATCCGCCCCTTCCTCTTTGAACACACTACCAAAACGCTTATCCATTCCTTAATCTCCTCTCGCCTCTATTACTGCAACCTACTCCTCGCTGGTCTTCCCATGAGCCACCTCCTTCCCCTCCAATCTATACAAAATCACGCTGCTCGACTAATCTTCTGCCAACTTCGCCATGCCCACATTACTCCTCTTCTCAAGTTGCTTCACTGGCTCTGTGTCCAGTTCCGCATCCAATTCAAGCTTCTCCTGCTAACCCATAAATGCATCCACTCTATGGCTCCTAAATACCTCTCATCTCTTATCTCTCCCTATGTCCCCTCTCGAAATCTGCGATCCACTAACAAGTTATTTTTATCAATGCCTTTCACCCGCACCGCAAACTCCCGACTGCGCTCCTTTCACCTTGCTGCACCTTACGCCTGGAACAGTCTACCTGCGTCTGTGCACCAGGCACCCTCCTTGACCCTCTTCAAATCCAGTTGAAGACCCACCTCTTCACCATTGCATTTAGATCCTGACTCCTTCCTCATCCTACCCTAACACCCATCATCGTTTATGACCAACTACTGACCAAACTATACCACATGGTAACCTGCGCAGAACTGACTAATGCTCTGTACTGTTTTAACTAATGTACTGTTCTAACTAGATTGTAAGCTCCGATGAGCATGACTCTGACGGGCAGGGACTGTCTCTTGTATGTTGGCTACCTCTTGTAGGTTAGCTGTGCAGCGCTGCATGTGTGGCGCTTTACAAGTGCTGAATAGTAGTAGTAGTAGTATATTACCATCAAGGGCCGTGTTATTGAGGATGAACATACATTTCCCCCAGCCCCCAACATTACACACACGCACCCTTTTTCAGCCACCATTATATCCAAAATCATTTGGTTCTCCCAGGCCATTCTGCTTGTGGCGTCCAATTGTTCTGCGATCCCCTTTATTGCATCCTGAGTATAATTGATAAACTGCTGTTGGTTATAATATATATAATTTATCCAATCTACATTTTTGTTTATCATAATTACCCATAACAGAGATTTGAATCCAGCTGCAATCTTGTTTCATGCTTCATACTCATCCAGAACTCCCCGAGGGACTCCTGTTGCATCTATATATATATCCTGTCATCAAATGAGGCTCCCAAGGTACTCCTCCTTTCCCTTTGTATTTGCCCCTTGTCCTGTTCTGTGAACGCCAAGGTGAAAGGAACTGCCAATTGAACTATTGCACATTGTGAGAAAGGAAGGACTGACCAAGGCCCCAGAACAAGGTTAGAGACTATAGCAGAGACTGATGAGCTTTTGTATGATAAGCTAACTTACACTAATATAGATCATCCTGTTTATGGCAATCTAGACCTGGCTATGGATAGCAATGAACCGATTTATGGTACTCTTGATATAGATACAGACAGTGATGGAAGCACAGGTACTGATGAAGAAACAGGGCTGTGAAGGTAGCTATAGGTGGAAATATATGCTTATTGTAATGCAAGGCTAAAACCTGTGAAACATACATTTTAGATAGAAGCTTCTGTCTCTCTTTGAAAATTGCTGACAGTTCATTGCAACAGAGATTAACAAACTATGTACACAGCTACTGTGATCAAAGGTTAACTTCTGCAAAATTTTGGGAACTTTCTGTCTGTTATAGACATCCCTCCTCCCTTCTTGTGGTAAAATGATGGGTCAAACTGATGTCAGCATTATTGCATGACCTTTCCGAGAATCAGAGACCTTAGGTCAATATATAACTGGAAATCAAATAAAGCTTGGGAAATCAGCAAAATTTAGAAAGAACTTATAGTGTAACTAATCAGCTCTTGTCTAATGAAAACTACAGCGACACCTACTGTCACTTGGTGATTATAATCATGGCTTTGTAATTTCTGCTTTTATATGACTTTTGCAAAGCATCAGCAGAAAAATTGATCCTGTAAGCAGATTTTATTCCAGGTCTGCAATTTTGTAACATGAATAATATCATCCGATGTTAATCAAAAATTAACTACGTCAGCTGATACTTCTTAATAAAAGGCAGATCTCTGGAAGATTTTCGAAGATAGTTAGGGAGGAGCCATGATTTGCACCCTTTGGCGTTCTTCGTTCTAGAGCTCTGGAATTAATATAATAGTTTCTCTGTGTATGTGTCTTATTTTTTTCCTTCCTGTTATAGAAGGGCCTGGTAAAGCCTAAGAATCCAGGTAGGAATCCAGGTAGGAGGGCCTGCCCCAAAAAGGGTACAACACACATGTTCCCGACCATAGGGTAGGCAATGTTGGTCTCAACGTCCACCCTCCACAGTACCACCACAGGTCTACCCTAGGGATTACCAGGTTGGAATAGTTCTTCTCTTCTCCTTCCATCCCTGTCAGGTTTAGGCTTAGAACTCAGGTTTTCAGTTCCCCCACTTCCCTCATGTAGTTCTTCCCCCACCTGGTGAGACAGGCAGAGTGATTTTCAAACACTGCTAAAAACATGGGGGGAACTTTAACCTCCTTCAAGTCTGTAGGGGGAAAGAGCAAATTCAGTGACTTGCAACTTTCATTTTGCCACGTTGTTTTTTCCTGGTACAGAGATATGAGGCATCTTACTCCATTGGGATCTGTATCCCACCTCAAGGGTAGGGGTACAACCTGTGCAATGGGCCTCCTGGAGGCACATGTGTAGATGGTTGAGACTTCCTACAGTATATTTAACCCATTCCACCCAGGCGTTTACATCCCCATAACCCATTTCCACCTCTAGAGTGTTCTCAAATCTTTAATCTCCACTATTTTGACTAAGTTAGGGTCCTTATTAGGGTCAAAAGATATGCTGGGGAATGGTATGGGGACCTGAGTCTGATTCTTGAGGGGTATTCTTATCCTCAATCTTCCCAAGGGATCTTGCCCATTAATGTCTATTCCTAGTCCATAGGTCCCATCCAGTGAGTCATCCCTGCCAGAGAGGGTGACCATGATGGGGTTGCAACTTCCTGGGTTACATTTCTGAATACTATGTTTCTTCATCATTTTTATTTTCTTCTGAACTGGATGTTTCTTCCCCTCTGGGGAGACCCAGCCTCCATCCTCGGTGGTCCACCAAACTTGTGACCACTCATAAGAGGGCATCACGTACACAAGTGTCTGGGAATTCTCTGGACACATATACTTATGACTATTTTTCCACAACTTTTCGTAGTATCCTCCATCACAATTTATCACTTGGCAGGCATCAAATTCTAGGCTCACTGGTCCCTCTCCCTCTGGTACGGTTACAGGAAATATGTTAGAGTACACCCTTCCCCATCATGTCTGTGTTTGTATTTGTTCATCTGTCCATCCCTTTCCCCGTCCTAGATCCCATGTCATTCCCCTTAACAGAGAAAGTGATCCCCCCCCCCATCATAGCAACATCATCCACTTTTCATTGTCCATGTCATAGTTTTTATTAGTCCTTGTTAACGAACTCCTCTCCTGTTCTTTTCTTGTTTCCTTGGTATTTTCAGGCGCAGAGGGTAAGTAGTTCCCTGGACCTTCCATTGTGCATCTGAAGGATCTTCAACCGGACCTTTAATCATCCAACCTTTTTCTGCAGTTCTTACAGAAGTCTCAGTCCTCAGTAAGACCTGGAATGTGCCTTCCCAGTCTGGTTGCAATTTAGACTCCTTCCAGGATTTTATCAAGACCCACTGTCCTGGTTTGTGACCGTGAACTGCAAACTCCAATGGGAGTGTTTGTGCCAACAATCCTTTATTCCTGAGAACAGATAAAGAAGAGGACAGCCCAAGTATATATCCTTTAAGAAACTTATCTTTAGTTTCAAACTGGGGAGGTTCCATTAATTTCCCATATAGGGTAATCCAAATAACATTTCATAGGGAGACAATCCTAAATCTTTCTGAGGGGCTGCTCGGATTCTTAACAATGGTAAGGGCAAACACTTAGTCCAAGGTAATTTTGTTTCTACCATCAATTTGGCTAACTGCTCTGATTCATGCGTTCCACTTTCCATGAAGAGGGTGTATGCCATGGAGTATGGAAATCCCAGGATATTCCCAGAGTGTCCATTATGTTTTGCAATACCTTGGCTGTGAAATGACTTCCCTGGTCCAAGTCAATGTGACCTATCATCCCATATCTTGGAATGATTTGTTCCAAAACTTTTTTTTCTACTCCTATTGCTGTGGCAGCTACCATGGGATATGCCTCCACCTATCCCATCAAATGGTCCACTATTACCAAAAGGTACTTCACCCGCCCAACCAGGAGCAACTCAGTAAAATCAATCTGTATATTTTGGAATGGACGAAGACCAGGGTCTCTGCCTCCCTGCGGTTGTTTCCTAAGGACCATTTTGTTTATTTTCTTAAAGGTTATACACCTCTCACACACTTGCTTGGCTACTTTGTATATTCCCATACACCCCAATGACTCTCTTATTTATTTATTTAACAGGTTTTATATACCGCTTTATCATTTCAATCAAAGTGGTTTACATTGAACCTTAAACTTGGTAATGTACATTAAAACAGGGACATTGATAACTTGGATTTTTCTGAGGCAATGGAGGGTTAAGTGACTTGCCCTAGGCCACAGGGGGTGCTAGTGAGAATCAAACCCTGGTCTCGTGGTTCCCAATCCGGTGTTCTTAACCATTAGGCTACTCCTCCACTCTTGATGTAGAATGGCCATCATTTTCTCATTATTTGTTTGTTTATCATCTGCCTGCCATCGGGTAAAACCCATTTTCCCCCTTTCAGTTTCTACTGCCCTTATATCTTCGAGTTTTCATTTTTCCCTTTCAGTAAATAAGAACATAAGAACATATGACATGTCAGACCAAGGTCCATCAAGCCCAGTATCCCGTTTTCAACAGTGACCAATCTACAGTAGGTCACAAGTACCTAGCAGTTTCCCCAAAAGACACAGGTTCCTCATTGCTTGTATTGGGTCAAGCAGTGATATCCTGGATCCCTTTTAATAATGGTTTATGGACCTTTAACTTGTCCAAACTCTTTTTTTTTTTTTGAGCCCAGCTGCACTAACAGCTTTTACTACATCCTCTGGTAACAAATTCCAGAGTTTGATTACATGTTGAGTGAGAAAAAAAAAACATTTATTTTCTCTTAAATAGGTTTTACCCTGTAACTTCATTGCATGTCCCCTAGTCTTTTTATATTCTGATGATGTAAACAATCAATCTACGTTTACCCGTTCCACTCCATAGGAAGGCAGCTGGGTTTAAACACTGATCTGTGGTCAACACTAGGTCATCTGTTCCCATTAATATTGCTTCATATTTCAGTATTCGTGAATCAGTGAGCCACCTCCCAGCCCTCTGTTTTAAGATGGTTCTCACTTGATGTGGGGTACTTACTACCAGGGCCCCTCCAAATGTCAATTTCCTACTCTCTTCTACCAATAGGGCTGTTGCCGCTACTGCTTGAACACATTCTTGCCATCCCCTAGACACTGAATCTAAGATTTTAGATAAATATGCTACTGGTTGTCTCTTTCCTGCCCATTTTTGAGTGAGGACCCCTGAGGCTACTCCCCCATTTACAGTAACAGTAAATGGGGGAGTATCCTCAGGGTTTGTCCAGTGAGGGTAAGGCCATAACCGGGGATTCTACCTAGCTCCATTTTAAATCCTTAACCAACTCTCTCTTCTTCTTTCCAAATTATAATGTTAGGTTGCTCTTCTAGCAATTTTGAATATAATCCCTTAGTCTTTTGGGCATATGAGTCTATCCATAATCTACAATACCTGGTTAGTCCTAGGAACTTCTTTAGTTCCCTCTTTGTCCTAGGTAGGGGTAAATCTGTAATCCCTTTTATTTGTTCTGGACCTATTCTCCTTTTTCCTTCACTAATTAGATGCCTGAGGTATTTTACTTCATTCTCTGCAATGTGTGCCTTCAAGTCAGTCCTGACTCCTGGCAACCCAGAAGCTCCTGGGTTTTCTTGGCAGTGTCACTGGAAGTAGATTGCCAGGCCTTTCTTCTGAGGCAATGGAGGGTTAAGTGACTTGCCCAAGGCCACAAGGAGTGCTGGTGGGAATTGAACCCTGGTTGCTTGGTTTCTAAGCCACTGTTCTAACCACTAGGCTACTCCTCCACTCTGTAATTTTCTACAAATTGTAATTTAGTCTTGGAAACCCGGAACCCAGAGGTCCCAAGATGGCGGAGGAGTAGGACGCCGAGTGAGGTGTGTTAGAGAGCTTGGAGCATGATCTTGACCTGATGGGGAAAAAGAGGAAACAGTGATCAGCGAAGCCCCCAGTTACCTCCTCTCCGGCTGTCGAGTTGATCCAGTCCTTCATATCGGCTTTCTACCCACCGATGGCGTCGGCGTCAGCTTCGGCAGATCTATCAACTGGTTCGGCAGACCTGAGCAATGGGGTTGTTCTGAGCCCCATGCAGATGTTGCCGCCGCAGCCCGGAAGGAGAGTAGGGGAGGGGCTGAGCGCAGGAGTATCTCCGAGTCAGGAGAATACAGCCGTGTTTTTGCGGCTACTGCTGGAGGCAGGGAGTTGGATGTCTCAATTGGAGCCAGTGGAGGGATAGAGCTGTTGAATACCTGCTCCCCTGTTTACTCGGTGCCACGTGAGTTTTGCGGGATAGAAAAACCGGCAACCGTGACTTTGGATAGCTTATGGGAAGCCATCTCTTCACTTCAAAAGTCCCTGTTTCCATATGTGGTTTCTTTTTCACAAGAATTAAATGATGTTAAAGCACAGAGTGTAATGTTGGAGACACATTTGGTGGGGCAGGCATCTAGAGTTGCACAGCTGGAAACCCAAGTAGAAGATCTCCAGGGTTTGGGTGGGACCCAAACCAAGGATCAATTGATTACTCCTCGGTGCTTGGAGTTTATGGACAATCAGTTGAGAAGGAATAATTTGAGGTTTCTAAACTTTCCTAGATCTTCACTGATGGATTGTATGGGACTAGTTTGTAAGTACCTTACAGAGATCTTGTCGATGCCTGCTGATACTTTACCTCCTATTGTGCATACTCAGTACATTGTAATTTCCTCTGTTGGACCAGTTTCAGAGACTGGTCTCTAAGGGGCAGCTGAGCCGGCCCAGTCGGATCTGACAGAGTTCCTTGAAAGTTCTTTGGAAGTGGTGACCAGTCGTGCTACACGTTTGGTCTCTTTCGCCTTTGAATCTGACTGAAACTCTGTTCTTAGATTGTATTTTCGGAAAATGTCTGTTTCTCAATTTGTGGGGTCAAAAATTTCTATTTTTCCTGTCTTATCTAGGGACACCCAGAAAAGGCGTAGAGAATTTTTGACATTGCGTCAAAGGTCTCTCGCCCTGGGTGCACAATTTAAATTAAAGTATCCGTGTAAATGCTTGATATATCAGTCTAAACTATTTCTTTTTTTTGAACCCCAACAATTGATCTTATTTCTTCAGGGTAAGGAAGGTGATGGGTGGGTTTGATTCCTGTACCGGCTGCCATAATTAACATCTTTGCTCGTATGATAGGGGAGGGATCTCACGTTGGGGGGTTTTTGCTTATTGCTTTTTTGGGTTATATTTCTTTATTGGGACCTTATTGTGGTTGATTGGGTCTAAACCAATTACTATGGATTTCTTTGAAGTTGTTTTTTGCTGTATTCGTTTACTGTTTTCTTATTCAGTTGTAATTCTGGATTATTATTGGAAATTTATTAAAGATAAAATTGAAAGGAAACCCGGAACCCTTGTCTTCCCAGAAACTGTAATAGAGCTTTGGTGGCTTCACTTACTTGGGTCTTCTTTTTCCCTGATATTAAAAGGTCATCTACATATTGCAAAAGAGTTACGCCGGATGGTGTAGAAAATTTTTCGAACACCTGTTCCAGCACTTGTCCAAACAAATTAGGTGATTCTGTAAACCCTTGGGGTAACACTGTCCACCAAAACTGTTGTTTCCGACCAGTATCGGGGTCTTCCTGTTCAAAGGCAAACATGTCCCTACTACTTGGGTCCAAGGGACAGGACCAAAATGCATCCTTCAAATCTATAACACTAAACCATTTATGCTCATGGGGTATTTTACTCAGTATTGTGTAGGGGTTTGGTACCACTGGGTGCCTTATCCGTACTATTTGGTTCAGTCTCCTCAAATCCTGTACTAACCTATATGATCTATCTGGTTTTCTTATTGGCACGATGGGAGTATTAAATGGGGACATGCATGGTTCTAATAGAGCATCTTTTAACAAACTTCTTATAACAGGCTGGAGGCCCTTACAACCTTCCAACGAAATGGGATATTGTTTTTGGCACACTACTTCGCCTTCCTTGTTCAGTTTAACTTTCAATGACGGGATATTCAATCCTCCCCTATTTCCTTCCCTTGCCAAGACTATAGGGTCTATTTGACTCTCTTCATCTTCGGTGAGGACAGCCATTTCTACAATGATTTGGCTGTCTTTCACCTTTATTTCTAAGTTTAACTGTGTAATCATATCCCTTCCTAATAGATTACTCCCTGCTTCTGGTATATACAACAACTGTCCCTCTATCTCCTCATGGTCCATTTTTAACAGGGTGGGCTCAAATATTGAGACCGAAAAACCCTCTCCTTTTACTCCTGAGACTATAAGCTTCTGATTTGTTAATCTCATTCCCTCTGGTATATAATTTAAGAATGTCCGGGCAGCTTCTGTGTCTACTAAAAATACTACTTTTATCATATCCCCCCTCAGCCGTCTCTTTTCCAGGTTGAAGAACCCTAACCTTTTTAGCTTCTCTTCATAGGAGTCTCCTTCTATCCCCTTTACCATTTTGGTAGCTCTTCTCTTTACCTTTTCTAATAATGCTATATCCTTTTTAAGATAAGAGAAATTTGCTGCCTGACTCCCTATTTCTGGGGTTAATTTGTATATAGGGGTTAAGTCTACCTCTAAGGCAGCTCCCTTAGCAGTCTGATCTGCTAATCTATGTTTCTCTGGCTTCAAAAGAATTCCCTGCTTAATGACTATTTTTGTGCACCACTGCTATTCCTTTTTGGCAGTAGCAAACACTTGCTGAATTAATCTTTTCACTACTTACATATAAGTTAAGGATTTGACATAACCACCCTTCGCCTGTGCCAAATGTCAGCCAGAAGACTGCAGCTAGCTTTTATGTTTTCTCTTTTCTATGTAACACAGCAATTCTTAAAATCTTAGTTTTATCTTTATCCTGAGTACTCTTATTATTCTTCCAATATTTCAACATCCTCCCTAAATGACTGTCTGGAGGAATGTCCCCGGGGTCCTTATCCCTGACCCCATCCTTACTCGAGTTTCCTTTAGAATTCCTGACACCCATTGAGACCTGTTTCACCAATGTGCTTTTCATTTCATCTCTCTCTGGCTGTACTCCTTGTGGATGTGTCAGAACCGTGGATTGAGACTCTGCACTCACTTCGTGTCTAGGACACGTCTCATACACACAACAGTCTCTCTCAATACCCAACAACCAAGGCAATACTTTACAGTCTTGTTTCTTACCTTGGTCTGTGCACAGAATTACTTGGTTGACGCGTTTGTACCTGATTAATACCTGGTCTGCTTCACTGAGTCTGTATTGATTTTTCCTTCATGGTCTCGGGATTCTGCTGTCAGTACACTGTTGGAGGCCCCCCCTATCGCTGATAAATGAGGCCGTTGAACTCAACAAGACGCATCTCCCCATCCTCAGTGGCGGTGGTCTCCTCCAGCGATGACACAATCCCGGACGAGCCCCCAATCTGTAAGAAATATAACTTTTACACAATGACAGACTCCTCAGTGATGCAGAGTTAGTTTAATCAATCACTTTCTTGCAAGGAAGGGTGGAACGCTTCAGTGAGCATGTCACACAGATCCTGTGTTTCACAGTTTTTATAGTAGATTATAGTACTTGCCCTCTTTTCAGCATATCCAGAATTCATTGGATAATATTATACACCTGTATCAGGCTATGTGTTATTAGCCACGTAGTCCCTCTTCCCAGAATGCAGACATACATTAAAGGAAGTCAGAAAATCATTACATATACACCTGTATCAGGCTACATAGTATTAGCCACGTAGTCTCTCTTCCCAGAATGCAGACATACAGTAAAGGTGAATCAACTTTGTACCTCTGCACCTGTGACAGGCTAAATATTAGCCATGTAGTCTCTCTTCCCAGGATGCAGACATACAGTAAAGGTGAATCAGCTGTGTACCTCTTCACCTGTGACAGGCTACGTATTATCAGCCACATAGGGGGATGTTTACTAAAAACCGGAAATGTGCGCGCCGCAAAATAGCGCACGGCAACGCGGCACTGAAACGCGCAGAAACGCGTTTAAACGCCCCGCACACGTGCGTGTCACCCCCGCACAGGTACGCGGCTCACTAACGGGCCCCGTACAAGTGCGGGCCCGCAAATGTCCGATAGAGGCGTGGAACGGCGAAAGGAGGGCGGAGGAAGGCTCCGGAGGGGCGGAGGGACGGGGTCAATGGGTGGAGAGTGGGAGGGGAGAGGCTCCCCGCACAGTATCGGGCCCGAATTTGCATGTAAAAACTACCGCGAGTGAAACACTCGCGGTAGAAAGCATTTAAAGGGAAGAGAAACCATTTCCGTCAGCAATGTACAGGAAAACCGGGGAAACCAGCAAAACGTGAGCAGTGTGATATATGTGCACAGCACAAAAGTGAAAATAAAAATAGAAAATGACCACAACAGAACTATTAAAAATAGTAATTCAGCTGGGGAACAGTGATAGTGATGGGCAAATACAGAAATCACACCCAGCAAAGCTCCAGAAAAAAGAAATGAATGTTGGAAGGGTCTACTGAGAGGAGACTCTTCCAAAAAACATTTCCACGTTTTGGAGCTTTCCTGGGAGTGTTTGCTATGGTTGCCCATTAATATCACTGTTGCCCAGCGTGGTGATATTTTGTCCCACATTTCCCGTGGTCATTACCGGGGTTTATGTGCACGTTTGTCACCAGACAGGGTGCATATGCCCACAGTAGAATTGCGTAGAGCAGGGTTTGTGACTCCATCCTGCCAGGCTTACTGCCTCCAGGGGCTGCACTGTCTCTGTGGCCAAAGTGTGGTACAGCGGACAGAGTCATTACCTCTAGGACCAGAGGGCAGAGGTTCAAAACCCAGCTGGGGCACCTGCCAGCCCAGTCCCTATATTTTACCCACCACTAAATAAAGATTGCGCAGACACCCCTGTATGCATGGGGAAAACACCCATATTTTACCCAACACCGCACACACACCACAACAATGGGCATTACCTACAGCCAAGTCCCCCAAATGCAGTCCCATACTGCCACATTGCAATCAGGTCAACTGCTTTTTCTGAGAGAAGTTCATGCCAGCATGTTGGCGGACAAGTACATGTGGTGCAGGGGGCAGTGGCTGCTAACCACAGAAGACAGAGGCCTAGCCATGTGCAGGCTGGCACAGTCCACTGCAACAGACAGGTCCTGCCGGATCCACAGTCATGGACAGTCCAGGGAATCCAACCAATCTGTGGCTACACAGTGGTGCAGTGCACACAGACAGTGCATACAAGAACAGAAGGTCACAGGTTCAAAGCCCAGCTGGGGCTACTGCCAATCCTGCCCACATATTTTTCCCACAACTAAACAGTGATAGTAAGGACACACCTTTCATGGCGGGGACATATGCAATGGTAAGACATCTATCTTTTACCCCACTGAGCACAGACACCATGAACAGGGGCAGTACCTAGAGCAGAATCACCCAAATGCAGTCCTGGTGGGCCACACACCAGTCAGGTTCCATGCTGACACTCATACAAATGCCTGTGCTGTATATCTATGCACCACCCCCATGGCATGTAGATGTAGCCCATGCATATTCATGAGGGATAGCAGGAAAACCCGAACAGTGTGATGCAAACCTGGACTGGAGTTGGGAATCTGTGCCGTAAAGCAGCAGCCATCAAGGGCAGACACACCCACACCCACAGGCCCCATTGGCCAATGTCTCCTGGAAAGGCAGAACATTGGACCGTGCATGCAGCACCCAAAACGAGCACTTGCATAACTTACCAATGTCACCCTACACCTGAGGTATACGGTACACAGCTCGGAGACGTTTGCTAGGAGCACAGGCAGGCAGTTATCCATACGTTACGTACATACTGCTAGTTGACCCCATCCAAACAATCTGTTAGGTGTTTGCGGGGCATGCTCCAGGCCTGGCCTCTGACGGTGCTTACCACCCTGGGGAGTGACCACCAGCTGTAATGCGTACCATATCCATGCCTTGCCGTGCTCAGGACCGGTTTGGTGGGCAAGGCTACTTACCCCCTCAATCGTAGCACCATGATGGCAGAGGTGTGGAAGTGTGTGTCTGTCTATACAGTGGGTGTTGGCTGCAAGCCCCTTCAACAGCCCGCACTGCCAGCACTGTTGCCAGTATTGGCCAGTCAATGTGCATAATGAGGTGCAAGGTACCATGGGTATAGCCAGGGCAGGGTGGCGTGGCCAGGATGCATCTGCACTGGGCATAGGGCCCTGGCAGGGACATTGGCTGGGATATTGTAGTGTCCGGCCACCACCTACACAGACAGGGTGGCCAAAGCATGTCCTTCTGGGGGATCACGCTCACCCTGACTGTGCAGTGACCACAGCATGGCTAGGCCCCCCCATAGTGCTGTATAGTAGTTCTCTCATGTGATAGATATGGGTTTCTCTTTGGGGCCCAGTCACTGATCTATCTGCTTGCTGTGTATGCAGACAGCCCAGTTCTGGGTGCATGCATCTCCATTGGGAACATGCACTATGGACTAACCAGCAGACTGTTTGTAGCTGGTAAATGTCTTGCTATAATGGCTTGCAGGGTGCAGTGGCTGTTGGCTTGCTGCAGGGGAATATCTGGTGGTGGAGTGCAGCTTACCATACCCTGGGCTTATGTCTGTCTGCTATTGTGTTATGGCTGTGTATGGAGCTGCCTGCCTGGGGGGGGGGGGTGGTGGTGTTCCTCAGCAGGACTGGGGTTGATGTTGCCCTCTACTGCCACCTTTGCAGGGAGGTAGAGTGTGGATCCCTTGATGGGGACCATGTTTGCCACGGGGGGGTGCCTGATGGCGGCAGACAGGGATATCCATGGTGTTTGTGCAGAAACTAGCTATCTTACACATTAACACTGCTTTGGAACGCCCGCTTGGCCTCCATCAGCCATGGCAGGTGTTGTTGACCTGGTCCTGGCCACCTCATTGCACACTCAGGGTGAGCACAGTACCCGCACGATGTAACGGTGTGTGGCTACTCTGTGCCAGTAAAACACCCGGTCAGTGCCCCCTACTAGGCCAAGGTGCTGTGTGGGTGCACCCGGTCACTTCCCCCAACAGGGCCGAGGTGCTGTGGGGGTGCATTCCCCATCTTGTGTCCATCTGTGGACAGCTAATTTGCATGTGCAGTGCATCATGGGTACGGGTGGCCTAACCCTATCCTGTTGACACCAGCAGACTGTCTGTGAGGTGACGTGTAGGCTATCTGCAGCCAGCCAGGGGCCTGCTTACAGCTATGGAGCTGTAGCGCAATGGTTACATCACTGCCTGTGCAGCCAGAGGTCATGGGTTCAAACCCACAGTGGGGCCCTTTGGTAGGGCTGTCCACAGCTTTATTTTTATTTACTGTACATATGTTTATGCCGGCAAGACCACCCTCAGCTTACTATACCCATTAGGTGCCTCTGAGGGTGCTTCATAGGGCGCCCTGTAGGCCACCTTATGGTTGCCATCCCTATAGGGTGCACTATACATTATCCTGTGTCGCAACATACATGCTGCCCTATAGGGGTCATTCAAGGGTGCCTTGGCGAACAGTGCACTGTAACATGTGCCTTATGGGCCGCCGTATGTTAACATGCTGGGAGAGTGCGTTTGCTAGTAGTGATAACAAAATAAAATTATACAGCCTCCTACAGCACTCCACAACATAATACATACTGTCTCAGCAGGCATTTTTCACTGGGCATTGTGAGGAGTTGAACCCCTGATCCCTGCACCATTGGTCAGTGTTTTAACCATTGTGCTGTGGCTCTGTTCCTGTGCTTGTGCATCAGCGCGCCGCCTTGTGCCTATCAGCGCGCCGCCTTCTGCCGCCCAAGGGGACCAGTGCGCCGCCTTCTGCTGCCCAAAAATAACTGTGCGCCGCCTTATGCCGCCCAAAAAGCACTGTGCGCCGCCTTCTGCCGCCCAAAAATAACTGTGCGCCGCCTTATGCCGTTCCAAATTAATTTGCCTCCTAAAACAATGTTAAGCATTACAGTTACTGCCTCAGCTGACCTTTGTCGTTGTGCACACTGGGGGATTGAACCCATGGCCCCTGCACCATTGGTCAGTGTCTTCACCGTTGTACCACGGCTCTGTTGTTTTGTATACTCAGCAGCGCGCCACTTTGCCTTTCCACGCGCTAATGTCGACCCCCGCACATTAGCGCGACGCGCACACGTCCGGTTGCTTACTACCGTTTTTTTTCTATTTTCTGCCTGAACCGCCCACTCCTTATATGGCACAGGCACACTAGCGCGGCCCCGCACGTTAGGAATGTTTAGTAAACATGCCCCATAGTCTCTCTTCCCAGGATGCAGACATACAAAATTATATTACAGGATGGTGAATGAATAGAATACAAGCATTATATTACATTGTAAAAATAACATATCACATTTGTTTATATCAAGACAAACAAGACAAAAGTTAGAAAGAGGAGAGAATAGAGAAGGGTAAGGATACACAAGGAACAAGGGATCAGGATCCAAAGGCAGCCTCAAATAGGTGAGCCTTTAGCTTAGATTTGAAAAGGGGCAGGGATGAAGTCTGACATACAGATTCAGGAAGTTTGTTCAAAGCATAAGGAGCAGCGAGGTGAAAAGACCAGTTTGGAGTTAGCAGAGGTAGAAACAGGCAACGAAAAGAGCAGCAAAGGCAAGAAGGTAAAAAAGTCATTTATTAACAAGTCCCCTACATGGCCATATTTCAGTATAGCCTTCATCAGGGGTTGACCTCAAAAGAGAACAGCAATACAAAAAAATAATAAATACATAAATAATATGAACATGCATAATACAATCAAATATATGATCATGCATTCAAAAAATAATAAATACTAGATAATAACACTGTGTAGCACAATTTTTGTTCCTGGGTAGTGACTGTTATTTCCTAATTGCTTATAACTTAAAAGTATGGAAAATGGTTATTCTCATTAAACTTTGCTTTTGTGAACAGGAGATTGATATTTGTGAAATTTACGTATTCCCATTGTTAAAACAGACTTGTGCCTTTTTGTTCACATAAAATAAAAAAAACCCACAACATATAATATTTACTTATATTTACGTTATTCAAGAAAGACCATAAAACATTTAGAAGTGAACAGATTTTTGACATTTACAATGATATTGTAAATCACTTTCATGAATAAGCCCCCAGATGTAGTCTCCCATCATGTTCTCATTATACTGTCCTTCGTAGCGGCATTCAAATTCCAGTATATCCTGGTAGAAACATTTGTCTTGCTCCTCTGAGTACGCTCCCATGTTCTTTTTGAATTTATCAAGATAAGCATCAATGATATGGACTTTGAGAGACATCCTGCAGTCCATTTTGCCGTAAACCAGTGTCTCAACCAGCTCTACATAGTTTTTGGCCTTCTGATTTTCCAAAAAGCCATGAATCACTGCAACAAAGCTGTTCCAAGCCACTTTCTCCTTCTTAGTAAGCAGCTTGGGAAATCATATGTACTCAAGAATCTTTTTTATTTGTGGTCCAACAAAGACATCAGCTTTGATCTTTGCCTCAGACAGTTTAGGGAAGAAATCTTGAAGGTACTTGAAGGCTGTTTGACCTTTTTCTCTAGAGCTGTGACAAGGTCCAACTTGATGTGCAGTGGTGGCATCAGCACCTTCGGTGGTTCCACCAGTGGCTCCCACTTCATGTTCTTTGTCCCAACAGAAAATTCAGTTCACTGTGTCCAGTCCCGCCTGTGGTAGTGCACCGTGGTGTCCCTGCTGTCCCAAAGACAAAGATAGCAGGGAAACTTGATAAAATCACCTTGGAGACCCATCAGAAATGCCACCATTTTAAAGTCTCCAATAACCTCCTAGCCAAACTCAGCATACTTCAAGGCTTTTAGCAAGGTCTTGATGCTGCTATAAGCTTCTTTGAAGCTCACTGAGTGAGCTCAGGGAAGAGGCAGGTACTTGTTCCCATTATGTAGCAGCACAGCTTTGAGGCTCCTGGAAGAGCTGTCAATGAACAGGTGCCACTCCTTCGGTTTACATGCAATTCCAATAGTGTCGAACAGACTGGTCACATTGTGGCAAAAGCAGAGCCCATCTTGACTAGTAAAGAAGTTAAAAAAGTGTGGTGATGCTTTCTCTGACCTGTGACTTGCAGACATTTATCAAACAAGTTCCACTGCTTGAACCTGGAAATCAAAACCTCAGCATTGGACTTGGTGAGACCAAGATCTCTGACCAAGTCATTGATGTTATTTTGGTGTGGGTAGTAAGGGTTTCTCTCTTGAGCTCCACCTCTGATATTGTAATCTAGATCTGCAATGTCGTCTTTGTTTTGTGAATTGCTGCTTTCTTCTGAAGACAGCTGCTTTCTCTGTGGAGTAGTGGGTACAGTGAGCTCTGGGCAGTGTGGCAATGGGGCAATGGATGAAGGAATGCTCAGATACATGACAGAAGGAACATTCTTACCAGTCTGATGTTTAGAAGGATCCATCATGCAGAAGTAGCAATTGCTCAAGTAGTCAATGGGTTCCCGCCAAATTCTTGGGATAATGAGCTTCATGACTCTTTTCCCGTCTGTACCATCCTGCCAAAGAAAAAATGAAAATGTGAAAATAAAAAAATATATATATAATTATGATCAAATTAATTTGAATTAATGATGTTCTTGCTAAATATTTCATACATTATGTAAAAATTCAGTAACAATGAAGATTTTATAACATTAAATGCCACAGTCTAAGCCAGCATCAATTGTCCATCTTACCTTCCAGAGTTTTCTTACGGTGCTCACAAATGAAATGAGGCACCCAGGGTTTGTCCTGATCCCCAACAGGCATGCCAAAATATGCCTTGTAAGCAATGTTCCCTCTAATATTCTGTAGGCTGTGTGCGCATAAAATATCAGCTGTGTGCAGCTTTTGACGGAAGGTTAAATTTTTGTGCGCCACATAACGACACTCGGAGTTATATACTTTAAAATTTGACTACACGTCAGAATACAGTATGTACACCACATTGATTTTAATCAAATTAAATGAAAATAGACGATTACTAAATGAAGCAGGAAATTTCTAGTAATTACAATCATAACTTTTAAATTTTAAGACGTCTGTGTTGTTTTCTATAAGAATCAGAGCCATAATTTTTGTGCGCTCTGTTTTAAAGTATGTGCGCTCGCTCCACGAGGTGTGTGCGCAGGCACAGGCGCACAGCTTAGAGGGAACAGTGCTTGTAAGCTTCACACATTTTGACGGATGCTTCCTTGGAGTACTTTTTCACTCTTGTCTTGATAAAATTGCCACAGACATAGCAAAATGTATCTGCCGGATGCTTACAGCCTCTTGATGCCAGGTCAGTACACTTAAGAAGCTGGAAGAAAAATAAACTACTGAGCTTAAGAAACGTGTTGTTGTTCCTTGCTCCTAAGTTTCCAGTCTGTAAGGAGGCTACTGAACAACTGTGCTCACTCAACGCAAATCTGTTTATATAGACGCGAGGCAGAAGTGACATTATAGTGGTCACCAAAAGACTTTTATTAAAAGTTCTCAAAAGTTATTCAAATTTCCAAAAGTTTTGCAAAGTTCTGGAAAGCTCTAGAAATTTCTAGAATTTTCCAAAATGTACTCCAAGTTTACTTTGCACTAAATCTATCTAAAATGTCCTGCAAAATAGGTAATTTTCAAAAATATCACTCTCCTGATCCCAAAAGTAATGTTGTAGTACATATTGACTATTGTAATAGTCTCCTCCATGGCCTACCAAAACAAACTCTTCACCCCTTGCAAATGGCACAACACATGGCAGCTTGCATCATATCTAACACACACTGTACAGATCATATCATACCCATACTTCACACCCTTCATTTGGCTCCCCATACAAAAGCAGAATTAAATATAAACTTATCATGACAGCATTCAAAATCATCAGAGAATTAGTCCCCCCTACCCTATCTCAGCTTATAAAAAAAACAAAACAATGATTGACACCGAAGAGGCGCAATGAATAACACCCTCCTATTCCTCCCGGATTACAGAATGACAAAACAATGCAAAAGTAACAGGGCATTCGAGTATCTCTCTCCAATGCTTTGGAATTCATTACCACAGGGACCTAGATATATAACTGACCTTTCCACCTTCCACACGCATCTCAAAACTTTCTTATTTATAGAACATTTTGGACAAACAGAAATCACTCCAACTAATTGACCTGACATAACCTTGAGAAGAATCAAGCACCTTACACTTCACAATTTCTCTACTCACTTTCAACCCCACAATACATTACATTGCTCTGATTACCTCTTCAAAAATGCATAATATTGAAAGCACATGAGTCATCAAGAACAGACTGATTATAAATAGTTTTCTGGTATTCAAATCATGTATATATCTCTGATTGTTAGATGTCATCACTACTTTGCTCAATGTAATTCAGTTGTTTTATATAAACTGCTATGATTCTTGATATGGCGGTATAAAAATCACATAAATAAATAAATGTTTGTGGGCCATAATGCCATTTCCTATGGTTTTGAGACAAAAGATATTGGAAAATAACACTTATTACCCAGGAACAAGAAAAAAGTAAAAATTTGTTACATAGGGGTATGTTTACTAAAGTGTGATAAACGTGGCTAACGCGCGTTGTACGACGTTAACGACCGTAAGTGCCGTATAACGCGCGTACCGATGCGCTAACAATCGTTAACGTAATACTACGCGCGTTAAGCATAGTTAACGATCGTAAAGTCCCGAGCCGCGTTAAAACAGCGCAGAAGGTGGAGAGTGGGCGGAGAGAAGGGGTCAATGGGTGGAGAGTGGGCGGGGAGAGGCTCCCCTCACACTAACGCACTGAATTCCTGAGCTCAATTCCAACGCGAATGAAAACCTGTCGTTAAAGGCATTTAAAGGGAAGAGAAACCATTTCCGTCAACAATGTACAGAAAAACCGGGGAAACCCACAAAACGTGAGCAGTGTGATACATGTGCACAGAACAAAATTTCACATAAAACATTAAAAATGACCACAAGAAACATTTTAAAAAGCATAATTCAGCTGGGCAACAGTGATAGCAATGGGCAACAAGGAACAACACTCCCTGGAAAGCACCAAATAAAAAAGAAATGATGTGTGGAAGGGTCTACGCTCCGCAGACCCTTTCAAAGATCATTTCATTGTAATGGAGCTGTCCTGGGAGTGTTGTGTAATGTTGCCCAATGATATCATTGTTGCCCAGCTTGGTTATGGGTGTGTGCCCCTTTTTTGAGGTCTTTTCTGAGGTTTATGTGCACCTTTGTCTGCATACAAGGTAAATGAGGCCACAGTAAACCTGTTGCAGAGCAGGGTTTCTGACTCGTCAGGCCGGTTTAACTAACTCAAGGGACTGCATTGACTCTGTGGCCACAGTGTGGTGCAACAGACACAGCCAGTGCCTGTAAGTCCAGAGGATCGCAGGTTCAAATCCCAGCTGGGGCTCCTGCCAACCCAGTCCCCATAGTTTTACCCACCACTAAACAGTGATAGTAAAGACACTCCTTTATTGCAGAGAACATACACATGGCCTATATTTTACCACACCAAACACAGACACCAGAAACAGGCACATTACCTAAAGCAGAGTCCCGCAAATGCAGTCCTGGAGGACCCCACACCATTCCGGCTTCATGCTGCCTCGAATAAAGATGCCTGTGCTGCATAGCTATGCACCACCCCTATGGTATGCAGATGTAGTCATGCATATTTATGAGGGACAGCATGAAAACCCGAACAGTGTTTGAAACACCAGGACTGGAGTTGGGGAACTCTGCCGTAAAGCAGCAGCCAACAGAGCCACACACCCACCCACAGGCCCCATTGGCCAATGCCTCCTGGAGAGGCAAGACATTGGGCCCTGCCTGTATCTCCCAATACTAGCAGTTGCATACCTTAGCAATGCCACCCTACACCTGGGTATATGGTACAGAGCTATCAAACGTTTCCTATGATAACTGGCAGATATCAATTCCTACGTTAAGCACATTTTGCTCATTGAGCTCCACCATAACAATCATTCTGATGTCTGCGGTGTGTGCTGCAGGTCTGGTCTCTGATCCCCCAACAGCCTTGTGTACCATATCCATGCCTGTACCATGCCCATGACTGGTGTGGTGGGTATGGCTGCTGACCACCTCTATAGTAGCACAATGCTGGCATAGATGTGGGGGTGGCTGTCTGTCTATCCAGTGTGTGGTGGCTGAAAACACCTTCCACAGTCCACACTGCCAGCAATGTTGCCAGTATTGGGCTGCCAATGTGCATAATGAGGAGCAAGGTACCATGGGTATAGGCCGGACAGGGTGGCCTGGCCAGGGTGCATCTGCACAGGGCATACGGCAGTGACAGGCACATTGTAGTGCCCGGCCACCACCTACACAGACAGGGTGGCCTCAGTATATCCTGCTGAGAGATCACTCTCACCCTGACTGTGCAGTGACCACAGCATGGCTAGGCACTCCCATGGTGCTATCTAGTATTTTTCTCATGTGATAAATATGGGTTTCCTTTTGGGGCCCAGTCTCTGATGTATCTGCTTGCTGTGTATGCTGACATCCTGGTTCTGGATGCAGGCATCTCCACTTGGCACTAGCAGACTGTTTGCAGCTGGTAGGTGTTGTGATGGAGTGGCTTGCAGTGGCTGATGGCTTGCACCAGGGGAATATCAGATAGTGGTGTTTGCAGCTGGTAGGTGTTGTGATGGAGTGGCTTGCAGGGTGCAGTGGCTGATGGCTTGCAACCAGGGGAATATCAGATAGTGGTGGGGTGCAGCATGCCATATGGAGTGGAGGAGTGGCCTAGTGGTTGGGGCAAGGTACTTCAGGCTGGAGGGTTGGGGGTTCAAATCCCACTAGAGGACAGCAACCTTGGGCCGGAAGGACTGGGGTTTCTAGTCTCACAGGTGCTCCTTGTGGTCTTGGGCAAGCCACTTAACCCTCCATAGCCCATGTTCCCTGTAAAATAGTTATCTCCAAATTATAATGCCCTGTTCAATGTAATTTCAGTTTGTTCAATGTAAACCGCCTTGATATCATGAAAGGTGGTATATAAGATGTGAAATAAATAAATAAATATCCAGGCCTAATGTCTGTTTGCTATTGTGTTATGGCTGTGTACAGAGCTGCATTGACTGCCCTGTGGGGTGTCTGTTCCTCAGCAGGACTAGGGTTAATGTTCCCCTCTACTGCCACCTTTGCAGGGAGGTAGACTGTGGATCTTTTGATAGGAGACCCTGTTTGCCACCCTCAGCCCTGGGGGGAGGGGGGTGGTGGTGCATGGGGGCTACACCTGACTGAAACAGACAGAGATGTCCAAGGTGTTCCTGCAGAAACTACCTATCTCACACAGTAACACTGCTTTGGACCTGCATCATGGACGGTGCTGTGGACCTAGTGCTGGGCGCCTCACTGCACCCTCAGGGTGAGCACAGTACCCGCACAATGTGACGGTGTGTAGCTATCTGTGTCAGTACAACACATGGTCAGTACCCCCTATCAGGCCGAGGTGTTGTGGGGGTGCACATGGTCAGTTCCCCCTACCAGGCCGAGGTGCTGTGGGGGTGCATTCCCCATGGTGTGTATCTGTGGATAGCTGATTTGCATGTGCAGTGCATCATGGGTGTGACTGGCACAATCTAACCCTGTGAAACTCCAGCACCTGCTCACAGGCTCTGATAAACCATAGGCCATCACACGTACATCTGTTAGCATAATGCATAGGTGCAAGACACCCTACAGAGTCTGTAATATAAGATGCCCACACTGGTAAAAACACACGTACCCACGCACGATTGTACGTGCGCAGCTACGCACGCAACCTCGCACGCACCAACGTACGTGGCTAGGCACACTCCGAGGGTGTGTTTCTGACACCAATACTCAACGTAACGAAAAACATGCCTCCTCATTCCCTCTGTAATGTACAGGGTGATGCCTGGGACAGCCTTCTGCGTTAGGCACACTGGGGACTCGAACCCATGCTGCTTGTAACAGCGGTCAGTACCGTAACCATTGTGCTACGGCTCTGTTTCAGTGCTTTGTGTCTGTACGTCTTCTTACGATTAACGCGCAGTAACGCGCCACGGCGCCCGGTAACGCTCGTTAATTTTTTTTAACGCGCGGTAGTGGTGACGATGTACCGCCCATGTCCTTATTTGGGGTTTCTGTCACTACCGCGGCTCCTAACGTGAATTGCACTAACGCAGTTTAGTAAACATACCCCATAGTGTAATTGGTGTTTAAAAAAGTGAATATAAAATTTAAAATCAATAAATAAAAACATATAAATAAGAGAGTTAAATAATAGTAACTGAGAATAAAAAACATTGATAATCATAATAAATAATATAATCAATGAGAAATTGATAAAGGTGACAGTAATCATAAAAATGTAAAAAGGACCGAAAGGAACAGGTAAGGCGTCAACTAACACAAGGTGGGTGGGTTTGAGACTTTATATGTACATCTAGATATACCTTATAGAAAGGGAGGAAGGGGCAGTGATAAGTTCTGTTAAGTAATATTGGCACAATCCACTATAAAAAAATACACTCAATAAACCTCCCTTGATCTCCTTCCCCTTCTACCTCCCCCTCATTGAGCAATACCATTGCTGGCTTTAATTCTATTAATATTCCTGTAATTTCTTCACATAAACATCTTATGTTCCCCCAATAATCCTTCACTTTTAGACATTGCCACATCATATGCATCAGATCCCTTCTCCCACCACACTTCTTCCAGCATTCGCTCAGACTTTCAGGAAATATTGCCTGTATTTTTGTTGGTGTCCAATACATCCTAAACCTCACCTTTAAACTATTTTCAAGCATAGGGGTACCTCTGGCCAACTGGTGTGTTCGTACATATATGTGCACCCAACGCTCATCATTCCAAACTCCAGAAATATCCTCTTCCCACCTCTGTTGCCATTTCATTTTTTCTCTCCCTTTTGTAAGAGCATGTGTAAATGTTTGAAAAATAATAATAAAAATTATAAATTACAAAAATAAATACACACATTAAAATATACAGGAAATCAAACAAAATGTGTACTTAGAAATATACAAAATTATCTAAAGTAGCTAGAACCACCACTGAAGTGACATATCATATAAGCCCAATATTACTTTGAATGATAAGTCAAAGTGCAAATAGAGAAACCAACATACAATATAATAATACCAAACTAATGACCTATCCAGTAGTCAATGTAATAAAAAAAATGAAGGAGGGGGGAAAGAGGGGAAGAGGGAGAGTATTTTTTACTTTTTGAATGCATGATGATATATTTGGTTGTACTGTTATGTTCATATGTATTATTTTTTTGTATTACTGTTCTCTTTTAAGGTCACCCGCTGATGAAGGCTATGCCAAAATGTGACCTTGTAGGGGACTTATTAATAAAGGACATTATTACCTTCTTATCCTTGTGTGGTCCCTGAGTTTCAGCAAGATAGGATGTGCGTTTTTTGTGAATGAAAGGAATCAAGCCAGTAAAAGAGCGAAGTTCACGAGGTGGGGTGTAGAGAGAGAGGAGAGATAGTGAGGAGCAGGAGCATGAATACACTTAAAGGTAAGGAGGAGGAGCGAATTGGATACGGCAGCAGAAGGGAAGCCAATGAAGTATTTTTAGAAGAGGGGTTATATGAGCAAAACGAGGCTGGCGAAAGATTAGCCGCACCGCAGAGTTTGGAACAGATTGAAGGGGGGGAGATAACTTAAGAGAAGACCAGTAATAGGAAGTTGCAATAGTCAAGACGGAGAATTATTAGAGTGGACAAGTGTTCTAGCAGTGTTATCAGAGAGGAAGGAGCAAATTTTGGAAATGTTATAGAGAAAGAAGCAACAGGTTTTGGCAATTTATTGAATATGTGAGGAGAAGGAAAGGAAGGAATCAAAAATAATGCCAAGACGATGGGCTGATGAAACAGGAAATAGAAGAGTATTGTCAATGGAGAATGAAAAAGGAGGAAGGGGAGAGGTGGGTTTAGGGGGAAAAATAAGTAGATCAGTTTTGTTCATGTTAAATTTCAACCAGTGATGAGATATCCATGTGGCGATGTCAGAGACAGGCAGAGATACGGGCCTGCAGTGCCCGAGAAATATCAGGAGTAGAAAGATAGATTTGAGAATAATCAGCATAAAAATGGTACTGAAATCCATGGAAGGAAATGACAGAACTAAGGGATTGGGTGTAGAGAAAGAAAAGTGGAGGGCCCAGAAGAGACCCATGGGGAACACCAACTGTGAGTGGAATAGGTAAAGAGATGGAGCCATTAGAACAAACACTGAAAGAGGGATGGGAGAGATAAGAGAACCAGGACCGGAGGAGGGAGGAGTGACCTAGTGGTTGGGGAAAGTTGCTTCAGGCTGGGGGGGGGGGGGAGGCTGGGGAGGGGACTGGGGCTGGAAGTTGAAATCCCACTGCATGACAGCAATCTCAGGCTGGAGGGACAGGTTTCTAGTCTCACAGGTGCTCCTTGTGGCCTTGGACAAGCCATATAACCCTCCGTTGCCTCAGGTACAAAACATAGACTGTATGCCCTTCAGGGACAAGGGACATGTACACCATTTTGACCCAGTGAAAAGCAGTATATAAGCATTGCTAAAATAAAAAAAAGGACAGAACCTTTAAACCAAGTGATGAGAAGGTAGTGATCAAAAGCAGCTGAAAGGTCAAGAAGGATAAGGATGGCATAGAGGCCCTTAGATTTGGCCAGGAACAAGTCACTAGAGACCTTGGCAAGCATCATTTCAGTAAAATGTAAGGGGCACAAACCAGACTGAAAAGGTTCCAGAAGAGCTTGAGAGGAAAGATATTCATGACAATGGTGGAGGACTGTGTGCTCAAGAAGTTTAGAAAGAAACGGAAGAAGAGAGATTGAACAATAATTAGAAGGAAAGTTAGGATCCAGAGACAATTTCTTAATTAGGGGTATGACCACAGCGTGCTTAAAGGCTGCAGGGACAGTAGCAGTGGAAAGAGAGACTTTTAGAATACATGAGATGGAAGGGATGACAGCGGAGGAAATGGAGAAAAGGAGATGGGTGAGGATAGGATCAGAAGAGTAGTTTGTAGGTTTGGAGGAGGAAAGAACACATCAAAAACAACTGGGAAGAAGTGGGTAGAATAAAATCAATGCAAAACACACACAAGCCTGTTAAATACTGGAAAGCAATGAGCACAGATGCTCGAAGCTTAGTCAACAAACTTCCAGACCTGGAAGCCCTAATGGTGGAAAAGGACTTGGACATTGTGGCCATTACAGAAACATGGTTTAATGAATCACATGATTGGGATATAGCCATACCTGGCTATAATCTATTCAGAAAAGACAGAGAAAATGGAAAAGGGGGAGAAGTAGCCTTGTATGTCAAAAGCAATATCAAACACAATCCAAAATGTGCTATTTTTTAGAGTGTAATAAATTGTCTCAAATAATTTCCAATTCACTCCATAAGTATCAAACCCCTTCTTTAAATCTCAAACTACCACTTTAAAAGTGTCGGAATGGTCTCAGACTTTACGGCACCATAATTGCTAGTAACCTAACAATGGGAACCAGCGGTGCCTAATAGCATCAATGACCAATCCGCTTATGCATAATATATATCCCAAATAAATACAATCTCGTAAGAAAATACTGTCTTATAGAAAAATATTTTGCTTATCTTTGTAGATATTCTTTTTGGATATTCGTAGATATTCTTCTTCCCTTATTGGATATTCGTAGATATTCTTTTTCCCAATGACATCAATAAGCGTCTGTTCACGTTTCATGTATTGAAGTTTCTTCAGGGGATAAATCTTCTAAGATGTTAAATCGAATGTCATCAGGATACTGTTCATCCAAGAAGTTCATTTGTACATCCTCCAGGGTTCGTTCCTTGATGCTGCCCACGCTAAATACACAATTCACTGACTATCTGAATTGTGTATTTAGCATGGGCAGCATCAAGGAACGAACCCTGGAGGATGTACAAATGAACATCTTGGATGAACAATATCCTGATGATATTCGATTTAACATCTTAGAAGATTTATCCCCTGAAGAAACTTCAATACGTGAAACGCGAACAGGCGCTTATTGACTAAATATAACAGATAACCATTTATCTAAATCACCAATCAGGCAACCCGGATATTCAATGCTGGTGGCCAGAGATGACCCTGACATAGTCATGGTCAGATGCTTTAAAAGCACTGATCGCCGCCATTAAATATCGACCTCAGCTTTAAAATGGATCTGCACTTTAACGTGATGAAGATAAAGATCCTGACAACTGGCAAAATTAATTTAATCCTTGATGGAGAAAATATAGAAATAGTAGAAAACTTTAACCTACTTGGTTCAAATCAATAATGAAATGAAAAGCAGTCAAGAAATCTGGTCACCAGCACTGAATACCGGTTTGGCGAGATAGCAAAGAAGCTAACTGGGCAGCAATGATATTCAGCCATTGCCCAGTTAGCTTTGGCGGTAGAAGTTAGGGCAGTCTTTCAGATGCCTAACTTTTGCAGCTTAGCAATAACCGGACAGTGGCTCAATATCACCGCTGCCTGGTTATCGCCGGGTGCCACCTCTATTTCACCCCCCAGAATGTACCAATGTTAGCCAGCTAGCATCAGAGCACAATGTGGCAGTGCTCATGGATATTCAGCAGCACTAATGCAGTTAGTACTGTTGAATATACCATGCATAGGAGGTGAGCCTCTTTCTTTAAAAGGAAACTCTGGAATGAAGGATCTTAGAATGAAGTGAAAGAGGATATACTGTCACCGCCTCTGAGCCCAAGCGGTAGAAACTGGTATTGCTTGGCTCCTCGAGGGTGGTAGTTGTGCCTTCTTTTGTACAAAATCACAGAACAAACTTTAGTTCAAGTTTAGGGCTTTATTCCCCGTCCCTTGAGGTTTCTTTCTCTTTTGGATAACACAAAACAAGAGCCACTTTGGCTTATAACACAAATTAAATGGATAACAAAAATAGCTTCCTGCAGCTTCTAAACTTTAAACCAAAGAAAATAACAAACAGTCTTGCTGTCTCACACAAGCCTTCCCTTTGCTGGCTAATACAGCTCACGTCTGTTTGTTGGAGAGTGATTGAAAGTTAGCATACAGCTTACAACACTGGAGCTATGGTCACAATTAAATATTTATCTCAGAGAAAACTCTGGTTCAGCCACAGTTAAAGAGCAGTCCATTAATTCAGGAATTACAGATACCTCTGAATTTTCATATTCCATTAATTCCGGCTTGTCAGCATTTACATTCTTAACATCAGCTGTTGAATGAGAGTATGGCTGGGTTACTTCGTCAAACAGGAAGTTCCTCTCTGTATCTGAGCTAGTGCCTCCCTGGGAACTACCATATGACTTTGAGTTGAGCTTTGCAAAGCTCTGCCCCTGCTGGTATCCTAGCAGATAGCTCAAATCTCTGTTTGCTTTGTTCTTAGGATAATTACGGCAGGTTCTGTGCCTGTTCAAGTCTAGCTTTCTTAACTCAGCTGACTTGGATTGCAAAGTTTCTGACGGAACTTTGCCAGAAGCTGGTAGCTCACACTGACTGGGGAAATCTTCAGTTTCTTCTGGTAGGTAAAACTCTTTTCTCCTAGGTTTGCTGTAACTAGGGAAAAAGTTATTCTCAGCCTCTATATAGCTTGTGTTTGTGCGGCTATTTCTAGGACTCCAGGGTTTTACCCTCTCAGATAGCAAATAGCCTTTACTTTCATTCCTTGCACTGGTACCTGCTATTGCAGTCTTCCCACGTTTCTCTTCTCTTTCATGCACATATACGCTATCAGGCTGCTGACTTCCCACTGTTTCATACCGGTCTCTGGATTCTCTCAGACCTTCACGCTGGCTCCCTCGTTGCTCCAATATTTCACTCTCACTCTCATTCTCTCTTTCAGACCAACTCCATGCTCTCCACGGCTTCAACTGTGTTTGCCGCAGTCTCGCTGATTGTGACCTTTGTTGCTCCAACTCCTCTCTCTTTCTAACTGTTTGAGAGCCTGTTTTATCCTCCTGTCTCCTGACTCCACCTTCACCCAGCTGATCCCTATTAGGCAAAGTGAATTTCCTTTCTTTGCTACCTGGGTGTGTCTGCATGGGTCTTGTGCACGTGTGCCTGGGTTGTCTATAGCAACCATCTGCCATTACTTTGTTTACCCTGTCATTTTTCCTCCGATCATTCGCGCTGATCTCCATTTTCTCGGGCTGCCCTAGGTCTACCCTGTGACAATACTCAGAAGTAATCTAAAGAAATATTTCTTTATAGAAACAGTAAGGGTGTGTGGAACAAGCTCTCAGTTGAGTGGTGGAGATGACAGTATCTGAATTCAAGAAAGGATGGGACAAGTACTGAGTATTGTTGAGGGAGACGAAAGGTTTGGAGAGAAAGAGATCAGAGTTTAATAGCTGATGTGTATGGTCAGAATGGATAGGCTGTATAACATATTGTATGTAATGATACAACAAAAATAGTTGCAAATACAATATCTGGGTAGATAGAGTGCAGATTTCCTGATATTTCTAAGTCAATTGCATATTTTATTTCTGCTGTAACAACTTCATTTTTATATTATAGACATAGCAAAAAATATTTAATAGATTGAAAAAGTTTTCACCAGATTAGTTTTTGGCAATTACTCATGGGATAATAATTTAGTGCATACAGGAGAGGTTTTTGGAATTAGAAAGAATATGAAAAATCTTTTTAATGTTCTAAATTTAGTTTGAGATTCAATCACATTAATTCATATTACAATGCACACTGTAGTCAATGTCACAGTGTATTTCATGTAGTTGGACTTTTTGGATGCATAAATCAAACAGGAGCAGACAAGATGGATGTTGTACTTTGTATACTTTAAATTATCTACTTCCCCGTCATCCCTATATTCATGCCCCATTTTATCATCCTTGTATCCGTCATGTTATGAAAAAAAAACATAATCCAGTCTGTTGTTAATGTATCATATCTTTATGGACACTGTCCTAAATAGTTTTTTATTCAATGTCTGTGGCAGATTCTGCAATAGAATAGCACATGACTGAGTGGCGATAAGAATAGGCAGAGCTTCTGATTTTAGGTTTGAATAGATAATACAATTAAAACATCCCCTAAACACACACACACACACACAAATATATACATATACTGTAGATGTTTAATGGAGAAACACCAGAAACACACAATTTCCTCTTGCGGTCTCTAACCTCTCTCCTGGTTCTCTTATATCCTCCAGTCAGTTTTTTGTGCCTTTTCTGTACTGACTCCTAAGTGACACAAATGTACATATTTCAATTGTATAATATGCTACCTTTGTGAACTTCAGTTTGGTTGATAATATATTTTTCTCTTCTTTTAGAGGCTTTTTCTTTTAGCCCTCTCTGTTCTTTGGTTATGGTTATGGTTATATTTTATCTGATATACTGCAATATTTCATTAAGGGGTCCTTCTCAGAAATCAGTTACTTGGATATCTGCAAATATTATTAGATTGCTTTATTACACAGCTATAATGTTTGTAGAATATATTCTCATAGTAACATAATAAAATAGTATGACAGCAGATAAAGATCTGTATGGTCCATCTGTCTGCCCAGTAAGGTGGCTAGAGTAGTTGTAACTGCCACTCCGTGCACATCCGTCCACTCTATGCTTTTGTATAGGGTTGTACTTGCTGCTCCATGCAGGTCACCACCCTCTATTTATTGAAGTATAAAATGTATTTAAGTTTGTATTGATTTCATCCTGCTATAAAGGGATCCATTGTGTCTGCCCGTGCCATTTTGAATTTGCCCCCACCTCCTCCATTGGGAGGCCATTCCAAGCATCTACCACCCCTTCAGTGAAAAAAACATTTCCTGATATTGTTTTACAGTTTACCACCTTGCAGCTTCATTTTATGCCCTCTAGTTTTACAGCTTCCCCTTCTTTGAAAAAGTTTTGTTTGTTCATTAATACCCTTTAAGTATTTAAAGGTCTGTATCATATCTCCCCTGTTCCTTCTCTCCTCTAGAGTTTACATATTTAAGTCTTCAAGTTTCTTCTCATATATCTTCTGGCACAGGCTACAAATCATTTTGGCCACCTTCTTTTGAACCCTTTCATCTTTTTATACCTTTTGTGAGATATGGTCTGCAAATCTGAACACAGTACGCCAAGTGAGGCCTCACCAACGACTTGTAGAGGGGCATTAATACCGCCTCCTATCTCCAGGAACAAGCAGGAATGTAGTCTTCACATATGGGTATCATCGGTACTGACGGAGCCTGCGCGGGAACGCTCCCCAGCGTCCAATAGGAACACTTTTGGGAGCATCCCTCAGCACATGTGCGCTGCCTTCCCGCCTTTCCAACTGTCCCTCTTCAGTTCTTCGTTTTCTGTGGAACTGACAGGACCCATACCCTGTCACCGCAAAAAATTCTGTCTTTAAAATTGTTTCCTTGTGATCGCGTTTGCCTCTGCACGACGCCTACCGGTACCGCCGGTTCTTTTCTTTTCTTTTCTTGAAAAAAACCCTAAAAAACTTGAACTGTTTCTCTTCAGAAACCTTTCTTTTTCAGTGCTAGGTGCCATTTTGGGCATTAGGCCCCATATTCCTGAAACATGGAAAAACCAACTAGTGGTTTCAAAAAATGTACTAAGTGTGGCGGTACCTTTTCCGTCACTGACACCCATGATTGGTGTCTTAAATGTTTAGGGCCTGAACATGCTCCATCCGAATGTCTCTCCTGTATGGGGATGACTAAAAGGGGAAGACAGAACCGGGGTAACCCTCTTTTCTTCAGATGCCAGATCCATTGCATCGACATCTTCAAGGACCTCCTCTTCCTCCCATGGATCTCAGGTAACTAAACATAAAAGCTGGTCCTCAAAGGGTAGCTCTCCTGCTAAGCAGCAAGAGGCCATTGGCATTGCCCTTGAGGGAACCACACTGGCAAAACAGCTCCAGCAGGAGGCTTCGGCTTCCAAAGCATCAATGGAGCTTCAGGATGTTCTTGAGGCCTCGACCTCACAAGAACTACCTGTGCCATGCTCAAGGGTCCCAGCCGTTTTCACCGGAACCAACACCCAGGCATCGGCAACGTCGATAGACCAGAGGTTCCTCGCTATCGAATGTAGCATTGCAGCTCTGCTCACAGCTGCGGTACCGTTGACACCTATGGTTCAACGGGCACCGGTACCGACATCGATACAGATGCCGGTACAGACAATGGATATTTACACCGAATTCCAATAAACACATCAGGTTGTGGCGCCGCTATATAGACGACGTCTTTATGTTTTGGGAGGGTTCGGAGTCAGAGCTTTCTAGGTTCTTAACTTGGCTGAATGGTCAAGATAAAAATATAAAATTTACACATGTATGAGATATGTCCAGCATCACTTATTTAGACGTCCGAGTAACAAAAGGGAGAGATACTTGGCTTACTTCAGTGTTTTGCAAACCTACGGATCGCAATTCCCTCTTACATTATTCTAGTGCTCACCCTCAGAATCTTAAAAATAGTCTACCTTTTTCACAATTCCTCCGTTATCGGAGAAATTGTTCAGAAACATCGGATTATAAGAAACAAGCCAGTTCTCTAAAAGAAAAATTTATGGATAGAGGATACCCCAATTCAGTAGTGTCTCAAGCGTACAAACGGGCATTATATAATCATCGCGATTCTTTACTTACCACTTCACCAAAACCTACTACAGAAGAGGGTCCTGTAAATTTGGTTACTTTATATTCTCCGTATAGTTACAAAATCCAGAAAATCTTACGGAGACATTACAATGTGTTGACATGCACGCGGGGATTAGAAAACAACTGCATTAGATGTGTTTGGAGAAGACATCGCAATTTGAAAGAGATCCTGAGCCCAGCAGTGCTACGGTCTCCATCTACAACAACGAATTCTGGTGTTATAGGTCATTTTAAGTGCGGCAAGTGTACAATCTGCCACATTACCTTGGAAACCTCTTCGTTTAAATATGGCGAAAAAGAATACTTTTTAAAGAGTCACACCACTTGCCAATCTACACATGTAATATATGGGGTTTTTTGTCCATGTAAGCTAATGTACATTGGAAAAACAATCCGTCCCTTGTATGTTCGAATGCAAGAACATCGGAGCAGATTGAAATGTCAAAGGAGGGAAGCCCCCATGGTGGAACATTGTCTTCAATTGAAACATACCTTTGAGGATCTCCGTTGTTTTTGCATTGAGTATATTTCTACAGGAGCGGAGGGACGATCAAGAGAACAACTCATTTTTCGAGAACAAAAATGGATATTTATTTTGCAAACGGTTTACTCTACTGGTTTAAACCTCCAAATTGATTGGCATTTATGCTAAATAGGTTACACAGCTGCAATATCTTTTAATGTATTATAGCTCCTCCCCTTGTGTTGAAAAAGCCAAGGATAGTTGCACTCCGCATGTGCGGCGTTTTATCAACAATTGTCGAAGGAATTTTGCAAAGCACCACGGAGAGGTGAGAATGTTTTAATAAGGCTTCTAACAACATTTCTTGAATTACAATAGAAGGAAAAACTATTTATTAACACAGAGTTTGAAAAAAAGAAACCAGTTTATAATATTGCTTTATTTGCAGTCCATATAATTTGAGAAGTACGATTAGACGTCCAGAGCTCCATTCCCCTGAAGAAAGATTAATGAAACGTTGAAGCGCTTTGGTTTGACGTCGGGATTATCATCTGTTCGGACGGGAATATTGTTCATTTGGAATATAACAACAGTACTGAAGATATATTATCAAATGCCAGATAAGAATTGTTTTTTCTACACCTAATGTTTAAAGTATGTGAAGGATTGAGATATAGTAGGATTACCAACATACTTATCTGGTATACTATATCAGATGTACGGGACTGTTAAACAAGTTGAAATACTGCAATTAATTAAAAAAAATTTCAAAACAGAATAGAAGTTAAAATATTGGAAAAAGAAAAAAAGATAAAAAACCACCAAGTTGACAACGGAATAAGGTCGTTGATGCTATTTAAGGCAGTTCATTCCGGTAAGTCCGGTCTGAACAGCAGCCTGATGTTAAGTCTGAGACCTCATTGCAACAATGTGTGTTTTTTGATATTAGGATCATAAAAATCTGAACTCACAGTTGAGAAGTAGAGCTGTAAAAGTTTTTTTGTTATTATCTGGTAGATACAGTCAATGGTGTTCCCATTCTCGACAGATTCTGAGTTCCCCCATTGAGGGGTTTGCCTCCATAGTCTGTGGATTTAACAGTTCTGGGTTTATAGTCTTTGACAACTGTGACCAGTTATCTATCCTGCATATCACTTTGAAGGGTCTCTCTCAGTGCTTCTGGGGGTACTAAGTGTATATGTGGTGAGGGAGGGGGTATTTACTTGCCATGGAAATTGTAGTTATCCACCTGGATTTTATGGCCCCTTAAATTATACCCTAAACCTTGAGAAACTCCTCTATATTTGGTTATGGCTTATCTGAATGGTCAGTTTCATTTGTTAGCCATGTTTTCTACTTACAGGGTTAACTGGGTTACTTTGAGGTTGTGCGTGACTGTGTGCCTAGCAATGATTGGACATAGTCAGTATAGATGATACTTAGAGGTATGTTTACCAAAGAGCTTTAAGATAGCAGGCATTAATGGCAGCAATAAGGGATATTACATGCATAAAGGGTGCTGGGCAGGTAGGAGCCATTCCGGCGTTAAGGGTGCAATGAGTCATTTAATGGCAATTACAATTAATGGCATTGGAACATGGAACGTACGAAGCATGAACCAAGGGAAGTTGGAGGTGGTCAAGAATGAAATGGAACGTGTACAACTTGATCTGTTGGGTGTCAGCGAACAGAAATGGACTGGCATGGGGCACTTTGCATCAGATGATCACATGGTCTACTATGCTGGAAATGAAAGACAAAGAAGAAATGGTGTTGCATTTATAATAAAGAAGAAACTTGCAAGAACTGTAATGAAATACAATGCAGCCAGCGAACGTTTAATCTCTATTCGTCTATGAGGAATGCCTATAAACACAACTATAATTCAAGTATATGCCCCAACAACAGCTGCAGAAGAGAATGAAATTGAAGAGTTCTATGAACAAGTACAAGCTGAAATTGACAGAACATCCTGATACATCCTGATAGTCATAGGTGACTGGAATGCAAAAGTTGGCAACAAAGAAGAAGGCAAAGTAGTTGGAAAATATGGACTTGGCAACAGAAATGAAGCTGTAGAAAGACTGATAGAATTCTGCAAGACCAACGATCTATTCATCTCAAACACCTTCTTCCAGCAACACAAGCGGTGACTGTACACATGGATTTCACCCAATGGATTGTATAAAAATCAAATTGACTACATCTGTGGAAGTCAACGATGGAAAAGTTCTATAACATCAACAAAGACAAAACCTGGAGCTGACTGTGGTACAGATCATCAACTACTAGTATGCAAACTCAAGCTAAAGTTGAAAAAGAGCAAACCACTCATGAATGCAGCAAAATATGACCTTGAGAATATACCACTGGAATTTAAAGACTGCCTGCAAAATCAATTTGCTGCTTTAGATACAAATGACAGAGCTCCAGAAGAGTTATGGAATGACATCAAGAAGGTTGTGTTGGAAGAAAGCAAGAAGTCTCTACAAAAGGTGAAAAAGCAAAAGCGGCCAAAATGGATGACGGAAGAAACTCTGAAAATTGCTCAGAAACGCAGAGAAGCTAAAGCCAGAGGAGAAAGAAAGACAATAACAGAACTCAACAGAGATTTCCAACGTGCAGCAAGACAGGACAAGGAAAAGTACTACAACGATGCATGCAAGGAAATAGAAGCAGAAACTATTAGAGGAAGAACAAGATTGGCTCTCCTAAAGCTACGAGAGTTAAAGAAAAAGTTCCAGCCTCGAATTGGAATGTTACAAGATGTTCAAGGTTCTATGTTGAATGATGCTGAGAAGATCAAGAAATGGTGGAAGGAATATACAGAGTTTTTATATGATAAAGATCAAGTGGACCAACAGCCGTTTCAACCTGTACCTTATGATCAGGAACCATTGGTGATGAAAGAAGAAGTTAAAGCAGCATTGAAAGCCTTATCAAAGAATAAAGCACCAGGCATTGATAGCATTCCCATAGAAGTATTATAGCAATCTGATGCAGCTGTTACCGTACTTACAAGGCTCTGCCAAGAAATATGGAAGACAAGATCATGGCCAACTGACTGGAAAAGATCTGTGTTTATACCAATACTAAAGAAAGGTGATCCAACTGACTGTAGAAATTATCGCACAATCGCTCTGATCCCACATGCCAGCAAGATTCTACTGAAGATTATTCAAAAGAGACTACAACCATACCTGGAACAAGAACTACCTGAAGTGCAAGCAGGGTTCAGCAAAGGGCGAGGAACGAGAGACATCATTGCAGATGTGAGATGGATCCTTGAAAAGACTAAAGAATACCAAAAGGATATCTATTTGTGCTTTATCGACTATAGCAAGGCTTTTGACTGTGTAAACCATGAGAAACTCTGGGCCACATTAAGAAGCATGGGTATACAGAACACCTGATTGTACTCTTGCATAATTCGTACATTGATCAAGAAGCAGCAGTTCGAACGGAACAAGGAGAAACAGAATGGTTTAAAATAAGCTAAGGTGTAAGACAAGGCTGCATACCTTCCCCCTACCTGTTTAATTTATATGCAGAATAAATCATCAGAGAAGCAGGATTGTATGAAGACAACAGAGGTGTGAAGATTGGTGGAAGACTCAACAACAACCTTTGCTATGCTGATGATACCACATTACTGGCTGAAAGTGAAGATGATCTGAAACATTTGCTTCTCACAATCAAAGAACATAGTCTCAAAATGAGCCTGCACCTTAATGTAAAGAAGACAAAGATCATGACAATTGGAATAATCAACAGGTTCATCGTTGAAGGGGAAGAAATTGAAATCGTGAACAACTTTAACCTACTTGGATCAACTATCATAAAGAAGCAACAAGCAGTCAAGAAATCAGACGACGCATTGCTCTTGGCAGAATGGCTATGAAAGACCTAGATAAGATCCTCAAGAGCAGAGATGTCTCTCTCCATACATTCGACTTTTTCAAGCCATGGTATTTTCAATAACATCATATGGATGTGAAAGCTGGACAGTGAGAAAGGTAGACAGGAAGAAAATTGATGCCTTTGAATTATGGTGCTGGCGGCGAATACTGTGTATACCATGGACTGCCCGAAGAACAAACCAGTCGGCACTAGAGGAGATCAAACCTAAGCTTTCTTTAGAAGCTCAGATGACAAGACTTCGACTTTCATACTTTGGACACATCATGAGAAGAGAGAGATCATTAGAGAAAAGATATCATGCTTGGCAAGATAGAAGGTCAGTGCAAAAGAGGAAGGCCAGCAATGAGATGGATCGATACAATAACAGCAGCTACAGGTACCAGTCTGTCAACAATGAGCCGCCTGACTCAAGACCGAACACAATTTAGGATAGCTATCCAGAGGGTTGCCATGAGTCGACACTGACTCGACGGCACTTAACAACAACAACAGGACATCAAGGGCTAAGGTGTCAAGCATGCATTTTAATGTCCGAAAATGGCTGTCACTCTACCACTGGATAAGAGCACCAAGGAAAGTCAATGTAAAGGTGATGGATGGAAGGATAGGTGGGAGCCGATGGACCTGCCAGATCCGTGTGCTTTCTCCGTGGCAGTAATTTGGATGAGCATGTGGGAGGCAGTTGTATCAATGCACTGGGAGTGCCAATGTAAAACTGTGCAATGTCTGTGTGTGGCATAGGATGGGGAAGACATGTCCTTCAGCGGAGTCAAAAGTGGCAGGATGTGTGCAGATCATGCACAGGCAAGGAGTGCATGAAGAGCCAAAAGAGTACTGTGTAAGCCATGGTGTAGCAGCTTGCATGAGAAAACATGACTGCATGCAGCCAACAGAGGTGGAAGGACAGGCTGGGAAGGATGTTGGCAGAGGAGAGGGTGGTATGGGCTGGCAGCACCTTTTTGCTGTAGGTGCCATCTCCAACATATTTGTACTGTGTGAGAAAATGTGTGTCAGTGCCACGTGGAAGGCCTGATACCAGACATGTAGGTCTCATACCTGACCCAGCCACACAACCACCATACAGTGCCCCAGATAAATGTGTAGATAACAACTGGACAGGTGTCATCCGAATTGGGCAAATGGGGCATGTACAGATGAGATGAGATGAGATGAGATGATACTTGCAAGTGGTTATCGAAGGGGTAGGATGTGTCCACATGTACTGCAGAGATGTGATATGGCCAAAGCTGTACAGTCAATCATGATGTCATATATGGCTCATGTCTTACATATAGGTTACAGCTATGTGCATGTAACTATCTGTTAGTATACCGCTGTATCAGCACAGTCACATCAGGGTACATCTTACCGACATATTGGTAATGTCAGATGATAAACCAGGACTGTATGAACCTGAAGTCAGCTGAGCCAGCTCAAAGTCACAAGGAGTTGTCAGTCCATGAAGGTTGTGGCAGACATAAAATGTGACAGTAACACATTCCAAAATGTCACATAAGGAGTGCTAGTGGGCCTCAAACCCTGGTATTTTGGTCCCCAAGACATTGCCATGAGAATTACGCCACACCTCCAAGCGGGTGCCTGACGTCTGCAAAGTGAACATGTCTGACCCTCTGCAATGGGCTGCAGCAGAGCCAATAAAACCATGCTCTCAGAAGGGCATGATGGGGAATAGCATGCTTGCTGACCCAAAGTGTGGCCAGAATGCAAAACAAAGTAGAAGGATGTGTGTCTGCAGGTCACAGCACAACCTCAACTGTTACAGGCAGGGAAATGACCTAAGTAGCATACAGGCCTAAAATGAACAAGTGGGAATAAAACCCTTGTCTCCTGCTTATGGAGACTTTGCATTAACCATGAGGCTACACCCCCACACCTGACTGCACAGTAATGTCTGGATTCAAAGAGACTGCAGGTCACTGCCTAAAATGTCTGCTTTGTGTGCCGGTATATGTTAGCCCCTCCAGTACCCATTAGGCACTGAACATGGGGGACAGCAGTCTGCAGCTGATCACCAAATGGAGAATGCACTGATCCATCACATAAGCTCAGTAAGACCCACTGACACTGTGCTACAAGCACAGAACAACTACAAACTGTGCTACTGAACAGTTTCAGCGGATGAGGGTGAGGATGGGCGCCCAGCACCTGGTTCCCAGATCTGGCACTGTTAAAGATGGTCTCTGCTGCAGATGCAGATCACTGCTAGTGTGTGGCAGGTATTGTCTGAAGTGTGTTATGATATTCACCTTGCTTCCTGTACATACCATAGGTGCCCATCTGGGCCTGGTGTCCTGTCCCTGTTGGACAGGGACCTTCCTAGAACAGTGCATGTCAGTGCCCAGTGTTGCAGCATCTGATGCCAAATGCGGTGGGGACTTCTAGGTTTGTTTGGGACTGCTGCTACCATCCTGTTGGTCCTGCCACAGAACTCTGGAAAGGCACAGACACAGAGACACACACACACAGACACACACATACTCACACTGCCATGTTGTGCAAAAGTGGGTTGTTGCCATTCCTGCCTGCCACTTTGATCTCCATATAAGCTCAGGCATTCTTAATGTGTGCTCATTGCATAGGTGCTAGTAGCACGGTCAGACATTCAAACCCATTGTTAATGCTTGTTCAGTGTGCCAGTGCTATCAGTCTGCCTTTTTATCCATCAGTGGATAGTGGAGCCTGTCTGTGTAACTGACGGATTTTTGGACCCTTCTTGGCCAATTTATTGGGGGTTGCACATGCTTGTGCTGTTCCTGTACTTTAGGCTAAAGTTTACTCACAGGGACATGATCCACAGCCAGGTTGTGCCACAGTGCTGTCTATAGATCCAGCAGTCCCTGTGTGGAGCTGTGGTCATTGACATAGTGAATGTGGGCATGAGAGGGGACTTCCTATGTCTGCTGTGATCTCTGCATGCCCTGTGCTATACCTGTCTGACAAGGTGTGTTTGGCGGTTGTTGGAGGGGGGCGTGTTGTTCGGTCTGTATGTTGCCATGGCTCTGTATACTGCTGGAGGCAGGCACTGCACCTGCCACCAGTACCCTCACACCATAATAACATGGCAGCATGCCATCAGTGGGGTTGGGGTGCAGTCCCGACCCATCCACCATGTGTCTTATGAATGTACATGGGGTGCAAGTTCTGGATGGGGGGTACATAGGCACACAAGGGTGGCCATGCAGCCCCCCTCAACAACTGCCACCTGTGTAACCCCATCCCTGCCAGCTGCAGTAACGTCTCAGAGGGAGGCAGACACTCACAGCAGTGGTATTTCCCTAGGCGGCTGCTTTTTGCAGCCCCCTGTGGAGCTACAGCTGCTGGTGCTACTGGCTGCTTCTTCTGAAGCTGGCATTAGCAGCAGCAGGGGGGGGGGGGCAGCCAGGGTCTCTGTCTAGGGTGCCAGGGACCTTTAGAACACCCCTTGTTGTGCAACACCTTTTCACAGTTGCAGCATGTTTGTGTGCCTCCATTGTCACTGTGGCATCATGGAGGACATCAGAGATGTGCAACCTGTGCAGCTGCCTGGTCTGCCTTATGCACCAGCAACCCCCATTGCATGACCCACATGCCACCCCATCAACATAGTACCCTTTCATACTTGGGCACTATGCCGTTGCTGCTAATAGAGCACTAGTATCACTATCTTGGGCTCACTTTTCTTTAGATCACATTACAGACGTTTAAATGGGCTCTCTCCCCTCAAATTGCCCCCTTTCTGTGAGGTTTTACTTGGCATTAGAGTTCCCAGCATTAAAGGATGCTAATGCAACAGGCGTTAAGGGAGCACCCGCTGTTAATGCCCACTGTCCGCCTACTGTTCCCTTAATGCTGCAGGAGTCTTTAACACTCATTAATTCAGCTTTTTCACAGCATTAAGGGTGCAAGGGTGCCAACCAGGCGTTAAGTGCGCACTTGCTCTCTTAATGAACTTTAGTAAACATACCCCTAAGTTATTTCTAACTTTTTTTTTTCATTTTTGTAACCAGACATCAGTCTCCTCTAAATGTGGACTTGTGAAGGTTGTATAATTATTGTTCTTTTCTTGGAATCTGTATTCCTTCTCATTTCTGCGAATGTTACCCAAATGAAGATGCACCACCCCGACCTTCCCACAAATAAGCTCCATGTCCAATGTAATTTTCTCTCAAATGATGTATAATATGTAAATACTACTGTTTAAATATGTGTAAATTGTTAATTTTGACTATCCTAGTTGAGCTACCTGTTATCTGTATTTTATGGTTAACCCACCATAAAACATAAGTGTTCCATGTGAACCGCACTGATGTTGAAGAGCGCGGTATATAAGAGAAATAAATAAATAAATAAATAAATAAATTTCTGATTGTTTCTTTTTGTAAACAATTGAGAATATTTTTAAAAATGAGATAATAGTACCTTCGTATAAGTTTCTAGTGCAGGGGTTCTCAAACCATTCCTCAGGGCACACCTAGCCAATCAGGTTTAGGATATAACCACAATCAGAGGCATTTGAACACCGTGTTCCATGGGGGGGCCCACATTCCACTACTTGGCCAGCCAAACCCCATGTGGCTGCAATCCCGGGCTTTCCCCTACTTCTATCAGTGGGAAACTGGGTCCCTGTGGGTCGACATAGGGGAAGCTCCTATCACAGCAGCAACGTTTTGGTGGGGCCATTGTGCCTATGATCACAATGAATACATATGAGAGAGTTGCCATTCGATAGAGGCAGTGCATGCTCATTTCTCTCACATTTATTCATTGTGGTTATCCTGAAAACCTGACTTGCTAGCTGCGACCCAAGAAATGGATTGAAATCTCCTGTGCTAGTGAAACCTCGTTTGGAATATTGTACAATTCTGGAGATCACGCGTTCCATAGGATATAAATTGATTAGAGTTAGTCCAGAGGGTGGCTACTAAAATTATCATTAGTCTTCATCATAAAGCATATGGGAATAGGCTTAATGCTATAAATATATGTACTTTGAAGGAAAATGGGAGGGGTTGATATGATAGAGAAATTTAAATACCTCCATAGAATAAAGGCACAAGAGGTGGTCCTCTTCCAGTTGAAAGGAAGCTCTTGAATGAGGGGTCATACAAGGAAGGTGAAAAGGGATAGACTCAGAAGTAATCTGAAAAAATATTTCTTTACAGAAATGTTAGTAGATGCATGGAACAGCCTCCCAGTGAAGATGATGGAGAGGAGAACTGTCTGATTTCATAAAAGCATGGGACAACTAGAGAATCTCTAAGGAAGAGGATGGACTTGTAGAACTTTATAGTTCTCATAGACAGCAGACTGGCTAGGTCACATAGGGGATGATGTTCAGCAGAGACAGCTAATGCCTTTATAGTACCTGGCCCCAGCTGTTTTAATTAGGCCTGGATCCAGCTCTGAACATATAGTTTCATTGTCCAAACAACAAAAGCACAGTGTACTCAAAGAAAAGTCCAGCAAACATAGTCCAGAGCAAAGTAACAAAACAACAAGTTTATTGAAACCAGTTAGAAGTGATATTCAGATAGCACAGTTTGGATAGCCATTGTCCTGTTCTAACTTTATCCAGTTTAGTTATCCCATCAGTAGCTAAATATTGTCGCTAACTGGATAGCTGCTGTGACCACTCCCCGATCTACCCACAGATTGCCCTGTCTTTTCTCTGGGGATACCCAGAAAATATTGATATTCAATAGCACTATTCGGATAGCACTGCTGAATATTAGGATCAGGGCAGTTAGCAGGTCCTGCTAAGAGGCTAAACCCTTTTCAGTATTCCTTTATATTGATGTTGTGTGTCCCAGTGCATTTGTTGGTGCTTGGTGCTGCATTTCATTGCATGGCAGTGGGCTTATGTACTCATCTAGCGCTGAGGCCACAGGTGATCTAGTAATAAGTGATGATTATGGGTGATCAAATCCAGAGGATTTAGCGGACAGTTTGGTGTTACTTCCTCTCCTGAGGTCATGACCTTAGGTGGAGCAGTTTAGGAGGCCGATGTAGTCATCTGTGGATTTTATCACAGGATTCATCTACATTTATGCAAGAGTTTGCTAGCATATTGTATGCATCCATAGCAAACTCTTGCATATTTTCAGATGAAAATGTGCTATGAGGAAGCTGGCCACAAAGATAACTATACTTACCTTCTTAAGAACTTAAGATCTGCCATACTGGGTCAGACCAAGGTCCATCAAGCCCAGTATCCTGTTTCCAACAGTGGCCAATCTAGGTCATACATACTTAGCAGTTTCCCCAAAAGACACAGGTTCCTCAATGCTTGTATTGGGTCAAGCAGTGATATCCTGGGTCCCTTTTTATAATGGTTTATGGACCTTTCCTCCAGGAACTTCTCCAAACCTTTTTTAAACCCAGCTACACTAACAGCCTTTACTACATCCTCCGGTAACAAATTCCAGAGTTTGATTACACGTTGAGTGAAAAAATATTTTCTCTTATTTGTCTTGCATAGTTTACCCTGTAGCTTCATTGCATGTCAAGTTTCTGTTTCATGTAAACCGCACTGATGTCGAATAGCGCGGTATAAAAAAGACTATAAATAAATAAATAAAATTCCCATGTTCCCTGTAAAATAGTTATCTCCAGGTTATAATGCCCTGTTCAATGTAATTTCAGTTTGTTCAATGTAAACCACACTGCTGCAGAATAGCGCAGTATATAAGAGAATGTAAATAAATAAATAAATAATAATAAATGTCCCCTAGTCTTTCTATATTCTGATGATGTAAACAAGCGATCTACGTTTACCCGTTCTACTCCATTCATTAATTTATAGACTTCTATCATATCTCCCCTCAGCTGTCACTTTTCTAGGTTAAAGAGCCCTAAACCTTTTAGCCTTTCTTCATAGGGGTATCCTTCCATCCCCTTTACCATTTTGGTGGCTCTTCTCTGAACCGTTTCTAATAACGTTATATCCTTTTTAAGATACGGTGACCAGAATTGCACACAATATTCAAAATGCGGTCGCACCATGGAACGATACAGAGGCATTATAATATCCTTTATTTTATTTTCCATTCCTTTCCTTATGATACCTAGCATTCTATTTGCTCTCTTGGCCGCCGCTGCAGACTGGGCGGAGGGTTTTAACATGTTATCCACAATGACGCCTAAATCTTTTTCCTGGGTGGTGGTTCCTAATGTCGAAGCTTGCATCATGTAACCATAGTTTGGGTTCTTCTTCCCTAGGTGCATAACTTTGCACTTGTAAATTTCTTCTGCCATTTTAATGCCCAGTCTTCCAATTTATCAAGATCCTCTTGCAATTTTCCACAATCCTCATGGATTTTAACAGATTTAAATAGTTTTGTGTCATCTGCAAATTTGATAACCTCACTCGTTATTCCCTTTTCCAGGTCATTTATGAATATGTCAGAAAGCAGCGGACCCAGCAAAGATCCCTGGGATACACCACCATTCACCTTTCTCCATTGGAAAAATTGGCCATTTAGCCCTACCCTCTGCTTTCTATCTTTTATCCAGTTCCTGATCCACAATAGTACACTGCCTCCTATCCCATGACTTTTTAGTTTTGCCAAAAGTATCTGATGAGGGACCTTTTCAAAGGCTTTCTGAAAGTCCAAATACACTATATCAACCGACTCACCTTTGTCTACCTGTTTATTCACACCTTCAAAAAAAACATAACAGATTAGTAAGACAAGATCTTCATTGTCTAAAGACATGTTGACTATCTTCCATTAAGCCATGACTATCTACATGTTCAGCAATTTTGTTCTTTATGATGGTTTCTATGATTTTTCCCGGTACTGACATCAGGCTCACCGATCTGTAGTTTCCCGGATTACCCCTGGAACCCTTTTTAAAAATTGGCGTTACTTTGGCTATCCTCCAATCTTCAGGTATTACAGATGATTTTAATGATAGTTCACAGATTACTAATAGCAAGTCTGCATATATCATATTTCTGTTCTTTCAACACCCTTGGATGTACACCATCCGGTCCAGGTGATTTGCTACTCTTCAGTTTATCAAATAGTTGTAATGCATCTTCCCGATGTATTGATATTTCCTTCAGTTCTTCCACACTTTTAAATACGACTTCAGTCATGGGTAACATCCCTACACCTTCCTCAGTAAAGACCAAAACAAAGAATTCATTCAGTCTCTCCTCTATCGCCTTGTCGCCTCTTAGTGCCCCTTTAACCCCTCTATCATCTAATGGACCAACTGACTCTCTTACAGGTTTTTTGCTACAAATGTACTTGGAAAAAGTCTTTATTATGTGTTTTTGCTTCCACAGCAAGCTTCTTCTCAAATTCTCCCTTTGCCTGCCTTATCAATGCCTTGCATTTAACTTGCCAGTGCTTGTGCTGTTTCCACTTTTCATCATTTGGCTCTTTTTTTCAATTTCCTGAAAGATGCTTTTTTTGCAACAGCCTCTCTGACCTCACCTTTAAACCATGCTGGCAGTTTTTTGGACTTCCCTCCACTTTTCTTAAAACGTGGAATACAGCTGGTCTGGGCTTCCAAGATAGTTTTTATAAACAACAACCAAACTTGATGTAAGTCTTTAACCTTTGCAACTTCTCCTTTTAGTTTTTTCTTAACTATTTTCCTCATTTATTCATAGTCTCCCTTTCGAAAGTAAAAAGGTAGTACTGTGGATTTCCTTACCATCCCTCCTCCACTAATTAAATCAAACGCGATCATGCTATAATCACTATGGCTAAGTGGCCCCAACACCCTCAGCTCTTGCACCAGATCTGGTTTTCCACTAAGGACTAGGTCCAATATGGCTTCCCCTCTGGTCGGTTAATGAATCAGCTGCTCCAAGAAGTAGTCATTTATTTCATCTAGGGACTTTATTTCCCTAGCATGTCCTGCCGTGACACTGATCCAGTCGATACCAGGGTAATTGAAATTGCCCATTATTATTACTGTGCTGTAACTTTTGTTAGCTTCCTTGATTTCTTTGAGCATTTCATCATCCATTTGTTCATTCTGGCCAGGCGGTCGATAGTACACACCCACTGCCATCGCCTTCCCCTTTTTACATGGAATTTCAATCCATAGAGATTCTACAGCAAATTTTGTTTCCTGCAAAACTTTAATCCTTTCTGACGCAATGCCCTCTCTAACACTGAGCGCAACCCCTCCGCCAATTTGATCAGCTCTATCATTACAATATAGTTGGTACCCAGGTATCACAGTGTCCCACTGTTTGTCCTCCTTCCACCATGTCTATGAGATTCCAATTATATCTAACCTCTCATTTAGTGCTATATATTCTAACTCTCCCATCTTATTTTTTAGACTTCTAGCATTTCCATTCAAGCATTTTATAGACTGTGTTTTATTCATATTAATCTGGCTATTGGTAGGCATGGGTGATTTGGAATCTTTAAGCTCTGTCTGCTCCATACTCAAGGGCATTTGGGCTACTTTATTCTTTTTTGGAACCTCTCTGCTTTTGGTAGTATCCTTCAAGGATACATTGTTCCGAACCATGCGCTCTTGGGCGACTGTCAACTTTCCCCTATTATCTAGTTTAAAAGCTGCTCTAGCTCCTTTTTAAAGGTTAATGCCAGCAGCCAGGTTCCATCCTGGTTAAGGTGAAGCCCATCCCTTCAGAAGAGCCCCTCCTTTCCCCAGAATGTTCCCCAGTTCCTAACAAATCCAAAACCCTCATCGTTGCACCATTGTCTCATCCACGCATTGAGACTCCAGAGTTCTGCCTGCCTTTTGGGTCCTGCGGGTGGAACAGGAAGCATTTCGGAGAAAGCTACCCTGGAAGTTCTGGATTTCAACTTCCTACCTAAAAGCCTAAATTTAGCCTCCAGAACCTCCCTACCACATTTTCCTATGTCATTGGTACAGACATGTACCAAGACAGCAGACTCCTCCCCAGCACTATCTAAGACCTTATCTAGGTGGCGCGTGAGGTCCGCTACCTTCGCACCAGGCAGGTATTTTACCAGGTACAGTAATCTTTTTGCAAAAACTAACTGATAGGGATGTGCCTTTTTACAAAGCATTTAACTCATTAGCGAACCTTTACAAGTTAGTGTGTGCTAAATGATTTAATACTTGTCAGTCTAGAAATTAATATAGGTTAAGTTGATTAATGCACGCCCCTACCCCATCAATTTCATTCCGTAGCATGCTAAGAAGATAGAGTAGAATCAACCCTGCACTGCCTGTTTTGCATATGCACTATTAGTGTGGTCCATTAGCTCAAATGTCCTTTAACAGCTAGCGCGGCTTAGTAAACATACCTGTATATTTGGAAATAATGACCTACTTTGCCTAATGTTGTTCCACAGAAGCTTATTTGTGAATGAATACATTTTTGTATAGCAGATCATGCAAATGTTTACTATAGTAGTGAGACTAATTTGCAAATTTTTTGCCAAGTAGAGTTACATGAGGTGGAATAAGCAGCGGGGAAATGGCGATCAGGCCTGGAATCACTCCCCCACCCCCTCCCACGGCTGGGATCAGCCGGCGGTAGGTCCCTGTTGCCAGATCCGGGCCCCATACGGCACCACCGATGGTTTGGCGGAAGGGAATCAGGGGGTCATCACTGCAGCAGGCTGACTGGCATGTGAGGAGGATGTCCCTGTTGTGATGCAGAGGTACACCGGACCGTCTCAGAGCCCGGTCCTGCACCCATGGGAACATCTGGCTCCTGCAGTGCAGAATTGGGTCCTAATGGGCCTGTCCTGCTCGGGGACGTTCAAATGTCCCGGACATGCCCCTTCAGGGATTGGACTTTATGGAGGCTATTTTTGATGCTCTATTCACATTTCAGAATTGGATGTGGTGGCAGAAAAAACATAACAGCCATTTTAGAAAGGGCACAAGATGAACATTTTTTCGTGCCTGGCATGTCGCTCTTTACACGTCTCCTCCCAGGGTGTAATGGGAAGATTTCTGGGCATGGCTCGAGCAGCAGCTGCATCTGCACATCTTTGACGCATTTCATATAGGCCTGGCCCATGCAGGATGAAGTTTTTAAATGTGCCATTTACATGTGCTATAAATCATGAATAAGGATAAAACTTTGCTGTCTGTTGGAACTGCCTGTGATGGTGGTGACTGGAAGAGCTTGACTTGCAACTTATTGATGTGACTGTCATCTTTGACAAAATAGATGTCTTTTTATCTACCTTTTGTACCATTGCAGTATATCTTATCTCCAGGAACAAGCAGGAATGTAGTCTTCACATATGGGTATCGTCGGTACCGACGGAGCCTGCGTGGGAACACTCCCCAGCGTCCAATAGGTAAGCTTTTGGGAGCATCCCACAGCGCCTGCATGCTGCCTTCCCACCTTTCCCAACTGTCCCTCTCCAGTTCTTCATTTTCCGTGGAGCCGAGAGGTCACACATCCTGTCACGGCAGAAAATTCCCTTCTTATACTTCTTTTTTTGTGGTTGCGTCTGCCTTCCTTCGATGCAATACCGGTACCGCCGGTTCTTCTTTTCTTTTTTCTAAAAAAAACAACAACTTTGTTTCTGGAGTCTCTCTCCAGTAATTTTCTTCTCGGGTGCCACGCACCATTTTGGGCACTAGGCCCAACTTTTTCCCTCAAAATGGAAAAACCCGCTTCGGGTTTTAAAAAGTGTTCTAAGTATGGCGCTACCATCTCTGTCACTGACACCCATGAGTGGTGCCTCAATTATTTAGGTCCTAACCACTCTATTTCAGAGTGTGTTGCCTGTGGAATGATGTCAAAAAGGGGCCGACAAAACCGAGCTGCTAAGCTCAGCACCCTTTTTCCCTCCGATGCAGCCTCCGTGGCATCGATGTCCTCCAGGGCTTCATCCTCCTCCCTTGGATCTCTGGTAACTAAACATAAATCTAGCCAGTCCTCAAAGGGTGGATCTCCTTCTAAAAATCGAGATGCTTCTGGCGCTGCCATTGAGGGACTTTCATCGGCAAAATTGCCCTGGCGGGAGGCTTCGGCTTCCAAAGTACTAACGGGGCTCCAGGATGTTCTCGAGGCTTCAACCTTGGCAGAACTACTGGTGCCATGCTCTGGGATTCCAGCCGTTTTAACCGGCACTGATACCCAAGTATCGGCAGCATCGATAGACCAGAGATTCTTGGCTATTAAACGCAGTCTGGTGGCTCTTCTCACGGCCTCGATGCCCCTGAAACCACTTCAGACAATTCAACCGGTACCGGCACCGACTCCGGTACCGGCACCGACTGCATCGGCAGGTATTCTACCGGGACCGAGTCATGCGTCTCTATCCAGCATCGACAAGTCGGTACCGGACCACTCTGATGCCGACTTCAATCGGTACCGGTACCATGCCTTGCACAGTCACCCGGATCGGAGATACTTCGAATCCTCAGATGAGTCTGAAGACTCCGAAGGCTCTGCCGATACCAGAGTACTTCTTCCCAAGGATTCCTCTTCTCCTCAGTGTAGGATGTCTCCACCAGAGGGTATGTCCTTTCAGGATTTTATCCGAGATGTGGCCCGAGATCTTTCCATCACAGTGGCTCCAGAAAAAGAGCCTAGGGCAAAGGAGTTAGAAATCCTACAATACCCTAAAGCTCCCAAGGAGGCAGCTACCTTACCTATTCATGAGATTTATCTATTTATTTATTTAACATTTCTTTTATACCGTGCTCTTTATCATCAGTGCAGCTTGCAATTAAAAGAACGACTCGAGGACCACAGGGCACTCTCGAGTTTACATCGAACAGGGAGGACAACTTGGAGAGAGAACAGGGAAAACTATGTACAAATTACATACTGATGTGACAATAATGCTACACAGGTGGAGCAGGGATTGAGATTAAGTGTGCATTCCATTTACAGACCACTTCCTCCTACTTAACTAGTGTAAGCTTTTAACTTATCAGGTTGTGGGATGATGTTTGTGATGCTATGGAGCATTGTGAAAGTGCGTGATGAACAAGTGGTGCTTGAGGGCTTTTCTAAATTGAGTGATGTCCGTGATTGCTCTGATATTATGTGGGAGGTTGTTCCATGAACTGGGTGCGTAGGACACAAATGCCTGTTTGTTGGTGGATTGTGCCCATTTTGTGGAGTCTTTTGGCGTTATGAGTGTATTAGTGTGATGCAACCTCTTGGATCTGTTGTTGGTGGGTTGGGAGATGAGCATGGAGATTGATGAGGGCGCTATGTTGTTTATAGCCTTAAATATGGTTAGTAGAACCTTGAAAGAGATCCTACAACTTATCGGTAGCCAGTGTAGATCTCTTAGGACGGGGGATATGTGATTGCTTCTTGCATGATCTTATGTTAAGGATGTGGGAAACACCTCTAACCACATCTTCTCATTCTCGAAGGTTCGACACCATGTATTGAGTTCCTCCTTGTCCTGGGTTCCATGGTGGTGGAATCAGCCATGAAACGGATGAAGGGTGCAAAAAGGCATGCATCTAATTCTCCAGGACATGAGTGTAGGACTCTTGATGCCTTTGGACGTCGATCCTTCCAGGCTTCCATGCTTTCTGCTAGGATCAGTTCCTATATGTTGTATATGGGAATGTTCCTTAAGGAAGTCACAGGAGACTTAGAGCTTATGAGCCCTCTCCTTCCTGATGATAAAAGGCAAGATTATCTTACTCTTGTTAAACATGCTCAGGATGTTTCCAAGTTTGTGAATCGTGCAGCCTTTGACTGCTTTGAATGCATAAGCAGAACCTCTGCTATTGCCATAGGAGCACGTAGAATTGCCTGGCTCCAGGCATCTGACTTAGAAATCTGGGTACAGGACAAACTGGTGAATATACCTTGCACATGAGAGAATCCCTTTGGCAAGAATTGGCAGGACAAAGCTAATGAAATAGATGCTGACAATATCACTTTAGATAGATTGTCCAAATCTACAGCTGATCCTGCGAGAAAAAGATCCTCTAAGAAACCCTTTTTCATTAAGAAGTTTTATCCCTCCTATACCCAGCAGGGACATCGTTCAGGTCAGTTTCCCCAAAAGGGACAGCAGCAACAACTTAGGCAACAAAGGAAGCCAAAAGCAGCTAAGCCTCAACCGGCTCAGCAGACTCAGCCTCCACAGGGGCTTTGGCTCCTATCTAGAGAACTTTGCCTTCCTGGCCCAGAACCCTCCACCATCCCAGGAAGGTTATGTCATTTTGCCCCCAGATGGTGTCAGATAACAGCATAAAATTGGACTGTCTATTGTACGAGAGGGGTACAAGCTTCATTTCCTCAGCATGCCCCCTCCTACAATAGTAAGACAGTTAATTCTCAGACCTCTCCCAATGACCGGTTAGGTCAAAAAGTAGCAATGCTCCTTGCTCAAGGAGCAATAGAAGAGGTGCCCATTCCCCAACAGGGTACAGGGTTTTACTCCCCCTATTTCCTTATTCCAAAGAAAACAAGAGGACACAGACCTATTCTAGACCTCAGAAAATTGAACAAATTCCTGTTCAGAGAGAAGTTCAAAATGATTTCTCTAGGAACTCTGCTGCCATACCTTCGGAGTCAGGATTGGCTTTGTTCTCTAGATCTCAAGGATGCGTACACTCATGTTCTCATCCATCCAACTCACCGAAAGTTCCTTCAATGCCTGTTTCAAGGGCAGCACTACCAATGCAGAGTTCTTCCTTTTGGCCTGGCTTCTGCACCAAGGGTGTTCACAAAATGCATGGCTGTGGTAGCAGCATTTCTCCGCACCCTGGGAATATTTGTCTTCCCTTACTTAGACGACTGGCTCATTCGAGCCCCTTCAGAGCCAGAGGCCAGGGTTGCTCTCTCTCGCACAATGCGCATCCTTCAGTATTTGAGACTTGTCATAAACTTCCCAAAGTCCAACCTTGTTCCCACTCAATCCCTAGATTTTGTAGGAGCTCTTCTGGATACCAGACAGACAAGGGTCTTCCTTCCACAGCCCCGCTGCCTTCGCATTGTGCAGTTAGCTTCCCAAGCAGTGCTAAAACCTCACTTCACTGCTCGGGAAATGTTGAAGTTGCTAGGCCACAAGGCATCCACCGTGCATGTGGTACCTTATGCTCGCCTCCATATGAGGGCAGCCCAGTGCACCTTATCCACTCAGTAGACTCAGGTGTCAGGTTGCATGTCAGACAAAATAGCAAACTCAGAGCACCTTATTTTGTCCCTCCAATGGTGGCAGTCGCCCAAAAACCACCTGGTGGGGTCTCCTTTTCAGCAACCCCCACCCCAAGCCACTCTAACAACAGATGCTTCACAGGTGGGTTGGGGAGCCCACCTGCGAGGCCTCTCTATCCAGGGTACCTGGACTCCACAGGAGGACCATCGCCATATCAACCTCCTGGAGCTCAGAGCAATCTTCCTTGTTCTTTGAGTATTTCACACCCAGCTCAGCTACAAGACAATACTAGTTCAAACAGACAATCAGGTAGCCATGTTCTATGTGAACAAGCAAGGCGGAACAGGCTCTGTCGCTGTGCAACGAAGCTTTGCGACTATGGGTCCTCACCAGAGAGCATCAGATCGATCTCTTTGTGGTGTATCTTCCAGGAATTCAAAACTCTTGGGCAGACAGACTCAGTCGAGTTCTGCTTCCACACGAATGGTCTCTCCATGCAGACCAGTTGGCCCAAATTTTTCAAATTTGGGGAACTCCGGACATAGACCTCTTTGCAAGTCTGCTGAATGCCAAAATTTCCCAGTTCTGTTCCATAATTCCTGCTCAGGGTTGTCAGGCCAGGGATGCTTTCCTCCTTCATTGGGGTCAGGACGTCCTGTATGCCTTTCCACCCATTCCCCTAATTCCCAAAACCCTGTTCAAGCTTCAAATAGACAGAAGTCATATGATCCTCATAGCTCCACGTTGGTCACGGCAAATGTGGTACCCTCTGCGCCTACATCTCTCCCAAGCTCCGCCTCTGGAGTTAGTATCTGCTCCAGATCTTCTTTCTCAAGAGGACGGGATTCTTTGGCATCCCAATCCCCAGTCTCTGCATCTCAGGGCCTGGTTGCTGAAAGCCTAGACATTCACGGTCTTAACTTTTCCCAGCAGGTAAAGGATATCCTTCATGCTTCCAGGAAACCTTCCACAAGACACTCTTATGCATTTAAGTGGAAAAGGTTTACCATATGGTGCTCGCAGAAGGGTCTTAACCCTCTTGCGATACCTCTGGAATCATTACTGGGGTACCTCCTTCATTTATCAAATGCAGGGCTTAAGACCAATTCAGTGAGAGTCCATTTGCAGCTGTCCATTGAAGCTGTTCTTTCAGCTGTCCATTTGCAGCTGTTCTTTCAAGCCTCTAAATGGACAACCTATTTTCTCTCATCCTGTAATAGTGAGATTTATGAGAGGCCTTCTTTTAACGAAGCCTCCCATTATGCCACCACCGGTGGCATGGGACTTGAATCTGGTACTTGGGCAGCTCATGAAACCGCCCTTTGAACCATTAGCCACTACCTCTTTGAAATTCCTTTCCTTGAAGGTTATCTTTCTCATTGCAATCACATCAGCACGTCGCATCAGTGAATTGCAAGCGTTGGTGGCTGATCCTCCTTATACAAGGTTCCATCATGATAAGGTAGTCCTTAGGACTCATCCACACTTTATGCCAAAGGTGGTTTCGCCCTTTCATTTAAACCAGGGGTCACCAACCTGCGGCCCACGAGGTCCCTTCGTGTGGCCCGCGAGGCTCTACCCCGGTTAACATTACGTGCGGCCCGCCAAGGATTCCCGTCATTGTATCTGCGGCCCGCGGCATGACTGTGAAGTGACTTTGCAAAAGGCACTTTGTGCACAAAATATCTGCATTTAGGAACTTTTACAACGCGACCAATAGCCTATTTTTGAAACGTACACAACTGCAGCATCTCCGCAATGCCACACACTGCACTTTTTTTCCACCAGCTGCACCAACCTATTTTAAGGACCTGCCTGCAGGTGGAGAGCTACCGAGAAAGGCGGGGCAAACCGTGCCGATTGGACCTATGGAGGCGGCTCGTCGACGCCAGGCGCCCTCTGATTGGTCATTCTTCCAGGATGCTCTAGAACTGGCAGCCTCTCCATTCTGGATGGTAGCGGAGGGTGGGGAACGAAGGATATGAAGACGGAGCAAGAGGGGAACGTGGGATAATGCCCCACTGCATTAGGAAAGTCGCTGGTGTGGGCGGTTGTCAGTGCCTGAAAGACGCCTCCCCCCTTTGCTCTTTTCAGCAGCGTTTGCAGGTAGATTTTTCTTCCCTCAATTTCACCCCCCTCCTCCTGCATCTGGGAGCCTCACAGCGGCCGGCGAGTAACCGGCTCCCTCCGACTTCCCGCAGCCCCGCGCTCCTGACATTACAGGCGGAGGTTTGAGTGAGTTACTTGCGCTGCCCTTTTCCCTTCTCGTTGTGCGCAGCCTTCCTTCATGGTTAAAGATCATCTCGACCGCTCGTTGGCGCACCCCGCAAAGAAAACGACCACACTGCTTGGAGAACCCAGGTACTCCCACACAGCATGCCACCACTCCTAGCCCCCATCTATCTCCTAACACCCCTCCTAATCCTCCACCCCCACTCAGCCAAACCCTGCAACCCCCTCTGCCCAGACACCACAACAGCTCAACCCACGAGCACCCACAATCATGCACACAATCATGCACACAAGCACACACACTCACCTTGCACACCAACCTGCACCACTGACCCCACAAACCACCACCACCTCTCCATTTCACTCATAAACGTCCCTTCTCCTGTCAGTGTCATCTGTGAAGCCGGACTTTAACCGTTTGTCTGCTAGCATGAATCATCAGCCATCTCATTAAATTCAATAAAGGTGATCAGCCATTGTTTTCATAATTTTGCGTTTGTTGTTTTTTTTCGCGGGGGCGGGGAGAAGGGGGGTGCGGCCCGTGAGGCTCCCGGTAGTCGGCTGTGCGGCCCGCGGCCCTCTGGAGGTTGGTGACCCCAGATTTAAACCAAGCGGTTTACCTTCCTGTATTCTTTCCAAGGCCTCATGCCTCAAATGCAGAAAGGAACTTTCATACTTTGGACTGTAAAAGAGCTTTGGCCTTTTACTTGCAAAGGACACAGCAACATAGAAAATCCTCTCAACTCTTTGTTGCTTTTGATCCTAGTCATTTGGGACTTCCAGTCTCCAAAAGGACACTGTCCAGCTGGATTGCACAGTATATATCTTTTGCCTATGAGAGTAAGAACCTTCCTCTTGAAGGCCAGGTCACAGCTCACAATGTGAGAGCCATGGCAGCCTCAATGGCTCATCTTCACTCTGTCTATCAACAACATCTGTTGAGTAGCTACTTGGGCTTCGATACATACCTTCACTGCCCATTACTTCTTAGACAAGGATTCCTGCCGGGATGCCTTGTTTGGTCAGGCTGTTCTTCAACACCTGTTTCAGACTTGATCATCTCCTACCCACCATCCCTGGTAGGATGCCAGAGATCCATGGGGGGAAGTGGAGCCCTTTCACAAGGGCACACAACTTTTTGGGGCCATCTCCCTGGCATCTGCAGCTAGGGAGTCCCCATATGTGAAGACTACATTCCTGCTTGTTCCTGGAGATAGCATAGTTACTCACCTGTAACATGTGATCTCCGGGAACAGCAGGAATTTCGTCTTCACAACCCTCCCACCTCCCCTAGGAGTTGTATCTTTCTATCTCTCTCTCTCTCTCTCTTTCTCTCTTTCCCTCTCTCTTTTGTCTCAGCTTTAAACTCAACTGGAGAGGGACAGTTGGGAAAGGCGAGAAGGCAGCACGCAGGCACTGTGGGATGCTCCCAAAAGCTTTCCTATTGGGCGTTGTGGAGCGTTCCTGCACAGGCTCTGACAGTACCGACGATACCCATATGTGAAGATTAAATTCCTGCTGTTCCCGGAGATCACCTGTTACAGGTGAGTAACTATGCTGTGCCCTTCTCAAACCTATCCACCTCCCTTTTACCAAGATCCTGTTAGATTCCAGCTCCCTCCCCAACCCCCTCCCCAGCTGTGCCTGTCCTAAACCCTCCTTGACACACTCCCTGGCCCTTGGTTCATTTGTCTCCCTTCTTCCCAGTTCCCTGCTGCCTGTCTATGTGTGGCCCAGTGTCCCTGAAGCCTCTGTGTCTCTTTGTGGTTCCCTTCTGTGTGTGTATTTATATATATGTGCAGTGCTCTGGGTGTCTGGTGGGAGGCAGTTTTGCTACTTATACATGTAAGTTTGCTCCACGTACATGCATAAACATGTTTTTTAAACTTGCATATCGACAGAGAGCTTATTAAAGAGCCATTTTCCAAAGCTCAAACATTTTGCAAAGGGAGCTGGTTTAGAATACCAGAGAGGTAGGCACAATTCCTCCCTTAACCATTCCTCCAATCCCCTGGTCCAAGCGAGAAGTTAGCTGGGGCTAAAATGTGATTTGAAGCAGGTATAAATGCCAATGAGGAAATTTTCCAAATTATAAATATATTCAGATTTTAAAATGTAGAACACACATACATTTGGAAGGAGTGCTCGAACCACACCCAGAATATGCCTTCTTTAAATATCAGCTTGCTGCTATATATACATCTAAGTAACATTTTTTCTAAAATTGCTACTTGCATAAGCAATTTTATAAAAGGTTTGTCAGATCTAAAGGGGGGAAGAAAAAGAGATATTCTTCCGCAAGTGGACAACCAAAGGGGAACAGCGGAAGTATGACCACAGCCTACCAGATGATAATTAATATTCTTTATTAAGGACCCTGTTCTTCTTGAATTAACTTATGATTAAGGTCTCCTCCACGAGGGGAGGGGAACACCCTCCTAATGACAAAAAACCTTATGTCATTAATATGGTGCTGGAATTGAATCCAATGTGATACCAATGGGGCAGTAGTGATGCGTCTTTTGACACAGCTCTTATGCTCCTGAATGCGGGTGCGGACAGCACGTTTAGTTTTACCAACATACAAGAGGGGACAGGGACACATTATGACGTACACAACATGCGTAGACAGACAATTAGTATAGGCTTGCAATGGGTACTCAATATTAGTAGAAGGATGCGTGAAGGAATCCTTCAGTACAATAGCATGTTTGCAAATGGAGCATTCATTACATTTGTAGTGACCCTTTGCTTTTCGATTGGATGTGGAAACCGGGGGCATGAACGAGGAAACCAACATATCGCCTAGATTACGTGGTCTACTATGAGCTATTATAAGATGTTGATTTGAAAAACAGGGATGTGTTTGTAAAATATGCCAATGGGCTCTTAAAGTTCTTTGTATTTTGGAAGAAAGATGAGAAAAGCGGAGCACGCAAACAAATTTGTCGTTGGATTGTTTGTCTTTAGACAAAAGTAACTGTGATCTAGAGGTGGAGCGAGCCCGTTCAAGGCCCTTTTGAACGCACTCTTTTGGGTAGCCTCGATTATAAAAACGTGCTGCCATGTGGGAAGATTTCTCCTTAAAATCATCATTATTAGAACAAAGACGCCGCAGCCGTAAAATTTGTGATAGAGGTAGGTTCTTCTTAAGATGGCTGTTATGGAAGCTCTCAAAACGAAGAAGCTTATTGCAGTCAGTGGGTTTACGGTAAATGGTGGTAGTAAATCCATGCTGTGATTTACCAATGAGAATATCAAGAAATGAGAGTTCAGTACTACTAAATTGCATCTTGAATTTAAGGTTGGTGTCTAAACTGTTGAGCCATTCATGAAATTGATGTAACTGGGAATCGGTACCCTTCCATAGTACCAAAATGTCGTCGATATATCTCTTCCAGGAGACAACAGAGGATGCAAAGGGACAATCCTGTAGGTGAGTCTCTTCAAATTGCACCACATATAAATTAGCTATGTCGGGTGCCATGGCGGCACCCATGGCTGTACCCTTTATTTGCTGAAAAAAGCGGCTGTCAAAAAAAGTAATTTTTTGTTAGAGCTATATAGGCCAAATCTGCCAAAAAATGAGTCGGGATACGAACGGGTGGAGTACGTAGGTTTAGATATTTGGTGATAACAGTAATGACACCATCTTGTGGGATGTTGGTGTAAAGTGACTCAATATCAAAGGACACCAGAATGATATCTGTAAGATTACCATGGAAAGTGTTCAAAAAATTGATAATATCAGCTGAGTCTCTGACGTATGTGGGGGCGTGGCAATGAGTGGTACAAAGGGATGTAAAAAATATCTATAAATTGAGACAAGGGCTCGAGAACAGAACCAATGCCGGAAACTATGGGCCTGCCAGGAGGGGATTGGAGAGACTTGTGGATCTTTGGAATGGTGTAAATGGTGGGAATTTTAGGATGTGAGACTTGTAAAAATGAAAATTCACGTGAGGTCAAAAAACCAGCATTGAGACCATACAATAACAGAGAGTCAATATCCTGTTTAATGGTCAGAGTGGGGTCGTGTGATAGTATCTGATAAAAGTTAGCATCTGTGAGTTGATTATTGAGCTCTTCTATATAATAGGACCGATCCATTACAACAATACCGCCACCTTTGTCTGCTGGTTTGATAATGATATCTTGTCATTTCTTAAGTGTATGCAAGGCTGACCACTCTTCGTACGAAAGGTTATTATACCGACATCTAGACTTCTGTTCCAGGGACGTAACATCACGGAGAACACAGTCCATAAAAGATTGTACAGCACTATCTATAGGCTCATGTGGGTACCATCGTGATTTACTACGTATAACCGATGGATCACTGGAAACAGAGGATTTGTCAGAAAAAAACATTTTAATCTGTAATTTACGAAAGAACTTGTGGAGGTCAATCCTGGTCTGGAAGGCATCATATTTGGCGGTAGGAACAAAGGACAAGCCTTTCTGTAGAAGGGCTAATTCTGATGTGGTAAGAGCTGCCGAGGACAAATTGAAAACAGGGAGATCATTGGAACCACTGGACTCATTGGTATGTAAATGGTGAGCTAATACTGGTCGTGTGAACGGCTGTAAGGAGGTCGAAAGAAGCTGCCCCTGCCTCTGCCTCTTCCCCTTCCCCTGAACTCCAGGTGTGGAAATGAGGTTTTTTTGGGGGTGCGTCGCGCTGATTCTTTCTCTCAAAGATCCTCGATTAAAAAATCTTGTGATGTGTTAGGAGACTGGGGAAGAGGGATAGAGGCAGGGGAGGCAAACAATTCCTCAGATTCACTTCTGATACGTTTGGTGTGCCTTTCATATGTGTCGCTAGTTCTACGTATTGGTGAAAGTTTTTTCTTACTTGTGACTACATTATTACGCAAAGGGGAGCTATACCCATATGAGGTGGTAGGATCTTCCTGTCTGAATGTAGTAGAATCATGTCTAGAATTATAATTTTCAGGAAGGGTTTCTTTGAAACTCACTTGACATGAACTATTGGAGGAGGAAGAAGAGGATTTGAGCCACAGATACACATTTCCATTTTTATAATCTAATTCGTCACGTCTATGTTTATCAAGTTTACCCTTTTTCACTTCCTTACGATACTCCTCTAATTTAGTATTGTAGTCATCTATAAGTCTATTAAAATGTCTGTCATCAGATTTGAGGGAATCCATCTTTCTATCCGCTTCTTCCTTGATCTTGTCGGCTTTCTTCTTGGAAGTTTCAGCCAAAAGGACCATGAGGTCTAAGGAGCACTTGTTGAGAATGGCGCACCAGCGGTCTGTGAAAGATTTATCGTCATGAAACATGTTGGGTTCTCTAGTCATTCGCAAACCACGTGGAATTCTTTTAACTCTGCAATACTGTAATAGACTTGCGTAATGAAGTTCGTATCGTATCACAGCCTTCCTGGTGCGAATCATATCGATCCATCAGTCTGCAAGGCTAACGTCCTCGGCTGCATCTTCTATAAGAGGAGGCTCCTGCAGGAGACAATTGAGATGGTATTCAGAATAACTGAAGATATTGTCCCATTTGGTGTAGGCCATGGTGGTCTTCGGGACAAGAAGGGAAGAAAAAGAAGATATTCTTCCGCAAGTGGACAACCAAAGGGGGACAGCGGAAGTATGACCACAGCCTACCAGATGATAATTAATATTCTTTATTAAGGACCCTGTTCTTTTTGAATTAACTTATGATTAAGGTCTCCTCCACGAGGGGAGGGGAACACCCTCCTAATGACAAAAAACCTTATGTCATTAATATGGTGCTGGAATTGAATCCAATGTGATACCAATCTAAGTAACATTTTTTCTAAAATTGCTACTTGCATAAGCAATTTTATAAAAGGTTTGTCAGATCTAAAGGCCTTCATTAATAAATAAAATCACTTTTATAAAATGACTCTAGGGTTTATTACTACTATTAGTATTAAGCATTTTTAAAGCGCTACCAGTCGAACGCAGCGCTGTACAGACATGTAGGAGACAGTCCCTGCTCATTAGAGCTTACAATCTAGTCAAGACACAACAAACAAGACACAGAGCAACAGTCTATTCAGGGCAACAGTACAAAGCATGTCATTTACAATCTAGATAAGGACAGAAGTCAAGATCTGAAAGTGACAGTGAAGAGGTAGATTTTCAACCTGGATTTGAAGAGGGCTAGGGAGGGTGCCTGATGTACAGACACAGGTAGGTTGTTCCAGACGTAAAGTGCAGCAAGGTGAAAGGAGCGAAGTCTGGAGTTAGCGGTGCGAGTGGAGGACCTAGACAAAAGTAGTTTGTTAGAAGAGCAAAGTTCACAAGAGGTTTTGTAGGGAGAGATGAGGGTTGAAAGGTATTGAGGAGCAGCAGTGAATGCATTTATAGGTCAGGAGGAGAAGTTTGAACTGGATGCGGAAATGGATAGGGAGCCAGGGAAGTGACTTGAGGAGAGGAGTAATGTAGGCATGGCAAAGCTGGCGGAAGATTAGTCGAGCGACAGCGTGTTGATTATTGAAGGGGAAAGAGATGGCTCGCAGGGAGACCAGCAAGGAGCAGATTGCAGTAGTTGAGGTGAGAGGTGATTAAGGAGGGGATGAGCATTTTAGTAGTGTGTTCAGAAAGGAAGGGGCGGATTTTGCTAATGTTGTAGAGAAAGAAACGGTAGGTCTTAGCTATGAGCTGGATGTGTGTGGAGAAGGAGAGAGAGGAGTCAAAGATAACCCCCAGATTGTGGGCCGAGGAAACAGGAAGGATTATAGAGTTATCGACACAGACTGAGAAAGGAGGGAGAAGAGGGGAGGTATTGGGGGGGAAAGATCAGGAGTTCAGTTTTGGCCATGTTCAATTTCAAGCGGTGGTGAAACATCCAGGCAGCAATGTCAGAAAGGCAGGCAGAGATCTTGGTCTAGATTGCCAGAGAGATTTCAAGTGTAGAGAGGTAGATTTGGGAGTCATTGGCATAGAGATGGTACTGGAAGCCATGGGAAGAGATAAGCGCACCAAGGGATTGGGTATAGAGAGAGAAGAGAAGCAGACCCAGAACGGATCCCTGGGGTACACCAACTGGAAGCGGGGTAGGAGAGGAGGAGGAGCATACACTGAAAGAGCGATGGGAGAGGTACGAGGAGAACCAGGATAGTATTGAGGCCCTAAAACCAAGCGATGAGAGGGTATTGTGGAGAAGGTTGTGGTCAACAGTGTCAAACGCAGCAGAGAGGTCAGGAAGGATGAGGACAAAGTAGAGGCCATTAGATTTAGCCAGGAACAAGTCATTGGAGACTTTGATAAGAGCCATTTCAGTAGACTGTAAGGGACGGAAACCGGACTGTAAAGGATCCAGGAGGGCATGAGAGGAGAGGAAGTCGAGGCAGCAGTGGTGGACTGCATGTTCAAGTAATTTAGATATGAAGGGAAGGAGGGAGATGGGTTGATAGTTAGAAGGACAAGTGGGTTTGAGTGAGGGTTTCTTGAGGAGAGGTGTGACCACAGCATGTTTGAATTCTGTGGGGACAGTTGCGGTGGAGAGCAAAAGGTTGAGAATATGAGAGATGGAAGGGACAATGGTGGGGAAGATGGGGGTTAGGAGGTGGGTGGGGATAGGATCAGAGGAACAGGTGGTGGGTTTGGATTAAGAAAGAAGGAGTGTGGTTTCCTCTTCAGAGATAGTAGGGAAGGTAAAGATGGTAGCGGAGGTAGCAGGGATGGGGGGGAGAAATTGGGGAGGAGGGAAGGTAGATGGAGAAGTGGGGAATTGGAGGGTGATCTTGTGGATTTGGGCAGGAAGGGAGGGCGGGATCAGGGGTGGGGGCACCTTGAGGAGAGAACCGAGGGTATTAAAGAGACTGTGAGGCTTAGAGGTAAGAGAGTTGGTCAGATGGTTGTAATATTCTTGTTTGGCAAGAGCTATGGCTGACTGGAAGGAGCCAAGCATGAATTTGAAGTCTTCTGGGGAGCAGTATTTCAGCCAAACACGTTCGGCAGAACAGGTACAGGTGCATAGATAGCGGGTAGTGGATGAGAGCCAGGTCTGGGGTGCAGAACGTCTCACAGGACGTGGGGTGGGTGGGGCGAGAGCATCCAGAGCCGAGGGGAGTGCAGCATTATAGGAGGTTACTACCACGTCGACGGATTTGGAAGATATAATGGAAGAAAGAGATGGAGAAATGGTGGAGGAGAGAGTCAAGGGGTCAATAGTATGAAGGTTTCTGAATAGGTTGGAGAAGACAGGACGAAGTTGAGACAGCAGGAGCTGAGGATTAAAGATTAGCAGGTGATGGTCAGATAAGGGAAGAATTGAGTTACGGAGGTTCGTTGGAGAGGACTTAGAGAAGAGTATCAGGTCAAGGCAGTGGCCGTGCAGGTGGGTGGGGGCAGTGGAGCAAAGTTGGAGGTCAAATGAGGAGGTAAGGGCGAGGAACGTTAAAGCATGGGGACCAGAGGGGTTATCGACGTGAAAGTCAAAAATCCCCAAGAATGAGGGTGGGGGAGGAGGAATCCAAAAAGATGGAAAGCCAGACAGTCGAAGTCGGTAAGGAAGGTAGAAGCAGGCTTGTCAGGAGGGCAATAGAGCCTTCCACCATTCCAGGAAGGTTATGTCATTTTGCCTCCAGATGGGGTCAGATAACAGCAGAAAATTGGACTCTGTCTATTGTAAGAGAGGGGTACAAGCTTCATTTCCTCAGCATACCCCCCCCCCCCATACAATGGTAAGACTGTTCAATTCTCAGACCTCTCTTAATGACCAGTTAGATCAAGAGGTCACTATGCTTCTTGCCCAAGGGGTAATAGAAGAGGTACCCATTCTCCAACAGGGTACAGGGTTCTACTCCCCCAATTTCCTTATTTCAAAGAAAACAGGAGGACACAGACCCATTCTAGACCTCAGAGAATTGAACAAATTCCTGTTCAAAGAGAAATTCAAAATGATTTCTCTGGGAACTCTGCTGCCATACCTTCAGAGTCAGGATTGGCTTTGTTCTGTAGATCTCAAGGATTCATACACTCATGTTCTCATCCATCCAACTCATCAAACGTTCCTTCACTTTCTATTTCAAGGGAAGCACTACCAATACAGGGTTCTTCCTTTTGGCCTGGCCTCGGCACCAAGGGTGTTCACAAAATGCATGGCTGTGGTGGCAGCATTTCTTCGCACCCTAGGAATATTCATCTTCCCTTACTTAGACGACTGGCTCATTCGAGCCCCTTCAGAGCCAGAGGCCAGGGTTGCTCTCTCTCGCACAATGCGCATCCTTCAGTATTTGGGACTTGTCATAAACTTCCCAAAATCCAACCTTGCTCCCACTCAATCTCTAGAGTTTATAGGAGCTCTGCTGGATAGCAGACAGACAAGGGCCTACCTTCCACAGGCCCGCTGCCTTCGCATTGTGCAGCTAGCTTCCCAAGCAGTGTTAAAACCTCACCTCACTGCTCGAGAAATGTTAGTTTCTAGGCCACATGGCATCCACCGTGCATGTGGTTCCTTATGCTCGCCTCCATATGAGGGCAGCCCAGTGGACTTTATCCACTCAGTGTGCTCAGGCATCAGGTTGCTTTTCAGACAAAATAGCAAACTCAGAATGCCTTATTTTGTCCCTCCAATGGTGGCAGTCACCCCAGAACCTTTTGGTGGGGTCTCCTTTTCAGCAACCCCCACCCCAGGCCACTCTAACAACAGATGCTTCACAGGTGGGTTGGAGAACCCACCTGCAAGGCCTCTCTACCCAGGGTACCTGGACTCCACAGGAGGCCTATCTTCACATCAATCTCCTGGAAACTCAGAGCAATCTTCCTTGCTCTTTGAGTATTCCACACCCAGCTCAGCTACAAGACAGTCCTAGTTCAAACGGACAATCAAGTAGCCATGTTCTATGTGAACAAGCAGGGTGGAACAGGATCTTTGTTGCTTTGCAATGAAGCTTTGCAACTATGGGCCCTCGCTAGAGAGCATCAGATTCATCTCCTTGCAGTGTATCTTCCAGGCATTCTAAACTCTTAGGCAGACAGACTCATTCGAGTTCTGCTTCCACACGAATGGTCTCTCCATGCAGACCAGTTGGCCCAAATTTTCCAAATTTGGGGAACCCCGGACATAGACCTCTTCGCAAGTCCGCTGAATGCCAAACTTACCCAGTTCGGTTCCAGAATTATGGCTCAGGGATGCTTTCTTCGTCCATTTGTGCCAGGACTTCCTGTATGCTTTTCCACCCATTCCCCTAATTCCCAAAACCCTGTTCAAGCTTCAGAGAGACAGAGGTCATATGATTCTCATAGCTCCACATTGGCCATGGCAAATGTGGTACCCTCTGCTCCTACATCTCTCTCAAGCTCCGCCTCTGGAGTTAGGATCTGCTCCAGATCTCCTTTCTCAGGAGGATGGGATGCTGTGGCATCCCAATCCCAAGTCTCTGCATCTCAGGGCTTGGTTGCTGAAAGCCTAGAACTTCACAATCTTAACCTTTCTCTGCAGGTAAAAGATATCCTTTATGCTTCCAGGAAGCCTATAACAAGACGCTCTTATGCTTTCAATTGGAAAAGGTTTACCATATGGTGCTCGCAGAAGGGTCTTGACCCTCTTGCGATACCTCTGGAATCATTACTGGAGTATCTCCTTCATTTGTCTAATGCAGGGCTTAAGACCAATTCAGTGAGAGTTCATTTGAGTGCTATTGCAGCTTCTTTCAAGCTTAAATAATGGGCAACCTATTTCCTCTCATCCTCTCATAGCGAGATTTATGAGAGGCCTTCTTTTAATTAAGCCTCCCATTAAGACACCACCGGTGGCATTGGACTTAAATTTGGTTCTTGGGCAGCTTATGAAACCGTCTTTTTGAACCATTAGCCACTACCTCCTTGAAATTCCTTTCCTGGAAGGTTATCTTTCTTATTGCAATCACATCAGCACATTGCATCAGTGAATTGCAAGCATTGGTGGCTGATTCTCCTTTTACAAGGTTCCATCATGATAAGGTAGTCCTTAGGATTCATCCACATTTTATGCAAAGATGGTGTCACCTTTTCATTTAAACCAAGCAGTTTACTTTCCTGTATTCTTCCCAAGGCCTCATGCCTCAAATGCAGAAAGGAATCTTCATACTTTGGACTGTAAAAGGGTTCTGGCCTTTTACTTACAAAGGACACAGCAACATAGGAAGTCCTCTCAACTCTTTGTTGCTTTTGATCCTAGCCATTTCGGACTTCCAGTCTCCAAAAGAACACTGTCCAACTGGATTGCACAATGTATATCTTTTGCCTATGAGAGTAAAAACCTTCCTCTGGAAGGCCATGTCACCGCTCACAATATGAGAGCCATGGCAGCCTCTATGGCTCATCTTCACTCTGTCTATTGACATCTGCCAAGCAGCTACTTGGGTTTTGGTTCATACCTTCACAGCCCATTACTGCTTAGACAAGGACTCCCGCCGGGATGCCTTGTTTGGTCAGGCTGTTCTTCAACACCTGTTCCATACTTAAGCAATTCCTACCCACCATCCCTGATGGGATGCCAGAGATCCATGGGGGGAAGTGGAGCCCTTTCACAAGGGCACACAACTTCTGGGGTCTTCTCCCTGGCATCTGCAGCTAGGGAGTCCCCATATGTGAAGACTACATTCCTGCTTGTTCCTGGAGATAGCATAGTTACTCACCTGTAAAAGGTGATCTCCGGGAACAGCAGGAATTTAGTCTTCACAACCCACCCACCTCCCCTAGGAGTTGTATGTCTCTATCTCTCTCTTTCTCTCTTTCCCTCTCTCTTTTGTCTCAGCTTTAAACTCAACTGGAGAGGGACAGTTGAGAAAGGTGGGAAGGCAGCACGCAGGCGCTGTGGGATGCTCCCAAAAGCTTTCCTATTGGACGCTGGGGAGCATTCCCACGCAGGCTCAATTGGTACCGACGATACCCATATGCGAAGACTAAATTCCTGCTGTTCCCGGAGATCACCTGTTACAGGTGAGTAACTATGCTTTTTGGCAGAAGTTCTGTAGCACAGTAAAAAGTTGTAAAAAATGACTTTCATGGATCCGAGGAGAGACATAAAGAGGGTAGTTGGAGGTGAAATAAATATTTTTACAAGGCAAAATTGTTGCGGAGTCTTAACTGTTGTTGTATGGTAGAAAGTAGTGGGAGTTTGAACAGGGTATAAAGATCACTTTTGGGGAAATATTTAATGATTTTATTGTAATATTGAATATATTTTGTTTCAAAATATATTTTACTATTAAATCTAATAGGCATTGCTATGGCAATCATTAAAATAGCCAACATCCAGTTCACTTCAAAGTTGGAATCCCAAGCTGTGGGGAAGCTGAACATTCAACGCCTGATTGGTATGGCCAGGGAGACACTAGGATAATGTCATAGTTAAGTTCTGGAAGCAGGATTATCATCTTAGAAACTTGGGTTGTTTGTATCAGAGACCCACAGAGATTCAAAGAGTGCAGACCTGTTTTAAAATGGCTGAGGGGCTAGGCATCCAAAAAGCCTGATTCAAAGGTCTGAAGAATAGAGCTGTTTTTTTGTGTGTAAGAGTAGGACATATGAAGTGTGAGTGTTTAAAAAAAGTGGTCCGTGTAATTTTGCCACTGAGACTGTGAATGAGAGTTATCTGAATGAGAAAAGAGTAACTTTTTAAGCAGGAAACAACCCAATGTTTAACCAATGGTACTGGAGTTTCAAACCTGATTAAAAGTTCTGCCTTGAAGGGAGGCCAGGTGAAATAAACCTTTGAAATACCTAATCACAGTGGTGCAAGGACTAACAGACTGAATTTTTGAGACCATCCCTGAGTCTGATTACAGAGAAGCTTCAGTACTATTTCTTGCCAACTAAAATAAACTCTGTTGTAATTAAGAGTGAAAAGTTTGTTTTAATAGAGGCAGAGTGAGTGCTGAGTGTTGAACAAAACAGCAAATTAGAGGTCTTAGAAATCAGGGAAACTTAAATTTCTTTTATTTTCTTTCCTGGTTAGGGACAGTTTAGTGAAAAATCTGCTGCTCAGGTTAGGAAACATAAATGCAAGAGAACAACGGAGGTGCATCTTAATAGAAAGGCTAAACCTAAATTCCCTTGGGCCCCTGGCCAGGTAGGGTTTTATTCCCTTTTATTTTTGTATATGTAACCTGAGGGCTAAAATAAAATACATTTTGCCTGGCTAGGCTGGAGAAGTGCTGTCCAGGAATATCTGTGGCAGTTAGAAATGTTTCTGGAGGGAAACTGCAGAGGCAGGAAGCAGGAAAATGAAACTGAAAGCAGCAGTTTTGAGTTTGTTTATGGAAAAGGTGGGTGTCTGAGAGATTTCTGAGTGAAAAGAGGCCTGAAAGGAGTTTTTGAAGGGTGCTGAATAAAGAAAAGGGTTGAACTGGTGATTGGTGACTTTGGAAGCGTGGTTTATTAATTCTCTGGAAACTGAATTTAGTGACCATTTGGAACTTTGGGGTAAGTGGTGCTGAGAATAATACTGATTGGTTGTGAGTCTTATTGAGTAAAGAATATTTCTTAAAGGAATTTAAATTTTCCTTAGAATCCTGTCAGGTCTGGAGAAGCCTGAGTTAGAACTGTAATTCTGAATCTGACTTTAAGCTCTTGAGAGTGGATGAGAGGATTGATTTTATAGGAAATATTCTCTTGGACTAGAGAGGGAAAAAACCCCACAACAATTGAATTTCCAGAAGTGGGTAATTTTGGGCTGAAGTGACTGACAAGTACTCTGAGGAAAGAAGGGGAAATTCAAACCTAAACTGACTGAACTGTTTGTGTGCATCTGAAGCAGAACACAGAGCTTAAACATTCTGCTGGGTTTAGTGCTGACTAGATTGTAAATTCTGATGAGCAGGGACTGTCTCTTACATGTCTGTGCAGCGCTGAGTACGTCTTGTAGCACTATACAAACGCTCAGTAATAGTGGTGGTAGTAGTAGTAGTAGTTGATTGAGAGAGTCTCATTTCTGTATTGAAAGAGTAAAGCAGGCCCTAGCTGGCTCAGTTAAGGGAAATGTGTTTGGGAGACTGCTGCATGTGGATATGGTTGGGTTGCAGTCCAGAGTGTGGAGGTGTGGGGTGGATGTGTGCAAAGAAACACAGGAAGACAGGGTGTATCAATTATCCTTTTATTTAATTAGATAGGGAAAGTGTTATAGTTGCTGAAAAAAACCCCAATATTCTTTCTTAAAGAGAGAGACATTTTGCCATAACTTATAGGATAGATGGGGGTATTCCTTTGTTGATTTGTTAATGGTAGGGAGTAAGATCCAGTGCAGAAGAGGACATCTGAAAAACCTGGGAAGATTTTCAATTCAGTAGCAGAAGGATCCAAAGTCTTGGGCCCCTTCTTAAGAAAGAGAACTGGAAGAGGTACTGGTGCACCCTACACAGAGACAAACAGGGAAAATATATTTGAGCTCAAATAAAACAGACACTGGGGAAAAAAAACAAATTCCAAAAAATAAATTTACTTGTTAGAGGGAGGGGGGGGGGGGGGAGTTTGAAGGTTTTGAAAAGGAAAATAAAAATTCCTTAGTAGGAATTGGCCTTGAAATTTTTGTATAAAAGTTTCACCAGCAGATCTAAAGAATAACTTGACTTGCCTGTTACTTGATGTGACTGAATACACTTACCTGAGTTATTGTTATGTGGATGTGAGCAGAATGTTACTATGAGTTAAGAAGAATATATTGGATGGTTACGCTGTTGTAATATTTAATAAATTGCACCTCAAATCCTATTCCTGAAAGTAAATGTCATCTATGTAGTCCATTATTACGACTCACTATCTAGCTACATTTAATACCTGTAACCTCACCTGATAGTGACTTATTCACTTTAGTTTATTTTTCTCTTGCTCTCTACTTGCCTCATAGTAAAGGGAGAGTAAGATGAGATTAATGAAATCCATCAGCTTCCACCCAAAGAAACTGCCAGACTCCGACCACTCGGGCCATCTGACTACATTTAAATATAGAAATATAGAAACATGAAAACAGAAAAAGACCACATGGCCTATCTAGTCTGCCCTTCCATATCAACCACTTCAACAGTCCCCTTTTTTCCTTTAGAGATCCTCTGTGTTTGTCCCATGCTTCTTTGAATTCAGATACTGTCCTCATCTCTACCACCTCCACTAGGAGACTATTCCACAGATCCATCACTCTTTCCGTAAAGAAATATTTCCGCATATCTCTCCTGAATCTATCCCCTTTAACCCTCATCCCACGTCCCCTCATAGCAGACCTTGCTTTCAATTGAAAGAGACTCTCTTCCTGTGCATTTATGCCATGGAGATATTTAAACATCTCAATCATATCACCTCTATCCCGTCTTTTCTCTAAGGTGTACATATTAAGATCCTTAAGTCTGTCCTCATATGCTTTATAATGAAGACCACTAACCATTTTAATAACTACCCTCTGTACTGACTCCATCCTGTTTATATCCTTTTGAAGGTGCAGTCTCCAGAACTGCCCACAATACTCCAAATGAGGTTGCACCAAAGACTTGTACAGAGACATTATCACCTCCTTTTTTCTGCTGGCCATTCCTCTCCCTATGCACCCAAGCATCCTGGCTGTTGCCATCACCTTTTCTACCTGTTTAGGTACTTTAAGCTCATCAGACACAATCATGTCTAGGTCCCGCTCTTCTTTAGTGGACAAAAGTACTTCACCCCCTATACTATATTGTTCCCTTGGATTGCTGTAGCCCAAATGCATGACCTTGCATTTCTTAACATTAAATCTCAGATGCCAAATTCTAGACCATTCTTCAAACTTAGCTAGATCCCTCCTCATGTTATCTACACCTTCCTGGGTGTCTACTCTATTGCTGATTTTGGTATCATCCGCAAAGAGGCAAACCTTACCCGACAGCCCTTCCGCTATGTCACTAACAAAGATGGTGCTTTTGCACATAAGTCTAATGGTAAGCTCTTTGGGGTAAGGGAGGGCTACATATAGTTAAGATAGCAGGTTCTACAAGTGAGCAAAAGGAATCTCTGCTGAAGGAGGTAGAGGATGAAACTCAAGGCTGCTGACCTGAGGACAAAAAGACATCAGTTCACCAATATTTGTTGCCCTGGCAACTGCTTTGGACATTTGAAAAGACACAAACATAGTGAGGATGAGGAAACAATTCAATTAAGACAGCTAATACTCACCTGGTTGCCACATAGAATGTGACCTATCCTTTCTTATTTTACATTGTGGATTTTCTTTCCCGCTTCCTGCTTCTTTTTAGTTGTTTTTTTTTGTAAACTGCTTTTCCTCTTGTTAAAGAGCTGACTATGTTCATCAAAGTTGCTAACACAATCTGCTTTTAGCTTAATAGTCCCTTATTCGCTTTTTCTGATCAACTTTTAATTTTTCAACTTTTTGATTTTCTCTTTCTTTGATCAACTTTTTTCATGCATCAACTTTATAATATTTCATTCTAAATGTGTTCCATAAAATTCAGTATTGTTTTCTTATAGAACATTGTCTTTCAGGCTTCCACACTTTTGCAAATTTTCTTTTCACCTTTAGTAACAACTGTAAATTCACTGACCACGACCATCACTTTTTGAACAGTTTTTAACTTATTCTGCTTCAGGGTCTAACAGTTTTCTTTACACAGTTCTTAACCACACTTATCTTTTTTCAAAGGATGCCTCCATTTACCATCGCCAAGATCACACATTGTTTCCTCATGAGTGTGCAGACCTTTTGGAACGCTCATGGTCAGTAGGTTGGGATACTCATAATGAAATAACGTGTGATCTTGGTGGTATCAGACAGTGAATGGAGGCATCTTTTGAAAAAAGATAAGTGCGGTTAAAAACTTTGTAGAGAAAACTGTTGGACCCTGAAGCAGAATAAAATAAAACTGTTCAAAACATGATGGTCATGGTCGGTGAAAAGAGAATTTGTAAAAGTGTGGAAGCCTGAAAGACTATGGGGTATGTTTACTAAACCGCAGTAACGTCACTGGTGGTAAGGGCAGTGTTAAGGTGCCTGAAGCCATATAAGGCAGTGGGTGGGTAGGGGGTGTGCCGGCATTAGGGTGACTTGGGCCATTTAACATGAGTTAACAGGACCAAGTGTGGTAAGGTGACAAGATGTCCTAAGGAGAGACAAGGCATCTTAGGATGTGATAAGGTGCCTTAAGATGTGATAAGGCACCTTAACAGGAGATAAGGCACATCAAGGCACCTTAAGATGTGATAAGGTGCCCTAACAGGAGATAAGGAGTCCCAAGATGTGGTAAGGTGTCCTAAGATGAGATAAGGCATCCTATGGAATAACAAGGTGCCCTAATGTGGAAAGTATGCACCTTAAAGCAGGATCACAGCTATAAGCCAAACACTGGACAGAGCACCAAGGAATGTCAATGCAAAGGTGATGGAAGGAAGGATAAATGGGAGTTGATGGACCTGCCATATTGGTGAGCACCCTATGTGGCGGCCAGTAAAATGGACAAGCATGTGGGAGGCAGCTGTATTGATGAACAGGGTGATGCCAATGTAAAGTGCAGCAGTGACAGTGTATGGCATAAAATGGGGAAGATGTGTCCCCAGTGGAGGCAGAAGCAGCAGGATGTTTGCAGTGACAGAAGGACAGAGTAGTAGTGGGTACATGCAGATCAGGCACAGGAGAGGCGAGCACAAGGAGCCATAATGCAGAAAAGGGTACCAGTGTAGGTCATGGGGTAGCAGCCTGCACAAGAAGAGAGGACTGTACATAGTCGACAGAGGCAGATAGATGGTGGCTGAGGAGAGGGTGCTATGGGCTGGCATAGATCTGCAGAGCCCTGACTTTTACAGGCATGAAAATGATCTGAGTAGCACAGTCACAAAAAGAACAGGTAGGAATTGAACCCCTGTCCCCTGAGTATTGAGACCTTGAACTAACCAATAGGCTACACCCCCACACCTCTCTGCACAGCAATGGATGGATTCAAAGAGACTGCAGGTCACTGCTAAAATGTCTGGTGTGTGTGCCGGTATAGGGTAGCCCCAGCAGTACCAATGATGTATTGCACATGCAGAACAGCAGTCTACAACTGATCACCAAATGGAGAATGCACGTATCCATCACATCAGCTCAGTAAGAGGAACTGACAGTGTGTGATACAAGCAGAGAGCAGCAACAAATCATGCTACTGAGCAGTTTCTGCGGTCACCTTGAGGGTGAGGATGGGCGCCCAGCACCAGGTCCTCTGTACCTGCAGTGCTAGAGACGGTCTCTGGTGCAGATCCCCATCACCACCAGTGTGATATGCTAGTCACCTTGTGTCATGCTGTATGCACTGGTCACCTTGGACCCTGACCACCTAGAACAATGCATTGCAATACCCAGTGTTACAATGCTGATTGCATGGCTGCCAACTGCGAGAGGGAAGGGGCCTCTAGACATGCATGAGATTGTTACTAGGGTCCTGCTGGCCCTACCAGTAATACTGAGAGTAGGCCTGGAACATCTCATTTCCCAACCACCTAGGTCTAACACTCATCCACAACAAGTACCTACTGCCCATCACTGGGTTTCCCAGCCATGCATATACCAACTGCAGATAGTCTGCTGGCCAGTATGCATTACATGTGCCCAGAGCAACCATGTGCACCCAGGCTTGGGATATACAGCATGGACACCCTGCAGTTGGTTCTGTGATCGGGCCCCCAGGACAGGAAGTACACCCATATCATTAGAACCAGACACTATATAGCACTATGTGGATACATAGCCATGCCACGGTCACTGCTCGGTCAGAGTGAGAGTGCCCTCCCAGCATGACATGATGTGGCCACCCGCTCCATGCAGGTGGCAGTTGGTCACTGCGATGTCCCAGCCATTGTCCTACCCCCGATACAGATGCATCCTGGCCAATCCGCCCTGTTCAGGCCATACCCACAATACTTTACTCCACATCATGCACATTTTCAGGCCAACTCTGGAAACAGCTTAGGCACTGCGAGGCTCAGTGAAGAGTAGAAAGTCACAAATCAATGGATAATCATACACACAGACACACTCATATTGACTCACTGTGCAAAATGGGGATGGTTGGATTTCCTGCATGCCACTCTTGTCCCAATCTCAGCTCAGGCATTGTTAAGGTGTGCTCTGTGTGTAGGGGCTAGTAGTGTGCTCTAATGTTAACAGCTGCTCAGTGAGCCAGTGTTGTCAGCCTGACTCTCCATCCAGCTGAGGATAGTGGAGCCTGTCTGTGTGGGTATTTGTACGATTGTTTGCCGATTGATTGGGGGTTGCACATGTTGGTGTTGTACCTGCACTGTGGGATAAAATGTAACCACAGGGACATGCATTGCATGATCCACAGCCTGAACCTGAACATGAACCTGTGATCCTCTGTTCCTATACAAACCAACTGTGTGTAGTGTGCCACAGTGTTACAGCAGTCCCAGGGGCTGACATGCTTCCCATCAGACAGACCTTGGCACATGTTGCACTGCGTTTGGGGCACTGGATCAGGGCATGTCTTTGTTCTACTGCAGGTGAGTGCCGCTGCCTCCTCTGCCAACACCCTCCATGCCATGCTGACATGCCCATATGGTGTCAGTGTTGGTGGTGTGCAGCCCCAGGCCAGCCAACATGGGGGGTAAGTGGGTGGGTAGAAGCATACATGGATGGCCACTCATCCCTCTCACAACCATCTGCCTCTCCAGGGACCCCATCGCTGCCTGCTAATGTTATGTCTCTTCAATCTGGGGAAGAGACGGCTGAGAGATGTTATGTTAGAGGTCTAGAAAATATTGCCTGGAGTGGAACAGGTAAATGTTGGTCGATTGTTTATGCCATCAGAATGTAGAAAGACTAGGGGACATGCAATGCAGCTACAGTGTAACCCATTTAGGACTACAAGGTGAAGATATTTTTTCAGTCAATGTGTTATCAAACCCTGCAATTTCACAGGTCTGCGACTAAAAAGCTGTTTGATTATTTTCATCTAATTTTCATGTATTTTGGTGTGCTGAAAACAAATAAAATATTGAAAAAACTCCTAGATGTCATGATTTGCCACAACATGCAAAATTGTCTTAAAATTTATCAAATTTTTTCAAATTACTATTAATGAATTCAAATTACTATTAATTAATTCACAGAAGTGCATTTAAGATATAAAATGCCAAAAAAAACCTTAAAGGGGTTGTCCGAGTTATGTAAAAAAAAAAATAGCACTGTAAATCTGATGGTCAGCAATATATACATAAGCTAAGCAAGTTTTAAGTCCGTGCTTCTAATGGTAGAAGGGGTTAATCTTTCCTGAAGAATCCAGTGGGAGGGAGACACAGGGCAGAGAGCAGCAGCTCCGGTCAGTGCAGGGGGGCGTGGCCAGCACTATGACGTCTTGTGTACAGACACAGCTGCTCTCTCCTGCATGCCACACTTATGCACGAATCATCATCAGGTTCTTGGTTCTAGGCTGTTCACACTTTTTCATCGCAATTCGTGTTAGTTCGTCATTCTTCAACCGTTATGTTATGGCTCTGCGAAAGTGTATTAATTCGCCAGACAGTTTCTGTTTCATCTGTGGTGAATGTACAGTGTTGAAGCAACAGCAGAATATTACAGACTTTGTGAAAAAAATATACTTTGCATACTTTGGACTAAAAATTGGAGATCAAGATAAAGTCTGGGCGCCTCATAAAGTGTGCAAACGGTGTGTTGAGGACCTCCGAAACTGGTTCAAGGGTAAGAAAAGATCTTTCCGTTATGGGATTCCTATGGTATGGCGAGAGCAAAAGAACCATAGTGACGACTGTTACGTTTGTTCATGCGATGTGAAAGGGTTTAATTCCAAATGGAAGCATTCCATTTCATACCCCAATCTTTACTCGGCAATTTGTCCCATCCCCCATGGCACAGATATACCAGTACCCAAGCCCTCTGCTACCTTGGAAGAGATACTTAGCTCCGATGAAGGTGAAGTCATACCTGAACCAATTGACGAATCAAGTTCTGACTTTGAAGATGATACAAGACCAAAATTGTTTTCTCAGGAGATGAATGATTTGATAAGAGACTTGAATCTTCCCAAAGATGCCGCTGAGTTACTCGGATCAAGGCTGAAAAGCAGGAATTTATTGTTGCCAGGAGTGTCATCTTCATGGTTCAGACATCGTGAAAAGGAGTTTGTTCCTTACTTCACCCAGGAAGACAAGTTGGTTTATTGCATTGATGTCGAAGGTCTGATGGGTCAATTTAAAATCCAATATGATTCAGAGCAATGGCGTCTTTTTATAGATTCTTCAAAAAGAAGTCTCAAAGCAGTTTTACTCCACAACGGTTTTTACGCTTCCATTCCTGTAGGTCATTCCGTACACTTGAAGGAAACCTATGAGAACTTGGAATTGTTTCTTCGTAAACTTAAATATGAAGACCATGGTTGGTAAGTGTGTGGGGACTTGAAGGTCTTGTGCATGCTGCTCGGGCAACAAGCAGGGTATACCAAATATCCTTGTTTTCTGTGTCTATGGGACAGTCGAGACCGACAAAATCACTGGACCAAGAACAGTTGGCAGCCGAGGGTGCTAACAGTCGGTGAAAAAAATGTCCTCCGAGAAACTTTGGTACCTTCCCATAAAGTTCTTCTACCACCTCTCCACATAAAATTGGGATTGATGAAGCAATTCGTAAAATCACTTCCAAGAGATGTAGAATGCTTCAAATACTTGGTCACCAAGTTTCCAGGCCTGTCGGAGGCAAAATTGAAGGAAGGTGTGTTCGTCGGACCAGACATTAGAAGGCTTATAGTTGATCAAGAGTTTGTCAATACCATGACGGATCCTCAAAAAGAAGGGTGGATTGCATTTAAAGAAGTCGTACGGAAATTTTTAGGCAATAACAAAGATCCTCACTACAAAAAGATCGTCGGACAAATGCTGAAAGCATTTCAAGCTTTAGGTTGCCTGATGAGTTTGAAAGTGCATTTCCTCCAGTCCCACCTTGACTACTTTCCTGAAAATTTGGGAGCTGTGAGTGAGGAACAAGGTGAACGACTCCACCAAGACATTAACAAGATGGAAAGGAGATACCAGGGAAAATGGAGCATTACAATGATGGCAGACTACTGTTGGATGCTTCAGAGAGACATTCCAGATGCTACTCACAAGCATAAATGCACCAAGAGGAGCCTCACAAGGAAGAAGAATCGAGTTTAGTGTGTGTAGGTGAGCTCATTTCAGTTCAAAAAAGGATTTTCATGAAAATATTGTAATAAAACTTTAATTTTATAAGTCTATTTCCATTTATTTTGAGGTATTGCCTTATTTAACATAGTTACCTAAATTGTCAGGAAACGTGATGTCCTATGACAAAATGGAGGTCATTTTTTGGATTCAGCGCACCAAAAAACATAAAGATTATATGGAATAACCAAAACAGCTCTCTCAAAAAATATTTTTGCAGACCTGTGGATTGGAGAATGCAGTGAAGGCTGTTGGTGTAGATGGGTTTTAAAAATGTTTGGACAGGTTCCTGGGGAGGGTCCATAAACCATTGTTAAAGAGGACCTGGGATATGCATTGCTTGCCCCATTACAAACATTGTGGATCCTGTGTGTCTTTTGGGGAAACTACTAGGTACCCGTGACCTAGATTGGTCACTGTTGGACACAGGCTACTGGGCATGATGGACCTTGGTCTGACACAGTCTGGCATATTTCAAGTCCTATGTGCTTATGTGCCACCTAGGCAACTGCCTGGTCCACCTTGTGTACCAGCAGCCCCCACTGCATGGTCCACATGCACTCTCCTTTGCCACATTTGCACTATCAACATAGTGCCCTTTTATACTTGGGCACTATGCTATTGCTGTTAATGGAGCACTATTATCACTTTCTTGGGTTCACCTGTCTGTGCAGCACATTGCAGACGTTTAACTCCTCAAAATGCACCCTTACTGACAGGTTATGATATGCGGTAAGGTTCCTGTTGTTAAGGTGCCATCGTTAAGGGAGCAGGGCCTTGTTCCCACCCACTCCCCGCCCATTGACCCTTACTCTATGCCCATAGAGCACTTTACGCTGCCAATCCCATTAGCGCAAGCTAAAGCAGCGTTAACATGCACTAAAGGCACATTAGCATGCGTTATTGGAATACTTACTCCTTTAGTGTGGTTTAGTAAACATACCTTTATGTTCTTTAAGAAAATGATACTGAATTTTATGGACCTCATTTAGAATGAAATATTTTAAAGTTAATGCTCAAAGAAAGAGAAAATCAAAAAGTTGAAAAATTAAAAGTTGACCAAAAAAAGAGAAAAAGGGACTGTTAAGTTAGAAGCAGCTTGTGATAGCGGCTTTGATGAACGTAGTCCAACAAAATGTTTTAGAATATGCAGTGAGCAAATGCTAGTGGGGTAAAGATTTTGATCATATGTGACATGGTGTTTCTCTGCACGGGTTCCAGTTTGTGTCACTTGTTGAAGGATGGCATGTCAACTTTTATTAAAACATAACGGAGCACCTAGGTTAAAAGACAAGAAAGGCACCTATATTTAGCCTATTTTATAAAGACAAATAAGTACCTATGTATCTTTAAAAAATACTAGCGGGGGCAAGATGGAAACAGGAGAGGGTGTGCATGTTTGAGTTCCCAATATTGCGTGTTTTGCTTGCCAGTATTCTCTTGTGTTCGAGCTCCAGAATGGAGCAGAAGAAGCGCAAGCAGAAGAGCCTACCTTTGGGTTTGGTGAGATTGACTAAAGGTGTTCAGGCAACACTTGATGTTTGTGGAGTCTGTACTTTGGGGAAAGAAGCAGAGCTTGCCCGTCCATTGTGCGGGAATGTTGCCCTCACATGGGCCCTGCACCTCGTGGGGGGGCGCACCTGACTGGCTGAAGAGGGAGCCGGAGAGGCCCAAAACCCTGACTTACTTCTGAAAAGCCGCAGGAGTTAAGAGCGACACTTGCCTTCTTTTCTGTGATAAAAAGGAGCCTCCTGGCATGCTGATTGCCAGGAAGTTAAATGGGGACATGTCTGAAGCTGGTCAGGTATGGGGCCCTTTTGGTGTATGGCGGGTGTGGGAATGAGGGCTAGAATGGGAACAGGAATGGGGGGATTGGAGGCTAGAATGAGAACAGGGGGATAGAATGGAACGGGGGGACTAGGGGCTAGAACAGGAAGGGGATGCTCAGGACTGGAAATGGGCTGATGTTGGGGGATGGAGGACAAGGACTGGAAAGGAGCGGATGCTGGGAAGGACAGGAAGAGAACTGATACTGGGGGGTTTAGACTGGAAATGGGGTTGAAGATGGGGACTGGAAGGGAGTTGATGCTGGAAGGGACTGAAGGAGCACTAATACTGGGGGTTAGGACTGGAAATGGCCGGAGGCTGGGGGACTGAGACTGAAAGTGAGCGGATGTTGGGAGAGACTGGAGGAGGACTAATATTGGGGATTAGGACTGGAAATAGCCTGGGGATGGGGGATGGGGACTAGGACTGGAAGTGAGTAGATGCTGGGAGGGACTGGAGGAGGATTGATACTAGTGGTGGAGGGCCTTGGACTGGAAATGGGCTGATACAGGGGGATGGATGAATGGGACTGGAAGGGAGTGGATGCTGGGAGAGCACAAGTAGGGGGTTGGGCTGGGACTGGCAGGAGAAAAAAAAGAAGCTGGGGGAGTGAGGATGGAGAGGGGAACATATATTTTGTGTGGGAGGGAAGAAAAATCTATGATTGACTGTGGGAGAGTAAGTGGGGTATGAGGATGGAGGGGTGAAATTTGAGTGGATGAAAAAGGAATAAAGAAAGAAATGGAGATAAGAGCAAAAGGAGAAAGATCAGTATGTTAGAGGCAGATTTAGAGAGAATGAAAAAAAACCCTAGAAGAGAGAAAAAGGACAAATGGACAACAGACAATGGAGAGTTAGCAGAAGACATGAATAAACCAGAAGACAGTGACTGGGGCAATTGCAACTGAAAAATAAAATGTCCAAACAAAATGTAGAAAACAACAATTTTATTTTGAATTTATTAACTAAAATATGTCAACTCTGAGAAATGTTCATCGCTAAAATTTTGCGTTTTGTTTGGTTCAAGAGGAAATTAATTTATAGTTTTATTTATCCAGTGTTGTTGTACATGCCAAGTTTGGCTTTTGGGGTTCCCAGTTTAATTATTGTCTTTGTATTTCTAAATTGTATTCCCTTGTTCTGTGTTTGGTGACAGACTATGTTTTGCATGCATAACCGAGCTACTGTATTCTATTCATGTAGTTTCTATGTGGCAGTCCCACTTGTTGTTTTTCCTTTCCTTGGTGCTCTGTCCAGTGTTAGGGTTACATCTGTTTCTATGCCTTACAGTTCATGCTTGTCAACTTGATGCACCTTATAGCCCTTAGGGCACCTTAACCTAAGGCTCCTTATAAGGTGCCTTAACCTAAGTTACCTTAACCTAAGGTGCCTTATAGTGTTCCTTAACCTAAGGTGCCTTAACGCCCTTAGGGTGCCTTGTATTAAAGTGCCTTAACACAGGGTGCTTTAACTTATGGCGCCTTAGGTTAAGGCACCTTACTTCAAGGCGCCCTAAGGGCTTTAAGGCGCCCTAACTTAAGGGTCCTTGCATTAAGGTGCCTTATGTTAGGGTGACTTAAAGCCCTTAGGGCGCCTTGTCAGTCTTTACTTGCCCTGTTTGTCACCTTCAAGTGCAATGTCCCGTTAACATGTGTTAAATGGCCAAGGCGCCCTTTAACGCAGGTTAACAGCCCATTGCTCCCTTTACCCCGGAATGCCCCCTACCCGCCCACCTCCTTATTTGGTGTCGATAACATTAGTGCTGTACTTATCACTGGTAACACTACTGCTGCTTAGTAAACATACCCCTTGGAGTTGCTGCTTTCAAAGGAAGAGGTGGTAAGGGTGTAGTGTTCCTATCTGTCTGTCACTTTATTTTTCCATAGTTTTCATTTTTGTGATTTGATTTAACATTTTTCTTCCTGTATAAGAGAAGCATTGTTTTCTCTTTCTTGCCCCAAATGTGGACTAATTAGTTTGTTTTTCCTCTTTTCTTTCGGTTTGCTTAAATTGCTCTTCATTCATGTTATGCTTTGATGATGATACTGAAATTTATAAACAAAAAATAAAAATATTAACACACATCCTGCAGAAATCATACCTAGATAGAGGACACAGACCTTATGCAGCCTGAGAGAAAGTACAATTGTTTGCATATACTTGTGGAAGATAATTTAATAAATTTTGCTTAGTTAACATGCATTTTTCTGCACTTATTTCATGCCTATTTTATAAAGTACGGTACATGTGTACTTTGCGCCTAGATTTAACACACATTTTTTAAAGTAATCATTGGTATAGATTTATTTGGGATGGGTGAATAAAGCCCCCAGGTAAGTGAAACATTAAAGACCTCTATAGAAATGGGTAAAACGGGCAACATCTGGAAAGCGGTGTGTATAAATGCCCATAGCAAATAAGATCCCAGATGTTGAGGCTTTAATGGAAGAGGCTGACTTGAATTTAGTGGCGGTTACAGAGACATGGTTCACAAACAACCATGACTGGGATGCAATTATACCACGCTTTATTCAGAAATGACAGGGTAGGAAGAAGCGGGAGGGGAGGGGAGGAGTGGCACTGTATGTAAAAAAAAAAAAATTAAAGCTATAGAATTACAGGGCTTAAAAGGGAGAGAGGAGGCACTGTGGGTTAAACTAGAAAGAGAGAAAGAAAAATCTATTTGCATTGGCATGATGTACAGACCTCCCTCATAGGACGAAGTGGATGGAGATTTAATAGAAGTATGCAACATTACCAGGAAAGGGGAAGTGCTACTGATAGGTGATTTCAGTATGCAGGATGTTAATTGGTATATAGTGATTTACATGTGTAAATCTGTTTTCTACATATGTGAATGGCTATATTTTCTAAACTTGCTCCTAGATCTACCATTCTCTGACAGAATTACTGCAGACATTATTGTGTAAATGACATAGCCCATACTCTTAAATACCTATGCAGTTAATTTTTCAGAGTTTTCAGAGGGGTACTACACCTAATCAGCTGCAGAGTACATGACCTGAAAAAACACCTGCCAATACAATGACTAGCCAAATGGGAGCAAAATAATTGAATATAGTAAACGGACATATTTTGAGGATAATTTACCAGAACCGGTAAAAGTACACATGATCAGAAGGGGTCGGTGGGCATATTCATCGGTGTTTGGGCAGAGCACGGCAGGAGTCTCGCACCTAGATTATAAAATATAGTACCCATGCACATGCTTCACTTAAAATTAACCATAATTATGCAGATTTTAATGACACTTAAGACACCTACGTGATTTTATAGAATAGCTTCAAAATAGGTGCTTATTTGGGCTTCCAATCTACATGATCTGTTATAAAATCACCCTCTTTATACAGACCTTGCATTGTAGCCCTTAATATTTTAAAAGGCACTTGTGCAGTCAGCACTTGCATACCTCTTAGTAGACATGCAGCTCCTATCGTGGCCATATCTGCCCTAACTGCTGTTCTCATTATACCCTACATCTTTCTTGTGCTTAATGTTCTTTGTTGTCTTCACATACACACATCTCATGTCTAAATATATTTCACTTTTTTTGTAATCCACCTTGTATCATACCCTGAAAAAGGCAGAATTTCAAATGAATATAAATATATCTATAAATCGGTAATGTATATGTGCCATTTTCATACCCCAACTTAAATCCACCTCAAGGAATGTCTTGTTTCCTATCATGATATTGTCCATCATGCTCAATGAGGTCATTGCAAGAGAATCTTTCATATCTTGTTTCTATAGCTAAAATGAGAGTGACTATGCTGTGCACAATTACCGGAAGGATCAGATTATGGGGCATGTTTGCTAAAGGTTAATGCACACTAGGTAAAGTTAACGTGTGTTAAGTGCTGCCACTGCCCATTCATTAACGTGCATTAACTTTTAGTAATCACCCCTTTGTGTTTTCAGGAAGAATACAAAGATTTAGTTCTTTAAAAATTATGATAGGAAAGAATTCCTAATTTTTAAAATCCTTTTCTGGATACATTTTCTTTCACTTTATCTCTATATGTAATGCACTTAGGACCCTTGATGAAGTCTGGGGATCGCAGAGGCTGTGCTATAGCAATTCCAGTCATGAAGTGGTGCTGTGGGAGCTGTGCTATGGGTGGGGGGTTCACATCAGGTGGCTGTAACCGAAAGGAATGGTTGAAATCAGGGGGAGGAATGGTGTTTTTGCACACAAGCCCATATTTATTTATTTACTTATTTATTTCATAGAGTCCATGCTACCTGACGCTGGTAGTGTGGGTCTTTTGAAATGGTGTTAAGTGCACCTATGCTTTGGAATGCCTGGAATTTAGCATGGAGTAACTGCACACTAACTTCCATGGCTGTCCATGCCCTGTCTTTGCCCATACTACTACTGATCGTGTGTACAGTGCTACAAGGTGTTCACGGTGCTGTACAGACACATGAAAAAGACTGTCGTGCTGATCAGAGCTTACAATCTGGACAAGACAGACAACACAACAGCTGAGGACAAGGATATGTCTAACGGAATGGGAAACTAAGCAGATTGGCCTGATCCACCCCAATCTATACTAAACAGTTAGAATGGGACTTTTACCACATGACTGTTTTTAGCACATGGCAGCTGTTAGTGTGGATGTAGAGTAACCGTGTGCAATACAACTTGGATTGTTTACTGCAGTTTAGTAAACATCCCCCTTATTCTCTCAATTATCAAGACTCTGTAACACTTCATGCACTCTCCCAGTTATGAGCTCTTTAATCCCAGAAGAGTCCCATTTAGCAGTCTGCTGGCATTCTTTATCAAATACTTTCCCAGGACTCCTTTGATGTCCTTTCCCCCAGATTACCCATAGGTCATAGAGCCATCAACAAAACACCTTTAGCACAAATCTCTTCCAGCTGATAGCAGGGCTATAGTGCCTTTCCTCTTCTCCAGATTTCATAACTGGCTATTCGAGGCATGCATTCATTTGAAATGACATGAGAAATATCAAGCTTTTATACTGAGGAGTGGAGGAGTAGCCTAGTAGTTAGGGAAACAGCCTGGAAAGGGAAAGACCAGGGTTCAAATCCCACTGGCATTCTATGTAGCCTTAGACAACTCACTTAACCCTCCACTGCCTCAGGTACAAAGTTAGATTGTGAGCCCTCTGAAGGCAGGGAAAATGCATACTGTATCAGTATGTAACTCACTTTTAAATACTACTGGAAAGGTGTGAGCTAGGTACTAATGTAGCATCCCCTTGGGTGCGCTTCTGGGTCCGGGACCAGGCTGGCTGGAGTCCCCTCAAGGGCAGGCTCTGACGGTCCTTGTCCATTTGATGTCTGGTGCCTCCACCTGCAGAAGAAAGGTGTTAGCGGGTAGGATTTCCCTCCTCTCACCCTAGGAAACCTCTCCAAAATACACTGCTGTGAACAAGGCTAGCTTAAATAGTATTTACAATTTATTTACAAAATACATACATCAAGTATTGGGATAAAATAATGCAGTATGTACAACCTGTATTATAATAAGTGGTTCAAGCAGATAAGGTGAAATAGCAATAGAGTCCAAGAACCAGTCAGAGAAGAAGGACCAGGCCACACTGGGAGAAAACTTAAAAAGCCTTTATTGAGGACCCAGCGTTAAAAGGTTTTGGCACTAGGCCTTCCTTAGGGGTCTAAATACGTAGATAAAACCAAAAGCAAATTATAAAACAGTACATAAATATAAACCAGGAAGAGTATCAATTAATAACACATTGGGTAAAAAATAAAAGATACAAATACAGGTACATTACCAACAACTGGTAGGAGGCCGTCTTGAGGAGAATGGCAGAAGTGCTACTAAAGCTCTTTCCCGTTCTATAACATAAAACATTCACATCCGTTTAAAGATAAAATAAAAAAAATGCAACCAATACAAGATAATGAAAAATATTTTTTTTTACATATCATAAAAACATGAAATAATGTAATATATGAAATAGATCAAAAAAAGATACATTGCATATCATCCTAGGAGGGAGGGGAATTAGGGGAGCGGGATAAGGAAAAGAGGGGAAGGGGTAGGGTGGAAAGGGGGGAGGGAGGAGGAAGGAACGGAGGGAAGGGAGAGGGGAGGGGTAGAGGTAAGGAAAAAGGGGGAGGGAGGGAAAGGGGAGAGGAAAGGGAAGGAATGGGGAGAGAGGAAAAGGGGGAGGGGAAGAAGGGGGAAGGAAGGGGAGAGGAAAGAAAGAGGGAGGGGAGGGAAAAGGAAAGAGGGAGGGAGGGGGAAGGGGGAGGGAAAAGAAAAGGAGAAGGGAAGGGAAAGAAAGGGGGGAGGGAAGGTGGAAGGAGGGAGAAGGAAAGGGAAAGAGAGAAGGCATGTCAATGGTGTGGTTAGGGCGTGAACTGGGCAGGACAAAAATCTACACGTATGCTGCCCATTTCATACAAGGAATACCCATGTCTGACTGCTATTGTCTACATCAGGATTTACATCTGCTTCCTGGCATGTATAGTTTTTCTAAACGTGCTTATTTTGGCCAGCTCTTTACAGAAGGGATTAAGAGGGCTATTCTCCTTAATCCCATGCTGTTTATTTCTCCCTTCATACTGAAATTAAAGATAGCAGCATCTGTCATTAATTGATGGCATTTACATATGTAAGTTTGCAAAATGGCTGACATACACACGTAATTGTCAGCACTTGTACGTGGAAGTTGTGAAATGCTGACTTCCTCGTGTACTTAACAGCACTTACATATGAACGTTATTGACTTTCCCTGATGTAGATTTACAAAAATGGATCCTTCAGCTCCACGTATTGTCAAATACACATGCACTGCTGCACTATTTTAGAAAAGGCTTCACATTTAGTAGAGCTTTTTCTAAAATACTGCAGGAACTGTATGTGTCATGACCTTGACCTCTCAATTTCAATATGGGGGTTATTCTGTGCCACGAATAGTAGGGATGGACGTCCCATTGCGACGTCCATCCCCGCTATTCGTGCCCTTCCCGCCAGTGTCTAACCTCCCCACCGGTTGTACGGGGAGATTAGACAGGGGCAGGGAAGGGGAGTGGATCAGGGGCGGAGGCAGGGTGGGCGGTGGGTGGTAGTCTGCCCTGGATGTACAGGGCTGATTCCAAAGTCGGCCCTGTACATCCACGGCCAACGCCATAGGCGGGGAACTTATTCCACCTTTGAGGTGGAATAAGTTCACTGATCTTGCAGGGGATGGCAGCCCGGGGCTCAAAAGATGTGACAAGGGGCGGAGGAAATTCCCTGCAGCCCGACCCTGGCCTTGGGAGGCCGGATCGGGGGTCAGGCTGCAAGGAAAGCATTTTTCTGTGCCGGGGATTGTGTCTTTACAATAGAATTGCGGTGCCATGGCGCCGCAGCTCCATTGTAGAGCCCTGACTGAGTTATCCAGGGACAGGCCTGTACGTGCAGTCCAGGCTGAATCGCAGTCCCAGCCTGCACATACAGGCCTGTTCGAGATTCTGATCCCACAGGGCTAGTTGTGCCCCGCAGGATCAGAATCGTGAACCCCTCGAAGTCCAGCTCTGACCAGATGTACAGAGGGGCTGAATGTCTCCGATGGAATGAGCCCCTGTGCATATACTTTCTAAACTGAGTCTGCACGTGTACTCCTAATGTAGTTATGATTTTTGTGTTTGGTTAGATAATTTTAACTTTTTTGCTAATTGTATTGCTGATACTCTTGCAATTGACCTGAGACTAACTTTTGTAACGTTCTTCCAATTCTGATAGAAATGGACTACAAGTGTAATTTTAAATGAAATCAAATCCATTTATGTTAAGGCCATTATTCATCGCTAGACCATTGAATAATTCATAATTTCCAACTGAACATGGACAAAAGCTGTTTTCTTTTTCTATCACGCTCTCTGAAAGCTATTCTGGGAATAGAACAGGGAAACTAAAACAGTCTTATCAGGTCAGATACGCTGAATAAAGCTAAGGTGCTCTGCAATGCACAACCCACAGATCACTGGTTGAAATGACCATGAGATCAAAGAACTGGAACAGAATTAACATACATCACTCCCCTACTCTGTCTGCTGATTATTGCATTTATCCAGTCCTTGGAATGCCTGTCTGCATTTAATTTCTAGGAACAACTCTCCGTTAAACTTGTTCTGGCATTAAATCATCCGAGATTAGGATTAGCATTAACAGTGGTTCCTGGAAACTAACAGTGATAGAGAGAGGCTGACACAGATTCTGGTCTCTTTTTCATCGAGATTTCTTTCCTTCCAGCCCCCTCCCTTTTTCCATAATTATGAACATGCCATCTCACCTCCCTTGATTCCCATCACCGCCCTTGGAGAGGAAGCCACTTATGAAAATGAAATGCTACTACATTTCACACTCGGTGGAAAGGTGTCGTGTGGCTTTCAGCCATTTCACAGCAGGCAGGCTCTTAGAATAGACTGAAATGAAGGAAAATGAATTCCATGTAAAAGTTAATAGGGCAACTGCCCTATTGACCCTGAGGAGTGATTACAAAGTCTGAGTTCAGGCAAAAATGTGAGTTGAATTACAGTTCTGGTTTCAGTAGTGGAAATACGTGCAGCAACTAATTGGGTTCTGAGTGTATATAGGTATTTTGATTGCTCACCTGAACGATTTCAGCCCCATTCTAGAAAACCTGTACTGAAGTATATCCCACTTACATACAAAATAATGCTCCAGTCAAATGTGTTTTCTTCCTTTTCTTTAAAGGCTCAATGGTCAACTGTACACAGTGGGACACAGACTATATAGATGTTTTATAATCTTGCTTTGCGCCATTTCTCAAAGTGAAAGTTTGTACATTTATTTTGAAACTTGCAGAGATTGCAAAGCACCTGCCTTTTCTGCAAGTAGAATCTTGCTAGAAAAATGTACATTCCCTTCTCTGAACTACAATGCTGCCAAATGTATTAACATTCCCTGTTTCCCCACCCCTTAATAAATTACACAGCAACAATTGTATGGTGGAACACATGGCTGTAATTCTTAATTGACTTCACAAAACCAACTGAACGAACACATCAACTTCCATAATGTCAGTTTTCCTGCTGTTCATCCCTCACTTCGTCCTGTTAACTGGGGTAACTCCAACTCCACATAGCCTGTGGTGTCTCCAGGCTATACCATGCAACTCGCAGCAGTATTGCATGCTAGCTGTCCCTTTCTTCTTCCCCGTTAAGCCCCTTCCTCTTCATCTCCATCTCTATCCCTGATTGGCTGACTTGGGTGGCAACCAGCCTCTCCAAACTCCCGCCTAAACTGTAACCACAACCACCCCACTCCCCTTCCCAGACTCCCTCACACCTCCAACACCCCCATATCCATCCTCCATAGTGCGTGGGCAGGAAAAGATCCTACCTACCCTGTACCTGCTCCAAAGCCATCAATTCAGAAATTGGCCACCGCCCTACCAACTCCTCTCTACAATTTCCTCTCTTCCCTTGCCAGCCACCCAGAAATCCCTGTATCTCTCCCCCCCCCCCCACCCCACCCCTCACGGATAGAGAAGAAAGGCTTGGCCATGTTATCAAACCTGAGGGCATCTCATATGATAGAGAATAATGAGCAAACTTTCAGAAGTACTAGGGGAGTGGAGCAATTTTCAAATAGCTGATTAAAGTAGGCAAAACTTATGCTTCTAGTTGCGTTTATAAAATTTCTTTGCCAAAATCTCTCTCTCAAAACCACACCTTTTCTGAAGCTGGGGTAACTTTGTTTTGTGTATGCGCTGGTAAGAATAAGCACTTATGCATGCACTGTATACGATACACACAATTGTCGATCCCATCCCCTTTATGCGTATTTCACATTAAAGTACAGTAGGTACTATAGACCCGATATTCAAACGGAGCTCCCTTTATCCAATATGTTCAGCGCGATTAGCGCCGCTGAATATCCGTGGCTGCCACCACCGCACCCTCCAATCCTAACCAGTTAACAAAGTTTAAGGTTGGCCTTACTTTCTCTGGTGAAGCTAACCAGGGAGAGGCTGAGTACTGCTGCCTGGTTAGCTTCCTGCCAATCCAAGCAGCTTGGATATTCGATGATCGGTGGTGGTGGTGGTGGCTGCCCACGTTAGATCGGCTAGCCGACTCCATTGAATATTGGTCCCTATGTTTGATGAATATCTATTTTTATGCATGTAGACCCTGGAGAAGTTTTGTAAGTGCCTACGTAAGTATGTAAGATGTTGTACATACTTGTTGCTTATAAAATTACCCCCAAAGTTTTACTTCACTGTCTCTTCTGTCAATTCCCCTACTGTTACTTAGTAATAGTACAGTGTACATAAGCAGCCCTATGCCTACATGAGTGTTCTGTCTAAACGCAGTGTAACTGCTGTTTCCACACTAACCTGCTTATTTTTGACCTACTATAGAGTATGCATGTTGTTGTAGGTTACTGTTAGTAAGTTATTTCTGCATTCGCTTTTGTTTCAAATAGTGTTTGAGCAAGCAGTATATCATTTACAGGAGTTCCTTGACCCCTAAATCACTTTCTTGCTGGCACTGGCATTAGTTTTAGATTCTGCTCTTGATCCATCTTCTGTACAGCGTTAATGAACCTGATATCAGGTTTACTGCCTGTTAAATATGAGTTACTACCATAATGAGCAGGAGCAGCAATATTATAGTTATGGATGTATTAAGTCGAATGAAAGAAATCACCTACAACTTCTTTGTCAACCCTTGTTTCTCCTAGCCAAAATATTGTCAAACTTATATTAACATATAGGGAGGGGGTTATTTTATAAAGCATTTTCACATGGAAAGCATTTTTTCAGCATGTGAAAAGGCTATTATAAAATTGTGTGGCTAAATGTGAATGCAGAAGTAAGCACGTTGGCGACCTTGTGTATTCTTTAGCGTGCGGCATGCATAGGTGTCCCCAGGAGCATAGCATAGGTTTAGCTGGGCTGGAAAGCAGCGTATGAATGTAGTTTTCAATATACATGCACATATTTACACTTTCAGAGTAAGATGAAAGTTTGTGCAGGTGTGTGTACTATTTCCTATATATAAAGCCACATAAGAACCTATGGTATGCCATACAATATTAGGGATGTGCTTTTCATTTGAAATGACACAGGAAATGTCAATATTTCCTATATCATGTCATGCCGGTTTTCATCTGAAAGGGAAGTAAAAAAATCTTGAAATGACATCACTTTACATCTGTCAGTTCTCACTTGTGAATAGTATGTGCTATCGCTCAATAGTGTGAGCTATGGGTGAATAGTGTACACTATTTATTTTATTTATTTACATTCTCTTATATATCGCGCTAATCTGCATCAGTGCGGTTTACATTGAACAAACTGAAATTACATTGAACAGGGCATTATAACTTGGAGATAACTATTTTACAGGGAACATGGGCTATGGAGGGTTAAGTGGCTTGCCCAAGACCACAAGGAGCACCATTAAGTGTATGGTGAACTATTAAGTGTATGGTGATATTTTGTACAGTGGACTTAAGCTTGCAGCATTGAAATGGCTACAAAAATATTTAGAATGCAGTGGCACAATTGCTACATTGAGTTAAGAGGTACGACCACATTACACTTATGCTTATCTTTGAATAATAGCTAGTTGTCTACCATGTGAATTACAAGATCCTGTTCCTTGTTCATACAGGATTACTTACTACTTGAAAATCATTTGATTGCTTTGGTGTCTCTTTGGTCAACAAGGTCTCAAAATAGAGATCTTTTGCGTCCCCCCCCCCCCCTTTCGTACCTTCTTCCTTTACTTGTCTTTTGGCTATGCGTACTTTACAAGTTATTGTTTTGTCCTTGTGCCACATTGCAACATTGTTTGTTAGTTTGTTGATTTGTGTTGTGTTGGCCTGGATACCACCATTTTTGTTTCTCTGTTTTGCCTTACATTAGTTGTAAACTGCTGTGTTGTCTTTGATATGATTAGCTTTCGACAGGATACCAAGTTGTCCAGGCACCAAGGAAATCGGTCAGCAGCGCTGAAAGTTAAAAAAAAATGTTTTGTCCAGTTATTTCCTGAAGATAGCTAGAGAAATCATTTGAATATAAACCCCCTGCCTGAATGCTGTTCCGGAATAGAGATTACCACCCTGTGGTAGTGAAGATTGTAAAGCATACTACAATTATTTTGTGCATGTTATTCAAATATAACAGCAGGTAGCTCTCATTGCCAAGTTCTTCCTAAACTTTACTTTTGTTTCAAACAATGCTGAAAAAAGCAGTATGCCATTTATAGTGGTTCAATGAGTGAAAGTAGATCCCTCCAGCAATCAAATGATCACTTTCTTGGTTGCACTGGTATGATTTGTAAATTCTCATCTTGATCTGTCTACAGTACAGCATTAATGAACTTGATGCCCTGTTTACTGTCTATTACATAGAAACATAGCAAAAAGTAGATAAAGACCAGTCTGTCTACCCATCCCAACTATTTAGCTGTACAATCCCTTTCTCTCCCTTAGAGATCCTCTGTGCTTGTCCCGTGTTCTCTGAATTCATTTAGTCTGTCTCCTCCACCTCCATGCATCCACCACCCTTGCATAAAGAAATAGTTCCTTAGATTACTCCCGAGTGTATCCAGAGCTTCCTTTCAATTGAAAGAGACCCATCTCCTGTGCATTTATGCTGCAGAGGTATTTACATTTCTCTATCATATCTCCCCTCTTCTGCCTTTTTTCCAAAGTATACATATTGAGATCTTTTTTGGGTGAGGTGGGGGAGATATTCAGCTGCTGGCCACTGGCCTTGAATATCCAGGTTGCCACATAGCTGGAAGCTAACCGGGCAGCAACAATATTGAGCTGCTGTCCGGTGAGCTCCAACAGGTAAAGTTAAGCCAGTCTTTGCTGTGCCTCACTTTACCTATGGTTTGCTAACTGGGCAGCGACTCAATATTGCCACTGCCCAGTTAGCGATGGGTGCTGCCTCTGCTGTGCCACAGAACACATCTGGAATGCCCCGATGCTAACCACATAGAATCAGGAGATGTAACCTTTGAATATCCCCCTCTTTAAGTTTGTCCCTTTATACTCTAAGACCATTAACAGTTTTAGTAGCTGTTCTCTGCAATGGCGCTATCTTCTTTATATTTTGTTGAGGATGCTGTTTCCAGGATTTGCATACAGTATTCCAAATGAAGTCTTACCAGAGACTTATACAGAGGCATTATGAACCCAATGGCACTAAGAGCCAATATTCCAAAAAAGGTGCCTACCTTTAGACAGCTAGGTTAGATGCCTAAATTTGTGCCCTATTTTCAGCCACATTTAGAATCCTAAGTTTTTAGCTGAAAATTCATCCTAATTTATCAACAGTAAGAAGCCTGACTGAAGACTGAACATAGAGGGTTACCATGAGTCGACACCGACTCAATGGCACTTATCAACATCAATTCATTTGCCTAGATTTATGAGCCTTAATTTTTTTTTTATTTTATTTTATTTAGCTGTATTTATATCCTGCTTTTCACCGGGTCAAAGCGGTCAATTGGGAGATACATTTAACACGAGGGGATATGACACACATACGCTAATACTTACAGGGAACATGGGCAATGGAGGGTTAAGTGGCTTGCCCAAAACCACAAGGAGTGCCTATAGGTGCATAGTGCTGAAAATCAGTGCTAAACTTTATACCCCACTCTAAATCTATCCCTGTTGCCACTCACTTCTTATGCTCCTAAATTTAGGAGCTTAACATTTTAAGTAACAATTTAGGCACTCAGCCCTAGTAAATTTTCAAAGAGACTAATTTAGGAACATGACATTCACAGTTAGAAGCACTTATCCTTTGGAGATAAGATCCAATCACTTCCGTGTTCCTGTCTTGCTATGCACCCAAGAATCTTTCTGGCTTTTGTTTTCTCCTCTTCTGACTATTTGGGCCAAATATTAAGCCAACAGTAGTCAGCATTTTTAAGGCACCTGGCGTCCATAACCAAAACTGAAACCATATATTTAGCACCAGAATCTGGTATGGAATAACTGGTTTCAGTGCTGACCAGAGTACTGTAACTATCGAGACAGTGGCAATATCTAGCCACCCTCCAGATAGCCAAGCTGCTTGCTAAAATGTACTAACTGTACACATAGAGACCCATTCTGAAGGTGCACGTCCATGCCATCTGGATGTCCAGAAATCTGGACAGCAGAGAGGTGCACCCGATTCTGCTCCTGCGGGGGCTAGATGTGCTCGCAGGAGCAGAATCATGGCATAGGGATTGGACGTCCAGCATGTACCCCAATTCAGGCACCCTGGACATCCATCCCATTGTCTGGGTAGCCCAGCCTGGCTCCTGCACAGAGCCGTAGTGCCATGTCATCATGTTTCCATGGCACCGTGGCTTCATGCATGAGCTGCAATCCCCGGTGGCAACAGCAAATCCTTCATTCCCTGCAGCCTGACCCCCAATCGGGCCTTCCATGGCCAGGGATGAGCTGCAGGGAACCCCCTGCACCCCTCACCTGTATTACAGGCCATGGCTCCACCATCCCCTGATGTCCAGGGGAACGTATTCCACCTCCGTTTATATGGCCGACCCTGGACGTATAGGGCCAACCTTGGAATTGGCCCTGCACATCCAGGGACATGGCGCTATCCACTGTCTGCCCTCGCTCCTCCCTCAGCCTGCCCACTCTGGCTGTGTCCAGAGCTCCCTGAAGATATGCCCTGGAATACAGTCCTGAACGTTTAGTGGGTCTGGACATCTGGATCGGACGTCCAGACCTGATAAATGTGGTTCAGAATTGACCCCCTTAGTGTTTACCAGGCACTAAATGTGCTTCATTGTTAATGCAAGGCTCAAGGATCTACTAACATTTTGCAAACAATTAAAAACACTACTTTTTGCAGAATATTACAATTCTTCCTACTCTACTTTATCCTTTTCCCCTACCCCTACCTCTGTGTCCCCCCTCCCCCACCTACCCCTGGTAGGAATTCACCCACCTAACCTATGCATCTGCCACTATACATTGTAAATAGTTCAGACCCAGCTATCACAATACCTCCGTTTAGGTGATTAGCTGACATGTATATAGTTTCTTGTACCATAGTTGTGATATGTTCTCTGTAACCACCTCCTGATAATTATTGTTGATTGTAAACCGTCCCTGATCGACGGAAGGGACAGTATATAAGAAATGTTTAAATAAATAAATAAATGCAAGCAGCACAGTATGAGTGTCATGCCAACTGCTTATCCCGAAATGTCCTTAACATGCTCAGTCACTGGCCCAGAGTGTGGGCACTGATGGCACTTTGCTGTTAGCACAGTGGGTAGAAGTAAATGCACCCTCAATAGATGTGCTTGCTGGTTAGTACAATAAAGTGTGTCTCTCCATGGTAACTGCAGGTGACATGCCAGACACACTCCCAACAGTTAGTGTGGGTCTATGCCTCTTCACATGCTAATGTTTGGAACTTAATGTGTGCTAAACTATTGATTTTAGTAAGCATATCCCAAAGTTAAAACTACTTTTTTTACCTATCTTTTTGAGTCCATTTTGCTGGATAGTGGACTGAATTTGACCTCTAATCACATAAGTACTGGGACTGCCATTGCCCTTCCTACGACTTTCCCATACTCTGTGGCCTGTGCTGGGGATATTCAGCGGCACCATCCAATTAGTGCCCCCTCTCAGCTAGTTTAACTGGTTAGCTGGTCCTGCTAATCAGATAAACTGATGGACCAATATTCAAAGGGGTTTATTTATGGTGCCTATGTGGCTTTCCAAAAAGAAGTAGTGACAGAGAAGAAGCCTTTTTGCCACTGTTCCTTTATTCCATTTCTTCCAGTGAATAAGACTGGATTTTCCTTGCTGCAGCTACTGAACCTTCTACAATGGAATCCTGCTGCTCCTTGGTCTCAGCAGGCTGTGCAAGTCTGTTCCAGTGATGATGATGATGATGATTTTTGTGAATGTCATGGAACGCTGGGTATCACCTTCTGTTCCAGCAGCTCTGAATGCCCATGATTCTCCTGCTGTGCTTATTCTTCCTTTCTCTTCATATCCAGTCCTAAAAAATGATGTTTTGGTGCTGCACCTCATTTAGCCTATGGAAATATAAATCCATGGACCAAATCTAGCAATCCAAACATTGTACAGGGACATCCAAGGAATAGTAGTCAATGGAAACTAATATTGAACAATAGAAAACATAAAAATGTGTAATGATTATTGAAAAAAATATGTATAGGTTTAAGGTTAGATTAAAAATCTGATCAACCACCTTCCATAAAATGAAAACCAAGGTGGCTTACAATATTAAAAATAAGTAATTGGAAAAGATAGCTAACAATAGTACAAACAATCAAGACGAAAATAAAAACAAGAAAAAAACCCCAAAAGGTTAACTCATACAATCTTATCTAATTGGGCTTAGTTCAGCCTTAATATAAGGGTACAAGAGGTCAGGGGTATCACAAGACACTGTACTGATATGCAAGAGCCAACTTGTAACATGGCCTGAGTATGCATGAATAAATAACCATGTTTTGTGCACAGTTTTAAATTTGTCATTGCACTTATCCCTAATTAATGGATGAAGAGCATTCCAAAGTAGTGGGACCAAGTACAAGGAGGTGTTTCTATCTGTTATCTCAAAACTGATGTGCATAGGTGAAATTAACCACACTTGAATGGATTATGAGACTATGATGGGTCTCCTGGATATATGAGGCATTAATGAAAAAGAACGATATTGTGGTATCACTGTATAAAGAGCTGTTTGGGTTAGTAAAATAATCATAAATTAGACTCTAAAAGGAATGATGATGTTTATAGAAGGGGAGGATTTGATCAAATTTTCTTGTTCCTGAGAGATTTTGGACCCCTTTATGGAAAGAGTGGTAGATGCATGGAATAGTCTCCTAGTGGAGATGGGTGAAAAAAGGACTGTATGTCGATTCAAGGATGCATGGGACAAACACAACGTTTTTCTAAGGGGAAACAAGAGACTGTAAAGCTTAATAGCTGGTATGGAAGGGCAGACTGGATAGACCATGTGGTCTTTATCTGCCATTTTTTTTTTAATGTTTCTATGTATTGCTTGAATCTTTTTGATCTTTCTATTGCATCACGCCTGTGAAAATTCTTTCTTGAATTCATTATGGAGGTAAGTTTATAAATCTTTTTCAAAAAGTAAAATTGAGTGCCAACCTGCAAGCCAGACTTCTCAGCACCCCAGCACATCCTAAAGAGTCCAGGGTGACATAGCAGAATGATGATCCTCACTCACTCCTGCCCCAGTGGTTGCCTATTCCGAAATGGTGCTAACTGACTCATGGTGGTAGTCTCACAGTAGTACAAACTGATGTCAAAAGAATTGCGTCCACAAAACCATGCATATGTTTTGTTCCTGTGGTCCAGAATTGGGTCCTAACAGGCCTATCCTGCACGGGGATGTCCGGACAGCCCAGACATGCCCCTTTTGGAATTTCGTTCCACGTGTAGTTGAAGATAGCCAGGGCTGAGATATAGTGCGCCTCACAGGACATGGCATGAATGGAGCAGGAGTATCCAGAGCAGAGGAGAGTACAGTATTATAGAAAGCTACAGCCTCGTCAACAGTTTTAGAAGACAAGCTGGAGGAAAGAAGTGATGAGACAAAAGTGGAGAGAGCTGATGGATCAATAGCATGAAGATTTCTAAAAAAGATAGACAGGCCGAGATTGAGGCAGGGAGTGATGAAGAGTGAAGCTTAGTAGGTGATAGTTAGATAAGGGAAGAACTGAGATACAGAAATTAGAGGGTAAGCAATTAGAGAAGAAAACAATATCAAGACAGTAACCATGTTGATGAGTAAGTGCAGTAGGACAAAGCTGGAGGTTGAATGAGGAGGTAAAGGAAAGAAGCTTAGAAGCATAGGGATCAGAAAGGTTATCAACATGAATGGTCACCAAAGAATAAGAGAGGGAGAGGATAAGTCCAGAAAGAAGGAACACCATGAGTCAGTCAGTGAGAAAGGTAGAGGTGGATTTATTAGGGGGTCTATAAATAGCAGCTATCCAGAGAGGTAAGGGATTAAAAAGGCAGATATTATAGACTTCAGAGGAGGAAAAGGAGTGAGATTGAGGTATAAGGAAGATTTGAAATTGGCAGGAAGGGGAGAGAAGAAACTCACCACCACCACAGCCAATGGAATAAGGCATGTGGGAGAATTGGTAGCCTCTGTGACAGAGGTGCAGCGACTGAAGCTGTATCATCAGGGAAGAGCTAATCTCAGTAACAGCCAGAAGATGGAAAGCATTGGAAATAAAGAGATTGTGAGTCAAGGGACGTTTATTAGATATGGAATGAGCATTCTATAAGGTATACGAGAAAGGGAGAGAGGAGGGGGAGAGGAGAGGAGTGTGAATGAGATTGGGAATAATTGAGAGAGGAATGATCAGGGGAGTGAGAAAAGTCTAGGGTGGCCAGGGTTGGGATTAATATCACCGGATGAAAGAAGGAGAAGAGTGTGAGGCAGAGATGATAAGGCCCGGCAGAAACAAGGGTGAGGTTATTTCAGAGAGAAAGGAGAGTGATGAATGAGAGGAAGAGTCAATCTGAAGAGCTGAAGAAAAGGTGGAAGACAAGATGGGGGAAGAAATTGAGAAGGTAGAGAGAGGGTGTAAGGAGAGGGGGTTTAAGTTGGCGTGAGGGGAGAAGGTTAGGGAGTGTCAATAAAAAGAAGAAAAAGTGGTATGGTGCTATAAGAAATGGAGAGGAGAGCAGAAGACAGAGGACATAAATGAAGGATTGAAGGATAGGTAGGAGGAGAAGAGGGAGCGACTGGGAGTATTGGAGGTAAAAAACAACCTAAGAATTGGCTGTGAAGGAGGGTGAGATACTGTCAAAGAGAAAGGAGAGAGATAAAAGCAAAATAGGTAGTGAATAAAGTACAATTAAGTAACTAAACTAACTAATCTGAAATTAGGAAGAACCAAAATGGTCAGAGTCCAATCAATCAGTGTCCAATCAGTTCAGATTTGGTGGAGTAGTCAGTAGTAGGGTGTGTCAGTTTTGGAGATGTTGTAATTTTAAAAAGCACTAGTGAAAAAAAAGGGTACAATTTAATGTGACAAATCAACAACTAGCTTTAAATTTTGTGTAATATGTTATTTACCTGCTTGTATGCAAATTACACAAAAATACACAAATTACTGTTGGAAATAGGACCTGTGGGACAAAAGAAGGAGGCCTTCTGCAAATTCACACAATAAGAGTACAGCGGAGGGCAAGAAACCACGGCCAACCAGACGATAATAGGTAAAATCAATTTTATTGGAGACCCAACTTTACAAGTTTCGGCCGAAGGCCTTCATCAGGGGTCAGATTACCACATTGTATTATCCAAGAGTGTGGAATGCTGTCAAAAGCTTTCTTATAATCAATGAACGCTATACTGAGATTTCTGCCTTTCTTAGCACTGGCCATGATTGACTTATTCAACATTAACTGGTCCTTGGTTCCATATGCTCTCCTTTTATTGCCCTTTTGCTCTATTGCCATGATGTTATTGAGCTCAATATGATTGTATATTCTGTGTGTTAACTACCATGAACATGCTGGTCACACTGACAGTTACACTGGAGGCATTGCAGTTAACACAAATTAGTTGTAGCTCTAAATGTGTGTTAAGTGCAGAAACCTAACACACCTTATTGAAAGGGCCCCTTAGTTTCCTACATTTCCTGAAAGCCAAAAAAAAAAAAATGTTTACAAAAAAATCACTATAGAAAAATGTTCTCTCAAATCCTTTTGGATCTCTTCCGCTATCCATAAATTGTTCCCCTTGAGAACTCAGAAGCACTGAATGCTTGCGGTGAAAAAATAAATGCAGTATGCCTACATGAAAAAAGATGATTTCAGCTTTATGGATTTGAAGTTTTTCTTTCATTCATTTATGATGAGATTTTGAGTTTTATTGTTGCATAATCCATGTAATTAAAGTTTGTATTTGCATAAGCCTAGTGGAACTATTCATGTTTTAAATCATGCTTTTGCTTTCTGAAGAATTTTATTCCCTACTAGAAGTTGCAGGAATTAAGGTCTTGCAAAAGGAAGTGTTATTACAAAGCTATGCAAATCAACTGAATTGCAGCTTTTTTGTCCATTCATTGTGCCATTACTACCCATTCTATCTGGAATCTCTCTGGAGTAGAGAAGTAGCCTAATTTATTCCCATGAATAAACCAGAGCTTTACCTATGACAATGAAAATTTTATCCTCCTGTATGCCAGCAAAAGTCTGTATTTACAAGAGGCATTCATGGGGCAGGTTTAGAGTGGGAACTGAAACAACATGCATACTTTCGTGTTTAAAAGGTTTATTGGGAATGTTTACTAAAGTGCGATATTTTTTGCCCCTAATGAACGCTGTGAGTCAAAATCTATGTGTATTAGGTAATTGTTGGGGGCATTGCCAGCATGTGCTCAACGGTTACTCTGTAGACAAGCCTATCATAGCACATGTTCCAATCCTTGAAAATTGTCATGGGTGCATCTAATGCTACCTCTTGAGGTGACATTGTATATACATGCTAAATGCAACATTGGTGACAAGTGTGCATTACTGATGGCGAAGCTAACTATATGTGCAGTCTATGCCCACTCTCCACCCTAACCTTGCCCCATTGCACAATGTGCAGTTAATACACAATTCAGCTCACTGTAATTGCCCCGCTTGTATGGTAAGATTTGCCATGGACATGTGGAAGTCGTTAATGCACGCTGAAACACATAGTACTTTAGTAAACATGCCCCCATTTGTAGTTTTTGTCAGAAAAAAATATTTCCAGAAAAAAATGATGTGAAAGTATCTGCTGTTACTTTTTTCTTAAGCTATTTTCAGAGTGAAAATACCTATGTACTTTTTCTTTGAAAATTGATGCGGAATCCCCAGGTACGATGTACCCATAGTTTGCAGTTATACTTGCAATATGAAAGTTGTATTGTTAAGTCTTGATGTATTTTAAAGTATGAAAAATGCAAGCAAATTCATTGCAAAACATAAAAAAATATTTATATTTGAACTGTTTAACATGCAAAGCCCCTTTTGCAAAAAATTCCATCTTTCTTGTAAATTTTCACAGAGTTGACTTTCCACAAAAGGCTTTCTAATTTTTTTTTTATTTAACAGGTTTTTATATTGCTTTATTGTTTCAATCAAAGCAGATTACATTGCAACTTAAACTTGGTATGTACATTAAACAGGGACATTGATAACTTGTATTTTTCTGAGGCAATGGAGGGTTAAGTGACTTGCCCAAGGCCACAAAGAGTGCTAGCAGGAATTGAATCTTGGTCTCTTGGTTCCTAAGCCAGTGGTCTAACCATTAGGCTACTCTTCCACTCCAATTGTGTGTGAATGAACTACTGTGATACAAATTCATGCAAAACAATTAATTGATACCTAATTTTGTTAAAATAGGCAAACGGAAAAGGCTTCATGGGCCCATTTTTACAATTGAAAACAACTGCACTTTAAGAGGGGTACAGGCATTTTTGCCATGGCTGGAGAAGAGAGACTTAGTCTGGGACAGTCGTGGCACTAGCAGCAGCAGTGATGGTTAGAGGTTGCCTTGGAGGGTGCTCAATTCCCTTAGTAGCATTAGTGGCTTTTTTATTTGTAAACTGACCCCTAGCAGTACATTCTGATATATTACTAAGGATGAGATTTCAAGATGGCAGCCATAGGACAGGAACAAGTGGGGTGACTCCTGCCCCTACAGTACAGTACCTTGCTGTTGAGTCAGGGTTGCAGCAGGAAGTAAACTAGGATAGTCCTCAAAGTAAGCATTTATTTGTTTTAGAAGGGGTAGGACTTGAAGAAGAGCATGGGGCTTTTTCCATGTCAAACACCAGCTTTGTAAGGTTCTGAGCCCTATACCAGGGCTCAAGAACAGTGGTTATTTGGCACACTAATGCCACCAGGGAACTGAGGCCCACCCTAATTGAGCTTCAGTTACATAGAAAAATAGGGGGCAGTTTTCAGCAACAGTGGCCAATGCTGTCAATGCAGCTGGCTGCCACCACGTTCCTTTAAGACTGTTTGATGTAAACCCTAGGGCATTTAACCCCGGGTAGTAGGGGATATTCAGTATCAGTAACCAGTTAGCATGATATAAGTGTTTTGCAGGTCTGTAAACAGCAAAAATGCTTTTGAAAATTCCCCCTATAAAAATCATTGAAAAATGGAGACAGAGCCTTGGTGTTTAGTGCTTGTAAAGTGCCTGACCACCATGGGCAAAAATGAAACCAGATACAGCAAGTCCCAGACTTACGTAAGTGGATCGTACCGCGAACCTATGCGTAAGTCTGTGTTTACATAATGCAGAACCATGTTATATTATATACCAAATGCACAATAATAAAAAGTGACAAAATAATAATTGTTCATAGTTTTATTAATTATCAACAGAAAACATAATACTGAATAATCAACAGTGGAGTCACTTTCTTATTCAATTTAGGCAGAGGCAAGGCTAGTGGCACAAGAAGCAGACTATGGCTCTCCTTCAAATGCAGGGTCACTGTTGGTGCTCGGTTGTTCTTCTTGTCTCACAATAAATTGGTCAAGAGAAGTTTGAACAGTTGCCCTTTTCTTCCCTTCGTATCAACCTAGAGCAGAAAGATCAGGGTTCAAATCCCACTGCACTCCTTATAGCTTATGGTTTATTTAAAAAAAACAAACGTAAACCATCAACCAGGTACAAACTTAGATTGTGAGCCCTTTGGGGACAGGGAAATGCCTACTATACCTGAATGTCACTCACCTCGGTCTTCTCCTGGAAGGGCGTGAGCTAAATACTAATAATAAATAAAATACCTCTTTGTAATATGAGAGGGCATCGTTGACTATGCGTTGAAACTGCAGAAACCGGAATATATCAGGGTCCTTTCTTTCTGTAGCTTCATAGAGGTTATTCAACATTGCACAGCTGCACGATATCATTTGCCATGAAATCTTTGGGCTGCACTTCCAGCTCTACAGTGTCATACTACTCATTATCAGCTATCTTTGTACCTTTGCCTCCTCAAGCTTGATTAACTCCTTCTTCGATAAATCTTCATCATAAGACTCCACCAACTTGTTAACATCATTTTTGTCCACCTCAATATTTATTTACTTATCTGTATTTAGCTGGTTGGATTTAGTTTTGATAAGGGGAATTGTGAGGGTGTTCACCATGGATGCGCATTTGGATCTGTGGAGTTGAGAGGTCTGGAGTAGCATGCGGAGGTGTGTAGGGAGGTCTGAGTGTAGTGCTTTGTGTGTTAAGATGATAGCTGAAGCTTTTCTGCAAGCTTAACAATTTTTGCAGTCACCTGTTCAAATGTTTCATCATTGTCCTCAAAACCCCGAAAATCTGTCACAAGTTGAGGAGTTAATCGCTTCTCATACAAGTCTGTGTCACTTTGGCCCAGGCTGTAGCGATATTTTTTATTGCCTCATAAAACTTTTGCCAGAATTCACACAGTGTAAGTTCAGGCTTGGCGTCGAGTGTGTCAATAGCTTGAGCAAATATTCATCTCAGATAGTAGGTCATAAAATTGGAGATGGCTCCCTTGTCCATCAACTGCAGTAGGAAGGTAGTATTGGGTGGAGAGGTAGACCACATTCATGTTTGGAGAGATATCATCGAGATAGTTGGGATAACCAGGGGCGTTGTCTAAGATGAGCAGAATTTTGAAAGGTAGGTTGTTTTAAGAACATAAGAACATAAGATATGCCATACTGGGTCAGACCAAGGTCCATCGAGCCCAGTATCCTGTTTTCAACAGTGGCCAATCTAGGTCATACGTACCTAGCAGTTTCCCCAAACGACACATGTTCCACAATGCTTGTATTGGGTCAAGCAATGATATCCTGGGTCCATTTTTAATAATAGTTTAAGGACCTTTCCTCCAGGAACTTGTCCAAACCTTTTTTCTGACTACTTTCCCACTTCGAGCAAAAAGCAATTCACAAACCAATCCTTGAATAGGAGTATGGTTACCCATGCCTTTTTGTTTGATTGAAAATGCACAGGGATGTGTTTGCGATGCCTTTCAATGCACAGAGATGATATAATGACTTTCATTTTTTGAAGTTATTGAACTCTGAAATTATTTATGGATTGATATATAAGCTTCTTCTCCCCACCTTAGAGGTTTTTGACCGCTGATGTTTTGAGCAGGGTCAGTTGATGTTTTTGCCGACTGACTGGCTCACCCTCTTTGTTGATTATACAAGAGGGCAGCTGAGGACTTTTCCTCTATAAAGGCACCACAGTGTTTGTCTGTTTTTTTTATGTTCTCTTCTTTTTTCTTTTTGAAGTGTGCCTGGTTTTTATGTCTAATTTGTGAGTTTTGTTTTGTTATTTACTCAAAATTTAGCTACAGAATTTAAATGAGCCAGGAGCTCATTTGAATCCTGTAGCTAAAATTTAAAAAACAATATCTCACAGCTTAATATATTGGCCTCTTAGAAGGGAATTTTATAGCAAAGAACTTAGATTTGAAAAATGTGCTTATTTTATAAAGACACAGCTGAATATGTCTAAGACAGAAGTGTTGTAGGTATGATGATATTAGATTTAGAGAGAAACAAGTTGCCTTTAAAGAGGTGGTAAGAGATTTGGCCATGGCCAGAAAAACGGGGGGGGGGGGGGGGAGGTCATTTTAAAAGGCTCAATCATGATTTGAACATCTGAAAACATGCATGCAGACAACCAAATCATGGAGATGTCCCTCGAGCCTTTTCACAAATGACTTTTAAAGACATCCCCAGTGCATGGATATCTAAGTAGCGTGGGGATGGTTTGTGGAGGAGGCATTTCTGGGACTATGCAATAGCCTTAGTTGTCCCCCCTCAACCAAAGTGTTTGGGCTGTCAAACATTCAGAACGTGTAGAAAAGATGGCACTCCAGCATCCCTTGTACTCTCCACAAGTGCATTGAATGTTTTGGAGTAATTGTGATGTCCGCATTGCGTCTGAACCTCTGTTGGATGTCTCTGAGATGTCCCTGGGCTGGAATACTATTTCAGGGACATCTATGAAAATGGCCGCACAGACATCCATATCAGGCACATCCACATTTATGAAACTGTGCCCTGACTTGGACATATCTGCCTATTTTTAGTACGTTCTAGCTTGGAGTTCCAGATATTCACTTGAGCATCCTTTCTGCACCTTAAAATCATGTAACCATAGAAATATGATGGCAGCAAAAGACAATATGGCCTATCTAGCCTGCCCTTCCGTATCAACTACAATAGTCCCTTTTTTCCTTTTAAAATCTTCTGGTTTTGTCCCTTGCTTTCTGTAATTCAGATACTTTCCTCATCTCTACCACCTCCACTGGGAGACTATTCCATGCATCTACCACTCTTTTCATAAAAAAGTATTTCTGCATATTACTCCCAAGTCTATCCCCTTTCACCTTCATCCTGTGTCCCCTTGTAGTAGAGCTTGCTTTCAATCGAAAGAGGCTCTCCTCTTGTGCATTTATGCCACAGAGGTATTTAAATGTCTTTATCATGACTCCTCTTTGGCCTTTCCTCTAACATATACATATTAAGATCTTTAATTTTGTCCCCATATGCTTTGTAACGAAGACCACTAACCATTATAGTAGCCACCCTCTGCACAAACTCCATTCTGCTGTTATGCTTTTGAAGATGTTTCTCCAGATTTATACAAATGAGGTATTAACAGAGACTTATACAGAGACACTATCACTTGCTTTTTTCGGCTGGCCATTCCTCTCCCTATGCACCCAAGCATTCTTCTGGTTTTCGCTGTCACCTTTTCTACCTGTTTAGACACTCTAAGTTCATCAGAAACAATCACGCCAAGGTCCCACTCTTCTTTCATAGACAGAAGTACTTTCCCCTCTACACTGTACCATCCCCTTGAATTTTGCAGTCAAAATGCATGACCCTGCATTTTTTAGCATTAAATCTCAGCTGCCAAATTCTTGACCAGTATTCAAGCTTAGCTAAATCCCTCTCCATGTTATCTATTCTTTCCTGGGTTCTAGCTACTATATTGCAGATTTTTGTATCATCTGCAAAGAGGCAGACCTTACTTGACAGCTGTTTCAAAATATCACTAACAACGATGTTAAAAAGTATTGGACCAAGGATAATTTCCTGCGGCACAGCACTGGTAACATCCTTCTCCTCAGAGTGAGCTCCTTTTACCTGTACCCTTTGTCACCTCCCCCTCAACCAGTATCTAACCCAGTCAGTCACTTTAAGATCCATCCCTAGGGTGCTCAATATGTTTATAAGTCACCTGTGCAGAACAATGTCAAAGGCTTTACTGAAATCTAAGTACACTACATCTAGGGCTCTCCCTCGGTCTAACTCCCTGGTCACCCAGTCAAAGAAATCAATCAGATTTGTCTGACAAGACCTGCCTCTGGTAAATCCATGCTGCCTTAGATTGTGCAATCCATTGGACTCCAGAAACCTCACTATCCTCTGTTTTAGCAGTGTTTCCAATAATTTACTCAACACAGAGGTCAGGCTAACCGGCCTGTAGTTCTCAACCTCATCTTTACTTCCGTTTTTATGTAAAGAGACCACATGTGCCTTTCTCCAGTCTTATGGGATCACTCTAGACTTTAGAGAAGCATTGAAAAAGTCAGTGGAGCCACAAGAACATCCTCAAGTTCCTTCAGAATTCTTAGATGTATCCCATCCGGTCCCATCACTTTGTCTACTTTTAGTTTAGCTGGTTCCTCACGAACAAAGTCTTCTGAAAATTGTTCATGATCCCTTTACTTCTGTTCCTATTTATGGGTATTTTTTGAGGTCCTGCTCCTGGCCCTTCATCTGTGAACACAGAACAATAATATAGGTTAAGCAATAATGCTTTATCCTCATCAGCTTCTACATATTCCTCCCCTTCACCCTTGAGTCTGACGATGCCACTTTTGCACTTCCTCCTCTCACTAACATATCTGAAAAATATCTTATCCCCCCATTTTATTGCATTGTCTATATCTTCTTCTTTTTATATCTTGCTTTCCTGTCAACTTTCCTAGCTTCTCTAAGTTTTTCCAAATACATATAGACACTTCTTCCTCTGTCTCTGATCTCTTGCATGTTATGAAGGCCACCCTTTTTTCTTCATCTTTTTAACTACTGCTTTTGAGAACCATAGTGGCCTCCTTTTTCTTTTACATTTAATTTACCTTCCTAACAAAAAGGTTTGTTGCCCTTAGAATATACCCTTTCAGTTTTATCCATTGCTTTTCTACATCCCTCAGCAGTTCCCGTCCCGTTTAATGACTCCTTGAGGTATTCCCATCTTGACAAAATTAATTTTCCTAAAGTCTAAGACCCTCACGTGTGAATGGATTTTATCAGCCTTAGTCTTAATACTGAATGACATCATCTGGTGATCACTGGATGCAAGATGATTTCCCACTGACATCAGAAATGCTTTCCCGATTGATAAGCACCAAGTACTGTATGGCTTCTTCAGTTGTGAGATCTGTTACCAGTTGCCGGAATAGTTCTCCCTATAGAGAATCCAGGTTGTCCTTACTTCTAGATGACACCACAGCAGGGATGTGCCAATGAACTATCTCAACTTAAAGTAGACAAAGCGATGGGACCGGATGGGATACACCCGAGAATACTGAAGGAACTTGGGGACGTTCTAGCAGCTCCACTGACTGACCTTTTCAATGCCTCATTGGAGTCGGGAGTGGTGCCAAAGGACTGGAGAGAGGCTCATGTGGTGCCTTTACACAAAAGCGGAAGTAAGGATGTGGTTGAAAACTACAGGCCGGTTAGTTTAACTTCGGTGGTGAGTAAATTATTGGAAACGCTGCTGAAAGAGAAAATAGTGAGGTTTCTGAAGTCCAGCGGATTACAGGATCCGAGGCAGCATGGATTCACCAGAGGCAGGTCTTGTCGGACAAATCCGATTGATTTCTTTGACTGGGTGACCAGGGAGTTGGACCGAGGGAGAGCCCTAGATGTGGTGTATTTAGATTTCAGTAAAGCCTTTGACACTGTTCCTCACAGGCGACTTATAAACAAACTGAGCACCCTAGGGATGGACCCTAAAGTTACTGCTTGGGTTAGAAATTGGTTGGGTGGGAGGTGACAAAGAGTACAAGTAAATGGAGCTCACTCTGAGGAGAAGGATGTTATCAGTGGTGTGCCCCAGGGATCTGTCCTTGGTCCGATTCTTTTTAACATCTTTGTTAGTGATATAGCGGAAGGGCTTTCAGGTAAGGTTTGCCTCTTTGCGGATGATACCAAAATTTAAGTAGGGGCCTGAAATTGGTGTAGTTATCTTCCAGATGGAGTGGAGTGGGAAGAGAGTTCCACAGAGCTGGACCAAGGAAGAAAAAGGCAGAGGGTAGACTGTAAGTGTGCACGAGATGGTGGGGGGAAGTGAAGTTGATTAATGTGAAGAGAATGAAGACTAGGTGTAGGGATATGGAAGCGGAGAAGACCAGTGAGGTATTGGGGTGTTTGTGTGTGCAGGATGTGGTGATAATGTTTTAAAGTAATGTGAGTTGAATCATCACCTAAGATAAGACAGCCTTCCTAATAATTGTTGACAAACAATTGAAATGAGTTTAAATTATTTGTCATGAACTGCTAGTTATGTTTTAATGTTTGTTACCCCTTGAATAAACCAGATTGACTATATCTTGTATATTGTTAAGACTGGAGAATACATCACAAATATAATTAGTGATATGAATATGTACAATTGTGTTCCTGACAGGAAAAAGCAATGTGACTATCAGGCCACATGCTAACATTTGATTTGGCAAGTAGACAGAATAAGTTTAGGAATGTAGATGAAAAAAATAACTATGTTACAGACTAGCTATGTAATAATTTAGTGCTAGCTATAGATGTATTGTAATTAACAATAGATAATATAATTCTGTTCAAGACTGTCATTAGGGATGAATAATTGTGCTTGTTTGCAATTGTATGGCATCAAGAGAGATGCTGTAGTGGAGAGTAGGATTTTTACAAATTATATATTGTATGCACTGAATCCTATGGGCCGAAGAGGAAAACGACTGAATGAAATGCTACTGGATATGGAGACTCCTGATAAAGATCAGTGATTCCAGAAGAGCTACTCATGTATGTGCAGCAGTGAAGCCGGGTGGATGGTCACTGAAAAAGATTGATCTAAGATGTGCATAGCACAGCCCATGGCGAGAAAGGATGCTGCTGACGAATCTGGAGTGATGACTGGTGTCATGATCTGAGGGACTAATCTCTGAATTATTGCTAGATCTACGAGAAGCAGTTGGCCACTGCTAGAAAAGGTAGTGCTTACAAGAATAATTGGTAAAGTCTTGTTCTCTGTACACATTTTTATTGGGGCTAAGCAAAGGTAAACAATGTCACATGATTTTGTATAATGATTTTTTCCAATGAACAAGATGGAGCTCACCTATGGACCAGATGTGCCTAGGACTTTGACAGAACATCTGCAAAATGAAGCCTACTGTAGAAGATTTTTCTGGAATTGGACATGTTTCAGCTACTGTTCTTTAGTAATGATTCTTTATAGAATCACAGGGAGGACTGTAGGGATGGACAGATACGAGGGATACCAGAATCCCCAATATGTAATTGAAGATGGATGAATTTCTTGATACAAAATGTGTTTAGAAGTTTGACTTTTCACCTACTTCCTTCTAAATAGAATAGGATGTCATGATCATGGGTTCTGTGTAATTGTCTTTAAAATAGATGGAACAGTGTTAACTAAGCATAACGCCTATGAACTGTGTAACCATAGTTCATTGTACAGTCAGCTGGAAGTCCCTGCTGACACAACATAATTTTTGCAACTTTTGCACTTATAGCTAATTTTGCCATAATTAAGTGAAATTCATCTAATACACTGTAATCAGATCTTACTCTGTAAAAAGAACTTTGGCGACACCTTGTGTTATTTCATGGTTATAATAAATGATTGTTACTTCCTCTTTTTCTCTAATAAAAAGAGAGCTTTTTGGAGGAGGACTTTGAATTCGGCAGGTGTGGAATTATGCCCGTCCATATACCGCTTGCCGTCTTCCCTCTGAGCTCAAAGAAAATAGCACTTTGTGTGTGTGTGATTGTGTTCTGTATTACTCTCTGCCTGTCTCTCACTACTGATGGACCAGAGACCTAAAGAGCCGAGGTATTGTGGTCAGATCATGGAGTTTTCTTCAGACACCTAGGAAGGGGTAGATAACATGAGGAGGGATCTAGCTAAGCTTGAAGAATGGTCTAGAATTTGGCAGCTGGGATTTAATGTTAAAAAATGTAAGGTCATGCATTTGGGCTGCAGCAATCCAAAGGAGCAATATAGTATAGGGGGTGAAGTACTTTTGTCCACTAAAGAAGAGCGGGACCTAGGCGTGGTAGTGTCTGATGATCTTAAAGTAGCTAAACAGGTAGAAAAGGCGACGACAAAAGCTAGAAGGATGCTTGGGTGCATACGGAGAGGAATGGCTAGCAGAAAAAAGGAGGTGATAATGCCTCTGTATAAGTCTTTGGTGCGACCTCATTTGGAGTATAGTGTGCAATTCTGGAGACCGCACCTTCAAAAGGATGTGAACAGGATGGAGTCGGTGCAGAGGGTGGCTACTAAAATGATTAGTGGTCTTCATTATAAAGCATATGAGGACAGACTGAAGGATCTTAATATGTACACCTTAGAGGAAAGGCGGGATAGAGGTGATATGATTGAGATGTTTAAATACCTCCGTGGCATAAATGTTCAGGGAGAGCCTCTTTCAATTGAAAGTAAGTTCTGCTACAAGGGGACATAGGATGAGGGTGAAGGGAGATAGATTCAGGAGTGATATGCGGAAATATTTCTTTACGGAAAGAGTAGTGGATCCGTGGAATAGTCTCCCAGTGGAGGTGGTAGAGATGATGACAGTAACTGACTCAAAAAAGCATGGGACAAACACAGAGGATCTCTAAAGGTAAAAAAGGGACTGTTGTAGTTGTTATGGAAGGACAGACTAGATAGGCCATGTGGTCTTTTTCTGTCGTCATATTTCTATGTTTCTATGAACATCTGGCACATTGAAATCACCTACCAGTATCACTTCTCCTTTCATGGCAATTGTGTGTATGTCTTCTATTAAATCTCCATCCATTTCTTCTCCCTGTGAGGGAGATCTGTATATCAAACCAATTCATATGGATTTCCCTTTCCCTCTTTCTAGTTTTACCCACAGGGCTGCCTTGCTCAAGTTTAAGTGCTATAATTCTATAGCTTTAATATATATATATTTTTTTTTACATATAGTGCTGCCACTCCTTCCCATCTTTCTACCCTTTCTGCAAAATGTATAGCTTGTTCTCAGTCACGGTTGTCTATGAACCATGTCTCTGTAACAGCCACTAAATCCAAGCCAGCCTCTTCCATTAAAGCCTCAACATCTGGGATCTTATTTCCTATGCTATGGGCATTTATGCACACCACTTTCCAGAGTTTGCCCCTTTTAACTATTTCTACAGAGATATTTAATGTTTCACTTGGTGGCTTTCACTTATCTGAGGGCTTTCTTCATCCATCCCTAATGAATCTAGTTTAAAGCCCTCTTCAGTAGATTAGCCAGTCTGCTGCTGAAGACACTTCAGCCCTTCTTGGAAGGGTGGACGCCATCTCTGCTCTGTAGCCCTTGGAACATCATCCCATGGTCCAGGAAACCAAAACGCTCTCGATGATACCATCCATGCAGCCATGCATTCATTTTAGCTATGGAATTTAAATGAGTTAAAATCTCATTTGAATTCTGTAGCTAAAGTTTATAAAAATCTGCCTATTTTATAAAAGACCCAACCAATAAGCAATTTAGTAAATAGAAATGCCACAACTTTAAGCTAATATTTTTGTATCTACTATTTTATGTATATGAATTTATTTATAAAAGAGGCATTGAACTAGCATGGGGAAAACACACACTTAGCTTGACTACTATTTATGGCCATTTTATTCACTTCCCTTCACAAACATATACTGTATATGTATGTATGTGTGTGTATATATCTATATCTACCTATATCTATCTATATATATATATATATATATAATTGTCAATTAACTTTACAGCTGCAGACAGTTCCATTATTGAACCGATTTGTATAGCTTCAACCAACCATGCTGCTGTTACTTGAATAAAATCTTTTATCCATTAGGCCATTTCTTATAAGCCTGCATCATCCATGAGTGTAGTCAGATGGGTGTGAGAACATGAAAGGACACATGCAAAGATGTTTATGTTTATGTTTATTTACTTGATTAACCACCCTTCTATGTTAGTCAGAGCGGTGTACAATATACAAATTAACAAAGTGAGGCACTAGGCCAGAAAATTGAAAAGAAATTACAATATTTAAAAGGACAGAAGAAAGAGATTAGGAAAAAGAAAAGTTGTAGACCAAGAAAAGGAGTTCACACAAAAGGGGTGGGAAGGTTGAAGGCGAGGGAGAAGAGATGAGCCTTTAAGTCACGTTTGAAGGAAGGGTGATGGGGTTCCAAATGGAGGGAGGTACATAAGAACATAAGATATGCCATACTGGGTCAGACCAAGGTCCATCAAGCCCAGTATTCTGTTTCCAACAGTTGCCAATCTAGGTCATACGTACCTAGCAGTTTCCCCAAGGGACACAGGTTCCACAATGCTTGTATTGGTTCAAGCATTGATATCCTGGGTCCCTTCTTAATAATGGTTTATGGACCTTTCCTCCAGGAACTTGTCCAAACCTTTTTTAAACCCAGCTACACTAACAGCCTTTACTACATCCTCCGGTAACAAATTCCAGAGTTTGATTACACGTTGAGTGAAAAAATATTTTCTTTTATTAGTCTTAAATAGTTTACCCTGTAGCTTCATTGCATGTCCCCTAGTCTTTCTATATTCTGATAAGGTAAACAATCGATCTACGTTTACCCGTTCCACTCCGTTCATTAATTTATAGACTTCTATCATATCTCCCCTCAGCCGTCTCTTTTCCAGGTTAAAGAGCCCCAACCTTTTTAGCCTTTCTTCATCGGAGTAGCCTTCCATCCCCTTTACCATTTTGGTGGCTCTTCTCTGAACCTTTTCTAAAATCGCTATATCCTTTTTAAGATACGGCGACCAGAATTGCACATAATATTCAAGGTGCGGTCTCACCATGGAACGATATAGAGGCATTATAATATCTTTTGTTTTATTTTCCATTCCTTTCCTTATCATACCTAGCATTCTATTTGCTCTCTTGGCCGCCGCTGCACACTGGGCCGAGGGTTTTAACATGGTATCCACAATGACCCCTAAATCTTTTTCCTGGGTGGTGGTTCCTAATGTGGAACCTTGCATCGTGTAACCATAGTTTGGGTTGTTCTTCCCTAGGTGCATAACCTTGCACTTCTCCACATTAAATTTCATCTGCCATTTTGATGCCCAGTCTTCCAATTTATCAAGATCCTCTTGCAATTTTCCACAATCCTCCTGGGTTTTAACAACTTTAAATAGTTTTGTGTCATCTGCAAATTTGATAACCTCACTCGTTATTCCACTTTCCAGGTCATTTATGAATATGTCAAAAAGCAGCGGACCCAGCACAGATCCCTGGGGTACAACACTATTCACCTTTCTCCATTGGGAAAATTGGCCATTTAGCCCTACCCTCTGCTTTCTATCTTTTAACCAGTTCCTGATCCACAATAGTACACTGCCTCCTATCCCATGACTCTTTAGTTTTGCCAAAGTTCTCTCATGAGGGACCTTGTCAAAGGCTTTCTGAAAGTCCAGATACACAATATCAACCGACTCACCTTTGTCCACCTGTTTATTCACTCCTTCAAAAAAACATAACAGATTAGTAAGACAAGATCTTCCTTGTCTAAAGCCATGTTGGCTGTCTCCCATTAGGTCGTGACTATCTACATGCTGAGTAATTTTATTCTTTATGATGGTTTCTACCATTTTTCCCGGTACTGATGTCAGGCTCACCGGTCTGTAGTTTCCCGGATCACCCCTCGAACCCTTTTTAAAAATTGGTGTTACATTGGCGATCCTCCAATCCTCAGGTATTAGAGATGATTTTAATGATAGTTCACAGATTACTGATAGCAGGTCTGCAATCTCAAATTTCAGTTCTTTCAACACCCTTGGATGTATACCATCCGGCCCAGGTGATTTGCTACTCTTCAGTTTATCTAATAGTTGTAAGACATCTTCCCGATGTATCGATATTTCCTTCAATTCTTCCACACCTTTAAATACCACTTCAGTCATGGGTAACATCCCTACATCTTCCTCAGTAAAGACCGAAGCAAAGAATTCATTCAGTCTCTCCGCTATCGCCTTGTCGCCTCTTAGTGCTCCTTTAACCCCTTTATCATCTAATGGACCAACTGACTCTCTCACAGGTTTTTTGCTACGAATGTACTTGAAAAGGTCTTTATTTCGCGTTTTTGCTTCCGCAGCAAGCTTCTTCTCAAATTCTCTCTTTGCCTGCCTTATCAATGCCTTGCATTTGACTTACCAGTGCTTGTGCTGTTTCCAGGTTTCAACGTTTGGCTCTTTTTTCCATTTCCTGAAAGATGCTTTTTTGGCAACAACAGCCTCTCTGACCTCACCTTTAAACCATGCTGGCAGTTTTTTGGACTTCCAGAGGGCAGGGCCAATAAAGAAGAAAGCAGAGGAACGAGTGGACTGGAGATGGGCGCGGGCGGGAGGGGGGAGTGTGAGGCGGTTAAGATGAAAGGAGAGGGGGGTGTGCCTAGGCTTGTGGAAATGGATGAGGCCTGCCAGGTATTGCGAGGTGGTAGTGTGAAGAGCTCTATGAATGAGAGTGAGTAGTTTGTACTGGGCACGATAGGCAACGGGTAACCAGTGAAGATGAAGAAGGAGAGGAGTGAGTGACTAAGCGAGCAGCGGTGTTTTGAATCCTCTGGAGGCGGTGGAGTTGAGATTTAGAAAGACCAATAAGGACAGAGTTAGAGAAGTCAACGCGCGACATAACAAGTGATAGGAGTAACGTTGTAAGGGCGGATGGGGAGAGGAAAGGACGAATTGAACGGATCTGGCGAAGGAAAAAGAAGGAAGTCTTAGTGATATGAGAGACATGAGCATGGAAAGAGAGATCGGAGTCAAAGAGTACACCTAAGTAACGGAAAGTGGACACAAGAGATATAGGGGTGCCAGAGAGAGATGAGGCCAGTGAAGGGGAGGGATTACCATGCGGAAACCAGATTGTGGCAGTTTTGGTGAGGTTGAGGTGAAAACAGTTTTGGGTCAGCCAGTCAGCAACAATAGATAGGCAAGAGTTGAGTGGAGTAATATCAGGGCAAGAGGGGGATGTGTGATGAAGAAGAACAATATCGTCTGCGTAGTAGAAAGCAGAAATCCCAGATTGTTGGATTAACAGAGTGAGGGGAGCTAGGAAAATATTGAAGAGGAGAGGGGCCAGGACAGAGCCTTGGGGGACCCTACAGGAGAGAGGGAATGGGTCAGAAGGGGGAATAGAGTGAGAGGAAGAAAGAACTGCACAAGAACAGGAAGAGAGAAAAGAGTGGCACCACCGATGAACTGTGCTACAGAGACCGGCTTCACGTAGGCGAAGTAGAAGAAGGGAGTGATCGACCAGGTCAAAGGCAGCAGAAAGGTCAAGGGCTACCGCCACCGAGATGTCACCGTGATCGTGGGCTACACGCAGTGCATTAGGGAAAGCAAGGAGGACAGTTTCAACACTGTGGCCATGACGGAAGCCGGATTGACGGGGGTGAAGAAAATTAGTGGAGTTGAAGTGGTGAGACAGCTGAGCAAAGACGATCTTTTCAAGGAGTTCGGAGAGGAAAGGGAGGTTTGAAACAGGGTGATAATGGGCAGGGTCCAGAGGGTCAAGGGATGGGCTCTTGAGAATCGGACGGATCAATGCGTGTTTCCAAGGATGGGGGAAGGTCCCTGTGGAAAGGCTGGAGTTTAGCATGGAGAGAATGTAGGGAAGGAGTGAGAGAGAAGGAGTGAGTAACCAGGAGGAGGGGATGGGATCAAGAGGACAGAAAGTTTTTTTTAGAAGAGGCAATGAGACGGTGGAGTTCGCCTGCAGTGGCTAGGGAAAATGAAGACCATGTATGTGAGAGTTGGGGCATGGAGGGAGGGGAAGCCACTGGAGGCGGAGAGGTAATAGGAGCGGGGCAGGAGGGCAAAGATGCTCTCAGGGTAGAAATTTTGGTACTGAAAGAGGAAGCCAGCTGTGGTGGGGAAGGGATAGATGGAGCAGGTGTGATGGATATGGGGGGACGGAGAGAGGTCAGGGACTTAAGTGTGGAGTAGAGATGACGGGTCTGGTTGGGAGCGTTGGAGATAGCATCTGAGATGTATGTGTGTTTAGCAAGGTGAACTTGGGAGCGGTAGTGTGAGTGATGGGCTTTGAAAGATGATAGAGTGGCCGGTGAAGGGACCTTTCGCCAGGATCGTTCAGCCCTGCGGAGGTGAGAGCGCAGCAGGCGAAGACCATCGTGATACCAGGGTTGTGTGGGACGGCGAGTCGGTGGGCGAGGATGCAGGGGAGCAATGCGATCAAGGGTAGTAAAAAGGGTAGATGACCAAATAGAGGCTTGAGAGGTAGGAGATAGGGAGCAAAAATCTAAGGGTAAGAGGTCAGTTGCTGAAGGAAACTTCTGGACAGTAAGCGGAGTGAGAGCACGCGACAAAAGCGGAGGGAGGGGTGATGAGGGGGGAGGGAGAGGAGAAGGTGCCCCCAATTGAGAGAAAAGCACCAAGAGACAAAGGTGATCTGTCCAGGGTAAGCGGAGGGATGACAGATCACGAAGTATTAGTGTAGAGAAGGATGAGGTCAAGAGGAGGTTGAGAGTATGACCGGCTGAGTGAGTGGGAAAAGGAACATGTTGCTGGAGAGACAAGTCCTGTAGAAATGAGAGAAAAGAGTGATCCCTGGAGGAGGAAGGAGAGTCCAGATGGAGGTTGAAATCACCAGCAATAAGAAGGTGGGGGAAGGCTAGAGAAAGATCAGAAAGGGTCCGAATGAGAGAATCCCAGAGGTCTGGACGAAGACCAGGGGGAGAGTAGATGAGAAGAATGTGCATTGGGGGAGAGGTATGGAGATGAAGCAAAAGAGCTTCAGGGTAGGAAAGAGAGGGGGAGAAAATCTGGGTGAAAGGGAGAGTGAATGGCTGCTATGCCAACTCCTGAGTGGCCAGTGCAGGGGACAGACACTTTATTTATTTATTTACATTCTCTTATATACCATGCTATTCTGCATCAGTGCGGTTTACATTGAACAGGGCATTATAACTTGGAGATAACTATTTTACAGGGAACATGGGCTATGGAGGGTTAAGTGGCTTGCCCAAGACTACAAGGAGCACCTGTGGGACTAGAAACCCCAGTCCTTCCGGCCCAAGGTTGCTGTCCTCTAGTGGGATTTGAACCCCTGATCTTCCAGCTTGAAGTACCTTGCCCCAACCACTAGGCCATTCCTCCACTCCACTGCAGAGAAACCTGTGCGCAGGCAGCGAGCAAGGAGGGCATCCTCCCCATCCTTCAGCCATGTCTTGGTGAGGAGGGCAAGGTCAAAGGAGGCTTGTGTAATAAGATCTTGAATAAGAAGAGTCTTAGCTCTAAGAGATCGACAATTCAAAAGGCCTACTTTAAGTGGGGCATGGGGGGGATTAGAGGGAACAAATGATTGAGAGGAGACATAGGGGGAAAGCAGGCAGAGACGAAGGTTAGCGTAACAGCGGAAGCGCAGATTAGCAGCCTTGACCAGACGGCGACCCCAAAAGCTGGGTATGTGGGCCATAGAATGGTCAATAGAGAGGGGGGAAGGAATAAGAGTATCAGCAAAAACCTGTACCTGAGGTAGTGGAAGTCTGACGCGATCAGAAGAGGAAGGTGGAGAAGGCAGACAGCCAGATCTGCTGATCGTGAGAAGACAAAAAACAAGAAGGTGAAAAAGCTGCAAAGTCATGCCAGGAATGTGGCCTCCGCTGCTGGAATGGCCCCAAGGAGCGCACTCAAGGAGCACGGCGTGCTCCTTAGGTATGTTCCTTCGGTGTGCGCCCCTGTTGCGCGCCGCGGCAACGAGCGCCGCAGGAGCTCTGAATTTATAGCTGGAGGACAGGATACCTCTTGGAGCGCGGCCGCGTCACTTCCGGGGGTGGGAGCAAGCAGCAACCAGGAGTTGGAGAGCAGAGATGAATTCCAAAATTTTTTTTTTGAGTAACAGCAGTGCTGTTGGCTGAAGTTAAACAAATGTTGATCATATCCTTTCGATAAGGACATTGAATTCCTTGTAGATGTGGGGGTTAGCATCTGCCTGGTTCCACTTATTTTTGGCTGATCATTAGCAACAGGGTTTGGGGTGAGAAGAGATATCTGTCCCTTGGAAATTAAAGATGTGTGGTACTCTGTGGATCCATTTTAACCCTTTATTTGACATCTTTTTGGAATCAGTGGGTATGCTATTGCAAATATTATGGGTTCATTATATTTTCTTTGTAGATGTACCGATTATTTTTCTTAATACATTAGATGTGAAAATCTGTTTGAATAAGCTTAGGAGGGTGATGCAGGTGGTTCAGGATTGATTTTGTGAACGCAAATTGCAGTAATAATCAACAGGCTTCCTTTTCTGAAAAAAAGAACAAAACTCAAAAAGACAGAGGGAGAGAGAAGAATAGAAAAAAGATGTAGAAAATGACTTGCAGCAGAAATAGGAGAGATAATGAAAGAGGGCAGCAAAACGAGAGTGTGAGAGAACATAAACTGAAGTAATACTGAAAGTCAGTGGAGCAAAACATGCCATCTCTTGCTCTGTTATAAAATAACTTCACCAGATTGTGTATTTTCCTGAATGCTTGGGTGCTTTTCTTTGCAAATGATATGAGTTTCATTCTTTCTAATAGAATTGATTTTTCAGAGAGAGTGTGAGAAGGAGTGAGATTGAAGAACAGCAGCTAGGTTTCAGATTTTTAACATCATAAAAAATAAACATAATAGTAATATGAAAAGGGAATGGAAGATTCTAAATTATAGTCTTCCAAAGGAAAAGGAAAAGGTTTGAGTAAAGTCACATGAAGGAATATGTATCTAAACTATACCTTCTGTATTATGTTAGATCTATACCGAAACTGAAAATCTCAGACGCACATACACATTTGCAATTCTTCATATTCTAGGATTTAGTCAGGGCATATAATGATCCTGTAGCCTTGGACATAAATACTCCTGTCAGAAGGGTGTGCTGTGCAAGTCTGCTCTATGCAATTATAATTCAAAGCAGTGGCTAACAGTGGAGGAGTGCATACTCACAGCATAGGTTTAACCCCTAAAATAATTGTCTTTTCCTGTCGGGCCAGCACCACCTCCTCTCACCTCTCATTTTCCCAACTTGCCCTCCCCATTTCCCACAAACCAAACCTTGTCAAAATAAAAGTAGAAAGAGTGGACCCAGTACTAATTGGATAACCAGAATCGGAATTAGGCTTGGTAAAAGTCACCCAAAGTATATTTTTACATGGCTTTACAGAATATCTGGCACAAGAACATGGCAAACAAAGTTTGTGGAGTAGATTTTTGCCTAGAGCAGTAGTCAATAGATTCAGAAGGCAAGAAGTCCAAAAAGAGCTTTTCACAGAGCTCTAGACTGGAAAAACAGGAAAGGAAGATCGCTAGCAATCTTGTAGACACACATACGCATACGTGCATAAACAGCTGCACAAGTCTATAAAAGGGCTGCAGAGCAGAGATGGCATCCACCTGTCCAAGAAGGGCTGAAGTGTCTTCAGCAGCAGGCTGGCTAATCTACTGAAGAGGGTTTTACCTAGAGAAACCTTTATAAAATTAGACACACATAATATGGCTGTGCTAAACTAAGCGTGTTCAGTTCTCTTTCCCTGATAACATTTCCTTAAAAATGGCCTAAAAGGAAACCTAGCACAGGAGGATGGTTACTTGTGCTAGATGTAAGAATGGCAGAACAGCTGGGTACCAGGAAATGAGGTAGAAGGAGAATAGAGAGACTGAGGAATGAAAAAGGGTATCTGAATGGCCTGCCTCGTGATTTGATACAGCTTTTTTGTGATACCTTTCTATTGTTTTCACTATTCCAGGTCTCTGAGAGACAGAATGAGAGTGGAAGGAAGTGTGTATCCCTGTCTGACTTCTCTATCAGTTCGTATATCAAAAGTAGACATTGTTAGGAAGAGAATACGGTATTAAAGGTGCTGAACCACTGTGAATGGGCATGGAAGGTGAATGAGAAGTGAACATGCGAGTAGGTGTAGCAGGTAAGAGAAGTCTGGGTGTCAGAAGGACAGTGGAGGCCATAAGAAATAAGCCTACCAAATTTCTAAGACCGAGAAAGAGGCAGTATTGTAAGGGACAAAGCGTAAACAATCAGACTACAGGGGTGCAGGAGGGATTAGAGGAATAAGCATAGCAGAGGAAGGAAGGGATGGGCGGAAGGAAAGAGAGGAGATGTAAATGAGGCAGGCACGTCACAAAACACACATCTCCAATGTCTACTACTACTGCAGTTACTTCTTATCATTCGTATAGTGCTATAAGGTGTACACAGAGCTGCACATATAGATGTAAGAGACAGTCCCTGCTCATTGGAGCTTACAATCTAATCAAGGTGAAGAACATCACAAAACTGGGGACCAGAGTATGATAAGATGCACAAGTGGTGAACAAGAAAACGAGGGGCATCATGATCCAAAAGCAGCCTCAAAGAGATGGGCCTTTAGCCTGGATTTGAATAGGTCTAGAGAAGGAGCCTGACATCTACAGCTAGAGAAGGAGCCTCTGTCAAGGAGACAGAGCATATTGCAAAGTGGAAGAAGAAGTGGGGCTGGCTTAAACATTAGGCAGATTAGGTGGTTATCTAGAGCGGCTTCTGGGGGGGTGGCAAAGAGCATCTTCAGTATAAACTATGGAGCAGTCAGCCACGTGTAAATTTCACCCATTCTAAAATGGCTGTTTACCCATGGCTGTGATTTACACATATAGATGGATACTAATGGAGTGGAGGAGTAGTCCTGACAGCTGCACAAACTCAGTGCAAAGAAGAATACTTTAACAAGTTCTATCCAATTATGCATTTTCTACAGGGTTATTTTGAAAAGGATGATGTTGGAGAGATCGTAGTTGTTGAACTTAACCATCAGAATTTCTGGGGGGAGGACAGCTGATTGTAAATTGAAAGGGAGCACGAAACTAAAGGTTCTCATGCATATTCATTGTGGATATCCTGAAAACCTGGCTGGCCTGGGGGGTCCCATAGGACTGGGTTGAGAACCACTGTTCTAAGGTGTTCTAGGAGGAAGAGCAGAAAGAAAAGGAGGCAAAAGAGCAGGCTGTATCATAGTCTAGAGCAGTGGTTCCCATACCAGTCCTCGGGTACCCCCAGGCTAGTCAGGTTTTCAGGGTATCGGCAATGAATATGCATGAGATAGATCTGCATACAATGGAAGCAGTGCATGCAAATCTAATCTCATGCCTATTCATTGTGGATATCCTGAAAACCTGACTGGCTTGGGGGTACCTGAGGACTGGGTTGGGAACAACTAGTCTAGAGTATCAGGGTCATAACTATGCCAATTATGTGATTGGGCTTCACTGAGGAGAAAAAGGAACATATTTTGCAGTTGATTGGTAGATACTTCACAATGAAATCCCTTACAGTAAACGGTCATTCCTGTAAACAATTTGCTTTGGAGGGCATCAGCCTTGAAGTTGCCACAAAACAGCACAAAGAAAACATACCATCAGGACATTAAGGGGGTCATTTTATCTGTGGTTTCAACATTCAACAGACTGCTCTATGTCGAAAGTAGACAGAGATGTGCTTTGGACACATCAAAAATCTGCACACATATTCCCCATTTCATATATGGTATGCATGTGTAAGCTCAAATTTGTCAACAGCTGGATTTACACCTGCTGCTTGGCACGAGTTTTAAAGTGTTCCTTTTGGTCATCTCTTAATCCATCAGTTTATTCTTCCTCTAAATTGAAATAGGGGCAAGAGAGTCTTTTACTTAATGAGGAACATTTGCACATCCACGTTTGCAAAATGGCTTAGATACTTGTGTGCCGACATTTCCAAATGTTCATTGCAAAATGCCAACACTTACTCGTGTAAATTGCTGGGATTCCCCGTCAATTTTTCCCACATGTATATTTCTGAAATGTTGCCACTCACTGCATGTGGATGTGCAGTTTAGAAATGGCTCTGTGTTTTGCAGAGCTGTTCCTAAAATACCATCAGAATGGAGCATATGCTGACCTCAACATCTCAATTCTGATTTCCACATCCTATCTAAAATGCGTGTTTAAATGGGGCCTCTGATTAAAAGCAGCTAAGATCTAAGCACATGCAAAAAATGTTTCATTCTTTTTTGAGAAAATATGGCTTTTTCCACATTTCCATTAGTTTTTTAGTTTATTTCACACATTCATTTTAATAAAAATCTTGTAATCTGCATTAGACTGTTTTAATGGATGGAAATCGATGGTGCATGTGTTAATTCATAGGTTAAGGTGCATTGAATTTTCATCGCTCTCTACAAATGTGCGCATTTTTAGAGACCAATGATGGTGCTTCTGGGCATGTATTAGTGCTGTTTGTACTGTTGAATGCTCCTATTCTGAGGGTCCCTTATTAGTGAAAGGGATGAATTTTGATATTTTGCTATAGAGAATCTATTCTAATTTATTCTGCCTGATCACACTGACACCTGGTGATGCTGTGGTCATCTCTACGGTCCAGGTACTGGCAAGGCATTCATGTCCCCCAAATTTGTGAATGAACACACCAGATACTCCCGTGCAACACTCAAACCACACACATACACACTTGAGGTGTTGGAACAACTTGCAAAACTGAAAGTGGACAAGGCCATGGGACCGGATGGGATACATCCCAGGATACTGAAAGAGCTCAGAGAGGTTCTTGCAGGGCCATTAAAGGATGTTTTCAACAGATCCTTGGAAACAGGAGAGGTTCCTCAGGACTGGAGAATGGCTGATGTTGTACCTCTACACAAAAGTGGTGACAGGGAAGAAGTGTCAAACTACAGGCCTGTGAGCCTTACCTCGGTGGGTGGAAAAGTCATGGAGGCGCTCCTGAAAGAGCGAATAGTGAACTTTCTCAAAACCAACAGGCTGCAAGACCCGAGGCAACATGGTTTTACCGAAGGACAATCTTGCCAGGGAGTGGTGGTCTAGTGGTTAGGACAATGTACTTCAGACCGGAGGGCCAGGGGTTCAAGTCCCACCTGGGGACAGCATTCTCAGGCTGGAGGGACTGGGATTTCTAGTCCTATAGGCACTCCTTGTGGTCTTGGGCAAGCCACTTAACCCTCCATTGCCCATGTTCCCTGTAAGTATTAGCGTATGTGTCTCATATCCCCTCGTGTTAAATGTATCCCCCAATTGACTGCTTTGACCTGGTGAAAAGCGGGATATAAATACAGCTAAATAAAATAAACAGCTAAATAAAATAAGGATCCTCTAACATGCTGGCTGCAAATGTCTAGTCCCTAGCTCAGATGCCATTTAGCATCAAAAGTGTGGGGAGACTAAATCAGCCTCATCAGAACTACTGGCAAAATAACACGTTTCTATTTTTTTTATGAATGTTCCATGCCACCTAACATCAAGATACGGAGGCCTTTTACAAATAGAAAATACAAGAGAAAGGGAGAGGAATGCTATTAATAAAGATAGGAAAGTGATACACGAGACCCAAGGAAGCAGAACGGAAGAAAATTGCATAAAATTCATAATCTTACGGTAGAGTAGATAAGAAATTGCCCCCCAAATGCAAAATCCTGCAACTGGCCAAGGGAGAGAAAAACAATGTCACAGTCAAAAGCTTGATTAAAAAAATGGGATTTCAGCCCAGCTCAAAACTTCTTCTATGAAGGTTTGGTTCGGATGGTAGGAGGCAAGGAATTCCAGAGTTAGGGTGCTAAACAGAAAAAAAAGCTTATTGTCCGGTAGATTCAAAGCCAGCTTTTGAAATTGGTGGGAGGGATAAGAGGTTTTCCTGGGATGAATGACTCCGATGTAAGGAGCTATATAGCATAAGGAAAGAATGCATATATGATGGCAACCTGTTTTTAAATCTCTGCCAAGAAAACCCAGGAGATGCTGGATTGTCAGGAGTCAGCACTGACTTGAAGGCATACATTGCATTTTGCATAGCATAACAGACAATTTAAATTTTACCTCGTAAAAAAACGGTAGCCAATGATTCTGGAAAAGTAAATGGTTCAATGGTATTCCAATGGGGAAGGAGGGCAAGGATCCAATAGGCATTTTGAAAGTTCTGCTCTCATGCCTTTTACAGATCAGCTTTTCTCCATTTTAGAGAGAATGACTTCCCAGGAGGTTATAAACTGTTGAGAAGCACAAATAATTTCTAGTTTTCAGGCAGAGATTAAAGGCCATAGAGGCCTAATAGTATTTACTGGCCACTTCAAGAAGGAAAGTAACGCATACGAACTCGATGAAAATATACACAGAACCTCAGGATTTGGCGATGTGTCTGAGGCACAGGAGATGGATGTGTCGACCAAGTGAAAGCCAGCTGGTGTGCATGTGGACTGTATAAGGATAAAGGGCACAGATGAAGGGATGTTTTTATTTGATCTTGGTGTCAGCTATGTTTTTTTTTTCTTTAGAGTTTGGCAGGGTGTAGGGAACAGATGGGTGATGAAATGAAAAGAAATCAGGGAAGCTAACAAAAGTTAAAACTCAGTAATGGGTGATTTCAATTACTCGGTATTGATTGTGTCAATTTTGCAGCACAACACACGGGAGGGATAGATGAAATAAATGACTGCTTCATGGAGCAACATGAGGGGAAGCTATTTTAGACGTATTCCTTAATGGAACACAAGATATGGTGCAAGAGATAATGGTGTTGAGGCCACTTGACAATAGTGATCATAATATGATAATGTTTGATTTAATACATGGAGGGAAGAAAGTAAGGAAAACCAGGACACTAGCATTCTCCTTTCAAAAGGGAATCTATGATAACATGGTTAATAAAAAACTAAAAGGAGTAGCTGCAAAGGTTTAATGTTTACATCAAGCATGGCCATTGCTTAAAAATACTATCTTGGAAGCCCTGACCAGATGTATTCCATGCAATAAGAAAGGTAGAAGGAAGCCCAAAGGACTGCTCACATGGTTTAAAGATGAGATCAGAGATTCTGTTGTAGCCAAAAAAGCATTTTTCAGGAAATGGAAAAAGGAGCCAAATGACAAAAATGGGAAACGACATAAGCACTGGCAAGTTAGATGCAAGTCATTGATAAGGCAGACAAAAAGAATTGGAAAATTAGCTTGCCATGGAAGCAAAAACACATAATAAAAACTTCAAGTACATTTGTAGCAAAACACCTGTGAGAGTGTCAGTTGGATCATTAGATGATAGAGGAGTAAAGGGGCACTAGGGGAGGACAAGGCCATAAGTGGAAAGACTGAATAAATTCTTGCTTAGGTTTTTAATGAAGATGATGTAGGGAAGTTATCCATGCCTGAAATGGTATTTAAAGGTGATGTATCAGAAGAATTTAAACAAATCTTGATAACCCAGCAAGATATATTACAACTTTTTGATAAACTAAAGCGTAGCAAATAGCCTCAACAGGATAATATACATCCCAGGGTACTGAAAGAACTGAAATAAGAGATTGCAGACCTACTACTATAAGTAATCTGTGAAGTATCATTAAACTCATCTGTAGTACCTGAAGATTGGAAAATGGCCAAAAGTAACACCAATTTTTAAAAAGGGTTCCAGAGGTGATCCAGGAAACTACAGACCGATGAGCTTGACATCAGTACTGGGCAAAATGGTAGAAATCATTATAAAGAATAAAATTATTGAACACATAGTTAGTCTTGGTTTAACAGGAGAAAGCCAACATGAATTTCGCCAAGAAAAGTCTTTTTTGATGGGTGAATAAACAGGTAGTTAAAGGTGAGCTGGTTGATGTGGAGCCCCATTCCAGGAGGGATCTATGCTAGACCCGCTGCTTTTTAACATATTCATAAATGACCCAGAAATGGGAATAATGAATGAGGTGATCAAATTTGCAGATGACACAAAATTATTCAAAGTTGTTAAAACATAAGAGGTTTGTGAAAAATTACAAGAGGACCTTGATAAATTGGAAGATTGGGCATCCAAATGGCAGATGAAATTTAATGTGAATAAGTGTAAAGTTATGCACTTAGGGAAGAACAACCCAAACTACGGTTACATGATGCAAGGCTCCACATTAGGAACCATCACCCAGGAAAAGTACTTAGGCATCATTGTGGATAGATAATACATTGAAACCCTCTGCCCAGTATGCAGTGGCGGCCAAGAAAGCAAATAAAATGCTAGGTATCATAAGGAAAGGAATAGAGAATAAAACAAAAAATGATATGCCTTTGTATCATTTCAAATGTGCGATTGCACCTTGAATATTGTGAGAAATTCTAGTCACCATTTCTTAAAGGATATAGCAGAATTAGAGAAGAGCCATCAAAATGTTGAAAGGGATTGAAGGATACCCATATGAAGAAAGGCTTAAAAGATTTGGGCTCTTCATCTTGGAAAGAAGACAGCTGATATGAGATGATAGAGGTCTATAAAATAATGAATGAAGTGAAACTAGGGTACACACGCAATGAAGCTGCAGTATAGCTCATTTAAGGCTAATAGGAGAAAATACTTTTTCACTTAACGTGTAATCAAACTCTGGAATTCATTTACCAGAGGATGTGGTAAAAGTTGTTAGTATAGCTTGGTTTAAAAGAGGTTTGAACAAGTTCCTGTAGAGCAAGTCCATAAACCTTTCTTAAAGAGGACCAGGGAAATCAACTGCTTACCCCAGGATAAGCAACAACAAAGATCTTGGTCTGACCCAGTATGACATATCTTATGTTCTTATGTCTTCTATGGAAGCTAATACTCCACGAGTTACTACTGTGAGGAAGTATAGTTGTGTTACTTGTTTTTTGTTGGTGGGCAGGAGAGTACTTGGCATTTTGGGTAGGAGGCTGTTCAGGTATGGTTTCAAAGCCATGGAATTGAATGTTTGTACATTGCTGATGTAGTTTAGATTTCAAATTGTGTGTGAATGTTGATATATGCTGCTGAATAACTTTATAACTTGGAGATAAATGCTGTTGTATGTCATGTAAGATTTTGTCCTTTAAAGGGTTTAATCATTTTATTAAAAGAACAAAGATACCGAGTTGCATCTTTAAGTTTCCCCCAGGAATTGTATTTATTCAAGAAACTCATTTATCTGCTATTAAATCACTCTAGCTCAAGAGGAAGTGGGTTCAGGAGTGAACTTTCTCTCTTTCTCTGTTTTTGAGGCCTGTAAGAAAAAAATAAGTAGTGATTTGTTTCTGCCAATGCATTGTACTTTAAATTGATATCACACTGTGCTGATAGTGAAGGAATAGAGAGACAAGTAGAAGTTTTTCAAAAGAGGTGGTGAATATCTACATCCCTAAAAATGAATCCTTGAATGTCTTCCATCAGCTGATGCATAATATTTCATTAGCAAAGACTTACCCTCTTAAAATAGAAGGAGGTTATAATATACTCTTGGATGTGATATTGGATTGCAAGTCTAGTTGTAAGATAAAACTTTCTCTGTCTCTTCAGGAGCTTAGTAATCTTATTACTAAATTAACACTTTCAACTCCTGAAGACTGTGTTATCAGGGTGAGAGGGACTTCCCTTTTATTCTATACTAAGGTTACCAGATGTCCCCGATTTTCAGGGATTGTCCCCAGTTTTGAGGTAGTATCCCTGATTTACCTCCTGTCCCCAATTTCAGTGGGGACAGAGGCAAATGACATTGCTTCTCCTGCATATCTTTCTAATGCAGTTTTCTCATTCCTGATAGGAGAAGATGTAAGCTTTTCTGAAAAAAAGAGGGGGCACACTTATAACTTGAGAAGGGCTGCCTACTGTCCTTTTTTAACCTCTTTTTTTTGTGGCGTAGGTTACAATTCTGCTTTTAGTTTCTTTTTCCAGCTCTTTGAAGCCACTGACACCTCATCAGGTATTAGTTCCCTCCCTACCCACCCCAGCTCCCACCTACCCCATGTGAGCATTCTTGCTTTATAGGGCAACTCCTCAATTAGCTACACACAGGGATTTAGAACAGCACTTTTAGAACTTACATAAAATAGGTTAATTGCTTTTTCTCTGAAAGGACAGCTGAGAAACCAGCTGGTGTTTTGGTAGGACTCTCTCTGTTACTTCAACACGTACCAAAACTTCATCAACTGAACAATGGCTGGGAAAAATCATACTACCAATGCTGTTGCCCCCCGTTACAGCTTCTGCCTCTGTCCAGATAGAGATCCAAATGACAGTTGAAGGGCTGGTTCCATAAGCAGGATGCCTACATGCTGAAGCTGTCAGGAAACAAGTGGGGGACCTCAGAGAAGAGGTGGCAAGGCTGAGGAGCATTCAAGATAGTGAAGTGCATTAATGGGATGCTTCTTGAAACATCCAAACTCTCCAAAGGAGGTGAAGATGGGAGCCTACAAAACGATGAAGATTTGACACAAGTCACCAGGGCCTGCATAATCACCAATTAAACTCCTTCAGCACTTGAAATGAAGAACCATTATGCAACCCTGGAAGTGGAGGAGGTAAAAGCATCCCAGGAAAGCAAAGAACCAGAGCTTGAGCACTCTAATGTTGCAGAATCAGTGAACATAAAGACGCAAAGGGTAGTGGTGGTTGGTGACTCTCTTCTGAGGGGTATTGAGGCATCCATCATCTCACCAGAATTGATGTCCGGAGAGGTATGCTGTCTGTGAGGTGCCAAAATATGAGCTGTTATGGAGAGTTTGCCGAGACTCATCAAGCCTAGTGACTATTACCCGATGTTGCTCATCCATGTTGGCACAAATGATACTGCCAGGTAACCCTCTAAACATATCAAAAGTGACTTCATAGATTTGGGACAGAGGGTAAAGCAAATAGATACACAGGTAGTATTCTCTTCAATCCTCCCTGTTGAGGGTAAAGGCCGAGGCAGAGAAGCTCGCATACTAGAGATAAATGCTTGGCTGCATGGATGGTGTCATAGAGAGCATTTTTGTTTCCTTGACATGGGATGATATTCAAAGGGCTGCAGGGCAGAGATGGCATGCATCTGTCCAAGAAGGGTCAATGTGTCTTCAGTAGCAGACTGGCTAACTAACCCACTGAAGAGGGCTTTAAATTAGATTCACTGGGGATGGGTGAAGAAAGCCCCTAGGTAAGTGAAAGCCCCCAGGTATGTGAAACATTAAATACCTTTATAGAAATGGGTAAAATGGGCAACATCTAAAAAGTGGTGTGTATAAATACCCACAGCATAGGAAATAAGAACCCAGATATTGAAACTTTAATGGGAGAGGCTGACTTTGATTTAGTGGCAGTTATAGAGACATGGTTTACAGACAACCATGACTGGGTTGTAATTATACAGGGTTATACTTTATTAGGAAAGGACAGGGTAGGAAGAAGGGGAGGAGGAGTGGCACTATATGTAAAAAAATAATATTAAAGCTATGGAAATACAGGGCTTAAAAGGGAGAGAGGAGGCACTGTGGGTTAAACTAGAAAGAGGGAAGAGAAACCCATTTGCTTTGGCATGATATACAGACCTCCCTCACAGGATGAAGAAGTGGACAGAGATTTAATAGAAGACATACACAGCATTGCCAAGAAAGGGGAGATGCTACTGATAGGGAATTTCAGTATGCCGGATGTTGATTGGCACATCCCTGCTGCAGTGTCATCTAGAAATAAGGAGATCCTAGATTCTTTACAGGAAGAACTTTTCAGGCAGCTGGTAACAGAACCCACATGTAAAGGGGTCATACTGGACTTGGTGCTTACTAATGGTGAAAGTGTTTCTGATGTTATAGTGGGAAATCATCTCACATCCAGTGATCACCAGATGGTGAGGTTAAATATTAGGACTAGGGCTGATAAAATACATTCAAAAGTGAGGGTCTTAGACTTCATAAAACTAACTTTGCCAAGATGGGAGAATACCTCAAGGAGTCGTGAGCAGGACGGGGCCTATTCTGTGCATGGAGAGAGGAATGGCCAGCAGGAAAAAGGAGGTTATAGTGCCTCTGTATAAGTCTTTGGTGCGACCCCATTTGGAGTATTGTGTGCAATTCTGGAGACCGCACCTTCAAAAGGATATAAACAGGTTGGAGTCGGCACAGAGAGTGGCTACTAAAATGGCTAGTGGTCTTCGTTATAAAGCATATGAGGACCAACTTAAGGATCTTAATATGTATACTTTATAGGAAAGGTAGGATAGAGGAAATATGATTGAGATGTTTAAATACCTCCTTGACATAAATGCACAGGAGGAGAGCCTCTTTTAATTGAAAGCAAGCTCTGCTACTAGGGAATAGAGAATGAGGATGAAAGGGGATAGACTCACGAATAATATGTGCAAATATTTCTTTATGTAAAGAGTGGTGGATGCATGGGATAATCTCCCAGTGGAGGTGGTAGAGATGAGTACAGTATCTGAATTCAAAAAAGCATGGGACAAACACAGAGGATCTTTAAAGGAAAAGAGGTGACTGTTGTAGTGGTTGATATGGAAGGGCCAACTAGATAGGCCATGTGGTCTTTTTGTGCCATCATGTTTCTATGTTTCTTGAAATTATTGAATGCTACCTTAACGAGTCATTTCAAAATATATGGGGAAAAGATACTTGAAGATGAAGAACTCCTGACATGCCCAGTGCAGCTCAGCCCTGCCCAGATTTGCTCTCCAAAAAACTGGTAAGCCTGTTCTGTATTCTATGACACATTCTTACAAGATAGATATATATTTTAATTTCTAATTCCTCATTTTCAGATATGCCCTGGCAGTATTGAAGCTATCCATGTCTCAGACTGGGTGCACTGTATAACCCTTGATCTTAGGCTTGATTTTATTTATTTATTTAAGAGGATTTATATATCACCTTCTCCTGTAATCAAGGCGGTTTACACAGCAACCAAAGTATAGTGACATTTGTTTGTGCATGCAGTGTTATAAAGTGAATGTGTGTGTGTGTGTAAGTTGGTTTGTTGATTCGTGGTAGGCTATTTACAGCGTGCGCTACTTTACAAGGCTATGTACATGAAGGAGAAAGGGAGGGGGGCTTGGTATGTAGCACGGGAGCTGGCGGGCAGATTACGCAATGTCACTGTTGTGCTCAATGAAGAGCGTCTTGAGCTGTTTCTGAAAGTCCTTGATGTCTTTCGTCGATCGTAGGTCATCAGGGAGGGCGTTCCATATTGCAGGTGCAGCCAGCAATAGAGCTGCTCTTGCAGTGTCCTTACGTACCTTGGTGAAGTCTTTTGGTATATTGATGAGGTCAGAGGTGCCTCTCCTCCTCGGTCTGGTGCTGATGTCGGGTTGTATGAGTGGTTGTAGGCTGAGTGCTGATGTCTGGTGTTTGATTTTAAAGATGTTTAGGATTGTCTTATATCTGATGCGGGAGCTGATTGGGATCCAGTGGAGATGTTTTAGAATGGGGGTGATGTGATCTTGTCTTGATGAGCCAGATATTATGTGAGTTGCTGTGTTTTGTGCCATTTGCAGTGGCTGGAGTGTCTGCTTTGTTAGGCCAAGATAGATTGGGTTGCAGAAGTCTAGGATGGGAGTTATTAGTGCCTGACAGACTGTGCGGAAATGATCCTGAAAGAGGAGGGGCTTGAGGCTGCGGATTAGTCTTATTTTGAGGAATGCATTTTTGGTGGTTCTGCTGATGTGTGACTGTAAGTTTAGTTTTTTGTCACTTCCGGTTTTATGGGTATTGTTGTGTTGTTGAGCTTGATGGTGGGTGGAGGAACGAAGCTGGTGTTTTGGGTTATGAGTAGTGCCTCAGTCTTGTTGTAGTTTATGGTCAGGTTATTGTCTTGAAACCAGCTGGTCATATGTTTAAGACAGTCTGTTATTTTGGTGTAGTCTGGGTTGTCGAGGTTGACTGGGGTATATATCATGATGTCGTCGGCATAGATTGTGTATTGTATCTTGTGTTCTTTCATGATGTTGCAGATCGGTTGAATGTAGAGGTTAAATAATAGCGCTGATAGGGCGGATCCTTGTGGGACGCCTTGCTTGATTTTTATAGGTTGGGAGGTGCTGGGGCCAATCTTGACCTGGATCTGTCTGTCCGTTAGGTATGAGTTGAACCACTTCAGGGTGGTGCCGTGTAGGCCAATGTTCTGTAGTCTTGCTAGTAGAGTTCTGTGGTCCACTGTATCAAACGCTGATGAAATGTCTATGAAGATCACAAGTATTCCTCTCTTGCAGTTGTCTATGATTTGGATTATGTTGTTAAAGAGGTATAGGAGGAGTGTTTCGACTCCATGGTTAGGGCGGAAACCATGTTGGTTGATGTCCAGCGGGGAATGGTTGTCAATGTACTCTTGGAGCTGATGCTGTACCAATTTTTCTATAATCTTTGCCAGTAGTGGTATGCTTGAGATGGGTCTGTAGGCAGCTGGGTTGCTCTTGTCTAGTGGGGATTTCTTTGGGATTGGTCTTATTGTGGCTAGCTTTAGCAGGTTTGGCATGATTCCTTGGGTCAGTGAGCTGTGCACCATGCTGTGTATGGTGTGGATGAAGTCTTCCTTCGCTGCTTTAATCCATGCCACTGGGCATGGGTCTGTTGGTGCCGTGCTTGTGTTGAGCACGGTGATGATGCGTGAGAGCTGCTCTGTAGACGGAGTGCTGAGTTCTAGGGAGCTTACTGGCAGATTTGATGTTTTAATGCAGTGCAGCTTTGGGATAAAACCTTTATCAAGAAAATACAATAAAATACTGATGAATATTGTAGGTATGATTAAGATTACAGGGTAGATTTTGACACGAAGAAGGCTTCCACACCGGTGGAGGTGCGGGGGAGGGAGGAGGTATAATTGGATATAGTGCATACAAGTGTAAGCTGGGTGCACAAGGCTAAGCTTTAATATTTGTGAGAGCCAGCTGGCTGGGAGGCAGTTTTTTCCAACATATGCCAACTCTTACAGTATTTTGGCACAAATAGAAACGGGAAGCAGCTAACTCACGAGTTTAGAGTAAAACGTGGGAGAGTAGGATACATGCTATATAGGGCAAGGCTGGGCTGCTTTAAAGTTCCAAAGAAATTGAACAGCAATTTAAAGAGTACTGTACTAAACTGTGTCTACACGGTTGCTCTCAAAGCTCCAGAAGCCTTTGCATATATCACGTATTGCCCCATAAGCTGATCTGACACAAACCCTGACGTCCATCTTTGCACCACCAGGAAGTCCACGACTCTGTCACATCCCGCTGATACGCAGCCCACGTCGCCACCACCACCGAACTCCACAACATGCTTGGCATTTCTGTAGGCCAATTTGCCATAATCGCTCGGGGACCCTCACTCCCTCGGCGTCCACCTCTGGTGCCAAAGTCTGGAACAGGTCCCACTTAAAACAGGAAAGAGCATCAGCAATCCTGCTATTGCATCCTGGAATATGCCTGGCCTTCACATACACATTCAGACGCAGACATGCTAACACCACCTCCCTCATTAATGCCTCTACCCACATGCAGCGAGGTGTATAGTGATTAATCATACTGACCACCGCTTCATTATCACACCACCATGCTACTTTTCGGTTACAGCTCCAAGACTACCAACAATGGAAAAAGCTCCAAGAACGCTATGTTGCTGGTTAAACCCATGTTGCACCACTCTTGCGGCCAACCACCCGCACACCAGGTCCCCCCAAAATAAATGCCTAAGCCCACACTTCCTGCCGCATCTGCAAAGAGTTGCAAATCTACACTAGAAATCTCTGCCTCCATCAGTACTGAAGTTCCATTGAAGTTCATCAAAAATACATCCCACACTGCCAAATCCTCCTGAATAACTCCTCGACACCCTGATACAGTGATGAGGTTTTACCACCCCGGAGATGGTCACCGCCAGCCGACGTAGAAACAACCGCCCCATCGGGATAACCCTGCAAGCGAAATTCAGAGAACCTATCAATGCCTGCAGCTCTCTCAATGTTTTCTTACTGTACATTAGCCACTAACACCCTTAGTCTTACTACCTTCTCTGTAGGAAGACAAGCCACTATCTCAACTGCATCCAACTCAACGCCCAAGAATGTGATCCTGGTCGAGGGGCCTTCAGTCTAACTCGCCGCCAATGGCACACCCCATGAGCGGGACAATTTCACGAAACATTCCAATAGCTCCTGGCACCTCACAGAATGAGCCTCTCCTACGAATAGGAAGTCATCCAAGTAGTGTACCACATTCAAACAACCCACCATCTTGACCAAAGCCCAGTGCATAAAAGTACTAAACGTCTCAAAATATGTACACAAAATTGAGCAGCTGATCGGCATGCATTTGTCAAAATAGTTTTGTCCTTCAAAAGAAAAACCTAGTAAGTGAAATGCCTAAGGGTGCACAGGGAGCAACCTGAAAGCTGATTCAATGTCTACCTTTGCCATCAAACATCCTGGGCTGCACTTTCTAACCAACCCACGGCCAAATCAAAGGAAGCATATCGCACCATGCACAACTCCTTAGGGATATGATCGTTTACTGATGCTTCCGACGGAAAATATAGGTTATGAATCAACCAGAACTTCCCTGACTCCTTTTTCGGTATTATTCCCAGAGGAGAAACCACAAAGTTCGAAAAGGAGTGATCCGAAAATGGACCTGCAATCCTGCCAAGCTCCAACTCTTCCTTCAACTTATCTTTTAAGATGTGAGCAAAAGTCTTACCGAAGGGTAATTCCGAGCCTTTGCCGCACCTACATTTCCTTGCACTGCTATAACGAACCCATACTGAAAACCCTACTCTAGTACCCCTCCGTCCCGTCGACTTGGGTATTGCCGCAGCCAAGGCCTTAAAACTTCAATCCTTATTGGTGTTGAAGCCAGGCCAAATACATCATTATTGCTTGGAGGCCTGCAGGGCGGGAGAAGAGGCTCCTTTCTTAACGCATTTGACCGCTGCGTGACATCCACTACAGATGGAACACACATGAGGAACTTAGAATCGGGGAATGGGCACGAAGACTTGTTGAACCTCCAGCAAATATCTCCCGCTCCGCTTCCCCCCGCTCTCTGCTGTGGCACAACCCCTCTGAACGAAAGGACCAACCTACTTCTATGGAAGTAGATACCACCCCTTTCGCCTCGCCTGCCCCCCCCCCCCACTCCGGCCCTGGCCGACATCTGTGTCAGACATAAATTTATGTCTTGTGTTCCCCAAGAAAATGATTTGTTCTCCTCCATCTTATCTCTGAACTTCTCGTCGTACTTCAGCCATTCCCAACCTTCATGTGTCTGCGCCACCTCCATTATTGAGTCTGTATAGGCCAGCAACATCCCATAGTGGTCGGGGTGCTGATGCCCCCAAACCCTTGCAAGCCTCAAAAAGGCTCTTGCCCAGTTTGACATTCCACGACACCTTTTTAAACCTACCCAATTTCTCGTCCTCCTTCCTCTTTTTCTTACTCTCGCCCAACCGCCTCCTGCCCTCCAATATATGGAATATGTCATTATATCGCCTCTTCCGTATCTTATGTTGTAGATTTTTCGGCACTCCCTCCCATAACTCTGAAAACGATGCTAGTGTAGGAATATCCCCACCCAACTTGGCACCCACTGAAATGCTACCGCCTGTCAACAGCTCCGCACGCTCGGCTCCCAACAATGAGGTCGAGGAGTCTGCTGATGATGATGAGGATGAATCGGAGCTATGATGCCACTGACGGGAATGTTTTCTTTTCTTGCGCGCCTTTCCCTCCACCCGTTCCTGGGAACCCAACTGCCTGCTCCCTCCCAGTGCTCCGTCGATAACTCACCTGCTGCCTCTGCCCCTGATGCTGCCGCCCTTGTGGAAGACACTGGCTCCAATGCATCCCCAGCAGGCTGCCGAGATCCTCCCACTCCCGCTCCATTCTCCTCGTGAATCGCCTCCTTGATGACACTTCCGACTCCATATCCACTATGCCCCCTTGGCCCGTCACTCCTTGCCCGACTGAGTGCTGGAACGCAGCAGGTGCCTCTGGAGGAAGATAAGAAAACATAGGGTGGGGACCACCGAAGGCCAAGAAGGTTGCCAAGCCCCTAGTCAATCAGCCCAAGATGTACCTTGTCCTCCTCCCCTCCAATGCTCCCAACTCTCGGGCTCTACTGCCGAATAATACCCACCTTGAATGGCAGGCCAGCCCACTGGTCCAGCAGTGCCTTGCGCGCCGAGCCCGGTGATCATGACCCTACACCCCCCACCCTCGCTCCCCCCTCTCCTAAGGGAAAAAATAACTCCCCTTGCACTTGCCTGACCACACCTCCCATGGGATGCAAAACGGCTCCATTTTCACCGCTACCTCCCTGTCCCATGTTAGGGATACACTGAGACCCCTCAAGTAACACCCCAGACCCCCCTCCTAACTGGATCCTTGTTCAGCCCTAGGCTGCATTTGTTGACCCCTATGCCCCATCCCCCGAGCCCTAGCCCCACCCCTACCTCACCTGGGTAAGTCCTGGGACCCCCCACACCCTCTTTTGGACCTACAAACTCTTGTGAGTCCTCGGTTAGGAGCCACAGAAGTGTGTCACCCTCCATCTCCCCCCGCCCACGCACACCCCCTCGCCCTTGCACCACCCACTACCTCCCCCCTGCCCCCTCCTGTTCCCCTTGAGCAGATGAGGTACACTGACCCACCACAGTAGCTAATCTGCCAGTCCCTCCGACCCGACCGCCATGTTCCCTGCATGGAGGCATTGAAATGCCAGCAATTAAACACTTTCTATTTTTTGTGGGGTTTTTTTTTTTGATCACCAGACATGTACCCATTCCCACACAACCGGAGAGACACTTGCCTAGCTGTAGAGTAACTGCTGCCTCCTCTCCTTCTGCTCCCCTACTGTGCCTGGTGTCCCACAAACCGCTCTCCACAGTCTTGAGACCCGTCTCCCAGCTGTTCCTGCCTTGCCGCTGCCTGCTAACACGTCCTTGCTATTCATCAGCCGCTGTTAGCCTTCCTCCCATCGCACCTCCGATTCCCAAAGCTGGCCCAGCACTTCACCAGACCACCTCGTGCAGAGCACAACGCAGGCAACGCACCACCTAGAACCACTGCCAAGCCGAAACTGCTTACGCTGGTGTCGATCCGGACTCGTCCTTTACCCCCCCCCCCCCACTGATCCCACCCTCATTGGCTCCCGCCGCGATCACTCCTGCGATGGGGCCAATCACTTCAAAAGATGGCATGCTCCTGCTCCCGGCATGCCGCCCAACAACCGCTGCCCCCAAAACATCCGGGGACCTCACACCTCGCCGCTCCCCGGTTAGCCCAGCCAGCGGGGACGTTGCCCCATGGCCTTCTTTGTTTCAACATATTATCCATGATGACACCTAGATCCTTTTCCTGGGAGGTGATTTTTACTGTGGAACCTTGCATCGAGAACTGTATTTGGGTTGTCCTTCCATAAGTACATGACTTTGAACTTCTTCACATTAAAATTGGATTCCCAGTCTCCCAATTTCCCAAGGTCTTCCTGCAAATGCTCACAATCCTCTTGTGTTTTAACAACTTTTGAATTATTTTGTGTCATCAGCAAATTTGATCAGTCACTCATTCCCATTTCCAGGTCATTTATGAATATGTTAAAAAGCAGCGGCCCAGCACAGATACCTGGGTCACTCCACTATTTACCTTTCTCCGTTGAGAAAATTGACCATTTATCATTACTCTCTGTTTTCTATCTTTTAACCATTTCCCATTCAACAATAAAACACTGCATCCCTAGCCCATAAGCTTTTCATTTGCTCAAGAATGCTAATGAGGAACTTTGTCAAAAAGATTTCTGAAGATCCATATTTATTATATCAACTAGCTTACCTTTATTACCTATTTATTCTTACCTCCAAAAAATTGTAGCCAATTAGTGAGACAAGAATTTCCCCATGTACATTAACAAGTTTATGTTTCAATGTAAACTGCTTTGATTAAAATGATAAAGCGGTATGTTGTTCTTAAGTGCCGTCGAGTCGGAGTCGACTCATGGCGACCCTCTGGATAGCTATCCTAAATTGTGTTCGGTCTTGAGTCAGGTGGCTCATTGTTGACAGACTGGTACCCGTAGCTGCTGTTATTGTATCGATCCATCTCATTGCTGGCCTTCCTCTTTTGCGCTGACCTTCTATCTTGCCAAGCATGATATCTTTCTCTAATGATCTCTCTTCGCATGATGTGTCCAAAGTATGAAAGTCAAAGTCTTGTCATCTGAGCTTCTAAAGAAAGCTTAGGTTTGATCTCCTCTAGTACCGACTGGTTTGTTCTTCGGGCAGTCCATGGTATACACAGTATTCGCCGCCAGCACCATAATTCAAAGGCATCAATTTTCTTCCTATCTATCTTTTTCACTGCCCAGCTTTCACATCCATATGATGTTATTGAAAATACCATGGCTTGAACAAGTCAAATCTTTGTATGGAGAGAGACATCTCTGCTCTTGAGGATCTTATCTAGGTCTTTCATAGCCATTCTGCCAAGAGCAATGCGTTGTCTGATTTCTTGACTGCTTGTTGCTTCTTTATTGATAGTTGATCCAAGTAGGTTAAAGTTGTTCACAATTTCAATTTCTTCTCTTTCAACGATGAACCTGTTGATTATGCCAGTTGTCATGATCTTTGTCTTCTTTACATTAAGGTGCAGGCCCATTTTGAGACTATGTTCTTTGATTGTGAGAAGCAAATGTTTCAGATCATCTTCACTTTCAGCCAGTAATGTGGTATCATCAGCATAGCTTTCACACTCCACTGGCCCGCAGTGCTCAGCAGCTCCCCCGATCGGGGTAGAGCGCCTGAGCGGGAAGTCCTCCCGCTCAGAAGCTCCTGCCCAATCGGGGCAGTGGGATCAACACAGCAGCAAGCAGGACAACATTAAAGCGGCGCCCCAAGCACAAGGGGAGCCGCTTTAACATTCCACCGGCCCACAGTGCTCAGCAGCTCCCCCGATCGGGGTAGAGCGCCTGAGCGGGAAGTCCTCCCGCTCAGAAGCTCCTGCCCAATCGGGGCAGTGGGAGCAACACAGCAGCAAGCAGGACAACATTAAAGCGGCACCCCAAGCAAGGTGTGCCCACGCCTGAGGGCCTCGCCAGAGGGCCCTTTGGTGTGGCCCTTAGGCGCGGCACAGAGGCGCGCACACACAAACAGAACCAAAAGAAAGAAGAACAGATCCCCCCGACAGAACCCACCGGAACCACATAACAAATTCAAAAGCAATGAAAAGCAACAATAACCCAAAGAACACGGAAAAAAAACATGACAAGATACAATCGTGGGTCTACAGCTACAACCACCTGAACCCAAATCAACACAGAAAAAAACCCTCAACACATCAAGAAACCAGACAAGCCTACAAACTACAGCAAGGTACACCTACTAACCATGCCACCATTCCTAGCCCCTATATACCTCCTATCACCCCTCCTGACCATCTACCCCCCCCCCCCTACAGTCACACTCACCAACCTACCCGGACCAAACACCACAACCATCCAAACCACCAACATCTACAACCCCCACCTCACATGGACAACACCCAAACAACACACACAACAACCTACATCCCCAGACCCCCGAACAGCACCCCCCTATCCATTTCACTAATAAATGCTCGTTCGGTCAGAAACAAATACCACATGCTATACGACCTGATCGAAACCCAAAAGATTGACATCCTATGCATAACCGAAACTTGGCTAACAGACGCAAATACAGTGATCATGAACCAACTAACACCGACAGGATACAGCCTTCAACATTGCTCCCGAACACACACCAGAGGAGGAGGTGTAGCTATCATAGCAAAAAACAACCTTCACCTCAGAATCCACGCATCAGAAACAACCAATGAAGTGGACATACTCACCCTCACCAATAAACACCTCTCACTCTGCCTAGTCTACCGAGCACCTACCCAAAGCACCGATCTAACAAGGATACTTCAACACATATTTGAGAGCACCATCTCCACAAAAGAACAAATAATCCTAGGGGACTTTAATCTCCCATCTCTCCAAGACAAGCAAGCAGAAACCTTCATCAACGCTATGGAAGCAATGAACCTATCACCGATTATACATGAACCAACGCATGAAAAAGGAAATACATTGGACCTCATATTCCTAAATTCACAAACAGCCATCTCACACAGGAACCCAGAGATTACACATGTGTCATGGTCTGACCACTATCTCATCAGCATATCCCACACCTACCACCACACGAACAGCGAGGAGAACAAACAGCACACAAGAAGATTTAAAATGTTCATCAAAGATTTCCTGGCACAAACCCTACCTGTACTCCAAACAAGTTCCAGCAATATCGACGACCTGGTCTGCAACTGGAACACCACAATCTCCTCTGTGGCCAGCACAGTAAACAAGACTAAAACCAGACACACCTCCGCAAAAGCCCAATGGTTCACCCCCAACCTCCGGAAGCTAAAGACCAAACTCAGAAGAGCAGAAAGAAAATGGAGAAAAACCAAAAAAGAAGACGACAAAACGAATTACATATACGAATTGGACACATACCACACAGAAACAGACAAAGCAAAAAAGGCTTTCCATACAAAGATCATAAACACATCAATAAATAAACCAAGAGAACTCTTCAATATTGTCAAAAAACTGACAAAAGCGCCCAAACATCCCACCTGAACTATTGGCACGACACTACAAGCAGCTTCAACAACCACAAAATCCTCAACTGAACGCAGAGACAACAACAGCAAACCACCCCATCACCACAGACAGAGACTGGAACACATTCGAAACAGTCACAAAAGAAGAAGTATCATCCATCATCTCTCGGCTAAATACCACCACCTCTCCGCTAGACCCCTGTCCTACGGAATGGATAAAGAAAACAAAAGACGACCTGAGCACACCATTAACCCGCATTGTTAATGAATCACTTAGCCAAGGATGCATGCCAGATCTCCTTAAAACCTCAGTCATCCGACCAACCCAAAAAAACACAACCTGGATCCCCTCAAACCCACCTCCTACAGACCTATAGCAAGCCTCCTGTTTACCGCCAAACTCATTGAGAAAGTAGTCCAGAGACAGCTCCAAGAACCTTTAGATGCCAACAACATATTGGACCCACAACAACATGGCTTTCATCCACTCCACGGAGTCGAGACCCTCATGACGTCACTAATGAACACCCTTATCATAGGAACACAAGCCAAGCACTCTGGATATGCCATGATCTTCCTAGACATATCAGCTGCCTTCGACACCATCTCCCACAACATCCTCATACACAGACTACAAGCAATTGGCATCAAAGACAACGTACTCCGATGGTTCCATTCCTACCTGACCAATAGACAACAATTGATCCGCACAAACATATCAACTTCCCCCCCCCCTTCCAGCAACACCAAGGAGTACCCCAAGGATCCACATTATTTGCCATGCTCTTCAACATCTACCTGCAACTACTCTGCTCAATCATACGCACATACAACATTAATTACCATATCTATGCGGACGACATAATGCTCTATGCTCCAATCACAACATCCAACCCAACCAATAAACACTTATCAGAATGCTTCACTGAGGTATCCAGCTGGCTACAAAAGAACAACCTATCCATCAACATAAAGAAAACTGAAGCCCTCATAGTAACAAAGGACCCAGACTTCACACCACCTCCAAATCTCGACATTGGGACCACAAAAATACAAATGCAACCACAAATAAAATACCTAGGAATTGTCATAGACCAAGCACTTACACTCAATCAACAGATCAAAAAAAACACCACAACAATCTACCACAAGGCTAAAACAGTACAACGCCTCAGACCTCTCCTTGAACCACAGGACTTCAGAACAGTGATGCAAGCCTTGACACTCCCCCACCTGGACTACTGCAATATAATATACCATGGACTTCCAGCCACTCATACCAACCCACTTCGAACTGCCTTAACACCACAGCAAGAATTATCAAGAATGCAAAAAAACAGGACCACATCACCCCAGTCCTGAGGGAGCTACACATACTCCCCTTAGAAGCAAGAATCAAATACAAATCCGCCCTACTCACCCACAAAGCTCTCTACCAAACTCAAACTTCCCAGCTCCGCACACTACTGCCTCAACCAGCCCACAACAGAACAACCAGACAAACCACTAACAACTCCCTCACCATCCCACACAAAAGAACGAAATACAATCAACGGACCTGCAACAGAGCCTTCGAACTATATGCACCATCCCTATGGAACTCTCTACCAAATCACATCAGAAGCAACAAAGACCCCTTATTTTTCAGGAAACAACTTAAAACTGCACTATTCCAAGAATTCCTTGGACCAGAAACAAGCACCCACCACTGACTCCCTCCCAACCACCCTATTTCACCCCCCCCTGAACATATGTCCTATGTAACCATAACACAATGTCAATGTCTATGTCCCAATTAATTTGCTATAATCATTATTGTTGGCCACTTGGTGACGGCCCCAAAACCTTGTAATTGATTATTGTATGTTCCACCGCTTTGACCTGCTGAAAAGCGGGATATAAATGCAGCTAAATAAATAAATAAATAGCGAAGGTTGTTGATGAGTCTTCCACCAATCTTCACACCTCTGTTGTCTTCATACAATCCTGCTTCTCTGATGATTTGTTCTGCATATAAATTAAACAGGTAGGGGGAAAGTATGCAGCCTTGTCTTACACCTTTACTTTTTTTAAACCATTCTGTTTCTCCTTGTTCCGTTCAAACTGCCGCTTCTTGATCAATGTACAGATTATGCAAGAGTACGATCAGGTGTTCTTGTATACCCATGCTTCTTAATGTGGCCCAGAGTTTCTCATGGTTTACACAGTCAAAAGCCTTGCTATAGTTGATAAAGCACAAATAGATATCCTTTTGGTATTCTTTAGTCTTTTCAAGGATCCATCTCACATCCGCAATGATGTCTCTCGTTCCTCGTTTCCTGAACCCTGCTTGCACTTCAGGTAGTTCTTGTTCTAGGTATGGTTGTAGTCTCTTTTGAATAATCTTCAGTAGAATCTTCCTGGCATGTGGGATCAGAGCGATTGTGCAATAATTTCCACAGTCAGTTGGATCACCTTTCTTTAGTATTAGTATAAACACAGATCTTTTCCAGTCAGTTGGCCATGATGTTGTCTTCCATATTTCTTGGCAGAGCCTTGTAAGTACAGTAACAGCTGCATCAGATTGTTGTAATACTTCTATGGGAATGCTATCAATGCCTGGTGCTTTGTTGTTTGATAAGGCTTTCAATGCTGCTTTAACTTCTTCTTTCATCACCAATGGTTCCTGATCATAAGGTACAGGTTGAAACGGCTGTTGGTCCACTTGATCTTTATCATATAAAAGCTCTGTATATTCCTTCCACCTTTTCTTGATCTTCTCAGCATCATTTAACATAGAACCTTGAGCATCTTGTAACATTCCAATTCGAGGCTGGAACTTTTTCTTTAACTCTCGTAGCTTTAGGAAAGCCGATTTTGTTCTTCCTCTAATAGTTTCTGCTTCTATTTCCTTGCATGCATTGTTGTAGTACTTTTCCTTGTCCTGTCTTGCTGCACGTTGGAAATCTCTGTTGAGTTCTGTTATTGTCTTTCTTTCTCCTCTGGCTTTAGCTTCTCTGCATTTCCGGGCAATTTTCAGAGTTTCTTCCGTCATCCATTTTGGCCGTTTTTGCTTTTTCACCTTTTGTAGAGACTTATCGCTTTCTTCCAACACAACCTTCTTGATGTCATTCCATAACTCTTCTGGAGCTCTGTCATTTGTATCTAAAGCAGCAAATCGATTTTGCAGGCAGTCTTTAAATTCCAGTGGTATATTCTCAAGGTCATATTTTGCTGCATTCACAAGTGGTTTGCTCTTTTTCAACTTTAGCTTGAGTTTGCATACTAGTAGTTGATGATCAGTACCACAGTCAGCTCCACGTTTTGTCTTTGTTGATGTTATAGAACTTTTCCATCGTTGACTTCCACAGATGTAATCAATTAGATTTTTATACAATCCATTTCAGCTTGTCGTGCTGTGAGGGCTTGCGTGCATCAGTGATGCTGAGAGCTAAACTACCGGTAGTTTAACTACTGGCAGGGTCTCCCAAGATGGACAGGTCTCAGCTGAGGTGCTGAGGTGCCAGACGAAGACAAACTACCCATCTGGGCAGCAGCAGAATGGGATAGTGTTGACGGCGGAGGATCACATTTCTGTGACAACGGCAACAACACCAAACTTAAACTGCGCGGAAGGAAGGCCCGGCAATCTACTTCTGTATCTTGCCATGAAAACCCAATGGATAGTTACAACAAAACAAATTGTGCTATGGTGCTGGAAGATGAGACTCCCAGGTCGGAAGGCACTCAACTAGCTACTGGGGAAGAGCTGAAGACTTTTCAGAGTAAAGCCAGCATTTATGATGTGGTTGGATCAAAGCCCTCGGGAAGTCTGACTGCTGATGTAGCTGCGCATGAAATGAGAGTCAGAAGCTATAAAGATGTCTTACACATTGGAACATGGAACGTACGAAGCATGAACCAAGGGAAGTTGGAGGTGGTCAAGAATGAAATGGAACGTGTACAACTTGATCTGTTGGGTGTCAGCGAACTGAAATGGACTGGCATCGGGCACTTTGCATCAGATGATCACATGGTCTACTATGCTGGAAATGAAAGACAAAGAAGAAATGGTGTTGCATTTATAATAAAGAAGAAACTTGCAAGAACTGTAATGAAATACAATGCAGTCAGCGAACGCTTAATCTCTATTTGTCTACGAGGATTGCCTATCAACACAACTATAATTCAAGTATATGCCCCAACAACAGCTGCAGAAGAGAATGAAATTGAAGAGTTCTATGAACAAGTACAAGCTGAAATTGACAGAACATGCAAACAGGATATCCTGATAGTCATGGGTGACTGGAACGCAAAAGTTGGCAACAAAGAAGAAGGCAAAGTAGTTGGAAAATATGGACTTGGCAACAGAAATGAAGCTGGAGAAAGATTGATAGAATTCTGCAAGACCAATGATCTATTCATCTCAAACACCTTCTTCCAGCAACACAAGCGACGACTGTACACATGGACTTCACCCAATGGATTGTATAAAAATCAAATTGACTACATCTGTGAAAGTCAACGATGGAAAAGCTCTGTAACATCAACAAAGACAAAACCTGGAGCTGACTGTGGTACAGATCATCAACTACTAGTATGCAAACTCAAGCTAAAGTTGAAAAAGAGCAAACCACTCATGAATGCACCAAAATATGACCTTGAGAATATACCACTGGAATTTAAAGACTGCCTGCAAAATCGATTTGCTGCTTTAGATACAAATGACAGAGCTCCGGAAGAGTTATGGAATGACATCAAGAAGGTTGTGCTGGAAGAAAGCGAGAAGTCTCTACAAAAGGTGAAAAAGCAAAAACGGCCAAAATGGATGACGGAAGAAACTCTGAAAATTGCCCAGAAACGCAGAGAAGCTAAAGCCAAAGGAGAAAGAAAGACAATCGCAGAACTCAACAGAGATTTCCAACGTGCAGCAAGACAGGACAAGGAAAAGTACTACAATGACACTTGCAAGGAAATAGAAGCAGAAACTATTAGAGGAAGAACAAGATCGGCTTTCCTAAAGCTGCGAGAGTTAAAGAAAAAGTTCCAGCCTCGAATTGGAATGTTACAAGATGCTCAAGGTTCTATGTTGAATGATGCTGAGAAGATCAAGAAAAGGTGGAAGGAATATACAGAGTTTTTATATGATAAAGATCAAGTGGACCAACAGCCGTTTCAACCTATACCTTATGATCAGGAACCATTGGTGATGAAAGAAGAAGTTGAAGCAGCATTGAAAGCCTTATCAAAGAGCAAAGCACCAGGCATTGATAGCATTCCCATAGAAGTATTGCAGCAATCTGATGCAGCTGTTACCGTACTTACAAGGCTCTGCCAAGAAATATGGAAGACAACATCATGGCCAACTGACTGGAAAAGATCTGTGTTTATACCAATACTAAAGAAAGGTGATCCAACTGACTGTGGAAATTATCGCACAATCGCTCTGATCCCACATGCCAGCAAGATTCTACTGAAGATTATTCAAAAGAGACTACAGCCATACCTAGAACAAGAACTACCTGAAGTGCAAGCAGGGTTCAGGAAAGGGCGAGGAACGAGAGACATCATTGCGGATGTGAGATGGATCCTTGAAAAGACTAAAGAATACCAAAAGGATATCTATTTGTGCTTTATCGACTATAGCAAGGCTTTTGACTGTGTAAACCATGAGAAACTCTGGGCCACATTAAGAAGCATGGGTATACCAGAACACCTGATCGTTCTCTTGCGTAATCTGTACATTGATCAAGAAGCAACAGTTCGAACGGAACAAGGAGAAACAGAATGGTTTAAAATAAGCAAAGGTGTAAGACAAGGCTGCATACTTTCCCCCTACCTGTTTAATTTATATGCAGAACAAATCATCAGAGAAGCAGGACTGTATGAAGACAACAGAGGTGTGAAGATTGGTGGAAGACTCATCAACAACCTTCGCTATGCTGATGATACCACATTACTGGCTGAAAGCGAAGATGATCTGAAACATTTGCTTCTCACAATCAAAGAACATAGTCTCAAAATGGGCCTGCACCTTAATGTAAAGAAGACAAAGATCATGACAACTGGCATAATCAACAGGTTCATCGTTGAAGGAGAAGAAATTGAAATTGTGAACAACTTTAACCTACTTGGATCAACTATCAATAAAGAAGCAACAAGCAGTCAAGAAATCAGACGACGCATTGCTCTTGGCAGAATGGCTATGAAAGACCTAGATAAGATTCTCAAGAGCAGAGATGTGTCTCTCCATACAAAGATTTGACTTGTTCAAGCCATGGTATTTTCAATAACATCATATGGATGTGAAAGCTGGACAGTGAAAAAGACAGACAGGAAGAAAATTGATGCCTTTGAATTATGGTGCTGGCAGCGAATACTGTGTATACCATGGACTGCCCGAAGAACAAACAAGTCGGTACTAGAGGAGATCAAACCTAAGCTTTCTTTAGAAGCTCAGATGACAAGACTTCGACTTTCATACTCCGGACACATCATGCGAAGAGAGAGATCATTAGAGAAAGACATCATGCTTGGCAAGATAGAAGGTCAACGCAAAAGAGGAAGGCCAGCAATGAGATGGATCGCTACAATAACAGCAGCTACGGGTACCAGTCTGTCGTCAATGAGCCACCTGACTGAAGACCGAACACAATTTAGGATAGCTATCCAGAGGGTCGCCATGAGTCGACTCCGACTCGACGGCACTTAACAACAACAACAACAATCCATTGGGTAAAGTCCATGTGTACAGTCGCCGCTTGTGTTGCTGGAAGAAGGTGTTTGAGATGAATAGATCGTTGGTCTTGCAGAATTCTATCAGTCTTTCTCCAGCTTCATTTCTGTTGCCAAGTCCATATTTTCCAACTACTTTGCCTTCTTCTTTGTTGCTATCAGGATGTATCAGGATGTTCTGTCAATTTCAGCTTGTACTTGTTCATAGAACTCTTCAATTTCATTCTCTTCTGCAGCTGTTGTTGGGGCATATACTTGAATTATAGTTGTGTTGATAGGCATTCCTCATAGACGAATAGAGATTAAGCGTTCGCTGACTGCATTGTATTTCATCACAGTTCTTGCAAGTTTCTTCTTTATTATAAATGCAACACCATTTCTTCTTTGTCTTTCATTTCCAGCATAGTAGACCATGTGATCATCTGATGCAAAGTGCCCGATGCCAGTCCATTTCAGTTCGCTGACACCCAACAGGTGCACGTTCCATTTCATTCTTTACCACCTCCAACTTCCCTTGGTTCATGCTTCGTACGTTCCATGTTCCAATGCGTAAGACATCTTTACAGCTTCTGACTCTCATTTCATGTGCAGCTACATCAGCAGTCAGACGTCCCGAGGGCTTTGATCCAATCACATCATAAATGCTGGCTTTACTCTGAGAAGTCTTCAGCTCTTCCCCAGTAGTTAGTTGAGTGTCTTCCGACCTGGGGGTCTCATCTTCCAGCACTATAGCACAGTTTGTTTTGTTGTAACTATCCTTTGGGTTTTCATGGCAAGATACAGAAGTAGATTGCCGGGCCTTTCTTCCGCGCAGTTTAAGTTTGGTGGTGTTGCTGTTGTCACAGAAATGTGATCCTCCGCTGTCAACACTATCCCATTCTGCTGCTGCCCAGATGGGTGGTTTGTCTTGGTCTGGCACCTTAGCTGAGACCTGTCCATCTTGGAAGACCCTGCCAGTAGTTAAACTACCGATAGTTTAGCTCTCAGCATCACAGATGCACACAAGCCCTCACAGCACGACAAGCTGCAAACCAAGTGAGGGAAAGTGGTATATAAAAACCTAATAAATAAAATAAATAAATAAAAAATGTTGGTTTAGTCCTATTACACCATGACTATGGGGTATGTTTAGTAAAAGGCGCTAATGGCACAGCTGCGATGTTATCACGCTATACATGACGCTTTACCGTGCGAGAACATCATGTATCACGTGATAATGTCTGCGGCGGTGTTAAGGTGCGCAGATAGTGGAGGAAGGCTCCCCAGAGGGCAGAGTAAGGCTCTCAAGGGGAGGAGATGAGGGGTCAATGGGCGGAGAGTGGGCAGGAGAGGCCCCATGCACACTAACGCCGTGAAATGAAGCTCTGAAAATTAGCGCCAGTGAAAACCTCACGCTAGAGGCACATTTGCAGGAGAGAGAAACCATTTCAGTCAGCAATGTACAACAAAGCCAGGGAAACCCAGAAAGTGATAGTAGTGATACATGTGCACGAACCAAAAAGGCAAATAAACATATTAAATGACCAGAACCACATTTCAAATACCCATAACCAAGCTGGCCATTAGTGCTACTAATGATAAACATAAAGCAACACTACTGACAAAGCGTAGAAAGGAAGATACCATGTTTTAAAGGGGCTATACTCTGTCCCCCTACAAAGTGAATGATCCCAGAGTGAAAAATGCAGTGAGCAGGGTTTTCTCCTTTATATTGGGCAGGTTTGTTATGCTGTGGTCCAGCTGGGGCACAGTGCGGACTAGGCAGATGCCTAAGTGGCACATAGGAATGCCAAAACTGTAAAGCAGCAAGACAGCAACTGACAAGGGTCCAACATGGGCACGAGTGTGTATCCCACAGTGTCACAGGGGATATTACCCAGCAGGTACCCCCAAGGGCACATAAAATTGGCAGCTATCTACCAGCACACTGGATGGCCTGGGACTGTGCACCACCAGCACCACTGGTATAAGGGCATGTCAGCATGGTGGCGGAGGGGTGCTGGTGGTGGAGGGGGCAGTGGCATCAGCAGACCAAGGCCAAGCTCTGTTTAGGTGGGTGCCGTGTGGTGCAACAGACAAGGTCTGTCCAATGAACACTAATGGTAGCCCCAGGGAATGATCTTCCTCTGTGACAGCAGTTTGGTGCAGTACACACAGCCAGTGTGTTCAGGGTCAGAAGGTCACAGGTTCAAGCCCCAGCTGTGGCTCCTGCAAACCATGTCCCCATATTTTACCCAGTACTAAACCGTGGTAATAAAGATGGAACTATTATTGCAGATTAAATAAACAATCCATAAACGCCTATATTTTACCCTACAGGGCACAGACACCATAAACATGTGCAATTCCTAAAGCAGAGTTTCCCAAATGCAGTCCTGGAGGGCCAAACACCATTCAGGTAAATATGCCTGTGCTGCAATTGTTGCCACGCCCCCATTGTATGCAAATGTACCTCATGTATATTCATTAGGGACAGCATGAAAACCTGAACATTGTTTGGCCCACCAGGACCGGAGTAGGGAAACTCATCCCTAGAGCAGCAGCCAACAGGGGCATAAACACCCACACCCACAGGCTCCACTGTCCAAAGCCTCGTGGAGAGTCAGGCTGTTGGGCCCTGCGCAGAGCAGCATCTCCCAATACATTCCCACTTGCATACCTTAGCAATGCCGCCCTTAACTTGGGAACACGTTACACATATATCAAAAGGTTGCTATGATTAATGGCAGATAACAAATACTAAGTTAAACACAATTTGTTGACAGAGCTGCATCATAGCAACCTTTCTGATATCTGTAGAGTGTGTTTCTGTTTTGGTTTCTGACAGTGTTTACTACCCCGGGGAGTGACCCCAACAGTATTGCGCACCATAGCCATGCCTGCACTGTGCCCAGGACTGGTGTAGTGGCCTGGTCTGCGAAAAACCTCTATAGTTGCACAATGCTGGCATAGGTGCGGGAGTGTGTCTGTCTATCCAGTGTGTTGTGGCTTCCTACACCTTTCTGAGCCCACACTGCTTGCACTGTTTCCAGTGTTAGCCTGCCAATGTGCATAATGAGGAGCAAGGTACTGTGGGTATGGGCCGGACAGGGTGATCTGGGCAGGGTGCATCTGCACAGGGCATAGGGCAATGGCTGGGACATTGTAGTGGCCAACCATCTCCTGCATGGACAGGGTGGCCACAGCATGTCATGCTGGGAGGTCACTCTCACCCCCTGACTGAGCTAAGTTCCCTCATAATGCTATACAGTATTTCTCTCAGGTGATATTTATGGGTTTCCTTTTCTGGGGCCCAATCACTGACATACCTGCTTGGTGTGTGTGCTCACATCCCATTTTTGGGTGCACACAGTTCCTCCAGGAACATGCACTATGTACTAGCTAGCAGACTGTCTGCAGTTATTATGTGTATGGCCGGAACACCTTGCAGGGTGCAGCGGGTGGAGACTAACTGTGCCCTCTGCTGGTGAATGTCATATAGTGGTGGGGCAGCTGAGCTTTTCCAGCATTCTGTTTGTCTGCCTGCCATTGCCTTATTGATGTGTACAGATCTGCATTGACTGCCCTGTAGGGTGCCCGTTTCCCAGCAGGACTGCGGTTGATGGTCTTTATCTTTATCTTATCTTTATCTTTATTTTGCCATTTGATAGACCGCTCTCGTCGAAACATTAGAGCGGTGTACAATAAAAAGTCCACGCCACTAAGCTATAGAAAAAGAATGCCATAGTATAATAGGAAAGAGGGGGAAAGGACAGCATAAAACAAATACAATAAGAGTATGAGACACAGACCAGACAGAAACTCAAAAAGGACAATGAACATAGGGTGGGGAAACCATAACAGCAAAAAGGGAGATGACTATACAAAGCCAAACATGGTAACAGCATGAGAGACAGGCCGGACAAAGACTCAGGGAGGGATGTCAGGGGGGACGTCAAAGGCTTGTCGGAACATATAGGTTTTCAGCAACTCTTTAAACTTGGGATATGAGGGTTCCAGCTGGAGGGAGGGTGGTAGAGCGTTCCAAAGAGAGGGGCCTAAGAAAAAGAAAGCTGAGTGATGGGTCTGTTCCAGATGTGCTTGTGATGGAGAAGGTAAAGACAAGCGATTGGCATGTAGGGAACGAAGTTGACGGTACGGTGTGTGAAGGGAGATAAGATCAGCCAAGTAGAGAGGATTAGATGTGTAAATGGCTCTATGTGTTAGAATAAGAAATTTATAATGAAATCGAAAATGGAGAGGCAACCAATGTAAGCGAAACTGGATGGGAGTGACATGCTCAAAGCGGTGGGAAAATGTGATAAGACGGGCTGCCGTATTTTGAATAAGCTGTAGACGCTTAAGCTGATAAGCGGGAAGGTTAGCTAGGAAGATATTGCAGTAATCAAGTCTGCTGATGACCAAGGCCAGAACTAGGGTAATCAGTGAAGTAGGAGGGAGAAGGGAACGGACAGCTCTAATTTGACGTAGAGCTGCAAAGGAACGGCGAGTGAGGGTGGAGATGTGACCGTGGAAGGAAAGAGAGGAGTCTAAAGTAACTCCCAGATAGCGGAAGGAGGAGGCAAGTGGAATTGGAATGAGATCAATCTGAGGAGCAACGGTTGGGCAAGAGCTGCTCAGAGAGACCCACATAGCTGTGGACTTTGCAGGATTCAAATGAAGAAACTTCAGGGAAAGCCAGGAGGCGACATGAGAAAGGCAGCGATTGAACTGGGAGATATCCAGGTTCATGGTGAAGTATGGAATAAAAGGATAATATCGTCAGCATAGATATATGATGAGCCCGGATGCTGCTGGATCAGAAGAGGGAGGGGAGAGAGGAAAATATTAAACAGGAGAGGTGAAAGAACAGAACCCTGGGGCACACCACAGGTGAGAGGGAGTGAGGAAGAGGACTGGTTATTTGAATGAACGGTAAAGGAGCGGTCTGTAAGAAAAGAAGAGAACCACTTCCAGACTGCACCACGTAATCCCAAATCATACAGACGAGAAAGAAGAATCCGATGGTCGATCAAATCAAATGCTGCAGAGAGGTCAAGAGAGATGATGAGGGTGATGTCTCCATGATCATGAGCGACGTGGAGTTCATTCAGTAGTGCCAGAAGAACAGTTTCAGTACTATGACCTGGACGAAATCCTGCTTGCTGGGGATGGAGTGCATTAGTAGTTTCAACATGAGAATTGAGCTGTGCGAAAGCAAAACATTCCAACAGTTTAGCCAGAAAGGGAAGGTTTGAAACAGGGTGCCAATGGGAAAGCACGGAGGGATCGAGGGAAGGTTCTTTCAGAAGAGGGTGTACTATGGCAGATTTCCAAAGGGACGGAAAATGGCCAGTGGATAAGCTAGCATTAATAATGGTGACCATGATGGGCACTAATTGTAGGGTAGGTTCGGCTAGCCAATGGGAAGGGATTGGATCAAGCTGACAGGTAGTTTTCCTAGACCTAGACCTAGACAATGCTTGCAAGAGTTCAGCAGAGGTGATGGGACAGAAGGAAGACGATGTATGCGCTAGTGCCTGATTAGGGGGGGAAGGGGGCACTCCCATTTGAATGGGAATAGCCAGCCTGTCGGGAGATGTAGCCGATGAAGGAGAACGAGGAGAAAACAGTAGAGGTGTCGGGGTGGGCTCATGAAAGAGGAGCACAAATCCAAAATTTTCTTCAAGAAGAAGGTGGCTAGAAGTTGGGGAGCTGGGGTTTTACGTGACTGGTTAGGGGCAGAGCTGGTAGAAGAGAGCTGACATAAGATTGCGAATAGCTGCCTCGAGGAATCCGCAGCTTCAGAAATTTCTGTGGCATAAAAGGCACGCTTGGCAGATTGAATTGCCATGCGATAAGTGGAATACAGTTGCTTAAAGCGGGAAAGCGTTTCAGGTGTGGGGCGTTTGGACCACTGACGCTCTGCTTGTTGGAGCTTGGTCTGCTGAAGGCGCAGGCCTGGATGGTACCAGGGGGAATGGGCGGAACAGGCAGCCCTAGTAGTAGAGGAGAGTGGTGCTAGATTATCTAGAGCAGCGGTGAGAGTAGTATTCCAAAAGGAGACCTGGGAGTCGGGTGAGCGAGCCGCAAAATCCGAGGGAAAAAGAAGATGTGCAGATGGGAAAGCACTCAATGTTGCAGGAGTGATGCAGCGACACATAGATGGAGGGGGCGGGGATCTTGGCGGAGTAGCAGTCTTTGAGAGAGGGCAAGAAACAGAGAAAGAAACACAAAAGTGATCTGACCAGGGAATACGATGAGTGATGGGAGGGGAGATCTGAGAAGACAGTGTGGCAGGTGAGAGAACTAAGTCTAGGGTGTGGCCCGCGATATGAGTGGGACCGGAGACATGTTGGTGGAGAGAAATATCATCCAAAAGATCCAGAAAAACCCGATCTTTTTGCCTATGAGGGGTATCTGCATGAATATTAAAGTCACCTAGGATAATAAGATTAGGGAAGTGAAGAGTTCTCTCTAAGAGCATTTGCAAAGCTGCTTCCCAGCGTGCAGTCGAAAGGGAGGGAGGAAGGTATAGAAGAAGAAAATGGAGCGGGGGTGAGAGTTGAAGGCGGAGCAACAGAGACTCAGGAACAGAAACAGATGGGGACGAGATCTCCTCCATGGCAAGAGAGGAGCGATAGAGGAGGGCCACCCCACCTCCACCCCTACCCAGCCTGGGGGATGAAATGCTGAATAGCCAGAGGGAAGAGAACTGGACAGAATGGGGGCATCACCTTCCTTCAGCCAAGTTTCAGTAAGAAAGCATAAATCAAATGAGTGTTGGCAAATAAGATCCTGAATCAACAGAGGTTTAGCCCTGAGAGAGCGGCAGTTCAGCAATGCAAGGCTGAGCGTCAAGGCGGAAGCTACCGAAAGTGATCTGGGTAAGCGAGAGCGTTGCTGTGACAAAGTCCTCAAACAGCTGCATGAAATGAGGTTAGAGGGACAGCGCGATAGGAAACTGGCAGGAGCCACGGAGGTGAGACGGGGACGCCAACCCCAGTAGACTGGAATGCACGCCATAGCAAGAGGAACCAGACAGAGCACGAGTCCCCTCTACTGCCACCATTGCAGAGATGTACAATGTGGATCTGTTGGTGGGAGATCCTGTTCCCCCACCCTGAGCCACAGAGGCCTGGTTGGTGGGCGCCCAAAGAGACAGTCAGGAGACGTGGCAGTTATTCAGGCCTTTATTAATCCACGGATCAAGCGTGCCAAACCCGACACTGGCCGTGTTTCGTATTCACTTCCTCAGGGGTTTACGGCTCACTAAAAAAATAAATACATATAAGAACCAGACACACAACAAATAAATATAAAAACAATTTAACAATGTTAAAAACTGTTAAAAAAGGTAAATTAAACTCATAACACATAAAATATGTTAGATAAAACATAAATCAAGAAATTATTCAAATCAAACAAAACAAAACATGATAACCAATGATAAAAATCATCTAAAATTTAAGAATATGAATACATAAATAACATGCACTATCTAAATGACAATAATATATAAGTTATGCATATAATAAAAAAGACAACCATTCGCTAAGAAACAACCATTCGGTAAAAACCAGAGGGCTAAAAGGAGAGAGAGGAGGACCAAAGAAAAAATAATTACCAATGAATAAAAAGTGTGAATTAAAAGTGAATAAAATGACTAAACAATTGTATAACTAAACAAATAAATGGATACTTGTGAAACATTCAAAATATGTGACCCATAATTAGGACCAAACTAAAATGTGATAAATGTAATCAAACACCATAAAAAAAGAGTATGTAGAATAAATATTGTAATCTCATACCGCTATGGTGTAGGCTGGTTGGTGGGCGCTACATAATCCGCTTTTGGGTTCAAACACCCCCCCTTCACTTATAACATGTGACCATGGCACCCACATAGGATATGCACTATTCTGGGTGCATCATAGTCCACAAGGGCTAGACGTGACTGGGAAATAGAGATGGACACAGGTGTATCCTAGGTGTGTCTGCAAGGACTACCTATCACACACTGGTACTGATGGGGACCTGCAGCATAGCCTATCTCAGCCAAGCCAGGTGCTGCGGACCTGGTGCTGGGCACCCTACCTCACCCTCAGGGTGAACACAGGACCCGCACAATGTCACGGTCTGTAGCTGCTCGGTGCCAGTAACACACACGGTCAGTTCCCCCTACCAGGCCGAGCTGCTGTGGGGGTGCATACCCCATCTTGTGTACGGGTGGGTTTACCCTATCCTGGTAACCACAGCAGACAGTTTGTGTGGTGACCTGCAGTCTTTCTGTAGCCAGCCAGGGAGGTGTTATATAATGTGCCCTATAAAGCGCTCTATAGGGCACATTATAAGGTGCCTTGGCAAACAGTGCACTTTATAATGTGCCCTATGGAGTGCCTTATAGTGCGCCTTATGCAGCACCTTAGATTACGACACTGTGGGTGTTTTTGCTGGCAGCACTAATTTAAATTAAAAAAGGAAATGCCTCAGACAGCAACGATTTAAATGAAAGGGTAATGCTTCAGACAGCCTTATTACATAACACCACTGTGGAATCGAACCCAGACCTCTGCCTCCACAGTCATTGCAATAACCAGTGGGCTACATCTTTATTCATTCTAACACTGCGCTGGCACGAACTTAGGGTTAGCGCGCCACCGCTGCTGCTGTTCATGTGTTTATATACTCCCTACCCCCAGGAGGCCTTGATCTGGTTACAGAGGTCAGGCTTAAATCCTGCAGGTATGGAAGTTGCTGCTGTTCATGTGTTTATATCCATCCTACCCCCAGGAGGCCTTGATCTGATTACAGAGGTCAGTTATACATCCTGATGGTACGGTACTTGCTGCTGTTTCTGTGTTCCAATCCACCCTACCCCCAGCAGGCCATGACTTGACTACAGAGGTCAGTTATACATCCTGTTGGTACGGTAGGTGCTACAGTTCGTGTTTACATCCACCCTACCCCCAGGAGAGCCAGACTTGATTGCTGTGGTCTGTTTGACATCCTGGTGTCAGGGTACCTGCATCTGTTGTTGTTGCACTGCTGAGCCCAAACACCAGGAGACCCACACCTGATCACAGAGGTCTGTTAAAGCTGCTGGTGTCAGCGTACCTTCAGCTGTTGGGGTGTCACTGCTCTGCCCGACCCCTGGGAGGGCCTAGACCGGATAACATAGGTCTATAGCTAAGCTAGGTGGCTCTGTGCATGCTCTGGTTGCATTCGGCGACAACTGCCATATTCACAGGAGGCCTAAGCACTGACCACAGAGGAAGAGTTGTAGGTCTGATGTCATGGTAGTGGCCCCTGCTGATGTGTCTGGCCCACCCAAACACTGGGCGAGGTCAGACCACATCGCACATGTTCCTTAGAGAGCTCATGGTGCCACAGTGGGTGTGTCAGCTGATGTGTGTGGGTGAGCCAAATACACAGGTATCTGCCACAGCATACAGGGAGTTTGGAAATCCCAGTTTTGGAGACCAACATGACCACCACACACATGGCATAGTGCACCCATGTCATGCAAGGAGAGTGTAGGAACAGGGTAAGGGGGCCGGGGGGTAGCACACAGTACACGTAGCTGGCACCCCACACATGGGCAGACCCACAGCCACACATGCATGCAGTGCTGCCAACAGGTAATAGAGGACCCACTGGCCAGAGCAGCAGCAACACTCAGCTACCTGCAGTGATGTGTGATATGCGATGGCCACCCACCAGATATATCCTCCGCTGATGTTCCCACCCATTGCATTCCCCCCCCAGGTGGAGAACCTTCAGAAGGAGGGAAGGGAGTTGTGGCTGCACTGCCCAGATGTCCTGGAACGCCTACAAAGGAAGGCACAACAGGAACATGACGGTGAGTGCTGCGGCCACTGCAGGGATGTACAGCATGTCACAGTGGGCCAACAGCCTGTGTGTGGCCACACAATGTTTATGTGGTATGGAAGTGGCATGATGGTGTCCTAATGACTGTCTTCCCCAACAGAGGCCATTGCTGCCGGGGAACGGGCATCCACATCCAGGACACACACAACAGGGCCCGCAGCTCCAGCCCAGCCAATGGAGGAGGAGGAGGGGGCAGAGCCGGAGGACGACTCTGTGGAAATGGAGTGGGCAGAGGGTGGTGTGGGGCGGGAGGGAGGGGAAGGTGAGGGTCGCTCCGGTGTACCAGTGGGTGGGTGGGAGGATGAGGAGGAGGAGGATGTCACCTGGCTGTTAGAACAGGGTACACAGCAAGGATGAGTTAGCACAGGTCAGATATCTATACCTGTGTAGTATATCCCCACCAACAGCAATATGATGTACACCTGTACCTGATGTTCCTGAACCTACAATGGGGACAGCACATGTGCGTACAGTTTGCTGTACCTGACCGGGGGGGGGGGGAGGGGCGGCCTCTCACACTGGTGGAGCTGTGTCACATTTGCTTTTATGTTGTGGGGAATGGGGCTGAGACTGGCAACCCCAATATATGCAGCACTAGGTATTCACTGTGCGTGTGACCTTGGATGCGGGCTCAGCGTTACATGTGGCCAGGGTGCGTGTGTGAGCCCTGAGTGGAATTGTGGCCTGTCATAGTGTGTGTGAGCGATGTGTATGCATTGGCCTGAGTGGTATGGATGGCAGGTGTTGCAGCATTTGTCCAGGTAAGCCAGACATGTGTGGGATCTGCCGCTTTGGTAGCCACTGTGCGGTGTGTGTGGACAGCTATCACATACTCTGTGTGTGTGGTGGGTTATTTCAGGAGATGGGTGGAGTGATGCTCGGCATGTGGTTGCACCGTGGGTGGGGGTCATGGGAATGTGTCTGTGGCACTGCAGTACCTGTATAGATGATGGCCCCAGGTGGTGTGAGGTCTTCGCTAGGTGCAGTTGGTATGGCTGTGGCAATGTGCACCCCAATGTCTTGTGAGGGTGGGTGGGGGATCCACACTGTATGTTGGACAATGACAGAGTGTAATGGGTTGGACATCTGTGTGATGTGGTCGTTGGGGTTTGTTTGCGTCTTCCTTGCCATAACAGTGTGATAGCCCTTCCTCTGTCACTTGTCTGGGATATGTCTTTGGACAGGTAATCTCATACACACATCATAGCTGTTATAGGTGGTGTGTGTGGGTCCCCTCCCTCTGGCCTAGTTGTATGTCCCTCCTGTCTGTGTCCCCCTGTCATATAGTGGTGTGTGCCTGACTGCAGATGTATGCTGTTCTGTGTGACCTATATGCCATGTACGAATAGCTGCTGCATGTGCTGGGTTCATGGGGTGGAGGGTGTTTTTGCTCCCCTGTATGTACGGTCATCCGGCCCACTCATGCTTAATCAAGGGGGGTGGCACTCCGTCTGGCTGGAGGACTGCCCCCCCCCCCCCGGTTCTATACACCTGTGCAGTGCTCTACAATGTCCAGGACTGTGGCTGTCGTGCACCTGTCACACCCACCCTGTACCTACACAGCCATGTTTTGCTGGATATGTGGACCCCAGTTGCCTGTGTTAGGGCACATGTGTTCTCAGGACATAGGCCCCCACCTTCCCATCCATGGCTGGCATGTACTGGGCCGTGAGATGTACATGTGTAACATATCTCTGACCTACCTGCCTGTGGATGGGCGGTGTCCAGCACTTCAGGCAGTCCACGCAGGTAGATGGGTCCAAGACGGTCTGCGAGTTCCTGCTCCAGGGGTGTCAGGGTTGGGGCAAAGGGACCACCCCCTCCAGTGCCCATGGCATGTCGCCTCTCTGCCACCATGTGTGCACGGACACCACGCTTAATATCATTAAACCTTTTCCTAAGGCTATCCAGGTCCCTGGTTGGCCCCTCTGCCTGGGTTATGGCCTCCTGGATCTCCTCCCACATGTGTATCCATGTGTCCACAGTGGTGCTTGTACTCAGCCGGCCGTAGAGCACCTCATACCCCTCCAAAACACTGGCCAGCAGGATGTTGTTTTCCTGCTGGCTGAATCTAACAGCTCTCCTCCGGTTCTCGGCTGGCACCGGTATACACCTACGTTTGGCGCTGGGTGGCCCCTGGATGGGCTGCGACACACACAATGGGCTTGCAGCCATCACCACAGGCCCACCTCTCCCTGGTGGCTCTGGGTCCCGCTGAACATGTGTCTCACCCTCCTCCCCCCTGCCATGTCCTGCCGCTCCATCTCACTGCCCTCTGTGCCCTCTCCCTCCCTGTCACACATCTTCACCCCTCCTGTTCTTTGCCTACCCCCCTCCCCTGCCCCTCGGCTCCTCTGCTCCACCTCACACCTGCACCTCCCCTCCTCTCCCTTGTGTCTGCTCCTCAGATCACCTCCTGTCTCTCTCTCCTGCTCCTAGCCTCCCCTCCTCTCACTCTCTCTCTCGCCTGCTCTGCAACACACCTCTCATCACCTGCTATAATCCTGATCTCACACTCACCTGCTCTACAACTTGCCTTCTTTCTCAGTCGCCTACACAAACCCCTCAGCATGTACATGTGCATGTGTATTTAAGTGTTTTTTTTACATGTTCGCGTCCTTGCATGCATTGAGCATTCGCAGCGGTGCGAGTGTGGAGGTTGTGTGATACAGCAGTGATACAGAAGGTGTGTGCCCGGGACCCATGTGACGAGTGCCGGTCTATGCATGCGATGTAAGGCCGGCCGCGTGCACATAACGGCATGCAGCACATGCGCACCTCTCAAGCTCACACACGGAGCGCCTGCGCAATGTGGTGTCTCCATGCACGCACCTTCCACATCATCCCTGCGCATGTGCAATGCATGCAGCCTCCACGCTCACGCTGCTGCGCATGCGCAATGCGTGCAAGGATGCGCACACGTAAAAAACATAAATACACATGCACACGTGGTACACACTGAGAGGTTTATGTAGGCGAGGGAGACGAGGCGTGCAGTGTTGGTTGTGGTTGAAGCAAGGGAAGTGTCAGAGGCAGGTTTGGTGTGGAGAGTGGCTGGGTTGGTGACTGGTGGGTGAGATGAATGTCTGAGTTTGAGTGAGTTTGAGGAGTTGAGGGGGGTGCAGTTTATGGCGGGTTTTGTGGTTGCTGCATGTGCAGTGGGAGATGATCAGGGGCTGCGGTTGCCTGACGGGGGAGAAGGTGTCCATGGGGCTGGGGCACAGGGCATGAGTTTAGTCCCGCTGCAACACAGACCTGCAGCTGTGAGGGCAGGCCAGGCAGGGGCTGTGCCGGCATGGCGCAGGAGGCATGCAGAGTTGTAGGCTCGCCAGCCTCACCTCTACAAACCCAGGACTCAGCTCCAGGGCATGCGTGAGGACCAGGTCATCTCCCTCTACCACCTGAGCACGGAGACTATTAGGGAGCTCTATGAGGATCTAAGACCCGACCTCGAGCCCCTGACTGGTCGGTCACATGCCATACCGGGTTTGGTCAAGCTCCTTAGTGCCCTACATTTCTTTGCCTCTGGCTGTTTCCAGTCATCTGTGGCCACAGTGGGTGGCATGAGCCGCCCAACCTTCTCACGCTGTCTCCACCAGGTATTGCATGCCATGATCAGCCGGTTGGGGAATTACATTGTCATTCCCAAAACTAGGCAACAGTGGGGACCCTGAACCAGGCCTTTGAGGTGTTTGCCGGGATACCACACGTGATGGGAGCTATTGATTGCACACGTTACCCTGGTCCCGCCCAGAGACAGGGAGGTAGTGTTCCGCAACCGCAAACACTACCATTCCCTGAATGTTCAGGTTGTATGTGATGCAAATATGCATATTCTGAATGTGGTCCCTAGATGCAGGGTCCACCCATGACTCCTATATCCTGTATTACTCAGCACTATTCAGACAATTTGAGGCAGGACAGTATGAGGACTGTATACTGCTGGGTGTGTATTTCTCATCTCTGACATGCACATTGTGATCCTGTGACTAACTGTATGTGCACATGTCTGTCTTTGAGGTGTATCCCTAGTTGTGTGTGTGTCTCATCTGTCTGTGTGTGATCTAACATTGGGGGGGGGGTGCCCTCCAGCTCTACCTTGCTACGGTGCTGTGTGATGATGGTAGCATGGACGCTAGCATTTTTGTCGTGGTTACAGATTATGTTGATTGCAATCCGTACACCTACCCCTTGTTTTGTGTGTCATAACTTCACACGCTGATGCATAGTTGTGGTGTCCCATCATGTGATGTCATATGTTTCTGTCAGGATGTTTTGTGCATTTGGTTTGCACGTACATACTTGTGTCCATTTGGGTGGACATCAGCTCCTGCTTTAACGTTCCACATTTCTTTCTGCAGGTGATGCAGGATATGGGTGTTGCCCCTGGTTGCTGACCCCCTGTGCGTCAACCAAGGACACGTACAGAGAGGACTTACAATGAGGCCCATGCTTCCAGCCGCTTCGTCATAGAGCGCACCTTTGGCATTTTAAAGAGTCGCTTCAGGTGTCTGGATAGGACAGGCGGGGCCTTACAATACAAACCACAGTCTGTGGCAGAGATAATTATAGCCTGTTGCATCCTGCACAACATTGCTCTCAGGCACCATATTCCTGTCCAAATTAATGAGGATCTGGAGGATGAGCAAAGTATTACTTATATTGTCCTATTTGTTTGTTTCCTAGTTATGGTACCCCCTTTTATGTGGGCTAATGATGATGCTTATTATTATTAGTTGTATAGTATCGCTGTTTTCTCTTTGTTTCTTGTATACTGGTGTGTAATTATTTGATGTGTTAAAATCAATAAAATACTTTAATATAAAAGACCACTGGTAAATTTAAAAAAAAAAAAACCCTGGCTGCTGCTGCTGCCGCCATGGCAGCGGCAGAATCAAGTGTCCTGCACCCCCCCCCCCCCCCCCCCGCCGCCTGCACGGCAGAGCCCTCCCTGAATCACTCCCCTTGGCGCCGGCTTTCCGAACCGTGAAGGGAGAGTTTCCCTCTCGTGGCTCTGTTAAGCCCGCCGGTGCTAATGGGAAATAGGCATTTGTTTCCCATCAGCACCGGTGGTTTAATATTTGCAGTGTTGCCTTTTGATAGGTAGAGTATGGTGCTTTCTAAGTCCTGGTACTGCTGTTACTATATGGCGGGTTTGCTATGGGTTCTAAATGAGCAGTGTTTGCAGTAGTTCCTAATTTGCCTGGTGGTTGGCACTGGATTATAGTAATGTAGAAATTTTTTAGTCTTTCTTTATCCATACACTCATTAAGAGGCATGTTTACTAAAATTTAGTGTATGGTAACATTATGCAAATATTTATGCAAATGAGGCCCCACACCGAGTCTCCGCACATGGCCCCGCACCCCCCTTGGGCCGCCCCTGATCCGAGTGTACTAGCAAGTTGATTTGCAGTTAGTCCCTAACGAAGAAACAACATGGTTTATTTAAGAGGGAGGAAGGGAATCCCAGCAGCTGAACATACAAGATTAACAAAAAAGCAATAAGAGCATCTCCTATTGGTGCTGCTTTTTCCCTTCCTCGGTGACTTGGGTTCTTCATGCCACAGATAGTGCTGCTTGCCTTCTGACAGTATTTATGGCATTGTTGCCATTATTTTGATGACTTGCTTGTCTCACCATGCCTAGAGTATTGCTGCTACTTTTGGTAGTGCTTTAGCTCTTTTGCTAGACCATGGAGCGTCCTTATTTTGCTGTGGAGTGTTCCTGCCCACTGTTCAGCTAATTTGCTCTTCTCGCTGTTCCATAGGATATTCATGGCACTCATTATTTTACTTTTGTCCTGCTCTTTGTGCATGAGGTGGTGTTTTCTGCTACTGCTACTTCTGGTTCCTCCCTTCGACAGAATTACTTCCCCCATGATCTTTAATCGAAACAAATTAAAAAATAAAAACTTAAATGACTGTAGAAATGAAATGACAGAGACAAACAAAATAAATGAACAGAAAGAAATAGAAATTTTAATCATGCACATCTCTTGACGATACTTAGAGGGAGGTAAGGTGTTGTACCTAACACGGTAATAGCACCGAAACTATGGCATGTTAGGTGCAACACCACCACATTAACTGTCAAGGGTGTGGAAAGCAATTCCCCTACAGTGGGCTGCATTAGTACGAATGCACTTAACTCTACCTATTGAGGTGGCATTAGATGAACCTACACTAATGCAGTTAGTTAGCAGTGTGAACCCAGCACTTACTGCTCATGAATCTAAGGTGGGTTGCACAGTTAGCGTAGGAATTGTCCTCCACTCTCATGGCCACAAGTTAGCTGGTGATGCGTGTCCCAGCGTGCCTTCCACGTATGCCAGAACACATGCTGCCAGCTAGCGCCCTTTAGTAAAAGACCCCCTTAGCTTTTTCTCAAAACCACACTACTGTGTAAATTGGGGGTAAATATTAATTTTAACAAGTACATAGTGGCTTCTTCAAAGGTTGTTTTAGCAAGCCATGATAGATAAGGGTTCAATACATAGGACGTGGGTACACTTTATTAAGCAATGCCACCACATTATAGGAGAAATATTGACAAACGTATATAGAAGCAAAGGATGAACTCATTTCTTCTGCTTTGCCATTGTCTAAATAAAAAGGCCAGAGGGACAAAGGAACTGATTTCTGTACCAAACCATGAAAACAGTCCAAAGATCTTTCAATACATTGTTCTTTGCCATGCCTACAGTCAAATTGAAGTTGAAATTCTTTGCTTAAGCTATAGCTTTTCCATTTGTCTGCTGATTGTCTTAGTATAGAAAATAGTTACCTCACCTAATCTTTTCTAATTGATATAATCTATTAAGAAGGAAGAGGAGTGATTTTGGGATCAGGGCATTGATAGTCAAACATTGTAGCCATTGAATAATTCATCAAGTTCCTGGTGTACGTGTTATGGATTTGACCTTATTAATAAGATTCATAAGACTCTTGAGAAGCTCACCTTGAGAGCAGTTTCCTGTAAATTAACAAAGAGGGGGAGGAAATGATGCAGAATTGTACAAGGTGATCAGGTGACCTTGGCACGGGGAAAAAAGACATCTCAATCTTCAGTTTTGAGCTATGAACCAATTTGGACTTATCCTTACCCTCGGTATTGCAAAAATGGCAGAGGCAGGTGGAATCATATAGACTAACCAATTTACTGAGACATTTAGAGAAAAACAGTCCACCTTGCCATCCATCTGATGAAGTAGATTCTTGTCTTCAAAAGCTCATGTCTCAAAGAATTGTCGAGTCTTTAAGATGCCTCCTACATTTGTCATTTTTGCTATTCCACATTAATACTGCTACTGCTTTGAAATCTTTCCTCAGTAATATAGTACATTGGAAAAGGATAATGGCTGCCATGGTTTATATTATATCACAGACCATGAAACAGGAATTGTTTCAGACATAAAAATTAAACCCCAACAACCTGGGTCACTCAAATGCCAAGAAGGATAGCAGTTCCCCTCCCTGTTATACTCACCCTTATCCTTTCCTAATTCAGAACGTTCATCTGGATTTTCCACACCCAAATGCTGTTTAATTACTTGCAAAGCTTATCAGAGGAATGCAGGTTGATATGCCCCAGTTAATACAGGCTGCACAAACAAATGTGTTAAATGTTTCTTATGCAAATACTTTGACTTGTAAAGTGAATTTGCTGGAAATACATGCAATGGTGACTTTGAGATGGGAATGACATTCATATAACAAGTTCTTCGGAAAGACTAAGAACATATTCCATGTTTGTTTGCCCCACCTACATTCAGTCATAGAAACAATAAAATACTTTAAGAAATGAAAAACAAAACTAATAGGTGATACCAAATATAATCAGTGGCAGGTATGGAAATAAAAAGAATCATGATCAGATTTATTTTGTTATTACACGAAAGCTGCTGGAGAGGTTAATTTTAGTTGCCTTGACAGTATCTTGTACTATATTACCTATAATGTTCCCAGGAAAGTTTCTATTTTAAAAGTCAGTATTTTCTTGAGGTCAGGCTAACCTAGTTTAGTCGTTATGTCATACCTCAGAAAAATGAGGATGGTATGTGCTCTTTTTTCATTATCATATACAGTGCAAATTATTCTAATGATTAGTTATGGTATTGTATTACGATGTTCAAAATATCTTACTTAACTATGAAGGTGTGATTTTTAATAGTCTTAAACCACAAAATTAAAGCATTATTTAACGTCCAGATAGACTTAGGAGCATGTTTACTAAAGTGCGCTAACCATTAGTGCCATGTTTCGCACACAGTAAGTGCCATGCTGACAGCCCTATGCGGGATAGGGGTGGGACATCGGCATTAAGGGCGCATTACGATTAGCGCAAGTGTTTTGGATGCACACTAACTGTGGCTGCTGCCATTAGCATGAGTGCATATGATGCCACCTCAATGGATAGCATTAAGTATGCCCACATGCCAATTAGTGTGGTGCCATGCGCTTGCACCATGCTAATGGCAGAGGGACAGATGCACACGTCCCTAAAGTTAGCACAGGCCTCCATGCTAGTTTTACAGCTCTGCTGCATGCTACCAATGCACTCTTGAGTAAACATGCCCTTTAATTTATTAAACAGTAATATCAGTTCAATTGATAGCATGTCTTGAGTTCAGCTCCTTCTGAAATATACAAAGTCTACGGGTTTTGGGACTAAAGGTGAGAATATAAAGTGTAAGTTGCAGCAATTAACAGGAGAATGAGTATTATATTTAGGAAGCATAATTACTACTTCCCTTGAGTCTAAGTAGGTAAGGTGAGAGATACGGAATCATCTACTTTCTTTAAAACTATATCCGAAAGGAGCAAGTAATATACCAGTGAGGTATTTTATAAGTCAAGGAAAGGAAGTGAAATACTAATTATGCACAATCTATAAACACAGACTCAGAAAGTTGGCCAGTTTGGCATAATGGAAACATACTTGCTTGTTAGGGAAGTCAGGATGCTCATGCAGTAATAAATTAAAAACTTTAACAACCCAACCAAACATTCCTCATTTTACCTAGCCTGGAAATAATAGGAGACATTTTCTACATTAAAAAAATAAATGAAAATGATTTATGAGCTATAAACAAAAGCTTTGTGTGCACTATAAATCACTCCAAAAAGACAACAGTGTTCATACATATGTAAATGAAGCATGTCATAGGCAAAGAAGGTTTTAACAGACACATGGTAAATACTATAGTATGCTGCCCCTCATGTGCTATTTGATTTGTATTCACTAAAGCCTATAATATAACGCTGTCTTGGACTAAGTGTTACTTTTTGAGCTCTCCTGCTATTTAAGAGCTTATTAAACAGCATGCATTCAGAGGTAATAGATGAAGGAGATATGGCCGCTGTAAGAACAGGAATTATGAGAGATAGAGAGTAGAGAACAGGGGAAAATTGGAGAATAGGGAAGAAAGAGAAAAAAACTACTGTAGAGAGGGGAGTTATCAAATGAATCAATTCAAATCCAATTCATCATTATCTAGGAAACAAATATATATATTTTTTTTATTATTGATTTGTTTTTTAAATGAGATTTATTTACCACCTTTTGAAAAACGTCATCCAAGGCATCATACAGCAAATGTAAGTAGACATATGCAATTTACAGTTATAGTGGAAGCATCATTGAAATAAATTGCTCCATAAGAAGGTGAATAGATGGTAACATTTTCAAATATCGTTCTCTATTTCACAACCCATCCCTGAAAGTTCCTATTCATCATCATTGCACAGAAGCGTTGGACTGCTTGTGTTCTGTGTCTTGAGCAGTCTTAGACAGTTTAAGTCTGTAGGATAGATGTTGTAGTGCAGATAAGAAATAACAAGTAGGACTAGCAAGTGGTAAATCCCCTCGCTGAGAGTATTGAACAGACCATATTACAGATGATCGTCAGGAAGCAGCCTCTTTCCATGAAAGCTTAGATACCCTCTCTGACCTTCATAGCTATGATCCATGGCTGCTCCTGCATGGTGTCTATGGAGTGGTTCTGAAGGAAGGGAGTAACGTTTTTGTGACTATGGCACATAGCAGTAATGTTGGCAGGCCGACCACTGTTTGCTGGTACAGCAGGCAAGTCATAGCATTTGTTCTGATACTTGAGCGTGAACAATTACCAGGGAAACTAGAACTTCTTTTATGTAAATAAGTTTTAGCATTCCTCAGGAGCCTGGTGATAGAAAAAGGGATAACCGGGCAAGGCGGACCCGTCGCTCCACCTCTAAACAAGGCCAGAGTCATACCGCGTCCCCTCAGAAGACGCAATCACACCGACCTGCCGCCTCCTATTGGCCCCCGCGCTGCCAGACCAACCGCGGGAGCCAATAGTCCCACGGCACCCCTTAAGCCCCGCCCCTTCTAGCCCTCGCTCCTGCCAAAAGACAAAGAGCTCCTCAGCCACCCGCCCGGTTAATGCCGGCCGCGAGGACGCGGCCCCGCGGCCTCGCGATTATTGAAGTCTGGCATATCTCGGCTAATGGTGAGGGGGATTTCTCCTTTCTTTAGCCATATTCTCAATAAGAAAGAAAAGGAAAAAAAACTTCTTGGGGAGGGCCTAATTCAAATGCAGAGATGATGCAGAGATATCTTAGAATAGCCATCTTGGATCCTTCCCAAAGCTTAGATTATTAAGTATTCTGAATCTACAGGCCACTAGACTAAGGAGCATGTTCACTAAAGAGTTTGCTGGTAACGTGTGCATCGGCCACAAATTCTAACATGGAACTTCATGCAAAATCAAGGGACATTTACATCCATTCCCCTGCTGTTAGCATGTTGCAAATACATGGAACTATGCTAACTGGTACATGGTTGCACTTAACAACACCACTGAGGTGACATTAAGTGTACCTTCACTACTGGCAACATTTTCAGTTAGCACACACCCAAAACTCCTAAGCTAACCATGATGCACCCTCTATACCCATGATCCACCCCAACCTACCCAGTCTCCATCCAATCACACACTACCCAATTAGCATGGGATTTTTAGCACAGGGCCCTGCACTAACTTTTAATATGGTGAGTGAAACTTCACACTAATAGCATCCTTTAGTAAAAATTCATAAGAATGGAGTCAAAATAGTCCAAGATACAAGTTATGATTCAAGAGAAAGGTGTAGTGGAAATTGGAAGTGAGTGAACTTCACAAATAAGGTTCACTTTCATGATGGCAAGTGGGCAGGTGAGCAAGGAAGAACAGAGAAACGAGGGTACAGTGCAATCAATTTTGGCTTAAACTTTGGAATAGATGAGTCACACCAACAAGTAATGTTTCTTTTAGAAAAACGGTGAAGACTTGGCCATATGAACAGACCTCATCTTGCGATAGCCTTAGGAAAAACTTTCTTGTGTTGGAGATGAGAATGATATGCCACACTGTGAGGACTTTGATATAGGGGTCTGAGAGGCTTTTAGTCAAGATGTGAATAAACAGTCTCTATTTTCTGTTTTCCATGGTCAGCTGGAAAGTTATTTTAAATTTAGAAACATGACATTAGATAGAGACCATTCAGTGTATCCAGTCTGCCCTTCTATACCAAGTACTATAGTCCCTTTTTTCCCTTAGAGATCTTCTTTGTTTGTCCGACGCTTTCTTGAATTCAGATACAGTCCTTGTCTCTACTACCAACATTGGAAAACTATGGCATGCATCTAGTCCCACAGGTGCTTCTTGTGGTCTTGGGCAAGCCACTTAACCCTCCATTACCCATGTTACCTGTAAAATAGTTATCTCCAAGTTATAATGCCCTGTACAATGTAATTTCAGTTTCTTCAATGTAAACTGCCTTGATATCATGGAAAGGCGGTATATAAGAAATGTTAAATAAATAAATAAATCTACAACTCTTTATATAAATAAATCATTCCACATGTTACTCCTAAGTCTATCCCCTTTCATCTTCATCTTATGCCCCCTCATTGCAGAGCTTTCTTTCAATTGAAAGAAGCTCTCTTCCTGTGCATTTATGCCACAGAGGCATTTCAACATCTCTATCATATTTCCCATCTCCAACTTTTACTCCAAAGTATACATATTGGATAAGTATGTAATGAGAACTGGGTGGAAGATGGGTTAGGGAATGGAATTTTGCTGATTGCCAGTTTGTCTATTAAGGGGATTATTTTGGAATCTGTCATTTACACTTATATAATCAGGTGCTATATTAAGTGCAAATTGGATCCATATGTAAATGAAAGCAACAGATTTAACTAAGCTGAACATGGCCATGTTTTGGCAATGAGTGACTGCATCAGGGGCAAATCTGCAACAACAATCAAAAGGTTCAAATAAAATAAACCCAGAGTGTCGATGAATAGTACTCAAAACAGGCTCAATATTATGCAAAATCATCGACATTCCGGCTGTGGGGTTTTTTTTAAACCTTTGTTGCAGATTTTCCATTGATACAGGCACTCACCACCGAAACACGGCCGTGTCGGGCTTAATAAAATCTGTAACTTTCAATTTGATTGCCCCACTCTTTTCGTTCTTGCTTTTGCTTTGTGTGGGGGTGTTCTCTTTGTTTGTTTTTGTTTTATATGTAAATGGCCATTTTAGAAAAGGTTCATTTTACACATGGATGCCTATACCACAACAAAAGTAGATGGGGGAATGTTGGGGCACATTCTGGGAAGGACACAAATCCATGTGTATTCCCAATTTCATATAGAGAATGCACTTGCAGCCCAAAGTTGGTGACATATGGATTTACATCTGCTTCAAGACTTGAATAGGCATGTAAAAAAGGTTCTGATTGATCCCTCCCCCTTTACAGGATGGGTTAAGTGAGATATCACTCTTAATCCCCAATGTTTATTTCCCCTTCTAAATTAAAATGATATAAAGTTAGGGCCCTCTGCATATTCAGGTTGCAAAATGACTTAGATACACCTACAAGTAGATGATTTCCATTGGAAAACTAGCTATAGCGTATATGGGCTATACAAAGTTCCTCCTTAAAAAGGGGGATTTGATTATAATCTCATTTGCAAAGCCTTAAAACATTGCTCATTTTTGGTGATATTGAAAGAAGCTTCTCTGCACCTTCAGGGAACATTTCCTCTGAGAAATGATGTCTCATTAACAAATACTGTTTTGACAGGTAGGCAGATTCAGTGTGTGCAGTAATTTTATAGAGCGCATCAATATAAAGGCAAGTCTTATTTCACCTCCATCAAGAAACACACACACACACACACATACATAAAAAATTTCTCTGTCTCTTTCTCACTTCCATCTATCTCCATACTCCCAGAATGGAAATTTGCAAAGTCAAACAAGGTTTCTACAATGTCTTCATATTAAATTGACATTGTTATTTTAATCACAGGGATCTCTACTCAAGGTTATAGAAAGTTCAGTATGTCAAATCTGAAGCAAAGGTTATGGGATTCTGAGCTTTGAAAGTAAAGAAAGATAAATCTATGTACTGTATATTAAAGCAACCACAAGACTAAGTATTCTAGGATTTCAAATTAAGTTTCTTATAGTAGTGGGACTGGCAGAGGGCATCTTTGGTTATGACGATGGGGAATAACATTCTATAAAGCCTAGCAATAGTGGGAACATATGATCTGTTAAAATTAGATGATAAAAATAATGCACAGCCATTGTGGTGTTATACCTAAAAGAAAATCATTTTACTTTAAGTTAGAAAGTAGATAAATGTTTGCAATACTGTGTGGCTTTTAATTACAATCTCTTTGCCTGAAAACTCTTAAAGGGGCTTTAGTTTTCATTTGTTAAAGCTAATTCTTTTTTTTCTATACTGCAAAGGGGGGATTTTTGTGGTATTGGGCAAAATATTGTCAGAGTTCATTATTTTTTGTTCCAGCTATCCATTCACAGCTAGCTCTGAATCCACTGACCTCATCAGATTTTAGTGGCCCTTAATAAGCTTGCAAAGGAGCTGGGCAGCTGAATGCTGTATAAAGGTCTACAGAGCCTTGCAAGCACTTACAGTTTTTGCAAGTAAGGTAATACTGGGTGGCTTTTAACTACAATCTCTTTGCCTGAAAGCTTTTGAAGGAGTTTTGGTTTTCATTTGTAAAAGTTAATTCTTTTTTTTTTCTCTATACTGCAAAGGGGGAATTTTTTCTGGCATTGTGTTCATTGTTTTTTGCTCCAGCTACCCATTCACAGCTAGCTCTTTGAAGCTACTGACCTCATCAGGTGTTAGGTCCCTCCCTACCTGCCCCAGCTCCCACCCACCCCATGTGAACATTCTTGCTTTATAGGGCAACTCCTCAATTAGCTACATACAGGGACTTAGAAAGCCCTGTTAGAACACACTTAAAATAAGTTAACTGCTTTTTCTCTTAAAGGACAGCTGAGGAATAGGCAGGAAATTTGCTAGATTTCTCTCTTTTACTTCAACAGGTACCAAAGCTCCTCTACTAGAAAAAATGGCTGGAAAAAAAAACATATTGCCAAAGCTGCTGCCCACATTACAGCTTCTGCCTCTTTCCAGACAAAGATTCCAATGCCAGTTGAAGGTCTAGTTCCATGTGCAGGATGCCTGCATGCCGAAGCTCTCAGAAAACAAAAGGAGGAGCTCAGAAGAGGTGGTGAGGCTGAGGAATATTCAAGACAGAAGTACATTGATGAGATGCTTCTTCAAACATCCAAACTTTCCAACAGAGGTGAAGATGGGAGCCTACAAAATGATGAAAGTTGGACACGAGTCACCAGGGCCTGCAGAATCACCAATCCAACTCCCCCAGCCCTTGAATTAAAGAACCATTACACATCCCTGGAAGTGGAGAAAGTGAAAGCATCCCAGGAAAGGGAAGAAGCAGCACTGAAGCACCCCAACGTTGCAGAATCAGTGATCACAAGGAAGTGAAGGCTAGTGGTGATAATTGACTCTCTTCTGAGGGGTACTGAGGCATCCATCTGCCAACCAAACTTGATGTCCAGAGAGGCCTGCTGGCTGCCAGGTGCCAAAATCCGAAATGTTATGGAAAGTTTGATGAGACTCATCAGGTCTATTGCATTTTACCCAATGTTGCTCATCCATGTCGGCACAAATGATACTGCCAGGTATCCCTCTGAGCATATCAAAAGTGACTTCATAGCTCTGGGACAGAGTGATGCAGATAGGTGTGCAGGTGGTGTTCTCTTCAATCCTTCCTGTTGAAGGTAAAGGCTGAGGCAGAAAAGCTTGCATCCTGGAGATAAAATGCATGGATGGTGTCATTGAGAGCGCTTTCATTTCCTGAACCATGAGATGATGTTCCAAGGGAGGCAGAGCAGAAATGACATCCATTTGTGCAAGAATGGTCACCATGTCTTCAGGAACAGACTTTAAACTAGATTCATTGGGGATGGGTGACAAATGTCCCCAGGTAAGTGAAAGCCCCCAGTTAAGTGAAACATTAATACCTCTATTGAAATGGGTAAAAGGGGCAACATCTGGAAAGTGGTGTGTATAAATGTCCGTAGCATGGGAAATAAGATCCCAGATGTTGAGGCTTTAATGGAAGAAGCTGACTTGGATTTAGTAGTGGTTATGGAGACATGGTTCATGGACAACCATGACTGGGATGTAATTATACCAAGCTGTACTTTATTTAGGAAGGACAGGATAGGAAGAAAGGGAGAAGGAGTGGCACTATATGTAGAAAATAATATTATAGCTATAGAATTGCAGGGCTTAGCAGGCACTGTGGGTTAAACTAGAAAGAGGGAAAGAGATCTCCATTTGCATTGGCATGATATACAGACCCTCCTCACAGGAAGAAGAAGTGGACAGATATTTAATAGAAGACATACATACTCAGCATTGCCAGGAAAGGGGAAGTGCTACTGTAAGGTGATTTCAATATGCCGGATATTGAATGGCACATTCCTGCTGCGGTGTCATCTAGAAGTAAGGAGATCCTGAATTCTCCACAGGGAGAACTATTCAGGCAACTGGTAACAACCCACACGTGAAGGGGCCATACTGGTCTTGGTACTTACCAATGGTGAAAGTGTTTCTGATGTTATAGTGGGAGATCATCTCGCATCCAGTGATCACCAGATGGTGTGGTTCAGTAATAGTACTAGGGCTAATATAATCCATTCAAAAGCGAGGGTCTTAGATTTTAGGAAAACTAAGGGGCATGTTTACTAAACCGTGGTAGTGGACTCCGCCCGATATCGGAGCTGCGGCCCCACTGAATTCAATGGGGCCGCAGCTCCAATATCGCACGGAGTCCGCTACCGCAGCTTTGTAAACAAGCCCCTAACTGTGCCAAGATGGGCCAATACCTCAAGGAATCATTAGCGGGATGGGAACAGCTGGGGGATATTGAAAAACAGTGGGCAAAGCCAAAAGGGTATATTTTAAAGGCAAACAACCTTTTTGTTAGAAAGGCAAATGAATGTAAAAGGAAAAGGAGGCCGCTATGGTTCTCAAAAAATGTAGCTAAAAATGTGAAGAAAAAGGGGGAGGCCTTCATGAAGTACAAGAGATCACGGAGAGAGAGGAGGAAAGTCATCTATATATGGAAAAACTTAGAGAAGCTAGCAAAGTAGTCAGGAAAGCAAAGATACAAAAATGCAGTAAAATGGGGGATAAGACATTTTTCAAATATGTTAGTGAAAGAAGGAAGGGCAAAAGTGGTATTGTCAGACTCAAAAGGGGAGGGGAATATCTAGAAACCAATGAGGATAAAGAGGAATTACTAAACAAATATTTTTGTTTTGTGTTCACAGATGAAGGGCCAGGAGCAGAACCTGAGAAAACACCCAAAAATAGGAACAGAAGTGACAGGGATCTCAAATGATTTTCAGAAGACTATGTTAATGAGGAACTAGCTAAACTAAAAGTAGACAATGGGACTGGATGGGATACATTCGAGAATACTAAAGGTAGTTGGGGACATTCTAGTGACTCCACTGACTGACCTTTTCAATGCCTCTTTGGAGTCAGGAGTGGTGCCAGAGGACTGGAAAGAGGCACTTGTGGTCCCTTTACACAAAAGCAGGAGTAAGGATGTGGTTGAAAACTAAGGCTTAGTCTAACCTCTGTGGTGAGTAAAGTATTGGAAATGCTGCTGAAAGAGAAAATAGGTAGATTTCTGGAGTCCAGTGGTTTACAGGATCAAGAGACACCATAGATTAACCACAGGTAGGTCTTGTCAGACAAATCTGCTTGATTTTTTTGACTGGGTGACCAGGCAGTTGAACCGAGGAAGAACCCTAGATGTGGATTTCAGTAAAGCCTTTGACACCATTCTGCACAGGTGACTTATAAACAGAGGACCCTAGGGCTGGACCCTAAAGTTACTGATTGGGTTAGAAACTGGGTGAGTAGGAGGTGACAAAGGGTATAGGTGCAATGCCTTGTGAAAGTATTCACCCCCTTGGTTTTTGTCCTGTTTTGTCATATTACATACAACCTGGTTCATTTGGCTGTTAGGTAATGGACCTAACAATATCCAAACCGGTGAAGTGAAGTGACAATAAAATACCTTGTATATATTAAAAAAACAAAACTGAAAAGTTGTGAGTTCATATGTATTCATCCCTTTTGCTATGAAACCCCTAAATAAGATCCCATCCAACCAATTAACCTCAGAAGTCACACAGTTGATAAGGGTCCACCTGTGTGCAATCAGTGTCACATGATGCCTGTATATATATACCTGTTCTAAAAGGCCCCTGACTCTGCAACACCACTAAGCAGGCAACATGAAGACCAAGGAGCACTCCAAACAGGTCAGAGATAAAGTTGTGGAGAAGTATAGATCAGAGTTGCGTTATAAAAAAAATCCCAAATTCTGAATATCCCATGGAGCACCATTAAATCCATCATAACAAAATAAAAAGAATATGGCACCACAACAAATCTGACAAGAGAAGGCCGCCCACCAAAACTCACAGACAGGGCAAGGAGGGCATTAATCAGAGATGCTACAAAGACACCAAGGATAACACAGAAGGAGCTGCAAAGATCCACAGCAGAGACGGGAGTATCTGTCCATAGGACCACTTAAAGTCATACACTCCACTGGCCAGAAAAAAAGCCATTACTTAAATAAAGCAATAAGAAAACATGTTTGGAGTTTGCGCAACAGCATGTGGCAGACCTCCCAAACACATGGAAGAAGTTTCTCTGGTCCAATGAGACAAAAATTAAACTTTTTGGCCATCATGGGAAACATCATGTGTGGCATAAATTCAACACTTCCCATCACTCCAAGAACAGCAGTCCCACAGTGAAACATGGTGGATCATGCCGTGGGAATGTTTTTCATTGGCAGGGACAGGAAAACTGGTCAGGATTAAAGGAACGATGGATGGCACCAAATATTGGGCAATTCTGGAGAAGAACCTTTTTTAGTCTGCCAGAGATTTAAGACTGGGACGTAGGTTCACCTTCCAGGAGGACAATGACCGTAAACATACTGCTAAAGCTGGTTTAAAGGGAAACATTTAAATGTCTTGATATGGCCTAGTCAAAGCCCAGAACTCAATCCAATTGAGAGTCAATGGCATGAGTTGAAGATTGCTGTACATCAATGCAACCCATTTAACTTCAGGTAGTTGGAACAGTTTTGCCTTGAAGAATGATTGAAAATTCTAGTGGCTAGATGTGCTGAGCTAATAGAGACGTACCCCAAGAGACTTGCAGCTGTAATTGCATCAAAATGTAGTTCAACAATTTATTGACTTTGAAAGGTGAATACATATGCACACTCCTTTTATTTTTTTTAATTGTGTCACAATAAAGGATATTTTGCATCATCAAAGTAATAGGCATGTTGTGTATATCACATGGTGCTATCCTCCAAAGCTCCATTTTAATTCCAGGTTGTAATGCGACAAAACAGGACAAACCCCAAGGGGATGAATACTTTTACCAGACACTATAAATGGAGCTCACTCTGAGGAGAAGGAAGTTAGTAGTGGTATGCCGCAAGGATCTGTCCTTGGTCTAATTCTTTTTAACATCTTTGTTGGTGATATTGCGGAATGGCTGTCAGTTAAGGTTTGCCTCTTTAAAGATGATACCAAAATCTGCAATAGAGTAGACACTCAGGAAGGAGTAGATAATATGAGGAGGGATCTAGCTAAGCTTGAAGAATGGTCAAGAATATGGCAGCTGAGATTTAATGCTAAAAACTGCAGGGACATGTATTTGGACTGCAAAAATCCAAGGGAGCAATACAGTGTAGGGGGTGAAGTACTTCTGTCCTCAAAAGAAAAGTTGGACCTGAGTGTGATTGTGTCTGAGAGATCTTAAAATAGCTAAATAGGCAGAAATGGTAACCGTGACAACTAGAAGGATGCTTGGGTGCATAGGGAGGTGAATGGCCAGCAGAAAAAATAATGCAATAGTGACTCTGCATAAGTCTTTGTTACAACCTCATTTGGAGTATTGTGTGCAATTGTGGAGGCACTACCTTCAAAAGGATATAAACAGGATGGAAATGGTACAGAGGGTGGCTACTAAAATGATTAGTGGCCTTTGTTATAAAGCATATGAGGACAGACTTAAGGATGTTAATGTGTATACTTTAGAGGAAAGATATGATAGAGATGTTTAAATACCTCTTGTGGCATAAATGCACAGGAGGAGAGGCCTCTTTCGATTGAAAACAAGCTCTCTATGAGGGGACATAGGATGAAGGTGAAAGGGAATAGTCTCCCAGTAATATGTGGAAATATTTCTTTACGCAAAGAGTGGTAGAGGAGTTGAATAGTCTTCCAGTGGAGATGGTAGAGATGAGGATAGCATCTGAATCCAAAAAAGCATGGAACAAAAACAGAGAATTTCTAAAGGAAAACAGGGGTCTATTTTAGTAGTTGATATGGAAGGGCAGACTAGATAGGCCATGTGGTCTTTTTCTGCCATCTTGTTTCTATATTTCTATATTGTTTCTCTTTCATACAAGGCATGTCCTTAGTACCCTGTATGAAATTAATTCACCCGAGATGCCGATATTCAGAACTGAATTCTTTAAGGAAAAAACAAACAGCCATAGAAAAGCAATAACTATACAAAAAGGAAACTATGGCAATACACTTCCAAAAATATCAAAAATACGAAAACTTCAGAAATTGCTGCATTGCAGCACTGCAGTAACACTGCCAAACTTATCAGCTATGCAAATCATTTCAGTTCATTCTGATGTTCAGTCAACTAGTCTATAACCATTTTCTGTTTTCATATTAAACATGATCCAAAAATGAAGATTTGCACATTTTTTTTCAATTTGCAAATAAAATAATGGTTCCCTGACTGTTGTGGGCCTCGACACCATCTCTTTGGGGTCTTTTTTACTAAAGAGCACTATGATGTTGCAACTAACATGCTGATAGCACTCAAATCCATTTATTTATTTAGGCAGTTTTGTGTACCACCTTATCCTTCAATCAAAGTTGTCACAGCACAAATGGGAGATAAATTTAACATGAGGGGATATGAGACACATGCACTAATACTTACAGGAAACATGAGCAATGGAGGGTTAAGTGGCTTGCACAAGACCACAAGGAACACCTGTGGGACTAGAAACCCCAGTCCTTCCAGCCCAAGGTTGCTGTCCTCTAGTGGGATTTGAACCACTGACCTTCTGGCCTGAGGTACCTTGCCCCAACCACTAGGCCACTCCTCCCTCTGTCCATGGCATGTTTGCTGCAAAACCAGTGCATTAACTGTCATGGATGTGGAATGCATGTTCCTGGCAGATTGCACAGCGCACTCTGTCCTAACACAGCCCAAAATTAGCATGGGTTTACTTACCTCCACCTATGGAGGTGGTAATAATCGCATATCTTCCAGTTAGTGCAGGGAATGCTGACTGCATGGCATTCACCCTGCCCATTCTCTACTTCTCATCTGCCCATTTACCACTTCAATGCACAAAGCACACTTAGTGCAAAAATCGGGTCATTCTTAACTGTGTTGACCCCATGCTAATAGTTACCGCAGGTCACAGCATATGGATAGTGCATGCTGTAATCCGCACTAAGTGCTTAGCAACCTTTAGTAAAAGGGTCCCTGTATTTCATTGAAGAACTGCTTCAGGGGTCTATAGCTAGCATATGAATAACAAAAAGGCTCTTGTCATAACTGCAACATACTTTGAAGCTTCTTCACATCAATCTTTTAGCCTTCAACATGCCATTCCAAGCCTCTGTTTATAGAAGAATGGAAACAACAGCATCAATGGGTGTGCCCCAGTCCCACATAACTAACTAATCAGGATATCGGCAGGGAGACACAATACAACAAACTTTACTCACACTGACAATCAACATGATATTAGAAAAGGGAAACTCAATTCAAGCTTTATTAGCAATAACAATCCACATGTGTAATGTTATACTGTGAAAGAAGCCCTATCTATATCCATTATTAAAAATGACCAAATTTTCAAAAATCTCTATCGCAAAAATAAATAAAGTTTATAAAAAAGATTAAAAAATCATATGCAGTCCCTGTACTCAATGCCCAACTACATCCCATTGAGGAAACAGTTTTCAAAGTGAATATCTCCTTTGCTTCCATTTTATTAAGTAGAGCAGTGCGGCCCCCTCCATGCCAATCTACCTGTGCCCACCAGTCTATTTCAAATCATTGAATACCTGTACAGATTCTACACAATATGCCTCTTTCAGAGCCTGTAAAGTGTTTGTCTGTATTCTGCTCCATGTGACAAATGTGAGTCATCCTCTTTGTCCTGCCCACATACAAGAGGCAAGGACATATGATACATAAACAACAAAAGTAGAGGAACAACTTGTATGTTTTTTTATCTCAACACCAGTCTGGAAAGTGTTGCCTGTTAGACTGATCACAAAATTGGCACTGGCCACATGCAATCTATTTTTAAAATTATCTTCTCTTCTATAGGCAATCTGTATAGCTTGGTGAAAAAAGTATCATGAATGCCAACCACATGTCTTTGTTTTCTCATAATAGCAACACTATCAGGAGCCCACTCGGAATGCTGCTAAGCAAAGGTGGCTTTCATGTCCTCCTCATATATACCAGGGACAACAAAAGATCTCTATCTGCCTTTAAGCCTGGAGAAAAACCTGCTTTATAGAATAATGTGGATAAATCTGGGGAAAAAGATCTGAGCCGGGGCATTAATCTGTTTGGTAAATTCATCTCCATCAATACACAAATATCTAATCTGAAAAGTCCGTCTTCAGGGACTGAGCATGACAAATATGAAAGGAAAGAAAAAGAGTATGATCAATGGTTTCCAATACAGCATGGTCTTAACACTATAGTAATCAGCTCTAAGGAAGCCACTGACAGAATATTAATATACAGAGCATTAATATTCAGTTCTGCAAACTGTGTATATACCTTTTGTAACACGGAAGATCTGCCCTCTGCCTCAGAAACACAGAAAGCTGATAGATATAGCTTAGATTCTGACAGGCAGGCAAGCAAAACGATTTCTAGTTACCATAGGCAACACAAACAAATTCAGACACGAGGTCTGCAGTCACGCCTAGTTAGTGAGCATTCCCTAACTGATGAGGAAAACAGCTTTCACCTGGGAAAGAGAACGCCCAGGAAGCTGTATAAGAAATCCTCAAGGCAAACAGAGTTAGCTTCAGGAGCGTCGGGAGCTTCAGGAGAGTCAGGAGCTCGGCAAGGTACGAGAGCTTCAGGAGCTTGGCAAGACAAGGGAAACTTGCAGGACTCGGAAGGGAGCTCAGAATACTCTGACATAGAGTTTTAACTGCCAAAAACCTCTAGCAGGAAGCCACAGAGGAATTATCAAAGAGAAACAAGGAAAGTTTCACCCAGAGAAGTCAGCTACAGGAAACACTTACCTCTGACACAGTGTGAATTTCCCAGGCACCTGGCTGAGTTGAAGGAACGTGAGGCAGCTAGAAACAAACCGTATGTATTTGAGAAGCAGGGCTGTTTAAAACAGTTCCAAGCCCTTGAGAGGGAAAGCAGTCCTGTTGAGGATGTATGTATGTTTGATCCTGATGAATGTATGACAGAAAAACCCTGCAAAAGACTTCCACGGGAAAAGTCTTCCTCTAACAGAAGAGAGCAGTACTATGAGCTACAACCCAATATAAAAGGCAGGAGGTTCAAAACTTCTAAAGAGAAAGCTTCTTTAGATAGAGGTGTCTCTCCTTCCTGCTACTACAAGCTATATGACAATTATCTGCCTTGTTGGGAAGAGAGCTGTGCAGAGAGCTCAGAGAGAGAGACAGAGTTCAGAAAGCTACAAACTTTCTATCCTGAGGAAAAGACTGTAATTGATGAGCCTATGATTACAGAGGCTAGTATTATAAGTCCATGTGTTGAAGAAATGGATTGCTCTTTGTTTGTATCTGATATGAGTTCTTCTTTGCGCTGAAGCTAAAGACAAGAGTGCCTTGTACAGCTGGGAAAGCCAAGAAGAGACTGCCAGCATATTAGGTAAAACTGCTCAATGTGATTTGTAACTTTTGGTTGAAGCAAGACGCTGTATTTAAGTTTTTCTTTAGTTATGCCAAAGTAATGGTTGTATCCTAAGTTCTTCTGTATTATACTATTTTTTGAAAATCCAACCCCGGGAGGGGAATAAAATATCCTTTTTGAAACCTCACCATTCGGACTCACAGCTACCACTTTCTTTATGGAAGGTCAGGCCCAGCAGTTTAGCTGACTGCTTACGCCACAGTTCAGCCACTGCTGGTGACACTTTGAATATGTCCCCTGATATCTCTTGATTCTAATTCCTATAACATGGTCAACAAATATGCAGAGACTCATTCATAAGATCTTGAGGAACAAAAGGCCTTAAAAAGGTGTCCACATAAATAAATAAGGGTTCAAATTAGCAGATGCAATGGGGTAATTTGATAAGGGGGTGTGTATTTTTAGGCATCTAGTATTTTTTACTGATTAATGAATGTATGTGGTCCTATACGTGTGTTAATGACCTCTAATAAAACACAGACCGGCTTAAAAGGACTTGTGTTGAATGATGGCACGTTCTTTGTCAGTTGGTGTGTACATGGACAAAATCTGAGCGAAGCATGCAGGTGTGCACATAGATTATAAAATATTATAATTTGCATATGCTTTTGAAAAAAACTAGGAGCAGACATTGACACCAACTCTAGGGGCAGCCTAAATTCCATGCCTTAACCGAAGGCATGATCTCTGCCACTTAAACTAGCATGCAATAAAGACATGTAAGTGCCTACTTGTTTTTATAAAATAGGCTTAACACAGGTGACTGAAAAAGCTCTTCAACTAGGCGCCCCCTTACAAAATTGCCCTCCACAGGTCTGCCAGTAGATGCACAAGAGTTATTAACCTTAATTAGTGTACATATAACAATAATTCTAGGACTTTTTTCTTTTAAGTGCCTTCAAGTCAATGCTGGCTCCTGGTGACACCGCAGCCCATGGGTTTTATTGGCAGGATATCACTGGAAGTAGATTGCCAGGCCTTTTCTTCTGAGGCAATGGAGGGCAAGGTGACTTGCCGAAGTCCACAAGGAGTGCCAGTGGGAATCTAACCCATATCTCCTGAGTAGTAGGCTATTGCTCTAACCACTAGGCTATTCCTCTGCTCCAATTTTAGCACTAGAATTAATGAAAAAAATATTTTCGTTTCATTGTCCCATCTCAAAACCAGACAGTAATATATATATATATTTTTTTTTTATTTCAAGCCAAAAAAGAGGCAATTGCATTACTCAATTTATTTCAGCTAATTTTTGTAATACCTTATGTCAAAAATCTGCCATAATATTTCCTTTGCATAATTCTCTCCATCCTGAATAACAATAGCATCACCCTTGCCAGCAGCCTTTACTGCAACCTGTGCTCAGCATATTCAGTAGTGAGGGAGTCATCTGAGTGTTCTCTAGGGGCTGCTTCTGTTAAGCTAGACCAGGGGATCTCAACCCAGTCCTCGAGACACACCTAGCCAGTCAGGTTTTCAGGAGAACCACAAGGACTATATACAAGAAAGAATTGCATGCACTGTCTCCTTTGAATGCAGATCTCCTGAATATTCATTGTGGTTATCCTGAAAACATGACTGGCTCGGTGTGTCCCGAGGACTGGGTTGAGAACCCCAGAGCTAGACTGTGCAGTACTGAATATTGGCATTATCTGGTTAAACTTAACTGGACAGCTTTAAGACAGCTCAGGCTGGTGATCAAAGTTAACCAGATATCTTTACCTGGTTAACTTTATCTCATATATTCAGGGAGCATTTATCCAGTTAAAGTGAATCAGGTAACAAAATCTGACTAATTTTAGAACAGCCCGTACCAGTTATTTATTTAGTTAATTTTAGCCAGGTAATACTGATATTCAGCACTGCCTGACTAAACAGAAGCTGTAAACCCATGAAACACCCAAATTGCTGTCTCTCTGTAACCAAATACATTTTGTCTGGCCTGTCAGAGAGGGAGGGAGGGAGGAGGTGCAAGTCACTCCCAAAGTTACTTGCAAACCTTTTTTGAATACCACTGGTCAACACTGAAATCGTTACTGACTTTAAAAGGCCCTAATCTGTAGTATCTTGGTGAGCTGAACACGACTATAACAGTAAAAAAAAATTATTGGCTCTCGTTTTGAAGATATTGCATTTAGTTCATTTTTGACGTTTCACCATGTAAATTTATCCAGTAGGACATCAACAACATCCCAAATAAGCCTTGAATGATGTAATATTGCATCACATTGCATAATACCAGCATGCACACATCATCCAGAGTTGATTGTATCATTTTCTGATGCAATGCAATACTACTGCCAGATGGCTGCTGAAGCCATCTGACATCAGCAGTGTACTATACGCAGTCGGAAAGGTTGAGCATTTAAAATATTTCAGACTGTTTGCGAGACAGTTTAAGCTACTGTTACATGTAACTTTTATTAATCATATAATTTTAGCCATTTAGGTACAAAACATAACAGTAATGCCGCAAAAGTGTGTTAATACCGTTGACAATTTCTGCTACATTTGTGGGGAAGGGACATTTGCCAACCAGAAGAAATGTATCACTTCTCAACTGAAGAAGGCATATCATCTTTACTTCGGATGCAAGATTTGTGACCAAGACAAGCCTTGGGCCCCGCATATATGCTGCTACATGTACAACACAGCTTTCACAGTGGTTGAATTGCAAAAGACCATCAATGCCATTTGCAGTCCCCATGGTGTGGAGAGAGCCAAGCAACCACATAAATGACTGCTACTTCTTTATTTATTTACATTCTCTTATATACCGCGCAATTCTGCATCAGTGCAGTTTACATTGAACAGGGCATTATAACTTGGAGATAACTATTTTACAGGGAACATGGGCTATGGAGGGTTAAGTGGCTTGCCCAAGACCACAAGGAGCACCTGTGGGACTAGAAACCCCAGTCCTTCCGGCCCAAGGTTGCTGTCCTCTAGTGGGATTTGAACCCCTGACCTTCCAGCCTGAAGTACCTTGCCCCAACCACTAAGCCACTCCTCCACTTCTGCTTGGTTCCTCCTCTTTCCAGTGGAATGACGAAGCAAAAGAAGTCGAGCATAGTCTAACCAAACATTCTGTCTGCATTGAGACCAGTTCCACATGGTGAAGGATTTCCTAATCTCCAGGAACAAGCAGGAATGTAGTCTTCACATATGGGTATCGTCGGTACTGACGGAGCCTGCATGGGAACGCTCCCCAGCGTCCAATTAGAAAGCTTTTGGGAGCATCCCACAGCGCCTGCGTGCTGCCTTCCCACCTTTCCCAACTGCCTCTCTCCAGTTCTTTGTTTTCTGCGGAGCCAGCAGGTTGTCGTTCCTGTCACCGCAGAAAATTATCCTATTCTCCTTCTTTTTTGTGGTCGCGTCTGCCTTCCCTCGATGCTATACCGGTACCGCCGGTTCTTTCTTTCTTTCTTTTAAAAAAAATCTAATAATATTTTTTTCCAAAACTTTTTCTTCTTTAGGTACACGCGCCATTTTGGGCACTAGGCCCAAAATGTCCTTTACCATGGAAAAGCCCGCTTCGGGTTTCAAGAAGTGTGCCAAGTGTGGCGGTATCATCTCCGTCATCGACACTCACGAGTGGTGTCTTAAATGTTTAGGTCCTGACCACTCCATTTCGGAGTGCATGGCCTGTGGGATGATGTCTAAGAGGGGAAGGCAAAACCGAGCTGCTAAGCTCAGCACCCTTTTTCCCTCCGATGCAGCCTCTGTGGCATCGACATCTTCCAGGGCTTCGTCTTCCTCCCATGGATCTCAGGTAACTAAACATAAGTCTGGCCGGTCCTCAAAGGGTAGATCTCCTTCCAAGCATCGAGATGCCTCTGCCGTTGCCCTTGAGGGCCTTGCACCGGCAAAATTGCCCTGGCAGGAGGCTTCGGCTTCCAAAGCATTATCGGGGCTCCAGGATGTTCTCGAGGCCTCAACCTTGGCAGAACTACTGGTGCCATGCTCTGGTGTACCGGCTGCTTTCTCCGGTACCGATACCCAGGCATCGGCAGCGTCGATAGACCAGAGGTTCCTGGCTATTGAAAGCAGTCTGGCGGCTCTCCTTGCGGCATCGGCACCCTCGTAACCGCATCAGACAGTTCAACCGGTACCGGCATCGACTCCGGCACCGGTATCGGTACCGGTACCGACAGCATCGGCATCGACATTGGTGCCTGCACTGCCGGTACCCAGTCATGCTATACCTTCCGGTACTGATACACCAGTACCGATTCATCCCGACACTGACTTCGGTTGGTACGGGTATCGTGCTCTACAAGAGCATCCGGATAGAAGGTACTTTGAATCCTCGGAGGAGTCTGAGGATTCTGACAGTTCGGTCAGTACCGGAGTACTTCTCCCAGAGGAGCCTTCCTCTCCTAAACGTAGGATGTCTCCTCCAGAGGATATCTCAAGAATCTGGGATACCAACAGATTATCAACGAATCCACACATCAAAAGGGTAATACTCTAGACCTAGTATTCGCCCCATTGACAATTCTTCATCCAAACCACGATCTAGTGACGTCTATTACCTCCGTACCCTGGTCAGACCACAAGCTCATCAATTTCTTGATACCCACGCAAAGCAAACAAGCGAAAGATAACTCCAGATCAAGCAACGTCTCACAAACATCAGTACGAAATTTCCGACCTTTCAACAGAGAACACATTCTATCAGAGGCCTCCTCATTCCTCAGTAATACAACACTCAACCTTGATAATATGATCTCCAATTGGAATAACAACTTCAGCGCCATTGCTCAACGTCCTAATCAAAATCAAAACAATGTACCAAGAAAAAGAAAGTCTGCTTCATGGTACTCCCCAGAGCTGCGGTCCTCGCTCGTGCAGTTACGGAAGCTGGAAAAACGATGGCGTCAATCCCAATCCATGGAGGATCAAACAGCTTATAAAATCCACTTAGAAAACCACAGAAACATGATCACGATGAAAATGAAACAGCATCACACTGACATACTCAAAAGTTCTCTGAACAAGCCATGTGATCTGTTCAACTTAGTTAAGACTTTATCGAAAGAACCCTCCCCAGAACAACAAAATGTGATTCACCCTCAAGAATTTGCTGCCTTCCTTAATTATTTATTTACATTCTCTTATATACTGCACTATTCTGCATCAGTGCGGTTTACATTGAACAAACTGAAATTACATTGAACAGGGCATTATAACTTGGAGATAACTATTTTACAGGGAACATGGGCTATGGAGGGTTAAGTGGCTTGCCCAAGACCACAAGGAGCACCTGTGGGACTAGAAACCCCAGTCCTTCCAGCCCAAGGTTGCTGTCCTCTAGTGGGATTTGAACCTCCAACCTTCTGGCCTGAAGTACCTTGCCCCAACCACTAGGCCACTCCTCCACTCCTTCAGTCTAAACTACTCCAGACAGATACAATCTCATTAATTACACCACAACTGTCCACCTGTACACTTCCCCTTTTGGTGTTCTCCACACCAACAAGAAAATGCTTTGAAGATTCTATTATATCCATCAATACCACTATTGCACAATCCGACCCCTGCCCAGCCTATTGGATAAAAGAGCTACGTAAAGAAGTCAGTCCTTTCATCACAAGACTTATGAACCTCTCCTTCACACCTGGAACTTTCCCCATAGACCTCAAATATACCTCCTTCAGACCCCTGTTAAAAAATCCCAAACTAAACCCCCAGAAAGTCGATTCGTATAGGCCCATAGCAAGCATACCTCTATTAGCCAAGATCATCGAGAAAGAGGTACAAAGACAAGTTCAAGATCACATAGACACCGCAGCCCCACTCGACCAATGCCAACATGGGTTCAGGGAGTATCATGGGGTAGAAACTCTCCTTACTACCCTTTTCAGCAACATAATCTCAGGTATTGATAACATTCGGCAGGGGTTCGTGCTCATCTTTCTTGACATTGCCGCAGCTTTCGACTCAGTGAATCACGAACTTCTCCTGGGGCGGCTTGAAGAGAAGGGCATATGTGGTAATGCACTAAAATAGTGTAAATCATACCTAGCCGAAAGATGGCAATGTGTGAAATCTGGATCAGCTACGTCCGAACCTTTCCACCAAACTCAAGGAGTCCCTCAAGGCTCCTCACTATCATCACTCTTTTTCAACATATACATACAACCTATCTGCAATCTCATCAGATCTTTTAATGTGAGCTGCCTGATATACGCTGATGATATCCTGCTCTACACCCCGTTCTCTACAGAACTTCTGAATCTCTCCCCTCTGATAGAATGTTTTGACGCAGTTTTTGAATGGCTCCTATCCCAAAACCTCCGTATTCAACACAAGAAGACAGAAGTTCTATTCATTACAAGGGACCACAACTTCACCCCACCATCATATGTAAGAGTTAAAGAAGCAGAACTGCAAACAAAATCCACAATTCGCTATCTGGAGGTCACACTGGATCAACATCTTGCTATGAAAGTGCACATAGAGAATGTAGTAAGAGCAGTTTATTTCAAGATTCGTTCTCTCAGGCATCTTCGCTCCTTACTTGATCCAGAAGACTACAGGACAATATACCAGGCGTTAATTCTACCACATTTTGACTTTTCTAACGCTATCCCACAAGGCCTTCCTCAATCCACTATTAACCCTCTACAACTTGCTATGAACACCGCAGCTACGGTCCTTCAAGGAGTCGCCAGATTTGAGCACGTGACTCCTATATTAAAACAACTCCACTGACTCCCCATACATGGTAGGCTCACTTAAAAGACCATACTGCTGACCTTTAAGACCATCCACGGACTTTCATCCTCCTCACTCTCAAATCTCATCCATGTAACTCCATCTACTAGATCCAGAAGACCGATGGCTATAAACACACTAACACTTCCTAAGGCTATAACAAAATGCACCCAGATAACGGCAAGCAGATCTTTTATATTCTACGCCCCAAGATGCTGGAACGCCTTACCACCAAGCGTTCGTGCCATTACCGACTTAACCCAATTTAGGAAAGCACTTAAATATCACCTTTTCCTCATATACTACCCACCAAACATTACCCCCAGCAAAAGCCCCCCCCCCAAATAAGAGACACACCTTATCTTCAAATAGCCTCTCCCACTTTCTCAGTAAGATTACTAGGACTTTTGTGTTGTCATGATACCTTTTATATAATCATGTTTGTAATAAGTTAACCTTATGTTACCCAAGTTTATATACCTGTTTGCTGTAAACACGGAATAGCCTGTTATTCTGTTGATGTTGTTGTATGTGAACCGCGCTGATACCAAATAGCGCGGTATATAAAAGATTGTAATAAATAAATAAATCTCCTTTCAGGATTTTATCAGGGAGGTGGCTCGAGGGCTTTCCATTGCTGTGGCTCCTGAAACAGAGCCCAGGGCAAAGGAGTTGGAGATTCTACAATATCCCAAGGCTCCTAAAGAGGCAGCTACTTTGCCTATCCATGAGATCTTACATGATCTCATGTTAAGAATGTGGGAAACTCCTCTTACCACCTCTCCTCACACTCGTAGACTGGATACCATGTATCGAGTGCCTCCGTGTCCTGGCTTCCAGAAGACTCAGCTTCCTCACCACTCCATTGTAGTGGAATCAGCTATGAGAAGGATCAGAAGTGCAAAGAGGCATGCCTCTAATCCTCCATGATGTGAGTGTCGAACTTTGAATGCCTTTGGACGTCGTACTTTCCAGGCTTCCATGCTTTCTGCCAGGATCAGTTCCTATATTTTATATATAGGAATGTTCCTTAAGGAAGTCACAGGAGATTTGGAGATTTTGAGCCCTCTCCTTCCTGATGATAAGAGGCAGGATTTTCTCACACTGGTTAAGCATGCCCAGGATGTTTCTAAGTTTGTCAATCGTGTAGCTTTTGACTGATCTGAGTGCATAAGCAGAACCTCTGCTATTACCATAGGTGCACGTAAGATTGTCTGGCTCCAGGCATCTGACTTGGAGCTCTGGGTGCAGGACAAACTGGGCAATATCCCTTGTACAGGTGAGAATCTATTCGGCAAAAATTGGCAAGAGAAAGCCAATGAGCTGGATTCTGACAACTCCACTTTGGATAGATTATCCAAAGCCATATCTGATCCTGCAAGGAAGAGATCTTTCAAGAAACCATTCTTCTCCAAAAAGAAGAGGTTTTATCCCTCTTATACCCAGCAGGGACGTTCTGCAGGTCAGCCTGCCCGAAAGGGTCAGCAACCACCTAAACAAAGGAAAGCAAAGACTGTTAAGCCTCAACCATCTCAGCAGTCTCAGCCTCCACAAGGCCTTTGACTTCCATCTAGAGAACTTAGCTTTCCTGGCCCTCAACGGACCAGAGCCTTCCACCATTCCAGGAAGGTTGTGTCACTTTGCCCCCAGATGGGGGCAGATAACAGCAGAAGATTGGACTCTCTCCATTATAAAAAAGGGGTACAAGCTTCACTTTCTTTGCATGCCCCCTCCCACAATGGTAAGACAGTTCAATTCTCAGACCTCTCTCAACAACCTGTAAGATCAAGAGGTCACTATGCTTCTTGCCCAAGGGGCAATAGAAGAGGTACCCATTCCTCAACAGGGTACAGGGTTTTACTCTCCCTATTTCCTTATCCAAAAGAAAACAGGGGGACACAGACCTATTTTAGACCTCAGAGAATTGAACAAATTCCTGTTCAAAGAGAAATTCAAGATTATTTCTCTGGAAACTCTGCTGCCATACCTTCAGAGTCAGGATTGGTTTTGTTCTCTAGATCTTAAGGATGTGTACACTCATGTTCTCATCCATCCAACTCACAGAAGATTTCTTCAGTTCCTTTTTCAGGGAAAGCACTACCAGTACAGGGTGCTTCCTTTTGGCCTGGCCTCAGCACCAAGGGTGTTTACGAAATGCATGGCTGTGGTAGCAGCATTTCTTTCCACTCTAGGAATATTCGTCTTCCCCTACTTAGACGACTGGCTTATTTGATCCCCTTAAGAGTCAGAGGCCAGGATTTCTCTATCTTGCACAATGCATATCCTTCAGTATTTGGGTCTGGTCATAAACATCCCAAAATCCAGCCTAACTCCCACTCAGTCTCTAGAGTTCATAGGAGCTTTGCTGGATACCAGAAAAGCAAGGGCCTATCTTCCACAGTCCCGCTGCCTTCGCATTGTGCAATTAGCCTCCCAGGCAGTGTTGAAAACTCATCTCACTGCTCGGGAAATGTTACAATTACTAGGCCACATGGCATCTACCATGCATGTGGTCCCCTATGCTCACCTCCATATGAGAGCAGCCCAATGGACTCTATCCACTCAATGGACTCAGGCATCAGGCTGCCTATCAGACAAAATAGCAAACACAAGTCGCCTTATTTTGTCTCTCCAATGGTGGCAATCAACCCAAAACCTGTTGGTAGGGTGCCCTTTACAGCAGCCCCTACCCCAGGTCACTCTAACAACAGATGCCTCACAGCTGGGTTGGGGAGCTCACCTGTGAGATCTCTCTACCCAAGGCACCTGGACTCCACAGGAGACCCACTTACATATCAATCTCCTAGAACTCAGAGCAATCTTCTTTGCTCTTCGAGTGTTCCATACCCAGCTAAGCTACAAGACAGTCCTAATTCAGACGGACAATCAAGTATCTATGTTCTATCTGAACAAGCAGGGAGGAACAGGCTCTCTGTCGCTTTGCAACAAAGCTTTGTGACTTTGGGCCCTCGCCAGAGAGCATCAGATTCATCTCCTTGCGGTGTATCTACCAGGCATTCAAAACTCTTGGGCAGACAGACTCACTCGAATGGTCTCTCCATGCAGACCAGGTAGCAAACATTTTTCAGATTTGGGGAACCCTGGACATAGACCTCTTTGCAAGTCCACTGAATGCCAAACTTCCCCGGTTCTGTTCCAGAATTCTGGCTCAGGGTTCTCAGGCCAGGGATGCTTTCCTTCTCCACTGGGGTCAGGACTTCCAATATGCCTTTCCACCCATTCCCCTAATTCCCAAAACCCTATTCAAGCTTCAGAGAGAAAGAAGCCATATGATTCTCATAGCTCCACATTGGCCACGGCAAGTGTGGTACCCTCTGCTCCTACGTCTCTCTCAAGCTCCATCTCTGGATCTCGGATCTGCTCCATATCTCCTGTCTCAGGAGAATGGGATGTTGTGGCATCCAAATCCCCATGCTCTGCAACTCAGGGCCTGGTTGCTGAGAGCCTAGACCTACATGGTCTTAATCTTTCTCAGCAAGTAAGGGATGTCCTTTATGCTTCCAGGAAACCTTCCATAAGATGCTGTTATGCTTTCAAGTGGAAAAGATTTTCCATATGGTGTTCGCAGAAGGGTCTTGACCCCCTTGGGATTCCTCTGGAATCATTACTGGAGTATCTCCTTCATTTATCTAATGCAGGACTTAAGACTAACTCAGTAAGAGTCCATTTAAGTGCTATTTCAGCTTCTTTAAAGCCCTTAAATGGGCAGCCTATTTCCTCTCATCCTCTCATAGCGAGATTTATGAGGGGCCTTCTTCTAACTAAGCCTCCCATTAGGCCACCACCAGTGGCATGGGACCTCAATCTGGTTCTTGGCCAGCTCATGAAGCCGCCTTTTGAACCTTTAGCTACTGCCTCCTTGAAATTCCTTTCCTGGAAAGTTATCTTTCTCATTGCAATCACATCAGCACGTCGCATCAGTGAATTGCAAGCATTGGTTGCTGATCCTCCCTATATGAAGTTCCATCATGATAAGGTAGTCCTTAGGACTCATCCACACTTTATGCCAAAGGTGGTCTCACCTTTTCATTTAAACCAAGCAGTTTACCTGCCTGTATTTTTTCCAAGGCCTCATGCTTCAAATGTGGAAAGGAATCTTCATACTTTGGACTGTAAAAGAGCACTTGCCTTTTACTTACAAAGAACACAGCAACATAGAAAGTCCTCTCAACTCTTTGTTGCTTTTGATCCTTCTCATTTGGGACTTCCAGTCTCCAAGAGAACATTGTCCAATTGGATTGCACAATGTATTTCCTTTACCTATCAGAGCAAGAACCTTTCTCTGGAAGCCATGTCACAGCTCACAATGTGAGGGCCATGGCAGCCTCAATGGCTCATCTACACTCTGTGTCTATTGACGACATCTGTCGAGCAGCTACTTGGGCTTCGGTTCATACCTTCACAGCTCATTACTGCTTGGACAAGGACTCCCGCCGGGATGCTTTGTTTGGTCAGGCTGTTCTACAACACCTGTTCCATATTTAATCAACTCCTACCTACCATTCCCGGTAGGATGCCAGAGATCCATGGGGGGAAGTGGAGCCCTTTCACAAGGGCACACAACTTCTGGGGTCTCTCCCTGGCATCAGTAGCTAGGGAGTGCCCATATGTGAAGACTACATTCCTGCTTGTTCCTGGAGATAGCATAGTTACTCATCTGTAACAGGTGATCTCCGGGAACAGCAGGAATTTAGTCTTCACAACCCACCCATCTCCCCTAGGAGTTGTATCTCTCTTTTCTTTCCCTCCCTCTCTCTCTCTCTTTGTCTCAGCTTTAAAACTCAACTGGAGAGAGGCAGTTGGGAAAGGCGGGAAGGCAGCATGCGGGTGCTGTGGGATGCTCCCAAAAGCTTTCTAATTGGACGCTGTGGAGCGTTCCCGCGCAGGCTCCGTTGGTACCAACGATACCCATATGTAAAGACTAAATTCCTGCTGTTCATGGAGATCATCTGTTACAGGTAAGTAACTATGCTTTCCAGAACCTCCATCAGAATATTCTCTTGATTCATCTGATGAGGACAGGGGTGAGCCGACCTGTTCTTCTCCTGGTCCGTCAGCATGCAGTGACCCAGATTTTCTCTGGGATGCATTATCAACTCCACACAGAATAACACAGGAAGAACTAAATGACCTGGTTCGTGATTTGGACTTATCCAAGAACAAGGCAGAATTGCTAGGATCAAGACTCCAACAATGAAATCTTCTAAAAGAAGATGTCAACATTTCTCCATATTGAAAGCGTCACCAACAGTTGGAGCCTTTCTTCAGAAAGGAAAGTAATCTGGTATTCTGTTCCGATATTGAAAGCCTCATGAATGCCTTAAAAATCACTCATGACCCACAAGGCTGGAGACTATTTATAGAGTCTTCAAAACTGAGTCTGAATGCTGTGCTTTTGAACAATGGAAACCGTCTTCCATCTATTCCAGTAGCGCATGAAAGAGACATATGATAACTTAAAGCATCTACTGACTTCCATTAACTCTAACAAGTACAGCTGGCACCTCTGTGGTGACTTGAAGGTAGTTGCACTTTCAATGGGACTGCAGCAGAGATATATAAAATACATGTGTTTCTTATGTGAGTGGGATAGCCGAACAAGGGATTGGCACTACTTGCGGAAGGAATGGAATCACAGACAAAATGTAACAGTTGAAGACTATCCAGCACCCAGCTCTGGTTGAGGCTCCAAACTCCTGCCACCACCCCTTCACATTAAAACTAGGTTTGATGAAAAACTTTGTGAAAGTTATGGACCGCACTTCACCAGCTTTCCGATACCTGCATGAAAAATTCCCTCGACTCAGCGAAGCAAAGATTAAAAAGGGAGTTTTTGTGGGTCCTCAGATTCGAGAGCTCTTCAAAGATGACTGGTTCGACAATTTGCTGCAGGGTGAGCAAAACAAGCATGGAATGCTTTTCGCCTAGTGTCAAAAAATCTTTCTCGGGAATATTAGGGCAGAAAACTACAAGGAACTAGTAGAAGACATGCTGATGCAGTATCAGAAATTTGGCAGCAATATGTCTCTAAAGATCCATTTCCTTGATTCCCATCTTGATTTCTTTCCCAACAACTGTGGTATGGTTAGTGATAAACAGGGTGAACGTTTTCACCAGGATATCGCAACGATGGAGCAAAGATACCAGGGAAAATGGTCCACTACAATGCTGGCTGACTACTGCTGGACACTCCCCAGAGAAGCTCCCGAAGAGCTGTACAAGAGACAGGCGAAAACATCTAAGAAGTAGTTTATGACTTGGTTTTTTACAGGTATTAACCTAAGGCCTATTATATTTACTATTGACATGCATTTCGTGATGTAAACATTAATTCTTGTAAATTACAAAAAAACTAGAGCCAACTTTGCAATTTCACTGTCATATTCGTGTTCGGCATATAAAAATTGATAAGAAATGACTATTTTTATTTCAGTAACATGACTTTTGTAAAAATTTGATGACCAGTGATATCAGTCTCCTATTTCCTATAGAGAGTGTCTAATGCAGATACAGAATTTTGGATGCAGGTGCTGTGAGATCTGGGGTATAGATGTTCGATGGCAGAAGCAGAGTCAGTGACTCAATGCAACTAATTTATCACGCGCTGTGTATAGTGAGACACAGTGAAAGTACGGAAGGAAGCTAGAAGATTGATAGTCCAGTCTCAAACAAAACCACTCTTTACTTTCCTTACACTATGTGAACTTTTAGTCCAAATGTAAATGCTGCACTGAGGACATCAACAAAGAACACTAAAGGGCCCTTTTACTAAACTCCACTAAGCAGTTAGCGTTCGCTTTTTACAGGTGGTAACTGCCTGCTCAGGTCCGTGGTAACTGTTGCTTTAGGGGCATGACAGTACGTGAATCAGCGTGTAGTAATTATAAGAACATAAGATATGCCATACTGCGTCAGACCAAGGTCCATCAAACCCAGTATCCTGTTTCCAACAGTGGCCAATCTAGGTCATACGTACCTAGCAGTTTCCCCAAAAGACACAGGTTCCACAATACTTGTATTGGGTCAAGCATTGATATCCTGGGTCTCTTTTTAATAATGGTTTATGGACCTTTCCTCTGGGAACTTATCCAAACCGTTTATAAACTCAGCTACACTAACAGCCTTTACTACATCCTCCGGCAACAAATTGGTGGGTTAGGGTGCAGAATGGTCAGGATAGATGCAGAAAGTGGTGAGCATATTAGTTAGTGTGGGGGAACATATCACATACTAATTGCCAATGTAGTCATTAGCATGGGTGCATCTAACGCTACCCCAATAGATGGCGGTAAGTACACCCATGGTAAATGGCATCATGTGTTAGGGTGGTCATCTATGCATTAACTTATGAGGAAAAAGCTGGTCATGTCTCCAACAGTTATCACAGAGGTTTTACATTTAACATAGGTTAGTTTTTGCATTAAATGCGGATCAGGGGCCAAAACCTGAAGTACTTTAGTAAGAGTCCCTCTAATGCTTCAGTGTAGGGCTGACTTTTGAGTAGGTGTATCATGAACAGCCATTTGCCTGTTCGATCCCTCTGCTCGCACAAAAGGAGTGATTCTGGCTGATCTGCCTTTCTATAGAAGAAAAAATAAATAAATGCTTGAGTTTTATTACCAGTCAGCGGAAGTCCTGGCAGATGGCCATTCACACACGTTCTTTTTTTCCGTTTCACTCTGTCCTCTAGTACTGGAATTGAGGCCAAGAAATCCAGTTCTGTAAAAACTTGGAGATAAGATCTATCTCATTACATTCAGAGACAGTCCCAATGGAACCATAGCACATAGCAACACTTCAGTCAGATGTACTAAACTGCAAATGGGAACTAAATTATTTCATAGAAGCGGTCTTTGTGAAAAAAAAGTACCCAAGGATAAAGCAGATGCAAATCTCTGCTGATACTTTGAATCTACTACTACTACTACTGAGCATTTGTATAGCGCTACAAGTTGTACACAGCTCTGCACAGACATGTAAGAGACGGTCCCTGCTCATCAGAGCTTACAATCTAGTCAAGACAGACTACACAGAAGGTGTAGGCAGGGATAAAACTAGGGGAAAAGAAAAAGAAAAAGGAGATCAGGCGAGTCAAGATCCAAAAGCAGCAGCGAAGAGGTGAGTTTTCAGCCTGGATTTGAAAAGGGTTAGAGAAGGTGCCTGGCGTACAGACACAGGTAGTTTGTTCCAGGTATAAGGTGCAGCAAGGTGAAAGGAGCGAAGTCTGGAGTTAGCAATAGAAGAGAAGGGCAGAGATAGAAGCAGTTTGCTAGAAGAGCGGCGTTCCCGAGGTGGGTTGTAAGGAGAGATAAGAGAAGAAAGGAAGTGAGGAGTCGCAGAGTGAATGCATTTATAGGTCAGCAGAAGTTTGAACAGGATGCGGAAATGGATAGGGAGCCAATGAGGTGACTTGAGAAGGAGCGCGCACAAGGAGTAGGATGTGCTCCATGGGCGAGCTCCTTGGGGCGACGGCTGGGACATTCGGCGTCTTTTGTCTTCTTTCAGCACTTTCTCCGTTTGGTTGTGTCTTCTTTTCACAGCTTTTTCTTCAATCCTGTTCCCCTTCTCGGTCCTCTCCCCATCCGTGACTGTTCTCCCGCTATCTCCAACAGCCTGCTCCGCCCTGTTGGACATGGCTACTATCCCCGTCTTTTGGGGTTATCGCCCATCTGTACCCGCTTCCCCTCCCCCTGGCTCTCTAGCGCGCAATCCGCTTAATCTTCTTTCCTGTTGTTCTTGTCCGACTCCTTCAATCTCTCTCTCCTCACTGTCTCTGTCCCCCCCCCCCCCGACTGTCTCCCTTATTGCGCTTTCACTGGCTCTTTTAAATTGTCGCTTCCTCCGTTCAAAAACCCACTTAGTCCATGATCTAGCTATCAATCGTCCGAGAGAACTATTTGCAATTGTAAAAACACTGATAAAAGTCAAAAATCCAGAACCAAAACAATCAGCAATAAGTATCCAAACCCTAGCAACCCACTTTGCAGAAAAACTAAAATGCAAACTTAACACTACACCAACACTAATCCACACAAACACCGAAACTAACAACAACTGGACAACCTTTCACACGATAGATCAAAAACACCTCCTCAGGATTATAACAATTATCAACACCACAACCTCCCCACTCGATCCATGCCCTGTGTCATGGATCAAAAGTACTAAGGAAGAACTAGCTGGAAACATTCAATACATAGTAAATCAATCCCTCTCCCAAGGCATCATGCCTGATGCCCTAAAACTCACAACAATCCGCCCAATAATAAAAAACAATAAACTCGACCCGAAAGACCCAAACTCATATAGACCGATAGCCAGCATTCCATTCATGGCTGAAATAATAGAAAAAACTGTTCAACTTCAACTGCAAGAACATATAGACGAGCACAACTCCCTTGACTCCCACCAATTTGGTTTCCGCCCCTTCCATGGGGTAGAAACCCTCCTAATTACTCTGATGGACTTCCTCATAAGACACACAGACGATAACACTCAAGGCCTCCTACTCCTTTTCATAGACATTTCCGCCGCATTTGACAATATCAATCACCTTACACTGATTAACAGATTAGAAAACCTAGGAATAGGCGGGACTGTCCTTAATTGGTTCAAGTCCTACATCACACACAGACTAATGCGAGTCCAATTAAACCAGGAAGCATCAGAAACCCTCCTCCAAGGACAAGGAATACCCCAAGGATCAGCCCTTTCTGCTCTCCTTTTCAACCTGTACCTACAACCCATCACAAAAATATTTAAAAAACACAAAATCAGTCATTTTATTTACGCCGACGACATCATGCTCGCCCTCCCCATAACCACGAAAAACCCTAATTATAACACTCTATCCGAATGCATGGCGGAAACCTCATCCTGGATGGAAACCAACTTCCTCAGCATCAATCTCAAAAAACTGAGGCAATGTTTGTATCAAGAGCGCCTGTGGCTGAAGATACCTACCCAACAACTATCTCCATCAATAACACAACGATACCTGTTAAAAAAGAGGTAAAATACCTAGGCGTTATAATCGATCACACACTCACCATGCTACCACACATAAAGCAGACGGTAAAAACTATATTCTACAAACTCAAAACTATTCAACACTTAAGGCTCCTTCTTGACACGCATGACTTTAGATCAGTCATAAATGCACTCATAACCCCTCACTTTGACTATTGTAATAGTCTCCTAACCGGCCTCCCACAAAAGAATATCTACCTATTACAAAGAGCACAAAACATTTGTGCAAAAGTAGTCACTAAAGCCCACCTAGCAGACCATGTAACCCCTATACTGCTAGAACTACACTGGCTCCCCATAAATAACCGAATCAAATACAAATACTACTAACAACCTTCAAAGTACTAAACGATATTGCCCCCTCCCATCTATCCACACTCCTCCACGCCCCAAATGATTCAAGAGCCCGCAGACTAAATGCAACCCTCTCACTAGAGCTGCCAAAAACATTCACGAGGACTAAAAAACTCCACCAGTGCCAGAGCCTTCACATTCACCGCTCCCACACTCTGGAATGAACTCCCAATAGACATCCGAATCATAAAGGACCTCTCCCAATTCAGGAAAGAACTCAAGACATACCTATTCTCTGAGCATTTCGGAATCCCTTACCCTCCAAGTCCAGCCACACAGTGTCCACAGGCACACAAACAAAAAAACCTGCAGACACACAATTAACACACACAACTCCTTCTTCAAACAGCCCCCCAAAGACACACCAAACAACCCACGAAAAAATGGAAATAAATTCCATCACACACACACTCACACACCCACACACACATACACACACACACACACACTTGAATAGTGAAATCATGTATCCTAACCTTTTGTAAATAACATCTATAAATAGCAATGTCAGCTCGCTGACATTCCCCTGTAAATCCAGTAGTATACAAAAGTATACACCCTGTAAATAATTTTAAGCAACTTACTGTTCTATTTTATGTAAAAAGTTAAAAAGTTATATGTAAAAAGTTAAAAAGTTCTTGTTCTATGTAATGTTATACGAATGTATACAATTGTTCCATGTAAACCGCCCCTGATCTCTGGAAGGGGCGGTATAGAAGAAATAGATAAATAAAATAAAATAAATAAAATGATCTACTGATCCAGCACTCTCTGGATGCCCTCTTTATCACGGAGTCATGGCTCCATGAGGGGGAAGACATTGATGGAGGAGAGCGTCTTCCCCCAGGCTACTCTGCTTTTCACACTCCTCGTCTCCACCACACTGGCAGTGGTGTAGCGTTAATTTTCAGATCCACCCTTTCATTGTCGCTTGTCTTGCCTCCCCCTGCCTACCCCAAATCCTTTTTAGTCCGCTCTGACTCTCCCACCTCGATCTATTTTCTTCTCCTCTATGTTCCCCCCTCTTTACGCCCAGATCTCTGGGATTCTCTCTTGCTCTCCTTGTCTGATTCTGTCCTCTTGTCCCCTCACCTAGTCATTCTGGGTGACTTCAATGCTCACCTGGTTACTCCGTTGCGTTTGTGCGACAAAGCTCTTTCCTCACTCTTTTCCGACCTGTCTCTTGCCCAACATGTATCCTGCCCAACCCATGTCTCAGGTCAGACTCTGGACCTCATTCTCACGCTTGACCCCTCCCCCTACTTTCCTTCTCGTATCCATTTCTAACCCTGTCCCCTGGTCTGATCACCTTTGTCTCCTTTTTTTCCTTCCCCTTTCCCTCTCCTGAGACAATAGGACCCCCCCCCTCTGTCCCTCCAGTTCCATCTCTTAAGCGGCACATTACCCCGCACACCCTACACTCCTTCCCCCCGGCTGGTTCCCTCTTTCCTCCTGAATTCTCCTCTTTTTCGGTCAACCAACAAGTAGACACCTGGTCCTCCATGCTCTCCACTGCCCTTAACACACATTAGCCCCCCTTTGTCCTGTGTCTTTCCGCTCCTCTTCCCACCACCCTTGGTATCACCCCGGGCTTTACCTTCATCACACTTGCCTTCACCGCACAGAGCGCCTCTGGAGGAAGCACTGGTCAGCAGCTTCCAATTCTGCCTTCCGTCAGGCACATCTCTCCTATCGTTCCATGATAACTATGGCTAAACACTCTTACTACTCTCGTCTCATAGCTACCTCCTCTAACTCCTCTAGACGTCTTTTCCACATCCTTAAATCTTCCTGCTCCTCCCCCAGTCCTTCTACCCTCGCCTCCTTTTTCACCGATAAAGTCCTCTCCCTCCGCTCTTCCTCCCCTTCCTGCCCTCCTCCCCTCTATCCCCCCCATGACTCCCTCACTTCCCCTGTTGTCATCTCCTCACCCCCTTCCTGCACCTTTCCACACATTTGGTGCTCCTTTGCGCCCATTACTTCACCTGAACTCACCAAAGCTATCTCATCTGCCCATCAGACAACCTGTCCCCTTGATCCCTTGCCCTCTTCTTGGTTACTCAACTCAGATCTTGAGCTTATTCCTTACATTCTCTCCATTTTCAATTCCAGCCTCACTTTCGGTCACTTCCCTTCCAGCTGGAAACATGCCATTGTCCGCCCTCTTTTGAAGAAACCTACCCTCGATCCCACCATCCCTGCCCACTGGCGACCCGTCACTAACCTTCCTTTTCTCTCAAAAATTCTCGAAAAGCTTGTCTTCTCTCAACTCCCTGCTCACCTTGACTCCACCTTTACACTTCAACCACATCAATCGGGTTTTTGTCCTGGACACAGCACGGAGACTATTCTCATAACTTTGCTCTCTGAACTCCACCGTGCTCATGATCATGGTGACTTTTCTCTCATGGTATCTCTGGATCTTTCCTCTGCCTTTGACATGGTTGACCACCGCACTCTTCTCACCTGTCTATCTGATTTCGGTGTTCATGGAACTGTCTTGCAGTGGTTCCGCTCCTTTCTGTCTTTCCGCACTTTCTCTGTTCATTTTGGCTCCTCTGCCTCTCATCCATCATCTTCAATCTGTGGTGTTCCCCAGGGCTCTCTCCTTGCCCCCTTGCTCTTCAACATTTTTCTCGCCCCACTTGCCCTGCTCATTCAACAGTTTGCTATCTCTGCCTACATCTACGCCGATGATATCCTTCTGGTTCATCACACCTCTTCCTCCTCCCCCGATCTCGCCCCACTCAATCTCTGTCTTGCTTCCGTCGCCTCCTGGTTCGATCTAAACTTCCTTCACATTAATCCCACTAAATCTTCTGCAATCTGGTTTTCTTTTGGACTTCCCCCTCCTGTTCTGTCACCTGTTATGTCCTCCCTCCCCATCCCCCTGGTGCCGACTCTTGGTTACCTGGGTGTCACCTTGGACTCTTCTCTCTCTTTCCACCAACACATTTCCTCTGTTGTACATGCTTCCTTTCGCCACCTTCGTCAGATAAGGGCTGTTCGTTCGTTTCTTCCCACTTCCTCTGTTGTCACTCTGGTTCTGTCACTTGTGATCACCCGTCTAGACTACTGCAATGCTATCTATGCAGGCCTCCCCTCCTCTCAGCTTCTTCATCTCCAACTAGTCCAAAACGCTGCTGCCCGTCTCGTCACTTGCTCCCCCGCTCGTTCTCATGTCACTCCCTGCCTTTTCACCCTCCACTGGCTTCCGGTGAAGTTCAGATTCATCTTCAAATTACTCATCATCGCACACAGAGCTCTTCATACTAGCACTCCCCAGTATTTGGCTGACATCATTCATCTTCAACCCTCTTCACGTCTTCTTCGCTCGGCTCACGGTAATCGTCTCTTCCTTTCCTCCCCTCCCCTTCTCAGGCACATCTGGAACTCACTCATCACTCTGCATTCTTTTTTCTAGGCCCCGCTTTATGAAATTCGCTCCCACTTTCTCTCTGTACCGAACTGTCTTACCCCCGCTGTAAAGCTCTTCTCAAAACCCATCTCTTCTGTCAAGCTTTTGATCTTCCCCCCCCCTGCCGATGGTGCTCTATCCCCCAGCCACGCCCCCATCCCCCGTAACATCCCCCCAAATGCTTCCCACCTGCCCCTCCCTCCCCATCCACCGTCATTCTGTCCCCTTTCTCGACCTCTTTTGTTTTCTATCTTTTGTCTGTCCCTCTCTGTCCTATTGTTACTGGCATTCCTTTCTGACTTTATTTTTCAGTAGCCACTACCTTTTTTTGTATTGTACACTGCCCTGACACATCGGCATGGGCGGTTTATCAAATCCTGTGAATAAAGATAAAGATATAAAGAAGAGGAGTAATATGGGCATGATGAGGCTGGCTGAAGATTAGCTGCACAGCAGAGTGTTGAACAGATTGAAGAGGAGAGAGATGATTCAAAGGGAGACAAGCAAGGAAGAGGTTACAGTACTCAAGCCGGGAGGTGATTAAGGAGTACATAAGCATCTTAGCAGTGTGTTCAGAAAGGAAAGGGTGGATTTTGCTGATGTTATAGAGAAAGAAACGGCAGGTCTTAGCTATCAGATGGATGTGTGTGGAGAAAGAGAAAGAGGAGTCAAACACAACCCCAAGATTGCCGGCTGAGGAAACAGGAAGGAGTACAGAGTTATCCACAGAGACTGAGAAAGGAGGAAGAGGAGGGGAGGCTTTAGGGGCAAAGATAAGAAGTTCAGTCTTGGCCATGTTCAATTTCAAGTGGCGGTGAGACATCCAGGCAGCAATGTCAGAAAGGCAGGCAGAGATCTGGGTCTGGATTGCCGGAAAGATTTCAGGCGTAGAGAGGTAGATCTGGGGGGAGTCAGCATACAGATGGTACTGAAAGCCATGGGAAGAGATAAGCATACCAAGGGACTGGGTATAGTGAGAGAAAAGAAGCAGACCCAAGACAGATCCCTGGGGTACACCAACTGGAAGTGGGATAGCAGAGGAAGAGGAACCAGCAGAATATACACTGAAAGAGCGATGGGAGAGATAGGAGGAGAACCAGGATAGTACAGAGCCCTTAAAACCAAGCGAGGACAGGGTATTGAGGAGAAGGTTGTGGTCAATGGTGTCAAAAGCAGCAGAGAGGTCAAGAAGGATGAGGACAGAGTAAAGGCCCTTGGATTTTGCCAGAAACAAGTCACTGGAGACTTTGACAAGAGCTGTTTCAGTAGAGTATAAAGGACGAAAGCCAGACAGTGAAGGATCCAGGAGGGCATGAGAGGAGAGGAAGTCGAGGCAGCAGCGGTGAACCACACGTTCAAGTAGTTTAGAAATGAAGGGAAGGAGGGAGATGGGTCGATAATTAGAAGGACAGGTGGGATCAAGTGAGAGTTTCTTGAGGAGAGGTGTGACCACGGCATGCTTGAAGTCTGCAGGGACTGTTGCAGTGGAGAGCGATAGGTTGAGAATATGAGAGATGGAAGGGACAACGGTGGAGGAGATGAGGCTTAGGAGACGGGTGGGGATAGGATCAGAAGAGCAAGTGGTGAGTTTGGAGGAAGAAAAGGTATGCAGTTCTACAGCAGTTTTCAAAGTGAAAGCACTTGCAGTGGCGTACCAAGAACGGGGCGGTGAGTGTGCCACACCCCAGATGCTGGCTGGGAGGATGTGCACCCCTGCTGGGCCCACATGGTAGAGCCAGCATGACAAACTTAACTTAAAACCATGGCTGGCTTGTCATGCTGCCTCTACTCCAGGCCTTTTGATTTTTATGGTCACCAATGCTTCTCCAGTTTGTTCTACTGAAGACCAACTTCACTTCCAGATCTACTGATCAACAGATAATTTTTTTGTTGTTGTTCTTATTTTCACCACAGGTTCCTAATTTTGCCCTTGAGTTTACCTCCTTGTAGCTTCATATGGCTTCCTTTTCTTTGGAAAAGATATGCTTTTTGAAGGAAAGAAAGCTATAGAACCAGGTAGTGTGATATGAAACTACAAGGATGGAAACTCTCAGGAGCAACATCAGGAAATATTTTTTCATGGATTATCCCCTTCCCCCAGAGGAAGTGGGGGAGGCAAAAAATGAATGAAATTCAATAGGCTAGAAGGGCAATAGGTTAGTCACGTTTAGGGGAGGCTTTCCAGATGGCCTGCTTCAGACAGGATCAGAAAATCAAATGCATAGACTGTAATTTCAAGTCTATCTTCATTTTTTTCATAAAGAAAATCTAACTTCCTAAAAAAATCTGTTACAAATGAAATTGCATGCATACTTTCTTTTAGAAAACTAGTGAAAATGTTTTTGAAAAAGTGTCTAGACAGAGGACTTAGTCCCAGTGCAGACAGAAAATTATCCCATTAATGAGAAAAATGTCTGTGTAAGTCAGCTGTATTCTGTATTTATAAAAGTCAAAACAGTAGTTAACCCCTTCTCCTCAGTTATTCCAATGAACGGAAACATTTTCTCATGGGGGTTAATTTAAATAAGATACATAGCAGCAAAACCTGAAGGTTTGAGGGGTTTTTTTGCACCAAGGTAAGTTTCTTCTTTTTTTTATGTTGGCTAAGGACACAGAGTATAAATTAACTTATGGACTTTGCTGCTGCTACTTGTGCTCTTCAGATTCTGGGGGAATAACTGTGTATATATAATGAAAAAGTCAGCTATGCCTGGATGCTTCCTCCGTACCCGAAATCCGAAATATGTCTCTAAGAATTCCTGTTTTAGCAATGGTTTGCAGTGTGTGCCTTTCATTCCGTGCTCACTTCTGGTGACTCAATAGCTCCTGGTTTTCTTGGCAGTGTGACCAGAAGTAGATTACCAGGCCTTTCTTTTGAGCCAATGGAGGGTTAAGTGACTTACCCAAGGCCACAAGGAGTGCTAGTAGGAATGGCGGTTTAAGGAACATTTTTACTAATGGGTGCTCTGATACACAAATTTGTGGTGCAAAACTAGCATGGAGGCTGCACTAACTTTTGGGAGCATGTGTGGTCATCCCCCTGCCAATAATGTGTTTCTAATATGCTTCACAGTGCTAACCAGGCAGCTGTGAGGTGCCATTGTATCTATCCATGCTAACAGCAACATTTGTGGTTTGTTCATGCCCATAATGACCAAGGTAACCATAATGTGCCATCAATACCCATGTTCCTCCCCTAATCGACCCAGTCCTCAGTTAATTGCATCGTACCTCTTTAGTGCAGGATTTTTACCATGGGGTTCCTTGCTAACAACATGGCAAACCCTGCGCTGTTAACAGGTAATCAGATGTTTATCATGGAGGAAGCCCCATTCAAAATTAAACTCTCCACCAATATATGCATTGGGACTATCCCAGCAAATTATACACCGGGTGTTTATTGTTAACTGATTGCATGTACTTCCCAGCAGGAACTTTGCACCTGAAAACTCTGTGGCTCTTTTAGCACGATATTTCCAAAGAAAATGATTTTCTTGGTTTGTGCAAGCTACATGGGAGATTAAAAATCTCTCACATGTTTTCTGATTTGTACAACTCAATATCTATCTTTGATGGTCAGCATTTCTTTCTAAACACTGGCTACCCTGGCTAAAATAAAACTGGATATTCAACAGCAGTATCTGGATAATGGGTGGTGCTTTATATAATTCTGGCAGTGACCATTTTGTAATAACCAAAAGGCAGTATATCAAGATTCAAATTAATCATAAAACATAGTAGCAATGTATCTGTCACTATACGGCTAGCTAGCTGGATAGCAATTTAAGACAACTTTATGCTATCCGTATAGTGGTGCTGAAAATCGCTGTGTACAGATAAAGTGCAACTCTGCAGTCGCTCCACCCTTGAATCACCCTAGCACTATCCAGATAATAGCAAGGCAGTCAGAGAATATTCAGTGGCATTGTCCTTATAATGTCGCTATCACTCTGAGCAGCACTCATGTGGTTAGCAGGTGCTGCTAACTGAATAATCCTTTATGAATATTGACCCTGTCGATCATTAGAAAATGATTCACATGAAGACTATTTAAAGCTGTGATCCAAAGACAAAGTGAGATCATGCATGTCTTTTCCTGTTTCTTTTCTTGACAGGAGTATACCATAGACATTTTCTTTGCTCAAACCTGGTACGACCGGCGTCTTCGCTTTAACAGTACCCTAAAAGCCTTGACTCTCAACAGTAACATGGTGAGTCGTATCTGGATCCCAGACACCTTTTTCAGGAACTCCAAAAGGGCTGACTCGCACTGGATAACTACACCCAATCAGCTTCTCAGGATCTGGAATGATGGAAAGGTTCTCTATACACTCAGGTATTGTGAAAACCATTAAAAACTCAGGTGAAGTATACACTACAAAGGGGGTTAAGTATGGCTTGTTCCAAAGCAGGACAGAAACTTCAAGGTCTTTAGGATGCAGTGACTTAGATCTCCAAAATACTGCTTGGTGTTCCACATAGTCTTTAATAAAACCTTTCTAATAAACAGTGTACTTACTCGGTGAAGAATCTGTAGTTTCCATTTACTGATCCAATAATGCAACAGTCAGGATCTCCTTACCTCATTGTGGCAGTCTCTTCTTCTGACTATATCATGGGAATTCATATACCTTTTAGGAAACCCTCGTACCTGAAAACCTTGTTCATCTACACCTCAGCAGAACAAACTCCTCTCCTTTTTTCAAACAGTGTTGGCGTAGCTCCTCCCCTCCCTCTCATGAAACATTATACTGGCACATTGTGGCATACAAGGGGGGCTGATAAGTCTCTGGCCTTGTAACGAAACAGAAAGCTACGGGCACACTTCAGTTCCGGTGGTCCGAATGATCTCTCTGCAGTTTTGTTTTATTTCATACCAGTTTTGTTTTATTTTGGACTTATCAGCCCCCCTTATAGAGTGAACAAGGAAGTCTATGTAGATCTCAGGCCGCTAATGAACAATCTGGAATTCTGCTGCTCCAAAAATAGGAACCTTTCTATCCCTGAAAATTTCAAGAGAAAGCGCTGTCTTCCAGTTCTTGAGAAACTCACACTCCTTGGCTTTGGGACCCAAGGAAATATTGTGAAATGGAAAACTTCTGCTATTGTTTCCTCTTCCTTTACTCCTTAGTGAGCATTATACAGATTCATGACTGTTAACAGGCACTTCTACTACACTCATTCACAAGCTGAACCCTCTGGAACATGGTGGTGATGGCCAGGGAGCTATATATTCCGCTGTTTGGATATGCCATAGAAAGGGATATGCCTAAGAATGAAATAGTAATAATAATAGGATTAATATTCAAACGTGCTTATCCATATAGTAGCAGCTGCTATAGAGATAAGTGCCTTATATATAGTGTGTGCCTAGGCAATATCCAGATAGCACTGGGGCAGAGCAAGGACAGAGTGTGAGCATCCCCCCAACTATATGGACAGCAGCAATATCCAGTGTACTCTCCATATAGTCATATGGGGGAATGTAGGCAGTTCTAAGGTATATTCTGCACCACTCGCTATCCAAAAAGAGGTGCCAAATATATGTATTAGAATTAAACACTGTGGCCACAGTGCTTCAATACTGACCATAACAATAACAGCAATAAATGTGGTTTTGTTTTGATGCTTTACCACTAAATGCCTCTCAAAACATGTTAGATGACAAGATACACAAAAAAACAGGGAGGGTGATTCTTAGAGCCATAGCTTCTATAGAGCTTTGCTGGAACTGAGCAGAGGTGACAGAGTTGGCTGTGGTCCTCTTTCCTGTATGACATTCATTGTGGTTTTAAATTTCATTTGAATCCCATGCCAATGGGAGGAGATCACCGAAAGTAAGCCCTATAGATAATATCATTTGTACACCGCTTTCCAAGTGGTCAACAAGTGTTCTATATTAGGTCAACATAAGTACATATACATTAAAAACTAGCATTAAAAAGAAATAGTTCAGGAACTCATCTCCCTACACTTCCAGAAAGGCCAGTTAGGGTCTATTCATCAAGAATGCCTTGATGCATGCATGTTAGAAGTGTCTGTGCACATTTGCTCTCACCTGTGCAGACTGCAAATGAAAAATGAAATATGTTCACATTGTTTTCCTTTTCTGATTTCAACATGCTGGCAAAACTTCCCTTTTTAATGCCACTGACAGTCTATGGACTAAGGAACCTGTGCTTTCTGTTAGCAATGTTTGAGATGGGAAAGTTACAGTCTATGGACTAAGGAACCTGTGCTTTCTGTTAGCAATGTTTGAGATGGGAAAGTTTTATTCAGGCCATTTTACCTGTCCAAATACCAATTTATTCTGGTAAAGGTATTTGAAAATTTCCTTCATAAGGGCAATGAGAATGACTTCCAAGCTGGACCAGTGGTTTATGGGGTCATTCACTGTAGTAAATCCACTAACGTTCAGGCTACAAATCCCAAACGTGCCCGATATCCAAAGGGTATTTACACGGTTAACAGCCAGTTAACCATGCAAATGCCTGCTAACCGGATATTCGACGGCACATACATGGGTAGTGCCGTTGAATATCACTGACTAAGTCCCCTACATGCCCCAATGCTAGCCGGCTAAAACCTCACCTATCTTATAGGCGCCAATCCAATATTGATGCTGCACGGTTAGCCTCGGCGGCTACCGGACATTGCGGCCAGACCTGGATATTCACTTTCATCACTGTGGAAGTGAATATTCGGGGTTAAGGGGGTCAGCAGACAGGGCTAAGCAACTACAGTGCTTAGCCCTGCCCAGATAGGTCCTGAGTGTCTAAATTTAGGAATCTAAGTTAGCCATCTGTTTTCAGCTTTTCTTAGTTACAGTTTTTGGGCTAAAAATATGGGTATGCGTTCATTTTAACATGAAGTTAAAAGCTCCAACATTGTTTCATTTTGATCAGCAATGGAAATTTGTATTTATACAGACTTAGGCATCTAAAACATTAAGGGGAATGTCTACTAAAGTGCATTATTTATTTATTTAACACGTGTTGGTTTTTTATACCACTCTATCGTATATTCAAAGTGACTTACATTACAACATGAAGCAGGAAATGTACAATGAACAGGGGCAATAAAAGTGGATGATTATATAGGGGTGCCATACAGCTAACAGGACTAGTAGCTATAGTGTAGATAACCGTCAAAGAGAATATATACATTCAAGTAATTATATGCTAGGGTATTTGAAACTCCCTAGACAAGAGTAAGTTCTAGGTGCCTGGGTCTGTTACAAGGGCAAGGGGGTTACAATTCAAGTTGGGCAAAGGGTTTTCAAAACATTTAAGACAAGGGAAGAAGGTGGTAGAGGATGTGTTTGAGACATATTAAACAGTAGATACAAGGGAAGAGAACACTATATGCTCAGAAAGTGGGTCGGTACAAGGGAAGAGAACAGTATATGCTCATAAAGTGGGTTCATAATACTCAATGAAGAGGAAGGTTTTTATTGCTTTCCTGTAGTCTGAGAGGTCCTTAATAGCTCTTATTGTATCAGGCAATTCATTCCATAATGGCGGAGCCTAAAAGGAGAAAGCTGTCTTACACGTTGTCTGCTTGGCTTTCGTCTTGCTTATGGGGATGGCCAGCATGCTATTTTTTGAAGCTGTTCTTGTTCTGTTCTCGGGATTCTTTGTGATCATTGGTTGAAGGACGGGGGCTGATAAATTGTCTATGATTTTTATGATTATCAATAATATTTTGTATTTGGAAGGTGTAAGAACTGGAAAACAGCACAGTTGGTGTAGGGTGGGTGTTATGTGACAATGTTTTATAGCTCCAGTGATTATGTGAACTGCAGTGTTTTGTACCAGTTGGAGTGGGTATATTGTCTTCTTTGGGAGACCTTGATAAACTATATTACAGTAGTCCGATATCGGTGTTATCATGGCCTGGCATACTCATCTGAAGTCGCTGTCGCTGAGTAAGGTGAGCTTAAGCTTATGTACTGTTCTTAATTTGTGATAGGCTGTATTTGTTGTTCTCTTGATGTGTGGCTGGAAGTTCAGTTCTCGGATGAAAGTAACTCATATAGCACCTCTTCTCAAATCACTTCATTGGCATCCCAAGGCCATTCAGCCTTCTACTTGCAACAGATGTTTTATGATAAATGCACTGCATAGGAGCCTACATTCAGCTGTGATGTCCTGAGAAAGAGGGAAGGTAGCCATTTGAGAAAAACTGAGTTGAGAAATAGGGCAGGCAGTCAAGTGTTGCCCTATTCAGCAGGACAAGTACCAAATAGGTGATCCCCTGTATTCATGGTACACAGTTGTGAGAGGGAGTGGAGTATTTTCACAGATCCCCAACGGAGGAGGAAACTTAAATTACGGAATACTTTTTTTAGTGTACACTCAGTTCTTTAGTGAGACTTATGCTTGTTTATTTTTATACCACCCTTTGCAATGCACCAAGGTGGTTTACAATATTATTACAATATAATTAACAGTAAACATAAATAAATAAAAGGGAGAGAAACATAATAACTAATACATTAAAATGAATCTCAGCAAGATAAAAAAGAAAATAAAGAAGATATAAGACAAACCAATCTTCTGCTACTGCTATGCTATGGGCCCATGAAGCCCATGAAAATTTAAATGTCATGAAAACCCAGGGAGAAATAATAAGTCTTAAGGACAATTTTGAATTTAGAGAGTGAGATTTCAAGGCAAATATATTGTGGTAAAGTGTTCCAAAGATTAGCAGCTAAATAATAAAATGCAAAATGATGTGCAGGTTAACATTACGCTTATGCGCCACAGTTAATTTTAAGTTCTGAAATTCAGGAAGCGTTTGTAACAAGTGCCACTCCTTCTGTAAAATCTTAATAATACTTTTAGATTGTGTAGAATATATAAGGGGGCAGACCATGCCTGTGTTGTCCTGCTGTGTTCTAACTTTAAGCAAATCTTCTCGAGGAGTATCTTGAGCTCTATTATATGCTTTATTGAGATAACAGGCAGGATACTGTCTAGCCAAAAACCTTACTTTCATTTCCTGGGCTTGTGTCTCAAAATCCTGAGTATTGGTGCAAATCCTTTTGGCTCTTAAGAACTGGCTGACCGGTAGGTTATTTTTCAGTGATGGGTTATGAAAACTTTTATAATGCAGCAGGGTATTCCTATCTGTTGGTTTCCTAAATAGAGTGGTGGAGAAAGCGCCCTGTTCTTTCTTAATCAATAAGTCCAAATAAGAGATCTGATTTGGATCGTAAGTCATCTGAAACCGCAGATTAACATCTAATTGATTAATCTATACATGGAATTGAGTGAGTGTCTATACAGATCCTTTCCACAGGATTAAAATATCGTCAATGTAATGTATCCAGAGGGCAATATTAGACTTGAAGGGATGAAGTTTAAGAAAACTTTCCTCAAAGTGAAACATATAGAGGTTTGCTATGTCGAGGGCCATTGAGGACCCCATGGCAACACACTTAACCTGCTTATAAAACAATTCTCTAAAACAGAAAAAATTCTCACAAAGAGCAAAACGTGCTAAGGTAATCAAAAAGGCGGTGGGTATGCGTCTATGTTATGTTCTTTTAAGCAAAAATTGTTCAATAATGCGTAATGCTGCTGATTGGGGAATGTTGGTGTAGAGAGACTCCACATCTAGAATGACCAGAATGATGTCCGAACTAAAGGAATCAAAAGTAGACAATATCTGTATAACATGTGAAGAGTCTCTAACATAGGATCACATGTCATGTATAAATGGACGTAACAATAGATCCAAAAATTTAGAAATAGGTTCCAGTAAAGAGCCGATGGCCGATACTATAGGCCGACCAGGCGGAGCCTCTAAAGATTTATGAATCTTTGGAATGATGTATATGGTAGGAATGATAGGATTATCAACTGTTAAAAATGCTTTCTCTTTTTCAGTTATATAACCAATTTCCAAGGCTGAAATGACCAAATTGTCTATGCTTGTCTTAAGATTCTGAGTGGGGTCACCATCTAGTCTCTGATAAAATGTGTCACCTAATTGGCGATTAATTTCTGTTATATAATATTCTTTATCCATAACCACAACCGCCCCTCCTTTGTCGGCAGGCTTGACTATAATATCATTGTTCTTCTGTAGTGACATAGCTTTCTTTTCATTATATGTAATATTATTAAAAGAGGGGTGATGTGCTTTTAACACATCAGTAACCTGTTGGGTTACTACTTTTTCAAAGGTTTCGATGACCGGATCCGTACACTGGGGAGGGACCCAAGTGGACTTATTGCAAATGATAGATATGTCGCTGGAGTGATTGGTATCTCGATTTGTAAAAAAATGTTGAATACGGGGAGCTGTGTGTCCTGGGGAGTTGGAGCCTTACTCCGCCGTATGCCCGTGATTGCTGTCTGAAGGCAGCAGGTGAATTTCGCCGGACCAGCTGAGCGGTGTCGGGCCCCGACGTCATTTGGGGGCCTTTAAAGTGTGGAGGAGTGCAGCGGTTCCTGGGAGCTGTGTGTCCTGGGGAGTTGGAGCCTTACTCTGCCGTATGCCCGTGATTGCTGTCTGAAGGCAGCAGGTGAATTTCGCCGGACCAGCTGAGCGGTGTCAGGCCCCGACGTCATTTGGGGGCCTTTAAAGTGTGGAGGAGTGCAGCGGTTCCTGGGAGCTGTGTGTCCTGGGGAGTTGGAGCCTTACTCTGCCGTATGCCCGTGATTGCTGTCTGAAGGCAGCAGGTGAATTTCGCCGGACCAGCTGAGCGGTGTCAGGCCCCGACGTCATTTGGGGGCCTTTAAAGTGTGGAGGAGTGCAGCGGTTCCTGGGAGCTGTGTGTCCTGGGGAGTTGGAGCCTTACTCTGCCGTATGCCCGTGATTGCTGTCTGAAGGCAGCAGGTGAATTTCGCCGGACCAGCTGAGCGGTGTCAGGCCCCGACGTCATTTGGGGGCCTTTAAAGTGTGGAGGAGTGCAGCGGTTCCTGGGAGCTGTGTGTCCTGGGGAGTTGGAGCCTTACTCTGCCGTATGCCCGTGATTGCTGTCTGAAGGCAGCAGGTGAATTTCGCCGGACCAGCTGAGCGGTGTCAGGCCCCGACGTCATTTGGGGGCCTTTAAAGTGTGGAGGAGTGCAGCGGTTCCTGGGAGCTGTGTGTCCTGGGGAGTTGGAGCCTTACTCTGCCGTATGCCCGTGATTGCTGTCTGAAGGCAGCAGGTGAATTTCGCCGGACCAGCTGAGCGGTGTCAGGCCCCGACGTCATTTGGGGGCCTTTAAAGTGTGGAGGAGTGCAGCGGTTCCTGGGAGCTGTGTGTCCTGGGGAGTTGGAGCCTTACTCTGCCGTATGCCCGTGATTGCTGTCTGAAGGCAGCAGGTGAATTTCGCCGGACCAGCTGAGCGGTGTCAGGCCCCGACGTCATTTGGGGGCCTTTAAAGTGTGGAGGAGTGCAGCGGTTCCTGGGAGCTGTGTGTCCTGGGGAGTTGGAGCCTTACTCTGCCGTATGCCCGTGATTGCTGTCTGAAGGCAGCAGGTGAATTTCGCCGGACCAGCTGAGCGGTGTCAGGCCCCGACGTCATTTGGGGGCCTTTAAAGTGTGGAGGAGTGCAGCGGTTCCTGGGAGCTGTGTGTCCTGGGGAGTTGGAGCCTTACTCTGCCGTATGCCCGTGATTGCTGTCTGAAGGCAGCAGGTGAATTTCGCCGGACCAGCTGAGCGGTGTCAGGCCCCGACGTCATTTGGGGGCCTTTAAAGTGCGGCTTTACCGCGGTTTCGCGGCCGCGGTTGCGCTTGAAGGGGCGCGATTAAAGGGGCTTGTTAAGCCCCTTTAGCGCCCCTTCAGCGCACGAGGAGCCGTGGAGCTGAGAATCTGATATGGGCAAGCGGAAAAAGAAGCATCTGAATGTGAGTACAGTTAATCCTTCTAAAACTGTAAAAGTGGTCGGTCCAATGGATAAGCATTTAGTTCCATTGGAAGGGCCTGCCGTGCTATCTCACTCTGCCGCCAGATCTCCGCCCCCTTCAAACGGCTCCTCATCAGTTCTGGGGGTTTCTAACTCAGCCCCGCCTGCTGGTATGGATAGTCTTGGCCCAGTGACTTCCTCTCCGGCTATGGAGGAGCAGTTAAGTTTGCCGGAATTGTCATCTGTTTCAGCTTCTCCTTTAGAGGCTTCGGCTATAGTGGCGGTTCCTATGCCACGTATCTTTCATGCTCCGGGGGATGTCACTCAGGTTCAACAGGCTTCTTCGTCTATGCCTGCTTTGTCCGGGGATAAACAGATTTCTTTAATGGATCTCTGGCAGGTCCTCTCACGGATTGAGTCTTCATTAATGACTGTAGTTTCTCAATTTTCAGATTTTTCTAAAGAATCTGTTGCGAAATTGTCTCAACATGAGTCTCAGATCTTTGTGTTAGATACTAAATGTCAGAAGTTGGAGTCGCAGATTGTTACCTTACAGAATGTAAATGTATCCTTTATCAAAGATAGTGCTACTTTGCATGCCCAACAAGAGTTATTGGAGAATAGCTTTCGGGCTAAAAATTTAAGATGTTTAAATTTTCCTTGCACGCGTTTGCTATCACCTGCAATTTTATTTGATAAATATTTGAGAGAGGTTTTGGGGTATGCAGATGATACTAAGCCTGTGATTAATAAGCTTTATTATTTACCTCGACCAGCATTAGCTCCCAGCGGTGATCTGCAGGGTCCTAATGCTATGCCGATACTCGACTCTGTAAATATATCTGAATTTATAGAATCTTCGCAAGATCTGATTTCTACAAGGTCTACCCTTCTTGTTTCTTTTAATTCAGAGACGGACAAGAATACCGTTATGCGTCTCTATTTTCAGAATAAGAATGCTAGTTTCTGTGGGGGGACTATAAGTTTGTTCCCTGATGTATCTAGGCAAACGCAACTTCGACGCAGGGCTTTTATTTCGTTAAAGCCTCGTGTCTTAGCGATTGGTGCTACGTTCTTCTTAAAATTTCCTTGCAAGTGCCTAGTTACATTGGGGGGAACTAAATATGTTTTTTCAGAGATACCATCTTTAGAAGTTTTTCTTAGTAGTCATTCCCTCCCTGGATAATTTGTGTGCTTTGGTGTATTTGTGTTTACCAGCATGCTAGAAATAATTTGAGTTTATGTTGTTTAGGTTAAAGGCACCTCTCTCTGCACACTGTTTGAAATGTTGACTTCTTATTTCCTTTTATTTAACTGCTTGTGTGTGCTAATTTCTTTCTCCCCGTGATGTGGACTGTAATATTTTCTCTATATATATATATATATTATTGATTTTTGTCATTTTCATTTGAAATGCTCAATAAATATAAAATTAAAAAAAAAAAAAAAATGTTGAATACGTATCTTACGAAATAATTTGTAAAGGTCAACATGAATATCAAAAGGATCAAGATTTCTTTTAGGTACAAAGGAAATCCCTTTGTTCAATAAGCATATCTCATTGGATGTGAGAGTATATCTAGATATGTTGATAACATTATTGGAAGATTCTATTGTCGATACCATCTCTCTAACGACCTTTCTACATACCAACCCCCCCCCTTGGCCGCGACCCCGCCCTCTGTGCGCATTGTGTGTCCTGCCGTCGTCTGAGTGACGTGCTTCGTCTAATTCTATGGGGAGTGCCCGCCCCCGAGAGGAATCGCGACCTCCCCCTTTCCAAAGCTGGTCCATACTGAAAAAAGATTCCTTTCTCTGACCAGATGGAAGGTCTTTTCTCTTAGGTTTCTCCTTCTGAGATGGAGCTCGATCTGTATGGTTGGAAAAGAGTGACGCCGAGGCGTCAAACTCTACTGCTTCACTCCTGCTGCGTTTCTTCTTTTGTTCTATAGGGGTAGCATCATGCTGATTGTCTATGATACTATCTTTTCGATCAAAAATGGACCTCCTCTTCTTGAACCATAGGCGGTCTTGTTCAACTTTTTTATTCCAATGGTACACATAACCCGTCCTATAGTCCTCCTCATCTCTCTTATACTTATCCACTTTCTTATTCTTAATTTCCTTTTTAAATTCTTGAATATTCCTATGATAATCAACTTGAACTGCTTCAAAGTTTTTATCGGCCTTCTTGAGGATATCCAACTTTTCATCCAATTGTGCAGTAAGAATCTCTGATTGTTTATTAGCTGTCATGATAAGTAAAATCATTAAGTCCAATGAACATTTGTTTAATATGGCATTGCAGCACTTAACGAAGCCATCTTCATTGATTACTCAACGTGTAATCAAACTCTGGAATTTGTTACCGGAGGATGTAGTAAAGGCTGTTAGTGTAGCTGGGTTTAAAAAAGGTTTGGACAAGTTCCTGGAGGAAAGGTCCATAAACCATTATTAAGAAGTGACCGAAGATATCAATGCTTGACCCAGTACAAGCATTGTGGAACTTGTGTCTCTTGGGGATACTGCTAGGTACATATGACCTAGATTGGCCACTGTTGGAAACAGAATACTGGGCTTGATGGACCTTGGTCTGACCCAGTATGGCATATCTTATGTTCTTATGTTGTAATGTGTGGATTCAAGGCTGGCTTGGCTAGGCTTAAGAAGGACAAGAAAATTTCCACCCTGAGATTTGAGTGGATGTAACAGAATATAAGAAAGGAATACATTAGAGATAGATTGAGGATGAGCAGAGCAAAGAGTCTTAAAATCAATAATATAATCTTGAATTTAATTCTATAATGAGTAAACCAATGTTCATTAGTAATTAGTGGACTAACATGATTATGCTATTTTTAGCATAGGAAACTAACTTTATTGCAGTGTTTTGGATAAGTTGCAAATATTTCAGGCTAGACTGAGAAATCCCATTATACAGAGAATTACAATAATCAAGGGGTATGTTTACTAAAGGCCATTAAAGGAGCAAGCGTTAGCAAGTGTTATCGGCAGCGATAAGGGGTTTTACATGCGAAAAGGGCTCTGGGCATGTAGGAGGCATTCCGGCATTAAGGGTGCTATGGGCCATTTAACGTGCATTAATGGGACATCGGGTGTTAAGGTGTCAAGCATGCACCTTAACATCCAAAAACAGTTGTAACCCTAATGCTGGATAAAGCATCAACAAGAAAAGACAATTTGAAGGTGATGGATGGAAAGACAGGTGGGAACAGATGGATCTACCAAATGCGTGGGCAACCTACGTGGCAGCCAGTAAAGTAGACGAGCATGTGGGAGGCAGTTGTACCGATACACAGTGGAGTGCCAGTGTAAAATGGTGCAATGTCAGTGTCTGGCTTAGGATGGGGAATACGCGTCCCACAGTGGAGTTAGACATGGCAGGATACATGCAGCTACAGGAGGACAGAGTAGGAGTGGTGATGTGCAGATCAAGCATAGGAGAGGTTGCATGAAGAGCCAGAATGCCAGGACATGGCTTTGGTCTGCTGCAGGCAGGTACCACTGTCCTCACCGCCAACACCCCACACCATGCTGATATACTCGCATGCTGTCAGTGGTGGTGGTGGAACGCGGCCCCAGCCCATCCAACATGCAGGTATGGCGGGCACCTAGGGTGCAAGGTCCAGATTGGGGGGGGCACATATGGATGGCTGTGCAGCCCCTCCCAAACCATCTGCCTCTACAGAGACCCTATCAGTGTCTGCCACCGATATGTCTCAGGGGGAGGATGGCAGCTACTGCTGTGATAGTTCCCCGGGCATCTGCATTTTTCAGCTACCTGGAGGGCTACAGCTGCTGGTGCTATCGGCCTCTTCCTCCACAGCTGAGTTCAGCGGTAGCAGGGAAGGCCAGCCGGGATCTCTACCTAGAATTTCAGGATCCTTCGACTGCCCCATGTGAAACAATACCTTTCCACAGCAGCAGCAACAGCAGGTGTGCATGCCACCATTGTCACTGTGGGTTCATGATGGACATTACAGATGGTAATGCAGATGGAAGGATACCCCTATGAGGAGAGGCTAAAAAAGGTTAGGGCTCTTCAACTGGAGAAGAGACGGCTGAGGAGGGATATGATAGAGGTCTATATATTAATGAGTGGAGTGAAATGGGTAAATGTAGATCAATTGTTTATGCCATCAAAATGTAGAGAGACTAGGGGACATGCAATGAAACTACAGTGTAACCTATTTAAGACTAATAAGAGAAAATATTTTTTCAGTTAACACATAATAAAACTCTGGAACTCATTACTGGAGAATGCAGTAAAAGCTATTCTTATAGCTGGGTTTCAAAAAGGTTTGGACGGGTTCCTGAAGGAAAGATCCATAAACCATTATTCAAGGGGACCCGGGAAATCTACTGTTTGCATCAGTACAGGCATTGGGGAATCTGCTAGGTATTTGTGACCTAGATACTAGGCTTGATGGACCTTGGTCTGACCCATTATGGCATTATCTTATGATTTTATGATGTTATGTGCCACCTTGGCAGCTGCCTGGTCTGCCCTGTGCACCAGCTATCCCCACTGCATGACCCACGTGTCACTTCCTTTGCCCCATTTGCACCATCAACATAGTGCCCTTTCATACTTGGGCACCATGCTGTTTCTGCTAATGGAGCACTACTATCACTGTCTGGGGCTCTCCTGTCAGTACACCACATTACAGATGTTTAAATAGGCTCTCTCCCCTCTAAATATACCCTTTCTGTGAGGTTTTATTTTGTGTTATGGTTCCCAGCATTAAAGGACTTTTAAACACGTTGTGCAACAGGTGTTAAGGGAGCACACGCTGTTAACGCCCACTCTCCACCCCGTTAATGCCCACTCTCCACCTACTGTGCCCTTAACACTGCTGAAGCCTTTAATGCTCGTTAAAGCAGCTTTTTTTGCAGCATTAAGGTTACAAGGGTGCCAATAACAGGCATTAACCGCACACTGGCTCCCTTAATATACAAGAAATGTTATAAAGCAAAAGGGTAAGTTCAGGGGGTACTGGCGGGGGAGATTGTTATATTATGGGTTTGTATAGTTTGAATAGTAGAGGGAGAGTAGTTATTTATGTAGGGTTTGTGTTGAATTGTGGTGAGATTTGACCAAAATGTTCAGTAAAGAGATGAGTTTTGAGGTGGAAGGTCTGTGATATTTTAAAGGCTAGCTGGTAAAGCATTCCAGAGCATAGTGGAGATATATTCAAAAGCTCTATTGCTTGTGCATTTTTTAGTTTTACAGAATTCAGATGGAGTAACCAGGGCGTTATTCAATTGCTCTCATCTTTGTCATTTGTTAAGTATGACATTGACTAATTGCGAGAGGGGTAGGGGCGATAGTTTTCTAATGACTTTGAAAGTGATCATAAGTAACTTGTATTTTATACGGCTGTGGATGGGTAACCAGTGTAGGTCATACAAGATCGGTGTAATATGGTCAATTCGACGTGTATTGTGAATGATTCGAGCAGCAGTGTGCTTTGCCATCATAAGTGGATGCAGTGATATCTTTGGTAGACCATGCAGTAGACTATTACAATAGTCCATGTGTAGGGTTATCATCGCCTGCATTATCGTTCTGAAGTCTGCTGGCTGTATTAAGGGTTTTTAATGTTGCAGTAGACAGATTTTGTTAAATATTGCTTCAGTAGTATTCTTGATGTGGGTATGGAAAGATAAGTGTTTATCTAAATAAACCCCTAAATATTTGACCTCATCTTTTACTTCAAGTAAAACATCATCAATTGGTATGGACTGTGGTGAGATATAGGTTTGTTTCCTAGTAATTATTAAGACTTCAGTTTTTTTGTAATTGATATTTAGGCCTATGTTTTTGAGCCATACTGCAATTTTCTTGAAGCAAGATGTTATAGGGTCAAAGTTGGGTGAATGTATGTTAAAGGGCATGAACAGCATTATGCCATCTGCATAGATGGCATAATCAATCTTGAATTGTTTAATTATTTGAGAGACTGGTTGAATATAAATATTAAATAGGAATGCTGATAGTGCAGATCCTTGAGGAAGGCCAGTAGTTTGAGGGTAAGAGGTAGAGAATGTGTGTCCAATGGTTACTTGTTGTAGTCCTGATTCTCTATGCGGTGTAATAGAGAAATGAGAATACATGTCACTGCATGCAATGGTGTAAACCCAGGACTGCATTAAGTCGGCCACATCTGGAGTTAGTTGGCAATCCTATCAACAGGTAGGATCCAAAATGCCACACATGCTTCCACAAAGGGCATACTTGCATACTGATATGGCCTGTGACAAGCACACAACTCATGCTATTAGAGTGCTGGCTGAAGCCACTAGGCATTGACAGTACAGCACAATAGGAAGTGTGGGTTTACACACCACACCCTCTGTTGCTCAGAACCAAATTGGTGTGCACCCCATAAGGAAGCTTAAGAGGTCCACAGAAACTAATGGGATATCTCCATCCAGGCCTCTGATAAAAACCCCATATGCAGTTGTCAGCACATAATCTGCCCAACAATAAGGCAGGTGCCTCACCTTATCCTGATTAGCACCCCTGATGGGATGATTTTATATTGTTAGCAGATGTTACCAGTCCCAGCATTGATAGGAGGGGAGCCAATGCACATCTGCAGCACACACTTGGTAGGGTCATGTGCTGCACTGGTGAGATGAGCTCCACCCTCTAGCCCAAAGCTTATTGCAAACTCCCCAGCTGGACAGCATGATGGAAGTCAACTGGTCCACCATCTATAACTGGCCCCACATAGTTATCATACTGGCCATCCAGAAAAACTGACAAGGGGTACCATAGCAGCATCCGAGAGCATAATCTGTATGTAGGGTCTACAATGTCTGCTACATTGACATGCAACAGAGGACATATCAAGGAACTACAGCATCCATGCGTGGTGTTCCCTGCTTCCAATGTCCACCTCCCAAGGAAAAACAGCAGTTCTTCACACTAGAGATGTGATCATGAAGTGCATGTTTGCAATAAACACAGTCTCAGAATCTCACTGAGAGGGTCCTGTTGGAGCCAACCATAGAGAATATGAATGGGCTCAACATTTGACTATACTGTTGAGATACGCCCCAGGAAAAGCACATGCATGTGTATGTCCTGTGTGTCAATGCAGCTGCCTCCTCCCCTGGTTGAACTGGTTACCAGAGTCATGTTGGATTCACTACTTTGCAATTTATGAGCCATCTCTAATGTGTTTTCACAAATCACGCGACATGAATACATATGTGGTCACAACATTGGTGGATAGGGTATCAGACCAATGGACAGCCACCCTCATGTAGAACCTAGTGTGTGACTGATGATAGGTACTGCCAGTCAGCAGTCAGCATTCAGCATGTGGTGTGTGAGGCAGGAAGCAGTCATATGCCTCTGATGCCTTCTGACCACAGTTCACGTTTGACAGCAAAACTATGCATAGTATTGCTGTTTGTGAACACACACCACCGATTGACACACAGGATCCTATGCACATAGATTGTCTGTACACTGTTGTCACTAGAAGGTACTGGAGCCATCTAGGAGGATCAGTGCAGGGAGGGGAAGGAGACCTCAGTGCACCTATATTAAAGGCATTGCACCTGTGGTGTGAGGCATGCTACTACACACCAAGTTGGCCCGAGGGAATGGCCAAATCAAAAACAAAGTTGCTCAATCACTTATCAAGGCAGCTTGTACACACTGACAACAGATAATATAGAACCCATATAGACAAAGTGCAATCTGTGGAGGGGTAAGGGTGCGATATGAGTGCCAACACAGTCACAGCACGTGTTGGTCTGCACATGCAAATCACCTGTGTCAACTGCTGCAGCATCAAAGGCAGGTGGGTCATTTTGAGCTCACAACAGCTATGGTAACTGTACAACTGGCCCAATTCCTGCATGCATGTGCTCGTCCCTCAACCCCTAAAACAGCAAGCATTATGAAATCATCACATCATATTGAATGTCACTTACGGTAGGAGAGGTGATATGTGTGAGATTTGTGTGGGAAACCCTGTCCAGAATTTCAGCTACAATCTGGAGGTATAGAAAAGGCACAATGCCACAGTGCCAAGTGTCTGATAAACATATCCATTGGCACTCCAGATCCTGCCATGGCACATGAGTGTTCATGTTTGGCTATGAGGTAACAAATACCGGTCACAAGATCCTGTGCAAACAGTAGTGCTATGGCAAATAATGCATCCAGCAGACACAGTGAAATGCCCATTGGACAATAGACAGGTATGACACACACAAAGGCTTTCCAACAGTCCAAATCCTGGTCTTGGTCTGCCCCATAGCTTGTGTGGATCGCTGATTTGCCAGATTCCAGCAAGTGCACTGTGGACCTAAATGAGTGAAAACCCATAACATGTTCAGTTGTGTGTCTCTAGCCCATTCCTAGAATCACTTCTTAGTTGGCAGACCACAGTGTATGCTTTACACATTTTGCTCACATGACTGCGCTATAGCTCATCATGCAGGCAGATCGTGAGGTCAGTGTTTAACCTCCAGGAACAGGCCTTGAAATGGGAAATAAGTGGGCAGTGTACAGATTTCACAACATGTCACACATTTGAGTATTTGTACAACCACAATTTGGACCCCACATGCAATATGAAGCCTTTACATTGAATCCAGAAGGTGATTACATCTGCAGCCATTTGAACATTGTTGACACACTCCTGATGCAGCTTTTTAGCAAAACATGGCAACATCGAGTATGAAAGTGTTGGCCAGAAGACACTTTAATATAACTTGAAGATGCTTTAAAAATAAATTAGTAAATTTATAGAAACAGGTTTTTTTATGAGTACTTAATAAGGGGTTTTTATGACCTATGAGGAGGAGTTCCTGAAGCCTAATTGAGTTGGTGAGCTTTTTGGCTTATGTATAAACAGAGGGATATCTCTGAGGTCTTTCCTCCTTGTTTTAATTAATTGGAGCATACAACTATTGGAAAAGAGAGATTCTTTTTTTCTGGTGATTTGTTTTGATGTTTGGTTTTGTGCATACCATGACAGTCATAAACTTCACTTCTAAGCCAGGGAATGTGGAGTAAGATCTCAATCTCTCAAATGTACTGCTAATGTTCACTGAAATACTTGCATCATGCCAAAGAGACTCTCCTCTGGAATTAGTAAAATGTAACATGTATGTGTAATTTCTGAAGATGTGCTTGGAAAGTCTTCTTAATGAAGCCTGGGACACCTAACAAGATGGGAAATAGCTCGGTAACTTTCTGACACGTTTTCTTGGTCTCTGATTGCATTTCTTGGTACTTGAATATCTTCTCCCTCTCAAAGCAATTCACAGAATGATCATTAGGGACTGACACCTCTATATCGGTTTCTGTATTATGATGTTGCCAAAACCCCGATTGCCAGGGATGGAGGACATTCATTGTGTTTAATGAAATTAATTAATTACCAGAAGACGGTTCTTTCAGTTAATTTAGAAAGTAACGGCAAAGGGGAAATGGGGATTGGAACGGATACTTGCCATATTCCAAAGAGAGGGACCAGTATCTGATGCAGATGTCTAAATCTGCTATCTAATATGATATTTCAGTTTAGATAGACGGAGTAATATACTTAGGGGGCCTTCACTAATAGGCGCTGAGGTGTTGCACTTAACGTGCCAATAGCACTGAAACCATAGCGCATTAGTTACAACACCTCCATGTTAACTGTCCGGATGTAAAAAGCAGTTAACATGAAGCCTGTCTCATAGCGCATGCTGCATTAGTGGTGGTGCACCTAACGCCGCCTGTTGAGATGGCATTAGCTGAACATGCGCTAATTCAGTTCGTGCATGTTGTGAACACAGAGCTGACTGAGCCAAGCTCATCATGCGCACTCTCCTCTCCCACTCATGCCCTCTAGCGTGGGTTAACAGTGTGAGAATCATTCTGCACTGCTATGTCCCTATCCTAGCAGGCAACGTGCATCCCAGTGCTGCAATTTAGAATCTAACATGCAACATGGATAAAATAACACAATTGTAATGTGTTTCATATTGTACTGTGTTGATCTCCCTCGGTAGCAATATGGCAGAGATTATTCTCAAAGAATGAACCTTTAGTTCAAGGACTTAATTTTGAGGGGACTTGCCAAACAGGACCCCCTTGGATTCAGGGGTACTATCAGTTTTAAGAGAGATGGTCACTGCCTATACAGCGCCTCCGTTCTTGGATTTGTTTAAGGAAGAGAGATTTGTAATCCTAGCTAGTCAACTATTGTACACGGAGTAGTAAAACCCAAACAGAGCTTTGAGTTTGTATTCAGAGGTCAAGGAAAAAATTGCCAAGTCAGAATAAAAAGCTAATAGTCCTGGCTTTAAACCATCCAGTCTAGCTTAAAAAAGAAAGTTGTCATCATCGCTAGGCTTCTAGTTGGAGAGCGATACAATTAGGCTTCATACCACAATAAAGAAACAAGCAGATTTCTGCTGAGGATAGGGTTATATTTTTCTGGTTCTCAATTCCTCTAGTTTGTTCTGGGCAGGAGCATAGCCATGGGTGTGCCTGAATGAGCCATGCCCCCTTTCCCCCTCCCCCCACACACATTGGAGTAGACTCACTCAATCAGCATCAATGGCATGGACTAGTAAGTGTCAGCACCCCCACTGCCTAGTGCCCCCATCCATGTTAACGTTGTGCCCCCCCACCAACAATCCAGTTCTGGCCACAACACTTCGTTTCATTGCCTCATTTGTTTAGTAGAAGGACATGGAGATCTGAAACACCATGTAAGGAACCATTTTAGCCTCTAGACAGAAGTGGTATTCATTTTACATACTCCTTGTATTTGTTTTTGCAATCAATGTTCCCTCTAAGTTGTTCCAGCGGGTGTTTGTGCCTTACTATCATGGCTTTAAGTGTGAGGAGGAGGTAGGGAGTCCTGCACACCCTGACTGATGTTGGTGATTGAAACCATGATAGTGATTCCCCCACTCCAATGGCAAGAACATGGGCTGGGGATTCCCATACAGCTTAGAGGGAAGATCGTTTGCAGTGTTCTGCAATTTGCTTAGAGTCTTCCAACTATTATTTCTCCTTATGTACTACAAATGAAGGAAATACGCCCTATTCCAATAAAAAAAATCTTTATGATTGACATGTTTTCATTATTGATCCCAGACACAGATCTGAATATGCTAAATTATCATTGTTTCACACATGAAAGATTTCATGACTGCTTTAAAATTGTCAAATGTTATGATTTGTTTGACTTGTGGAATTGTTAGAAATATATTATCACATTTTAAGGCTTAGATAAGGATAGTTCAGTTTTAGAGTTATACTGCTCATAGTGTGCTATGAATATGCTGAGATACTGCATTTGTTTTCTAGTGCAGTTAGTTAGATATCAAGTTATAATGTACTTATGTGAGTTCTACTAAACATATGGAGGGTCATTTTATTACAGGGCACCTAGGTTAAGGCGCTTAACATGTGACTATTTTAAGCTTATTTTATGAAGACAGGTTGGCACCTACTTGTCTTTATAAAGTACTAGTGTAAGTGGCAGAGATCACGCCTTACATTAAAGTGCCAGCCTTTGCACCTTCTCAATAGTAGGTATAAATGAAAGCATGTAACGTCCAAAAGTAGGCACGTAAATTAAGAATGTGTGTACTTGCTAACTGCACCCATGCTCTGCCCAGACTGTACCCCTGGCTACGTCTCAGCAGAATACTCATCTTCAGATCAAACTGCGTACTTTTACGCTGGCTGGGAAATTATAAGAGGGCAGTAATGCGCATGAAATGTCCCATCCATGCATCAATGCTTTTACAAAATAATCTCCTTAATGGTGAGCTGTAATTTAATTGATTAGTCTGACATCTTTATATAAGCACTAACCATTATACATTTGTCCTTTAGATTGACAATAGAAGCTGAATGTCAACTCCAGTTACAGAATTTTCCGATGGATACTCACTCCTGCCCCCTTGTGTTTTCCAGCTGTGAGTATATGTTTCTTAACTATATGAACAAAAGTGAGTTGTACAGTAAATGTAAACTCTGCCCAGCACTGGCAGTTCCCTTATTTATCATGGTGGATAGGCTAAGGAATAATGTTACCAATTTAGGATGACCAATAATTTACCAATGATCCTTCCACAGGGCATGGTTATAAAAATAACTGTTACTCTCAGCAGAATGATTTAAATTGGACATGTGAAATAAGCCAATACAGCTAAAAATTCTGCCAGAGGTACGGAGGAGGATATATTTCCTTATAATAATAAAAACACAGTTTATTACCACAGCAATGCTTCTGCATTCACCAAAAGGCAACCGGTGCAACTGCAAAATGTACAAAGCTATGATACCAAAAGAATGTTTGCACAAAAGTTATTTTCACAGGAAAAGGTAAAAGTTTAGCTTTTTGCATATTAAGGAAGTAATTTTGTAAAGTTTCTTCTGACTGTAAAGCCTGTTTTGCACTTGAAAAAGGATTTCTATAACACCGTATGATTGCATTTGCATGAAAAATATATGCTTGCTTTTATGCAATTTGCGCTTAGTTATTCCTGGGGGCATATAGCTGTAGAAGAGGCGGCGTACTGATGTATGCACGTATTTAATAATATACACATATACACACTTAAAGGCTCTTTTACAAAAGGTTTTAACATGCATTAATGAAGTTAACATGCGTTAAATGCAAACAACCTTTTTTTTTTTCTATGGGTGCAAAGGCACTTAACACGCATTAACCTTTAGTAAAAGGGCCCCTTAGTAGATAGTCTCATAAGGAGCCACCTAGATTTATGCATGAAAAATGCATATAAATTCCATTATTTTTGTCATTTACACATGTAAATGGCAACTTGTGCACATCAGTAATCTCTTACAAAACACCAACTAGTGTGAAACTTTGCATACTTTCACTGTGAGTGAGTGTATGGGTGGAGTTTGAGCAGAATATGGGCATTTTGAGGAATTATGCATGAAATAATTTACTTGAATTATTGCAAACAATAGGCTTAGTCATTTACACCATCTGTAGGGTTTGTGTACATGATTGTGCCTTAACCTGCCTAAACACTTTGGCCATTATGCCCTATTTCATGAAGTCAAGTGCATATGTATTTTAATTTATAAAATAGACATAACTTATCTGCATGATAACACGGATTAACTAGCCATCAGTTTATAAAATTAACTTCTTAGCGTACATGCAGAAATTCATATTTTTTAAGAGTATTGCTCAGAATTAGTCTCTTACACTGGTCAACAAAGTTTTACATAAGTCATATTACTGAAATAAAAATAGTCATTTCTTATCAGGTTTTATATGCTGAACACGAATATGACAGTTAAATTGCAAAGTTTGCTCTAGTATTTCTGTAATCTACAAGAATTAATGTTTGCATCATGAATTGCATGTCAATAGTAAATATAATAGGCGTTCGGTTAATACCTGTAAAAAAACAAGTCATAGACTACTTCTTAGATTTATTCGCCTGTCTCTTGTACAGCTGTTCGGGCGCTTCTCTGGGGAGTGTCCAGCAGTAGTCAGCCAGCATTGTAGTGGACCATTTTCCCTGGTATCTTTGCTCCATCGTTGCGATATCCTAGTGAAAACGTTCGCCCTGTTCATCACTAGCCATACCACAGTTGTCACGAAAGAACTCGAGATGGGAATCAAGGAAATGGATCTTCAGAGACATATTGGATTTTCTGATACTGCATCAGCATGTCTTCTACTAGTTCCTTGTAGTTTTCTGCCCTAACATTCCCGAGAAAGTTTGACACTAGGTGAAAAGCATTCCATGCTTGTTTCACATCACCCTGCAGCAAGTTGTTGAACTGGTCATCTTTGAAGAGCTCTTGAATCTGAGGATCCACAAAACCCCCTCTTTAATCTTTGCTTCGCTGAGTTGAGGGAATTTTTCATGCAGGTATCGGAAAGCTGGCAAAGTGCGGTCCATGGCCTTCACAAAGTTTTTCATCAAACCTAGTTTAATGTGAAGGGGTGGTAGCAGAATTTTGTGAGCCTCAACCAGAGCTGGGTGCTGGATATTCTTCTCTCCAACTGTTACATTTTGCCTGCGATTCCATTCCTTCCGCAAGTAGTGCCAATCCCTTGCTCGGCTATCCCACTCACATAAGAAACACATGTATTTTATATATCCCTGCTGCAGTCCCATTAAAAGGGCAACAACCTTCAAGTCACCATAGAGGTGCCAGCTGTACTTATTATAGTTAAAGGAAGTCAGTAGATGTGTTAAGTTATCGTATGTCTCTTTCATGTGGATGGCATGCGCTACTGGAATAGATGGAAGATGGTGTCCATTGTTCAAAAGCACAGCCTTCAGACTCAGTTTTGAAGAGTCTATAAATAGTCTCCAGTCTTGTGGGTCGTGATTTTTAAGGCATTCATGAGGCTGTCAATATCGGAACAGAATACCAGATTACTTTCCTTTCCAACTGCGTATAGTACACTGCTGACGTCAGATAGCTTCAGTAGCCGTCTGGCAGTAGTATTGCATTGCATCAGAAAATGATGCAATCAACTCTGGATGATGTGTGCATGCTGGTATTATGAAATGTGATGCAATATTACATCATTCAAGGCTTATTTGGGATGTTGTTGATGTCCTACTGGATAACTTTACACGGTGAAACGTCAAAAATGAACTACATGCAATATCTTCAGAACAAGAGCCAATACAATTCCTTTAATGTTATATTCGTGTTCAGCTCACCAAGATACTACAGATTAGGGCCTTTTAAAGTCAGTAACGATTTCAATAATTATTAGAGCTGGCTCTGGAAGTCTCTGTTATAAAAGTACCTAGGCATCTGTATTCACTTTCTAAAATAGGCACCTTTATGGATTTCTCACATAGGTGTCCTGTGATAAATCAAACTCTATATGAATACAATTGACCCCATTTAGCTATCATTTTAATTGAATTAAAAGATAGGGATATGCATGGCCAAAAAAAAGTTTGGTTCATGCTCATTTCAAATGAATTTTTTTCAAGTTTTGGGACACTTCTTGATCATTTCACCTATTCATTCATGTACACACCTACTGTTTGCACCCGGAAAGTTTAAAATGCATGCAATTGATTCCATGCTTGTACAGTCATAGGTAATGCATGCACAAAAATGATTTGTATGCATTTTTAATTTTTAGCCAATTAAATGAACCGAATGAACTGTGACAAATGCACACCTTTATTAAGTGTGTCACTTAAGTCGCCAATGGAATTCTGGCCCGAAATTGAATATGTTCTTTCTCAGTTCAATCCTTACATATTCAGCAGAACACCTTAAACAAATCTCCTGCTACCCTGAGATAGTAAACTGGTGGCAAGATGCTTGGGGATGCACAATAACTTCTGTGTTTTGAATGCTGACTAGAAAATCAGTTTTACTCATGGAGAAAGAGCCTACTCTTACCAAAAAGAAAACAGGACATCTCTCTCTCTTCTGAATAAAATTGTGACAATTCTTCTGATTACTTCCCATAACTATTGTTCTACTGTTGCACTAGCAAAAGTTAAAAGTATGAATCAAATATCACCAAAAGTTGGTTACTTTTCCTCTCTACAAAATAACTGTTTACCTTCACTAAAAGCTTTCCTCTTTTCTTTAATCATCAACTCAAAGCCTCTTTCTTTTGGGGTGCAGAATCAGTTGGGTTGCAGAAAGGCTAGGATGCATTTTTTTTAACTCCCATCCTAGTTCCCCCTCTCATAATAAGTGGAGTGGAGGAGTGGCCTAGTGGTTGGGGCAAGTTGCCTCAGGCTGGAAAGCCAGAGGTTCAAATCCCACTAGAGGACAGCAAGCTTGGGCCAGAAAGACTGGGGTTAATAGTCCCACAGGTGCTCCTTGTGGTCTTGGGCAAGCCACTTAACCCTCCATTGCCCATGTTCACTGTAAGAATTAGTGTATGTGCCTCATATCCCTTTGTGTTAAAAATGTATCCCCCAATTGTGTTGTGACCACTTTGATTGAAGGATAAGGTTGTATACAAACCTGTCTAAATAAATAAATAATACTACAGCATGGACTGCACTGTCTCTCCAAAAATGACCAGGTTTGATACCAGGACAAACCAAAAGATTTGTAACATGTTAGGATGAACTTCAGTAACTTATCCCCTTCCTTGGATTGGCTACAAACAAATCATTAGATATCATCTCCCTGATGTTGGTGTAGCAGCTAATTGACAACACAAGTACTGTGCTGATTTTCATTCAATATGGTCACTTTTTTCTCCATAGAGAGATTTCAAACTACAAATTTCAAATCTTTTCTCACCCTTCTCTATAGAATTTCATGGACGAAGAGCACAGGTAAACCATGTCTGAGGAAAAAACCCATTTTGTTGGCCTAAATCTATTTGGAGAGTTATTTGAATAGTAGTCTGAATAATACTGCTCCACCCACTCTCCATCCACATTCTGCCTTGGCACTATGTGGGAGTGTCAAGGCAGTTTGTAAATATATTCAACAGCACTCTCTAGATAATGCCACTGAATATTCACAGATAATGGAGGCTAAGGGGCTTATCTGGATAACAGCAGCAATTATCCAGATATTTCCTTTTGAATTCCAGGCCATGTATCTTTAGGGAAATATCTACTTTTCGACTCAAGAAAAAATTTTTAGGGACGCTTTTGTTTCTTCCCTCTAGGTAACATTAAACTATAGATTGAATTCAGATTAGCTGGAAGAGCAAATAAAAATGAAAAAAAAAAAGTTAATTAATGACTGACAAAGTAAAAGGATGGGAGAGGGGAGTATCAGGTAGTGATGTGTTTAGAGAGGTGCAAGAAAGCTAAGGGAAACAGCAAACATTTAGTTGGACTTATTCACAAATATTCTTTTCCCAATTGTGTGCATATGGAAAAATCATAGTTTGATGTGCAGTAATGAATGAGGAAATCAATGCCTCTGTTAAGTCCCTTCATGTTTACTTCAAAGTGTTTGATCATTTTAATGCCAAGTGTTTCCTTTCCTAAGCTATTGAAGTTCTCTTTTAGTATCCTGTAAGATGGTTTGACTTGGAAAAATGGCCTTCTCTGTGATGGGTTCTTTTTTTTCTGTGAAAGTTTATGTGGATGTTTTTGCATCTTTTGGGGAGTGGAATACTTACAAATGAAGGTTAAATCAAGTCTTTACAAAGAGTGATCTTACTCTGTCCCCACTGCCTTCCCCCGCCTGTAATTTAATTTAATTGCATTGGCTATTTAATGTGGGAATTTACATACACTAAGGGGTATGTTTACTAAACTGCGTTAGTGTGAGTAGCGTTAGGAGCCGCGTTAGTGGAAGGAAAGCCAAAAAAGGACATGGGTGGTACATCGTTACCGATAACGCGCAATAACGCGCGTTGCAAGGCACCGCGCAGCAACGATCATTACAGGGCGCGTTACTGTGCAAGAAGGCGCGCAGACACCCAAATACAGAAACAGAGCTGTAGCACAATGGTTACTACACAGACCAATGGTGCAAGGGTCATGGGTTCGATTCCCCAGTGTGCCTAATGAAGAAGGCTGGCTGAGGTGTCATGTGTGACCCTCTGAAAGCCTACTATAATATTTTAATCCACATTCTGCAGCCGGGTTAATGTTTGCATATGGCAGGAAAATTGTACCCGTCTTATTCAATATGTTCCAATAGTGACATTCCCTCTGCCATGGTCATGTATTATATACCATTTGATAGGAATATTTAGGCAGATGTTCGGATCCCGAAAGTTTTGGGCTTGGCCTGGAAAGGGTTAAGTATTGGGCTGTGAGGAAGTTTAGTTGTACTTTAATAGTGCTGCCAGCAAACACACCCTCACAGTGTGTAACCTAAGGTGCCACATAAAGCACCCTAGAAGGCACTCCATAGGGCACATTATAAAGTGCCAAGGCACCCTATAATGTCCCCCATAGGACACCATATAAGGCGCCCTATAGGGCGCCCTATGAGCCACCCTAAAGTGACAGTACCCTGAGGGTGGTTCTGCTGGCAGCACTAATATACAATACAAATAGACAATGCCTAAGACAGCCCTATCGATGAACCCCACTGTGGGTTTTGAACCCATGACCTCTGGCTCCACAGGCAGTGAAGTAACCAGTGGGCTCGAGCTGCTAACAAACACCTGGCTGGCTACAGGAGGACTGCATGGCACCACACCCACATTCTGCTGTGGTTACCAGGATAGGGTCAACCCATCCGTACCCAGGATGCACAGCACATGTAAATCAGCAGTCAACAGATGATCACAAGATGGGGTATGCACCCCACAGCACCTCAGCCTGGTAGGGGGTGCCAACGGTGTGTGTTAGTGGCACAGAGAACCTACAGACCGTCACAGTGTGCGGGTCCTCTGCTCACCCTGAGGGAGAGGTATGGTGCCCAGCACCATTCTCACAGCACCTGGCTTTGCTGAGATAGGCTATGCTGCAGGTCCCCATCAGTGCCAATGTGTGATAGGTAGTCCTTGCAAACACCCCTAGGACATGCCTGTGTTCATCTGTATGTCACATCTAGCCCTTGTGGACTATGATGCACCCAGAAAAGTGCATACCCTGTGTGGGTGCAATGGTCACATGATGTAAGTGAATGGGGGTTCAGGGAGATTACATACCACCACCCAACGCAACCTCTGGGGCTCAGGGTGGGGGACAGGATCCCCCACCAACAGATCCATTTCCTACCCCCCTGCAATGGTGGTAGTAGAGGGGACCATCAACCCAGTCCTGCTAGGGATCAAACACCCTACACGGCAGGCAATGCAGAGCAGCACACAGCCATCGCACCATTATCTGACATTCTCCAGCAGCAGGCCTGCAGCCGCTGCACCCTGCAAGGTGTTCCAGCAAGACACATACTAGCTGCAGACAGGCCGCCAGCTAGTCCATAGTGCATGGTCCTGGAGAAGATGCATGTACCCAGAACGGGAATATCAGCATACACACCAAGCAGATAAGTCAGCAATTGGGCCCCAAAAGAAAACCCATAAATATCACATGAGCGAAATGCTATACAGCACTATTGGGGAACCTAGCTATGCCATGGTCACTGCACAGTCAGGGTGAGAGTGACCTCCCAGCAGGACATGCTATGGCCACCCTGTCCGTGCAGGTGGTACCGGGCACTACAATGTCCGAGCCATTGCCCTATGCCCTATGCAGATGCGGCCAGGACAGGCCACACTATCCAGGCTATTCCCACGGTACCTTGCTCCTCATTATGCACATTGGCAGGCCAATACTGGCAACAGTGCTAGCAGTGTGGGCTGTGGAGGGTGTTGGCAGCCACCACACACTGGATAGACAGACACACACTCCCCACACCTATGCCAGCATTGTGCAACTATAGAGGTGTTGGGCAGCCCAGGCCACCACACCAGTCCTGGGCACAGTGCAGGCATGACTGTGGTACGCAATACTGTAGGGGTCACTCCCCAGGTTGGTAAACACTGTCAGACACAAGACCTGTAGCACACTCCACAGACATCAGAAAGGTTGCTATGCTGCAGCTCACTCAGAAAAAACTTGTACTTAACCTAGGAATTGCTATCTGCCAGTAATCATAGCAACCTTTTGATAGGTGTGTACCATATTCCCAGGTTTACGGTGGCATTACTAAGGTATGCAAGTGCTAGTATTGGGAGATGCCACAGAGCCCAAAGTCCTGCCTCTCCAGGAGGCTTTGGATAATGGGGCCTGTGGGTGCGGGTGTGTCTGCCCCTGTTGGCTGCTGCTTTACGGCAGAGGTTCCCAACTACAGTCCTGCGGTGCCAAACACTGTTTGGGTTTTCATGCTGTCCCTCATGAATATGCATGAGATACATCTGCATACCATGGGGGTGGCGCATAGAAATGCAGCACAGGCATCTTTATCAGAGGCAGCATGGAACCGGAATGGGTGTTTGGCCCTCCAGAACTGCATTTGGGAGGCTCTGCTCTAGGTAATGGGCATGTTTATGGTGTCTGTGCTCTGTAGGGTAAAATGTAGGTGTTTTGGGCATGTTTACATCATCTGCAAAAAAGGTTTTGTCTGTATTAGCACATTATAGTAGTGGGTAAAATATGAGGACTGGGTTGGCGGAAACCACAGCTGGGACTTGAACCTGTGACCTTCTGCTTTTGAATACAGTGGTTTTGTGCACTGCACCACCATGTTATCACAGAAATGGTGCATTCCCTGGTGATACCATGACTGTTGGTCAGACAGGGCCTGTCTGTTGCAGTGCATGGCACCCACTTACATAGGGCTAGGCCACGGTCTGCTCTGGCCAGCTGCCACTGCCCCCTCCACCACCAGTATCCCTCAACCACCATGCTGACATGCCCTTCTGCTGGTGGAGCTGGTGGTGCGCAGTTTCAGGCCATCCAGTGTGCAGGTAGGCGGCTGCCTATGGTGTGGGTTCTGGGGTAGGGGTGCCTGCATAGACGTCCATGCTCCCCCCCAGCCCCGCCTGCCAATGTTCCGTGCCCTTGGGGGTTGCTGTTGGGTTCTATCCCCTGTGACACTTTGGGAAACACACTCGTGCCCATGTTGGGCCTTCAGCAGTTGCTGTCTGGCTCCCTTCATATGGGCCACCTAGGCATCGCCCTAGTCCGCACTGTGGCCCAGCTGCACCACAGCATGTGCCGCCTGCGGCCCTCTGTATCCACTTCTCCGGCATCTGTCCAGTTGCCGTTCCGACATGCCCGCCCTGCTGTTGCGGGACATGTGCACGCCATAGGAACCCTGTCTGATGGTGGGGAAAACCCTGAGCAGCGCTATTTCATTGTGGGCCCATTCACCTTGTATGGGGACGGAGTATAGACCCTTCCACGATTTATATCTGTTCTATGGAGCTTACTCGGTGGGGGAGGGGTTGATGTTTCTCATTGATACCACTATTGACCAGCTTGGTTATTGTTTTTTTCCAGTTTGTTGGGGTCATTTTCAGTGTTTCAGTGCCCTTTTGTTCTGTGCACATGTATCACACTCATCACGTGTTTTTGGTTTCCCTGCCTGGGCTGTACATTGCTGACACTTAAATGGTTTTTCTCCCCTTTAATATGCCTTTAACGGCAGGTTTTCATTCGCGTTGGAATTCAGCTCTGAAAATCAGCGCGTTAGTGTGAAGGGAGCCTCTCCCCGCCCACTCTCCGTCCATTGACCCCTTCTCTCCGCCCTCTCTCCACCTTCTGTGCCGCGGAGCATTACGCTCGTTAGCGCATGATAATGCACGTTGTATGACGTTAACGCTCGTTAGTGCGTGATAACGCACGTTATCACGCGCAAACGAGCGTTAATGTCATACAACGCGTGTTATTCACGATTACCGCAGTTTAGTAAATATACCCCTAAGAGGGTAATTTTTAAAGCCGTACCTAGCTTGTGTCCATTTTCATGTGCCTGTTTAAGGCCTATTTTCTAAAGTCAAGTCTGTGTGTGGCATAAGCGGCAGAATGTGCCTTATCTTGAGGTGCAATCACTTACCTCAGCCCTAGAGCTGGTATAAGTAACTATGCCCACTTTTGGTAAAAAAGCTTATAAATGGTAGTGTTCTATAATTAATCTGCATACTTGTTTGCACTGCCCATGCTTCACCCAAACTCTAACCATCTGCATGCCCACAGTGAAAGCATAGATGATGCAAACAATGTAAATGGCAGTTGGTATTCTATGACACCCTTCCTGAGTTTGCAGCATGTCGTGCTGTGAGGGTTTGTGTGCATCAGTGATGCTGAGTTCTACGTTATCGGTAGTTCAACTATTGGCAGGGTCTCCCAAGATGCACAGGTCTCAGCTGAGGTGCCAAACCAAGACCCTCACTTAGTTTGCAGCTTGTCATGCTGTGAGGGCTTGTGTCCATCAGTGATGCTGAGGGCTAAGCTATTGGTAGTTTAACTACTAGCAGGGTCACTAAAGATGGACAGATCTCAGCTGAGGTGCCAGACCAAGGCAAACCACTATTCTGGACAGCAGCAGAATGAGACAGTGTTGGTGGCGGAGGATCACATTTCTGTGACAATGACAACAATACTAAACTTAAGCTGCACAGAGGAAAGCTCTGGCAATCTATTTCTGTATATTTCCATGAAAATCCAATGGATAGTCACAACAAAACAAATTGCACTATAGTGCTGGAAGGTGAGACCCCCAGGTTGGAAGGCACTCAACTAGTTACTGGGGAGGAGCTGAAGACTTTTCAGAGTAAAGCCAGCATTTATGATGTGGCTGGATCAAAGCCCGAGGGACGTCTGACTGCTGATGTAGCTGTGCATGAAACGAGAGCTAGAAGCTGCAAAGATGTCTTACATATTGGGACATGGAATATACGAAGCATGAACCAGGGGAATTTGGAGGTGGTCAAGAATGAAATGGAGCATGTGCAACTTGATCTGTTGGGTGTCAGCAAACTGAGATGGACTGGTATCAAGCACTTTACATTAGATGATCACATGGTCTACTATGCTGGAAATGAAAAACAAAAAAGAAATGGTTTTGAATTTATAAAAAAGAAGAAACTTGCAAGAAATGTAATGAAATACAATGCAGTCAATGAACGCATAATCTCTTCATCTATGAGGAATGCCTATCAAGACAACTATAATTCAAGTATATGCTCCAACAACCGCTTCAGAAGAGGATGAAATTGATGAATTCTATGAACAAGTACAAGCTGAAATTGACAGAACATGCAAACAGGATATACTGATAGTCATGGGTGACTGGAACGCAAACGTTGACAACAAAGTAGAAGGCAAAATAGTTATAGAAATATAGAAAAATGATGACAAAAAAAGACCACATGGCCTATCTAGTCTGTCTTTCCATATTAAAAACTACAACAGTCCCCTTTTTTTCTTTAGAGATCCTCTGTGTTTGTCCCATGCTTTTTGAAATCAGATACCGTCCTCATCTCTACCACCTCCATTGGGAGACTATTCCACGGATCCACCACTTTTTCCGTAAAGAAATATTTCCGCATATCATCCTGAATCTATTCCCTTTCACCCTCATCCCATGTCCCCTCGTAGCAGAGCTTGCTTTCAATCGAAAGAGACTCTCCTCCTGTGCATTTATGCCACTGAGATATTTAAACATCTCAATCGTATCACCTCTATCCCGCCTTTGCTCTAAGGTGTACATATTAAGATCCTTAAGTCTGTCCTCATATGCTTTATAATGAAGACCAGTAACCATTTTGGCAGCCACCCTCTGTATTGACTCCATCCTGTTTATATCCTTTTGAAGGTGTGGTCTCCAGAATTGCACACAATGCTCCAAATGAGGTCACGCCAAAGACTTATACAGAGGCACTATCACCTTATTTTTTCTGCTAGCCATTCCTCTCTTTATACACCCAGGCATCCTTCTAGCTTTTGCTGTCGCCTTTTCTACCTGTTTAGCTACATTAAGAACATCTGACACGACTACGCCTAGATCCTGCTCTTCTTTAGTGGACAAAAATACTTCACCCCCTATACTATATCGCTCCCTTGGATTGCTGCAGCCCAAATGCATGACCTTGCATTTTTTAACATTAAATCCCTGCTGCCAAATTCTAGACCATTCTTCAAGCTGAGCTAGATCCCTCCTCATGTTATCTATACCTTCCTGGGTATCTACTCTTGCAGATTTTGGTATCATCCGCAAAGGGGCAAACCTTACCTGACAGCCCTTCCTCTATATCACTAACAAAGATGTTAAACAGAATCGGACCAAGGACAGATCACCGCGGCACACCACTGGTAACTTCCATCTCCTCAGAGTGAGCTCCATTTACTTGTACCCTTTTTCGCCTCCCACTCAACCAATTTCTAACCCAAGCAGTAACTTTAGGGTCCATCCCTAGGATGCTCAGTTTGTTTATAAGTCATCTGTGAGGAACGGTGTCAAACGCTTTACTGAAATCTAAATACACCACATCAAGGGCTCTCCCTCAGCCAACTCCCTGGTCACCCAGTCAAAGAAATCTATCAGATTTGTCTGACAAGACCTGCCTCTGGTGAATCCATGCTGCCTCGGATCCTGTAATCTGCTGGACTCCAGAAACCTCGCTATTTTCTCTTTCAACAGCATTTCCAATAATTTACTCACCACTGAAGTTAAACTAACTGGCCTGTAGTTTTCAACCACATCCTTACTTCCGCTTTTGTGTAAAGGCACCACATGTGCCTCTCTCCAGTCCTTTGGCACCACTCCTGACTCCAACAAGGCATTAAAAAGGTCAGTCAGTGGAACTGCTAGAACGTCCCCCAAGTTCCCTCAGTATTTTAGGGTGTATCCCATCCGGTCCCATCGCTTTGTCTACTTTAGGTTCAGCTAGTTTCTCACAAACACATTCTTCTGAAAATTCTTCAAGATGCCCCTCGCTTCTATTCCAGTTTGTGGGTGTTTTCTGAGGTCCTGCTCCTGGTTCTTCAACTGTGAACACAGAACAGAAATATTTGTTAAGCAGTTCTGCTTTATCCTCATCAGCTTCTACATATTCCTCCCCTTCACCCTTGAGTCTGACAATAATACCTTTGCCCTTCCTCTTCTCACTAACATATCTGAAAAATGTTGTATCCCCCCATTTTATTGCATTGGCTATTTCTTCCTCTTTTTGAATCTTTGCCTTCCTGACTGCTAGCTTCTCTAAGTTTTTCCAAATATAGATGCCTATTTTCCTCTCTCTGTGATCTCTTGTATTTCATGAATGCCTCCCTCTTTTTCTTCACCTTTTCAGCTACTTCTTTCGAAAGCCATAGCGGTCTTCCTTTCCTTTTACCTTTATTTACCATTTTAACAAAAAGGTTGGTTGCCCTTAAAATATCCCCTTTCAGTTTTGCCCTCTGTTTTTCTACATCTCCCAGCTGTTCCCATCCCGCTAACGACTCCCTGAGGTATTGGCCCATCTTGGCAAAGTTAGTTTTCCTAAAGTTTAAGACCCTCACTTTTGAATGGATTCTAACAGCCCTAGTCCCAATATAGAACCACACCATCTGGTGATCACTGGACGCAAAATGATCTCCCACTATAACATTAGAAACACTTTCACCATTGGTAAGCACCAAGTCCAGTATGGCCTCTTCATGTGTGGGGTCTGTTATCAATTGCTTGAATAGTTCTCCCTGTAGAGAATCCAGAATCTCCTTACTTCTAGATGATACTGCAGCAGAAATGTGCCAGTCAACATCTGGCATATTGAAATCCCCTATTAGTATCACTTCCCCTTTCCTAGCCATACTGCATATGTCTTCAATTAACTCTATGTCCACCTCATCCTCTTGTGAAGGAGGTCTGTATATCACACCAATGCAAATAGATTTCTCTTTCCCTCTTTCTAGTTTAACCGACAGTGCCTCCTCTCTCCATTTTAAGCTCTGTAATTCCAAGGCTTTTTATATTATGTTTTACATATATTGTCACTCCTCCTCCCCTTCATCCTACCCTGTCCTTTTTGAATAAAGAATAACCTGGTATAGTTACAGCCCAGTCATGGTTTTCTGTGAACCATATTTCTGTAACTGCCACTAAATCCAAGTTGGCCACTCCCACCAAAGCTTCAACATCTGGGATCTTATTTCCCATGCTATGGGCATTTATACACAGTGCTTTCCATATGTTACCATTTTTACCCATTTCCATAAAGGTATTTAATGTTTCACTTAACTGGGGGCTTTCATTTACTTGGGGGCTGTCTTCACCCATCCCCAGCGAATCTAGTTTAAAGCCCTCTTCAGTAGATTAGCCAGTCTACTACTGAAGATGTGTCAACCTTTCTTGGACAGATGGATGCCATCTCTGCTCTGCAACCCTTGGAATAGCATCCCGTGGTCCAGGAAACCAAAACGCTCTCGATGACACCATCCATGCAGACATGCTTTCATCTCCAGGATGCGGGCCTCTCTTCCTTGGCCTTGACCCTCAACAGGGAGAATTGAAGAGAACACCACCTGTGCACCTATCTGCTTCACCCTCTGTCCCAGAGCCATGAAGTCCCTCTTGATATGCTCAGTGGGATACCTGGCAGTATCATTTGTTCCGGCATGGATTAGCCACATTGGGTAATAGTCAGTGGGCTTGATGAGTCTCGGCAAACTCTCTGTAACATCTTGGATTTTGGCACCTGGCAGACAGCATACCTCTCTGGACATTGTCTGGTCAGCAGATGGATGCCTCAGTACCCCTCAGAAGAGAGTCACCAACCACCACTACCCTTCGCTTCCTTGTGGTCACTGATTCTACAACTTTGGGGTACTTGAGCTCTGGTTCTTCCCTTTCCAGGGATGATTTCACCTCCTCCACTTCCAGAGTTCTTCAGTTCAAGGGCTGGAGAAGTTGGATTGGTGATTCTGCAGGCCCTGGTGACTTGTGTCCAATCTTCGTCATTCTGTAGGCATCCATCTTCTCTTCTGCTGGAGAGCTTGATTGTTGCAAATATGGACTTGGCAACATAAATTAAGCTGGAGAAAGATTGATAGAATTCTGCAAGACCAACGATCTATTCATCTCAAACTCCTTCCAGCAACACAAGCGACGACTGTCACATGGAATTCACACAATGGATTGTACAAAAATCAAATTGACTACATCTGTGGAAGTCAATGATGGAAAATCTCTATAAAATCTCTATAACATCTATCTATAACATCAACAAAGACAAAACCTGGAGCTGACTGTGGTACAGATCACCAACTACTAGTATGCAAACTCAAGCTAAATTTGAAAAAGAGCAAGCCATTCATGAATGTAGCAAAATAGGACCTTGAGAATATACCACTGGAATTTAAAGACTGCCTGCAAAATCGATTTGCTGCTTTAGATACAACACAAGCAACACAAGCGACGACTGTCACATGGAATTCACACAATGGATTGTACAAAAATCAAATTGACTACATCTGTGGAAGTCAATGATGGAAAATCTCTATAAAATCTCTATAACATCTATCTATAACATCAACAAAGACAAAACCTGGAGCTGACTGTGGTACAGATCACCAACTACTAGTATGCAAACTCAAGCTAAATTTGAAAAAGAGCAAGCCATTCATGAATGTAGCAAAATAGGACCTTGAGAATATACCACTGGAATTTAAAGACTGCCTGCAAAATCGATTTGCTGCTTTAGATACAAATGACATAGCTCCAGAAGAGTTATGGAATGACATCAAGAAGGCTGTGTTGGAAAAAAACAAGAAGTCTCTGCAAAATGCAAAAACAGCCTAAATGGATGATGAAAGATACTCTGGAAATTGCCCAGAAATGCAGAGAAGCTAAAGCAAAAGGAAGAGAGGTAATCACAGAACTCAACAGAGATTTCCAACGTGCAGCAAGACAAGACAAGGAAAAGTACTACAATGATACATGCAAGGAAATAGAAGCAGAAACTATTAGTGGAGGAACAAGATCGCCTTTCCTAAAGCTATGAGAGTTAAAAAAAAAATTCCAGCCTCAAGTTGAAATGTTACAAGATGCTCAAGGTTCTATGCCAAAAGATGCTGAGAAGATCAAGAAAAGGTGGAAAGGATATACAGAGATTTTATATTATAAAGATCAAGTGGACCAACAGCTGTTTCAACCTCTACCTTATGATCTGGAACCATTGATGAGGAAAGAATAAGTTGAAGCAGCATTGAAAGCCTTATCAAAGAACAAAGCAACAGGCATTGATGGCATTCCCATAGAAATATTACAGCAATCTGATGCAGCTCTTGTTATACTTACAAAGTTCTGCCAGGAAATTTGGAAAAGATCTGTGTTTATACCAATACTAAAGAAAGGTGATCCAACTGACTGGAGAAATTATCGCACAATCGCTCTGATCCCACATGCCAGCAAGATTCTACTGAAGATTATTCAACAGAGACTACAACCATACCTGGAACAAGAACTACCTGAAGTGCAAGCAGGGTTCAGAAAAGGGCAAGGAATGAGAGATATCATGGGAGAAGTGAGATGGATCCTTGAAAAGAAGAAAGAATACCAAAAGGATATCTATTTGTGCTTTATTAACTACAGCAAGGTTTTTGACTGTGTAAACCATGAGAAACTCTGGGCCCCATTAAGAAGCATGGGTATACCAGAACACCTGATCGTTCTCTTGCACAATCTGTACATTGATCAAGAAGCAATAGTTTGAACAGATCAAGGAGAAACAGAATAGTTTAAAATCAGCAAAGGTGTATGACAAGGCTGCATACCTTCCCCCTACCTGTTTAATTTATATGCAGAACAAATCATCAGAGAGGCAGGATTGTATGAAGACAACAGAGGTGTAAAGACTGGTGGAAGACTCATCAACAACCTTCGCTATGCTGATGATACCACATTACTGGCTGAAAGTGAAGATGATCTGAAACATTTGCTTCTCACGATCAAGGAATATACTCTTAAAATGGGCCTGCACTTTAATGTAAAGAAGTCAAAGATCATGACAACTGGCAAAATCAATAGATTCATCATTCATGGAGAAGAAATTGAAATTGTGGAAAACTTTAACCTACTTGGATCAACTATCATTAAAGAAGCAACAAGCAGTCAACAAATCCGACAATGCATTGCTTTTAGCAGAATGGCTATGAAGGACCTAGACAAGATTCTCAAGAGCAGAGATGTCTCTCTCCATGAAAAGATTCAACTCATTCAAGTCATGGTATTTTCAATAACATCATATGGATGTGAAAGTTGGACAGTGAAAAAGATAGACGGGAAGAAAATTGATGCCTTTAAATTATGGGGCTGGTGGTAAATACTGCATATACCATGGACTGCACGAAGAACAAACTAGTCAATACTAGAGGAGATAAAACCTAAGCTTTCTTTAGAAGCTCAGATGACAAGACTTTGTCTTTCATACTTTGGACACCATGCGAAGAGAGAGATCATTAGAGAAAAAAGACATCATGCTTGGCAAGATAGAAGGTCAATACAAAAGAGGAAGGCCAGCAATGAGATGGATCGATACAATAACAGCAGCTACAGGTGCCAGTTTGTCAACATTGAGTCGCCTGACTGAAGACTGAACACAATTTAGGACAACTATCCAGAGGGTTGCCATGAGTCGACACCAACTCGATGGCATTTAACTACAACATTCTATGAGAAGTCATTTACATGCCTAAATGACTAAAATACCCACATATACTGTATATGCATTCTTGCCTTCTAAAAAGTAGGCAGCTCCTTATAAAATTACCCTCAAAAGCAGGGGTTCTCAATCCAGTCCTCGGGACATTCCTAGCCAGTCAGGTTTTGAGGATACCCACAATGAATATGCATATGAGAGATTTGCATGCACTGCCTACATTGTATGCAAATCTCTCTCTTGCATATTCATTGTGATTATTCTGAAATCTGACTGGCTAGGTGCATGGCCTGAGGACTGAGATGAGAACCCCTGCTCTAAAGGCATAGTACCGTGTTGACAATTAATGCATTATGTTAACTTTTAGCATGCACTAATTTCAACAGTTAGCATGAAGCATCTCCATTAAGGGGCAGAATATGTACATAGACTGTACTTTGCAGTTAAAGCAAAGGTAGTTGCTGTGCCCTAACTACTAAATTGGCAGGTTATATGGTATAGTTATATGCCTTCAGAGGTGTAGTTAAATGCATTTCACATTATCTGCCATGCTGTTAATGCATAGCAACAAACTGCTGTGTTAACTGCAAGGCTGATCTCCTTATCTAACTGGTTTTGTACCTAATACACCTTAACTTGTGTGGTTAACATGTTTTAGGTACAAAACACATCTTGGTATTTATTTATTTATTTTTTATTTATTTATTTAATTGTTTATTTAACCTTTCTTTTTGACCTCTTTATATAACAGCCAAAGTGGTGTACAGGTAACAAACTCAGTTTACAAAAATCTTAAGATTGATTTGAATTAGACTTAATATATTCTAGGAAACTTTAGCTACATTAATTATTGTTATTTATTAATTATTAATTATTGTTATTTGGAGTGGAGGGCAAGGTACTTCAGACCGGAAGGTCGGGGGTTCAAATCCCACTAGAGGACAACAACCTTGGGCCAGAAGGACTGGGGTTTCTAGTCCCACAGGTGCTCCTTGTGGTCTTGGGCAAGCCACTTAACCCTCCATAGTCCATGTTCTCTGTAAAATAGTTATCTCCAAGTTATAATGCCCTGTTCAATGTAATTTCAGTTTGTTCAATGTAAACCACACTGATGCAGAATAGCGCGGTATATAAGAGAATGTAAATAAAATAAATAAATTTATAACAATATTTTAGATATGTCACAATCCTGATTTATTTGATGTGGGGGTAGAACAAGTAAGGAGAGCATATATACAAGGAAACTTTAGTTAGTGAGATCCTCTTATAATTGGTGTAAGAGTGGAACAGGTGGGGAAAGTATTTTCCTGTTCGATGTGAGTGAAGTTGTAAACCTCATGTTAGGTGTCATAATCAAAGTGTTCTAGGAAAAGTTGGGGTTTGTGTTTCTTGTGAAAATCAAGTACTGTGTCTATTGCTCTTACATCAGCTGGGAGGGAGTTCCAGATGGCAGGTGCATAAAGGGAGAAGGCTTGATTGCATGCAGTTTGGCCACTCTTGGTTCTTAGGATTGGTATTGTGAGGGTGTTTTGGGTTTTGTATCTTCTGGATCGACTGTTTGGGGATTTCTGAATTAAGGTTTGAAGGTGGTCTGATAATTTGTGTGATATTTTGAAGATGTTAAGTAGGGCCTTGTATATTATGCGGGATAGTAGTGGTAGCCAGTAAAGCTGCTTTAAAATGGGAGTTATGTTATTATGTTGTGAAGCACCATTTACAATTTGAGCCCTGTTGTTTGAAGTCATTGTATCATACTCTGTCATTCCTTGGTAGATTATGTTGCAGTAGTCAAGGTGAGGTGTAATTATGATTTGGCATACCGCTCGAAAGTCGTTGACATCAAGTAGCGGGCAGAGTTGCTTTAGGATTTTCATTTTGTGGTATATAGCTGATATGGTTTTCTTTATATGTTTCTGAAGGTTTAATCGCTGGTCAAACAGTAACCCAAGGTATCAATCTTCTGGTTTCACTTCAAGGCTGATGTCTGATATCTTTAAAGTAGATGGTGGGTTCAAATTTGGTTCTCTGGTCATGTACAGAACTTCTGTTTTCTTGTAAGTTATTGATAGATTATACTTCTCTAGCTGGTGTACTATGGCCTAAAAGCATTCTGCTAGTGTGTGGATGAGTTATAGAGAATAGTGTATAAATCATAATATTGTTGGTATATACTACTGCTATTAATTATTTGTATAGCACTAAAAGGCGTATGCAGTGCTGTACAAGATAGAAGTTGGGCCCTGCTTATTAGAGCTTACAATCTAATCAAGACGGACAGTACAATATAAGAGAAACAAGGGGTTCAAATAGGGAAAGGAGACACAAGGAGAACAAGGGAATTAGGATCCAAAAGCAGCCTCGAACCGGTGAGCTTTTCTCATGGATTTGAAAAGGGGGAGAGATGAGACCTGATATACAGATTCAGGAAGTCTGTTCCAGGCATAAGGAGCAGCAAGGTAAAAAAATCAAAGTCTGGAATTAGCAGTGGAAGAAAAGGGTATAGAAGAAAGAAAGCCAGAGGAAGAACGGAGTTCACGAGGAGGGGTATAGGGAGAGAGAAGAGAGGAAAGGTAGTGAGGAGCAGTAGAGTGAATGCATTTATGTCAGAAGGAGACGTTTGAATTAGATATGGAGACGTAAGGGAAGCCAATGAAATGATTTGAGACGAGATGTTATATGAGTGTATCAGAGATGATGGAAGATTAGCCATTCAGCAGAGTTCTGAACAGATTGAAGAGGAGAGTTGACTCTGAGGGACCACCAGCAAGGAGGAAGTTGCAATAGTTGAGATGGAAGGTGACCAAATAGTAGACAAATGTTTTGGTAGTGTGTTCACAGGGGAAGGGGCAAAATTTGTTTACATTATAGAGAAAGAAATGACAGGAGAGGGAAGAGTCAAAGATGATCCCCAAGGTTGCGAGCTGAGGAAACAGGAAGCAGAAGAGTGTTATCAACAGAGATAGAAAAAGGAGGAAGGGGAAGGAAGGTCTAGGGGGATAAATAAGTTCAGTCTTGGCCATGTTCAATGTTAGATGGTGGTGATATATCCAGGCAGCAATGTCAGGTAATCAGGCAGAGATATGGGCTTGGAGTGTAAGAGAAATGTAAGGTGTAGATAGATTTTCATATACCGTATGTGGTAAAGATGTATTTTTGAATTATAGTGCATATCGGCTATATGTATATGCTAAACAGGAGTGAAGATAATGCCGATCCATGATCCTTGATGTTGTTTGACTGGAGTGGATTTGTGTGAACCTACCTTAATCTGTTGCTGGTGGTCCTTTAGGTAAGATCGAACCAGTCCAGTGTTGTATTGTGTACTAAACAGATCTCTTAAACTTGTAGACACAAAACAAGCTTCACTATTTATTGTGTTGTTTTATGTATAACATAGGCACTTCCTTGTACCGATATCCTCAAGATTGCTGCACTCGGTGGTGTCGCTGGGCCCCCTGAGCCATGGCTAGACATACATCAGACTACACTGATGTCCTAGGTGTAAAGGGAATCCCCCAAGCCCGTTGTAGTAACTGACAAAACCAGCACCGCAAGACTTCTGAAGTCACCCATGACACACAACTTCCTTCATAACCTGGCGAGCATACTCAGCAAGACTGAGGCCAACGCAGAGTCCATACTGGCAAGGGAGGGCTACCAGAGAGACCATCAGAGGCTGAAAGTTAACAATCATGCAGACTCTCTGCTGTCTCTTCCTCACCAGCCCACCCCTCTAATTGCCAGTCCACCAAATCTTTCATGTCTTAACCCTATTTCCTCCTTTTCCTCCCCTCCTTACATCCTACTGGTCACTCAATCAACAGCTCCCTATTACAAAACCCCCATCCCACTACACTGGCCACTGTTTCCTCATAAGGTGCCCAGATATGTTAATGGTTCCTCAGTAAATGCTGGAGACCTTCCTTAATAAAATATCAATAATATCAGCAGATTACAGAATAATCACAATCATAATGCAAAAACATAATAAGCATGGCTAAATGAGATAAAGTTCTAAGCCAGCTATAACATCATAGAGCCTAGGAATCCCTCTATGATACTGGCAATATAGCAAACTAGTTATCTGAAAGCAAAATGAACAGTTATTGGCCCACATAGCTAGGATTTTAGTCCATATTGCAAAATGGGTATTATTCCCAATAAAGCCTTGGTCCTTGCTTTCATTAGACAAAGACTTAAAAAAAATAATTAGCATATTTGTTGCTTTACTTGATTGTAATCAGAGAGAGTTGGTGTCTAGACATTTACTTTCCAAGATAAGCAGGGCATAGGCAATTAATAGCACAAAATTTAAGTATGTGTGTATATATATATATATATTGTCATGAGGCTGGTACTAATAAAGATGCAAAGTTGAAAAGAACCCCTGTTTCTCACAGAGATCTAGATGTGCAATTACCTCAAAGCACAGCTAGAGGGGGCAGGAGTGATCATACAGAAGCTAATGAGGCTAGGAGATCTAACCAGTTGCACCTGGGAATGAGCCCGGGAGATTCAAAGAGAAAATCCCTTTATAAGCAGAAGTTTAATTCTAGCAAAGCGGAGTGGGAGAGAAAAAGCCAAGCAGTAAGGAGTACGGCTGCAGAAAGGGAAGCAACAGAACAAGGAGCAGAAGGACTTGGAGAAGGAACAAGGAGCACGGCTAAGGAAAGAAGGAGAGACCTGAAGGAAGGAATCCTCCTTGAGCAAGCCCAAGGGAACGGAATTCACAGAGGTAGAGTTCAGAGGGGCCAAGCTACCAGAGCAGCTGTTCAGAGGGAGTCTGCTGGGGAAAGCAGTCAGGCTGGAGAGTGTGCCACTCCCTGCTCAAGCAACATTCCTGAGTCCAAAGCTGAGAGACGTATCCAGAGAACCAGGTTTGGAGGAAGACCTGCAGTCACTGGAACCTGCTGGACAAGTTTTACCAGGTACTCGAGGAAAAGGAGTTTCTAGCAAGGCTACTTTACCACTGAAACATAGAGCTGAATCCATACCAGGTTTTGCTAAGCTGCCAGGAAGCACAGCACTGCCCAGAAGCTACTGGCAGAAAAACTGTTGCAAAAGAGACGTTCTTGGGAGAGAAGGCTCCAAGGAGTCCAGCTACAGAAAATCAAGGTATGAAAGTTTTATTCCTGCTAAAGAATGCTTAACTCCTAGAAGCACTGCTAAAGCAAATACTCCCTTTGTAAGAAGAAGGAAGAAACCAGAGTGGTTTCAAGAATTACCAAGAGAACTTAAAACCCAGTCTTATTGGAGGCAGATCAGTGGACACAGTCCATGTAAAGCTGTAACAGCCAGGGACAGTATTTACTCCACGGGGGAAAGTAGTGATGCAGAATCTATGGACGTAGAAGATATAAATGCTATTCCCATGCCTCAGGAAGAAGATATGGATTGTGGGTTGTATATGGCTACTAGCCTAGAGTCTATAGCCACTGTGTAAATAAGAAGAAAACGTGTTTAATTGTTTTTGTTTGGAATGAACTGAATTCCTCCATTTTCCTTGGCACTAATTGTGAAGCTACTAACAGTTAGTCCACCTGTTTATTACTGGAACCTTTTCAAACAAAGGACATTCCTTGATTTCCACTGTCTTAAAGAACCCTTGAACAGAGGGGAAATAAAAGCCTTGTTTCCCTACACTCTTGGCTGAATTATTATGTGCACACAAGGAGCTGAAAATAAATAAGACCAAACTCATTTTTTGGCCTTACATTACACCACGCTCCTTGAAAATAAATATATCGTGGAGCATGCCCTTACCGCCCTTGGCCACGAGGGACTGCCACCACGACAATATATATATATATACAGTCAAACCTCGGTTTTCGTTTGCCCCAGTTTTCGTTAGCTTCGGTTTTCGATGACTTTTTTTGGTTGCAATTTTGTCCCGGTTCTCGTACATCCGCTCGGTTTTCGTACTTGTTTTTGCGATTGAGCTCTTTGCTTTCAGCGTTCCTTACTGTAATCAAGGAGTGAGAGTGTGGCTTCCGATGTTCCCTGCTGATTGGCAAACTTGAGGGATCTGTGTGTGTGCTTACCGGTGAGGTGAGAAAAGTGCCGCTGTTCTGCTGATGCTGAGAATTTCAGGCGGGGGAGAGAATCGGCGATCAGAGGTGTGTGAAAGAAGTGCCCAGAGCTGTTCTGCTGATGCTGAGAATTTCAGGCGAGGGAGAGAATCGGTGATCAGAGGGGTGTGAGAGAAGTGCCCGGAGCTGTTCTGCTGATGCTGAGAATTGCAGGCGGGGGAGAGAATCGGTGATCAGAGGGGTGTGAGAGAAGTGCCCGGAGCTGTTCTGCTGATGCTGAGAATTGCAGGCGGGGGAGAGAATCGGCGATCGGAGGTGTGTGAGAGAAGTGCCCGGAGCTGTTCTGCTGCTGAGAATCGGAGGCAGGGAGAGAGTCGTTCTGCTGCTTGGTTGAGACTTCGGGGCTCGTGCTGCTGCAGCCATTGCCACATGGCTCTGGAACGCATGCTCAGCTCTGGGTGTCTGGAACTGATTAATTGGATTTACATTATTTCTTATGGGAAATATTGCTTCAGTTTTCATACGTTTTCGTTTTAGTCAGACTTTTTTGAACGGATTAATCATGAAAACCGAGGTTTGACTGTATATACTTTTTTAAAAATTTAATACATAACATTATGGGGATCCTACATAAAGAATGAAATAATTTAAATTCCGTCCCATCTTGAAGTATGCATTACTGTCCTAGCAAACACATTAGGCATGACCTGCAGCCATAGACATAGGGGGTTATTCTAAGACACAAATAGCACAGGTACACTACCAAAAAACTGCCTCCAGTTTTGCAACTGATTCCTATAGATTTTGGGGTGCTGAATCCAGGAAAAATAGCCAAAATGTTCCATCACGTCACGTTTTCTTGCAAAATTAGATTTCTTACCCATATAAGGAATGTTCACATAATTTCTTTTTAGCCGACTGCAGTTTATTTTCTTGGCCCAAAATAGAGGTTGTAATGGTTAACTAACTAGAAACACTCCCTCATGATATTTTAGAGTGTTTTGTATTCATTTTATACATTAACAGGACAATTGGGAGGCGGGGGGCTAAATCCAGTACTCGCGCTGGCGCATGTTCTTTCCTGTTCGCCTCGCCTCGTTCGCTCGCTCGCTCAAACACGGTGGTTGCGACATGAATGTTCCTGTCAAATTTCAGTTTCTTGCAAGTTCATTATTACCTTTTGTTTGCTCAGTCGTAATCCAGCTTTATTCCGAAGTGGTTCACTACAGTTGTAGTTTGCAGTGCTGTGTATTTGTGATGGCTCACAGAGCCAGAGGTTGCGTCAACTCTCCGGACAGTTTTTGTTTATTTGTGGGGAATATACCGTGAAAAAGCGGCAGAGGAACATTTCTGCATTTATTAAAAAAGTATATTTCGCCTATTTCGGTTTGAAGTTAGGCGATCAAGACAAACCGTGGGCTCCTCACAAAGTGTGCAAGACATGTGAGGAAGATCTACGCTTATGGATGAAAGGTAAAAAACAAGCATTTTGTTTCGGAATACCTATGATGTGGCGTGAACAAAGAGACCACAGCAGTGACTGCTATTTTTGCTCTTGCATTGTGAAGGGATACAACTTAAAAAATAAGAACGTAATAAGTTACCCCAACCTTCCCTGAGCAATTAGGCCTATGCCTCATAGCAACGAAGTACCTGTGCCTGAACCACCAAAATCTTTGGATCATATTTGTGTGGACGGTTCTGATCATGATGAGACTCATCAGATGGCTTTTCCCGATGAGTCCAGTACTTCCGAGTTTGAAACTGAACCAGATCCGAAACCTGAACTTTTCTCTCAAGCTGAATTGAATGATTTAGTCCGGGATTTAGGACTCCCAAAAGATGCTGCCCAACTGCTAGGTTCTCGGCTTAAACAGAAAAATCTATTGTCACCAGGAACAACTTTTTATTGATACCGCAACCGCGAGACACAATTTTTGAAGTATTTCAGCAAAGAGGAAGATTTGGTATTTTGCAACGATATATACGGAGTGATGGAAAAGTTTAAACTCAAGTATGATCCTGCTGAATGGCGGCTGTTCATTGATTCGTCAAAAGACAGCATAAAAGGTGTTCTTCTTCATAATGGCAACACATTCGCTTCAGTTCCTATTGCTCACTCTGTTATTCTCCAAGAAAAATACGAGAATTTGGCCCTGATTCTTCAGAAGATTCGTTATGATGAGCATAAGTGGATGATTTGTGGAGACTTTAAAATTCTATCCATGCTATTAGGGCAGCAATCTGGTTTCACCAAATATCCCTGCTTCCTTTGCTTGTGGGATAGCCGGGCCCGCGACCTACACTGGGGGAAAAAAGACTGGCCAATTCGGGAGTATTTGAGACCCGGTGAGAAAAATGTTCTTCATGAGAGCTTGGTACCTCGTGATAAAATTCTATTACCACCTCTCCACATTAAGTTGGATCTCATTAAGCAATTCATCAAGTCCCTTCCAAAAGATGGTGAGTGCTTTCGGTACCTTTGCTCAAAGTTCCCCCGACTTTCTGAAGCAAAGCTAAAGGAAGGAGTGTTTGTTGGCCCTGATATAAGGAAACTCATTTCAGATGGAGCATTCGCTGAAACGATGTCTGAGAAGGAAAGGAAGCCTGGGATTCCTTCAAGGATGTTGTTCTCAAATTCTTGGGGAACAGGCGGGATGAGAACTATAAGGATATTGTTGCCAGGATGCTCAATGCCTTCAAAGAACAAGGCTGTAACATGAGCCTGAAAGTCCATTTCTTGCACTCCCATGTGAACTACTTTCCCGAAAACTTGGGAGCGTACAGTGAAGAAAAAGGTGAAAGGTTTCACCAGGACATCAAGGACGCAGAGAGAAGGTACCAAGGAAGGTGGAACACCACTATGATGGCTGATTTCTGCTGGTTGCTGCTGCGGGAAACCCCAGATGAAAAATACGCCAAGCAGCGCACCAAGAGAAGCATTCGGGGGAAGAAGAAACGGGCCCACCAGGAGATTGATTGACCCAAGAATGACTTTAAAATCTAAACTGTGTTGACAAATATCGTGTTTTTACTAAACTTTGAAATAAAAATTTGCTAGTTATTACCACAGTGTCGGATCTCATTTATTAGAATTTTATTTTCACACCATCGGGTGTTTGTCTTCATGTATTGCAATGGTGCGGTTTGCGTTTTCTATTCTTACATACATACCTGTACAACATTTTTTGCACATTTCTTTGCTTTGCTTTGTGTCTAACCTCGCTCTTATATGCTCAATGTTTGTGCACATGTATGTGGCTGTTTTAAGTGCAGACAATTTTGCTACCATCACAGTGTGTTTTGTTGACATTACTCTATTCTTATGTGCTGCCTTGTTACAATTTTCTTTATTCTTATTTGAATAACTACTAAACAATTAGTATAAAGAATTCATCCAAGAAACTTTTATCTCGATCGCACTCAATCTGAAACGTTCACCTCAAACTGCTAACCCAATGTAGCAAAAAATCTGTACGTGATGGAGCAAATTGGTTACCAGATTTCGATTCAGCGCACCAAAAAACGTAAAAATCAATCGAAACATTAGAGGCAGTTTAAAAAAATTTTTTTTAGTGTACCTGTGTAGCGTGCCGGCTGCAGCCCCTGACTAACTTCCCCATCGATTGTGCGGGGAAGTTAGTCGGGGCGGTGAAGAGGAGGCCTGGGGGCAGAGAGTGTGCAGGCAGTGGGTGATCACCGGCTCTGGACGTACAGGGCCGATTCTAATGTTGGCCCTGTACGTCCAGGACTGGCGAAAAGGCTGGGGAAGTTATTCCACCCCCGGGTTGAATAACTTCCCTGGATGTTTCTTTTTAAGTGGCCGGGGCGCAGAATGGGCTAGGGGGGGGGGGGTCAGAGTTACTTCCCTGCAGCCTGATACTGGCCTTAGGAGGCTGGATCAGGGGTCAGGCTTCGGAAAATTTACTTTTGTAGTAGTGGCCGGCATTGCAGCTTTTAAATGGAGCAGCGGTGCCATGGCAACAGGACGCCATGGTGCCATGGCTCCATTTAAAAGCCTTGGTTGAGTTAGCTGGGCTATGGCTGTACGTGCAGGCTAGGACTGAATCGCAGTCCTGACCTGCACATACAGGTCTGTTCGCGATTCTGATCCCGCAGGGCTAGACATGTCCCACGGGATCAGAATCGCGATCTCCTTTGTACGTTTGGGTCAGCCTGGATGTACAAAGAAGATGTATGTCGGGGTCAGAATCAGGCCCATAGGGTGGGGCGGGCAAGGAGGGTCAGTGCCATCTTCCAAATATCACAGGCACTAATGATGAAATGGTCCCCCTGCCTCGAATTGCCAGTATGACTCCATTACCTTCCCCACCCCCCCAAAAAAAGGAAACAGGTGAACTAAACCAATGCCTGAAGCCAAGAAAGTTTTTTGAGAAGCCTAATATAAACAGAACCACAATAATGCAGATAGCTTAGCACAACTGTCTACATCACCGGGAAAAGCACTGTCCATGCATGATCAAATTTTGTTCTTGGTGCGCATAAACACTAGAAGACAAAAATAATACATTTCTACCTTTACAATAAGCAGAGCTCAGTTAAAAATCTCATACCAAAATAATAGAGTATTTTAATCACTTTTTTCAATGCATTTCTCTAATCTTTTCTATTAACAAATTGGGCATATTGAGGATAATGTTATAATCTGATGCCTAGTTTTAGGTACCCAGAATGCACCTATCTAAAGTCTATTTTATAATGAAAAGTGGGCACACACTAATTGGACAACCAGGATCTAGATTAGGCTTGGTAAAAGTCTCTGATAGCATACTTAGGGGTATGTTTACTAAACCTTCTTAACGTGCGCGCTGTGCAATTATCGCGCACTTAGGTACCTTAGCGTGCGATAATGACGCTTTACGGGGCACAAATGTGCCTTAGCGCGCGCTAACGAGCGCTGAAGGCGGGGAAAGGCTCCTGGAGGGCGGAGGAAGGCTCCCCAGGGGCGGAGAGAAGGGGTCAATGTGTGGAGAATGGGAGGGGAGAGGCTCCCCGCACACTAACGATGTGAAATCCGAGGCCAAAACTAACGCAAGTGAAAACCTCGCATTAGAGCTGATTTAAAGGGAAAAGAAACCATTTCTGTCAGCAATGTACAGCATAACCAGGGAAACCTACAAAAAAGTGATAAGTGTGATACATGTGCACGGAACAAAAGTACAAATAAACATTGAAAAGGACCCCAACAAAATATACAAAAAACATAACCAAGCTGGGCAATAGTGATAGTAATGGGAAACATCAAAAAACACTCCCAAGAAAGCTCCAAAAAAAAGATATGAATTTTGGAAGGGTCTACGCTCCGTCCCCATACAAGGTGAATGATCCCACAGTGAAATAGCACTGATCAGGGTTTCCCTCTCCATTGGACAGGTTTCCTATGGCATGCACATGTTCCACAACAGCAGGGCGGGCATGTCGGAATGGGCAACTGGACAGATGCTGGGAAAGGGGATACAGAGGGCTGCAGGCGGCACATGCTGTGGTGCAGCTGGGGCACAGTGCGGACTAGGCAGATGCCTAGGTGGCACTTAGGAATGCTGAAACTGTACAGCAGCCAGACAGCAACTGATGAGGGCCCAGGGGATAGTACCTAGCAGGTACTTCCAAGGGCACAGAACATTGGCAGGCGGTGTTGGGGGGAAGCGTGGACATCTATGCAGGCACCCCTACCCCAGAACACGCACCATAGGCAGCCGCCTACCTGCACACTGGATGGCTTGAGACTGCACACCACCAGCACCACCAGCAGAAGGGCATGTCAGCATGGTGGCAGAGGGGTACTGGTGGTGGAGGGGGGCAGTGGCAGCTGCCCAGAGCAGACCATAGCCTTGCCCTGTGTAGGTGGGTGCCATGCACTGCAACAGACAGGCCCTGCCAGATAAACAGTCATGGTATCACCAGGGAAAGCACTGTCTCTGTGGTGACACAGTGGTGCAGTGTACACAAACAGTGTGTTTGGAAGCCGAAGGTCACAGGTTCAAGTCCCAGCTATGGTGCCTGCCAACCCAGTCCCCATATTTTACCCACTACTACAACGTGCTAATACAGACAGAATCTTTATTGCAGATGATGTAAACATGCCAAAAATACCTACATTTTACCCTACAGAGCAAAGACACCATAAACAGGCACATTACCTAGAGCAGAGTCTCCCAAATGCAGTCCTGGAGGGCCAAACACCATTCAGGTTCCATGCTGCCTCTAATAAAGATGCCTGTGCTGCATATCTATGCACCACCCCCATGGTATGCAGGTGTATCTCATGCATATTCATGAGGGACAGCATGAAAACCCGAACAGTGTTTGGCACACCAGGACTGGAGTTGGGAACCTCTGCCGTAAAGCAGCAGCCAACAGGGGCAGACATACCCACACCCACAGGCTCCATTAGCCAATGCCTCCTGGAGAGGCAGGACATTGGGCCCTGCATGCATCTCCCAGTACTAGCACTTGCATACCTTAGCAATGCCACCCTACACCTGGGAATACGGTACACAGCTATCAAACGTTTGCTATGATTACTGGCAGATAGCAATTCCTATGTTAAGCACAGTTTGCTGATTGAGCTCCATCATACATAACATTATGGGGATCCTACATAAAGAATGAAATAATTTAAATTCTGTCCCATCTTGAAGTATGCATTACTGTCCTAGCAAACACATTAGGCATGACCTGCAGCCATAGACATAGGGGGTTATTCTAAGACACAAATAGCGTGCCGGCTGAGCCCCTGACTAACTTCCCCGTCGATTGTGCGGGGAAGTTAGTCGGGGCGGTGAAGAGGAGGCCTGGGGGCAGAGAGTGTGCAGGCAGTGGGTGATCACCTGCTCTGGACGTACAGGGCCGATTCTAATGTTGGCCCTGTATGTCCAGGACTGGCAAAAAGGCTGGGGAACTTATTCCACCCCCAGGGTTGAATAACTTCCCTGGATGTTTCTTTTTAAGGGACCGGGGTGCAGAATGGGCTGGGGGGGGTGGGGCAGAGTTACTTCCCTGCAGCCTGATACTGGCCTTAGTAGGCTGGATCAGGGGTCAGGCTTCGGAAAATTGACTTTTGTAGTAGTGGCCGGCATTGCAGCTTTTAAATAACTCATAACTGCACATAACTGCACTCAAATCCCACCTCTTCCCCCATTATTACTTAACCAACTAACCAATCTTGATCACTACCCAAACTAAGAACAAATCCTGTCATGTATACTTGTAAATACTCTTGTAAATAGTTGCAGTAATGACTTCCCATGTTTTATCCAAGTTCTCTGACCTTGTTCTCTGTAAAACCAAACAGTTTGTTCATTATGGTATGTTGTTATATTGTAAACCGCGCTGATGCTGAATAGAGCGGTATATAAGAGCCTGTAATAAATAAATAAATAAATAAATAAAAATAACTTCTCATAACTGCACATAACCTCGACATCTTGTTGATCACAGAAACCTGGCTAACCGATTCTGACAATGTCATTCTTAACCAGATGCTACCGCCAGGATTCTCTATCCACACGTGCCATAGGAACCAACAAAGAGGAGGCGGAGTACTTATTATCTCTAACAACCAACTACAATTTCAAATTGACAACAGCATTAGTTCAACACATCTAAATATACTAAATATATCAAACAAAGAGCACTCAATCAGCCTAGTCTATAGAGCTCCAACAGCATCAGCTGATGATCTGCCAACGATAGTTCACCTTGCCTGCAACACAGAAAAACCAAGACTATCTAATTGGATATTGGGAGATTTCAACCTTCCCTCCCTACAGGACTCGCAAACCACAGCATTTATAGAAGCAATTGACAACCTTGGATACAACCAAATAGTCAAAGATCCTACTCACAATATGGGAAACATACTTGATCTGATATTCGTCCCACAAGTTACCTCAGACATCAACCACAATTACGACCTTTCCATAATACCAGTACCGTGGTCTGACCACAGTCTCATTTTATTCAAAATCCCCAACTCCTCCAATTCCTCTAACTCCAAACCTACTCATGCGAAACCAACAGCTAGGAGGTTCCGCCCCTTTGTCAAAGAGGAAATACTTAATAATCTCCTCCCAACACTACAAGCGTCTGAACCCGACTTGGACAGTCTAATCAACACTTGGGATCACTCCCTTAGATTCAATTCTCAACCATCAAACATGGCAAAAAATACCAACCAACGTACACACGTAGCCTGGTATTCCAAGGAGCTAAGAACATCCCTCCTCCATCTTCGGAGACTCGAGAAATACTGGAGAAGATCACGCTCTACTGAAGCCTACACAGCTTACTGCAAATACTTAGAAAAGCATCGCCAAGAAATAGCAGATCGAAGGAAACAATTCCATACTAACCTCCTAAAGAAATCATTAAATAAACATCATGATCTCTTCAACATCGTAAGAACAATGGCAAAGGAACCAACACCTCAACAAACGCAAGCAGTACACCCGCAAGAATATGCTGAATACCTAAAGTCAAAGATGACAAAAACTTCCAACATTTGTACCTCTGGACCAACAAAGAATGATATATATTCACAGTCAACCACATTAACCAAGTTTAATACACTATCAATCAAAGAAATTGAGAACACTATCGCATCAATAAATGCTACCACCGCTGCAAGCGATCCCTGCCCGGCAGCCTGGATAAAAAATCTTAAACATGAAGTAAGCTTCTTCATACAGAATATCCTTGAACAATCCTTTTCAACTGGAACCTTTCCTCAAAGCCTCAAACAAACCTCAATTAGACCGTTACTAAAAAACAGTAAATTAGACCCCCTAAAAGTAGAATCCTACAGGCCAATATCCAGTATCCCACTCCTAGCGAAAATAATTGAGAAAGTAGTCCAACGGCAAATACAACAGCACATAGACAATGAAGCTCCACTTGACCCTGCACAACACGGCTTTAGAGAGGCTCATGGAGTTGAGACCCTCCTCATCACACTATTCAACACACTAATCACAGGAATAGATAACATTCACCAAGGATTCATACTTATATTCATGGACATCTCAGCTGCGTTCGACTCAGTAAGCCACCAAATACTTATCGATCGCCTTAAGGAAAAAGGAATAGTTGGTGCCGCACTTGACTGGTGTATATCCTATCTAACTAACCGTTGGCAACAAGTACGAATTGACGAAACTACTTCTGAACCATTTCTTCAAGATCAAGGGGTACCGCAAGGATCTTCTCTGTCAGCGTTGATGTTTAATATATACATGCAACCCATTTGTGACCTCATTCGTTCCTTTAATGTCACCTGTTTAGCATATGCAGATGACATTCTACTATTCATGCCATTCTCCATCAATCACCCCGATTATACATCATTGATAACATGCCTCGAAGCAGTAGAAGATTGGCTCATCTCCCAAAATCTAAGAATCAACCACAGCAAGACTGATGTGATGTTTATAACAAGAAACCAAAACTTCACACCTCCTACCTCCGTGAAGATAAAGGACAAGGAATTAACAGTAAAACCTACATTACGCTACCTAGGTATAACCCTTGACCAGCGCCTCAATATGAAAGCCCACATAAAAAACATAACAAAACTAATATATCACAAGATACGTACATTACGCCACCTGCGACCTCTACTGGAACCCTCAGATTTCAGAACCGTCTACCAAGCCCTGATAATGCCTCACATTGACTTTGCAAATGCAATTCTATATGGACTCCCTCAAGCAACATTAAATCCTCTCCAACTAGCGATGAACACTGCTGCCAGAGTACTTGAAGGAATATCAAAGACAGATCACATAACCCCAGTTCTAAAAAGACTCCACTGGCTACCAACCAACGCAAGAATCCACTACAAGATACTGATCACTACATTCAAAGCCATAAACAACCAAGCACCATCAACCATTACCAACCTTGTACACTCACAGACCCCTAATAGATCCAGAAGGTCAACTGCAATGAATACATTAATAATCCCGAAACAAACAGTCAGATACACTAAGGAAACAACCAAAAGAGCCTTCAGTATCCACGCCCCAATAACCTGGAATGCCCTCCCACTAGAACTGAGAGTTATAACCAGCCTAACACAATTCAGAAAGAGTCTCAAACACCACCTCTTCCTAAGCTATTTCCCAATCTAACCTTCGCACATGAAAATATTACAGACACTTTTCTGACCAGGACATTTCCCAACTGATATCCAAATGTGACTAATGTATTTCAATCTTCTGTAAATAGTTAGCTAGCCTATGTAGTTGTACCTTGTTATTCCCAAGTTTTCAAAAACCCTGTTACTTGTAAAATGCATTACAGTTCCTTGTATGTATATGTTTGTTCCATGTAAACCGCGCTGGTGACAATAGTGCGGTATATAAAAGATGTTAAATAAATAAATAAAATGGAGCAGCGGTGCCATGGCAACAGGACGCCATGGTGCCATGGCTCCATTTAAAAGCCTTGGTTGAGTTAGCTGGGCTATGGCTGTACGTGCAGGCTAGGACTGAATCGCAGTCCTGACCTGCACATACAGGTCTGTTCGCGATTCTGATCCCGCGGGGCTAGACATGTCCCACGGGATCAGAATCGCGATCTCCTTTGTACGTTTGGGTCAGCCCGGATGTACAAAGAAGATGTACATCGGGGTCAGAATCAGGCCCATAGGGTGGGGCGGGCATGGAAGGTCAGTGCCATCTTCCAAATATCACAGGCACTAATGATGAAATGGTCCCCCTGCCTCGAATTGCCAGTATGACTCCATTACCTTCCCCACCCCCCCAAAAAAAAGGAAACAGGTGAACTAAATCAATGCCTGAAGCCAAGAACGTTTGTTGAGAAGCCTAACATAAACAGAACCACAATAATGCAGATAGCTTAGCACAACTGTCTACATCACCGGGAAAAGCACTGTATTTATGGGTTCCCTTTTGGGGCCCAGTCACTGACTTATCTGCTTGGTGTGTATGCTGACATCCCAGTTCTGGGTGCACTCATTTCCACCAGGAACATGCACTATGGACTCGCTAGCAGACTGTCTGCAGCTGGTATGTGTCTTGATGGAACGCCGTGCAGGGTGCAGTGTTGTTGTACATTCCAAATTTGGCTTTTGAGGTTCCCAGTTTAATTATTGCCTTCCTGTTTCTAAATTGTGATTCCTTGTTTGGTGATGGTCTATGTTCTGCATGTGTAACTGAGCTGAGGTATTTTGTTTATGTAATTCCTATTTGACATTGCCACTTGTTCTCTTTCCCCAGTATTCTCTGAAATGTATTGGTTTAATATTTGCAGCGTTGCCTTTTGATAGGTAGGGTATGGTGCTTTGTGAGTGCTGGTAATGCTGTCAGGATACGGCGGGTTTGCTATGGGTTCTAAATGGGCAGCGTTTGTAGTAGTTCCTAATGTGCCTGGCGGTTGGCACTGGATTATAGTAATGTAGAAATCTTTTACATAAGAACATAAGATATGCCATACTGGGTCAGACCAAGGTCCATCAAGCCCAGTATTCTGTTTCCAACATTGGCCAATCTAGGTCATATGTACCTAGCAGTTTCCCCAAGGGACACAGGTTCCACAATGCTTGTATTGGTTCAAGCATTGATATCCTGGGTCCCTTCTTAATAATGATTTATGGACCTTTCCTCCAGGAACTTGTCCAAACCTTTTTTAAACCCAGCTACACTAACAGCCTTTACTACATCCTCCGGTAACAAATTCCAGAGTTTGACTACATGTTGAGTGAAAAAATATTTTCTTTTATTAGTCTTAAATAGTTTACCCTGTAGCTTTATTGCATGTCCCCTAGTCTTTCTATATTCTGATAAGGTAAACAATCGATCTACGTTTACCCGTTCCACTCCGTTCATTAATTTATAGACTTCTATCATATCTCCCCTCAGCCGTCTCTTTTCCAGGTTAAAGAGCCCTAACCTTTTTAGCCTTTCTTCATAGGGTATCCTTCCATCCCCTTTACCATTTTGGTGGCTCTTCTCTGAACCTTTTCTAAAATCGCTATATCCTTTTTAAGATACGGCGACCAGAATTGCACACAATATTCAAGGTGCGGTCTCACCATGGAACGATATAAAGGCATTACAATATCTTTTGTTTTATTTTCCATTCCTTTCCTTATCATACCTAACATTCTATTTGCTTTCTTGGCCGCTGCTGCACACTGGGCCAAGGGTTTTAACATGGTATCCACAATGACGCCTAAATCTTTTTACTTGGTGGTGGTTCCTAATGTGGATCCTTGCATCGTGTAACCATAGTTTGGGTTGTTCTTCCCTAGGTGCATAACCTTGCACTTGTCCACATTAAATTTCATCTGCCGTTTTAATGCCCAGTCTTCCAATTTATCAAGATCCTCTTGCAATGTTCCACAATCCTCTTGGGTTTTAACAACTTTAAATAGTTTTGTGTCATCTGCAAATTTGATAACCTCACTCGTTATTCCACTTTCCAGCTCATTTATGAATATGTCAAAAAGCAGCGGACCCAGCACAAATCCCTGGGGTACACCACTATTCACCCTTCTCCATTGGGAAAACTGGCCATTTAGCCCTACACTTTGCTTTCTATCTTTTAACCAGTTCCTGATCCACAATAGTACACTGCCTCTTATCCCATGACTCTTTAGTTTTGCCAAAAGTCTCTGATGAGGGACCTTGTCAAAAGCTTTCTGAAAGTCCAGATACACAATATCAACTGACTCACCTTTGTCCATCTGATTATTCACTCCTTCAAAAAAACATAACAGATTAGTAAGACAAGATCTTCCTTGTCTAAAGCCATGTGGGCTGTCTCCCATTACGTCATGACTATCTACATGCTGAGTAATTTTATTCTTTATGATGGTTTCTACCATTTTTCCCGGTACTGATGTCAGTCTCACCGGTCTGTAGTTTCCTGGATCACCCCTGGAACCCTTTTTAAAAATTGGTGTTACATTGGCGATCCTCCAATCTTCAGGTATTAGAGATGATTTTAATGATAGTTCACAGTTACTAATAGCAGGTCTGCAATCTCATATTTCAGTTCTTTCAACACCCTTGGATGTATACCATCCAGCCCAGGTGATTTGCTACTCTTCAGTTTATCTAATAGTTGTAATACATCTTCCCGATGTATCGATATTTCCTTCAATTCTTCCGCACCTTTAAATACCACTTCAGTCATGGGTAACATCCCTACATCTTCCTCAGTAAAGACTGAAGCAAAGAATTCATTCAGTCTCTCCGCTATCGCCTTGTCGCCTCTTAGTGCTCCTTTAACCCCTTTATCATCTAATGGACCAACTGACTCTCTCATAGGTTTTTTGCTACGAATGTACTTGAAAAGGTCTTTACTTCGTGTTTTTGCTTCCGCAGCAAGCTTCTTCTCAAATTCTCCCTTTGCCTGCCTTATCAATGCCTTGTATTTGACTTGCCAGTGCTTGTGCTGTTTCCAGGTTTCATCATTTGGCTCTTTTTTCCATTTCCTGAAAGATGCTTTTTTGGCAACAACAGCCTCTCTGACCTCACCTTTAAACCATGCTGGCAGTTTTTTGGACTTCCTTCCACTTTTCTTAAAGCATGGAATACAGCTGGTCTGGGCTTCCAAGATAGTATTTTTCAACAACAGCCAAGCCTGATGTACATCTTTAACCTTTGCAACTGCTCCTTTTCATTTTTTCTTAACTGTTTTCCTCATTTTATCATAGTCTCCCTTTCGAGAGTTAAAAGGTAGTACTGTGGATTTCCTTTCTCTCCCTCCTCCACTAATTAAATCAAAGGCGATCATGCTATGATCACTATTGCCAAGTGGCCCCAACAACCTTATCTCTTGCACTAGATCTGGTGTTCCACTAAGGACTAGGTCTAATATAGCTTCCCCTCTGGTCGGTTCATGAACCAGCTGCACCAAGAAGCAGTCATTTATTTCATCTAGGAACTTTATCTCCCTAGCATGTCCTGACGTGACACTGACCCAGTCGATACCGGGGTAATTGAAATCACCCATTATTATTACTGTGCTGTAACTTTTGTTAGCTTCCTTGATTTCTTTGAGCATTTCATCATCCATTTGGTCATTCTGGCCAGGCGCTCGATAGTACACCCCCACTGCCATTGCCTTCCCCCTTTTACATGGAATTTCAATCCATATAGATTCTACAGCAGATTTTATTTCCTGCAAAACTTTAATCCTTTCTGACTCAATGCCCTCTCTAACATAGAGAGCAACCCCTCCACCAATTTGATCAGCTCTATGATTTCGATATAGTTTGTACCCAGGTATCATAGTGTCCCACTGGTTGTCCTCCTTCCACCATGTCTCTGATATTCCAATCATATCTAACCTTTCATTTAGTGCTATATATTCTAACTCTCCCATCTTAATTTTTTAGACTTCTAGCATTTGCATACAAGCATTTTAGAGAATGTATTTTATTCATATTAATTTGGCTATTGTTAGCCATGGGTAATTAGGGATCTTTAAGCTCTGTCTGCTCCATACTTGAGGGCATTAGGGCTACTTTACTCTTTTGTGGAACCTCTCTGCTTTTGGTAGTATCCTTCAAAGGTACATTCTTCCAAACCATCCGCTCTTGGGCGACTGTCGGCTTTCCCCTAATATCTAGTTTAAAAGCTGCTCTATCTCCTTTTTAAAGGTTAATGCCAGCAGCCTTGTTCCATCCCGGTTAAGGTGAAGCCCTTCCCTTCAGAAGAGCCCCTCCTTTCCCCAGAATGTTCCCCAGTTCCTAACAAATCCAAAACCCTCATCTCTGCACCATTGTCTCATCCACGCATTGAGACTCCGGAGCTCTGCCTGCCTTTTGGGTCCTGCACTCATTAAGAGACATGTTTACTAAAAGTTAGTGTATGGTAACATTATGCAAATATTTATGCAAATAAGGCCACTTATGCAAATGAGGCCCCGTACCGAGTCTCCGCACATGGCCCCGCACCCCCCTTGGGCTGCCCCTGTCTACATGCTAATGTTTTTAAGGAAAACTTTTAGAAGTATACATCTTTTGCTGAGTTTTAGATGTGCTACATACTATCAGTCATGAAGCAGACAGTAGTATGCTCATTACCCATTTGGGTTGTACTTAATGCATTCCAGTCACATGTATGAGTTAATTAGAAACATAAGTTAGTTATGTAATCAGACCATTTCCCTCCTCCATAGGCCAACTGTATCAGCATCAAGTTTCCTTGATAAAATAGGTTTGACATTTAATTTCACAAAATAAGCTCTTGACATGCAGGTATAGCAGATTTAACAAATCAATGTTTTTTCTTCACATTGTGATATCAGTAGATAGGATAACATTTCATTTTATTTTTATGATTTTTTTTTTCTTATAATATGCTTTCGTTGATTGGAAACCATTTCACTTACCTCAGGGATTGATAACATAATACAATTTTCTTCCTTCAAAATATAGAAACATCAAAAATGATAGATTAAAACTGTATGAGCTATCTAATTTGTTCATCTACAAATTGCTCAGCTCTACCATTCTTTTGTCTCCCTTAGAGATCCTATGTACTTGTCATATGCTCCTTGAATTCAGATACTATTCTCATCTCTGCCTATCCACTAGTAGGCTGTTCCATGTATAAATCGACCCCTTTTCACTCTCAAATCTATGAACACACATTTCAGGATCTCTTTTTTGTGAAAGAGGCCAGATTGTTTGTGCATTTATACCTTGGAGGTATTTAAATGCCTCTATTATACTCTCTCTATTTCAATTTTCTACATTTTGGTTAGGTACCCTCTGGATGGGCTCCATCCAATTTGTATTCTTTCGAACAAGATATGAGGTCTCCATAACTGCACTCACTACTCTAGAAGAAGTCTCAGCAGATCCTTATACAGAGATATTGTCACTTCTTTTTGTTTCCTGTTGTCATTCCTCTCCCGATGCACCGATGCACTTAAGTATCCTTTACGCTTGTGCCATCATTATATCTACCTTGAGATAATCATGCACAATTGTTACAATAATCTACATGTGTGTAAATAGCAGCATTTGCATGTGTAGTTTGGTTAAATGTTTAATTGGTGATTTCAGAAAACCATTATTTACAAATCTAGATGGCCTGGATGCAGAACTTTCAAGTGGCATGTTTTTGGTATGCACTGGGCTGGCCCAAAATTTATATGTATATTTCACATTTTGCAATGGGAATGCACATATATTTGAAAACATTTTCCTGTCGGCTTTTGCAGCAGCTCAGAGGCACACAAAAATTTCATAAAAGTTTCAGCCAGGCTTTAAAGGATGGATTAAGGGGTACTTTCCCATGCTCTCTCATAGTAACATAGTAGATGATGGCAGATAAAGACCAGTATGGTCCATCTAGTCTGCCCAGCATGGCAGCAAGAGTAGGTGTGCCTGCTGCTCTGTGCAGGTAACCCCTCCCCATGCCTTTATTTAGCAGTGTACCCACCGCTCCATGTAGGTCATCCCTATTTGTTTAGATATAAGAGATAGTTATGTTTATTTTGATTTTATACTATTGCTATAAAGGGATCCACTATGTTTGTCCTATGCCATTTTGAATTCTGTCACTGTATTTGCCCCACCACTTCCATCGGGGGGGCATTCCAAGCATCCACCACCCTTTCAGTGAAAAAGTATTTCCTGACATTGTCTTTCAATTTACCACCTTGCAGCTTCATGTTAAGCCCTCTAGTTTTACAGCTTCCCCGTTTTTTTAAGAGGTTTGTTTGTTCATTAATATTCTTTAAGTATTTAAAGGCCTGAATCATATCTCCCTCCTGACCTCCAGAGTGTACATATTTAGATCTTCAAGTCTTTTCTCATAAGTCTTCTGACACAGACTCCAAATCATTTTGGTCGCCTTCCTCTGAACTTCTTCCAGCCTTTTTATATCCTTTGCGAGATATGGTCTCCAAAACTGAACACAGTATTCCAAATGAGGCCTCACCAGTGACTTGTGCAGTGGCATTAGTATCTCTTCCTTTCTGCTGGTAATTCCTCTCTGTATGCAACCCAGCGTCCTTCTGGCTTTTGCCACCACCTTGTCACACTATTTCACCACCTTGAGTTTCTCAGAAACAATCACTTCGATGTCCTTCTCCTGGTCCATGGACACCAACTTCTTGCCCCCTATCACATATAATTCCCATGGATTTCTTCTTTACAAGTGCATGACACTGCACTTCTTCACATTAAATCTTAACTGCCAAGCACTAGACCATTCCAGCTTTTGTAGATCTTTCCTCATGTTCTCCACTCCCTCAGGGGAGTCCACTCTGTTGCACATTTTCATGTCGTCTGCAAAAAGACAGATTTTTCCATTCAGTCCTTCAGCAATGTCACTCACAAATACATTGAACAGTACTGGTCCCAGGAACAAACTCTGGGGCACACCGCTAATCACCTTCCTTTCATCCAAGTGAATTCCGTTTACCATCACCTTCGGTCATCTGTCAGTCAACCAATTTCTAATCTAGTTCACCACCTTGGAACCTATCCCATACTGTCAAGTTTATTGATAAGCCTCCTATGAAGAACAGTATCAAATGCTTTCCTGAAATCTAGATAGATGACATCCATCACATGCCCTTAATCTAGTTCTCTGGTCACTCAGTCAAACAGTCTGATTTGTTTGGCAAGATTGTGCTTTGGTAAAACCATGTTGCCATGGATCATGCAACCTGTTGGTTTCGAGAAAGTCCACTATTTGCTCTTTCAGGAGCTCCTCTATTTCTTTTCCCACCATCGAGGTAAGGCTTACTGGTCTGTAGTTTGTCACTTCTACTCTATTACCACTTTTGTGAAGAGGTACCACATCACTCCTTCTCCAGTCCTGTGGAACTTCTCCTGTCTCCAAGGATCTATAAAAAACATCCTTTAATGGCCCTGCAAGAACCACTCTGATCTCTTTCAGTATCCTGGGATGTATCCCATCTGGTCCCATGGCCTTGTCCATTTTCAGTTTTGCAAGCTGTTCTAACCATCATCTTCTGTGAATGGTGTGGTATCTACTCCATTCCCATATGTATATTTGTAAATCACAGGTGATCCTTCCCTTGGATTTTCTTTAGTAAAAACAGAGCAGAAGTATTTGTTTAGCATTTTCGCTTTTTCAATGTCACTTTCCACAAATCCGTTCCAGCACTTTTGATTCCTGCACTTATTTTTTTATTTTTGCCTCAAAAGTAAAAATAAGAAGACTGTCCTGTTGTGGCCTCAGAAAGTTTTCATAATCAGACTTTTTCATTGTAGGCATGATATCTGTAGGATTTGTGATAGCATTTATAAATTAGTCTTTATAAAATAGGCTACAATGGGTTCTTTCTTGCCTTCTAGGTAGATGTTGGCATGTAAATTATTGAGGTATGAGTGTATTCGAATATATGGGTCCAATATTCAAAAGGCATTTGCATGGTTTACAGCCCCATAAACTGTATAAATTTCACTCAGCGGGATAGTCAATGGCACTAACTGTGTGGTGCTGAATATCCCTGATCTTCTCCCCTACACGCCCCAATGCTTAGCACTGAAGCATGTCATGGGCGTTCCAGGGAGGAGTGGAGGCGGCGATAGTCACTAACTGGGCAATGGCAATATATTTCATGCTGCCCAGTTAGTGACCTGCAGCTAAAAGAAAGGCGTAGCAAAAGCTCATCTATCTTTTAGCCACAGGGGCTAACCGGGCAGCATGCAATATCACCACTGCCTGGTTAGCTACTGCAGCTGAGAGGCTGTGCGGCAAACCCGGATATTCAATGCCGGGGCTGCATATGACCCCGGCACTGTTCCCTCTAAGCTGTGTGCGTGTGCGCGCGCACACACCTCGCCGAGCGAGCGCACATATTTTACAACAGAGCGCACAAAAATTACGGTTCTGATTCTGATAGAAAGCAACACAGACGTCTTAAAATTTAAAAGTTGTGATTGTAATTACTAGAAATTTTCCGCTTCATTTAGTAATCGTCTATTTTCATTTCATTTGATTAAAATCAATGTGGTGTACAAACTGTATTCTGATGTGTAGTCAAATTTTAAAGTATATAACTCCGAGTGTCATTATGTGGTGCACAAAAATTTAACCTTCCTTCAAAAGCTGCACAGCTGATATTTTATGCGCACACAGCCTACAGAAAATTAAAGGGAACATTGGACCCCGGCATTGAATATTCAGGGTTAAAGGTCAGCATTATGCCTAAGTAGTATCTGACGCTAAGTACCCTGTTGGTTTTTGTGCCAATAATTTTTGTGTTTAAGCCATGAGTTTTTCTCCAACTCTTGATATTCTGTTCCCCAACTTGTGAAATTATTTGGGACTGTGTTAAGGAGGTTTTTTTCTGACTGCTGATGCAGCTGTACTATTCCCATTGACTGTTTACAGGGTAGTCAGCGGCTTTCCCGTTGTAGCCTTCTTTATGCTCTGGGATTGCAACTGAGGTATTTTTCCTCCTGCTTAGTGCCAGATATCAAATAGATCTTGCTGTTGTATGAATGGGCTTCCTCTTTTTTCAGGTTTTGAGGATAGCCTTAATGAATGTATATGAGAGAGATTTGCCTACAATGTAGGCAATGCATGCAAATCTCCCTCATGCCTATTCCTCTATTGTATGCAAATTTCTCTCATGCATGTTCATTGTGGTTATCTAGAAAACCTGACTGGCTATGTGCGTCCCGAGGATTGGGTTGCTCTGAGGATAAGGATGTTATCATTGGTGTGCTGGTCCTTGGTGCAGTTCTTTTTAAATATTTTTATAAGTGATATTGCAGAAGGGCCATCGGATAAGGTTTGCCTTTTTGCAGATGATATCAAAAACTGTAATAAGGTAGATACCCCAGAAGGCTTAGATAATGTGAGGGGGGATTTAGTGAAGCTTGAAGAATGGTCTAGAATTTGGCAGCTAAGATTTAATATTAAAAAAATGCAGGGTCATGCATTTGGGATGGAAATACCCAAGGGAGAACATAAGAACATAAGATATGCCATACTGGGTCAGACCAAGGTCCATCAAGCCCAGTATCCTCTTTCCAACAGTGGCCAATCTAGGTCATACGTACGTAGCAGTTTCCCCAAAAGACACAGGTTCTGCAATGCTTGTACTGGGTCAAGCATTGATATCCTGGGTCCCTTCTTAATAATGGTTTATGGACCTTTCCTCCAGGAACTTGTCCAAACCTTTTTTAAACCCAGCTACACTAACAGCCTTTACTACATCCTCTGGTAACAAATTCCAGAGTTTGATTACACGTTGAGTGAAAAAATATTTTCTTTTATTAGTCTTAAATAGTTTACCCTGTAGCTTCATTGCATGTCCCCTAGTCTTTCTATATTCTGATAACGTAAAGAGTCAATCTACGTTTACCCGTTCCACACCATTCATTAATTTATAGACTTCTATCATATCTCACCTCAGCCCCATGGAGCAGTACAGTAAAGATGGTGAAGTACTTTTGTCCAAGACAGAAGAGCAGGACCTGGGTATGATTATTTCTGATTATCTTAATTGACCAAACACTTAGAAAAGGTGGCAACAAAAGCCAGAAGAATGTTTGGGCACATAGAAATAGAAAAGGCAGGCATGAAAAAGGAGGTGATCATGTCTCTGTATAAGTCTCTGGTGAGGCTTCATTTAGAGTACTATGTGCACTTCTGGAGACCACACCTTGAAAAAGTTATAAATAGGATAGAGGGCAGCTACTACATAAAATGGTCAATGGTCTTAATACATTCAGGGACACACTTAAAGATCTCAATATGTATACTTTGGAAGAAAGGCTGGGAAGGGGAGGCATGATAGAGATATTTAAATACCTCCATGGCATAAATGCACGGAAGGAAGGTCTCTTTCATTTGAAAGGAAGTTCTGGAACTAGGGGGCATAGGGTGGAGGTGAAAGGGGAAAGACTCAGGAGTAATATATGAAAATATTTCTCTATGTAAAGGGTGGTGGATGCATGGAATAGCCTACCAGAGAAGGTTGAAAATACGAAGATTGTATCTGAATTCAAGAAAGCATGGAATAAGAACAGAGGATCTCTAAGGGAGAGAAAGAGTTTGTAGCACTTTGTAGTTGGTGTGGACAGGCAGACTAGATAGACTGTATGATCTTTATCTGTCCTCATTTTCTATGTTTCTATGTTTAATTTTGAAATTTAAGCTACTTACCTATGGGCCAGTTTTCAAAAGAACTAGGCATCTTATTTTAATAGTTGAGCACCTGGGATTTTGAATTTGAATATGCCAGCAAATCCCCAACCTGTCAGGTCATCTGAGTGGATTGGAGGAACCCCAGGGTAGCTGTCTGAGATTAAGGCACACCAAGACACCTGCCCTGTCTCTGGGTGGTACGGGAGTACAGTGGGATATCTGACTTATCTTTTGATGAGATGTGGGGTATAACAATGTACGTAGAATTTTCTCTGAAGGTAGACTATACGGGGACACCCCAACCTCACTCTGGGTGAGGTGGGAGTATGTTAGTGTGCCTTTTGTTGAGGTGTAAAGGGGGAGGGGAGACCAGAGAACTTGGACCCATGTTGGGTGGGATGAGAGCACCACGGGTCACTTGATACTGTCTCTAGAGGTAGAAGTATAGAAGGGCACCTGGACCTAAGTCTGGGTAAGGTGAAGACATACCAAGGCACCTTGCTGTGTTGTAGGGGCAGCCCAGGTTAGCTGGTTCTTCTTCTGCATAGGGTTAGAATACAGCAGGGCACCAAATTTTGTGTGCTTAAATCCTTGCTACATCAAAAATGATCTAATTCCACAAAATATCTGTGCTAAACCCTAAGGGGGTCATTCTGATCAGGACGTCGAGGTCCCTGTGTGCCCGATTGGAGTCAGACGCACAAGGATAGATGCGATTCTGATCCCGCGAGGCACATCTAGCCCCCACAGGATCAGAATCATGATTAGGCCTGTACGTGCAGGCTGGGACCCAATTCCCATTGGCCTGCACGTACAGGCCCCTGCCCGGCTTACTCAGTCAAGTCTCTTGAATGGAGCCGCGATCCAGGCCACCAACAACTGTCTCCTTCCCCTGCAGCTTGACTCCCGATCTGGCCTCCCATTGCCAGGGTCAGGCTGCAGAGAATCCCCTGCACCCACCTCACCTTTTTTTCTTGGCCAAACCTCCCGTCCCCTGATGTCCGGGGCCATGGACCGTCCACTGCCCGCCCTAACTCCACCTCCACCCCGCCACTTCCCGTCCCCATCTAAGTCTCCCCATACAAACATCGTGTTCATATGGGGAGATTAGTGGGGACAGCAAAGGGGAACAAATAGCAGGGCCAAGAGAGCAGCGACCAAGAGAGCAAATAGAATGTTAGGTATGATAAGGAAAGGAATGGAAAATAAAACAAAATATATTATAATGCCTCTATATCGTTCCATGGTGAGACTGCACCTTGAATATTGTGTGCAATTCTGGTCGCCATATCTTAAAAAGGATATAGCGATTTTAGAAAAGGTTCAGAGAAGAGCCACCAAAATGGTAAAGGGGATGGAAGGATACTCCTATGAAGAAAGGCTAAAAAGGTTAGGGCTCTTTAATCTGGAAAAGAGACGGCTGAGGGGAGATATGATAGAAGTCTATAAATTAATGAACGGAGTGGAACAGGTAAACGTAGATCGATTGTTTACCTTATCAGAATATAGAAAGACTAGGGGACATGCAATGAAGCTACAGGGTAAACTATTTAAGACTAATAAAAGAAAATATTTTTTCACTCAACGTGTAATCAAACTCTGGAATTTGTTACCGGAGGATGTAGTAAAGGCTGTTAGTGTAGCTGGGTTTAAAAAAGGTTTGGACAAGTTCCTGGAGGAAAGGTCCATAAACCATTATTAAGAAGGGACCCAGGATATCAATGCTTGAACCAATACAAGCATTGTGGAACCTGTGTCTCTTGGGGAAACTGCTAGGTACATATGACCTAGATTGGCCACTGTTGGAAACAGAATACTGGGTTTGATGGACCTTGGTCTGACCCAGTATGGCATATCTTATGTTCTTATGATGGACATCCCAATGGGACATCCATCCTCGCTATCAGTGGGTCAAAATGACCCCATAAGTAAATCATTGTACTAAGGTTAGCATACTTTATTACAGCCTTTTAGTGCAGGATCTTTGACAGCTCCTGGCTCTTAATTATTCATCCATCCCTTTCTGAAGAAATCTTCCCTTAACGCTTCTGTCTTAGCCAATTACTTGTTTCCCTTCTTCCATTTCTCTCTATGGTACTTGAATGTCTTGTGTTTACCACTCACGGATCATCTGGAGCACACTGGGGGTTTGCACCCTTGCAAGTTCAACTGTGTCCTTTTCACAGCAATGAAACTATTGCACATTTCTTCTCAGTGAAGTGCACCATTCTTTTGACCATGATGATGTTTCCCTTTTGATTTCTCTGGATGTCTCATCTGCTTTCAACCTGATGGATCACACACTTCTGTCTCATCTTGCTGGTATTGGACTTCAAGGGACTTTTCTCCACTGGCCCTGTCCTTTTCTCTCTCATCATTCTTTTGTTTCGTTCAACTCCTCTATCTCCTCCTGCTCTCTTGACTGTGGGACTCAAACACTCTGCACTGTTTTTAACTAATGTACTACTCTAACTAGATTGTAAGATCCGATGAGCATGACTCTGACGGGCAGGGACTGTCTCATGTATGCTGACTACCTCTTGTAGGTTAGGTTAGCTGTGCAGCGCTGCGTGCGTGATGCTCTAGAAGTGCTAAATAGTGGTAGTAGTAGTAGGAGTCCCCAGGGATCAGTGCTGGCTTCATGCCTTTTCAAAATCTATCTGGCCTCTCTTGCTCTTCTGATTCAACAACATGGCATTTCTATCTATTTTTATATTGGTAATGCACTTTTGGTTCTCAATACTAATCCTCTTGCTTCTGACCTCTCCTTCTCTTCACACCTGCCTTTCTGCTATGGCCTCGTAGCTGCAGAACAATCACCTCTTACTGAACCTTCAGAAAACCTTGGTCATCTAGCTTTCTTCCTCTTTTCATTCCCCCGCCCTAGCTCCAAGGCTTGATGGTCTCACTGCCCTATGTATCTTTTCTCTGGTGTCCAGAATTATCATATGCTAGTGATACTTGCTATTCTATTCATCTTTTCTTTTGGATTTATACATTTTCAAAATTTGGCAGGGTCAAACCACAGTCAGAAATCATTCTGCTTTCACCAAATAATTCAGATAACGCAGAGTCCATTCAAAAATATAAACATACTCCAGAGAGCACAAAAGATCACTGCTAGAATTGTCTGTAAGGTCAACCTAACTGATCATATAATACCCATCCTATATGACCTCCACTGGCTCCCAGTCTTAAGCCGGATAAAATACAAGATATTGATGATAACTTGCAAATTGCTCAACATCTCCCCATCCTTCCTATCAACCTTCCTCCACACACAACCAGATACCAGATCTCGCAGGCAAAATGCTAACCACTCTCTTGTAATTCCCCACTCTATCTGCAAGACAAAACAGACTAAGAGCTCCAGAACCTTCACATTTACCGCACCCGCTCTCTGGAACTCGTTCCCATTACCGCTACATTCAATCAAAGACCTCCAGATATTTAGGAGAGAACTCAAAGCATACCTCTTCCATGCTCACTATGGAAATACAAACAAAAACCCCTCCTCACAAACACTATCCCAACACACCCTCTGAATGACAGTCAGTCCCATACACGACTTGCTCCCCCTTGCCATCCTCAAAAATTAAGTATATAGTTTATCTTACTGTTTTGTAATCAAAGATATGTACTAGTACAAGCCTAGTTAAATGTAACTTGTAAATTGTTCTATTATACATGCCAAAGTGACCTATGCAAAATCACCATTTTATGCAAAATGTTCTGTTATTTGTAAACCGCCCCTGATCTCTGGAAGGGGTGGTAGAGAAGAACCTAATAAATAAATGTGTGCTCTGGGCAGGTCTCAAGAAGGCTTCCTAAGAGGTATTAATTCTGTGTACTATCTCATTGACAGCATTTATTTTCACCATTTGCTCTTTCTTCTGCATTATTACACAAAGTTATCTATCTGCTTAACTTTATTTTTTTGGAAGATGAGGTCAAACTGGGCAGTTAGCAAATGGGCAAACTGTAATCAGGTCTGGGTGCACACAGGCAACTCCATTGTTTCATGAGACATGGCCTGCAGATTGACCGTCAATTTCCTCTGAATTCTAAAGCCCTTTTGGAGGTCTACATTATAAACTACATAGATGGTGTCCAAACTCTGAATTATGGAAACTCTGAATAGAACTCTAGAAAATTGGAAGAACCACTCCACACATTACTAACCCTGCACCCAAAGCTGCACTTGTTAGGAACACCTAACAAAGTCAAGGAAACAAACTAATCTTGAACTGAATGTAATGCAGAAGTATAATGTTACCTGAGAAATAATTTCATCGTTCTCAGCCTTTTATGATGATCTCCAGGAACAAGCAGGAATGTAGTCATCACATATGGGTATCATCCGTACCGACAGAGCCTGCGCAGGAACGCTCCCCAGCATCCAATTAGAAAGCTTTTGGGAGCATCCCACAGCACCTGCGTGCTGCCTTTCTGCCTTTCCCAACTGCCTCTCTCCAGTTCTTCGTTTTCCGTGGAGCCAGCAGGTCGTGTTCCTATTACCGCAGAAAATTTTCCTTCTTTTTTGTGGTCGCATCTGCCTTCCTCAACGCTTTACTGGTACCGCCAATTTTTCTTTCTTTCTTTCTTTTCTTTAAAAAAAAAAAAATTCTTAGTACTTTTTCCATTTTTTTCCAGGTGCACGCACCTTTTTTGGACCTTAGGCCCAAGATTTTTTCCACAATGGAAAAACCCTCTTCGGGTTTTAAAAAGTGCACCAAGTGTGGCGGTACCATCTCCGTCACCGACACCCATGAGTGGTGTCTGAAATGTTTAGGTCCTGACCATTCCATCTCGGAATGTATGGCCTGTGCCATGATGTCCAAGGTAGGTCGACAGAACCAAGCTGCCAAGCTCAGTACCCTGTTTCCCTCTGATGCAGCTTTGGTGGCATCGACGTCTTCCATGGCTTCATCTTCCTCCCGTGGATCTCAGGTAACTAAACACAAGTCTAGCTGGTCCTCAAAGGGTAGATCTCCTTCTAAGCATCGAGATGCCTCTGGCGTTGCCCTTGAGGATTCTGCACCGGCAAAATTGCCCCGGCGCGAGGCTTCAGCTTCCAAAGCATTATCGGGGGCTCCAGGATGTTCTCGAGGCCTCAACCTCGGCAGAACTACTGGTGCCATGCTCTGGGGTACCGGCGATCTTCTCTGGTACCGACATCCAGGCATTGGCAGCGTCGATAGACCAGAGAGTCCTGGCTATTGAACGTAGTCTGGCGGCTCTCCTTGCGGCATCAACGCCCTCGGAACCGCATCAGACATTTCAACCGGTACCGGCACCAACTCCAGCACCGGTATCGGTACCGGTACCGATAGCATCGACATCAACATCAGTGTCCGCATTGCCGGCACCCAGTCTTCCGATGCCTTCCGGTACCGGTTACTCCCGATACCGACTTCGGTCAGTACGGGTATCGGGCTCTTAAAGAGCATCCGGACAGGTGGTACTTCGAGTCCTCAGAAGAATCTGAGGATTCTGATAGTTCTGTTGATGCAGGAATGCTTCTCCCAGAGGAGCCCTCCTCCCCTAAGCGCAGGATGTCTCCTCCAGAAGACATTTCCTTTCAGGATTTCATTAGGGAGGTGGCTCGGTGTCTGTCCATTGCTTTGGCCCCTGAAACAGAGCCCAGGGCGAAGGGGTTGGAAATTTTACAATATCCTAAAACTCCTAAGGAGGCAGCTACCTTGCCCATCCATGAGATCTTGCATGATCTCATGTTAAGAATGTAGGAGACACCTCTTACCACCTCTCCTCATTCTCGTAGACTGGATAATCTGTATCGAGTCCCTCCTTGTCCTGGTTTCCAGAAAACTCAGCTTCCTCACCACTCTATTGTAGTGGAATCAGCTATGAGAAGGATCAAGAGTGCAAAGAGGCATGCCTCTAATCCTCCAGGACATGAGTGCAGAACCTTGGATGCTTTTAGACGTCGTGTCTTCCAAGCTTCCATGCTTTCTGCCAGGATCAGTTCCTATAGTCTATATATGGGAATGTTCCTGAAGGAAGTCACAGGTGATTTAGAGGCTTTGCGTCATCTTCTTCCTGAGGATAGAAGGCAGGATTTTCTCACATTGGTCAAACATGTCCAAGATGTTTCTAAATTTGTCAACCGTGCAGCTTTTGACTGTTTTGAGTGCATAAGCAGAACCTCTGCCATTGCCATAGGTGCACGTAGAATTACTTGGCTCCAGGCATCTGATCTGGAGCTCTGGGTACAAGACAAACTGGGAACTATTCCTTGTACTGGTGAGAACCTGTTTGGTAAAGATTGGCAGGAAAAGGCCAAGGAGTTGGATGCTGACAACTCCACCTTGGATAGATTAAGTCCACAGCTGATCCTGCAAGAAAATCTTTCAAGAAACCATTCTTTTCTAAAAAGAAAAGATATTATCCTGCTTATTCTCAGCAGGGACGTTCTGCAGGTCATCTTGTCAGGAAAGGTCAGCAACCACCCAAACAAAGAAAAGCAAAGACTGCTAAGCCTCAGCCATCCCATCAGTCTCAGCCTCCACAAGGTCTTTGACTTTCAGTTAGAGAACTTAGCCTTCCTGGCTCTCATTGGACCAGAGCCTTCCACCATTCCAGGAAGGTTGTGTCACTTTGCCCCCAGATGGGGGCAGGTAACAGCAGAGCATTGGACACTCTCTATCATAAAAGAGGGGTAGAAGCTTCATTTTTCCAGCATGCCCCCTCCCACAATGATAAGGCAGTTCAATTCTCCAACCTCTCTCATCAACCTGTTAGGTCAGGAGGTCACTATGCTTCTTGCCCAAGGGGCAATAGAAGAAGTACCCATCCATCAGCAGGGAACAGGTTTTTACTCCCCCTATTTCCTTTTCCCAAAGAAAACAGGGGGATACAGGCCTATCTTGGACCTCAGAGAATTGAACAAATTCCTTGTCAAAGAGAAATTCAAGATGATTTTTCTTGGAACTCTGCTGCCATACCTTCAGAGTCAGGATTGGCTTTGTTCTCTAGATCTCAAGGATGTGTACACCCATGTTCTCATCCATCCAACTCACAGAAGATTCCTTCGGTTCCTTTTTCAAGGAAAGCACTACCTAAACAGGGTGCTTCCTTTTGCTCTGGCCTCCAGCACCAAGGATGTTCACGAAATGCATGGCTGCACCCTCCAGCACCAAGGGTGTTCACGAAATGCATGGCTGTGGTAGCAGCATTTCTCCGCACTCTAGGGATATTCGTCTTCACCTACTTAGACGACTGGCTCATTCGAGCCCAAACAGAGTCAGAGGCCAGGACTTCTCTAGCCTGCACAATGTGTATCCTTCAGTATTTGGGTCTGGTAATAAACATACCAAAATCCAGTCTAACTCCCACTCAGTCCCTAGAGTTCATAGGAGCTTTGCTGGATACCAGAAAGGCAAGGGCCTATCTCCCCCAGGCCCGTTGCCTTCGCATGATGCAGTTAGCTTCTCAAGCACTGCTAAAGCCTCATCTCACTGCCCGAGAAATGCTACACTACTAGGCCACATGGCATCTACTGTGCATGTGGTTCCCTATGCTCGCCTCCATATGAGGGCAGCCCAGTGGACTTTATCCACTCAATGGACCCAGGCATCAGGATGCCTGTCAGACAAAATAGCAAACACAACTCGCCTTATTTTGTCCCTCCAGTGGTGGAAGTCCACTCAAAACCTGTTGCTGGGGTCCCTTTTTCAACAACCCTTACCCCAGGCAACTCTCACAGCAGATGCTTCTCCGATGGGTTGGGGAGCTCATCTGCAAGACCTCTACACCCAAGGCACCTGGTCTCCACAGGAGACTCATCTACATATCAATCTCTTGGAGCTCAGAGCAATCTTTCTTGCTCTTCGAGTGTTCCACACCCTGCTCAGCTACAAGACAGTCCTCATTCATATGGACAATCAAGTAGCCATGTTCTACGTGAACAAGCAGGGGGGAACAGGCTCTCTGTCACTTTGCAATGAAGCTTTGCGACTATGGGCCCTCGCCAGAGAGCATCAGAGTCATCTCCTAGCAGTGTATCTTCCAGGCATACAAAACTCTTGGGCAGACAGACTCAGTCGAGTTCTGCTTCCACACGAGTGGTCTCTGCATGCAGACCAGGTAGCCAAGATTTTTCAAATTTGGGGAACCCCGGACATAGATCTCTTTGCAAGTCCGTGGAATGCCAAACTTCCCCGGTTCTATTCCAGAATTCCAGCTCAGGGGGCTCAGGCCAGGGATGCTTTCCTCTTTTACTGGGGTCAAGACTTCCTGTATGCCTTTCCACCCATTCCCCTAATTCCCAAAACCGTATTCAAGCTTCAGAGAGACAGAGGCCGTATGATTCTCATAGCTCCACATTGGCCACGGCAAGTGTGGTACCCTCTGCTTCTACATCTCTCTCAAACTCCCTCCCTGGAGTTAGGGTCTGCTCCAGATCTCCTATCTCAGGAGGACTGAATGTTATGGCATCCCAATCCCCAGTCTCTACATCTGAGGGTTTGGTTGCTGAAGGCCTAGATCTCCATGATCTTAACCTCCCTCAGCAAATAAAGGATATCCTTTATGCTTCCAGGAAGCCTTCCACAAGATGCTCTTATGCTTTCAAGTGGAAAAGGTTTACCATATGGTGTTCGCAGAAGGGTCTTAACCCCATTGCCATACCTTTGGAATCATTACTGGAGTATCTCCTTCATTTATCCAATGCAGGACTTAAGACTAACTCAGTGAGGGTCCATTTGAGTGCTATTGCAGCTTCCTTCAAGCCCCTAAATGGACAACCTATTTCCTCCCATCCTCTTATAGCATGATTTATGAGAGGCCTTCTGCTAACTAAGCCTCCCATTAAGCCACCTCCTGTGGCATGGGACTTAAATTTGGTTCTCGGTCAGCTCATGAAGCCACCTTTCGAGCCCTTAGCTACTACCTCCTTGAAATTCCTTTCTTGGAAGGTTGTCTTTCTCATTGCAATCACATCAGCACGTCGCATCAGTGAGTTGCAAGCACTAGTAGCTAATCCACCTTATACAAGGTTCCCTAATGACAAGGTAGTCCTTAGGACTCATCCACGCTTTATGCCAAAGGTGGTCTCGTCCTTTCATCTAAACCAGATGGTCTACCTACCTGTGTTCTTTCCAAGGCCTCATGCATCAAATGCAGAAAGGAACCTTTATACTTTGGACTGTAAAAGAGCTTTAGCCTTTTACTTACAAAGAACACAGCAACATAGAAAGTCCTCTCAACTCTTTGTTGCTTTTGTTCCTTCTCATTTGGGACTTCGAGTCTCCAAGAGAACACTATCTAACTGGATTGCTCAGTGTATTTCCTTTGCCTATCAGAGTAAGAATCTTCCTCTGGAGGGCCATGTCACAGCTCACAATGTGAGAGCCATGGCAACTTCAATGGCTTATCTGCACTCTGTGTCTATCGACGACATCTGTCGAGCAGCCACCTGGGCCTCGGTTCATACCTTCACAGCCCATTACTGCTTGGACAAAGACTTCTGCCGGGATGCCTTGTTTGGTCAGGCTGTTCTCCAACACCTGTTCCATACCTAATCAACTCCTGCCCACCATCCCTGGTAGGATGCCAGAGATCCATGGGGAGAAGTGGAGCCCTTCTCAGGGAGGCACAACTTCTGGGGTCTCTCCCTGGCATCTAAAGCTAAGGAGTCCCCATATGTGATGACTACATTCCTGCTTGTTCCTGGAGATAGCATAGTTACTCACCTGTAACAGGTGATCTCCGGGAACAGCAGGAATTTAGTCGTCCTCACAACCCACCAACCTCCCCTAGAAGTTGTATCTCTCTATCTCTCTCTTTTCCTTTCCCTCTCTCTCTCTCTTTGTCTCAGCTTTAAAACTCAACTGGAGAGAGGCATTTGGGAAAGGCGGGAAGGCAGCACGCAAGCGCTCTGGGATGCTCCCAAAAGCTTTCTAATTGGACGCTGGGGGGCGTTCCCGCGCAGGCTCCGTCGGTACTGATGATACCCATATATGAGGACTAAATTCCTGCTGTTTCTGGAGATCACCTGTTACAGGTGAATAACTATGCTATCAATGCGGTATTATTTTTATATTAATGATGGAAAAATAGGCAAAGAAATCCATACATTCAGATGACAGTGTGACGCGGTTAGCTTATGTGATCACTAAAGCAACCATTGATTAGTGTGCTGAAAGTTTCATTGTCCACTTAGGACATTACAAATCTCTCCTGAAATGTATTATAAGCTCCTTCTCATTAAAATCTGCCCTTTTTAAAAAACTGTCTTTCAGAATAGATATTCTAAATTATGAACTAATCAGAATTTAATCCACAAAAACATGTTGCTCTTATGGGACCATCATTCCTTCTCACAAACCTTTAACCCCGTTCCCTAGTCATAATTAGGCCTTTACCATAGTTAACATCATCACTTCTAAATCAGTTACTTCATTCCTTGCATAATCCAAGGGTGAGGAAGCCCACAGGACTCTGGAAGGAAGAATACCTGATTGTAATATGGCACAAAGCCCAGTGTTGAAAGCACTTTACTCATCAGAAGCTCCTTAAAAAAAATAATTGACTGTTAATTGGAGTTTGACCTCTCTCTCTGATCTGACTAACTCATGGCATATTTGTCTCTCATTAGTAGAGTTTGACAGTGTAACCTCATGTATTTGAAGCCCTGACAGTGTTTATGTATGCTGCGGTAATGACCATCCATAATTACACATGAAGCAGGCATAGTTTAATGAGACTTGCACAACCTTTTAAAATGTTAACGCTCTTTGTCATAAACTTCAAAATGCATAAGCATTATTAACATCATCAAAAAGCAAAATCAATTTCAACTCAGCTATAATATTATTAATAATGGAACCCCATCACAATTTGCATCCATTCAGACTACCAATGAGCTTTTTACAGGAGTTCCTGGCAAATCCTTCTATTGACTCACAACATTTATAGCATGGTTGCATTCAAGAAAATGATCAATAGTATATTCAAGACACTAGGCATGTAAGATTTTATCCTTTGATAGCTCATTGCAATGAAAGATTTATAGAAGAATCATTTATGTAAATAATTATGAGGCTGATTTTTTTCATTCTTTAGTTTTGTTTCGCCTGCAGGGAAATGAATCAGCCTATCCTGCTATTTGTATTCCATCTGTTGGTGGTAAACCCATAATGGGAAATATATGTTTAATCTGTTGGCATGTGAAACCATAATTCCTCAAGGTGATTCTTAAGTTGCTGAAGATAGTTTCCAGTGGGAAATGAATCATGCAGCACCTAATGCTTATTGAATCTTTTGAAGGAAAAATGCCTGATTTCAGGAAAGTTTACTAATCTTTCTACAGGTGCAGACTTTAAATCTAGGATTACATTTATTACCTTTCATTTAGATGCATTATTGCACTTTAAGGATGTGCAGACCCAAAATGTTTGGTTTACTGAGGGGTGCACAAGTAGCATGTGTTTCAGCTGCAAAACTAGCATGGAGGCCCATCCCCCCTCCCATAAATGTGTTGCTAGCATGTGACATTGTGCTAACCAGCGCGCAGGAGCACTTAATGTCACCTAAGTACACCTGTACTGACTGCATCATTTGCGATTAACGTGCACCCCTACATTCTGTCCTTAACTTGCTGAGTCCCTGCCCAAGCATGCACTATCCAGTTAGTGTGAGATTTTTAGCATGGAATCCCATGCTGTTAGGGTGGTGCTCTTACTGCACAGAAAATCTTGTGCTAATGGTTAGCATGCATTAGTAAACAAGCCCCTAAATGAAATACTGCATGCTATTACAAAATGAAATGGAACAGCACAAAAATACACATCCCTATTGTGCTTTATTTAACACATTACTGAGCAGACCCCACTGACAATAATAAAGCCTGAAATAGGTAATAATAATGCAGACTAGTAAATCCAGCCCGTATGCAAGGATAGCGATCTGAGAGATCGTCTCTTATTTTATTTTAATATAACTAGCATCTGTACAATATTTGAGTTTTTCTCTTAATACCTTACAATTGTTGGCATATGTTATTGTACATATTCATTGGATGCTTGGGCTGTGCCCATTGTTTGCACTGCATTGACATTTGTTGTGGCCTCTCCCCTTTCTAGTATAACTAATAATGGTAGTAGATCTGTTGAGCATGTATGTGCCTCTACAGTTCTGAAGTAATTCCTTTAGTATATGGTTTGTATTTTTGTAATGCAATGTTCTGATGTTCTTTCCTCTGTCCTGCCATGTCATTAAGGCTGTCTTTTCAAGTAGGCAGTTGTTAAACTGACTGCAAACCTCTTTGATGTCCTTAGGGAAAGGTGGTCTATAAAATTAAAAAAAAAACCTGAAATGTACTTGCACAATGCAAGGGCTATAGATTTTTTTCTTCCATTCAATTCTGCTAGATCCTTAGATCTCAACCAGTGGTGACATAAGGCTCTTAGCTGGGCCAAATGCCAAATTGATAGAAGTTAGTATGTCTTCAAGTCCCTGTCTTGTCACATGGTAAAGCTTTAATACTGAAAAGTGCTTTAACATCACAGAATAAGATGCAAGCCATTAATCAGCTGGCCATTTCTCTACTTTCATATAGCTTTGGGATTGTAGATGGGCCTCTTAAAAATCTTGAGAAACTGGAAGTATGGCAAGAAACCTTCTCCATTCCCATGTGGTAATTTATAAGGGCTAGTGTATATCCCCAGTGTCAAAGGAGAAGTGGGTTTCATAGAAATTAATTACACAAACAGAGTTACTATCATAGGTCTTCAGGCCTATTTAACAGCATCATCAGATCCAAATATGCAAAAAGTGGTGGAATATGAAGATAAACATCCAGAATCGATCTCCATTATTAAACTCGGGCAAGCATTCTAAAGAGTATAAGGTATGGATGAGAACTCACCAATACATATTTGGAAGGAAGCAAAAGAATTTACAAAACAAGAGAAAAAACTAGTCAAAGAATCAAATTAGCAGACAAGGAAAAACAATTGCCAAAGCATGAATACAATAGGAAATACAAAGGATTGCTCCAGGAACCATTTGTCGACCAAGACCAGACACATGAATGGCTACTACTACTAATCATTTGTATAGCGCTACAGCTTATAATCTAATCAAGACAAAAAAACATCACAAAACTGGGGACTAGAGTATGGCAAGATACACATAAGTAGTTGACAAGAGAATATGGAGCATCAGGATCCAAAAGCAGCCTCAAAGAGGTGTGTTTTCTGTAAGGAATTGAATAGGGCCAGAGAAGGAGCCAACACAGGAGGTATTTCCAGGCATATGGAACAGCAAGGTGGACTGGCTAAAGAGAAGTGAACTGAAATCTAGAGGTGAGAGATTGATAGTTGCAGCCCAGAATAGTGGATTAGGGACAATATGGGGTACAGTGAGCATTGAGAAAACTGGTAAAGAAAGACCTGGAAACTGTTACTCATCTTGAAGCCAGTTGCAAAGTTCTGATGGCAGAAAATTTTTATAAAGAAAGGCACAACATCCATTAGCAACTTTGTAAATACTGTAACATCATTGTTGTGGAAAAGCACTGGAAGCATGGCCATAAGTTGAATTACAGAGAATGAAGAAGTTATGATCACTTGGGATATTCCTGTTCCAATGGATACGAAGCTGGATGTGAGGAAACCTGACATATTGGTAAAAGAGAAAAATACCACAATGGCATTGATAATAGAGGTGTTGGTTCCAAGCAATTAGTCTGTAAATCATATGGAGAGATAAATGCAGTCAGAGACCAAAAAAATGTGGCAGATATTCCCTATCGTAATGGGAGCCACAGGCCTGATCAAGAGGAATTTTCCATGGTGTGACCGCTGCTTGAATATTGTATGCAATTCTAGTCGCCGTATCTTAAAAAGAATATAGCGTTATTAGAAAAGGTACAGAGAAGAGCCACCAAAATGGTAAAGGGGATGGAAAGCTACTTCTATGAAGAGAGGATAAAAAGGTTAGGGCTCTCCAACCTGGAAAAGAGACGGCTGAGGGGAGATATGATAGAGGTCTATAAATTAATGAATGGAGTGGAATAGGTAAACGTAGATCGATTGTTTACGTCATCAGAATATAAAAAGACTAGGGGGCATGCAATGAAGCTACAGGGTAGCCTATTTAAAACTAATAAAATAAATTATTTTTTCACTCAATGGGTAATCAAACTCTGGAATTTGTTACCAGAGGATGTAGTAAGAGCTGTTAGTGTAGCTAGGTTTAAAAAAGGTTTGGACAAGTTCCTGAAGGAAAGGTCCATAAACCATTATTAGAAGGGACCCGGAATATCACTGCAATAGGGACCCAATACAAGCATTGAGGAATCTGTGTCTTTTGGGGAAACTGCTAGGTACTTGTGACCTGGATTGGCCACTGTTGGAAACAGGATACTGGGCTTGTTGGACCCAGTATGGCATATCTTAAGTTCCTATGTTTTAATTTCAAATCACACCTTGACAAATTGCCTATACGTGTCACATCTTATGAACTCCAGAAGGAACCTTTCTTTGGCACGATGCAAATACTACACTGAGCATTAGTAGTAGATTTGAGAGGCTGAGCGCATACTCTACACACCCTGGCTTGGGAATGAGGTTCATGACTATCACCGTACTGTATGTGCAAAACTAACCAATTTGGAGAAATTAAGACCAGAGCTGAACCTCTGAAAGCGCCATTGGAGCGTTCATATCTAACTTGCTCCAGGGTATGAACAGGATTAGTAAACATGCTCGTTCTACCAAGGTAACAGCACAATGAAGAGGGAAATGCTCAATCACTCTTCTGCTACTTTTTACTCATTCAGTAAGTAGAACAAGCATTTGTCCGGGCTCCCACATTGCAATACATCCCTGTGTGCAGAATGAATGCTGGGGTGTGCAAGCGAGAGACATGCATAGTTGCATTCTGTGTACGTCTATGTTCCCTATTCTGTGGATGTGCTCTCTAGACACACTTTTCCTTACCGAGACTTGGCTGAGGGAGGGTGAGGAGCCACTCCTTGACTGCTGTCTCCCCCCACCCTCCGGGTTTGCGTCTCTCTCTATGCCTTGGGTGAGTCGTGTGAGGGGGGGGGGGGATGCCCTTCTTCAGACCTCTCTCCCACTATCTGAGGTCTCTTCCTCCTCTATCCAGAGTCCCTTCTACTATGCCTTAACAGTTTCCCCCCTTTTCATCTACTTTTCATCTACATTCCTTTCTCTCTCCGTCCTCACCTGTGGGATTCTCTTCTTTTAACTCTCTCAAAGATTTCTCTCCACTTCCTAACTTCCCACACATCCTAGTGCTGGGTGACTTTAATATCCACTTTGATTCCCAAGACCTCATGATAGGGCCCTGCTCACTATCTTTCAGGATCTCCCTCTCACTCAGCACATTCCCTTTCTGACACATGCTGACAGGCATACTCTCAATCTTATCCTTTCTTCTTCAGATCTTGGTAGTGGTCTTCCCTTCTCTTTCACACCTTTAGATCTCCCATGGTCTGATCACACTGTGTTTTTTTGCAGTCCTCCGGTTCTTCTATCTGATCTCTCCTTGCCCGCTGCCACGGCTTCCTCTTCTACATCCACCATTTTGTTCTCTCATGCTCTCTCCTCCCACTCCATTGAACTGTTCCCCTCTTTGGATCTCATCTTCCCTGATGATTTCCCCTCCCTTCCGGTTAACACTCAAGTGCACCTCTGACACTCAACACTTACTGATGCTTTAGACCAGATTGCCCCTCTTCATCCTTGTCATAAGTCCTCCAAATCTTCCCAGCCTTAGTACCACCCACGTCTTCTCCTCCTTCATTCTCATTTTCACCAGTCTGAGTACCAGTGGCATAAGCACCCTTCCCCTGAGTCCCTCCAGTGCTTTAATGATCTCCACCATCATTATAGTCTCCGCATCACCAATGCTAAATGGTCCTTTTACAATAGCCTTATCTCTTCTGCACCTAACTCCATCTGTCAACTTTATTCTGTCCTCGCCTCTCTTTCCTGTATTAAGACCTCTACCCTTCCCTTCTCTTGTGTCCCTCCCCTCAGCCCTACTGTCCTTGCCAACCACTTTCAAGCAAGGTTCAGACTCTTTGCTCCACCTTTGATAATTGCCTGCTGCTCTTGTCTGCTCTTCCATCCCTGCTTTCCCCTCATGCCCCCTCCCCTGCATACCCTCACACCTGGTCCACCTTTCATGAAATATCCTCTAATGAACTTCAAAAAGCCCTTCCTTCTACCCATAAGATTACATGTCCCTCTGACTCTGTCCCTTCAGCATGGTTTATGGAACACTCCTTGGCTCTACTTCCTCTGATTCATTCAATCTTTAACAATAGCTTGTCCTCTGGGACTTTCCACTCTGCCTGGAAACACGCCCTGGTTAGACCCCTACTGAAAAATCCCCCCCCCCCTTGATCCCTCTATCCCTGCTCACTTTTGTCCTGTTTCTACCATCTGTTTCTTCTCAAAGGTTCTTGAGAAACTAGTTTTCACCTGGCTTTCCTCCCATCTCAACACTACTCATGCTCTGCACTCTCATCAGTCTGGTTTTCACATGGGTCGTAGCACTGGAACTATTCTTCTTTTCTTTCTGAATGAAATTCATCAGGCTCACGATTGCAGTGATCTTCCCTTGGCTGTCTCCCTGGATTTATTTTCTTCGACTTTTGACCTTGTTGACCACAATACTCTTCTTGCTCATCTGCATGATCTTGGTATCCATGGCACCGAATACCGCTGGCTTCATTCTTTTCTTAATTAGTCTTTCGCTGTTCATGGTAGCTTTCCTCCCCTACATATTCCCCCCTCTCTTGGTCTCACCTGTGGTGTCCCCCAGGGTTCAGTTCTGGCCACCCTTCTGTTTAATATTTTCTTAACCCCCCTCACTCTGCTTGTCCAACAACACGGTATTTTGGCCTACTATAACACAGACAATATCATCCTTTTACATCACACGACTTCTTAGCCCAGATCTGCTTCTCCTGAACACCTGTCTTTCGGACATTGATACTTTGTTCCTGGACATCTTTCTGTATTTTAACCCTTCTAAAATGGCTGCCATCTGGTTTTCCTGATCCCTCTCCATTGCTGGCTCTGTACTCTCATCCAGTCTGATCTCTGTGGTGGACACCCTCCACTCCCTTGGGGTAATCCTTGACTCCTCCCTTACCTTCCAGGCAGCATCTGTCTTCTCTCATCCATCATGCTTTCTGCTCTCTTTGCCATATCCATGCTGTCCATCCCTTTTTGTCTCCTTCCTCTCTCACCACCCTTCTCTTAATTCTTGTGATGGCCAAACTTGACTATTGCAATATTATCCTCCTCAGCCTCCCACAATATTCCATGCACCATTTACAGGTAAAGCCCCTCTATATCTATCTTCTTTTATCTCTCTTTATGTCCCTTCTCGTTATCTTGATTCCCTTCAGGACCGTCGGTTTCTATTTCCCTCACCGGCTCTTATCAATTATGAATTGACCTGGCGTTCTGCCTTTTTTTCCATTGCCCCCTCTCCATGGATTTGTCTTCCCTCACATATTCAGCTAGAACTCTCTTTGCCAAGGTTTAAGTCTTTGTTGAAAACCTATCTGTTCTAGCAGGCTTTTGGTCCTTTTGCCTTGGGGGCTGCAAGTGCTTCTGGCACAGACTGATGTGATGAATTTTAGGTTTGTCTGACTATGTTTGGTATGCTTGATTTCTACTGACTGATGTATTTTATGTATCTATCCTATCATTTACTGTAGTTCTCTTTCTTGGATTTTATGTTATTTTATTATGTTGTTGTAAACTGCTCTGTATGCCCCACAAAGGGTGATATATTAAATCGAAATAAATCATAAACTCATCCAGAACGCCGCTGCCTGTCTTTTCACACACACCACCCACTTTAATCATGTTACCCCCCTTCTGATTCATCTCCACTGGCTTCGCCTTAAATACCGCTCCCAATATAAGCTTCTGACAATGGTCCACAAAGCTCTTCACATTGGTATTCCCACTTATCTATCTAATGTCCTCCACCTTCACGCTACCCCCTGGACTGTCCACTCACTACATGCTAATCGTCTTCATTTGCCCTCTGCCTTACTTGTCCATCGTGAATCTACACATTCCTCTGCCTTATACTTTCTTGGTCCTGCCCTCTGGAATTCCTCACCTACTGACCTCAATGTAGAACTTTCCTACCCATGGTTCAAGGCACGGCTCAAGACAAACCTATTCTGCAATGCTTTTGACCTTCCTCAACCAGACTCCTTATTCTGTCCTTCTGCTCTATCTTCTCTTCTCTAACTTTCCTGTTTTGAAACGGCATTCCTTTTCTGTCTGAAGTTCTTGGTTTTTGAATTGTACACAACCCTGCTGTGTCGAAGGTCGGGGTATATCAAATAACAATAAACATAAACATACATGTTCAAGTTTCTACAATGCGGAGACTTCCTGCATGTGTATGTCCCCGCTTTAGCTTTTATGCAGCAGACGTGTATCTTTCAGGGTGGAAAAAGGCTGATTTTACAAGGCAGTTACACATGACTGCCTTCTCGGCTGCCTCTTTTGCTGCATATCGGACATTTTGACTTGGACATCCCGTTTTGCAGTTAGATGTCCTTTTTAAAGTGTGCCTTCACGGTCACAAGGAGTATGAGTGAGGTTTGACTCTTGGCTTTCCTGGTTGTCAGTCCGCTGTTCTAACCACTAGGGTACTCCACCACTCTGCTTTCCTGCAGGAAAGGAGGTATAAAGTCTCTAAGAGTTTTTGTACCCACCATCATCACCAGCCTGTATTTTCAGACAGAAACTTTCCTTCGGAAAATGAGCCTGCTGGTCTAACAATACAAAATAAAGACTAGCAATCTCTTTGGCCACTTTCAGAAGTGCCCTCAGAGAGGATGATTTTCAAAGGCATATCCATAGGTAAAGCAGTACTTTATGTGAAGAAATGACCTATTACAAAATTGCTTGCTTGATATGCGGGTAAACATGCACACACTGCCTGCACATGTGTAAGTTTGCTCATTGGTTGAAGGACATTATTTAACCCTATCCAGGCCGGTCCCAAAACTCTCGGGATCCAAAATTCTGACTAAATATTCCTATCAAACGGTATATAATACATGACCATAGCAGAAATAAAATCACTGTTAGAACATATTGAATAAGACGGGTACAATTTTCCTGAAATATGCAAAAATTAACCCGGCTGCAGAATGTGGATTAAAAATTTAAAGTAAGCCTTCTTAAAGAAGGATTTACATTTATATGCAGTTTTCCAAATTAAACCACATAATTTAAACCTGATCATCTCTGAGCCCCTAAATAATAGGTATACATTTAGGCAGATGTGTGCCCTTTTGCTTGGAAAATTCCGGAAAGTCTGAACAGGGAAAAGTGTATACACACTTTTTGCCACATGCACAGTAATGAACATTTTCCTTAAATGTTTATGAGCTGTGGGGAAATGATTTTTTTTTTCAATTTAACAATTTTTAGTAGAATCCAAACAAATACATACAGATGCACAAATATAACCTGTAACATACAAAAGCAAAATACCACAGAAGTACAAGCCTTGTACTACAAAGTAAACACCCCCAAATATCCCCTAGTCAATTCCCCCTCCCCTCAACCTGAGAGAACCAGCACAAATATCAAAACAAGAGAGCTCCCTTCTATACACAAACAAGACACTTGAAACTCACAGGATTCATGCAGATACCCAGTAAACACTCTGTCACATCCTGATAACGTCTGGGTTTCTTTTGTTTGTTGCTGTTGTTTTGTAACTTAAAGGACCAACAGAAAACATGGCAAAGCAAAACAAGGAGGAAGAAAAAGAAAAAAAAAAAAACGACCCTCCTCCCCTTACAAAAAGCAATCCACATGATCAGTCTTCCATTTTATAAACCGCTCAACTTTTGAAGAACTCTGTATCCACTCTGCATTGTTGAGTCAGCATTCTCATGTTTTATATCTATTTTTAACCCCTTGATTGTCAATATGACTTGTCCCCTGATGCAGGCATACTACACCGAAATACAGCTGTGTTGGGCTTCATAAAGTTGACTGCTGATAATTTTGTTCCCCCGCTCCTTGTTCTTTTCCCCCCTCTGTCGCCAGACCTGAGCCAAAGCAATACACGCCACCATCAAACCAAATTTGAAAAATGGCACCTCCACCCCTGTGTTAATGGTTACTGCATGTTAAATATGTGTTTCCTGCTTACTGCACTTTAGTAATAGGCTTCTATGTATATTTATGAATGGCCTCACCAAACCTGTCAGAATTCTGGCTAAAATGAACCCATATACATTTACACCTATGCACCTACTCAGGGTTGGCCCCAGAGCTGGTTTGTGGCGTTGGCACCCTAGACAAACCTTAAACTTATGATCCCTCCTGGCAGTCAGAATCAATGGTTTAGCTTTGAATGCCCTGTTATTTGCTTCCCCCAGAAAATTGCTGCCTAGTTGATCGCCTAGTTTGTGTAATGGTTGGACCGACTTTTCACATACTTCTTGACTCTATCTATGCTCGGCCCAAGCTATGGTCACAAGTATATCTATATATGGATTGTGTATGTGCCCCCTTCTCGTGACACATACTGTACTTTTGTGCATGTAACCTATGGGGTAGGTTTCTAGGAGACCTTTTACCTGCATAAAACAGGGTTGACGCACAGGAAAAAGTTTATAAAATTTCCCCATATGAGCGCTGGGTCTAAAGTTGAATGAAGAGCGAAATACCAGTCATTTTTCAGAAAAGCTGGAAAAACTCTTATTTTAATCCACTATTTTAAAGTGTTTCCTTATATTGCCTTCTCCCTATATAGATGGATATCCAAAAGAGGAGATAAGATACCGCTGGAGGCCGTACTCAGTTCAAGTTGCAGACCAGCGTTCCTGGAGACTTTATCAGTTTGACTTCACAGGTTTAAGAAATACCTCAGAAATTCTCAGAACAGGAGCTGGTAAGACAATCAAACTTGCCTAGGTCACTGCTTTTTCTTTAACCTTATGGTTTAAACTTGTTCAAAAGTCAATATTAGGAAAGGCAAATAGGACAGAACATTATATCTCAAGAGAGCAATAAAACATATTGAATAGGCTTGAATAGCTTTGCAATGAAATGCACTGCTACACAAGAATCTGAAATTGGAAGCTAATGCTGAAATATTCACAACGCAGGGCAAGGGAAGCTTTAGGAGTTGAGAGGGCCATTATTTATTAATAATGATTGCCTCTTCAGTGATACCAACTAAATCTTTGAGAGGCATTATCTTCCCGGTACAGTGCTTAGCTTTGCTTTTGCTAATTGGGGAAGTGGTCTTTTTTTTAATTTCAAGTCTTTTTATATCTTTTGTGAAACGTGGTCTCCAAAACTGAACGCGGTACTCCAAGTGAGGCCTCACCAATGACTTGTACAGGGGCATTAATACCTCCTCCTTTCTGCTGGTTATTCTTCTCTTTGTGCAACCCAGCATCCTTCTGGCTTTGGCTACTGCCTAGTCATATTGTTATACCACTTTGAGATTCTCAGACACTCTCATTTTGAGATCCTTCTCCTGGTCTGTGCACATCAACCTCTCACCCCCTATATCAGTGCAGAAAAGGCACAAAAGCTGAGAGGGGGGGGGGCACAAGAAAAGGTGCTGTGTTTTGTTTTGTTTTTGCATCTGTGATTATCTGTCAAAACCTAAAATTAGACGCTCTAATTATAATCCACATAAATATCAGGATTTTTCAATTTTTACTATTGAAAGTCATACAAATCGTACTCAATAATAATTCAACAGGTTGAGAAATATGATCTGCTAAGAATTTTTGTTTATTGTTCTATGACTGACCTTGGCTGAGCAGCCCATAAGTGACAGCTTACAAACTTTATTGGAAGTATTATAGTGGCCCTATATACCGTACCAGAAGAAAAGTTTAAGGTTTGGAAAAGGCTGCAAAGTTATTAAAAGGTCTACTAGTGACAATCACAGATGGCACAAATGAAGTATTCTCTCAAAATATAGTACTAAACAAAAGACTATAGTGATATTTCACCATACTTGCATATTTTACATTCATTGCCTATTGTTACATGAGTTAAGTTTAAGATGTTAGGGACCCTTTTACTAAGCAATTAATGCAGGTTTGACCAGGCACCAACTGCTAGCATGGGCCTGCACTGACAGTGAATAAGTGCTAAAAACACTGCTACGGTAAAAACAACCATACTAGGGGCTTAGCATGGGTTGGAGAGGGACCAAAGTGGGTTTGGGGTACTGATTGGGCATGGCCACCAATGGCATGTAGTGCGCAAGGCATTACTGCATGTTAGCTGTCACGGCTGCCGATAACGTGGCTGCACTTAATGCTCAAGAGATGGTACTAAATGCAGCCACACTATTGGCTGTCCAGGAGCATGGCAGTTGCCATTCTCTAAAAAAAAGCTGTGGCTCGCTGCATGGCACAAATCCCCCCTAATCCAAATCCCACCATGCCGAACAGCACTCTGGCACGATCATCACCCATCCCTGACAATACCCCTGCTCATACAGTACCACTGCCTCACCCATGCCCAATCAGCATCCCCACCTCCAACAGAAAACGCCCCAGGATCAATGCTCTTCTGGCAGAAACTCTCCAAGGATTAAGCTCTCCCAATAGAAGCACCCTTCAAGTATCAAGTCCTCCTAGACAAAAGACTCTACCTGATCCCATTCTCTGTCCCCCCCCCTTCCATGATGCACCTGGAAGATTTCCTGGTGTCTTGTGGGTCAAGGCATGAGAAGTGCCCCCCTGCTCCTGCCATGAAGCAGTGGGTTTCAAAATGGTTGCTATGACCCTGGCAGTATTCTTGCAGTGCTACTTCCAGGGGTCAATCTTCCATATAAGAAGAAATTATCCTTTATGGAAGTATGATTTCTAGGAGTTGTACCACAAGGCTACTGTTAGAGGTCATAGCTGCCATTTTGAACCTTGGCAGCTCTGGGCATAGGCATAGGGGGATCTCTCCTGCCCTGTCCCACTAGATAACAGAGAAATCCCTTGGTGAATCCCAAGGGATTGTGATGGAATGGAGAAGATCAGATATAATATTGGAGGTGGGCTTCTGTTGAGGTTGCTTGAATCTGGGGGAGGATTCTGTGGGGAGCATGATGGTGAATGCTAAACAGGTGGGGGGGGGCTTTACAGTCAGGGGAAGAGTACTGTCTGGGGCAGGAGTATTGTCAGGGGCAGGGGGTGCTCATTGGGGGTTGGACGATGATCAGGTAGGGGGGTGCTGCTTGACCCAAGGGGGGATTGCATCTAAGAGACAGGGCTGCATTGGCAGAAGCATTTTTAGTTTATTTTTTTAGTACTAGAGTCTGTGTTACATGCTTCGACAGTGCATGGTGAAACCACACTGCCGAGCCATGTAATGCAGGCCCATGTGGCAAGGGTTTACCTTCTGTGGTTAATGTAAGATATGCTAGGCATGCCCCTTGCATTTACCATACAGACCTTTCCTGTAATGTGTTGTCCATAATGTGTAGTATGTGCAAATATTTACCACAGTTTAGTAAAAGGACCCCTTAGTGTTACTTTTTGAGGAAACTTTTAAACTGTCATTGTCTTATGAGGTCTTTCAGGATCTTCATTCTTTTCAGACAAGCTTCTTCGATATACCTTCTTTAAAAGAGCATTATCTGGATAATGGCAGCTGTTGTCTAGATACTGTAATTCCCCTAGGAGGTAACATCCTTGTATTTTCAGCACCGTTATATGAATAGTGCAGCTTAAAGGGTAAGTGATAGATATGATCAACCTAGATTTCAGCAAAGCCTTTGATACTGTTCCTCATAGGAGGTTTATCAATAAGCTCAAGGATCCCAAGATGGTGAACTGGATCAGAAATTGATTGACTGACAGGAGACACAAGGTGACGGTAAACGGAACTCACTCAGATGAAAGGAAGGTGATTAGCGGTGTGTCCCAGGGTTCGGTCTTGGGACTGGTGCCATTCAATATATTCGTGAGTGATATTGCCAAAGGGCTGAATGGAAAAGTCTGTCTTTTGGCAGATGACACCAAAATTTGCAACAGAGTAGACTCCTCTGAGGGATTGGGGAATATGAGGAAAGATCTACAAAAGTTGAAAGAATGGACTAATGCTTGGCAGTTAAGATTTAATGTGAAGAAGTGCAGTGTCATGCACTTGGGAAGCAGAAATCCAAAGGAACTGTATGCGATAGGGGGTGAGAGATCGGTGTGCACGGATCAGGAGAAGGACCTCGGAGTGATTGTTTCTGACAATCTCAAGGTGGCAAAACAGTGTGACAAGGTGGTGGCAAAAGCCAGAAGGATGCTGGATTGCATACAGAGAGGAATTACCAGCAGAAAGGAAGAGGTACTAATGCCACTGTACAAGTAGCTGGTGAGGCCTTACTTGGAATATTGTGTTCAGTTTTGGAGACCGTATCTCGCAAAGGATATAAAAAGACTGGAAGCGGTTCAGAGGAAGGAAACCAAAATGATTTGGAGCCTGCGTCAGAAGACTTATGAGAAGAGACTTGAAGACCTAAATATGTACATTTTTGAGGAGAGGAGGGACAGGGGAGATATGATTCAGAACTTTAAATACTTAAAGAGTATTAATGGACAAACAAACATCTTACAAATTTGGGGAAGTTGTAAAACTAGAGGGCCTAACATGAAGCTGCAAGCGAGTAAACTGAAAGGCAATGGCAGGAAATATTTTTTCACTGTAAAAGTGGTGGATGCTTGGAATGCCCTCCCAATAGAAGTGGTGGGGGCAAACACAGTGAAAGTATTCAAAATGGCATGGAACAGACACAGTGGATCCCTTTATAGCAACAGGATAAAATCAAAATAACTATCTCTTATATCTGAACAAATAGGGGTGAGCTACACAATGCGGTTGGTACACCCCTAAACAAAGGCATGGTGAGAAGTGACCTGCATGGAGCAGCAAGTGCACCTACTCTAGTCTGGGCAGACTAGATGGACCATACTGGTCTTTATCTGATCTCATCTACTATGTAAAGTACTTATAAATCACCTCAGCACTATCTGGATAGCGCTGAGACTTGAGCATAGCAAAGTTATCCAGAGAGCAGCGACATTCAGACGCTATGCAGATAGCTATCTGGATACATTTAGGACAGCAAAAACCTGGAGAGCACACAAATAGGCATGTTTACTAAGCCGTATTAGCTGTTAATGTGGCGATAACACTGGACATGCATGCTGCAGTAATAGCTAACATGGGCCAAATGCAGATGGTGCAGGGATTTCCTGTGCTATCTACAGACCGCGCATTAATTGTGTGAGTGGGTGGGGTAGGGGCGTAGAGTTGGCATGACTGTAACATGCGGTTACTGCAAGCATTGACAATGTGCGATAACTGCATGTTGTACGAACATCATGAGTGCAGCCAATGGCGCATCAATGGGTGGCATTAGCTGTACCTGTGATGCTGCCGTGCCACATTCTCTGCTTTTTCCCACTGCGTTATCTGCTGGGGAAATGCTGTGCATGTCCCCGGCACCTTCATTACCTGAGAAGCTTCTGGGATAAGAAATTCATCAAAGACCTTCCAGTGGACTAACTTGGTACACATGCGAGGTGTGATCGTAAAGTATCGAATTGTTGTGTAGCTCTATAAAAATATGTCACACCATGATGCTATTAAGCATGCAGTGACCTAGTTACGTGCTCTGCATGTGCAGAGTGTAGCTTGGCTGCAGCGCACCTGCACTTTTTGAATCACGTGATGTTTGCTATTGTGTAAAAGCAGTTTGTCAGATTTACAATGAGTGAAAAAAACTGAACAACTAATTTGCATTAATTTCGGCCAGAAACGTAGAGATTCATGCAAAGAGACTAGAAATGGGGTTAACATATCGGACACATAAAGGAAACAAATCACAGGAATAAACCTGTCATGGTCACCTTCTCTGAACCTTTGTAAAACACTACTGCTATACTAACTCTTCTTTATTTGAATTCAGTGTTAACCAAAGTAGGAATGTATTTTTCTTTGAAATGAAATCATGTTTGAATTCCATTGGCTTTAAAAACAAAACAAAAGAAAAACAAATCAGATTTTGTTCATTTGCATTGGTTTCTTTTTCAAAACTGCCTCAGGCCAATATGTGCCTGCGTTATTAAAATTAAGCATGCTTATCCTTCTGGGCTTAGAGCCAATCCTCGGGCCTCCCCATCTACAGCACTGGGCTAAATGATGTATTTAAAACTGAACGTGCTGTCGCAGGAAAAGCCTTTGCCTTTGCATCTCTCACACAGACCTTGGCAGTGGAGCCTCTTGGGATCTATATGACAGAGCTTCACTACTTATCCTTTGTATAGCGCTACAAGGCATATACAGTGCTATAGACAGTCCCTGTTCAAAAGAGCTCACAGTCTAGTCAAAACAGACAAATGCAGATTGGGTGGTAAACTGAGAATAAAGGGCTCAGGATCCAAAAGCAGCCTTGAAGAGGTGGGGTTTTTAGTCTGGATTTGAATAGAACCAGAGATGGGGTATCGGCTCAGGTAGACACACTTCTGACAGCTGATATCCTTCACTCAATAAGGATTGTAAAAGTTTTGGGAAGTTCTACAAAACTGTCCGAAACAGACCTTGTTAGTCCCCTGCTCGTAGTCCCCACACAGGCACTTTCCCAGTCTTTACAATGCAATAGCCATCTTTCTGCTACAGAAACCGGAAGCTGGCAGGGCTGGTTTGGGTGGCTGAAAGTTGTTTCTGCTGCTTTCCTGCTTCTACCCCTGTTTCTAGATCCTAGGGCAGTGATGGCTAACCTTTTTGAGCCCGAGTGCCCAAACTGCCGCACAAAACCAAAGAATTTCCTCAAAGTGCCAGCACGTCAATTTGCATAAATATTTGCATAATGCTAACATACACTAACTTTTAGTAAACATGTCTCTTAATGAGTGTATGGATAAAGACAGACTAAAAGATTTCTACATTACTATAATCCAGTGCCAACCGCCAGGCACATTAGGAACTACTACAAACACTGCCCATTTAGAACCAATAGCAAACCCGCCGTATCCTAACAGCACTACCAGGACTCACAAAGCACCACACCATACCTATCAAAAGGCAACACTGCAAATATTAAACCAATACATTTCAGACAATAACAATACATGACCTACTGGGGAAAGAGAACAAGTGGCAATGTCAAAAAGGAATTACATAAACAGAATACCTCAGCTCAGTTACACAGTTGCAATTGCTCCAGCCACTTTCTTCTGGTTTCTTCATGTTTTCTGCTAACTCTCCATCATCTGCTGTCCATTTGTCCTTTCTTCTCTCTTCTAGTTTTTTTTTCCATTCTCTCTCTACATCCGCTTTAACATACTAATCTTTCTCCTTTTGCTCTTTCCTCATTCCTATTTCATCCACTCAAATTTTACCCCTCCATCCTCAATCCCCACTTACTCTCCCAATACCCGGCCAATTGTAGATTTTTTATCCCTCCCACACAAAATATTTTTCCCCTCTCCATTTTACTCTCCCAGCCCCATCCCATTCTAATCCTCCCCCAACATCAGCTCCCTTCTAGTTCCAGCCTCACCCAGCATCCATTCCCTTCTAGTCCCTGCATCAGCCCATTTCCAGTCCTAGCCCCCCATCAGCCCATTTCCAGTCCTAGCAACCCCCCAACCCAATACCAGTCCTAGCCCCCCCATCAACCCACTTCCAGTCCTAAACCCCCATCACCCCATTTTCAGTTTAAGCCCCCCCTATAACCCATTACCAGTCCTAACCCCCATCACCCCATTTCCAGACAGCCCCATCAGCCCACAGCCCATTAGCAGTCCTACCCCCCAGCCCATTAGCAGTCCTACCCCCCCCCCGCCCGCCTGCCCGCCCATTAGCAGTCCTAACCCCCCCAGCCCATTAGCAGTCCTACCCCCGCCCGCCCGCCCATTAGCAGTCCTAACCCCCCCCTAGCCCATTAGCAGTCCTAACCCCCCCCGCCCGCCCGCCCGCCCATTAGCAGTCCTAACCCCCCCCTGCCCATTAGCAGTCCTACCCTGCCCGCCGCCCGCCGCCCGCCGTCCTAACCCCCCCCCCCTGCCCATTAGCAGTCCTACACCCCCTGCCCGCCCGCCCCCCCCAGCCCATTAGCAGTCCTAACCCCCCCCCTGCCCATTAGCAGTCCTAACCCCCCCCCCCTTCTGGCAAATTTTTTTTTTAAAAAAGCAGGCTCTGGCTGCTGCCGCGGCAGATTGCAATGTCCCGCGGGGCCCCCTCCACCCGCTAAGCCCTTCTGCAAGGGCTTTCAGATTCGCGAGGGAGAGCATCTCCCTCGCGTCTCTGTTAAGCGCGCAGGGGCTAATGGGAAATTTCCCATCAGTCCCTCGCGTCTAAAGGGGTTGATGGGAAATTTCCCATTAGCCCCTGCGGGCTTAACAGAGACGCGAGGGAGACGCTCTCCCTCGCGAATCTGAAAGCTCTTGCAGAGGGGCTTAGCGGGCGGAGGGGGCCCCGCAGGACGCTGCATTCTGCCCTTGCCGCGTCCGCGGCAGCAGTCAGAGCCAGCTTTTTCTTTTTTTGCGGACCTTCCCGCGTGCCAGCTGCAAGGCCTTCGCGTGCCACAGCTGGCACGCGTGCCATAGGTTCGCCATCGCTGTCCTAGGGGCTTTCTTCTTCTTCTTTTATTCCCCATGGGTTGCTAACCGGGCAGCAGTGCAATATCGCCGCTGCCCGCTTAGCGAAGGGTGCAGCCTGTGCCCCCCCCCCGGAACGCCCACAACATGCCCCATTGCTGCATGGTTAGCATGGGGGCATGTAGCGGCGTTACTCAGGGATATTCAATGACATTAACCATCTTAGTGGCAATGACTATCCCTCTAAGGCAGTGGTTCTGAACCAGTCCTCCTTGAACCCCTAGGCCAGTCGGGTGTTCAGGATAGCCCTAATGAATATGCATGAGATATATATGCATTAGAGATATCCTGCCAACCTGACTGGTTTGTGGCCCTCTAGGGCTGGATTTGGAGACCCCTGCCTTACACCTCTGTCATTTAAGATTGTGAGTGGGCAAGGTGCAGATGCCCTAGACATCAGAAGGGTAGATAGAATGTGCCACATGCCTCCTCATTTCTCACCACCACCAAAAGGTTGTCTAATAGACAATATTTTGGTGGTGGTGAGAAGCAAAGAGGTATGTGACACATTCTATCTAACCTTTTTGATGTCTTGGAGATCTGCACCTTGCCCACTCACATTCTTAAATGACAGAGGTGTAAGGCAGGGGTCTCCAAATCCAGCCCTAGAGGGCCACAAACCAGTCAGGTTGGCAGGATATCTATAATGCATATATATCTCATGCATATTCATTAGGGCTATCCTGAACACCTGACTGGCCTAGGGGTTGAAGGAGGACTGGTTCAGAACCACTGCTCTAAGGTCTGTAAACTGTGTAAATGCCTTTGAATATTGGGCCTATATTTATTAGGATGTTTTCGTTGACATTAACCCCTATCTACATGCACCAGCAAGATTCATGGGCCTATTTGCATAAATGAGGTAAAGTTTTGCTGTTAAAGTATGCTAATTTCCTAAATTAAGGTGCAAGAACCACAGATCCTCTGCATGCTGTCTGTCCCAGCATCTTCCCATGCAGTTAACATGGAAGAAATATTTTTGCTGTGCATTTATTGCATTGCGGCTAATGTGATGCAGTTAGCTGCAACTGTCCAGATAGCTTTATTCTGTGATGCATTGTCTGCCACGTTAATAATTAATACATAGTAACAACTCCTCTAAGGCATATTCCCTACCTGTTTACCACCCATTCTCCTTCCCATTCAGTATTTAACATGGAAATTTGTATTCTCTTAAGTGATATGACACTTTATTTAAATATTTTCTGCTACCATGATGTCCAAGTATGAATGAGCATTATATGAAATATATTAAACAAATGAATACATAGTAAAAATGCAGATTGATGTATTTTGTAAATAAAATGAAACTTAGTTTTCCATAATACTACATTATGAATTTATACATGTCTCTATACCCACTCTATACCCACTCAAGATCTCTAGTCTGATGTAATTGCTTTTATTTAATTATTTATATGCTATTCCCCAGTTAATCCTTGTTTTATTCCCCTGTTACCTGTAACTTGGACAAGTTCTCTAAATCTGAGTGTATTTTGTTTAATGTAAACCGCACTGATGTCTCATAGCACGGTATATAAGAGCTGTTAAATAAATAAAAGAAATAAATACTCAGTCTAAGCTTCCACTGTGAGAATCTTCCACAAATGTGCTAGTGGATCTGTTTCTAAGAGGATTTTGTGATGGAGTGAGCCTCTATCCTCCCACTAACAAATATTAGTACGTTTCTCTTGATTGGTTTGACCACTCCTACCTGATACTGTATATTCTTCCCACTTCCTTTCAGGGGGGATATACTGCTAGAGATCATTTCCCGTGCTGGTGAAGTCTGGTACTGCAGCGTTCACGCTGAAGCTCTCCTCAGATTCCAATCTGTTCTTCTGGTTGTCTTCCTTGTTGCACCAGTTCACTGGAGATAGGAGTATCTAATACAATAATATTAACTATTGAAAACCATGTTTATTTCCAGTGGTTATATCCCTCTGAATTTATCTTGCAGCCCAAGTTTCAAAAACACAGTCATAGCTTTCATTTCAGTCAGGCCTCAGCCTGACTCCTTGTCAGAAAGTTTATAGCTTGTTCCAGGAGTTCAAACAGTTCTAGCACAAGCAATCCAGTCTATATTTTTTTGCTAGATTTTCTTAAAAAAGAAATTCACCACATCACTCTCTGATAAGCCTTTTCCCTTTTAGAGCAAAGGTTGAAAGCCTTGCTTTGCCTTCTTCCACTTAGCTGCAAAAGACTCAGAAGAAATGCTACCAACCTCTCACTGACATTCAGAGGTTCCTTATGGTTTCTTGTCACACAATGAACAAAACTATGGAAACAGTGTAATCAACCTCACAGACCTGTACATAGTTGTCAACTCCATCTCTTCCTCCTCGTCACAAATGGTAGGCTCTTTATCTCCACAGACTCATACTTTCCTCCTCAAACAGCTCTGGCTGTGTGCAACGTTCTAGTGGATTAAGATGAGAAAAATCTCTCTCACTGCCTGCAGATACCGGTCTATATTCAGGCTTCTGGTTCTAGGTGTTTGGAAATTTAGTGGTTTATTTTGAGACAATTAGGTGCTTTCCCAGGGTAGGTAAAGTAGGGGTTTATAGGTGTATTCATGCCATTGAAAAAAAATGTAGTGGCTTTTTACATAGATTCCAGGTGTATTGCATTGAAATTATATAAAATAAAAATTTCCAATGCTAGCCCTTTCTACAAGCCCCAGAAACAGCATCAGCACCCCTTTACTTCTCCATGTAGCACCCCCTCCCCTTTGTAGCTTATTGCACATCATGGCTGACTGACTGGAAATATCTGTGTTCATACCAATACTAAAGGTTACAGTATATGACTGACAGTGCAAATTATATCACAATCACTCACATGTCAGCAAGTTTCTACTCAAGATCATTCAGTGGAGACCACAACCATACATGGAACGAGAACTGCCCGGTGTAAGCAGAGTTCACAAAAGAGCGAGGAACGGGAGACATCATTGCGGATGTGAGATGGATCCTTGAAAAGACAAAAGAATACAACAAGAATATCCGTTTTATTGACTACAGCAAGGTGTTTGATTATGTAAATCATGAGAAACTCTGGGCCACATTAAGAAGCATAGGTATACCAGAACATCTAATAGTTCTTATGCACAACCTTTATATTGATCAAGAAGCAAAAGTTCAAATGGAACAAGAAGAAACAGAATGATTTAAAATCAGCAAAGGTGTACGATAAGACTGCATATCTTTCCCCTACCTGTTAATTTATTTCAGAAATATCTTCAGAGGAGCAGGACTATATGAAGACAACTGAGGTGTGAAGATTGGTAGAAGACTCGTCAACAAATGTCACTATGCTGATGATACCACATTACTGACTGAAAGTCAAGGTGCTCTGAAACATTTGCTTCTCATGATCAAAGAACAGTCTTAAAATGGGCCTGTACCCTAACATGAAGAAAACAAAGATCCTGACAACTGGCAAAATCAATAAGTTCATCACTGACGGAGAAGAAATAGAAATAGTGGGCAATTTTAACCTGCTTGGTTCAATAATAAAGAAATGAAAAGTAGTCAAGAAATTAGACGATGCATTGCTATTGACAAAATGGCTATGAAGAACCAAGACAAGATTCTCAAGAGCAGAGATGTATCTCTCCATGCAAAGATTTGATGTGTCCAAGCCATGGTTTTTTCAGTAAGGTAATATGGATGTAAAATTTGGATAGTGAAAAAGATAGGCAGGAAGAAAATTGATGCCTTTGAATTATGGTGGTGGTTAAAAATATTGTGCATACCATGGACTGCTTAAAGACCTAACCGGTTAGTACTAGAGGAAATCAAACCTAAGCTTTCATTAGAAGCTCAGATAAGAAGACATTGACTTCCTATTTTGGACACATCATAAAAAGACAGAGCTCATTAGAGAGAGGCACCATGCTTGGTAAGATTGAAGATCAATGCAAAAGAACATAAGATATGTCATACTGGGCCAGACCAAGGTCAATCAAGCCCAGTATCCTGTTTCTAACAGTGGCCAGTCCAGGTCAGAAGTACTCGTCAAGTTCCAAAAAAGGTAAACTGATTCTATGCTGCTTATCCCAATGGTAAGCAGTGAATTTCCTGGTTCTCTTCAATAATGGTTTATGGACTTTTCCTCCAGGAACTTGTCTAAACCTTTTTAAATTCAGCTACACTAACAGATTTTACTAAATCCTCTGTTAATGAATTCCAGAGTTTGATTTTGTGTTGAGGGAACAAAAAAATATTTTCTCCTAATTAGTCTTAAATGGTCTACATTGTAGCTTCATTGCATGCCCCCCTAGTCTTTCTATTTTTTGAAGGCGTAAAGAACTAATCTATGTTTATCTATTCCACTCCATTCATTATTTTATAGGCCTCTATCATATCACACCTCAGCCATCTTTTTTCTAAGTTGAAGAGCCCCAACCTTTTAAGCCTTTACTCATAGGGGTATTCCTCCATCCCCTTTACCATTTTAGTGGCTCTTCTCTGTACTTTTCTAATTCTTTTAAAGATATGGTGACCGGAATTGCACACAAGATTCATGGTGTGGTTGCACCATGGAATGATACAGAGGCATTATAATATCCTTTGTTTTATTCTCCATTCCTTTCCTTATGATTTCTAGCATTTTATTTGCTTCATTGGCTGTCACTGCACGCCTAGCAGATGGTTGGAACATCCACAATGATGCCTAAATCCTTTTCCTGGGTGGTCGTTCCTAATGTGGTACCTTGCATCATGTAACCATAGTTTGGGTTGTTCTTCCCTAAGTGCATAATGTTGCACTTGTCCACATTAAATTTCATCTCCCATTTGAACATCTGTTTTCCAGTTTATCAAGGTCCTCTTGAAATTTTTCTAAATCCTCTTGTGTTTTAACGACTTTAAGGGGAAAGCCAGCAATGAGATGGGTCAATACAGTAACAGCCGTGATGGATGCCATTCTATCAAAAATTAGCTGCCTGACTGAAGACCGAACACATTTTAGGACAACTATCCAGAAGGTAACTATGAGTCGGCACCAACTCGATAGCACGTAACAATAGCAACAGCTCAGCCAGTCCAGTCCAGCATCTACAACCATTCCCTTTCCTCACCTCAATGCAGTCCAGCCTCCCTTTCCCCATCCTCCCCTTCTAGTCTGGGGGTGAGGGTGGTTCAGCCGACTGGCCATCCTGCCTACCTTCCTTCCTTCTCTTTCCCACTTCCGGCATTGCAACAAAGAACTTGCTTTCTGGTGGCTGCACTGCCCTCTGCCCTTTGGTTTATTGCTCAGCAGCTGGCGCCTCTGTTCCTGGGCTGAAATCTTGTGATAACAGCTGCATCATTTTGTGGCTGTTATTGCAAGACTATGGCTCAGTAGCAGGAGATAGCAGCTGCTGGGCTATGAAACGAAGAGCGGGAAAAAGTGACAATATGAAAATAAGCTTTGCTATTGGGTCATATAATTTATTTATTTTTTTTGGGGGGGGGGGTTGAATTCTAACCAGAAATACTGAATTCCCCTTTAAGGGAATTTTATCAGGTTTATACCTAACTGAAAATTGGAAGCCCTATCTATTGAGGATTGTCTCATTTACAACCCCTCTTTCAATCTGGCACAGTATTTTCAATGAGTTTTACTGGGTTTTCTTAGTCTCTGACCATCATCTTATTCTCACTGTCCTCACCCCAAGGACAGGTACGAAATGTACTGTCCTAGTGTTTGTAGGTATGTATATATCTATATCCCCCCCACATATATACTGTGTGCGTGTGTGTGTGTGTATATATATATATATATATATATATATGTGTGTGTGTATATAGATATATCCAAGAGGGCCCTCTCGCTCACCACACCATCTATCTGGAACACTCTCCCAGAGAAAATGAGAACCACCACAGACAGACATTAAAGAATTCAAGAAACAGCTCAAGACCACCTTATTCATCGAACACTTCAACGAAACATGATGCCCCCCCATTATGAACTCCTACATTCACATCACCTTGTACATAAGTTGTAATTTATCATTCCCAATTCTCCCCCTCCCTATGTTTGCTAAGGAAGTTTCTATGTATTGGAACAAAGTGTTAATTGTTACATTTAAACATTTCTGTAAATTGAAGTTCTTTGTAAACTGCCTTGATTTTAAGATAAGGCGGTATAGAAAAATTGTTAAATAAATAAAATAAATGAATATATAGATAGATATGTATATATATGGAGTAGAGGAGTGGCCTAGTGGTTGGGGCAAGGTACTTCAGGTCAGGGGTTCAAATCCCACTAGAGGACAGCAACCTTGGGCCAGAAGGACTGGGGTTTCTAGTCCCACAGGTGCTCCTTGTGGTCTTGGGCAAGCCACTTAACCCTCCATAGCAAATGTTCCCTGTAAAATAGTTATCTCCAAGTTATAATGCCCTGTTCAATGTAATTTCAGTTTGTTCAATGTAAACTACACTGATGCAGAATAGCACAGTATATAAGAGAATGTAAATAAATAGATATGCATATACATACACTTACATCTCACATGCCGCTTTTGCCAGACTGTGGTCCTCCATCATTCTTGCATGTACTTCTGTATTACCTGACCCTACTGAGTTCTGGTTACTCTTTGACCCCAATTCATTTCTGTGATGGATATTTTTGGATCCTGATTCACCACCAAGCGATTGCTGATACAGTATCTGCTACAGCATTCAAAATGGCCCTCCTATTATGATTGTGTTTAACTATAGCTGTCTTCCTGCCACTTTTATCATGTCCATGATTGCACCCCAAGCACTGGCCTTGTGTTGGCAGGGTATGATGGCTCCTATCACCTGAGGACTCGAGGTGAAGCAAACGTCTCTCTGATTCATTCCGATGCTTAAAGTGCCCTGTTCTAAGGTTTTTCTTTCCTCGCCCTTGGACTTCAGCCAGCTCACAATACCAGGAACCCATCTTCTAACGAGAATCATCACATCCACTTTCTTTCAAAACATAAAACAAAACTATTTAGACAGCAGCACATAGGGAAAACTGGAACATAAAAACATATTTATCACTGTCTAATTTTACTATAAACAGCTAGCTGGGGCAGTCTAAACATATGTTAAATCATCAAAAGAACATCTGATGCCAACAATTATTAGAAGAAAAGATCAGAGGCTAATATCAGCTTAACACAGAGGGCAAAAGGATTAAAGAACCATTGGAGAGAGTAAAGCATAAAAGAGAGAGAAAGATACTGATGGAAAATTTTGTATTAAACCTTGACTATTTTAATAAGCAAAAGAATTAGAACTCTTGGGCAGGTGCTGCCTATATAAGATCGAGCCTGGAAAATGAAAAAGTACAGTTGTGGTCAACATTATGGGCACTCTTCCATTTTAGGTATGCTGTGTACAATATCTTGAGAAATAATTGTAAATATTCCAACTGTATGTCATCATAATATTTTAATAATATGTTTGAAAGTATACAACAAAAAAAGATGTCTGTGCAACTTAGAAATAGTAATTTTTAAGGCAAAAACAAAATATGACCTGGACAGGATTAATGTTACCCTTCACTAATATTTTGTTGCACAACCCTTGGCAGTGATGACAGCCTCCAAACATTTCTTGAAGCTATCTATAAGTTTTGTATATCTGTCTGCTGGTAGTTTCTCCCACTCTTCAACTGTGATTTCTTCTAGCTCATGAATGTTTCCAGGATTCCTTTTACCAATGGCAGATTTCAGCTCTTTCCAAAGGTTCTCAACTGGATTGAGATCAGGACTCATTGCCGGCCAGTTTAAAACAATCTAGTTTTTCCTTTTTAACCATTCTTTTGTACTTTTGGATGTATGCTTTGGTTCATTGTCCTGCTGGAGGACCCACTAGGTAGTCCTCTGACTTAATGATTCCTTTAATATGTTCCAGCCTACAGCTTCAGAGGCAACAAAACAGCCCACAATGTTATGGAACCTCTACCATATTTAACTGTAGGAAGGGTGTTTCACTGGTCTGCATTGCCAAAGAACTCAAGTTTGGTTTCATCTGTCCACAGAACATTTTCCTAGAAGGATTGTGGTGTATTTGGCCAAAGAGCAGGTGTGCCTTTTTATATCTGTCTTTGAGCAGTGGGGTCCTCCTTGGCTTTTGCCCATGAAGTCCTCCTTTGTTTAGTCCTCAGCATATGGTGCAGGTTAAAACTACCACTCCAGATTGCTCTAGGTCAATCTTTAGCTCTTTGGATGTTGTACATGGTGTTTTTCCAATAGTTCGCACTAACTTTTGAAGATTTCTTGGATTAATTTTCCTCTTGCGACAACATCCTGGGAGGTTCTTGACAGTTCCTTGAGCAGAAAACGTCTTAATAACATTGTGAACTGTAGATACAGAAATCCCAAGGTCTTTGGAGATGATTGGTGATAATGGCATTTCTGATGGTCTCAGGCAGCTCTCTTATCTTCACCATTGTGAAAATTAAACAGTGAGTGAATGGGGCCATTTTAAACATTAGAGCCATCATTCATTGGTTGATTCAAGTCATGTGAATACTGACAATTGATCACAACTGCATCTAATTTTACTGCATTGGGAATGTGGTTCATCTCTTCAGACTGATTTGAATTGTTCATAAGGGTGCCAATAATCATGTCCTCAAAGAAAGACTAAACAGTTCCATTACCATAACATTCAAAAAATTAAGTGAAAAACCTATCTGATGTGCTCATTCTCACTATAACCTGAACTGTTAACTACCATTGTAAATATTTTTTGTTGGATTGCATGCCTTGAAAGTTTTCCTTTTCTGTGGCAAGACTTCTGTTTTCTCTTATAGTAAGGCAACAAAGCCTAGTTAAAAACAATTGGAGGGACAATGCAAAATGCGAACCCCCAGATATACTTAGCTTATGAAGATCTACTGCGCTGCTTTGGATCTGCACTGCATCAGATACCAGATGCTGAACTCCAGGCACTTATTAAACTTGTCCTGCCCCTTCATGCCACACAGGACACTGAACTTCAGACGTTTCTTAGAAATATCTTGCTGCCTTGTTCCGCCTTTACAATTCTCTCAGCCTGTGGAGGTAGGATGTAGGATGTTACTTGTAAGCCTTCCATTGTATTTTTTGGCTACAATTAATCCTTTGGATGAACCTCCATATCTTCATCCAAAGGATGGTTCATCCAAAGGGTTAATGGTAGCCAAACAATTCATTGGAAGGCTTCTGCAGTCCAAGGGATTACAGGATCGACGGCAACATGGATTCACCTGAGGCAGGTCTTGTCAGACAAATCTGATTGGTTTCTTTGACTGCGTAACCAGGGAGTTGGACTGAGGGAGAGCCCTAGATGTGGTGTATTTGGATTTCAGTAAAGTCTTTGAAATGGTTCTGTACGGGTGACATAAACTGAACACCATAGGGATGGACCCTAAAGTTACTGATTGGGTTAGAAATTGAGTGTGAGGTGACAAAGGATACAGGTAAATGGATCACAATCTGAGAAGAAGGACATTACTAGTGGTGTGCCGCAGGGATCTGTCCTTGGTCCAATTCTATTTAACATTTTTGTTATATTGCAGAAGGGCTGTCGGGTAAGTTTTGCCTCTTTGCAGATGATATCAAAATCTGAAATACAATAGATACCCAGGAAGGAGTAGATAACATGAGGAGGGATCTAGCTAAGCTTGAAGAATGGTTCGGAATTTGGCAGCTGAGATTTAATGCTAAAAAATGCAAGGTCATACATTTGGGCTGCAACAATCTAAGGGAGCGGTACAGTGTAGGGGGTAAAGTACTTCTGTCCACAAAAGAAGAGCGGGACCTGGGCGTGATTGTGTCTGATGATCTTTTATTAGCTAAACAGGTAGAAAAAGTGATGGCAAAAGCTATAAGGATGCTTGGATGCATAAGGAGAAGAATAGCTAGCAGAAAAAAGGAGGTGATATTGCCTATGTATAAGTCTTTTGTGCGATTTCATTTGGAGTAATGTGTGCAAATCTGGAGACCGCGCCATCAAAAGGATATAAATAGTTTGGAGTCGGTGCAGAGGGTGGCTACTAAAATGGTCAGTGGCCTTCGTTTTAAAACATGAAGATAGACTTAAGGATCTTAATATGTATACATTAGAGAAAAAGCGGGATAGAGGAGATATGATAGAGACATTTAAATACCTCTGTGGCATAAACGAACAGGAAGAGAGCCGTTTTCGATTGAAAGTAAGGTCTGCTATGAGGGGACATAGGATGAGGTTGAAAGGGGATAGATACAGGAGTAATTTGTGGAAATATTTCTTTATGGAAAAAGTTGTAGATGCATGGAATAGTCTTCCAGTAGAGGTGGTAGAGATAAGGACAGTATCTGAATTCAAAAAAGCATGGGACAAACACAGAGTATCTCAAAAGGGAAAAAGGGGACTATTGTAGTAGTTGATATGGAAGGGCAGACTAGATAGGTCACATGGTCTTTTTTCTGTCCTCATATTTCTGTTTTTGTGTATATGCCGGTAAATATTATTACAGAATTTGCCAGTGTTCTTATACATATTTTACAAAAGGCTCCTGTTTGGCCAAGCCTTCTATAAAATACTAGCAAAATGTGCTTATCCCACATTCAGCCGCTGTGCAAATTGGGGTTTCACATGTCCCCTTTATCTTACATAGATAAAGGTTAACTGCTCTGCTTTTAACAGCAATGGAGGAAATTCTTTATTTGTTACTTCTTCCAAAACTGCTTTCCAAGTACGTATGTTCGGTTTTCCATAGAAGTGTTTTCTGGACACTTTGCTTTTTATTCTTACCATCAATTTGTTCTGCATCTGAGAAATTGAATTTTTCCAAGTAAATGGGCACCTTTTCTTAAATAATATATTCTTATGAAACTGCTTCTGCTGATTATGCATATTTAATTCTGCCTTCACTGATTAATTAACCTGAAGATGAAAATCACGTGCACAGAACCGATCTCGGGATTTTTAATGACATCTTTGTTTAGTAGTTAATTCCAGTATATTTATTAGCATTCTCCATAACTTGTTCCAAGTAGAACTTTTCAATGTATTCTTTCATTCCTGTGTACTAAAAGGCAAAAATTATACCATTTGATTGTATTAGGCTTCTTTGGCACACAAAGTGCTGCGGGAGATTCTACCTATGCACTAAATTAGTGGTATATAGTGAGTGCATGCTTGATTGACTATCTTAAAAGGAGGAGCCATAGCCCTTTGAATACCTGTTTCTGCTGCTGCCAGCATGGAGAAACATAGGGGTATGTTTACTAAACCATCTTAATGTGCGCTCTGACACGTTAGCGCGCGATAATGGTGCTTTACCATGCGATAAGGTACCTTATCGCGCGCTAACGCGCTCAGCGGCGCAAACGAGCGCTGAAGGCGGAGTAAAGGCTCCCTGAGGGCGGAGGAAGGCTCCCCAGGGGCGGAGAGAAGGGGTCAATGGGTGGAGAGTGGGAGGGAAGAGGCTCTCTGCACACTAACGCTGTGGATTTCATGGCTGAAAACTAACGCCAGTGAAACCCTGGCGTTAGAGTAGATTTAAAGGGAAGAGAAACTATTTCCGTCAGCAATGTACAGCAAAGCCAGGGAAACCTACAAAAGGTGATACGTGTGATACATGTGCACAGAACAAAAGGGCAGATAAACATTGAAAATGACCTGAACAAACTGGAAAAAAACATAACCTAGCTGGGCAATAGTGATATCAATGGGAAACATCAAAAAACACTACCGAGAAAGCTCCAAAAAAAAAAGATATCAATTTTGGAAGGGGCTATGCTCTGTCCCCATACAAGGTGAATGATCCCACAGTGAAATAACGCTGATCAGGGCTATCCCTTGTTACTGGACAGGTTTCCTATGGCATGCACATTTCCCGCAACAGCAGGGTGGGCATGTCGGAATGGGCAACTGGACAGATGCTGGAAAAGGGGACACAGAGGGCTGCATGCGGCACATGCTGTGCTGCAGCTGGGCCACAGTGCGGACTAGGGTGATATCTAGGTGGCCCATACGAATGCTGAAACAGTAGAGCAGCCAGACAGCAACTGATGAGGGCCCAACATGGGCATGAGTGTGTTTCCTACAGTGTCACAGGGGATAGTACCCAGCAGGTACCCCCAAGGGAACAGAACATTTGCAGGCGGTGCTGGGGGGAAGCGTGGACATCTATGCAGGCACCCCTACCCCAGAACCCGCACCATAGGCAGCCGCCTACCCACACACTGGATGGCCCGAGACTGCGCACCACCAGCAGAAAGGCATGTCAGTATGGTGACAGAGGGGTACTGGTGGTGGAGGGGGCAGTGGCTGCTGCCCACAGCAGACCATGGCCCAGCCCTGTTTAGGTAGGTGCCATGCACTGCAACAGACAGGCTCTGTCTGACAAACAGTCATGGTATCTACAGGGAATTCACTGTCTCTGTGGCAACACGGTGGTGCAGGGCACACAGCCAGTGTGTTCAGGAGCAGAAAGTCACAGGTTCAAGTCCCAGCTGTGGTTCCTGCCAACCCAGTCCCCATATTTTACCCACTACTAAAATGCGGTAATACAGACAGAACCTTTAGTGCAGATAACGTACGTAAACATGCCCAAAACGCCTACATTTTACCCTACAGAGCACAGACACCATAAACATGTGCATTACCTAGAGCAGAGTCTCCCAAAAGCAGTCCTGGAGGGCCAAACACCATTCAGGTCCCATGCTGTCTCCAATAACTATGGCTGTGCTGCATTTCTATGCACCTCCCCCATGGTATGCAGATATATCTCATGCAAATTCATTAGGGACAGCATGAAAACCCGAACAGGGTTTGGCCCACCAGGACCGGAGTTGGGAACCTCTGCCCTAGAGCAGCGGCCAACAGGGGCAGACTCACCCGCACCCACAGGCTCCATCATCCAAAGCCACCTGGAGAGGCAGGATTTTGGGCCCTGTGTGCATCTCCCAATACTAGCACTTGCATACCTTAGAAATGCCACCCTAAACCTGGGAATATGGTACATATCTATCAATAGGTTGCTATGATTACTGGCAGATAGCAATTCCTAAGTTAAGCACAATTTGCTGATTGAGCTGCCTCATAGCAACCTTTCTGATGTTTGTGGAGTGTGCTACAGGTCTTGTGTCTGACAGTGTTTACCACCCTGGGGAGTGACTCCTACAGTATTGTGTACCAACGCCATGCCTGCACTGTGCCCAGGACTGGTGTGATGGCCAGGGCTGCCAAACACCTCTATAGTTGCACAATGCTGGCATAGGTGTGGGGAGTGTGTGTGTGTCTATCCAGGGTGTGGTGGCTGCCAACACCCTCCTCAACCCACACTGCTAGCACTGTTGCCAGTATTGGCCTGCCAATGTGCATAATGAGGAGCAAGGTACTGTGGGTATAGCCCAGACAGGGCAGCCTGGGCAGGATGCATCTGCACAGGGTATAGGGCACTGGCTGGGACATTGTAGTGCCCGGCCACCACCTGCACAGACAGGGTGGCTACAGCATGTCCTGCTGGGAGGTCACTCTCACCCTGACTGAGCAGTGACCATGGCATGGCTAGGTTCCCCCATAGTGCTACATAGTATTTCTCTCAAGTGATATATATGGGGTTTTTTTGGGGGGCCCAATCACTGACTTATCTGCTTGGTGGGTGTGCTCACATCTCCTCCAGGAACATGCACTGTGGACTAGCTAGCAGACTGTCTGCAGTTCGTATGTGTATGGCTGGAGCACCTTGCAGGGTGCAGTGGCTGGAGACTCACTATGCTCGTTGCTGGAGAATGGCAGACAGTGATGGGGGGCAGCTGAGCATATCCAGGCCTACTGTATGTCTGCTATTGCCTTATGGAATGCTACAGATCTGCACTGGCTGCCCTGTAGTGCATCTGTTTCCCAGTAGGACTGAGGCTTTTGGGTCTCCTCTACTGCCACCATGGCAGGATTGTAGATTGTGGATCTGTTGGGGGGGAGATCCTGTCCCCCACCCTGATCCCCAGAGAGCAAGTTCGGTGGTACTACATAATCCGCCTATGGGTCCAAACACCACCACCCTTGAATCATGTGGCCATGGTACCCACAGAGAATATGCACTATTCTGGTGCATCATAGTCCATAAGGGCTAGACATGACTGAGATATACATATGGGCACAGGTGTGTCTGAAAGAACTACCTATCACACACTGGCACTAATGGGGACCTGCAGCATAGCCTATCTCAGGGAGGGCAGGTGTTGTGGACCTGGTGCTGGGCGCACCACCTCACCCTCACGGTGAGCACAGTACCCGCACAATGTGACGGTCTGTAGCAACTCTGTGCCAGTAACACGCACGGTCAGTACCCCCTACCAGGCCTAGGTGCTGTGGGGGTGCATACCCCATCTTGTGATCATCTGTAGACTGCTGCTTTGCATGTGCAGTGCATCATGGGTATGAGTGGCTTAACTCTATCCTGGTAGCAACAGCAGAGTTTGTGTGGTGACCTGCAGTCCTTCTGTGGCCAGCCAGAGATTTGTGTGTAGCTATAGAGCTGTAGCCTACTGGTTACTTCACTGCCTGTGGAGCCAGAGGATGTGGGTTTGATCCCACAGTGGGGTTATTTATTAGGGCTGTCTGGGGCAGTTTCTTTTTTTAATCTAAATTAGTACTGCCAGCAAAAACACCCTCACAGTGCTATAACCTTAAGGTGCCTTATAAGACGACTTATGGGGCACCTGAGGATTACAGCACTGTGAGGGTGTTTTTGCTGGCAGTACTAATTTAAATTAAAAAAAGAAACTGCCCCAGACAGCTCCAGTAAATAACCCCACTGTGGGATCAAACCGACAACCTTTGACTCTATAGGCAGTGAAGTAACCAGTGGGCTACAGCTCTGAACAAACCCCTGGCTGGCTACAGAAGGACTGCAGATCACCACACAAACTGTCTGCTATGGTTACCAGGATAGGGTTAATCCACTCGTACCCATGATGCACTGCACATGAAGATTACAGCACTGTAAGGGTGTTTTTGCTGGCAGCACTGCTTTAAAGTAAAAAGGAAAATACCTCCAGCAGCACTGCTTTAAAGTAAAAAGGAAAATGCCTCTAGCAGCACTGCTTTATAGTAAAGGGCAATGCCTCAGACAGCCTTACTCATTAACCCCACTGGAGGATTGAACTCATGACCCCTGGTTCAGCAGTCAATGTATTAACTATTGTGCTACCCCTCTCTTGCTGTGTTTGTTGGTCAGCCCCCCTACTTCAGGCTAACGTGCATTGATGTGCCACGGCTCCCATTATCGCACGGTAACCAGAAATGCTACGTTAAGACCGACACGCCCACTCCTTATATGGCATCCTGCACACTGACGCCGGCTGCACATTAAGACTGCTTAGTAAACATACCCCATAGAAACATAGAAAAATGACGACAGAAAAAGACCACATGGTCTATCTAGTCTGTCCTTCCATATCAACAACTACAATAGTCCCCTTTTTTTCTTTAGAGATTCTCTGTGTTTGTCCCATGCTTTTTTGAAATCAGAAACCGTCCTCATCTCTACCACCTCCAATGGGAGACTATTCCACGGATCCACCACTCTTTCCGTAAAGAAATATTTCCGCATATCACTCCTGAATCTATCCCCTTTCACCCACATCCCATGTCCCCTCATAGCAGAACTTGCTTTCAGTCACAAGAGGCTCTCCCGCTGTGCATTTATGCCATGGAGGTATTTAAATGTCTCAATCATATCACCTCTATCCCGCCTTTCCTCTAAGGTGTACATATTAAGATCCTTAAGTCTGTCCTCATATGCTTTATAATGAAGACCACTAACCATTTTGGTAGCCACCCTCTGTACTGACTCCATCCTGTTTATATCCTTTTGAAGGTGCAGTCTCCAGAATTGCACATAATACTCCAAATGAGGTCGCACCAAAGACTTATACATAGGCACTATCACCTCCTTTTTTCTGCTAGCCATTCCTCTCTGTATGCACCCAAGCATCTTTCTAGCTTTTGCTGTCACATTTTCTACCTGTTTACTACTTTAAGATCATCTGATACAACCACGCCTAGATCCCGCTCTTCTTTAGAGGACAAAAGTACTTCACCCCCTATACTTTATTGCTCCCTTGGATTTCTGCAGCCCAAATGCATGCACTTACATTTTTTCACATTAAATCCCAGCTACCAAATTCTAGACCATTCTTCAAGCTCAGCTAGATCCCTCCTCATGTTATGTACACCTTCCTGGGTGTCTACTCTATTGCAGATTTTGGTATCATCCACAAAGAGGCAAACCTGACCCGACAGCCCTTCTGCTATATCACTAACAAAGATGTTAAACAGAATCGGACCAAGGACAGATCCCAGGGGCACATCACTGGTAACTTCCATCTCCTCAGAGTGGAAGAGGAAGGCTAAGGTGGGAGAAAACATAGAAAAGCCCAAGAGCGGATGGTTCGGAAGAATGTATCCTTGAAGGATACTACCAAAAGCAGAGAGGTTCCAAAAAAGAGTAAAGTAGCCCAAATGCCCTCGAGTATGGAGCAGACAGAGCTTAAAAATCCCAAATTACCCATGTCTACCAATAGCCAAATTAATATGAATAAAATACAGTCTCTAAAATGCTTGTATGCAAATGCTAGAAGTCTAAAAAATAAGATGGGAGAGTTAGAATATATAGCACTAAATGATAGGTTAGATATGATCGGAATATCAGAGACATGGTGGAAGGAGGACAACCAGTCGGACACTGTGATACCTGGGAACAAACTATATCGTAATGACAGAGCTGATCAAATTGGTGGAGGGGTTGCGCTCTATGTTAGAGAGGGCATTGAGTCAGAAAGTATTAAAGTTTTGCAGGAAACAAAATTTGCTGTAGAATATATATGGATTGAAATTCCATGTAAAAAGGGGAAGGTGATGGCAGTAGGGGTGTACTATTGACCGCCTGGCCAGAATGAACAAATGGATGATGAAATGCTCAAAGAAATCAAGGAAGCTAACAAAAGTTACAGCGCAGTAATAATAATGAGTGATTTCAATTACCCCAGGATCGACTGGGTCGGTGTCACGGCAGGACATGCTAGGGAGATAAAGTTCTTAGATGACATAAATGACTGCTTCTTGGAGCAGCTGGTTCAAGAACCGACCAGAGGGGAAGCCATATTAGACCTAGTCCTTAGTGGAACACCAGATCTAGTGCAAGAGATAAGGGTGTTGGGGCCACTTGGCAATAGTGATCATAGCATGATTGCCTTTGATTTAATTAGTGGAGGAGGGATAGTAAGGAAATCCACAGTACTACCTTTTAACTTTTGAAAGGGAGACTATGATAAAATGAGGAAAATAGTAAACGTAATAGTAAATGGAGCAGTTGCAAAGGTTAAAGACTTACATCAACCTTGGGTGGTGTTGAAAAATACTATCTTGGTAGCCCAGACCAGCTGTATTCCACGCTTTAAGAAAAGTGGAAGGAAGTCCAAAAAACTGCCAGCATGGTTTAAAGGTGAGGTCAGAGAGGCTGTTGTTGCCAAAAAAGCATCTTTCAGGAAATGGAAAAAAGAGCCAAATGACGAAACCTGGAAACAGCACAAGCACTGTCAAGTCAAATGCAAGGCATTGATAAAGCAGGTAAAGGGAGAATTTGAGAAGAAGCTTGCTGCGGAAGCAAAAATGCAAAATAAAGATTTTTTTCAAGTACATTTGTAGCAAAAAACCTGTGAGAGAGTTAGTTGGTCCATTAGATGATAGAGGAGTTAAATGGGCACTAAGAGGAAACAAGGTGATAGCGGAGAGACTGAATGAATTCTTTGCTTCGGTCTTTACTGAGGAAGATGTAGGGATGTTACCCATGACTGAAGTGGTATTTAAAGGTGCAGAAGGATTGAAGGAAATATCAATACATCGGGAAGATGTCTTACAACTATTAGATAAACTGAAGAGTAGCAAATCACCTGGGCCAGATGGTATACATCCAAGGGTGTTGAAAGAACTGAAATACGAGCTTGCAGACCTGCTATTAGTAATCTGTGAACTATCATTAAAATCATCTCTAATACCTGAAGATTGGAGGATCACCAATGTAACACCAATTTTTAAAAAGGTTTCCAGGGGTGATCCGGGAAACTACAGACCGGTGAGCTTCACATCAGTACCGGGAAAAATGGTAGAAACCATCATAAAGAATAAAATTACTCAGCATGTAGATAGTCATGGCCTAATGGGAGACAGCCAACATGGCTTTAGACCAGGAAGATCTTGTCTTACTAATCTGTTATGTTTTTTGGAAAGTGTGAATACACAGTTGGACAAAGATGAGTCAGTTGATATAGTGTATCTGGACTTTCAGAAAGCCTTTGACAAGGTCCCTCATCAGAGACATTTGGCAAAACTAAAGAGTCATGGGATAGGAGGCAGTGTACTACTGTGGATCAAGAACTGGTTAAAAGATAGAAAGCAGAGGGTAGGGCTAAATGTCCAATTTCCCAATGGAGAAAGGTGAATAGTGGTGTACCCCAGGGATCTGTGCTGGGTCCACTGCTTTTTGACATATTCATAAATGACCTGGAAAGTGGAATAACGAGTGAGGTTATCAAATTTGCAGATGACACAAAACTATTTAAAGTTGTTAAAACCCATGAGGATTGTGGAAAATTGCAAGAGGATCTTGATAAATTGGAAGACTGGGCATCAAAATGGCAGATGAAATTTAACGTGGGCAAGTGCAAAGTTATGCACCTAGGGAAGAACAACCCAAACTATAGTTACACAATGCAAGGTTCCACATTAGGAACCACCCAGGAAAAAGATTTAGGTGTCTTTGTGGATAGCATGTTAAAACCCTCGGCCCAGTGTGCAGCGGCAGCCAAGAGAGCAAATAGAATGCTAGGTATCATAAGGAAAGGAATGGAAAATAAATAAAAGATATTATAATGCCTCTATATCGTTCCATGGTGAGACCACACCTTGAATATTGTGTGCAATTCTGTTCGCCGTATCTTAAAAAGGATATAGCGTTATTAGAAATGGTTCATTAAAGAGCCACCAAAATGGTAAAGGGGATGGAAGGATACTCCTAAGAAGAAAGGCTAAAAAGGTTAGGGCTCTTTAACCTGGAAAAGAGACGACTGAGGGGAGATATGATAGAAGTCTATAAATTAATGAACGGAGTGGAACAGGTAAACGTAGATCGATTGTTTACCTTATCAGAATATAGAAAGACTAGAGGACATGCAATGAAGCTACAGGGTAAACTATTTAAGACTAATAAAAGAAAATATTTCTTCACTCAACGTGTAATCAAACTCTGGAATTTGTTACCGGAGGATGTAGTAAAGGCTGTTAGTGTAGCTGGGTTTAAAAAAGGTTTGGACAAGTTCCTGGAGGAAAGTTCCATAAACCATTATTAAAAAGGGACCCAGGATATCAATGCTTGACCCAGTACAAGCATTGCGGAACCTGTGTCTTTTGGGGAAACCTTTTGGTATGTATGACCTAGATTGGCCACTGTTGGAAACAGGATACTGGGCTTGATGGACCTTGGTCTGACCCAGTATGGCATATCTTATGTTCTTATGTTTCTATGTTCCAAATAACTCTGGAACCCAAACTATCAGCTCTGGCAGGGGTTTGGTTACCCTGGACCCAATATGTTGGCTGAAACTGAGGGTGGCAAAGGGATAGCAAGCCATTTTTTGGAATGTTACCCTTGATATAGTGATGCCAATGCTGCTTGGTGAGGATTCCCCAGTCTCTAAAACCAGGACCAGGCCATACACTAATCAGGCTAGCCATCTACCTAGCATGACACAAGTCAGAGTACGGCACTTAGGGCATTTCCCGGTCCTCCCTTAGTAATCCTACATTTCTTCTTCCCTATTGCTTCTTCCCATCTGCCGATTATCCACTTCTCCTCTCATCATGTCCAGGATCGCACCTCCTCCTTTTTGTGTCACTGCTGCCCTACCCTGTTTATCCTCCAGAAGGCTTTCTGCTATTCACATGGATGCACTTTCTAGGGAAGTTTTGGATTGGAGGAGGCAGGATGGGGAGGCCTAGAGCACAGACAACTCATCGCTAAGACCTGTCACTTCTTTCTCCTCAGCATTGGCAAAATCCACCCCTTTCTCTCTGAGCTCACTACTAAAACCCTCATCCATTCCCTAATCACCTCCCGCCTTGATTATTGTAACCTCCTTCTTGCTGGTCTCCTTCAGTCTCATCTCTTCCCTTTTCAGTCTATTCAGCACTCCGCTGCCCGTTTGATTTTCTGTCAGCCTCGTTTTGCCCATATCACTCCTCTCCTCAGATCTCTTCACTGGCTCCCTATCCATTTCCGTATTCACTTTAAGCTTCTCCTTCTGACCTATAAGTGCATTCACTCTGTGGTGTATTTGTGCATGTGTAAATAAACATGCATGTGAAAGAGAGAACATGCAGTGGTGCAGGAGAGGAAGAGCTGGCAAGATTCCCAGGCCTTCCAGCACAAGGAAAGGCAGCTGACCACGTCGGTGCAGGACAGGAAGTGTTCCTGCTGCCAGCAGAGGCAAAATGCGGGAGTGCAGCTTGCTGAGTGAAAGGGAAAGGGAAAGAAAGTGAAAGGAGATGAGAAATAGGAAGACAGGGAATAGAGGGAAGAAAGGGAAAGGAATGGGGGGAAGGGGTGTGACTCAAACCGTCTAGTAGTGTCAAATCACTGCCATCTCACACTTAGTTAAACTAACCTGCTGAACTAACTGGACCCCCTGCACAACTGGTATTGTCCACCTCCATCCATCTTGCCCTTCATTCAATCACACTGTCACTTGTAACAGCACATTCACTCACTGAACCCCTCTGTCACTCACTGATTCACTTACTGAGTTCACCCCCTGCGTCTCATAATAACACTCCTGTCCCCTCAGCCCCCTAGGCACTTATAGCCTCCTCCACCCATGCAGTCACTCAGAATGCCTGCTATTCATTACCTCTCATTCCAGTCGGCCAGCATTCCACCCCTGGTCACAACCAGATCCACTCAGCCCCTCTGTCATTTAACTGCATCAGCCATGCTGCTCACTTATAATCCCTCCATCCATTCATCCTCCCCACTACTCTTATCCCCATCTACTGACTTGCTCACATACATATATACACAGTCCAACAGCAAAACACACCTTTGTGCAATGCTTACAGCATGCGCTTTTCAAATCATTTTACATTTTTTTAAATTTTATTTTACATATTTAATATTTCTTTGATGTCCTAGTCCAGGGCACCTTATAGCAATTTCAGTGATAAAGGTTCACATTGGTCAGTGTTTACCTCTGTATTTAAAAATGGCTTTATGCCTATATCCAAATTCAGGCATTTAATTCCTGAAGACACTTTTAAAAATGTAGCCTCAGCTATGTTTTTATTTTTTACTCTGGTAAATTAATATTCTGACTTCCTAATGGTTACTGGACTCATAATTACTTGTACTGATATAGTATCCTCCATGTTTGATAATCTAAAATTCACAGTATAAACTTTCTCTAGAATTCATCGGTCTACATAATTCATTTATTTTATAAACTCAGTTCTATAGAAGCAATTCTGGTCCAATAATACAGGCATCATGCAGTCATCATCAAGTCTTCTTTTTCAAAGGAAAATTCTGCTCTCACCAGCTCTGTTCCAGCAAAGGCTGAAAGACTTTTAAGCTTTGTGCACTGAATTCCAGTACACACCTAAGGTTAGCATTTAAGCGGTTCAATATATAGATCTACATTTTTCCCAAGTACAGCAGGAAGCGGCTTTTCAGAGTACAATTCCCCTTACCTTTCAAAGTTTCCTCCGTGAAGGCTCAAGATTAATCATAATAGTAGCAAATTCAAAGGCTCAAAATAATATAAAATCCAACCTTTTCCTCCCTCTTCTATAACATGAGGAGCAGCATACCTGCAATCAAGCTCACAGTACTGAAACATTTTGGTACTTTTTCAAACATGTCTAAGATATCTCAAATATCTCTTCACCCTCCCCAAAGGAGCATCTGAACAAAACCACCGCATATTTGTTACCGCCCGCTGTCTTGGTTGGGCTCAATCAGAGCCTAGTGTTCTTCTGGAAAAGAACTACATTGAATCATGTTAGATCTGTTCCTTTAGTTGGGAGTATGTCCTGACAATCACATTAACGATTTCTGATGACTTAGCTGTTGCCTTGCTATCTTCTTTAAATTATTGCTTGGCTATTAAGAACATACAGACAGGGAATCTGCATTTCAAAGTTTAATTAGTTTTACTTTTGTCTTTTGTTTTGCTTTTCTATGTTTTAATATGCAGCATTTTGAAATAATGAACACTAAGGGGTATGTTTACTAAACCCTCTTAACGTGCGCGCCGCGTTAGTCTGCAGGATGCCATAAAAGGAGTGGGCGGTCTGGTCAAAAATAGCAAAACGGGATTAGCGCGCGCTGCGCTGCACGCTCTTGTGCGCCACGCACATTAGCGCACGAGAAACGCACGCGGGAAGCATAAGCAGGCGCGCTGATGTGCAAACAGAGGAACAGGGCTGCAGTACAATGGTAAAGACACTGACAAATGGTGCAGAGGTCATGGGTTCAATCCCCCACTGTGCCCAATGAATAAGACTGGCTGAGGCATTACCATTTATGTGTAATATTGCATTATGAGGCTTTTTAATTTTATTTTAATTACTACTGCTAGCAAACGCACTCTCAAAGCGCTGTAACATAAGGTGCTGCATAAGGCACCCCATAAGGTACCCCAGAGGGCACATTTTAAAGTGTACTGTCCACCACGGCACCCTACAATGTTGCTTAAAGGGTGGCCTATAGGGCGCCATATAGGGTTCCCCTATGAGGCACAGCAAGGTCATAGCACTGTTTTTGATGGCAGCACTGTGCATTTAAACGCATGGAAATCTTAAGTAGGTGCGCTGACATGCAAGGAGGAACAGCAGTGTAGCACAATGGTTAAGGCACTGACTGATGATACAGGGGTCATGAGTTCAATCCCCAGTGTGCCTAATACATAAGGCTGACTGAGGCATCAGCTTTGACATGTAAGTATTGTTTCCTGTGGCACTTTATTTGTATTTTATTAATTGTTGCCAGCAAACACACCCTCATGTGCCGTAACCTAAGGTGCCACATAAGGCACTCCATAGGGCACATTATAAAGTTCACTATCCGCCACGGCACCCTATAATGTCCCCTATAGGGCCATAGGATACTGTATAGTGCACCTTATATGGACGGTAACCATAAGGTGCCCTATAGGGCGCCCTATAAAGCGCCCTCTGAGGCACCTTATGGGTACAGTACGCTGAGGGTGTTTTTGCTGGCAGCACTAATGTACATTAAAAATAGATAATGATCTCCAGGAACAAGCAGGAATGAGTCTTCACATGTGGGTATGTCGGCGCCGACGGAGCCCGCACGGAAAATGCTCCCCAGCATCCAATCAGAAGCCTTTGGGAGCATCCCCCGCTCCTGCGCGGTGACTTCCCGCCCCTCCAACAGTCTCTCCTCAGTTTTTGTTTTTCCGCGGAGCCTAAAGGACGTACCTCCTGTAACCGCAGAAACCTTTTTTTCTTTTTTTTTTTTTAAGCTTTTATTTTCATTTTACAACAAGCAAAAGAAACAACACACCAAAGGAAACAAATACAAACATACAATAAGGAAAAGCAACCCCAATTACCCCCCACCCCTATGCTTCTTCTCTAAGCTGATAAGTATCATCATATAAGCGCTTACAAACAACAGTAATTGTACATCAAAACAAACAGAAATAATATCTGCGATACAGAATGATCATGTGACAGAGATTTACACAGATTTAAACAGTCAGATGAGAGCATTGAGCAGTTTGAACATAGTCGTTGAGCATCTTCCATTTAGACAAGTGGTGGGGGGTCTGAGCGGAAGAAGCTAACATACGAGGTATTTGCTCATATTTACTGTAGAGACAGACATGATTCCACCATTCATTGGGGCTCAGATGGGAGCTATTTTTCCAGTATTTCGTAATTAGGGAAATAGCTATGCCCAGCATAAAGTCTAAAAGGAAGTAAGCCGATTTGGGAAGAGAGGGGATCCCCGCAGCTGAGCGGAGTCCCACTATCTTCCAAGAGAGGGGCTCTTGAAAGTGCAAAATAGATTGAATACGACCCCAGACCCGACTCCAGTAATACTGTAATGCGGGGCATTCATACATAACATGAGTGAGTGAACCAATGGCCGCATGGCATGTCCAGCATCTATTGCTCAGGGTGGCGTTCCATTTGGCTAACCTGTCAGGAGTATAGAAACATCGGTGGGCTAGAAAGAAAAGTGTCTGAGTGAGTGAGGCGGATCGAGAGACCCGTGTTACCTTGCTCCAGACTAGGCTCCATTGCTCCGGGGTCAAAGTTACATGCATTTCCCGCTCCCAGGATTTCTGTGCAGTAGGAGTGCCTCTATTTACAGCATTACATAAAGTTTTGTAAAAGTTAGATGCTACACCCGATAAGCTCCCGATAGATCGGATAATCTCCGACAATCCTTGGGTATGGGGTTCCGATGGCGGGAGCACCTTAGCACTCCGAAGACAATGCTGAAGTTGCACCAACTGAAAGTAGTGTTTCGCTGGGAGACCAAATTCAATTTGTAATTCGCTAAAAGTCTTCCAGCGACCAGCAGAGAACAGCTGGTTAGGGATCCAAATGCCCCTAGTGTACCAGGGGCTCCACGCCATCGGTTTATTTTGTATTTGAAATCGAGCATTGTGCCAAAGCGGGAGTCTATCTAGCGGACAAAGTCGGGAGTCTAGAGATTGCTCAAGGGTATTAAAGGCACCTAAAGTGTCTAAGAGCATTGGTGGATAGTGGGAGTCTGATGGGAGAGTCATACCAGGGAGATAAGTAAGAGGGATTGGTTTGCAAAGGTCCTCCTCATTATCTAGCCACACTGGTCTACTCGGTGTTAGGTCTTCCAGCCAACGAGCGCCTTGTTTGAGAAGAAAAGAGTGGTGGTATTTCAGGAAATCAGGGAATCTGACACCCCCATTTTCTTTATCTGCTTGTAACTTATGTTTCGCTATCCTAGGTGTCTTGTTTTGCCGTAAGTATCTAGTCAGAAGACCCTCTAAATCTTTATATGTACGTCGAGGTAGGAGACATGGCAACATTTCTAAAATGTAGTTCACTTTGGGAACAATCATCATTTTAATGGTTTCTAGGCGGCCCCACCAAGTAAGTGTCAAAGGAGTCCAGCGTTGAGTAAGCGCCCGGACCTTAGAGGTTAAGTCTTTAGCATTAAAGGTGATGGTGTCTTCTAAAGGAGAGCAGTAGTGCACCCCAAGGTATTTGACCATGCGAGGTTGCCATAAAAAGGGAAAGGATTGCATATCTGCCTGATGGATCAAAGGATTTAGTGGGAAGGCTACCGATTTGGTCCAATTTATCTTATAGCCCGAGAGTTGTGAATATTTACCAATTTGCTCTAGGACAGCCGGCACTGAGTCTAGGGAGACAAAGAGCATCAGGTCATCAGCATATGCTGAAATTTTGATTTCCCTATGAGAGAAAGGGACTCCATGAATATCCTTGGATTGCCGGATTAGTAAAGCTAAGGGTTCGAGTGCGAGATCGAAAAGAAGTGGAGACAATGGGCATCCCTGGCGAGTACCGCGTTGCAGGGGAAATGGCTGAGACTTTAAAGCATTAGCACAGATACTAGCTGTAGGCTGTGCATACATGGTTTGGAGACAACGGAGAAAGCCTTCTCCGAATCCGTACCAGCGAAGGGTTGCAAACAAGAAGGGCCATTCTAAGCGGTCGAAGGCCTTCTCAGCATCAAGTGAGAGGCCAACCAATGGTCGATCAAGATTAACTGCGGCAGTCAGTACATGACATAGGGTCCTAGCATTATCAGCAGTTGATCTACCGGGAATGAAACCGCATTGATCTGGGTGTATTAAAGTAGACATCTTGTCAGAGAGCCGGGTGGAGAGAATGGTGGCAAATATTTTATAGTCTGCGTTTAGTAGGGAAATTGGACGATAATTAGCTGTTAGTTGCGGATCTCTCCCCTCTTTCTCAAAAACTACTACATTTGCCATTGAGAAGGATCCAGAGGGAGATCCCTCCTCGGCCAGAGCAGAAAAATAAAGTTTCAAAAACGGAGCTAAGTCAGCGTTAAAAGTTTTGTAGAATTCAGCTGGGAGACCGTCCGGGCCTGCGGCTCGACCTGTGGCACATCTCTTGAGTGCCGATTGAATTTCTGCTAAAGTGAATGATTTGTCCATGGCCTCTCTATCTTCGTCAGATAGGGTCGGTCGCTGTACCCCTGATAGTAATCGTTCAAATACTTCTGGCTCGAAGTCACATTCAGATTGATAAAGCCGAGTATAAAAATCACGAAAGAGTTCTAATATTTCTGTATCTTTAGTGACCAAGCTCCCCCCCGACGGATTGCGGAGAGCGGTAACACGCTTGGCTTCTTTTTGACCTTTCAGGGCATTGGCTAGCAATTTGCCAGCACGGTTATTTTCCCGATAGTACATCCCTTGTTGTGATTCAATATTTTTAGCAGCAGCGGTATATAAAAGCTGATTGTATTGAAAACGAAGGCGTTGTAAGCGAAGTAAAATACATGGGTCAGTACGGGACGTGAGGAGACGCTCTCCAGCTTGTATCTGTTGTTCTAGAATCAGTAAATGTTGCTTTCGTTGTTTCCCCTGTCGGATTTGATAGCTAGTTATAGTTGCACGGATAGACGCCTTGAAACCCTCCCACCAAGCCCAGCTCGCAGTGTCATGGGGTGAATTAAAATGAAAGTAGTCTTGGATAGCGGCCTTTATGTCAACCTGAAAATCTTTTTGGTCTAGTAGGGATCTATCAAAAAACCAAGCACGGGGATGTTCACCTTGCGTAGTGACATGTAATGAGAAAGATATGGCAGCATGATCTGAAATATGGAGAGGATGAATCCTAGCCGTGTCCACTTGGGGTATCAGTGCTTTGGAGATAAGAAAAAAATCTATTCTAGATTGTGAGTGATGGGGGGCTGAGAAAAAGGTGAACTCTAAGTCGGAGGGGTGAAGCAGCCTCCATATATCTACTAATGCAAGATCTTTCATCAGAGCTGTAAGGGTATCAAGACTCTTGGGTGGACCACTCGTTCTAGGCGGCTGTCTATCTATCAAAGGATCAAGTACTTGGTTGAAATCGCCGCCAAGTATTAATGGAGTATTGGCAGAGGCCTGTGCCAACTGCGCAATACTTGCATAGTAAGCAGGGTTATCCACATTCGGAGCATAAATACAAATACACGTGATTTCACTATCTCCAACCTTAAGGTGTGCACGGGCCCATCTACCCTCCTTATCAGAGCTAGTATCCAGTACAGTAGCTTGCAAAGACTTCTTAACCAAGATGGCTACCCCACACCGTTTGGAAACGGCGGGAGAGTAGGCAGCCACCATGTAAGGCTTAGCATTAAGTTTCAGTGTTTCAGCGGAGTTTAAATGCGTTTCCTGAAGAAACACTAAATCAGCATGCTCATGATTAAGATAGCTAAGGATTTTCTTTCTTTTGATTGGACTATTGATGCCTTTTACATTCAGTGATAAGAGCTTACATAAGGCCATTCAGAAAAGTTAAAAATTCTGAAAAAGAACATGATAACGCACATAATTTCACAATGTCCCTCATATTAACTGTATATGGCTGTACACATGACATGATAGAAAATAAGCTAATGAAAAACAATGAAGCGCCCCATATAAAAAAATAAGCACCGAAGTGCATTAGAGAAGAAGCAGAACCCCAGAAATTACTGGCGACCATGTGTCTGCGGGGAGAAACCCCAGAGAAGGCCTAATTGAAACATATAACCTGTATAGCTGTGCGTGTTCCGAATCCAACCGAGGTGCACATCATGGAGGGATAGGAGACCAAGAAAGTTATATATAGACAGAAAGAAAAGTCCAGGCAGTCTCTGTTCCAGGCGGTGATCACCGCGTCGGGCCATTCAAAATGGCGGGCAGATCCGGCGGATTACAGATCCAAGTTGGGATTAGCGCATCTGGTCTGCTTCTTTGGAATCTAAAAATGTTGCTAGTAGATCAGGATCTTCGAATGTTCTAGTTTGGTTATGGAGAGTCACTCTGAGCTTCGCTGGATACAATAGGCCAAAGCGAGCCTGTAGCTGTTGAAGTCTGGGGCGAAAAGCAAGGAGTCTCTTCCGACGGTCAACTGTGGGCTTTGCCAAGTCAGGGAAGAAGGAGACTTTATGACTTTCAAACTCCAAATGATGATTCGCCCGGGCAGCATTTAGAATCTGCTCAACTTGTTGATATCTCAGTAATCGAAAGATGATAGGCCGGGGGGTCGTCCGATTGAGGGCCATGTTGGTAGGAACACGATGTGCTCGGTCAATTTCCAGATCTCTGTGAAAAGTGATCTTCAGCAAGGAGGGAAGAGTTTTGACCAGGAATTCTCTTATATCTCCTGCTTCGGCCCCCTCCGGTACTCCAATGAGCCTTACATTGTTGCGACGGGCTCGATTATTGCTATCCTCTAACTCTTTTTGAAGATTCTGTATCTGACGCTCAGCCTTGTCCAGTTTCACCAAGCGCACCGCGTGCGAGTCGAGGACCCCCGCCATGTTGTCCTGCCGTAGTGAAAGACCTTCAAGCCGGTCCTGAAGCATACCGAAGTCTTCTCGCATGGCTCGGAGCGCTTCTCTTCTCCGTTGGACTGTACCAGTTCCTTCACACCGCATATTTCCTCCAAGATCTCCTGTTGCATTTCGGGGTTTTCCCGAAGTGGAACTGTCTTTTGTGGGGAAGACAACTCTGTTTTGGAGCGTTTTCCGTGTGAAGAAGAGGGAGACCCGAAGTCTAAGCGCGCTGGTTTGTGGGCCGCCATCCCCCCCGAGGTACCCCGTTAAGTTCGGAGCAAAATATTAAGTTTAGGTAGGTATTAAGTCAGGATTCTGAGTAGGCCTCTCGGGAGCTTCAGCGCGAAGCGTCTAACCCGCTGGACATCAGGCTCCGCCCCCCTCAGAAACCTTTTTTTCTTATATCCTTATATTCTTAATTTTTCTTGTTCTGTGCGGTCGTGGCGGTCTTCCCCGTTGATACCGGTTCTTCCGGTGCTTCACTCTCTCTTTCCCTTGAGAAATAATTCCTCGTCAAATTTTTCTTTGTTTATCCTTAAGGCCTACTAGGCCTTTTTTTTCCACATGGAGCCTTCTTCCCCTTTGAAGTGCCCCCACTGTGGAGACTTGGTTTTCTTTTTAGACTCCAAGGCATGGTGTCTATCCTGTTTGGGCCCTGACTCTTTTTCCCCGGGTCCACGGGGCCTTAGCGTCGGGAGAAGACCTTCTCTTTTTCGGGTATCCCTCGATGCCGTTTTTCCTCCTCGGGTGAGGTCCTCGGTTTATTCTTCTCTCCAGGATCAGGTAACCCACAAACAGTCTGTTAAGACTAGCCGATCCTTGAAGGGCAAGTGTCATGCCCAGCATGATGACGGCTCCGGCCTTGCCCTCGAGACCACATCGGCAATAAAACCCCGGCGGGAGTCCTCGGGCTCCAAAGCATTTACGGGGTTTCAGGTTGTTCCTGGGGTTCACTCCTCACAGAAAATACCTAAGCCATGCTCGGGGGTGGTATCTGCTTCGGGCGGTACTGATTCCCCGGCATCGGCACCGGTGTTGAGTGCTCCACTCCTCACCGAGGATCGTCAGCTGGTGTCCTCGGTGCCTTCGGGGCCGATCGATTCGATCCAGACTGGCTTTCCTGCGCCTCAGCCATGCGCGGGGTTGGCACTGGCTCCCCCGGCGTCGGCGTCAACGTCAAGTGTTCCACGCGCCGCCGGGGATTGCGGTCTGGCTTCGAGCGGTACCGCTCCCCCGGCGTCGGCACTGGTGTCGAGGGCCCCACCCCTCACCGAGGATCGTCGTCTGGCGTCCTCGATACCTTCGACCCCCTACTGGCGTGCCTGCATCCCAGCCATGTGTGGGGTTGGCACCGTCTTCGAGCGGTTCCGCTCCCCCGGCATCGGCCCCGATGTCAAGTGTTCCACTCGCCACCAAGGATTGCAGTCGGGCTTCGCCCGGTACCGCTTCCCTGGCATCGGCACCGGTGTTGAGTGCTCCACTCTTCACTGGGGGTCAGCGTCCGGTGTCCTCAGTAACCCCGGGACCGTTTGGCCCGACCCGGGCTGGCTCTTCGGCCTCTCAGCCTTGCACGGGGGTGGTGCCGCCCTCGAGCGGGGCCGGATCCCCGGCATCACCACGAGTGTAGAGTGCTCCGCTCTCCACTAGGGATCGCCCTCTGGAACCCCCAGTACCTCCGGGTCTGATCGACGCGGACCAGGCTAGCTGGCCTGTATCCAGGCCGGCTGCGGGGCGGATGCCGGCTTCAAGCGATGCCGATGCCCCGGCATCGACATTGGTGTCGGTGTCCCACTCTTCACCGGGATTCGTCACCGGGTTTCCTAGTCAGAGCTGATCGATACGCCCCGGAGGGGCATCCATCTCCCTTTGAGGGGGGTACCAGCTTCGGGCGGTGCCGATGCCCCGGCGTCGGGGCCGGTGTCGAGTGTTCCTCCCGTCCCGGAGCATCGTCTTCGGACGTCCGCAGTGCCTTCGGCACCGACTGCCCCGATCCCGATAGCCTCTCATGTGGGGGCATCGCCGATACCACCACCGACGTCAGTGCCTTCTCGGCATGCATCGATAGCCTCGCTCGCTTCGATGCCCAGTCTAGAATCAATATCCAGTCTAGATGACTTGGTTGCGGCATCGCCGATGCCGGCTCCGACGTCGGTGTCTTCTCGGCATGCACCTATAGCCTCGCCCTCTTCGATGCCCAGTCTAGAATTGATATCTAGTCTGGATGATTCGATTCCGACGCGGTGGGAAACCGGTCCAGGTCATCTCCGACTACGCAGTACTGAGGGTAATCTTCAAAGCTCTTTGGTTATCTCGGTGCCGTCTCGGCAACCCTCATTACCTACTCAGCTGGCACCGACGCCGGCATCGGTATCGAGGTCGATTCCTGCTGCTCCATCGGTGCCATCGCTCCTTTCGCTGCCTAGCTTGGAATCGATACCGGGTGCTGATGAGGCAATACTGACTGCCTTGAATCGGAGCTGTCAGTACCATCCCCCATATGGCAGAATTCTTTCTCTGCACCAGTCCCGTGGGTCTTCTGGTGTCCACGGCCCTCATTCTGCCTCGGCCGACCCGGGAATAACTTCTCTGTGAGATCCTTCATTTCAGAAATTTCTCCTTGACATGGCTACTTTTCTTGCCATTCCTGTTCCTGGCCCTGCCCCTACCCAAGATTCGGCCGAACAGGGGACCGTCATGCTTCCTTTACACCATTCCTTGCAGGACCTTCTTCTAAGGATTTGGGAATCACCTTTGAAGGTCCCTGCGCCCTCTGCGGCCATGAATGTTCTGTATCAGGTGCCTCCCTCTCCGGGGTTTCAGAGCAACCAGCTTCTGCATCATTCCCTTGTAGTAGAATCAGCGATGAGGAAGGTCAGAAGTAAGAAGAAACACTCTTCTTATCCGCCAGGTCGTGCATCTAAAGCACTCGATGCCTTTGGCCGTCAAACCTTCCAGACTTCTATGTTGGCTTCCAGAATCATTTCATATACTTTTTATATGAGTCTAACACTTCAGGAGGTCACAGAGAAATTATCTCTTCTGTCTCCCTTCTTGTCAGAACCTAAGGCCTCTGACTATTCCTTGCTTCTTAATCATAGCAGGGACATCTCTTTGAGCCTAGATATCCCTCTCAAGAAATCACCCCTCTAGAGATGCCCCCTTACTTATGATCTGATTTTACCTATCCTGCAGTGTAAATAGCTCATGTATATAGTTAACCCAGTTATCCAAGTTTCTTTTCCCTGTTCAATGTAAAACCAGACACCTTGTCGTATGGTAGTTATGTTATAATGTAAACCGCGCTGATGCCGAATAGCGCGGTATATAAGAAACTGTAATAAATAAAATAAATAAATCTCTTGGTTTCTTTCCCGTGCTTCCCTAGACTCTTTTGAGTCTGTTAGCAGATCCTTGGCTATTGCCATTGGAGCATGTCGTACTGCGTGGCTGCCAGCTTCAGGCTTGAACAGATGGGCACAACATACACTGGGTAACTGTCCTTGCACTGGAGAAAATCTCTTCAATAGGGAGGCTTTACGTCAGGTTGCTCGCTGCTCCACTGACTTCCTTGGCTATGGAGACCATCCCAAGCCTCCTTTTTCCCCGGGACGTGGGAAATATCCTACGAACCCTTATCTCCTGAAGAGGAGGAGGGTTCACCCTTCTTCTGCCCATTCCCCCGCTGTACCCGGGCAAGGGACATCTCCTCCTAGCCTGAAATCTCCAGGCTCAAACCAGTCTACTCGTACCAGCGCCCATAGGTTCCGGCAGGGTGCGCCATACAGTTGACTTCTCTTCTGCAGAAGGTTCTTCTCAAACCCTACGCTGGGTTTCTTTTTCTTTTCCAGTATGCTATGCCCCTGGGTTACTTTCTCCATTGGTCACTGACTTCTCCCATTCTTCTACCATGAAGGGAGGTTGCAACTATCCCAGGATAGTTTCGGTCCCCACTTGGACTTTTTTCCTTCAGCGGACTTGCTACATGGTGGGTCACTTTCCTAATCCCTCTCTTCTAGGTTTCCCCTGTTTGAGTTGGTACCATACTGAAATACTTCTTTTTCTTTCCAGCGTAGTCTGGTTGTCTTCCTCCAATGCATATTCTGAACAACTCATCCGGCAGGGACGGAGTCTCCGCCACCCTTGCCTGCTTTCTCTCTGTCCTTATACAGGAGAATCCCCTCTATGGTTTTGTTCAGTTGCTGTCGGTTTTATCTTCTAATTCTCCCGCGCAATGCCCTTGCATTCTTCGGAGAAGCTTTCTTTTATTGGCCCTTGCCACAGAGCGTCGATCTTGGCCTCTGCGGGGGGGTTTTCTTACAAGAGATAAGTTCCTTTGTGTGAATGTCCACGGAGCTCTCATCCTGTCCGGAATATACCCCTGCTCCACAGACAGGGAGCCTCCATATCTCTTCCGGTGGGTTCACCCCTATTGTTGGACCGTCACATTCCCCATGTGAAGGTTTTTTCCGTGGCTCAGTGGCAGGCATGTCTTCTTAAGATTATTTCATGTATGCCTTCAGTATGCATATCTATATCTCTCTCTATATATATATGTATGCGCATGTCAGGAGATGTCCATAGCGCCCTATGTCATGCCTCCCTCCATGACTGTCGGTGCTTAGGTTTATTTTTCTATGAGGTCCAGACAGTCACCTTCCCTGTTTTTATATGGCTCAGTGACTGGGACTGGGTTTTTTTTCTAACCATTACTGCTGTGACGCCAACAGCTTCTATTTTTGTTATACATCTCCCTGTCTATGCAGCCTTCCCTCAATGTCTTCCTATCTCTGGCCAGTTAGGAAAGACAGTGTGCGTCTTCCGTATTCCTGAGTTCCCTTCGGTTCTCCTTGGGATTGGGGGGTTTCTTCCATACTCCCTCTTCCCTCCCGGACTGGGCCAAATTACCAGATCGGTCAGTTCCCTTTTTTTTTAAGTCCTCACTGTTGCTGACTCTGTGCCTGAACGAGTCCCAGCTTTCCCGTAAAAGCTTCCCTGTGGGGACCTGCCGATCTTCTTCCTGCCCCGGTGGACACCTGGGTTTCCTGCCCATTCCAGTCTGGGACTTCTCCTCACTGCTGTGGAGTTTCCTTGAAGATTCTGCTACTGCATCTACTGTCTACTTCCAGTAGGTAAGCTCTACTTTGTGCCAGTTCATTAAATTTTTTAATGCTGCTTGTCATGCCTTCTAAAGACTTTTCCCTGTAGTCTTTAGATTTGCTGTTCCTCTACAGCTCTTCTCTATTCAACTCCTACCCCCATCCCTCAGGGGATGCCGGGGATCCAGGTTGGAAAATGCTGTCCTGTCCGGGATACGCATTTTATGGGATCTCCCCTGGCATCCTTAGCTAGGGAGTCCCCACGTGTGAAGACTCATTCCTGCTTGTTCCTGGAGATAGCACAGTTACTTACCTGTAACAGGTGATCTTTGGAACAGCAGGAATTAGTCTTCACAACCCACCCGCCTCCCCTAGGAGTTGTATCTGTCTATTTCCCCTTCCTCTTCTCTCCTTATGTCTCAGCTATGAAACCCAACTGAAGAGAGACTGTTGGAGGGGCGGGAAGTCACCGCGCAGGCGCGGGGGATGCTCCCAAAGGCTTCTGATTGGATGCTGGGGAGCATTTTCCGTGCGGGCTCCGTCGGCGCCGACGTACCCACATGTGAAGACTAATTCCTGCTGTTCCGGAGATCACCTGTTAGAGGTAAGTAACTGTGCTCTTTGGACAGCCCTATCAAATAACCCCACTGTGGGTTTAAACCCATGTCCTCTGGCTCCACTGGCAGTGAAGTAACCAGTGGGCTACAGCCCTATAGCTGCTAGCAAACCCCTGGCTGGCTGCAGAAGGACTGCAAGTCACCACACAAACAGTCTGCTGTGGTCACCAGGATAGGGTTAACCCACCCATACCCATGATGCACTGCACATGCAAATCAGCAGTCTACAGATGATCACAAGATGGCGTATGCACCCCCACAGCACCTCGGCCTGGTAGGGGGAACTGGTACTGGCACAGAGTAGCTACACACCGTCACATTGTGCAGGTACTGCACTCACCCTGAGGGTGAGGTGGGGCGCCCAGCACCAGGTCCCCAGCAGTGCTAATGTGTGAGATAGGTAGTTTCTGCAGACACACCTTGGATATATCTGTATGTCTCAGTCAGGTGTAGCCCCTGTGGACTCCTAGGAGGATTATGTACCACCACCCTTTTTCTCCTCCAGGGCTGAGGGTGGTAAACAGGGTCTCCCACCAACAGATCCACATTCTACCTCCCTGCAATGGTGGCAGTAGAGAGGACCATCAACCCCAGTCCTGCTGGGGAACAGACACCCTACAGGGCAGTCAATGCAGCTCTGTACACATCCATAACGCAATAGCAGACAGACATTAGGCCTGGATATGTTAAGCTGCACCCCACCACTATCTGATATTCTCCTGCAGCAAGCCTTCAGCCGCTGCACCCTGCAAGGCGCTCCATCAAGACACATACCAGCTGCAGACAGTCTGCTAGCTATTCCATAGTGCATGTTCCTGGTGGAAATGCGTGCACCCAGAACTGGGATGTCAGCATACACAACAAGCAGATAAGTCAGTGACTGGGCCCCAAAAGGAAACCCATAAATATCACATGAAAGAAATACTATATAGCACTATGGGGGTGCCTAGCCGTGCTGTGGTCAATGCACAGTCAGGGTGAGAGTGATCTCCCAGCAGGACATGCTGTGGCCACCCTGTCTGTGCAGGTGGTGGCCGGGCACTACAATGTCCCAGCCAGTGCCCTATGCCCTGTGCAGATGCATCCTGGCCAGGCCACCCTGTCCGGGCTATACCCATGGTACCTTGCTCCTCATTATGCACATTGGCAGGCCAATACTGGCAACAGTGCTGGCAGTGTGGGCTGTGGAGGGTGATTGCAGCCACCACACACTGGATAGACAGACACACACTCCCACACCTATGCCAGCATTGTGCTACTATAGAGGAGTTTAGCAGCCCTGACCACCACACCAGTCCTGGGCACAGTGAAGGCATGGATATGGTACGCAATACTGTTGGGGGTCACTCCCCAGGGTGGTAAACACTGTCAGAGACCAGACCTGAAGCACACTCCACAGACATCAGAAAGGTTGCTATGATGGAGCTCAATCAGCAAACTGTGCTTAATGTAGGAATTGCTATCTGCCAGTAATCATAGCAAACGTTTGATAGCTGTGTACCGTATTCCCAGGTGTAGGGTGGCATTGCTAAGGTATGCAAGTGCTAGTATTGGGAGATGCACGCAGGGCCCAATGCCTGCCTCTCCAGGAGGCATTGGCTAATGGAGCCTGTGGGTGTGGGTGTGTCTGCCCCTGTTGGCTGCTGCTTTACGGCAGAGGTTCCCAACTCCAGTCCTGGTGTGCCAAACACTGTTCGGGTTTTCATGCTGTCCCTCATGAATATGCATGAGATACATCAGCATACCATGGGGGTGGTGCATAGATATGCAGCACAGGCATCTTTATTAGAGGCAGCATGGAACCTGAATGGTGTTTGGCCCTCCAGGACTGCATTTGGGAGACTCTGCTCTAGGTAATGCGCCTGTTTATGGTGTCTTTGCTCTGTAGGGTAAAATGTAGGTGTTTTGGGCATGTTTATGTCATCTGCAATAAAGGTTCTGTCTGTATTAGCACGTTGTAGTAGTGGGTAAAATATGGGGACTGGGTTGGCAGGCACCATAGCTGGGACTTGAACTTGTGACCTTCTGCCTCCTAACACACTGGTTGTGTGCACTGCACCACCATGTTGCCGCAGAGACAGTGCATTCCCTGGTGATACCATGACTGTATGTCCGGCAGGGCCTGTCTGTTGCAGTGCATGGCACCCACCTATACAGGGCTAGGCCATGGTCTGCTCTGGGCAGCTGCCACTGCCCCCGTCCACCACCAGTACCCCTCTGCCACCATGCTGACATGCCCTTCTGCTGGTGGTGCTGGTGGTGTGCAGTCTCAAGCCATCCAGTGTGCAGGTAGGCGGCTGCCTATGGTGCATGTTGTGGGGTAGGGGTGCCTGCATAGGCGTCCACACTTCCCCCCAACACCGCCTGCCAATGTTCTGTGCCCTTGGGGGTACCTGCTGGGTACTATCCCCTGTGACACTGTGCTAAACACTCTCGTGCCCATGTTGGGCCCTCATCAGTTTCTGTCTGGCTGCTGTTCAGTTTCAGCATTCCTATGTGCCACCTAGGCATCTGCCTAGTCCGCACTGTGCCCCAGCTGCACCACAGCATGTGCCGCCTGCGGCCCTCTGTATCCCCTTTCCCAGCATATGTCCAGTTGCCCATTCCGACATGCCCGCCCTGCTGTTGTGGAACATGTGCATGCCATAGGTAACCTGTCCAATGGAGAAGGAAACCCTGATCAGTACTATTTCACTGTGGGATCATTCACCTTGTATGGGGACGGAGAGTAGACCCTTCCAAAATTCATATTTATTTTTTGGGGCTTTCTTGGGAGTGTTTTTTGATGTTTCCCATTACTATCACTATTGCCCAGCTTGATTATGATTTTTTTTTATTTTGTTGGGGTCATTTTCAATGTTTATTTGCACTTTTGTTCCGTGCACATGTATCACACTTATCACTTTTTTGTTGGTTTCCCTGGTTTTGCTGTACATTGCTGACAGAAATGGTTTCTTTTCCCTTTAAATCAGCTCTAACGCGAGGTTTTCACTTGCGTTAGTTTTGGCCTCGAATTTCACATTGTTAGTGTGCGGGGAGCCTCTCCCCTCCCACTCTCCACCCATTGACCCCTTCTCTCCGCCCCTCGGGAGCCTTCCTCCGCCCTCCGGGAGCCTTTCCACGCCTTCAGTGCTCGTTTGTGCCGCTGCGCGCGTGAGCGCGCACTAAAGCGCATTTTTGCCCCGTAAAGCGTCATTAGCGCGTGCTAATTGCACAGCGCGCACGTTAAGAAGGTTTAGTAAACATACCCCTAAGATGAAAGAGAGGATGCAAATAAAAGCCAGCAATGGTTAATGAAGATCTGTATTAGCACATGGTAATTTCCAGGTTAAACCGCTAACATAGCTTAGGGACCCTTTTAATAAGCTGAGCTAAGCAGTTAATATGCAGATTAGCACGCGTTAACAGTGACCATATTTATTTATTTATTTGCATTTCTTTTATACCGCGCTATTCAACATCAGTGCGGTTTACATAAAACATAAAACATACACGTTGCATATAATGAACTGTGCTTATAGGAAACAGGAAATAAAACTTGGTTAACTAGGGTAACTATTTACAACTATTTATCATGTGGGAAAATTAAGAGTTACGGGCCATATTTATGCTGAAAACAGAATGACCATCTTCAAGGTTCCACAACTGAACTATGGATTCATTTTGTGACTTGTACACGCCTGAGAAGATCAGAAGTCCAAGAAAACGTTGAAATTCTCTGTCTGTCAAATCTTTCCAGGTGTCTTCCTTATTTGCTCGTCCACATCATGATTTCATTCAATAAGGTCTTCCTCATGAACAAGTGGAATGCTGCGAGAGGGCCATCAACATTTCGTACAGCATACTGTAGTAGCTGATAAGAATGCAATAAATAATACCCGGAGTCAGGCAAAGATTCAAGCCAATTTATTTGTGCACAGGCTCAGATTGCAGTAGCATTCAAAATGGTCTGAGCGATGGCTCCTAGTTACACAACAGCTTTTATACCTTTCTTTTCCAGTCTAATACAGGCAAAACTCCTCATTGGCCACAGTGGCCCACTTACTCTCATCCAATAGACATCTCTGACCGGGCCCAGGACTCGCTCCCCCTGCTTGGGTCTTACTAGCCACGGGTCAGCAACTAGACATAACACTAAACATAATACTTCTGCTAAAGTATACAGTATATTTCCCTACTCTTGCAAGGTCAGTTAGCCACAAAGATAGTGGAAGGCATATCAGAAGCATTCTCATCAAAAGCAAAACAAAGCAAGGCTAAGACGGGTTTCTAATAGCTACTGGTGATTTCTGTAATATTCCAGGCACATATCTCTAGCCCTGGCTCAAAATACTAAACAATCAAAACGCTAGACAAAATATTCTTACACTGTTCAGCTTTTCTGCTATATTTTCATCCTAATTACAAGGTCAGTGCACAATCAGCAAAGATACAGTGGCGCGGCATTCTACTGAAACAGACATCTGGCTAATCTAAACAACAGACAGTAAGAAAGTTTTAATTCTCTTATCTCCAGGAGAGCAGAACATGTTACCAAACTAGAATAGAACAGTATTTCTTTCTAACAGCTAGCTAACAGCATTCTGTAATTTTCCAAAGTCAGCAATAACATTCTAAAGCAGGGAAAAAAGGGCTTCAGGCCTAGCTCTGCTACATACTAGGCCATCGCCTATCACAATACCTTGTAGGACCTTGTTGTACGGGCATGACATTAGCTCTGGCGTATCTTGCAGCAGTTTGCTTTATAGGTTTGCTGTTCCATGATGTGACATCCTTAGATGCATAGGCTTCAATGGCAACATTTGTTCTTATAGTTGATGACCTCTTAGCTCCTCTACGACCACAACTAAGATTCCTCACAGATGATACTGACACCGAGGACTCCTGTCTTCTTCCCCGTCCAGCACAGCCTCGACCTTTGCCTCGACCTGTAACTTGACTCTTTGCTGCAGGCGATGTTACCGGCTCAACATCAGTCTCACATTCACTTGGCGACCAACTGCTGTCGCCATCTGAATCATGACTGTCATCATCAGATTTATCACCCAAACTTGGCTGATATGCTTCTTTGTTTGCTGAATATGCTGCATCATCAGACGACTCAGAGCCGTCACTGTCAGCATCTCATTGCAATATTTCTCTTACTTGGGCAGCTGAATACTTTTGTTTTGACATCATAAACAATAACCTAAAATAAACAAAGATAAATTTGAATAAAACGCAAAGCAGTTTTACTATAGGTGTACAATAATCGTGATGAACGAGCTGAAAGCCTTTAGATTTCATCGGAAATAATGAGAGAACGTATGATATCAATTACAGAAAATGTGTAATTTTTATTAGATAAGAGTACAAAAAATAAATGATGCATAATTAATGATAAATACCTTTGTCAGATCAAAAAATTCACAAAACTGCAAATTGTATCACGATCCAAACTGGATGTAAGCAACTAGGGTCAAAAATGACCCCAATGGTACTCTGTGCTGCAATTCATCACTAGCGTCACCTAGCAGATGAAAATTATTCCTCATGGCGCAATATAAAGAGAATATTGACATGTGAAAAGTCATAAAAAGATTGCATTCTTGAACAACTAGTTTCCGAGATATGCGTTGTGAAACTTGCAATGGGGTCACTTTTGACCCCATCGGTACTCTCAGGGTTAATCACGCTGTAACTTCTTAAAGCAAAATGAGACAGTGCCTGGTGGGCCATGGGCAGAGTAGGGGTAGACTGCATATCACAGTTAGCGCTAATTGTAAATTACCGTAACATGTGGTAAGGAATGTTTCCATGCAGTAAGTGCAGAGGACATGCTGGGCATTTCCCCAACAGTTACCACATGACTTTTCTGCTTCCTGCGCATTGGATTTTGCTCCTAATGTGCAATAAGTACAAAAGCTTTCCACACTTTAGTAAAAGGGTCTCCTAATAAATAGGCTTACAATGGCTCTCAATAGTTTAAGCAGATGTTCTCTAGTTATTGCATATATTATTTTGGCAATTATCATGAGGCAATTGTGAAATATTAGTGATGCTTAATAAATAATTTAATTACTTGATATACTGCCATTAGTAAAAACAGCAAAGTGTTTTATAATTAAACAAATTAAAATGCTAGACATTAGACTAGAAGGTAATTTGATTTTTTTTTTTAATAAAAATAATGTAGTTTAATTCAATCCATTTTTAATATACCCACTTTAGGCCCATACAGAATGTAAGTGTGATATGCGAAGAAAAGTAAGGCATTTTTATCCAAGGTCTTTAGAGATGTTTTAGGGATAATGTCAGGATGGGATTTGCATTTATGTGTATATTTTTTATTCTAAAAAGTATGCATGCAACTTCCTCTGAAAATCCACGTGCAGTCTTGAATTAACATCTTTCATAGAATCATTTAGGGGCATGTTTATTAAAATGCGCTATGTTAGCATGCAGTAAACCCCAAAGGTTAGCATGCAAGTTGGTGCAGACCCATGCTAACCTGTTGGGCATGTGCCCGGCATGTCACCCTGCAGTTACCAAGGGAGATGCACATCTAATGCAGGTGGAGTTACTGCCACTCTGACGTGGTAGTATGTGCATCCACTCTAATGGTAGTATTTGCAGTTTTTACATGTCAATGACACCCACGCTAATTGCAATGTACAATCAATGTCTACACTCTAAAGCTAGCCCACCCAATCACTGCCATATCCCACTCTTAAAAGTTACCGTGGATTTTTACAGCCTGTGTGAGCATAGATTGTGAGCCCTTTGGGGGAAAGGGAATGTATCCAGTACCTGTCTGTAGTGAATACATAATGTAAACCGCTTTGATTGAAGGATAAGGTGGATTAGAAAACTGGTTAAATAAATAAAATAAATAAAATTAATGAATGGTAAACCATGTGCTGACCGTTAGCAAACTTTAATAAACATGCCTCTTAATGAATTCACCACCCACGTGCTCTTCTGGTGACCCTGGCCTAGAAATCTCATAAAGATTTGATATTGAAAAATTTTCTGAAACTTTTTGGGACAAATGATTAGAATATCTCTTCTAAGCTGAAATGCACAAGCAACATCAGAAAATACTTGTCTTCTTCATGGTATCCACACCTTGAAATAAAGTTCTGGAATGAGGGGATGTAAAGGAAGAAGCTTAAAGGGATACGAGTTCTGTACCTATTTTACAAGAGGCTCCATGCTTGATGTAGACTGTGAATTCTCCTCTCCACATCCTATCTAAAATCTTCCTTCACGTGTTTTTCTACTGAATCCTTTACATTAAAATTGGTGGTGCTTGAGTTTTATTACATAGGCCCTATGTTGAAAGAGGGCATGAAATCAGTGATATAAACTAAAATTCTATTATGCTCCTCAATAATTCAAGGTTTTGCTTGAAGCACTTCCAGTTAGGGTTGGGTATTCATTAGCATACATTCATTTCTCTAGCAGACCTTTAAAAATTTAGTGTTCACAAAATTGATTTAATGTACCTCAGTCTATAAAATAATGTATTTAAAGCTCATTTGCATGTATTAAAAAGTTCTAAGATACAATAAACTATTTTTTATTTACATTATTGTGTGAAATAAACAAAAAATATCTAAAAATCAGGAAAATGGGCCAAAATATGAAAATAAACAGGTTTCTGCTATATGGATAAACCCTCCTGAGCCCATTATTCATCAGTACTTTCCAGATAGTATTGCTGAGTATTTCCTCTAAATGCTGCAACACTATCCAGATAGTGACAAAGTCGTCTGTGGATGGGATGAAAGCGGTCCAGTATTTTAGCGGTGATTTTCAGTCCACTAGCCATAAAAGAAACTGCATAAATCTATGCCAAAAAAAGCAGGCCTAGCTTTGTGGTTTGGCTGACCAGATAGCAGCTGAATATCGCTACTATCCGAATTGCCAGCAGTGATCACTGCAAAAGCCCGGACATATCTACTGATTATCTAGTTTCAGTTTGCCCATGATTGCTAGCATTAAAAAAAAAATACTGACTTCTGTGGGATGAATATCAGGTGGTAATTTGTTTTTCCTCCGTGCACATCCTTACTCCAGGTGTATAATGTGGCATGCACTGCATGACTACAAGGGTCCCCCTTCCCCACGGCAAACAGCACTTAGACATGGGAGAGGTTGTGGACCATGGTAACTAAGGGAGTTTCTGTCACATCAACAAAGGGGGTCTTTTACTAAAGGGCAATAGTTGGCAGCCTGTGTCTAGTACACACTCAAAGTTCTCCTTGGACACATGTTGGCAGCTAGCATGGGATCATGACTGTTAGCGTAGGTTGATTCCCATACTATTTGTGCATCCCACATTAGGGACACAGAGCAGAGAGTGGGCATGATGAGCTCTGTGCAGCTAGGGCAGGGTACATGCCACATGCTAACTGCCTCCCCATGATTAGCAAAAGGTTCACCTGCCACCTCAATAGGTGGAGTTCAGTGCACTTATGCTGATGTAGTATGTGTTAGGGGACAGGGCTCCACATTAATTGCTAGAACAGTGCTGTCCACATCCCTGACAGTTAACACGGTGGTGTTGAACCTACTGTACCATGGTTTTGGAGCTATTGGTACAAAGGAATTGGGGTTGGGACGCAGCTGTATGGGTTCCTTCACACAGGTGAGAAGGCTCTGCACCAGTTGCACTTTTATTTAAACTTAATATAACTAGAACAGCCATGCTTCTCTAAGAGGCAGGACCAGTGATTTCCAGGGAAAGGAGACGGTGAGTCTGCCGCTGCCAAGAAGTGGACTCAGCAGCGGCAGCAACTTGTGCGCTTGTTTTTTTTAAAAAACTGAGATCATATCCAGCATACTTTGGCATTCATGAGGTTCATAGAACACCAAGGAAAGAAGAAGAGCAACAATCCTCTGCAGAAATCACAGGAGACACTAGAACAGCGCAGAGAGGACACGGCCACACCTCTTAAAAACAAATCTTTTATTTCATAAAACCTTCAAAGGTACATACCTGACTTGGCCAAGTTTTGGCTGTCAGCAATACCAATTAAGATGCAATTGCATATACAGGGGGGCCCAAAAAAAGTGAGAACATCTCGTAAATTAAAAGCTTAAATAGTTTACTTATTTACCTTTTTAGCTATAGAACGTCTTTATTTCGATAATTTCAGGTCGCCATCTTTTTTTTTTAAATTTGTCATTCATTTACATCTGTCTTTTTGAATTTTTAAATAACTTATATGCTACGAGATGTTCTCAATTTGTTTGGGCCAACCTGTATATTCCAATGGCAGTCAGGACATTGTAACAAGAGTCAGTAGCTGAAAGCTCAGAAAGCACTTTCATCGGACGACCAGAAGGAGCACCAGGTCAATGTTTGTCGAGACTTGCTAGAGAAGATCAGAGAAGATCCAGAGTTTGTTGGCCAAGTCATCACAGGAAACGAGACTTGGGTCTTCCATTATGACACTGAAAGCAAGAGACAGAGCTGGCAGTGGAAGACTCGACTGTCACCCAGACCCAAGAAGGCGCGCATGTCCAAATCAAGGATCAAGGTCATGTTGATCGCATTCTTCAACCAGAAGGGAGTGGTCCATCATAAGTTTGTACCTGAGGGTTAGACAGTCAACCAGCACTTCTACTAGCAGGTCCTCAATTGCCTCCATGACTGAGTTTGGCACAGCAAGTGGGCTCTGTGGAGAGACAAGTCATGGCTGCTCCACCATGACAATGCGCCTGCACACACCGCGCTCAGTGTGAGGCAGTTCTTGGTCAACAAACAGATCACAGCTCTTAAACACCCTTCTTATTCCCCAGATCTCGCACCGTGTGACTTCTGGCTCTTCCCCAGGCTGAAGACTGTGCTCAAAGGAACTCATTTCACCTCTGTAGAAGAGATCAAGGCCACTGTGACGAGAGAGCTGAGGGACCTCAAGGAGGAAGACTTTACCGAGTGCTTCTGTACGTGGCAGAAGCAAATGCAGAAGTGCAGTAACTCTGAAGGGGGATTACTTAGAAGGGGATAATGTATAATTTCTCTGTAGATTTTGTAATAAAACATTTATGGGACAGTCTCATTTCTTTTTTGTCATACCTCATATATGTATTTATATGTACATGTTCCATGAAGTATGCTTGCCTATAAGAGTTAATAAATAGAGCATGCTTTGCTTTCAACTAGCAAAATGTCTACTACTGCTCTCATATAGCAACATCTGGGAACCAGGGAAGCCAGGTTTCAAATCCCACTTTTCCCACTAACTACAGCTATATCTAGGAGAAGGTAAGAGGCAGGGGAAGCTAAGGTGCATAGCCCCTTGGAGGTAGAAAAATGCTTGAAATGCAGGCATCAGCTGGTAGTGGTGGGAAAGATGGGAAAAGTGCTGTACTCTTCCTAACATCTGGCAGTGCTTGGAGGAGGTGGTGGGAAAGAACACAAATATCTAGTTATTAGGGATGTGCACAGGGAAAACATTTTGGTTTGTTTTTAAATTTTTCAGATATCTTTTATGAATGTTTGGTATTTTTTGGAGGAGGAGGCTGGAAAGGAACTGATAGGGGAGAGGGGCTGGAGGGGGCTGACACTGGTGGGGAGGAGGGGCTGGAAGGGAACTGACATAAAGGGAAGGAGTCTGCAACAGGGCTGACAAGGGGGAAGGGGGAGAGGGTGGTAGAGAAGGAGTCTGGAAGGGAACAAACATGAGGGGAAGTTGGGGTTGTAACAGGGCTGACATGGGGGGCAGGAGGGGGCTGGAAAGGAGCTGCTAACACCTGGAGAAGGGACTGGATAGGGTCTGGAAGGGAGCTGACACTTGGGGATGGGACTGGTAGGTGGCTGGGTAATAGGGGGGGGGGAAGGGAGGGGGCACTGGCACTGGGATGGTATTTCGACTAGAAGAGGTTGGACAGTGGGGTAGGAGGGGGACTAGAAGGGAATGGAAACCAGTGGCAGTCCTGGGAATGCAAGTGGGTTGAAATTGGAAGGTACTGGGAGGGGAGGACTGGAAAATGGGGCTGATACTGGGAAGGTTTACTAGGACTAGAAATAGGCTGATGGAAGGATGTGAAGAAACAAAAGAAGAGACAAGAAATGGTAGATGAACTACAGACCATAGAAAGAGAGCTAAGAGAAGACAGGAAAGAAGAAGCCTCAGATCAGGACCAGCATGATCAGAGAATAAAATGGTCAGACAACAAAGGTAAAAAAAAAAAAAAATTTTTTCAATTTAGTGATTGGACTTGGCACGATCTTTATGGGGAACTGCACGTCTTATTTATCTGTTGTTGTACTGCATGTGGAGTCTGGCTTCTTGGGAATTCAGTTTAATTTTTGTCTGCATATTTTTATTTTTACTTTAGGTTGTAGTCACTTATTCTGTATTTGGTGAGGGTCTGTGTTCTGAGTGTGTGACTGAGGTCATGTATTCTGTTAACATGGAGTTTGTATATGGGGATCTATACTGTACTGTAATAATTTAACTTGTTCAGCTTTTCAAATAGGTGTATGGATGTTCTAGGGATTATAGCAGTATTTATAGTGCATCAATTTTCTGGGTAGGCCCCTTATGTGAGTTTTGGAAGTTTATCCTGGTATGGTTTTGTGGATTTAGCCTTGTAGATCTTTGGTGACTTTTGTAGGGTTTTATATTAGTTCCCAATATGCCTGTTACTGAAGAATGTTTGTTAGATGACCAGAAATATATTTTATTTTAATATATTGAGTTTTGTGGATGAATGTCCTACTTTTGTTCTGTACCCATTGTTGAGGGAGAGGTTTCTGTGAATGCAGAATATATATTCAAAAAGAAAAAGCGAGAACAATAACACAGTTTATAATAAAATAAAATGAGTTATAATTTTATAATTTGGTACTATAAACTGTGCCGCAGTTCTCACTTTTTCTTTTAGTTCCTTGGTGTGCGAGCATCTTGCATTTTCTTTGTTTTGTTTATTTTTTGCAGAATATATATTTACATTAACACCATGCTGGTCTAGTGTGCAGTTTCAGGACTTATGTTGAGGTTTCCAAGCCCTTTTTTGTCACAAAGTCTCTCTTTTTTTTCAGGAAGTGCTTTGTTGGGGCGATAATCACTCATGATTTTGTGGAAGTGAGAGGTGCTGCATGGGTGCTGTTGAGCCCCTCTTGTTTGGCATATTTAGCAGCATGTTTCCTAAGTTCTGCACCATACTGGTTCAGACCAAGGTCCCTCAAGTCTAGTATCCGGTTTCCAACAGTGGCCAATTCAGGTTACATGTACCTGGCAGATTCCCATAAAGGCACACAGGTTCCGCAATGCTTGTCCAAAGGCAAGCAGTGGATTTCCAGGTCCTCTTTAATAATAGTATCTCCAGGAACAAGCAGGAATGTAGTCATCACATATGGGTATCGTCGGTACCGATGGAGCCTGCGCAGGAACGCTCCCCAGCATCTAATTAGAAAGCTTTTGGGAGCATCCCATAGCGCCTGCGTGCTGCCTTCCCATCTTTCCCAACTGCCTCTCTCCAGTTCTTCATTTTTCGCATAGCCAGCAGGTCGTTGTTCCTGTCACCGCAGAAAATTCTTCCTTATTACTTTCTTTTTTGTGGTCGCGTCTGCCTTCCTCGACGCTTTACCAGTACCGCCAGTTTTTCTTTCCCATTTTCTCCCAGGTGCACGCGCCATTTTGGGCCTTAGGCCCAAAACGTTTTCCTACAATGGAGAAACCTGCTTCAGGTTTCAAAAGGTGCACCAAGTGTGGCAGTACCATCTCCGTCACCGACACCCATGAATGGTGTCTGAAATGTTTAGGTCCTGACCACTCCATCACGGATTGTATGTCCTGTGCCATGATGTCTAACAGAGGTCGGCAGAACCGAGCTGCTAAGCTCAGTACCCTGTTTCCCTCTGATGCAGCTTCGGTGGCATCAACGTCTTCTAGGGCTTCCTCTTCCTCCCGTGCATCTCAGGTAACTAAACTTAAGTCCAGCCGGTCCTCAAAGGGTAGATCTCCTTCTAAGCACCGAGATGCCTCTGGCATTGCCCTTGAGGATTCTGCACCGGCAAAATTGCCCCGGCGGGAGGCTTCGACTTCCAAAGCATTATCAGGGCTCCAGGATGTTCTCGAGCCCTCGGCCTCGGCAGAACTACTGGTGCCATGCTCTGGGATACCGGATGTCTTCTCTGGTACCGACATCCAGGCATCGGCAGCATCGATATACCAGAGGTTCCTGGCTATTGAACACAGTCTGGCGGCTCTCCTTGCGGCATTGACACCCTCGGAACCGCGTCAGACAGTTCAGCCGGTACCGGCACTGACTCCGGCACCAGTATCGGTACCGATAGCATCGACATTGGCGTCCGCATTGCCGGCACCCTGTCACCCGATGTCTTCTGGTACCCATACACCGGTACCGATTCCCCCCGGTACCGACTTCGGTCGGTACGGGTATCGGGCTCTACAAGAGCATCCGGACAGAAGGTACTTTGAGTCCTCGGAGGAATCTGAGGATTCCGATAGTTTGGTCGATACCGGAGCACTTCTTCCAGAGGAGCCTTCCTCCCCTAAATGCAGGATGTCTCCTCCAGAGGATATCTCCTTCCAGGATTTCATCAGGGAGGTAGCTCTGGGTCTCTCCATTACTGTGGCTCCTGAAACAGAGCCCAGAGCAAAGGAGCTGGAAATTTTACAATATCCCAAAGCTCCTAAGGAGGCAGCTACTTTGCCCATCCATGAGATCTTGCATGATCTCTTGCTTAGAATGTGGGAGACCCCTCTTACCACCTCTCCTCATTCTTGTAGACTTGACACTATGTATCGAGTCCCTCCTTGTCCTGGTTTCCAGAAAACTCAGCTCCCTCACCACTTTATTGTAGTGGAGTCAGCTATGAGAAGGATCAGGAGTGCAAAGAGGCATGCCTCTAATCCCCAAGGACGTGAGTGCAGAACTTTGGATGCTTTTGGACGTCGTACTTTCCAAGCTTCCATGCTTTCTGCCAGGATCAGTTCCTATATTTTATATATGGGAATGTTCCTGAAGGAAATCACAGGAGATTTAGAGGTTTTGAGTCCTCTTCTTCCTGAGGATAGGAGACAGGATTTTCTCACATTTGTCAAACATGCCCAGGATGTTTCCAAATTTGTCAACCGTGCAGCTTTTGACTGTTTTGAGTGCATAAGCAGAACTTCTGCCATTGCCATAGGTGCACGTAGAATTGCCTGGCTCCAGGCATCTGATTTGGAGCTCTGGGTACAAGACAAATTGGGCAATATTCCTTGTACTGGTGAGAACCTGTTTGGCAAAGATTGGCAGGAAAAGGCCAATGAGTTGGATGCTGACAACTCCACCTTGGACAGATTATCCAAGGGAACAGCTGATCCTGCAAGTAAGAAATCTTTCAAAAAAACATTCTTTTCCAAAAAGAAAAGGTTTTATCCTGCTTATTCCCAGCAGGGACGCTCTGCAGGTCAACCTGTCCGGAAGGGTCAGCAACCATCCAAGCAAAGAAAAGCAAAGACTGCTAAGCCTCAACCGCCTCAGCAGTCTCAGCCTCCACAAGGCCTTTGACTTGCATCTAGAGTACTTTGCCTTCTTGGCTCTAAAAGGACCAGAGCCTTCCACCATTCCAGGAAGGTTATGTCTTAACATTGGTTGTTTATTTATTTTATTGCTTTTGGTTATATGATGTTATATGTAAAACAAACTCTGATTTGTTAATTGTTGTTCATTGTGAACCGCAACTGATCTATGGAAGATGCGGTATATAAATCATTGTTAAATAAATAAATAAAAATAAATGTCACTTTGCCCCAAGATGGGGGCAGATAACAGCAGAGCATTGGAAACTCTCCATCATAAAAGAGGGGTACAAGCTTTATTTCTTGAGCATGCCCCCTCCCACAATAGTAAAACAGTTCAATTCTCAGACCTCTCTCATCAACCTGTTAGATCAAGAGGTCACCATGCTTCTTGCTCAAGGGGCAATAGAAGAAGTACCCATTCTTCAGCAGGGTACAGGGTTTTACTCCCCCTATTTTCTTATCCCCAAAAAACAGGAGGTCACAGACCTATTTTAGACCTCAGAGAATTGAACAAATTCCTGTTCAAGGAGAAATTCAAAATGGTTTCTCTAGGAACTCTGCTGCCATACCTTCAGAGTCAGGATTGACTATGTTCTCTATATTTCAAGGATGCGTACACTCATGTTCTCATCCATCCATCTCACAGAAAGTTCCTTCGGTTCCTTTTTCAAGGGAAGCACTACCAATACAGGGTGCTCCCGTTTGGCCTGGCCTCAGCTCCAAGGGTGTTCACGAAATGCATGGCTGTAGTAGCAGCATTTCTCCGCACTCTAGGACTATTCGTCTTCCCCTTCTTAGACGACTGGCTCATTCGAGCCCCATCAGAGCCAGAGGCCAGGATAGTTCTATCTTGCACAATGCGTATCCTTCAGTATTTGGGTCTAGTCATAAACATCCCAAAATCCAGCCTAACTCCCACTCAGTCTCTAGAGTTCATAGGAGCTGTGTTGGATACCAGAAAGGGAAGGGCCTACCTCCCTCACAGCCGTTGTCTTCACATGGTGCAGTTAGCTTCTCAAACAGTGCTAAAGTCCCATCTCACTGCTTGAGAAATGTTACAACTACTAGGCCACATGGCTTCTACTGTGCATGTGGTTCCTTATGCTCGCCTCCATATGAGAGCAGCCCAGTGTACTTTATCCACCCAGTGGACCCAGGCATCAGGGTGCCTGTCAGACAAAATCGTAAACACAAATCACCTTATTTTGTCCCTTCAATGGTGGCAGTCCACTCAAAACCTGTTGCTGGGGTCCCTGTTCCAACAACCCTTACCCCAAGCAACTCTCACAACAGATGCTTCTCCAATGGGTTGGGGAGCTCAACTACAAGACCTCTCCACCTAAGGCACTTGGATTCCACAGGAGACTCATCTACATATCAATCTCTTAGAGCTCAGAGCAATTTTTCTTGCTCTTCGAGTGTTTCATTCCCTGCTCACCTGCAAGACAGTCCTTATTCACACGGACAACCAGGTAACCATGTTCTATGTGAACAAGCAGGGAGGTACATGCTCTCTGTCGCTCTGCAATGAAGCTTTGCGACTATGGGCCCTCGCCAGAGAGTATCAGATTCATCTCCTGGCAGTGTATCTTCCAGACATACAAAACTCTTGGGCAGACAGACTCAGTCGAGTTCTGCTTCCTCACGAATGGTCTCTACATTTGGACCAGGTGACCAGGATTTTTCAAATTTGGGGAACCCCAGACATAGACCTCTTTGCAAGTCCGTTGAATGCCAAACTTCCCCGGTTCTGTTCCAGAATTCCGGCTCAGGGATCTCAGGCCAAGGATGCTTTCCTCCTTCACTAGGGCCAAGACTTCCTTTATGCCTTTCCACCCATTCCCCTAATTCCTAAAACCCTGTTCAAGCTTCAGAGAGACAGAGGCCGTATGATTCTCATAGCTCCACATTGGCCTCGGCAAGTGTGGTACCCTCTTCTTCTACATCTCTCTCAAGCTCCCTCTCTGTAGTTAGGGTCTGCTCCAGATCTCCTATCTCAGGAGGACGGAATGTTATGGCATCCCAATCCCCAGTCTTTGCATCTCAGGGCTTGGTTGCTGAAGGCCTAGATCTCCATGATCTCAACCTCCCTCAGCAAGTGAAGGATATTCTTCTTGCTTCCAGGTAACCTTCCACAAGACGCTCTTATGCTTTCAAGTGGAAAAGGTTTACGATATGGCATTCGCAAAAGGGTCTTAACCCCCTTGCAATACCTCTGGAATCTTTACTGGAGTATCTCCTTCATTTATCCAATGCAGGACTTAAGACTAACTCAGTAAGAGTCCATTTGAGTGTTATTGCAGCTTCCTTCAGGCCTCTAAATGGACAACCTATCTCCTCTCATCCTCTTATAGCAAGATTTATGAGAGGCCTTCTTCTAACTAAGCCTCCCATTAGGCCACCGCCGGTGGCATGGGACTTAAACCTGGTTCTTGGGCAGCTCATGAAGCCACCTTTTGAACCTTTAGCTACTACCTCCTTGAAATTCCTTTCTTGGAAGATTATCTTTCTCATTGCAATCACATCAGCACGTCGCATTAGTGAGTTGCAAGCACTAGTAGCTGATCCACCTTATACAAGGTTCCATCATGACAAGGTAGTCCTTAGGACTCATCCACACTTTATGCCAAAGGTGGTCTCACCTTTTCATCTAAACCAAGCGTTCTACCTACCTGTGTTCTTTCCAAGGCCTCATGCATCAAATGCAGAGAGGAACCTTCATACCTTGGACTGTAAAAGAGATTTTGCTTTTTACTTACAAAGAACACAGCAACATAGAAAATCCTCCCAACTTTTTGTTGCTTTTGATCCTTCTCATTTGGGACTTCCAGTTTCCAAGAGAACACTGTCTAACTGGATTGCCCAGTGTATTGCCTTCGCCTATTAGAGCAAGAATCTTCCTCTGGAGGGCCATGTCACAGCTCACAATGTGAGAGCCATGGCAACTTCAATAGCTCATCTGCACTCTGTGTCTATCGATGACATCTGTAGAGCAGTCACCTGGGCCTCGGTTCATACCTTCACAGCCCATTGCTGCTTGGACAAGGACTCCCGCCGGGATGCCTTGTTTGGTCAGGCTGTTCTCCAACACCTGTTCCATACCTAATCAACTCCTACCCACCATCCCTGGTAGGATGCCAGAGATCCATGGGGGGAAGTGGAGCCCTTCTCAGGGATGCACAACTTCTGGGGTCTCTCCCTGGCATCTAAAGCTAGGGAGTCCCCATATGTGATGACTACATTCCTGCTTGTTCCTGGAGATAGCATAGTTACTCACCTGTAACAGGTGATCTCCGGGAACAGCAGGAATTTAGTCCTCACAACCCACCCACTCCCCTAGGAGTTGTATCCCTCTATCTATCTCTTTCCCTTTCCCTCTCTCTCTCTTTGTCTCAGCTTTAAAACTCAACTGGAGAGAGGCAGTTGGGAAAGGCGGGAAGACAGCACGCAGGCGCTGTGGGATGCTCCCAAAAGCTTTCTAATTGGACGCTGGGGAGCATTCCCGCACAGGCTCCGTCGGTACCGACGATACCCATATGTGAGGATTAAATTCCTGCTGTTCCCGGAGATCACCTGTTACAGGTGAGTAACTATGCTTTATGGACCTTTCCTCTAGGAACTTGTCCAAACCTTTTTTAAACCCAGCCACACTAACAGCTTTTGCTACATCCTCTGGTAACTAATTCCAGAGTTTGATTACATGAGGCTATAGGCTAACTGCAGGGAAGCAGTTATATCCCCCTGCAATTATCACATTTCAGTGTGGCAAAACAGCTTCAGGTACAACTAAGACCACACACTAAGGTGGCATTAGTTACACTTGCACTACTTGTGTTGAGCCATTATGTTAGTTTCTGCTGACAGATAAGATGCCTGTGTGTGAAAGTTTTTCTCTCACCTCACGCTGCAGTAAAGTATCATTTTGGGTACCAACGAAGTAGCAGTTATCCATGTGCCAGGACAAAGAACCAAACCAAAACCATGGATCTTGTTGGAAGAACTCGTTTATTAAACCAGCCAGGCCCGACACAGGCCGTGTTTCGCAACACCTTCTTCAGGGGCTCATTGGCTAAACATACAAATGTTAAAAACGATAATAATAGATATAACCCATCCATTCACAATATGAATAATATAAAAAAGAAGAATTAAGAATAACCAATATGACACATAAACTACGTAAAAATTAAAAACCATAAAAAGGAAAAAAACAGATTATGAAATACTTAAGAAATACATAAAAACCATAAAACTGAACTATAGGTGGAACACTATGACTAAGAACATACATACCACTGGATGCACCATAAACCACTATAAATATTCATAAATGCATACACATATATAACATTCCATAAATAATCAATGACATGTTTAAAAATATAAATAAATAAATAATATCATGTTAATAGCTAATAACATATCAGAAAAATGTTAAAATATTAAGCTAATAACTCAAGGAAAGAAACTGCCGGAGTGTGACAACAACCAAAAGGCTTTTCGGAGAAAACATAAACCCCAAAGGGGAGAGGGACGAAGGAAGAATGATTGTGCAATCATAGAAGGTATACTTAAAAAATGTAAACGAATAAATAACAATAAACATATGTGTAAAATTGTATATAAAACAATAAAACCATAAAAGATAAATAAATAAAAGGACAAAAGGAACCATTATTAATACATGCCTGTTCTGGGAACCTATCTGTGATGTCTTGATGGATGTCCAGATAAGGGAGGAGCTGTAGTTGTTTTAGATAAGGTATATTACGTTGCAGAGATCAATAGACAACTTAAAGATACCTCTTTTTATCTGCGATTAGATGACGATCCAACTCCGTCATTGAAAAAGTCTATAGACAGTTTTGTGTTAAGCGCATATGACATTGGATATCTCACAGCCAAAGAGAGGGATTTCCTCATTGTTGATTTCCCTATAATTCCAACCATTTACGTAATTCCTAAAATCCATAAATCACTTGAGCACCCCCCAGGTAGACCTATAGTTTCTGCCATAGGATCCATTTTGGAGCCCATTTCACAATTAATAGATCATATTTTACAGCCATTTATTACTCGAATGTGGTCTTATGTCAGAGATTCATCTCACGTTATAAATATCTTGACGTCTATACAAGATATTAATCATGGAATGATTTTAGTCACTTTAGACATTGAATCCCTGTATACCAATATTCCTCAGGCAGAAGCCCTTCAGATTATTGAGTTTTACTTATATAATAGGGAGACATACAAAAAATTACCAACAATATTTTTATTGGAATTAGCGCGTTATGCTCTGTGCGAGAACTATTTTTGTTTTCGAGAATTATTCTTTAAACAAATCAAGGGTGTTGCAATGGGGTCCTCCATGGCTCCGGACATTGCCAATCTATATGTATCGCATTTTGAAGACAAATTTATCAAAGCTAATCCATTTAGTGCTTACATCAAGCTTTGGGTCAGATACATAGACGACATTTTAGTACTTTGGGATGGATCCATAGACCTGTTGTCAGAATTTAATACATGGATCAATCAGTGCGACGAAAATTTATGTTTTCAGGTCACTTTTGACCCTGTCCAAATTCCATTTCTGGATCTTCTAATCAAAAAAGTGGATAATAAGCTACACACGTCTCTTTACAAAAAGCCCACTGATAGGAATCATCTCCTGCATTACACAAGTTTTCATAATTTATCTCTCCGGAACAATCTTCCGGTTGGCCAGTTTCTAAGGACTAAGGGGTATGTTTACTAAACTGCGTTAGTGCAATTCGCTTTAGGAGCCGCGTTAGTGGAAGGAAAGCCAAAAAAGGACATGGGCGGGACATCGTATCTGATAACGCGCGGTATTACGCGCGGCGCAGCAACGATTGTTACAGTGCGTGCAAGCGTAAGACAGCGCGCAGACACCCAAAACCAGAAACAAAGCTGTAGCACAATGGTTACCACACAGACTGATAGTATAAGAGTCATGGGTTCAAATCCCGAGTGTGCCTAATGAGCAAGGCTGGCTGAGGCATCCTGTGTAACCCTTTGAAAGCCGACTATAATATTTTAATCCGCAGTCTTCAGGCGGGTTACAGTTTGCATATGTCAGGAAAAGTGTACCCTTCCTATGAAATATGTGCCAACAGTGACGTTCGCTCTGACATGGTACTATATATTATGTAGTATATATTATATACCTGTCGACAGGAATATGTAGGCGCTCCCTATAAGGCGAAGTGTAAGGCTCGCCCTATAGGGAGCGCCTAAATATTCCTTTCAAATGGCATATAATGCATATAATATGGGGCGAAGTGTAATGTGCGCCCCATAGGGCACGGCGTAAGGCGCGCCCTATTGGGCGCCGCATAAATCGCACCCTATAGGGCGCCATATAAGGCGCTCAATAGGGCGCCTTATAAGGCACCCCTTGAGCTACCCTAAGGTGACAGTACCCTGAGAGTGGTTCTGCTGGCAGCACTAATATACAGTAAACATAGACAATGCCTAAGACAGCCCTATCAATGAACCCCACTGTGGGTTGTGAACCTATGACCACTGGCTCCGTGGACAGTGAAGTAATCAGTGGGCCAGAGCTGCTAATAAACACATGGCTGGCTACAGGAGGACTGCACGGCCCCACACCCACATTCAGCTGTGGTTACCAGGGAGATTACATACCACCACCCAACGCACCCTCTACGGCTCAGGGTGGGGGGACAGGATCTCCCACCCACAGATCCACCTTCAACCCCCTGCAATGGTGGCAGTAGAGGAGACCATCACCCCAGGCCCACTCGGGATCAAACACCCTACAAGGCAGGCAATGCAGAGCAGTACACACCCATACAGCATGAGCAGACAGGCCACCCTATCCACCCTATCCACGCTATTCCCACGGTACCTTGCTCCTCATTATGCACATCGGCAGGCCAATACTGGCAACAGTGCTAGCAGTGTGGGCTGTGGAGGGTGTTGGAAGCCACCACACACTGGATGGACAGACACACACTCCCCACACCTATGCCAGCATTGTGCAACTATAGAGGTGTTGGGCAGCCCAGGCCACCACACCAGTCCTGGGCACAGTGCAGGCATGGCTATGGTATGCAATACTGTAGGAGTCACTCCCCAGATTGGTAAACACTGTCAGACACAAGACCTGTAGCACACTCCACAGACATCAGAAAGGTTGCTATGATGCAGCTCACTCCGAAAATTGTACATAACCTAGGAATTGCTATCTGCCAGTAATCATAGCAACCTTTTGATAGATGTGTACCATATTCCCAGGTTTAGGATGGCATTACTAAGGTATACAAGTGCTAGTATTGGGAGATGCATGTAGAGCCCAAGGTCCTGCCTCTCCAGGAGGCTTTGGATAATGGGGCCTGTGGGTGCGGGTGTGTCTGCCCCTGTTGGCTGCTGCTTTACGGCAGAGGTTCCCAACTCCATTCCTGCAGTGCAAAACACTGTTCGGGTTTTCATGCTGTCCCTCATGACTATGCATGAGATACATCTGCATACCATGGGGGTGGCGCATAGAAATGCAGCACAGGCATCTTTATCAGAGGCAGCATGGAACCTGAATGGTGTTTGGCCCTCCAGGACTGCATTTGCGAGGCTCTGCTCTAGGTAATGTGCATGGTTATGGTGTCTGTGCCCTGTAGGGTAAAATGTAGGTGTTTTGAGCATGTTTACATCATCTGCAAGACCGGTTCTGTCTGTATTAGCCCGTTATAGTAGTGGGTAAAATATAAGGACTGGTTTGGCAAACACCACAGCTGGGCATTGAACCTGTGACCCTCTGCTTCTGAATACACTGGTTCTGTGTACTGCACCACCATGTTCTCACAGAGATGGTGCGTTGCCTGGTGGTACCATGACTGTTGGTCAGCCAGGGCCTGTGTTGGAGCGCACTGCATCCACGTGAGGGGGGCTAGGCCGCGGTCTGCTCTGGGCAGCTGCCACTGCCCCCTCCACCACCAGTATCCCTCAGCCACCATGCTGACATGCCCTTCTGCTGGTGGAGCTGGTGGTGCGCAGTCTTAGGCCAGCCAGTGTGCAGGTAGGCGGCTGCCTATGATGCGTTTTCTGGGGTGGGGGTGCCCGCATAACTGCCCACGCTTTCCCCCAGCACCGCCTGCCACTGTTCCGTGCCATTGGGGGTACCTGCTGGATACTATTCCCTGTGACACTGTGGGAAGCACACCTTGCACATGTTGGGCCCTCTGCAGTTGCTGTCTGGCTGCTCTACTGTTTCGGCATTCCTATGGGCCAGCTAGGCATCACCCTAGTCCCCACTGTGGCCCAGCTGCAGCCCTCTGTATCCCCTTCTCCAGTATCTGACCGGTTGCCCATTCCGACATGCCCGCCCTGATGTTGCGGGACATGTGCATGCCATAGGAACTCTGTCCGATGGTGGGGAGGTCCCTGGGCAGTGCTATTTCACTGTGGGCGCATGCACCTTGTATGGGGACGGGGTATGGACCCTTCCGCGGTTTATACATACATAACTAAAATAGGGGAATACATAAATATCTGTTCAATGGAGTTTACTCGGGGGGGGGGGGGTTTGATGTTTCTCATTGATACCACTATTGGCCAGCTTGGTTGCTGTTTTTTTCCAGTTTGTTGGGGTCATTTTCAGTGTTTCTGTGCCCTTTTGTTCTGTGCACATGTATCACACTTATCACCTTTTTTTGGTTTCCCTGCCTAGGCTGTACATTGCTGACATTTAAATGGTTTGTCTCCCCTTTAATATGCCTTTAACGGCAGGTTTTCATTCGTGTTGGAATTCAGCTCTGATAATCAGCACGTTAGCCTCTCCCCGCCCACTCTCCACCCATTGACCCCTTCTCTCCGCCCTCTCTCCTCCTTCTGCGTTATTTTACCGCGCCACGGAGCATCACACGCGTTAGCGCTTGATACCGTGCGCTGTAGCGCGTTTTCGATCGTTAATGTGCTACAGCGCGCGGTATCACGCGCTAACGATCGTTAACGTCGTACAACGCGCATTATTCCCGTTTACCGCGGTTTAGTAAACATACCCCTAAGCATCTCTGTACATCTGATCAAGATTTTGAACATCACGCTGCCCTGATGAGAGTTCAGTGAACGAGGGTATCCCCAATCTCAGATAGACAAAGCCTATCACAGGGCTCGCGATTCCTCTCGTGATGATCTTTTATTATTAAGGGAACAGCAACCCCAGAAAGGAATTGTGTGTTCTCTTCTCTATTCATTCCATTCTCACAAAATAAGTAAATTATTGAAAAAACACTGGTATTTGATACAGTCTCTACCAGGCTTTCAAGATGTTCCTGTGATCACAGCACATCGAAGGAATGTCAGCCTTCGCAATCTTCTTGTGCCCTCGGCCTTCACAGAATGACGGTTTCTTTCCAAATATAAAGGTCATTATCCATGCGGACAATGTTCAGTATGTGGCTTAGTACTAACAGTTAAAGATTATTTTGTTCACCCTGTTACCAATTTCAAATTGTACTTGGATGATTTTACGAATTGTGCCACAAGTCATGTGGTTTATGTCAATGTTTGCCCCTGCAATAAATTGTATGTGGGAAAAACTATACGGCCGGTTCGTATTAGAATCACAGAACATCGGAGCTGTATCAAGAGAGGTGTTGTAGATAAGCCCCTAGTACTCCATTGGCAAGAAGCTAAACATAAGGTTTCAGATTTACGATTTTTCATTATTAAGAAAATTAAGTTGAATTGGCGGGGTGGTGATGTCGACCGGATGATTCTACGGTTAGAACAACGTTTTATTTTTAACTTGAACAGTTACATCCTTATGGACTAAATATGGATCGAGACTTGTCAGTCTTCTTATAAAAATATGGTATTTGTTTCCTCTGTTTTTGTTTTACAATTCATTTCATGTGTTGGCTTTCATCTCATTGTATAATATGGTTTACAGCTTGTTTTGATTCATTTTCACACAGGTCAGGTATTTCCCTCGGTTCCACGATATGGCTGTGATGCCTTCTCTGGATAATTTTTCGATGTTTGATTAAAAATTTTTCATCTATGGCTTTGATCCAGCTGGTTGAAACCTGGGAATGTTTTGTACAATTTTTATGGTGCTCTTAGGCACTATCATTTATTAGGATAACGTTTTCAGCACATAGTACTAGACTTTTTATTATTTGTAAAGGATCAAAAAAGAGTAAGGCTCCTTTTGGTATCTTCTCCTTTTCCCTAGTATATGCTGAGCATATCCAGGTTGTTAGTGAGTTCTAGGTATAGACATATATAGGTCCATAATAGAAGACCCATTTTATTTATGGAGAATAATTTGGTTTTTGATGTCATTTTATTATACTTGTTTTCTTTTATTTCTGTTAAAGACTTTTATATTTCTCATTTTTTATTTCATTTTTCACTCTTTGAAGATTGTTTTGGCCCTTTACAGCACATCATATATTGTTTACTTCGGTTTTAATTTGGTTTAGTATGCACGTTTAGTATTTGCATATGACGCTAATTATGTCAACCCACATCGTTGATATGTATCCGAGTACGCATGCGTTGGCGTTTTTTTGTAATGAAAGAAGGAACAGCGTACAATTTATGGTCATCTCGCAGCGGTTGATACGATCGGCATATTTTCTTAGTAAGTGAATTTTAAACAATTGTGCGTATCATTTGGGCAGCATGTATAATTTTATTTAAAATTACCTATATACGGGGGCGGAGCCTGATGTCCAGCGGGATGGTCGCATAACGCTGAGGCTCCCGAGAGGCCTACTCAGAATCCTGAATTAACACCTCATATACCTGGAACTTCTACTCTGATCTTGCCGGGGCACATTGGTGAGATGGCGGGGACCAAACCAACGCGCCTGGAATTTGGGTCTCCAGCGGCTTCTCACGGCAAACGTTCCAAAACTGAACCTCCGTCCCCGCAGAAGGGGCCGGCCTTGTGCGAGGGCCCCGAAATGCAGCAGGAAATCCTCGTAGAGATTAGAGGGGTCAAAAATCTTGTGCAGGCAAACGGGGAAGCACTCCGAGCGCTGCGGGACGATTTTGGTGTGCTGCAAAGCAAGCTAGAAGGGCTTTCTTCGCGTCAAGACAAAATGGAGAGCATATTGGACTCCCATGCGGCCCGGTTGTCCCAACTCGACAAAGTTGAACGACAGGTGCGGGCCTTGCAGAAAGAGGTGGAAGATGGCAATAATAGAGCGCGCCGCAACAACATACGACTCGTGGGCATCCCGGAGGGAGCGGAATCGGGAGACATGAAAGAGTTTTTATGCAAAATCCTCCCTTCCCTGCTCCAAATCACCTTTACCAAAGATTTGGAGATTGATCGCGCTCATCGTGTACCCACAAGCATAACGCTCAACAGGAAGACCCCGCGGCCTATCATTTTTCGACTATTGAGATATCAACACGTGGAGCAAATTCTAAGTGCCTCTCGGGCAAAGGGCCATATGGAGTTTGAGAGCCACAAGATCTCCTTCTATCCCGACTTGTCTAAACCCACAGTCGACCGCCGAAAGCGCTTTCTGGAATTCCGGCCGAGGCTTCAACAACTACAAGCACGCTATGGCCTGATGTACCCGGCCAAGCTCCGAGTCACGCTTCACAATCAGACAAGAACATTCGAGGACCCTGATCTACTAGCGGAGTTTTTGGATTCCAAAGAAGCCGACTTGATGCGCTGACTTCCAGAATATTCCTGCAAGCCTCCTCATACCCGCTGTATCTGCCATATTGGATCTGCCGCAGCCTAGCAAAGAGTCTGGCGTGAGCAGTCTGTTGCCTTACTCTTGATGGTATCTGTGACCCGACTCCATCTACCCACAGTAGCCTCGATGAGTATCAGAGACAGTGTTATTATGGACTCTGGTGTTTCTTTTCATTTTTTACATGTCTTCTATTTCCTCTCTAGGGCCTCCTCCCGCAGACACCTGGTCACCATATTCTTTGGGGGTTTTGCTTCTTCTCTAAGATACGTTGGTACATACTTTTCAATATGGGGTGTATTAGCCAGAATACTCGGTGATTATGACATTGTTGTACAGATTCTGCTTATGTTCTATGTTATCAAGCGCCCTTCCCTAAAATGTCTATTACCAATTGATGGCACCATGTAAGATTTTTTCATTGAACGTAAAAGGCATCAATAATCCGATAAAACGAAAGAAAATCCTAAGCTACCTCAGTCAGGAAGCAGCGGATCTGATTTTTCTCCAAGAAACGCATTTAAATTCGAAGGAAACTCTTAAACTCAATATTAAACCTTACATGGTGGCCGCTTATTCCCCAGCCGTTTCTAAGAAATGTGGGGTTGCCATACTGGTTAGGAAATCTTTGCATGCTACTGTTATTGCGACTAGCTCAGATACAGAAGGTAGATGGTCTAGAGTTCACCTCAAGATAGGTAGCCTAGAAGTTACATGTATATGCCTTTACGCTCCTAATGTTGATGACCCTGCCTTTTTTGCTACCATTGCTCAGGTTGCGCAGGCTTCTGCTAATACTTCATTGATCATTTGGGGGGATTTCAATTTAGTCCTTGATCCCCTGATTGATAAACAGCCGCCTAGGACGAGTGGTCCCCCCAAGAGTCACGCCACGCTTACCTCCCTGATCAAGGATCTTGCTTTAGTTGATCTATGGAGGTTACTACACCCCAATGAGCTTGACTTCACCTTCTTCTCCTCCCCTCATAAATCTCAGTCTCGCATAGACTTCTTTCTAGTCTCAAAACTGTTAGTTCCTCAGGTGGACACTGCAAAGATTCACTCCCAACATATTTCAGATCATGCTGCCATTTCCTTTCAACTACACACTACTGCACCCCAGGGAAACTCGGGAGCCTGGTTCTTTGATAGAGCCCTGTTAACTCAGCCAGAGTTCCAGTCAGAAATTCGAGTAGCCATACAGGATTACTTCCATTTTAATCTACCCCAAGATACTGCGAATTGGGCTTGGTGGGAGGGCTTCAAAGCGGCCATTCGGGCAACGATCACTAGCTATCAAATCCGCCTGCGGAAACAACGTAAACAGCAGCTGCTCATACTAGATCAACACATAAAAGCAGGCGGAACGAGTTTTAACTTCACGCACTGACCCATGTGTATTAATTCGATTACAGCGTCTCCGTTTTCAATATAATTCAATCCTCTCAACTGCAGCTTCTAAGAGTATTGAGCTTCAGCGAGGGACATATTATCGTGAAAATAACCGAGCCGGTCGACTCCTAGCCAATGCCTTGAAAGGTCAAAAAGAAGCCAAACGCGTTGCGGCCCTCCGAGCTCCACAGGGAGGGGGCATAGTGACCACAGACTCCGACATTGTAGAGCTCTTTCGGGATTTCTATACTCGCCTATATCAATCTGAATGTGAGTTCTCGTCAGAGACATTCGAGCGATTGCTTTCTGGCATTCAGCGGCCGACCCTCTCTGAAGATGATAGGGATGCGATGGATGAACCCTTCTCTACTTCAGAGATCCAATCTGCCCTAAAACGTACAGCCTCGGGCCGTGCCGCGGGGCCTGATGGTCTCCCGACCGAATTCTACAGAACGTTCAGTGCAGATTTAGTTCCCTATTTAAAACTCTATTTTACTGCCCTTGCGGTAGATACATCCTCTTTGGGATCCTTTTCTGCAGCTAATGTGGTTGTATTTGAGAAAGAAGGCAGAGACCCGCTACTGACCGCCAACTACCGTCCAATCTCCCTACTTAATGCCGACTATAAGATCTTCGCAACGGTCTTGGCCACCCGGCTATCTGACATGATGGCTACCCTAATTCACCCCGACCAATGCGGTTTTATACCCGGCAGATCAACTGCTGACAATGCTCGGACCTTGTGCCATGTGTTATCTAGTGCTGCCAATCTCGCTCATCCATGGGTGGGTCTTTCCCTGGATGCTGAAAAAGCCTTTGATCGTCTAGAATGGCCCTTCTTATTTGCAGTTCTCCGATGGTATGGCTTTGGAGAGGGCTTCCTCCGATATCTCCAAGTCATGTACACTCAACCCGTCGCCAGTATTTGTGTAAACGCCATCAAATCTCAGCCATTTAACCTCCAAAGAGGCACGCGTCAAGGTTGCCCCCTATCACCAATGCTTTTTGATCTCGCTCTTGAACCCCTAGCCCTCCTTATTAGACAGTCTGCACGTATTCGAGGTGTCCCCTTTAGTCATAGGGAGATTAAACTTTCTGCATATGCAGATGACCTCATGCTCTTCGTTTCCCTCGATTCGGTTCCAGCCGTCTTGGATCTGATTGACGGATACTCACAATTATCGGGCTATAAAATTAACTGGACCAAATCTGTAGCATTCCCACTGAACCGCTGGGTACATGAGGCTGACATGCAGGCCTTTCCCTTCCTTTGGCAATCCCGCATGGTGAAGTATCTCGGGGTCCATTACTGTTCTCCTTTAGAAGACACTATCAGTTTTAATGCCAAAGAGGTAGTCTCCAAAGTCCGTGAACTCACAAATCGTTGGTCTCCCTTATCTCTCACATGGTGGGGCCGCTTAGAAACTGTGAAAATGATGATAGTCCCCAAAGTGAACTACATTTTAGAAATGCTGCCATGCTTACTTCCGTTACATACTTATAAAGATATTGAGGGCCTTCTCGTCCGTTATCTCTGGCAGGGCAAACCACCAAGGATAGCTAAACATAAACTGCAGTCTGCAAAGGAACGAGGGGGTACCAGATTTCCTGATTTTCTTAGATATCATCAAGCCTTTCTACTTAAGCAAGGTGCCCGATGGCTAGATACCTCAACAGACCGCCGACCAGTTTGGCTTGACATAGAAGAGGAGCTTAGTAGCCCAATTCCGTTGACCCATCTCCCCGGTATGTCCTATCAAGTAGACACCCGCCATCCACCAATGATTGTCGATACTCTTGCGGCCTTTAACACTCTCATTCTATCACTGGGCCCGAATGTATGTCCTCAGGACGGACTCCCGCTATGGAATAACCCCAGAATTCAAGTCCTAAATAGAACAATAGCCTGGAAACCCTGGTACTCCAGGGGGATCTGGACACCCCAACAGCTTTTCTCTGTAGCTCATTGGAAAACCTTTTCTGATTTACAAAAGGAATTTGCGTTACCAGCGAAACACTACTTTCAATTGATGCAGCTTCAACACTGCCTCAAAAGTGCTCGAATCATGCCGCCCTCTGCCCCTACTGAGGATGGGCTATTAGAGACAGTTCACTCCATTAGTAGTACACATGGGGTAGCCTCTAACTTTTATAAAATAATTTGTCAGGGTGCAGATACGGACACTTTTAGAGCTCAACAAGCCTGGGAGCGCGAACTGCAAACTACTATAACCCCTGTGCAATGGAGCGTTTTTTGGAGTAAAGTAGTGCGGGTTTCCCGGTCTGCCTCTGTTACCCAAACTCTCTTCTTCTTTGCACACAGATGCTTTTATACCCCAGAAAAAATAGCCAAATGGAACCCAAATGCTAGGGACCTGTGTTGGTCTTGCCATACTGCTGTGGGAACCTTCGCTCATGTTATTTATGAATGTCCTCAACTGCAGGTCTATTGGGGGCGGGTCTGGGGTCGTATTCAATCTATCTTACACTTTCATGAACCTCTCTCTTGGAAGGTCGTGGGACTCCGCTCTGTGGCGGAGGTCCCCTCTCTTCCTAAGAAGGGTCGCTTTCTCCTTGATTTCATGCTGGGTATAGCTATATGCTTAATCACGAGGAATTGGAAGGATAGCTCTCGACTTACTGTCAATGAATGGTGGAACCTCGTCTGCTTATATAGTAAATATGAGCAGATACCTCGGAGAGCTATTCCCCATGTCCAAACTCACTCTTGCTTATCTAAATGGCAGATGCTTAATGATTATGTACAATCTGCTCATTGCTCCAACATGCCTGTATAATGTGCACTCATCATGTTTTAGATCACCGTTAGGTTTTGTATACAATAATGTAAGTACACGCCCGCTTCGGGAATGCTTAGTTTTCTAGAGAAGAAGCAGAGGGGAGGGGGGTGGTAGGGGTTTACTTTGGTGTATGTATTACACGTTATGTATTTGTCTTTTAGCTGTATGTCTTCCTTTCCTTTGTTGTTATAAAACGAAAATAAAGAATTAAAAAAAAAATAAAATTACCTATATACACTCGCATTCCATTGCAATATCCTTTACCCCATATTAAGCTAATACACACTGCCTATTAGCTAATCCTTACTCCCATATGAGCCAAATTGATGTCTAGTTTTTTTATATATGATTTCTATCCTTGATTAAAGCTTCCTTCAAATTTTAGAACCCCCCGTTTTTTTAGTACCAGCGGTTTGTGATCAAATCCTCCTTTTTGCTACCAACAGGTCCCTCTTCACATAAGTGAGCGTATGACCAACAAGGCAATGTTGAGCACTTTCATTCTCTAAAGTTTTGTCTTTGGAGGTCATGATATAACGTTATGTACCTAGTCAGTATACTCTTTCATGATAGTGAAAGTCTCAGACCTGGCTGATGTGAACATAGTTTTTGTAATCCTCCGTTTGAGAATGTGGATCACATGCGCCCTGAGAAAGGTGTACCCCACACAAAGGATTGGTTTGTATTGATTTGAGTAACAATTTTATTAGGTGGATAGGCCCTGATGTCAATTTCTAGGCACAATTGATAGGTCACACACTTAACAGCTGTTTTAGTTACCAGTTATAGTTATTTTTTAACGTGATTTTAGGTTAGGTAAAGTTTTTAGCATATATAATATTCTTGTTTCATGACTCCTTTTAGGTTGTTTATTGATCTCACAATGTGATATGCAATACATATAATATTGTTTTTTGTAAATTCTGGGTTAGATTATCTGGACATCCATCAAGACATCACAGATAGGTTCCCAGAACAGGCATGTATTAATAATGGTTCCTTTTGTCCTTTTATTTATTTATCTTTTATGGTTTTATTGTTTTATATACAATTTTACACATATGTTTATTGTTATTTATTCGTTTACATTTTTTAAGTATACCTTCTATGATTGCACAATCATTCTTCCTTCGTCCCTCTCCCATTTGGGGTTTATGTTTTCTCCGAAAAGCCTTTTGGGTGTTGTCACACTCCGGCAGTTTCTTTCCTTGAGTTATTAGCTTAATATTTTAACATTTTTCTGATATGTTATTAGCTATTAACATGTTATTATTGATTTATTTATTTATTTATTTATATTTTTAAACATGTCATTGATTATTTATGGAATGTTATATATGTGTATGCATTTATGAATATTTATAGTGGTTTATGGTGCATCCAGTGGTATGTACGTATGTTCTTAGTCATAGTGCTCCACCTATAGTTCAGTTTTATGGTTTTTATGTATTTCTTAAGTATTTCATAATCTGTTTTTATCCTTTTTATGGTTTTTAATTTTTACGTAGTTTATGTGTCATATTGGTTATTCTTAATTCTTCTTTTTTATATTATTCATATTGTGAATGGATGGGTTATATCTATTTTTATCGTTTTTAACATTTGTATGTTTAGCCAATGAGCCCCTGAAGAAGGTGTTAAGTATCATTTTGGGAAAGAAATCCTGTAAACCTAAAAAGCAATGGGTAAAAGCATTGTTTGACTACATGTGTCTGTTTTTAGTTTGTATAAATAGATCTTCACCAAATAAGGAATATATGTCTGTTCTGCATGTGTGACTGAGGCTACATATTCTGTTAGCATGCAATTTCTATATAGGGAGCTGTAGTAATAATCCGGTTTGTTCAGTTTTCTGAATAGGAATTTGGATGTTCTAGGCTCCACTGCTTTATTTTTGGTGCTACCCTTTCAGGGTATGCTCCATGTGTATAAGTTTTGGAACTTAGTGCTGTTATGGAATAGTAGATTTGCTCTATGGGTCCTGTACTCTGGGTCTTGGTAAGGTCTAGTTTAGGGTGCTGGTTGGTTGGGGGAGGGGGGAGTACTGGAATACATATTGTCTTTAAGATTTGCAGTTTTATTATCTTGATGTTGCCAGACTGAAATTTAAAATATTTTGTCAGGTTACGTTCAAGGAAATTTCAAATTTTTAGGGAATGTCTCCGTTTATTTTTCTTTAGTATCCTGATAGCTTTACCACAGCTGAATTCTGGACTTTTCCAATCCTAGCACAATCCAATCCAGCATTTGAATTCATGGCTAGTTTCTCATTTTATATCTTCCCTCCTCATCAATAATCTGGTCATAGCAAAATAAATCTGATGTGCAGATTGGTGATGGTCTGATTGGGGGAGGGGCTGTGTAAGTGGCTTTTCATTAATCAAATTTAATGTTTTATTATTATGTTTGTTTTATTGTAACATCTGTTTTACTAAATTGCATGTATATGTTTGGAAGCCACCTAGGATTTCAGATTGGCAGCATATACATTCTAAAATAAAGTATACTAAATTTATGCAAATAATGCTGTAATGAATCTCTACACATGGCCCTGTATTACCCTCCTGCGACCCCTGGGAGGAAGTAGATGGAGGGACACTGGGAGGTGGAGGAAAGCAAAAACCTCAGATTGAGACCAGCATGACCAAGAATAAAATGGTCAGACAACAAAGGTAGAAGATAATTTTATTTTCAATTTAATGAACAGTCTTGGTGCTATCTTTATATTTTATAAAGTACAGGGAAATGCATCTCTATTTCTCATGCATTGCATTGTAGTAGAATTTGACTTTTTGGGGTTGCAGTTTAATTTTTATCTACATATGTTTATTAGGTTATGGTCAATTATTCTGTACTTTGGTGAGGATCTGTGTTCTGAGTTTGTGGCCAAGCCAGGTTTTCTTTTAACATGGAGTTTTGTATGTACAGTGGTGGCCAAAAAATTAAGGCAGGTATCTTTTTCTACAATTTATTGTTAAATAATGTACTGTGGAGATGTCACACATGCTTACTTATTTAATCAGCATGGCGATTAGTCACACCATAAGGTATGTTTACTAAACCATCTTAACGTAGCAGCGGTAACATTATCGCGCGATAATGTTGGCAGCAGCGTTAAGGCACACTAACGCTGTGAAATCCGGCTCTGAAGGGTGGAGTAAGGCCTCCCAGAGGATGGAGATAGGGGTCAGTGGGCGGGGAGAGGCTCCAGGCAGACTAACGCTGTGAAATCAGGGTCTGAACACTAACGCCAGTGAAACCCTCGCGTTAGAGGCACATTTGCAGGAGAGAGAAACCATTTCAGTCAGCAATGTACAGCAAAGGCAGAGAAACCCAGTAAAGTGATAGTAGTGATACATGTGCAGGAACCAAAAAGGCAAATAAACATATAAAATGACCAGAACCACATCTGAAATCCCAATAACCAAGCTGGCCAATAGTGATATTAATGATAAACATAAAGCAACACTACTGACAAAGCGTAAAAAGGAAGATATCATGTTTGGAATGGTCTATGCTCTGTCCCCCTACAAAGTGAATTGATCCCACAGTGAAAGAGTGGTGATCAGAGTTTTTGTCGTTTATATTGGGCAGGTTACTTAGGGCGTGCACATGTGCAGCCACAGCAGAGTGGGCATGTAGGAAAGGGCAACTATACTGATGCTGTAAATGGGATACAGGGAGCTGCAGGTGGCACATGCTGTGGTCCAGCTGGGGCACAGTGCGGACTAGGCAGATGCCTAGGTGGCATATAGGAATGCCGAAACTGTAAAGCAGCAAGGCAGCAACTGACGAGGGACCAACATAGGCATGAGTGTGTGTCCCACAGTGTCACAGGGGATATTACCCAGCAGATACCCCCAAGGGCACATAAAATTGGCAGGCGATGCCAGGGGGAAGCGCACATGTCCATGTAGGCACCCCTACCCAAGAACCCACACCATAGGCAACTGCCTACCGGCACACTGGATGGCCTGGGACTGCGCACCACCAGCACCACCAGCGTAAGGGCTTGTCAGCATGGTGGCGGAGGGGGCAGTGGCATATGCCCAGAGCAGACCACGGCCGAGCCCCATTTAGGTGGGTGTCGTGCAGTGCAATGGACAAGGTCTATCTGACGAACAGTCATGGTATCCCCAGGGAATGATCTGCTCCTGTGGCAAGTTTGGTGCAGTGCGCACAGCCAGTGTGTTCAGGGGCAGAAGGTCACAAGTTCAAGTCCCAGCTGTGGCTCCTGCCAGCCTTGTCCCCATATTTTACCCAGTACTAAACCGTGGTAATAAAGACGGAACCTTTATTGCAGATAAATTAAACATGCCTGAAATGTCTATATTTTACCCTACAGAGCACAGACACCATAAACATGTGCAATCCCTGAGCAGTGTTTCCCAACTGCAGTCCTGGAGGGCCAAACACCATTCAGGTTTCATGCTATCCCTAATAAAAATGCCTGTGCTGCATTTGTATGCATTTCCCCCATTGTATGCAAATGTATCTCATGCATATTCGTTAGGGACAGCATGAAAACCTGAACAGTGTTTGGCCCACCAGGACCGGAGTTGGGAGCCTCTGCCCTAGAGCAGCGGCCAACAGGGGCATAAACACCCACACCCACAGGCTCCACTATCCAAAGCCTCATGGAGAGTCAGGCTGTTGGGCCCTGTGTGGAGCAGCATCTCCCAATACTGGCACCTGCATACCTTAGCAATGCCATCCTAAACTTGGGAACATGTTCCACATATATCAAAAGGTTGCTATGATTGTCAGCTAACAAATCCTAAGTTAAACACAATTTGTTGATAGAGATTCATCATAGCAACCTTTCTGATATCTGTGGAGTGTGTTTCAGTTATTGTTTCTGACAGTGTTTAGCACCCCGGGGAGTGAGCCCAACAGTATTGTGTACCATAGCAATGCCCACACTGTGCCCAAGACTGGTGTGTCGGCCAAGGCTGCCACAAACCTCCATTTTTGCACAATGCTGGCATAGGTGTGGGAGTGTGTCTATCCAGTGTGTTGTGGCTGCCTGCAACTTAGTGAGCCCACACTGCTTGCACTGTTTCCAGTTTTAGCCTGCCAGTGTGCATAATGAGGAGCAAGGTACTGTGAGTATCGCTCAGACAGGGTGGCCTGGGCAGGATGCATCTGCACAGGGTATAGGGCAAAGGCTGGGACATTGTAGTGCCCGACCAGGACAGGGAGGCCACAGCATGTCATGCTGGGAGGTCATTCTCACCCTTATTGAGCAGTGACCATGGCATGGTTAGGTTCCCTCATAGTGCGATGCAGTGTTTCTCAAGTGATATTTATGGGTTCTCTTTTCTGGGGCCCAATAACTGACATACCTGCTTGGTGTGTGTGTGTGCTCACATCCCATTTTTGGGTGCACACAGTTCCTCCAGGAACATGCACTATGTACTAGATAGCAGATTGTCTGCAGTTAGCATGTGTATGGCTGGAGCACCTTGCAGAGGGCAGCGGGTGGAGACTGACTGTGCCCTCTGCTGGTGAATGTCAGATAGTGGTGGGGGGCAGCTGAGCTTCTCCAGCATTCTGCCATTGCCTTATGTGATGCATACAGATCTGCATCGACTGCACTGTAGGGTGCCTGTTCCCCAGCAGGACTGGGGTTGATGGTTCTCTCTACTGCCACTATTGCAGAGATGTACAATGTGGATCTGTTGGTGGGAGATCACGTCCCCCCCACCCTGAGCCACAGAGGGCGGGTTGGGTGGTGCTACATAATCTGCTTTTGGGTCCAAACACCCCCCTTCACCTATAACATATGACCATGGCACCCACACAGGATATGCACTATTCTGGGTGCATCATAGTCCACAAGAGTTAAACGTGACTGGGAAATACAGATGGACACAGATGTATCCTAGATGTGTTTTCAAGGACTACCTATCACACACTGACACTAATAGGGACCTGCAGCATAGCCTATCTCAGCTAAGCCAGGTGCTGCGAACCTGGTGTTGGGTGCCCCACATCACCCTCAGGGTGAGCACAGGACCCGCAAAATGTCATGGTCTATAGCTACTCAGTGCCAGTAACACACACGGTCAGTTCCCCCTACCAGGCCTAGGTGCTATGGGGGTGCATACCCCATTATGTGATCAGCTGTAGACTTTTGATCTGCATGTGCAGTGCATCATGGGTACAGGTGGGTTTACCCTGTCCTGGTAACCACAGCAGACAGTTTGGGGTATGTTTACTAAACTGCGCTAATGTGCGCGCGCTAAGGTAACTTAGCGCACGCTAATGATGCATTTTGGGGCCCAAATGTGCCCCGCACAGGTGCGCGGCACACTAAAGTGCCCGCTCATGTGCGCGGCACGCTAATATGCGATAAAGGCGTGGAAAGGCTCCCGGAGGGCGGAGGAAGGCTCCCCAGGGGCGGAGAGAAGGGGTCAATGGGTGGAGAGTGGGAAAGGAGAGGCTCCCCGCACACGAGCGGGGCTGAAATTCAAGGAAAAAAATACTGCGAGTGAAAACCTCGCGGTAGAGCTGATTTAAAGGGAAGAGAAACCATTTCTGTCAGCAATGTACAGCAAAACCAGGGAAACCTACAAAACAGTGCTAAGTGTTATACATGTGCACGGAACAAAAGTGCAAATAAACATTGAAAATGACCCCAACAAAATAAAAGAAAATTATAATCAAGCTGGGCAATAGTGATAGTAATGAGAAACATCAAAAAACACTCCCAAGAAAGCCGCAAAAAATAAATATGAATTTTAGAAGGGTCTACGCTCCGTCCCCATACAAGGTGAATGATCCCACAGTGAAATAGCACTGATCAGGGTTTCCCTCTCCATTGGACAGGTTACCTATGGCATGCACATGTTCCACAATAGCATGGCGGGCAGGTCGGAATGGGCAACTGGACAGATGCTGGGAAAGGGGATACAGAGGGCTGCAGGCGGCACATGCTGTGGTGCAGCTGGGGCACAGTGCGGACTAGGCAGATGCCTAGGTGGCACTTAGGAATGCTGAAACTGAACAGCAGCCAGACAGCAACTGATGAGGGCCCAACATGGGCACGAGAGTGTTCAGCACAGTGTCACACGGGATACTAGCCAGCAGGTACCCCCAAGGACACAGAACATTGGCAGGCGGTGATTGGGGGACGTGCGGACAGATATGCAGGCACCCCTACCCCAGAACCCGCAACATAGGCAGCCGTCTACCCACACACAGGATGGACTGAGACTGCGTACCACCAGCACCACCAGCAGAAGGGCATGTCAGCATGGTGGCACAGGGGTACTGGAGGTGGAGGGGGGCAGTGGCAGCTGCCCAGAGCAGACCATGGCCTAGCCCTGTGTAGGTGGGTGCAATGCACTGCAAAAGACAGGCCCTGCCGGACAAACAGTCATGGTATCATCAGGGAATGGACTGTCTCTGTGGCAACACGGGGATGCAGTGCACACAACCATTGTGTTTGGAGACAGAAGGTCACAGGTTCAAGCCCCAGCTGGGGCTCCTGCCAATCCAGTCCCCATATTTTACCCACAACTATATCGTGATAGTAAAGACGAACCTTTATTGCAGAGAACATAAGCATGGCTCAAACACCTCTATTTTACCCTACAGAGCACAGACACCATAAACAGGCGCATTACCTAGAGCAAAGTCTCCCAAATGCAGTCCTGGAGGGCCAAACACCATTCAGGTTCCATGCTGCCTCTAATAAAGATGCCTGTGCTGCATATCTATGCACCACCCCCATGGTATGCAGATGTATCTCATGCATATTCATGAGGGACAGCATGAAAACCCGAACAGTGTTTGGCGCACCAGGACTGGAGTTGGGAACCTCTGCCTTAAAGCAGCAGCCAACAGGGGCAGACACACCCACACCCACACCCACAGGCCCCATTAGCAAATGCCTCCTGGAGAGGCAGGACATTGGGCCCTGCGTGCATCTCCCAATAATAGCACTTGCATACCTTAGCAATGCCACCCTACACCTGGGTATACGGTACACAGCTATCAAACGTTTGCTATGATTACTGGCAGATAGCAATTCCTACGTTAAGCACAGTTTACTGATTGAGCTCCATCATAACAATCTTTCTGATGTCTGCGGTGTGTGCTTCAGGTCTGGTCTCTGACAGTGTTTACCACCCTGGGGAGTGACCCCCAACAGTATTGCATACCATATCCATGCCTGTACTGTGCCCAGGACTGGTGTGGTGGCCAGGGCTGCTAAACTCCTCTATAGTAGCACAATGCTGGCATAGGTGTGCGAGTGTGTGTCTGTCTATCCCAGGGGTGGGGAACCCTGGTCCTGGAGAGCCGCAGACCAGTCAGGTTTTCGGGATATTCCTAATGAATATGCATGAGATATATATGCATTAGAGCATAGGTGTCAAACCTGTCCTGGAGGGCCACAATCCTGCCAGGTTTTGGGATAGCCCTAATGAATATGCATGGGATATATATGCATTAGAGATAGCCTGCCAACCTGACTGGTTTGTGGCCCTCCAGGACTGGATTTGGAGACCACTGCTTTACACCTCTGTCATTTAAGATGGTGAGTGGGCAAGGTACAGATGTCCTAGACATCAAAAGGGTAGCTAGAATGTGTCACATTCATCCTCGATTCTCACCACCACCAAAAAGATGTCTAATGGATACTAAGGACTTTCTTGCAGAAAACATCCAATACATAGTAAACCAATCACTCTCTCAAGGAACTATGCCCAATGCCTTAAAGCTCTCCTCGATTCGTCCCATAATAAAAAACAATAAACTCGATCCAAAAGACCCCAACTCTTACAGGCCAATAGCTAGCATACCGCTAATCGCCAAAATAATAGAAAAAACCATACAACTCCAGTTACAAGATTACATTGATGAACATAAACTCCTCGATGCACACCAATTTGGCTTCCGCCCCTTCCATGGAGTTGAAACTCTCCTAATCGCACTGATAGACCTACGCATCAGAGGTACTAATGACAATAACAAAGGTTTCCTTCTCCTCTTCATAGATCTTTCTGCCGCATTTGACAGCATCAACCATAATACACTCATTAACAGACTAGAAAATCTAAAAATAGGAGGTACAGTCCTTGAATGGTTCAAATCATACATCACACACAGATTAATACAGATACAATTAGGTACAGAAACATCAGAAACGTTCCCACAAGGTCAGGGTATCCCCCAAGGATCAGCCCTCTCCGCCCTCCTATTCAATTTGTACCTCTAGCCCATCACAAATATATTCAAGAAGCATAAAATCAACCATTTCATATACGCAGATGATATCATGCTTGCCATCCCCATAAACTCTAACAACCCCAAATATGATAGCCTTCTCCAATGCATGAACGAGACTACCACATGGCTTGAAGACAATCACTTAAGCATTAACCTCAAAAAAACAGAAGCAATGTTCATAACGAGGAAATCAGACACTGACTACAACTACCCTACTACAATCACAATAAGTAACACACCTATACCTGTTAAAAAGGAGGTCAAATACCTTGGAATAATTATAGACCACTCAGTCACCATGATCCCTCACATAAAACATACAGTAAAAACCATATTTTATAAACTCAAGACAATACAACATCTGAGACCCCTAATTAACACAGATGACTTTAGATCAGTAGTCAACACCCTCATCACCCCCCATTTCGACTATTGTAATAGTCTCCTAAACGGACTTCCACTAAAGAGCATATACCTTCTCCAAAGAACCCAAAACATATGCGCCAAGATGATCACAAAAGCTAAACTAACAGACCATGTGACCCCAATTCTGTTAGACCTACACTGGCTCCCTATAAACACCCGAATAAAATATAAAATCCTCCTAACTACTTTCAAAATCATTAATAAAATCTCTCCCTCACAACTATCTACTCTAATACACCTCCCACCAGAAACTAGAACGCGCAGACAGAATGCAATCCATTCCCTCAACATAAAAACAAATTTCAGAAAAACTAAAGCGACAACAAGCGATAGAGCTTTCTCCTTTGCTGCCCCCACCCTCTGGAATGAAATACCATTAACACTACGCATGATAAAAGACCTTCATCAATTCAAAAAGAAACTAAAAACCTACCTCTTTACAAAACACTTTGAGATCCCATATCAACAAAAAACCTCTCCAAAACAACCACAGAAACACATCCACAGTACTCAAGACAGAACAAACGACTAAATCAAGAAACCTTACATATTTCACACAACATGCAAAACATTTCACACAACATGCAAAAGATCTACTCAAACTGTCGGCTATATCACTATTGTAAATAACCACTGGTAATCAACTATGTTGCGCTCCATGTTATTATAACCTGTACATAGTTTGATAAGCACTGTTCTAGTTAACGTTCAAAAAAATATTTTCCTTGTAATTACACTTGTATAGAGTTAAAAACATAATGTTCCTTGTAAATGTATACAGATGTATACAAATGTTCTGTTCACTGTTTAATGTAAACCGCCCCTGATCTCTGGAAGAGGCGGTATAGAAGAAACTGTTAAATAAATAAATAAATAAATAAAATAAATGGGTTCAAACACACAGTGGGGTTATTTGATAGGGCTGTCCAAAGCATTATCTCTTTTTAATGTACATTATTGCTGCCAGCAAAAACACCCTCAGCGTACTGTACCCATAAGGTGCCTCAGAGGGCGCTTTATAGGGTGCCCTATAGGGCACCTTATGGTTACCGTCCATATAAGGTGCACTATACGTTATCCTGTGGAGCGACTTATAGGGTGCCCTATAGGGGACATTTTAGGATGCCGTGGCGGACAGTGCACTTTATAATGTGCCCTATGGAGTGCCTTATAGGGTGCCTTATGCGGCACCTTCAGTTACGGCACGTGAGGGCGTGTTTGCTGGCAGCAATTAATAAAATACAAATAAAGTGCTGCAGGAAACAATACGTAGATTGCAAAGCTGATGCCTCAGCCAGCCTTACGTATTAGGCACACTGGGGAGCAAACTCATGACCCCTGTATCACTAGTCAATGCCTTAACCATTGTGCTACACAGCTGTTCCTCCTTTCATGTCAGCGCACCTACTTCAGATTTCCATGCGTTTAAATGCACAGTGCTGCCATCAAACACAGTGCTATGACCTTGCTGTGCCTCATAGGGCACCCTATATGGCGCCCTATAGGCCACCCTTTCAGCAGCATTGTAGGGTGCCGTGGCGGACAATGCACTTTAAAATGTACCCTCTGGGGTACCCTATGAGGCGACTTATGCATCACCTTATGTCACAATACTTTGAGGGTGTGTTTGCTGGCAGCACTAATTAAAATAAAAATAAAATGCCTCCTAAAGCAATATTACCTATAACAGGTAATGCCTCAGCAAGCCTTCTTCATTAGGCACGGTGGGGGATTGAGCCCATGACTCCTGCATCATTGGTCAGGGTCTTGACCATTGTGCTACACTGCTGCTCCTCCTTGCATGTCAGCGCACCTACTTATGATTTTCATTCCTTAAACTGCACAGTGCTGCCATCAAAAACAGTGCTGTGACCTTGCGGTACCTCATACGGCACCCTATAAAGTGCCCTATAAGCAACATTGTAGGGTGCTGTGGTGGACAGTGCACTTCAAAATGTGCCCTCTGGGGTACCGTATGGGGCGCCTTATGTTACAGTGCTTTCAGAGTGCGTTTGCTAGTAGCAGTAATTAAAATAAAATTAATATGCCTCAGACTTCAATATTACCTTTAACAGGTAATGCCTCCGCCAGCCGCCTTCATTGGGCACAGTGGGGGATTAAACCTATGATCCCTGCATCATTGGTCAGTGTCTTATCCATTGTACTGTGGCTCTGCACCTGTGCTTGCACATCAGCGCGCCACTTATGCTTCCCGCGCAAATTTCTCATGCGCTAATGTGCGCGGTGCACATGAGCGCACAGCGCACATTAGCGCATGATTAATCCCGGTTTGCTTTTTTCAGACTGAAACGCCCACTCCTTATATGGCATCCCGCACACTAGCGCAGTGCGCACCTAACGGGGTTTTAGTAAACATACCCCTTTGTGTGATAACCTGCAGTCTTTCTGTAGCCAGCCAGCAGTGTTGTAGTAGCTATAGAGATGTAGCCTACTGGTTACTTCAATGACTGTGGAGGCAGAGACCATGGGTTTGATCCCACAGTGGTGGTGTTAAGGAATGCTGTTTGAGGCTTTTCCTTTTCATTTCAATCAGTGCTGCCAGCAGAAACACCCTCACAGTGCTGTAGCCTAAGGTGCCTCATAGGCGCCCTATATAGCACCCTATAGGGCACATTATAGGGTGCCTTGGCAGACAGAGCACTTTATAATGTGACCTATGGGGCACCTTATGAGGCACCTTAGGTTATGGCACTGTGAGGGTGTTTTTGCTGGCAGCACTGATTTAAATTAAAAGAAAATGCCTCAGACAGCCTTTTTAGATTACACCACTGCGAGATCAAATCCCTGACCTCTGCCTCCATAGTCATTGCAGTAACCAGTGGGCTACATCGTTATAGCTTCTAACACTGCGCTGGCATGTACTTAGGGTTAATGCGTGTTAACATGCCACAGCGTCCACTATCGCGCGATACAGATTCTTGCTACCTTAGGACTGGAACGCCCCCTCCTTATTTGGCATTCTTCACATTATCGCTGCAACTAGCACCGGTAACTTTAAGACGGTTTAGTAAACATACCCCCATGCGTCTGGCATCCATTTTAGTTTAGTTACACTCTGTAAAAGGGTTCTTGGATGAAGTTTTGAATTTTTACAACTAGAAAAAGATTGAAAGTTACATGCAAAATTTACAATCAAGATGGGTAGAAAGTGAAATATTAATGACTTTGTAAGGGAACAAGTTGTCACACTCCATGCTGAAGGATATTCGCAATGTGCTATTGCAAAACATTTGCATATATCAAGGTGTGCAGTTCAGAATGTTCTGAAATCAGGTGGCCGTAACATCGTTCGAAATGTGGGCGCTGACGGATAACTACTGGACGAGATGACCGATTCCTCAAAAGCGTTATTATATCTAGTCCACATACTTCATCTCAACGTGTGTCTCAGTTAGCCAATGATCAAGGAATAAAGTTAAGTGCCAGATCTGTCCGACGATGGCTTGTGGATGAATTCAAACTCGTGGCCAGAAGACCTGCCAAGAAGCCTATGATGACCAGGAAACAAATTGCTGCCCGCATACAGTTTTGTAGCAAGATGAAAGAGAAATCTGCTGAATGGTGGGAGAGGGTAATGTTCACAGATGAAAGTACATTTCAACAAGTACGTGGGGTGGTTACAACTACATCCATTGACCAGCAGGCGAGAGTAAATCCGAAGTACACGATCAAGACTGTTAAACACCCACCATCGGTCATGGTATGGGTTGGTATTTCGGCGAATGGACGATGTGGCCTGCACATTTTTGAGAAAGGTGAAAGAGTAAATGCTGAAAAATACATATCCGTGTTGAATAGTAAAGTTAAAATACACATGAATTTTTCTGGCACAACTATATTTCAGCAGGACTCGGCACCGTGCCACACTGCAAAAACAGTCAAAAAATGGTGCATTGACAACAAGATTGAACTGCTACCAAGTTGGCCATCAAACTCTCCGGATCTCAATGTAATTGAAAACTGTTGGAATCTTATGAAGAAAAAGGTGGCAGCACACCGTCCAACTTCAGAAGCAGATTTAAAGGACATACTCAAGCATGTATGGGTCAACAAAATCACTCTGGCATACTGTAAAATACTAGTTAACAGTATGCCTACAAGAATCCAGGCTGTGCTGAAAAATCATGGACACCCTATCAAATATTGACACATATATTGTTTCCTGAATAAAACTTTGAAAATGGCATATATATCTTTGGTTCTTAAAGCTTTTGACCATGAAAGTGACAATAACACATACTTTTCAAATAAAATTCTGATATTTTGGACTCTGCCTTAATTTTTCAGCAACTACTGTAGGGATCTGTACTGTAGTAATCTGAATTCTTCAGCTTTTCAAATAGGTGTTTGGATGTTCTGGGTACCGCTTCAGTATTTACAGTTATGCTTGTTTTGGATAGGCTCCTTATGTGAGTTTTGGAAATTGAGCTGGTATGGTATGGTAGGTTTGCTCTACATATCCTCAGTGTATGGTTTTGTATTAGTTCACAATATGCCTGGTACTGGAAATATTTGTTGTAGTTAGTAAGATAATCAGAATCCGATTTTATTTTTTAATATACTGAGTTCTGTGGGAGAATGTCCTAGTTCTGCTCTGCACCCATTGTTGAGGGAGAGGGTTCTGTGGATGCAAAATATATGTTCAAAAAGAAAAATAAACAAAATAAACATGAGCTATAATTTGGTGTTATAAACAGGGCTGTGGTCCTCACTCTTTCTTTTAGTTCCTTGGTGTACAAACATCTTGCATTTCCTCCATTTATCTAATTGAGCTTTTGGTTTGGTTCAGTCCCTGACTAGAGTTTTGAGAAAGCGTTCCCATCTCATCCCACCTTCTCATCCCTCGCCTCAGGCAGCAGATTGCCTTGAGCTACCCCTACCTCAGACCCTCTCAGACACTCAAAAAATGATTCAACCCTCTCATAGCACCTCCCCAAGGTAGCCGCAACAAAATCTTCCCACCCTCAAACAGTCCCCCAGCTCTTTTCAAAGGTTCCCTGGTTTCTAGTGGGGATGGTAGGAGAGATCCCCAGATGTTCCTATGTTATCAGCAGTCTAGGTTCAAAATGGCACCTCTGATCTTAGTAGGAGTCTTGCAGTACTAAACCATCATAATGTTACCGGCGCTAGTTGCAGCGTTAATGTGAAGAATGCCATATAAGGTAGTGGGCGTTCCGGTGGCAAGGTAGCAAGAATCTGTATCGCGCGATAGAGGGCGCCTTGGTTCATTAACGTGTGGCAACCTTAGGTCCATGCCACCGCTCTGTTAGAAGCTATAGAGATGTAGCCCACTGGTTACTACAATGACTGTGGAGGCAGAGGTCATGAGTTTAATCCCACAGTGGTGTTATCTAATAAGTCTGCCTGAGGGATATCCTTTTAATTTAAAGCAGTGCTGCCAGCAAAACCACCCTCACAGTGCCGTAACCTAAGGTGCCTCATAAGGCGCCCCATAGGGCACATTATAAAGTGCCCTGTCCGCCAAGGCACCTTATAATGTGCTCTATAGGGTGCTTAATAGGGCGCCTTATGAAGCATCGTATGTATCGCGGTTATGTTTTAATGTAAACCGCGTTGATGCAGAAGAACGCGGTATATAAGAAAGTTAAATAAATAAATAAATAAGGTTACGGCACTGTGAGGGGGGTTTTGCTGGCAGCACTGATTTAAATTAAAAGGAAATCTCTCAGAGAGCCTTAGTAAAGAACACCACTGCAGGATGAAACTCATGACCTCTGCCCCCACAGACATTGTAGTAACCAGTGGACTACATCTCTATAGCGTCTAACACGGTGCTGGGTGGCTACAGAAAGACTGCAGGTCACCGCACAAACTGTCTGCTGTGGTTACCAGGATAGGGTATACCCACCCGTACCCATGATGCACGGCACATGCAGATCAGCAGTCTACAGCTGAACACAAGATGGGATATGCGCCTCCACAGCATCTCGTCCTGGTAAGGGGAACTGACCATGTGTGTTACTGGCACAGAGTAGCTACAGACTGTGACATTGTGCGGTTCCCGTGCTCACCCTGAGGGTGAGGTTGGGCACCCAGCACCAGGTCCACAGCACCTGGTTTGGCTGAGATAGGCTGTGCTGCAGGTCCCCATCAGTGCCAGTGTGTGACAGGTAGTCCTTGCAGGCACACCTAGAATACACCTGTGTCCATCTGTATTTCCCAGTCATGTCTAGCCCTTGTGGACTTTGATGCACCCAGAATAGTGCATAACCTGTGTGGTTGCCATGGTCACATGTTATAGGAGAAGGGTTTTGTGTGGACCCAAAAGCAGATTATGTAGCACCACCCAACCTGCCCTTTCTGGGTTAGGGTGGGGGACAGGATCTCCCACCAAAAGATCCACACTCTACATTGGAGGCAGTAGAGGGGACCACCACCCCAGTCCTGCTCGGGAATAGGCATCCTCCAGGTTTCCATACCTTTGCTGTACATTGCTGACTGAACTGGTTTCTCTCTCCTGCAAATGTGCCTCTAGCATGAGGTTTTCACTGGCGCTAATTTTCTGACCTTCATTTCACAGTGTTAGTGTGCATGGGGTCTCTCCCTGCCCACTCTCTGCCCATTGACCCCTTCTCTCCGCCCTCTGGGGAGCCTTACTCCACCCTCTGTATGCCTTAACACCGCAGGACACGTGTTCACGCGAAACCTCATGCTATCACGTGCTAATTTTACTTTATCACACTCTAATGTTACGTATCACGCAATAACGTTACGTATCACGCGCAAACTGCGCCGCTGCAACGTTATCGCTGTTTAGTAAACATACCCCTAAGAGTTCAAGCTGCCAAATAAAATCTTTTCTAAAGTAAACCACCAAGCCCTGGGTATATTCAGCGCCACTGGCTACATATAATGGTGATAAATATATTTTAATAATTTTCATACACAGCCAGCATTTAAATGCCCGTGAGTTTTAAATATTGTCTTACAAGTTTATATTTATGGCAATGGAGAGTGAAAAGATTTGGCTAAGGTCACAAGGAGCATTAGTCAGACAAGCAGAACTTTGAATCTTTGCTTCCCTGCGTCTCAGCCTGTTGTTGTAAGTTTTAGACTACTCTCTATGCCATAATTTTGCATTGCAGCAACTTATTAGCTAATAAATTCTAACATGCATAAAATTATACTGGAATTATAGCTGCTTGCAAAGCAGAAAGCTAAATGTGCATGTCAAAAAAACCCCCTAATGTGCACCAATGCAAACAGCACACATTATCTGTCCTTTTAATATGTGAAGCAGCCTCTATGCAATTTTGTGCTACTTGGTTCATTGGCCTCAGTGCATGAAGGTGGTTGTGTTAATGTTCTTGGTAATGCTGAGCAACTTAGAAGAAAGAATGGTAATCCTTTGTTTGTGAATTTTAAATTGCAAAATGACTATTACATGCTGGGAAGAAATTACTATGGAATGCCCTTATGCTATAAAAGCACGCAGTAGCTGATATTTAATGCACCTCATATTATAGTATTCCAAGTCCAATTTCAAGAATGTGTTAAAATCGTGGTGAAATCTTCAGCATCAGAAGAAGTTGCAGTTAACATTTTCATGCACGAGTTGTTATAATCGGCAGGAGACACTAATTTGAAATTTTGTAAATTCATACTTAAAATGTCATAGTAGTATCAGCATTCTTCTCTCATAGTTACCTGTCACTAGACAACCTGAAAATATTAATTTCATACAGCTCTGCAGGAAACTGACAATTCTTTTACCTACACCCAGCATGAATTCTATGTGACACTGGAAGTAGGTAAGAATAATCATTCTCCAAGGCCTCTTTATATATATCTGCTACATTAATCAAAGAGAAGACTACAAATGCATCACCCATCAATGGTTCGAAAAAAAATTACTGGCATATTTAGAATGTATTTCTTTGGTAGCATTGAAACTAATGGACTTATGCAGTAGGGGGTACAGTACATGGAAATGCTAATACTATAAGGCTGTCCTTTTGTTTAAAACAAACTAGAAACTACCGCCGTCATTCCCCATCTTGTTTTGTTTTGGAAAGAAAACAAAAGAGAAGTGAACAGTTTTCTTTGGGGAGTTGTTGTTTCATTTTCATTAAAACCAGCACTCCTCTCCCCTATCATTAATTAAATCCACCACCAAACTTTAAAAAGAACTACTTCACCCAGACTTATCTCTAACATTCACCCATCATAGTCACTCTCCACTTCTTGCCTCATACATAAAGTCCAAAGGAGAGAGGAACAATCCCTAGTCACTCCTAGTCCAATACTCCAGGACAACTGGTGCCATTGAGGACCATAGCAGCAGAGGGGCAGGAAGGACTGTGGATTATTCCTGCTCTCATTGAACCCCATGAATGAGGTTAAATGTGGAGAAGGGAATGGCGAAAGCCAAGGGATAGGCTTTTTAAAAAAGGTTAGTACTATAGCTTTTGCTTTAAGGGGATAATATCCAACAGGGCACCTATGCTTATTGTAAAACATGTCTATTTTATGACTATTTTATAAAAGTGATGTAGCTAATTCATACCTGTTCTATATTCTATGGGGCATGTTTACTAGAGTGTTAGCTGTTAGTGTGGGGCTAATGCAGATTTATCCCACAGCGGTAATAGCTAACATAGGAGAAATGCAGATACTGCAGTCACTTTTCTGCGATATCTGCATTTCTTGCGGTGGAACAGGGAGGCAAAATCGGAGGAGCAGGAAGTAGGTGTGCCAATTGTCTGCAGCCACTGTGCAAATTTTGTCGCGAGCTGGCTGCCAAATCATGCCCTACTATGGCTGTAGATAACACCTCTGTTGGCAATCCTCCATGGCAGGCATCATGGCCATTGCGATTGACAGCCAAGTAGTCCCCCATGCCCAAATCACCCCCCCCCCCGAAATGACGATATCATTGTTGCATGGATATGCAGATCCGTGGCACCAACAAATTTTAAAAAGTGTATTCCCCTCCCCCTTCAGCACTAATCCTCCCCAGGCAGCTTCTGATCCCTGAAAGCATATATATTAGTACGGGGTACCATATACTATTAGACTGAATAAATCTGAGAAAGAGTTAATTTTGTTCAGAACCTTGCTTAGAAATAAAACTTCATATATTAGCTTACTAGGTGAAGGTTTACATAAATAAAGGAAAGGGCAGGTTGTACCCCAGCCTCTCTTTCTCAGGGATACCAGATAGCAGTTTCAGGGTTATTGGCTAAAATACTCTCAGGGTTAGTAATTAGTAGATATCAAGAGGTATTAGCAGTAAACAATTATGTCAATTAGGTCATTCTATATCTTGGAATCCTGTATTCCTCCTTATAATGGCCATGTAAAGTAAACAATTATGTCTTGGACTCCATTTATGGCTCCACATTGACCCACACCGAATAAGTTGACCTACAATATGATAAACATACATGACGTATAATGATAAAGTGAAATTATGCTGTATCATCTACAAAAGCCTTATAAATAAAGTGAACCATGGCTAAGAAGTTAGAGTAAACAGGGAGAACGTGCTTCTCTCAGTTTCTCTCCACAAAGCTTTGGTGTATTTTTCTATAGAACTGTGTGTATTTTATTGACTATTTGATAACCTTCCCATTGTTTGTGAATGTAGTTCTTTGTAGCTTCAAGAGCCCAGTGAGGTTACTGGTGAGGAGAGAGTTAGAGTAAGCTCTTCAGTTGGTGCCATGACTCATCTACAGATTTCAACATTCCTGACAAGGAGGGAAGGTGTTTGTGAGTATTATCTGGTGCCAGCAATGAGCAATCTGTTAGGTGAACAGGTGTGGTCTCAATTGTGTGAATGGCATGTTGAAGCTATGAGTTTAGCTCTTCAGAAAGGTAGCCCTTATTATTGTATGCGTGAACAATATGGAAATAGGGTTACATTGTGCACTGGCATGCACTGACTAATAATAATGTGTTGTTACGATTTCCTTTGGGAGGAACATTTTCTGTAGATAAGCTTTGTTATCTGAAATGTGCTTTGCAGACTCAACACAGAATATGCAATGCTCGTGAAGGGCTAGTGTTTGGGTGGTGGCAGCAAATGGCACATAAATTGAAGAATGAATTGTTTGGATTAGTGAATATTGATAAGACGAGTGAACCACAGGAGAAAAAGTTTGGTGGTAATATCTGGGCAGAGAAAGTCCCAGTCATTTTTTCTCCAGAGTATGATGCAATTGAAGCTGGAAGTGTTCCAGGTGTATTTCCGTCGTCTTCCCTTGTTTGTTCTGAGAATTATGTAGTTTCTGAAGGGAAGATAGTCACTCGTTCAGCGAAATTAAAATATGAGATAAGAGATAAGTTAAGAATATTGGGAAATGCACAGATCACGAATTTTTGGACTTGCAATGTGTCCCAACTCAGAGAAATGAATGATCTTCTTAGTCGTGAAACGAAATGTACTGTACGTATCATAGATTCCTTAGAGGAAACATTAAGAAATAATATTTCTGCTACAAAGGAATTAGGAATTTCTAGTAAACTTGTTGATGATATTGAAAAGGGTCTGAATAAGCGTTTTATGACCTATAGAGAGAAATGTATTCAACTACATAGTGCTATAAATTTTTTTCAAACTCTGTTGCATCAGTATAATAGTTCATGTCCTACTTGGGCTGCTTTAGATAATTTGCTTAGAACTGCGTTCTATAACCCAGCTGATTTTTATTCAGTTTGTGACATACCTTGTGATAGATTTCCAAGAGAAAACTCGAAGGGATAATTTTGTTTTAGTGGTTAAAAAAAAATGATTTTCTGTTAAAATCACTTACAGTAGTAGTAGTGCACTTATAGCAAACTTGTGAAAAGGACTGGTTGAGATTACACATCTTTAAGGCAGGATTCATTAATTGTTTTTGTAAATGTTTAATCCCATGAGTAAAGGTATTTTTTTACAATTTCAATAATAACAGATTGGCCAGCAAGGACAGCTGATGTAAGTCTGAAAAAGTACTGATATAAATCTGAAACGTGCTTATGTAAGTCTGAAAAGTGCCTGGTGCAGTGCGCTGACATTTAATGTGAAATGACTGAGTCGCTCAATCTGACGATTGCTCAACCTTCCAGGAGCAAGAGGAGGGGTAAGATTGGAGCGCGAGAAAGTCATAGGAATCTTCAGCGAGACAGTTCAGATAAGCTTGTCATTGAGCTTTTGCAAGCGAAAACTGTCTCTGGAAACAGAGCAGGGGGATGGTCAGAAGAAATGCTTTCCCTGCTACTGTTTCAGTTGTATTCTTTGCAGATGTCACAGCTATTCGCCCTGATCTCAGAAGACTTCTATCTGCTCTGTGGGCTGCACCCGGATCAAATGTCCCACGTTGTCAGTTGTGTTTCTTTCCTCTGAAGTGCTGTTTTCCTGCAGATGCAAGCATCGTTATCTTGGAAAACTTTCATCTACAGTGCTGGGATCAGATATCGGATGCCTTTCATGCCGCCTGTACGGGTCGCGGTGAGACCTGAAGTTTCGTTTCTTGGTTGGTCTGTGCTTGCAGATTTCCAGACACGTGTATCCTGCAACTTCGTTATGTGAGACTTCAACTCTTTTTGTGCTGCAAACGAGTCTGTGGGTGGCTGTACGGTAAGATGCTGATAAGCTGTACATAATGTGATTTTGCCAATTTCTCCCTGGACTTTTCGTTGTGGATTTGCGATTTGCTTATGACTTGGCAAAGAGAAAAAAAAATGCAGTTTTGTTTTTATCTACTCTTTTTGAAGGTTAGTCTTGCATATTTGCAAAGGCCCTAGAACCTGCATTATCTGATAAGAAACTCAACCATTTCTTTTTAGTTTATTATGTGAATAATTTGTTTTTACTGTAAATTGAATTACATATATTACTGGTCAGATTTCTTTATTATATTGCTAAGTTAGGTTTAAGGGTTAAATCTGTTTAAACTGTGGGTTGTATTGTAAACATGTAACTTTCTGGGAATTGTCTTAACACTCTCTGGTCAGAAGGATCAGAAAGTCTCTCTGTCTCTCCGTTATCGCAGTTGAAGGTTTGTTTTTTTTAATGCTACAATGTACTGGGAAATGCGCCATGTTTTAGATGTAAACATGTACTGGGAAGAGTGCCATGATTATTGTACACTATTCAAATGGTTTGTAGTTTTTTTTTTCTGATGTTTCTATTATCTGTGTGCTTTGCAAGTCTTCACGATTGGTTGTAAACCAGAGCAAACTAATGAAATAACTTTGGGACTCCCGCAATGGCTATATTGTTTACTAGCAGTATTTTTTCCACTTGAAACTTCCTGGTTTCTGGTTCTGCAGCGACGGCTAGCAGACAAACTTGCCAATGAACAACCATTTTGCAGACACGTGAACAGAGAACCGGCAAGCGGTTTTTCACGTATCAGTGTTACTGACATTGCAGTATGTAGCGCTATTACAGATGACTTTATTTTCTCTTTTATCTCCTTTTGAAGATATTTATTTTATTTATTTATTTAGCAAGCATTTGTAGCCCGCTCCTTCCAGCGATCAGAAGCGGGTAGGATTACTATTGTGAAACTGCCGAATCAAGGCAGGTACAAATTTTGTTTACATACAGATTGTCAGAAAAGCACATCATACAGAGTTAACACTTCTTAGCTATGGGGGAGTTCATTTACATATATACATAAATACATATATACAGGATAATCTTCTTGGACACAGTGGTCAGGGGCTGCTCCATCTGTGGGTTTAGTTCAGGTTGAAATGTGATTGGAAAATGTGCGTTTTGAGTTTCTTTCTGAAGTCTAGAAGGTCATTGCTAGCTCGTAGTTCTGGTGGGAGTTGGTTCCACAGTGTTGGCGCCGCATATGAGAAAGCCCTGTGGCTGGTGTTAGCTTTGGCAGATCTTATATCTGTTGGAGTGTGAAGGATGTTGGAATTGTGGGTTCTTCTGTTTCGGGTAGGAGGTTGCAATCTTACTAGGTTGTTGAGGAAGGAAGGTGCTAAGTTGTGGATGAGTTTGAAGGTGGTTGTTAGTATTTTGTATTTTGTGCGAGCTGTTATGGGTAGCCAGTGTAATTGAATTAGTACTGGTGTGATGTGGTCACTTAGATTTTTCTTCATTATGACCCTGGCAGCTACATTTTGTGCCATTTGTAATATGTTTAGGGTTTTTTTAGGTAAACCTTGTAGGATGGCGTTGCAGTAGTCAAAATGTGGCATGATGAGTGCTTGGGCCACTGTTCTGAAGTCTTGGGGATCAATAATATTCCGAATGGGTTGGAGCACTCTAAGCTTGTGGAAAACTGCTCTGTTGGTCTTTCGGAGGTGTTTTTCCATCTTTAGGTCACAGTCAAATGTGACTCCTAGATACTTTATTTCTTTTTTTGTTTGGTAAGTGTTGTTACATAGTGTTATTGATGTGGGAGGGTCAAAATTCGGTTCTTTGGAGATATACATTACTTCGGTTTTTTTGTGATTAATTGACATACTACTTTGTTGTAACCAGTCTTGCATCTCTCCGATACATGTCTCCAGTGGGTTGTAGTCTGGGTTTTTAGTGTCTAGTTGTGTGTATAGCATGATATCATCGGCATAGATGTGGTAATTAATTTCGTGCCGTGAGAAAATTTTGCATAGTGGCTGCATATATATGTTAAACAGAAGTGCTGAGAGAGCAGAGCCTTGGGGGATTCCCTGTGTTTGTGAGAAAGATTCTGCTTTTTCTCCGTTGAATTGAACCTGTTGTGTTCGATTTGAGATGTAGGATGAGAACCATTTTAGTGGGGTTCCTGTTATTCCTATTGATTTTATCCTATTTATGAGGGTCCCATGATTAACTGTATCAAAGGCAGCTGAGATGTCAATGAATACAAGAATGTACATTTTCTTTTTGTTTTCAAGGCCCTTTAGGAGGTTGTTAAGTAGAACTAGTAATAGGGTTTCAACTCCATGATGTTGCCTGAAGCCATATTGCTGGTCATCAAGAGGAGCACTGTCAGTCAGATGGTCTTGGAGTTGTAGAAGGACCGTTTTTTCTATGATCTTTGCCAGGAATGAGATACTTGATATGGGACGGTAGGAGGCTGGGTCTCTTTTGAAACCCCGTTTTGAACTTCGTGACGTTTCGGGCAGCTGGGAAACGGAATCATCTGTTTATTTTGCCCTGCTCATCTTTTGTTTTTTGCCTTGTTTTTGCAGGAGACGTTTTACCGCTGTGGTTATGCAATTTGTCTTTTGGTTATTATTGTTTTTGGTACAAAAGTAATCTGTTTCAACTGTTTCAGGACTGGTACTGTAGGGATAGTTTAGGGAAAGATATTAAGACTCCTGCCTGCTGAATTCATGTTGTTTTCTTTTGATTTTGCACCCTGTTTTTGGTATCTGTTCTGTATCAGAGGAGGGAGACGGTGTCCCTACTAGGGCACTATGATACAGCCTCCGATTAAATAAAGCTTTTCCTTTTTAGCCCTTATGGCGGTGTGTGTTTACCCGGACACTATTTGCAATAATTAATGGATGCCTTGGCAGTTATCCCAGACACCAGGTGTTGCGCAGCGCTATCTTAACGTATTGTGTACGGTTGCACTCAGCCTTGTTTGTTTTCCTTTTATTGCAAGTGACTTCTTAACGAGATGGCAAGTACTTTATATCTGGGATCCGCAGACATATTTTAGCAGTAGTGAAGTCACCAGGTTGGGTCCTGCTTACGACTGCATCCGAAGACACTCCCAGTTCCAGAGTTCCTGGTCCATGTCGTGTGTTCTTGGTGGGATATTCAGCTTGTAAAGTGAGAAGACATTCTCAACGAATGCATCTTATACGGTGGCCCCCTCACAAGTCCAGGAAGTGGCTTCCTGTGTCGGTGAATCAAGAGTTGCAATGCAGAGTCTTATTGGACAACAGTGATATTGAAGAAAAGGACTTTTATGATTTAAAGTATTTTCTGAAAGAACAACAGAGACATCACAAAGAGATTATTGTATTAAGTAAATTCTAAATGGACTATTCATGTAAAATGCTTTTATATAGCATTTAAAATGTTTTTTATGTATTTATAGTAAGACCTAGAAGGATGAGGTTAGTTTTAGATTAGTATTTTCCTGATATATGTAATGACCTTTAGGTACTGAACCTCTACTTAATAAAGTATTTGAGAATTAGAGGTTCAGTATAGCAATCGTATATCTCCTCATCATCTTAAGAAGAGTATTAAGAAGAGTAGGTATATATTTAGTTTGTCTTAGAATATTTTTGAGAATATTTTTATTGCTATGCATATTGGTTATGCATCTTTCCTAATCTGGTCCTAGATGTGCTGTGGCAATTTATTAATGAAGCAGTATTGTATTCAGAATCATGAGGATGTTAGAAGGAATATCCAAATATTTTTGAGGCACACTTACACTTGATGGGAAAAACATTGTAAGTTATCAAAGTTTGTTGCTTGTCTTCCAACAGTGACAGCTCCTCAGCATGGAAGTTTACCAGGAGTTAGGCCTAAGATCTTTGAGGAGTTTTGTGACATATAGTCATATACAAACACATATACAAACACAGAACCTAGAATAATAAAGATATAGGTATGAAGATCCTATGTACAAGTTCTTATATTTCAGTAAGTTACAAGTAATGTCAGTTAATGGGAACCAAGTGTGTAGTTCTAGCTACCCTCTTTGGATGCCTCTAGTTCAGACCTAGGCATATCTAACCAGAGTTAAAGTGAAATAATTTAATGGTCATGCCTCAGAGGGTTTTGAGTAATTGTATACAGAATATATCTTGTCCTCAGTGAGTTTCTGAATCTCACATCTTAAGCAGTTAAGCATTTTTGCTGCGGCTCATTGTATTTGTTTTGCAAGCCAGCCATTGCTGGTATCTGCCTCTCTTCAATATTGTCTGCTTGGTAATTTAGTTTTTTGTGGTTTGGCAAAAGTAGAGCACCTTTTGAATGTTCAGCTCCTTCAATCTTTTGTTCTCCTGCTGTAGTTCTTGTAGGCTCGCCCCACGACAGCCATGTTTCTTTTTCTAATTGCAAGAAGGGCTACAGATGTTTCTTCAAGTTGTCCACGTTGTTTTTGCATTGTTAATTTTGGATTGTGCATTTAGGGATTTTCATGTGCAGAATGATCACATGTGCTTTGAGGTTCTTGCATGTTTTTCCTAAAACTGTGAACGTTTCTCTCTGCACTTCTAATTCTCTTTCTTAATCTCTTCAAACACTGGTTTACTGTTTGGTATATTGTGAAACATAGTCTTCTGGTATTTTATTTTTGTTGAGCTGATTTTGTAATCTCCGATTTGAGAATTGATGTTTCAGTTAGTATTTTTGTAGTGCAGAGTTTCCCAGAGGTTGATTAGGTGCGTGCTATATAGCCCTGGTGGATACCCCATAGTAAATTGAATTATATTAATTTGTTATCAATCCTGACCAAATCTTTAGGCAGAAAATAGGGATGTTTCCCCTCAGGATGAAGTCATAGTGGCTGCTCTGTTGTTTTTTTTTTTTTTTAGGCAATTAGTGTGTATTGCAAGGTCCAGTAAACATAGTGTCAGCTTATGCAGTCAGGAACTGGATGGTTTTTAGATTTTCTCCTAGCAAAGGAAAATGCTGTATGCAGAGTACTAGTTGATATTTGTTGTAGTATGATTGATAATAGTCGAAAATAGTAAAAGGTCTATTGGATGAAGTCAGAAACAGTACTTTTGTTCCAAGTGAGAGTTATGTAAATTCCTTTTTAGCTCTCACTGATTCTTGGTCCTTCATACTGGAATTCAGTATTCAGTATTCAGGCCTTTGCAAGGCCTGTTAGCATTTTTGTTTGGTATTTTGGTATGTTTCATTTTAGAAGTATTACTCCTCTATGTACTGACAGTTGTTTCTCTATGTCAGCACTGGTTTCTTTCCACCTCTACACCTTTCACAGCTTTCTGAATCAGAAGTCAGTAGGATCACTGACCCCTGCAATAATGTTACAGATTGGCCCAGAATCCAGTTGTATTTCCACTTCAATGGCAACATATGAGTTTCCTTACTTAGAAATGATTCTTTCCAGAATCAGACGAGGGACTGAAAGCATATATATTAGTACGGGGTACCATATACTATTAGACTGAATAAATCTGAGAAAGAGTTAATTTTGTTCAGAACCTTGCTTAGAAATAAAACTTCATATATTAGCTTACTAGGTGAAGGTTTACATAAATAAAGGAAAGGGCAGGTTGTACCCCAGCCTCTCTGTCTCAGGGATACCAGATAGCAGTCTCAGGGTTATTGGCTAAAATACTCTCAGGGTTAGTAATTAGTAGATATCAAGAGGTATTAGCAGTAAACAATTATGTCAATTAGGTCATTCTATATCTTGGAATCCTGTATTCCTCCTTATAATGGCCATGTAAAGTAAACAATTATGTCTTGGACTCCATTTATGGCTCCACATTGACCCACACCGAATAGGTTGACCTTAAATATGATAAACATACATGACGTATAATGATAAAGTGAAATTATGCTGTATCATCTACAAAAGCCTTATAAATAAAGTGAACCATGGCTAAGAAGTTAGAGTAAACAGGGAGAACGTGCTTCTCTCAGTTTCTCTCCACAAAGCTTTGGTGTATTTTTCTATAGAACTGTGTGTGTATTTTATTGACTATTTGATAACCTTCCCATTGTTTGTGAATGTAGTTCTTTATAGCTTCAAGAGCCCAGTGAGGTTACTGGTGAGGAGAGAGTTAGAGTAAGCTCTTCAATCCCCATTGGTGTCGGGGGGGGGGGAGGGGAGGTGGAATCGGTGCATCCCCAGATCAAGAGAAAAGAACGGCTAGCCAGTCAGGTGCCCAAAGGCACCCCCCTTGAATCCTTTCAACAAAATCCGACTAGCCAATCAGGGTCCTGATATCCTCCCTCCCTCGCATTAAAAACATGTATGAGGTATGTATATCCCTGTACAATTTTATAAAAGCTATTTTTCACATGTAAAACCTGCTTTACACATGGAAAAAGCTTTATAAAAGTATCCCTTAAGTACTGTAGGTAATTTTATAAAGCTTTTTTCACACATGTGAAAATGTATACAGTATTTTAACACAATTAGAAAGTAGGAGTGTTCATAGGAAGAGTGTAGGTAAAGCATAGTTGGATTCAAAATACACACCTGTTCCACACATGCATAAATGTTCATATTTTAATTTTGGCTGTAGCTTCTACAGGAGTTATGCTATTATTTTACAAAGACTTATGGGTGCCTGTCGAAGTCATCTTGAAAGCAACTCCTTGAGTAAATAGTGGTATTTACATATATAGTCTCATAGATGTGAAAAGAACAATTTCAGAAAGCCACTATTTGCACATGGAGATCCCCAGGATGTAGAGATTTGAAGGAGATGTGTTTTGAGTGAACTGAAAATTTAGATGTATGTTTCTCATCATCCCTCACTTGGTTTGTGGCTTGTCATGCCATGAGGGCCTGCATGCATCAGTGATGCTGAGAGCAATGCTATTGGTATCTTATCTACTGGCAGGGTCTCACAAGATGGACACGTCTCAGTTGAGGTGGCAGACTAAGACAAACCATTCATCCAGGCAGCAGTAGTATGGGATGGTGTTGACAGCAGAGAATCACATTTCTGTGACAATGGTAACTATACTGTCATTACTTGTGTTGAAGAAAGGCCTGGCATTCTACCTCTGCATCTTGCCACAAAAACCCAAAGGATAGTCGAAATAAAACAAATTGCAATCTAGGGGCATGTTTACAAAGCCACGGTAGCGGTTTCCGATCGTTATGGGAGCTGCGGCCCCATTGAAATCAATGGTGCCGCGGCTCTGATATCAATCGGAAACCGCAACGGCGTCTTTGTAAACAAGCCCCATAGTGTTGGAAGATGAGACCCCAGGTTGAAAGGCACTCAATGGGCTACTGAGGAAGAGCTGAAGATTCTTCAGAGTAAAGTCAGCATTTATTACGTAGTTGAAAGAAAGCATTCGGGACATCTATTACTACTACTTGTTATTTGTATAGCGCTACAAGGTGTACGCAGCGCTGTACAATAACATGTAAGAGAGAGTCCCTACTCATAAGAGCTTACAGTCTAATCAAGACAGACAACGGAACAAGTGGGGACTAGGATATATCTAGGGGAATGGTAAGGAAACACATAAGAGGGGAACAGGAGACTAAGCAGTCTCAAAGAAGTGAGTTTTAGCCTGGATTTGAACAGGGCCACAGATGGAGCCTGACATACTGACTCTTGCAGTTTGTTCCAGACATAAGGAGCACCAAGATAGAAAGATCAAAGTCCTTCTTGACCTTTCTGCTGCTTTTGACAATGTTGACCACAACCTTCTTCTTGATACCTTGTCCTCGCTTGGTTTTAAGGGCTCTCTGCTATCCTGGTTCTCTTCTTATCTCCCCCATCACTCTTTCAGTGCTTGCTCTGGTGGATCCACCTCTACTGCTATCGCACTCTCAGATGGTATACCCCAAGGATCTGTCTTAAGTCCACTCCTTTTCTCTCTATATCCAGTCTCTTGGTCCACTCATCTCTTCCCATGGCTTTCAGTACCATCTTTACGCTGATGACTCCCAGATCTACCTCTATATACCGGAAATCTCTCCAGAAATCCAGACCAGGATCTCTGCCTGCCTTTCTGACATTGCTGCTTGGGTGTCTCACCGCAGCTTGAAATTGAACATGGCCAAAACTGAGCTTCTTATTTTTCCCCCTAAATCTCCCTCTCCTCTTTCTTCTTTCTCAGTCTCTGTGGATAACTCTCTACTCCTCCTTGTCTCTTCAGCTCACAACCTTGGGGTCATCTTTGACTCCTCCTCCTCCCCACATATCCAAGTGATAGCTAAAATCTGCCATTTATTTCTCTACAACATCAACAACATTTGCCCATTCCTTTCTGAATACACTACTAAGCCACTTATCTACTTCTTAGGGGTATGTTTACTAAACCGTCCTAACGTGCGCTCTGCGACGTTATCACGCGATAAGGTACCTTATCGCATGATGATGGCGCTTTTTAAGGTGCACAGGTACCATATTGTGCGATAACGCACGCTGCGGCGCAAACGAGCGCTGAAGGCGGGGAAAGGCTCCTGGAGGGCGGAGGAAGGCTCACCAGGGGCGGAGAGAAGGGGTCAATGGGTGGAGAGTGGGAGGGGAGAGGCTCCCTGCACACCAACGCTGTGAAATCCGAGGCTCAAAACTAACGCCAGTGAAACCCTGGCGTTAGAGCTGATTTAAAGGGAAAAGAAACCATTTCCGTCAGCAATGTACAGCAAAACCAGGGAAACCGACAAAAAGTGATAAGTGTGATACATGTGCACGGAACAAAAGGGCAAATAAACATTGAAAATGAACAGAAGTAAATGTAAAAAAACCATAACCAAGCTGGGCAATAGTGATAGCAATGGTAAACATCAAAAAACACTCCCAAGAAAGCTCCAAAAAAACGATATGAATTTTGGGAGGGTCTATGCTCCGTCCCCATACAAGGTGAATGAGCCCACAGTGAAATTGCGCTGCGCAGGGTTTCCGACCCCATTGGCCAGGTGTCCTATGGCGTGCACATGTTCTTCAACAGTAGGGCAGGCATGTCAGAATGGGAAACTGGAAAGATGCTGGAAAAGGGGACACAGAGGGCCTCAGGCGGCACATGCGGCGGTGCAGCTGGCCCACAGTGTGAACTAGGGTGATGCCTAGCTGGCCCATAGGAATGCTGAAACAGTAGAGCAGCCAGACAGCAACTGCTGAGGGCCCAACATGGGCACAAGTGTGCTTCCCATGGTGTCACAGGGGATAGTACCCAGCAGGTCCCCCCAATGCCACGGGAGATTGGCAGGCGGTGCTGGGGGGAAGCGTGGATAGCTATGCAGGCACCCCTACCCCAGAACCCGCACCATAGGCAGCCGCCTACCCGCACACTGGATGACCTGAGACTGCGCTCCAGCAGCACCACCAGCAGAAGGGCATATCAGCATGGTGGCAGAGGGATACTGGTGGTGGAGGGGGCAGTGGCAGCTGCCCAGAGCAGACCGTGGCCAAGCCCTGTGTAGGTGGGTGCCATGCACTGCAACAGACAGGCCCTGTCTGACGAACAGTCATGGCATCAGCAGGGAATGCACTTTCTCTGTGGCAACACAGTGGTGCAGTGCACACAGCCAGTGTGTTCAAAAGCAGAAGGGCACAGGTTCAAGTCCCAGCTGTGGTTCCTGCCAACCCAGTCCCCATATTTTACACATTACTAAAATGTGCTAATACAGACAGAGCCTTTATTGCAGATGACGTAAACATGCCCAAGACACCTACATTTTACCCTACAGAACACAGACACCATAAACATGCGCATACCCTAGAGCAGAGTCTACCAAATGCAGTCCTGGGGGCCAAACACCATTCAGGTTCCATGCTGCCTCTAATAAAGATGCCTGTGCTGCATTTCTATGCGCCGTCCCCATGGTATGCAGATGTATGTCATGCATATTCATGAGGGACAGCATGAAAACCCGAACAGTGTTTGGCACACCAGGACTGGAGTTGGGAATCTCTGCCGTAAAGCAGCAGCCAACAAGGGCAGACACACCCGCACCCACGAGCTCCATTATCCAATGCCTCCTGGAGAGGCAGGACATTGGGCCCTGCGTGCATCTCCCAATACTAGCACTTGCTTACCTTAGCAATGCCATCCTAAACCTGGGAATATAGTACACAGCTATCAAAGGGTTGCTATGAATACTGGCAGATAGCAATTCCGATGTTAAGTACAATTGTCTGCTTGAGCTGCATCATGGCAACCTTTCTGATGTCTGTGGAGTGTGCTATAGGTCTTGTGTCTGACAGTGTTTACCACCCTGGGGGGTGACCCCAACAGTATTGCGTACCATAGCCATGCCTGCACTGTGCCCAGGACTGGAACGGTGGCCAGGGCTGCCAGACACCTCTATAGTTGTACAATGCTGGCATAGGTGTGGGAGTGTGTGTCTGTCTATCCAGTGTGTGGTGGCTACAAACACCCTCCACAGCCCATGCTGCCAGCACTGTTGCCAGTATTGGCCTGCCAATGTGCATAATGAGGAGCAAGGTACCATGGGTATAGCCCGGACAGGGTGGCCTGGCCAGGATGCATCTGCATAGGGCAATGGCTGGGACATTGTAGTGCCCGGCCACCACCTGCACAGACAGGGTGGCCGCAGCATGTCCTGCTGGGAGTTCACTCTCACCCTGACTGAGCAGTGACCACGGCATGGCTAGGTTCCCCCATAGTGCCCTATGATATTTTTTTCATGTGCTATTTCTGGGTTCCCTTTTGGGGCCCAATCACTGATGTATCTGCTTGGTGTGTATGCTGACATCCCAGTTCTGGGTGCATGCATCTCCTCCAGGACCATGCATTATGGACTAGCTAGCAGACCGTCTGCAGCTAGTATGTGTCTTGCTGGAACACCTTGCAGGGTGTAGTGGCTGCAGGTGAATGTCTGATAGTGGTGGGGTGCAGCTGAGTATTTCCGTGCCTAATGTCTGTCTGCTATTGCTTTATAGATGTGTACAGAGCTGCATTGACTGCCCTGTAGGGTGTCTGTTCCCCAGCAGGACTGCGGTTGGTGGTCCCCTCTACTGCTGCCATTGCAGGGACGTAAAACGTGGATCTGTCGGTGGGAGACCCTGTTTCCCACCCACAGCCCCAGAGGGTGGGTTGGGTGGTGGTACATAATCTGCCTATGGGTCCATAAGGATTAAACCTGACTGAGAAATACAGATGTATCCAAAGTGTGTCTGCAGGAACTATCTATCTCACACACTAGCACTGCTGGGGACCTACAGCATAGCATATTTCTGCCATGGAAGGTGCTGTGGACCTGTTGCTGGGCGCCCCACTGCACCCTCAGGGTGAGCACAGTACCTGCACAATATGACGGTGTGTAGCTACTCTGTGCCAGTAACACACATGGTCAGTTCCCCCTACTAGGCCGAGGTGCTGTGGGGGTGCATACCCCATCTTGTGTTCATCTGTAGACGGCTGATTTGCATGTGCAGTGCATCATGGGCACGGGTGGGCTAACCCTATCCTGGTGACCACAGCAGACTGTTTGTGTGGTGACATTCAGTCCTTCTGCAGCCAACCAGGGACTTGCTAGCAGCTATTGAGCTGTAGCCCACTGGTTACTTCACTGCCTGTACAGCCAGAGGTCATGGGTTCAAACCCATAGTGGGGTTATTTGATACGGCTGTCCAAAGCATTATCTATTTTTAATGTACATTAGTGCTGCCAGCAAAAACACCCTCAGCGTCATGTACCCATAAGGTGCCTCAGAGGGCGCTTTATAGGGCGCCCTATAGGGCACCTTATGGTTACCATCCATATAAGGTGCACTATACGGTATCCTATGGAGTGACTTATAGGGTGCCCTATAGGGAACATTATAGGGTGCCGTGGCAGACAGTGCACTTTATAATGTGCCCTATGGAGTGCCTTATAGGGTGTCTTATGCGGCACCTTAGGTTACGGCACGTGAGGGTGTGTTTGCTGGCAGCAATTAATAAAATACAAATTAAGTGCCGCAGAAAACAACACTTACATGTCACAGCTGATGTCTCAGCCAGTCTTAAGTATTCAGCACACTGGGGATCAAACTCATGACCTCTGTATCATCAGTCAGTGTATTAACCATTGTGCTACACCTCTGTTTCAATGTTTGCATGTCTGGGCACCTACTATGATTACCGCGCGTTAACGCGCTTAGCGGCGCTTCGCACGATAATGTGCACAGCAGTGCGCGTTATTGCGCGATACTCCCGTTTTGCTGCTTTAAGACTGAAACGCCCACTCCTTTTATGGCAGCCTGCACACTATCGCCAGGCACACATTAAGACGGTTTAGTAAACATACCCCTTAGTCTCCTTTCATCTAGACTATTGTGGCTTACTCCTTGCTAGTCTTTCTCTGAATCATCTCTCTCCCCTTCAATCTGTTCAACACTCTGCTGCACAGCTAATCTTCCACCAGCCTCATCATGCCCATATCCCTCTTCTCAAGTCACTTCATTGGCTGCCTATCCATTTCCACATCCAGTTCAAACTTCTGCTGACCTATAAGCGCTTTAACTCTGCAGCTCTTACTATCTTTCTCCCTTATCTCTCCCTACACCCCTCCTTGGGAACTCCACTATTCTGGAAAATTGCTTCTATCTGTGCCCTTTGCTTCTATTGCTAACTCCAGACTTCGCTCCTTTCACCTTGCTGCTCCTTATGCCTGGACCAACTACCTGAGTCTATACATCAGGCGCCTTCTCTGACCCTTTTCAAATCCAGGCTGAAAACTCACCTCTTCGTTGCCACTTTTGGATCTTGACTCACCTGATCTCTTTCGTGTTTCCTTACCATTTCCCCTAGATGTCTACAGCTACTTTAATATCTGCCTTGACTAGATTGTAAGCTCTGATGAGCGGTGACTATTTCTTACATGTGTCCGTGCAACACTGCATACGTCTTGTAGCACTATACAAATGTTCAGTAGTAATAGAAGAGAAGGGATTTGCCAGAAGGGCGGAGTTCACAAGGAGGAGTGTAGGGAGAGATAAGAGAAGAAAGGCAGGTAGGAGCAGCCGAATAAAGGCACTTATAGGTCAGTAGTAGACGTTCGAACTGGATGCAGAAATGGATAGAGATCCAATGAAGTGACTTGAGAAGAGGGGCGATATGAGCATAGCAACAATGGTGGAAGATTAACCGTACAGCTGAGTTTTGAACAGGTTGAAGTGTTTCCAGCATTGGCCAATCTAGGTCACAAGTACCCAGCAGTTTCCCCAGAAAAACAGATTCCATAATGCTTGAATTGGAACAAGCAGTGGTTTTCCTGGGTCCCCTTTAATAATGGTTTATGGGCCTTTCCTCCAGGAACTTGTCCAAATCTTTTTTAAACTCAGCTACACTAACAGCTTTTTCTACATCCTCTAGTAACGTATTCCAGAGTTGGTTACATGTTGAGTGAAACAATATTTTTCTTATTAGTCTTATATACTGTAGCTTCATTACATGTCCTCTAGTCTTTCTACATTTTGATGGCGTAAACAATTGATCTACGTTTACCCATTCTACTCAATGCATTAATTTATGGACCTCTATCATATCTCTCCTCAGCCGTCTCTTTTCCAGGTTGAAGAGCCCTAACCTTTTTAGCCTCTCCTTATAGGGGTATCCTTCCATCCCCTTTACCATTTTTGGTTGCTCTTCTTTGTATCTTTTCTAATTCCGCTATATCCTTTTTAAGATACGGCAACCAGAATTGCACATAATATTCATAGAATGATACAGAGGCATTGTAATATCCTTTGTTTTACTCTCCATTCCTTTCCTTATAATTCCTAGCATTCTATTTGCTCTCTTGGCAGCCACTGCACACTGGGCAGAATGTTTAAACGTGTTATCCACAATGACACCTAAATCTTTTTCCTGGGTGGTGGTTCCTAATGTTGAACTTTGCATCATGCAATCAATAGTTTGGGTTGTTCTTTCCTAGGTGCATAACTTTGCAGAAGTCCACATTAAATTTCATCTGCCATTTGAACAGCCACTATTCACCTTTCTCCATTGGGAAAATTGGCCATTTAGCTCTACCCTCTACTTTCTATCTTTTAACCAGTTCATGTTCCACAATAGTACACTGCCTCCTATCCCATGACTTTTTAATTTTGCCAAGAGTCTCTCATGAGGGACCTTGTCAAAGGCTTTTTGAAAATCCAGATACACTACATCAAGTGACCCACCTTTTTCTACCTGCTTATTTACACCTTCAAAAAAATATAACAGATTAGTAAGACAAGACTTTCCCTGGCTGAAGCCATCTTGGCTGTCTCTCATTAAACCATGACTATCTACACGTTCAGAAATTTTTCTTGTATTAAAGGTTTCTACCATTTTTCCCGGTACTGACGTCATGCTCACCAGTCTGTAGTTTCACGGTCACCCCAGAAACCTTTTATTTATTTATTTTATGTATTTATTTAGCTGTATTTATATCCCGCTTTTTACCAGGTCAAAGCAGTGTAACATTGGAGGGGGGGGCGACAATCGAGTGATCAAACTCAGGGGTAGGGGCTATCACCAGGGGGCCAACATTAATGATTTCAGCAAATAATTGGGACATAGACATTGTATTACAGACTCTTTAGAACATATGTTCCGGGGGGGAATTAGGGGGGGGGGGAGGTAGTCAGTGGCTGGTGGTTGTTTCAGTTCCGAGGTGTTCCTGGAATAAGGCGGTTTTTAGTTGTTTCCTGAATGAAAGAGGGTCTCTGTTATTTCTGATGTGGCTTGGTAGAGAGTTCCAGAGGGATGGTGCGTATAGTTCTAAGGCTCTGTTGCAGGTTCGTTGTTTGCATTTAGTTCGTTTATGGGGTATGGTGAGGGAGTTGTTGGTGGTTTGTCTGGTTGTTCTGTTGTGGGCTGGACGGTGCAGTAGTGTGTGGAGCTGGGAAGTCTGCGTTTGGTAGAGAGCTTTGTGTGTAAGCAGGGCAGACTTTTATTTGATTCGTGCTTCGAGGGGGAGTATGTGTAGCTCCCTCAGGATTGGGGTGATGCGGTCTTGTTTTTTTGCTTTATGAATAATCCTTGCTGTTGTATTCAAGGCAGTTCAAAGTGGGTTGGTGTGAATGGCTGGTAGTTCATGGTAGATTATATTGCAGTAGTCCATGTGTGGGAGTGTCATGGCTTGCATCACTGTTCTGAAGTCTTGTGGTTCAAGGAGAGGTCTGAGGCGTTGTACTGTTTTAGCCTTGTGGAATATTGTTCCGGTGTTTTTTTTGATTTGTTGCTTGAGTGTGAGTGCTTGGTCTATGATGATTCCCAGATATTTTATGTACGGTTGTATTTGTATTTATGTGGTTCCATTGTTGAGGTGTGTAGGTGGTGTAAAGTCTGGGTCCTTTGTTACTATGAGGGCTTCTGTTTTCTTTATGTTTATGGATAGGTTGTTTTTTTGTAGCCAGCAGGATACTTCTGTGAAGCATTGGGATAGGTGTTTATTTGTTGGGTTAGAGGTTGTGATTGGGGCATAGAGCATTATGTCATCTGCATAGATGTGATAGTTGATGTTGTGGGCATGCATGATAGAGCAGAGTGGTTGCAAGTAGATGTTGAAGAGCATGGCTGACAGTGTCGATCCTTGTGGTACTCCTTGGTGTTGTTGGAAGGGGGGTGATGTTGCTATGTTTGTGCGGATCAGTTGTTGTCTATTGGTTAGGTAGGAGTGGAACCATTGGAGTACGGTATCTTTGATGCCAATTGCTTGTAGTCTGTGTAGGAGGATGTTGTGGGAGATGGTGTCGAAGGCTGCTGATATGTCTAGGAAGATCATGGCGTATCCAGAGTGTTTGGCTTGGGTCCCTATGATGAGGGTGTTCATTAGTGATGTCATGAGGGTCTCGACTCCGTGAAGTGGGCAGAAGCCGTGTTGTTGCGGGTCCAGTATGTTGTTGGTATCTAAGGGGCATGTTTACTAAAAAGCGCTAATTTGCGTGCCGCAAAATAGCGCACTAAAAGCAGCACTTAAGTGCTCTTAAATGCCCCGCAAACGTGCGATGAAGCCCCGCACACTTGCGCGTCACAGTAACGGGTGCTGCACAAGTACGGGCCCGCAAATGTCCGATAGAGGCGTGGAAAGGCTAACGGAGGGCGGAGGAAGGCACCGGAGGGGCGGAGAGAAGGGGTTAATGGGCGGGGAAGGGGAGGGGAGAGGCGCCCCGCACATTATCGGTGCTGAATTTCCAAAAACAAATAGCGCGAGTGAATCACTCGCGGTAGAATGCATTTAAAAGTAAGAGAAACCATTTCCGTCAGCAATGTACAGCAAAACCGGGGAAACCTGCAAAACGTGAGCAGTGTGATACATGTGCACAGCCCAAAAGTGGAAATAAAAATAGAAAAGGACCACAACAAAAATTGTAAAAATAGGAATTCAGCTGGGGAACAGTTATAGTAATGGGCAAAACCAACAAACACACCCAGGAAAGCTCCAGCAAAAAGAAATGTTTTTTGGAAAGGTGTACGGAGCGGAGACTCTTCCAAAAACATATGTAAATTGTCGGATGTTTTTTGTTCAATGTAAACCGCGCTGATATCTAATAGTGCGGTATATAAGAATTGTTAATAAATAAATAAAATAAAAACATTTCCTTTTTGTTGGAGCTTTCCTGGGAGTGTCTTCTATGGTTGCCCATTAATATCACTGTTGCCCATCGTGGTGATATTGTGTCCCCCATTTGCCGTGGTCATTTCCGGGGTTTATGTGCACGTTTGTCACCAGACAGGGTGCATGTGCCCACAGTAAAAATGCGTACAGCAGGGTTTGTGACTCCATCCTGCCAGGTTTACTACCTCCAGGGGCTACACTGTCTCTGTGGCCATAGTGTGGTGCAGCGGACAGAGCCAGTACCTCTAGGACTTAGAGGGCCAGAGGTTCAAATCCCAGCTGGGGCACTTGCCAGCCCAGTCCCTATATTTTACCCACCACTAAACAAAGATAGCGCAGACACCCCTGTATTGCAGGGAACATAAGCATGGGGGAAACACCCATATTTTACCCAACACCGCACACACACCACAACAATGGGCATTACCTACAGCCAAGTCCCCCAAATGCAGTCCCGTACTGCCACATTGCAATCAGGTCATCTTCTTTTTCTGAGAGAAGCTCATGCCAGCATGTTGGCGGACGAGTACATGTGGTGCAGGGGGCAGTGGCTGCTAGCCACAGAAGACAGAGGCCTAGCCATGTGCAGGCTGGCACAGTCCACTGCAACAGACAGGCCCTTCCGGATCCACAAGCATGGACATTCCAGGGAATCCAGCCAATCTGTGGCTACACGGTGGCGCAGTGCACACAGACAGTGCATGCAAGAACAGAAGGTCACAGGTTCAAAGCCCAGCTGGGGCTACCACCAATCCTGCCCACATCTTTTTCCCACAACTACACAGTGATAGTAAGGACAAACCTTTCGTGGCGAGGACATATGCAATGGTACTACGTCTATCTTTTACCCCACTGAGCACAGACACCATGTACAGGGGCAGTACCTAGAGCACAATCTCCCAAATGCAGTCCTGGTGGGCCACACACCAGTCAGGTTCCATGCTGCCACTCATACAAATGCCTGTGCTGTATATCTATGCACCACCCCCATGGCATGTAGATGTAGCTCATGCATATTCATGAGGAACAGCAGGAAAACCCGAACAGTGTGATGGAAACCTGGACTGGAGTTGGGAATCTCTGCCGTAAAGCAGCAGCCAACAGGGCCAGACACACCCACACACACACCCACAGGCCCCATTGGCCAATGTCTTCTGGAGAGGCAGAACATTAGACCCTGCGTGCATCTCCCAATACTAGCACCTGCATACCTTAGCAATGTCACCCTACACCTGAGGTATACAGTACACAGCTCTGAGACGCTTGCTAGGAGTACTGGCAGATAGATATCCATACGTTACGCACATACTGCTAGTTGACCCCATCCGAACAATCTGTTCGGTGTTTGCGGTGCGTGCTCCAGCCCTTGCCTCTGACGGTGTTTGCCACCCTGGGGAGTGACCCCCAGCAGTACTGCGTAGCATATCCATGCCTTGCCGTGCCCAGCACCGGTTTGGTGGGCAAGGCTAATTACCTCCTCAATAGTAGCACCATGATGGCATAGGTGTGGAATTGTGTGTCTGTCTATACAGTGGGTGTTGGCTGCAAGCACCTTCCACAGCCCACACTGCCAACACTGTTGCCAGTATTGGCCTGCCAATGTGCATAATGAGTAGCAAGGGACCATGGGTATATCTCAGACAGAGTGGACTGACCAGGATGCAGCTGCACAGGGCATAGGGCACTGGCAGGGGCATGGTAGTGCCCGGCCACCACCTACACAGACAGGGTGACCTCTGTATGTGCTGCTGGGAGATCACTCTCACCCTGAGTATTCAGTGACGGCAGCATGGCTAGGCACCCCCATAGTGCTATATTGAGATTCTCCCATGTGATATGTATGGGTGTCCTGTGGGGGCCTCTTCATGGACTTATCTGCCTGTGTGTGCTGCCACCCCAGTTGTGGGTGCATGCATGTCCATCAGGACCAGCCAGCAGACTGTTCACAGCTGGTATGTGTTGTGATGGAGTGCCTTGCAGGGTGCAGTGGCTGATGGCTTGCTACAGGTGAATATCAGATAGTGGTGTGGTGCGGTGCATCTGTGAATATCCAGGCCTAATGTCTGTCTGATATTGTGTTATGGATGTGGGTGGAGCTGCTTGGACTGCCCTGTAGGGTGTCTGTTCCCTAGCAGGACTGGGGTAGATGGTCCACTGTGCTGCCATCAGGGGAGGGGGATGCCCTGTTTTGTCTCCATGGGGGGGCGGGGGCCCACTAATTGAGCCAGACAGAGATCTCCAAAATGTTTACGCAGCACCTACCTATTCCACAGGTTATTGCTGCTTTGGAGCTCTGTCATGGCCACATTCAGCCATGGCTGGTGTTGTGGACCTGGTCCTGGGCGCAACATCTCACACTCAGGGTGAGCACAGTAACCGCACAATGTGATGGTGTTTAGCTACTCTTTGCCGTTTGTCCACCCACTCAGGACACCCTACCAGGCCGAGGTGCTGTGTGGGTGCACACGGGCACTTCTCCCTACCAGGCCGGGGAGCTTTAGGGGTGCATTTCCCATCCTGTGTTCAATCGTGGACAGCTGATATGCATGTGCAGTGCATCATGGGTACGGGTGGTTCACAACAGCAGACTGTCAGTGAGGTGACGTACAGGCTATCTGCAGCCAGCCAGGGGCTGCTTACAGCTATAGAGCTGTAGCCCAATGGTTATGTCACTGCCTGTGCAGCCAGATGTCATGGGTTCAAACCCACAGTGGGGTTCTGTGATAGGGGTGTCCAAAGAGTTATTTTAATTTACTGTACATATGTTGCTGCCAGCAATAACACCCTCAGCGTACTGTACCCATAAGGTGCCTCTGAGGGTGCTTCATGGGGCGCCCTATAGGGCACATTACGGTTGCCAGCCATATAGGGTGCACTATACATTATCCTGTGTTGCAACATACATGCTGCCCTATAGGGGACATTCTAGGGTGCCTTGGCGGACGGTGCACTGTAACATGTGCCTTATGGGCCGCCTTATATTAATATGCTGTGAGACTGCGTTTGCTAGTAGTTATCACAAAATAAAATTAAAAAGCCTCCTACAGCACTCCACAACATATAACATACTGCCTCAGCTAGCCTTTTTCACTGGCCATTGTGAGGGATTGAACCCCCTGGTCCCTGCACCATTGCTCAGTGTCTTCACCATTGTGCTGTGGCTCTGGGCCTGTGTTTGAGCAGCAGCGCGCAGCCTTGTAGCCATCGGCGCGCCGTCTTGTGGCGCACAAAATTAACAGCGCGCCGCCATCTGCCGCCCACAATGAACAGTGCGCCGCCTCATGCCGTATAAAAAAAGAGTGCGCCGCCTTCTGCCGCCCATAATCAATATGCCTCCTACACCACTTTTGCCCATAAAAGTTGATGCCTCAGCTGGTCTTTTTTGTTGAGCACAATGGGGGTTTGAACCCATGGCCCCTGCACCATAGGTCAGTGTCTTCACCATTGCATCACCCCACTTAGCCTTCCCACGCGCTAATGTGGGCCCCGCACATTAGCACGACGCACAGTAGGGTTTTTTCTTTTTTCTGCCTGAACCGCCCACTCCTTATATGGCACACGCACACTAACGGGGACCCGCACAGCAACGGAGTTTAGTAAACATACCCCCAAGTGTTCTTGGAGCTGTTGTTGAACTACCTTCTCTATGATTTTGGCGGTGAATGGGAGGCTTGCTATAGGTCTGTAGGATGCGGGGTCCATGGGATCCAGGTTGTGTTTTTTTGGGGTTGGCCGTATGATTGAGGTTTTGAGGAGGTCTGGCATGCGTCTTTGGCTGTGGGATTCATTAACAATGCAGGCTAATGGTGTGCTCAGGTCTTCTTTGGTTTTCTTTATCCATTCTGTAGGGCAGGGGTCTAGCGGAGAGGTGATGGCATTCAGATGGGAGATGGTGGATGATATTTCCTCTTTCGTGATTACTTCAAATTCACTCCATTCTTTGTTTATGGTGGTGGTGTGGTTTGTTGTTGTTGTGTCTGCATTCAATTGTGGTTTTTGTAGCTGTTTGTATTGCTGTGCTAGTAAATCTGGTGGGATGTTTGGTAGTTGATCGGAGTGGTTGGGGGCTTTTGTCAGTTTTTTGACAATTTCAAAGAGTTCTCTTGGTTTGTTTATTGATGTGTTTATGATTTTCGAATGGTAAGTCTTTTTTGTTTTGTCCATTTCTGCGTGGTACATGTCTAGTTCGTACATGTAGTTTTTTTTGTCATCTTCTTTTCTGGTTTTTCTCCATTTTCTTTCTGCTCTTCTGAGTTTGGTTTTTAGCTTCCGGAGGTGGGGGGGTGAACCATCGGGCTTTTTTGGTGGTGTGTCTGGTGTTAGTTTTGCTTGTTGTTGCGCTGGATGCGGAGGAGATTGTGGTGTTCCAGTTGGAGATTAGGTCATCGATATTGTTGGAGCTTGTTTGCAGTTTAGGTAGAGTTTGTGCCAGGAAATCTTCCTTGATGAATGTCTTAAACCTTCTTGTATGCTGTTTGTTCTCCTTGTTGTCTGTATGTTGGTAGGTGTGGGATATGTTGATGAGGAAGTGATCAGACCATGGTACGTGTGTGATTGCTGGTCTCTTGTATGAGGTGGCAGTTTGGGTATTCAGGAATATGAGGTCCAATGTATTTCCTTTTTCGTGTGTTGGTTCGTGTATGATCTGTGTTAGGTTCATTGCTTCCATGGCATTGATGAAGGTTTCTGCTTGTTTGTCTTGGAGCGATGGAAGGTTGAAGTCTCCTAGGATTATTTGCTCTTTTGTGGATATGGCGCTCTCAGATATGTGTTGTAGTATCTTTGGTAGGTCAGTGCTTGGGGTGGGTGCTCTGTAGATTAGGCATATTGAGAGGTGTTTATTGGTGAGGGTGAGTATGTCTGCTTCATTGGTCGTTTCTGATGCATGGTTCCTGAGGTGGAGGTTGGTTTTTGAAACGACGGCTACTCCTCCTCCTTTGGTGTGCGTTCGGGAGCAGTGTTGCAGGCTGTATCCTTTTGGTGTTAGTTGATTCATGATCACCGTGTCGGTGTCTGTTAGCCAAGTTTCTGTTATGCATAGGATGTCAATCTTTTGGGTTGTGATCAGGTCTTGGAGCATGTGGTATTTGTTTCTGACTGAGCGAGCGTTTATTAGTGAAATGGAGAGGGGACTGCAGTTCATGGGGTTGGTGATGTGGATTGGTGTGTGTGGTGTGTGAGTGTTGCTCCATGTGGTGGGGGGGGGTTACAGATGTGTGTGGTTTGGATGATTGTGCTGTTTGGTCGGGGTTGGTTGGCGGGTGTGTCTGTGGGGGAGGGGTAGATGGTCAGGAGTGGTGTTAGGAGGTAGATTGGTGTTAGGAAGGGTGGCATGGTTTGTAGGCGTACCTTGGTGTTCTTGGGGCTGTGTTGTGTTTCTGTGCTGAATCCCTGGTATGTTGGGAGTCCTTTTTCTGCCTTGACAGGTTTTTAGGTGTTTGTTCTTCGTTCTGCTGCTATTGTTCTTGTTCCAGTTGTCCAAGCTTGTTTGCTGGTATGTTTGCTGTGCGTCCTTCTTGTTGTTTCTTGGTGGGGCTATGCTTCCTTTCCTCTGCACGCCTGTGTGCCCCGCCTAAGGGCCATGCCAAAGGGTCCTCTGGCGAGGCCCTCAGGTGCGGGCCCGCCAGGCGCGGGTGCGCCCTGTAGGGGTGCCGCTTTTAAAGTGGCGGTGCGGCTGCAAGTTCGGTGCTCCCACTGCCCCGATTGGGCAGGAGCTTCCGAGCGGGAGGATTTCCCGCTCGGGTGCTCTACCCCGATCGGGGGAGCTGGAGAGCTGGCGGTGCTGAGGAGGGTTGAAGCGGCCCCCTTTGTGTAGGGGCGCCGCTTTTAAAGTGGCGGTGCGGCTGCAAGTTCGGTGCTCCCACTGCCCTGATTGGGCAGGAGCTTCCGAGCGGGAGGATTTCCCGCTCAGTCGCTCTACCCTGATTGGGGGAGCTGGAGAGCTGGCGGTGCTGAGGAGGGTTTACATTAGCTATCATCCAATCTTCAGGTATTACTGATGATTTTAATGATAGTTCACAGATTAGTAATAGTAGGTCTGTAAGCTAATATTTCATTTCTTTCAACACCCTTAGATGTATACCATCCAGTCCAGATCATTTGCTACTCTTCAGTTTATCAAATAGTTGCAATACATCTTCCCAGTTTATCGATATTTCTTACAATTCTTCTGCTACATCATCTTTAAATACCATTTCTGGCATGGGTAACTTCCCTACATCTTCTTCAGTAAAGACTGAAGCAAAGAATTCATTCAGTCTGTGCTATAGCCTTATCCCCTCTTAGTACCCCTTTTATCCCTCTATCAACCAGTGGTCCAACTGACTCTCTCACAGGTATTTTGCTACCAATGTAAAGTTTTTATTATGTGTTTTTCATTCCACAGCAAGCTTTTTTTTCAAATTCTCTCTTTGCCTGCCTTATCAATGCCTTGTATCTAACTTGCCAGTTTTGGCCATGGTCAATTTCAGGTGGCAATGATACATCTAGGCGCCAATGTCAGATAAGCAGGCAGAGATCCAGTCCTAGAAACGCAGAGAGGTGCAGAGAGGTAGATCTGGGAGTCATCAGGGTAGAGATGGTAATAAAAACCATTGGAGGAGATGAGTGCACCAAGGGACTGAGTGTACAGAAAGAAAAGAAGAGTTCCCAGACAGAGTCCTGGGGTAAATTGACTGAAAGCAGGATAGCAGTAGAGGAGGATCCACCAGAACATATACTTAAAGTGTGGTGGGAGAGATAGAAATAAAATCAGGTAGGACAGGACCTCTGAATCCCAGTGCCAATAGAGTATCGAGGAGAAGGTGGTGAGCAAGTATCAAAAGCAGCAGAAAAGTCAAGAAGGAAGGGGATTGAGTAAAAGCTCTTGGATTTGGCAAGGAACAAGTCATTGGAGACTTTGGCAACAGCCATCTCAGTAGAATGTAGAAGGCAAAAGCCAGATTGCAGTGGATTCAGAGAGGAGAGAAAGTCAAGACAATCACAGTGAACCACACATTCATGTAGTTTAGAAATAAAGGGTTGATAATTAGAAGGACAGATAAGATCAATGGATGGTTTCTTAGTTACACAAGGTGGTTGAAAGCTGCAGGAACAGTTGCAGTAGAAAATGATAGGTAGAAGATATGACAGATGGAAGGGACAACAGTGGACGAGATAGAGTTTAGGAGATAGGTGGGAATGGGTTCACAGGAGCAGGTAGTAAGTTTAGATGAAGAGAGATGTGTGGTTTCTTCCTCAGTGATCTTAGAAAAGGAAAAGGACAGAGGTTGAAAGAAGGATTTGGGAGTGAAAAGGAGGAAGGAGGGATGGAGATGATCCTGGTGAGTAATGCTATAGACTTCATCATGAAAGTAGTTAGCCAAGGTCTAGGCAGAAAGGGAAGGGAGAGCCAGAGGCAGAAGCAATTTGAGAGAGTTGAGAGTTACTGAAGAGATGGGAAGGGTCAGAAGGAAGAGAGATAGTTAGATGGACATGGTATTCTTGCTTGATGAGAGCTATGACAGACTGGAAGGAGGTAAGCATGAATTTGAAATGTAGGAAATCCACAAGTGTGTGGAATTTGAATCAAAGGTGCTCAGCTGAGTGGGCACAGAAATGCAGGTAGTAGGTTTTAGAGGATAGCTAGGGCTGAGGTCCAGTATGCATCACAGGACATGAAGTGGGAGGAGCAAGAGCATTCAGAGTAGAGGAGAGTACAGTGTTATTGGAAGATACAGCCTCATCAATGGACTTAAATGACACAGTGGAGGAAGGAGATGGAGGTCAAGTAGTTAGAAAAGAAGCCAAGGTCAAGGCAATGAAAGGCAAAGAAGAAATGGTGTTGTATTTATAAGTAAGAAAGAAACTTGCAAGAACTATAATGAAATACAATGCAGTCAATGAACGCTTTATTCATATTTGTCTATGAAGAATGCCCATCAATACTACTATTATTCAGATATATGCGCAAACAGCCGATGCAGAAGATGACAAACTTAACCAGTTCTATGAAAAAGTATAAGCCAAATTCAACAGAACATGCAAACAAGATATGCTGATAGTCATGGGAAAAATGGTAAGCAAAAGTTGGGAACGAAGAAGGCGGCAAAGTGGATGGAAACTATGGTCTTGACAACAGAAGCAAAGATGGAGAAAGAATTCTGCAAGAATAGCAATCTATTAATCTCAAAGACCTTCTTCCGGCAACACAAGCGGTGACTATATACATGCATTTTGCCCAATGGTTTAAAGAAAAATGATGTTTGCTACATCTTTAAAACTCTACAATGGAAAAGCTCAGTAACATCATCAAAGACAAAACCTGGAGCTGACTATGGTGAAGATCACCATGTCAACTCAAGCTAAACTTAAAAACAGCAGGCCACTCATAAATATAGCAAAGTATGATCTTGAATATATACCACCAGAATATAAAGATTGCATGCAAAATCAATTTGTTTTGGATACAAATGACAGAGCATCAGAAGAGTTATGGAATGACATTAAGAAAGTTGTACTCAAACGAAATTTCTCTACAAATGGTGAAAAGCAAAATCAACCAAAATGGATGACCAAAGAGTCTGAAAATTGCTCAAAAATGCAGAGAAGCTAAAGCCCGAGGAGAAAAAGAAGTAATCATGGAACTTAACAGAAATTTCTCCTGCCGCACCAATGCAAAGGCTCCCAGTACATACAGTTGTGTTGAAAAACAATTTATTAATGTAATAATCTAAGACCTATTATACAACCCGACACAGGCCGTGTTTCGAAACCTTCATCAGGGCATTGCCTTTAACCTTTCCCGGCATTCGCGGCTTCATTGAAACAGCCGCCAGCGGGAAGGTAAAGGTTCTTCAAGCTGGCGGGCTGTGCAGAGGGAGCCGGGGCCTCGCGCGGGCTTCCCCGGCTCCCTCTGCAGCCCCCTAGACGGCGCGGGGCTCTTTGAGGGGGGGGGGCGGCTAGGACTGGATGGGCTGTGATTGGGGGGGGGGAACAGACTGGAAATGGGCTGTGATGGGGGGAGAAACTGACTGGAAATGGGCTGTGATGGGGGGGAGACTGAAAATGGGCTGGGATGGGGGAAACAGACTGGAAATGGGCTGTGATGGGGGGGAACGGACTGGAAATGGGCTGTGATGGGGGGAACAGACTGGAAATGGGCTGTGATGTGGGGGGGGGGAGAACGGACTGGAAATGGGCTGTGATGGGGGGAACGGACAAATTGGGCTGGGATGGGGGAAACAGACTGGAAATGGGCTGTGGTGGGGGGAGAACAGACTGGAAATGGGCTGTGATCGGGGGAACGGACTACAATTGGGCTGTGATGGGGGGAGGACTGCAAATGGGCTGTGATGGTGGGGGGGATAGGACTGCAAATGGGCTGTGATGGTGGGGGGAATGGACGAAATGGGCTGTGATGGGGGGGAACTTGGACTGGAAATGGGCTGATGAAGAGCTGGATTAGGACTGCAAATGGTCTGTGATGGTGGGGGGGATAGGACTGGAAATGGGCTGTGATGGTGGGGACAGACGGACTGAAAATGGGCTGGGATGGGGGAAACAGACTGGAGATGGGCTGTGATGTGGGGGGGGGGGAACAGACTGGAAATGGGCTGTGATGTGGGGGGGGGGTGAACAGACTGGAAATGGGCTGTGATGGGGGGGAACGGACAAATTGGGCTGGGATGGGGGAAACAGACTGGAAATGGGCTGTGGTGGGGGGGGGGAGAACAGACTGGAAATGGGCTGTGATGGGGGGAACGGACTACAATTGGGCTGTGATGGGGGAAGGACTGCAAAAGGGCTGTGATGGTGGGGGGGATAAGACTGCAAATGGGCTGTGATGGTGGGGGGAATGGACAAAATGGGCTGTGATGGGGGGGAACTTGGACTGGAAATGGGCTGATGAAGAGCTGGATTAGGACTGCAAATGGTCTGTGATGGTGGGGGGGATAGGACTGGAAATGGGTTGTGATGGTGGGGGGGGGACGGACTGAAAATGGGCTGGGATGGGGAAACAGACTGGAAATGGGCTGTGATGTGGGGGGGAGGGTAACAGACTGGAAATGGGCTGTGATGGGGGGAACGGACAAATTGGGCTGGGATGGGGGGAAACAGACTGGAAATGGGCTGTGATGGGGGGGGGACGGACTGGAAATGGGCTGTGATGGGGGGGAACAGACAGGAAATGGGCTGTTATTTGGGGTGGGGGAGAACGGACTGGAAATGGGCTGTGGTGGGGGGGGAGAACAGACTGGAAATGGGCTGTGATGGGGGGAACGGACTACAATTGGGCTGTGATGGGGGGAGGACTGCAAATGGGCTGTGATGGTGGGGGGGATAGGACTGCAAATGGGCTGTGATGGTGGGGGGAATGGACGAAATGGGCTGTGATGGGGGGGAACCTGGCCTGGAAATGGGCTGATGAAGAGCTGGATTAGGACTGCAAATGGTCTGTGATGGTGGGGGGGATAGGACTGGAAATGGGCTGTGATGGTGGGGACGGACGGACTGAAAATGGGCTGGGATGGGGGAAACAGACTGGAAATGGGCTGTGATGTGGGGGGGGGAACAGACGGAAATGGGCTGTGATGTGGGGGGGGGGAACAGACTGGAAATGGGCTGTGGTGGGGGGGGAGAACAGACTGGAAATGTGCTGTGATGGGGGGAACAGACTACAATTGGGCTGTGATGGGGGAGGACTGCAAATGGGCTGTGATGGTGGGGGGGATAGGACTGCAAATGTGTTGTGATGGTGGGGGGAATGGACGAAATGGGCTGTGATGGGGGGGAACTTGGACTTTAAATGGGCTGATGAAGAGCTGGATTAGGACTGGAAATGGGCTTATGGGGGCTGGAATAGGGGGAAGTGGGCTGACGAGGGGGCTAGGATTGGAAATTAGCTGATGGGGGAGCGTGGAGGAAATGGGCTGATGAGGGACTGGAATGGAACTGGAAGAGAGCATATGGGGGCTAGGACTGGAAATGGGCTGATGAGGAGCTAGGATAGGACTAGAAATGGGCTGATGGGGGGAACGTAGACTGCAAATGGGTGATGGGCTGGAATAGGACACTGGAAATGGGCTGATGGGGGCTGGAATAGGACTGGAAGTGGGCTGATGGGAGTTGGAAAAGGGCTGGAAATGGGCTGATGGGGAGCTTGGAGTGGAAATGGGCTGATGGGGGGGGGCTGGAATGGAACTGGAAAATAGCATATGGGAGGCTAGGACTGGAAATGGGCTGATGTGAAAGCTTGGGAGACTGGGACTAGAAGGGGGCAGATGCTGGGTGGGTCTAGAACTATAAAGGAGCTGATTTTGGGGGAGGACTAGAAAGGGATGGGAAATGAGAATGGAGAGGGGAAAAGATATTTTGTGTGGGAGGGAAGAAAAGTCTACGAAGGGCCGGGTATTGGAAGAGTAAGTATAGATTGAGAATGGAAGGGTGAAATTTGAGTGGATGATAAAGCAATAAGGAAAGAAATGGAGGAAAGAGCAAAAGGGGAAAGATCAGTATGTTAAAGCAGATATAGAGAAAAAAATTGGAAAAAAATCTAAAAGAGAAGAAAGGAAAATGGATAGCTCGCAGAAGACACAAAGAAACCAGAAGAAAGTGACTGGAGCAATTGCAACTGAAAAGAAAATGCACAAGCAACAAAAGGTAGAAAATATTTTTTTATTTTGAATTTATTAACTGGAATATATTAGCTCTGGGAAATGTGCATTGTTAACATCTTTTGTGTTTTGTTTAGTACAAGAGGAAATTAATTTATAGTTTTATTTCTCCAGTGTTGTACATCCCAAGTTTGGCTTTTGGGGTTCCCAGTTTAATTATTGTCTTCCTATTTCTAAATTGTGATCCCTTGTTCTTTGGTGACGGTCTATATTCTGCATTTTAACCAAGCTGAGGTATTCTGTTCATGTAGTTTCTATTTGACCATGTCACTTGTTCTCTTTCCCCAGTAGGAGATGCATTGGTATTCTCTGAGATGTATTGGTTTAATATTTGCAGTGTTGCCTTTTGATAGGTAGGGTTTGGTGCTTTGTGAGTCCTGGCAGAGCTGTTATGATATGGTGGATTTGCTATGAGTTCTAAAAGGTCAGTGTTTATAGTACTTCCTAATGGGCCTGGCGGTTGGCACTGGAATATAGTAACGTAGAAATCTATTAGTCTTTCTTTATCCAGACACTCATTAAGAAGCATGTTTACTAAAAATGCATGTTAACATTATGCAAATAGTTATGCAAATGAGGCTCCCTATGCAAATGAGGCCCCGCAATTAATCTCCGCACATGGCCCCGCACCCCCTTTGGGCCGCCCCTGCCCATTAAAGTATTTCAGCAATCATATGCAGCAATTTCAGTACTTATATGATTCTGACAGGAAACTTGGAAGACAACAACATGGCCAACTGACTGAAAAAAATATGTGTTTATACCAATACGGAAGAAAGGTGAGCTGACTGACTGTGGAAATTATAACAAAATCACTTTGATCCCACACACCAGCAAAATTTTACTCAATATCATCCAGTGGAGACTACAACCATACCTGGAACAAGAAAACTGAAGTGCAATCATGGTTCAGGAAAGGATGAGGAACAAGAGACATCACTGTGGTTGGATCCTTGAAAAGACTAAAAAAACATGTGTTTTATTGACTATAGCATGGCTTTTGATTGTACAAATCATGAACAACTCTGGACCATGTTAACTATCTGATATTCTGGTATACCTATGCTTCTTATCATGCACAACCTTTACATTGATCAAGAAGCTACATTAAAAGAACAGGGAGAAACAGAATTTTGTATTCTCCAGGACCAAGCAGGAAATCAGTCCTCACATATGGGTGATGTCGGCGCCGACGGAGCACCCATGCGGAGCATTTCGCCAGCTTTCAAAGAAAGCCTTTGGGAATGCAGCCACGCATGCACGGTCCCCTTCCCTCCCAAAGGTGCCATCTTTTTTTTTTTCAGTCTTCTTTTTTCCACGGAGCCCTACGGACGTGTGTCCCTGTCACCCATGGAAAAAAAGGATTTCCCTGCATTGAGATGAGTTATTTTTCTTCGGTTCGACGTCGGTTCCTTTCCCGCCTGGACTCGGTACACCGGTGCCGAGCCTGGATCTCTTTTTTCGGTTTTTGTCCTTAGAGACTGCATTCACGCCATTTTTTCTTTTCCCTGGCAGCCCGATTTTTTGATCTTGCAGGGGCCCTTTTTCCCCCGATGGCTGCCAGTGGCTTTAAGAAGTATGATCGGTGCAAGAAGCTGATGTCTCTCACCGACACACATGACTGCTGCCTCCGGTGCCTGGGGCCTGACCATGATCCTAAGGTCTGTAGTCCCTGTGGCAAAATGTCCTCTAAGGCTTTGCGGAGCCGTCAGCACCAGCGTGAGAGGATCTTCTCTGACTTGGTGACTGGACGGGTCCAGACTTCGTCAGAGGCCTCGACGTCTTGGGAGTCTGACCCTGAGCATCGTCCGGGCTCCTCTGAAAGGGAGTTCCCCTCGAGGGAGCACCGAAGCAAGAAGAAACCCGCGAGGGCAGCATTGTTGGACGCCCTTGGCTCCTCGAGGGCCAGGTCGCATAGCCCCGATCGCCGTCCCGGGTCTTCGGAGTCAGAGAGGCCTGCAAAGCATCCTCGTGTGGAGTCAGAGGCCCCGAATCATGTGAGTACTCTAGTCCTTGTGGACTCTCCTCTGGGGGAGCCAACGTCAGGCCCGACGCCGTCGGTGCCCAAGTCGGAGGCTGCTGGGTCTCCTGAGTTTGTACTGAGGTTGACGGCCTTGGAGAGCAGATTGTCTGCCTTCATGGAGCAGCAGCAGGTGCTGATCGCCGGCCTCACCGGCGCATCTGCCCCGACCACCGGGACCTCGATGTCTAAGTCGACCCCGGAGGCCGAGCCGATCCTCGAGACCATGCGAACTCGAGTCAATCCTCGGCCGAGGTCACCCTCGGCCTCCCGTTCAGGACTGAGGTTCGTCGACGCCGGTACCCTTGGTGTCAGGGCAGATGGCATCGGTGCCCGCCCACTTGGAGCCGCTCGATTCCTCCTTGGAGGAATCGGCATGGGAGACGGAGGAGGAGGAGTCCCTGGACACCTTCCGGACTCAATGTGTCCCTTCGGACTCACCGGGTTCCGAGCCTCGGACAAGGTCGTCCCCCCGGAGGATACCCGGTTCTCGGACTTCATACGGGACATGGCCAAAGCCTTGGCCTTCCCGGCGGACCCCGAGGAGGAGCCCCGAGCCGAGGAGCTCGAGGCCCTGCAGTATGACTCTCCCCCCAAGGAGGCCTTTACTGTGCTGGTTCCTCCGATGCTGGAGCGGTTGATCTTCCACATGTGGGAGGCGCCGGCCTCGATGCCGGTTTTAAGCAAGCGGGTTGATTCCATCTATCGAGTCCGCAAGAGCCCCGGGTTCCAAAATGCACTCCATGGTTGTGGAATCAGCCATGCATCGCCTGAAGAGTCAGAAGATGCACTCCTTGGTGCCTCCCGGCAGGGAAGCCCAGAACCTGGATGCCCTAGGTAGAAAGTGCTTCCAGGGCTCTATGCTTGCTTGCCGCGTCCAGACCTACCAGCTGTACATGGGCATGTACCTTCGAGACCTGGCAAAGGAGATTGCCGGGTTCTCTGCTGGTCTGTCCGAGGAACCCTTGCAGAGGTTCAAGGCCTTGTCTTCTGGTATTCGAGAGTGCTCGAAGTTTATCGTTCCATGCTGAGACCGCACCTTGAATATTGTGTGCAATTCTGGTCGCCGTATCTTAAAAAGGATATAGCGATTTTAGAAAAGGTACAGAGAAGAGCCACCAAAATGGTAAAGGGGATGGAAGGATACTCCTATGAAGAAAGGCTAAAAAGGTTAGGGCTCTTTAACCTGGAAAAGAGACGGCTGAGGGGAGCTATGATAGAAGTCTATAAATTAATGAAAGGAGTGGAACGGGTAAACGTAGATCGATTGTTCACCTTATCAGAATATAGAAAGACTAGGGGACATGCAATGAAGCTACAGGGTAAACTATTTAAGACTAATAAAAGAAAATATTTTTTCACTCAACGTGTAATCAAACTCTGGAATTTGTTACCGGAGGATGTAGTAAAGGCTGTTAGTGTAGCTGGGTTTAAAAAAGGTTTGGACAAGTTCCTGGAGGAAAGGTCCATAAACCATTATTAAGAAGTGACCGAAGATATCAATGCTTGACCCAGTACAAGCATTGTGGAACTTTTGTCTCTTGGGGAAACTGCTAAGTATATATGACCTAGATTGGCCACTGTTGGAAACAGAATACTGGGCTTGATGGACCTTGGTCTGACCCAGTATGGCATATCTTATGTTCTTATGTTCTTATCTCTCGAGCAGCCTACGATTGATTTGAGGCTTCGGCCCGCGTAGCAGGGGCTGGCATCGGTGCATGCCGCCAGGCCTGGCTACAATCCTCGGACCTCAAGCCATGGGTTCAGGACAAGTTGGTCGATGTTCCCTGTCGAGGTGAAAACCTCTTTGGCAAGCCCATGGCTGAAAAGGCTGCAGAGCTCGAGACCGAGACTCTTACCCGGACAAGGCTGTCCAGGAAAACCTCTGCCCCTTCTCAGAAGAAGAGGGGCTCGGGGAAAAAGGCCTTTTACCCGAGGAGGACCACTGCCTACAAAACCCACCCTCACTACCAGGCCTCTGCAGCTCCCCAACAGGGCCAGCAGGCCAAGGGGCAGGGTCATGGGCCCCATAGGCAGAAGGCTCCCAAGCCTCCTACTCCGGCTCCTGCTCAGCAGGGAGGGGGTTTTTGACTATGCCAGCATAGCCTCTCCTCCTCTCCAGGGCACAGGACCCCCTCTGCACAGAAACTTACTCCTTCAGGAGTTGGAAGGTCTACTACAGGACCAGGCGGTAGAACCGGTGCCTCACCACCTGGAAGGGCAAGACTTCTACTTCAGGTACTTCCTGGTACCAAAAAGAACAGGAGGCCTCAGACCCATCCTCAACCTTAGAAATCTGAACAAGTTTCTGGAGAGGGAAAAGTTCAAGATGCTTACCTTTGGAATCTTACTGCCCTACCTCCAGCAGGGAGATTGGCTATGCTCCTTAGACCTGAAGGATGCTTATACTCACATCCTCATCCGTCCAAGTCACAGGCAATACCTCCGATTTGTGGTGGGAGGGAAACACCTTCAGAACCATATCCCTGCTTCAGCACCTGGGGTTCGTTATAAACTTACCAAAGTCCACTTTAGTCCCCTCACAAGACCTGTAGTTCATAGGGTCAAGGTTGGATACTATCCATGCAAAGGCCTTTTTGCCTGTGGACAGAGCTCGCAGGCTGATGAAGTTGGCCGGCCAGTTTCAGGCAAACTCTCTGGTCTCTGCCAGACACTTCCTCCGGCTCTTAGGTCACATGGCTTCCACAGTGCATGTCACCCCAAATGTCTCTCTGCACATGAGGCCGGCTCAGTGGTGCCTCAGGGCACAGTGGGTGCAGGCCACAGGGAGGTTGTCAGACAGGATAAAGGTGTCGAAACCCTTGGTGGACTCCCTACGCTTGTGGAGGCATCTCCCAAACCTGGTCGGGGGTGTTCCTTTTCGAGCCTCCCCACACACTCAGGTACTGACAACTGATGCTTCCCTGCAAGGCTGGGGGGCACATTGCCAGGGGACCTGCACCCAAGGCCTATGGTCTCCGTGGGAGGCCGCCCAGCAGATCAACCTGTTGGAACTGCGAGCCATTCGACTAGCCTTACGGACTTTCTCTCGGGTCCTCTCTCACCAGTCTGTCCTAGTTCAGACGGACAACCAGGTGGCTATGTTCTACGTAAACAAGCAGGGAGGCACAGGATCCCGACTCCTGTGCCTGGAAGCACAAGCTCTCTGCTCCTGGGCTATTGATCAGGGCATGACCCTCAGGGCGGTCTACCTCCCAGGCCAGGAAAACTACCTGACGAACAGGCTAAGCAGACTCCTGCAGCCTCACGAGTGGCAGTTGGATCCTCAGGTAGTCCAACAGATTTTTCTGAAGTGGGGACTTCCAACCATGGATCTTTTTGCCAGTCCGTTGAACAGGCAACTACCCAAGTTCTGTTCCAGACAACCGCATCCTCTGAGGGCAGCGGCAGATGCATTCCTGATCTCCTAGTCCGAAGGCCTGCTGTATGCGTTTCCTATCACACATCTGGTGGCCCGGACTCTATTCAAAACCCAGCAGGACAGAGCCACGGTGATCTTGATAGCCCCCAGGTGGCCCAGGCAGCTGTGGTTCCCTCTTCTTCTGCAGTTGGCGGTAGATGCTCCACTTTCTCTGGGGCTGCAACCCCACCTTCTGACTCAGGATCAGGGGTCCCTCTTGCATCCCAATCTCAAATCCCTCAATTTGATGGCCTAGCTGCTGAAAGGCTAGTCCTTGCTCCCTTGCTCCTACCAAAGGAGGTTGAAGAGGTGGTGTTGACCTCCAGGAAGCACTCCACTCGGAAGGCCTATGCTCTGAAGTGGCGTAGGTTTTCCACTTGGTGTTCTCAACAGCAGGAGGATCCCTTCTCCTGCTCGGACCCGGTAGTACTGCAATACCTGCTCCACTTGTCCAACCTGGGACTTCAGTCCAACTCTGTCCGGGTCCACCTCAGTGCCCTCTCAGCTCACCACTCGCCGGTGGATGGCCAATCCCTCTCGGGCCACCCTCTGGTGACTCGCTTCCTTAGAGGCCTGCTTATGCTCAACCCTCCTATTCGTCCACCAGCCACTGAGTGGGATCTCAATATGGTCTTGCAGCAACTGACTCGCCCTTTTGAGCCGATGGCTACCTGCCACTTACGTTTCCTATCCTGGAAGGTGTTGTTTCTTGTGACACTCACCTCGGCCAGGCGTGTGAGTGAACTTCAGGCCCTGGTCTTGGATAGGCCGTATACCAGGTTCTATAAGAACAGGGTAGTCTTGAGGACTCATCCTAAGTTCCTTCCCAAGGTAGTGTCCTCCTTCCACCTCAACCAGGAGGTGGTACTTCTGACGTTCTTTCCTAGGCTGCACGCCAGTAGGGCAGAAACTGTCTTGCATACCCTGGATTGTAGAAGGGCGCTGTCCTTTTACCTAGAACGTACGCAGGAGCATCGAAGGGCTTCTCAGCTCTTCATTTCCTTTGACCCTAATAAATTGGGGTTGCCTGTCACTAAGCGTACGTTGTCCATCTGAGTGGCAGACTGTATCGCCTGGGCATACAGGGCAGCCAGCCTCTCCCTAGAGAGTCGAGTCACGGCTCACTGGGTCAGGGCGAAGGCCGCATCAGTAGCTCACTTCCGTTCTGTTCCATTGGCAGACATCTGCTGGGCCGCTACTTGGTCTTCAAGCCAGACTTTTGCGGACCACTGCTGCCTTGAGAGGGAGTCCCATAGGGGCAGTGCTTTCTGGCAAGCGGTACTCCGTAATCTCTTTGAGGTTTAGGCAACTCCTACCCTCCAGCCCTGGTGTTGGGCTACTGTTCAGGTGTGGTCTCAGAGAAGATTCTCTCACTGTTGCTGAGGCTCTAGAGGGAGCTCTATTTTTCAGCCTGGGTTCCTGGTAGCCCAGAGCTAGGGAGTCACCCATATGTGAGGACTGACTTCCTGCTTGGTCCTGGAGAAAGAGTAGTTACTCACCTGTAACAGGTTTTCTCCAGGAGCAGCAGGAATCAGTCCTCATGACCCTCCCTCCTCCCCTTGAAGTTGGTTGTATATAGTTCATTTTCTTTTTCGTGCTGTCTTTTAGCTATGTCATTGGACTGAGCAAGATGGCACCTTTGGGCAGGAAGGGGACCGCGCATGCGTGGCTGAATTCCCAAAGGCTTTCTTTGAAAGCTGGGGAAATGCTCCGCATGGGGGCTCTGTCAGCGCCGACGTCACCCATATGTGAGGACTGATTCCTGCTGCTCCTGGAGAACACCTGTTACAGGTGAGTAACTACTCTATATTGGCAAAGGTATACAACAGGTTTGCATGCTTTCCCCATATCTGCTCAATTGATATGCAGAACAAATCATAAGAAAAGCAAGATTATATGAAGACTACTACTACTACTACTACTACTACTACTGAGCATTTGTATAGCACTACAAGACGTATGCAGCACTGCACAGACACATAAGAGGCAGTCCCTGCTCATCAGAGCTTACAATCTAGTCAAGATAGACAACACAGTAGGTGTAGACATGGGATACATCTAGGGGGAATGATAAGGAAACACAAGGAGATCAGGTGAGTCAAGATCCGAAAGCAGCAACATAGAGATGAGTTTTTAGCCTAGATTTGAAAAGGGCCAGAGAAAGTGCTTGATATACAGACTCAGGTTGTTTGTTCCAGGCATAAGGAGCAGCAATCCAGCCCTGGCATTGAACATTCCGGTTGCTCGGATTGGGAGGAAGCTAACTAGGCAGCACCGATATTCAGCCGATATTCCATGGTGAAAGTTAGGCCAGCCTTTGCTGAGCCTTACTTTTACCACCTCGCCATAACTGGGCAGCAGCTCAATATCACTGCTGCCTGATTATGGCCATTTATCTGCCCCCTCCCCCCCCCTAGAGTGCACCAAAGAATATTCCATGTTAGTGCCACTGAATATCATGGATAGAGGTCTACTAAACTCATTAATCCTTTTGATTATTGGGCTCAAGAATTTCATACTTGATGGAGAAGAAATTGAAATAGTAGACGTTAACCTACTTGAATCAGTAACACAGGTACACTACCAAAAAACTGCCTCCAGTTTTGCAACTGATTCCTATAGGTTTTGGGGTGCTGAATCCAGGAAAAATAGCCAAAATGTTCCATCACGTCACGTTTTCTTGCAAAATTAGATTTCTTACCCATATAAGGAATGTTCACATAATTTCTTTTTAGCCGACTGCAGTTTATTTTCTTGGCCCAAAATAGAGGTTGTAATGGTTAACTAACTAGAAACACTCCCTCATGATATTTTAGAGTGTTTTGTATTCATTTTATACATTAACAGGACAATTGGGAGGCGGGGGGCTAAATCCAGTACTCGCGCTGGCGCATGTTCTTTCCTGCTCGCCTCGCCTCGCCTCGTTCGCTCGCTCAAACACGGTGGTTGCGACATGAACGTTCCTGTCAAATTTCAGTTTCTTGCAAGTTCATTATTACCTTTTGTTTGCTCAGTCGTAATCCAGCTTTATTCCGAAGTGGTTCACTACAGTTGTAGTTTGCAGTGCTGTGTATTTGTGATGGCTCACAGAGCCAGAGGTTGCGTCAACTCTCCGGACAGTTTTTGTTTTATTTGTGGGGAATATACCGTGAAAAAGCGGCAGAGGAACATTTCTGCATTTATTAAAAAAGTATATTTTGCCTATTTCGGTTTGAAGTTAGGCGATCAAGACAAACCGTGGGCTCCTCACAAAGTGTGCAAGACATGTGAGGAAGATCTACGCTTATGGATGAAAGGTAAAAAACAAGCATTTTGTTTTGGAATACCTATGATGTGGCGTGAACAAAGAGACCACAGCAGTGACTGCTATTTTTGCTCTTGCATTGTGAAGGGATACAACTTAAAAAATAAGAACGTAATAAGTTACCCCAACCTTCCCTCAGCAAATAGGCCTATGCCTCATAGCAACGAAGTACCTGTGCCTGAACCACCAAAATCTTTGGATCATATTTGTGTGGACGGTTCTGATCATGATGAGACTCATCAGATGGCTTTTCCCGATGAATCCAGTACTTCCGAGTTTGAAACTGAACCAGATCCGAAACCTGAACTTTTCTCTCAAGCTGAATTGAATGATTTAGGACTCCCAAAAGATGCTGCCCAACTGCTAGGTTCTCGGCTTAAACAGAAAAATCTATTGTCACCAGGAACAAATTTTTATTGGTACCGCAACCGCGAGCCACAATTTTTGAAGTATTTCAGCAAAGAGGAAGATTTGGCATTTTGCAACGATATATACGGAGTGATGGAAAAGTTTAAACTCAAGTATGATCCTGCTGAATGGCGGCTGTTCATTGATTCGTCAAAAGACAGCATAAAAGGTGTTCTTCTTCATAATGGCAACACATTCGCTTCAGTTCCTATTGCTCACTCTGTTATTCTCCAAGAAAAATACGAGAATTTGGCCCTGATTCTTCAGAAGATTCGTTATGATGAGCATAAGTGGATGATTTGTGGAGACTTTAAAATTCTATCCATGCTATTAGGGCAGCAATCCGGTTTCACCAAATATCCCTGCTTCCTTTGCTTGTGGGATAGCCAGGCCCGCGACCTACACAGGGGGGAAAAAGACTGGCCAATTCGGGAGTATTTGAGACCCGGTGAGAAAAATGTTCTTCATGAGAGCTTGGTACCTCGTGATAAAATTCTATTACCACCTCTCCACATTAAGTTGGGTCTCATTAAGCAATTCATCAAGTCCCTTCCAAAAGATGGTGCGTGCTTTCGGTACCTTTGCTCAAAGTTCCCCCGACTTTCTGAAGCAAAGCTAAAGGAAGGAGTGTTTGTTGGCCCTGATATAAGGAAACTCATTTCAGATGGAGCATTCGCTGAAACGATGTCTGAGAAGGAAAAAGAAGCCTGGGATTCCTTCAAGGATGTTGTTCTCAAATTCTTGGGGAACAGGCGGGATGAGAACTATAAGGATATTGTTGCCAGGATGCTCAATGCCTTCAAAGAACAAGGCTGTAACATGAGCCTGAAAGTCCATTTCTTGCACTCCCATGTGAACTACTTTCCCGAAAACTTGGGGGCGTACAGTGAAGAACAAGGTGAAAGGTTTCACCAGGACATCAAGGACGCAGAGAGAAGGTACCAAGAAAGATGGAACACCACTATGATGGCTGATTTCTGCTGGTTGCTGCTGCGGGAAACCCCAGATGAAAAATACGCCAAGCAGCGCACCAAGAGAAGCATTCGGGGGAAGAAGAAACGGGCCCACCAGGAGATTGATTGACCCAAGAATGACTTTAAAATCTAAACTGTGTTGACAAATATCGTGTTTTTACTAAACTTTGAAATAAAAATTTGCTAGTTATTACCACAGTGTCGGATCTCATTTATTAGAATTTTATTTTCACACCATCGGGTGTTTGTCTTCATGTATTGCAATGGTGCGGTTTGCGTTTTCTATTCTTACATACATACCTGTACAACATTTTTTGCACATTTCTTTGCTTTTCTTTGTGTCTAACCTCGCTCTTATATGCTTAATGTTTGTGCACATGTATGTGGCTGTTTTAAGTGCAGACAATTTTGCTACCATCACAGTGTGTTTTGTTGACATTACTCTATTCTTATGTGCTGCCTTGTTACAATTTTCTTTTTTCTTATTTGAATAACTACTAAACAATTAGTATAAAGAATTCATCCAAGAAACTTTTATCTCGATCGCACTCAATCTGAAACGTTCACCTCAAACTGCTAACCCAATGTAGCAAAAAATCTGTACGTGATGGAGCAAATTGGTTACCAGATTTGGATTCAGCGCACCAAAAAACGTAAAAATCAATCGAAACATTAGAGGCAGTTTAAAAAAAATTTTTTTAGCGTACCTGTGTAATCAAATGGCAAGGCGTCAATAAATCCAATGATGCATTGCTCTTGAAAGGATGTCTATGAAGGACCTAGACAAGAATTTCAAGTGCAGAGATATATCTCCGCTTACAAATATTTGACTTGTCCAAGGCATGATATTTTCAACAACGCCATGTGCTGTTTGAAAATAGTGCATATACTATAGACTGCCCAAAGTATAAACCGATCGGTACTAGAAGACATCAAACCTATGCTTTCCTTAGAAGCTCAAATGATAAATACTTTGACTTTCATGCTTTGGACACATCATGCGAAGAGAAAGATCATTAGAGGAAGACATGCTTGAGAAGGTTGGAGGTCAATATAAAAGAGGAAGACCAGCAATGCAATGAATCAATACAATAACAGTTATGGATGCCACTTTATCAACAATTAGCTACCTGATTGAAGATGGAGCACAGTTTAAGATAAATATGCACAGGGTTGCCATGAGTTGACATTAACTCAATGGTATTGAACAACATTTTTCAACATACATTAGGAATGCACCTCTATTTAAAAATGAATTCCCTGTTAGCTTTTGCAGCAGAGATTTTTCAAAGTGCTTGTTTTAGCCAGGGTTTTACATAATAGATTAAAGGGGTAATTATCCTTAATTCCCCGTCTTTGATTTCTCTCTCCAAATTTTAGAAAAATATTCTGACTTCATTTGGCAGCACTTACATCTAGATTGTAATTTGTAGTAATTTTTTAAGGGCTGGATATATTTTGGTGTCAAGTACATGCCTAATTGGGAGTTATTTTAGTCATTTAGGGGTATGTTTACTAAACTGTAATGCATGTTAGGTAATGCATGTTAGGTAACGTTCCTGGCTATGGTAAGCCCAGAAAAGGGTGGAGAGAGGGTGGAGAGAAGGGGTCAATGGGTGGGGATTGGGCGGGGAGAGGGCCCCACGACACCAATGCGGGGAACTGAAGGGCTGAAAAGTAATGCAAGTGAAAACCTGGTGTTAGAGGCACATTTGCAGGAGAGAGAAACCATTTCAGTGTCAGCAATATACAGCATAGGCAGGGAGCCCAAGAAAGGTGATAGTAGTGCTACATTTGCAGCAATAGCATAGTGCCCAGGTATGAAAAGCCACTATGATGATGGCGCAAATGGGGCATGGGGGCTGCAGGCGGGACATGCAGTGGGGGCAACTGGGGCACAGGGTGGACTAGGCGGATGCCCAGGTGGTACATAGGAATGCAGAAAATGGAAACCAGCAAGACAGCAACTGCCCATGCCCATGAGTCTGTGTTCCACAGTGTCCCTTTCAGGGGACATTACCCAGCAGGTACCCCAAGGGGCACATAACATTGACAGGTGGTGCCAGGGGAAGTGTGGACAGCTATGTAGGCACCCCTACCCCAGAACCCACACCTTAGGCAGCTGCCTACCTGCCCCCTGGATGGCCTGGGACTGCGCACAACTGGCACTGACAGCATATGGTCGTGGCGGCATGGAGGGGGCGTGTTTGTGCTGGAGGGAGTAGTGGCACCCGCCTGCAGTAGACCTAGGCCATGCCCTGTACCAGTACGTGGTGTGCAGTGCAACAGAAGAGGTCTGGCTGGGGAAAGTAAGGGTAGCCCCAGGGACCACTGTGCTGCTGTGTCAGCAGTGTGGAGCAGTACACTCAGCCAGTGTGTCCAAGAGCAGAGGGTCCAAGGTTCAAATCCCATCTGTGGATCCTGCAGAGCACCACCCCATAGTTTTATCCCACAATGCAACCACAACAACAACATGTGCAAACCCCAATGCAGCGGTGCACAGGGGTACAAACACCCACTCATTACGGGCTCCACTATCCACAGCCTCATGGAGTGTCAGGCTGTTGGCCCCAGCACAGAGCTGCAGTTATCACCAGAGCACTACTACTACCCCATGCACAGTTTAGCAATGTGATCAGGACCACTGTGACAGGCAGGGTTGTCAACCACCTCTATCTCTGCACAATGCTGAGATAGGTGTGGGAGTGTGCGTATGTCCATTGTTTTGTGTTTGCCAACACCTCACTGAGCCCACATTGCTCACACTGTTTCCAGTGTTAGCCTGCAAATGTGCATAATGAGGAGCAAGGTATTGTGGGTATGGCCCAGACAGGTAGGATTGTCCAGGATGCATCTGCACAGGGTGGAGGGTAATGGCTGGGACACTGTAGTGCTTGACCAAAACCTGCATGGGCAGGGTGGCCACAGCATGTCACACTGGGAGGTCACTCTCACTCTGACTGAGCAGTGACCATGGCATGTCCATGTTCCCACATAGTGCCACACGTTATTTGTCTCCAGTGATACCTGTGTGTTCCTGGTTCTGAGGCCCAATCATGGCGATATCTGTTTGGTGTCTGTGTTGTGCATCCCATCTCTGGGTGCACAGGGTTCCCCCATGAGCGTGTGCAATGGACTGGCTAGTGGGCTGTCTGCAGTTAGTCTGTGCATGGTGGGATCACCTCGTAGGATGCTGCAGGTGCAGTCTGATGGTGGATGGCAGACTGTGGCGTGGGGCAGTTGAGCCTTCCCATGCCCACCCCAAGCATCACTGCTGGTCTGCCACTGTCACAGGTATGGCTCTGGCCCATCAGCCTTACAGGGCTGTCATCTGCCAGCAGGACAGTGGTTGCTGGTACTACAGCCATTCTGCAGGGCACAGGCACCTGTCCCACCATACTCTCATCTACAAAAGGGGTGATTGTGGGCCCCTTGGGGTATATAGTGTATACCACTTAGACCCATAGAGGCAGTGCTACCTAAACCTCATGTGAGTCTAGACACCCTGCTGCCCTGATAACAGGTACCCATGGCAGCCAGACCTTAACACCATGTACGCACTAATCTGGGTGGTGTCCTGTCCCACGGGGGCCACATGTGCTTGCAGAACACAGATGGGAACAGAAGTACTTTCAGTTGCAATGCTGGGAGCACCTGTCACACACTGGTAGTGATGGGGATGTGCAGCAGGACCTATCTCTAGCATCACATGCACTATGGACCTAGTGCTGGGCGCCCATCCTATCCCTCAAGGTGAACATGGAACCTGCACAATGGCATAGTCTGTAGCTACTCTGTGCCAGTATCACACACTGTCAGTCCATCTTACCACGCTGCAGTACCGGAGAGGTGCAGACCCCATTTGGTGGTCAGCTATAGGCTGCTGTTCTGCATGTGCAATGCATCATGGGTGCTGGTGGGGATACCCTGTCCTGGCACACAGGGCAGATGGTTTGCGTGGTGACCTGCAGTCCTTCTGTACCCAGCCATTGCTGTGCAACAAGCCATAGAGATATAGCCTACTGGTTAGTACACTGATGTTCTAGGCAGTGGTCATGGGTTTAATTCCTTGTTGTTCCTTCCTGTCCATGTCAGATATTTTGCATGCCTGTGACAGTCATCTCTTTGCAGATCCATGCTGCAAGCCCCTAATACCCTGACCACAGTTGCCATCACTCCTTATAAGGCATTATAAGACACCTTATTAGGCACAGTACCAGGCACGTTACAAGGCACCTTATTAGGCAAAGTACAAAGCACGTTATAAGGCACCTTATCAGGCACATGACAAGGCACATTACAAGGCATGTGCCTTGTACTGTGCCTAGTATGGTGCCTTATAACGTGCCTTGTACTGTGCCTAATAATGTGCCTTGTAGCATGCCTTATAACGTGCCTTGTACTGTGCCTAATAAGGTGCCTTATAAGCCTTATAAGGCGCCTTATAACGTATCTTGTAACGCGCGTTAGCCTAAGGTGCCTTGTAACGCGCGTTACCTGACACGGCTTGCCATAATGATGCACCACCCATTCCCTTATATTGGCATCCAGGGAACCTAAAGCGGGGAACGTTACCGCAGTTTAGTAAACATACCCCTTAGACACCTATGTGGCCACATACATGCGTAAATGATCTTTTATAAAATTACAGCCAGTGTAAAAATGCATGTGTTGCATCATGTCACATACTTTGCTGATGGACATGCACATAGGCAGATTTTGAACAGAGTATGGGCGGAGTGCCCAAGTAAGCATGCAGATTATAAAATATTATAATTTGAGCATGATCTTGCAAAATTTAGGCATGGGCATTTAGACCAGCCTTAGGCTAGTATTTTATAAAAACAATAGGGTACCTAGGGTACACTCTGGAGGAGAGGAGGGATAGGGGAGATATGATTCAGACCTTTAAATACTTAAAGAGGGGGGGCGGAGCCTGTAACAAGCCAAGATGGCCGCGTAACTCTCAACCTCCGCTGAATCCTGCTTTATTTTTGCCCCCTCACTGTACCTTTTAAGAATTGTACTCCTCTCCGGTGTTAATTTGAGTGGGAGATGGCGGCAAGTAAGCCCACCAGGCTCGAATTTGGTGCGGGGACTAATCCGGCGAGTAAGAGACAGAAACCCGACCCGCCTTCGCCGTTGAAGCCGCTCAGTGGTCGGGAGAGCGGTGAAGATATGCAGGAGGTTCTGCGGGAGATACGAGCAGTGAGGGAGTTGGTGACTGCTAATGGCGAGACTCTAACCGCGGTCCAAGCAGACGTACTTGAGCTAAAGGAGCTGAAGGTGCAAGTGGCGACTCTTGCGAGCAGAGTGGATGACATTGATCTCAAAATGGCGTCCCACGAGGCGCAGCTATGGAAGGTGGCTAAAAACAACAAGAGGATCGATGCGCTTGAGCGGAGTTTGGAGGATCAGAGCAATAGAGCGAGGCGGAATAACCTACAAATCTTGGGCATACCGGAGGGCGCAGAAGGGCCTAACCCTGTGGAATTCCTGGAGCAAACCCTTCCCAAGATTCTTTCCTTAAAGTTCATACATCCCCTGGAGATTGATAGGGCGCACAGGGTACCCTCGCAGGCAAATCCTCAGCAGAGGTATCCAAGACCCCTGATCCTAAGACTTTTGCGCTATTCGCAGGTGGCTCAGATCCTTTCGGTGGCTAAGTCTCGGTCTCCGATAAAATTTGAGACGCACACTTTATCTTTCTACCCGGACTTTTGCAAAGCTACAGTCGACAAACGGAAGCAATTGTTGGCATTTAGACCGCGCCTGAAGCACTTGCAAGCTAGATATGGCTTGTTTTACCCGGCAAGGATGCGGGTAACTCTTCATAATCAGACCCGCACGTTTGAGGATCCAGCGGCATTAAGAGCTTTTTTGGAAGAGAAAGAGGCAAGTGTAATGCAATGAGGAGCTACACACTACTATGCTCGAGTGGGGAGGACTGAGTCTTCAGCCTGCTGATCTCTTCGGGGCAACATGGGGGTGTTGGCTTCCCTTGAGGGGTATCAAGGGGTCTGGCGCCTTCCTAGTGGCGGTCTACCATCTTTCGCCTGTTTTGGCGTTGAGTATGTGTCAGTTGGGCCTGGTCGCGGGCCTCTGGGGCTTATGTTTCACTCCAGTTGTTTCCGTTGGTGCCCAGAGGACTGCGGGTTTTGGCATTGGACTGGTATTGGACTATGAGAGGAGGGGCCCTGTGTGGTGTTAACGTTAAGTGTAACTCTAGAAGATTGTTCATTGGAGGGTAATAGGGAGGGGTTGGTGAAGTCGGGGTAGCGTGAATGTGATTGTTAATGTGTGGGGACTGGGTGTGTATGTAAGTGGGGTTGGAGTTGGTTGGTATGGCGGGGGAGGGGGGAGGGTGGTCCCTTCTTTCTTCTAAGGGAATTGGTGGGTTTACATATAAGGAATAAGTTACGCTGGGGGGGGGAATAGACAACTAATATTATGGAGTTAATTTAACCATATGTGTTGTTGTTTTTTTAATATTGTTATTGTCACTGTTGGTAAGGGGGCATAGGATCTTGTTAGGGGTGGGGGGAAGTGGTAGTCTTGCTTGGGATGGTTCACCCGTTGGTACCTCTACTAAAGAGGGGAAGTATGTCTCCCTGTGATCTAGTATTGTGTTATTCTGGTAGCTGTTGCACTAGCCCTACTGTTGCTCATCATAGTCTATTTCAATATGATAATCTTGTCCCATGAAGCTTGTTAAGTTTGTATCTCTGAATGTCAAAGGAATAAGTAATCCAATTAAGAGGAAAAAGTTTTAGTGTATTGTAAGCAGGAATCGGCAGATGTCGTCTTGTTACAAGAAACGCACCTGTCGGCTTCTGAAACGGCGAAATTAGGTCTGGGGAAATATATGTTAGTAGGGTATTCCCCCGCAGTGGCCAGGAAAAATGGGGTTGCCATATTGGTTAGCAAAGCCTTAGCTCCGGTCATTCTGCAGACTAGGTCGGACACTGAGGGTAGGTGGGCCAAGGTGATGTTAAAGATTGGCAATCGTACCTTTGCCATTATGAATGTGTATGGTCCTAATCAGGATGATGTTCAGTTCTTCAAGGTAGTAGCGGAGGAGGTGAAAGTATGGGATTCAGTAGAATGGATAGTTGGGGGCGACTTCAACACGGTTATTGATCCTTTGTTGGATCGACTGCCCTATCGCTCTCAGAGGCAAAGCAGAGCAGCTCTAGTGCTGCACTCTATTATACAGGAATGTGGGCTTTCTGACATATGGAGGCTATGGTACCCCAAAGAAAGGCAGTTTACTTTTTTCTCTCTTCCCCACGGGTCTCATTCTCGAATTGACTATTTTTTGATCTCTAGAACTTTAGTCTCGGAGGTTGTCCAGGCGGGTAACTCTGCTATGCATATTTCTGACCACGCGGCTGTGAATCTCACTGTGGATTTTGCTGATGGTGCCCGGGGAGGAACTGCCTGGTATTTTCCTAGGGAGCTACTGCAGGTGTCAGAGTTTTGCGTTGAAATTAAGAAAGCAGTGAGGGAGTATTTTGCGATAAATTCCCTCTCGGAGACCTCGGTGTGGGCCTGGTGGAAGGCCTTCAAAGCTGTAATTCGGGATGTAACCACAAGTTATAAAATTAGGGTGGGGAGGCAGAGGAAGGCGAAGCTCATGGAGTTGGAGGCTCAAATATTAGCTGGAGAGCGACTCCTGGTATCTAGGGCTGACCCGTGCATCCTTATCCGTCTCCAGAGGCTCCGATACCAATATAATGACATTGTTAGTGCTGAAGCGAGTAGTTTGCTACGCAGTGCTCAAGGGATGTATTACTGTGACAGCAATAAGGCAGGGCGATTGTTGGCTCGTACCTTGAGGCCCCGTAGTTCTAAAAATAGAATAGAAGCCATTCATGATGAAACGAGGGGCATTCTTGTGAAGGATGCCGATATTGCTGGTTGTTTTCAGGTGTTCTATCAGAATTTATATTCGTCAGAAGTGGTCTCCAGCCCAGAGGCGTTTCAGAAGCTTTTTGGGAGGGTTTCCCATCCGGTCCTACACCCTAGTCTGGTGGAGGAGCTCGAAGGGCCGTTGTCGGTCAAGGAGATAAGAGAGGCTATCTCTGGTATGAAGGGGGGGAAGGCGGCTGGGCCGGACGCTATCCCAGTAGAGTTTTACCAGACATTTGCGGATGATATTCTCCCATATTTACTTATATACTTTCAGGAATTACAGGAGCGAGCCCCCGCAACAGGGTCCTTTAGCGAAGCGACGATAGTGGTGGAGATCCCCATAAAGTGGGAAATTATCGCCCAATATCCTTATTAAATGCTGACTACAAAATTTTCTCATCCATCTTAGCGCATAGGTTGGTTAAGGTTGTCCCCGATATTATTCATCCAGATCAGTGTGGGTTCATTCCTGGGCGGTCGACTGCGGATAATGCGCGCCTTTTCTTAAATTTGATGGCAACGGCGGAGGGTCGGCAAGAACCTTTAGTTGGGCTTTCAGTCGATGCGGAGAAAGCTTTCGACCGCCTGGAGTGGGGTTTTTTAATGCAGGTGCTTAGCTGGTTTGGCCTCGGGGATCGGTTCATTAGGATGATTCAGGTGCTGTACGCCTCCCCGTCAGCTCGCATACTGGTCAATGGTTCTTTATCGGGGTCTTTTCCGTTAAACAGAGGCACGAGGCAGGGTTGCCCCCTCTCTCCACTATTATTTAACTTGGCATTAGAGCCTCTGGCTATTTTGGTAAGGCAATCGCCTGAGGTGCAGGGCATAGAGGTGGCTGGGCTGCAAATAAAGCTCTCGGCCTATGCGGATGACCTCTTGTTGTTTTTACAACTGGGTTCCATAGAGGTGGTCTTGGACTTAATTGGGCAATACTCGGCGCTGTCGGGGTACAAAATTAATTGGGACAAGTCCATTGCATTCCCAATGAACCGTGGGACGTTTTCCTCTGCGGTGGCGCAATACCCTTTTAGGTGGGAGGCACGCGTCATAAAATACCTTGGGGTTCAGTTTGGCCCCTCGCTAGAGGAGACGGTAGATTTGAATGTTAAGTCTTTAAAGGAAATGGTCCAGGCTTTCACACTGCAATGGTCGCCCTTGCGTTTGTCATGGTGGGGACGATTAGACTCCATTAAAATGGTGCTAGCTCCCAAAGTTAATTATATTTTGGGAATGATCCCCGTAGCTTCTCCTGAGAATTTTCTCAAGTCACTTGAGCGTGTTTTGACCAATTTTCTGTGGCAGGGTAAGCCCCCTAGAATTGCGCTCAACAAATTGAAAGCGAGCAAGCAGGAGGGGGGGGGGGTGCAGTTCCCTGATTTTAGGTGGTATCATGCTGCCCTCTTGCTGAAGCAAGGAACTAAATGGCTTGCTAATAGAGTGGAAACTCAAAGGCCTGTGTGGGTGGACCTGGAGGAACGGTGGGTAGCGCCAATTCCTTCGCATTTACTAGTCGGTATGTATATTACTGGGTCTGGGGAGTATCTAAAAATACTTCAGGCCACCCAACAAGCTTTTCTTCTGTTCGACTCCAGATTAGGTTTAGGAGGCGGTGTTTCAACACGATCCCCGATTTGGTTTAATCCTCAGTTGAGGATTGGGCGGCATACGTTTGCGTGGAAGGCGTGGCAGGATTGTGGCGTCTGGATTGTTGGGCAGTTAATTAAAGGGAAAGTATGGAAATCCTTTGAGGAGTTGCAGGAGGAGTTTGGGTTACCGAGATCGTCGTATTTTCAATGGCTGCAGCTAAGGCATTGCTTAAGGGATCTCCCCTGTGAGCCCTCTAGAGTCTCAGACCAGTGGGAGCTCCTGAGGGTGGTGGATGCATGTCTTAATGGAAAGGGTGTCATGTCTAAATTTTATGCCATAATCCGGGATAACTCGGTGGGATTACCCGAAGATCTGGGGCATCGCTGGGAGGCTGAATTGGAGGTCCCCGTTCCCAGGCAGGTGTGGCAGAAGGTATGGGGAAGTGTAAATAGAGTCTCAAGGGTGGCTGCCCTCACGCAATCCCTGTACTTTATCCTGCATAGGGCATACTTTACCCCAGATAGGGTCGTGAAGTGGGTGCCTGGGGCCCAAAATAAGTGTTGGTCTTGCAATGCTGATAAGGGTACTTTTAAGCATATGTTCTTTTGAGTGTTTCCTTGTTCAGAGATACTGGCATGTGGTATGGGACAAGATTAGAAGAGTTTTGGGTATCCAGTCTCCATTGAGGTGGGAAATAATCGTACTTCGCTCTTGTGCGAGTCGGCTTGATTTGGAGAAGGAGAAGACCTTTCTATTCAATTTTATGATTGCTATCGCTCTAAAGCTGATAGTAGCTAATTGGAAAGATTTGTCTAAATTAGATAGCCGGCATTGGTGGAACTTAGTCTGCCTTTACTCCAGCTATGAGAAAGCGCAAGAGAGAAGAGAAGCCCTTTGGAGATGGGGAAGCAAACCTCGGCTAGTACGAGAGGGCTCTTCTAGGGATGGGAAGTTCGCAGTAAATGGTTCTGTTTAGATGAATATTCTGCAGGGGCACGGTGCAGCTTTTCAACTTCCAGGTAATTTTATTGGTTTTAAGCTACTGGAAAGATCCTGTGGATGGGTGTGCAAGGATCACAGGAGGGCAGAGGGGGGGGGGGTAGGGGGGGTGAAGGGGGGTGGTCGGTTGAGGGTTGGAGGGAGTTATGATGGGGGTATTCTTAGTGTTGTAGAGTTAAGATGGGATTATGTGGTGTTGTATTATTGGAAACTGTAAAAAAAAAAAAATACTTAAAGAGAATTAATAAACAAACAAACCTCTTCCAAAGACGGGGAAGCTGTAAAACTAGAGGGCATAACATGAAGCTGCAAGGGGGTAAATTGAAAGGCAATGTCAGAAAATACTTTTTCACTGAAAAGGTGGTGGATACTTGGAATGCCCTCCCGCTGGAAGTGGTGGGAGCAAATACATTGACAGAATTCAAAATGGCATGGGACAGACACAGAGGATCCCTTTACAGCAACAGGATAAAATCAAAATAAACTTAACTAATTTCTCAACAAACAGGGGTGTCCTACACGGAGCATTGGGTTCACCCCTAAACAAAGACCATGGGGAGGGGTGACCTGCATGGAGTGGCAGGTGCACCTACTCTTGCCATCTTACTGGGCAGACTAGATGGACCATACTGGTCTTTATCTGCCATCATTTACTATGTTACTATATGTTAAAATATTTTTTAAAGTTTAGTTTAATTGAAAATATGATATAGTGCTCTTTTGCCTAAATAAGGATATTTCAAAGTGGTTTACGATATAATAAACCGAGAAATAGAAAATTTCTTTTGACAGCAGAAATCAATCGGTGTATTTGCAAAAGATGTCCAAGTGCCATCTAGGACATCCAAACCAGGACGTCTGCAAAAAAGGCAAGCACTCCAAGTTTGGACATGATTTCACAAACCTGGACATGCTTGATATGGACATCTGCAGGACTGCCTACACAGATGTCTTCGTTATAGCATTTAATACCAGGGATGTCTAAGAGACATGAAATGGTGGTGCAAATACCAAATACTTTTTTAAATACACAAAAAGATAACAAAGAGCTCTTTCTCAATGGTTATTCATGCATGGAGCAGATCTAAAATTGAAAAAAGTTGCAGATGTCACTCAAGGGTTCTGAAATCAATCAGTGACATCTACGTCTATCACCCTACCTATCGCCCTACCTTGGGCCTACCTCTGCTATGCCTCCCTGCCTACTTGGATGACCTGGCAGTACAGATGTCTTAAAAAGCCATTTGTGAAATGGCTTTGGGATGTGTCTGCAATTGGGATGTCCACATGCATGTTTTCGGATATGCAAATCATATCTAAGCTCTTAAAATGACCTCCATACAGTAGGCATGCTATTATAAAATTACTCTCCATGTTTGCATTATCAATAGCCTGGAGTAAATTATAATCTCCAGGAACAAGCAGGAATGAGTCTTCACATATGGGTACGTCGGTACCGACGGAGCCTGCGCGGGAACGCTCCCCAGCGTCCAAAAAGAAAGCCTTTGGGAGCATTCTACACGCATGTGCGCTGCCTTCCCGCCCATTCACTTCCCTCGCATCAGTTTTCCATTTTCCGTGGAGCAGGCATGACATACTCCTGTCACCGCAGAAAATTCTTCTTTTTATTCTTAGTTTTTTGTGGTCGCGTCTGCCTTCCCTCGATGCCACCGGTACCGCCGGTGCTTTTCTTTCTTTTTACTAAAAAATTTCTTCTTTTCTCTAGGAATTTTTTCCTGTTTAGTGCCTGATGGTTTCTAGGCCACTAGGCCTCTATCCTTCCATTATGGAAAAACCAGGCACTATCCTTAAGAAATGCTCAAAGTGTGGCGGTACAGATATATTTTTAGACACTCATACTTGGTGTCTAAAATGTTTAGGTCCTGACCATTGCCCACTGGAGTGTCTCTCCTGCTGGAGCTCAAGCAGAATAAGTCTTCAGGATCGAGCACAACTCGATACCCGGTTCATATCAGACTCGATGTCACCAGCCAGAATATCTTCTTTTTCACAGGATCAGGTAACCAAACAAAAGTCTGTAAAGACTAGCCAGTCCTGGAGTGGTAGATCTCCTTCTAAGCATCGAGATGCCTCTGGCGTTGCCCTCGAGGACATTTTGGCAATAAAGCCCCGGCGGGAGTCTTCGGGCGCCAAAGCATTAACGGGGCTTCAGGTTGTTCCTGGGGTTCTTACCTCAATGAACATACCTGGGCCATGCTCGGTGGTTATGGCCGCTTCGAGCGGTACCGACACCCCGACATCGGCTATGGTGATGGATGAAACACTCCTCACCAATGAACGTAGTCTAGCGCTCTCAGCTACTTTAGTACCGCTAGATTTGCTGCAGACCGTTCTTCGAGTATCGGTATCGGCTTCGGTACCGTTATCGACATCGGCATCGGTGTCGGTACCGTCCATGCTTGCTTCGACATACTCGCTTCCTTCGATACCGAGCCTGGAATCGCTCTCTACTATGGAGGACTCGTTACCAACTCATCTCGGTACTGACCTTGGGCGGTACCGAAGACATCGCTTTAAAGAAAATCTGATGCTTCATCCTTTCAAGTCTTCCGATCCCGATGACTGGGATGAATCCATCGGTACCAAGGCGGAATTTTCAACAATTCTAGCTTTCACCCCTCATTTTAGGGGGTTCTCCTCAGGAGAGATTTCTTTTCAAGCTTTTCTGCTTGATATGGCAAAGTTACTTGCCATTTCTATACCTGCTAAAGAATCCATACCAGGGGATTCAGAGATGCTGCAATTCCCCTGCATTCCAAAGGAGGTGATCATGCTTTCTTTGCATCAGATCTTGCAGGATCTACTATTAAGAATGTGGGAAACTCCTTTAACGGTATCCCCACATTCTAAGACACTTGACACTATGTACAAGGTGCCACCTTCTCCAGGTTTTCAAAAGACTCAACTTCCTCATCATTCTATTGTTGTAGAATCAGCAATGAGGCGTATTAAGAGTGAAAAGAAGCACTCCTCTTATCCCCCAGGTCATGAGTCTAGGACAGCGATGGCGAACCTATGGCACGCGTGCCAGCTGTGGCACGCGAAGGCCTTGCAGCTGGCACGCGTGAAGGTCCGCAAAAAAAGAAAAAGCGGGCTCTGGCTGCTGCCGCGGACGCGGCAGCATGCAGTGTCCCGCGGGGCCCCCTCCGCCCGCTAAGCCCCTCTGCAAGGGCTTTCAGATTCGCGAGGGAGACAGCGTCTCCCTCGCGTCTCTGTTAAGCCCGCAGGGGTTAATGGGAAATTTCCCATCAGCCCCTTTAGACGCGAGGGACTGATGGGAAATTTCCCATTAGCCCCTGCGGGCTTAACAGAGACGCGAGGGAGCCGCTGTCTCCCTCGCGAATCTGAAAGCCCTTGCAGCGGGGCTTTGCGGGGGGTGGGGGCCCCGCGGGACCCTGCATGCTGCCGCATCCGCGGCAGCAGCCGGAGCCCGCTTTTTCTGTTTTTAAATTTGCCGGGGGGGGGGGGGTTGGACTGCTAATGGGCGAGGGGGGGGGGGGTTGGTACTGCTAATGGGCGGGGGGGGGGGGGTTGGGACTGCTAATGGGCTAGGGGGGGGGGTTAGGACTGCTAATGGGCTGGGGGGGGTTTGGACAGCTAAATGGCTAGGAGGGGGGGGGGTTAGGACTGCTAATGGGCTAGGGGGGGTTAGGACTGCTAATGGGCTGTGGCCTGATGGGGGCTGTCTGGAAAAGGGGCGATGGGGGGTTAGGACTGCTAATGGGCGGGGGGGGTTAGGACTGCTAATGGGCTGGGGGGGTTTGGACTGCTAATGGGCTGGGGGGGTTAGGACTGCTAATGGGCTAGGAGGGGGGTTAGGACTGCTAATGGGCTAGGGGGGGTTAGGACTGCTAATGGGCTGGGGGCAGATGGGGCCAGACTGGAAATGCCCTGAAGGCGGGTTACTAAAGGTAATGGGCTATGGGGGGGGTTTAGGACTGCTAATGGGCTAGAGAGGGGGGGGGTTAGGACTGCTAATGGGCTTGGGGGGGTTAGGACTGCTAATGGGCTGGGGGGGTTAGGACTGCTAATGGGCTGGGGGGGTTAGGACTGCTAATGGGCTAGGAGGGGGGGTTAGGACTGCTAATGGGCTAGGAGGGGGGTTTAGCACTGCTAATGGGCTAGGGGGGGGTTAGGACTGCTAATGGGCTAGGGGGGGGGTTAGGACTGCTAATGGGCTAGGAGGGGGGGTTAGGACTTCAAATTGGCTAGGGGGGGTTATGACAGATAATGGGCTGTGTGGTGATGGGGGCTGTCTGGAAATGGGGTGATGAGGGTTAGGACTGCTAATGGGCTATGGGGGGGGGGTTAGGACTGCTAATGGGCTAGAGAGGGGGGTTTTGACTGCTAATGGGCTAGGGGGGGGGTTAGGACTGCTAATGGGCTGATGGGGAGGGGTTAGGACTTGAGGTGGGCTGTTGGGTGGGGTTAGGACTGGAAATGGGCTGATGGGGGGTTAACTCTGGAGGTGGTCTGATGGGGTTAGGACTGGTAATGGGCTATGGGGGGGTTTAGGACTGATAATGGGCTATGGGGGGGGCTGGGACAAGAAATGGGCTGATGGGGAGGGGTTAGGACTTGAGGTGGGCTGATGGGGTTAGGACTGGTAATGGACTGTGGGCTGATGGGGGGGTTAGGACTGGCAATGGGCTATGGGGGGCTGACTGGAAGTGGGGGGTTAGGACTGGTAATGGGTTATAGGGGGGGGGCTTAAACTGAAAATGGGGTGATGGGGGGTTAGGACTGGAAGTGGGTTGATGAGGGGGGGATAGGACTGGTATTGGGTTGGGGGGCTGCTAGGACTGGAAATGGGCTGATGCAGGGACTAGAAGGGAATGGATGCTGGGTGAGGCTGGAACTAGAAGGGAGCTGGTGTTGGGGGAGGATTAGAATGGGATGGGGCTGGGAGAGTAAAATGGAGAGGGGAAAAATATTTTGTGTGGGAGGGATAAAAAATCTACAATTGGCCGGGTATTGGGAGAGTAAGTGGGGATTGAGGATGGAGGGGTAAATTTTGAGTAGATGAAATAGGAATGAGGAAAGAGCCAAAGGAGAAAGATTAGTATGTTAAAGCAGATGTAGAGAGAGAATGGAAAAAAAAAACAAGAAGACAGAAGAAAGGACAAATGGACAGCAGATGGAGAGTTAGCAGAAGACACGAAGAAACCAGAAGAAAGTGGCTGGAACAATTGCAACTGAAAAAAAATGCACAAAAGGTAGAAAAATATCTCTTTATTTTGAATTTATTAACTGGAATATGTCAGCTCTGGGAAATGTGCATCATTAATTTTTGCGCTTTGTTTAGTACAAGAGGAAATTAATATATAGTTTTATTTCTACAGTGTTGTTGTATATTCCAAGTTTGGCTTTTGGGGTTCCCAGTTTAATTATTGTCTTCCTGTTTCTAAATTGTGATTCCTTGTTTGGTGATGGTCTGTTCTGCATGTGTAACTGAGCTGAGGTATTCTGTTTATATAATTCCTATTTGACATTGCCACTTGTTCTTTCCCCAGTAGGTCATGTATTGTTGTTCTCTGAGATGTATTGGTTTAATATTTGCAGTGTTGCCTTTTGATAGGTAGAGTATGGTGCTTTGTGAGTCCTGGTAGTGCTGTTAGGATACGGCGGGTTTGCTATGGGTTCTAAATGGGCAGCGTTTGTAGTAGTTCCTAATGTGCCTGGCGGTTGGTACTGGATTATAGTAATGTAGAAACCTTTTAGTCTTTTTTTATCCATATACTCATTAAGAGGCATGTTTACTAAAAGTTAGTGTATGGTAACATTATGCAAATATTTATGCAAATGAAGCACCTTATGCAAATGGGGCTTTAATTGACGTGCTGGCACTTTGAGGAAATTCTTTGGTTTTGTGCGGCAGTTTGGGCACTCGGGCTCATAAAGGTTAGCCATCACTGGTCTAGGACTTTAGATGCCTTTGGATGTCGATGCTTCCAGGCATCCATGCTTTCAGCAAGAATTATCTCATATATTTTCTATATGGGATTATCTCTTGAAGAGGTCACAAAGAACTTAAAGCTTTTGAACCCTTTTCTTCAAGAACATAAAAGAGCAGACTATTTCTTATTAGTCAGGCATGCTCAAAATGTCTCTAAGTTCCTTAATCGTGCTTCCCTGGACTGTTTTGAGTCTATTAGCAGAACCTCTGCTATAGCCATAGGGGCACGACGCATGGCCTGGCTCCAAGCTTCAGACTTGGACAAATGGGTACAAGAAAGGCTGGGAAATACTGCTTGTACTGGTGAAAATCTCTTTAACAAGGATGCTTTATTCCAAGCTAATCAGTTAAACACTGATATTGTTGCTTTCAGAGGATTGTCAAAACTTTCCTCTATCCCAGCTAGTAAAAAAATCTCCTAACAAAACTATCTCCAGGAACAAGCAGGAATGAGTCTTCACATATGGGTATCGTCGGTACCTGTGCGAAAAGCTCCCCAGCGTCCAATCAGAAAGCTTTTGGGAGCATCCCACAGCGCCTGTGTGCTGCCTTCCCGCCTTTCCCAACTGTCTCTCCTCAGTTCTTCTTTTTCCGCAGAGCCAGCAGGTTGTGTTCCTGTCACTGCAGAAGAATATCTTTATTTTTCTTTATTTCTTTTGTGTCGCGTCTGCCTTCTTCGACGCTCTACCGGTACCGCCGGTCTTTCTTTTCTTCTTTTAAAAACAAAAAAACAAAAAAACTTTTTTCTTCAGGTGCACTTGCGTTTTGGGCCTTAGGCCCAAAACGTTTTTCCTTTACATGGAAAAGCCTGCCTCAGGGTTTAAGAAGTGCTCAAAATGTGGCGGTACCATTTCCATCACTGACACCCACGACTGGTGTCTAAAATGTTTAGGTCCTGACCATTCCATCACAGATTGTATGTCCTGTTCTATGATGTCTAAAAGAGGTCGGCAGAACCGAGCTGCCAAGCTCAGTACCCTGTTTCCCTCTGATGCAGCTTCGGTGGCATCGACGTCTTCCAGGGCTGCTTCTTCCTCACATGGATCTCAGGTAACTAAACATAAATCCAGCCGGTCCTCGAAGGGTAGATCTCCTTCTAAGCATTGAGATGCCTCTGGCGTTGCCCTCGAGGATTCTGCACCGGCAAAATTACCCCGGCGGGAGGCTTCGGCCTCTAAAGCATCATTATCGGGGTTACAGGATGATCTCAATGGCGTGGCCTCGACAGATCACCTGGTGCCATCCTCTGGGGTACCGGTGGCTTCCCCTGGTACCGACTTCCAAGCATTGGTGGCGTCAATGGATCAGAGGATTCTGTCCATAGAACACAGTCTGGCGGCTTTCCTTGTGGCATCAATGCTCCTGGTACCACAACAGACTACTTCACCGGTACAGGCTCTAGCACCGCCATCGGTACCGATCCCGGTTCCGGTGGCATCGACATTGGCTTCGGTGTCCGCTATGCCAGTACTCTGTCCTCTGAAGCCCTCCGGTACCGATACCCCGGTACCGGTTATTCCCAATACCGATCCTGGTCGGTACGGGTATCGGGCTTTGCAAGAGCATCCGGACAGACGATACTTCGATTCCTCTGAAGACTCTGAGGATTCTGAAGACTCTGTCGATGCTTCTTCCACAGGAGGAGTCCTCTCCTAAACAAAGGATGTCTCCTCCAGAGGACTTGTCTTTTCAAGACTTCATCAGGGAAGTGGCTCGGGGCCTATCCATCACGGTGGCCCCTGAGACAGAACCCAGAGCCAAGGAGTTAGATATTTTACAATATCCTAAAACTCCTAAGGAGGCAGCTACCTTGCCTGTTCATGAGATTTTGTATGATCTCATGTTGAGGATGTGGGAAGCACCTCTTACCACCTCTCCTCATTCTCACAGGTTAGATACCATGTATCGTGTCCCTCCTTGTCCTGGTTTCCATAAAACTCAGCTTCCTCACCACTCTATTGTGGTTGAGTCTGCTATGAGAAAGATTAGAAGTGCCAAAAGACATGCCTCTAATCCTCCAGGACATGAATGTAGAACCCTGGATGCTTTTGGACGTAGAGTCTTCCAAGCTTCCATGCTTGCTGCGAGAATTAATTCCTATAGTCTTTACATGGGAATGTTCCTAAAAGAAGTCACTGATCATTTGCAGACTTTAAGTCCTTTCATTTCTGAAGATAAAAGACAGGACTTTCTCACTTGGCTCAAACATGCCCAAGATATCTCCAAATTCTCCAACCGTGCAGCTTTCGACTCCTTTGAATGTCTAAGCAGAGCCTCAGCTATTGCCATAGGTGCACGTAGAATTGCTTGGCTTCAAGCATCTGATTTGGAGATCTGGGTACAAGATGAATTGGGAAATATCCCTTGTACAGGTGAAAACCTGTTTGGTAAAGATTGGCAAGCAAAGGCCAATCAGATGGATGCTGAAAATTCTGCCTTGGATAGATTATCCAAGTCTACAGCTGCTCCTGTTAAGAAAAGGTTGTTCAAGAAAGCACCTTTTTCTAAAAAGGGAAGATTTTATCCTGCTTATGGTCAGCGGGCATCTTCTGCAGCTCAGTTCTCTACCAAACATCAGCAATCATCCAAACAGAACAAAGCAAAGGCTGCTAGGCCTCCTCCAGCCCATCAACCTCAGCCCCCTCAGGGCCTTTGACTTTCCGCTAGAGAACTTAGCCTTCCTGGCTCTGGAAGGACCAGAGCCCTCCACCATTCCAGGAAGGTTATGTCATTTTGCTCCCAGGTGGGGACAAATTACAGCAGAGCATTGGACACTCTCCATCATAAAAGAGGGGTACAAACTTCATTTTTCAAGCTTGCCCCCTCACACAAGAATGCACCAGTTCAATTCTCCAACCTCCCTCCTCAACCTGTTGGGGCAGGAGATTGCCACCCTTCTCGCCCAGGGGGCAATAGAGGAAGTGCCTCTTCATCAACAGGGCACAGGTTTCTACTCCCCCTATTTTTTTATTCCAAAGAAAACAGGGGGCTTCAGACCTATCTTAGATCTCAGAGAATTGAACAGATTCTTAGTCAAGGAAAAATTCAAAATGATTTCTCTGGGAACTCTGCTGCCATACCTTCAGAGTCAGCATTGGCTTTGTTCTCTAGATCTCAAGGATGCGTACACCCATGTTCTCATCCATCCAACTCACAGAAGGTTCCTTCGGTTCCTTTTTCAAGAGAAGCACTATCAATACAGAGTGCTCCCTTTTGGTCTGGCCTCTGCACCAAGGGTGTTCACAAAATGCATGGCAGTGGTAGCTGCATTTCTGCGCACTCTGGGAATATTTGTCTTCCCTTATTTGGACGACTGGCTCATTCGAGCTCCCACTCAGTCAGAGGCCAAGAGTTCTCTAACCTGCACAATGCGTATCCTTCAGTATTTAGGGCTGATAATAAACATCCCAAAATCCAATTTGACCCCTACTCAGTCCCTGGAGTTTATAGGGGCGTTGCTGGATACCACAAGGGCAAGGGCCTATCTCCCCCAGGCCCGTTGCCTTCGCTTGGTGCAGTTAGCTTCTCAAGCAGAGTTGAAGCCCCACTTAACTGCTCAAGAGATGTTACAGTTACTAGGCCACATGGCATCCACTGTGCATGTGGTACCATATGCTCGCCTTCACATGAGGGCAGCTCAGTGGACTTTATCCACCCAATGGACCCAGGCATTAGACTGCCTGTCAGACAAAATAGCAAACATAAGTCGCCTCATTTTGTCCCTCCAGTGGTGGAAGTCCCCTCAAAACCTGTTGCTGGGGTCCCACTTTCAGCAGTCTCTACCCCAAGCAACTCTCAGAACAGATGCTTCTCCAATGGGGTGGGGAGCTCCTCTGCAAGACCTCTCCACCCAGGGCATCTGGTCCTCACAGGAGAGTTGTCTACTGTTGTACCCAAGCCTGGGCTAGAGGCTTACAGCTATGGGCTGCGTTGTCTGTCCTTAAATGAACTGTATTTTCCCTTTGCCACCAGCAATGCACTCTGGGACTTGTAGTTGAGAAAATTGTATTCAAAAAGACAAACTGTAGTTGTGCAACCGGAGGTTGAGGCAAACAAGAATATTTTTATTATTGTGGCTTTCCACACGCATTAAAGTTCTGTACACGAATACAAAGATGGATAACTTCTCCAGTAACAGAAGAGTAAACAAAAAGAAATTGTACTTGAAGTAAATGCAGCACAAGTCTCTTCAAACACAAGCAGCTGTCTTCATGACAATAAACATAACACAGCCTTATGAGCTCCTTCTAGCAGAAATACCTTCTTTCTTCTACAAAAGCTTTCTTAGCCTTGCACACAGGAACTTATGCTTCCCTAAGACAAAGAGAGCAATCCATCTGGCAATCTTCTGGGAAAGATTGTGACTCAGGTAATTCTATCTGCATGGGCTCCGGTACTGCGGCTGGTTTATCTCTACTCCAGGCCTCAGCACTTTCTTCAGGCTTTCTGGCTTGTAAGAATTCCCAAAATTCATTCCATAATTTCTCCTTTTGGTCATAAACATTTACATATGGAGAGTAAGCTTCTCCTCCCTGAAATGCTTGCTTCAAAGCTTTTACTGAGTTCAAATTAACTTCCCTGCTAGTGGTTGGGTCCTGGTTATTTCTCCAGTGAAACGAATCCACCCACCTTTTGTCAGTTGAAGTTTTCAGCTTAGGATTCTGAATGCAGGATAAAGGTACCTGTCCCCACAGGTTTGCAGCCTTTCTCCCAGAATGTTGGCTGGCTTTTGGTTTAGGAACCTTTCCCAGACATGGAGTGTTTCCCTCTCTGCTCTTAGCTTTCAGCAACTGGAAATCAGCACACTCACGTCTCTCAGGTATCCGTGAGCTCCTAGGACCTGGACTCAAACTGGCACCTTCTCTCCCATGGCTGGAACTCTTTGAGTCAGATGAACTCCTGGAACTTGCACTCCTATTCCTCCAAACTGAACTCAAACTGGAGCTGTGAACTCCCTTCTTCTATTTGAAGATTGGTTTAAAAACCTGTTTCCTTCCTATCAGAGCTTCCTCTGATCACGTGTGCTCATAATCAGCAGCTAAGCCTGCCTCCTCATTAGAGCTAGGGCGTGGCTTGGCTTGGCTTTTTTTCATAGCAGCTTTCCTACTCCTGTGCAGAGCTGGGCTGTCAGTAGTTTTAAAGGTACAAGTGTCTTTTTCTTCTACTTCCATTTTCTCCTGCTCACTCTCATCACCACCCTACATATCAATCTCTTGGAACTCAGAGCAATCTTCCTTGCTCTGTGGGTATTCCACACCCTGCTCAGCTACAAGACAGTCCTTATCCACACAGACAATCAGGTAGCCATGTTCTATGTGAACAAGCAGGGCGGAACTGGCTCTCTGTTACTTTGCAACGAAGCTTTGCAACTGTGGGCCCTCGCCAGAGAGCATCAGATTCATCTTCTGGCAGTTTATCTTCCAGGCGTTCAAAACTCTTGGGCAGACAGGCTCAGTCGAGTTCTGCTTCCACACGAGTGGTCCCTACATGTGGACCAGGTGGCCAGGAATTTTCAGATTTGGGGAACCCCGGACATAGACCTCTTTGCAAGTCCGTGGAATGCCAAACTTCCCCGGTTCTGTTCCAGAAATCCGGCTCAGGGAGCTCAGGCAAGGGATGCTTTCCTCCTTCACTGGGGTCAAGACTTCCTCTATGCATTTCCACCCATTCCTCTAATTCCCAAAACCCTGTTCAAGCTTCAGAGAGACAGAGGCCACATGATTCTCATAGCTCCACATTGGCCACGGCAAGTGTGGTACCCTCTGCTTCTACATCTCTCTCAAGCTCCCTCCCTGGAGTTAGGGTCTGCTTCAGATCTCCTATCTCAAGAGGATGGAAAGTTATGTCATCCCAATCCCCAGTCTCTGCATCTCAGGGCTTGGTTGCTGAAGGCCTAGATCTCCAAGATCTTCATCTTTCTCAACAGGTGAAAGATGTTCTTTATGCTTCCAGAAAACCTTCCATTAGATGTTCTTATGCTTTCAAGTGGAAGATGTTTACTATCTGGTGCTCTGAGAAAGGTCTTAACCCCCTTGCCATACCTCTGGAATCTTTGCTGGAGTATCTCCTCCATCTGTCTAATGCAGGCCTTAAGACAAATTCAGTAAGGGTCCATTTGAGTGCTATTGCAGCTTCCCTTAAGCCTCTAAATGGACAATCTATTTCCTCTTATCCTCTTGTAGCAAGGTTCATGAGAGGCCTCCTTTTAACAAAGCCTCCCATTAGACCACCTCCGGTGGCATGGGACTTGAACCTGGTTCTTGGTCAGCTTATGAAGCCGCCTTTTGAACCTTTGGCTTCCACCTCCTTGAAATACCTTTCTTGGAAGGTTATCTTTCTCATTGCAATCACATCAGCACGTTGTATTAGTGAATTGCAAGCACTCGTAGCTAATCCACCTTATACAAGGTTCCATCATGACAAGGTAGTCCTTAGGACTCATCCACACTTTATGCCTAAGGTGGTCTCGCCTTTTCACCTCAACCAGGAGGTCTACCTACCTGTCTTTTTTCCAGGACCTCATGCATCAAGTGCAGAGAGGAATCTTCATACCCTGGACTGTAAAAGAGCTTTGGCTTTTTAATTACAGAGGACACAGCAACATAGAAAGTCCTCTCAGCTCTTTGTTGCCTTTGATCATTCTCATTTGGGACTACCAGTCTCCAAGAGAACACTATCTAACTGGATTGCCCAGTGTATTTCTTTCGCCTATCAGAGTAAGAACCTTTCTCTGGAGAGCCATGTCACAGCTCACAATGTGAGAGCCATGGCAGCCTCAATGGCTCATCTCAACTCTGTGTCTATTGACGACATCTGTCGAGCAGCCACTTGGGCTTTGGTTCATACCTTCACAGCCCATTACTGCTTGGACGAGGACTCCCGCCGGGATGCCTTGTTTGGTCAGGCTGTTCTCAAACACCTGTTCCATACTTAATCAACTCCTACCCACCATCCCTCATGAGATACCAGAGATCCAGGTGGGGAAGTGCAGCCCTGTCCCAGGGACACACAACTTCTGGGGTCTCTCCCTGGCATCTAAAGCTAGGGAGTCCCCATATGTGAAGACTCATTCCTGCTTGTTCCTGAAGATAGCACAGTTACTTACCTGTAACAGGTGATCTCTGGGAACAGCAGGAATAAGTCTTCACAGCCCACCCACCTCCCCTAGGAGTTGTATCTCTCTATCTTTCCTTTCTCTCTCTCTCTCTCTCTCTTTGTCTCAGCTTTAAAACTCAACTGAGGAGAGACAGTTGGGAAAGGCGGGAAGGCAGCACGCAGGCGCTGTGGGATGCTCCCAAAAGCTTTCTGATTGGACGCTGGGGAGCGTTCCCGCGCAGGCTCCGTCGGTACCGATGATACCCATATGTGAAGACTTATTCCTGCTGTTCCCAGAGATCACCTGTTACAGGTAAGTAACTGTGCTTTATCCCCCTAAGTGGAAAATTTTTTATTTATCTTCTACCCATCATGCAGATGTTTCCAAAGAAGGGTAACATCATACCAGGCTAAGAAAACCAAAACCTCAACAGGCTCAGCAAACCCAGCAGTTGCAGGGTTTCTGATATTTTATTCATTAAATCTCTTTTTCCTGTTTGAGGTTCAGAACCGCTAACATACTTCTTATCAACAGAAGCATCCTTACTGAGAGATCAGTGATACACTGACTCAATCCTCGACTCTAGGCATGAATCTCTTGCCGCAAGAGAAATCGATTCTCTTAGCTCCTAGAGCTATTGAGGATAATCATGCCCTACAGGTAACAGGTTTCTACTCTCCTTTTTGAAAGAAAAGGAGGAGTAACAACTAATAACAAGGTAGGCTATGCCCTTCACCTTGACAGTTTTCCTGTACAAGGATATCTCGTACTTTTGACTGCAGGGGGGCTTTACCTGTTTCAGAGGCTTACCAAATTGTAAGTCTTCACAACTCTGTATTACTTTCTATCCCTCTTAGTCGAGACATTCTGTCTAAGAGTGATACTATTCAACTGGAGGACTTACTTTTTAAGCCCATGGGATTTTCTTCAATACCTACTCCAGTAAGTAGTTCCCATACAGAGTTTTCTTCCCCTTTGCAATCTTCTCAAATATTTTCTTTTAAGGCAGCTATCGGACCATAATGGAATTTTACTACTCCTAATTATGTCTGTCGGTCCTTTTCCAATCTATAGGACCTAACTTTTCTGCTGCCTTAATAACAAATAATTCCAAGACAGGTTTCAAAACCTACTTGGGCAATTTATCTTTGCAGGCAACCGGCCTGTCTACTATTCTTAGCCATTTTCAATTTTTTTCTGGCACCAACAGAATAGATTAGGTTGCACACTGGCAATTAAACAGCCAGATCTCACCCAAGCAACCTATAACATGCTCTCTGCAATTATACAAAAAAGCTCTGCAACTATGGGCCTTTGCCAGAGAGCGTCAGAGCCATTCCTGGTGGGTAACTTCCAGATGGTTAAAAAGGCTTTGCCCAGTCATGCTCCCACATGACTGGCTTTTTCCTATTCTTACCATCTTCCTTAAAATTTCCTTTTAAGGAAAATGAACCAGGACTTAGACCACGTGAAAGCATAAAGAATTGCTCAATTCCCTGGGTTGTTCCACATCTCCAGTGGAACTCTTGCAACAGGGATGCATTCCTTTTTACTGCAGTCGGTCCTTGTCTAGTACATTCCTTCTAATTCCCAATACTTCATTGAAGCTTATGCTGAACAAAGAATGCATGATACTCATATTGCCCTCATAGAGGGGCAAACATGGTATCCCCTTATATTGCGTCTTCTTCTCCACACTGAAGTTATAGAAGGATCCAGATTTGTTGTCTTAAGACTAAGGATCTCCTCTGCACCCCTTCACGTAGGTCTCCATTTCTGGTTATTCAAAGGCTAGAATTTTTAAAGAAATCTAGACCTCTCCTTCTAAGTAAGAACATTCCACTGGTTTCCAAGTAACCTTCTCCATGGTTCTTCCACGTGTAACCAGAAAGAGATTCTCTATCTATATTCTCAAGCAGGTCTTACCCCTTCTTGTTATTAAGTGAATCTCTCTCTCTCTCTCTCTTCATATATATATATATATATATATATATGACTTTGAAAGATTTGTTACTGTCCATATTAATGCTGTTCCAGCATACCATAGCGTTTTAAATGGGCAGCCAATTTCTATGGTAATTAGAAACTACCTTCTTTTACTGTAACCTTGCCGGTTACGTTGCATCTGAAGCTCTCCATGTAAAGTCATTATCCTAAGTGACATCATTTAGGGAAGACATTACTGATCTTCAAGAAATTGGAGGCTACACCGCCTAACACAAATGTTTCTTTCTTTCATTTGGATAGAGGGGTCTTAAAGACCCATCCTTTTTCTGCAAACCAGTCAGATTTATCTCCTCTCTTTCCTAGAGCCTTATTCTGCTCCAAGGACAAAGAGCTTCAAACTTTGGCCTACAGAGGTTTTTGCTTCTCCTCCAAAGTCCAACCTCATTAAACTCCCCCAGTTTTTTCTTCTGGGATTAGTTCTAGCCATTAAGGCTTCTGACCTCTGCCTGTATTGCAAAATTTATTTTCCTTTACTTCACAGTGAGGTAATTTCTTTGGGGATAATGTACTGGCTCTTAGCACCAGACCATATTACCCTCAACAAATACTTTCGCAATAATTTGAGTGAGGTCCACATTAGAAAATTGGAATTCAATTTTTACTAACATTTATTATCTACACCAGGACTCCCCTCCAGACGCCTTGTTTAGTCAAGCTGTTCCACAGCACACCCCTTTTAATTCAACTCCTACCCTCCATCCCTTGGATGCCCGAGGTTCTGGGAAATAGCATGGCCCATCTATTAGATTTGCAACATGCTGGGACCTCCTCCAGGCATCTTAGCTTGGGAGTCCCCATATGTGAAGACTCATTCCTGCTTGTTCCTGGAGATAGCACAGTTACTTACCTGTAACAGGTGATCTCTAGGAACAGCAGGAATAAGTCTTCACAACCCACCCACCTCCCCTAGGAGTTGTTCTCTCTCTCTCTCTCTCTCTCTAATTTGTCTACTTCCCTCCTTCGGTCTTAGCTACAAACCCAACTGATGAGAGGGAAGTGAATGGGTGGGAAGGCAGCACGCATGCATGTGGCATGCTCCCAAAAGCTTTCTTTTTGGACACTGGGGAGCGTTCCTGCGCAGGCTCCGTCGGTACCAACGTAACCATATGTGAAGACTTCTTCCTGCTGTTTCCAGAGATCACCTGTTACAGATAAGTAACTGTGCTTTGCTGAGTGCTATTGTAAAATTGCCATTGCTAAATAAGAAATCAAATGAAGTGAAAACAAAAGCCCATGAAACAAAATGACTAATCATCAATGAAATGAATGAAAAACAAAACCATGCACATGCCTATTATTTAACAGTGTGCTACATGGTTGATTTTAGCTCCACTGTATTGTATCATTCAGTAGTGAAATAATGAGAATTGGTGTTATGAGCAAATCATGAAAACTGCACCATATTCAGTCAGCTCTATTTTTGCTCAGGCATCATAATACTGCTGCTGGTGCCACTATCCTCACACAAAGGTATGTGATTTGTAGAGCTATATGAATCATCCAAATCAATGTACAATGAAGCAATGATGTATTTTTGTTTACAGAACAGATGGTTACATTTCTGCAGGTGCAAAGAGAACTGAATAAATGCAATACAATTCAAGAAAAATAAGATGATATGCTATCATCAGACATTTTGTGTCTGACCAATATTGTTTGAAATATACATTTTCTCTTGTCATCTTTATAAAAGAATGTGCTATTTTAGGCGTTTCCTATAAAATGTAGTTGAGCTGATTGTACTCATTGCCAGCATGGCATTATGAGTGTGAAGCTCTTCCTGTGATGATGTCATGATAATGACTTTAAAGGGAGGTTTTGAGCACTGCCTGTATGCTTGTAGAGTCCACAGGTACCTTTTACGCATGGACTTTACACCAGTTGTGAAAGTGAAAGTACACGCAGATGTTCACGTCAAAAATTGTCTTTGGAGAGGTACTTCAGAGACTTGCACCTCCTTCTGACCAAAACAATGCACATATTTCTGAAAATACATATAAAAGCATGCAAGTTGCTTAGATCCACTCCCAGAAACTCCTCTATTAAAAGTGAGTAAAAGGACGCTTGCTAGGGAATAATATATGCACATTTACCTGCTCAAAGGGTAGATTATTTTCAAATAGCTTATTCATGTAGGTAAAACTGTGTTTTACCTGTACAAATGGCATTGAAAATTGCTCTTTTAAACTTTTTAAGGCACATTTCACAAATGACATCCAAAAAGCAGGCACTTCTAAGTTCATGCCTAATATTGACGTCTATGGGTCTGTCTATAAAGAAATCCCTAAAATAGTATCAAAGACTGGGGACATCTAATGGCGTATTAGTTAGAGTAGTGGGTAAGGACTAGGGAAGCCAGTGTTCAAATCCCATTGCTACTGCTTGTGATCTTAGGCAAGTCACTTAACCCTTCATCTTCTTTATGCCCTCTAGATGTTTTACATCCAAAAGTTTGAACTTGGATGGGGACGCAGACATCCCCGACATTTCTGAAATTGAGTGGGGACATCTAAGTCCATTGCACTGCCCCCCTGATGCACTTCTACCATGCCCCCTGTAGACATCTCCGCACCGGAGACGCCTTTAAAAGCCATTTGTGTAGTAGCTTTGAGGATGTCGCCATGATTTGGACATCGGCATGCATGTTTTCAGAGATCCAAATCATGACTAAGGGGTATGTTTACTAAACTGCGCTCATGTGCGCGGCGCACATTAGCGTGCGTTAAGGTACCTTAGCGCACACTAATGATGCGTATTTGTGCCCCGCACAGGTGCGCGGCGCACTAAAGTGCACGCTCATGTGTGCGGCGCGCTAATGTGCGATAAAGGCATGGAAAGGCTCCCGGAGGGCGGAGGAAGGCTCCCCAGGGGCGGAGAGAAGGGGTCAATGGGTGGAGAGTGGGATGGGAGAGGCTCCCCGCACACGAGCGGGGCTGAAATTCAAGGAAAAAAATACCGCGAGTGAAAACCTCGCGGTAGAGCCGATTTAAAGGGGAGAGAAGCCATTTCTGTCAGCAATGTACAGCAAAAGCAGGGAAACCTACAAAACAATGATAAGTGTGATACATGTGCACGGTACAAAAATACAAATAAACATTGAAAAGGACCCCAACAAAATTTTAAAAAATTATAATCAAGCTGGGCAATAGTGACAGTAATGGGAAACATCAAAAAACACTCCCAAGAAAGCTGAAAAAAATAAATATGAATTTTAGAAGGGGCTACGCTCCGTCCCCATACAAGGTGAATGATCCCACAGTGAAATAGCACTGATCAGGGTTTCCCTCTCCATTGGACAGGTTACCTATGGCATGCACATGTTCCACAACAGCAGGGCGGGCAGGTCAAAATGGGCAACTGGACAGATGCTGGGAAAGGGGATACAGAGGGCTGCAGGCGGCACATGCTGTGGTGCAGCTGGGGCACAGCGCGGACTAGGCAGATGCCTAGATGGCACTTAGGAATTCTGAAACTGAAGAGCAGCCAGACAGCAACTGATGAGGGCCCAACATGGGCACGAGAGTCTTTAGCACAGTGTCACAGGGGATAGTACCCAGCAGGTACCCCCAAGGGCACAGAACATTGGCAGGTGGTGATTGGGGGACGTGCGGACAGATATGCAGGCACCCCTACCCCAGAACCCGCACCATAGGCAGCCGCCTACCCGCACACAGGATGGCCTGAGACTGCGTACCACCAGCACCACCAGCAGAAGGGCATGTAAGCATGGTGTCACAGGGGTACTGGAGGTGGAGGGGGGCAGTGGCAGCTGCCCAGAGCAGACCATGGCCTAGCCCTGTGTAGGTGGGTGCAATGCACTGCAACAGACAGGCCCTGCCGGACAAACAGTCATGGTATCATCAGGGAATGCACTATCTCTGTGGCAACACGGTGGTGCAGTGCACACAACCAGCGTGTTTGGAGACAGAAGGTCACAGGTTCAAGCCCCAGCTGGGGCTCCTGCCAATCCACTCCCCATATTTTACCCACAACTAAATCGTGATAGTAAAGACGAACCTTTATTGCAGAGAACATAAGCATGGCTCAAACACATCTATTTTACCCTACAGAGCACAGACACCAGAAACACGCACATTACCTAGAGCAGATTCCCCCAAATGCAGTCCTGGAGGGCCACAAATCCTTCAGGGTTTATGCTGTCTCCAATCTAAGGATGGAGCGGTACTGGTGGTGGAGGTGGCAGCAGCTGGTGGCCACAGCAGACCATGGCCTAGCCCTGTCCAGGTGGGTGCCGTGCACTGCAACAAACAGGCCCTGTCGGATGTACAGTCATGGACTCCCCAGGGAATGCAGCACATCTGTGGCAACATGGTGGTGCAGTGCACACAGACAGTGTGTGCAAGAACAGATGGTCACAGGTTCAAAGCCCAGCTGGGGCTACTGCCATACCAGTCCACATATTTTTCCCATAACTAAACCATGATAGTAAGGACAAACCTTTATTGCAGAGAACATACGCATGGTTAATACGCCTATATTTTACCCCACCGAGCACAGACACCATAAACAGGTGCATTACCTAGAGCAGAGTCTCCCAAATGCAGTCCTGGAGGGCCAAACACCATTCTGGTTCCATGCTGCCTCTAATAAAGATGCCTGTGCTGCATATCTATGCACCACCCCCATGGTATGCAGATGTATCTCATGCATATTCATGAGGGACAGCATGAAAACCCGAACAGTGTTTGGCACACCAGGACTGGAGTTGGGAACCTCTGCCGTAAAGCAGCAGCCAACAGGGGCAGACACACCCACACCCACAGGACCCATTGGCCAGTGCCTCCTGGAGAGGCAGGACATTGGGCCCTGTGTGCATCTCCCAATAATAGCATTTGCATACCTTAGCAATGCCACCCTACACCTGGGTATACGGTACACAGCTATCAAACGTTTGCTATGATTACTGGCAGATAGCAATTCCTACGTTAAGCACAGTTTGCTGATTGAGCTCCATCAAAACAATCTTTCTGATGTCTGCGGTGTGTGCTTCAGGTCTGGTCTCTGACAGTGTTTACCACCCTGGGGAGTGACCCCCAACAGTATTGCGTACCATATCCATGCCTGTATTGTGCCCAGGACTGGTGTGGTGGCCAGGGCTGCTAAACTCCTCTATAGTAGCACAATGCTGGCATAGGTGTGGGAGTGTGTGTCTGTCTATCCAGTGTGTGGTGGCTGCAAACACCCTCCACAGCCCACACTGCCAGAACTGTTGCCAGTATTGGCCTGCCAATGTGCATAATGAGGAGCAAGGTACCATGGGTATAGCCCGGACAGGGTGGCCTGGCCAGGATGCATCTGCACAGGGCATAGGGCAATGGCTGGGACATTGTAGTGCCTGGCCACCACCTACACAGACAGGGTGGCCACAGCATGTCCTGCTGGGAGATCACTCACACCCTGACTGTGTAGTGACCACAGCATGGCTAGGCACCCCCATAGTGCTATATAGTATTTCTCTCATCTGATATTTATGGGTTTTCTTTTGGGGCCCAGTCACTGACTTATCTGCTTGTTGTGTATGCTGACATCCCAGTTCTGGGTGCACGCATTTCCACCAGGGACATGCACTATGGACTAGCTAGCAGACTGTTTGCAGCTGGTATGTGTCTTGATGGAGCGCCTTGTAGGGTGCAGTGGCTGAAGGCTTGCTGCAGGAGCATATCAGATAGTGGTAGGGTGCAGCTTAGCATATCCAGACCTAATGTCTGTCTGCTATTGCGTTATGGATATGTATAGAGCTGCATTGACTGCCCTGTAGGTGTCTGTTCCCCAGCAGGACCGGGGTTGATGGTCCCCTCTACTGCCACCATTGCAGGGAGGTAGAGTGTGGATCTGTTGATGGGAGATCCTGTTTACCACCCTCAGCCCTGGAGGAGGAGGGTGGTGGTAGATAATCCTCCTAGGGGTCCATAGGGGCTACACCTGACTGAGACATACAGATATATCCAAAGTGTGTCTGCAGAAACTACCTATCTCCTACATTAGCATTGCTGGGGACCTACAGCATGGCCTATTTCTGCTATGGAAGGTGCTGTGGACCTGATGCTGGATGCCTTACCACACCCTCAGGGTGAGCACAGTACCCGCACAATGTGACAGTAAAACACACGGTCACACACGGTAGCTACTCTGTGCCAGTAAAACAAACGGTCAGTACCCCCTACCAGGCCGAGGTGCTGTGGGGGTGCACATGGTCAGTTCCCCCTACCAGGCTGAAGTGCTGTGGGAGTGCATACTGTCACGCAGCAGACCCTCTAGGAACAGAAGAAAATGTTTTAAACACAGAAAAAGTCAGGCATAAGCTGCAATATTTCGAGGAACCAGATAGAGGGAGCAAGAGGGACCTCCGAGAGACTGAGGAACCATGCCCCATAGGTCGTGAGGTAATGCCAGCCAGCCTCCAATCAAGGAAGAGAGGGGTACCTCTTAAAGAGAGTCTAGAAGAGGCAGGACCAGCAGAAGAGGCAGGATCAGCAGAAGAGGCAGGACCAGCAGAAGAGGCAGAATCGGAAAGACGGACAGAATGGACATATCCAGGATAAAGGGTTCTCCTCAGAGATAAGGAGAGAGGAGAAGGTGTGCTCTTCAAGGAAGAGTGGTGCAGGAAGAAGGCCAGTTCTGGAAAAGGAAGGGCTGAAGCAATAGCCCCTGGACAGGAGTTTGGCAGAAGGCAGCAGCAGCCGCTGTGGCATGAAGAGAGGAGCAACCGAGGAGAAGGAGAGACAGCTCCATCAAGAGGGAGTGCTCTTCGTCCAGAGAGGCGAAGGCATCGCTGTGACTGCAGTATAAAGCCAACTGAAGGACGGCTGGAGAACCTAAGGCCTATTGCTCAGGCAAGTCTGAATCCCAGCCAAGGCAGGCCTCAACCCTCACCTGGAGTAGAAAAGCCAAAGATAAAAGGTAACCCATATTTTACTCGAAGCAGGTTTCAGAGTGCTGGTATATGGGGAGGACAGGGAGCAGAGGAATGCTGTCCATATAAAACTGCCTATGATACAAGGTACAAGAAACGTTTACCAAATAAGAGACTTTTTAATGAGAAAGGTTTGCATGAAGCTAATGTAAAACCCTTGCAGAAGGAGGAGTGTTCTCAGTATAGGAGAGCACAGGACCGACGCCCCATGCTTAACCCTGTGCATTGGGAGGTCATACAAAAGTTATATAAGAAGCCTGACTACAATTTGCCAGAAACTACTGACTCAGTTTCAGAGGCTTCCGAAGTGGAACCGATGCAAGTGGAATTTGCTAAAGAGCTTTCAGATACAGAAATGGACTGTAATTACTGCATGACAGGAAGCCTGGAGTCCTTGCCTAGCGTATAAGCTATAACTTGTGGAATAGAAAATGTTTGTTTTTGTACACCACTCTGTGAAGATAACAGTTTTGCTTTAAACTCATGTTTTACTTTTTCTTCTAACCTGAAGTAAGGACACTTGTGTTGATGTTATTGCCCAACCATTTGAACCTTTGCAAGAAGGGGAAATAAATGCCTTTGTTTTCCCTCCACTCTGACCTTTGTGTTCTTTGAGATTTGGTAACAAGGAGGCTACCAGGCTAAAAGTCCCTGGGCCCTGTGAAACACTTGCCAAACTCAACCTTATATATTTTTGTGTCCAACCTACCTTGGTCTATTACCCTGCCAAGGTGGTGCACGTGACATAAAATGGCATAGCTGGCAGGATGCTTGCTTGGAACCTACATCCGCACAAGAAAGGAAGAAAAGCCTGGACTGAACTGCTGGAAAAACAAGACCTGGAGCGGATCAGCTATAAAAACCGGATCGGAGGGAGAAAACCCGAAGTGAAGTGACTGAAATCCGGAAGGGATGGTGAAAATCCTGAAGGGAAAATCCTGTTGCCAACACCAAAGCAGAGGAGCTGCAGAGCGGGACGGCAACTAACATTCCAGGGCTGACCCAACACTAATGTCAGGTAAAACGTAAATAGGCCTGAATAAGTGTTGGATGTCAAGGGAAGTTTGAAAAAAAAAAAAAAGAAAGAGAGTTTAGGAGAGCCACTCTTGTTTTTTTATTTCTCTTTGTCTCTTTATACAGGTGCGTCATGGAACCAAAGGATCTTTTTGCCTGGATGGCACACCAATTTGACAAGCAAGCTGAGGTTGCGCTGAAAAAACAAGTGCAAGCATTACAAGCCATGCAAGCGCAACAACTGCCCGTCTTACAGACCATGGAGAACTGGTTGGCTCAACAGCGAGAGGCAATGGCAAAGACCAGCACGGAGAGGTTGCAGGCAGCCGGATCAACCAACCCAGGGACTGGACAATGGTCATGCAATGATCTTGTTGTGGGAAAGCTAAGTCCTAATGATAACGTGGATGACTTTATAGATTCATTCAGTAGGATTGCAGGTTCAGCTAATTGGCCACCCAAGCAATGGGCCATTCGACTTGCAGCGTCCCTCATGGGGGAGGCGCTAGCTGCCTACAGGTCAATGCCCCCAGCTCTAGCCAACACCTATGAGGAGGTAGTCACAGCTATTAGGGATCGCTTAGGCCTTACACCATTAGCATATAATAAGATGTTTAGAGCCACTTCCCTTAGGGCTGATGAAACACCAAAAGCCCTTGGCCATAGGATAAGGAGTCTAGCAAACAAATGGCTACAGCTGGAAAGGAAAAATATAGATACGTTAATGGATGCCATAGTATTGGAGCAGTATATGTCCGCCGTACCGAGTAGAGTACAGAACTTTTTAATTTTACAAAATTGCTGTACTACTACGGATGCAGTAGCTCTCACCGAGCGATATTTGGAGGCAGAAAGAGTCACCCAACCCAGGGTGGGGTCGCCCAAATTGACAGTAGGTATGGAGGCACGGAGAGTAGAAAGTCCTTCACGACCTCCATATGGCAGTATGAAAAGTAATAAACCTCTAGTAAGAGAAAATGCCAAGAGATGTTTTGCTTGTGGTAAGAAGGGTCACCTGAAAAGTGAGTGTTATTCTCGTACTGCTCTTGTGGGAGAGTCCCAAGGACAATACGGGAAGGTTTTGTATTAAATGTAAAGATTCATGGAATAAATGTAAAAGCACTTCTGGATTCAGGAGCTGACCAAACCATGATTTCAAAAAGGTTATGGTTTGTGATCAGGGATTGTCAGTTCCCGAACATCCAGAAGGTAATGTTAAAATAAAATGCATACATGGAGTGGCTACCCGCTATCCTGTCTATAAGCTGTGGGTTAAGGGATTGGGCCTAGAAAAGGAAATGCTAGTAGCAGTCGTGCCTAAGTTACCGCAGGAGTTGGTATTGGGCCGCAATTGGCCACAATTCCGGAGAAGTCTTAAAGAGGGCTTATCTCCACAAAAGGTGCCAAATTCCACTTGCACTCGGCATGACCCTACTGAGAACCCCAAGCCACAACTGAATAGACCTAGGAATACTACAAGCCCCATAATTCCTAGCCCGCTTTGGGAAAAACCGAAGAAGTCACCCTTAAAAGAACAAGCAGACTCACCGAAGAAGTTTGTCCTAAAGTTTTGCAAAACTTCAGAGAAAGCTCATAGTCCTCAACGGGCGTCTGCACAGGCGGCTGGCTATGATCTGTATAGCACTGAGGACAAGGTTATCCCAAAACAGGGGCGTATGTTAATTTCTACAGATCTCCAGATAGAGCTACCCCAAGGGTGCTATGGGCGGATAGAATCGCGATCCGGACTTGCTGCCAAGCACAGCATTGATGTGGCCGCCGGGGTAGTCGACCCGGACTACAGGGGCGTATTGAAAGTTCTTCTGTGCAACTATTCGAGCGAAGACTTTAAGGTCCAATTAGGGGACAGGATAGCGCAGTTGGTTTGCGAACGTGTGGGATTCCCCAGCCTTGAAGAGGTCGCTATGCTAACCCCAACGAGCCGGGGAACAGGAGGTTTTGGCTCTACTGGAAAGGGAGACCTGGAGGGCTTCATTGCTATAGGAAGTGAACCCCCAGAGGAGGATCTGGGTCCCCGTATAGAGGAATGCGGAGAATCCCCTACGCCAAGGATCGGGGAGGAACTCTCCTTAAGGCAGAAGCAGGACTTGACCCAACTGTTGGAGGAGTATAGGGATGTGCTAACTCCTGTACCAGGAGAAACCGCGTTGGTCACACACGAGATACTCACCCCACTGGGAAAAATTATTTGGCAACGACCGTATCGATTGCTGGAAGCAAAGAAGCAGGAAGTCATCAATCAAGTACAGGAGATGCTACGATTAAACATCATAGAAGAATCGTATAGTCCTTGGTGCAGCCCTGTGGTACTAGTACCTAAGCCCGATGTAACTATGTGCTTCTGTATAGACTTCCGACAAGTGAATGCCATGTCTACTTTCGACGCCTACCCGATGCCTCGGATTGAGGAGCTATTAGACCGGCTCGGGCAGGCAAAGTTTCTTACAACTCTGGACATGACCAAAGGGTACTGGCAGGTCCCTTTAACACGTGATGCTAAACCCAAGACTGCCTTTAGCACACCTCTGGGCCTGTTCCAGTTCCGAAGAATGCCCTTTGGCCTGCACGGGGCAGCGGCCACGTGCCAGCGTCTAATGGACATCATCCTCCGGCCCTATCAGACTTTCGCAACAGCCTACATGGATGATGTAGTGATCCACAGTACTACGTGGAAGGAACATCTTCATCAAGTAGGAACAGTCTTAGAAGCCATGAGGAGGGCGGGATTGACGTTAAACCCGAAGAAATGCACCTTTGCTGCCAAAGAGGTCAAATACTTGGGTCACCTTGTCGGACGGGGCACGGTGCGACCGCTTCTGGACAAGGTGCAAAGTGTCAGGACGTTCCCCGTACCGCAACACAAGAAACAACTGAGAAGTTTTCTTGGCCTCATTGGCTATTACCGCCTCTTCAGACTGCACTTCACAGAGGAAAGTGCTGTTTTTACAGAAATGTTGAGAAAAAATGCCCCAAATACGATACAATGGTCAGCTGAGGCAGGGACAGCCTTTCAAAATTTAAAGGAAAAATTGTGTCGGGCCCCCATATTGCGTGGTGTGGACTTCCAGCAAACCTTTCTCTTACAGACGGATGCGTCAGAAACAGGTTTGGGTGCTGTTCTCTCGCAAATACAAGAAGGCGCAGAACACCCCATTATGTTCCTTAGCAGGAAACTATCGCTTGCTGAGAGAAAATATGCAACAATTGAGAGGGAATGTCTCGCAATTAAGTGGGCCATTGAAGCCCTCAAATTCTATTTGACAGGGAGGAAGTTCATCCTCATTACGGACCATGCCCCTCTGAAATGGTTACACACCATGAAAAATGAGAACAACTAGGTGGTACATGGCTTTGCAGCCCTATGATTTTAGAGTGGAGCATCGAGCAGGGAAGCTGCATTTTAACGCAGATGCGATGTCGCGTATTACGTGCTGCGTAGAAGAGGCTTCACCAGTCCGTAATATTTTAAGAAGGGGGATGTGTCATGCAGCAGACCCTCTAGGAACAGAAGAAAATGTTTTAAACACAGAAAAAGTCAGGCATAAGCTGCAATATTTCGAGGAACCAGATAGAGGGAGCAAGAGGGACCTCCGAGAGACTGAGGAACCACGCCCCATAGGTCGTGAGGTAATGCCAGCCAGCCTCCAATCAAGGAAGAGAGGAGTGCCTCTTAAAGAGAGTCTAGAAGAGGCAGGACCAGCAGAAGAGGCAGAATCGGAAGGACGGACAGATCCAGGAGAAAGGGTTCTTTATTGGGCACAGTGGGGGATTGAACCCATGATCCCTGCACCATCAGTCAGTGTCTTCACCATTATACTGTGGTTCTGTTCCTGTGCTTGCACATCAGCGCGCCACTTATGCTTCCCGCGCAAGTTTCTCATGCGCTAATGTGCGCGGCGCACATGAGCGCACAGCGCACATTAGCGCATGATTAATCCCGGTTTGCTTTTTCAGACTGAAACGCCCACTCCTTATATGGCATTCCGCACAATAGCGCGGCGCACACCTAATGGGGTTTTAGTAAACATACCCCTAAGGCTTTTAAAATGACCCACATAATGTTATTAACCCCTTCCGACAAATATTACCAAATGCCTTTATATGCTGACTTAATAATAGATAACTTTATAGGGAAAAGATGTCCATATAAAGTTATACATGTATATTCAGCAACATCATTGAAGGCTAGAATCTGTTATGTGTACTACTCTGCTACCATGCATCTAAATTATTAATGTGAAATTAGTAACTAGATCTCATTGCATAAATTGGTAAAACATTCATTAACCCATTAATGCATGAATTCTACATTTGTTCCTAATAAAATATTGCGTGATTGAATTGTTTTATGCGTGGTTTCATATGACCTGAGGCATAACATTTGAGCGTCCCCCTTTCGGGGACGCTATGCATAAATCATTAGCATGCACAAAACCTCTGTGTTTTTTAGTAACTCTGGGCCTTACATGGATACTTCTATTGAATATACACATAACGTTTGTAGGGATATCTTACCTATATAAAGTAATTCATTGAGCACAGCACTGAAAATATGTTACTTTATGTTTAAAGAAAATGAAAAACTTATCAAATTGTGTCTTCTAAAATTTGTGCCCTGAAGTTTATCCTTGGTTTTCACTGACTCAAACCCAGCTTCTATGCATGATTGATCACATCATACCATGTATTTTGAAGAATTTGTGGCTAAATTACACAGCATATGTCGTAAATGCTTATCACGCTGCCATGATCTTGGTCGAATGTAGAGCCAGTACAATCAACATCTACTATCGTATTATTTTATCCTTGGTATGAAAAAACCCCACCAAAACTAGGGTGCAAAAGCTATTTGTCCTGATTAATACAGCCTTTTTGCTGTATGGGAAATCAAGGGGTCTGTTTACTATTATTTATTTATTTATATTTATTTAACAGTTATTTATATACCGCTCTTTCCCTAGTATCAAGTGCGGTTTACATGGAACAGTAGGTTAATTGGTATGTAATATACCAAGTCAGTTTACATAGAACAGATAATTATAATTTACAAGGAATGTTGTAACATTAAAGGTATAACATATTAGAACATATATACATTGTTAGTTTAAATCTATAATCATCATGTGAATGAGAGTGTGGTATGGTTAATAGTGTATTAGTGATATTTATTTTGAAAATAGAGTATGTAATAATAATGTATAAATGTTAGCCTGTATCTATTTGAGTATTCTGTTCTGAGGGTGTATTGTAGTGTAATATGAATAAGTGAGTTTTTAATTTTTTTCTAAATTCCTTTATATCAGATAGCAGGCGAATGTTGTCAGGTAGATTGTTCCAAAGAATTGGAGCAGAGTGTGAGAAAGCTCTCTTATTTGTTTGTTTTCTGGCTTTTGTGAAATCTTTTGGTATTGTTAAGGTATTTAAGTTTCTGCTTCTTTGGGATCGTTTAATGTGCATTAGCTGGAAATGTGGCAGATAGTATGTTGTTTTTCAGTATTCTCTGCATGTTGTGTGTTAAATATGAGGAAAGGAGGGATTGGGGCAGGGGAAAGGCATGGTGATAGGTGGCAGCCAGCATGCGAGCAGTTGCCACAAGCTGGCTGCCAAAATTGCTGATAGTGCAGCTGCAGATAATGCCATCTCTTGAGGTGGCATTTCAGAATTTATTTATTATTTATTCATTTATTTAATTCATTTTGCATTCTGCTTTATCGTGAATTCAAAGCAGTTTACAAGGTGGTCACTGCCAAGCATAGCGGTGACAGCATCGGTGCTGGGTCCCTCTCATAGTAACCCCCCCCAAAGACCTTTGATCTCCCCCAGTCCCAGAACTAGCCTTGATGACTTCTGATCCTCTGCAGTACCCTGAACAAGCCCTAAAGATTCCACAGCAACCAAAGGCCCAATGCCTTCCAGACTCCCCCAAGCCCCACAACCAGCCCTCCACCACGCCTAATCTGTCTCTGTTGTCATTCAAAATGGTGCCAGTCTCACAGTATGACCCCTCATGATGCTGACCCCCCCCCCCCCAAGACTGGTGCCATTTTTAATGATGATGGAGATGGGGTAGAAATGAAGGGGGACAACTCCTGCCCCATTCACCATTGGCCCATCATGGAAGCCCCTGTAAATATCAGGGCTGACTGTGGAGCTGCGGGGGGGGGGGGAAGGGATCTGGAATCATTGGGCTGGTGGGGATCGCAGGTCTTGGGGGGCTAGGGATCAGAAGTGCCTTGCTTGGGGAGCATGGGGAGGGATCCCTTATCTCAACCTGACTCACGTTAACTTTCATGATCGAATTGTAAAGACCATACAGTGCTTTGCACCGATTTGACTATTGCTCTGTATTGTCTCAACTAGATTTTAAGGTCGGATGAGCATGACTCTAATGAGCAGGGACTGTCTCTGTATGTTTACCTGTACAGCGCTGCGTGAATGGCGCTATATAAGTGCTAAATAGTAGTAGTAGTAGTAATCTGGAGTCTTCAGAGCTTGTTTGGGGGTTACAGGAGCATGAGCGTTAGTCTGGGGTTTTGGGGGGTAATCACAGCTCTCTGGGGGGCTGGGTGTGGGGGGGACGACACAGGACCTTTGCTATTGCCACTGCAAATGGGATAGGGGACAACATCATGGCTACGGTTACTTGTCCTTTTCCTTCTCCTTCACTCCAGTCCCACGTTCCTTTATCGGCTGGCAGCCCAACATACTCCTGAACTGCCTGCCAATGGAGGTAATATGTGCCTATGTGGTGGTAGACTGTCCTGTGCGGTATCTGCAGGGAAGATGTTGGCTACCCCTTCTGCATTTGCTTTAAAGGTTTTGTACCTATTGCAGTGCAGTAAGTTCAAAACCATTACTGTACTTTAGAAAGCAGATCCCCTGTTTTTTGCTCATAGACCTGCAGAGATTGGAGAAGCTGTGGAGCTCCTATTTATAGCCTCCCAGGGAGAGATGAATCAAAACCATTACTCAGCAGCAACCCCTCTTACTGGGATGAAAGATATTTTTATTAGGCTTGATTCATTAGTGCTCCTCGAGAAAATTAGTGCATGCTAAATTAATTCAGCATATGTTAACCTATGAATTCATACGTTAGTATAAGTCGTTTAGAATGTGTTTAAAGTTTGAACACACATTCAAATATTTATATTAAAATAAATATGTAAAACAAAGTCCAGAAATCAGGGGAATAGCCCAAACTGAAAAATGAAAATGTTTATAAAATCAGGTGACAGTATTATTTTGCATTTATTGTTCCAGCTAAGATTAAAACAGCAACTTGATGTGTTTCCCCCTTTCTTCTTCTCTTTCCCTCATCATTTCTAAGGGGAATACATGGTTATGACAGTTTACTTTGACCTAAGCAGACGGATGGGCTATTTTGCTATTCAGACCTACATACCTTGTATTCTGACAGTGGTTCTGTCCTGGGTATCATTTTGGATTAAAAGAGACTCCACACCTGCACGGACTTCTCTTGGTAAGCACATAATTGAATATCTAGCAAAATCAAACTTTGGGCCCCTTTTACTAACACTTAGCTCGAGCTTTCTGCTATATAGTCCATAGGGATAACATGGGTATTGTAGCAGATAAGTTAACTGATGGTAAAAGGGGCCCTTTATGTGTAAAAGATGCTTGTGAAAAAATACTGTGTTACTGCCGCTGGTTTCTTTCAAAATAATATAACTGGTTCTATGTATGAGTTACTCAGAATGTTTTAAAACTCGTTACGAGTTACTTGGAATGTTGTAAAACTTGTTTCTTTTTAGTTCCTTTAGAGCTTTCTTTTTTTTTTTTTTTTTTATAAATCATTTTTATTAAACAAGGCATCACATGTACAGGGAACAACCAGCGTAACCAAACATGTACAATTTAACAGCACATAGCAAAACCGGCACCCGGGTGGGGCTGTATCTTCTCCTTCACCCGGTTCTGATAGCCAGAAGTATTAGACATCCATCCACACCACAGTTTTCCATTATCTTCCCTATCTACCCCCCCCCGCCCCCCCTTACGCAGCCCCCGTTCCACCTCACCCTACAGCCCGTCCCCCCCTCCGTCCATCCCTACCCCACCTAGGCCATTACATATACTACTCCATCTAATAATAGGCCTGGAGCACTTCTTTGTGAATAGCAGGGCGTAAAGTGTGGATATAGGGCTCCCAGGTCAGTAGGAAGGATGCCCAACGCTTAGCCCTTCCTCTCGCCCCTCGTTTCTCCAATTGCATCAACTGGTGAAAACTGTTGCGCCACTCCCAGAAGGAGGGAGGAACCGCCTCCCGCCATCTACAGAGCAGCGGACCCTTCCCCACCAGGCAAGCCTTCCTGAGTAATAGGCGCTCCCAGCGACCCTTAGGGTGGAGTGGTCCAAGCTGATCCAACGCCACAAGAGACCCCGTCCAGCTAATCCGCTGCCGCAATACTCCACTCAAATAGTTCCGAATCTGCATCCAGTATCGGCGAACTTTCGGGCAGCCCCACCACATATGCCCTAGGTCAGCCAATAATAATCGACACTTCGGGCAGCTCCCGTCCAATGTAAGATGACTGCGAAATGCTCGTCTCGGGGAGAAATGGGCTCGGAGGACACACTTAAACTGTATCTCTCTCCAGCGAGCCCCATCGACCAGTTCCCCGACATTTCTCAAGGCCCGATGAACCGAACCCGGCTCCACCTCCACCCCCAATTCTCTAGCCCACAAGCGCTCTTCCCCTGAATAATCAATCGGGGGGCACCCATTGATCGATATGTCGCTTCAACCCCGCAATAGTGGGCGGAGAATGCGCCCCGAGATCAAAGAACTCAAGGATCCGCGCTGCACGCGTAGCCACAAGCCCCCGCCTAGGTAATGAAGCTACGTAGTGGGAGATCTGGGCGTATGCAAAAAAATGTCGATAGTCCAGCTCATACTCCCCCCGTAGTAGTGCAAAGGATTTACACCTCCCTTCCTGGTCCACAAGATGTCCTATATGCCGAATCCCCTTCTGTTCCCAGAGCCTAAACATAGTCGTGTCCGTTCCCGGGGCAAATCGAGCGTTCCCTTGCAGGGGCAACCAGCTGGAAACCTCCAAAGATTCCCCCCACCATTTATTGAGCTGCTGCCAGGAACACCGGGCCGGCCACATTAACGCACTCCAAGATACCCAACCCGGCAAACTCGAACTAGCCAGGTGTAAAGCCGCCAACAAGGTCTGTGGGGCCATTAGGGCCGACTCCAGCGCTCTGGGGGTATAGACCTCAGTTTCCCCCAACCAGTCCCCAATATGTCGCACTTGGCAAGCCAAGGCATAGAGCCGTAGGTTGGGGATCCCCATCCCTCCATCTCTCCAGCTTCGCTGTAGGCGATACAGCGGAATACGAGCCCGTGCCCCTCTCCACATAAAACTCTGGAAGACCCGTTCGAACTCTCGTAGATCACATTTCCGCAGCCATCCTGGCAGTGTCTGCAACCAGTAAAGTATACGGGGCAAAATCACCATGCCCAGGGCCGCTGCCCGGCCCAATAGGGACAGGGGGAGAGGTGGCCACGCCTGCAACTGCAGGCGAGTCTTAGATAAAATCCGGCGGACATTCACTTGGTATAATTGCTTGGTATCTCTAGTCAGCGAGATACCGAGATAGATGAAAGATTCCTCTGCCCACCGAAGGGGGAAAGAGTCACCCCAGTCGGCTCGAAGGGTACCCCCCACATCTAACGCCTCAGACTTGCCCATGTTAATGCGCAGTCCCGCAAAGCTCCCGAAACGCGTAAACTCCTCTAAAAGTCTCGGAAGAGAGGTCCTCGAGGCCGTCAAGTGTACAAGCAGGTCATCAGCAAAGGCCGCTATCTTGAACCCAAGGTGACCCATTTGCACCCCTTTAATCCCCGTCAATGCCTCAATCTTACGTATCAGCGGGTCGAGGGACAAAACGAAGAGCAGAGGGGAAAGCGGACACCCTTGCCGGGTGCCCCTCTCCAGTCCAAACGTATCTGACAAGGTTCCATTACAAAGCACACTCGCCGTGGGGTTAGCATAAAGGAGCTCCACCATGTGGCAGAAAGACACCCCAAGCCCATATTGCGGCAGCAGGAACTTCAAATACGACCAGCCCACCCGGTCAAAAGCTTTCTCAGCATCAAAGCTGATCAAGAGCGAGGGGGTACCACGGCGGTGCACCCATTCCAAGGACGCCAAGATCTTGCGCAGATTACGCACCGCATAGCGGCCTTTCACGAAGCCAACCTGGGACTCGTGAATCAAGTCCCCAAGAACCGAGGCGAGCCGGGTCGCTAAAACTTTAGCCAATATCTTCAAATCGAAGTTAAGTAAAGAAATAGGCCTGTAAGACTCTGCATGCGTGTGATCTTTACCGGGCTTAGGAAATAAAATAATATGGGCATGATTTCCACCCCAAGTAAACGTCCCCTGTGCAATCCGGTGATGATAAACCGTCACCAGCGTGGACGGTAACAGATCTCCCAGCAATTTATAAAACTCGGCCCCTAAGCCATCCGGCCCCGGGGCTTTGCAATAGCTCACCTGTTGAATCACCGAAGCAACCTCCTCCATCGTAACCGGCACCTCCAAACTCGCCCGCTGCTCCGCATCTAATTGGGGGAGCGACACGTCCCTTAAGTACTCCGCCATAACAGCACCCGGATCAGCCCCCCGTGAGTACAGCTTTTGATAAAACCGACGAAGGATCTGAGCGATCTCCCGACTCTCTGTTTGCAGCCCACCCTGTGCATCGCGCAAAGCCGCCACTGTGCGGGTCGCTCCCTTTCCCCGAAGGCACCGGGCCAGCAACTTCCCAGACTTATCCCCGAAATGGTAGAGTTGGTACTTATAGTACAGAAAGGACTTCTTGGCCCTCTGATGGATTAATTCATTAAGGGCCAATTGGGACTCCCATAGCAGCTTTTTATTTTCCACCGATGGGCTAGCAGCCTGACGACGCCTGGCTCGGCAGACCTGCGCTTCAAGGCAAATAATCTGCTTCGCCACCAGTTTACGCTTACGTGCCACATACCCTATGATATCTCCCCGTAGGACCACTTTAGCCGTTTCCCAAAAGAGTTCGGGATTGTCGCGATGCTGCTCATTGTAAGTGGCAAAGTCGTGCCACTTCTGCTTGAGAAACGAAGAGAACTCGACGTCCCTAGTTAAATCAACAGGAAATCGCCAGATACGAGCTGGTGGGGCCGCATCCCGCCATTCCAGATCCACCCAGATTAAGGTGTGATCGGAAATTTCCAGGGGGCCAATCTGCGCATCAAGGACATAAGTAAAAAGTCTTTCCGAGACTAGCACATAATCAATTCTGGCGCTAGTACCATGCGCTCTGGACAGGTGAGTAAAATCACGCTCCCCGGGATGGAGGAGTCGCCACGGATCCACCAGCTGTAATCTGCGCCGCAAATGTTGCAAAGCCCTAGTGCCCCGCTGTCGTGCCCCCCCACCCCCATCCCTGGATACATCCAACGCAATATCGAACACGCCATTAAAATCACCGGCTAAAATCAAAGGGGCGTCAGGCAGCTGTTCCACCCTGGAGCCCAAGCGGGCATATAAGTCCCGATCCACCACATTTGGGCTGTATAGGTTGCCCAAAATCACAGATTGCCCTTCCAACTTTCCAGACACCACAATATATTGACCATCTGGGTCAGCATGGACCTCCTCCTTAGTGAACCGGAGTCTCTTGTGGATCAAAATAACCACCCCACCCTTCCTACCCAGCGCAGGGGCCCCCCATTCTTGTCCCACCCACTCCCTTTTAAGCTTGACATGTTCCTCAGTACTCTGGTGGGTCTCCTGTAGCATAGCAATGTCGCATTGGTGCCGAGCCAGGGCCCGCAACACTTTATATCGCTTAATAAGGGTGCCTATACCACAGACATTCCAAGAAAGAATCTTCACGTCTGCATATAATAGGAGTTATTGGGCAGTACGGTACCAAACACCTGCTTGGGAAAAAAAACCCAGCCTGAGGTCTCCCCCTCCTTCTCCCTTAAGGATTTCCTGGTGGTCATTGAGAAATATCGCAAGGGCTGCGTCCCCCCCCCACCCCTATTACCCTGCCCTTCCCCTGCCTCCCTCCGCCCCATTTCCCCCCCCCCCCTCCATACTAATATCCTTCCCCAAACACCGCCACACTCCCATCGCGATCACTTAAGATGTGAGCGGGTCCCCCTCCTCCCCAAGAACCTTACTTATATTCCCCAGCCCAATCCACCAAACCATCAACCCCCCCCCCCCGACTAGGGCTCCCACGCCCGCCCCCCTCCCCCGCTGCCCCCGGCCGATCCCCCAACTCCCCCCTCCCCACCTCTTAACCACGCACTCCCCTCCCCTCCACACACCCCCCCCACACACCAACTCTCCCAGCTTATCATAACTTTAAAACATGAGAACATCAAAATTTAACAGGCTAAACAGGCCAACATGTATAGAGAGAGAGAAAGGAAAAAAGGGAAAAAGAAAACAAGGGGGGGGAAGAAAAGGGGGGAAGGCAGCAAGAAAGCAGCATGGCTGACGGAGCAGGCAAGCACAGCCACACTTATCGCACTTCAGGTCCTGTTGTCCCAGGCGTCCCCTGGAGTCCAAGGTAACCTTTGTGGGGCAGAGGCCCAGGATTTCCACCCGCAGCAGGGCCGGAAGTCATCCAAGGAACACCCGGCCTGGCAGGGCCATAGAAGCCGGCATCACCCGCCTTCAGAGCTACCCCTGGAGAGGGGGCAGATGGCCCGGCCCAAAAGGGGGGAAGGCTGCAGGCTAGGGCCGCCCATACCTGGTCACCAGGCCTCTCAATAGACACAAGCAGCCATCCTCCTGTATCGGGAACGTTAATGACTGTAGAGCTCGAGCTGCTTCCCGCTGCTGCCAAGCGGGTGTCTTCTGAGCTCACCCATATTCCATTTAGGCTAGCCGCAGTGTCCTAGCTGGTAGAAGAGGGGGCCAGTCGCACCGCCCAACAAAAGACCGCTCTCTTTCACGTCCCGGGTCAGTTCTCAGTCAATCCGTTCTCAGGGCCCTTGTCACGGTGCTTGCTCTCTCTGGTTGCCCGCCGAGGATGTCAGCAGCTGTTCCACATAGGCATTTGCCTCCGCCGCGGATTCCAATACCCGATGGGCTCCTTGGTGCATTATGTGCAAGCGGGCTGGATATTGTACATGGAAACGAATATTCGCGGAGATCAGTCGCTGGCAGATCGGCGCATAGGCTTTGCGGCGTTGGCTCAGCGCCGTGGAGTAGTCGGGCGTGATACGAATCTTCATATTTTCATATTCCACCATGCCTTTTTGCCGCGCCGCCTTCAGTAGATCCTCCTTCTGCGTGTAGTAGAGGAATCTGGCCAGGACCACCCTAGGCCGCGTGTTCTGCATTTGTGGCCTCGGCCCTACTCTATGGGCTCTGTCGACTACTGTGGGGGTGTTCACATCCTCCCGGCCGAGCAAAGAGGCTGCCATGTTTTCCACCAGGTCCCGCAGATCTTTATCGGGCAGCGTTTCAGCTATGCCCAGGAAACGCAGATTATTGCGTCGGGATCTGTTGTCCAAGTCGTCTAGTTTTAGTTCATGTGCTTTAGTTTCCCTCCGCACTGCACATAATTCCCGTTTAAGTTTCTCCACCTCCTCCTCAGCTTGCATTATGCGGCCCTCCGCCTCCTGCACCCGCGTGCCCAACGCGGACAGGGAGCCTTGTAGCGTGTCCATTTTGCCACTGAGGGTTTCAAATTGCGTGGCAAGTGCAGCCGTGACCGCCGCCGATATTTCGTCTATCATGGTGGGGGAGGCCGCGGTACCCACTTTAGGGGGGGATTCCGCCATTTTCGGCGGTCCAGCAGTGCGGTCCTTCTCCCGCCTCCCCGCCTTAGCCATTGCTGCCATTTCCGATTCTCCCCCAGAAGGGGATAAAAGGATTGTCGACCTCTCCCTCGGGGCTCAGATCCGGCAGAAATCGCCGTGGTTCACGGTCCAAATCGACGGTCAGGGACGAGGGGGCCCGGAGCTAAGGTGACTCACGTCTTCCCCAGCTCACCACATCACGTGATCTCTTTAGTTCCTTTAGAGCTTTTTAAAAATCAAGTTAAGTTGCTTTAGCTAGTTTTATCCTGTTAATAATTTAACAATAATAGCAATGGGCTGGAAATTCTGCATCTAAAGAAAGACCAAAATATATCAAAGCATTTGCATATTACTTTTAAATTTCAAAGCCATTTTAAAAAGTTGTTCAATATGAGATGCCCTCAGACTTATCTAATGGCTGGATAACATGACTATGTTCCCCCCCCCCCCCTCGGTTCTTCCCCTCTTCTCTGTCTGCAAGGGAAAGAGGGAGAGAGGACAGAAAGGGGGTTTGATCTAAGGCAGGCTGATTGGGCTGCTAGCAATGGGGGGGGGGGAGTATGTGAAGAATGTGACTAGGCAGTTATCAGCTGGGCAATTAGTGAGTAGGATGGGAGACAGAAGTATTTTCCCAACTATTCACCACATTAGTGCATCAATGGGGAGGGGGTGGAGGAGGGGTGGGGTAGGATGCAGTTGCAACTGAGTTGGAGTTGGGGAGGCTGCTGGACATCCAGGTCATCTGAAGAAGGGGAAGATGGGAATGGGAGGGAGACCAGAGGAAGAAAGGGAATGGGTAGCGTGTGACACTGCTATAAACTACAGGGCATATTCTGGTGATACCACAGTCTGTGCTAGGTTAGATCAGCACCAATTAACCAGGTGAAATGGGGCATTTGTGAGGAAAAAGCTGAAATGGGGGGGGGGAGTTTATGAAAGCTGTTACTGAGATGCTGATGAAGTTTAATAAAGGTGTTTGTCATGTCTTGTGGGTTATGGGAGAGGTGGCAGGAGGTTGGGGTGCAAGTGCCTTCGTTATATCTTTTCAAAAGTACACTTGTTTCTTCAATTTATAATGTTATAGAAAAAATCAAATCATGGGAAATGTGTCCTTAAATTATAAAATTGGCCATTAAACTAAATATTATTTGGATCAGGTAGCACATATGAGTCAATGGAGTGATTAGGGATTCCTTATATTTTGAAGAATTTGAATCAATATCTTTCATGACTAATGATATGTGGCCAGAAAAGTACAGTCTTTCAGTATCTTGTTTGTTCAATACCCAATGGTGGTCTTGTGAATGTTCAGACTGCTGTTTGTTATCAGGGTCACCTAGAAGTGGCTGACATTTTTTGTAAAAAAATGTAAATTGTTTTGACTGTTTTCACAGACTATCTTTGGAATGTTCCTGCCTCAGGACTGGAACACTCTGTCTCCTGATAGATTGTGATCTTAGTCTCCCAAATGCCTACTCACTTTCAAGGACAGATGGTCTGTAGCCAGATCAAATGCATGTGTTGCAATCCTGCCAATTTAAGATTCCTTCAGCCAAATGATAAACAAGCAAAGAGGTCTCTGGGAAAACAAGGAGGACTATGCAGAAAGTTGACAAACTATAAAGTGTGCCACGGTTTTCCAGTGTCCCAGATTGTAAATAATTAATGTTCTTATGAACCAACATGATGCCATGGAAGCATATGGAAGCACAAAGTAAGGGAGAAAACTTAACTAACCTTAACATTCTGGTTATCTTTGTGATGAGGATGTTCTAAAAGATTGCAGATTTTAATGAAGTGGTTCTTCATATCTTGAAGTAAGGGAACATTTTTCGGTCCTGCCCATTGTTTTTTTCTCTAATTAAAGTCACAGAAAGAAAACTCCAACATCGCTTGTATAAAGAGACCATTATTTCCGAATCACTGTCATTACATTTCAAATCTAGTTTCTATGAAATGGAGCAAACAAAGAAAATCATGCACTTAGAGGAACTTAAGGTAAATGCCTAAGTTTGAAATTTGGGGGAAAGTTTTCTAAAGTATTTTCCACATGTAAATTATGTTTTACACCCAAAGAATATTATTAAATAGGTGAGTATATCACAACTCCATCTCAGTGCCACCCAAAGTATTCCACAGGAACACCTACATGTAATGCATATATGTGTACACAATCTTAGCATATGTACATGTGTGTGTGTATTCGGTCATGCAACTTTATAAGAGTAATTTTCTATACATGGAACATGCTTTGCATGTGGAAAATGCTTTATAACACTATCCACTTGAGACTCTTAAGTTTGCTGAAAATAGATGCTCAATTTTAGCTGGGCTGGTCTAAACATTAGGCAAACTAGGTGGCCGCCTAGGGTAGCAATCTCTAACGCCAGTCCTGGAGGGCTGCGACCCAGTCAGATTTTCAGGATATCCCTAATGAATATGCATGAGATATATTTGCATGCACTGCCCCCATTGTATTCAAATTTATCTCATACATATTCCTTAATAAGAAAATCCACACTGAGAGTATTACATACACCAAACAGAAACTCTCAGACCAAAACAATCCAAATATTTCCTAACGCAGCTAAACTTATTTCAAAAGCTCAGAAGAGTCACAACAGCTGAACCACCTAAAAGGAGAAAATTATGTCAAACCACCATGCCAGCAAAAATTTAGAGGTGAAAAAGCCTCAGACCCTTATCACTTCTCACTATGCAGCAACAAAAGTCGTAGGGGCGATCAGAACCCACACGTGAAGGGGGCCATACTGGACTTGGTGCTTACCAATAGTGAAAGTGTTTCTGATGTTATAGTGGGAGTTCATTTTGCATCCAGTGATCACCAGATGGTGTGGTTCAGTATTAGGACTAGGGCTGTTAAAATCCATTCAAAAGTGAGGGTCTTAGACTTTAGGAAAACTAACTTTGCTGAGATGGGCCAATACCTCAGGGAGTCATTAGCAGGATGGGAACAGCTGGGGGATGTAGAAAAACAGTGGACAAAACTGAAAGGAGATATTTTAAGGGCAACAAACCTTTTTGTTAAAATGGCAAATAAAGGTAAAAGGAAAGGAGATCACTATGACTTTCGAACGAAGTAGCTGAAAGGTGAAGAAAAAGAGGGAGGCCTTCATGAAATACAAGAGATCACAAAGAGAGGAAGACAGGCATCTATATTTGGAAAAACTTAGTGAAGTTAGCAAAGCAGTCAGGAAAGCAAAGATTCAAAAAGAGGAGGAAATAGCCAATGCAGTAAAATGGGGGGATAAGACATTTTTCAGATATGTTAGTGAGAAGAGGAAGGGCAAAAGTGGTATTTTCAGACTTAAGGGTGAAGGGGAGGAATATGTAGAAGCTGATGAGGATAAAGTGGAATTGCTTAATAAATATTTCTGTTCTGTGCTCATAGATGAAGAACCAGGAGCAGGACCTCAGAAAACATCCACAAACAGGAACAGAAGTGAGGGGCATCTTGAACAATTTTCAGAAGACTGTGTTCATAAGAAACTAGCTAAACTTAAAGAAGACAAAGCAATGGGACCAGATGAGATACACCCTAGAATAAAGAGCGTTGGGGAGGTTCTAGCAGCTCCACTGACTGACCTTTTCAATGCTTCATTGGAGTTGGGAGTGGTGCCAAAGGACTGAAGAGAGGCACATGTGGTCCCTTTACTTAAAAGCAGAAGTAAAGATGTGGTTGAAAACTACAGACCGGTTATTTTAACTTTGGTGGTGAATAAATTATTGAAAGCACTGCTGAAAGAGAAAATGGTGAGGTTTCTGGAATCCAGTGGATTACAGGATCTGAGGCAGCATAGTTCACTAGAGGCAGGTCTTGTCAGGCAAATCTGATTGATTTCTTTGACTGGGTGACCAGGGAGTTGGACCGAGGGAGAGCCCTAGATGTGTTGTATTTAGATTTCAGTAAAGCCTTTGACCCCGTTCCTCACAGGAGACTTATGAAGAAACTGAGCACCCTAGGGATGGACCCTAAAGTTACTGCTTGGGTTGGAAATTGGTTGAGTGGGAGGTGACAAAAGGTACAGATAAATGGAGCTCACTCTGAGGAGAAGGAGGTTACCAGTGATGTGCCCCAGGGATCTGTCCTTGGTCTGATTCTTTTTAACATTTTTGTTAGTGATATAGCAGAAGGGCTGCTGGGTAAGGTTTGCCTCTTTGCAGATGATATCGAAATCTGCAATAGAGTAGACACACAGGAAGTTGTAGATAACATGAGGAGGGATCTAGCTTTAAGAATGGTCTAGAATTTGGCAGCTGAGATTTAATGTTAAAAAATGCAAGGTCTTTGGTGCAGCCTCATTTGGAGTATTGTGTGCAATTCTGGAGACCACACCTTCAAAAGGATATAAACAGGCTGGAGTTGGTACAGAGGGTCGTTACTAAAATCATTAGTGGTATTCATTATAAAGTATATGAGGACAGACTTAAGGATCTTAATATGTACACCTTAGAGGAAAGGCGGGCTAGAGGTGATATGATTGAGATGTTTAAATACCAAAATGGCATAAATGCACAGGAGGAGAGCCTCTTTCGATTGAAAGCAAGCTCTGCTATGAGGGGGCATGGGATGAGGGTGAGAGGGGATAGATTCAGGAGTGATATGCGGAAATATTTCTTTACGGAAAGAGTGGTGTATCCATGGAATAGTCTCCCAGTGGAGGTGGTAGAGATGAGGACAGTATCTGAATTCAAAGAAGCATGGGACAAACACAGAGGATCTCTAAAGGAAAAAAGAGGACTGTTGTAGTGGTTGATATGGAAGAACAGATTAGATAGGCCATATGGTCTTTTTCTGTTGTCATGTTTCTATGTTTCTAAGAGCTCTACATCATGGGCATTAAAAAAAACCTCCCCCTTCTTTTATTATAATTTTTATTCAATTGTTCAATAAACACAGAGGTGCCTAGAAGGTACACTTTCTATACTCACTACCCACATCAAAGCATTAATCAATCTACCAAAGCTCCTTAATCAGTCTTACAGAGCTACCAAACAACTTTAACGAACACTAAAGTCCTTTACTGAATAACAAACTTCACATACACTCATACTGACAGCTCATGACTTATAGCCCACATTTAAAATTCAAAACTCAAAACACCAATAGAGGGGGATGGGAAAGAGAAAACACTTATATGACACCTCAGTATACATTATAGAAGAGCAATGGCAATTGCAAATAACCGATTACACAGCAGTGCTGGCCTGCAGGATGAGCTCAGTTGTAATGGTAAACCCTGCAAACAAGAAACTAACTCGTAGAGTGAAGTTCAGAAAACCTTCATAAAAGCACAGCTGGTCTACTTATTTTAAGGCAGCTAAGATAAATAGACCAGCTGTGTTTTTCTGAAGCTTTTCTGAACTTTCAGTTTGTTTCTTGTTTGCAGGGTTTGCCCCAGTTCTGAGGTGCTTTTACCATTACAACTGAGCTCATCCTGCAGGCCAGCGCTGCTGTGTAATCGGTTATTTACAATGGATAATTAGATCTTACCTGCTAATTAGCATTCCTGAAGGAACTCCAGTCCAGTCCCTCACCTCTGGGTTGTGCTCCGCTTCCAGCAGCTTGGAGACTGAACACGTCATCACTTTGATGACTCCGAGTATATATACCTCTGGCACCTCCTACCAGATCCAGTATTCTACTGACAAAGCAGACTTAATGGAGAGACAATTAAGCATAATAATCAACTAACTATAACTTTGTAAAAATCCAAAAAACTAACAATTCCTCCCCCTCCCCGAAAGGGCACCCCGCCCACCTGATGAGAAGGAGGTTTACCTGAAAATCGACTCACTCTCGAGTTCACCGAAAAAGGCAGACAGCTCGGCTCTTCCGACGCACCACCTCTGCCCCTGCCGAATCTAACACCTTACAAAATTAAGACCCCAACCTTCCCTTTCAGGCCGGAGTCGCCTGAACAACACTTCATTGCAAAAAACATACCGGGTGGGGTCAGGGACTGGACTAGAGTTCCTTCAGGAACGCTAATTAGCAGGTATGATCTAATTATCCATTCCCAATTGTCCCTCCAGTCCAGTCCCTCACCTCTGGGATGTAACAGAGCAGGTTGAACCACGAGAGGAGCCTGCGAACTCGGCCCGAAGAACCGCCCTGCCAAAACCTGCATCCCCCACTGCCTGGACATCCAACCGATAGTGCCTGGCAAAGGTATGCAATGAGGACCAGGTCGCCACTCTACAGATATCTAGAGGTGGCACCAGACTGTACTCTGCCCATGAGACTCCTGTCCCGGTGTAGAATGGCCTGCAGTCCCACCGGAATGGGCTTGCCCTTCAAAATATACGCAGACGCAATGGCCTCCCTGATCCATCTAGAAATGGAGGCTTTGGCCGCCACTTCTCCTTTGCGGGGCCCCCCAAACAGAACAAACAACTGATCCAACTTGCAAAAAGATGCAGTTCTCTTCAGATAGCATTTAGCACCCAACGCACGTCTAAACAATGCAGCCGAGCATCCACATCCTTCTCCTCAATGCCTACCAAGGATGGTAGGGAGACTGATTGATTCACATGAAATGCCAACATCACTTTGGGCAGAAAGGAAGGCACCGTCCGCAAAACTACCTTCTCCTTGGAAAAGGAAAGAAAAGGAAGTTGACAGGACAGATTGTCACCAGAAACACCGTCTTAAGGGTCACATATTTCAGGGAGGCCTGGCCTACTGGCTCATAGGGCTCCCCTGTCAAGGATTTCAGCACCAGGTTGACATCCCACGATGGAACTACTGACCTTTGCGGAGGACAAAGGCGACGGACCGCCCTTAAGAACCACCCCATTTCCTGATGCTCCTCCAGCAACTTCCAGTGGATTTTCCCCCAATAACTGGAAATCGCTGCCAATTGCACTCTCAAGGAACTGGCCACCAGTCCCTTCTAGAATTCTGCCTGCAAGAACTCCAGGATGTCCGGCACAGTAACCCCCATAGGGCGACTCCCCCGTTCTGCGCACCAAGCTTTAAAGATGCGCCAGACCTGAACATAGGAGAGACAGGTCGACCTCTTCCGAGCCTTCAGCAAGGTCAAAATCACCAGACCAGAATACCCTTGCTTCAGCAACCTCACCCTCTGAAGAGCCATGCCATAAGCAAGAACCGATCCACCTGAGGCATTCTGACTGGACCCTGGATCAGGAGGTCATCTTGCCCCGGGAGCCTCCATGGCCAATCTGCTAATAGTCTCACCAGGTCAGCATACCATGGATGCCTTGACCAATCTGGAGCTATCAGGATGACCAAGCCCTAATGCGCCTCTATGCATTGGACGACCTTGCCTATGAGGACCCACGGGGGAAATACATACAGCAACCCTTCTGTGGGCCATCTCTGGATCAGAGCATCCAAGCCTTCTGACATCATTTCTCTCCTTCTGCTGTAGAAGCGACTTGCCTTGACTGAGCCACATCTTGCCAAGAGGTCCATGATGGGAGGGCCCCAATGGCTCACCACCTGCTCAAATACCGCCGGACAGAGCTCCCACTCTCTGTGATCCACCCGAACCCGGCTCAGGTAATCTACCATGAGTTTTCGATTCCCGCCACATGCGCTGCTGCCCATGTCACCCTGGCGGTTGATGTAGGCTACTGTGGATACATTGTCCGAGAATACCTGGACCGCCTTTCCTTGAAACCAGCGCTCGAAAGACTTCAGCGCTAGCGCTACCGCCCGCATTTCCAACCGGTTTATTGACCACTGGGCTTCCTGCGGTGACCAATGGCTCTGAGAAACCTGATCTTCACAGTGGGCCCCCCATCCAGTCAGACTGGCATCCGTCGTCTGCTGGATCCACTGGGGCAACTCTAGAGGCATGCCCCGTTCCAAGTTGCCTGGCCGGAGTCACCAACGGAGAGCTCTCCTGGACACAGGAGGACAGGGGAACCTCTTTGACAGCGGCTGACGCTGGTGAGACAATTGACGGAGAAGGAACTGTTGTAACGGCCTCATGTGAGCCTTTGCCCAGGGAACGAGCTTGAGAGTTGCCGCCATGATCCCCAGCACTCGAAGATAATGCCAGGCTGATGGGGCATGCATGGCCATGAATTGAGGTCCTGTGCCCGGTGGGTTGGCAAGAACACCTGACCCCTTTGAGTATTGAAACTTGCTCCGAGATACTCCAGCTCTTGAGATAGACATGGCCTGCTCTTGGCTAGGTTGATTACCATCCTAGACTCCTCAAGAGTTCTACCACACTGGTGGTCGCCTACACACTCTCTTCCTCAGTCTTGGCCTGGATCAGCTAGTTGTCGAGGTATGGATGAAACATAATGCCCTCCTTGTGGAGCGCTGCCACTACCACCACTATGACCTTGGTAAAGGTACGAGGAGCCATGGCCAGGCCAAACGGCAATGCCTGAAACTATAATTAAAGAGATTTAACTGCTTTTTCTCTGAAAGGACAGCTGGGAAACCGGCTGGTACTTCGTAGATCTCTCTCTTTTGCTTTAACAGATACCTAAGCTCCACGAACAGAACAATGGCTGGGAAAAATCGTATTGCTAAAGCTGTTGCCCCGTTACAGCTTCTGCCTCGGTCCAGACAGAGGTCCTAATGCCAGTTGAAGGACCAGTTCCATGTGCAGGGTGCCTGCATGCTGAAGCTCTGAGGAAACAAGTGGAGGAACTCAGAGAGAAGGTGGCGAGGCTGAGGAGCATTCAAGACAGTGAGAAGTACATTGATGAGATGCTTCTTGCAGCAACCAAGCTCTCCAGCACAGGAGAAGATGGGTGCCAACAGAATGTCGATGGTTGGACACAAGTCACCAGGGCCTGCAAAATCACCAATCCAACTTCTCCTGCCCTTGAATTGAAGAACCATTATGCAGCCCTGGAAATGGAGGAGGTGAAAGCTGGAAAGGGAAGAACCAGAGTTCAAGTACCCCAATGTTGCAGAATCAGTGACCAGAAGGAAACGAAGGGTAGTGGTGGTTGGAGACCCTCTTCTGAGGAGTACTGAGGCGTCCATCTGCCAACCAGACTTGATGTCCAGAGAGGTATGCTGTCTGCCTGGTGCCAAAATCCAAGATGTTACGGAGAGTTTGCCGAGACTCATCAAGCCCACTGACTATTACCCAATGTTGTTAATCCATGTTGGAACAAATGATACTGCCAGGTATACCTCGGAACGTATCAAAAGTGACTTCATGGCTCTGGGACAGAGGGTGAAGCAGTTAGGTGCACAGGTGGTGTTCTCTTCAATCCTCCCTATTGAGGGTAAAGGTCAAGGCAGAGAGGCTCGCATCCTGGAGATGAATGCATGGCTGCGTGGATGGTGTCATCGAGAGCGTTTTGGTTTCCTAGACCATGGGATGCTGTTCCAAGGGTTGCAGAGCAGAGATGGCATCCATCTGTCCAAGAAAGGTCAACGCATCTTCGGTAGTAGACTGGCTAATCTACTGAAGAGGGCTTTAAACTAGATTTGTTGGGGATAGGTGTAGAAAGCCCCCAGGTAAGTGAAAGCCCCCAGGTACGTGATACATTAAATACCTTTATGGAAATGGGTAACAGGGGTAACATATGGAAAGCAGTGTGTATAAATGCCCGTAGCATGGGAAATAAGATCCCTGATGTTGAAGCTTTGGTGGGAGTGGTGGACTTGGATTTAGTGGCAGTTACAGAAACATGGTTCACAGAAAACCATGACTGGGATGTAACTATACCTGGCTATACTTTATTCAGAAAGGACAGGATAGGAAGAAGGGGAGGAGGAGTGGCACTATATGTAAAAACTACTATTAAAGCTTTGGAATTACAGAGCTTAAAAGGGAGAGAGGAGGCATTGTGGGTTAAACTAGAAAGAGGGAAAGAGAAATCTATTTGCATTGGTGTGATATACAGACCTCCCTCACAAGAGGAAGAGGTGGACAGAGAGTTAATTGAAGACATACACAGCATTGCTAGGAAAGTGGAAGTGCTACTGATAGGAGATTTCAATATGCCAGATGTTGATTGGCACATTCCTGCTGCAGTATCATCTAGAAGTAAGGAGATCCTGGATTCTCTACAGGGAGAACTATTCAGGCAATTGGTAACAGACCCCACACGTGAAGGGACCATACTGGACTTGGTGCTTACCAATGGTGAAAGTGTTTCTGATGTTGTAGTGGGAGATCATTTTTCATCCAATGATCACCAGATGGTGTGGTTCAGTATTAGGACTACGGCTGTTAGAATCCATTCCAAGGTGAGGATCTTAGACTTTAGGAAGACTAACTTTGCGAAGATGGGCCAATACCTCAGGGAGTCGTTAGTGGGATGGGAACAGCTGGGGGATGTAGAAAAACAGTGGGCAAACTGAAAGGGGGTATTTTACGGGCAACCAACCTTTTAGTTAAAATGGTAAATAAAGGCAAAAGGAAAAGGAGACTGCTATGGTATTCGAAGGAAGTAGCTGAAAAAGTGAAGAAAAAGAGGGAGGCCTTCATGAAATACAAGAGATCACAGAGAGAGGAAGACAGGCATCTGTATTTGGAAAAACTTAGAGAAGCTAGCAAAGTAGTCAAGAAGGCAAAGATTCAAAAGGAGGAGGAAATAGCCAATGCAATAAAATGGGGGGATAAGACATTTTTCAGATATATTAGTGAGAAGAGGAAGGGCAAAAGTGGTATTGTCAGACTCAAGGGTGCAGGGGGGGGGGGGATATGTAGAAGCTGATAAGGATAAAGTGGAATTGCTCAACAAATATTTTTGTTCTGTGTTCACAGATGAAGAACCAGGAGCAGGACCTCAGAAAACACCCACAAATAGGAACAGAAGTGAGGGACGTCTTGAACAATTTTCAGAAGACTGTGTTAAAGTAGACAAAGCGATGAGACCGGATGGGATACAGCCTAGAATACTGAGGGAACTTGGGGACGTTCTAGCAACTCCACTGACTGACCTTTTCAATGCCTCGTGGAGTCGGGAGTGGTGCCAAAGGACTGGAGAGAGGCTCATGTGGTGCCTTTACACAAAAGCGGAAGTAAGGATGTGGTTGAAAACTACAGGCCGGTTAGTTTTTTTTAAAATTATTTATTTATGAAAAATTTTACAGTTTATACAGTAAAATTAGTTAGTTAGTTTAACTTCGGTGGTGAGTAAATTATTGGAAACGCTGCTGAAAGAGAAAATAGTGAGGTTTCTGGAGTTCAGCAGATTACAGGATCCGAGGCAGCATGGATTCACCAGAGGCAGGTCTTGTCAGACAAATCTGATTGATTTCTTTGACTGGGTGACCAGGGAGTTGGACCGAGGGAGAGCTCTAGATGTGGTGTATTTAGATTTCAGTAAAGCCTTTGACACTGTTCCTCACAGGCGACTTATAAACAAACTGAACACACTAGGGATGGACCCTAAAGTTACTGCTTGGGTTAAAAATTGGTTGGGTGGGAGGCAACAAAGAGTACAAGTAAATGGAGCTCACTCTGAGGAGAAGGATGTTACCAGTGGTGTGCCCCAGGGATCTGTCCTTGGTCCGATTCTTTTTAACATCTTTGTTAGTGATATAGCGGAAGGGCTGTCGGGTAAGGTTTGCCTCTCTGCAGATGATACCAAAATCTGCAATAGAGTAGACACCCAGGAAGGTGTAGATAACTTGAGGAGGGATCTAGCTAAGCTTGAAGAATGGTCTAGAATTTGGCAGCTGGGATTTAATGTTAAAAAATGTAAGGTCATGCATTTGGGCTGCAGCAATCCAAGGGAGCAATACAGTATAGGAGGTGAAGTACTTTTGTCCACTAAAGAAGAGCGGGACCTAGGCATGGTTGTGTCTGATGATCTTAAAGTAGCTAAACAGGTAGAAAAGGTGATGGCAAAAGCTAGAAGGATGCTTGGGTGCATACGGAGAGGAATGGCTAGCAGAAAAAAGGAGGTGATAATGCCTCTGTATAAGTCTTTGGTGCGACCTCATTTGGAGTATAGTGTGCAATTCTGGAGACCGCACCTTTAAAAGGATGTGAACAGGATGGAGTCGGTGCAGAGGGTGGCTACTAAAATAATTAGTGGTCTTCATTATAAAGCATATGAGGACAGACTTAAGGATCTTAATATGTACACCTTAGAGGAAAGGCGGGATAGAGGTGATATGATTGAGATGTTTAAATACCTCCGTGGCATAAATGTTCAGGGAGAGAGCCTCTTTCAATTGAAAGCAAGTTCTGCTACGAGGGGACATGGGATGAGGGTGAAGGGAGATAGATTCAGGAGTGATATGCGGAAATATTTCTTTACGGAAAGAGTAGTGGATCCATGGAATAGTCTCCCAGTGGAGGTGGTAGAGATGAGGACAGTAACTGAATTCAAAAAAGCATGCGACCAACACAGAGGATCTCTAAAGGTAAAAAGTGGACTGTTGTAGTTGTTGATATGGAAGGACAGACTAGATAGGCCATGTGGTCTTTTTCTGTCATCATGTTTCTATGTTTCTATGAAACTGGAAGTGACCCATTGGAACCGCTAACCGCAGGAACTGCTGATTGGTCACGCGTATGGGTATGTGCAGGTACACTTCGGTGAGGTCGAGAGAGGTTAAAAATTCTCCGGTGCGCACCACCACTATCACCGATCTCAGAATCTCCATGCGAAAGTGTGGAACCCTCAGGCAACGGTTGACCCACTTGAGGTTGAGAATTGGCCAAAAGGACCCTTCCTTTTTGGGTACCACAAAATAAATGGAGTATCGACCGCAACTGCCCTGGTCCTTCGGCACCAGAACCACTGCTCCTAGGCGCAGCAGCCATGATAAGGTCTCTCATATCACAGCCAACTTGATCGGGGCCCTGCAGGGGGAGTGGACGAACGATGGGGGAATGGGCCGAGCCAGCTCGAGAGCGTAACCCTCTCGGATGACTATTAGGACCCACTGATCGGACGTGACCTGGACCCAGGTGGGAATAAACTGCCGCAGACGACCTCCCACCGGCAGCCCCCCTTCCTGGGCCCCCCACGTCTCATTGTGTTTTCATGGGGCCTGAAGAGGAAGAGGTGGAGGTGCTTCCGAAACCTCTACCCCCTCCTTGAAAACCCCAGAACCCTTGCCCCTTCGCCGGGAAATGACCCCTCTGATAGGGAGCCAAACAGGATGTCCGAAACCTCCGGGAATCCGTAGGAGGGTTCCGTGCTGGAGCCGAATTGCGACTCTGCTTCGGTTTGTCCTCCAGAAGCCTTCTTCCCTTTGAGTCACCCAACTGCTTCACCAATTTGTCCAAGTCTTCTCCTCTGCCGGGGGCCCTGCGGTGATATAGAGGGCCTTTAGGGACTCTCTTATAAGGGCCAGCAACTCTTCCCTGTGGAAGACCCTAACAATTCGTGTCTGTTCTTCCCGGTCAGAAATTTCGCCGTCCTCCAGTTCCTCCTCTTCTGTCTCCTCCAGTTCTAGAGGCTCCTCGTCCTGTGCCTCAGATGGAGGGGATAATTCCCCCCCCCCCCATCGTCCTCTATCTTGGGATGCTTTGCAGACTCTAAAGCAAGACTCCCGTCTCCAGAGTCTGCTCCCCCACCCCACTTCACCGAGTGCCCCTGCACTCCCTTTTGACGCAGGTAGATGGACTTGTGCAGAAGCAAAACAAACTCCAGGGAGAAAACTCCCCTGCCCACTCCCTCCTCCACCCCTTGAGAAGTGGAGGACCTAGGGAGAGCCAGGGGACTGGAGGATACCCCTATCTTCGGGGGTCTAGGGCTCCCTGTAGAACTCTCCCACTGTGCGGTCTCTCTCCAAGCCACTGGGAGCCAATGAAGGTTTTTCAATTGAGGGATGATATCAATAGTCACCTTGGTGCCTGTTAAGAGACGGAAAGCAGCATTCAGAAGCTCTTGTAAAACACACAATGTGCAATAAAGAACTCCAAGATAAAGTGAATTATAATAATCAGTAGATAAATAAAATGGAGATTGCAACATAGTTCTAAAATCCTCAAAGCAGAAGAAATACTTCAAATGTCTCACCAATCTAAGTACAAGCTATGCAAAAGGGGTTTCTCTGGTTATGATCTTAACTTGTGCTCATAAAGTCAATCCCAAATCCAGAATAACTCCAAATTTTTTACTGCTAAGGGAAATGGGCACAAGGACTCTTGTTACAAGAGCCCAGTCTCAGGAACTATTAAATGACTTGCACAAAGATCCTCTGTTTTTGTAATACTTAGAGAAGTTATTTTTGGCAAACCAATTTTGAACTGAGGATATGCAACTGGTTGTGTGAGAGTCATTCGACACCAATGAAAAAAATTAACTGAACCCCATCCATAGAAATGATGATGAAGAAAAATTTAAATAGTGTAACACCTAAGGTAGAGAAGTATTTCTAAAGCAAGTCCTAGTGTACCCCCTTCCCAGTCAGGTTTTTGGGATACCCACAATGAATATGCATATGAGAGATTTGCATGTGAATCTATTATATGCAAATCTTGTTCATGCATATTCATTGTGAATATCCTAAAACCCAAACTGGCTAGGAGGTACACCAGGACTGACTTGAGAAACACTGATGGTAGAGGCCTAAGGGACTCATATTTCTAGAGGTCACCAAAGAAAGTGGGTATTATCCACCCACATTTGCTGTGTCCAAACTATCGCTGTTATATACCAGAGACTTCAATGGCCCTGCAATAATTCATGACTGATAGTGTCAATGATCACAGTAATGCTGTGGAATACCATGGCCACTGCATTCCTACTGCCTTGCTCACATCTCCTCCCTAATATCTAGCTCAGCAACTGATGCCAAAAGTGTCTTGGTATTGTGCCCTGCCTGAAAGCCATGCTGATATTGAGCCATCCCATAATGGGATCCATCTTCCACTCTTTCTTCTCTTTTTTTCCATCATCTCTTTAATTTATTTACTACTTCTCTCCATGCACTTTGTTTTCTATACCTTTATCTCTCCTCATTTCCTTTGTTACCATTCTCTTTCCCTCTCTGTCTTCCTTCCTTCCTTCCTTTTTGAGTTCCTACTTTTCTCCTAGCTCCCCTTTTTTAAAAAAAAAGATCCTCTCTTTTGGCTCCCTCTTTCAGTATCCCCCTTTCTCCTTACTCTTTATATTTCTTTCCTCCTTTCTGTTTCTATCTTTCATTCCCCCATCCTCCCCTTATACTTTCTAGTTTCTTTCCTCCTCTCGTCTTATCTAATTTTCTCATATACTCTACCTTTCTGCTTCTCCTTCCTACCCTCTACCCCTTTGTGGAATTTTCCCTATTCCCCTCTCTCTTTTTCAGGTGTTTTTCATTCCAGCTTTTAGAAGAAAACCAAGGGCACAGCACTCACTAGTTTTGTATGCTTCTCCTCTACCATGCATTTTCTTCCTAAAGCATGCAGGTTGAGAAGCAGAAGATGTATGCAGCAACGCTTTTTCCTCCTCAGTTCAACAGAAAAGTCCAGGTAGAAACTACTGATAGATATTATTCAAAGTCAAACCTCTCCTTATCATAGGAGAAACCATACGGATAAATTATCACTATAAAATCTAAATGTTGTCCTATTTTAGCATGGGGACCGTATACTGAAACATTTTATTAGCCACAGAGAAATGCTGCCAAAAATACATTTTTCCTACTGTCTGCTATTCTTTGGATGTCAATAGGACTGCACATCACTTTTCATCAGTAATATATCTATACTACAGTGTACATAATTAGGGCACACTAAAATATCACTGCTTCAGCATTGCAGTGGGGTGTTATTGGAAGCAGAGTACTCGAGAAGTATACATTAGAGATCGTTAATAAGCTGCAGACTTTCATGGGAAAACTGATCAGTCTATGGACAGATGCCAGCACCCACAGACAGCTCCAATGCTTTTCATGGGGCTACCTGTGAATTATCAAAAGATTAGCTATTGATTGCCATAGAAACCTACATCTTTCTAGAGACCCCTATTGTACTGATAACACAAACAAGTGAACATTTTGTTCTGTCTTTTAGAATACATGATAATGCAGTCCTGGCATTATACTATTATTGTAGTACTAATAGCAGCCTATAATCTAAAATCATGTTAAATTTAACATGTCCTCTGCCTGCCATTACTGCTCATGTTAAATAATGTGCTACTTACGAAGCCCTAATGTGGACTATAAGTTAAAATAATTTTCCAAGGACAAGAACAGTAAATCCTCACAAAAGGGTGAGGTCATGTAATGGCACCCAATGTGGAAAAGCTTCCCGCCGGGTTTTTCAAGTATGAAGCATTTTGATTGTAACCAAACCTGCATAGCATTTCCCATGCTGCAACATTACATGGGGTCTCTTCAGTTCTCATTTTTCCATGAAGCAGCTCTTTCCCTGTCCATTGTGGATTCTTTTTCTAGTGAAAAATTCTGTTTCTCACATGTGGTTTGCCTATTTTCTTCAGAATTCCTACCATTTAGGTCCCCTTGGTCTGGTCTTTTAAGTCGGTTGTTTTTGTTTTTTTCTGCTTTTGCCATTTTCATAAAATTCAGTGCTCTTGGGAGGATCATCGTAGTTATTTTTCTTTCAATATATTCAGTTTATTTATTTAGGATTTACTTCATACCTTCCCAGTATTAGAGGTGAGTTACAGTCAGGCAATGTAGGCATGTATCTATTTATTTTCTTAGGTACTAGAATGTATAGACCACCTGTGCAAAAAGCTCCAAGCAACTTACAAGAGCACATGTATAATAAAACACATTACTTTAATGAACACAAAAAAATCAGTGCATAAAATCAAGAGAATATTTCCCAAATAATCAAGTTTCACATAATAACTCAAAAGTTAAATAACTAAGCCAAGAACAGAGCCATTTTGGCGCTGCATTAGGATGGTTTCCACCCCAACCACATAGGATGAGAGTGAAAAGGGGATAGATTCAGGAGTAACATGTGGAAATATTTCTTTATGGAAAGAGTGGTAGATGCGTGGAATAGTCTCCCAGTGGAGGTGGACACAAGGGGCCTGATTTTCGAAGGCCTTTACTCAGGTAACTTCCCTAGTTACCCATGTAAAGGCCTTATCTGGGATTTTTGAAGGACACTTACACGTGTAGTGCCCTTCAAAAATCCCAGATATGTCCCTAATGTGTTCAGATGCTATCTGCATAGCATCAGGGCGTGTTGGGGGCATTCTGGGGCGGAGCGGAGAAGGGCCATGACACTACCCGTGTAGCACCAATTTTCGATGCTACACAGTTAGCGCTCTGGGCCTTAAAGATAGGCATGGGGAAACCTTGCCTATCTTTAAGGCACAGAGCGCTAACCGTGTAACATCGAAAATCAGTGCTACATGGGTAGCTCCTGTGGCTGCCTGGCTGTGCGGCAACACCTGGATTTTCAATACCGCAGCCACATATGATCCTGGCATGGAAAATCTGGATTAGGCGGGAGGTGGGCAGGCTATGCACCGACGTGGCGCATAGCACTGCCCAACTGAAATTCATGCCAGAGGATAGTATATGAATTTAAAAAAAACATGGGACAAACACAGAGGATCTCTAAAGGTAAAAAGGGGACTATTGTAGTTGATATGGAAGGGCAGACTAGAAATTCATGTGGTCTTTTTCTGCTGTCATGTTTCTATGTTTCTGTTTTGGGAGAGGAAGGGTTTATATAGAGTGATTCATCAATTGGTGTGGTATGTGGTGGAGGGGAAGAAATCTTCTAGATGATTTGAAGTTGTTTAATTATTTTGTTAATAAAATTGAGAGAATCAGGTTAGCATTAATTTCTGTGGGTGGGCTACTTTCTTTGGTGTCTGAGAGTTTGAAGACATTAGATAGTTTCAACTCAGTATCTAAGGCTATGGTGCAGTCTTTAATGGCTTAGATTCTAACTGGTAGTAACTCAGATGCCCCAATACCTTCCTGATTAGTAAAGGAGTGTGGGTTGGCTTTGTTATAGCCACTGCTAATATGTCTCTTCAAAGTGATGTGCTCCCTTAGATGTTGAAGAGGTCACTAGCAATGTTCCCTCTAATTTTCTGTAGGCTGTGTGCGCATAAAATATCAGCTGTGTGCAGCTTTTGAAGGAAGGTTAAATTTTTGTGCACCACATAACGACACTCGGAGTTATATACTCTAAAATTTGACTACACATCAGAATACAGTATGTATACCACATTATTTTCATTTAATTTGATTAAAATCAGACGATTACTAAATGAAGCGGGAAATTTCTAGTAATTACAATCATAACTTTTAAATTTTAAGACGTCTGTGTTGTTTTCTATCAGAATCAGAGCTATAATTTTTGTGCGCTCTGTTGTAAAGTATGTGCGCTTGCTTGGGGAGGTGTGTGCGCGCGCACAGGCGCACAGCTTAGAGGGAACAGTGGTCACTAGTATGACCCATACTTAAAAATAGAATTTGAATGGTGATTATTCAGGGTCTTATCAAGTAGTGTCCATGCTTCATTTTTTTAGGAAAACTAATTGTGAAAGTTTTGTTGGTTCAGCAGCAAGATTGGATCAAAGATCATGATATTTTGAATGTTAATCATATGATTTTTTGCCTAAGACATGGGATGGAAATTATTTTCATCACACTGACCAAAACTATGCATAGGAATTTGGATTAGGGAAAGGATCCCCTGCTGATTCTGTTAAATCTCTCTGCTGCTTTTGTTTCAATGGACTATGGGATTTTTTTGAGGTGCCTCATGGCTCATGGTGTGGAAACTTTTCTGTCATCAAGATCTCAGCATGGAGTGTTTTCTTTAAGAGTGTTGGCGGCTAGAATTATCCCTTCTGAGGTCTCTCAGAGATCATGTCTGTACCCTTCGTATTTAATTTATATCAGCAACTGCATTTTGAGTATTTTGTGCAGTTCTGGTTGCCACATTTAAAAGAAAGATATAGTGGAATGAAAAGTCTTCAGCTCATCCCCAGTAGCCAGTTGAGTGCCTTCTGATCTGGGGGGTCTCATCTTTAGGGTAAAATCAGCATTTATGATGTGGTTGGATCAAAGCCCTCGGGACGTCTAACTGCTGCTGTAGCTGTGCATGAAATGGGAGTCAGAAGCTGCAAAGATGTCTTACATATTGGGACATGAAACATATAAAGCATGAACCAAGAGAAGTTGGAGATAATCAAGAGTGAAATGGAACATGTACAATTCAATCTGTTGGGTGTCAGTGAACTGAAATGGACTGGCATTGGGCACTTTGCATCTGATGATCACATGATATACTATGCTGGAAATGAAAGACAAAGAAGAAATGGTGTTACATTTATAATTAAGAACAAACTTGCAAGAACTGTAATGAAATAGTGTAATCAATAAATGCTTAATTTCTATTCATCTACAAGGAATGCCTATCAACACAACTATAATTCAGGTATATGCCCCAACAACAGCTGCAGAAGAGGAAGACATTGATCAGTACAAGCTTAAATTGACAGGACATGCAAACAGGATATCCTGAGAGTCATGGGTGACTGGAACACAAATGTTGGCAATAAAAAAGAAGGCAAAGTGGATGGAAAATATGAACTTAACAACCAAAATGAAGCTGGAGAAAAACTGATAGAATTCTGCAAGACCGTTTATTCATCTTAAATCTTCTTCCAGCAACACAAAGTGCGACACATGGATAAACTGCAACACGTGGACTTCACCAAATGGATATCACAAAACTCAGATTGACTACATCTATAGACGTCAACAATGGAAAAGCTGAATAACATAAACAAAGACAAAACCTGGAGCTGACTGTGGTACAGATTAGCAACTCCTAGTATGCAAACAAGGTAAAGCTGAAAAAGTTCAAGTCACTCATGAATGTAGCAATCTCCAGGAACAAGCAGGAATGTAGTCTTCACATATGGGTATCGTCGGTACCGATGGAGCCTGCATGGGAACGCTCCCCAGCGTCCAATTAGAAAGCTTTTGGGAGCATCCCACAGTGCCTGCGTGCTGCCTTCCCGCCTTTCCCAACTGCCTCTCTCCAGTTCTTCGTTTTCCGTGGAGCTAGCAGGTTGTCGTTCCTGTCACTGCAGAAAATTATCCTATTCTCCTTCTTTTTTGTGGTCGTGTCTGCCTTCCCTCAACACTATACCAGTACCACAGGTTCTTTCTTTCTTTCTTTTAAAAAAAAAAAGTCTAATAATTTTTTTCCAAAACTTTTTCTTCTTCAGGTACACGCGCCATTTTGGGCACTAGGCCAAAAATTTCCTTTACTATGGAAAAACCCGCTTCGGGTTTCAAGAAGTGTACCAAGTGTGGCGATACCATCTCCGTCACCGACACCCACGAGTGGTGCCTTAAATGTTTACGTCCTGACCACTTCATCTCGGAGTGTATGGCCTGTGGGATGATGTCGAAGAGGGGTCGACAAAACCGAGTTGCTAAGCTCAGCACCCTTTTTCCCTCCGATGCAGCCTCTGTGGCATCGACGTCTTCCAGGGCTTCGTCTTCCTCCCATGGATCTCAGGTAACTAAACATAAGTCTGGCCGGTCCTCAAAGGGTAGATCTCCTTCCAAGCATCGAGATACCTCTGGCATTGCCCTTCAGGGTCTTGCACCGGCATAATTGCCCCGGCGGGAGGCTTCGGCTTCCAAAGCATTATCGGGGCTCCAGGATGTTCTCGAGGCCTCAACCTCGGCAGAACTACTGGTGACATGCTCTGGGGTACCGGCTGCTTTCCCGGTACCGTTACCCAGGAATCGGCAGCATCAATAGACTAGAGGTTCCTGGCTATTGAACGCAGTCTGGCGGCTCTCCTTGCGGCATCTGCACCCTCGGAACCACGTCAGACAGTTCAACCAATACCAGCACCAACTCCGGCACCGGTATCAGTATCGGTAAAAACAGCATCGGCATCAACATCGCTGTCTGCATTGCTGGCACCCAATCATGCTATGCCTTCCGGTACCGATACACCGATACCAATTCCCCCCGACACCGACTTCGGTCGGTACGGGTATCGTGCTCTAAAAGAGCATCCGGATAGAAGGTACTTTGAATCCTCGGAGGAGTCTGAGGATTCTGACAGCTCAGACGGTACTGGAGTACTTCTCCTGGAGGAGCCTTCCTCTCCTAAACGTAGGATGTCTCCTCCAGAGGATATCTCCTTTCAGGATTTTATCAGGGAGGTGGCTCGAGGTCTTTCCATTACTGTGGCTCCTGAAACAGAGCCCAGGGCAAAGGAGTTGGAGATTCTGCAATATCCCAAGGCTCCTAAAGAGGCAGCTACTTTGCCTATCCATGAGATCTTACATGATCTCATGTTAAGAATGTGGGAAACACCTCTTACCACCTCTCCTCACTCTCGTAGACTGGATACCATGTATCGAGTGCCTCCGTGTCCTGGCTTCCAGAAGACTCAGCTTCCTCACCACTCCATTGTAGTGGAATCAGCTATGAGACGGATCAGAAGTGCAAAGAGGCATGCCTCTAATCCTCCAGGACGTGAGTGTAGAACTTTGGATGCCTTTGGGTGTCGTACTTTCCAGGCTTCCATGCTTTCTGCCAGGATCAGTTCCTATATTTTATATATGGGAATGTTCCTTAAGGAAGTCACAGGAGATTTGGAGATTTTGAGCCCTCTCCTTCCTGATGATAAGAGGCAGGATTTTCTCACACTGGTTAAACATCACCAGGATGTTTCTAAGTTTATCAATCGTGCAGCTTTTGACTGTTTTGAGTGCATAAGCAGAACCTCTGCCATTGCCATAGGTGCACGTAGGATTGCCTGGCTCCAGGCATCTGATTTGGAGCTCTGGGTGCAGGACAAACTGGGCAATATCCCTTGTACAGGTGAAAATCTATTCGGCAAAAATTGGCAAGAGAAAGCCAATGAGCTGGATGCTGAAAACTCCACTTTGGATAGATTATCCAAAGCCTCAGCTGATCCTGCAAGGAAGAAATCTTTCAAGAAGCCATTCTTCTCCAAAAAGAAGAGGTTTTATCCCTCTTATACCCAGCAGGGACGTTCTGCTGGTCAACCCACCTAAACAAAGGAAAGCAAAGACTGCTAAGCCTCAACCGTCTCAGCAGTCTCAGCCTCCACAAGGCCTTTGACTTCCATCTAGAGAACTTAGCCTTCCTGGCCCTCAACGGACCAGAACCTTCCACCATTCCAGGAAGGTTGTCTCATTTTGCCCCCAGATGGGGGCAGATAACAGCAGAAGATTGGACTCTCTCCATTATAAAAGAGGGGTACAAGCTTCACTTTCTTTGCATGCCCCTTCCCAAAGTGGTAAGACAGTTCAATTCTCAGACCTCTCTCAACAACCTGTTAGATCAAGAGGTCACTATGCTTCTTGCCCAAGGGGCAATATAAGAGGTACCCATTCCTCAACAGGGTACAGGGTTTTACTCCCCCTATTTCCTTATCCCAAAAAAAACAGGGGGACACAGACCTATTATAGACCTCAGAGAATTGAACAAATTCCTGTTCAAAGAGAAATTCAAGATGATTTCTCTGGGAACTTTGCTGCCATACCTTCAGAGTCAGGATTGGCTTTGTTCTCTAGATCTCAAGGATGCGTACACTCATGTTCTCATCCATCCAACTCACAGAAGATTCCTTTGGTTCCTTTTTCAGGGAAAGCACTACCAATACAGGGTGCTTCCTTTTGGCCTGGCTTCAGCACCAAGGGTGTTTAAGAAATGCATGGCTGTGGTAGCAGCATTTCTTCATACTCTAGGAATATTCGTCTTCCCCTACTTAGACGACTGGCTCATTCAAGCCCCATCAGAATCAGAGGCCAGGATTTCTCTGTCTTGCACAATGCTTATCCTTCAGTATTTGGGGCTGGTCATAAACATCCCAAAATCCAGCCTAACTCCCACTCAGTCTCCAGAGTTCATAGGAGCTTTGCTGGATACCAGAAAAGCAAGGGCCTATCTTCCACAGCCCCGCTGCCTTCGCATTGTGCAGTTAGCCTCCCAGGCAGTGTTGAAAACGCATCTCACTGCTCGGGAAATGTTACAATTAGTAGGCCACATGGCATCTACCGTGTATGTGGTCCCCTATGCTCGCCTCCATATGAGAGCAGCCCAATGGACTCTATCCACTCAATGGACTCAGGCATCAGGCTGGCTATCAGATAAAATAGCAAACAGAAGTCACCTTATTTTGTCTCTCCAATGGTGGCCATCAACCCAAAACCTGTTGGTAGGGTGCCCTTTCCAGCAGCCCCTACCCCAGGTCACTCTAACAACAGATGCCTCACAGCTGGGTTGGGGAGCTCACCTGCAAGATCTCTCTACCCAAGGCACCTGGACTCCACAGGAGACCCACTTACATAACAATCTCCTAGAACTCAGAGCAATCTTCTTTGCTCTTCGAGTGTTCCATACCCAGCTAAGCTACAAGACAGTCCTAATTCAGACGGACAATCAAGTAGCTATGTTCTATCTGTACAAGCAGGGAGGAACAGGCTCTCTGTCACTTTGCAACGAAGCTTTACGACTTTGGGCCCTCGCCAGAGAGCATCAGTTTCATCTCCTTGCGGTGTATCTACCAGGCATTCAAAACTCTTGGGCAGACAGACTCAGTCGAGTTCTGCTCCCACACGAATGGTCTCTCCATGCAGATCAGGTAGCAAAAATTTTTTAAATTTGGTGAACCCCGGACACAGACCTCTTTGCAAGTCCACTGAATGTCAAACTTCCCCGGTTCTGTTCCAGAATTCCGGCTCAGGGTTCTCAGGCCAGGGATGTTTTCCTCCTCCATTGGGGTCAGGACTTCCTATATACCTTTCCACCCATTCCCCTAATTCCCAAAACCCTATTCAAGCTTCAGAGAGACAGAGGCCATATGATTCTCATAGCTGCACATTGGCTATGGCAAGTGTGGTACCCTCTGCTCCTATGTCTCTCTCAAGCTCCATCTCTGGATCTCGGATCTGCTCCAGATCTCCTGTCTCAGGAGGACAGGATGTTGTGGCATCCAAATCCCCACGCTCTGCATCTCAGGGCCTGGTTGCTGATAGCCTAGACCTACATGGTCTTAACCTTTCTCAACAAGTAAGGGATGTCCTTTATGCTTCCAGGAAACCTTCCACAAGATGCTCTTATGCTTTCAAGTGGAAAAGGTTTTCCATATGGTGTTCGCAGAAGGGTCTTGACCCCCTTGCGATACCTCTGGAATCATTACTGGAGTATCTCCTTCATTTATCTAATGCAGGACTTAAGACTAACTCAGTAAGAGTCCATTTAAGTGCTATTTCAGCTTCTTTAAAGCCTTCAAATGGGCAGCCTATTTCCTCTCATCCTCTCATAGCGAGATTTATGAGGGGCCTTCTTCTAACTAAGCCTCCCATTAGGCCACTACCAGTGGCATGGGACCTGAATCTGGTTCTTGGCCAGCTCATGAAGCCGCCTTTTGAACCTTTAGCTACTACCTCCTTAAAATTCCTTTCCTGGAAAGTTATCTTTCTCATTACAATCACATCAGCACATCGCATCAGTGTATTGCAAGCATTGGTTGCTGATCCTCCTTATACGAGGTTCCATCATGATAAGGTAGTCCTTAGGACTCATCCACACTATATGCCAAAAGTGGTCTCACCTTTTCATTTAAACCAAGCAGTTTACCTGCCTGTATTTTTTCCAAGGCCTCATGCTTCAAATGCGGAAAGGAATCTTCATACTTTGGACTGTAAAAGAGCACTTGCCTTTTACTTACAAAGAACACAGCAACATAGAAAGTCCTCTCAACTCTTTGTTTCTTTTGATCCTTCTCATTTGGGACTTCCAGTCTCCAAGAGAACATTGTCCAATTGGATTGCACAATGTATTTCCTTTACCTATCAGAGTAAGAAAGACCCTTTCTCTAGAAGGCCATGTCACAGCTCACAATGTGAGAGCCATGGCAGCCTCAATGGCTCATCTGCGCCTAGATGCTGGAACAACCTCCCATCCAGCATCCGGTCAATCACTGATCTTGCACAGTTTAGAAACATCACCTCTTCCTACTGCACTACCCTGATGACAGCTCCTCTAGAACCGAAACATCGAGCTGACCAACGTAGCACAAATGGACCTCCCAATCACTATTGAACAGATGTAAATAGTTAGCCTTGTTCTTAATCCAAGTTCTTCCACCTGTTTAATTGTAAACGCTGATCATCCTTGTGAAATGTGTATGTCATATGTTCCATGTGAACCGCACTGATGAGGAATAGCGCGGTATATAAGAAAATGTAAATAAATAAATAAATAAATCTACACTCAGTGTCTATTGACGACATCTGTCGAGCAGCTACTTGGGCCTCAGTTCATACCTTCACAGCTCACTACTGCTTGGACAAGGACTCCTGCCGGGATGCCTTGTTTGGTCAGGCTGTTCTACAACACCTGTTCCATACTTAATCAACTCCTACCCACCATTCCCGGTAGGATGTCAGAGATCCATGGGGGGAAGTGGAGCCCTTTCACAAGGGCACACAATTTCTGGGGTCTCTCCCTGGCATCTGTAGCTAGGGAGTCCCCATATGTGAAGACTACATTCCTGCTTGTTCCTGGAGATAGCATAGTTACTCACCTGTAACAGGTGATCTCCGGGAACAGCAGGAATTTAGTCTTCACAACCCACCTACCTCCCCTAGGAGTTGTATCTCTTTTCTTTCCTTTCCCTCTCTCTCTCTTTGTCTCAGCTTTAAAACTCAACTGGAGAGAGGCAGTTGGGAAAGGCAGGAAGGCAACAAGTAGGCGCTGTGGGATGCTCCCAAAAGCTTTCTAATTGGACACTGGGGAGTGTTCCCGCGCAGGGTCCATCGGTACCGACGATACCCATATGTGAAGACTAAATTCCTGCTGTTCCCGGAGATCACCTGTTACAAGTGAGTAACTATGCTAAATATGACCTTGAGATTATACCACTGAAATTTAAAGACTGACTGCAAAAGTGATTTGCTACTTTGGATACAAATGGCAGAGCACCAGAAGAGTTATGGGATGACATCAAGAAAGCTGTGCTTGATGAAAGTGAGAAGTCTCTACAAAAGGTGAAAAAATAAAAACAGTCAAAATGGATGACCAAACAAACTCTGAAAATTGCCAAGAAATGCAGAGAAGCTAAAGCCAGAGAGGCAATCGCATAACAAAAAAGAGATTTCCAACGTGCAGCAAGATCAGACAAGGAGAAGTATTACAATGACTCATGAAAGGTAATAGAATCAGAAACTATTAGAGAAAGAACAAGACTGGCTGACCTAAAATTATGAGAATTAAAGAGAAAATTCCAGCTTTGAATCGGAATGCTGCAAGATGCTTAAGGATCCATGTTGAGATAATCAAGAAAAGATGGAAAGAATATACAGAGTCATTATACCATAAAGATCAAGTAGATCAACAACTGTTTCAATCTGTACCTTATGATCAGAAACCATTGGTGATGAAAGAAGAAGTTGAAACTGCATTGAAAGCCTTATAAAAGAACAAAGTGCCTGGCATTGATGGCATTTTCACTGAAGTATTACAGCAATTGGATGTGGCTGTTACCATACTTATGAAGCTCTGCCAGGACATTTTAAGGACAACATTATGGCCAACTGACTAGAAAAGATCTGTGTTTATATCAATACTGAAGAAAGATGATCTGGCTGACTGTGGAAATTATATCGCACAATTGCTGTGATTACATGTCAGCAGGATTCTACTCAAGATCATTCAGCAGAGACTGCAACCATACTGGGGATGAGAACTGCCCAAAATGAAAGCAGGGTTCAGGAAAGGGTGAGGAACGAGAGGCATCATCACGAATGTGAAATGGATCCTTGAAAAGACAAAAGGATACCAAAAGGATATCTATATGTTGTGATAATGACAGCAGTGTAGAGCAAATGGAATGGGAAGGAAATGAGCAATACACCTTTAAAAGTAAAGGCAAACAAGGTTCCCATGGAAACCTCAAGCTTCTAGCTAGAACTGAGCCCTGTCACAGCAGTGATGTAGGAGCTAAGTAGAGCCCTAATGAGTTTCACATGAGCAGCCAGAAGGGTGTGGCTGCTGAGGAAAGCCATTTTAAACCTGCCTCAGAGTTCAGTGCAGGGGAGCAACGGAGGGAGCAGCGAAGGCAGCAGCGTGGGAAGCTAAGGAAGCCAGAGAAGCCACGAGAGAAGCCAGCTGAACAAGGAAAGTTATGGAACTCAGAACAAGCTAAGAAGGATTCTGAAAGGTCTGTTGTTTCCTATACTCCAGAAGTTCTGGAAGCAAACCCAAAACTTTTGCTAAAGCAACCCAAGGAAAAGGTAGAAAAGTTTACCTTCACACGGGGAAAGAGCTCTGATTGCAGAGAGGGCATTGCACGTGAGAAAGGTACGTCTGCTATAATCCCTAGCAAGAGTTATGTTGAAGATATTATACAGACGCTAAGGACAAGTGCTAACCAGAGGCAAGATAGGACTGCAGTGAAAACAACTCCAGTCAGAACTAGAAACATTCCAAGTAAGTGTTATGAGACAGATTCAAATTCTGTATTTAAAAGCTTACGAAGGAATCAGTTTCCTGCCTTAAACAAAGTGAAAGAAAACCAGAGAGAACAATTTATAGAACAGTTGCAGGAAGTTCTTAATAACCTTCATTCTAATTCTGGTTTTAAAAGTTCCTTAGAGCAGAGTGATAATGGAGCTTGTGAAGACATGATAATTGACGTAGAAGATACTCCTGATATGAATGATGTTTGTGAAATGGATTGCTCTTTTTGTGAGACCAATCACCTGGACTTACGCTGAACAGCCTTTGCATGAGAGGAATGCAAAGCTGTTTCCTAACTCTGTGAAAGAAGGACATTGTGCTGAAACAATTAACTTTGCCTGAGCACTGCTGTGAATGAAACAGTTTTTCTATGCTTTATTTCTCAACTTTATTTGCTCCTGTTTTTCCTATTATTTTGGGAGAAAATAATCCATGCCATGTTTTGCGCTATGAATTCCATGTGAAAGGGAAACCCAAATAAATGTATCTGTTTGCCTGAAACCTCGTGTCACAGCACTTTGTTGGATAGTAATCAAGACTACAAGTCCCAGCATCCCTTGCTGGCACAATAGCCAAAGACATTACTTGAAGACAAAAATAATGGCCACCCTTGCCCTTGAGCCACCAGTCCTAGGCGGGGGTAGGACAATGTGTTTTATTGAATACAACAAGGCTTTTGACAGTGTAAACCATGAAAAACTGTGGGTGTGAATACTGATGGAAGACCTAACAACCATCGCTATGCTGCTGATACCACAATACTGGCTGAAAGTGAAGATGATCTGAAACATTTGCTTTTAAAGGTCAAGGAACATAGCATTAAAATGGACTTGCACCTTAATGTAAAGAAAACAAAGATCTTGACAAATGGTAAAATCAATAAATTCATCACTGAAGGAAAAAAATTGAAATAGTAGAAAATTTTAAACTGCTTGGATCAATAATCAATAAATGACAAGCAGTCAAGAAATCTGATGATGCATTGCTCTTGGCAGAATGGTTATGATGGACCTATACAAGATCCTCAAGAGCACAGATATCTCTTTCCATACAAAGATTCAACTTGTCAAAGACATGGTATTTCAATAATGTCATATGGATGCAAAAATTGAACAGTTAAAAAGATAAATGCCTTTGAATTATGATGCTGGTGAAGAATACTCTGTATACCATGGACTTCCCGAAGAGCAAACCAGTCAGTACTAGAGGAGATCAAACCTAAGTTTTCTTTGGAAGCTCAGATGATCAGACTTCAACTTTCATACTTTGGACACATCATGTGAAAAGAGAGATCATTAGAGAAAAACATCGTGCTTGGCAAGGTTGAAGGTCAATGCAAAAGAGTAAGACCAGCTATAAGATGGATTGATACAATAACAACAGCTAAGGATGCCACTCTATTAACAATGATCTGCCTGACTGAAGACCAAACACAGTTTAGAACAACTATCCAGAGGGATGTCATGTGTCGACACTGACTCTACGGCACTTAAAAACAACATCGTAGTGAAATGAGAAAAGGTACAGAAAATGATGACCAAAATTAAAAAGGGGGTAGAAGGATATCCCTATGGAGAAGAGATAACTGAAGGGATATATGATAGAGATCTATAAAATAATGTGGAGGGGAACAAGTTATAATGAATCCGATATTTACTCCTTCAAAAGTATAAAAACTAGGAGACATGCAATGAATCTACTAAGTAGTACATTTAAGACCCATTCGAGAAAATATTTTTCACTCAACACATAACTAAGCTCTGGAATTCATTGCAGGACAATATAATAAAAAGTTGTGGAAAAATCCATAAACCATCAAATCTGTTTACATTTTGGGATCCTGCCAAGTACTTTTGACCTGGATAGCCACTAGGTTAAATTGATGTTTGGGATAACCCAGTATGGCAAATCTTATGTTTTTATGCCCTTGGGTGGATTGATTTTATAATGAGAATTTCAATGATTGTTATGTTGATGGTATACAGATCTGTTTGGAACTTATTTATTTAGCTGTATTTATATACCACCTTTCGCCCGGTCAAGGCGGTATATATAAATCCGGGGTAGTACATTGGAACAGATTAACTATAAACAGCATGCATTGGTACATTGAACTAGTTAAACTATATACAGCATGCAGTGGGTATAATTATATACAAATATATACAGCCTTTGTACAGGTTATGGAGGGGGGGGGGTTATTTGGGAGGTTATGCTAAGGGGATGAAGTGTTCCGAGAATAGATACATCTTCAGGTGTTTTCTGAAAGTGGAGAGGTCCGGGATATTCCTGAGTGCCTCAGGTAGGGTGTTCCAAATTGAAGGTGCATATAGCTAAAATACTCTTTTACAGGCCTGTTCACTGGATTTTGTCCTAGTAAGTGGGATGATCAGAATGGGAACTGAGAGAAGATTGAGGTAGCATAGAGACTGAATGAGTGTTTAGATTTGATTAGTGAATGGATGGATGATAAGTTGATGTTAAATTTTGATAAAGTGTTTTTTACTCAAACATAGGTAAATGGAGTGGGTTATTCAGTTGTATCAGTTTCAGGGGTTATTGTCCCTATTGTTCTGAAGTAAATGGTTTGGGTTAATTTTGGTTTTGGAACTGTGCAGCCCCATGAAAATGTAGACCTGCACTGTTAGGTCTACATTTCCATCTGAGCAGGGTGAGTAATCTGGGACCATATTTGACATTGGAAAACTTGGAAATAACCATGCATGCAAGGAAGCTAACAAATAATCATGCATGCAAGGAAGCTAACAAACGTTACAGCGCAGTAATAATAATGGGTGATTTCAATTACCCCGGCATCGACTGGGTCAGTGTCACGGCAGGACATGCTAGGGAGATAAAGTTCCTAGATGAAATAAATGACTGCTTCTTGGAGCAGCTGGTTCATGAACTGACCAGAGGGGAAGCCATATTAGACCTAGTCCTTAGTGGAACACCAGATCTTGTGCAAGAAATAAGGGTGTTGGGGCCACTTGGCAATAGTGATCATAGCATGATCACATTTGATTTAATTCGTGGAGGAGAGATAGTAAGGAAATCCACAGTACTACCTTTTAACTTTCGAAAGGGAGACTATGATAAAATGAGGAAAATACTTAAGAAAAAACTAAAAGGAACAGTTACAAAGGTTAATGACTTACATCAAGCATGGGTGTTGAAAACTACTATCTTGGAAGCCCAGACCAGCTGTATTCCATGCTTTAAGAAAAGTGGAAGGAAGTCCAAAATCTGCCAGCATGGTTTAAAGGTGAGGTCAGAGAGGCTGTTGTTGCCAAAAAAGCATCTTTCAGAAAATGGAAAAAAGAGCCAAACGACGAAACCTGGAAACAGAACAAGCACTGGCAAGTCGAATGCAAGGCATTGATAAGGCAGGCAAAGGGAGAATTTGAGAAGAAGCTTGCTGGAGAAGCAAAAACATGAAATAAAGACTTTTTCAAGTACATTCATAGCAAAAAATCTGTGAGAGAGTCAGTTGGTCCATTAGATGATAGAGGGCTTAAGGGGCACTAAGAGGCGACAAGGCGATAGCAGAGAGACTGAATGAATTCTTTGCTTCAGTCTTTACTGAGGAATATGTAGGGATGTTACCCATGACTGAAGTGGTATTTAAAGGTGCAGAAGAATTGAAGGAAATATCGATACATTGGGAAGATTATTACAACTATTAGATAAACTGAAGAGTAGCAAATCACCTGGGCCGGATGGTATACATCCAAGGGTGTTGAAAGAACTGAAATATGAGATTGCAGACCTGCTATTAGTAATCTGTGAATTTTCATTAAAATCATCTGTAATACCTGAAGATTGGAGGATCGCCAGTGTAACGCCAATTTTTAAAAAGGGTTCCAGGGGTGATCCGGGAAACTACAGACCGGTGAGCCTGACATCAGTACCGGGAAAAATGGTAGAAACCATCATAAAGAACAAAATTACTCAGCATGTAGATAGTTATGGCCTAATGGGAGACAGCCAACATGGCTTTAGACAAGGAAGATCTTGTCTTACCAATCTGTTATATTTTTTTGAAGGTGTGAATAAACAGGTGGACAAAGGTGAGTCGGTTGATATAGGGGTATGTTTACTAAACTGCGGTATGTTACATAACGCGCGTTATGTAACGTTAATGATCGTTAAGTAACGTTAACGCGCGTTATGAGACGTTAACGATCGTAACGTCTCATAACGCGCGTTAAGGTTAAACAATTGTAGACATTCCGTGGCGCGGTAAAACACCGCAGAAGGTGGAGAGAGGGCGGAGAGAAGGGGTCAGTGGGCGGAGTGTGGGCGGGGAGAGGCTCCATTCACACTAACGTGCTGATCTGAAGAGCTGAATCCTAACGCGATTGAAAACCTGCTGTTAGATGCACATTTCAGGGGAGAGAAACCATTTAAATGTCAGCAATGTACAGCATAGGCAGGGAAACCCTTAAAAAGTGATAAGTGTGATACATGTGCACTGAACAAAAGGGCAGATAAACATTGAAAATGACCTCAACAAACTGGAAAAAAACCTAAACAAGCTGGCCAATAGTGATAATATTAGGAAACAGCAAAAAACACTACCGAGAATGCTCCCAAAAAACGATATTAATTGTGGAAGGGTCTATGCTCTGTCCCCCGAAAAGGTGAATGATCCCACAATGAAATAGCGCTGATAAGGGCTGTCCCTTGTTATTGGACAGGTGTCCTATGGTGTGCACATGTTGCGCACAGCAGGGTGGGCATGTTGGAATGGGCAACTGGACAGATGCTGCAAAAGGGGATACAGAGGGCCGCAGGCGGCACATGCTGTGGTGCACCTGGGCCACAGTGCAGACTAGGGTGATGCCTAGGTGGCCCATACGAATGCTGAAACAGAAGAGCAGCCAGACAGCAACTGATGAAGGCCCAACATGGGCACGACTGTGTTTACCACAGTGTCACAGGGGATAGTACCCAGCAGCTACTCCCAAGGGCACAGAACAGTGGCAGGCGGTGCTGGGGGGAAGCGTGGACGTCTATGCAGGCACCCCTACCCCAGAACCCCGCACCATAGGCAGCCGCCTACCCGCATACTGGATGGCCTGAGACTGCACACCACCAGCACCACGAGCAGAAGGGCATGGCAGCATGGTGGCGGAGGGGTGCTGGTGGCGGAGGGGGCAGTGGCAGCTGGCCGCAGCAGACCATGGCCTAGCCCCGTTTAGGAGGGTGTCATGCACTGCAACAGACAGGCTCCATCTGACAAACAGTCATGGTATCTCCAGGGAACAGAACTGTCCATGTGGCAACACGGTGGTGCAGTACACAAAGCCAGTGTGCTCAGGAGCAGAAGGTCACAGGTTCAAGTCCCAGCTGTGGTACCTGCCAACCCTGTCCCCATATTTTACCCAGTAATAAACCATGGTAAGAAAGACAGAACCTTTATTGCAGATAACAGAAACATGCCTGGGACACCTACATTTTACCCTACAGAGCACAGACACCCTAAACAGGCGCGGTACCTACAGCAGAGTCTCCCAAATGCAGTCCTGGAGGGTCAAACACCATTCAGGTACCATGCTGTCGCTAATAAAGATGCCTGTGCTGCATTTCTATGCGCTGCCCCCATGGTATGCAGATATCTGCCATGCATATTCATGAGGGACAGCATGAAAACTCGAACAGTGTGTGGCCTACCAGGACCGGAGTTGGGAACCCCTGCCCTAGATCAGCGGCCAACAGGGACAGAAACACCCGCACCCACAGGCCCCATCAACCGAAGCCTCCAGGAGAGGCAAGATGTTGGTCCCTGCGTGCATCTCCCAATACTAGCACGTGCATATCTTAGGAATGCCACCCTAAACCTGGGAATACGGTACACAGCTATCAAAAGGTTGCTATGATTACTAGCAGATAGCAATTCCAAAGTTAAGTACAAATTTCTGAGTGAGCTGCATCATAGCAACCTTTCTGATGTCTGTGGTGTGTGCCACAGGTATTGAGTCTGACAGTGTTTACCACCCTGGGGAGTGACGCCAACAGTATTGTGTACCATAGCCATGCCTGCACTGTGCCCAGGACTGGTGTGGTGGCCAGGGCTGCCAAACACCGCTATAGTTGCACAATGCTGGCATAGGTGTGGGGAGTATGTGTCTGTCTATCCAGTGTGTGGTGGCTGCAAACACCCTCCACAGCCCACACTACTAGCACTGTTGCTTGTATTGGCCTGCCAATGTGCATAATGAGAAGCAAGGTACCGTGGGAATAGCCTGGATAGGGTGGCCTGGCCTGGATTCATCTGTACAGAGCATAGGGCAATGGCTGGGACATTGTCGTGCCCGGCCACCACCTGCACGGACAGGGTGGCCACAGCATGTCCTGCTGGGAGGTCACTCTCACCCTGACTGTGCAGTGACCACGGCATGGCTGGGTTCCCCCATAGTGCTATACAGTGTTGCTTGTAAGTGATATATATGGGTTCTGTTATCTGGGGCTCAATCACTGATCTATCTGCTTGGTGGGTGTGAGCACATCCCAGGTTTGGGTACACACAACCCCTCCAGGAACATGCACTATGGACTAGCTAGCAGACTGTCTGCAGTTAGTATGTGTGTGGTTGGAACACCTTGCAGGGTGCAGCGGCTGGTGACTCGCTGTGCTTGCTGCTGGAGAATGTCAGATGATGGTGGGGGCAGCTGTGCATTTCCAGGGTGACTATCTGTCTGCCATTGCCCTATTTATGGCTGCATACTGATCTGCATTGACTGCCCTGTAGGGTGTTCTACCACCAGCTGGACTGTGGTTGATGGTCCTCTCTACTGTCACCATTGCAGGGGGGTATATTGTGGATCTGTTGGTGGGAGATTCCGTCCCCAACCCTGAGGGAGGGAGGGAGGGTGGGTGGGTTGGGGGGGGGAAAGGAATTTGCCTATGGGTCCAACCACCCCCTTCACCTAAATCATGTGACCATGGAAACAACACAGGGTATGCACTATTCTGGGTGCATCATAGTCCACAAGGGCTAGATGTGAACTACAGATGGACACAGGCATATCCTAGGTGTGTCTGCAAGGACCACCTATCACACACTGGCACTGATGGAGACCTGCAGCATAGCCTATCTCAGCAAAGCCAGGTGCTGTGGAAATGGTGCTGGGCACCCCACCTCACCCTCAGGGTGAGCTCAGGACCCGCACATTGTGACGGTCTGTAGCTACTCTGTGCCAGTAACACACACAGTCGGTACACCCTACCAGGCTGAGGTGCTGTGGGGGTGCACATGGTTAGTACCCCCTACCAGGCCGAGGTGCTGGGGGGGGGGGGAGTACATTCTGCATCTTGTGATCATCTATAGACTGCTGATCTGCATGTGCATTGCACCATGGGTATGGGTGGGTTAACCCAAATCCTGGTATCCACAGCAGACAGTTTGTGTGGTGACCTGATGTCCTTCAGTAGCCAGGCAGGGGTTTATTAGTAGCACTGGAGATGTAGCCCACTAGTTACTTCACTGCCTGTGGGGCCAGAGGTCATGGGTTTGATCCCACAGTTGGGTTATTTGGTAGGGCTGTCTGTGGCATTTTCTTTTTTTAATTTAAATTGGTTCTGCCAGCACAGACACCCTCACAGTGCTGTCTCCTTCTGGTGCCTTATCAGGCGCACTATAATGCGCCCTATAGGGCGCCCTGTAAAGCGCCCTATAAGGCATCTTATGGGGCGCCCCGTAGGGAACATTATAGGTTGTCTTGATGGACAGTGCACTTAATAATGTGCCCTCTGGAGTACCTTATAGGGCGCCTTATGTGGCACCTTAGGTTACGGCCCTGTGAGGGCGTGTTTGCTGGCAGCACTAATTAAATTTACAAAACAATATGCTTCAGACAGCACTGATTTAATGTAAAAGCTAATGTCTCAGCCAGCTTTACTCATTGGACCCACAGGGGGATTGAACTCACATCCCCTGCACCATCAGTCAGTGTATTAACCATTGTGCTACAGCTCTCAACACCTTGCTAGACACCTTATCATACGCCTTATGGGTGCCGTACAGGGCGCCTTGTGTGGCGCTTTACACGGCACTTTGTAACGCTCGTTGCTATATGGCGCCTTCTAACGCGCGTTATCTGCAACGATGTACCGCCCATGTCCTTATTTGGTCATTTCTGTTTCTACCGCGGATTCTAACATGAATGACACTACCGCAGTTTAGTAAACATACCCCATAGTGTATCTGGACTTTCAGAAAGCCTTTGACAAGGTCCCTCATCAGAGACTTTTGGCAAAACTAGAGTCATGGAATAGGAGGCAGTATACTATTGTGCATCAGGAACTGTTTAAAAGATAGAAAGCAGAGGGTAGGGCTAAATGGCCAATTTTCCCAATGGAGAAAGGTGAACAGTGGTGTACTCCAGGGATCTGTGCTGGGTCATCTGCTTTTTGACATATTCATAAATGACCTGGAAAAGGGAATAACGAGTGAGGGTATCAAATTTGCAGATGACACAAAACTATTTAAAGTTGTTAAAACCCAAGAGGACTGTGGAAAATTGCAAGAGGATCTTGATAAATTGGAAGACTGGGCATCAAAATGGCAGATGAAATTTAATGTGGACAAGTGTAAAGTTATGCACCTAGGGAAGAACAACCCAAACTATGGTTACAAGATGCAAGGTTCCACATTAGGAACCACCACCCAGGAAAAAGATTTAGGCGTCATTGTGGATAACATGTTAAAACCCTCAGCCCAGTGTGCAGCGGCAGCCAAGAGAACAAATAGAATGCTAGGTATCATAAGGAAAGGAATGGAAAATAAAACAAAAGATATTATAATGCCTCTATATCTTTCCATGGTGAGACCGCACCTTGAATATTGTGTGCAATTCTGGTCGCCGTATCTTAAAAAGGATATAGCATTATTAGAAAAGATTCAGAGAAGAGCCACCAAAATGGTAAAGGGGCTGGAAGGATACTCCTATGAAGAAAGGCTAAAATGGTTAGGGCTCTTTAACCTGGAAAAGAGACAGCTGAGGGGATATATGTTAGAAGTCTATAAATTAATGAACGGAGTGGAACGGGTAAACGTAGATCGATTGTTATCAGAATATAGAAAGACTAGGGGACATACAAGACTAATAAAAGAAAATATTTTTTCACTCAACGTGTAATCAAACTCTGGAATTACCGGAGGATGTAGTAAAGGCTGTTAGTGTAGCTGGGTTTAAAAAGGTTTGGACAAGTTCCTGGAGGAAAGTTCCATAAACCATTATTAAGAAGGGACCCAGGAAATCAATGCTTGACCCAGTACAAGCATTGTGGAACCTGTGTCTTTTGGGGAAACTGCTAGGTATGTATGACCTAGATTGACCACTGTTGGAAACAGGATACTGGGCTTGATGGATGTTGGTCTGACCCAGTATGGCATATCTTATGTTCTTATGTTCATTCATGGTGAGTCACATTGATTACTGCAATGTTTTGGGTATGGAACCATTTACAAAACAGCTAAATTGAAGCATCTCAGGAATACAGTAACTAGAATTCTTCAGAGGATTAAATTGAGAGATCTAGTTATGCCAACTCTGGACATGATGTTCTGGCTCCTGGAAGAGCATTGAATTAGGTTTAAAATGCTATCTTTGTTTTTAAGGTATTATCTTTGGATGCTCAGAAGTACTGCAAACAAAATTGACGTGATAGGAACTGGTACTTCTGATTTGACTTCTAGTTCTACGTATCTGACTTTAATTGACTTTGGTGTGTAGAAAGATTAATCCTTGAATATGAAAAACACTTTTCCTGTAGTTAATGGAAAGGCCTTGTTGTGAGAGCCAGTGAGCAATGGAGTTGAAGTACTGTACTATAGGAGTGAAGTCTGGAGATGTGGTTGAGTATGGTGCATAAAAAATTGTCATCAGCATATTGATGGAATAATATATCATGTGACTGGATGATCTCACAGATTGGCTAGATTTAGATGTTAAATAACAAGTCTGATAGGGATGAGCCCTGGGGTACACCTTGAGTTTGTGAGTAAGGGTCCAAACCTTTGTCTTCGGTTTTCACAATTTGTTGCTGATCGGTCAAATATGATCGGATCCAGCTGAGTGCATTGTCGGTTATTCCAATACAGTGTAGTATCTGCGGGAGAATCTCATGACATATTGTGTCAAAAGCTGAAAAATGAGTAAAGCTTGGTTTCTCTATTCCCTTGATGAGTCGGTCGATGAGTGAAATTAGCAATGTTTCGTAGCAGAGCTTGCCTTCAATTGAAAGAGACCCTCCTGTGCATTTATGCCACAAGGTACTTAAATGTCTATCATATTGCCCCTATCCCGCCTTTCCTCTGAAGTATACATATTAAGATATTAAGTCTGTCCTCATATGCTTCATAATGAAGACCACTAACCATTTTAGTAGTCACCCACTGCACAGACTCCAACCTGCCTATATCCTTCTGCCTATATCCTTCTGAAGGTGCGGTCTCCAGAATTGCACACAATACTCCAAATGAGGTCACACCGGAGACTTATACAGAGGCATTATCACCTCCTTTTTTCTGCTGACCATTCCTCTCAATTATACACCCAAGCATCCTTCTGGCTTTCGCAGTTGCCTTTTCTACCTGCTTAGCTACTTTAAGATTGTCAGACACAATTATGCCCAGGTCCCACTCTTCTTTTGTGGACAGAAATACCTCACCCCCTACACTGTACAGCTCCTTTGGATTTTGCAGCCCAAATGCATGATCCTGCATTTTTTAGCATTAAATTTCAGCTGCCATATTCTAGACCATTTTTCAAGTTTTGCTGGATTCCTTCCTGTGTGTCTACTCTATTACAGATTTTGGTATCATCTGCAAATAAGAATCTTTACCAGACAGTCCTTTGGCAATATCACTAACAAAGATGTTATTGGTTTATTTATTTAGCTAGCATTTTTATATACCGACTTTCACTTTTATCAAGGTGGTTTACATTGAACACAACAACAGTTTTACATGAACAGCTAACAATACAATTGTATATATCACAATTTAAACTGTGTAACCTTTCAATGAGTGGAGAAGTACAGTAGTGGTTAGAACAACTGCCTAGTACCCAGAGGATCAAGGGTTTAATTCCCACTGGCTCTCGATGTGACCTTAAGCAAGTTACTTTACCTTCCATTGGAAGAAAATGGCCTGGTAATGTACCTCCAGTGATATGTTGCCAAGAAAACCGAGAGGCAGCTGGGTTGCTAGGAGTCAGCACTGACTTGATGGCACTAAAAAACAAACAAACAAAAAACAACTTTCAATAATAACTATTTACAATATAGTTTTAGGACTCAGTTTAGTGTAGCATATGATAATGTGGGCAGGATGATTGGCAGGAGGTTTTGCGTATTAAGACTGTGTGTCTAATTTGGTGTCAAAGTATTCCGTGAACAGGTATATTTTTAGTTTTTTTCAGAAATCGGTGGTGTCTATAGTTGCTGTTAATTGTTGAGGGAGGGAGTTCTAGAGGGGCATGCTGTAGTATTAAAACACTCTTTGGAGTGTTATTTGGGAGGAGCTCAGTTTGATAGTTGTTGAGTGGATGTTTTGATGTTGCTTCCTTCTTGATCAAATATCTGGCACCCTCTGGATTAGCTCTTTTAAGCATTCGGCAGACTGATTGTGCAAAGTCGTGAATGTCATCATTATTGATTTGTATTTTATTTGGGATCATATGGGGAGCCAGTAAAAGGATTTTAAGATTATAGTGATGTGTTGGGCTGCAGTGTTTTGTGCAATTTGCAAAGTTTCAGTTGTGCATTTGGGTAGTCCTTGATATATCAGATATTAAAAGGAATCGGACCTTGTTAAACAGAATCGAACCAAGGACAGATGCCTGCGACACACCACTGGTAGCCTCCTTCTCCTCAAAGTAAGCTCCATTTACCTGTACCCTTTGTTGCCTCCCACTCAACCAATTTCTATCCCAATCAGTAACTTTAGGGTCTGTCCCTAGGGTGGTCAGCCTGAGTGGAACCATGTTAAAAGCTTTACTGAACTCTAAATACACCATAACTAGGGCTCTCCCTCGGTCCAACTTCCTGGTCACCCAGTCAAAGAAATCTATCAGATTTGTCTGACAAGACCTGCCTCTGGTGACTCCATGCTGCCTCGCATCCTGCAATCCATTGGACTCCAGAAACCTTAGTATTCTCTCCTTTAATAGCCTTGCCAATAATTTAGTAACCACAGAGGTTAGACTAACTGGCCTGTAGTTCTCAATGTCATCCTTAAGTCCACTTTTGTGTAAAGGGACCACATGTGCCTCTCTCTAGTCCTCTACTACCACTCCTGACTCCAATGAGGCATTGAAAAGGTCAGACAGTGGAGCTGCTAGAACGTCCCGAAGTGTTCTCAGTATTCTTGGATGTATCCCATCTGGACCCATGGCTTTGTCTACTTTTAGTTTAGTTAGTTCCTCTCAAACACGGTCTTCTGAAAATTGTATGAGATTCCCTTTGCTTCTGTTGCTATTTGTGTGTGTTTTCTGAGGTCATGCTCCAGGCCTTAATCTGTGAACATAGAACAGAAATATTTGTTAAGCAATTCTGCTTTATCCTCATCAGTTTCTGCATATTCCTCCCCTGCATCCTTGAGTCTAACACTACTACTTTTTCCCTTCCTCTTCACATTAACATATCTGAAAAATGTCTTAGCCCTGCATTTTATTGCACTGGCTATTTCTTCTTTTTGTACCTTTGTTTTCCTGACTACTTTGCTAGCTTTAAGTTTCTCAAAATATAGATGCCTGTCTTCTTCTCTCTGTGATCTCTTGTATTTCATGAAGACCTCCCTCTTTTTCTTCACCTTCTCAGCTACTTCTTTTGAGAACCATAGCGGCCTTTTCCTTTGACATTTATTTACTGTACCTTTCTAACAAAAATGTTTGTTGCCTTTAAAATATTCCTTTTCAGTTTTGCCCAGTTTTTCTACATCATTCCACTAACGGCTCGCTGAGTTATTGTTCCATCTTTGCAATGTTAGTTTTCCTAAAATATAAGACCCTCACTTTTGAATGGATTTTATCAGCCCTAGTACTAATACTGAGCCATACCATCTGGTGATTACTGGATGCAAGTTGATCTCCCACTGTAACATCAAAAACACTTTCCCCAATGGTAAGCACTAAGTCCAGTATGGCTCCATCACGTGTGGATTCGGTTACCAATTGTCTGAGTAGTTCTTCCTGAAAAGAATCCAGGATCTCTTTACTTTTAGATGCCTCTAAACTCCTCTAGCCACTTCACTATATAGCATTCTCTAGCTCCTCCCCAGCCACCTACAGACTTGCTTCAAATTCATCAGATGTATACTATTGATCTCCAGGAACAAGCAGGAATGAGTCTTCACATATGGGAGACATTGACGACGGAGCCTGCACGGGAATGCTCCCCAGCATCCAATCAGAAAGCCTTTGGGAGCATCCCCGCACCTGCGCGGTGGCTTCCCGCCCTTCCTACTGCCTCTCCCCAGTTTTTCGTTTTCTGCGGAGCAGGCAGGATGTACCTCCTGCCACCGCAGAAACTTTTCTTTCTTTCTTGTTTCCTGTGGTTGCGGCCTTTTCCCGCTGACAACGGCACCACCGGTGCCCTTTTTTCTTTTTTCTTTTGTTTTTCTTTTATTCTTCGTCACCTAGAGGGAACCTTTTTTCCCTCGGGTTGTTTTGAGGCCTACCAGGCTTCACAGCATGGAGCCTTCTTCCCCCCAGAAGTGCCCTCACTGTGGAGACTTAGTTTTTCACTTAGACTCCAACGCCTGGTGCCTCTCCTGTTTGGGCCCTGACCCTTTCCTCCCCGGTCCTCCGGGCTCCAATATCGGGAGAAGACCTTCCCTCTTTCGGATATCCCTCAATGACGTCTTTCCCCCTAAGGTGCGGTCATCGGTTTTCTCTTCTCTCCAGGATCAGGTAACCACACAACAGTCTGTTAAGACTAGCCAAGTCTTGAGGGGCGAGTCTCATGCGCGGCATGGCGACGGCTCCGGCCAAACCCTCAAGCCCTCCTTGGCCAATAAACCCCGGTGGGAGTCTTCGGGCTCCAAAGCATCCGCGGGGTTTCGGGTTCTTCTGGGGTTCGCTCCTCACAGAACATTCCCGAGACATGCTCGAGGGTGGTATCCGCTTTGAGCGGTGCCGATTCCCCGGCATCGGCGCTGGCGTCGAGTGTTCCACTCTTCGCCAGGGATCATCAGCTGGTGTCCTCGGCACCCCCGTGGCCGATCGACTCTACCCAGTCTGGCTTCCCTACATCCCAGCCATGCGCGGAGGTGGTACCCGCGTCGGACGGTACCGAAGCCCCGGCATCGGCGTCGGTGTCGAGCGTCCCACTCCTCACCGGGGATCGTCAACTGCTGTCCTCGGCACCTCCAGGGCCGATCGACTCGACCCAGTCTGGCGCTCCTACATCCCTGCCATGTGCGGAGGTGGTACCCGCTTCGGCCGGTACTGAGGCATCGGCGTCGGCGTCGAGTGTTCCACTCTTCGCCGGGGATTGTCATCTGGTGTCCTCGGTGCCTTCGGGGCCGCACACTAGCTTGCCTGTATCCTAGCCCTGCGCGGGGGTGGTACCGGATTTGAACGGCACCGCTTCCCCGGCATCGGCAGGGGTGTCGAGTGCTCCACTCGTCACCGGAAATCGCCGTCTGCCTCCCCCGGTGCCTTCAGGGTCTATCTATCAATCCCAGACGGGCGATCCCCCGGCATCGACGCGGACATCGAGGGCCTTGCCCATCGCTGGAAGGGGGGCCCCGGTGACCTTGATCGCTTTGATCCAGCCTGGGTTCCCGTCATCCCGGCCAGCCATGGGGTTAGTTCCAGCGTCAAGAGACTCCGGTGCCCCGGCGTCGGCGCCGGGGTTGTGCGTTTCACCCCCCACAGGGGCTCGTCGTTGGGTTACCTGGGTACCCTTGGGGACGGGTCGTATGCCCCGGAAGGATTCTCCCCTGGGTAAGACGGGCTCGAGAGGGGGCCCGGCGTCTGGCGGTGCCTACCGCCCGACATCGACGCCGGTGTCGGATGTCTCCCTCTTCACCGAGCTTCGTTCTCGGGGGCCCTCGATGCCTGCGGCACCGTTCGACGCGGTTCCGATTCGCCCGGGATCAGCATCGCCGGCGCCGCCTCGGCCGCTGGGGCCCTCTAGGAGGGAGTCGATCTCCTCGCTCGGCTCGATGCCCAGCCTCGAATCGGTATCCAGCCTCGAAGGCTTGGCTACAGCACGTTTCGGGACCGGCTCCTGTCCCTCCCGGCGACGCAGTGCAGAGATTACTGACCACTGCCCTCTGGCTGCCTCGGAACCGCTTCAATCGCCGGGGGCGGTGCCGTCCCCGGGGTCGGGGCCGAGGCCGATTCCTGCGGTTCCATCGGTGCCATCGGCCCCTTCGATGCCTAGCTTGGAATCAATTCCAGGAACCGACGACACAGTGCTGACTGCCCCATTCCGGGACTGTTGGTGCCCTTCTCTGCCCAGCGGGCGTCAGTCTGATAGGTCTTTTTGGTGCCCTAGCGGCCCCTCCCGCCCTCGCCTCTCACGGCATAGCCCCTCTGGGAGAGCCATCCTTTCAGGATTTCCTCCTTGATATGGCGGACTTGTTTGCCATTCCTATCCCGGGTCCTTCCCTAAGTCTGGGTCCTGTGGAACAGGCAGCCGTAAAGCTTCCTCTACATCCTTCCCTGCAGGATCTTCTGATGGGGGCTTGGAGGTCGCCTTTGAGGGTTCCTGCACCATCTACAGCCATGCATGCTCTGTATCGGGTGCCCCCCTCCCCGGGGTTTCAGCAGCACCAGCTTCCGCATCATTCCATCGTGGTGGAATCGGCGCTGAGGAAGGTTGGAAGCAAGAAGAAGCATTCTTCTTGCCCTCCAGGTCGTGCCTCTAAAACGCTGGATACCCTGGGGCATCAAACCTTCCAAACATCCATGTTGGCTTCCAGAATTATTTCATATATCTTTTATATGAGCCTGACACTCCGGGAGGTCACCGAGAGATTATCTCTCTTGTCTCCCTTCTTGTCTGCAACGAAGGCCTCTGAATATTCCTTGCTTCTTTATCACTGCAGGAATATCTCTGGGTTCCTTTCTCGGGCTTCTCTAGACTCCTTCCTGTCGTTCAGCAGGGCCTCTGCTATTGCCATTAGAGCACGTCGTACAGCATGGTTGCAGGCGTCAGACCTGTGTAGACGGGCACAGCATAATTTGGGTAATTCCCCGTGTGCTGGAGACCACCTCTTCAATAGCGAAGCCTTACGTCAGGTTGCTCAGTGCTTCGCTAACCCTCCTAATGTTAGAAGCCATCCTAAGTCCTCTCTTCCCCCTGGGGGTGGAAAATGTCCTCCTAGGCCTTCCTTCCCGAGGAAGAGGAAATTTCATCCCTCCGCCCACCCGCCAGGTGCGCCCAAGCTAGGGACGTCTCACTCTGGTTTGAAGTTCCCCGGCCCGGGCCAGGATACTCATACCAAGCAGCTTTAGGCCCCCGTATGCGGCGCCTTACAATTAACTTCTCTGACCAGAAGCTTAATTTTTTCTAGCTCTACACTGGGGTTCATTCAGTAGGGCAAATGGTTCGGATGCTTGTCCAGGGGTTAAGGTATTCTCCTTCCTTTCGGAAGAGGGAGATCACCTCTATCCCGTGATGGTTCTGGCCCATGGACATCCTACCCTTTACCTGACTTACCCTTAGGTACGTTCCCCGAACCCTTCTCTGCCGGGGTCCCCCTCTGATTTGATACCATACCGGAATTCTCCTCCCTGTGTAGACCTTTGTGGCTGTCCTTTGCAGCACGTCCTGGGCAATTCCTCGACGAGGCCAGACCAGCTCCGTCCCCTTGTCTGTTCCCTCTGTTCAGGCAGAAGAACCCACCCTGCTATAGTCACTCCAATGCTCATCGAGGACTATACCCTCTTGTCTCCCGTTTAGTGCGGGGGGCGAGGTTTTTTTTTTCTGCGTGAAGGTCCTGGGGACACATCTAGGGCCTGAAGTGCCCCTGATGTGCTCTACCGGACTGTTATTATCCTCTGTCCTTCACGCTACCATGCTGTTAGTTTCGCTGATCTGCCCCTGCTCCGCAGGAAGAGATCCCTTCTCCTGGATGGATCTTGATGCCACCTACTCGGGTGGGCGTTTTCTGTGGATCAGTGGCAGGTCCACCTTATCAGTGTTATGCTCAGGCAGGTAGGTTCCTCGGCATACTTGTGTCAGTACCGGGGGGGGGGGGGCGTTCTCCATGCCCAACTTACCTAGATATATTAGATTTATCTGTATCGGTAGGCGCGTATTGGGGGATATCCACAGTGCCTGTGTTCTACCGGCTATTTCCCCAATGGCCGGTACTTACGCCCCCCCCCCCTCCGGGGTTCGGCCAGTCTGATTGCCTATCTCCTTTTGGATCGGCCCTGGGACTGGTTATACTCCGCTTACTGCTGTGAAGTCAACAGCTTCTACTTTTAGTTATGTCCTCCCTTCTTGAGGTTCAGACCCTTGTCTCTCTATCCCTTCACCTAGGGAAGACTGTGTACTCCTTCGGTTCCGGGGTACACCCCTGTTCTCCTCCGGACTGGGCTACCCAGACCAGCCAGTCCTCTACCCTTAGTCCTCAGGGTTATGGACTCTGCTCCTAAGGGAGTGCTCAGCTTTTTCGCATAAAGCTTTTTTGAAGACTGGCCGTCCTTCTACTTCCCCAGTGGACACCTGGGTCTCCTGCCCTTCCGGATTTGGAACTTCCTCTTTGCTGCTGTGAAGTTCCCTTGAAGACCTCGCTACTGCGGCTACAGTACCTTCATCGCAGCTCTACGTCCTACAGCCCAGTAGGTAAGCTCTACATGGTACTAGGTCATTAATTCATTAAATACTTAATGATACTCACATGCATTCTAAAGACTACTCTCCCTGTAGTCTTTGGGTTTTTGCTGTCTCTCTCTCTCTCTCTCAACTCCTACCCTCCATCCCTCAGGGGATGCCGGGGATCCAGGAAGGGTAAATACCTTCCGGTCCTGGGCTGCACTTATGGGATCTCCCCGGGCATCCGCAGCTAGGGAGTCCCCATATGTGAAGACTCATTCCTGCTTGTTCCTGGAGATAGCACAGTTACTTACCTGTAACAGGTGATCTCCGGAACAGCAGGAATTAGTCTTCACAACCCGCCCACCTCCCCAAGGAGTTGTATCTCTCTATTCCTTTCTCTTCTCTCCTTCTGGCTCAGCTATGAAACTCAACTGGGGAGAGGCAGTAGGAAGGGCGGGAAGCCACCGCGCAGGCGCGGGGATGCTCCCAAAGGCTTTCTGATTGGATGCTGGGGAGCATTCCCGTGCGGGCTCCGTCGGCGACGTCTCCCATATGTGAAGACTAATTCCTGCTGTTCCGGAGATCACCTGTTACAGGTAAGTAACTGTGCTTAACCTGAGAGTTAAAAATAAAATACATTTTGCCTTGCTAGGCTGGAGAAGTGCTGTCCAGAGTTATCTGTGGCAGCTGGATTTGCTTTCTTTCGGCTCCAGGGGGGCTTTGCAGACTCCAGAGCTATGTGTTTAGGTGGGTGTGGTTCAGGGAGTAGAGTAGTGAGCAGCTTTGCTGGAAAAAGGAAATTGCAGAAGGAGGAAAGTATAACAAAAGCATCAGTATGGGGCAGGAGAACGTAAGAAAAGTAGGGCTGGGTATGTGTGAACATGATTTGAGGTTTTAAAGTACTGATGTAGAGAGGAAAACAGTTGAGAAGACATTGGCTGTCTTTGACTTTAGTGAGAGAAGATGGGATTAAAACTGCCTGTTACAGGAACTGCTGTCTTGAAAGTAATCCTATTCATCCTGATTAAACTGAGCATTGGAGATGAGTGCTCAGGTTTAGCCTTGAGAGCATTTGTGGGAATATTTTGACTTGATTTATTGTTGTAAAATCTGAAACTCTTGCAGATTTTAAACAAGAGTCTGTGTGACTATAAAAAAAAAAACACTGTGTGCTGGACAAGAGAAAAAGGATTAACTTTTTGGACACTGTATCCTAGTGGCCAAAGGAGAAAATTGATTGGAAAACCTGAATAACTAAGTTGGAGAGAAATAGAAGAGGCCTTCCAAGTTTGTTGGGATTTGTTGAGGCCTGGAGCTGTGGACTTTTTGTAATAAGAACCTAAATATAGCTCACATCCAGGAAAGTGGGGGAATATTTTCTGAATAAAACAAAATAAGTTTAAAAACCTGTCTGAGCTCTGACTAGGTGGAAGCCAGAAGTAAAGGGAATGTTGATGAGCTGACTTGCTGGTACTGCTGTGTGCTTCTTAGAAGCTTTGAATTTAGAAGTAGGTGCTTTTGTCAGACTGCACTTACAAAATAAAATATTAAATATGGCAGGAAAATATTAAGGATAAGGATTTTGCTCCAGAAATGCTGAATTGTTAGAATGCCCACGAGATTGTTTGAATGAGTGTCAGGGTAAGAGGAAATAGATAGGGAATTTTAATTATCTTTTTATTTCCATCGAGTTAGGAACTTAAATGTCTTCCAGGCTGCTGAGAGGCCCCCACCCAGATAGGTTTTACTTTATTGATTTTGGTAAAGATAGGGAGTAGGAATGAAATCCTGGAGAGAGCTTCACTGAATCTGGGGAGCTGAAGAACTGAATTAGACCCTGACTAATCTGCAGTCACTGAATTCATTGGGCCCTGGCGCAGGAGAGTGACGAGGATGCATGAGGCACATGTGCACCAACACCTGGACTGAGAAAACATTTGTTAGCTCATGTCACTTAAACTTCTTTTTAAAAATACAGAGTACTCTGATTTAATGGAAGATATACCTGTTAAAGGTGGTTTCTGTGAAAAGACCTGTGAAACAGTAATAGAGAAGTATTGTCCTTGAATGTTAGTTGCAATAGGTTTTGAGGGTCCTAGTGAAATAATCCTAGGATTCTCACTTCATTTCTGTTAGTTGTAACTAATTGGAACCTGTTAATTAATAGTTAATAACTTGTTTAGCAATAATAAATTTAATCTATAATTACTCTTTGGATTGTGAGCTTGATTCTTTACCTATATTCCTATATCATGCAACTTGTGTAACATCTCCCTGGCAGTGGGTCCTATATCCAATCCTCTTTTTAGAATTTACTTTCCTCTTATGCTTCTCTTCACTTCACAGTGGAGAAAGATAAGCCAAAGTTAGTGTTTTTCTGTTCATTTCTCACCTGAGAGAAACAGACTCCTCCTACATCTATACTATTGTATGAGTCTGATGGGGGAGGGGGGTTATACTATGCAGATAACCTCCAAACTTTAAACTCTTGACTCCTTAAGAAGAAAATTTTGTCCAAGTCCACATTGGCCTCTTTATACCAGATTTTGACCAATCCTTATGCCTCATCCTCCTCCTTTTAGCCCTACATTGATGAAATGCTTATTAAGGCATTCAAGATCTCCAATAGAAGTAAAGATGGCATGGTAGAGAGAGAAGAAAGTTTTACATGGGCCAACAGATCTTGCAAAATGGACACTTCAACCCCACCATCCCTCAAAATGAAGAACCAGTATGTAGCCATGAAAGTGGAGGAAGTGAAAACATCTCTGGAACAGGAGGAACCGGAGCTAAAAAAAAAAACAGAGTTGCTAAATCAGTGATAAGGAAGCAAAGATTAGTGGTGGTTGGTGACTCCTTTCTAAGGATACTGAGATGTCCATCTGCCAACCAGACTTGAGAGGTATGCAGTCTGCAGGTGCCAAAATCAGAGATGTTAAGAGTTTGCCAAGACTCCTCAAGCCTACTGCTACTCATCCATGTTGCCACAAATGATACTGCTAGTATGCTTCTGCGTATATCAAAAGTGAATTCATGGTTCTGGAAGAGAAGGTGAAGCAGGCAGGTAAGCGGGTGATCTCAATCCTCCCTGTTGAGTTTAAAGGCTGAGGCAGAGATGCTTGCATCCTGTAGATGAATGTACAGTGTTGTGTTCTGGTTTCCTGGACCATGGGATGATTTTCCAAGGCTGCAGAGCAGAGATGGTGTCCTTATATCCATGAAGGGTGAAAGCATCTTCTTCAGTAGACTGGCTAATCTACTGAAGAAGGCTTCAAACTAGATTCATTGAGGATGGGTAAAGAAAGCCCCTAGATAAGTAAAAGCCTTCAGGCAAGTAAAATATTAAATACCTCTGTATAAATGGGATAAAGGGGCAACATCTGGAATGTGGTATATACGCTCATATTAATGTTCATGGTATGGGAAATGAGATTCTGGATCTTAAAACTTTAATGGAAGAGACTGACTTGGATTTAGAGGCAGCCATAGAGACATGATTCATGGAGAAGCATGACTGGGATATAATTATACCAGGCTATAACTTTTTCTGGAATAGGAAGAAAGGAAGGAGAAGTGATACTATGGGCCTGATTCTGGGTCGCGGGTTGCAGTGCTGCACATCACGGTGGGACATGCAGCCTTCAAGCCGTCCGGGACCAATTCCCTCTCCAGCTCCTCCCATATGTCCTGAGCATCAGGACGGGATGAGCCGGCGGGGCGGGAGGGAGTGGAGCGGGGTAGACTAGCCTGGCAGGATGTACAGGGCCGATTCAGGTTACGACCCTATATGTCCTGCTGGGCCCGTGAGGATGTGCTGCTTATTCCACTTCAAAGGTGGAATGAGCAGCACAAAACAGGCGATTGGGCCCAGTGACAATCTCTCATCTCTCATCCATTGATCACTGGAGGGTATAGTTCAGTATTAGGACCAGGGTTGTGATAGTTCATTAAAGAGAGCCTTAAATTTTAGGAAAACTAACTTTATCAAGATGGGACAATACTTCAAGGAGTCTTTAACTGCTTGGGAACAGCTGGGATATAAAGAAAAGCATTGGGCAAAATGGAAATAGATTTATATTTTAAGGGCAGCAATTTTTTTATAAAAGGAAAGGCAGCCACTATGGTTCTTGAAAGAAGCAACTGAAAGGATGAGAAAATACAGAAGATCACAGAAAGAGGAAGACAAGCATCAATATTTGTAAAAGCAAAAAAAAACTAGGAACATCGTCAGGAAAGCAAAAATACAAATGGAAGAAAAATAGCCAATGAAGTAAAATGGTGGATAAAATATTTTTCAGATATGTTAGTGACCAGAGGCAGTACACAAGTAATATTGCCAAACAAGGGTGAGGGGGTGATATATGTAAAAGATAATGAGGATAAAGTGGAATTCCTTAACAAATATTTCTGTTCTTTGTTCACAGATGAAGGGATGGGAGTTAGATCACCGAAGACACACTGTAGAAATAAGGCAGATCTTGAATGATTTTCAGAAGACTGTGTTTGTGAAGAGCTAGCTAAACTAAAAGTAGACAAAGCAATGGAGCCAGATGGAATTCATTCAAGAGTACTGATGGAACTTAGGGAGGTTCTGGCTTCTCCACTGATCTTTTCAATACTCTTGAGAGTCAGGAGTGATCCCAGAGTACTAGAAAAAGGTGCATGTAAGGACAAGATTGGGAACTTCAGATCGGTTAATTGTTACCACTCTGGTGAGTAAATGAATAGAAACATTACTAAAACAGAGGATAGTTAGGTTTTTGGAATCCAATGAATTGCTGTGGGATCTGAGACAGTATGGTTTTACTAGAGGAAATTCTTGATGGACAAGTCTTATTAATTTCTTTGACTGGGTGACCAGAGAGCTGGAACAAGGGAGAGCGGTAGATATCCTGTATTTGGATTTTCAATAAAGCCTTTGAAACTGTTCCACAAAGGCAACTTATAAATAAATTGGACACCCTAGGGATGCACCCTAAAGTGACCAACTGGGTTAGGAACTGTTTGAGTGAGAGGCAACAAAGGATACAGGTAAATGGAGATCACTCATAGGAGAAGGACATTACCAGTGATGTGTGATAGGAATCTGTCCTTAGTCAGATTCTTTTAAATATTTTTGTAAGTGATATTGCAGAAGGGCTATTGGGTAAGGTTTGCCCCCTCACAGATGATACCAAAATCTGTAATAGGACAGACATCCAGGAAGGTATAGATAACATGAGAAGGGATCTAGTGATGTGTGAAGAAAGATCAAGAATTTGGCAGCTGAGATTTAATGCTAAAAAATGAAGGGCCATGCATTAGGGCTACGAAAATCCAAGGGAGAGGTACAGTATACGGGTGAAGTCCAAGGAAGATAAGTGACCTGGGGATCATTGTTTCTGATGATCTTAAAATGGCTAAACAGGTAAAAAAGGAAACCATGAAAATGAGAAGAATGCTTGGGTGCATAGGGGAGGAATGACCAGCAGGGAAAAAGAAGTGATAGCATCTCTGGATAAGTCATTTGGAGTACTGTATGCAATTCTGAAGACCACACCTTCAAAATGATAAAAACATAATGGAGTTTGTCCAGAAGGTGGCTATTATAATGGTCAGTGATCTTCATCATAAGGTGCCAAATGTATATTTCAGAAGAAAGGGGGAGGGCCAGATATGATAAAGATGTTTAAATACCTTCATATTATAAATGCACAGGAGGAGAGCCTTTTTCAATTGAAAGAAATCTCTGCAACAAGGAGTAAATGGGGATAGACTCAGAAGTACTTTGAGGAAATATTTCTTTATAGAAAGAGCAGTAGATGCGTGGAATAGGCTCCCAGTGGAGGTGATAGAGACATGAACTACATCTTTGTTAGTGATATTTATTTATTTATTTTTATTTATTTATTTTCTCTTATATACCGCGCTATTCTGCATCAGTGCGGTTTACATTGAACAAACTGAAATTACATTGAACAGGGCATTATAACTTGGAGATAACTATTTTACAGGGAACATATATAGCGGAAGGGCTGTCGGGTAAGATTTGCCTCTTTGCAGATGATACCAAAATCTGCAATAGACACCCAGGAAGGTGTAGATAACATGAGGAGGGATCTAGATAAGCTTGAAGAATGGTCTAGAATTTGGCAGCTGGGATTTAATGTTAAAAAATGTAAGGTCATGCATTTGGGCTGCAGCAATCCAAGGGAGCAATATAGTATAGGGGATGAAGTACTTCTGTCCACTAAAGAAGAGCGGGACCTAGGCGTGGTTGGTGTCGATGATCTTAAAGTAGCTAAACACGTAGAAAAGGTGACAGCAAAAGCTAGAAGGATGCTTGGGTGCATACGGAGAGGAATGGCTAGCAGAAAAAAGGAGGTGATAGTGTCTCTGTATAAATCTTTGGTGCAAACTCATTTGGAGTATAGTGTGCAATTCTGGAGACCGCACCTTCAAAAGGATGTGAACAGGATGGAGTTGGTGCAGAGGGTGGCTACTAAAATGGTTAGTGGGCTTCATTATAAAGCATATGAGGACTGACTTAAGGATCTCCATGGTGAGACCGCACCTTGAATATTGTGTGCAATTCTGGTCGCCGTATCTTAAAAAGAATATAGCTTTATTAGAAAAGGTTCAGAGAAGAGCCACCAAAATGGTAAAGGGGATGGAAGGATACTCCTATGAAGAAAGGCTAAAAAGGTTAGGGCTCTTTAACCTGGAAAAGAGACGGCTGAGGGGAGATATGATAGAAGTCTATAAATTAATGAACGGAGTGGAACGGGTAAACGTAGATCGATTGTTTACGTTATCAGAATATAGAAAGACTAGGGGACATGCAATGAAGCTACATGGTAAACTATTTAAGACTAATAAAAGAAAATATTTTTTCACTCAACGTGTAATCAAACTCTGGAATTTGTTACTGGAGGATGTAGTAAAGGCTGTTAGTGTAGCTGGGTTTAAAAAAGGTTTGGACAAGTTCCTGGAGGAAAGGTCCATAAACCATTATTAAGAAGGGACCCAGGATATCAATGCTTGACCCAGTGCAAGCATTGCGGAACCTGTGTCTTTTGGGGAAACTGCTAGGTATGTATGACCTAGATTGGCCACTGTTGGAAACAGAATACTGGGCTTGATGGACCTTGGTCTGACCCAGTATGGCATATCTTATGTTCTTATGATCTTAATATGTACACCTTAGAGGAAAGGCGGGATAGAGGTAATATGATTGAGATGTTTAAATACCTCCGTGGCATAAATATTCAGGGAGAGAGCCTCTTTCAATTGAAAGCAAGTTCTGCTACAAGGGGACATGGGATGAGGGTGAAGGGGGGTAGATTTAGGAGTGATATGCGCAAATATTTCTTTACGGAAAGAGTAGTGGATCCATGGAATAGTCTCCCAGTGGAGGTGGTAGAGATGAGGACAGTATCTGAATTAAAAAAAGCATGGGACAAACACAGAGGATTTCTAAAGGTAAAAAGGGGACTGTTGTAGTTGTTGATATGGCAGGACAGACTAGATAGGCCATGTGGTCTTTTTCTGTCGTCATATTTCTATGTTTCTATATCTGAATTCAAGAGAACATGAGACAGAAATAGAGGATCTCTAAGGAAAAAAAGGACCCTAAAGCTTAGTAGACACAATGGAGGGGCAAAGTGGATAGGCCTTATGGCTTTATCGGCATCATTTTTCTCTGTTTCTATGTTTAACCAGGTAGGTGTGGCTACTTTATCGATTAGCACTGCTCAGCTCCAATATTAAGTGACAACTCCTATCCCAATACTGCTGCTGTATAAGCCACTGATATTGTTTATTATTTATTTATTTATTTTATTTAACAGATTTATTTTATACCTCTTCATCATTTCAATCAAAACGGTATAAACTTGCTAATGTACATTAAACAGAGACAGTGATAATTTGGATTTTTCTGAGGAAACAGAGGGTTAAATGACTTGCCCGAGGCCACAAGGAGTGCTAGTGGGAATCAAAACCTGGTCTTTTGGTTCTCAAGCCATTTAAGCATCAAGGCTGGGCACTCTGGTGTTTTAATATTGGCTGTTTTGAAAATTAGTTCCATCTCTTCCTAGTTCTACTCCAAGATGGAGGTTCACCGTAGACTAGTTCAGATGACATCCTATTATATTGAGGAAGGTCTTCTGTAAGTGTATCCTCTGATCCCTATTTGACAAGACAAATTTGGTTTCTTCTTTCATGGGAGCCATTCATCAAAGAATCACTCAGTTTGGGGAGATTCCCATTGCTCATCACACAGATGCAGGAAACAGTGCAACATTCAAGTTTGACGTTCCCAGCTCTCACAGCCTGGAAGCTGAAAGAGTAATTGTCGTCTTTGGGAATCTGCCAGCTGGTATGTCTTGGGTTCTTCTGGCTTCTGGAAAGGCTTCTGCAAGGAAATCATATAATTTCAAATGGAAGGAGTTTGCCATTTGAAGTGTTGAAATAGCCATAAATCTTTCCTGCCCCCCACAAAACCTGCTTGAATATTTTATACATCTTTGGAAGTCATGCCTAAAAACCTATAATAATAATCATCATCCCACTTTTACTCATCAGTTTAAATGCAGGGTACAGCAATAAAAATAGAATAATGTATACCACTCTATTATTTTACCCATAGACCTTTCCCCATAACCTTTCAGCAAAGCCATCAAAAGCCACCTCATCACCTCAAAGTGCAAGGTATTCATAACCTTCTTGTTTCTTTTCATTTTAAGGCAGTTTTCTCCCATATTGGGTCATGTTTATTAAAATATGCTATTGTAGCATGCATTAAACCCCAAATGTTAACGCAGGAGGTGAATTAGACCCATATTAACTTTGCCTGGCATGTCTCCCTGCAGTTACCATGGAGAAACACACCTCAATGCTCTAAACTCACGAATGTGTAGCAGTAAGTGCACCTGTGTGAAGCACACTTAATGTGGATGCAGCTACTGCCATACATCAATAAAGCAGTAAGTGCACCTGCGCTAATGGTCACGTTCATGGTTAGCGTTGACCAATGACGTGCCATTAGTGCCCACACTGCAGCCCGTGCTAACCACTGCAGCCCGTGCTAACCATGACGTGCCATTAGTGCCCACACTGCAGCCTAACCTGCCCAGTCGCTAAGTGGTTAGCATGAGGTTTCTACTGCACTGCTATTAGGTAATAGAGCAACACAGCATATAGTAAATTCCGTGGTCTCTGTAAGCGCACTTAGGGGAATGTTTACTAAAATGTTCTACCCAGTAGCACAGAGTTTAATGTGTGGTAAGAGTGCTATGCTGAAAGATAGCATGGGCCCTGCACTAAAAATCCCAAATTAATGGGTAGCACATTATGGGGCAGAGCAGGTACAGAAAGTAGGTGCCAACGGCAATTTACCGTTAGCATGGGTGTTAATTTGTTTGTGTTAACTGCTCTTACTTCCATTAACATAAATGAACTTAAGACCGCCTCAGTGCGAGGCATTAAGTGCACCCATGTGCCATCTTGCATCTCTGCACCATACTAAAAGCAGGGGTTGGACACACACACACCCTGAATTTAGCACAGGCCCCTCTTCTGCTACTACTACTGCTTGTTATCATTTGTAAAGCGCTATACAGATATAAATAGATGTAAGATAGTCCCTGCTCATCACAGTTTATAATCTAATCAAGACAAACAACATAACAATTCTGGGGAGTATGGTAAGATAAACATAAGTGGTGAACAGGAGAGTAAAGGGCATGAAGACCCAAATGCAGCCTTGAAGAGGTGAGTTTTTAGCCTGGATTTGAATAGGGCTAGAGAAGGAGCCCAATGTACTGACTCAGGCAGGGCCGGCCCGTCCATTGAGCAAGAATGTTTTTTGCACAGGGCCCCGCGTTTCAGGGGGCCCCGCGCAAAGAACATTCTGCTTTTTTTTTTTAAAATTACATTTTAAAAAAAACCCTGTCTCTGGCTGCTGCCGCTGCCGCGTCCGTCGCAGCAGCGGCAGAATGGAGTGTCCCGCGGGGCCCCCTCTCCTCGTTGAGCCCTCTGCAAGGGCTTTCAGATTCGCGAAGGGAGAGTGCTCCCTCGCGTCTCTGTAAAGCCCGCAGGGGCTAATGGGAAATTTCCCATCAGCCCCTCGCGTCTAAAGGGGCAGATGGGAAATTTCCCATTAGCCCCTGCGGGCTTTACAGAGACGCGAGGGAGCACTCTCCCTTCGCAAATCTGAAAGCCCTTGCAGAGGGCTCAACGAGGAGAGGGGGCCCCGCGGGACAATCCATTCTGCCGCTGCTGCGACGGACGCGGCAGCGGCAGCCGCTAGAGCCAGGTGGTTTTTTTTTTTTTTAATTTGCCAGAAGGGAAGGGAAGGGAAGGGGGGGGGTTAAGACTGGTAATGGGCTGGGGGCTGATGGAGGCTGTCTGGAAATGTGCTGGGGGGTGGGGTTAGGACTGGAAATGTGCTGGGGGGGGGTTAGGACTGGAAATGTGCTGGGGGGGGTTAGGACTGGAAATGTGCTGGGTGGGGGGGTTAGGACTGGAAATGGGCTAGGGGGGGGTTAGGACTGCTAATGGGCTGGGGCTGATGGAGGCTGACTGGAAATGGGGTGAGGGGCGGGGGTAAGGACTGGAAATGGGCTAGGGGGGGTGAGGACTGGAAATGTGCGGGGGGGGGGGTTAGGACTTGAAATGTGCTGGGTGGGGGGGTTAGGACTGGAAATGGGCTGGGGGGGGGGCTAGGACTGCTAATGGGCTGGGGCTGATGGAGGCTGACTGGAAATGGGGTGAGGGGGGGTTAGGACTGGAAATGGGCTGGGGGGGGTTAGGACTGGAAATGTGCTGGGGGGGGTAGGACTGGAAATGTGCTGGGTGGGTGGGGGGGGGGGAGGACAGGAAATGGGCTGGGGGGGGGTTAGGACTGCTAAAGGGCTGGGGCTGATGGAGGCTGAATTGAAATGGGGTGAGGGGGGGTTAGGACTGGAAATGGGCTAGGGGGGGTTAGGACTGGAAATGGGCTGGGGGGTTAGGACTTGAAATGGACTAGGGGGGGTTAAGACTGCTAATGGGCTGGGGCTGATGGAGGCTGACTGGAAATGGGGTGGGGGGGTTAGGACTGGAAATGGGCTGGGGGGGTTAGGACTGGAAATGGGCTAGGGGGGTTAAGACTGGTAATGGGCTGGGGGTTGATGGAGGCTGACTGGAAATGGGGTGATGGGGGGTTAGGACTGGAAATGGGCTGGGGGGGGTGGTTAAGACTGGTAATGGGCTGTGGGCTGATGGGGGCTGTCTGGAAATAGGGTGATGGGGGGTTAGGATTGCTAATGGGCTATGGGGGGGTTAGGACTGGCAATGGGCTATGGGGGGCTGACTGGAAATGGGCTGATGGGGTTAAGACTGGAAGTGGGCTGATGGGGGGGTTAGGAATGGTAATGGGTTATAGGGGGGGCTTAAACTGAAAATGGGTTGATGGGGGGCTAGGACTGGTAATGGGGTGGGGGATTGCTATGACTGGAAATGGACTGAGTGGACGGGGAGGCTTGAACTGCAAATAGCTGATGGGGAGGGAGCTTGGAATGGAAATGGGCTGTGAGGGAAGGGAGCTAGGACTGAAAATGGGCTGATGGAGCAGCTAGGATAGGACTGGAAATGGGCTGTTGGGGGGGAGCTAAGATTGGAAATGGGCTGTGGTGGGGGCTTGAATTGAAATGGACTCATGGAGGGGCTAGAACTGGAAGTAGGCTCATGGGGGGGCTTGGACTGGAATTGGGCTGAGTGGAGGGGAGCTAGGATTTGACATGGGCTGATGGTGGGGCTAGGAAATGACTAGAAATGGGCTGATGGGGCGCTAGGATTGGAAATGAGCTGATGAAGGGACTCAGACTGAAAATGGATGGGGGAGCTAGGACTGGAAATGGGTTGATGGGGGGCTAGGACTGGAAATGGGCTGATGCAGGGACTAGAAGGGAATGGATGCTGGGTGAGACTGGAACTAGAAGGGAGCTGATGTTGGGGGAGGATTAGAATGGGATGGGGCTGGGAGAGTAAAATGGAGAGGGGAAAAATATTTTGTGTGGGAGGGATGAAAAATCTACAATTGGCCGGGTATTGGGAGAGTAAGTGGGGATTGAGGATGGAGGGGTAAAATTTGTGTGGATGAAATAAGAATGAGGAAAGAGCAAAAGGAGAAAGATTAGTATGTTAAAGCAGATGTAGAGAGAGAGGATGGAAAGAAAACTAGAAGAGAGAAGAAAGGACAAATGGACAGCAGACGATGGAGAGTTAGCAGAAAACATGAAGAAACCAGAAGAAAGTGGCTGGAGCAATTGCAACTGAAAAAAAATGCACAAAAGGTAGAAAGATATCTCTTTATTTTGAATTTATTAACTGGAATATGAAAGCTCTGGGAAATGTGCATCATTAACGTCTGCGCTTTGTTTGGTACAAGAGGAAATTGATTTATAGTTTTATTTCTACAGTGTTGTTGTACATTCCAAGTTTGGCTTTTGGGGTTCCCAGTTTAATTATTGCCTTCCTGTTTCTAAATTGTGATTCCTTTTTTGGTGATGGTCTATGTTCTGCATGTGTAACTGAGCTGAGGTATTCTGTTTATGTAATTCCTATTTGACATTGCCACTTGTTCTCTTTCCCCAGTATTCTCTGAAATGTACTGGTTTAATATTTGCAGTGTTTCCTTTTGATAGGTAGGGTCTGGTGCTTTGTGAGTCCTGGTAATGCTGTCAGGATACAGCGGGTTTGCTATTGGTTCTAAATGGGCAGCGTTTATAGTAGTTCCTAATGTGCCTGGCGGTTGGCACTGGATTATAGTAATGTAGAAATCTTTTAGTCTTTCTTTATCCATATACTCATTAAGAGACATGTTTACTAAAAGTTAGTGAATGGTAACATTATGCAAATATTTATGCAAATAAGACCACTTATGCAAATGAGGCCCCGCACCAAGTCTCCGCACATGGCCCCGCACCCCCCTTGGGCCGCCCCTGGACTCAGGTAGTTTGTTCCAGGCATATGGTGGAATGAAGTCTGGAGTTGGCAGTGGCAGAGAAGGGCACAGATCTGCCAGAGGAGCGGCAGATCCCCCATGCTGCTAACATAGCCTACACACTCTTATTGGTGCGGGCTTTAGTAAACATGCCCTTAATAAACTTTGCCCCATTGTGCAGTCTTACTTTTACCTTCACAGAATCCAAGATACATACTTCCCCTCTTTTGGTTTTCATCCTCTTTTATGTAGCACTATAAAATTAGTAATCCAAAGCCCTTATTGTAATGAATTTCCTGACTTTAGGATTGGCAGGAATAATCTACTGTTTTAAGAATTATGCTTCAATCAACTCCCTAACCCTGGTCTCCATAGTGACAACCTTACAGAGAGGCTTATGTAAATTTCAAGTGGAAAAATTGCAAAGTCTTCCTGAGTAAGAGCGCCTTTTCATTGAGCATTGAAAAGTAAGAACCATGGTACCTCAGCTTTGACACGCTGCCCTTCATATTCAAATAGTCATGAATAAATTCTAAATACAGGGCTCCGAGCCCAGATTTATTTTAAATGTGGTTCGCCGCAGGCTCTCAGGTTTTTGAAAAACAGAGAATGCATCCTGTGATTTCTCAGCTTCAACTTTATTTTCTGGGGCAGGTGGGGAAATGAAGTGGATATTTAACAGTTAAAAATAAGATTTGTTAACCTCTTCATGCTTTGACTTCCAGCACAATTGAAACACAGAAACAGAAAGACAATGGCATATAGTCTATCTAATCTGCCCTTTCATATCAACTATTATAGTCCCTATTGCATTCATTATTTCCTGTACTGCAAGAACGGCAACAAATGCTGTGCTGCTTCTGTGGCAGACCTATCTGATCCTATTACTGTGCTGACAGTAGGATGTGAGACACGACCTCACAGGCAATAGAAATGGGGGGGGGGGGGGAGATATTCAGTGCCTGCAGCTAGTGCTGCTAACGCCACTAGCCGCTGGCGCTGAAATTTAAACCCAGATATGCAATGTGATATTGAGCCCTGCCTGATTAGATAATGCAATGAAAGATAGGCCAAGGTTTCCTGCAGTTCATTTTCCCCATATATCACTAACTAGTTGCCGCCCCAGAACTCCCCAGTGCTAACCGTTTAGCATCAGGATGTGTAGTGGCAGCAGCCGGGCATATTCAGTGGCACTAACTGTGTAACTGCCTTTGAAAATGCCCCCCATAAGGAGTAATTTTTAAAAGTAGAGTACTGCTTGCAAGCCCATGGACATTTTGAGTTCATGAGCCTATTATCAGATTTTCAAAAGGAAATTTCCTCTAGTGTTTTTCTTTGAAAATTCAGGACTGGCCATTCCCACAGGTGTATTTTGACCTATAAACACTACAACTCTTTTTTATATTTACAGATCACACCCATAGGCGCAATAGCTAGTCCCCATATATAGTCTGCTGGCTTGACTGTTCCTTGATCCCAGCTTAACCATTTTGTATTGGGAAGAATGTAGAACAGTGTTCATATTTTTATCTGCAAGGGGCATTGTTTAGTTATATGGTAAAATATTTTACAATTTGTCTAAAAATGTTTTGTACTGCCATATCAGTCCTAAGGTAATTGGTGTGCAAGTTACAATGGGGGCATTTTCAGTGGCTGGCTGTTGCCGCCAGGGCTGATGCCTTAAGCGAATCTCATTCCTTGTGACTCCCTGCTCCTGTCCACTCCATTGCCACCGCTGCCAGTCCTCTCCGGCACTTGCAGCAGCAATGACTTCATACAGCCCCGCATGGCTTACCTAAACCTCTGGCACTATGAGACTGCTCGTGCTTCTACCTCCTTCATTGCCCAATACAGACTTCCTTTTGCATGGGGGCAAAAGCGATTGAGCTGCTTCCATACCCATGCAAACTGGAGCACAAACCGCTCCAATGCACGGGAGATTTAGGTAAGCACTGCAGCGCTGTTCAAAGGAAAGTAGCGGCAGCAGTGGAAATGGGCCACTCTTGGACCACTGGTGCTCTAGACAGCCACGTGGTTTGTCTAATGGCTGCGCAGGCCTTGGTCACTGATTTAATCTAAACCCATATATTCAATGCCGGAGCCATATCTAGCCACCTGCACTGAATATCCAATTTGCCCAGAGATCCAATTAGCAATTAGTTATCCAGCCAGCAGCTAAAGTTAGGACAGCTTTTTTTGTCTTAATTTTAGCCAGTAAAGATTAACCGACCATCAGATGAATGTTGCTGTTGTCCGGTTAACTATGGCTACTGCCCCCTGCTCCCCCCCAAAACAGCCTGACGCTAAATGTCGGGGTGTTCAAACCGCGTAGAAGGGGATATTCAGTGGCACTAGATCCTTTAGTGAGCTGAATACCCTGCTGACTGCAGGCTAACCAGTTCACAGGTCTGCTAACCAGTTAAACCATTTTGAATATGCCCCCCAATATTTTCCATTGGACTCAGAAGAAATATATGCATGGATGTTATATATTAACTTCCATTGCCATATGGGTCTCTTCTTAAGATGTCATTAGTGGCTTCTATGGGGCTTGTTTACAAAGCCGCGGTAGCGGTTTCTGATCGTTATCGGAGCCGCAGCCCCATTGAAATCAATGGGGCCGCGGCTCCAATAATGATCGGAAACCGCTACCGCGGCTTTGTAAACAAGCCCCTTAGTCACCGGTAGAAGGGAGAAAGTGTCAAAAGTTATTGTGTGCTACGATACTCACTGCTATTTCTTGCTGTGCACAAAGTCCTGCTATGGTAGATAGGATGGTAATAGAATTTGTGATGAACCAACTTATTTCTCATTGTAATTTTCAATTAAGTTATGACATTGCTGTAGTTTGTGGAGCTTACCTAAGGTAATGATGACAGTGGTTGCCAGAGGTTACATGAACTGCCTTTCAATTCAGAAGTATTGCCTCGCATTATGAAAGCACTCAGTGTTATTGCTGAATATACTTGATAGCTTGGATATTATTAATTGTTGGGTTGTAGTGCAGGAAGAATTCACTTAACCCTGGCAATTGCGTAACCCATTTTAGAAAAAAAAATGCTCACATCGATCATGGTTCTTAGCAAAGGCCCACACATCTATTAGAGGACTTTTATGATCAAGTAACTCCTGGGAACCAGCTGTCGAACACTGCCAATATTCTAACAAAAAGGCCTGACACCAAAAATGAGACTTCGCTCTAAGAGTTAAACTTTTTCCCTTGATTTGCTTTTCTTGTTTGCTTTAATCTGTTCAGTTAATATCTCTGTTTGCCTTTGAAAACTGCTAGCTAAACAGAAGGTGGATTTTATGCAGTATTATCATGGTAAATGGCAAGCAAACAGTATTGGGGGCATGTGTGAGAGCATATTTTATCTTCCTTTCACCCTCAAACTGTTTGCTTAACAATTCTTGCCAGATGCCACCACCACTGAAGCCCCAAGACATCAGGGTCCATTTATGAGCACCAGTGAAGCATGTATGTAATAAATAGCTCTCTGTCTTAAAGGAGAAATTCTGGTAATGTCTCAAGTAATTCAGGGACCCTTTTGCTAAAGTGCACTACAAAGTTAATGTGAGAAACAGCGCGTGGTAACTGTTTGCTCGGGCTTGCGCTATTATTGTACAGGCATAAGTCACTGCTTGCTAATTCCCTCATTAACTGTAGTGCTCGCTTTATACCTACAGAAGACAATAATAATAATAAAAATGAATGAATGAATACGTAAATAAAAACCAAGGAATAAAATCCATCTCCACTGAGAGACTGTCTATTCTACCAGGGCTTCCTTATGAGGAAGGTAAAAACCATTTCTACTGCCAGTCTTTTGATTATATAAAGTTTGTGTTGTAGTATGAAAATGACATTGGACTAGGGATAAAGCTTCCATGTCACCTGGCTGGCAGTGTGGATCCCTTTATAGCAAAAGGATAAAATCAAAATAAGTGCAATTATTTTTTATACTTCAACAAATAAGACGGGGGTGACTTGCGGCAGGTACACCTGCTCTAGTCACCTTACTGGGCAGACTAGATGGGCCATACTGGTATTTATCTGTCATCATATACTATGTTACTATGTTATATTAGAAGGCAAGAGAGAGAGGGGATTTTAGAGCCCTTTTTAGAAGCCTTGCATGGATTCTACATGCGTGAATGATTGCATTTGCATGTGCAATTGACTACACATGTGCACAGTGTTTTAAGAACGCTGCTATTTACAGCACAGGTTCCAAGAGGGAATGTCATAGGGATGGTGGGGGGAGGGGGGGCAACAAATTATACAGCCATTTTCCATTTTACAATGAGAATTCATTTACGTGCATTATGAGTTCCACATTGGCCTTTGCATCTTCTCTAAGTCAAAAGTAACTTTCATTAAAGTACTCATTCCAACCAGGGTTTTAACTGAGGGGTTAAAGGGGTAATTTTCTATCATCCACTGTTTTTATTTTTGCCTCCAAAGTTAAAAGAGAAACAACAACCTGGTTAATTGGCATCACTTGCACATGCATGCAAAGTGGCATTTTAGAAGGGACATTGAGGAAGAATCTGGGATCCCCCAAGCAAAACATCCAAAAACCGGGGGAGTTGCAGCAGTGCCTTCTGAAATTGTCCCGTCTCCACCCTGAAAAATGAATGTCCCAGTAACCAGTTCTAGAGATGGGCCCTGCACAGAGAGCAAGGTAGGGTATGTGTTTGAGTGTGGGCCATTTTATGTATTTATTTAACAGGGGGTTTTTTTTAATACCACTTTATCATTTTAGTCAAAGTGGTTTACATTGTAAATGTTTTACAAATGTGGACATCCCCAACGTGTACGCCAGGAGAACAAGGTATTTGGACACTCCGGCCTTGATAGGTCAAAGGGTGGCATCTATATTTATGAGTCTTGCACATCTCTGCCTGCCATCTCAGATACCCAGACATGCAGCGGCAGTCTAGTAGTATGTTTGGAGTATGGAGCAGGAAATAACTGTGGTCATGTAAGTTTATTATGCACTTTCCTTTGAAAAAGTTACATCCATGAAATGAGCACTTTCCCCAACTTATTCGTGGTCAGGAGCATCGACACCTCAACAGCTAAGGCGTCTAAAATATCCCCCATAGCTTTTTGAAATCGGGGCATTATGGGGATAATTTTTTTAAGGAAAAAGTATATGTGATGAACAAAATGCATGCACTTTTACACTATCCAGGTGTAGGTGTGTTTGGGGGCAGCTTTGGGTGGAGTCCGATTTTGCATGTATGTTTTAAAGAATATTGCATGAATGTACATTAACATCTGCTCTTGAGCTGGTGTAAATGTCTGCAGCCTAAGTGTACTGTTATAAAATTACCCTCTGCAAAAAGAAGTACTGATTCACGTGAAAATTGCTAAATCTGTGCGTCCATGTAAAATCACCAGAACTTATCTATGGAAGCTGCCGAGTGATGCCATTCACTCTTCTACATGCATCTTTTATAAAATCTCTGCTTCTGTTGTAGATGCCAGCAAATATCCATGCATTTGTTGGCATCTTCATATGTATTTTACAAAAGGCTCTGCAGCCAGCAGAGCCTTTTGTAAAACACCAGGTAATCAGACTTCAGATTTCTCATGTAGAGCTCTCATGCAAAATGGGGTTTCATATCTCCTAACATTTTCCTTTACAATAGATGGGCAGCCTTTTCTGCTTCTTTCATGGTGTTATTAATAATGGTTGAATCAAAGTCTGCCATTTTGGTAATATTGAGAAATGGTCTCACCAGGAATTCTCTATCATTCATCTTGGAATGGAGGAATAGAAAGTGTATTTGGACCCATAAGCATTGTGCTGCACCTCAGACACTGTAACAGAAGGAAATCATATTTGTTGTCATATTATTGCTGCAGCGAGAACTCATTTGGGCCAAATATCCTGGTTCCTATCATAAGAACATAAGATATGCCATACTCGGTCAGACGAAGGTCCATCAAGCCCAGTATTCTGTTTCCAAGAGTGGCCAATCTAGGTCATAAGTACCTAGCAGTTTCCCCAAGAGAGACAGGTTCCACAAATCTTGTATTGGGTCAAGCAGTGGATATTCTGGGTCCCCTTTATGGTTTATGGACCTTTCCTCCAGAAACTTGTCCAAACCTTTTTTAAACCCAGCTACACTAACAGCTTTTACTACATCCTCCAGTAACGAATTCCAGAGTTCAATTGCATGTTGAATGAAAAAATATTTTCTTTTAGTAGTCTTAAATAGGTTACATTATAGCTTCATTTCATATCCCCTAGTCTATCCACCTTTTGATGACGTAAACCATCGATCTGGGAAATCATCAGCAACAATTGGTTATATTTAGCAGGACATATTAACATGTTGCTTTTTGGTTGCTTAAATATGTTGACATATTAGGGATAGAGATGCAATTTTTTAAATGGCCTAGGAAATATCAACAGAATATCCTATGTCATTTCATATCATTTTTAAAACAGAATGATAGAAAAAATATGAAATTTAGAGGTGCTTTAGTTGTTATCTATAGCGTGCACTATGCATGCACATGGAAGTACTTTCTGTGCTGATCTTGATCTGTGGGTGGAGCATAGGGATGGTTCCAAAGGATGCATGTATGTTATAGAATGCTATTTTATTTTATTAACAGGTTTTATATACTGCTTTATCATTTCAATCAAAGCAGTTTATATTGTAACTTATACTTTGTAATGTACATTAAACAGGGATATTGATAACTTGGATTTTCCTGAGGCAATGGAGGGTTAAGTGACTTGTCCAAGGCCACAAGGAGTGTGAGTGGGAATTGAACCCTGGTCTCTGGGTTCCCAAGCCAGTGTTCTTAACCATTAGGCCACTCCTCCACTGCTATAACTGTAGGGCAGGCGTAATTGACATGGCTAGCATACGACACATTGGTATGCTGGTATCTTATAAAGTGAGGTATGCAGGGACATGTGTCAGATATACTGGGGTGTCAGATATACTGTGTCAGATATACTGTCTTCACATAGGGGTGTCATCCCATCTATTTCCCATAGGGGTGTCAGCCCCCCTACTTCCCATAGGGGTGTCAGCCCCCCTACTTCCCATAGGGGTGTCAGCCCCCCTGCTTCCCATAGGGGTGTCAGCCCCCCTGCTTCACATAGGGGTGTCAGCCCCCCTGCTTCACATCGGGGTGTCAGCCCCCCTATTTCACATAGGGGTGTCAGCCCCCCTACTTCACATAGGGGTGTCAGACCCCCTACTTCCCATAGGGGTGTCAGCCCCCTACTTCCCATAGGGGTGTCAGCCCCCCTATTTCCCATAGGGGTGTCAGCCCCCCTACTTCACATAGGGGTGTCAGCCCCCTATTTCCCATAGGGGTGTCAACCCCCCTACTTCACATAGGGGTGTCAGCCCCCCTACTTCACATAGGGGTGTCAGCCCCCCTACTTCACATAGGGGTGTCAGCCCCCCTACTTCACATAGGGGTGTCAGCCCCCCTATTTCACATAGGGGTGTCAGCCCCCCTATTTCACATAGGGGTGTCAGCCCCCCTACTTCCCATAGGGGTGTCAGCCCCCCTATTTCCCATAGGGGTGTCAGCCCCCCTACTTCCCATAGGGGTGTCAGCCCCCCTACTTCACATAGGGGTGTCAGAACCCCTACTTCACATAGGGGTGTCAGCCCCCCTATTTCCCATATTGGTGTCAGCCCCCCTACTTCCCATAGGGGTGTCAGCCCCCCTACTTCCCATAGGGGTGTCAGCCCCCCTACTTCCCATAGGGATGTCAGCCCCCATAATTCACATAGGGGTGTCAGCCCCCCTATTTCACATAGGGGTTTCATCCCCCCTACTTCACATAGGGGTGTCAGCCCCCCTACTTCACATAGGGGTGTCAGCCCCCCTACTTCACATAGGGGTGTCAGCCCCCCTACTTCCCATAGGGGTGTCAGCCCCCCTACTTCACATAGTGGTGTCAGCCCCCCTACTTCCCATAGGGGTGTCAGCCCCCCTATTTCACATAGGGGTGTCAGCCCCCCTACTTCCCATAGGGGTGTCAGCCCCCCTATTTCACATAGGGGTGTCAGCCCCCTACTTCCCATAGGGGTGTCAGCCCCCCTATTTCACATAGGGGTGTCAGCCCCCCTATTTCACATAGGGGTGTCAGCCCCCCTACTTCCCATAGGGGTGTCAGCCCCCCTACTTCACATAGGGGTTTCAGCCCCCCTACTTCCCATAGGGGTGTCAGCCACCCTACTTCACATAGGGGTGTCAGCCCCCCTACTTCACATATGGGTGTCAGCCCCCCTATTTCACATAGGGGAGTCAGCCCCCCTATTTCACAAAGGGGTGTCAGCCCCCCTATTTCACATAGGGGTGTCAGCCCCCCTATTTCACATAGGGGTGTCAGCCCCCCTACTTCCCATAGGGGTGTAAGCCCCCCTACTTCCCATAGGGGTGTCAGCCCCCCTACTTCCCATAGGGGTGTCTGCCCCCCTACTTCCCATAGGGGTGTCAGCCCCCCTATTTCCCATAGGGGTGTCAGCCCCCCTATTTCCCATAGGGGTGTCAGCCCCCCTACTTCACATAGGGGTGTCAGCCCCCCTACTTCACATAGGGGTGTCAGCCCCCCTACTTCACATAGGGGTATCAGCCCCCCTACTTCACATAGGGGTGTCAGCCCCCCTATTTCCCATAGGGGTGTCAGCCCCCCTACTTCCCATAGGGGTGTCAGCCCCTCATCTTCCCATAGGGGTGTCAGCCCCCCTATTTAACATAGGGGTGTCAGCCCCCCTACTTCACATAGGGGTGTAAGCCCCCCTACTTCCCATAGGGGTGTCAGCCCCCCTACTTCCCATAGGGGTGTCAGCCCCCCTATTTCCCATAGGGGTGTCAGCCCCCCTACTTCACATAGGGGTGTCAGCCCCCCTATTTCCCATAGGGGTTTCAGCCCCCCTACTTCACATAGGGGTGTCAGCCCCCCTACTTCACATAGGGGTGTCAGCCCCCCTACTTCACATAGGGGTGTCAGCCACCCTACTTCACATAGGGGTGTCAGCCCCCCTATTTCCCATAGGGGTGTCAGCCCCCCTACTTCCCATAGGGGTGTCAGCCCCCCTACTTCCCATAGGGGTGTCAGCCCCCCTATTTCACATAGGGGTGTCAGCCCCACTACTTCCCATAGGGGTGTCAGCCCCCCTACTTCACATAGGGGTGTCAGCCCCCCTGCTTCACATAGGGGTGTCAGCCCCCCTGCTTCACATAGGGGTGTCAGCCCCACTATTTCACATAGGGGTGTCAGCCCCCCTACTTCACATAGGGGTGTCAGCCCCCCTACTTCCCATAGGGGTGTCAGCCCCCCTATTTCACATAGGGGTGTCAGCCCCCCTACTTCCCATAGGGGTGTCAGCCCCCCTATTTCACATAGGGGTGTCAGCCCCCCTACTTCCCATAGGGGTGTCAGCCCCCCTAATTCACATAGGGGTGTCAGCCCCCCTATTTCACATAGGGGTGTCAGCCCCCCTACTTCCCATAGGGGTGTCAGCCCCCCTATTTCACATAGGGGTGTCAGCCCCCCTATTTCACATAGGGGTGTCAGCCCCCCTACTTCCCATAGGAGTGTCAGCCCCCCTACTTCAAATAGGCTTGTTTCAAGATGGCGGCAGTGGAGACTTTCGAACATGCCTAAACGCAAGGGTAAAGCTAAAGCTCCTCCCGCGGAGCCTTTACCTCCAGCTGTTGGACCTATGGATCGCTTCGTTCGGATCACCGAGGATCAAGTATTGGGGATTCGAGCGGGCTTAGAGGGTTTATCGGTTTCTGGATCGGTTCCCTCTGCCCTGGACATCACGCTTTCCCCTGATGGTCGTTCTCCTCCGGTCCCTCCCAGACCTCCAGCTGTTCAGTCGCTGAGCGATGACGTTCCGTCTCCTGATGGGGAAGCGGTGTCGTCGTCTGTGCGGGGCTCGCTGCTGATTACTGCTCGAGATCGAGTAGAGGGAGTGCAGGTTCCTGGCTTTCCAGAGTCGTCATCCTCACCTGGTACCGAGGGAACTGTTCCCGATTTAGAAGTCTTCAAAACTTTGAAAGATAAGCCAAATCTCGCTGTAGTTGTACCAGCACCCTCTTTAGTTTCCTTTACTTTGCCTCGTCCTGCTTCGGTTACTCTTGAGAGCATTTGGGACGCTATTTCCAATTTGTCTACAATGGTTGCTACTCAATTTACCTTGTTATCTGATAGGGTAACTGTTGCAGAAGAAGCTTTGTCTCAAGTATCATCTTCCTTGATGTCTGTTACCACTAAGCAGATTTCCATGGATCAACGGTTTGAAAGTGTTAAGGACATATCTGACTCTTTGATTAAAGATAATAGTGTGTTGCATGCTAAAATAGAGTCCTTGGAGAATGCTGCCCGTTTTTCTAATCTTCGTTTGTTAAATTTCCCAATTATACCTGGGATTGCACCGTTGGATACATTTAAAAAATATCTTCAAGAAGTGTTGTTAGTCCCTCCGGATTTGTTCCCTCCTGTGTCTAAGATTTATTATCTTCCCTTGGGGAAAAGAGAGCGGAAGATTTCCGGGGGAGCTTTGGAAATAGATATGCTTAATGTTTCAGCTTTATTATCTACTCCAGGGAATGAGGACATAGCTGTTTCCACGCTGTTAGTCACACTAGCCCTTTCCTCTGATAGAGAATGGTTATTGAAATTATTTTACAAAAGCGTTCTTCTCTGTTTTATGGTAAAAAAGTGTTAGTGTTCCCTGATGTGGCTCGGGAAACGCAGAAGCGGAGGCGAGCTTTTCTTCTGTTAAAACCAGGGGTGCTATCTTTAGGTGCTTCATTTATACTTCGTTTTCCTTGTAAATGTTTAGTCACTTATAAAGCGCAGAAATTTGTGTTTTTTTCTCCAGCTGATCTTTCTATTTTTTTGAGTTCCCATTTGGTGGTAGCTTCTACTTCGGGACCACAGACTCCATCATAAGTTTAGTACTCCTTGGAGCACTGTCTCTATGTGAATATTGCTGAAACGGTCTGTAAGAATATTCTGTAGCACTATTCATCTAGTGCTGCTGAATATCTTGATCATTGGCATGTATCCGGATAGCAGGTACTGCCAACTGGATAAGTGCCTTTGAATACTGACCTGAGATTTATACAGTGGTTACACTCTGACATCAGATAATTTGCTTTTGTTTTGCAATTTTTTGGGGAACAAGATGATAAAGCCATTAGATGAAAACTAGCAAGGTGTTTGGGCCCTCATGAACTTACTGCAGCCATTATAGAAATCCTCATTTCTTTCTGACTCCTACCATTTTACTTTCATAAAGCCTATTGCTGTATACTACATCTCAGTGGAGTAAAAAAACACCTTGAATTGACTTTTTGGCAATATGCAGTACTGATCTATATACAAAAAGCAAAGCTTGGAGTTAGGTTCCGAACTTTCAGCCTTATAGGATAATTTTATAAATAGTTGCCAAGGTCACCCAAATATGTGCACTCTTTCCTAAAATCTAACATGCAAATAAGTGTTATTCGAGAGTAGATGTAAGTAACCCTAAATGTCCAAAATGTAGGCCTTCAATTTGCTTAGAATTTGGAGTCGAATTAAGGGTCTACTGCTGCAAATAAGTGCTGCTGAATATCCCTGAGTAATGCCGCTATACACCCTAGTGCTAACTGCTTAGCATCAGGTATGTTGGGGGCGTTACAGGGGCAGTACCTGGGGATAACCAGTCAGTGGCGCTATTCAGCCACTGTCCAGTTATCCCTCAGTGGCAAATGTTAGGCTCAGCAAATGCTGTCCTAACTTTTGCCGCTGGAGCTAACTGGGTTAAACTTTGGCAGTTTCGCAAATGAATATTGGGTCCTAAATGCCCAAAATTGCTCTCTCCTAAATTCACCCCCATAGTTGCCCAATTTTTAAGGATCTAAATTTATATTCTTAGAGGTAAACATAGCATACATTTAAAGGTACACATATTCACAGTGTTTAAAGTTATCCCTACTGTTTACCCATTGACACTTTGACAGATAAATTATATGTTCAGTTGCTGAATTTCACCACTGAATCTATATTTTGATGCCCCCAAATCACACCCCTTTTTGGATAGATAAAATTGGCTTTTTGTAAATAAAATGATTTAAAATATCCATAAAATTCAGGTGATTTAAACTTGCGGCAGCTGATTGTATACATGCCTTTTGATATTGGTCTCCTGGTGAGAGCACGCTCCTGAATTTAGGTACTTGGCTCTAGTAGCTTTCCAATGGCAATTATTTAAGAGCGCTGACTCTCAAAGTTAGGAAACTAAAGTTTTTGAAACTTGACCCCTAAGGAGGTAATTTCATAACTGCCAGCACAGATGGAAATGTATTTTTCATTTCCCATACTTTGCTGGATTTTCAAGGCAAAAGAATACAAATGCGTTCACTTTGAATGTTTCCATAGGAAAAGTACCTGCACGCAATTAGGAGCATATTTACTAAGAAACACGTCGGTAGCATGTGTTAGTGCCCAAATGGTGGCATGAACAGTCATGCTAACTTTTGGGGGGCATGTATAACACATTACATCGCACTAATTGGCGCATGGATGCACTTACCAACACCTTCTGAGGTGGCTTTAAGTGCCCAGTGACACACTACCCTGTTAGTGTGTGCTTTTTAATGCAGGGCCCTGTGCCAACTACAAACATGGGGTGCTTACTGCTTGCTTAACTCTCACACTAACTGTTAGCACACATTTGTAAATGTGTGCCATGCATTTACTAAATTGTGAGATTACGCTTTTAGAAGAAAAGACCTACATTGTATTTTCAATGTGGGCATGTACCTGGGCAGAGTTTGGGCAGCGCATGGACAATGACTGACTTTATAAAGTAGATAAAAAAGCACATGTTTTCTAAGTAAAACTTTAGAAAATTACTCTCATTATGTGCACACTGCAAAGTACATTAAAAAAGAATACAGATTAGTAGTAATGGTCTATTATGCTTTTGTTTGTTACTTTTCAATTTTTTAATTTTCTGCTCCACAGGCATCACTACAGTTCTGACTATGACTACCCTGAGCACCATTTCTAGGAAACACCTGCCCAGAGTTTCCTACATCACTGCCATGGACCTCTTTGTCTCCGTCTGTTTTATATTTGTCTTTGCTGCTCTGATGGAATATGCTACTCTCAACTATCTTGTGGGGAACAAGAAACCTCCAACTCAGGATGGCAAGAAACCTAAACAGGTGTGGGCACTGACTTACTGGAATCTTCTCTGAGTCTGGAAAAGTTCCACTCTGGAGCATCAGAGAAACGGACACCTAATAAAAATCTCCAGACCCATATGTCTCTCCATTTTATTTTAATTTTTTTTTTTAATTTATATTTTTTTGTATACCTCAATTCAAATAAGTATTTTTGCCATTGTGATGATTTACAATCTTATTGATAGCCAGAACAATACAATCTTACCAACTAATGTTACTGCACATGCATCTCTTAATTTCTGGCCTTGATGCATTACAATCTCTTTCTTCTCCTTTATCACTTTATCATTGATGCCTGTTATTTCATACCAGAAAACTTTAAAACAGTAAGATCAGTCACAATATATGTCTAAAAAATATCAAATCACGTCCTTGTATATATATTTCTTCTCTATTTAGGCATATGTCTGACTTCCTTATTCTCCTAATATATTTCATTTGTCATGTTACTTTACTTTATTGGTTAAAACAAGAAATATTGACTAGATTATGGTTGTTTTTATTATGAATGTTATAGGGTGTACTTTCAACATCCAAAAACCTTGCCAAAAAGAGGGCAATAAACAGAAGTGGCCAAAAACTGTTAACTAAATGTCTAGATTTGCTAAAGTGCATTATGAAGTTAAAACATGTTACTGGGTAATAACATGTGTTATCAGCAAATAGGTCTCTTTGCATAAAATAGGACCCGTGGTAAATAATGCACATTTAGAGTGTGCCTTTAGTAAATCTAGACCTAAGGTAATAGAAGATAGTGCATAAAGCTAAGCAGTGGAAGCAAAAGAAATAAGAAATGCTTAACTGACAAGACAAAAGAGTCAGAGCTCAAAAAGAAACTAATCGTCGACCCCACATCATCAGGATAGAGAAAAAAAAGAACAGGAAGTGTAGAGAGGGATAAGCTGCGGGAAGCTAAGAGGGAGAGTAGGTAGAGAGATTGACCTAAAGCGGAACCTGAGGGGATGTTGATGAGTCCTAAAGTGATTGACTTGGTTAAAAAGTGGTTGAGTGGGAGGTGACAAAAGATACTGGTAAATGGAATTGATTCTGATGAAAGAGATGTTACCAGTAGTGTGCCACAGGGATCGGTCGTTGGTCCAGTTCTTAACATTTTTGTAAATGCTATTGCAGAAGGTCTGTCGGGAAAGGTATGCTTCTTTTCAGATAATATCAAAATCTGCAACAGGAGAATCACCCTAGAAGGTGTGGATAACATGAAGAGGGATCTAGTGAAGCTTGAGGAGCAGAGCAGAAATGTCAAACTACAGTCCTGGAGGGCTACAAGCTTGTCAGAATTTCAGGATATCTCTATTGAAGATGCGTGAGATATATTTGTATACAGTGGAGGTAATGCATGCAAATATATCTCATGCATATGCATTAGAGACATCCTGAAAGGTTGTCTGGTTTACATTCTTCCAGCATTGCAGTTTGAGAGCCCTGGTCTAGAATGCAGAGTCATGCATTTGAGGTGCAAAATCAGAAGAAAATGTTACAGTAAAGGGTTGATGTGCACAAAAGAAGAACGGAATATGGAAGGTGATCATATCAGAGAACAGGTAGATACTGTAAGATGATGGCAAAGTCAGAAAGATACCTAGAATGCAGAGGGGCATGTTTGCTAAAGTGCAGTAAACACTTAACATGTTAATTCATGCAATAACTGCTTACCATACTTTAGTAAACATGCCACATTCTGTGCAGTTCTTGAATAAATCGGAATGAATCCATCTAGATTGCTACTAAAATTTTCCATGGCCTTTATCATAAAGCATACGGGAACAGACTTAAAGATCTAAATATCTATATTTTCGAAAAAAAAAAAAAGCAAGATAAAGGCAATATCATAGAGCCTTCCAAATATCACCAAGGTATAAACGTACAGGAGGAGGGAAGTTTATGTCCTTATATGGCAGTTTGATCTCTAGCAGTGGTACCATGAGACTATCACTATGAGTCAGACGACACCATTTTGAACCCAATGTCAGAAGGGGATTGCTACTGCCTACTGACCATAGACCACCAGGTATTTCATCCATAAGAACATAAGAAATGCCATACTGGGTCAGACCAAAGTCCATCAAGCCCAGAATCCTGTTTCAAACAGTTCACAAGTACCTGCCAGGTTTCCAGAAAGTTACACAGATTCCACAAAGCTCTAAGCAATGGATTTCCTTGGTCCTCCTCAATAATGGTTTATGGACTTTTCTTACAGGAATTTGTCCAAACCGTTTTTAAACCCAGTACACTAACAGCTTTTATCCTCTGGTAACAAATTCCAAAGTGACTATGCTTTGAGTGAAAAAATATTTTCTTTTATTAGTCTTAAATGGGTTATATTGTAGCTTAATTGCATATCCCCTAGTCTTACTATTTTTTGATAAACAACCAATTTACCTTTACCCGTTCCACTCCATTCATTAATTTATAGATCTCTATCATATCTCTCCTCGGCCATCTTTTTTCCTAACCTTTTAAGTCCTTCTTCATAGGGGTATCCTTCCATCCCCTTTACCATTTTGGTGACTGTTCTCTGTACCTCTTCTAATTCTGTTATATCCTTTTTAAGATATGGCATCCAGAATTGCACACAATATTCAAGTATGTCCCTCCCCTCCCCCTCTCAAGCACACTTGGAATCTACCCGCTCCTCTGCCTTCTTTTTCCTGGGCCCAAGTCTCTGGAACTCGCTACCCTCCACCTAGAACTCTCGCTTAAGTCCTTCAAGGCCAAATTAAAAACCCACCTTTTCTGTCTAGCATTTGACCTTCCTCCTCCCCCCTCACCCCTTTCCCCTCCCCCCCCCCCCCGATGATGCATAGGTTATTTCTCTGTCCTTTTGCTCTTACTCTTACTGTCCTACCTTGATTTTTAAATGGCATCCTTTCTATTTTCTTTTGCAGTTTTTAATTATTGATTGTAAACTGTCTAGAAGCATTTGTTATAGGCAGTATATTAAGTTTTAAATAAACATAAACAAGGTGCGGTCTCACCATAGAATGATACAGAGACATCATAATATCTTTGGTTTTATTCTCTATTCCTTTCCTTATGATTCCTACCATCCTATTTGCTTTCTTGGCCACCTCTGCACACTGGACAAAGAGTTCAATATATTATCCATGATGACACCTAGATCCTTTTCCTGAGTGTTGGCTCTTAATGTGGAACCTTTCATAGTGTAACCATAGTTCAGGATATCCCAGTGGGACATCCATCCCCACTATTCGTGCCCCTTCTGCCAGTGTCAGGTTTCCCCGCTGGTTGTATGGGGAAACTAGACAGGGGCAGGAAAGAGGAGGAACAGGGGCAGTGTTAGGGCGGGCAGTGGGTGTTGCTGGTCCCAGACGTACAGGGTCGATTCTAATGTCGTCCCTGTACTCCAGGGCTGGCAAATTTAACGAGGAAGTTATTCCACCTCCGAGGTGGAATAACTTCCTGGATGTTGGGGATCGCCGCGGCCGGGAAAGGGTGGTCAGGGGCAGAGAGCATACCCCGCAACCCGATCCTGGCCCTGGGAGGCCAAATCCGGGGTCGGGCTGTGGGGAATAAACTGTTTGTTCCGGTAGCTGGGATTATGGATTTTAAATGGAGCCGTGGTGCCATGGCAACCGGATGCCATGGCACCATGGCTTCATTTAAAAGCCCTGACTGAGTTAGTCGGTCTTGCCTTGTACGTGCAGGCTGGGCTGAATCACAGTCCCGGCCTGCACTTACAGGACTGATCATGATCCTGATCCTGCGGGGCTAGACCTGCCCCACGATATCAGAATTGAGATGCCCTTTGTACGTCAGACCAGATGAACAGAGGGCATCTATGTCTGGGACAGATAGGGCCTTAAGTACATAACTTTGCATTGTCCACATTAAATTCCATCTGCCATTTGTACATCCATTCTTCCAAATTATCATGGTCCTCTTGCAATTTTTCACAATTCTCTTGTGTTTAAACAACTTTGAATAATTTTGTGTCATCTACAAATTTGATCACCTCACTTGTTATTCCCATTTCCAGTTAATTTACTCCACTGATCACCTTTCTCCATTGAGGAAATTGGCCATTTAGCCCTATTCTCTGCTTTCTATCTTTTAACCAGTTTCTGATCCACAACAGCACACTGCCTCCTATCCCATAAGTTTTTAATTTTGCCCAGAGTCTCTCAGGAGGGACCTTTTTAAAAATCCAAATACACTATATCCAGTAGGCCAGAGCAGTGCCCATGGGGAATAAAGGGTATTCAGGAGGGTTCTTCGACTGGAGGTGGGGGGACTTCATCACAGGGAGGGGGTCTTTAGGATGTCTTCAGGAAAGGTGGGGGGAGGGGGAGGGGCATGAAGGTTCTAATCAGTGGCACATTTAAAATGGCTATCTGAGAGCATCGGGCCTCATGTTAATGGCCCAGTGCTCTTGGACAGCAGAATAACAGAACTTTCAAGGTTGATTGCAAGTTGCATTATTCATTTACCATGGGATTCACTAACCTGTGGTACTGAGTTACTGCAGGTTAGTGTGACTCCTAGAGTAAATTAAGTTGTGGTAAAATGCAAAATTTTAGCACAGCTTAGTAGCTAGCTCCTATCCAACCCAATTTTGAGGATGAATGCCAAATAGTTGCATCTAAACAGGCAGAAATGTGAGTAACAAATGTTTGGTGACCGAAATGCTCTCAGTTTAATGAATAAATGGTTGATTTTGTTCTAATGAGCTTGTCCAGTACTAAAACTTTCCTTTCACTTATACGACAGCCACCTTGCGACACTGGTGTGATGTCTTCCTTTACCACGATCACCATCAATAATGTGATGCACTGGCAGGAGGTAGAGCACGAGTCTGGGTCTTCCTGCTTGGAAGGGAAAGAATGTGAAAACTTTTTCTGCTGCATTGAAGACTGCCGAACTGGGACATGGAGGAAAGGACGCATTCGCATACATATTTCCCGCCTGGACTCCTATTCCCGTGTGTTCTTCCCTACTGCTTTTTTGCTTTTTAACATCGTTTACTGGATTGCATATCTTTATCTCTAGCATTTTCCTAGCTTATCTAGAAATAAATCACACCTATTGTACATTACATTCACAAGTAAGCAGGTACTTGTTTTCTATTTCATTAAAAATGTATTTCAAAGTATTCGGTGTTGATGGAATTTTCATTTGACACAGGCGCCTCTGTGCCCATATTTATATGACAAATAAAAATCTGCTCTATTTTTTTCTAAGAACAGTCATACGAGTGAAGGTGGTCATGGCGTGCACCCTTTCTGTTTTTTGTTAAATTGTACGATATAACATTCCCGACAATGGTTATGCATTGGCTAAAAACACAGCATATTTTTTTTTCTGGTGTACACACCAATGCACAATTTGTGGCTAAATGAAAGTTCTGTTATGCATCATTTTTGCATGATTTCTCCAAATTATTTTGGAGTGAACCTTATGCTGTACTGCATGGTTTCTTATGTAGACTAATGTATGGTAAAATATTCTAAAAATGGTGAATTTGTTTAATCGGAGGGTGGAGAGAGACATAATTGCTCAGCAAGATATTAAAATTGAATTCAAACCCAACACATTAGGTTTTCTTGCATGTTTGTCAGTTTGCTTTGAATCGTGCTTAAGGTAGAACCAGAGAGGGCAAACAACTAAAAGGAAATTTAAAAAACATACTTTGCTTAAATTCATGGAACAACTGTAATCTGAAGTGAGCATTTTTAAGAAGGTCAAATGGAAAGAGGTTCCGTCAAGAAACTGAAATGTATTTCAACAAATTAAACAATAAAGGGCTCAATTCACTCAAATTCCTTTTGGCTTCTGGAGCACAAAGTGTGGAAAATACTTGATTTTGCCAAGGAGTACTGGTCACAAAGGTAGGTATTTCAAATATCTTCAGTAAAATAAGAAAATATCCACTGGAACCTAAAAAGAGAAATATCAGACACCCAAGGGAAAAAGTGACTGTAGTTGCTTTATTAGCATCCTTCATTTTATCCACCAAAATGCCTCACACCCAGCACTCTCTCTGCCTCACTCTCAGAATTTTGAGAATGGTAAAAGCCATTATCATGATAATTTCCAGATCTTCATGGTCACAAATGCAGGACATAATTGAGTTGCCTTCTCTGTGGTGGGCCAAAAAATCAGGAACTCGTAACTGGGCAAGCTTGAACTTAAATTTAAAAAATGTGATGGCCTTTCTAAAGAACTCACTTATCTGGTTAGCAGCACCTACTAACTGGATAAGTGCCGGTGAGAGGAATAATTAGTGGCACTATCCAGATAGCCAGCAATGAAGAAATATTCAGCTGCACTTTCCAGATAATTGCAATATTCAGCCTGCTAACTCGATAGATAAGTGATAGATAAGTTGTCCTCAATTTATGTGGTTTCCTATCCAGATTGCAAACTGAATATTGCCTCTATCTGGACAGCCAACAATGAAACGAGATATTTAGCGCTAACCATTACCTGGATGCCCAATGCCAGTTTCTAGTGTTTAAAGATAAGGCTGAGTGTACCTTTAAATACTACCCTGTTAATTTTTAGAGATTCATTTACGGTATGATTTTAAAAGGGGCAGCACAATAAAATTGAGCAATGGAAGATTTTAAACTAAGAAATTTATTTAGTGATGTTGAAGAATGAATTTAATTTTAGAATAGATTAATCTTTAGATAGATGCTCTGAATCTTATAATGTCAGTAACTAATGTCTTTTGAAAGGTAATTTTATAATAGGACAGCTAGGTTAGGGGATAGAGAAGTTGCCTATTTTAGGCCAATTTTATAAAGACACATAGAGCTTGATCCCAAAAGGGGCATGTCCAGGCTGTCTGGATGCCCCTGAACAGGATGGGCCCATTAGGACCCGACTGCACTACGGGAGCCAGATGTTACCGCGAATACAGGATCAAGCCCTGAGATGGCCTGGGGTGCCCCCATTTGACATCCAGCTCGCCAGAGTGCCGACCCCGTTACCCCGGTGCCCGACCCCTGGGGGGGGGCAGTTAATGCCAGGATCATGCAACAGGGACCTACCAGCAGCTTGACCCTGCCTCAAGGATGGTCTCAGGGCCAGATCGCTGAACTTACTGCTGCTTAGACCACCTCCATGGAGGAATAAGCAGCATGTCCATCCCTTTCCTGAAGGACATACAGGGCCATTGGCCCCGTATGTCCTGCTGCCTTGGCCCATCCACACTCCACCCATTCTTCGCCCCCTCCCACCCCCTCCGGCTCTCCCTGCACTACGGCTCTGGGTGTGCAGGGAAAGTATCTGTCAGAATATGTCTGGGACGGATGGCAGGGCTGCACGTCCTACCAGGATGTACAGACCCGCTATTCGCCTCACAAAATTGGGTCCATAGGTGGCCTGTCAAAAATGATGCAGAAATCATGGCTAGATAGAAGGTGTGGACATTATACCTGCTCAAAAGCAGGCATAAATATAAATATGTGATTTATGTGCAGACACACATATTAAATACGTGAGTAAACTTCAACTCCACTTACACTCCACTTCAACTCCTCCCCTGAGAACCCATACACTCTAAGTATGCCCCTTTTTGCACTACGTATACTTTTAGACATAACCTCATTTTATTAGACATCTTTATACATTTAAATCAGTATTTTACCTGTTTAAAAGGTATGTAAAATTAAATCCTTAAGGGCCCAATTCAGGTAGGCGACTAGCCGCCCTGCCCGAATGCAAGGGGACATTCTCCCTGCATGCACAGAGGCTCTGGGTGGGAAGATGAAGATGGGGGCGAGCATGGGTAGGCCAGTCACCTGGATGTACAGGGCCAATTGAGGTCACACCCTGTACATCCGGGGAGCACCGGGGGTTGCGCTGCTTATTCCACCTCAGAGATGGAATACGTTTGGTCCCCCATTTGCCCCAGTGTGGCAACCCCCCCTCCCATGGAGCCATGGAAGGAACTGCCCCGCCAACCGATCCTGGCCCCAGCAGACCCGCCGAGAGTCGGGTAGCAGGGAAACTGGTCGGATGGGGCACTGGCCATCGGCGCACCAGCGGGAGAATGAGGGTCTGGCCGTGCTAACTCAAGGATATCCCCATGGCTATGACAGGGCCTGCCGGGCTATCCTATTGCCCAATCCTGCATGCTGCGGGAGCATCTAGCTCCCGCGGTGCAGAATTCGGTGCAGTGGAGCCCTTCCTGTCCAGAGATGTCTGGACAGCCCAGACATGCCCCTTCCAGAATCGGGCTCTAGGAGTATATACACATTAAATAACCTCTTATAAAATTCCATCTGGCATAAAAGTGCATGCTTCGAAATCAAGGTGTGCACTTTGCCAGAGGTCACGCACATGGGTGGAGTTTGGGCAGAACATCAACAACACAAGTATGTACATACGGCCCGGTTTTCATTTTGGCAGGCTATGCACCACGTTGGCGCATAGCCTGCCTGCCAACCCTCTTAACCTGCATTTTGACTTATGCAGCGACAGAAGTGAAAATCTGGGCTGTCCGGAAATGCTGGCAGCTGCTGAGGCTAACCAGGTAGCAGCAATTTTTGATGCTAGCCAGTTAGCTCCAGCGTTTCAAAGATAAGCGAGGAAAACCCTCGCCTATCTTTAAGGCATCGAGGGCTAATTGGATAGCATCGACAATCGTTGCTACCCGGTTAGCCCTTTCCTCCATCCCTGCACTGCCCTGGAACACCCCCCAATTCTAACCGGATAGCATCAGGGCACATAAGAGGCTTCCCCGCGGATAGACGAAGGCACTCACAATGTAGGTGACTTCTTCTATCCGTGGTTAAGGCATTTACATGGTTAATTAGGGCAGCTGACCATGTAAATGTCTTTGAAAATCGGGCCCATAGATTATAAAATACTTGAAGAATGCCTAAATGTCCATGCTTGCACGATAGGCCACTTGTGTTAGTACAGTATTTTATAAAGTCAAGTAAGTGGCAGTCGACAGCTAACAAGCAGTGCTGTCCCACATGTTAGCTTTCACCAGCTGCCCACTCTCTGCTCAGTGCCCGCCATGCCACACACCAGCCTTGCTGACTGATTCTACCGTGGTAGTTTACTGATGGTCTACAGTAAAAATTAGCACATGCTAAAATGCACGCTAATTCGGCATTTTAGTAAATATGCCCTAGTTGTGTTTTGTTTTGTTTCAAAAGAAAAGAATATTAGTGACACAATCTGTTTTCATTTCATTTTGCTTTTAGCTCACACAATTTGCAAATTGCATGTGTTATGTGTAGATAATATATTAAAAATTAATCGGGGCTGAGCAGCCACCGCTTAAAGAGAGCGCCGGCAAGAACACAGGCCTCTCCACCGCCTGCTCCCCTCCGGCCCAGCCACTGCTCTCCCGATCGGGGAAGAGCACGCCGGAGCAACGAACCACCCACAGCCTGCTCTGCCCAATCAGGGCTGAGCAGCCACCGCTTAAAGAGAGCGCCGGCAGCAACACAGGCCTCTCCACTGCCTGCTCCCCTCCGGCCCAGCCATTGCTCTCCCGATCGGAGCAACGAACCACCCACAGCCTGCTCTGCCCAATCGGGGATGAGCAGCCACCGCTTAAATAGAGTGGCGGCAGGCGCACCCGCGCCTGACGGGCCCGCACCTGAGGGCCCTTTGGCATGGCCCTTAGGCAGTGGTCCTTTCACTGTTCCACTGATCTCCTAAGAACAGCTACTAAGAAGCCTAGCCCTCTCACCACAATATCCCGAAGGAAGTCCCCCACCTTCTCCTTCACCAGCTCCTCTCTACACCCCATAATCGCCCAAATATCTACTGCAACAACCCTTAGACTGGATTTTCTGCATTTCATCGGTCTGCCAAGGATACATTGAAAAGAAGCCCACAACAGAGGGTATACAGAATCTGTATAAACGTGTTCCAGCCAAGTATTCGCTTCCCTGAACAGAGACACTCCACCGCTGTAAGGCACAGGAGAGGTAACCTAGAAATAGTATGCTAGTTATCAATTATCCAGGCTTTATTGCTTAACACTCAGCTGCTGTGTTATTACTATCGGTAAACAGTAAAAGTGATGTTAACTGCTCTACTAAGTAGCTACAATGTAACCAATACCTTGTAACAATACCTTGTAATAATGCTGTCTCTACTACTATAACAATGTATCAACTGTGATGTATTGACAAGTCTCTCACAAAGTTGTACCCTAGCTCTCCCCCTCTCGCATTACCATCTCACATAGATACTGAGAAAACACTGTACCTCATATACTCCATTTATCTCAAACCTCACTATATCTCCAGGTACCACTGGGGTGCCCTACACAAGCAACAGAGATAACATTAAAGAAAGCTAATCATGCCTTCCTCAACCCTAACCTTCGTTTTTCTCTATACCATTGCCATGACCATCCATGACTCTGATGCATCCATACATGACCACAACCCTATCCCAGTATTCCTAGGATCAAATAGAAAATATCACTACAATTATCATCAACCTCATCCAAACCTACAACATAAGAGACAGAAGCGCCTGATCTACATAACACTGGAGACCATTACTAACAAAAAGACCAACAAAGATGATGTGCAACACGAGCTCAGGTGTGCACTCATCAATGCACGGTCTGTGCGCAACAAATGGCCAGCCATCACAGACCTAATATCCAACTACAATCTAGACCTTCTAATGGTCACTGAGTCATGGCTCTCTGACTCAGACACTGCCCTAATTAACCAAATCACTCCCCCTAATTTATCACTCTTCGCTTGTAACAGAGATAACAGAGATAACAGAAGAGGTGGAGGAGTGCTTTCGGTACCTTTGCTCAAAGTTCCCCCGACTTTCTGAAGCAAAGCTAAAGGAAGGAGTGTTTGTTGGCCCTGATATAAGGAAACTCATTTCAGATGGAGCATTCGCTGAAACGATGTCTGAGAAGGAAAAAGAAGCCTGGGATTCCTTCAAGGATGTTGTTCTCAAATTCTTGGGAAACAGGCGGGATGAGAACTATAAGGATATTGTTGCCAGGATGCTCAATGCCTTCAAAGAACAAGGCTGTAACATGAGCCTGAAAGTCCATTTCTTGCACTCCCATGTGAACTACTTTCCCGAAAACTTGGGGGTGTACAGTGAAGAACAAGGTGAAAGGTTTCACCAGGACATCAAGGACGCAGAGAGAAGGTACCAAGGAAGATGGAACACCACTATGATGGCTGATTTCTGCTGGTTGCTGCTGCGGGAAACCCCAGATGAAAAATACGCCAAGCAGCGCACCAAGAGAAGCATTCGGGGGAAGAAGAAACGGGCCCACCAGGAGATTGATTGACCTAAGAATGACTTTAAAATCTAAACTGTGTTGACAAATATCGTGTTTTTACTAAACTTTGAAATAAAAATTTGCTAGTTATTACCACAGTGTCGGATCTCATTTATTAAAATTTTATTTTCACATCGGGTGTTTGTCTTCATCTCATGTATTGCAATGGTGCGGTTTGCGTTTTCTATTCTTACATACATACCTGTACAACATTTTTTGCACATTTCTTTGCTTTGCTTTGTGTCTAACCTCGCTCTTATATGCTCAATGTTTGTGCACATGTATGTGGCTGTTTTAAGTGCAGACAATTTTGCTACCATCACAGTGTGTTTTGTTGACATTACTCTATTCTTATGTGCTGCCTTGTTACAATTTTCTTTATTCTTATTTGAATAACTACTAAACAATTAGTATAAAGAATTCATCCAAGAAACTTTTATCTCGATTGCACTCAATCTGAAACGTTCACCTCAAACTGCTAACCCAATGTAGCAAAAAATCTGTACGTGATGGAGTAAATTGGTTACCAGATTTGGATTCAGCGCACCAAAGAACGTAAAAATCAATCGAAACATTAGAGGCAGTTTAAAAAAATTTTTTTTAGTGTACCTGTGTAATCATACCCAACCATCTATTATCCCAGTCCCTTGGTCAGACCATAGCCTGATCACATTTCAGAAACCAACAAATCCAAACACACTCACCCAGCCAGTCACCTCAACAGCAAGGTCAGGGTGATTTAAGCCGTTAGACATAGAGATTCTCACTAAACAAGCGCTGCCAAAACTTTCCAAGCCAACGGACAACCTGAACGAATTGATCTCCAACTGGAATAACACTCTCTATCAGTTTGCCCATCAACCAACCATGAACAAGAAACTCCCACCCAAGAATCATTCCAATAAAAAACAGGATGCCCCATGGTTCTCTCCAGAACTACGTACATCTTTACTTCAACTGAGGAAGTTAGAAATAAAGTGGAGACACACCCACAACAGCCAGGATCAAGAAGAGTATCTCACCTCAAAAATCATCGCGAACTAACTTGGGCCACAAGGAAAGAATTCCACTCCGATCTTCTCAGCAAAGCACTAAACAGACCACGTGATCTCTTCAATTTTGTAAAAACGTTAACCAAAGAACCATTGCCACCGCAACAAGAATCCATACAACCACAATTATATGCCAACTTCATCCAATCCAAATTAGAACTTAGAAAAGAGAGTTAAGAAAGCTAGAACGCCACTGGAGACGATCCAAATCTCATACCTCATAGGACTTATATTTAACACAGCAAAAGAAATACAACGATCTTATCAATAAAACAAAACGAGAGCACCACACAAACACTATCCAGAAAGCATATAACAAACCCAGGGAACTTTTTGAGATAGTAAAAAATCTAACCAATGAACCAAGCTCTGACAAAGACATACAGGTCAACCCACAAACATATGCAGATTATCTTCAGGAGAAAATAGGCCACACTCCACCACAAATACACACAGAAACCAACAGCCCTATCATACCCATCACAAGTTGGGACAAGTTCCGCACTCCTTCAACTATGCAACTATCAGATATCATCTCCGCTCTCAACACAAGCACTGCACCCACGGATCCTTGCCCAGTCCCATGGATCAAAGCAACCAAGCAAAACTTCCTCAGTTATATACACAACCTTGTAACCAACTCCCTAACTCGAGGAACAATGCCAGAACAGCTGAAACTAGCCACAATAAGGCCTATCCCCAAGAAAACCAACCTAGAAAAGAGCAATCCAGCAGCATACAGGCCAATCTCCAGCATACCGCTCCTAGCCAAAATCATAGAAAAGACAGTACAACTACAACTCCAGGACCACATTGACGAGCATGCTCCACTCGATATACATCAACATGGCTTCCGCCCCAACCATGGAGTTGAAACACTGCTACTATATCTATTCAATGACATCATCCAGACCATAGACAACTACAATCGAGGAACCCTAATGATCTTCATAGACATATCAGCAGCCTTCGATACAGTGGACCACAGAATCCTCCTAACCAGACTACAGAGCATTGGAATAACCGGCACCATCCTAAGCTGGTTCAACTCATACTTGACAGACAGGCAGTTCCAGGTTAAAATAGGAACCAACACCTCACAACCCACGAAGATCAAACAAGGAGTACCACAAGGATCTGCGCTCTCCTCACTTCTATTTAACATATTTATCCAGCTAATCTGCCACATCATGGCAGCCCATCAAATAGATTACACAATTTATGCAGATGACATCATGATTTACACGCCAATCAACCTTAACAGCCCCGACTACAACAAGATAATGAACTGCCTTGACAACATGTCTGCCTGGCTAACGCACAACAACCTAGCTATTAACTTTAACAAGACAGAGGCACTTATTATCACCCGAAACACCGACTTCAGCCCCCCACCATTCATCATAAGCAACAACACAACAATACCAATAAAGGATGAAGTTAGATACCTCGGAATAACCCTTGACAAAGGACTCAACCTACAGTCCCACATAAGAAAAACTGTTAGAAACGCATACTACAAAATGAGAATAATCAGACGCCTCAAGCCTCTACTCTCCCATGAACACTTCCGCACAGTCTGCCAAGCGCTAATAATTCCCATACTGGATTTCTGTAACCCGATCTACAACAGAATATCAAAACATTCACTCAAACCGCTTCAAATGGCTCAAAACACAGCAGCCAGAATAATCACCGGCTCCACAACTCATGCCCACATCACCCCCATCCCCAAAGAACTCCACTGGCTCCCAATAAGCCACCGCATCAAATATAAGATGATCATAAATATATTCAAAATCAGACACAAGAGCTCTGCAATCAGCCTCCAAGCCCTCTTACTCCCTAACACCAACAGCAGACCAAGAAAGAAAACCACATCAGACACCCTCAGCACCCCAAGTAACTACACAAAATCATGCAAATTCACTACACAAAGAGCACTTTCTTTAGCGGCCCCATTAATATGGAACTCTCTCCCTCCTGACTTACGATCTATCGAGGATTTAAAGGACTTCCGAAAGCAATTAAAGACTGTACTATTCACAGAGCACTACGGCTCAAACACCTAACTAGATTCCTTTTATTGTAATCTTTATGTAAAATGATTGTCTGTAATGGTTTACCTATGTTATGTATCCCACCTTACTACTTCGATGTTTTGATTAAGCAGTGCATGTTTCCCTTGCTTTTGTATAACCTTTGTCTTTGTAACCGCTTTGATTGAAGGAAAAGGCGGTATAAAAAACTTGTTAAATAAATAAATAAATAAATTGGTCAAGGCGAATACAACTTCATCACAAGTACTAATCCAACTCCCTCAAGCTCAAGCTTCACTCGATAAATTTTCACCTCCATCAAGAAAAACCATCGAAGATATTATCGCCACCATAAACACCACCACGGCACCAAATGACTCATGTCCAGCACACTGGATCAAAACCCTACGTGCTGAGCTTAGCCCTTGCATAGCTAAGATCGCAAATCTCTCCTACCTAACTGGGGTTTTCCCTACTGCCCTTAAACAAACATCAATTCGCCCACTGCTAAAAACAACCAGATGGACCCAAAGAAGGAAGAGCCTTACCGTCCAATTTCCAGTATTCCCTATCTAGCTAAGATACTTGAGAAGGAAACTCAGAGGCAGATCCAACAACACATAGACACAGCAGCCCCGTTGGACCCATGCCAACACGGATTCCGAGAAGCTCATGGAACTGAAACACTCATGACTTCACTATTCAACAAACTCATTTGTGGGATTGACAACATTCACATGGCCATTGCAATGATTTTCCTGGACATATCAGCGGCATTTGACTCAGTTGACCATAAGATTATGCTAGCTAGACTCCATGAAAAAGGCATCCATAACCTTGCCTGGGACTGGTGCAAATCATACCTAGAAGAGCGATGGCAACAGGTCCGCATAGACAACATTACATCTGAACCCTTCCAACAGAAACAAGGAGTACCCCAAGGCTCATCTCTATCTGCGTTGCTTTTTAACATATACATGCAGCCAATCTGCCAAATCACCTGAGACTTCGGTATATCCTGCCTATTATATGCAGATGACGTGCTAGTTTTCACACCGATCAATGTATCAAATCCTGACTACTCTGCACTAATCAACTGCTTCAATGCAATAACCGGCTGGCTTCTCAATCAGAACATGAGAATAAACTTCAAGAAAACCAAAGTACTCATAGCCACAAGAAACAAGCAATTTTCCCACCAACCACCCTCATAGTAAGAGACGTAGAACTCCCGATCAAGGCCTCCATAAAGTACCTCGGTGTGATACTCGATCAACAACTCAATCTTAAGGAGCACATAAAGAACAAAGTAAGGACAATCTACTACAAACTAAAAACACTGCGTCACCTGAAACCAATGCTGGAGACCAAGGATTTCCATACATTCTTCCAAGCAATAGTCACACCGCACTTCGACTATGCGAATATCATCCTTCATGGCCTCCCCAAGAATACACTAAGTCCACTTCAACTGGCGATCAACGCGGCAGCCCGCATCTTATCCGGAGCTTCAAAAAGAGATCATATAACACCAATACTGATCGATCTACACTGGCTCCCGATAAATTGCAGAATAATATATAAAACTCTCCTCATCACATTCAAGGCCATTAATAAAATATCCCCTGCATCGACCTCAAATCTCCTCACCCACGCACCGAACAATATATCCAGGAGACTAGTAGCAGAAAACACACTAGTTACTCCTAGTATCTCCACAAAATGGACACAACAAACCACTAACAGAGCTTTTGTGTCATATGCTCCCAAGTGCTGGAACAAACTACCTCCCAGCATCAGATCAATCAGGGACATCACCCAATTCAGAAAGTCCATCAAGCACTATTTATTCACTTTGCACTTCAAGCTACCATACATACCCTAGAATTGTCTTCCGCCTCACTCATCTAACTCTTACACATAACAACAACCCAGAACAAAGGTTTAAAATGTGAAAATACTGCATCTTGTCAAATACCAAACCTTGATGTTACATATTTAATTGTATATAGTTATCCCCGGTTCACACCCAGTTTACCTTCCCTGTAATCAGTAAACCTAAGTCAGTTATATATTGATAGGCATTTTGTTGTTTAATGTAAACCGCACTGATGATGAATAGTGCGGTATATAAAAACTGTTAAATAAATAAATAAAAATGAAATTAAACAAAATATGACCACCATGCATACCTCTTAGTCACGCTTCAAGACAGATTTTTAATATTCTTTTATAGAGAGTGTGTATGTAGGGAGGGGGGAAATCAGAGCAGCTTCTAAGTGGACATTTGTAATTTCTGAAAATTGTTAACCTGGAAATGGGAATAATGTGCAAGGTGATCAAATCTGCAGATGATAGAAAATTATTCAAAGTTGTTAAAGCACAAGAGGAATGTAAAAAAGGGTAAGAGGACCTTGAGAAATTTAAAGTGGACAATTGCAAAGCAATGGACAGAGAAGAAGAACCAAGACTATAGCTACATGATGCAAGTTTTCACATTAGGAGTCATCACCCAGGAAAGGATCTAGGCGACATCATAAGAACATAAGAAATGCCTTACTGGGCAAGACCATGGTTTCTCAAGCCCAGAATCCTGTTTCCAACAGTGGCCAATATAGGTCACAAAATCCTTGTACATGCAAGCCAGGACCCTGATTCAGGTCGGCCTGCACGTACAGGCCTTGCCCGGATAGCTCAGTCAGGGCTTTTGAATGGAGCCGCGGCGCCATGGCATCCAGTTGCCATTCCCTTGGCTCCATTCAAAAGCCACGATCCCCGGCCACCGGACCAAAAGGTACATTCCCCGCAGCTTGACCCCCGATCTGGCCTCTCAAGGCCAGGGTCGGGCTGCGGGGAATTTCCTCTGCCCACTGCTGCCTCTTTTGGACCCCGAGCCTGCCTGATCAACCCAACTAGGGTAACATATTCTATTTCAGAGGTAGAATTAGTTCCCTGCACAGGCCACCGGCCCCGGATATACAAGGCCAACATTGGAATCGCTCCACCCTTTTCCTGTCCCCATCTTACTTCCCCATACAATGTGCAGGGAAGTTAGTCGCGGTCAGAAGGGGGCCCAAATAGCGGGGATAGACATCCTGTTGGGACGTCCATCCCCGCTATTTGAGCCTCGGAATGACCCTGTTAGTGATCAGTGGTAACTAAGAAAGCTTATAGAATGCTAACATTTATAAGGAAAGGCATAGAGAATAAAACCAAGGATTGCAGGGGCGGAGCCTGATGTCCAGCGGGTTAGACGCTTTGCGCTGAAGCTCCCGAGGGGCCTACTCAGAATCCTGACTTAATACCTACATTAACTTAATATTTTGCTCAGAACTTACCGGGGTGCCTCGGGGGAGATGGCGGCCCATAAACCAGCGCGCTTAGACTTCGGATCTCCCTCTTCTTCACACGGAAAGCGTTCCAAGACAGAGCTGCCTTCCCCACAAAAGATGGTGCCATTTCGGGATAACCCCGAAATGCAACAGGAGATCTTGGAGGAAATACGTGGTGTGAAGGAACTGGTGCAGTCTAACGGAGAAGCGCTCCGAGCCATGAGAGAAGATTTTGGTGTGCTTCAGGATCGCTTTGAGGGTCTTTCATTACGGCAGGACAATATGGCGGGGGTCCTTGACTCGCACGTGGTGCGCTTGGTGAAACTGGATGAGGCTGAGCGTCAGATACAGAGTCTACAGAAAGAGTTGGAGGATAGCAATAATCGAGCCCGTCGCAACAATGTAAGGCTCATCGGTGTACCGGAGGGCGCGGAAGCAGGAGATATGAGAGAATTCCTGGTCAAAACTCTTCCCTCCTTGCTGAAGATTACTTTTCACAGAGATTTGGAAATTGACCGAGCACATCGTGTTCCTACCAGCATGGCGCTCAATCGGACGACCCCCCGGCCCATCATTTTTCGTCTACTGAGATATCAGCAAGTTGAGCAAATTCTAAATGCTGCCCGGGCGAATCGTCATTTGGAGTTTGAAAATCATAAAGTCTCCTTCTTCCCTGACTTGGCTAAGCCCACTGCTGACCGTCGGAAGAGACTCCTTGCTTTTCGACCTAGACTTCAACAGCTACAGGCTCGCTTCGGCATCTTATATCCTGCGAAGCTTAGAGTGACTCTCCATAACCAAACTCGTACCTTCGAAGATCCTGATCTGCTAGCAACATTTCTAGCTTCTAAAGAAGCAGACCAGATGCGCTAATCCACAGCTTGGATGGAATCCGCTGGAACTGTCCGCCATTTTGAACGGCCCGATGCGGTGATCGCTGCCTGAAACGGAGACTGCCTGGACTTTTCTTTCTCTTTATATATACCTTATTGGTCTCCTTTCTTTCCACGATGAGACCCTTGGTCAGTTTCGGAGCTTGTATAGCATTGTCGGATTTATGTTTCAATTCAGGCCTTCTCTGGGGTTTCTCCCCGCAGACATCAGGCCGCCAGTAATTTCTGGGGTTTTGCTTCTTCTCTAAGGCACTTCGGTGCTTATTTTGTTATAAGGGGCGCTTCATGGTTTTCCTTAATTTAACTCCTATCATGTTGTTTCTGTAGTCATTTACTGGTACTATGAGCGACATTGTGTACCTTTGTGCGCTATTATGTTTCTTTTCAGATTGTTTAACTATTTGGCATGGCTTTATGTACGTTATCATTACTGACTGTAAAAGGCATCAATAGTCCATTCCAAAGAAGGACACTCCCTAGCTCTCTTAATCATGATTATTCTGAGTTAGTGTTTTTTCAGGAGGCCCATTTACTGGGCATAGCTATTTCCTATTTCCTTCATTACGACATACTGGAAATTGGCTCCCATCTGAACCTCCATGATTGGTGGAATTATGTCCATTTTATTGTAATTATGAGCAACTACCTCGTATGTCAATCTCTTCCACTCAAGCCCTTCACTGCTTGTTTAAAAGGAAGGTGTTCCATGATTATGTTCTAACTGCTAACTGCTCTCATTTGGCTGTTTACTTTTGTATACATTTCTGTCACAGGATCAGTCTGTATCATCAATACCATTTCTGCTTGTTTGCTGTACAATAACTGATGTGTGTAAGCGCTTATGTGATGACTCTTACTAGCTTAGAGAAGAAGCATAGGGGTGGGGGGTAATTGGGGTTGTTTTCTTTATTGTATGTGTGTATTTGTATCTTTTGGTGTGTTGTTAATTTTGTTTGTTGTAAAATGAAAATAAACGTCTTAAAAAAAAAAAACCAAGGATTGCATGCAGTTCTGGACGCTGCATCTAAAAGAAGATATAACAGAATTTAAAAAAAAGGTACAGAGAAGGGTGATCAAAATGGCAAAGGAGATGGAAGGATACCCCTATGAGGAAAGGACTAAAAGGATAGGGCTCCTCAGCTTGGAGAAAAGAATGCTGAGGGGAGCTATAATAGAGGTTTATAAAATGATGAATGCAGTTGAGTGTGTAAACCTTAATCAGTTGTTCATCCCTTCAAAAAGTACAGATTAATACATTTAAGACTAATTGGAGAAAATATTTTTTCACTCAATGCACAATTAAGCCCTGGAATTCATTGCTGGAAAATAAAGGTGTTAGTGTTGCTGCGTTTAAATGAGGTTTGGATAAGTTCCTGGAGAAAATGTCCATAATCCATTATTAAAGTGAATTGGGAGAAATCCTCTGCATATCCCTGGGATAACAGGCATTGAATCTGTCTACTTTAGGCATCCTGCTGGGTACTGTGACGCAGTGGCAACTTCAGAAGCCATGGAAACTGATACTGACCCTCTGGTTGGTTCAGGTATTACAAGAAAAGACAGGGTTTTCCATTCTCAGCATAACCTACAGGCAACTAATCAGCTCACCTCAGGGGAGGAGAGAACCAGAGCTGTGGATTGGGCACGCCCTAGTAGGAGGCGGGCTTCCCAGAGCAGGGGCCCCTTGTTAAGCAGAGAGAGGGAAGACAGTAGTATGATGAGAAGGAGAAGGAGTAGGACGGTGATGAGAAGAAATGGAGAAGTGAGCACTACAAATGGAATGAGAAGAGAAGGTGTTTTGAATCCACAAGAGAGAAGGCAAAAGGCATTGGGAAGGCAAGAAGCTCTCTTGAATGCAGAACCCTTTGACCCTGCTACAGAAATACTGCCCAGCTGCAACAGAAGGGAAACTGATTCAGAACCAGGAGTAAAGCCTAGGTTGTTGGGAGACAGCATTTACCCTTGGAGAGAAAGGCACGCTGGCAAGGCATTTTCTAACAAGCCTCATTTTAAGGTACCTGCTGCACTTAATTCCTTTAACAAGTTTTATGAGCCAGAAAGAGGGAATCCTGATTTTAAAGTACAGGATAGTTTCAGGCAATGTGAGAGACGTTGGTTACAGCCTGAATGCTCTTTAACTAAGCCAAGCTTTTCTCAGCCAGCAGTTCCTGCTTTTAACAAGCAAGCTGACGAGAGGAATTCAGCTAAACTGTTTACAAGAGAATTAGGCTATACTGATACAGAAGGTCCTACCTTTGAAGCATTCTTTAAGAGCAGAGCTCGTGCAGAGGAACGTGTGATTCCAACACTCACTAACAGAGATAAGTGGGGGAGGGGTAACTCCACCACGGGCACAGAGTGTCTAAACAGGGAGAGCATTGTTTGTTCACCAGAAGCAGATAATTACCTGCCCAAGCAAGGAGAAGGTTCTCCCAGTAGTCCTGCTAGAAGACAGGCAGAACTACTCCTGAATGAATTCAAACAATTCCTAAATAGAAGAGCTGTTTCAGAACAGACTAGCATTCAAGCAGGAAGTAATCCTGAGATAGGATTTCCCACACTGGCTCCAGTTCCCATGATTGAAGTTAACCAGCTGATGGACTGCTCGATTGGTCTAATAGATAGAGCTGAGAAGAGCCAAGCTTGAATGATTATACCTGATATTTTATTCTGGTTATGTTAACCAAGGAAATGTGAAAAGCTTATGAAATGAATACTGTTTGAGCAACTGAAAGGAAAGCTTATTGAAGCACTGAAATAAGCTGGACTGTAACCTGATTGCAAGAGAAAACAATATTATTTCTTACCGGAGTATTTGTAAATATAGCACCGAGAAGACACATGGTGTAATGTGCTTCCTCAGTGGAGATTTGGCTGAAGCACAGTATTGAAAGCCTGTAATTTGCATTGTTCCTGATTTGGTTATTCTTCTCACCTGTTCCTGTCCACCAAGGAGCGGGGAAAATAAAATCCTTGTAAATATAAATGTCTTGTTCCCGACTTTCATTGGCCCCCACAACTACACAAGGCCCATCCCTCCTTAACCCTCAAGGTTAGGGAGTGGGTGCAGGGTGACAGTACTTGTGACCTGGATTGACCACGGTTGAAAACAGGATATTGAGCTTGATGGACCTTTGCCATTATTTCTGGAACACATGCAATTTTTGATGATCAGACTGGATGGGAGAGAGGGAGAAAGGAGCTATAAAAGCCCATTTCACATAGCATGTTGAGATCAGAATAGATACTTGGAGATTAAGAGGTGTTCAGTTCCGACAACAAGCTCAGCTGAACATGGAGTCTTTTGCAAGGTACATAGTGCACATGGATCTGCTGCCATGTACAGCTCGAGGAGCTATTTTACAAATCGACACATGGGGGCACTTAATATAGCCAACATGGCAGCTTTCATGTGCAAGTGACAATTTCAAAACTTCCATGTGCGAGCGCCGGCATTTTGCAAACTTGAATGTATAAATGCCACCAATTAAGAACTTAACCCACAATTACGGTTGATTTGTATTTTGGAAGAGTAAATAAACAATGGTGGATTAAGGAGAATACTGTAACTCTCCTAATCCTTCATGCAAAAATCTGGCCAAAACAAACACCTTTGAAAAATGTATTCCTGTCTCATGCAGGTGTAAATCCTGAAATGGAATTGTCTGGCCATATATGTGGATTCCCTTTGTAAAATATGGTACGTACTTGTAGATTTTTGGCCCACCCAGTCCATGCCCAAACCACACCCCTTGGAATTTCTATGTAGTATCAGTGCCGGCCCAAGGGTATCTGAAACCCTAGGAGAAAAAATCAGAAAAGTGCCTCACCCCACCCGCCACCCCTGTTCCCACTTCCATCTTATCCCCATCCGCATCCACAGTCCAGCATTTTCCTTTTCCACTTACACCCAAGTCTCTTGCATCTCCCCTTCCCCCATCCCCCCCAGGTGTCCAAAAACTCTTTTCTCCTACTCCCTCTCCCGAACTCTTCAGTATCTTTCTCCTTCCTTTTCCCCTCTTCTCAGGTATCCAGCATATTTATCCTTCCCTGCTCCTCCCCTCCATGGTATCCAGCATGTCTTATCTCTATCTTTATGGTTTATGTTTATTCATTTTCTTTATACCACATTTTCTGGGTATACAAATTGGTTTACATCAAAGATCAGAACAATTGTCCTTGGAAAAAGTGAAAGAAATTCCAAGTGTATTGACAGGACAAGAGAGAGGAGAGACAGGAATCTATACATCCACGCCAAGGTGTCCGGCATCTTCCTCCTCTTGCCTCTATCATCGCTGCTGCTGCTGCTATTGTTCTCACTACTCCACCTCCACGGGACAGCATAATATCAGGTTTTCGGAGGCAGCAGTTTAGCATGGGTACAGCAGCATGGAAATTCTGTAATGTCGTTATTAGCTGCAGATCTTTCAGCATCTGTGTGTATGGGCATGTGTGCTCAAGGCCTGCTGCATCCCAGCTTCAAGTGGGTAGGCAGGATGAAGGAGGCCTTAAGTCCATGTGCCCATTGTGATCTCTCCCCTTTCCAGTACCCGTAGGTAGGGGTTAAGGAGTTTAAGTTCCTTCTTTAAACCAATGTTCTGCTACTTCCTGGAGCAGTGCTCGTAGGGAAATGTAGTTTACCACCAGTTCAAATGAAGAGTAGTGTGACTCAGAATGTTTGCAAGCAAAAAGGGATTTATTTCCCCTCCCGGGGTTGGACTTCACAAGGATAAAAAGGTAACACAAAATATCTGCTCTCTAGCAGCAAAAAGGACAAAATAAGAATAGCTTCCTTCAGCGTGAAATAAACATTTTCTTTCCAGCAAGTTGCAATTCAGCACATGGTTTCATACAGCTCTGTTTCCCTCACAGCCAGCTTGTATTTTCTTCACCATATATTTTTAACATAAAGATATTATCTGTTCAGATAAAGTAATCGTGCAATCCATTTCCTCTGTGGGATAATTCATACAAGGTGGTTCTGTATCCATTAGTTCCACCTTTGAACCAGAATTAGTTTGACCAGTTCTTTCTAGGGCCGCGCCCTTTTCTCCAACCCTGAGCCTTTCAATACATTCAGGGTTTAAGTATTGCCTAAAGCCAGTACCGTAGCCCCAACCTTCCAGGCTGTTAAATTCACATGGATTCCTGTAATCCCAGCCCTTGGGCTTACCTGGGGACCTGGCTGTGGAGGCCTTCCTCTGAGGTTTAAAAATACCGGTTGGTTCCCTGCTGAACCTGTGTGAGGCAGTTTCCAAATGCCTACCTGGCTGCTTGTACTCCCGTGTATGCTTCAGCTGGTCTGGTCTGCTCCTTCGATAGCTCTTAGCCGGAGCCTCTGACCTCCCTTCAGCTGAAAACTCCTTCCAACTTCTGACCGGAAGTCTGCTTTCCTCTCTCTCTCCTTCCTCTCTGCCTGCTGGGGCCTCCTTATGAGACAGCCTTCCTGGGTAGGGCCTGGCTCCACCCCCTAGCAGGTGTTCAAACTTTCCCCGTGACTCTTTGCTAAACTGATAGCAGGGGCGTGTTTCCTTCTCTCGTGCCTTGTTTCCCTGACAACTGGTAGCCATGTGCCTTTGTTTATCTTGCTAATTAATAAGGAACACTTATGTCAAAACCTCTTTCTTTTTTTCATTTATATAAATTATGTTTAAAACAAAATTTTTGTCGGAGCTAGGCCGTAGGAAGGGCTGGGGAAATCCAGACCTCCACCAGGCTGTCAGCTTCTTTTATTTTATTATTGGTTCTTTACCAAAAAAACTTTTTTTCACTTATCTCAAATCCTTTGTTGACCGTCCACAAAAGCGTCGCTCTTCAGAAATGTGTATCAGCACGACATGCACGTTTCGGGGAATTGAACCCTGTATCAAGTGCTTTCCCAAATTGCAGAAATTAAGGCAACAAAGAGACCAAAAAACGCCGTCATAGCAGCTAAGGTTAAATGAATTGTGGGCCATATAATCGCAGTATTTGAAGGAGGAACCAACCAATAGGAACTGGACAAACCCCACTGAAAGGGGAATCCCAGCCCCGATTGGAGAAAAGAGAAATGAGGTCACAGAACACTCATCCATTCAATTTCCTGATTTAGTCCGTTCGGTTCCACTGTGTTTAATTTATAGATCCATCGCTGTTCCAATCGTTGTAGTTTTATTAAACGATCTCCACCTCTAGGATCCTCGGGAATGTGATCAATCACCGACCAACGTAGATCATCAAAACAGTGGCCATGTGAGATACAATGAGAGACGATCGGAGCTGTCAGAACCTGTTGGCGTAAACGGGATGCATGTTCTGAAAGACGGATAGTAGAACAACAATAAGGGCAAGAGCCACATGGAGAATGTCCTGTAATTACTGGTGGATGGGTAACCCGATCAGTTGCCAGCGATGTTTTCATCAACCAATCTGCTAAATTTCGACCTCTAGAGAACACTAGTCCAATAAAGATCCGTCTTTCAGAACATGCATCCCGTTTAACCTTAGCTGCTATGACGGCGTTTTTTGGACGGTCAACAAAGGATTTGAGATAAGTGAAAAAAAGTTTTTTTGGTAAAGAACCAATAATAAAATAAAAGAAGCTGACAGCCTGGTGGAGGTCTGGATTTCCCCAGCCCTTCCTACGGCCTAGCTCCGACAAAAATTTTGTTTTAAACATAATTTATATAAATGAAAAAAAGAAAGAGGTTTTGACATAAGTGTTCCTTATTAATTAGTTACCTAATTTGTTTCACTTGAGGGGTAGATTTTGTTGGATTTGTTTATCTTGCAGCCCTGCACTTTCTACCTGGTTTTCCAGCATTTCTACCGGGCCAGAAGGACTTGCTATATCACACCATGCAATCACTCAGATGCTTAAAGACTCACCACTGATATCAGCATTCAAGAGTTAACCCAGCAGCACCGTACCTAGTCCTGTGCTAGGGACGCATTTGGGGTTGCCGGGCTCGATTACCCCCCATGCTGCCTGCCCTTACCCTGCCGCCGACGCTTTTAGTGTTGCCTTGGCAGCAGGGGTGGCGGTGGCAGCAGCATTATCCAATTGAAAAAAAACAACCTGTGGGTCTTTTTGACTCCGTGGTTGCATGTTGTCTTGATCCCTCCCTCCTCTGATGTATGCTGCCGCTGCCAAAGCAGCGCTAAAAGCAGCAGCAGCTGGGCAAAGGCAGACAGCGCAGGGGAGAGCCATCTGGATATGGGGGTAGGGTGAGGAGATGCATGGAGCAAATGATAAACCTGTGATTGAGGGAGGGAGGGGGCGCGCCAGATGTACAAGTCGCACAGGGCGCATTTATGGCTTGGTACAGCTCTGTTCCCCAGCACTGCACTGCCGTCAATTTTTTGACAAAGGTAGTGTGGTGGGAGCAGCAGCAATGATGGTAGGTAGAAGGAGAAGAGGGACAAGATGTTGTGCTACACCCCTTAAACCTACTGCCCTAGGTGGATGTTTAGTCTGCCTAGAAGTAGGGATGGCCCTGTGTAGGGTTGAAATCCACAGGCAAAGAGTGGCTTTCTAAAATCAATTTACTTTTATATTCCAATTTTCACATGTAAATACTGCTGTTTACACATGGAGATGGTTCTATAACCACCCCCATGGACTTTGGGAGGTTTGCAGTTTTTGAAGAACAGCTGGGAGGATTTTCCAATTAATTTTAGATTTGCTATTTGGCAAATCAGAATTAGCCAGCTAACTTCAGTTGGCCAGAGCTGAATGTCAGGGCAAACAGACCATGGATTAAATGCTCCCTGTCCTGCTGCAATGCTTTTATTCAGCTAAAATCTGTGCAAACTCATTTGTCTAGACAAAATTTAGCTAGGCAGCTAGGAGAACACTGAAGCAGCAAGCATCTCTTGGCTAACTCCCAAAGTTAGCAAGAAAAACCTTTTGCTTATTAACCTTTAATAAAGCCGCAGAATTCTTTTGCTTCTAATACAAGATTTTGCAAAGCTTAACAGAATATTTCCCACTGACATTGTCACACTATAATAAACTTTTTACTTATTTCACTATGACATTTTTTTGATGCTAGGGGTGAAGTTAGTGAAAGAATGTGTGGAATTCTTGCCAGTTTCATTTGCCCAGTGATTCATTTGTTGTTTTGAATACATTTGGCAGCAGAAGCCCTGCTTGTTCACTTAGTAGTTCTATAGTATAGTCCAGGGGTCTCCTATTCCGGTCCTGGAAGGTCGCAAACCAGTCAGGTTTTCAGAATGTCCCTCGTGAATATGCATGAGATGTATTTGCATGCACTGCCCCCGTTATATTCAAATATATCTCATGCATATTCATTAGGGACATCCTGAAAACCTGACTGGTTTGTGGCCCTCCAGGACTGGAATTGGAGACCCCTGGTATAGCCCATAGTACTATAGAGAGGGCTCTGTTCCCCTATCCTTGCTTCCTCTCACTTTGCTATAAGGTACCTAGTCTATAGAGAGAATAATGCATACCAGGTTGGACTGGGGGAAATAATAGGCCATTGCTATAAATTTTATTAGAACATGTTCAGTCATTGCAAAAAAAATCTACCTTCTTCTTATAAATTGTACAAATTATGGCCAGAATGTAACCCATGATTTTTCACAAGAAAAATAAATAGTACTGCTTCATCGACCTCATTAGCCAATGGTACAGTTAAATTATGGTGACGTTCTTGGTGATTTTGTTAACTGTGAAGCATGGATGTGCATGCGGTTTGTGGTTCTGAGCCATAGAATTTTATGCATACAAAGAATGTGCATTCAAATTAATTTCTGAGCATAAAAACTGACAAAGTGCATGAAGTTGATTTATGCATATTCAAACATTTATGTATTGTAATCCAATTTTACTTCTGTTCATTTATGAAGCGAAGCATAAAACTCGGAAAATTAGCAAAAAAAAAAAAAAAAAAGATCTGAAAAAGAATCCAGATTTTTTTGTGCAGACTCACAAATTAAAACTTGAAATTTTCCCCAGAATCTTGACTGTGCATTTTCCATGAGTATTATGTTTAAACAGTAAAGAGAACTAGGAGAAATCAAACATAGATATGCTAGATTTTCCTGAATAAATGACACCAGGAAACCAGGTAAGCATCTTTGACCTTGATGCATGCCTGTACAAATGTCTGAGAGAATTTCAGCTGTACATAGAGCTAAAATTAAATTTTGGTATTGGGGTCTTTGAATGCCATGTAAGGGCTATCAAAGGCTTTGCTGAAGATTTTTATGGATGTTTGAAATTTGCCGTTTCAGTCCAAAACATAGGGGTATGTTTACTAAACCGTCTTAACGTAGCAGCGGCGATGTTATGGTGTGATACGTGACATTATCACGCGATAATGGCACTTTACCATGCGAGAACATCACGTATCGCGCGATAATGTCTGCGGCGGCGTGAAGGTGCACAGAGGGTGGTGTAAGGCTCCCCAGAGGGTGGAGTAAGGCTCCCTAGGGACGGAGATGAGGAGTCAATGGGCGGAGAGTGGACGGGGAGAGGCTCCATGCACACTAACGCCGTGAAATTAAGGTCTGAAAATTAGCGCTAGTGAAAACCTCGCGATAGAGGCCCATTTGCAGGAGAGAGAAACTATTTCAGTCAGCAATGTACAACAAAGGCAGGGAAACCCAGAAAAGTGTTAGTAGTGATAAATGTGCAGGAACCAAAAAGGCAAATAAACATATAAAATGACCAGAACCACATCTGAAATCCCAATAACCAAGCTGGACAATAGTGATATTAATGATAAACATAAAGCAACACTACTGACAAAGCATAAAAAGGAAGATATCATGTTTGAAGGGCCTATGCTCTGTCTGCCTACAAAGTGAATGATCCCACATTGAAATAGCGGTGATCAGGGTTTTTGTTGTTTATATTGGGCAGGTTTGTTATGGCGTGCACATGTGCAGCAACAGCAGAGTGGGCACGTAGGAAAGAACAACTGCACTGATGCTGTAAATGGGATACAGGGGGCTGCAGGTGGCACATGCTGTGGTCCAGCTGGGGCACAGTGTGGACTAGGTAGATGCCTAGGTGGCACATAGGAATGCCGAAAATGTAAAGCAGCAAGACAGAAACTGATGAGGGTCCAACATGGGCACGAGTGTGTGTCCCACAGTGTCACAGGGGATATTACCCAGCAGGTACCCCCAAGGGCACATAACATTGGCAGGCGGTGCCGGGGGGGGGGGAAGTGCGCATGTCTATGTAGACACCCTTACCCGAGAGCCCACACCATAGGCAGCTGCCTACCGGCACACTGGATGGCCTGGAACAGCACACCACCAGCATAATGGCATGGCAGCATGGTGGCGGAGGGGTGCTGCTGGCAGAGGGGGCAGTGGCATCTGCCCACAGCAGACCATGGTCTAGCCCCATTTAGGTGGGTGCCATGCACTGCAACAGACAGGGTCTGTCTGATGAACAGTCATGGTATCCCCAGGGAATGATCTGTCCTTGTGGCAATAGTGTGGTGCAGTACACACAGCCAGTGTGTTCAGGAGCAGAAGGTCATAAGTTCAAGTCCCAGCTGTGGCTCCTGCCAACCCTTTCCCCATATTTTACCCAGTACTAAACTGTGGTAATAAAGACAGAACCTTTATTGCAGATAAAATAAACATGACTGAAACGCCAATATTTTACCCTACAGAGCACAGACACCATAAACATAGAAACACAGAAACATGATGACAGAAAAAGACCACATGGCCTATCTAGTCTGTCCTTCCATATCAACAACTACAACAGTCCACTTTTTACCTTTAGAGATCCTCTGTGTTGGTCCCATGCTTTTTTGAATTCAGTTACTGTCCTCATCTCTACCACCTCCACTGGGAGACTATTCCATGGATCCACTACTCTTTCCGTAAAGAAATATTTCCGCATATCACTCCTGAATCTATCTCCCTTCACCCTCATCCCATGTCCCCTCGTAGCAGAACTTGCTTTCAATTGAAAGAGGCTCTCTCCCTGAACATTTATGCCACGGAGGTATTTAAACATCTCAATCATATCACCTCTATCCCGCCTTTCCTCTAAGGTGTACATATTAAGATCCTTAAGTCTGTCCTCATATGCTTTATAATGAAGCCCACTAATCATTTTAGTAGCCACCCTCTGCACCGACTCCATCCTGTTCATATCCTTTTGAAAATGAGGTCTCCAGAATTGCACACTATACTCCAAATGAGGTCGCACCAAAGACTTATACAGAGGCATTATCACCTCCTTTTTTCTGCTAGCCATTCCTCTCCGTATGCACCCAAGCATCCTTCTAGCTTTTGCCGTCGCCTTTTCTACCTGTTTAGCTACTTTAAGATCATCAGACACAAACACGCCTAGGTCCCGCTCTTCTTTAGTGGACAAAAGTACTTCACCTCCTATACTATATTGCTCCCTTGGATTGCTGCAGCCCAAATGCATGACCTTACATTTTTTAACATTAAATCCCAGCTGCCACATTCTAGACCATTCTTCAAGCTTAGCTAGATCCCTCCTCATGTTATCTACACCTTCCTGGGTGTCTACTCTATTGCAGATTTTGGTATCATCTGCAAAGAGGCAAACCTTACCCGACAGCCCTTCCGCTATATCACTAACAAAGATGTTAAAAAGAATCGGACCAAGGACAGATCCCTGGGGTACACCACTGGTAACATCCTTCTCCTCAGAGTGAGCTCCATTTACTTGTACTCTTTGTCGCCTCCCACCCAACCAATTTCTAACCCAAGCAGTAACTTTAGGGTCCATCCCTAGGGTACTCAGTTTGTTTATAAGTCGCCTGTGAGGAACAGTGTCAAAGGCTTTACTGAAATCTAAATACACCACATCTAGAGCTCTCCCTCGGTCCAACTCCCTGGTCACCCAGTCAAAGAAATCAATCAGATTTGTCTGACAAGACCTGCCTCTGGTGAATCCATGCTGCCTCGGATCCTGTAATCCGCTGGACTCCAGAAACCTCACTATTTTCTCTTTCAGCAGCGTTTCCAATAATTTACTCACCACCGAAGTTAAACTAACCGGCCTGTAGTTTTCAACCACATACTTACTTCCGTTTTTGTGTAAAGGCACCACATGAGCCTCTCTCCAGTCCTTTGGCACCACTCCCGACTCCAACGAGGCATTGAAAAGGTCAGTCAGTGGAGTTGCTAGAACATCCCCAAGTTCCCTCAGTATTCTAGGGTGTATCCCATCTGGTCCCATCGCTTTGTCTACTTTAAGTTGAGCTAGTTTCTCATGAACACAGTCTTCTGAAAATTGTTCAAGATGTCCCTCGCTTCTGTTCCTATTTGTGGGTGTTTTCTGAGGTCCTGCTCCTGGTTCTTCATCCGCTTTATCCTTATCAGCTTCTACATATTTCCCCCCTGCACCCTTGAGTCTGACAATACCACTTTTGCCCTTCCTCTTCTCACTAATATATCTGAAAAATGTCTTATCCCCCCATTTTATTGCATTGGCTATTTCCTCCTCCTTTTGAATCTTTGCCTTCTTGACTACTTTGCTAGCTTCTCTAAGTTTTTCCAAATACAGATGCCTGTCTTCCTCTCTCTGTGATCTCTTGCATTTCATGAAGGCCTCCCTCTTTTTCTTCACTTTTTCAGCTACTTCCTTCGAAAACCATAGCGGTCTCCTTTTCCTTTTGCCTTTATTTACCATTTTAACAAAAAGGTTGGTTGCCCTTAAAATACCCCCTTTCAGTTTTGCCCACTGTTTTTCTACATCCCCCAGCTGTTCCCATCCCACTAACTACTCCCTGAGGTATTGGCCCATCTTCGCAAAGTTAGTCTTCCTAAAGTCTAAGAGCCTCACCTTGGAATGGATTCTAACAGCCCTAGTCCTAATACTGAACCACACCATCTGGTGATCACTGGATGCAAAATGATCTCCAACTACAACATCAGAAACACTTTCACCATTGGTAAGCACCAAGTCCAGTATGGCCCCTTCACGTGTGGGGTCTGTTACCAATTGCCTGAATAGTTCTCCCTGTAGAGAATCCAGGATCTCCTTACTTCTTGATGATACTGCAGCAGGAATGTGCCAATCAACATCTGGCATATTGAAATCTCCTATCGTTAGCACTTCCCCTTTCCTAGCAATACTGCATATGTCTTCAATTAACTCTCTGTCCACCTCTTCCTCTTGTGAGGGAGGTCTGTATATCACACGAATGCAAATAGATTTCTCTTTCCCTCTTTCTAGTTTAACCCACAATGCCTCCTCTCTCCCTTTTAAGCTCTGTAATTCCAAAGCTTTAATAGTAGTTTTTACATATAGTGCCACTCCTCCTCCCCTTCTTCCTACCCTGTCCTTTCTGAATAAAGTATAGCCAGGTATAGTTACATCCCAGTCATGGTTTTCTTTGAACCATGTTTCTGTAACTGCCACTAAATCCAAGTCAGCCACTCCCACCAAAGCTTCAACATCAGGGATCTTATTTCCCATGCTACGGGCATTTATACACACTGCTTTCAATATGTTACCCCTGTTACCCATTTCCATAAAGGTATTTAATGTATCACGTACCTGGGGGCTTTCACTTACCTGGGGGCTTTCTACACCTATCCCCAACAAATCTAGTTTAAAGCCCTCTTCAGTAGATTAGCCAGTCTACTACCAAAGATGCGTTGACCTTTCTTGGACAGATGGATGCCATCTCTGCTCTGCAACCCTTGGAACAGCATCCCATGGTCTAGGAAACCAAAACGCTCTCGATGACACCATCCACGCAGCCATGCATTCATCTCCAGGATGCGAGCCTCTCTGCCTTGGCCATTACCCTCAACAGGGAGGATTGAAGAGAACACCACCTGTGCACCTAACTGCTTCACCCTCTGTCCCAGAGCCATGAAGTCATTTTTGATACGTTCCAAGGTATACCTGGTAGTATCATTTGTTCCAACATGGATTAGCAACATTGGGTAATAGTCAGTGGGCTTGATGAGTCTCGGCAAACTCTCCGTAACGTCTTGGATTTTGGCACCAGGCAGACAGCATACCTCTCTGGACATCAAGTCTGGTCGGCAGATGGACGCCTCAGTACCCCTCAGAAGAGAGTCTCCAACCACCACTACCCTTCGTTTCCTTCTGGTCACTGATTCTGCAACTTTGGGGTACTTGAACTCTGGTTCTTCTCTTTCCAGGGATGCTTTCACCTCCCCCTCTTCCAGGGCTGCATAATGGTTCTTCAATTCAAGGGCTGGAGAAGTTGGATTGGTGATTTTGCAGGCCCTGGTGACTTGTGTCCAACCATCGACATTCTGTTGGCACCCATCTTCTCCTGTGCTGGAGAGCTTGGTTGCTGCAAGAAGCATCTCATCAATGTACTTCTGACTGTCTTGAATGCTCCTCAGCCTTGCCACCTCCTCTCTGAGTTCCTCCACTTGTTTCCTCAGAGCTTCAGCATGCAGGCACCCTGCACATGGAACTGGTCCTTCAACTGGCATTAGGACCTCTGTCTGGACTGAGGCAGAAGCTATAACGGAGGCAACAGCTTTAGCAATATGATTTTTCCCAGCCATTGTTCTGTTTGTGGAGCTTAGGTATCTGTTAAAGCAAAAGAGAGAGATTTACCAAGTACCAGCCGGTTTCCCAGCTGTCCTTTCAGAGAAAAAGCAGTTAAATCTCTTTAATTATATTCAAAATGTGCTGGTCCAATTCTCTGTGATTTGTTAAAGGGGGAGGTGCCCTATAAAGCAAGACTGCTCACTAGGGGTGGGTGGGAGTCGGGGTGGGTAGGGAGGGAACTAACACCTGATTAGGTGTTAGCAGTTTCCAAACCTGAGGAGGTTACTAGAGTTCAGCAACCTACTGTGCTCAAGGAAAGTTCCCATAAAGCACCAAAAAGAAAGTAACCTTGCTTTAAAAAATATACAAAAAGCCCTTTTAAGAGCTCCCGGTCAGAGAGCTAGCAATGTAATATAATAAAAACAAACAAACAAACCCTCAAATCCTTACTGTTTGTTGATCTGTAGAGCCCTGGTTAGGCAAGCCTCAACAGGGCAGGGCACTGGAGCCTTTTATGCAGGCCTCAGCTGCACTCAGGAAATCAGGCCCACTAACTCCTGATTAGGTGTTAGCAGTTTCCAAACCTGAGGAGGTTACTAGAGTTCAGCAACCTACTGTGCTCAAGAAAAGTTCCCCTAAAGCACCAAAAAGAAAAACATGTGCAATCCCTAGAACAGAGTTTCCCAACTGCAGTCCTGGAGGGCCAAACACCATTCAGGTTTCATGCTGTCCCTAATAAATATGCCTGTGCTGCATTTGTGTGTGCCGCCCCTATTGTATGCAAATGTATTCATGCATATTCATTAGGGACAGCATGAAAACCTGAACAGTGTTTGGCCTACCAGTACCGGAGTTGGGAAACTTAGCCCTAGAGCAGTGGCCAACAGGGGTACAAACACCCACACCAACAGGCTCCACTATCCAACACCTCATGGAGAGTCAGGCTGTTGGGCCCTGCACGGAGCAGTATCTCCCAATACTGGCACCTGCATACCTTAGCAATGCCGTCCTAAACTTAGGAACACGTTCCACATATATCAAAAGGTTGCTATGATTAATGTCAGATAACAAATCCTAAGTTAAACACGATTTGCTGATAGAGATTCATCATAACAACCTTTCTGATATCTGTGGAGTGTGTTTCAGTTATTGTGTACAGTTTTGCATACCATAGCAATGCCTGCACCATGCCCAGGACAGGTGTGGCGGCCAAGGCTGCCACAAACCTTTATATTTGCACAATACTGGCATAGGTGTGGAAGTGTGTCTCTGTCTATCCAGTGTGTTGTGGCTGCCTAAACCTTACTGAGCCCACACTGCTTGCACTGTTTCCAGTGTTAGCTTGCCAATGTGCATAATGAGGAGCAAGGTTCCAGACAGGGTGGCATGGGCAGAATGCATCTGCACAGGGTATAGGGTAATGGCTGGGACATTGTAGTAACTGACCACCACTTGCACGGACAGAGTGGCCACAGCATGTCATGCTGGGAGGTCATTCTCATCCTGACTGAGCAGTGACCACGGCATGGCAAGATTCCCCCATAGTGCTATGATATTTATGGGTTCTCTTTTCTGGGGCCCAATCACTGACATACCTGCTTGGTGTGTGTGTGCACTCACATCCCATTTTTTGGGTGCACAGAGTTCATCAAGGAACATGCACTGTGTACTAGCTAGCAGACTGTCTGCAGTTAGTATGTGTATGGCTGGAATTCCGTGCAGCGGGTGGAGATTGACTGTGCCCTCTGCTGTTGAATTTCAGATAGTGGTGGGGGGGGGGGCAGCTGAGCTGCTCCAGCGTTCTGCATGTCTGCCATTGCCTTATGTGATGCATACAGATCTGCATCGACTGCCCTGTAGGATGCCTGTTCCCCAGCAGGACTGGGGTTGATGGTCTCCTCTGCTGCCACCATTGCAGCGATGTACAATGTGGATCTTTTGGTGGGAGATCCTGTTCCCCCCCACCCTGAGCCACAGAGGGTGGGTTGGGTGGTACTACATAATCTGCTTTTGGGTTCAAACACCCCCCTTCACCTATAACATGTGACCATGGCAACCACACAGGATATGGACTTTTCTGGGTGCATCATAGTCCACAAGGGCTAGACATGACTGGGAAATACAGATGGACACAGGTGTATCCTAGGTGGGTCTTCAAGGACTACCTATCACACACTGGCACTGATGGGGACCTGCAACATAGCCTATCTCAGCCAAGCCAAGTGCTGCGGACCTGGTGCTGGGTGCCCCACATCACCCTCAGGGTGAGCACAGTACCTGCACAATTTCACGGTCTGTTGCTACTCTGTGCCAGTAACACACACGGTCAGTTCCCCTTACCAGGCCTAGGTGCTGTGGGGGTGCATACCCCATTATGTGATCAGCTGTAGACTGCTGATCTGCATGTGCAGTGCATCATGGGTATGGGTGGGTTTACCCTATCCTGGTAACCACAGCAGACAGTTTGTGTGGTGACCTGCAGTCTTTCTGTAGCCAGCCAGCAGTGTGGTAGTAGCTATAGAGATGTAGCCTACTGGTTACTTCATTGACTGTGGAGGCAGAGGTCATGGGTTTGATCCTGCAGTGGTATAATCTAAAAAGGCTGTCTGAGGCAGAAACACCCTCACAGTGCTGTAGCCTAAGGTGCCTCATAGGCGCCCTATACAGTGCCCTATAGGGCACATTATAGGGTGCCTTGGCAGACAGGGCACTTTAAATGTGACCTATGGGGCGCCTTATAGGGCACCTTATGAGGCACCTTAGGTTACGGCACTGTGAGGGTGTTTTTGCTGGCAGAACTGATTTAAATTAGAAGAAAATGCCTCAGACAGCCATTTTAAATTACACCACTGCGGGATCAAATCCATGACCTCCATCTCCCCAGTCATTGCAGTAACCAGTGGGCTACATCATTATAGCTTCTAACACTGCACTGGCATGTACTTAGGTTTAACGTGCATTAACGTGCCACGGCGCCCACTATCGCGCAATACATATACTTGCTACCTTAGGACTGGAACGCCCACTCCTTATATGGCATTCTTCACATTATCGCTACAACTAGCGCCGGTAACATTAGGACGGTTTAGTAAACATACCCCATAGATACATAAACTGGATACATAAACTACAGAGAGATAACACAAACTGAATATTCCTTATATGCTAGGGACATCCTTATATGCAGAGGGTAATTTTATAAGAGTTGCCTAGATGTACATTCATATTTCAAGTCTATTTTGTAAAGTAAGGCATGTGCATTATTTACTTTATAATATAGGGGCATAAATGGTCCTAAACATGCATTAAAGTACGTGCGAGCGCTTATGCCTGCCCTATAGTAGGTGCAACACCTAGGGTTCTCAAAAATATGTGTAAGTTAAAGTATTCTATAACTTACACATGTAAATTTGTGCTTTGCCTAAACTCTATCCACAGTGAAAGTACGTTCTAGAAGGCCAACATGCATACTTACAGAATAGCGACCAACTATATTACATACATACGTGAGCACTTAGATGTGTAAATCTCAAATTCTTTTTGCTCATAAATGCGCACATAAATCTAGGTGAACCTTATAATACTGGCCTCAAGATGGCAGATAAATGCATGGCAGGAGTTGTCCTATTACAAGGAGACCTATCACTGCCTCCTATTAATTATGACCAAGAGAAAGGAATGACTACACACCTACAATGCTAACAGCCACAATAGATGAATATGAATTCAGAGTACCTAAAGACAATCTTCAGGATGCAGTTCTGTTTTTAGCTGAGACAGGATATGGATATCAGTCCTGACTTCTCACTATTATATCTTTCCTGGCAGAGAAGACCTACAGGGGCCACACATTCACTTATTCTGTCATCAATGCATAGAGTAGTCACTTGGAACTGACAGCTTTATTATCAATGGGTTCTACTCGGGGTAGTGTCTCCAAATGGGTTAGTTTTGCGCATACTATGGCAATCGTGAACCTCACTTCTAAGCCAGAGTATGTGGAGTATGATCTTAGTCACTCAAATTTACTGCTAATGCTCAGCATAATAGTTGCATCATGCCAAAGAGAGCCTCCTACTGGAGTTCATAAGATATAACATGTATGAGTAGTTTGTCAAAATGTGCTTGGAAATTCCTCTTTATCAAGCCTGTGGCTCCCAGTACAATGGGAAATATTTCTGTATCTTTCTGCCACATTTTCTTGATCTCTGACTGCATTTCTTGGTACTTCAGGATCTTCTGCCTCTTCACGCTCACAGAATAATCACTTGGGACTTACGCTTCTATTATCAATACCATTCTGGTATTCTTCTCCTTTAGCACTATGTCAGGTTTCCGGGCACCCAGTTTCTTATCCGTCGGATTGGAAATGTCCCAGATGATCATAACCTCTTCAATCTCTGTTATTCTCTTAGGGTCATGATCCTAGTGCTTTTCAGGAACAGTGATGCTGTAGTGTTTACAGAGTTTCCAGTGGAGGAGGCGTGCTACTCTGTTGTGACTTTCTGTATATAAATTTTCCACCATCAGAACTTCACAATCTGCTATTAGGTGAGTTACCGTTTCCACCTCTTTCTTACAGAATCGGCATGTGTCTGTTGTGCCAGTTTTTTAAATAATCTACGTAAACCATCTCGTCCGTAACCCACTGTCCTCGGCTGCAACTATCAATCTTTCTTCCTTTGGTTTCAGTTCATCTTTCTCAACCATTCATGTGTCCATTCTTGATTGACAAAAGGTTCTTGGAGTAACATTCTGTATTTTCCACTGTATTTGTGCATTTGACACTTGTTTTTCCTTGTCTGCTGATCAAATTCTTTGAAGGTTTTTTCCTCTTGTTTTGCAAATTCTATTATTTCCTTTCTCATGCACAGCTGTGGATTCTCACTCATTACTTCTAATTGTCAGAACGCTTGTCCAAGTTTGATGATGGAGACAGATTCAGGACATTTGCTTTCATATTTCAGCACTTTTTGCATATTTGGATCTGATGATGCTGTCAGATAGGCTTGGAGACCTACGATAGTAGCTCTGTAGTCAATCTCTGTAGGTCCTAGCCCTCCTTCAGCTCTAGGAATGTACAATCTTGGCATACACTAAATTACTTCATAAGCATGGAGGAGTTTTCTTGTTCATACATCCAGTTTTTCAAGGTCTTTATGAGGCCAATCCACAATCCCAAAACTGTATGAGAGTACAGGAATTACCATCTGATTGATGACTTATATCTTATTTTGTGATGTTAAAGAACTTTTCAATAACAGTTTTAATCTCCTGTAATATTCTTTACTGATCTTCTCTCTCAATAGTTTCTGCTCAAGTGTCATTCCTTCCTTGGTTCCAAGATACTTATATATGCCTTCCTGTTCCATGTCCTTGATGTCACAGCCCTCAGCAAGGGAGATGTTTTTGGTTTTGCTCAATTTTCCTCTGAAAAAGGTTGCCTTAGCACACTTGTCAAGGCCAAAAGTCATCCTGATGTCGTCAGAAAAGCTTTTCACCAGACGAAGTTGCTCTGCCAATTGTTGGTTTCTGGAATTGTGGAGCTTCAGATCATCTATAAATAGCAGATGGGAAGTTGTTTCTGGGTTGGTACCATCTTTAGAATTTAGGCTAAATCCATACCCCAAAGAGTTGATGAGAGCACTCATTGGATTAAGCACCATATAAAACAGAAGTAGTGACAGGGAATCTCCCTGAAATATTCCTCAGTGGATCTTAATGTTAAGAATGATGTACTGACCATCTTCATATCTCAAAAAGAGTGTGGATTGCCACATTATCATAGTGAACTTAATGTACTCTATCAAATCAGAATTTATTTTATACATTTCAAGGCAATGTATTATCCAGGAGTGTGGGATGCTCTTAAAAAATTTCTTATAATCAATCCATGCTATAATGAGATTTCTGCCTTTCTTAGCACTGGCCATGGCCTTATTCAGCATTAACTGGTCTTTGGTTCCATATGTTTCTCTCTTATTGCCCTTTTGCTCTATCGCCATGATGTTACTGAGCTCAATGGGATTGTATATTCTGTCTGCATTTATCGCAGTGAAAAGCTTATAGATTGTAGGTAAACAGGTTATTGGTCTATAATTTTTAGGAATGTCTCCCTTCGGAAGGAGAAACATTCTTTGTGTATTAAGCCATTGCGGTGTTAAGTCCGGTTGCTGGAACAATTCATTTTTGCAGTATGCCTGGTCTTGGTGGAGTGATATTAACTGTTTGAGCCAAACGTTGGTTACTCCATCTGGGCCAGGGCTTTTCCAATTTGGAGCTCATTTTAACCTGCTTTCTAGCTGTTCCTTTGTTACTACAGGCCATTCCTTAGGTTTGATGTTTGTTTTTTTCTAAATGCTTCTGTATGCTGGGTAACCATTCTGCTTTGTGATTGCGCTGTATAGGGTCCTCGTATAGATTTCTCCAGAAGGTTTTGGTTTCAGCTTTGGTTGAAGGTGATTTTACTATATTAATGCTCTTCCCCAGTTCCCTGTAGAATTACTACTACTACTACTACTACTACTACTACTACTACTACTGAGCATTTGTACAGCACTACAAGATGTGTGCAGTGCTTGTTTTGGGTTCTCTCTAAATAGTTTATTCTGATAACTTTCTTTCCTGTTTTCTTAATGTCTTCAAAGTTTTTGTGCTTCTGCCGCTATTTTCAGTTTATTGTTGTAACATATAAATTTCAGGCCTTCTTCTGTTAATGCAGCATGCTTCAGCTTGATTACTTGGATCTTCTTTAATATCTTTGATGATCTTAAACCTTTTAAATACCGATCCATCAGGGATACCTCTGCACGCAATGATTGTATTTTTCCTTCGATGTGTTTTTTCCAAGGATGAGCTTCTATTGTTCTCTTTTTCTTCTGGCCTTGCACTCTAGTTAGTAGTATTCTTGCAGTAATAATTTTAGCTGCACAATATTATTATTTTTTTTTTTTAAACTTTTATTTAAGCTTTTCTTGAATGTACAATACAAATAAAAGAAATATATATTATGAGATACAAAATCTTCAAGAAAACAATATACCACTCATCATAAAGATACACATCATGGAGAGAGGAAAAAAACACACCGAAAAACTAAATGAAAATAAAGCAAAAAGGAGTAAATACTCCACATAAGAGAGCTGTATTAAACAAAATCATTCCTCCCCCATTTACTCTCCCCTAACCTCCTTCTCAGACAACCACCGACGCAGCGACGCTATGTCGGTGTATACATAATTCTGACCCTCAAAAGTGATTAAACACCGACAGGGAAATTTAAGGAAAAAAGAAGCACCCAACGCTATAACCCGGGTTCTTAACTCCAAATACTGCTTACGGCGAACCTGGGTTGTTCGACCCACATCCGGAAACACCTGCATTTTGAATCCACAAAATAAAACGTCTTTGTACTTAAAATAAGCACGGAGAACCTGCAGTTTACGAGATTCAGTACTGAAAGTCACCACCAATGTACAACGTTTGGTGATGAGATCTAGTGAATCTTCTAAAAAAGCAGTAAGATCTTGTCCAACTGAGACATCAACAGGAGGGGGGGGAACCCCATCCTGTGACGGCAGAGCAGGAACAAGAGTAGGTATACAATACAATTGAACCACATCCAATGTCTCACTGATATGTAACACTTCAGTAAAATATTTCTTCAACAGAATTTCGAAAGAAAGTAGATGGGTATGAGGAAAATTTAAGAAACGTAAGTTTCTTGCCCTTTGCTGATTCTCAAGCGCTTCCAGTCTGCATGATAACAAGGCAACATCTTTAATAAGCGAAACATTAACATCCTTACCAGACTGGAGTGTAGTATCAACACGGGCAAGAGACTGAGAAAATGCAACCAACTGGGAATCAATAGCTTGTACTTTTTCAACAACAGAATGAGTAAATGTACATAATGAGGAGACTGTTTTAGAAAGACGGGAGTCAATCTGCTGGAGCGCTGACCAAATGTCAGATAAAGTTACCTCACGAGTAGGAGAAGATGGAAATTCACCTGTATCAGCTGGGTCCACCGGGAGTAGAGTCGGGGGAACAACGAGGGGGAGAGAATCCACAGGCGTAGAAAACTGAGGAGGTTGAGGAAGAGGGGGAGGCGTCCGGAGTACGGGGCTAAGAGACGCCCCTTCCGAAGACAGATTAGCAGGCGGCAGGGGTAAAAGATGCCAGGTCCATGGGGCCGCTCAGCTTACCTCGCTGATTCTCCTTAGCGACGGCTCTGTTCTCCATCTTCGCTTTGCGCTTCCCCATTGAACCCGGCAACTTCTAAACCGGCGTTCAGAGAACTATCCTCAGGAACACCGAAGGAGCACATAAGGAGCGTGTCAGGCCCCTTATGACACGCCCCCGCAGGCCGCGCACACGCAGCCGCGTGTGAAGCAAGCAGAACTTATGGGGCTCGGTGGGGTCCTCAGTCCCAAGGGCGACCAACCAACGCCTGCTGATGACCGGGCAGGGACCCGACTCCCACCTGCAACGCCGCTCCGCGGACCAGGAACACCCGCGGCAGCTCTCAGGCAAGAAGATCTTTTCCTCTCTCCAGCTGCACAATATTGTATTCGATTAATTTCGGTGATGTCAATTGTCACGCCCTTGCCCCCTGCCTCAGGCTTAGAGGGGCAAGGTTGCAGTTAACTTCTCTTATAAAGCTTAGATAAACTATCTTTCCCTCTGATGCCTGCTGGGAGTTGTAGTTTGGCCTTTTAAGATGAGGTGTAGTCATGAAACCGAAGGTGAAGGCAAATGACAGAATTTATTTCAAAATGCAAACAAAGTCCATGTAGACCGTAACAGGATACTTCTCCATTCATTTGCTCAGGATTTCACTTTTCCTCAAAGCAAATTCATCACCTTTTCCTATTTCCATAAGCTCAATACGAGCTTCCTTGTCACACAATAAATAGTCCTTTTATACTGGATATGGCCTTGTTCATCTTATCATACTTCTAGCCTTAGGTGTTAAATTTAGCTTGGGCAAGCTTTCCCTTGCTTGGATCCCAGCATGTTCATCTCTTTCCATATGGACTAGGAGTTCTATCTTGAATTCCTCCACTTCTGGGTCTCTCTTTTTCCTTTCTTTATTTTTCTTCCATTGCTTCCACCAATTCAATTAATTTGTTGACTCTTCCTTTATTCAGCTCATTTCCCTGCAGTTCAAAATTTCTCAACTCCATCTCCCCCTCATCCTCTCTGTCCTTTTCCGTGTCTTCCTTTCTTCTGGTACTCTCACCTAAGTCTCATCCTCCCTGTATTTCTTTGTCCACAGAATCCCTTAGTTGCTTCAAGATGTTATCATTCACATACTTCTTTTCTTTGATCTTTAAAATTAAAGATCCTAAATTTGCATCTGTTACTCTTTGCAGTTTTTCTAATGGCAATTTTCCTCTTTCTTCTAGCTTTTGGAGGACTCCCTTTGTATATCCTCTTGATTTAAATATAGGGTTTGTAGCATAAAAATAGCAGTTCATTATCTCCTCTTTATCTGCAGAATTCCACTTAACCATAGTTAATCCTCTTAACTTTTTCATAAGTTTATGTGGTTTATCTGCTGCCACAGTGGGTCCATGAACAGGCTCACCATGGCCTTTATCTGATGTTATCTGCATTTGCAACACTTGCACTATTGCAACCACCATCGTTAGCCCTAGTGTATAAGCTATGGGTAGGCACCTTTTTATCCTGGGTGACGTGTGGTCAGTATGTATTTTTTCTTTTTGGTTCCTAACATACTTTAATTGTAGTGTCATCTTGCTGAGATTTGGTATAGATGTTATTCAGCGGGGTCACCACATGAAAGTACTCATCAAGACTTGAGGAGGGAACTTTATTCTCTCCCCCTAAGAGGTGCACATCAATTCAATAGCTGCTGCACACCCCCTTTGAATAGGTTCCTGTGTAGGGGCAATTGTGCTGCACTAAGTACATGCTGATAATGTGGATGAACTTAACACCTCCTCTTGAAGAGGTGTGACGTTTACCCATACTATTGGCAACCATGACATTTAGAGAATGGCAAAATATTTTGTACTAACTGTATGTACAGTTCACACTCATTCTTTGCCCATTACCCATCTACTCCATGCTCCACAAGGTGCTAAGCAGTTAGTGTGGGATTTTTATCATGCTGGCTGTTTTGGCAGGCAGTAGCCATTAACGCAGGCTTGTGCTAATGGTCAGTACACATAAATCCTGCGATGATTACCTAGCACACTTTAGTCAACATGTCAACCAGGACTTTTTTAAAATACATTTTTAAAATATATTTAACACTAACAATCAAGTACAGCTTGACTCAGCAATCTAGTACACTATAGCAACCATATGCTATAAGCAAAAAAAAACCATGAAAAAATCAGAACATAAGATATGCCATCCTGGGGCAGACCAAAAATCAGGGCCGGCGCTACCTTTTTGCTGCCCTGTACAAGCAATTTATGTGTCCCCCCCCCCCCCCCATGTTGATTCCTAAGGAGTCCTTCACAAGCCTCTTTTTTGGTCTCAACAATGTTTTGGGGCATGTTTACTAAACATTACCGTGCATTAAGTACCACTGAGTCCAAATAAATAAATGGATGCTGCTCAACCTAGTGTTCATTAGCATGTGTTAATGCATGTTAACCTCTAATAAACATGCCTCTTAAAGAGTGTATGTGTGTCTAAATACTACTACTACTGATCATTTGTATAACGCTACAAGGTGTATGCAGCGCTGTACAGACACATGTAAAAGACAGTCCCTGCTCTTCAGAATTTACAATCTAGTCAACCCAGACAACACAACAGCTGAGGACAAGGATATATCTAGGGGAATGGTAATGAAACACACAGGAGACTAAGTGGATCAGGATCCAAAAGAAGCCTCAAAGAGGTGAGTTTTCACCCTGGATTTGAAAAGGGCCAGAGATGAAGCCTGTCGTACAGACTCAGGTAATTTGTTCCAGGCATAAGGAGCAGCAAGGTGGAAGGATTGAAGTCTGGAGTTGGCAGTGGAAGAGAAGGGCACAGTTAGAAGTGATCTGCCAGAAAAGCGGAGTTCCCAAGGAGGGGTGTAGGGAGAGATTAGAGAGGAGCAGCAGAATGAGTGCACTTATAGGTCAATAGGAGAAGTTTGAACTGGATATGGACACGAATAGGGAGACAATGAAGTGACTTGAGAAGAGGGGTTATATGAGCATATGAGCATATCGAGGCTGGTGGAAGATTAGCCGTGCAGCTGAGTTTTGAACAGATCAAAGAGGAGAGAGATGATTCAGAGGGAGACCAGCAAGGAGGAGATTGCAATAGTCTAGATGGGAGGTGACTAAAGAGTAGATAAGTGTTTTAGTAGTATGTTTAGAAAGAAAGGGGCAAATTTTGCTGATGTTATAGAGAAAGAAATGACAGGATTTAGCTATCAGTTGGATGTGTGTGTGGAGAAGGAGAAGGAGGAGTCAGCGATGACCCCAAGGTTGCGAACTGAAGAAACAGGGAGGAGCAGAGCATTATCCACAGAGACGGAGAAAGGAGAAAGGGGGGAGGTGGGTTTAGGGGGAAAAATAAGAAGCTCAGTTTTGGCTAAGTTCCATTTCAAACAGTGGTGAGAAATCCAGGCAGCAATGTCAGATAGACAGGCAGAGATCTGAGCCTGGATTCCTGGAGAGGTGAAACTGAAAGTTACCATTTGCATGTACAGTGAGGATAAAGAAATGATACTAGATTATCCCCTACATAGGGTTGCCAACTTTTTGAAGGAGAAAAACCCACCACCTGTGGCTAGTCACGCTCCGCCCATGCCCACCCCAACCCTAACCCTACCCCTGGCCCGCCCCTGTCCCACCCTTGCTCTACCCCCTGTCCCCCCAAAAATTGCAGAGAGGGCAATGTGCAAACTGAACGAGCAAGATTTCTACACATTCTTAAACAGAAATGTTATATTGACAGAACACGCAACATTGGTTGTACACACACCCACACACAATACAGACAGTTCATCAATAAATGAGCACAAAACAAAAAGAGAAATATATAGACAAAAATTAAACTGAAACCCCAAGAAGACAGTATCTGCATGCAGTGCAGTATCAGATAAATAAGAGATGCAGTTCCCCATACTGTGTAAAATATAAAGGTAGTACAAAGTCCAGTTATTCAATTGAAAATAAAATTATTTTTTCTACCTTTGTTGTTTGACCATTTTATTCTCTGATCATGCTGGTTCCAATCTGAGGCTTCCATTTTCCCATCTTCTCTTAGCTCGTTTTCTATGGTCTATAATCCATCTGCCATTTCTTGTCTCTTCTTTTCTTTTCTTCACTTCCTTCCATCAGCCTATTTCCAGTCCCAGTAACCCTCCCTCCAGCCCCCTTTTCAGTCCTTCCTTCTCATTACATTTCAATGCCAATCCCCTTGTGTTCCCAGTGGTGTCCATTCCCTTCTAGTCCGCCTCCTTCCTCACTGTCCAGCCCCTTGTAGTCCAAACACAATCCCAGGTATCAGCTCACTTCCACTCCCAGTGCCTTCCCCGTGTCATCTCCCTTCCAGTCACCCTACCCTCTGTCCATCCCCCTTCTAGAGCCATCCCCATGTTTCTGCTCCCTTCCAGGCCCAGTGCCCCCTCTCTTCCAGCCTCCTCCCCATTACCCAGTCACTTACCAGTACCATTCCCAGATGTCAGCTCTCTTTGAGCCCCCCTTACCCCCTCAGTTAGCTCCCTTCTAGCCACCTCCTCCCCACCTTTCAGCTCTCTTCCAGCCCTCACCTTCCACCTGTCAGTCCTTTCTGCCACCTCTTTCCCCTTGCAGCCACTGCTCCTGCTTCTTACAGGGCAGCGGCTGCAATAAAGTTAAGATAAAAATAAATTTAAACCTGTGTGGAGCCTTCCACCCCCCCCCCCCCACCAGTACAGCTTCACCTTCCCTCCCCAGTGCAGCTTCACCCTCCTAGTACAGCTTCACCCCCTCCTCAGTGTATCCTAACCCCCCTCCTCAGTGCAGCTTAACCTCCCCAGTGCAGCTTAAACCCCTGCCCTGCAGCTTACCCCCCATGGAGCTTAACCTCCCGTTCAGCTTAAACCCCGCTCCCGCAGCTTAAACCCCCCCGTGCATCTTAAACTCCCCCTGTGCAGATTACCCCGCCCCCCCGTGCAGCTTAAACCTCCCCCGTGCTACTTAAACCCCCCACCCCTGTGCAGCTTACCCCCCTGTGCAGCTTAACTCCCCCCCCCCCCCGTGCAGCTGCTGCTCCTGCTTCTTACTGAGCAGCAGCTGCAATAAAGTTAATTTAAAAGTAAGGAAACCTGTGAGGAGCCCTCCGCTCCTATGAAACTCTTTCTGCAGGGTCCCTGGCTGAAAAGGAAGTGACATCAGAGGGGTGGGCACTGCAGAAGGAGTTTCATAGGGCCAGAAGGCCCCTCACAGGCTTCCTTACTTTTAAATTAACTTTATTGCAGCCGCTGCTCTGTAAGAAGTAGCAGCAGTGGCTGCAAGGGGGGGCCAGGACTGTGATCGCAATCGCGATCGCAAGTGCAAAGCCAGTTTTCTGCTCTGGCCGCTCCCAATCTCGCAGCCAGAGCAAAAAAACGGCTTTTCAATGGCCGGTTTCGGTTCTCTGCTGGCAGCCGGCCCTGCCACAGGAAAACTGGCCAGGCCGGCTGAAAACCGGCTGGTTGGCAGCCCTACCCCTACAGTGCCAACTGCCAGGTACGTTAGGAAGTACTATAAAACCCTGCTCATTTAGAACCTATAGCAAGTTCGTTCTGTCTTAACAGCCCTACTAGGTCTCAAACCCTACCTATCAAAAGGCAGCACTGCAACTATTAAAACAATACATCTCCTGCTGGGAAAACAGAACAAGTGTCAAAGAAACTACGGGCCCGATATTCAGTTGCACATAACCATTGCTGCAAACCTCTAACCCCAGGTATTCAATACCGGGGTCATATGCGGCCCTAGCATTGAATATCTGGGGTCACCGCACAGCCTCTGACACTGCAGAAGCTAACCAGGTAGCCGTGATATTGCACTGCTACCTGTTTAGCTCCTGCAGGTAAAACTAAGCCAGTTTTTGCAGCACCTAGTTTTAGCCAATAACACCGCTACCCAGTTAGTGACTGTCACCACCCATGACATACCCCAGAATGCCTACGACACGTCCCAATGCTAAGAGGTTAGCATCAGGGCATACAGCAGCATTAGATGGGGATATTCAGCAGCACTAACCATGTTAGTGGTGTTGAATATCCTGTTCAGGGGCATTTACACAGTTTACAGCTCGGTAATATTGGGCTCTACATGAACAGAATACCGCAAAATACAGGCAGATCATCATCAAACACAGCCCAAAAAGACCACAATTTAGAAATATGGGGAAATAACACTAAACATTCATTTCCACTAAATATGAAGACATCAGCAATGCGCATTTCCCCGAGCTATCATATTCCAATTAAAAAATTCTAAAATATTTTGTTACCTTTTGTTGTTTAGAGATTTTATTTTTCAGTCACAGATGCCCCAGTCTCTGTCTTCTGCTAACTCTTTCCAGTGTCTTCTGTCCACTTGTTCTTTCTTCTCTCTCCTCCTGGTCAATTTTCATTCTCTCCCTACATCTGTCTCTGACATATTGATCTTTTCCATTTTGCTCTTTCCTGTATTTCTTTTATTCCATCTCCATCTACTCAAATTTCATGGTCCCTTCCTCAATCCAATTTTAACTTTTCACCTATCAACTTTCCATCTCCTCCTCTTACCTCCAACCCAGCCCTTCTCCTCAGCTCTCCCATTTCCCCATCTTAGTCTCTTATTCCTTAGCCTCTTATTCCCTTCTGTCTTTCACCCACTCTCCTCTGTACTTATTGTCCTCTCATTCTTCTCCTTGCCAACTTCCCTTGGCTTCTCCCAGATCTTTCCACCATCTGTCCTCTCTTCCCCCCAATGTCCAGCATCTTCCTTTTCTCCCCATCATCCCCCTGCCAAGCAGCTCTCCTTTCTCCCCATCTCCTCCCCATACCCAGCTTTTTCCCTCCATGCCCTAATATCTAGCATCTGCTCTTTCTCCCCATCTCCTTTCATGCCCAGCACCTGAGATCTCCCTATCTTACCCCATGACCAGCATCTTCTATCTATGCCCCCATATCCAGCATCTACCTTTCTCACCAATCTCCCCATGACCAGAGTCTTACTCCTCTGCCCCCATAGCTAGCATCTGTCCTTTCTTTTCCAACTTTTCCCCATGCCCAGCATCTGCCCTCCATTCCTTCTTGTGGCCACCATCTGCCCTCTGCCTCCTCACCCCATGGCCAGATATCCTCCATGTCTCTTTGGCCACCATTTGCTTTCTCTCCTTTCTCCCCCATGGCCAGCATCTGGTCACTGCCTCGTTGCCAATATCTGCCTTCTGATTCCTCATCCCATGGCCAGCATCTGTCCTCCACCTTCCTTTGCACACCATATTTCCCCCTGCCCCCTCTCCCCATGACCAGTATCCTTCCTTAACCCCATCCCATGACTATCCTCCAACCCTTCTATGTTCCCTCTTTCCCATTATCCAATAGGGCCTCCCTCCCTGCCTACCTACCTGCTGCCACCATAACCACAGCCTCTGAGATGTCTGTGGCAACTTAAAAAAACAAGAAACAAAAGTGTGGGTCTTCACGACTCCAGCATGCTCAAACGACCTTGCCAGTCCCGCCCCCTCTGATGCTAGAGCATGCATCAGAAGAAGACAGAACCAGCAAGGCCTTGAATGTGTACAGTTTTGTTTTGTTTTCTAAAGCCAATATCCTGCCACCACTGCTTCTCACTGGTCCTTCCTTCTCACTCATCCCCTTTCTTATACGTTACCCAGTATTCAGGCTCCCATTCCCACCCTGTCATATTTTCTTCAAAGACCTGTCCCCTTCCTTTATCTCTCATCCTGTCCATAGCCTTCTGTCCATTTCAAGTGCCTCCCAAATCCTCCAGATCTTTCAAATTTATTTATTCATTCATTCATCCATTTGTTATACCGCTAATGGCAGCCCCAGAGGGTATGCATCTAAGCAGTGTACACAGTCCATAAAATGGCAGAAGCATACATACAGTATAGCAATAAAAATAGTCAGGCATAATATTGTGTATAGTGGAAGGCCGGAAAATAAGGAATTATTATTATTAATGAGCATTAATAAAGCACTACCAGGTGTACACAGCGCTGTACAGACATAGAAAAGACAGACCCTGGTCATAGAGCTTACAATCTAAAAGGACGGACATACAGTAGTATGAAAGGAGAGGGGCAATAAGGATCTAAAACATAAGGATGTGGATTATGAGCCAAAGGCAGTCTCAAAGAGGTGCATCTTGAGCCTAGACCTGAAGAGGGAGAGGGATGGGATTTGATGGAGAGAAAGGGGTAGGTTATTGAAAGCAAAAGGGGCAGCAAGGACAAAGGAGCAAAGCCAAGAGTTAGCAGAAATAGAATGCGGCACTGACAGAAGAAAAGCAGAAGATGAACGAAGATTACAGGAGGGGGTTTAGGAAGAGAGGAGAGGTAAAGAGGACATTGAAATCATCAAGGATAATAGAAGGAATTGCAACAGTCAAGATGGTTCAGGATAAGGGCATGGATCAGAGTTCTCAATGATTTCATGTCAAGATAGTGCTTAACAGACCGTAGCATGTGTAGGAAATAGAAACATTTTTGTATGAGAGAAGAAATCTGTGGTTTGAAAGTTAATTTACTATCTAAGATAATTCTTAGTGCAGTGATCTTGTCCTTCAGCAGGATAGGGGCACCAGAAATGCTAGAAGAGAAGTTGTAAGGGAATTATCATTAATACACCAAATGACTTCCCACTCCTTATTCCTTATTTCTTCCATTACTCATAGACCTATCCATCCCCATCCCCCACTCACCACTTCTTGTTGTTCTAATTCCTGCTCTGTTTCTCAGTCATCAGCCCTACCCCCCCCCACCCGCCCCCCAACTACGGCTAGTCCAACCACCAGACAAACAAGGCAGCTACCAATAGCGGCAACTTCTTGAGAGTAGCAAAAAGTAGGAGTTCAAAGGTAAACAATAGATTTTGACAGCCAGGGAGGATATAATGCTTAATGTTTGCCAAGGGTGCCATAAGAACATAAGATATGCCATACTGGGTCAGACCAAGGTCCATCAAGCCCAGTATCCTGTTTCCAACAGTGGCCAATCTAGGTCATACGTACCTAGCAGTTTCCCCAAAAGACACAGGTTCTGCAATGCTTGTACTGGGTCAAGCATTGATATCCTAGGTCCCTTCTTAATAATGGTTTATGGACCTTTCCTCCAGGAACTTGTCCAAACCTTTTTTAAACCCAGCTACACTAACAGCCTTTACTACCTCCTCCGGTAACAAATTCCAGAGTTTGATTACACGTAGAGTGAAAAAATATTTTCTTTTATTAGTCTTAAATAGTTTACCCTGTAGCTTCATTGCATGTTCCCTAGTCTTTCTATATTCTGATAACGTAAACAATCGATCTACGTTTACCCATTCCACTCCGTTCATTCATTTATAGACTTCTATCACCCTGAACCAACTCTAGAGCCAGCCCAGCCTCTCACACAGACATATTCTCCCATTGCCAACATCAGTCAATCCCATACACATATGTTTTCTCCTAGTGCCTGCCTCAACTAACCCTCTCCATATACACTTTCTCCCAGTGCCAGCATCAGTTCCCTCCCTACACACACACACACACACATACTTTCTCCCAGTGCCAGTATCATCTCACCCCAACACATGTATTCTCCCAGTGACCAGCATCATCCCACCCAGTGATGGGATTCAATCCGACCAGGAACCGGTTCAGATTGATCCCGCCACTGAAGGAGATAAATGGGTAGCAGTACGGCACACATTTGCATTGCTGGCACCATACACTCGGGCCGCTGGTGGCCATCGCAGGGCAGCAACTCTCTGGTGGCCCAGTGGCCCAATCCCCCCCCCATCCGCCAGTAGTTAGATGGCATTAGGGGCTTCCCCCAATGCCACTGTCCCCTGATGCTGTCAAACCATTGGCAGGTGGGGGATTCCCGCCAGTGCAGTGCCAGCATCAGAATGCCATTTTCGGCCGGGTTCGGCAAACACAGCCCATAACAGGAACCGGTATGAACAAACCAGGCCAAACTGGCCAAATCCCAACACTGATCCCACCCTTCCGCAACATTTTATTCCACTGCTAGCATCAGCTCCCCACCCGCCCACACATTCTTTCTCCCAATGTCAATATCAGATCCCCCATACACACACAGTTTCACCTGGTGCCAATATAAACTCCGCCCCCCCCCACACACATTCACATGCTTTCTCACAGTGCCAGCATTATCTTGCCCCCTCCCACACACATATGCTTTCTTCCAGAGCCACAATCAGCTGCCCTCCTTTTCCCAGCATCACCATCCATCCCCCCTCCCCCCCCCCGACTTTTCCTAGGCCTTCCTACTTGCCACAGATGTTCAGACATTGGCAGGAGCTTGCTCACTTTGCTCTGGCCGATCTCAGCTGCTTAATTAACCTTTGGAAAAGTTTCAAATGCATGCACAAGCACTTCCTGTTTCTCATGAGAAACATAAAGTGGCTATTTGCATGTCTGATACTCTCCTGGGGCGCTGGAAGAGGCTGATTAAGCTGCTGAGAGTGGAGAGGGCAAAAGAAGCAATCTCTGACTGCCGCAGAAGGCAGAGCCAGTGAGGCAGATTTTAAGTGCCCCTAAGCTTTTGTGCCCTGAGCCATTAAGAACATAAGACATGCCATACTGGGTCAGACCAAGGTCCATCAAGCCCAGTATCCTGTTTCCAACAGTGGTCAATCTAGGTCACAAGTACCTAGCAGTTTCCCCAAAAGACACAGTATCCACAATGCTTGTATTGGGTCAAGCAGTGATATCCTGGGTCCCCTTTAATAGTGGTTTATGGACCTTTCCTCCAGTATCTTGTCTAAACCTTTTTTAAACCCAGCTTCACTAACAGCTATTTGCCTCACCGCCTCACTTCTTAAGCCCACACTACTCCATTTTTTAATTATCTGGGAAGAGATCCCTTCAAGACCATTATTAATTCCATATGCTTTCTGTGCAGGACCATTCAATTACTAGCCTTAGCAGTAGGTGCATGCCGTTCTACCACTGACCTATAAATTCCTTCATTCAGCTGCTCCTCACTACTTTCCTCTCTTATCTCTGCCTATACCCCTTCTTGGGAATTCCTCTTCTGGAAGATCCCTTCTATCTGTGCTCTTCTCTTCCACTGCCAACTCAAGAATTTGATCCTTCTACCTTGCTGCTCCTCATGCCTGGAGCAAATTACCTGAGTCAGTACATCAGACTCCAACTGTGGCCCTGTTCAAATTCAGGCTAAAAACTCACCTCTTTGAGACTGCTTTTGAATCCTGATCCCTTTAGTTGCCTCTTCGCCTCCTATATGATTCCTTACCATGCCCCTATATATATCCTAGTCCCCAGTTGCTGTGTTGTCTGTCTTGAATAGATGGTAAGCTCTTATAAGCAGGGACTTTCTCTTACATGTCTCTGTACAGTGCTGCGTTTGCCTTGTAGCACTATACAAATGATAAGTAATAGTAGTAGTAAAATCCCTCCTGATGGGGTGGCTGTTTTGTTTCTGCCTACCCTATATATAAACCCAATGCACAAGATGTAAGGTGTGGTTGGTTGGTGCAGGGCCAGCCAGTCCATTGTGCGGGGATGTTGTTCACACAGGGCACCATGCTTCAGGGGGTCTTGCACCAACATGCTGCCATGGTGTTTGGCTCCTGAGTTCTGATCATTTGTACGGTTGGCTTCAGAGGGAGCCAAGGAGGCCAGAGGCCCTGGCTCACCTCTGTACAGCTGCTGGACCGAAGACCGTAATTTTCCTTCACTGAGTCCAGTGGCTGTGTTCTCATGGAGCTCACTGGTGTGCTGGAGGTTGAAGGGCATTTCCTGTTTCCTGGCATTCAGCAGGTTCCACAAGAACACAGTTGCCGGACTCAGTGAAGGAAAACCCCATTGTTCACTCCGGCAGCTGTACAGAGGTGAGCCAGTGCTTTGGGCCTCCCTGGCTCCCTCTAAAGCTGGTCAGACAAGTGCGGGGCTCTTCGGAGAGGAGGAGCTAGGACTGAAAATGGGATAATGGGAGGTTAGGATAGGACTGGAAATGGGCTGATGGGGAGGCTAGACTGGAAATGGACTGATTGGGGAGGCTTGGCCTGGAAATGAGCTGATGGGGGGGGGGCTAGAATATGAAATGGGCTGATGGAGGGACTAGAATTGCACTGGAAATAGCTGATGGGGGGGGAGGGGCTTGGACTGGAAATGGGTTGATGGAAGTCCAGAATGGGACCGAAAATGGCTGCTGGGAGGATAGTATTGGAAATGGGCCGATGGGGGGGGGGGGGTGGAGCTTGGACAGGAAATGGGCTGAAGGGGGGCTAGGATAGGATTTGAAAGGGCTGACAGGGGGACTAGGACTGCAAATGGGCTGATTGGGTGGGATTGGACTGGAAATAGGCTGATTTGGGCTAGGATAGGACTGGAAAGGGCTAATGGAGGGTTGGGACTGGAAATGGGATGATTGGGGGCTTGGACTGGAAATGGGCTGATTGGGGAGGGCTTGTACTGGAAATGGGCTGATGGGGGGCTAGGGTAGGCCTGGAAATGGCTGATAGTGGCTAGGATTAGAAATGGGCTGATGGGGGCTAAGACGAAATGGGCTGATGTGGGGGGATGAGAAAATGGGACTAGAAAGAAGCAGATGCTGGATGGGGCTGGAACTAAAAGGAAACTGATGTTGGGGAAGGACTAAAAGGGGATGGGGCTGGGGGAGTGAGGATGGAGAAGGGAAAAGATATTTGTGTGGAAAGAAAGAAAAATCTATGATTGGCCGGGTATTGGGACAGTAAGTGGGGACTGAGGATGGAAAGGTGAAATTTGAGTGGATGAAAAAGGAGTAAAGAAAGAAATGGAGGAAAGAGCAAAAGGAGAAAGATCAGTATGTTGGAGCAGATGTAGAGAGAGAAATGGAAAAACTAGAAGAGAGAAGAAAGGACAAATGGACAGCAGACAATGGAGAGTTAGCAAAAGACAAGAAAACTGAAGAAATTGTCTGGGGCAGTTGCAACAGAAAAATAAAATGTAGAAACAACAAAAAGGTAGAAAAATACTATTTTATTTTGAATTTATTAACTGGAATATGTTAGCTCTCGGAAATGTGCATCACTAATGTCTTTGAGTTTTGTTTAGTACACAAGGAAATGAATTCATATTTTATTTCTTCAGTGTTGTTGTACATTCCAAGTTTGGCTTTTGGGGGTTCCCAGTTTAATTATTGTCTTTATAGTTCTAAATTGTGATCCCTTGTTCTATGTTTGCTGACAGTAGGAGATGTATTAGTATTCTCTGAGATATATTGGTTTAATATTTGCAATGTTGCCTTTTGGTAGGAAGGGTCTGGTGCTTTGTGAGTCCTGGTAATGCTATTATGATATGGTGGGTTTGCTATGGGTTCTAAATGAGCAGGGTTTATAGTACTTCCTGGGTATTGGCACTGGAGTATAGTAATAAAGAAATCTGGTAATCTTTCTTTATCTTCACTGCCCATACAAATGGTATTCAGACACTCATTAAGAGGCATGTTTAAAAGTTAATGTGCATTCAAAAATATTAATGTGTGCTAAGTGCAGGAACACCCATTAATTTCTAGTGACACAGTGGCACTTAACGCACATTAATATTTGGTAAACATGCCCCTAAGTCATTGCTAGGACAAAAGAGAGGCTTGTGAAGGGCTCCTTTAAGGCCACCTAAAATTTTACTTTGCAACCTAAACATTATAAAATAAAATGAATTAAATTTATGCAAATTTGGTCCAGTGGATATACAAATGAGGTCCAGTGGATATATAGTCACCGCACATGTCTCTGCACCACCCTTGGACCGTCCCTGTATCTGTTTATGCAGAGGCTCAGTTCTGGGCCTAGTCTTTTGTTTTAGTTTGTGTCCAGTATGGAATCAGCCCTTTATTTTTGAAATTTTGGTTTGTGAAGATTGAAAAGCCATTCAGAGGTCTTACCTAACCCGCTCCCTGAGTGTGGAGAGAAACTGTAGAGCTGGCAAGCCTAAAAAGGACTCTGCTATAAAAGAGACGATATTGTCGACCGGAGGAAGTACAGTGGGATGACTGTCTTCAAGGCAAACAGAAAGGCTTGGAGAAATAGATCCTAGTGAGGAGGGATAAAGGACATTGCAATTTGCTAAATTCATAGGAGCCCTAATCCAGGATCCATTTGAAGCATAAGAACGGATAAATATTTAAACTAGGGTCAAAGACACAAATACCTCAAGTGGACACAACCTGTATCACCAAAGACTATGGGGTTGATTTTGAAAAGGGTTTAGTTGGTTAGCAGGATCCAGATAGTGCCACTGATATCCCCATAGACCATAAGAAAATATGCCTGGTTAAATCTAGGTGGTCTTTGGATGGAGCAGGGGTGGCCAGCGCAATATTCAGCCGCCACCCAGATAGCTAAACCACATAAAGTAGACATCAGTGGTTGTCCTAACTTTGTACAGTTTAGCAATCTAGTTAGCAACTGAATATTACCATTGCAGAGAGAGCTGCCATTATCAGCAGTGAAAGCGAGTATTCAGTGCTAGATGCTGGATAAGATCCAGTGCTAAAAAGCCAGTTTTAATTTCAGTGGTGTCAGTCAGGTGCTGACAGCTATTGCTGAATATCAGCCTCTCTGTGCATTTTGTAATATTGAATATTACAGATTTTTATTGTTGGAATTGGATATTTTACTTGCAATAAAGAGAATCGGAGCACATAATTCAGAGACTAGCTTTTTTGATTTATGCACCAAGGGCCTTGAAGATATTTCCCTTTCCTCACAGAGAATCTGTTCCCTGTTAATAAGAGTGTGTTCTAGCTGAGTGAAGGAGTTGTTGGAAGCCCAGAATCAAACTCTTCTGTAACTTAGGGGTATGTTTACTAAACTGCCTTAATGCCATATAAGGTAGTGGGCGTTCCGGCAGCAAGGTAGCAAGAATCTGTATCGTGCGATAGTGGGCGCCATGGCACGTTAACGCGTGTTAACCCTAAGTACATGCTAGTGCAGTGTTAGCAGCTATAAAGATGTAGCCCACTGGTTATTGCAATGACTGTGGAGGCAGAGGTCATGGGTTCGATCCTGCAGTGGTGTTATGTAAGAAGGCTGTCTGAGGCACTTCCTTTTTTTAATTTAAATCAGTGCTGCCAGCAAAAGCTCCCTCACAGTGCCGTAACCTATAGTGCTGCATAAGGCACCCTATAAGGCACTCCATAGGGCACATTATAAAGTGCCCTGTCCACCAAGGCACCTTATAATGTGCCCTATTGGGCACCTTAGGCTATGGCACTGTGAGGGTGTTTCTGCTGTCAGCACTGATTTAAATTAAAAGGAAAAGCCTCAGACAGCCTTATTAAATAACACCACTGTGGGATCAAAGCCATGACCTCTCCCTTTGCAGTCATTGAAGTAACCAGTGGGCTACATCTCTACAGCGTCCAACACACCGCTGGCTGGCTACAGAAAGACTGCAGGTCACCACACAAACTGTCTGCTGTGGTTACCAGGATAGGGTAAACCCACCCGTACCCATGATCAGCAGCCTACATGCAGCACCCGCACATGCAGATCCCGCACATGCACATGCACATGCAGCATGCACATGCACATGTATGCAGCACCCGCTCATGCAGATCAGCAGCCTACATCTGATCACAAGATGGGGTATGCGCCTCTATAGCACCCCAGCCTGGTAGGGGGAAGTGACCGCGTGTGTTACTGTCACAGAGTAGCTACAGACCGTGAAACTGTGCGGTTCTTGTGCCCACCCTGAGGGTGAGGTGGGGCACCCAGTACCAGGTCTGCAGCACCTGGCTTGGCTGAGATAGGCTGTGCTGCAGGTCCCCATCAATGCTTGTGTGTGATAGGTAGCCCTTGCAGACACACTTAGGAAACATCTGTGTCCATCTGTATTTCCCAGTCAGGTCTAGCCCTTGTGGACTATGATACATCCAGAATAGTGCATATCCTGTGTGGTTGCCATGTTCACACGTTATAAGAGAAGGGTGGTGCTTGGACCCACATGTGGATTATGTAGCACCACCCAACCTGCCCTCTGTGGGTCAGTGTGGGGGACAAGATCTCCCACCAACAGATCCACATTCTACATCTCTGCAATGGTGGCAGTAGAGAGGACCATCAACCCCAGTTCTGCTGGGGAATAGGCACCCTACAGGGCAGTCAATGCAGATCTGTACGCATCAAATAGGGCGATGGCAGTAGGCCTGGAAAAGCTCAGCTGCCCCCACCACTACTATCTGACCTTCACCAGCAGAGGGCACAGTCAGTCTCCACCCGCTGCACCCTGCAAGGTGTTCCAGCCATACACATGCTAACTGCAGACAGTCTGCTAGCTAGTACATAGTGCATGTTCCTGGAGGAACTGTGTGCACCCAAAAAATGGGATGTGGGTGCACACACACCACACAGGTATGTCAGTGATTGGGCCCCAGAAAAGGAAACCCATAGATATCACTTGAAAGAAATACCGTATAGCAATATTCAAGGTGCGGTCTCACCATGGAACGATATAGAGGCATTATAATATCTTTTGTTTTATTTTCCATTCCTTTCCTTATCATACCTAGCATTCTATTTGCTCTCTTGGCCGCTGCTGCACACTGGGCCGAGGGTTTTAACATATTATCCACAATGATGCCTAAATCCTTTCCTGGGTGGTAGTTCCTAATGTGGAACCTTGCATCTTGTAACCATAGTTTGGGTTGTTCTTCCCTAGGTGCATAACTTTGCACTTGTCCACATTAAATTTCATCTGCCATTTTGATGCCCAGTCTTCCAATTTATCAAGATCCTCTTGCAATTTTCCACAATCCTCTTGGGTTTTAACAAATTTAAATAGTTTTGTGTCATCTGCAAATTTGATAACCTCACTCATTATTCCCTTTTCCAGGTCATTTATGAATATGTCATAAAGCAGCGGACCCAGCACAGATCGCTGGGGTACACCACTATTCACCTTTCTCCAATGGGAAAAGTGGCCATTTAGCCCTACCCTCTGCTTTCTATCTTTTAACCAGTTCCTGATCCACAATAGTACACTGCCTCCTATTCCATGACTCTTTAGTTTTGCCAATAGTCTCTGATGAGGGACCTTGTCATAGGCTTTCTGAAAGTCCAGATACACTATATCAACTGACTCACCTTTGTCCACCTGTTTATTCACACCTTCAAAAAAACATAACAGATTAGTAAGACAAGATCTTCCTTGTCTAAAGCCATGTTGGCTGTCTCCCATTAGGTCATGACTATCTACATGCTGATTAATTTTGTTCTTTATGATGGTTTCTAACATTTTTCCCAGTACTGACGTCAGGCTCACCGGTCTGTAGTTTCCCGGATCACCCCTGGAACCCTTTTTAAAAATTGACGTTACATTGGCGATCCTTCAATCTTCAGGTATTACAGATGATTTTAATGAAAATTCACAGATTACTAATAGCAGGTCTGCAATCTTATATTTCAGTTCTTTCAACACCCTTGGATGTATACCATCCGGCCAGGTGATTTGATACTCTTCAGTTTATCTAATAGTTGTAATACATCTTCCTGATGTATCGATATTTCCTTCAATTCTTCCACAACTTTAAATACCACTTCAGTCATGGGTAACATCCCTACATCTTCCTCAGTAAAGACCAAAGCAAAGAATTCATTCAGTCTCTCCACTATTGCCTTGTCACCTCTTAGTGCCCCTTTAACCTCTCTGTCATCTAATGGACCAACTGACTCTCTCACAGGTTTTTTGCTATGAATGTACCTGAAAAAGTCTTTATTTCACAGTTTTGCTTCCGCAGCAAGCTTCTTCTCAAATTCTCCCTTTGCCTGCCTTATCAATGCCTTGCATTTGAGTTTCCAGTGCTTGTGCTGTTTCCAGGTTTCGTCATTTGGCTCTTTTTTCCATGTCCTGAAAGATGCTTTTTTGGCAACAACAGCCTCTCTGACCTCACCTTTAAACCATGCTGGCAATTTTTTGGACTTTCTTCCACTTTTTTTAAAGCGTGGAATACAGCTGGTCTGAACTTCGAAGATAGTATTTTTAAACAACACTCAAGCTTGATGTAAGTCTTTAACCTTTGCAACTGCTCCTTTTAGTTTTTTCTTAACTATTTTCCTCATTTTATCATAGTCTCCCTTTCGAAAGTTAAAAGGTAGTACTGTGGATTTCCTTACTATCCCTCCTCCACTAATTAAATCAAACGCGATCATGCTATGATCATTATTGCCAAGTGCTAAGGTATGCAGGTGCTAGTATCATGCTATGATCACTATTGCCAAGTGCTAAGGTATGCAGGTGCTAGTATTGGTAGATGCTGCTCTGTGCAGGGCCCAACAGCCTGACTCTCCATGAGCCATTGGATAGTGTAGCCTGTGGGTGTGGGTATTTGTGCCCCTGTTGGCCACTGCTCTAGGGCAGAGGTTCCCAACTCCGGTCCTGGTGGGCCAAACACAGTTCAGGTTTTCATGCTGTCCCTAATGAATATACATGAGATAGATTTGCATACAGTGGGGGCGGTGCATACAAATGCATCACAGGTATATTTATTATGGGCAGCATGAAACCTGAATGGTGTTTGGCCCTCCAGGACTGGAGTTGGGAAACTCTGCTCTAGGGATTGCACATGTTTATGGTGTATGTGCTCTGCAGGGTAAAATATAGGCGTTTATGGCATGTTTATTTTATTTGCAATAAAGGTTCCTTCTTTATTACCACAGTTTAGTACTGGGTAAAATATAGGGACATGGTCTGCGGGAGCCACAGCTGGGACTTGAACCTGTGACCTTCTGCCCCTGAACCCACTGGCTGTGTATACTGTACCAAACTGTTGCCACAGAGGCAGGTCATTCCCTGGGGATACCATTACTGTTCATCAGACAGACCTTGTCTGTTGCAGTGCATGGCACCCACCTAAACAGGGCTTGGCCTTGGTCTGCTGTGGCCACCAGCACCCCTCCGCCACCATGCTGATATGCCCTTATGCCGGTGGTGCTGGTGGTGTGCAGTCCCAGGTCATCCAGTGTGCCGGTAGGCGTCTGCCTATGGTGCGTGATATGGGGTAGGGGTGCTGACATGGACATCAGCACTTCCCCCTGGCTCCGCCTGCCAATGTTCTGTGCCCTTGGGGGTGCCTGCTGGGTACTGTTGCCTGGGACACTGTGGGACGCACACTCGTGGCCATGTTGGACCCTGGTCAGTTGCTGTCTTGCTGCTTTTCAGTTTCTGCATTCCTATGTGCTAGGTAGGCATCTGCCTAGTCCACACTTTGCCCCAGCTGGCCCACTGCATGTGCTGCCTGCAGCCCCCTGTAACCCATTTATATCATCACCATAGTGCCCTTTCCTACGTGGCCACTCTGCTGTTGCTGCACATGTGAAAGCCACATAAGCAAGCTGCCCAATATACACCACAGCAAACCCTCATCAACATTATCAATGTTGGAACATTCACTTTGTAGGGGAAATCAGAATTGACCCTTCCAAACGTGACATCTTCCTTTTTATTCTTTATGGGTAGTGTTGATTACCGTTTATCATTGTTTTTTCTATTGGCCAGCTCAGTGTTTTGTATTTCTATTTTGGTTCTGGTCATTATCTCTCTGGTTTTGCATGTTTTGTTACTGCACACATATCACTACTATCACTTATCTGGGTCTCCCTGCCTTTGCTGTACATTGCTGACTGAACTGGTTTCTCTCTCCTGCAAATGTGCTTCTAACGCAAGGTTTTCAGTGGCGTTAATTTTCAGGCCCTGATTTCACAGTGTTAGTATGCCTGGGGTCTCTCCGCCCATTGACCCCTTATCTCCACCCTCTGTGCACCTTAACGCCGCCAGAGATGTTATCGCACAGTAATGCACCATTATCGCGCAATAATGTCAATTATCACGCGATAACGTTGCTGCCGCGACGTTAGCGCTGTTTAGTAAACATACCCCTGAGTCTTTGCAGGACAGCCTGCTACCTTTGGGCAACAGGGGATCACATAGAAATAGTGCCCACTGTCATGGAACCTATTGAAGCAAAGGCTGTTATTGAGGAAAAAAATGGGCTTTTTTGGACTTTTGATGCATTTGGAGAAGTTTGGAGAATGTACCCAAAGTGCTCATATAGTCCAAGATAGAGAAGAAATGAACCAGACTGCCAGAAAGAATGGCAAACTATGGCAAACTATGCATGATCCTGACATCACAAATGACCTCAAGGACTAAAAACCAATTCAGACACCTTATCATCCATCGGAAAGTGATATCACTGACATCATGGTGGACCCTTAAGAGAGCTTGAGGCAACCATCTATGTACATGTAGACACTGAAGTTCTCAGGCAACAACCATGACTGTGTCCAAGACCTGGATTTGTTGCACTTCAGCTCCAGTGGTGGACTGCACCTGCCAGTTCACTGATACAGCCCATAGCAGCCAAAGCTGAAATTTCATCCATCGATAATTCCAAACTGGGAACCAGTTCCACAACTGTTCTGCATCCTCTGAGCTCTAATACCACCTTGGCAGCAGCCAATGAGAAAAGGAGAGCTGCTTGTATGAAGAGTGATATAAATGACCAACAATGCCCTGCACAGGACTGCACAAGACATGAATGACCAGTTTGCAACAACAGAGCACAGCAACTGTGAGTACAGGCTATACCAAGATGAAGGACCCCCCTTTTAGAATGTCAGGTACATACAGATATTGAACCCCAGGAACCCTTAGAGGAAGGGACAGGGAGGAGATAACCTGGAAAGCCCTGGCAGGTTCCTCTCCAGACTTGTTAGGCATGTTGGAACCAGACGGATGATCAGTGCCCATGTTCATCAATGGGGATAGCTTCAGATCTGGTGCATGGATTGGAGACACCTAAGGCAGGCCCCTCCATCCTGCCACCCCTGTTGTCCTCTCACCTCTGTTGTCTTCACTGCTGCCCCTCTCTGGCCCTCTTTGGGGCCTACAGCAGTGACAAAAGCTCAGAAATTGTGAGGCAGCACTTACTTTAACTTGTTGGCACTGCCTCTCGGTTTCTGCTCTCTGCCATTAGCCTCTTTTGCCCCCTTCCAGTTTGAAGTGTGTGGCAGAGGGGAACGGAAGAAGCTGATGGTAGAGAGCAGAAACTGGGAGGCAGTGCCTTGCAATTTCTGAGCTATTGTCACTGCTGTAGGTCCCAGAGAGGGGCAGCAGTGGTGGCAATAGGTGCCTCAGAGGACCAGCACTCTAGGTGACTACTTAGTGGAAGTGTCCACCTCCTGGGACAGGGATTCATGGAAGTGAGAGTAGTAGGTGCAGTGAGTCCCCTGGGATAATTTTACTCCATGTGTACAGCAGGATAACAGCCCAGTGGCTCTGTATTTGGATGATCAGATGATGAAGACCAGCCAGCAGCAACTGCACCTGAATGCTGATGAACTGTGTTCTGTCAATTAACTAAGTTCCAGTTATTGTAAAAGGCGGTCGGACTTAGGGCTTTTTCTGTGTGTGTTGTTTGAGTTTGGTTACAAAGAGAAAACCTCGGTGAGGACATCATGGGAGGAGAAGTGGACTGCTATTATGTAGCATGAGGATTTCTACTATCAACTAGATTACCTAGAAGAAAAGACCATAGAAAGAAAGATCATGCACTTTGCTTGAGTCATTGATTTATGTTGATATATTTAATTATTTGTAATATGTGTATCAAGGTTAAAAATATGAAAACATGTTTCATAAAAATTGAAAAAAAAATAAAACTTACAAAAAAATGTGGCTCCAATTCATTGGATTTATTTTGTAACTGCCATCCTAATATTATTTACTTTACAAGTTACTGTCTTATCCATTTCTAGAAAGCCTGCAAAGCTTGATGCTTTAAATTTTAATTATTTTGCATGAACTCAATTGCATATGTGTTGTACTCTATAAAGGAGCAACTGCACATACAGTTACAAGAACACAAATGGTAAATGGCTATATACACAAATTCCAGAGTTTGATTACACGTTGAGTGAAAAAATATTTTCTTTTATTAGTCTTAAATAGTTTACCCTATAGCTTCATTGCATGTCCCCTAGTCTTTCTATATTCTGATAACGTAAACAATCGATCTATGTTTACCCGTTCCACTCCGTACCTTGCTGTACCCAAAGGTGGAGGACCTTCGTAAGAAGGCATGTGAGATGAGGCTCAGATACCCCAAGTTCATTGTGTGGGTCCAGTGGGAGCAACAGGCCCAATGTGACGGTGAGTGATGCAGCCAGTGCCATGCGCCTCGGCACGTCCCTGTGGGGCCACAGGACATGTGTGCATGATGTGCAAAATGCGTGACCATGGTGGTAATGTATGTTTTTCCCCCCAGCGGATGCAGGTGCAGACGAGGGCCCAGCAGGGCTGGATGTCAGACCCAGGCAGCCAGCACCGGCTAAAGAGTGCGAAGAGGGCCTGGAGGTGGCTTATGGTGTGGAGGATGAAGGGGAGGCCGGAAGCAGAGAGGGGGAGGGGAGGAGGGGAGCAAGGATGGGGAGGAGGGTGCGTGTGAGCCTGGGGAGGGCGAGGTGGGGCTGAGGTGGGGGGTGTGAGGCCAGTGAGGGCGAGGGGTTGGGGGATGTGGAGGGGGTGGGGGGTGGTCAGGCCTGAGTGGCACAGGCCGCTACAGGGCACTAGGGGCCCCTGCCACCTGCCCCACAGTGCCGGGGCCGCCGCAGAAAGGCAAGTTGCACACGCATCCACACAGACAAGGGGTGAGGTGTGTCTGTGCGGGTGCATGTAGGTCTCCGCCTGGCTGCGGTGGCGCATGCCCAGGCATGCATCCAGCGGGAGCAGAACCACATTGTGGGACAGATGGTAGTGGCCATGGGCATGGTGGCTGACCAGCTGTGCATGCTCTGTGATATACTCGCGGCAAGCACTGCTGACCAGCCACCCAGCCAGGGCAGCCCCCAGGGGGTGTGAGTGTCTGCCAGACACATGTCACCCCTGTCCTGTGCAATCCTGTGCCCCAGGACTGGCAACACTGCTGGGGATGGGGGCAGCAGGGGCAAAGCCCACACATTATCCCCAATAAATATTCTATGAGTTGTTTCTATAATCGCTATGGTCATGTGTCTCTGTCCACAACATGGCAGTGGTGTGCGATGGACAGGTGTATGTCCCTGTGTGTTTGTGTGCATGACAATGGGCTCATACATTGTACTGGCCCCATGACAAAGGCGGCGGATGGGCATGGGCACCAAGAGATATAGCCCCACAGACACAGGGATGTACCAATGGGTCACTATGGTCCACCAACATGGCCAGATCCATGGTGGCACGGAAATGTCATTGGTGCATACATGTTATGGCACCTGGCATGGGTGGCACACAGTACAAACATGCATGGGATGGTGCCAGGACAAAGCCCACACACCCCTGTGGAGTGTGTTGTGTATGGTGGCGGTGTGCCAATGGGTCTGTGTGCCATGTCAATGTTTACGGTCATGTATATATAAAATCTCAAGTGCCGGCCATAACTGATAGCATCTGGATGTGTAGTAAGAAAGGGTAAAGAGGGAGATGCATAAGATGGGGGAATGGGAGGCCATAATGACCACAAATAACAGGACAGGGATGAAATGGAACAGTAGAGATAGACAAGGCAAAGGTACATACACCAGTGGAGAGAGGTAATATACAGAGTGGACAGTACAATGAGCATTGCCGTGGGGAGGATGAACAAGCGGGGTGAGGAGGGTGGGGGGGCAGAAGGGTAGGGGAGGTGGCCCCATCACAAGGTGTAAGGGATAGCGGTGAGGATGGGAAAGGGAGCCCAAATGCAGAGCTGACGAGATGTGTCCCTTGGTTAGCATTGGGGGTGTAAAGGGGATCCAAGGTGTAGAGAGGGGGGAGTGTGTCCCAGAGTCCAGGACTGAGGACATAGGGGGGTGTGGACTGGGTGGCGTACAGGTGGGCCTGGGGGGGGAGCAACAGGCGCCCACCGTGATTGGATCAGAGGGAACGGTGAGGGGCGCAGAGATGTACCTGGCCAGCGGGGTGGGGGGGGGGTACTGGACTGACCTTCCCTGTGAACAACTATGGGACATCCACAATGTATCCAGAAACACTAGGGAATCATTGCAGGCCTATTGGGAGGGGGTGATGTGATCAGGATGTGAAGCGTGAGCAAGACTATGTACAGCAGTGGTGTGAACACGTTGCAGACGATGGATCTGCAAAGGGGGGACATGGACACAACACATATCACACTGTCCAGGACAGGAAAGAACAAGGAAATGGAGCAGTGTAATAACAGAGGAGGACTTGAGGACAGGATGGACAGCGTGGACATGTCGCAGGGGGAACAGAGAACATTGGACAATGGAGAAGACGAGGACATCAAAGCAAGGAGATGTATCTGACGCTACACCAATATACCGTAAGCAAGTGACAGTGGGGATTGGTGATGAGGAGAGCAGAAGGACAAGGGGGGGAGGTGACTACCAAGGGTGAACCGCAGAGCGGATGTTATGGAGAGGTTAATATGGAGAACATGAGATGGCAGCCAGGAAGCAACAGAGAAAGCACAGGTATTACAGGGGGTGGTAACTTCAGCCAATAAAGCACTTTGGAAAGGAGGGGATATGCCATCTGTGTAGTGGTATGCAGAAACACCGTGGTGCTGGGCAAGATGAGCCAGAGGAGCCTGAAGGACGTGGAAATGAGGGGGAGCGCCAACACACCCCTGGGGGATACCTCAGGAGAGGGGAGTGGACGTGGGGGACACAGACCCAGGTAGCACCATAACAGGGCGACAGGAAAGGAGACAACCGCCCAATGAGGGACCAGACCAGTGAGGCTGGCATCCTGGAGGCCACATAGATGCGTGCGCTGCCCAACCAGGCTGAATGCACCACAGAGCCCAAGGGAAACAGCAGGTGAGAGCAAACCGTGCTGTGTGCAGCATGCAGGTCCATGGGTGGAGGCTATGGGAGGCCTCGAGGTGGGCTGAGAGCTGGGAGGAAACCAGTCTACCCAATGTCCAGAGTAAACAGGGAGATTGTAGATGGGGTGCCAGCTAGAAGGGGAGGGGGATCCTGGGAAACTTCCCCAAGAATGGGGCGCACAGAGGAGTGGTCCGAGGGGGTGGGAGGGACACAGAGGAGGAACCTGAGCTGATGATAGAGTGGATGATGGGGGAATGGGCAAGGGAGCATTCCAGCAACCAGAGTGCAGGGCTGTGATCAGCGGGGCAGGTGGACATGCATGTGGCAATGGAGACATCAGAGAGGGTAGGGAGAGAGACCGGTGCAGCTGTGGACTGATGATGGGTGTGGGATATGGGGGAGGGTTGGGTGGGGGTGCGAGGGGGGGAGGGGTTGGAGGGTCATGAGTGATGGTGGGGCGATGGGTGCATGAAGGAAAGGGGAGGCGGTGTGAAAGGATCCTGGGGACAAAGGGAGATGCCAGGGACACAGGAACAGGGATAGATGGGGTGGTGGGGGTGCATGGACGGTGGGGAGCAGTGGGGGAATGGGGAATGGAGTGTACACTGTGCGATGGTGCAGCAGTGTTGGGGACAAGATCAGATAACCAGTTCCACTCAGCAGGGTGCATTGGGGAACGGTAGTGACATTATGACAGATGGAGATGAGGTTGATTGGAGGGACAGGGATGTCATTGACACAGATTCCCAGCTCCACGGGGGTATCCACAGTGACAGAAGGGACCTTTGTGAGGCCAGGGGCGATGGGTAAGGTGGTAGAGGGAATGGTGAGGGTGGGGAGGAGCGGGTGTGGTATGGGATGAGGTATGTGTCATGGTCCAGTTATGTGCCTGGATGTCAGTAGGTAGAGGATAAATGTTTGGGGGAGCATAGTATCCGGGGTGGGGGACTGAGGGGGGGCATGAGCATTGCTACAACGGCTGACCACAGATGTGGCAGGACCGAATTGTTAACGATGAGAAGGGGTCAGTGGAGGTGTGGGACAGGAGTCGGTAGGGAGGTGGCAGGTATGGGTGGTCCAGGGGAGGGATAAGGGTGATGGGGGAGGGGGGTGGGAGGGAGGTGGCAGCATGGGTGATGAGGGGATCTAGGGGTGCCCGACAGAGTGGGTAGGGAAGGAGGCAAAATAACAGAGGGCATGTCAGGGGGTATGTGCCCAGGGTGTCCACGGGTAGGACAGGGGGAATGCGGGGCTGTCAAAGAAACACTGGACACGTGACCACAGGCAGACCACCTGAGCGGCCATTTATTGGTGCTGTCCCCGACCGCGCCATGTGCGCCCCTCCCACCCTGTGGTGTCGGCGCTACCGCTGCTGCTGCTGCAGCCACTGCTGCTTCTGGCTGTCATGCATGCTTTGCCTGCGCCTCTCAGGCAGCCATCATCCTTTCCATACAGGTAGCCATGGCCTGTGCTGTTGCGCCCAGGCCCCACACCTCCTTGAAAAGCCCCTCCAGCACCATCTGCTGTGGCTCTGCCTCGTGCTGCTGCCGGTGCTGCTCCAGCACCAGCTCACCCATTGCCAGCTGCATGCCTGTGGGTGAGACACGTTGTGAGACATGAGACATGGGTTGCACATGACACCTGTACACATGCAACAGGTGACCCAAACGGTCGGACACTTACCCTGTGCATCCACATGTTCCACTGTGGTGTGGGACCACATCTCCCCAATGACATCGGCAATGGCTGGATGTGTGGCCCGTGGAGCAGGACCCAGTGCTGGTGGCCCACCCACACCATTGGCTGCAGCAGTTGTGGCCATGCTGCTATCGCCCGGCCCCATTTCCGGCCCACCATCAGCCGTCAGGTGAGGTGCCGGTCCCCCCTCCTCTACATATGCCGCTGCTGCATCTCCGGCCTCCTCCACTGCAGGCCCTGCCTTGGTCAGAGGCCACGGGCCAGATGCTGAGAGCACCTCCCCCTCCTCTGCCTCCATGACATGTATGTCACCTGTGGAGGAACAGGGTACACAGATCAGGTGTGGCGTGGCTGGCCATCCCCGTACATATACCTGTCCCATCCCACACTAATGGACTGTGTGGACTGCAGGGTACCTAGGTCATTGTGGGAGCAACTAGGCTGCATACATGTGGGCAGGGACGGTACTGGTGCAGGGATATGTGGGGTACCCTCGGTTGTCCATGTCCCGGGTGCCAGCAGCATCACACTGGTGCCTGCATGTGTGTGCTTCTGGGGACATTCCACATCAACGGGTGTGCCTGTTGGGGTGGGGCTTGGGCCGATGGGCCTCCATTGGCTGGGATGGGTTGCCCTGTGGTGCCATGGTTATGCGGGCATGGATGCATTCCCCAGAGTAGTATGGGGTCCTGGCAGTGTGACAGGTATGGGGCAGTGGGTGGCTGTGCGTTGCGGGCACATGGGTGGGTGGGTGCCACACGGGTATATGTTGAGCCCGCTGTGCTCTCTTCCCACTCTGCCCCTGGTATATTGGCGACTCCAATGTCCGGCCTCCTACACAACCATACCCATAATTTATAATTATATACAAAATGTAAATAGTTACAACAATTAATGCACAGTTATCTGTATAAAGTTAGAAAGTTATAAAGTTACTAAATATTATCTGTATAAAGTTACTAAATATTATCTGTATAAAGTTAAAAAACTATGTTCCATGTAATGTATACATTAGTGTACAAATTTGTTTACTTTGTTCCATGTAAACCGCCCCTGATCTCTGGAAGGGGCGGTATAGAAGAATTAGATAAATAAATAAATAAATAAATAAATAAATAAATATCCCTCCCCCCCACCCCCAGCCACCCGCCACATGGCTTCCCAACATGCACCCATAGGTGCGGACGGTCTCTGTCACCCCCCTCCTGCATCCTGTGGCCCTTGCTGTCCTCTCCACTCCTGCACTATAGCTACACATCACATTGTGGCCTCAGCTGCTACCACGTACCTGTTACCCCTGCACCTGCACCCTCACACCACCCCTCCCTCACCCCCGTTCACCATCGCCACATCCCCCTCCATTCCATCCTCTGCCCTATCAGCAGAGCTTCTGAAGCACTGCCCACTGCCCCGTGCCACTCCTTTTCCCCTGATATACGGCAGCCACGCCCCCGATTCTGCTGTGCCGTCGCCTCTCTGCCCCATACTCCACCACCCCTGCACCATCTCTCAGCCGGTGATGTCACCCCCAAACATTGCCCCCTTGGACCTCTGTCACTCTCTGGGTGGGTATCGGCGCGCAATGCACATGAACATGTCCACAGTGCCCACCCTCCCCTTCCACTCCCGCTATATCCAGTGCCATGTGGGGTGCATGCTCTGTCCCACATGCTCCAGCTGCTACACATGGTCCCCCCATCTCTGCTGGTCTACCACAGCCTGCTCTGCCTGGGACATGCCATCCCCCTATCGTGACAGCACCTCTATCCGCTCTCTGTCATGGGTGCCCTGCATTCACCCACACGCCACGTATCTATGGCCATGGTGGTGGTGTTGGGCCCCAGCCCTCTGCTGCCTGCCAATGCCAGACCCCCTGTTGACCAGGTCCCACCCCCTCTCTGTTAGCTTTTCCCCCAATGCACCATTTGACTCCGCTCCCTCTCCTGCTGGCTGCCCCATGTCGGGCCAATCCTTGGTACCCTTGCCTTGGCTGGTTGTATGGCTCTGCACTATCCTCAGACATCCCCCATCTCCCGCACTGCCACCTCAGTGTGTGTTTCTGTGGCTGCACCTCCACTGCTATTCCACACACAGTAGTTGTACCCCATGGATCTGGCTGTGGTCTTCTCCCTTCCTTCTGTGTATGCAGTCCCTTTGTGCGCAACCCTTGCCCCATGTTGCAGTGGTGGTTCGTCCATCTCACAGGGCTGTTGTGTGCACAGGGACATGCCTGGCAGGTGGCCACATGCTGTTAGCATCCCTATCTGCGGTATGTCAGGCTGGCAGTCCTCAGAGGGGTGTGTGGGTTGCCAGGGTCCGGCCATGGACCTTTGCAGGGCCCTAATAGGGGCAGGCAATGGCTTGGGATGGGGCTGCATGGTGACCGGCGTTGCGTCTGGGCCACATGGTATGGGGCTAGGGACATGGCATGCTGGGGGTGGGGGGGGGGCGGTGTGGGTGAGATGGTGTCTCTACACTGGGCAGGTGTTGGGCATATGTTTGTGGGGACTGGGAGTGGCAGGTTACATTGTGCATGGCTGACATGGGGCTATAGTCCGGGGGCAGTGTGGGGATGCTACAACATGCCTGTCAGTCACGCCATATGTTGCGTGGAACTAGCTGGGGACATGCATTCCTATGGGTCCCCTGACATGGCCCCCACGCCCCCCTGCATCAAGCCCTGCATGTGCTTGGTTGGGGCTTTCCCCTGACCACATATCTCCGTCTTACCTGCACATGGGTCCACTGTGCCCAGCGCATGGGGCAGGCCATGAATGTACACGGGCCCCATTTGGTCTGCAAGGGGCCACTCCAGTGGGGTCAGGGCGGACCCCTGTGCTGCACTCCCACCTGTGCCACATGCATGTTTCCACTCCTGCATCAGTTGGGCCTGGATACCCCGCTTGATGTCACAATAGCATTTCCATAGGCTCTCGACATCGCACCTTGGACCCCCTGTGGCCGCCACCGCTGTCTGAACCTCCCCCACGCCCTGGTGTGTGCAGCACTGGTGGTGGTGCTGCTTTGCCACCCAAATAGCACCTCATAATGGTCTAGGACACTGGTCAGGAGGAGGTCATTCTCCTGGGTGAAGCGGTGTGCCCGCCTCCTGGCTTTGTTGGGCACCGGCTTCCAGCGGTGCTTAGCTCCTGGCGCACCTTCAGGCTGTTCACTTGGGTGATCGGTGACCCCGGATGGGCCTGCCTCCTCCCCCTCAGGCTCGTCGGTGGTGGCGAGCGCACCTCCAGGCTGTACATGTGGGTGCTGGGTGGCCTCTGATGGGCCTGGCTCCTCCCTTTCTATTTATTATCTGCCTTACTCTTGGGCAGCCCAGTGGGGATGTGAACGAGCTCATTGATATTGATAGTATGGAATTGACTCAATTTCTGGAGTTTTTTCTTGATAAAGTATAAAAAGGGTGATGCTGGTGATTACATTTAGGTTGGAGATTGCCAAAAGTGCCATCTTGAAGTTATTTTTCCCTAAGAAGAGTGCCCTTTTAGTGGGCATCCTATAAATGTTTTTCCTGATGTGGCTAAGGCTACTCAGCTTTGGAGGAAGGCCTTTTTGCAATTGAGACCTAGGGTACTGGCCGCTGGGTGCACCTTTGGAATTTGTTACCGGAGGATGTAGTAAAGGCTGTTAGTGTAGCTGGGTTTAAAAAAGGTTTGGACAAGTTCCTGGAGGAAAGGTCCATAAACCATTATTAAGAAGGGACCCAGGATATCAATGCTTGACCCAGTACAAGCATTGTGGAACCTGTGTCTTTTGGGGAAACTGCTAGGTACGTATGACTTAGATTGGCCACTGTTGGAAACAGGATACTGGGCTTGATGGACCTTGGTCTGACCCAGTATGGCATAGCTTATGTTCTTATGTTATGTTATGTTATGTTCTCTCAGGCTCGTCAGTGCCTACGACTGCTGGTGGCTGCTGGCTGTGATGGTCCTCCCCAGTTATGGTGTCTCCTGCAACATGCTTTCTCTCCGCCTGCATTTTGTGCATCCTCTGCACCACAAACCCTCGGCGTTATGTGCATGATGTGCCCAGTAAGGTAGCTGGGTGTGGTCCTATGCATGTTCTGACTGTGCAGCACATGCTGCGTTTATGCACTTTCTGTGCCTGGTAGCATTTGTTAAGTGATCAATATGCGCGCGGGGACACAACACAGGCCCTGCTCCCACCTCACACGCAGGTACGCGCCTTATGCAGGATGTATCATGGCGTGCATGGGTTGCACGGAAGGTGCATCCCTACATGCGCTACGCCCCTATGCTTCCATGCGCTTACATGTCCATACATCCAGATCTGTTGACATCCCTGCTACTGGTGTGTGCCACTGCATCCACAAGCGGTTTATATTGGTATGTATTTCATGCTATGCACCCACAATTTTCAGTATGTTATGTTGCTGAGTGATGTGCGGTATGTATGGCGCGTTCCAATGCACGTAGGTGGGGCATGCTGCTTGTCCTTGCACGTTTGCATTAGTCAAACGTATGCGTTGATGCACTGCTTGCCCTCTCCTATACCTGCCGGAACGTGCCTTACATTTGGTGCTGTCTGATGCGCGTAGGTGGGGCAAGCGGTGCTTCCACGCATATGTCTCAGAGATGCTTGCGCACAGAGACATGCTGCATGCACCTCCAAAGTGCGTTCCATGACCCCAGTCACGAGATGCAGATATTGGGGAATGCGCGTTCCTATGCACACTACGGCGTTACTCTTCCGTACGTGCTGGATGTTTGGCAATACTGCTGCTGGTGTTCGTTGCTGCATCTGCAGGTGTGTTATCTTTGTTCTGATTACTTGCCACTTCCCACGCCCTATTTAGTATCTAACTTTGCTCTACCTGATGAATATCATGGCTCACATTGATGATGTGGGTGTTGCAGTGGTCGTGTTCATGGAGCTTGCAGAGCTGCGGTTTCCTGATGAGGGAGATGGTGTCCATGGGGCTGTGGCACTGGGCATGGGTGCAGTCCTGATGCAACAAAGACCTGCAGCTGTAGGGTCTCCACAGGCAGAAGTATTACCTGCAGAGTGCCGTAGGAGTGCCGAGGCATGCCCTCGCCTGCCTCTCCTCTACAGGCCCAGGCCTATGCTCCAGGACATACGTGAAGACCAGGTCATCTCCCTCTACCGTCTGAGCACAAGGGCTATTAGGGAGCTCTATGAGGATCTCAGACCTGACCTCGAGCTCCGAACTGCCCGGTCACATGCTATACCGGGATTGGCCAAGCTCCTAGCTGCCCTACATTTCTTTGCCTCTGGCTGTTTCCAATCCTCGGTGGCCGCAGTGGGTGGGATGAGCAGGCCACCTTCTCACGCTGTCTCCACCAGATACTGTGGGCCATGGGCAGCTTGGTTAGGGATTACATAGCGATTCCTATCAGTAGGCAACATTGGGGGGCCCTGGGCAAGGCATTACAGTGGATTGCAGGGATACTACACGTGATGGGAGCTATTGATTGCACACATGTTGCCCTGGTCCCACCCAGAGACAGGAAGGTGGTGTTCCACAACAGCAAACACTACCATTCCATGAATGCACAGGTTGTTTGTGATGCAAATATGCATATACTGAATGTGGTTCCCCGGTTTCCAGGGTCAGCCCATGACTCCTATATCCTGCACCACTCGGCACTGTTTGACCAGTTTGAGGCCGGACGATATGAGGACTGTGTCCTGCTGGGTGGGTATTTATCCTCGCTAACATGCACATCATGTAGGTGGGGCAGGATCCCCTCTGGTTAACCATTCGGCCCGTCCGACTGCATCTTCCCTGTGATGCACATGACATGCCGTGATGCCGGTCTGACTTATTTACAGCCAACATTCTGGACAGTGTCCGTCAGGCAGTGGCATATCACTGGCCAGCCTGTGTATGATATGGGAGGTCCCAGTATCAATTATGAGCTCTGCATGCCTTTCCTTGCATTGTGGTTGTGCAGCGGTGACCTTGTATGGGCCTGTGGCCACTATCACGCCATGTCACCACCACCAGGGACGTGGGCACGTACCTTTGTGGATCCCTACACTTAACTATGTCTACCATATGTGTGTCACAGCTCATCTGGGTGTCTTGGCACACATGTGGGTGACGCTGGATTCAGGGACTGCTGCTCCTTTGCACAGGTCATTTGGACAGAGGCACTCTGAGCACATCTGATGTGTCCCTTATATGGTGTGCTGCAACACCTTCTGGTTGTCCACAACTACAACTCATGGCCTCAGACCAACCATATACACAAATGTACATGTCAGCCTTTGTAGTGTATCCCAAGCTGACTCTGTATGCAATATGTGTGTGTGTGATACCTGGGGGTGGGGTGGTGGATTTGCTCCCAGTATAGCTTTAATGCTGTGATGTGTGTTGGGGGGGCCATTCACCATTGACGTCTTCCGCCAAGTCATGTGGGTGGCATTCTGGCGACACGTTACATCACACATGTATGCTCTATGTATGTCAATGTTGTTTTGTCGTTTCTGCCATCTTGACTGGACCCCTCAGGTATATGTTACTGTGAAAACTGCTGTGTGTGCACTGTATCATGGCCGTCACATGATTTCACACATGTGCATCTCTGCCCTTTTCCATGGTGCATTGTCATTTGTCCGCCAGATGCGTTCACGCCCGCCACTACTGGCTTTCGAATACAGGTGGTGGGTCATGTGTTTGGTCTGGTCACAGTTGATGTGTGTTACCCTCATTACCCTTCCCCAGTGTTCTGTGTGTCACACCTCCAATCACTAGCGCATAGCTGTCATATGCCATTATGTGACATCATATGTTTGTGTCCCTGTTTATCTGTTGTCCATTCACACATAGATGCCTGTGTGCATTTGTGCTTCCACCACCTCCTGATTGACCTCTCTACATTTATTTCTGCAGGTGATGTGGGATATAGCTGTTGTGCTTGGTTGCTGACCCCTGTGCATCTTCCACGGACATGTGCAGAGATGAGGTACAATGAGGCCCATGCCTCCAGCCGCTCAGCCATTGAGCACACCTTTGGCGTTTTGAAGAGTCACTTCAGGTGTCTAGATAAGTCCGGCAGGGCCTTACAATACAGACCCATGACTGCGGCACATATCATTCTGGCCTGTTGCATCCTGCACAACATTGCTCTCAGGCACAATGTCCCGGTCAAAATTAATGAGGATCTAGAGGAGGATCCTCTGTGCCCTCCTGTACGTGGTCATGGTGACACATGTGAGGGGATAGCAGTCAGGAAACATCTGATCGAGGAGCTGTTCTCCTGTAGGTCCAGCATATGTAGGGAGGTGCATATGGGTATACATGTACATGCTGCCATGTGTGTTTCATGGCTCTATCTTCACATATGTATGTTTCACTTGTGTTTTTGATTCCCTAGGATAGGCCTTTGGCCCTGGCTGGTGCTGTTGTGCAGTGGAAACTGTGTGTATGTCATTCAACCTGTGGGTGACTGGGGTGGGTGGAAGGAAGGGTAACCGTACTGTGGCCAGTGCAGCATATCACATGTCTGTGGTTCTCTGCTCACTGCACATATGTTGTTCTACATCTCTTTGGCCTGTGCCTCCATACCCCATATGCTCCGGTTGGCACTCATATGGCCATTAGTTTGTGGCCATCTCAGGGGCTTCTACACTGTATGTGAGGCACATGTGACCGAGCTGTGTGTGTCTACAGGTCCATGGGTGTGGTGGTGGTGGCCGGCATGTGCACCCTTCCCTGGCATTGTGGCAGTACACATCATCAGTGTATCATTGCATGGACTGTCATGATTTTCTCCACTGGTCTCAGATTGTGCACAGACAGGCCGTATGCTACTTGTGGCATGCTCACCTTGTCCCACTGTGTGTGTGTGTGTTTGTATATGTGTGTGTATCTTTGGAACGTGTCTATGTGACGGTACACTCTGATGCCCTTTAGCATTATCTGGTGCTGGGATGTGTCTGGACACCTGTGCGGTGGTGATCACTGTTCTATCTCTAACCTTCTGCTGTTGGCCTTGTGTACATTATGCGGATGTGTGTACGCATGTGTTCTGTGTTTTTGACAGACCTGTCTCTTGTTTGCTGACAGTCCACTACGCATCAGCCTTTTTGCTTCACGCATCTCGCCATACCTTGGACATGTGGCAATGACGGCAGAACATGCAGACATGGTAATTCAATGCATATCAATGACATCCTCCGCCTTTACTGTGACCTCTTGTGGCCTTTTCCTGCCTACGACAGTCCTTATCAGACACCTGCTGCACACAAACGGTAGGTTGCACCTGTGATATGTCTTGACTGACATCTCCGTTTACATGTCTGCTTTGGTGTGTTTGTTTTTTGTGCTTTTATGTGAGATCTATGTGCACCAACACTGCAGACATGCTGTTGACCTCAGGGATGCCTGTGTGACATGGGCATTGAGGTGACCAGGTTGAGATGGCAACCTGGTCTGCAGTGCCATCTCCTAATGTGGTCAACATGCACTGTTTTCTGTGTTGTGCTCATGTCATATTTGCATGTCTGTGGTTTCATCATGTACATCTTGTGCTGTCACTATCTGCATTGTGACTTGATATTGCATGCAGCATACCATCACCTTGTTTTTCCTTTTTTCCACACAGGATGCAGGCAACATGCACAGCACATCTAATACACTGCATCTGCAGTCCCCATCACCCAACGGTTGGTGGACAGAGCAACTCCATGCAACGATCCCTGGGAAATGGTGCCATTGGGAGATTAACCTATGCAAGTTGGACACATGCCCATGATAGACATCATTGTTGGCCTGATACTTTGAGCATCAAAGGGATGACCAACACACCATTGCTGCCATGCTCTGGCTGGGTGTCGTGGTCATCACAGCAGACACATAGCACCTTTGCATTACTGTGGGACATTGAGATGTCACATGTGACTTTGCATGCCTGTGGATTCTGGGACAGTCATAACGGGACCTGTGGGGTCACTAGCGACATTTGCACTGTGGACACTGGTCCGTACATGTACAGCTGGAACTCACATGCTGTATGTTGTACATCCATCTGACATTGTGTTTATGTGTGTGGCCCATGTGTGTGGCTAGCAGTGCAGTATTTCAACATATGTTTTTATACACAGGTACATGCAGCCACGTGAGTGGCACATGAGATACATTCTGTAGGTTCTGCTTATTTGTCTGGCTACCTTTCACTTGGACATGACACTCTACCACCATACCACTGTGATGCATGCCACCATCTGTGCTTGTTGTTTGACACTCACAGGGGGTGTTACAGAGGATCTGGGGCAGCACTCTGTCATGTCTCAACATATGTGGTGCATGTGCATGTGCCTGACTCATTTTTTACCCTGGTACATGTGCCGGTGTGGATTTCGTGTGGGTTCGTGCACCATTATGAACCTCTCTTTGTACCTCTACATACATGTTCTTACGTTTTTACTGGACAGATGTGGCAATGTACATTGATGTACAGGCTCATCTTTGCATGTGGGCACAGTCCTCTTTATCACATGACATTGCACCACTCACATTGCACCAGTGGCTTTGCAGTGTTGCAGTGGGTGTGTCCATTTTCTGCCCTCATGTGTTCATTCCCTGTACATTGGCATATATGTGATGCTCCTTTATCCACAGCACCAATTGCAGTGGGCCTTCCACATGGTGCTACTTCTATATGTCAACGAGATTCAGCTTTGTTTGTTCTTTGGGAACATGTGCCTCTCGTACCTGTTACCATGTCCACATGTTGCTTTGTGTCACTGTTTTTGCTGCCATTTGTCCATTAAAGGTGTTTATTTACATGACTACCCGACGTCTGCTAATTCTCAGCACATCACATGCTGTTGTCTGGGCATCTACACTGCTGTATGACCCACAGATACACACACATTAGGTGTACACATCTGTGGGGTAGTGCTGGGCAATTGGGGCATGACATCATTGGCATTGTTCTGTATTTGCCTATGCACTGCATATCTACTTCAATGCGTGGAAGCAGACCTTATTGCCTTGTGGGTGTGTGGTCAGCTTAGTGTGCCTACCTGGACCGTGCCTCCTGTCGGCTATGTGTTCTGGTGCTGTGGCCGTGATGCTGCAGACAACTACTACTACTGAGCATTTGTATAGCGATACATGGCGTATGCAGCACTGTACAGACATGCTATACCTGGATTGGCCAAGCTGTACAGACAAGTGAGAAACATGCTCTGCTCATCAGGGCTTACAATCTAGTCAGGACGAACACAAATGGTGTAGGCAGGGATACCACAGGGGACAGGGGAAGGGGTCAGGGGCATCATGATGCAAAAGCAGCAGCGCAGAAGTGTGTTGTCAGCCTGGGATTGTGGAGGGTTAGAGACAGTGCCTGGTGTACAGACAGCAGTAGTTTGTGGTGTACGGTGCTTCACGGTGTAAGGGGCAGGGTCTAGAGTCAGCAGTAGAGGAATACGGCACAGGTAGGAGGTGTCTGCTGGAAGGGCGATGTTCTCGAGCGAGGTTGTATGGGGAGGTAAGAGATGGAAGGTAGTGGGGAGCCACAGGGTGAATGCATTTAGAGATCAGAAGGGGATGCTTGAAATGGATGTGGTAAGGGATAGGGAGTCATTGACGTGACCTGAGAGGAGGGGTAGTATGGGCATGACTGGCCTAGCACAGGATTAGACACATAGCAGAGTGTTGCACAGATTGTAGGGGAAAGAGATGATGCAGAGGGACACCAGCAAGGAGCAGATTACTGTAGTCATGAAAGGATGTGATTAAGGTGTAGATAGGCATTTTATTTGTGTGTTCAGAGAGGGTGGGCCGGATCTTGCTGATGTTATGGGGAAAGAGGGGCAGGTGTTAGCTATCAGATGGGTGTGTGTAGAGAAAGGGATAGGGGAGTCAGGGATGACCCCCAGATTGCGGCCTGAGGACAAAGAATGGGGTACAGAGTTATCCACAGACACCGACAAAGGGGGGGGGGGAGGTGTTAGGGTGAGGGATGAGAGGTTCGGTCATGGCCATGTTCACTTTCATGCAGTGGAGAGACATCCAGGCAGCAATGTCAGCACGCCAGGCATGGATCGGAGTTTGGTTAGCCGTGGAGATTTCAGGTGTGGAGAGGTGGATCTGTGAGCCATCAGCCTATAGATGGTACTAAAAGGCATGGGACGTGATAAGCACACCATGGAACTGTGTATGGAGAGAGATATGGGGGAGCCAGGTGAGAGCCTTGGCATACACCAACCAGGAGAGGGGTAGCAGGGGAGGAGGAGCCACCAGAACACACACAGGGGGGGGGGGGGGTGAAGGGGGAAATGGTAGGGGCACATGGATAGTACAGAGCCCTTAGGACCAGGCATAGGCTGGGTACTGAGGAGAGGGTTCTGGTCACCAGTGTCACAGGCAGCAGGGCGGTCAAGAAGGATAAGGACATATTATAGGCCCTTGGATTTGGCCAGGGGCAGGTTGCTGGGGACTATGGCAGGTGCCGTTTCAGTGGGGTATAAGGGATGAAAGCCAGACTACAAGGGATCTATGGGGCATGTGTGAAGAGGGGATCAAGGCAGCGTGCATCAATGGCATCAGGGTCATTCACAGCACTGTGACCACAGTCCATCTTTCATATCATTGATCTGTGTGTGTGTTGTAACACACAGGATGTGTGTGGTATATCTGACCTTGTGCTGCTGCATTCCTGCCCACAGATGGTTTCACTGATATCCACATAGGTGTTCCATTGTGGCACTGGTACATTCATAGCTCCCATGGCCTGGACAGCTGCATGTCAGCTCATTTTTGTGTCTTATTTAGGGTGTGCATCTCTACTATTCGGGCACATGCATGCTCTGGCTGGTGGACCTACATCCCCACCTGGGAGGTTATTGTGGGACATAGCTGTCTTTGGTGTTCATTGGCGCTGGTGCTGACAGCGAGGCACAGATTGGAAATGCTTCTGAATCCTTGTCTACACATCATTGGCTGCAGAGATATTTATGTTATGCTGTCGTGGGGTGGCATGATGGTAAGCCCAGTAGTCTGGGAAAGCTGGGGGCAGGAGTTTGATTCTCACTTTGGCTTTTGTCAGGTCACTTGTCATGCATTGCTCTGACAGGATCCAGTTGATCATTGTCCCTCTTTAATGTACATTACCAGGTTTACGTTGCCATGTACACCAGTTTGTTTGGAAACATGGAGCTGTATTGGACAGCTGTTACAGAGTGTGTACACTTGCTGACATTTTTCTGGGTATGCTTCTGTAGGTTTGTGGGTCCTGTATTGCCGGGAAGGTATGTATGTGGTGGACAGTTCATGACTGATGTATGTTGGGTTCCCATCCTGCACCACCTACTTTCTACATGCATACATCTGTGACTATGGCATTTGCTGCGTGCAGCTGCGTGGAGTGCTCCGGGTTTCCATACACACATTCCCTTTGTTGGAACATATGTTCACTGTGCTTGCTATGGTTGTTTGGGATACCGGTTACAGACCTTCGTTGTGCCACCATAGGTGGTGGGTTTGATTCCCACATGTTCATTTTCATTTCTTTTCATTTCCTTTCTTGTGTTCTGCTAACCTTACCATACACTGGCTCCAGCCTCGTCACCTCCCGGAAAACACCCGTCTTCTCTTCACTGTGTGTTGTCCCCTCCATGCAGCCTATCAGACACATGCTGGGTGTTACATATGGTCCCGTTCTTTCAGTTTTCTGTGTGGGCAGTTGGCTCAGTGGCTTGGTATTGGTGTCCGTGAGCTGTGTTTGGCCTCTTCCGTGTACCGGTTCAGTTCCGTCTTCCTCCTCTGTTTCTCTTGTCCATTTTGCCAACATGCGTCAGAATGTAGTGTGATGCAGCGGACCCTCTTGAAGAAAGAGAAAAAGTTTTAAAACCAGAAAAAGGCAAGCACAACTTGCAATATTGGGAGGATCCATCTAGGGGGAGCAGGAGAGTCGAGAGAGAGACTGAGAAACCACGCCCCTCTGGGCGGGACGCAAGCCCAGACAGCTTCTTTTTGAACAGAGGCTGACTTAGAGAGAGAGGAGAAGAAGGACCAAAGCAGCAGCCAAAGCAGAAGCAGCAGCCTGAACCAGAGTAGAGGAGGCCAAGAGGAAGGCAAATACACTGGCAAGAGCAGAAAGAAGCAGAGTCCTGAGCAGAAAGCAAAGCAGGAACTTCAACCAGAGTTGGAGTGGAATAAGGAACAGAGGAAAAGCCAAGAGAAGTACTGGGACCGCAAGGGAGTACCTGGCGGAAGGTCCTCACAGCAGCCGTGGAATAAAGAGGTTCGACCATTTTCAGAGGTGGGAAATGTTTGTTTGGAAGAAAGAAAACATCCTTACCACTATGGTCTGAAGTCTAAGGAAAGACCGCAGGAGAACCTGAGCACTGCTGTGCTGAAGCCAAACCAAGGTAGGCCTCAAGCCTTACTAGAAAGAAGGAAGAGAAGCCTCAAAGGTAAAACTCTTATTACTGATAATTACCTTCAGAAGCCTAAAGTATGGGGAAGACAGTGGGAAGAGGATTACTGTTACCCTAAACATTCTTGTAAGCCAGACTATGAAAAAAGTTTGCCTAAGAAGAGAAGTTTGAGTGGGAAATCTTTTTATGAATCTGCTTTTGAACCTCTAATCAGAGAGGGACCGTTGTACTGCAAAACTCCTGGAGACCGACGCCCAAAGCTAAATGCTAGGCATTGGGACATAGTGCAACAAGTATATAAGAAACCCGATTACGATTACCCTGATGTTACAGATTCAGAGGCTTCTGAGGTTGAATCCATGCAAGTAGGATCAGAGGGGGAAGAATCAGATAATGCAATGGATTGTACATATTGTGCCTCGGGGAGTGTTGAATATATCTCCAATGTATCAGATAACTAAGGGAAGGAAGTTTATTGTTTTTGTACAAATGTTCTGTGAAGATAACAGCCTTTACTTTATTGCTTTCTCTTATTTTTTCATATCCTGAAGTAAGGACATTTCAGTTGTTACCATAACCAATCCTTTTGAACCGTTTTGTGCAAGAAAGGGAAATAAAGCCTTTGACTTTCCCTCCACTCTGTGCATTTGTTCTTTGAGCGTTGGTTACAAGGAAGCCACAAGGAATAACCACCCTTAACCCTTGCAGCATAGGCCAACCTCAACCCTCAACTTTCTTGTGTCCGTGTCCCTCTCGGGTCTACTACCCCTCTACAGAGGGTGCCCTGCGACAGTAGGTACACGCCGCACTCTGCCGACACATATTTACTGTGTCATGAGTGCATGGACTGCAATACAGCAGACAAGATGGATCACTAGATTGTAAGCTCCGATGAGCATGACTCTGACTCTGACGGGCAGGGTCTGTCTCTTGCATTCTGGCTAACTCTTGTTGGTTGGCTGTACAGCGCTGCGTGCGTGGCACTCTATAAGTGCTAAATAGTAGTAGTAGTAGTAGGATGCCGGTTCACGCCAAATATCCCGAGATGTGCTACTGGGGCGTCTCGCCTGCTGCAGGCAGGAGCACCTCTTCCCAGGCTCTTCTGTCCAGCAGATACTCTGCAGGGGGAAGGGGACATGGGTGCGCCTGACCAGGCGCTACAATCGAGCTGCTCTCCGCCCACGTGAGGTAGGTGCATAGGGGCAGGCTGCACAAACCTGAGTGTGCAACACAGTGCCCAGCTAGCGTCACACATATGCTGCAGGTACAACATGGGTTGGGAACACCAATGCGGTGTGCTGGTTGATGTGCACAGGTCTGCGCTTGCCCCAGGTGGCCTCAGGCCTCATTACAGAGCCCTTTATTTGCCCCTGGTGCTATGGTAGGTGCGCCAGTTGATGTGTGCAGGGCTGTCCTGACCCCAGGTGGCCCCTAGTCTGTACAGCAGGGTCTGTGGTACATCCCTTGAACCTTCCTAGGTGAGTCTGCTGCCGTATGCATGCCACAGTGGCTAGCCACATGTGCAGCACTGCTGCCATGGACACCTGTGGCATGAACATAGGCAGTCACAATATACACTTTGTGATGAGGAGAGTATGGCTGAGCTCATGGAATTGGGAGAAAATCAGACATTTACCTTTAAAGAAAAAGACAGGCAAGGAATCAGTAGCTATCAAACTACAGGCAGAGAAAAAAAAACACACAGCTACTGAGGACAGGACACACCCAAGCTCTGCTAAACTAAGGGCAGGCTTGGAAACTAATGAGACACACCTGGGGGAAGGGCAGTGCACGGTAGTTCAGAGACACTCTTATAAACCCAGGGAAACAGAAGGAAGTCAGTCTCAGTCTCAGTTTCAGCTTGAGAAGGGCAGCACCACGGGAAGAGAGTCTCAGTCTCAGACTCAGCTTGAGAGGGGCAGCACTACGAGAGGGCAGCACACGAAGTGACACCCTGGAAAGGGAGAGACAGGGAAGCAGCACGCTGGAGAATTCAGTGGTGAGAGAAGCACCAGAGAAAGGCCCAGAGAGTTCACCGTAGAGGAGAACTGTGGAGACTTCCGGGGGGATTCTCAGAGGTGAAAGCCCTAGTCAGAAAGAAAGCCAGGATTGCAAGGAAACTGCAATTGGTTTTAAAACTAGGAGAGCTGTGCCAGAGAGAAGTGCTGACAAGGTTCATGCTGCAGTGACAACTGTTCCTGAAACAGCTAAAGAGCTGCAACGTCCAAAAAGGTGCGTGAATAAAAGTGTAGCCATAATTGCTGTAAGCCAGTTAGAGGCATTGTGTCATTTGATGCAAGAAAAGAATCTCCACATTCCTGGTGGAAACCCTGTGCATGGGGAAAAGCCTCAGTGGAGAAAGGTTCTGGAACCTTTAGAGAATATTAAGCCTGAAGTTTCTCATGCTGGTTCAGAGCCAGATTTACCAGGCACAGGTCCTGAAGAAATGCAGATAGACTATTATGAATCTGATGAAAACTCTAAAGATTCAGTAATGGATTGTTCTTTATGTCAGAAGGCAGAATAAAAGTTCTTGGATAAGAGAGAAAGCTATAACCTGAATGTCCTAGAAGGCAGTGTGAAAACAGGGAGAATTGTGTTTAGCCAGGAATGCTAAGAACCCTGTTTGCTGAAGAAAGGATATTTCTTACGGGTTCGAAGAAAGGAGAAAACCATGTTTGATTGCTGAATCGTTTGAAAAACAGCAACCTATGTTAAAAGGCTACTAAAAGCAGCTACATTGTTTTGTTTGGTATAAATGCCTATGGATTATTGTTTGGAGAGAGAATCCTGTTTGTTTGCGTTGAGCCTTAATGCTCTTTTGGAAAAGAAATAAAATTCCTGTGTTTTGCCTTGTAAACCCTCGGTCTCCACACTACTTGTTTTTTTCTAAAAAATACAACTACAAATCCCAGCAGCCCTGGCGCTGGATGAGGAAGAAAACTCTTTAATTAAAGGACTAACAAGTGCAGCCCTAGGCTTATAGGCTGTTGCCTGGGCCAGGGGCCTCCACAGGTGGCGTAGTTTTTCGGATTTTCTTTTCCCTACGCATGTGCCAGGATTTTACAACCACTCAAGAGTTCAACAAAACGACAGTGCTAACTATCGAAGCCCTGCTGAGGATTAAAAGTTGAAGTGCAGCTGAGGTCAAAAGCCGGAGTCAAGGAGGACAAGCGGTGGCCTTCATTTCTGCTAAGCTGGAGTCTACACCTGTATCAGGTAACTCGTAGATAAGGGGGTTTTAAAGGATACCTGTACAGGAGTGCAGCAGTGTTTGGTAGAAACCAGAGAAGGAGCAGAGCTGGTATTCTTGAGCCGCACTTGGTGGTGTTTCTGTCTTTTCTTTTTACAGAGCAGTCGCAGCCATGGAGTGCAAGGAGATACTACAGTGGTTGGCTAACCAGTTCGAGAAACAACGAGAGATGTCCATTCAAGCCCAAGAGCAGTCTGCAGCAGTAATGCAAGAGCAGCAGAAGCCTCTATTGGACATGATGGGAGCGTGGCTGAGAGCGCAGGAGAAGCGTCAGAAACAGCACGGACAATTACAGGTTCCATAGGAGCTCTGCACACACATGGGCTAGGGTTACAGCCTAGCGAGACATTCTCATTTGGTCAATTAACTCAGAATGATGATATAGATGATTTTCTAGAGGCATTTGATAGGGTGGCACACATAACCGGATGGCCTATGGAGCAATGGGCCGTACGCCTAGCCACTTCGCTTACCGGAGAAGCATTGGCGGCGTACAGGGCCATTCTTGCAGCCTTGGCCAACGATTATGAGGAGCTGAAAAAAGCTATAAGAGACCGCCTAGGCCTAATGCCCATGATATATCATCGTCTCTTGAGAGATAGTAAATTAAAGCCTGGTGAAACACCGAAAGCTCTCTGCCAAAGAATTAAGAGCTTGGTATTAAAATGGTTAACACCAGAGGCTAGAACCATAGAGTCCATTATAGATAGCATTGTACTGGAACAATTTATGGCCGCAGTCCCGAAGGACATACAAACCTTCCTGATTTTACAAAACTGCCGGAATACCAATGAAGCCACCTTATTGGCCGAGCGCTTTATGGAAGCGGAATTGGCAGGCCAGGTAAAAGGGGATGCTTCTAAAAGGGCAGATTCCGTATCATCAGAAAGGAAGGTAGGCAAAAGGGGGATGAAATGAAAACATGTATGTCAATGGTTAAAAACTACTCTATACGAAAAAAATGTTTTTCATGTGGTAGTGAGGGTCACCTGAAAAGGGATTGTAGAGCGAGGACTGCTTTGATAACTGCCCATACCAAGGAGGTGAGGGAAGGTTTCCTTTTGACTGTTGAAGTAGAAGGTATTATTACAGAAGCTTTGTTAGATTCAGGAGCAGATCAAAGCATGATCTCCAGGAAGCTCTGGCGGGAGATTGAATCTTGCTATAAACCAGTCCTAAACCAGCCTGACGGGAAGGTGAAAATCAGGTGTATCCATGGGGCATCATCATTCTATCCCATACACAGAGTGCTAGTGAAGGGTTTAGGCATGAAGAAGAAAATCCCTGTAGCTATTGTGCCCAGGTTACCACACGCCCTGGTATTGGGGAGGGATTGGCCCCAATTCAGGGAGGACCTGGAAGAGGGGCTACATCAAAAGGTAGGCATGGTATCTACCCGAGCACAGTCCAAGATCCTAGAGGGGGAACAGGGATCTCCTGGGGAGGCAGTAGGGGATCTACTCCTCCAGAAAGACTTGGGGGTTTTCCCTATGGCAGAGCTAGGAAGGGACAGAGCACATTACAACGTAAAGCTGAGGCCAGGGTAAGCTCAGTTCCCGGTCCGTTGTTTGGGAAAAGGCAGAAGCAGGGACAGAGAAGATCACCCCAACAGAAAGAGTCTGAGAATAAGCCAAAGTTTGTCCTTAAGTATTGCAGAACAACTCCTAACGCGCGGAGCCCTAGGCATGCTTCCGAGCAAACAGCCGGTTATGATTTATGTAGCGCAGTAGACCTGGTTATCCCGGGGCAGGGGAAGGCCTTGGTGGATACGGGCCTCCAAATGGAGATGCCACTGGGGTGTTATGGCCGCATCGCAAAACGTTCGGGGCTAGCCCTGAAGTATTTTATAGATGTGGGCACGGGTGTCATCGACCCAGACTACAGAGGAGCTGTTAAGGTACTACTTTTTAACTTTGGGAAGGAAGACTTCAAAGTAAACATGGGGGATAGGATAGCCCAACTCATCTGCGAAAGGGTGGGTTTTCCGCCACTCAAAGAAGTTCCCATGATGACCACTACAATCCGAACTACAATCCGAGGGACTGGAGGATTTGGGTCTACAGGGCGAGCGGAGAAGAAAAGATTGACCGCAACCTTCAAAGAGAAGGAAGGGGAGGATTTGGGTCCACAGTTATCTGACTGCAAGACAGACCCAGAGCCCCAAATGGGAGAAGAACTGTCTTGGGTACAACAGCAAGAGTTGACCAAACTCTTGAAAGGATTCCCTGACGTCCTAACACCAGTGCCTGGGGAAACTATGTTAGTGGCCCATGAGATAGTGACCCCACCCGGTGAGGTGGTAAGGCAGAGGCCCTACAGGCTACCGGAGGCAAAGCAACAGGAGGTGGTGAACCAGGTAAAGGAAATGTTTAAAATGGGGATCATTGAAGAATCAAAAAGCCCCTGGAACAGCCCCATCGTGCTCGTGCCAAAACCTGATGGGACGATGAGGTTTTGTATAGACTTTCGACATGTCAATGCCATCTCCAGGTTCGATGCCTATCCGACGCCACGGATAGAGGAGTTATTGGATCGTTTAGGCCAGGCAAAATTCCTTACTACCCTCGATATGACCAAGGGGTATTGGCAGATCCCCTTAACCCGAGAATCACGTCCTAAGACAGCGTTCTCTACTCCCATACGTCTTTTTCAATTTCGGAGAATGCCTTTCAGCTTGCATGGCATGGCCGTGACCTGCCAGAGGTTGGTGGATCTCGTGTTACATCCACACCAAAAATATGCGGTCGCCTACATGGATGGGATCAACATTTGCCTCGCGTAGAAGCAGTCTTGGAGCAATGAGGCACGCAGGCATAATGCTAAACCCTGTATGTTTGCTGGGCAGGAGGTATAATACCTAGGCCATATGGTGGGGCGGAGTACAATTAGGCCTATAGTAAATAAAATAGAAAGCATAAAAGCCTTTCCAAGGCCGCTGACAAAGAAACAGTTGCGCAGTTTTCTGGGCCTAATAGGCTACTATCGCCGCTTCATTCCCCATTTGAGAAGAGAGTGCGGTTCTAACGGATATGTTGAAAAAGAATGCTCCCAACCAATTGCAGTGGTCCGAGGCAGCAGATGAAACTTTTATTTTGTTAAAAGAAAAGCTCTGCTGTGCACCAGTGTTACGAGGGGTGGATTTTGAACAACCGTTCATCGTACAGATGGACGCTTCGGAGACAGGTTTGGGGGCTGTGCTATCACAGAAACATGAGGATACGGAGCACCCCATTATGTTTCTGAGTCGGAAATTGTCACCACTGGAAAGAAAATACTCCACTATAGAAAGGGAGTGTTTGGCAATAAAATGGGCGGTCGAGGCTCTTAGGTTTTATCTTACAGGCCGCAAATTCCTGTTAGTCACAGACCATGCACCACTGAAGTGGTTAAACCAAATGAAAAATCACAACACTCGTTTAACCCGCTGGTACATGGCCTTACAGGCTTTTGATTTTCGGGTGGAACATAGAGCGGGAAAATTGCACATGAACGCAGATGCCCTGTCTAGAATTACGAGCTGTGCGGGTACTGCAACACCAGCCCGTAATATCTTAAGGGGGGGGGGGATGTGTGATGAGGAGAGTATGGCTGAGCTCATGGAATTGGGAGAAAATCAGACATTTACCTTTAAAGAAAAAGACAGGCAAGGAATCAGTAGCTCTCAAACTACAGGCAGAGAAAAAAAAAAACACGCAGCTACTGAGGACAGGACACACCCAAGCTCTGCTAATCTAAGGGCAGGCTTGGAAACTAATGAGACACACCTGGGGGAAGGGCAGTGCACGGTAGTTCAGAGACACTCTTATAAACCCAGGGAAACAGAAGGAAGTCAGTCTCAGTCTCAGATTCAGCTTGAGAAGGGCAGCACCATGGGAAGAGAGTCTCAGTCTCAGACTCAGCTTGAGAGGGGCAGCACTACGAGAGGGCAGCACACGAAGCGACACCCTGGAAAGGGAGAGACAGGGAAGCAGCACGCTGGAGAATTCAGTGGTGAGAGAAGCACCAGAGAAAGGCCCAGAGAGTTCACCATAGAGGAGAACTGTGGAGACTTCCGGGGGATTCTCAGAGGTTAAAGCCCTAGTCAGAAAGAAAGCCAGGATTGCAAGGAAACTGCAATTGGTTTTAAAACTAGGAGAGCTGTGCCAGAGAGAAGTGCTGACAGGGTTCAGGCTGCAGTGACAACTATTCCTGAAACAGCTAAAGAGCTGCAACGTCCAAAAAGGTGCATGAATAAAAGAGTAGCCAAAAGTGCTGTAAGCCTGTTATAGGCATTGTGCCATTTGATGCAAGAAAAGAATCTCCACGTTCCTGGTGGAAACCCTGTGCATGGGGAAAAGCCTCAGTGGAGAAAGGTTCTGGAACTTTTAGAGAATATTAAGCCTGAAGTTTCTCATGCTGGTTCAGAGCCGGATTTACTAGGCACAGGTCCTGAAGAAATGCAGATAGACTATTATGAATCTGATGAAAACTCTGAAGATTCAGTAATGGATTGTTCTTTATGTCAGAAGGCAGAATAAAAGTTCTTGGATAAGAGAGAAAGCTATAACCTGAATGTCCTAGAAGGCAGTGTGAAAACAGGGAGAACTGTGTTTAGCCAGGAATGCTAAGAACCCTGTTTGCTGAAGAAAGGATATTTCTTATGGGTTCGAAGAAAGGAGAAAACCATGTTTGATTGCTGAATCGTTTGAAAAACAGCAACCTATGTTAAAAGGCTACTAAAAGCAGCTACATTGTTTTGTTTGGTATAAATGCCTATGGATTATTGTTTGGAGAGAGAATCCTGTTTTTTTGCATTGATCCTTAATGCTCTTATGGAAAAGAAATAAAATTCCTGTGTTTTGCCTTGTAAACCCTCGGTCTCCACACTACTTGTTTTTTTCTAAACAACACAACTACAAATCCCAGCAGCCCCGGCGCTGGATGAGGAAGAAAACTCTTTAATTAAAGGACTAACAAGTGCAGCCCTAGGCTTATAGGCTGTTGCCTGGGCCAGGGGCCTCCACAATTTACCACATGTCTCAGGCACTGTGTCAGGTGTAGGAGCCAGTGTAATCCATCACATGGAGGATGGCGAAATACAGCCCTGCTGATATGATGGACCTGTTCTACAGCCAGACAGTGCCATGATTGCCATGGGGCAACCATGTCACGCAGAGGCAGCCCATCAGGTGGGGCCGTGGTGCCTGAGTGGTTGCATGCAGTACACAAGGGGGGGCAGGCCACACATGCTGAGCCACAGACGCACACATGCAGGTGGCATGGGCAACAACTGGCATTGGATCCACAGTGTGCAGCAGGAGCAGCCTCCTGCTGGCCACAGCCATGTATGATGTGCATCAGATGATACCCAGAGATATCTGTCCCCTAACGGTCCGTATCCATTGCTGTACCCCCAGGTGGTGGATCTGTGCAGGTTGGGCCTGCGGCTGTGGCTGCACCACTCACGGCTCATGAGAAGGCTACAATGGGAGGCGATGGTCCAGGGGAATGGTGAGTGAAGTGGCCTGTGTGTCGCATGACAGCATGATCCAGTGGATCAGCATCCTGTGGACCCATCTACTATGTGTCCATGATGTGGGAAACACATGACCACAGTGGTAATATTTGTTCCCCCCCCCCCCCGAAAGTGGATGCAGCTGCTGGCAATGGCCCATCCCATACTGCTGATGTCCATGGACCTGGGCAGCCAGCCCCAGGGACACCTGACAAGGAGGGGGATGGGGTGCCAAGGACAACGGCGCCGTGGCAGAGGATGACAGAGAGGCCACCAGCCCAGAGGGGGGGCAGGGGAAGGGGAATGGGATGGGGAGGGGAGGGGGAGGATGGGGGGTGTCCAGGGAGGGGGAGGTGGGGTGGGGGAATTGGGATGGGGAGGTGGAGGTGGAGGTGGAGATGGCGGGGAGGTGGGGGAGGTGTGGTGTGGGGCTGGGGAGGGGGGGGAGGCCAGGGGGGATGTGAGAGGGTGGCCCCAGAGAGGGGGAGGGGTGTGTGTGTGTTTATGAGGCATCATATGCCCACACAGGGCACTAGGGGCCCCTGCCACCTGCCCCATGGTTCCAGTGCTGTTGCCCATCTGGGCATGGGCACAGCATACAGTGCCACAGGTGGGACATCGCTACATGCCACCACACAGACACCGGGCACATGGTGTCTGTATGGTGGCATGTGTGTACGCAGCCTGTCTGTGGCAATGTGTGCTGTGTCCCGAGAACAGCGGACACAGAACTGAACACAGGAGCAGGTGGTGGGTGCCATTGTCCAGGTGTCTGAGGAGCTGCACATGCTGCGTGAGGGTTTCCTGGGCAGCGAAGCTCCCCAGCCATCTGGACATGGTGGGGACCAGGGGGCGTAGAAAGAACAATGCGGAATGCCACACCTCCTTCTCCTCCTACTACTACAGAGCATTTGTATAGCATTACCCGTCGTACACAGCGCTGCAAAGACATGTAAGGGACAATCCCTGCTCATCAGAACTTACAATCTAGGTAAGACAAAACACACACAATGCAAGCAGGGGTAAAACAGTCTAGTTGGCACAAAACACAGAGGGTGCAAGCAGTGGTAAAAGAAGGGGGAGGAAGAGGGTGATCTGATGAGTTAAGATCCAAATGCAGCAGCGATGAGGTGAGCTGTCAACCTGGATTTGTGAAGGGTTAGAGAGGGTGCCTGGCACACAGACACCGGTAGTTTATTCCAGGCTTATGGTGCATCAAGGTGGAAGGTGTGATGTCAGGAGTTAGCAGTCGGGGGGGGGGGGGACACCTGTGCTAGCACAGTGAGGGTGTTGTGTTTAGGTCACACATGTTCCATTCACCCTTCCATCTCTGCACTGTGAACCACAGTGTGCCCTTTGAGGGGACTTGTTTGCATTGTGCTTGTTTGTGATGGTGGTTATAGACATCCAGTGGAACACCATAGGTTGCAGGTTTGATTCACACCTGTCCCATTCCTTTTGGTTTTCTGTGTTCTGCTAAACCACCCATGCAGTGGCTGCAGCCTCCTCAACTCTCCGCACACCCTTCCATCTCTGCACTGTGTATCACAGTGTGCCCTCTCTGCATTGTATCTGTCGCATATTAGCTGTTACATATGGATATTTCTTTATGGTATCCATGTGTGCAGTTGGCTTGGGGGTTTGGTACTGCTGTTGTGTGCTTATCTGGGCCACGTCAGTGTGCAGGTTTGATTCTCACATGCTCCTTTTTCGTTCCATTCCCCATATTGCCCTGGTCCATATGGCGTCCACACAGCTGTCCCCTCAGCCGGCCCCAGACGCCCTTTCTGTTCCACTCCCATGCTCTTTTGCATACTATTTCCACTGCATAATGTTTCATTGTGTGTTCATGTGTTTCTATGTGGCTCTCATCCCACTTATAGACTCTGATATGAGCTGTAGACGCCTGTTGTGCATGTGCGTTGCATCATGGAAACTGTTGTGGTTTCCCTATCCTGGCACATAGCAGGTGTTCTGTGTGGTGCCCTGCAGTGTTCTTGTATATAGCCATTGCTGTGGACCTCACAATGGTGGTGTGGCCTAATGGTTTATGCACAAATGTTTGTGGCCAGTGGTCATGGGTTTGCGTCCTCATTGTTCTCCTTCTTTTATGCCTTTCCTACACAGGTACTTTTCATTCCTGTTACAGTCATATCTATGCAGATCTGTGCTGCCAGCACATATTACCCTCGTCACAGTTTCCAGCCATCCTTCTGTCCATCTATCTGCGTCTGTCAGCTGTGTTGCATCCTGTGTTCATGTGCAGGCTGCTACCCCATGTCCTGCACTGTACCCTTTTCTGCATTGCGGCTCTTCATGCTTGCCTCTCCTGTGTCTGCTATACATAGCACTACTACTCCTCTGCCCTCCTATCATTGAACCGATCTTGCCATGTCTACCTCCACTGGTGGACACGTATTCCCATCCTGTGCCACCCACTGTCACTGTGGCACTTTACCTTGCCAACACCCTGTGCATCGGTACAGTTGCTCCAATATGTTTTTCTGCTATACTGGCTGCCACATAGGCTGCACGCAGTTTGGCGGGTCCATCACCTCCCACCTCTCCTTCCTTCCATCACTTCTCCATTGCTCTGGCCAGTGTTTGGGTTACATCTAGTTTTTGCCCTTACATTTCATGCTTGTCACACTGGGGCACCTTCCTGCCCTTGGGGCAACATATCTTGGGTCACCTTGACATCCTTTGGCCACCTTAACCTAGGGCACCATATACAGCACCTTCTGAGGTGGCTTTTAAGGTGCCTTGACATAAGGTGCCTTATAAGGCACATTGTATGGCACCTTATACGGTCCCTTCTAGGGGTGGCTTAAAGGTGCCTTAGGTTAGGGACATTATAGGTTGCCTTACAATGTGCCTTATAGGCACCTCAAGTTACAGCACTTTACGTTAAGGTGTCTTATAAGGCACATTACAGGGCGCCTTATAGATTCTCTTATAAGGTGCCTTCTAATGTACCTTTTAGTACGCCTTGCAGTATGCGTTGGCCTAAGGCGCCTTATAATGCATGTTACCTGGCACTGCTTGCCGTAACAATGCACCGCCCACGCCTTTATATGGGCATCTGTACCGTTACTGCGGAACCTAATGCGGGTAGCATTACCGCGTTTTAGTAAACATACCTCTATATGTATTATACTGTAATGCATACTGTAAACCTATGACAGTGTTCCACATTTTCCAAAAACAGAGGAGAGTATAAGGGATCCCTTCAGGACCTTTCCCAATCCTATGTATTTTGTTTGCAGGATCATTCCACTTCTAGCCATAGCAGTAAGTGCTTGCCATCTTGCTGTTTGTTTTTAATGTGGAATCAGCTCTTGATTCTCAAATTGCTTGTGAAGATTAGAGAACCAGTCAGAGAGCACCAAATTTGGAATCAAGAGCATCTTTAATTCATACACTAAGGGCACAATTCTGTCCCGGACATAGATCCCTTCCATGCGTCTGGTCTGAACTGGATGCACAGAGGGGATTGAGATTCTGATCCCGTGGGGCATGTCTAGCCCTGCAGGATCAGAATCGCGAACAGTCCTGCAAGTAAAGGCCAGGACAGTGATCCATCTGGCCTGCATGTGAAGAACTGCACCTGCTAACTCAATCAGGACATTTAAATGGAGCCGCGGCGTCATGGCGTCATGTTGCCATCGCAACGCGGCTCCATTTAAAAGCTGCGATGCCAGCCGCTGACCAAAACTGCAAATTCCCCACAGCCCAACCCATGATCCGGCCTCTGAAGGCCAGGGTCGGGCTGCTGGGAATGTCCCCTGACCCCCTCTTCTGCGTCCCGAATTTAAAAACAAAAAAACATCCAGTGGAGTTATTCCACCTCGGAGGCTATTTTGCTGGCCCTGGACATACAGTGTCGACATTAGAATTAGCCCTGTACATCTAGGAAAAAAAAATAAAATAAAAAAATAAAAGTAACCGCGATAGAACATGTGCAAGAGGTGAGGTTAAATGTTTTTGAAGACCCATGGGTTGAGAGCCCTTATATCATTAGTTTGTGTTTGCTATTTATAATTTTAGAATTGGATCAAATTACACACCGTGACAACAGGTAGTGCTATATTGCACAGTGGTATAGTTCAATCCTGGACATAAATAATATATACAGCCATTTTAGCCCCTGAGGAAGGCTCAATGAAACATGGCCTGTGTCGGGCCAATGGCTGGAGTTGATCAATAAAATATATTCTTCCTTCGCAATCCACGGTTTGTACTGGGTTTGTTTGTTGCACGTGGATCTGTACTCTTCTGTTGGACACCCTGTACATCCAGTGCCAGCAACCGCCCACTGCCTGCCCACTCTCCACCCCCCGGACCGTCCATTACCCACCCCCAACTAACTTCCTCGCACAACCGGCGGGAAAGTTAGTAGGGAGCTGAAGCCGACACGAATAGCTCCCACTATTCATGGTTCAGAATGAACCCCTAAGGGTCTTGAAAGGCTTTCCCTCTCATTTATGAGCAGTTCTATCCCCACAACACTGGCTGAAAGTGAAGATGATCTGAAACATTTGCTTCTCAAAATCATGGAACATAGTCTTAAAATGGGCCTGCAACTTAACGTAAAAAATAGAAGATACTGACAACTGGCAAAATCAATAAGTTCATCATTGTGGAGAAGAAATTGAAATAGTGGACATCTTTAACCTGCTTCGATCAATGATCAATAAAAAAACAACAAGCAGTCAAGAAATATGATAACGCATTGCTCTAGGTAGAATAGCCATGAAGGACCTAGGCAAGATTCTCAAGAGCAAAAGAGGAAGACCAGCAATGAGATGGATTGATATAATAACAGCAGCTATGGATGAAGCTCTATCAACAATGAGCCACCTGGCTGATGATCAAACACAGTTTAGGACAACTATCCAGAGGGTCACCATGAGTCAACATTGACTTCACAGCACTTAACAACATGCCCACATAACACAGAGTTGCCAAGGTATGAAGTTTCAGGAGTGAGATTTTAAGTTAGTCCTAGATTTCTGACAATCTCATCCTGATTCATTATGGGACCTGCAGCACTGATTCCAATGGGTAAAATCAGAGGCTACAAATATTTTATTTATTTTTTATTTCAATGGATTTGTATCCCGCCTTATCCTAAAATCAAGGTGGTTCTCACATCAAATGATTCAAATTTGTGATAGAGTGGGGCTGTTGGCATGCAGTGATTAGACAGAAGTGTTTGTGATCGGGTAGAACCTGTGAAGATTAATTAATAGATGCAATATATACAGCGTGCGCTATTTACAATGTACTATATACAGTTGGGGGGAGGAGTAGGCTGGAGAGAGGGGGGATACTTTGTAGGGTTGGGGAAGGCAGTGTAAGGAGCAGAGTGTGGGTTTGATCTATGGACAGTTTACATGATGTCGCCGTAATGCTCTATGTAAAGTGTCATCTTGAGTAACTTTCTGAAGTCCTTCAGGTCGACAGTTGATCATAGGCTGTCAGGAGGGGAGTTCCATATGGCTGGCGCTGCGATGGATGTTGCTCTCTTTGATGTGGTTTGCTTTGTTTTAGTGAAGTCCTTGGGGGTTGTGATGGTGTTGGAGGTGCCTTTCCTCCGACACCTGTTGTTTGCGTCGAAGCTGATGATGGATAGTAGACTGTTCGCTGAGAGTCCCTGTTTGATTTTGAAAATGTTCAGTATGGCTTTTATCGGATGCAAGAGTCAATTGGAAGCCAGTGCAGGCGGTTCATGATGGGGGTGATGTGATCCTGCTTTGAGGAACCAGTGATTATGCGGGCAGAGGTGTTCTGCACTAACTGCAAGGGTCGGAGTGTTTGCCAAACAAGGTGTGATTTATTTATTTTATTTATTTATTTATTTAGACAGTTTTGCATACCACCTTACCTTCAATCAAAGTGGTCAACAAGACATTGGGAGGCATATATTCAACAGGAGGAGATACGATTCACATACATAAAAAGCTATCTACTTATAGGTTTAAATGGGGATGGGTGGTTGGGGCTAAGTGGTGAGGATAGCTAGTGGGCCACTTGGGTGGTATCTAGTTCTTGGCAACTTAAGGTGGTTGCTCATAGGCCTTGGTGAATAGATGGGTCTTGAGAGCTTTGCGGAAGTCCTTGGTATCATTTAGGGTCCTTAAGTCCATTGGGAGGGAGTTCCATAATGCAGGCGCCAGTAGCGAGGGAGCTCTCTTAGATGTTACTTGCTTAGTCTTGTGATAACCTGTGGGTAAGGTGATCCTGCTGTCATTGTTGGTTCTTCTAGGCCTGTTACTGACATCCTTGGTTATTACATCCTGGAGCGCATCTGCAGAGGGGTGGTGGAAGATTTTGAAAATGTTCAGCATTGATTTGAATTTTGCCTTTGCAATTATTGGGAGCCAGTGCAGCTGTCGCATGACGGGGGTGATGTGTTCAGATCTTGCAGTGCCCGTGATGATGCGTGCTGCAGTATTCTGCACCATTTGGAGTGGGTGAATAGACTGCTAGGGGAGACCTTGGTATAGTAAGTTTCCATAGTCTAGCAGTGGGGTGATGACTGCTTGGCAAACTGTGTGGAAGTGGTCTTGGTCAAGGATTGGTTTGAGTTTGCTGATGATCCTCAACTGGTGGTAGGCTTTTGCTGCAGTTTTAGTAATGTGAGATTGTAGGTTCAGAGATCTGCCCAGGGTGATGCCCAGGTGCCTCACTTCATCCTTGATTGCTATAGTTTTGTTTAGAATGCTTATTGTTTGGGGGGTCTTGAATGTGGAGTCTCTGGTAATGAACGTAGCCTCTGTTTTATCAAAGTTGACCATCAGGTTGTTAGCGGTGAGTCAGGTGTCCATGTCCTCAAGGCAGCTTGTCATTAATGTCATGTCAGGTGATTGCAGGTTGATTGGGGCATATACCATGATATCATCAGCGTACAGGTGGTAATGTAGTTTGTGGCGTTTGATGATGTTGCAAATGGGTTGGATGTATATATTAAAGAGTATAGATGAAAGAACTGAACCTTGTGGTATTCCTTGCATAATGGGGAACTGAAGTGATTTCTTTTGAGCACATTTGACTTGCTGCGTCCGATCCTTCAGGTAGGAGGTAAACCATTTTAGGGTGTTCTCACTTATTCCGATCTGCTGCAGGCGCTGTAGAAATATGGTGTGGGACACAGTGTCAAAAGCCATTGAGATGTCCATGAACACTAGCAGGAATCCGTTCTTTATGTTGTCCATGCCTTTTAGGAGATTGTCGAAGAGAGAGGTAAGCAGAGTTTCCACATTGTGCTGTGGTATAAAGCCATGTTGGTGGACGTCAAGTGGAGTGTTCAAATCTATGTGATCCTGTAATTGTCTCTGCATGGTCTTTTCAATGATTTTTGTGAGGAATAGAAGGCTAGAGATGGGGCGGTAGGATTTTGGATCAGAGGGGCTTAGCGTGGTGCTCTTGAAGATCAGGCGTATCGTGACTTGCTTGAGGGATTATGGCATATGTCATTGCTGGAGGGATTCCTTAATGATTTTGTGGAGGTAATGGGTTAGTTGGCTTCTAGTAGCTTTGATCCATGCCACTGGGCATGGGTCAGATGGCGAGGTCATTGTGTTAAGGGCATTCACTATGTCCTCTATTTGCTGTATTGAGAGCATGCTAAAGTTTTCCCAGGTTTGCTGAGGCTCCGTCACTTTCAGGTTGCATGCCTGGGGGAGGGGGGGTGCTCTTTGGTTGGAGTTCTTTGCTTTTAGGTAGTTTGCAAATTTTTGTGGGTCCATGTGATGGGTGCAGTGCCGAGTGGCATCTTTGGTGAGCTTCTGTACAATGTTAAATAGCTCCCTTGGTTTGTTGGCTGATCTCATGATTAGGTTGGTATGGTGTTGTTGCTTGCGCTCATTGATCAGGTTGTTGTATTCCAATTGCTTGGATCTGTATTGGGCCATAGAGTCTTGTGACTTGTCACGCCTCCATTTCCTCTCCAGCTTTCTGAGTATACGTTTTGCATCCCTGATATCATTTGAATACCAGGGAGCACTGGGTCTCCTGTGTGCGTGTGGTCCTTCTCTGCTTGGAGCTGATGAGGCCTCAGCTATTATGCGGTTCCATTCGTCTATGGTTTTGTCGAGGGTGTCGCACTCCTGTTGGAGCTGAGGAATTGTTTCTTTTAGAAAAGCATCTTTGTTGTATGCTCTGAATCGTCTAGTGCTGCTCTCTTCCTCCGTGTGGCGAGTAGTGTTATCCAAGATCAAGGAGAAGGCAATTACATGATGGTTGGACTATGGGACCGGGGTGATCATTGGGGTTGTGACTTTGCCCTGTTCCACCAGTTGTATTGGAACAAAGACAAGGTCTGGAGTGGTACCATGTTGGCATGTTGGTGCGTCAATTGTCTGGCGGTAATGTAGTGATTCCATGGCCTTAAGGAACGCTGTAGCTTCTTTGGTAGGCATAGAGGTTACGTTGTAGTTCCCCAGTGCTATGAGAGGTTTGTGTTGCCTGCTATGTGCGCATATTGATTTGAGTACCATGGAAAGATGATCTGCCGTGGTACTAGGGGGTCTGTAGGTGAGGCATATGCTGAGGTACTTATTAGATACATTGATTGTGCTGGATTCAGTCAAGTTACTGGTAGAGATAAATTTGAATCTGTAGTCTTTTCTGGCCAATATTAGGGTTCCTCTTCTTCTCTTGTGCGCTCTGATGCAGTTGAATGCTGAGAAGTCCTATAGGGTGACTTGGTTCAGGATAACCTGGTCTGAGTTATCAAGCCAGGTTTCGGTGATGCAGATTATGTCCAGTTTTTGGTCCAGAATAAGGTCATGAATAGTATTGTGCTTGTTTTCAATTGATCTAGCATTCAGTAATGTGCATCTGATTGTGGACATTATGATTGGACTGGTGTGTGCGCTGTGTATGGAATGCGTGGGTGGTGTACATGCGGTATTATGCATCTTGCATGCTGTTAGCTTGGTACGCTGGTTCCCCTGTGTGAGGGACATCCAGGACATTTGTGTGGGTTGGATAGGCAGGAGGTGGAACAGTGGTGCCAGCATGTTGGGTCTGGTTGCATGTGTGTAGGGTGTTATAGTGTGCAGGAGTGTGAGGTAGACCATGAGGTACTGGTAGTTAGGATGCATGCTTGTGGTTTAACTGACCCGAGCTCAGCTTGTGCTCTGTTCCAGACGTGGAGAGTTGGTGGTTGCTTGCTTCCTTCCCTGTTTCCTTTTTGTTCTTCCTTGCTTCCTTGTATTTGGTCCCCTCCTAAGGGCCCTTAGGCACGGGTGCCTAGTGTTACTTGCTTAAATGCCTCTGCTAGTCGTCGGGTGATGATGCCTGTAGGGTGGAGCTTCGGTGATGGGGAAACTCCCTTGATGATGGTGGATGCTGGATTGCTTTCAGATGGTTCAGGAGCAGGCTGCAGGTGGGAGAGGGAGTTCTCTACTTGTTTCTCTTTTCAGGTGTGCTTGCAGCCCCAGGATGGTGAAGCAGGAACAGGAAGACACAGGTTCAAGGATGGTTCAGGAACAGGCTGCAGTAGGGAGAGGGAGTGCTCTACCTGTTTCCCTTTTCAGGTGTGCTTGCAGCCCCAGGATGGTGAAGCAGGAACAGGAAGACACAGTTTCAAGCACACAGTGTGATGATGGCTTGACAAACAGTCCGGTAGTGGTCTTGGGAGAGAATTGGTTTGAGGCGTCTGATGATTCTCATCTTTAGATAGGCGTTCCTGGTAGTTTTGCTGATGTGGGTTTGGAAGTTCAGCTCTCTGTCGAGGGTGACTCTGAGGTATTTTACCTCTGGTTTTATGGGAATTGTGATGTTGTTGAGTTCAATGGTGGGTGGTGAGATGAAGGTGGGGTTTCTGGTTATGAGTAGAGCTTCCGTTTTGTTGTAGTTTATGGTCAAGTTGTTTTGTAGGAGCCAGCTCGTCATTTGTGGTAGGCAGTCCGCTATTTTTGAGTAGTCTGGGTTGTCAGTGTTGATCGTGGTGTATATCATTATGTCGTCAGTGTAGATAATGTATTGAATTTTGTGTTTTCTGATGATTTCACAGATGGGGTGTACATAGAGGTTAAATAACAGTGCAGAGAGGGCTGAGCCTCATGGTACTCCTTGTTTGGCTAAGAATGCTTGGGAGGTTACTGAGTCACATTTGACTTGTAACTGTCTGTTAGTGAGGTAAGAGGTAAACCAGTTCAGGGTTGTGCTGTGCAGCCCAATACTTTGGAGTCGTGCTAGCAGGGTGCTGTGGCTGACTGTGTCAAAAGCTGATGTGATGTTGATGAAGATGATGAAGACCCCTCTTTTGATGTTGTCTATCGTCTTGAGCATGTTATCAAAGAGGTGTATTAGCAGAGTTTCGACGATGGTGTTGTGGGCGGAACCCATGTTGATGTGGGTCTAGAGGTGCATAGTTGTCGATGTCAAGTTTAAAACCAAAGCTAGCCATAAAGTCTCATTCCTGCTATTGGATTACATGGTAACTATGATAACATAAGAACATAAGATATGCCATACTGAGTCAGACCACGGTCCATAAAATCTGATATCCTGTTTCCAACAGTGGACAATCCAGGTCACAAATACTTAGCAGATTCCCAAAAAGACACATAGAGGAACATTCTAATATGTGTGTCCGGGCCCCTGTGCACCTGATAGGAATAAGGATGCACAGAGGCAGACCTGATTCTGATCCCACGGAGGCTAGGCATGCCCTGCGGGATTGGAATTGTGTCTGGGCCTGTATGTGCAGGCCGGGACCTGATTCTGAGTAGCTTGTATGTACAGACCGCAGGCTGGTTAACTCAGTCAGGCACGTGAATGGAGCTGCAGTGCCATGGTGTCCCATTGCCATGGCACCAATATTCCCGCTAACCTGCGCTGGGTCCGCCGCCAACATTCCTGCTGGCGGAGGGAGGTGCACAGTGATCAACGCTCAGCCCCTCCACCCACCGGCAGGAATGCCGGCAGAGGACCCAGCGCAGGTTAGCGGGAACATTGCATGGCACCATGGCTCCATTCAGGAGCCCCCATCCCCAGCCGCTGACCACGTTCTCTTTTCCCTGCAGCCCGACCCCCGATCTAGCCTTTCATGGCCAGGGTCTGGCTGCAGGGAACCCCCTCATCTTTCTGCCGCTGCGTGGGCCTTACATCCACCAACGTCCAGGGGGACTTATTCCATCTCTGAGGTAGAATAAGTCCCCCATCCAGTCTGCGAACTCTGGACGTACAGGGCTGACCTCAGAATTGGCCCTGTATGTCTGGGGTTGCGGACCACCCATGCCCCACCTTTGTTCCAATCTTGGATTGCCCCCTCCCGCCCACAACTAAGCCTCCCCATACAAACTCCTTGTTTGTATGGGGAAGCTTCTGTCGGGCACGGAAGGGGGCGAATAGGGACATCCATCCCTGCTATTTGCATTACAGAATAAACATCATAGAGCACAATTCAGGTAGGGGCACGTCTGGGCTGTTCGGACATCCACAAGTAGATGGGCCCATTTGGACCCGATTCTGGACCATGGGAACACAACGTTCCCACAGTAACCAGAATTGAGCCTGAGGACGGCCTGGTGTGTCCCTGCCGCCTGCAGGGTGTCCTCCCTGCAGGCACCCACAACTCCCATGGCTTCAGCCACCCTTTTCCCTGCCACTGACCCACAGCTGCCCTGCTGTGGCCTGGATCAGGTGGCATGGAACCCCCCGCATCCAGCCCCTACCCGGATTCTCGGGCCCGATTGGCAGTTTTGTGCTGTTTATTCCACCTTTAAGGTAGAATAAGCAGCACGTCCCAATGAGTCTAGCAGGAGATACAGGTCCATAACCTGAATCAGCCCTGTACGTCCTGCCTGGCTGGCACACTCCTGCTTCTTCTATGCCGCAATCCTGCCACCTCCCACCCCTTGTTGCTCAGGATATACAGGGAGAACCAGAGAGGTAATTGGGTCGGGACAGCAACCTGCATCCCAGAATCAGGCCCATAGGTTCCAAAATACCTGTCCTGAGGCAAGCAGTGGATTTCCTATGTCCTCTTTAATAATGGTTTATAGACCTTTCCTCCAGGAACTTGTCCAAACCTTTTTTAAACAGAGCTACACTAACAGCTTTTACTACATCCTCCGGTAATGAATTACAGATTTTGATTATGTGTTGAGTGAAAAAAATATTTTCTCTAATTAGTCTTAAATTGTTTATATTGTAGCTCCATTGCATGTCCCCTAGTCTTTCTATTTTTTGATTGAATAAACAACCGATCTATGTTTACCTGTTCCATTCCATTTGTTAATTTATTGACCTCTATCATATCTCCCCTCAGCCTTCTCTTTTCCAAGTTGAAGAGCCCTAACCTATTAAGCTTTTTCTCATAGGGGTATCCGTCCATCCCTTTTACCATTTTGAAGGCTATTATCTGTATCTTTTCTGATTCTGCTATGTTGTTGTTAAGTGCCGTCGAGTCGGAGTCGATTCATGGCGACCCTCTGGATAGCTATCCTAAATTGTGTTCGGTCTTCAGTCAGGCGGCTCATTGTTGACAGACTGGTACCCGTAGTTGCTGTTATTGTATCGATCCATCTCATTGCTGGCCTTCCTCTTTTGCGTTGACCTTCTATCTTGCCAAACATAATGTCTTTCTGTAATGATCTCTCTCTTCGCGTGATGTGTCCAAAGTATGAAAGTCGAAGTCTTGTCATCTGAGCTTCTAAATAAAGCTTAGGTTTGATCTCCTCTAGTACCGACTGGTTTGTTCTTCGGGCAGTCCATGGTATACACAGTATTCGCCGCCAGCACCATAATTCAAAGGCATCAGTTTTCTTCCTGTCTATCTTTTTCACTGTCCAGCTTTCACATCCATATGATGTTATTGAAAATACCATGGCTCGAACAAATCGAATCTTTGTATGGAGAGAGACATCTCTGCTCTTGAGAATCTTATCTAGGTCTTTCATAGCCATTCTGCCAAGAGCAATGCGTCGTCTGATTTCTTGACTGCTTGTTGCTTCTTTATTGATAGTTGATCCAAGTAGGTTAAAGTTGTTCACAATTTCAATTTCTTCTCCTTCAACGATGAACCTGTTGATTATGCCAGTTGTCATGATCTTTGTCTTCGTTACATTAAGGTGCAGGCCCATTTTGAGACTATGTTCCCTGATTGTGAGAAGTAAATGCCCCAGACCATCCCCACCCCCAGCCAGCAATGTTGCATCATCAGCACAGCGAAGGCTGTTGATGAGTCCTCCACCAATCCTCACACCTCTGCTGTCTTCACACAATTCTGCCTCTCTGATGATTTGTTCTGCATACAAATCAAACAGGTAGGGGGAAAGTATGCAGCCTTGTCTTACACCTTTGCTTATTTTAAACCATTCTGTTTCTCCTTGTTCCGTTCGAACTGTTGCTTCTTGATCAATGTACAGATTGCGCAAGAGAACAAGTGTTCTGGTATACCCATGCTTCTTAATGTGGCCCAGAGTTTCTCATGGTTTACACAGTCAAAAGCCTTGCTATAGTCGATAAAGCACAAATAGATATCCTTTTGGTATTCTTTAGTCTTTTCAAGGATCCATCTCACATCCGCAATGATGTCTCTCGTTCCTCGCCCTTTCCTGAACCCTGCATGCACTTCAGGTAGTTCCTGTTCCAGGTATGGTTGTAGTCTCTTTTGATTCTGCTATATCCCTTTTAAAATATTGCAAACAGAATTGCACACAATATTCAAGGTGCATTCACACCAGAGAACAATACAGAAGCATTATAATATCCTTTGTTTTATTCTCCATTCCTTTCCTTATGATGCCTAGCATTCTATTTGTTTTCTTGGCCGCTGCTGCACACTGGGCAAAGGGTTTCAATGAGTTATCCACAATGACGCTTAAATCTTTTTCCTGAGTGATGGTTCTTATTGTGGAACCTTGCATCGCGTAACCATAGTTTGGGATATTATTTCTTACGTGCATAACTTTGCATTTTTCTACATTAAATTTCATCTTCGATAGTTGTGTGGATGGTGTCATCGAGAGCATTTTGTTTTCCTGGACAATGGGAAGACGTTCCAAGTGCTGCAGAGCAAAGATGGCATCCAGCTGTTGAAGAAGAGTTGACATGTCTTCAGAAGTAGACTGGCTACCTTTTGAAGAGGGCTTTAAACTATATTCATTAGGGATGGGTGAAGAAAGCCCCCAGGTAAGTGAAACATTAAATACCTTTATAGAAATAGGTAAAAGGGGCAACATCTGGAAAGCAGTGTCTATAAATGCCCTTAGCATGGGAAATAAGATCCCAGATGTTGGGCTTTAATGGGAGAGGCTGACTTGGATTTAGTGGCAGTTACAGAGACATGGTTCATGGACAACCATGAGTGGGATATAACTATACCAGGCTATATGTTATTCAGAAAGGACAGGGTAGGAAGAAGGGGAGGAGGAGTGGCATTAAATGTAAAAAAATAACACAGGTACACTAAAAAAAAATTTTTTTAAACTGCCTCTAATGTTTCGATTGATTTTTACGTTTTTTGGTGCGCTGAATCCAAATCTGATAACCAATTTGCTCCATCACGTACAGATTTTTTGCTACATTGGGTTAGCAGTTTGAGGTGAACGTTTCAGATTGAGTGCGATCGAGATAAAAGTTTCTTGGATGAATTCTTTATACTAATTGTTTAGTAGTTATTCAAATAAGAATAAAGAAAATTGTAACAAGGCAGCACATAAGAATAGAGTAATGTCAACAAAACACACTGTGATGGTAGCAAAATTGTCTGCACTTAAAACAGCCACATACATGTGCACAAACATTGAGCATATAAGAGCAAGGTTAGACACAAAGCAAAGCAAAGAAATGTGCAAAAAATGTTGTACAGGTATGTATGTAAGAATAGAAAACGCAAACCGCACCATTGCAATACATGAAGACAAACACCCGATGGTGTGAAAATGAAATTCTAATAAATGAGATCCGACACTGTGGTAATAACTAGCAAATTTTTTATTTCAAAGTTTAGTAAAAACACGATATTTGTCAACACAGTTTAGATTTTAAAGTCATTCTTGGGTCAATCAATCTCCTGGTGGGCCCGTTTCTTCTTCCCCCGAATGCTTCTCTTGGTGCGCTGCTTGGCGTATTTTTCATCTGGGGTTTCCCGCAGCAACAACCAGCAGAAATCAGCCATCATAGTGGTGTTCCATCTTCCTTGGTACCTTCTCTCTGCGTCCTTGATGTCCTGGTGAAACCTTTCACCTTGTTCTTCACTGTACGCCCCCAAGTTTTCGGGAAAGTAGTTCACATGGGAGTGCAAGAAATGGACTTTCAGGCTCATGTTACAGCCTTGTTCTTTGAAGGCATTGAGCATCCTGGCAACAATATCCTTATAGTTCTCATCCCGCCTGTTCCCCAAGAATTTGAGAACAACATCCTTGAAGGAATCCCAGGCTTCTTTTTCCTTCTCAGACATCGTTTCAGCGAATGCTCCATCTGAAATGAGTTTCCTTATATCAGGGCCAACAAACACTCCTTCCTTTAGCTTTGCTTCAGAAAGTCGGGGGAACTTTGAGCAAAGGTACCGAAAGCACTCACCATCTTTTGGAAGGGACTTGATGAATTGCTTAATGAGACCCAACTTAATGTGGAGAGGTGGTAATAGAATTTTATCACGAGGTACCAAGCTCTCATGAAGAACATTTTTTCTCACCGGGTCTCAAATACTCCCGAATTGGCCAGTCTTTTTTCCCCCAGTGTAGGTCGCGGGCCCGGCTATCCCACAAGCAAAGGAAGCAGGGATATTTGGTGAAACCGGATTGCTGCCCTAATAGCATGGATAGAATTTTAAAGTCTCCACAAATCATCCACTTATGCTCATCATAACGAATCTTCTGAAGAATCAGGGCCAAATTCTCGTATTTTTCTTGGAGAATAACAGAGTGAGCAATAGGAACTGAAGCGAATGTGTTGCCATTATGAAGAAGAACACCTTTTATGCTGTCTTTTGACGAATCAATGAACAGCCGCCATTCAGCAGGATCATACTTGAGTTTAAACTTTTCCATCACTCCGTATATCGTTGCAAAATACCAAATCTTCCTCTTTGCTGAAATACTTCAAAAATTGTGTCTCGCGGTTGCGGTACCAATAAAAAGTTGTTGCTGGTGACAATAGATTTTTCTGTTTAAGCCGAGAATCTTGCAGTTGGGCAGCATCTTTTGGGAGTCCAAAATCCCAGACTAAATCATTCAATTCAGCTTGAGAGAAAAGTTCAGGTTTCGGATCTGGTTCAGTTTCAAACTCGGAAGTACTGGACTCATCGGGAAAAGCCATCTGATGAGTCTCATCATGATCAGAACCGTCCACACAAATATGATCCAAAGAACTCAAACGGTACAAATCGGTAATCTCACCTCAAAAACATACAATCAAGAACTAGGCCTCCCACAAGGTTCAGCACTGTCAGCGTTACTATTTAATATATACTTAAAACACATCTGTAAAATCTTTAAAAAATTCAATGTCCACTATCACCTATATGCGGACGACATTATGATGTATGTCCCTTTCAAAATACCAAATATCCCTATACATCTCATTAACGAATGCCTCAATGAATTAAACACCTGGCTAAATGAAAACAACCTGTACATCAATCACTCAAAAACAGAAGCCATAATAGTAACCAAAAGCACAACGTTCATTCCCCCCTCACATATATCATTGCAGAATAACGATATCAAACTAAAATCTGAAATACGTTACTTAGGCGTTATTCTGGACAAACACCTTAGCATGGACACACATGTAAGAAATATAACAAAAAAAGTTTACTTTAAACTGAAAATATTAAAGCAACTCCGCCCCCTAATGCACTTACAGGATTTCCAATGAGTCATACAAGCAATTATAACCCCCCATTTCGACTTTGCAAATCAAATCCTACTTGGTGTAACTAAGCAAGCCTTAAAAAAACTTCAATTAGCACAAAACGCGGCAGCAAGGACCATTACGAAGGCCCCACCTTTCCAACATATAACCCCGATTTTAGAATATCTACACTGGCTTCCGATTCAAAGCCGAATAGAATACAAAACTCTCTTAACCACCTACAAAGCCATAAATAAAACTGCACCCCGGACCATAAATAACCTCATCAAAATAGAACCCACCCATAATCTCCAAAGGAGAGACCAGTTAAATAAACTAACAACACCAAAAGAATTCATTAGGGCCAAAAAATCCACAAACAAGAAAGCCTTCTCCCATGCAGCCCCCATCTTGTGGAACACAATTCCAATAGAATTAAGACAATTACCTGAAATCATGGAGTTTAGGAAAAAACTTAAAACACACCTATTTACAATGCACTATGGATCCAAAACGAACTCACCTCTCACCTCTCAGCTTGATAAAGGATAATCCTACTCCAGATAATACATTTTTCAACAAAGGAATGAAAAACTGTAGCCCTAAAACAATGCATTGAAGACATTTGAACAACAAATAAGTCTGTATATAGTTTTAATTCTGTTCATTTGTATATAGTTCACTAATTGTTAATTGTTAACTGTAATTCCCAAGTTACAAATTGTTATATGTAAAAACAGCTCGCTCTGTTTATTGTTGTTCCATGTGAACCGCATCTGATCAATGGAAGGAGCGGTATATAAAAAAATCTGTTAATTAAATTAAATTAAATAATGGCAACTTGCTACCATCAATTTCTATTGGCCATGCAGCTTTTATGAAAGAGACTTATACTTATACTTAAACTATGATCAACATCTATGGTCAATCTGTGGTGACTTCAAACTGGTCGCCCTCTTGCTTGGTCTTCAGGGTGGATACACCAAGGGGTATGTTTACTAAACCTTCTTAACGTGCGCGCTGTGCAATTATCGCATGCTAAGGTACCTTAGCGCGCGATAATGATGCTTTACGGGGCACAAATGTGCCTTAGCGTGCGCTAACGTGTGCAGCGGCGCAAACGAGCGCTGAAGGCGGGGAAAGGCTCCCAGAGGGCGGAGGAAGGCTCCCCAGGGGCGGAGAGAAGGGATCAATGGGTGGAGAGTGGGAGGGGAGAGGCTCTCCGCACACTAACGATATGAAATCCGAGGCCAAAACTAACGCAAGTGAAAACCTCGCGTTAGAGCTGATTTAAAGGGAAAAGAAACCATTTCTGTCAGCAATGTACAGCAAAACCAGGGAAACCTACAAAAAAGTGATAAGTGTGATACATGTGCATGGAATAAAAGTACAAATAAACATTGAAAAGGACCCCAATAAAATATACAAAAAACATAACCAAGCTGGGCAATAGTGATAGTAATGGGAAACATCAAAAAACACTCCCAAGAAAGCCCCCCAAAAAAGATATGAATTTTGGAAGGGTCTACGCTCCGTCCCCATACAAGGTGAATTATCCCACAGTGAAATAGCACTGATCAGGGTTTCCCTCTCCATTGGACAGGTTTCCTATGGCATGCACATGTTCCACAACAGCAGGGCAGGCATGTCGGAATGGGCAACTGGACAGATGCTGGGAAAGGGGATACAGAGGGCTGCAGGCGGCACATGCTGTGGTGCAGCTGGGGCACAGTGCAGACTAGGCAGATGCCTAGGTGGCACTTAGGAATGCTGAAACTGTACAGCAGCCAGACAGCAACTGATGAGGGCCCAACATGGGCACAAGAGTGTTTATCACAGTGTCACAGGGGATAGTACCCAGCAGGTACCTCCAAGGACACAGAACATTGGCAGGCGGTGTTGGGGGGAAGCATGGACATCTATGCAGGCACCCCTACCCCAGAACACGCACCATAGGCAGCCGCCTACCTGCACACTGGATGGCTTGAGATTGCACACCACCAGCACCACCAGCAGAAGGGCATGTCAGCATGGTGGCAGAGGGGTACTGGTGGTGGAGGGGGGCAGTGGCAGCTGCCCAGAGCAGACCATGGCCTAGCCCTGTGTAGGTGGGTGCCATGCACTGCAACAGACAGGCCCTGCCGGACAAACAGTCATGGTATCACCAGGGAATGCACTGTCTCTGTGGCAACACGGTGATGCAGTGCACACAACCAGTGTGTTTGGAGGCAGAAGGTCACAGGTTCAAGTCCCAGCTATGGTGCCTGCCAACCCAGTCCCCATATTTTACCCACTACTACAACGTGCTAATACAGACAGAACGTTTATTGCAGATGATGTAAACATGCCCAAAACACCTACATTTTACCCTACAGAGCAAAGACACCATAAACAGGCACATTACCTAGAGCAGAGTCTCCCAAATGCAGTCCTGGAGGGCCAAACACCATTCAGGTTCCATGCTGCCTCTAATAAAGATGCCTGTGCTGCATATCTATGCACCACCCCCATGGTATGCAGGTGTATCTCATGCATATTCATGAGGGACAGCATGAAAACCCGAACAGTGTTTGGCACACCAGGACTGGAGTTGGGAACTTCTGCCGTAAAGCAGCAACCATCAGGGGCAGACACACCCACACCCACAGGCTCCATTAGCCATTGCCTCCTGGAGAGGCAGGACATTGGGCCCTGCGTGCATCTTCCAATACTAGCACTTGCATACCTTAGCAATGCCACCCTACACCTGGGAATACGGTACACAGCTATCAAAAGTTTGCTATGATTACTGGCAGATAGCAATTCCTACGTTAAGCACAGTTTGCTGATTGAGCTCCATCATAGCAACCTTTCTGATGTCTGTGGAGTGTGCTTCAGGTCTGGTCTCTGACAGTGTTTACCACCCTGGGGAGTGACCCCCAACAGTATTGCATACCATATCCATGCCTGCACTGTGCCCAGGACTGGTGTGGTGGCCAGGGCTGCTAAACGCCTCTATAGTAGCACAATGCTGGCATAGATGTGGGAGTGTGTGTCTGTCTATCCAGTGTGTGGTGGCTGCAAACACCCTCCACAGCCCACACTGCCAGCACTGTTGCCAGTATTGGCCTGCCAATGTGCATAATGAGGAGCAAGGTACCATGGGTATAGCCCGGACAGGGTGACCTGGCCAGGATGCATCTGCACAGGGCATAGGGCACTGGCTGGGACATTGTAGTGCCCGGCCACCACCTGCTCAGACAGGGTGGCCACAGCATGTTCTGCTGGGAGATCACTCTCACCCTGACTGAGCAGTGACCACGGCATGGCTAGGCTCCCCCATAGTGCTGTATAGTATTTCTCTCATGTGATATTTATGGGTTTCCTTTTGGGGTCCAGTCATTGACTTATCTGCTTGGTGTGTATTCTGACATCCCAGTTCTGGGTGCACGCATTTCCACCAGGAACATGCACTATGGACTAGCTAGCAGACTGTCTGCAGCTGGTATGTGTCTTGATGGAATGCCTTGCAGGGTGCAGCGGCTGAAGGCTTGCTGCAGGAGAATATCAGATAGTAGTGGGGTGCAGCTTAGCATATCCAGGTCTAATGTCTGTCTGCTATTGTGTTATGGATGTGTACAGAGCTGCATTGACTGCCCTGTAGGGTGTCTGTTCCCCAGCAGCACTAGGGTTGATGGTCCCCTCTACTGCCACCATTGCAGGGAGGTAGAATGTGGATCTGTTGGTGGGAGACCCTGTTTACCACTCTCAGCCCAGGAGGAGGGTGGTGGTGGTGGTACATAATCCTCCTAGGGTCCATAGAGGCTAAACTGCCTGAGACATACAGATATATCCAAGGTGTGTCTGCAGAAACTACCTATCTCACACATTAGACCTGCAGCATGGCCTATCTCTGCTGTGGACCTGGTGCTGGGTGCCCCACCTCACCCTCAGGGTGAGTGCAGTACCTGCACAATGTGACGGTGTGTAGCTACTCTGTGCCAGTACCACACATGGTCAGTTCCCCCTACCAGGCCGAGGTGCTGTGGGGGTACATACCCCATCTTGTGATCATTTGTAGACTGCTGATTTGCATGTGCAGTGCATCATGGGTATGGGTGGGTTAACCCTATCCTGGTGACCACAGCAGACTGTTTGTGTGGTGACGTGCAGTCCTTCTGCAGCCAGCCAGGGGCTTGCTAGCAGCTATGGAGCTGTAGCCCACTGGTTACTTCACTACTTGTGGAGCCAGAGGTCATGGGTTCAAACCCACAGTAGGGGTTATTTGATAGGGCTGTCCAAAGCATTGTCTTTTTTTTTTTTAATGTACATTAGTGCTACCAGCAAAACACCCTCAGGGTACTGTAACCATAAGGTGCCTCAGAAGGCGCCCTATAAGGCGCCTTATAGGGCACCCTATAAAGCGCCTTCTGAGGCACTTTATGGTTACAGTCCGTATAAGGTGCTTTATAAGGTGTCCTATGGAGCGCCTTATAGGGTGCCCTATAGGGGACATTATAGGGTGCCGTGGCGGACAGTGCACTTTATAATGTGCCCTATGGGGTGCCTTATAGGGTGCCTTATGCGGCACCTTAGGTTACGGCACGTGAGGGTGTGTTTGCTGGCAGCAATAAATAAATAAAATACCTCAGGAAACAATACTTTCATGTCAAAGCTGATGCCTCAGCCAGCATTATGCATTAGGCACACTGGAGGATCGAACTCATGACCCCTGTATCAACAGTCAGTGTATTAACCATTGTGTTACACTTCTGTTTCTAGGTTTGGATGTCTGTGCGCCTACTTAAGATTACCGCGCGGTAATGCGCTTAGCGGCGCTTTGCCCGATAATGTGCGCAGCAGCGTGCGTTATCGCGCGCTAATCCCGTTTTGCTACTTTAAGCTGAAATGCCCACTCCTTATATGGCATCCTGCACACTAACGCTGGGCGCACATTAAGAAGGTTTAGTAAACATACCCCCAAGTACTGCTGCTTCCTGTGTGAATGGGATAGTCGTGCTAGAGATTATCATTTCATCAAAAGGGACTGGCCACTCCGTCAGTCACTGGATCCTGGAAGCAAAAATGTTCTGTTTCCAGCACTTGTAGACAGCAACAAGATTTTGATGCCTTCCTTGCACATCAAGTTGGGACTAATGAAAAACTTTGTCAAGGTGATGGATAAAACTAATCCTGCTTTCAGGTATCTTAGTGTAAATTTCCTAGACTGAGTGATGCCAAAGTTAAGGAAGGAGTTTTTGTTGGCCCTCAGATTCTTGCACTTCTTCAAGATGACAAATTTCTTTGTTTATTGCGTGGAAAGGAAAAGGCTGCATGGATAGCATTTGAATCAGTGACACAAAATTTTCTTGGAAACAACAAAGCAAATAATTACAAGAGATTGTTCAAGATCTTTTCAAGGTATACAAAAAATGTGGTTGCAACATGTTCTTAAAGATTCATTTTCTACATTCTCATCTAGATTTTTTCCCACAAAATTGCAGAGCAGTAAGTGATGAACATGTAGAATGATTTCACCAAGACATTGCAGCCATGGAAAAGAGTTATCAGGGTAAATGGAGTCCATCAATGCTTGCAGACTACTGCTGGACAGTAACAAGGGATATTCCATTGCTTCAGTACAAGAAACAGAACAGGAAGAGTCGTGAAGCCACTGAATGAGAACAAAACTTGCTAGAATGTACTGTACTTACAAATGTTCTTAATGAAAGTTAAACTGCAGACATAATTACTCCTCTGTTTCTTCTAAGTATGTTTATGAACTTTATTTTATAAAAACAAGCTTGTTATTGTGCAAAGTTTCATTTGTAATAAGATTTTGATTTACATCTAAGGATTTAGGCTCGATTATCCCATACATAGTGGTAAAATGTAAATTCTTCAATATATCATAGAAACAGGAGCTATTGACCAATTTCACTATCATTTGAATTCAGCATATCAAATTAATTAAGAAATAGCACATTTAATTTCTGAAGCAAACAATTTTTGAAAATTTGTAGAACAGTGCTATTTGTGGATATTTCCTCTCTCTTATTAGATTCACCTTCTCAAAGATTCCTAGAACATAACTGGTATACTGGGTCAGAATAAAGGTCCATTGAGCCCAGTATCCTGTTTCCAACAGTAGCCAATCCAGGTCATAATTTATTTATTTTATTTATTTTATTTAACAGTTTTTATATACCGCACTATTCATCATCAGTGCGGTTTACATTAAACAACAACATACCTGTCAATATATAACTGATCTAGGTTTACAGATAACAGGGAAGGTAAACTGGGTGCAAACTTGGGAATAACTATATACAATTAAATATATTACATCAAGGTTTGGTATTTGATGAAGTTCGGTATTTTCCCATTTTAAACCTCTGTTCTGGGTTGTTGATGTGTGTAAGAGTTAGTTGAGTACCTGTCAGGTTCCCAAAAGTTAGAAAGATTCTGTGCTTCTTATCCCAGGGGTAAGCAGCGATTTCCCCTGTCTACTTTAATAATGGTTTGTGGACATTTTCCTCCAGGACATTGTCCAAACCTGTTTTAAATACAGCTACACTAACAGCTTTTTTTCTGCATCTTAATCTGGTCATTGTGCAATGAGACCAAAAGCCATGTACCAGAGTTCTGTCTGGAACTCTGTGTCATAAATTTGAATCCTATTACTGGATACCACCCTCGCTCTTTCTATATAGGGGCTGTGAATGCTGCCTTCACAGTATTCTCAGTCTCAAATGATGTGCAAGGCTTGATCGGGAAGTATGCATTATTATCAATGAGCCACCGAGCTGGACTGCCTTTATTTTATATATTTGTGGATAGATGATGTGGAGATGGGATTAAAACAGCACTGAGCGTGGTAATAGGTCAATGCCATTTCCTCAATTTTAGCAGCAGCTGCACTGTGTAAGCAATACTCTACATGCAGCCTTGTTGCTGTTATCATTATTATCACTAGTACCTTCTACATTCTAATTGACAACTAGATGCTTATTATTACAGGAATACGACTTCTCATGCTATATTGCTCAGAATATTTAATGAACCAATCGTAATTGAGATTCATCAGCATAAACATTCTGTAATTTTGAGCAAGAGGTAATCTTTGACAATACTACCAAGAGTATTAAATATTCTGTTAGATATCAATCATCTTAAATAGTTCATAGCCAGCTTTTATAATACTAACCAAATGGTGCTCTTCTGCAGCACACAAATAGTTTTCTTGGAAATTCATCATTCTTTATTCCTTTAAATAATTCACAGGCATGACAGATGCAGATTAGTTGAAATACCAGCCTGTCTTTTTCAAGGTCTTGCCCATGATCAAAATAATGCTGTGTTTTTTGTTTCTTTTTATTGCTGTTACTTGACTGCCACCACACAGAGCATCATGTGGAGATGAGATACATTTTGGTGCGGGAGGTACTGAAGTAGAAACTGCAGCAGCAAGAGTCAGTGAACATCACAGTTTTTGAAGAGATGCAAGCAGAGTCTTTTATTTGTCAAAGCCTTTTCCTGAGGGAAAAAGGAGAAAGAGCATAAACCATCACAAATCTGGAGTCTAATACAGTTGCAAAGGCATTGGATCTTGTAGGTGGGGAAGGCAATTTTCCTAGTCACTTATGTGATTAAACAACAACTTATGTGCATAAATTAGCTGTTAGAAAATGACATTGTTTAATGAGGATAATTTTATCGCAGGGTATCATAAGTAAGTGCTTACCTAGGTGCCTATGTAGACACTATTTTATAAAGATAAGTAGGTGTCTACTTGTCTCTATAAAAGAGAACACATCTTGAATGTAGGCACAATCACTTACGTCTGCTAGCCAGCAGGGGTAAATGTTGGCATGTCCTTTACGCAGGTATGCAAGTAGATTAAGATATTTTATAATCTACAGAGACAATATTCAGTGGCTCCAACTAAACGCTTTCAAAGCATCTAGCCTCAGCTGCCTTATCTAAACTGGATATTCATTGCTGGAACTTATCCAGCGTCTGGTGCTGAATAGCTGGTTTTGCAATCACTATCCATTCAGTGGGGATATTCGGTCGCTTAATGGATAGTGAAAACCAGTTAATGCTGGAGCAGCCATTTATCACTCCCAACTTTAACTGGTTTAAATATCCAGTTAGCAGCTGAATATCACTGCTGACCAGATAGCAACCAGGACTGCCCCTAATCCACCCACAAACCACCCTGATTTTAACTGGGCATCATATCTGTGGTCTGTGGTGATATTCAGCAGCTCTGTTTGGATATGCTGCTGAATATGTTATATCGGTATCTCTGCATTTTAGCCTGTTAGTGGGCCTGCTAACTAGCTAAAAGACTTTGAATATGCCCCTCTACATATGTATGTGCCAGCTCCACTCATGCTCCCCCAGACAATGCCCTGGCTGTGCCTATTGGCAAAGTCCCTGTCTTCTTGCTAAATTGTGTACTTTCATGCTGGTCGGTATTTTATAAGAAGTCATTTACGCACACATATGTGGCCACATAACACGCAGGAATGGCTTTATATAATCAGGATTTAGCCAAGGGTTTTGCCACCCCAGACAGTCCCCCCCAGGCCACTTTCTGCCCCCCCACCCCATCTTTTCACCTGGAAGAGGTGGGGAGGGGGGGCAGCATAGTGATCTCTCCCTTCCTGGAAGCGGTGGCACAGCAGGTCTTAAAGGACTTATGCATGTGCACACAGTCACAGCCTCTTGATCCTGCCCCCCTACAATGTAACTTCCTGTCAAAGGAGGACAGGAGCGGCAGGCTGTGCTTGTATGTGAGTGCTTTAAGGCCTGCCATAGTGCTGAAGCGGACGCTCTGCTACCACTTCAGAGAAGGAATCAGCAAAACGCACACCAGGGTCTGCCATCCTAGGCAACTACCTAGTTTGGCTGGTGGATGCACCAGTCCTGTATATAATTACCATTAATATTCCTAAAAGTAAGTCCGTTATGGGACCACATGCAAAGTTTTATCGATAGAAGAGGCATTCTTGGGAGTATATTTAGGTTAGGATTTGCAAATAAAGCATGTAAGCTGCATTTTCAAATCTACACATACTATTTTCTGAAAAATGCACCTAAATAAAAAGAAAGTGGAAATGTATGTGACTAATTTATACTCTCAAAGAGTTTGAAGCAAAAGCAGATAATTATTTGCACTCTGAAACCTTGTGCAAAATCAGTGGGTGTCAGTGAAGTTTGAGCTAAAGCAGATAGTTTGAAAATTGCTCACTCAAAAGGTTGTGTCAATGGAAAAAATGCTTAGGGACCCTTTTCTAAAGTGCATTAAGCAATTAACTCTTGGTAAACGCCTCTTCGGACCCACGGTAACTGTTTCTGCAAAGGCATGAGAGTTATTACATGCTGATTTGTGTGCTAACTGCTCCTCATGCATTGCGGTGCTGAATGAACAGGTAGGGAAAGAGAGAAAGTGTGGTGAGCACATTGCAGTTAACGTGGGGGGACATATTGCGCTCTCACTGTCAATGCTTTCATTAGCATGGGTGCACCTAATACCACTTCAGTAGTGGAGATAAGTATACCTAAGGTAATAGTGTCATTGAACTGAAGAACCACTATGCAGCTCTGGAAGTGGAGGAGCTTGAAGCATCATAGCAAAGGGAAGAACCACAGTTCGAGCACCTCAAAGTTGCAGAGACAGGTTATCTCAGGCCAGAGTTCCAGGAGTTCAATTCCCACGTAGGTACAAGTAACCTCAGGCCAGAGGGACTGGGATCTCTAGTCCCATTGGCCACTCCTTGTGGCCTTGGACAAGCCATTTAGCCTTCTATTGCCTCAAGTATGCTTAGATTGTGAGCCCTTCAGGAAATAAAAAGTGGCTGTTAGAAAATATATGTAAACTGCTCTGATACACATAGTAAAGGGAGGTACATCAAGTGCCTAAACCATAAATCACAAGAAAGCCAAGAGTAGTGGTGGCTGGTGACTCTCTTCTGAGAGGTACTGAAGCATCCATCTGCCAACCAACCTTGATGTCCAGAGAGGTGTATGGTCTGCCAGGTGCCAAAACCCGAGATGTTATGGAGAGTTTGCCAAGATTCATCAAGCCTACTGACTATTATTTGATGTTGCTCATCCATGTTGGCACAAACAATACTGCTATGTATCCCTCTCGGCATATCAAAAGTATCTTCATGGCTCTGGTTCAGAGAATGAAGCAGGGAAGTTATTCTGCACTTCTGAGGTGGAATTACTTCCCAAGACATTTCGTTTTTTGGTCCCGGGGTGTGGATGGGGCAGAGGAGCCTGAGGCCAGATTAGGGGTTGGGCTGTGGGGAAATCACCTTTGAAGTCTGGCGGCTGGGATCGCGGCTTTACAATGGAGCCGCGGTGCCATGGCAACCAGACGCCATGGCTCCATTTTTGAGCCCTGAGTTAGCGGGGATGACTCCTGTATGTGCAGACTAGGCTGAATCGCAGTCCCAGCCTTCATGTACAGGCCTATTTGCGATTCTGATCCCGCAAGGCTAGACGTGCCCTGCGAGATCAGAATCGCGAGGCCCTCTAAATGTCCGGCTCAAAACAGACATAAAGAGGGGCTGCATGTCCAGGATGGAATGAGCCCTAAAAGGTAAGGAAGGCAACTATGGTTCTAAAAAGAAGTAGCTGAAAAGATGAAGAAAAAGAGAGAGGCCTTCAGGAAATACAAGAGATCACAGAGAGAGGAAGACAGGCATCTATATTTGAAAAAAACTTAGAGAAGCTAGCAAAGTAGTCAGGAAAGGAAAGATACAAAAAGAAGAAGAAATACCCTATGCAATAAAATAAGGGTATAAGACATTTTTCAGATATGTTAGTGAGAGAAGGAAGGGCAAAAGTGGTATTGTCAGACTCAAGGGTGAAGGGGAGGAATATGTAAAAGCTGATGAGGATAAAGCTGAATTGCTGAACAAATATTTCTGTTTTGTGTTCAGAGATCCAGGGCCAGGAGCAGAACCTCAGAAAACACCCACATATAGGAACAGAAGCGATGGGGATCTCGAATGATTTTCAGAAGACTGTGTTTGTGAGGAACCAGCTAAACTAAATGTCATAATGGGTTAGACCAAGGTCAATCAAGCCCAGTATCCTGTTTCCAACAGTGACCAATCCAGGTCACAAGTACCTAGCAGTTTCCCAAAAAGACACACAGGTTCCATAATGCTTATATTGTGGCAAGCATTGGATTACCTGAGTCCTCTTTAATAATGGTTTATGGACCTTTCTTGCAGGAACTTGTCCAAACCCTTTTTAAACCCAGCTACACTAACAACTTTTATTACATCCTCCGGTAACGAATTCCAGACTAAGCTCCTCCCTGCTCCCATCACCATCACATTTCCCACATTAAAGTATACATATTAAGATCTTTAAGTCTGTCCTCATATGCTTCATAAAGAAGACCCTAACCATTTTAGTAGCCACCCTCTGCACTGACTCCTGCTTATATCCTTTTGAAGGTGCTGTCTCCAGAATTGCACACAATACTCCAAATGAGGCTGCACCACAGACTTATACAGAGGCGTTATTATCTCATTTTTTCAGCTGGACATTCCTCTCCCTATATACCCAAACATCCTTCTGGCTTTTGCAGTCACTGTTTCTACCTGATTAGCTACTTTAAGATTGTCAGACATAATAACGCCAAGGTCCTGCTCTTCTTTGGTGGACAGAAGTACCTCACCCCCTATACTGTACCGTTCCCTTGGATTGTTGCAGTCCAAATGCATGACCCTGCATTTTTTAGCATTAAATTTCAGCTGCTAAATTCTAAACCATTCTTCAAGCTTAGCTAGATCCCTCCTCATGTTATCTACTCCTTCCTGGGTGTCTACTCTATTACAGATTTTGGTATCATACGCATACAAGCAAACCTTACCCAACAATCCTTCTGCAATATCACTAACAACGATGTTAAAAATAATTGGATCAAGGGCAGATCCCTGTGTCACACCACTGGTAACCTCCTTCTCCTCAGAGTGAGCTCCATTTACCTGTACCCTTTGTCGCCTCCCACACAATCAATTTCCAGCCCGATCAGTCATCTTAAGGTTCATCCCTAGGGTGTTCAGTCTGTTTATAAGTCACCTGTGTGGAATGGTGTCAAAGGCTTTACTGAAATCTAAGTACACAGCATCTAGGGCTCTCCCTCGGTCCAACTCCCTGGTTACCTAGTCAAAGAAATCAGATTTGTCTGACAAGAAATGCCTCTGCTGAATCCATGCTGTCTTGGATTCTGCAATCCATTAGACTCCAGAAATCTCATTATTCTCTCCTTTAGTAGCTTTTCCAAAAATTTACTAACCAGAGGTTAGACTAACTGGCCTGTAGTTCTCAATGCCATCCTTACATCCTCTTTTGTGTAAAGGGACCACATATGCCTTTTTCCAGTCCTTTGGCACAACTCCTGACTCCAAAGAAGCATTGAAAATGTCAGACAGTGGAGCCACTGGAACATGTCCAAGTTCCCTCAGTATTCTTGGGATGTATCCCATTCAGACCCATGAACCACCAAGAGGGGAAGCCATTTTGGACCTAGTCCTTAGTAGTACACAAGATCTGATGCAAGAAATAAGCATGTTGGGGTCACTTGGCAATAGTGATCATAGCATGATTGCATTTGATTTCATAAATGGAGGAAGGATGGCAAGCAAATCCACAGTACTATCTTTTAACTTTCAAAAGGGAGACTATGATAAAATGAGGAAAACAGTTAAGAAAAAACTAAAAGGAGCAGTGGCAAAGGTTAAATATTTACAGCAAGGATGGGTGTTATTTAAAAATACTATCTTGGAAGCCCAGATTAGTTGTATTCCATGCTTTAAAAAATGTGGAAGGAAGTCCAAAAACCTGGCAGCATGGTTTAAAGGTGAGGTCAGAGAGGCTATTCTAGCCAAAAAAAAAACATCTTCAGGAAATGGATAAAGGAGCCAAATGAGGAAAACTGGAAACAACAGAAGCACTCACAAGTTAGATGCAAGGCATTGATAAGGCAGGCAAAGAGAGAATTTGAGAAGAAGCTTGCTGTGGAAGCAAAAACATATAATAAAGACGTTTTCAAATATATTTGTAGCAAAAAAAAAGGTGAATTAGTTGGACCATTAGATGATAGAGGGGTAAAAGGGGTATTCAGAGGGGACAAAGCCATAGCTGAGAGACTGAATGAATTCTTTGCTTCGTTCTTCACTGATGAAGATGTAGGGAAGTTACCCATGACTGAAATGGTATTGAATGGAGATGCAATGGAAGAATTGAAAGAAATATTGATAAACCAGGGAGATATATTACAACTATTTGATAAACTAAACATTATCAAATCACCTGAACCAGATTGTATACATCCGAGGGTGTTGAAAGAACTGAAATATGAGATTGCTACTATTATTAACCTTGAACTATCATTAAAATCATCTGTAGTTCCTGAAGATTGGCGAATGGCCAATGTAAGTAAATTTTTAAAAAGGGTTCCATGGGTGATCCAGAAAACTACAGGCCAGAGTGCCTGACAGCAGTAGCAGGAAAAATATTAGAAACCACTATAAAGAACAAAATTACTGAACATGTAGATAGTCATGGTTTAATGGGAGAAAGCCAACATGGCTTTAGCCAAGGAAGATCTTGTCTTACTAATCTGTTATATTTTTTTTAAGGTGTGAATAAACAGGTAGATAAAGGTGAGCTGGTTGATAAAGTGTATATGGATTTTCAGAAAGAATTTGACAAGGTCCCTCTTGAGAGACTCTTGACAAAGTTAAAAAGTCATGGGATAGGCAACAGTGTACTATTGTGGATCAGGAACTGGATAAAAGATAGAAAGCAGAGGGTAGGGCTGAATGGCCAATTTTCCCAATGGAGAAAGGTGAATAATAGAGTACCCCAGGGATCTGTACAGGGTCCGCTGCTTTTTAACATATTTGTAAATGACCCGGAAATGGGAATAATAAGTAAGGTAGTCAAATTTGCAGATGACACAAAATTGTTGTTAAAACCCAAAAGGATTGTGAAAAATTGCAAGAGGACCTTGATAAATTGGAAGACTGGGCATCAAAATGGGAGATGAAATTTAATGTGGATAAGTGCAAAGTTATGCACTTTGAAAGAACAACTCAAATTATAGTTATGTGATGCAACGTTCTACATTAGGAACTCCCACCCAGGAAAAAGATTTAGGTGTCATCGTGGATAACATGTTGAAACCTTCCACCCAGTGTGCAGTGTGTCAAGGCCCCCCTGGTGGCTAGGCGAATGCCTAGGTGTAATGGGGGTACCTTGAACGTCCTTCTTAGTAAACTGGAACCCAGTACTATGGCTTTCTTCGCAATGTAGTTGTGTCACAAAGATTATAGCCGAGATTTGAAGGTCACAGGAAAAATTTCTTTATTTGAAAATAAAGCTCTACATAACTAATTGAACTCTTTGGCAAGAAGTTCAGGTACTACAAACAAAACTCAGGATACTTCTCCATTCAAAAAGAACTTAAGCCTTGATACATAGTCCATGCCTTGACTTTGCTTCTGCGGCTTAACTTAAACAACGTGTCTCACAAATCATTCTTTTACAAAGAGGTTCTGGTCCCAGGTCTCCAAGTTATGCAGCACAACACCCAACTGTTTCTCTCACAGGGTTTTGCAGCATCTAACTTCCTGGTTACCAACTGTTTAAAATCTTCTGAGATCCTTTTCCAAAGTATTTTCACTCTTTAGTTTTCCCAGACATTCATTAACTTCTTGGAGCTTATCAGATCGGCTCTCATTAATGCATAAATAAAAGCATGAGTTTCAGCAGAGAATGTACTTCCTTTAAAAACTTCTGGGTTTTCCTAATCACTTTTAAAACCCCTCAGTTTCTTATTTTTGACTAGAACAAAAAGAGCATTCCATCTCCATATCAGAATAATCATTCTCTACCCCATTGATTTCTATTTCCATTTTCTTCTCACTGGGTTCCTTCAATAACGTGTTATCCACCGCGTCTGCATGGGAAGGCTTCAACTGCTTCAACACTCTCAACAGCTGCTCCTACTGAGACTCCTCTCTACTTGAGGCTATGGGGGAAGGGCATGACAAAGCTTTCTTGTTCAATAACTTTTTAACAGCTTGCAATGGGCTCACCTTTCTAGCAGCAACGTGTCTCCTTTCAGACCCTGCCACAGGTGTTAGCTTGCTTTCTGGTCCTCCCAGGGATATTCCTCTCTCCTGCTTCTCGACAGTACATTGCTTACAACAGGTTCTCCAGGGCTCCACCTTAGCTGCAGACTTACTGCCAGCTGAACTGTGTTCTGGGCTGGAGCTGTCTCTGTACTGCTTGCAATAGGATTCCCCCTTTAGGCTTCCAGTGAGAGATTTGTCCCTCAGCCCTGTCCTTCGAGTCTCCTTACTTCTAGTACTCTCAGGAGTCTCTTGGCCAGTCCACCTCCTCCTAGAGAATATCTCCTCTTCAGAAGATTCCTATCCAGGGCTTGCCACTGACCTTTCTTCCAGCCTTATTTCAGACCTCTTCCTGGATCTCTCCCCGGGTCTCTGCTGAGTGTTTTGCCGGGACTCTGGCTGGGACCTTCTCTCAGACCTCTTCCTGGAACTAGAGCTCCTCCACTCAGTTTCCTCGCTCCTCCCTTCACTCTCCTCACTTCCACCTCCTCTTGCTATAGCTTCTCTCTGCTTAAATGTTTGGGGCTGTCCTATAGCTCTAGACTCCGCCCCCAAACCTCTCCCGTCACCTCCCTTGGTTTCCTTGGAGATTGGGTGTGTCTCCAGTTCTACACTTCTGTGTAGGGAGTTTTTTTCTTTGTTTAGAGTTTTAACCCCTGCTGTGCCTGCAGTTCTCTTGGGCTCAGGGAAAAAGGACTGTTTTTTCCCCTTTTCTTTACACTCTAAACCTACTTTGCCACCACAAGTGGCAGCCAAGAAGGCAAATAAAATGCTAGGAATCATAAGGAAAGGAATGGAGAATAAAACAAAGAATATTATAATGCCTCTGTATCATTCCATGGTACGACCTCATCTTGAATATTGTGGGCAATTCTGGTCGCTGTATCTTAAAAAGGATAGAAACATGACAGCAGAAAAAGACCAAATGGCCTCTCTGGTCTGCCCTTCCATATTGACTGCTACAATAGTCCCCTCTTTTCCCTTAGAGATTATAGCAGAATTAGAAAATGTAGAGGAGAGCCACCAAAATGATAAAGGGGATTGAAGGATACCCCTATGAGGAGAGGCTTAAGAGGTTAGGGCTTTTCAACATGGAAAAGAGATGGCTGAGGGGAGATATGATGGAGGTCTATAAATTAATGAAAGGAGTGGAAAGGGTAAATGTAGATCAATTATGGCATCAAAAAGTAGAAAGACGAGGGAACATGCAATGACGCTACAGTGTAACCCATTTAAGACTAATAAGAGAAAATATTTTTTCACTCAATGCATAACCACTACTACTACTATTTAACACTTATATAGCACCATGCATGCAGTGCTGCACAGACATACATAAAAGAGACAGTCCCTGCTCATCAGAGGCTTGCTTGTCCGAGCTTGCAATCTAGTCATAACAATCAGTAAAGTACAATATGGGTTTACACACTAAAAGCGTTAGGTAGTGTGTTCGGACAGTTCGGACATGAGATGAGGGTCAGGTTAGGACGAAGGATAGAAGTCAGGATCTGAACGCGACATTGAAGAGGTGGGTCTTTAACCTGGATTTCAAGAGGGCCAGAGAGGGTGCTTGGCGGATAGACATAGGTTGGCTGTTCCAGGCGTTGGGTGCAGCGAGGTGAAAGGAGCGAAGTCGGGAGTTAGCGGTTCGAGTGAAGGGCATAGAAAGAAGTAGTTTATTAGCAGAGCGAAGTTGCCGAGTGGGGACGTAGGGAGAGATAAGAGATGAGAGGTATTGAGGGGCTGCAGAGTGAATACATTTCTAGGAGTTTGAATTGGATGCGGGCTTGGATAGGGAGCCAGTGAAGCGACTTGAGAAGAGGAGTGATGTGGGCATGGCGAGACTTGTGGAAGATTAGTCGAGCAGCATAATTCTGCACAGATTGAAGGGGAAAGAGATGGCTCACGGGAAGACCAGCAAGGAGTATGTTGCAGTAGTCAAGGTGAGAGGAGATTAGGGAGTGGACGAGTGTTCTGGTAGTGTGTTCAGATAGGAAGTGGCGGATATTGCTGATGTTGTAGAGAAAGAAGTGGCAGGTCTTCGCTATGAGCTGGATATGTGTGGAGAAGGAGAGAGAGGTGTCAAAGATGACCCCCAGATTGTGAGCTGAGGGAACAGGGAGGATCGTGCATCCATCCACAGAGACTGAGAAGGGGGGAAGAGGAGGGGAGGAATTGGGGGGGAAGATGAGGCGGTGATGTCAGAAAGGCAGGCAGAGATCCTGGTCTGGATTGCTGGAGAAATATTGGGTGTAGAGAGGTAGATTTGGGAGTCGTCGGCATAGAGATGGTATTGAAATCCATGAAAGGAGATGAGCGTGCCAAGGGATTGGGTATAGAGAGAGAAAAGGAGGGGCCCTAGATGGATCCCTGGGGTACACTGACATGGAGCGGGGTGGGAGAGGAGGAGGAGCCGCCAGAGCATACGCTAAAGGAGTGATGGAGAGGTAGGAGGAGAACGAGGACAGAACAGAGCCTCTGAAACCAAGCAAGGAGAGGGTGATGAGGAGAAGATTGTGGTCAACAGTGTCAAAGGCAGTGGAGAGGTCGAGGAGGATGAGGACAGAGTAGAGGCCCTTAGACTTGGCAAGGAACAAGTCATTGGAGACTTTTGTAAGAGCCGTTTCAGTGGAGTGTAGGGGATGGAAGCCAGATTGTAGTGAGTCCAGGGGGGCCTGGGAGGTGAGGAAGTCGAGGCAGCAGCGGTGGACTGCTCGTTCGAGTAGTTTAGATATGAAAGGAAGGAGGGAAATTTGTCGATAGTTAAAAGGACAGGTGGGGTCAAGTGAGGGTTTCTTGAGGAGAGGTATAACAGCGTGTTTGAAATCAACGGGGACAGTTGCAGTAGAGAGTGAAAGGTTGAGGATATAGGAGATGGAGGGGACAATGGTGGAGGAAATGGGATGTAGGAGATGAGTGGGGATAGAGTCAGAAGAACAGGTGGTGGGTTTGGAGGAGGAGAGAAGGAGTGTAGTTTCCTCTTCAGAGATTTTAGGGAAGGAGGAGAGGGTAGAAGAGGGAGTGTGGATGGGGAGGGGAGAGTTGAGGAGGGGGGAGGAAGATGAGGGAGTTGGGAATTGGAGGGCAATCTTGTGGATTTTGTCATGGAAGTAGTCGGCTAGGGTTTGGGCAGAGAGGGAGGGCGGGACTGGGGGCGGGGCACCTTGAGGAAAGAATTGAGTGTATTGAAGAGGCGGTGAGGATTGGAGGCAAGGGAGTTAGTCAGTTGGATGTAGTAATTTTGTTTGGCAAGTGCTATGGATGATTGGAAAGAGCCAAGCATGAATTTGAAGTGAAGAAGGTCTTCTGGGGAGCGGGATTTGGTCCAAGCACATTCCGCCGAACGCGCACAGCTGTGTAAATAGTGGGTTGTGGATGAAAGCCAGGGCTAGGGGGCAGAAAGTCTAACCGGACGTGGGGTGGGTAGGGCCAGTGTATCAAGAGCCGAGGATAGTGCAGTATTATAGGAGGCTAATGCCTCATCGATGGATTGGAGGACATGATGAGGGAAAGAGATGGGGAAATGGTGGAGGAGAGAGTTAGAGGATCAATATTATGAAGGTTTCTGAATAGGTGAGAGGAGACGGGGCGAGGTTGAGATGGCGGGAGCTGAAGATTAAAGGTTAAAAAGAGATGGTCATGTGAGGGAAGGATTGAATTGCGGAAAATAGAGGGAGAAGAGTTAGAGAAGAGTATCAGGTCAAGGCAGTGGCCGTGCAGGTGGGTGGGGGCCATGGAGCAAAGTTGGAGGTTGAATGAGGAGGTGAGGGAGAGGAACTTTGAAGCATGGGAATTGGAGGGGTTATCAACGTGAATGTTAAAGTCGCCAAGAATAAGAGTGGGGGAGGAGGGCTCCAGAAAGATGGAAAGCCAGGAGTCGAAATCAGTAAGGAAAGCGGATTTGGATTTGTTGGGTGGGCGATAGATGACTGCTACTCGAAGGAGAAGTGGTGAGAAGAGGCAAATGGAGTGGACTTCAAAGGAGAGGGAGGAATGCGATTGAGTCAGTGGGAGGGGTTGGAATTGGTAAGAGGGAGCGAGCAGAAGCCCAACATCACCACCGCGGCCAGTGGATCGAGGTGTATGGGAGAACTGGTAGACGCCATGGCAGAGAGCAACTGCGCATGCAGTATCGCCCGGGGGGTTCCAGGTCTCGGTTAGGGCAAGGAGGTGGAGCGCATTAGTGATAAAGAGATCATGAGTAAAGGCAGGTTTGTTCAGGACGGAGCATGCGTTCCATAGGGCACATGAGAACGGGAGAGCGGGGGGGGGGGGGGAAGAGGAGAGGGATATGGATGTTGGATAAGTTACGTGAGAATTTCTTTTTAGAGTAATACCGTGGGATTTCCCATCAGCCCCTGCGGGCTTAACAGAGACGCGAGGGAGACACTCTCCCTTCGCGCCTCTCAAAGCCGGCACGGAGGGAGGGAGGGAGGGATGGACAGATGATTCAGCCGGGCAGAGGGGGCCCCGCGGGTCAGTCCATGCTGCCGCGGCAGCAGAGGGGGCCCCGCAGGAACAGTTCATGCTGCCGCGGCGGCAGCCAGCGTTTTGTTTTTAAATTTAATTTTAAGGCGTCTATTTTTGTGGGCCCTTGTCAGCTGTGGGCCCTACGCCACGGCGTAGGTGGCGTATAGGTAAATCCGGCCCTGATCCTAGCTGTGACATCAATGTTCATGGGATTTGGATAAGTCAGTCAGGGACAGACTTTGTTTGATTGCTTGCCAAACAGGTTCAACATAGTTGGCTGAAGTACCTACAGTAATGCTTCCCACTCCTTACCCGCATCCCCCCCCCCATCAGAGTGGTACCACTGTCTTTAATGCTTATGCACATCTATGATGAAAACATTTAGGATAAATGGCATGGTTTTGTGCACACACTTTGATGGCTTAAAACTAAATAAATATGCTATTTGTTGCATTTTGCCACTAGTGTAAAAATGATTGCAAATCCTTAATGGAGTGTTTCATTTCAGTTTGAAGAAAAGTGTTAATAACAGATTGTCCAAGTTCAGTCCTCAGGGGTCACAGACGGGCCTGATATTCAAGACATGTCTAATGAATATGCATGAGAGAGATCTGAATGCCCATTACCTTCACTGTATGCAAATATTTCTCATGAATATTCATTGGGTATATGCTGTAAAGATGGCCTGAATGAGATCCTCAAGTTCTGAACTTGGATAAGCCTAGTTTGTAAAAATAAGAGGCACATTTCACAGTGGTACGTCCAAGTGCAATCTGGGATGTCAAAGCCAGAACGTCTGAAAAAAAAGCAGGCACATGCAAGTTCAGGCATGATTTCGGAAACATGGATATGCCCCATATATACGTATATCAAACATCTATATAGAAGTCCCCAGGAGAGCATTTCAGACGCAAGATATCTAATAGCATAATGGTTAGAGAGGATTGGATGAGGAGACGTTCTGCTGTGTTCTGAAGTAACTGGACTCTATGGAGCTGATAGAATGGAAGGCTGACCAGAACAGCGTTACTTAGGAGAGTTGATAAGAAAAAGAAGGAGTGTAGTCAGGGAGGAGGGCATGAGGAAAGACCGAAATGCGCGAATTTGATGGAGGTAATAGAAAGAGCGACGAATAAGGGATGAGAAGTGTTCAGCAAAGGAAAGAGAAGAGTTCAGGATAACCCCAAGATATCGGAATGAGGAAACCAGTGAGACAGTGGTAGAAGAAAGGAGGGGAGCTAATGAGGGAGAAGGGGCTCCAAAAGTGATCCAGGTGGCTGTTGTTTTAGAGGGGTTCAAATGAAGGTAGTTAGATGACAGCCAGGTGTGAATGGTGGTCAGAAAGAAATTTAACAAGGAAAGATCAGGATCAGAGGAATCAGTGTGATGAAGAAGAAGAATATTGTCTGTGTAGTAATATGCAGAAATACCAGACTGTTGAATCAATAGAGCAAGTGGGGATAGAAAAACATTAAAGAGGAGGGGAGACAGAACTGAACCCTGGGGGACACCACAGGAAAGAGTGACAGAGGGAGAATGTTGCTCAGTGAACAGAGAATGAATGGGTAGTGAGGAATGATTGAAACCATTGCAGAGGTGTGCCAGATACACCAAGGTCAGAAAGACATGTAAGAAGAGTGCAGTGGTCAATGAGATCAAAAGCGGAAGTGAGATTAAGAAAAACAAGTGTATAGTCACTGCATTCGTGGGCCACATGAAACTCTTTGAGAAGGGAAAGAAGGATGGACTCAGTACTGTGACCCTCATGAAAGCCAGATTGATGTGGGTGGAGAACATTAGTGAAAGTAAGGTGAGAGGACAGTTGTGTGAAAACAAATCACTCAAGGAGTTTTGAAAGGAAGGGAAGATAGGGAACTGGGCGCCAATTGGTGAGAATAGAAGGATCAAGGGAGGGTTTCCTAAGAAGAGGACAAATTAATGCGTGCTTCCATGAGGTAGGGACACAACCAGTGGAGAGACGAGCATTAAGCATAGTAAGAAGAGGAGGAAGAAGTGTAAGAGATGGCTCAGGTAGCTAATGAGAGGGGATTGGATCCAGGGAACAGGTCATCTTCTGAGAGCTGGGAAGGATCCTGAACAAGTCAGAGGCAGAAAATGGGTGGAAGGATGACCAAACATGGGACAGTGAAGGACCCACAGGAGAGGAAGCTGGAGGAGAGGGCAGTAAGGTGGGCAAGAGTGGAGGGGCACGAGGGAAAGAATGAGTGAAGAGAAAGGACCTTATTGGAGAAGGAGTCTGCTAGGCTAGTGAGGTTGGGGAACGAAGATGAGGACGAAGAAGTAAGGGAAGTGGAGACTGATTTAAACACTGAATAAAGTTGTTGGGAGGATTAAGAAGATCTAGAGGTCAAGTTGGAATAGTATTCTTGTTTGGCAGAGGTGATCCAGGAGTGATACTCCCGATGATGCTGACGGAAAATGTTGAGGGTATCAGAAGAGGGATGAGAGCGCCACATGTACTCTGCCAGCTGGAGATGAGTCTGAAGGAGAAGAAGGCATGGGTGATACCAAGGGTGATGGGCGGGGATATGGGAGACATGCAGCGAACTGGGGAGGGCTAGGTATTCAAGGTCCGTGGAAAGAATGGTGTTCCATGTACAAACCTGTGAGTCCGGCGACAACAGAGAAAAGTTGGATGGAAAAAGTTGATCCACCGAAGGCAAGAGTGAGAGAGGTGACATGATGCCTATGTTGTTGTGTGGGGGGGGAAGGGAGGGAAGAAAAACAGATGAGTGAGGAAGCTGAAAAGTAAAGCAAACACAATGGTCCATTCACACTATAGAAACATAGAAACATGACGACAGAAAAAGACTACATGGCCTATCTAATCTGTCCTTCCATATCAACCACTACAACAGTCCCCTTTTTTCATTTAGAGATCCTCTGTGTTTGCCCCATGATTCTTTGAATTCAGATACTGTTCTCATCTCTACCACCTCCCCTGAGAGACTATTCCACAGATCCACCACTCTTTTTGTAAAGAAATATTTCCGCATATCACTCCTGAATCTATCCCCTTTCACCCTCATCCCATGTCCCCTCATAGCAGACCCCTCAATCGAAAGAGGGTCTCCTCCTGTGCATTTATGCCACGGAGGTATTTAAACATCTCAATCATATCACCTCTAACCCACCTTTCCTCTAAGGTGTACATATTAAGATCCTTAAGTCTGTCCTCATATGCTTTATAATGAAGACCACTAACCATTTTAGTAGCCACCCTCTGTACTGACTCCAACCTGTTTATATCCTTTTGAAGGTGCGGTCTCCAGAATTGCACACAATACTCCAAATGAGGTCGCACCAAAGACTTATACAGAGGCAGTATCACTTCCTTTTTTCTGCTGGCCATTCCTCTATCTATGCACCCAAGCATCCTTCTAGCTTTTGCTGTCACCTTTTCTACCTGTTAAGCTACTTTAAGATCATCAGACACAATCATGCCTAGATCCTGCACTTAGTGGACAAAAGTACTTCACCCCCTATACTATATCGCTCCCTTGGATTGCTGCAGCCCAAATGCATGACCTTGCATTTTTTAACATTAAATCTCAGCTGCCAAAGTCTAGACCATTCTTCAAGTTTAGCTAGATCCCGCCTCATGTTATCTACACCTTCCTGGGTGTCTACTCTATTGCAGATTTTGGTATCATCGGCAAAGAGGCAAACCTTATGTGACAGCCCTTCCGCTATATCACTAACAAAGATGTTAAAAAGAATCGGATCAAGGACATATCCCTGGGGCACACCACTGGTAAACTCCTTCTCCTCAGAGTGAGCTGCATTTACCTGTACCCTTTGTCGCCTCCCACTCAATTTCCAACACAAACAGTAATTTTAGGGTCCATCCCTAGGGTGCTTGGTTTGTTTATAAGTCACCTGTGAGGAACGATGTCAAAGACGTTACTGAAATCTAAATACACCACATCTAGGGCTCTACCTCGGTCCAACTCTCTGGTATTCCAGTCAAAGGAATCAATCAGATTTGGCTGACAAGAATCTGGTGAACCTATGCTGCCTCAGATCCTGTAATCCACTGGACTCCAGAAACCTCACTATTTTCTCTTTCAGCAGTGTTTCCAATAATTTACTCACCACCAAAGTTAAACTAACCGACCTGTAGTTTTCAACCACATCCTTACTTCCGCTTTTGTGTAAGGGACCACATGAGCCTCTCTCCAGTCCTTTGGCACCATTCCTGACTCCAATGAGGAATCGAAAAGTTCAGTCAGTGGAGCTGCTAGAACATTCCCAAGTTCCCTCAGTATTCTAGGGTATATCTGATCTGATCCCATCACTTTGTTTACTTTAAGTTTAGCTAGTTTCTCATGAACACAGTCTTCTGAAAATTGTTCAAGATGCCCCACCTTCTGTTTCTGTTTGTGGGTGTTTTCTGAGGTCCTGCTCCTAGTTCTTAATCTGTGAACACAAAACAGAAATATTTGTTAAGCAATTCTGCTTTATCTTCATCAGCTTCTACATATTCGTCCCCTTCACCCTTGAGTCTGAAATTACCACTTTTGCCCTTCCTCTTCTCACTAACATATCTGAAAAATGTCTTATCCCCCCATTTTATTGCATTGGCTATTTCCTCCTCTTTTTGAATCTTTGTTTTCCTGACTACTTTGCTAGCTTCTCTAAGTTTTTCCAGATATAGATGCCTATCTTCCTCTCTCTGTGATCTCTTGTATTTCATGGGTGAATTAGAGTCCAGTGATTAAAATAATATTAAAGATGAACTTCTTGCTTCTGACTCTAAAACAAAGTCAAAATACATGGTGGTGTGTGAGAAAGTCTCTTCTAGCTCCCAGCCATCCTTTATTTATTACAGAGGTTCTTACCCATTTCTCAGGAAACACCTAACCAGTCCGGTTTTCAGGATAATCACAATGAATATGCATGAGATAAATTTCCATACAATGGAAGCAATGCATTCCGATTTTTCTCATGCATATTCATTGTGATTATCCTGAAAATCTGACTGACTACATGTGTCCTGAAAACTGGGTTGAGAATCCTTGCATTATAAGGATAAATGGAAAACATTAGTTAACTATTCTATCTGTCTGGCATCTTTCATAAGCTTCAAAACTATTAAATTATGAAGCTTGAGGAACATAATATTCAAGACAGTTGGAAAACTGAAATTCATTATGGAAAATAGGAAAATTTGTTAATGGAGGCAGTTGAGCACTGCTTCAAGCACATTTCATGTTTTTGTATTGTACATAGTTCTTAACATTGTTCTTGTTCTGTTATGTATTTAACCATTACACTGTTCTATTATGTATTTAACCATTACACTGTTCGGTTACGTATTTAACCATTACATTGTTTTCTGCCAAATATTGTTCCATGTAAAACAAGCACTGCTTTGTTGACTGTTGTTCAATTGTAAACCGCACCTGAACTTTTGGAAGATGCGGGATATAAATGATTGTTAAATAAATAAATAAATAAATGTTGAAGCATAATGCAAGTAATGAAAAAATCGCAATAGGGCAAAACATTGGCAATCATATAATACTGTGCCATTCCAACTGAGCATTTAAACCAAGTGGTTAAACAGTATTCAGTTTAAAGATCCACCTTTGTTCTAATTTTTCAACTTGAAAACTCGATTGCCACCTCTGGGATTGGCTGTAATAAAGTCCAATATACGCCATCGCAGCTGATCAAAGCTGTGTGCATGTTTTTCAGCTATAGGGCAGATTGAGCCAATCAGAATTGGAGGTTCCATTGACAGTAGGGCATTCCCTCTTTTGATTGGTTGATGAATGATTCTGAATCATTTTGATTGATCTTAAATCCTGGTTTTGTCAGTATTAACGTCAGACGCCGGTTCTTTAAATATTGGACGGTTTTTCTCTTTGGATTCATTGAAGCTTTTGTGACTACAGGAATTTTACCGACCTGATACAGGGTCATCATGTTGAGACCCGAAACATGACACATTGTTATCTCTGGATTCTTTGGCGGTTCATGAGCTCGAAGAAAAAGCTAAGTGTTTAAATGTGTTCACTTACTCTAAATCTTATTAAAAAGAAGAGGTCGCAGTGAGGGGACGGATTCCATTCCGCCTGCTTTTGCATGGCAGCTCCAACAAAAAGAGATTTTCACTGTTGAAAGTCAGGATTCTTTTTTTCTACGATTCTTTGTTTAATTCTGATTGTGGGATTTCTATTGATTGTTTAATTTGGCATTTGGAGGGAGAACAAGGGGGAAGAATGAGATGGAAGGCATGAAAGATGTGGGCTTGTTATTTCGGGGAAGGGTGGTGGAAGGTTTTTTTTAATAGTGGGTATAGATTTGTTTTCTTTTTATTACTATTGTATTTGTGTGGGTGGGTTCTTTCTATATTATAGGCCTGTATATGTCTTTTTGGATTTTTAGTGGTATATTAAATGAACAAATCAAATCAAATGCTATTTTTTAAACTATATTATGCTATATATTTACTGGGTTTTAAACACAGGACTTGTTTTGGCTTTCAGATATTATTGTTTTTAATATAATCTTTGCTTCCACAAGGTAAAGTGACTCATAGTGGAAAAATGTTGCCAAAGATTGCAGGCTAAAACTAAACTAAGAACGGCAAGAATCAAATAAATTACTAGCTGATATTAGGTAACATGCTTATGAAAATTTTGTCCGAGCTTGTCTTTGTACATTTCCATTGTTCTTAAAATGCATGGACACTGAATTATCTATGTCTGCCACGGTATCACCATAAACGTTTGCTATGAAATGAATCAACAGGTAAAAAATATATATATTCACCAATAAACATGACCTATCATTTGTCATTACAAACTTGCAATTGTCAATGTCAGATATGAAACCTTTTTTGTAATGAAATCAAATTAATTCTTTCACTCTGAATAGATTTTTAATGATTGTAAATCAATCTACCCTATAAAGGTCAATATTATTGCTATAGAAGCTAAAAAACAAATATCCTCTGCCTCTCTTCTCTTGTTTTGTTTGTAAGTGTATTCTGTGCGCATGTTAGAGCTTGTTTCTGTGATAAGAGAAAGAGAATTGTGATAGGAAGTAATGTGATTAAAATCGCATTTGTTACAGAGATTATGGGGTTTCTTTTGCTAAACGCAGTTAACCGGTGAGTGTGCATTTTAGCATGCAATAACTGGTTCTGGTGAATGTTTACGTGCTACCAGTCGCCAAAATGCACATTCACTGGCAGTCATGTGACTGCAGAGAGTGTGCAGGTTTACGGACGGAGTGTGGGCATGGAGTGCACAGTGTGCCATCACCGTGAATGTGTCAATTAGTGTGGCACCTAATGATACCTCTATGGGTATCATTAGGTGCACCCACATTAATTACACAGCACATCAATGTATACATTAGCATGTTAACTGCCTAGAACATGCAGGTGATGTGGATGACTTGCACTTACCGTGAGTTAAAAGCATACATTAAGTGCAAAACCTTAGTGGGATTTAATAAAAGAGCTAAAAAATCTGAATATTAGTTATTTCAACTGTACTAATTAAATCAGAAAGCCAGGAGAACTATTAATTTTTTTATTATGCTTATTAAATACAACTCATGTCATACAAATCTGTATGTACAGTTTTCTTCCTTTTAATTTAATGTCCTTAACATAATAAGGGGCCAATGTATTAGGCCATGTGTTAGAGCTATGCACCAAGTTACAATGCAGTTTCCTCATGCACTCATTCTATACCCAATGTAGTAAAGAGATGGCATGTAAATTACCGTTGCATTAAGACATGTCTAATGGCAGAAAAAAAGGCACACTCTCCCATAGTAATCTCTTGCTATTTCATAAGAACATCAGAAATGCCATCCTGGGTCTAGCAAAGGTTCATCAAGCCAGGATTCTGTTTCCTACAGTGGTCAATCCAGGCCACAAGTAATGGGCATATCCCAACAGTAGCAGAAAAAAAAGAAGGAAGCCTCCAAAAACTATGATGCAACTCAAAAACAAACAGAAATGGAGGGAGACAATGGTCACAAAATGTCCAAAAACATATTTTTTTTGTGGACCCGACTTGGCTGAGTTTCAGCGAAACATGATTCACGAGTCTAATTAGATTATCATTGAAACAATATATCATTGGCACAACAAATGGTATAGGAGGAGCCACCACAATGGCTCCTTACAACATTTGTAACTTCATAGCGCCTCCCTTAGTCTTTGTACTTTTTCAAATAGTAAAAAATGGATTTATGTTTACTCATTCCATTCCACTCAGGACTTTATAGGCCTCTGTCATATTTCCCCTCAGCCATCTCTTCTCCAAGTTGATGAGCCCTAACTTCTTCAGCCTTTTCTCATATCATTTTGGTTGCCCTTTTCTGTTCCTTTTCTAAATCCACTATATCTTCTTTGAGATGAGACACCACAAATACACACAGTAATCAAGATGCAATGTTTTATTCTCCATTCCTTTCCTTATGATTCCTAGCATTCTAATTGCCTTGTTGGCCACTTCTGCACACTGAGCAGAGGATTTCAATATATTATGCACAATAATAGAGAGAGTGTAGTTTAATAAATCAGTGGCAATATTTCTCTTGAAATAAAACAAATTTTGTACTCTTAACTTTTAAATAAAGGTGCTTGTTATGCATAAAGTAAAGAAAAACCCATGACCTATCTCTGCATATCATACATCAGCACATAATTGATATGTGAATGCGTTATACAGACTCAAGACCTTTCTTCACTCCATTATAGCAATATTTTTTATCAATTAATCTGTGTAATAGTCTCTGCATGGTGATGTCATAATACTGGTGTTTATAAGCAAGGTCTGCTATGAGCATTTTGTACCTCGTGTGGGGCAGGTGTGGGTGGTGTGACAGGCAAAGCAGAAAGAGGTCTGCCAGCATTTAGGGTGAGGCAAGAGAAAAGGCATGGTATAACATAAGAACATAAGAAATGCCATATTGGGTCAGACAAAGGTCCATCAAGCCCTGTATCTTGTTCCCAACAGATGTCAATCCAGGTCACTAGTACCTGGCAGATTCCCAAAAAGGTATACAGGTTTCATAATGCTTGTCCTGGGGTAAGCAGTGGATTTCCTGGGTCCTCTTTAATAATTGTTTATGGACCTTTTCTCCAGGAACTTGTCCAAACCTTTTTTAAACCCACCTGCACTAAGGGGTATGTTTACTAAACTGAGGTAACGTTACAGACCGTGCGTTATGTAATGTTAACGCTCATTAGGTAATGTTAACGTGCGGTATGTAACGTTAACACGCAGTAGGATTACTTAACGATCGTTAACGTCCCCGGCAGTGGTAAACACCGCAGAGGGTGGAGAGAGGGCGGGGGGAAGGGGTCAATGGGTGGTGAGTGGGCAGGGAGAGGTTCCCTGCACACTAACGCGCTGAACTGAAGGGCTGAATCCTACCGCGAATGAAAACCTGCCGTTAGAGGCACATTTGCAGGAGAGAGACACCATTTCAGTGTCAGCAATGTACAGCATGGACAGGGAGCCCAAGAAACGTGATAGTAGTGCTCCATTTCCAGCACTAGCATAGTGTCCAAGTATGAAAGGCCACTATGGCGATGGGGCAAGTGGGGCATAGGGAGCTGCAGGAGAGACATGTAGCAAGGGCAGCTGGGGCATAGGGTGGACTAGGCGGATGCCTAGGAACATAGAAACCAGAAATCAGCATGACAGCAGCTGACAAAGGCCAAACACAATCCACCTACATCTTCCTGGTCTACCCAAGCTAACAGTTGCCAGGGCACTGACCTGACATTCCCCCAGCCAACCCTCCCCCAAGCAGAAGGGACAGACTATTGGTAGGTGGTGATGGGGGGGGGGATGCGAGGATGCTCATGTATGCCCCAAGCCCCAGACCCCACTTCCTAGGTGACCACCTACCCACACAGTTGATGTCCTGGGACTGCGCACTACCAGCACCAACAGCATATGGTCATGTCAGCATGGCAGGGGGGGGGGGGGTGTGCCCGTACTGGAGGGGGCAGTGGCACCTGCCTGCAGTGGACCTAGGCCATGCTCCGTACCAGTACGTGGTGTGCAGTGCAACATAAAAGGTCTGGCTGAGGAAATGTACAGGTAGCCCCACAGACCACCATGCATCTGTGGCAACAGTGTGGTGCAGTACACCCAACCAGTGTGTCCAGAAGCAGAAGGTCACAGGTTCAAGCCCCAGCTGTGGTTCCTGCAGAGCATGTCCCTATGTTTTACCCTACAATGCAGATACAACAGCAACATGTGCAAAGCCCAAAGCAGCAGCGAACAGGAGTACAAACACCCACTCACACAGGCTCCACAATCCAAAGATTCATGGAGAGTCAGGCTGTTGCCCCCAGCATTGAGCTGTAGTTATCACCAGAGCACTACTACTATCTCCTGCACAGTTTAGCAATGTCGGCACTGTGATCAGGACCAGTGTGGCGGGCAGGGTTGCCAACCACCCCTGTCCTGGCACACTGCTGCAATAGGAGTGTGTGAGTGTATGTCTATCCATTGTTTTGTGGCTGCCCACACCTCACCGGGCCCACAATGTCCCACTGTTACCAGCGTTAGCCTGAATATGTGCATAATGAGGAGCAAGGTATGGCCCGGACAAGGCGGATTGCAAGGCCAGGATGCATCTTCACAGGGTGTGGGGCAATGGCTGGGATCACTGTAGTGCCCAACCACCTCCTGCATGGACAGGGTGGCCATAACATGGCATGCTGGGAGGGCACTCACTCTGACTGAGCAGTGGCCATGGCATGTCTAGGTTCCCACATAGCGCTCCATACTATTGTAGTGATACTTTTGTGTTCCCAGTGCTGGGCCCCCAATCACTGAGATGCCTGCTTGGTGCACATAGTTCCTCTGTGAGCATGCACCATGGACTGTCTGCAGTTAGACTGTGCATGGTCAGAACACCTATACGGTGCTGTCTACTGGTGCCTGGCAGACAGTGGTGTGAGGCAGTTAGGGTTTTCCAGAACTAAACCCCATCATTGCTGCTGGTCTGCCACTGCCACAGCCACAGGTATGGCTCTGGCCCACCAACCCTGGAGGGCTGTCGTATTCCAGCAGGATGAAGGTTGCTTGACGGGGACTGGAGCACCTGTCCCTTACCTATAAAAAGGGTGATGTGAACCCTTTGGGGTATGTCATGTATACCACTTTGACCTATAAGGGCACTGCTACACAAACTTCAGGCAAATCTGGAAACCCCTCTGCCCTGATAATAGGTGCCCATGTCAGCCAGACTCTAACACGGGGTACACACTAATCTGGGTGGTATCTGGCCCCAGAGGGCCACATGTGACTGCAGGATAACAATGGACACCAAATTGCCTTCAGCTGCACTGCAAGGAACACCTGTCACACACTGGTAGTGATGGGGATGTACAGCAGGGCCTAGTGCTGGGCACCCATCCTATCCCTCAGGGTGAACACAGAACCTGCACAATGGCATGGTCTGTAGCTACTCTGTGCCAGTATCACGCACTGTCAGTTCGTCTTTCCAAGCTGAGGTACCGGAGAGGTGCAGACCCCATTTGGTGATCAGCTGTAGACAACTATTCAGCATGTGCATTGCACCATGGGTACTGGTGGACTTACCCTATTCTGGCACTCAGAGCAGACAGTTTGTGCGGTGACCTGCAGTCCTTCTGTACCCAGCCATTGCTGTGACATACACCAGGGAGGTATAGCCTACTGGTTGATACAATGCCATTCTTGGCAGTGTTCATGGGCTCAATTCCTCATTGTTCCCTCCTCTCATGCCTGTCCTACTCAAATAGTGTGCATGCCTGTAACAGTCATATTTTTGCAGATTTGTGCTGCCAGCCCATAATACCCTCGCCACAACTTCCAACATTCCCTCGGTCCGTCTATCTGCGTCTGTCAGCTGTGTAGAGTCCTGTCTGCCTGTGCAGACTGTCACCCCATGTCCTGCACTACTACCCTTTCCTGCATTGCACCTCTTCATGCTTCCCTCATCTGTGCCTGATCTGCATGGCACCACCACTACTCTGTCTACCCATCATTGTAACTATCCTACCACCTCCACCTCCACTGGGGGACACATATTCCCATCGTCTGCCACCAACTGTCTTTCCAGTACTTTACATTGCCAACACCCTGTGCTGTGGTACAGTTGCCCCCACCATGTTTGTCATCAGTACTGGCAGCCACATGGGCTGCCTGCAGATATGGCTGGTCCAGCGGCTCCCAGCTCTTCCTCCTTCACTCACCTGTTCATTGCCTTTCCTGAGTGCTCTATCTAGTGTTAGTAAACATGCAAAAACCCAAAACAGTGAATTAATTAGAACATCTTTAGAACAGGAGCTGCAGGACGGCATTTTTTTTGGTCACAGTTGCTTTTGCTCATGGCATAGTGGAAAAAACTTGAAGAAGGGATCATTCCCGAAACATGCACGTCGTGTGAAGATTACTGGTATTTTGCAGCGGTGGAGAGTTTATAAAAAGATAAAGTTCTTTGGACAGATAAGTGATGTTTTTTCTATCAAATTTTTGAAAGTGGAGAACCTCAAACGAAAAAAAGTAGCTTGTCGTCTGGAGTGGGTTAGATTTCCATTCTTACCCTCCCTCGACATGCTACGACAAAAATTGAACTGGGGTTTTATTGGTGAATCTTTTTAAAGACTATCTAGTGTTAGGGCTACATCTGTCTCTGTTCCTCACAGGTCATGCATGTCATCCTGAAGCACCTTGCAGCCCTTAGGCCACACTAACCTAGGGCACCATAACCTTGTTAGGCCACCTTAACCTATGGTTCTGTAATCCAGGGTGCCCTCTACGGTGCCTTGTCCAGGGGTGCCTAATACGGCGCTTAGTCTAAGGAGCCCTACTGTATAGGGCACCTTACAAAGCACCTTATGAGGCACCTTACAAGGCACCATATAAGGCACCTAACAAGGCACCTTAAAAGGCTCCTCATAGGGCACCTAACAAGCCACCTTACTTAAAAGGCACCTTACAGAGAACCTTACAAGGCGCTTTACAAGGTGCCTTGTAAGGCGCCTTGTAGCGCGCGTTAGTTTGTAACATGCGTTAGCTCATACGGCTTGCTGTAACGATGTACCGCCCATGCCTTTATATGGGCATCTGTACCTTTACCACGGAACTTAACACAAATGACATTAGCGCAGTTTAGTAAACATACCCCTAAAAGATTTAACTACAACCTCCAGTAACAAATTCCAGAGTTTGATTATGTGTTGAGTGACAAAAAACTTTTCTCTTATTAGTCTTAAATGGGTTGCATTGTAGCTTCATTGCATACCCTCTAGTCTTTCTACTTTTTGATAGCATAAACAACAGATCTACATTTACTCCATTCATTAATTTATAGACTTCTATCATATCTCCTTTCAGCCATATCTTTTCCAAGTTGAAGAGCCAAAAGCTTTTAAGCCTCTCCTTATAGGGGTATCTTTCCGTCCCATTTACTATTGCTGTTGTTCTTCTCTGTACCTTTCCTAATTCAGCTATATCCTTTTTAAGATACGGTGACCGGAATTGCACAAAGTATTCAAGGTGCGGTCACACCATTGAACGATACTGAGGTATTATGATATCCTTGGCTTTTTCTCCAATCCTTTCCTTATTCTCCATTCTTTTCCAAAAGTGACTTCATGGCTCTGGGACAGAGGGTGAAGCAGTTAGGTGCACAGGTGGTGTTCTCTTCAATCCTCCCTGTTGAGGGTAGAGGCTCGCATCCTGGAGATGAAAGCATGGCTGCGTGGATGGTGTCATCGAGAGCGTTTTGGTTTCCTAGACCATGTAATGCTGTTCCAAGGGTTGCAGAGCAGAGATGGCATCCATCTGTCCAAGAAAGGTCAACGCATCTTTGGTAGTAGACTGGCTAATCTACTGAAGAGGACTTTAAACTAGATTTGTTGGGGATGGGTGAAGAAAGCCCCAGGTAAGTGAAAGCCCCCAGGTAGGTAATACATTAAATACATTTATGGAAATGGGTAACAGGGGTAACAAATGGAAAGCAGTGTGTATTAATGCCCGTAGCATGGGAAATAAGATCCCTGAAGTAGAAGCTTTGGTGGGAGTGGCTGACTTGGATTAAGTGGCAGTTACAGAAACATGGTTCACAGAAAACCATGACTGGGATGTAACTATACCTGGCTATACTTTATTCAGAAAGGACAGGGTAGGAAGAAGGGGAGGAGGAGTGGCACTATATGTAAAAACTACTATTAAAGCTTTGGAATTACAGAACTTAAAAGGGAGAGAGGAGGCATTGTGGGTTAAACTAGAAAGAGGGAAAGAGAAATCTATTTGCATTGGTGTGATATACAGACCTCCCTCACAAGAGGAAGAGGTGGACAGAGAGTTAATTGAAGACATACGCAGCATTGCTAGGCAAGGGGAAGTGCTCCTGATAGGAGATTTCAATATGCCAGATGTTGATTGGCACATTCCTGCTGCAGTATCATCTAGAAGTAAGGAGATCCTGGATTCTCTACAGGGAGAACTATTCAGGCAATTGGTAACAGACCCCACACGTGAAGGGGCCATACTGGACTTGGTGCTTACCAATGGTGAAAGTGTTTCTGATGTTGTAGTGGGAGATCATTTTGCATCCAGTGATCACCAGATGGTGTGGTTCAGTATTAGGACTAGGGCTGTTAGAATCCATTCCAAGGTGAGGATCTTAGACTTTAGGAAGACTAACTTTGCGAAGATGGGCCAATACCTCAGGGAGTCGTTAGTGGGATGGGAACAGCTGGGGGATGTAGAAAAACAGTGGGCAAAACTGAAAGGGGGTATTTTAAAGCCAACCATCCTTTTTCTTAAAATGGTAAATAAAGGCAAAAGGAACAGGAGACCGCTATGGTTTTCAAAGAAAGTAGCTGAAAAAGTGAAGAAAAAGAGTGGAGGCCTTCATGAAATACAAGAGATCACAGAGAGAGGAAGACAGGCATCTGTATTTGGAAAAACTTAGAGAAGCTAGCAAAGTAGTCAAGAAGGCAAAGATTCAAAAGGAGGAGGTAATAGCCAATGCAATAAAATGGGGGGATAAGACGTTTTTCAGATATATTAATGAGAAGAGGAAGGGCAAAAGTGGTATTGTCAGACTCAAGGGTGCAGGGGGGGAATATGTAGAAGCTGATAAGGATAAAGCGGAATTGCTTAACAAATATTTTTGTTCTGTGTTCACAGATGAGGAACCAGGAGCAGGACCTCAGAAAACACCCACAAATAGGAACAGAAGCGAGGGACATCTTGAACAATTTTCAGAAGACTGTGTTCGTGAGAAACTAGCTCAACTTAAAGTAGACAAAGTGATGGGACCGGATGGGACACACCCTAGAATACTGAGGGAACTTGGGGCCGTTCTAGCAACTCCACTGACTGACCTTTTCAATGCCTCGTTGGAGTCGGGAGTGGTGCCAAAGGACTGGAGAGAGGCTCATGTGGTGCCTTTACACAAAAGCGGAAGTAAGGATGTGGTTGAAAACTACAGGCCGATTAGTTTAACTTCGGTGGTGAGTAAATTATTGGAAACGCTGCTGAAAGAGAAAATAGTGAGGTTTCTGGAGTCCAGTGGGTTACAGGATCCGAGGCAGCATGGATTCACCAGAGGCAGGTCTTGTCAGACAAATCTGATTGATTTCTTTGACTGGGTGACCAGGGAGTTGAACCGAGGGAGAGCTCTAGATGTGGTGTATTTAGATTTCAGTAAAGCCTTTGACACTGTTCCTCACAGGCGACTAATAAACAAACTGAGCATCCTAGGGATGGACCCTAAAGTTACTGCTTGGGTTAGAAATTGGTTGGGTGGGAGGAGACAAAGAGTACAAGTAAATGGAGCTCACTCTGAGGAGAAGGATGTTACCAGTGGTGTGCTCCAGGGATCTGTCCTTGGTCCGATTCTTTTTAACATCTTTGTTAGTGATATAGCGGAAGGGCTGTCGGGTAAGGTTTGCCTCTTTGCGGATGATACCAAAATCTGCAATAGAGTAGACACCCAGGAAGGTGTAGATAACATGAGGGGGGATCTAGCTAAGCTTGAAGAATGGTCTAGAATTTGGCAGCTGGGATTTAATGTTAAAAAATGTAAGGTCATGCATTTGGGCTGCAGCAATCCAAGGGAGCAATACAGTATAGGAGGTGAAGTACTTTTGTCCACTAAAGAAGAGCGGGACCTAGGCGTGGTTGTGTCTGATGATTTTAAAGTAGTTAAACAGGTAGAAAAGGCGACGGCAAAAGCTAGAAAGATGCTTGGGTGCATACGGAGAGGAATGGCTAGCAGAAAAAAGGAGGTGATAATGCCTCTGTATAAGTCTTTGGTGCGACCTCATTTGGAGTATGGTGTGCAATTCTGGAGACCGCACCTTCAAAAGGATGTGAACAGGATGGAGTCGGTGCAGAGGGTTGCTACTAAAATGATTAATGGGCTTCATTATAAAGCATATGAGGACAGACTTAAGGATCTTAATATGTACACCTTAGAGGAAAGGTGGGATAGAGGTGATATGATTGAGATGTTTAAATACCTCCGTGGCATAAATGTTCAGGGAGAGAGCCTCTTTCAATTGAAAGCAAGTTCTGCTATAGGGGGACATGGGATGAGGGTGAAGGGAGATAGATTCAGGAGTGATATGCGGAAATATTTCTTTACAGAAAGAGTAGTGGATCCATGGAATAGTCTCCCAGTGGAGGTGGTAGAGATGAGGACAGTAACTGAATTTAAAAAAGCATGGGACCAACACAGAGGATCTCTAAAGGTAAAAAGTGGATTGTTGTAGTTGTTGTTATGGAAGGACAGACTAGATAGGCCATGTGGTCTTTTTCTGTCATCATGTTTCTATGTTTCAAAGATGGTATGACGTAGTTGTATTATATAATAATATGTATCCCTTTTTGTTTGGAGCTTTGGATCATAACAAGATATGTTTTCTTATTTCCATGTGAGAGCTCATTAGTTAAACAAGATACAATTAGTTCCACAGTTTAGAAAACAATGGAAAGTTCTATTGATTATTGGTAACAGAGTTTACAAACTAGCCAGAGAGAAAGACAGTGGCCTGCATCTCATTGCTAAGTTTGCAATATATTTCTTAATAATGACTTTCCATTTCTAAAGTTGGTAAGTCAGCTGCTTTTAATGAGCCCCAAAGCATGGATAGTGAAGCAGCAGACAGTCATAATAGATGGGGCTATTTTAGTTTCTTCTGCTCACTGTTTTGTCCAAAACACTACGCTCTTTATCAGTCTTGTTAGGTTGGGGGATATATGGCTTTTCTGGAATGCTTCACGTTATTTTATTACAACTGTAAGCATGAATTGTCAATATACAATCTTGACCAAATGTCACAAACTAAAGGTCACAAATATGCTAATGAAGATAAACACTTTAAAAGAAACTACTATTATTACTACTATTAATCATTTATACTATATAGCACTATGAGCGTACACAGGACTGTAAGATACATAGAAACTATTCAACTTTTCTTAATGAGGCAACTGAAATCCAGTTTACTGCCTGTAGGATTTTTGCTTATTCATATCAGACTGAGGAAAATAAGAACCCAGCAGTGTGATAAGATCCAAAAACTCAGCCTTGCAAGCAATTCTCAGAGTAACATTTGCTACACTCCAAAATATGCTTCTGAACCTGTCACTTTCAGTTACCTGCTATGGAGATCTTTGGAGCAACTTTTTTTTTATGAATGCACATTTGGTTCTATGCAATAAAATAATTTAAAGTAGGGTTTAATTTATAGATTTAACTTATAATTTAGGGAGTGGAGGAGTAGCCTAGTGGTTAGAACAACAGTCTAGTACCCAAGAGATCAGGGTTTAATTCCCATTGGCACTCCTTGCAATCTTGGGTAAGTCATTTTACCCTCCATTGCTTTGGATGAAAAGGTCTGGCAATCTACTTCTGGCCATACCTGGCCAAGGAAACCCAGGGGGTTGCTGGGTTGCCAGGAGTCAGCATTTACTTGACTCACTATAGATAGATAGATAGACAGACAGACAGCCTACTTGAGGAAGGGGGGTAACTAGGACCACGTGTTCTCTTCACTCTCTCCTTCATTCTCCTTTCTACCTGTCCTGTTCAATATTGCATTTCTAGTGCAATATTCCTCAGTTAGTTAAACCAATCCAACATCGGAGGAAAAAAGACACAGAGACATGTTTACTAGAGGGCGGTAAGGGAGCAAAGAATGTTAACAGGCGTAATCAGTGCCCATGAGTGGCTAACACAGCAAAAAGTGCCAATAACACTGAATTAATGTGTGGAAGATGGCCCGTAGCATTAAGGTGAAAGGAGGTGGAGAGTGGGCGGGATAGTGTGTGCTCCCATAATGCCGGGTTATGGTACCGTGCATTAGAGCTCCCTATAGTGGGAACCCTAATGCCATCATAAAGCTCATGGTAAGGGCTACTCATTAGAGGAGAAAGCCTATTGCAATGTATGTGCTGAAAGTTAGGCACTTTAAAGACTGGCTTAACGTTTAATGCAGAAGGTAACCAGGCAGCGGCTGAGTATCACTATCTGGCTATGGCCCTGGCATTGAATATCTAGGTCTGAAGTTCAGTGGTAGCAGCTGGTCACTTTAGCAGTGCTAGCCATCATCGTTTGCCTTTCATTACTATCTGATTACCTCCACCAGATCAGGATGGACTAAATCCAAAATTCTATATAACATAAATACTTTTAGAGGTTTACAAATTAATGAATGGAGTGGAACGGGTAAATGTAGATTGATTGTTTACGCCATCAAAATATAGAAAGACTAGGGGACATGCAATGAAGCTACAGGGGAACCTATTTAAGACTAATAAGAGAAAATATTTGTTCATTCAATGCGTAATCAAGCTCTGGAATTCGTTACCGGAGGATGTAGTAAAAGCTGTTAATGTAGCTGGGTTTTAAAGGTTTGGAGAAGTTCCTGGAGGAAAGGTTCATAAACCATTATTAACGGGGACTCAGGATATCCACTGCTTGCCCCAATACAAGCATTGTGGAACTTGTGTCTTTTGGGGAAACCTCAGGTCAAAATGTTAAAAACAAGAAATTAAAAGCAGTAAAAACAATCAATTGTAACAAATGACTTCTCATACTTTGCTATCATACCTAAAAATATAAAATGCCACACTCAATTTTCAGACTTTTGCTTTACATGACAACTAGTGGAAATTCTCAGAGTTATTCAGAGTTATGAAGGCAAATTTTGAATAGTACATGGAGATTGAGATTGAGATGTTTGAGCTGGGATGTACACAATTCCACCAGTATTTTAGATAAAAACTCTTCCAAATGTGGAAGCTTTTTGAAAATATGTATAAAGGCATGCAAGAGTACACAGAGCCAGAGGAACCATTTTGCAAATCTACACATGAGAAAAATCAATAGAGAAAATTGGCAATTTACACATGTAAACTGGTAGTTTACAACTTCCACATAAAACCTGGTATTGCAATCCTACACATATGAATACTGTCAATTACCAATATGACTATATTTATTAATCTTAAATTTGGAGGGGTAAATAAACTACAGGAAATTAAGGACGATAACCCCCTTAATTCTTCCCAAGGTAGATAATTTTGGTCATACTTGTGCATTCTTTCTGGGGGTCATTCTGAACCACAATAAGCCAGTTAGACATGCAGGGTAGATGTTTTTCTCACAAATATGTCTAGAACCGTATTCCGAAAACAATGCGTACCTGCACGTACACAGCACTAGCATGGGGATCTCTAAACATGGGTGAGAGGGAGCAGAACAGGGGCATGGCCAGCCGCAGAGATGTACAATGCATATTCAGTGGAGGCCCATGTACATCTTCAGCATTACCCGTGGACGTTCAAGTCATACCTAAGGAAATGTGGAATAAGGTCAGGACTTAGAAATATTCTACTCTGATCCCCAGTGCATCCCATTGAGATGAATGGCTGTGACACGTCTATACTGAACTGGTGTGTCTGCTGTCTGGGAGTGAACAAGATGCAGTTGTACAGAATGGAATGCACAGGTGAGGGATGTTGGTAATATTAGGGAACAATAAAAATCTCCCCTACAGAAATATAAAGCACTGGAATAGACGCTATTCTTGCTATGCTGACATTTGCTGCTTGTGTCAAAGGGGCTATTCTCGACTTCCCTAAGGATCCCTGTATCCAGAACAATGTGAATGCAGATGTAGGGATTGTATGTGAGGTACTAGAGAGCAGAATTGTGTTTGTTTGTGAAATGCAGATCCGCTGTGGAGCCCTGAGATGCCACACCATCACGGTCTCTCAGCATTTGTATATGGGTGCAGGGCATGGTTTTTGCAGAGGATGGTAGCTGTGACAGAAACTGAGAGGATGCATATGTGTGTGTGTATGTGTGTGTCTGTGGTCTGAGTGTATCAGCTGTGCCCATCTGCTAATGTGGGGGGACACGAATGTCTGATCAGTACCTGGACTGTAGGGATGACTGCAGTGTCACCAGGTGCCAGTGTGATCAGGGAGGATAGATCAGATGTGGTTCTCTAAAGCAAAACTTCACAACATATCCCTATCACTAATAAGGGTCCCACAGAATGAGAGCAGTCAACAGTGCAAACAGCACCAACACATGCCCAGGGGCACCATCATAGGTCTCTAGAAATGTGCACAATTGTAGAGAGTGAGGATAGTGCTTTTGGTCATTTCTTAGCACTGTTTGCACTGTTGAATAGTCCCATTCTGTGGGTCCCTTATCAGTGACAGGGAGATGTTCTGACATTTTGCTATAGAGATCCTCTTCTGTTTCACCTGGGCATTGCATAGACTGCTTTCTGAGATGATCAATGCAAGCATAACTACAGATGCCTTCATGTATGTTGTGATGTGAAGTATGTCATGTCAAACACCTCACTTTCTACCTTCTTTTAAACTATTGTAGAGTGCACAGAGCTATCTTTGCAGTGTTCTGGGCATGCAGCAGACCGGTATAGATAGTCTAATTTGACTCACCATTTCTGTATCATCAGTATTCATGTGTGGTTTGAATCAGCACAACACTGTCAGTGAGTGGAGCAGCTTCAAAGATGCACATTTTACATGGAGGCATGGTTGTACGCGGGTCTATTACAGGGGCGTCTACCCTTTCAGAATATTGGGGGCACGTGGATGTACAAAGCCATTTGCTGCGTATAGTCATGACCCGTACTCTATAGCACTTTGTGCAGCGCCGCAAATGTGTATGTCCCTATTCTGAAACCGCATGTGTGTCTAATGCGGAATCCCATTTACATCAGGCACATTTACTATTTGGAAGTGCCAGTGGCCATGATGTGCATGTAATGGAATTGGCCTCCATGTGTAGATTTTTTGCCTCATCCAGGCCATGCCCAAGCCACGTACCCCTGACATGCCCTCTTGCAATTTCTACATATCATGGACATCCACATGTAAATCTAGTCCATGGATGCCATTTCCACATGTAAATGCTGGATTTTCCACATGGAAATTGCAAATAAGACTTCAAAAACAACTTCCCTAAATGCCACTAAGAACTAAAGGGTTCCCACATTTTGTACTTATTTTAAAACTCCTTATAATACCTGTGCTTCTGGCTCTGTTGAATATGTCTGCAATTAAATCAATATGCAAGGCTTTTCTCTGATTGAATATGCATAATCTGAATATCTAACTGCATAACTGCAAATGAGTATCTGATATGACTGTGCATACAAAGTAAGTAAGACACAATATAAAAAAAAACATTATCGTGCATGACAGAATAACATTCTATGGGAAAGAAAGCAGGTGTACATTGTTGCAGTGAAGTAAAAGTCACTGGTGAAAATGACAAAAATGTCTACAGGGACAAAATTAAAGAAGAAAAAAAGGCAGGAAAGGAACACTAATGAAGAGAAGGAAAACAGAACTAAGAAAGAAAGAAACAAGAAAAGGCAAGAAAGAGTGAGATCTGCAGGATAACTAATAAATGGTGCTGGAGTGAAACAAATGGACGTTGGTGACATTTAAAATGAAATAGTTCCAGCAACACATTTTAGAAATTTCCTTTTCATTCAGTAGGTCCTTGAACACAACATGTACGCTGCAGTAGGCTAGTTGAGCGAATGTACTGCATGACAAATCCATTTGTATGATCCAGCTGTTTTTTGCTATGATTGATGAGAAAGTCTACAGTTGGCACTCTGTAAGTAAAGATTGTGTTACAATCATCAACGTGTACCTCTAAAGCAGAATTTCTACAGCTGAAGAAAAGAAAACTGCAAAGTGATATTTTGAAATCATACATTAGAACAGTGGTTCTTAACCAGTCCTCCTTGAACCCCTAGGCCAGTCGGGTGTTCAGGATAGCCATAATGAATATGCATGAGATATATTGCATTAGAGATATCCTGCCAACCTGACTGGTTTGTGGCCCTCTAGGGCTGGATTCGGAGACCCATGCCTTACACCTCTGTCATTTAAGAATGTGAGTGGGCAAGGTGCAGATCTCCAAGACATCGAAAAGGTTAGATAGAATTTGTCACATGCCTCTTTGCTTCTCACCACCACCAAAATATTGTCTATTAGACAACGTTTTGGTGGTGGTGAGAATTGAGGAGGCATGTGACACATTCTGTCTACCCTTTTGATGTCTAGGACAGTGTTTTTCAACCTTTTTTGTGCAAAGGCACACTTTTTTCATGAAAAAAAATCACGAGGCACACCACCTTTAGAAAATGTTAAAAAAATTTACCTCTGTGCCTATATTGACTATATATAAAGTAATTCTCTTGAATAGGAATCAAACACTCACACCAACCCCCCTCCCCTGCTGGTTCACTCACATCACCCCCCCCCCCTCCACTGCTGGTTCACTCACCCCCCCCCCTGTCACTTACTCACCCCTCCTGCTGGGTCACTCACTCACTTACCCCCCTCCCCTGCTGGTTCACTCACACCATCGCCCCCCCCCCCCTTGCTGGTTCACTCACACACCACCCCCCCCCTCCCCTGCTGGTTGACTCACACTCCCCCCCCCTGCTGGTTCACTCACACTCCCCCCCCCCTTGCTGGTTCACTCACACACACACACACACCCCCCTCTGCCCAAGCCGCTGCTTCTGCTTTGTACAGAGCAGCGGCTGCACTACATTTACATTGAAAAGTAAAGAGAAACTGTGTCAGGAGCCCTCCGGGTATGCAGTAAGTGCACCATGCTAAAAGTTACTGTGGGGTCCTGTGCCAAAAATCCCACGCTCACAGGATAGCGTGTAAATGGATTAGGGTAGAACATGGGTGTTGACAGTGCAACCTAGTTAGCATGGGTGTGAGAGACATGTGCTAACTGTGCTTCTTGCCATTAGCATAGGGACACTCAATGGGTAGCATAAGGTGCATTAGCAATGCACGAACGGCAGGGGATGGAGGCACATGCCCCCTGAATTTGGCATTGACCTTCAAACTGGTCGCATGGCCTGATCCATCTTTTTAGGCTTGGGGCTTGGAGGCGTACTTGATAGGGGAGATTTGTTCGCCTCTCTGTCCAGCAAATCTACTTCCCATTCATCAAAATTTGCCTTTCTGAGGAAGGTTCCTTTTTCCCTTGTATCGTGTGTGCATATTTAGAAAATATCCTGCATGCATGTGGAAATAGTTTGAAAATGCCCTCTGTATAGGCTCTGAGTTTTAAAATACACATACAAAAGAGGGTAATTTTATAAGGGGGGTATATTTTAAGTGGTAAATTATATATCTACTTTGGTGGTATTTTAGCCATTCACACATTGTATCTTTCTTCCAGTGCTGTCTGTCAGGTTCTCAAGGGATTGCTCCTGTCGTCTCTGGGTATGGACAGCAATGCAAAGACATTATTAGGGTCTATGGGCCTTGCTAGACTTAGACTAGTATATTGTATAGAAGATAGCAGTGGTTCCAGAGTCATTATGCACATGCCGCTCTTTAGATGCAGGGCATTCAAATCATGTATTTGTAAGAACTTTCAGGTAGCTTTTGCCTCCCTCCCCTACAGCCTCCTGCCTGCCACAGTAAAAAGGTGTGTGTGGCGGGGGGGGAAGAGGTATAGAGATTGCAGACACAAGGTGCATTTCTTATAGAGTGAGTGGCAAGAGGACGTGGTGGAGTTCATTCCTATTCACCACATTGTCTTATCTAGCAGCTAGGTATTTCCTAGAAGCATACTTAGGCATGTTTGTCCCAGTTTGGACTGGGTCAATATAAAGGAATTATGCCAGATTCATGGGTATCTAGTATTACCGCATTGCACACCACCTGCATCTTCGTGGAGTGGTAATGCCTATGGTTTCTGAAGGCTCTCTCCCTGGCCTGATGATATTAGAGCCATATGGGCACAGCCAAAGGCTACTGGTACAGAGGGTAACTGAGCAATTACTTGAAATTCATTCATAATTTGATGCTCTTTGGTGCTTGGAAAGTGGACAAAATCCTACAGCTTTCTGACCATTGCGTGCAAGAAGGCCTCTAGCAATGGCAGGCCGCTCGCTGATGATTGCTATTGTGCTTCCCACCACATGCTGGAAACTGCCTGGGGCCATAAATGTCAGTGTCGTGGTCAATTTGACATGCACTGGCAAGGCATGACTCCTCGGAGCTGATTCTCCAGGTCATTTCTTATCAGGTGGCTTTGTTAAACTGGGATCTTTGGAATACCTCCTGTTCTGTAAGATCAAATAAACTTCCTTTGGCCCTATCTATCCTTGGGGGTACTGTACTATATCTCCATCTTCTGGGTCGCCCTGTGACTGTGGCTGGGCCTGTATCCTCTGTCTCCTTCCCTGCAGCTCCCTCCTCCTCTGCTGCAGGCTCTTAACAAAGCAGCATATAACTGGAGTTGTTGGCTGTGGAGCTGCCAGGCAGGTGCAGTACAGATTGTAACTCCCATGTCCACCGATGCTCTGCCTGGATAGTCAAAGCTATGGTGACAAAACCACACAAACAGCAATCTACTAGTAGTACTACTACTATTACAACTTATCATTTGTATAGTGCTACAAGGCATATGCAGTGTTATACATTTAGATGTAAAAGACAGTCCCTGCTCATCAGAGCTTACATAAGGACATAAGATATGCCATACTGGGTCAGACCAAGGTCCATCGAGCCCAGTATCCTGTTTCCAACAGTGGCCAATCTAGGTCATACATACTTAGCAGTTTCCCCAAAAGACACAGGTTCCACAATGCTTGTATTGGGTCAATCAGTGATATCCTGGGCCCCTTTTTAATAATGGTTTATGGACCTTTCCTCCAGGAACTTGTCCAAACCATTTTTAAACCCAGCTACACTAACAGCTTTTACTACATCCTCCGGTAACGAATTCCAGAGTTTGATTACATGTTGAGTGAAAAAATATTTTCTCTTATTAGTCTTAAATGTTTTACCCTGTAGCTTCATTGCATATCCCCTAGTCTTCCTACATTCTGATAACGTAAACAATTGGTTTACCCGTTCCAGTCCGTTCATTAATTTATAGACTTCTATCATATCTCCCCTCAGCCGTCTCTTTTCCAGGTTAAAGAGCCCTAACCTTTTTAGCCTTTTTTCATAGGGGTATCCTTCCATCCCTTTACCATTTTGGTGGCTCTTCTCTGAACCTTTTCTAATAACGCTATATCCTTTTTAAGATACGGCGACCAGAATTGCACACGATATTCAAGGTGCGGTCGCACCATGGAACGATACAGAGGCATTATAATATCCTTTGTTTTATTTTCCATTCCTTTCCTTATGATACCTAATAGAGATGAACAACATCAAAAAACTGAAGACTAGAGTAGGATAAGACACATATAAGTGATGAAAAAGAGAGTGAGGGGCATTGGGATCCAAAAGCAGCCACAAAGAGTTGGGTTTTCAGCCTGGATCTGAATAGCGCTAGAGAAGGAGTCTGACTTATTGGCTCAGGTAGTTGGTTCAAGGTATACTGAACTATAACCAGCTACACTTCATCAAGTGACAGCCGCCACGGCACTGACTATGAGTAAAACAAACACACATAAACTGTTGTCACACCCATGGAATGCCCTGGAACTCCACCACGGTTATCTGAACAGATACCACTGTTTAGCTACAATCAGTAGACTGTCAGCAACTGAAAATTAGATTGTCCCAGATATATGTGCCATTTGTTCAGGTTACTGCCATAGAGTTTTGAATATTGCCTGGCATAATTTACACACATAATTGAAAAATATAGGCAAAGACATTTACACCAGTTTTAGGGCAGTTGTAAATGTGTGTGCCTGAATTATGTCACTTGCGCTTGTATTTTATAAATAAAAGTAGCTGCCTAATTGTCTTTATAAAATAAGCACCATAAAATGCTTTAACTAGGTACCCCCTTATAGAACTACCCTCGGTGAAAGTAAGGGCCTTCGTAGGCATTATCTTATAGTGGAAAGTAGGTGCCTAGTTCTTTAATACAATACAACAGACCTTGGCAAATTCTGTGTAGGTTTTGGAGTCAGACCAAAATCTTAGGAGCCAGTGCCTCTGACCTTATTATGCCCCCCCCCCCCCAATTGTCTCTCGCACTGGTCTTGTGTTCTCAGGACTCGTGAGATACCACTAAAGTTCCTATACTGTGCAGTATCTTTAGATAGAAATACAGATAATATCTGAAGCTATAACTGTCGTTAAGTGTCTGTGTATATGTGTGGTGCAATTGTGGCGTGCCTGCCTGTGCATATGATGTGGTGGCTGGTCCCTTTGTGTGAGTGGAGTGTGTGGCTGCAGTGCACGTGTGTGTGTGTGTGCTGCAGAGCTGGGGAGACTCTGCTTGTGTGGTGCAGAGGTGGGTGCCCATGTCTGTATGCAGTGAGGGGGCAAGGGGTGTGTGTGTGTGTGTGTGAGAGATATGGGAGTGGGGTGCCTGTGTGTGTATGCAGTGCGGATCTGGGGTGCATGTCTGTCATGCAGAGGTGGGGTGCTTGTGTGTTAGAGGGTGTGGTGTAGGGATGGAGTGCTTTAGTGCATGTTCTTTGGGGGAAGGGAATGTACCCTTTGGCAACACATTGCACTTTCTCTCCCCCATTCAACCCCTCTCCTGCTGGCTCTAGAGCAGCTATAAATGCCCACACCTAGATTTGGACAAAACACTGTTGCAATATTCTATAACTTATGTATGTAAATTTAGGCCTTCACTACACTCTGCTCAAGCTCTGGCCCTGCGAACACCTTAATACCCTAACCTAAAGAGTCCTTTAGAATAAGCCTTCTGTTGGCACAATAACATCAGTACTGATCTTTTTTTTTTTAATTGAAATTGTCAAATTTTACATAAAATAAAAGAGAACAGAAATCAAAATTATACAATAGGAAATACAATTACAAAGGACAAAATAAACCATAACTTGGGGTGAAAGAGAAAAGATTACTACTCTACTTCTGAGTGCTAACAAAATAAGATATCTAGGACAGTCCACGCCTATGCAGTAATAACAAAGAAATCATATATTCAAAAAAAGGATAAACATATCAGTCTAGCCAGAACTTACCCTTTTGCCCACCAAAAAACATTCTGTCAGATTAAAGAACACATACTTAACCACCTGATAGGAAACCAAGCACTTACAATTGTAGAAAAATTCTCCTGTGAGCATGTGTTGCTCGACATCTCTGAAAATATTAGGGGCCAGATATTCAGCGCCGTGGCTAGTGTTTCTAACGTGGCTAGCTGTCTGCGCTGAACAGTAAACCTGGATATTTAAAACCTGGAATCCTATCTGGCCCTGGAATTGAATATCCAGGCTCTTGCTGATCAGTAACCGGTCAGCAGCAATACTGAGCCACTGCCCGGTTAGTGATATGCGGCAAATGTTAGACCAGGGTTACCTGCACCTGGCTTTCACCACATATCACTAACCGGTCAGCAGCTCAATATCACCGCTGACCACTTACCAATTGACATTGTCTCCGCTCCACCTTGGAATGCTTTCCACATGCCTGGATGTGAAAAAATTGTGAAAAATTGCAAGAGAACCCTTGATAAATTGGAAGTCTGAATGTTCAAATGGCAGATGAAATTTTATGTGGACAAGTGCAAAGTTGTATACCTAGGAAAGAACAACCCAAATTACGATTGCATGATACAAGATTCTACATTAGGAACCACCATCCAGGAAAAAGATTTAGGTGTCATCATGGATAATATGTTGAAGCCCTCCTCACAGTGTGCAGCGGTGGCCAGGAAAACAGATAGAATGCTAGGAATCATAAGGAAAGGAATGGAGAATAATATCAAAGATATTATACCGCCTCCATATCGTTCCATGGTGAGACCGCATCTTGAATATTGTGTGCAATTCTGGTCGCCGTATCTTAAGAAGGATGTAGTGCAATTAGAAACGATACAGAGAAGATCACCAAAATGTTAGAGGAGATGGAAGGATACCCCTATGAGGAGAGGCTTAAAAGGTTAGTGATTTTCAACTTCAAAAAGAGACAACTGAAGAAAGATTTGATAGAGGTCTATAAATTAATGAATGGAATGCATCAGGTAAATGTAGATCGGTTGTTTAGGCCATCAAAAAGTAGAAAGACTAGGGAACACACAATGAAGCTACAACATAACCCATTTAAGACTAATGAGAGAAATATTTTTTTCACTCAATACGTAATCAAACTCTGGAATTCGTTACTGGAGGATGTAGTAAAAGCTGTTCATGTAGCTGGATTTAAAAAAGGCTTGGACAAGTTCCTGGAGGAAAGGTCCATAAACCATTATTAAAGAGGGCCCAGAAAATCTAGTGCTTGCCCCAGACAAGCTTTGTGGAACCTGTGTGCCTTTTGGGAACCTGACACGTACTTGTGATCTGGATTGACCACTGTTGGAAACAAGATACTGGGCTTGATGGACCTTGGTCTGATCCAGTATTGCATTTCTTATGTTCTTATGATGCTAAGCGATTAACACTGAGGTGTGTGGAGCCAGCAACCATGGATATTCAGCCGTACTCATTGAGTTAGTTTTGCTAATTATCATGTTCATTGCAATTAATGCGGTTAGCAGTTCCGCAAACTGTATTAATCGCTTTAAGTACTGGGCCCTACAACCTTTTGCCCACAAAACAAAGCTTCCTTATTATAGAAGTTAGCTTTCAAAATCAAAGAGGGTATTTTAGAAGCCCTATTTGTGAGTTGGCTGTCTGAAAATGGACACCTAGATGTGGAAAGCATACAGACTTCCCTGGAGCCATTTTAGAAACCAGGTATATAGACGACCCCAGGGTGAAAACATTTATGTAGTACAGTAGTAGAGGCATGGCCTGAAAGGAGCAAGGGAGATAAATGTTGCAGTGTGATTTCCAAATGGAACAAGCTCCTCTAGCTCAGGCTGATGGAACGTCCATGCCTATAGCTGCTCCTGACTATGAATAAAGCGGAAAAAAGTGCTCGTTTCATGGATGTAATGCTTTCAGTGGGAAGTGTAAACTGTGCTTTCATCACCACAATTATTATTTCCTGCCAAAGAAGACCTGCATGTACAGTAAATACATACTCCAACCATATTACTGGCCCACCGTCTCATGTCTGGGGTATCTGAAATATGCAAGTCTAATAGCATAGTTACACCCCTTCTGAACTACCCCTGCTAGCATGTCCAAGTACCCAGTTCTGAGGCAGTGCAATTTGGGAACATCCACATTTGTGAACTTGCTTAACCCATGCGCATACCCAGTCTTGTTACGTGTGTGGGGACCATCTTTAGAACCGGTTACTGGGACATTCATGTAGCTATTTCATAAGGCACTTATACAGTATGCCTTCCTTCACTGCTGCCACTCCCTTGGATTTCTGAAAGCTCTGCTCTGGATGCCCCAGACTCTTACTAGGCATCCCTTCTAAAATCCCACTTCACATCTTGGTAAGAAAAGTAACTCTGTAGGTGATCACATCTTGAGACATTTCAAGGAAAATCTAAAGAAATAGATAAGTTGGGCACCTCCTGAGCCAATTCAGGGGCATCTTCTGGGATGGGCCAAGAAGGAAAATAATATACATCAGAATTAATAATAGAATACACACTGGGTAACTGCAAAATCTCAGCAAAATATTTCCTAGGCAAAATCGTAGATGGCAATAAACAAGTCCTAGGAAAATCAGAAATCTTAAATTTCTACTACTAATTACACTCTTTAAAGACTCCATCTGCTTATGAAGGAACAGATTGACTTTTATAACTGAAATACTAATAGACTGCAAAGTTCCCAATTGTGACTCCGTTTTCTCAGATTTCTGCTGAATGACCTGAAGTTTATTTTCTTGTTCTTGCAATTTCACCAGTTTACTGTGAAAATCGAGTTTACTATACCTTTAAGAACATTATTTGTCTGAGTAACAATTTTCAGATATCTACTGATGTAACATTAGGTGTAACTGCATCAGTCAGTCTGATGATATTCCTAATTCAAAAGCTGGAATTGCAATAGATAAAGGGACCAAAGAATAGCGCTCTTGAGAGGTGGCCCTCAAGAAGTACAAACCCCAGAATCTTCAGGCACAGCAGAGAAAATTCTGCCCAAGCAGCCCCCGCTAACTCAGTTCCAGGCCTAGCTGTTAACTCACGAGCCAAAGTCTTGCAATAACAGCCTTACCACGAGACTTCCGCACGGGAGGAACTCCTTTGGACCTGGAACGGAAGCACTGTGGCAAACAAAGGTAAGTTTGGCGCATGGGGCCGCTGCTGCAGGAGCATGGGGAGGTGTCATGCCACTGCCACCATCAGAGCATGGAGGGGGTCCTGCTGCTGCAACTGCTGGAGCTCAAGGATATGGGTCATGCTGACGGTGGAGCAGGGACCACCATGGAGAGGGTGAAAATCGGGGGACCCTGAGCAATATTTTTTTTGGAGGCCCTCCACTAGAACATTTGCCACTGCTCAGATAACAACTATTGAGCCTAAAGACTGAGGGCCTAATATTAAGCATCGGTGGCTAGTGCTGCAAAAGCGGCTAGTCACTGGTGCTGTACTTAAAAACTGGGATATTCAATGGCAGGGTCATTTCTGGGCTCTGGCATTGAATATCCAGGCTGCCCATGTTGCTGAGAAGCTAACCAGGCAGCGATGATATTTAGATGCTGCCCAATTAGCTTCTGTGGTAAAAGTTAGGCCAGGATTTCCTGCACCTGACGTTTGCCACATATCGGGCAGCGGCTCAATATTGCCGCTGCCCAGTACGCAGAAGCAGCTCTATAATGAGGCAGGTGGCAAACTTTTGAAAGTCGCAAAAATTGCCCCCAAAACAGTCGCCTCATTCTGCCTTCAAAGTTTAAAAATAAAATAAAGGGTGGAGAAGCTGCTGCCAGTGCTTCTCAGCAGTGGCAGAATCAACCTCCTTCCAGCCCCCACCTTCCCTCTCCTTGTGTCAGCTCCCTTCTATCCCCTACCTTCTCCACCCTCATGTCAGCTCTCTTCCTTGAATATGGTGGTCATAAATTCTACGGTATTGTCAGCTTAAAAGGGCACTAGGATTTGAGTTCAGGGGGCAAAGTGGGGTTAACCTATTTCATCAAGCCCAAAGTAGTCTGTGAAGAAATGTGTCTTGAGCTTTTTGCATAGGTCGGGTATGGTTTCAGCAGCTCTTAAGGTTTCTGGGGGGGTGTTCCAAATTGTGGGCCAGAAAAGGGTAAAGGCTCAATTTGATTGCATGATTGTCAGGGTCTCTTTCTTTTGAGGGCTGGAATAGCGAGTAAGTTTTGCTGGCTATTTGGTCTTGATCTTGTGTTTGGAGCTTGATTTATTAGGTTTGAAGACTGGGTGCTAATTGGTTCTGTAGTAATTTGAAAATGGTGATGATTGATTTATAGATTTGCTGTGCTATTGGTTGCTGAAGTCTTTTTAGTGTGGGTTTAGGTGTGCTGGTTATTATCCTGGCAGCCATATTTTGTGCCAATTGTAATGGGTAAAGTGTTTGCTTTGGTAATCCTTGGTAGTTTTTGCAACTTATCCAGATACATTTAACTAGATAACAACCGAATATCACCACTGTCCAGTGGGTGATGGGCTGTCATCAGCCCTGGTAGTAAAGGGCCGATTCTAATGTCAGCCCTGTACGTCCGGGGCTGGTGACCTGCACGGGGAAGTTATTCCACTTCCAAGGTGGAATAACTTCCCTAGTAACCAGAGGTCGGTGGGCCTGGGGCCAGAAAGTGGCGGGGGTGGGGGGGGGGCAGTGAGCTTTCCCTGTAGCCCGAACCTGGCCTTGGAAAGACAGATCGGGGGTCAGGCTGCAGGGAATGCATTGCAGGAGCCGGCAGCCGGGATCGTGGCTCCACTGTAAAGCCCAGACTGAGTAAGATGGGCATGGCCTGTATGTGCAGGCCAGGCTGAATCACAGTCCCAGCCTGCAAGAGCAGGCCCGATTGTAATTCTGATCCCATGGGGCTAGACGTGCCCCATGGGATCAGAATCATGACACCCTTTCAAATCAAGGTTAAAAGCGGCATTTTATAAAGACCACTTAAGAGCCATTTGGAGAATCCAATTCAAAAAGTCCAAAATTCCATGGAGGGGGGGGGGGGGTGTCAGCATAGAAAGTGGGCACAAGTAAAAGCTTTCTAAAACTGAGCTATCTCCACCCCAAAAGATAAGTGTCTGCCAAAATGAAAGGGGGCAGGGATTGGAGGAGAACACACCAGTCATATGTAGGTTAACGGGCAATTTCAGAAATATGCACGTGCGAAACCTGCATGTTTATGAGATCGGCAACATAGACATGCTCACAGTGGTATTCCAGAACACACACGTTTATGCTGTCACACTCATGTCCCCGCCTGCCATTTTGCAACCACGGATATGCAGCAGCACAGCAGCTTACGAAAAGGCCTCTGTAACCTGTATGCTTTTTGGAGAGGGTACAATTTAGTGTGAGAGTCAGTGGGCATTCCCCTCTTTTCCATACTGTTGGTTATTGACTGAAACAAGCACTTTACAAATGCCCAGGAGCAAATGCAGGAGTGTGTGTGTGTGTGTGTGTGTGTGTGTGTGTGTGTGCTGGCGGGCATAAACATGTTGCACAATTCTAAAATTGACTATTCATGTGTATCGTTTACAGACTGCCCTGGACATCCTTATGCCACACCTTAATTCAATACACATGTGATCATGCTGTACATGTGTAAATTTGGCCCTTGGGAGGTGGATGTGATTGGCATGTCTGAATGGGAATTTTCAGATATGCAGATCATGAAGAGAGCTTCTAAATGACCTCCTAAATGCATTCGCCTGAGAAAATGAAATGAAGTTTGTATTTGATTTAAAGTATTTTATTGGACAACTTCTTCAGCTGTGTATTTGAGCATATGCCATTATTCACAGTACTTTTACATTCTTTTCTGAAGCTCTCTTGTTTGCCCAATATATTTTATTTATTGTATTTTCATTTTCTTTTGGAATAAAAGTTATGCCATGTTTATTACAGCTCACACATACAAAAAAAACACCTTCTGATTTTATAATCTTATAAGGAGCGTCACTAAACATGCAACCACATTTCTGAACCAATACTCGACTCAAGTTTCGTCCAAATATTTGTAATGGATGCGCTAAGTAGCTTTTTATAGCCACTTTAAAAATCTTAAAAATATGGACTTGTTTTGATAAGGACCGATTGAAAGAGATTTATGGGTATCGTCATTTACCAGTAGCCTTTAAAGCTCAAAACAAGGCGGGGACACCCCCCAGCTGAGGTTCTTATTCACAGAAGTTTTGTTGCATGTTTAGCGACGCTTCTCATGTTAACGTGTATAAGATCAGAAGGTGGTGACGTTGCGTATATGTGGGCTATCAAGAGTGAGCACTATGATTTGGAGTCTATTTTTATTGTTATAGCTACAGCTGTTTATAATAAATGTGTATTACATAAGTGCAGTTTTCATAGCTACATATGTCATATCTAGGCTTTGCTATTGTGATATTTATTTATTTACATTCTCTTATATACCGCGCTATTCTGCATCAGTGCGGTTTACATTGAACAAACTGAAATTACATTGAACAGGGCATTATAACTTGGAGATAACTATTTTACAGGGAACATGGGCTATGGAGGGTTAAGTGGCTTGCCCAAGACCACAAGGAGCACCTATGGGACTAGAAACCCCAGTCCTTCCGGCCCAAGGTTCCTGTCCTCTAGTGGGATTTGAACCACCGACCTTCCGGCCTGAAGTACCTTGCCCCAACCACTAGGCTACTCCTCCACTCCACAATATCATCTTGACTTGCTTAATGTCTAAGAAGGTGGAAGAGGGGTATATTTAGCAGTGGCAGCTCGGCTATTTAAAGAGTATAGCCACTGCTTTTTAAATAAATCTAGATATTCAGTGCTGGAATGTACCTGACCTCTGGCACTAAATATCCAGGTTTACCAGACAGAAGTGTCACCATACTGTTAGCATGATATTCAGCCACCAACCAGACAGTGAAAACCAATTAAAGTTAGGACAGCTATTGAGACAATCTAACTTTACCTGCTTAGTTAACTGGTTAGTGGCTGATTATGACCACTGACTGGCTAGCCACTGGCATTGCCCCTAATTCACCCACAAAGTGCCCCGGTTTTAACCAGGACATTTTTACACAGTCTGTGACAGTATTCAGCAGAACTCTCTGGAGTGTGCCACTGACTACTGAGATCAGCACATTTTAGCCAGTTAGTAGGTCTGCTAACCAGCTGGAAAGCACTGAATATTGGCCCCTAGATTTAAAAAACAACTGTGAAATCTAATATTGTCTTAGGGAATCTTAATGATCGTTTGCTTTGAGTTAAATATATACTAGCATTGCTTCTTTTTAAAAAATATTTTTTTTGTATAAATTTAAATTAACACATCAAGAAAAATCTGTGAGGAAATTTGAAGAATAGAGGAAAATAAGACGATCAAATAATGCAAATCAATTCAACCCGAAAGGAAAGGAGGTGAACACATGCAATCTAGACCAAGGACTCCCTAGTATTCCCCACTGAGTTGTCACCTGGTCGTTATAATAGATCTTGAGCCTAGAGAAAGTTACTAACATAATTCCTTAAGGTCTCTGTATAAAGTTCCTTTTAAATATCTCCAACAAATAATTTTAGTTCACGGAAAATTAATAAGCCACATATTGAAGAGTCTGATCTGGCTATTCCAAATTTTACATTGTGTTTCATAAATATGCATTATCCTTGATTACAAGCTGCTGAATTTCACTTTGTTTCTACCAGTCAGTGTAAGTTTTCTCCTACAACTTCCAGCTTCCACTATTTTTCAAAAACATTTGCTTTCTTTTCTGTTATCTGCATTCTTTCAGACATGACATCCTGCTGACTTTTTACACTCATCTCACAGTTCTTGATCTCATCCCCATAAACAACTGTCTCTCTTTAATAGCCTCCAGGTCAACAAAAACCTGTCTCAAACTAACATATACCTCGTAGAAGACCATGGCTATCTGGTTTTCTACTGCTCCAGTGGCTCCGACACAGTTCCTGCAGCTCAATAACACTCCTATTTTTCTGGTCTCCTCACTCAAGTATCTTGGTGTATTCATAGACTGTTCTCTATCTTTTCGTGACCATAGTAGTTCAATAAATTAAACAATCAAATTACTCACTATGTCAGATCAGATCAATTAGCCTCTCTTCCTTTGCTCTTGCTACACTACTCCTCAGTCTAGTCATCTCTTGCATAGATTACTGTAACATTGTACTCACAGATATTCCAGATTATGAGGTTTATAGACTACAATTAATCCAAAATTCTGCAGTCAGGCTCCTATCTTGGGCCTCATGGTTTGAGCACATGACTTCTCTCCTTTTATAGCACCATTGGCTACCAATAAAATTAAGGATCCATTACAAACTACTGCTTTTGGCTTCCCTGACCATTCTCTACACAGGGCATTCCATCTATCCATTCAAATCGTCTTTTTCCCCCCTCAGCCTCTCAGCCTACATATGAAGTCACTCGTCACCCTGCTTTCTACTTCTTGTGCATCACTTTAGGAGCAACCTTTCTTCAGCTCTTCGCCTGGAATTTGCATACCCCAAATATAAAATAGCCCTCAAAATCCATCTATTTCAAAAGGCTTTCCTTCTCCCAACATAGAGGTAGCAGGCGATGTTGTGAGAGGTGTGTATGTGACATATCTATCCTTTGTACTATGTAATTCCGTATAATTTTTTGTTATTGTAAACCACTCTGCTGGCCCCAAAGGGCAGTATATCAAATTTTAACAAACTAAACTAAACTAAACATTAGTGATATCTGAGCAAAAGAGGGATTGCTTCCCAGTTTCCTACAAAGTTATCTGCTTAGATGTCCCTAATTCAAAGCCATCCTATTGCCAGTGGTGTTGTACAGTAGGACTCCTTGCCGACAAAGCATTTCTTGGCGTTTCAGTAGAATTCTGCAGACCCCTAGTTTGCTGTTCACCATTCTCCAGGGCTCAACGATTAAAATATTTGAGTTTGCCCCTTGTGGCAAGCCCATTAAATAGTGGCATACCAGAATGTTCCATATTTGAAGACTGAAGATTTGTGGCGAGAGTGAACAGGAATTGCTTCTACCCTCATCAGAGGAGTAGGAGCTCCATAAGGGGTTCTGGGGTACACTGTTTTTTTTTTAAACAGGGGATAGGGCTTGCTTTGAGGGGCTGTGGCTTAGCAGGTTCCTTTTAAACTGGACTCTATCAAAAACAGTCAACCAATTCAGGACTTTGCATGTATAAGTGACTATTTTGGTACTAATTTTGGAAACCTTAACATCTAAGGGGAATCGATAGAGGAACTTTCCTCCAAACCTCTAACGTTTGCAATTCACAGTGGTTTTGAAAACCAGAAAAGTACGCACAATTTACATGTCAAGCAATCCTCTAAACTGCAGTTCTAAACAAGAAGTCAACCAATAATTGTACATGACATGACATGTACATTGTAGATGTAAATGCCAATGTAAATTCTTCCAGAATATATGTGTATTGACATTCTAAAATATGTAATACATGTATACCTTGAAGGCCAACCAAAGTCACAACCAGAATATTTTTATTGTGATGTTTGTGTTTATGCAATTTCTTGATATACCACCCAGGCTGAAGGGCATCAGAGTGGTTTACAATCACTACAAGCAGGTACTGGATATTTTCCCTCATCCCCAAAGGGCTCAAAATCTATGTGTACCTGAGGCAATGGAGGGTCAAGTGGCTTGCCTAAGGCCACAAGGAGTACCTATAGGACTAGAAACCCTGGTCCCTCCAGCCTGAGATTGCTGACCCCAGGTGAGAAATTAACCCCTGACCCTCCGGCCTGAGGTATCTTGTCCTAACCACTAGGCCACTCCTCCCTCATGCACACTTTTAGAGGTTTTTTTTTTTTTTTAAGTGCCATCAAGTCAATGCTGATCCCTGGCAATGCAGTAGCCCCCTTAGGTTTTCTTGATCATTCTAACTTCAAACGGCGTCCTTTCTTGTATATTCCTTTACTGCAAGGTCATTAAGGAAGCAATCTTCCTTTGATAAATGATCCCCTACTGAGTTACCATTCAGTTTTTTTTCTGTAATAGTTTATGGGATGTCTATGAAGATTGGCATGTGCCCTCAATTTTAAAGTTGTCATGCTTGCCCACAAGGCCTTGTATACTGGTCTCCCTATTTATCTTTCAACTTTGCTAACTCCCTACTGTCATACACGCTGTCTTCGGTCTCAAAATTCTAATCTGTTAACTACACCCCCCCCCCCCATCTCCCCCCCCCACCCCCGTTTCCCATTCTCAAATGGAAGCCTGGCATCACACTGTGTTTATTTTCCAGCACCATCTTTATGCAATATCCTGCCTACTCATATTCGGTCTTTTAAAAACTTATTTCTTTGATAAAGCTTTTCAGAGTTACTTGGGTTAGGCTATAAGTAAACCTAGGCTATTTTCCTTTTTCTGCTTTCTTCTCTTGATTCTCTTTAACTTTCCTATATGTGATCTTGTTTTTATCATTTTAGCTTTGTAAACCACTCGAACTGATGATGTAGGACAGTATATCACGTTTTAAATAAACATATACAATATTCATAGAGAAGGATGAATGTGAGTCTTTTATTAGGACTGTCTTTCCCATGTAAGCAGCTGTAGGGTACTGGCATAGCTTGCATCATAGCTTCTGACAAAGTTTGCCATTTGAGATTCTGTTTGAAGCTTATTCTTTACCACATTTTATTGCAGGTTGGTGGTTGGCAGAAGGTTAGAAATGGGGGCAGGGAGAAGGATTTCTTTTAGCAATACATCCTCCAGAAACAGAGGTTGAAGATCTTTCATTTTGCTAGTTCTAGATTACTGTATATGTTACAGCAAGTGGTATCCTTTCCATGGTTTTCTTTTCCTAGTAGCAGAAGGGAAATTTATTTTAGACTTAGCTCATATCTTTTCAGGAGTAACTCAAGGAGTTACATGCAGGTACAGTAGGTATTTTCTTATCTCTTGAAGAGCTTACAATCTACATTTGTATCTGAAGCAATGGAGAGTTAAATGGCTTGCCCAAGATCACAAGGAGTAGCAATAGGATTTCGTCCAGCCCTTTGCTCTAACCATTAAGCTACTCCCTCAAGGCACCTCATCCCACAATCAGACTGGATAAATTTCATGCCAGGACATGCTAGGGAAGTGAAGTTCTTAGATGAAATAAATGACTGCTTCATGGATCAGCTGGTTCGAGAACTGAGTAGATGAAGAGCTTTTTTAGACCTAGTCCTTAGTGGAATGAAGATTTGTTAGAAAAGCCAACTATGTTGAGACCACTGGCATTAGTGATTGTAACATGGTCAAATATGACAATAACTCAAAAGAGTACACAAAAAAATCTACTGTGATAGCACCTAACTTTCAAAAGGGTGATCATGATAAAATGAGGGACATATTTAGAAGATAACTAAAAGGAACAGCTGCACAGGTTGGACTTTTACATCAGACTTGGTTATTATGAAAAAGTTTGTTGTCTGCCCAATAAAGATTGAAACCAGTCAACCACCCTTTTATTCATTCCTAATTTTAACAAAATATACAATATAAGATAGTAAACTGACTCGAAGGCTGCTGCCATATCTAAAACAGAACATTATCTTTCCCTTTCCCAATTCAGTTAACCAGAGATCACAGGTTAAGAGCAGAACAGTGCAAGCTAGAATTCATTCAAAATCTGATTTAAAATGAACAACTCTAGGATTTCATGTAAAACCACTTGCTCAATTAGTTTGGAAGGAAATGGTAAGTTTGAAATGGGATAATAGTTTGTCATGTCTGAGGGGTCATGATCTAACTTTAAGATCAGATGTGTGGTGGACTTTTTAAATTCCAATGGTAAACATTTGTGCTGAAGTGATGTATTAATCAGCTCAACTAAAAAGAGCAAAATTGAGTGAGAATTACAAACAAGTAGGAACAACGTCCAGATGAGAAGTGGTATGACCAACTATTTTTAATTTCTATCATCCACATCAACTTCTGAAAAATCCTCCCATAAAAGGGGGATGGGGGAAGAGGCAACCAAATAGTTAATTTCATGATTAATAAATTCCTGCCTAGCCAAAATATCCCCCTGCTTTTTTTTTTTAATTCAGCAATCTTGTAGTTTGGAAGAGAGTTTAAGATGCGTGAAAAATCAGACAGGAGCAAATAGCTTTTGTGGTCAATTTCCTGCTGTGTTAATTTTTACGGTGTAATATATACGTTTTGTGGTCAAATGTTGATAGTTGCAATTATTTTGACTTTTTATAACACTGGGGCAAAGTGGTGTACATTTCAACAATGGATTATTACAGAGAACAGTGGAACTTATATACATAATGAATCACTTGAGTGATAGGAATTTATATGAATTAGCTAATATAAGTTATGTACACGATCAATTGCTATCTATCTTATAGAGAGGGCGGGGGTGCTGAAGAGAGTTAGGTACAAGGGAGGATAGATTATGTGATGGAACCAAAGTGTTTATTGAATAGATGAGTTTTGAGAAATTTCCTAAATGTGGGCAAGAGTCAGTAGTAGATCAGAAGGTTCCAAGTAGAGAGTTCCAGAGGGCTGGCACATATATGAAATTCTTTTCTAGCATTTTTTATTTCCTCAGTATGCCCTGCAACTGCTTGGGGAAAAAAGTACAACATTCTAGGGTTGCCTGATCTAAAGCCTCTTGCAAAGTTTTATTCAATAAAAAACTATGAAATAATAAATCAGTGCAATCAAGCTTTTTTGTACATTTCCCCCAACAACAGGAAAATGTGCCCATATCTACTTCTTCATATTGTATCAAATTAATAGTAGTGTTACCTTTCAAATTTAAAGCTGGAGGCTTCCAAGAACACAGCAAAATAATATGATCTGACCAGGGAACAGGCCTAGATGTTATCACAGGAACGCTATTTTTCAGAAACCTAAGTGGCATAAAAATCAAATCAAGAAAGTGACCCTTCTCATCACCGATTAGTGAAAACATTCACTAATTGCTTATGACCAAGTGCATGCAATAGGTCTAGAAAATCTGACTGAGCTAATGTAGGTGCCTGAGGGACAAGAGGAATATTAAAATCTCCTAATATGATACAGTTACAGATATCTAGAGGAAGGGCATTAAAAATTTCAATTATCTCACCCAAAAAAGAGGAATGAGGGCCTGGTGTTCCAAATAAAACACATATGTGCTAGGCAGTGCAAGATATCCCTACTGTCTCATAACCTGGGGGCTATCATAAATACTCAGTGTCCTTATTTATGAATAAATTGCTATATTTCCTTAGAGGCATGAATAAATATGTGAATAAAGGTGGGTCAGTTGATATAAAGGCACACTTTAGTTAGTACACGGAGACTGAGTTTAGGATGTATTGTACACAATTCCCATTTTAGAAAAGGCCTTTTCTAAAATACGCAATCCCTTCTCTAAAGGGCTGCCCAAAACAAGCACTTTTTCCAAACCTATATGTTGCAAGGAGCAGCTGTAAATCCCAACATAGACAATGATGGTTGTACATGTGCATTTCCTATATGAAGTTGGGAATACAGATGTTCATTTTTGCTTTGCCCAGGAGAAACCCTATACTATCCCTAATATACCCCTTTACAGTTTCTATGTATTATGGACACCCTTGTGAAAATTCAGCTATTTCTATAATCTCCATTTCCACATGTCAAAGTTGGATTTTACATGTGAAAACTTTGAATAACATTTCTAAAATAACCCCCATAGTATATTTGGACTTTCAGAATGCTTGCACAGTCCCAAATGAGAGATCCCTGAGGAAATTAAAAAGTCATGGCATAAGAGGCCATGCCATATTGTGGATTGGGAAATAGTTCAGAGGGTATGGTTAAATGTCCAACTTTTTCAATGGAGGACAGTGGAGTACTACAGGGATCTGTACTGGGACTGGTGCATTTCAACATATTTAGAAATGCACCAGATCTAGTGCACGAGATAAGGGTGTTGGGGCCGCTTGGCAATAGTGATCATAGCATGATCACCTTTGATTTAATTAGTGGAGGAGGGATAGTAAGGAAATCCACAGTACTACCTTTTAACTTTCAAAAGGGAGACTATGATAAAATGAGGAAAATAGTTAAGAAAAAACTAAAAGGAACAGTTGCAAAGGTTAAAGACTTACATCACATTTTCTGCAAATGTTACCCAAATGAAGATGCACCATCCCGACCTTCCCAAAAATAAGCTCCATGTCCAATGTAATTTTCTCTCTCAAGATGTATATTATGTAAATACTACTATGTTTAAATATGTGTAAATAGTTAATTTTTGACTATCCAAGTTGAGCTACCTGTTATCTGTATTTTTACGGTTAACCACCGTAAAACATAAATGTTCCATATAAACCGCACTGATGTTGAAGAGCGCGGTATATAAGAGAAATAAATAAATAAATAAATAAATAAATCAAGCTTGGGTGTTGTTGAAAAATACTATCTTGGAAGCCCAGACCAGCTGTATTCCACGCTTTAAGAAAAGTGGAAGAAAGTCTAAAAAACTGCCAGCATGGTTTAAAGGGGAGGTCAGAGGCTGTTGTTGCCATAAAATCATCTTTCAGGAAATGGAAAAAAGAGCCAAACGACGAAACCTGGAAACAGCACAAGCACTAGCAAGTCAAATGCAAGGCATTGATAAAGCAGGCAAAGGGAGAATTTGAGAAGAAGCTTGCTGCGGAAGCAAAAACGTGAAATAAAGATTTTTTCAAGTACATTTGTAGCAAAAAACCTGTGAGAGAGTCAGTTGGTCCATTAGACGATAGAGGAGTTAAAGGGGCCCTAAGAGGTGACAAGGCGATAACGGAGAGACTGAATGAATTCTTTGCTTTGGTCTTTACTGAGGAAGATGTAGGGATGTTACCCATGACTGAAGTGGTATTTAAAGGTATGGAAGAATTGAAGGAAATATCGATACATCGGGAAGATGTATTACAACTATTAGATAAACTGAAGAGTAGCAAATCACCTGGGCCAGATGGTATACATCCAAGGGTGTTGAAAGAACTGAAATATGAGATTGCAGACCTGCTATTAGTAATCTGTGAATTTTAATTAAAATCATCTGTAATACCTGAAGATTGGAGGATCGCCAATGTAACGCCAATTTTTAAAAAGGGTTCCAGGGGTGATCCGGGAAACTACAGACCGGTGAGCCTCACGTCAGTATCGGGAAAAATGGTAGAAACCATCATAAAGAATAAAATTACTCAGCATGTAGATAGTCATGGCCTAATGGGAGACAGCCAACATGGTTTTAGACAAGGAAGATCTTGTCTTACTAATCTATTATGTTTTTTTGAAAGTGTGAATAAACAGGTGGATAAAGGTGAGTCGGTTGATATAGTGTATCTGGACTTTCAGAAAGCCTTTGACAAGGTCCTTCATCAGAGACTTTTGGCAAAACTAAAGAGTCATGGGATAGGGGGCAGTGTACTACTGTGGATCAAGAACTGGTTAAAAGATAGAAAGCAGAGGGTTGGGCTAAATGGCCAATTTTCCCAATAGAGAAAAGTGAATAGTGGTGTACCCCAGGGATCTGTGCTGGGTCCGCTGCTTTTTGACATATTCATAAATGACCTGGAAAGTGGAATAACGAGTGAGGTTATCAAATTTTCAGATGGCACAAAACTATTTAAAGTTGTTAAAACTCAAGAGGATTGTGGTAAATTGCAAGAGGATCTTGATAAATTGGAAGACTGGGCATCAAAATCGCAGATGAAATTTAATGTGGACAAGTGCAAATATATGGACCTAGGGAAGAACAACCCAAACTATGGTTACACGATGCAAGGTTCCACATTAGGAACCACCACCCAGGAAAAAGATTTAGGCGTCATTGTGGATAGCATGTTAAAACCCTCAGCCCAGTTTGCATCGGCAGCCAAGAGAGCAAATAGAATGCTAGGTATCATAAGGAAAGGAATGGAAAATAAAACAAAAGATATTATAATGCCTCTATATCGTTCCATGGTGAGACCGCACCTTGAATATTGTGTGCAATTCTGGTCGCCGTATCTTAAAAAGGATATAGCGTTATTAGAAAAGGTTCAGAGAAGAGCCACCAAAATGGTAAAGGGGATGGAAGGATACTCCTATGAAGAAAGTCTAAAAAGGTCAGGGCTCTTTAACCTGGAAAAGAGACGGCTGAGGGGAGATATGATAGAAGTCTATAAATTAATGAATGGAGTGGAACGGGTAAAAGTAGATCGATTGTTTACATTATCAGAATATAGAAAGACTAGGGGACATGCAATGAAGCTACAGGGTGAACTATTTAAAACTAATAAAAGAAAATATTTCTTCACTCAAAGTGTAATCAAACTCTGGAATTTGTTACCGGAGGATGTAGTAAAGGCTGTTAGTGTAGCTGGGTTTAAAAAAGGTTTGGGTAAGTTCCTGGAGGAAAGGTCCATAAACCATTATTAAGAAGGGACCCAGGATATCAATTCTTGACCCAGTACAAGCATTGCGGAACCTGTGTCTTTTGGGGAAACTGCTAGGTATGTATTACCTAGATTGGCCACTGTTGGAAACAGGATACTGGGTTTGATGGACCTTGGTCTGACCCAGTATGGCATATCTTATGTTCTTATGTTCTATATGTATGATCTGAAATTGGGAGTCAGTGAAGTGATGATACCTCATTATTTAAAGTTTTATTTATTTATTTTATATCAATAAACGATATCAACAAATGTACTAGTTATCCCTAAAGCAGCGACAAAATGCCTATCAACGACATCTAACAGGGCCTTCAGATTCTATGCCCCTAAGTGCTGGAACGCCCTACCTCCAGAGATTCGTGCTATCACTGATCTATCCCTTTTTAGAAAGGCACTCAAATCCCACCTTTTCCCCCAATATTACCTGACCAGCTAACCAATCTCGATCCTTACCCTATAACTAATAACAAATCCTGTTGTGTATACTTGTAAATACTCATGTAAATAGTTGCAGTAATGACGTCCCATGTTTTATCCAAGTTCTCTGACCTTGTTCTCTGTAAAACCAAACAGTTTGTTGTTCTGGTCTGTTGTTATATTGTGAACCGCGCTGATGCTGAATAGAGCGGTATATAAGAGCCTGTAATAAATAAATAATAAAATAAATTTATATTCTCTTATATACTGCATCAGTGCAGTTTACATTGAACAAACTGAAATTACATTGAACAGGGCATTATAACTTGGAGATAACTATTTTACAGGGAGCATGGGCTATGGAGGGTTAAGTGGCTTGCCCAAGACCACAAGGAGCACCTGTGGAATTAGAAACCCCAGTCCTTCCAGCCCAAGGTTGCTGTCCTCTAGTGGGATTTGAACCCCCAACCTTCCAGCCTGAAGTACCTTGCCCCAACCACTAGGCCACTCCTCCACTCTTGTTGTTCAATTGCATAGAGGACCTTTGTGTAAGGACCTTGTACGAATGGAAGACTGGTCATCCAAATACCAGATGAAATTTAATGAGAAGAAGTGCAAAGTGATGCATGTAGGGAAGAATAACCCAAACTATAGATACACAATACTATGTTCTGGATTAGGAGTCACCACCCAGGAAAAGGATTTAGGTGTCATAGTGGACAATATGATGAACCATTCTGCTCAGAATGTTAGGCATTATTAGGAAAGGGATAGGAAATAAAACACAGAATATCATAGTGTTACTTCTTGATGTAATCACAGAATATCATCTGTATTACTTCTTGACGTAATTGCACCTTGAGTATTGTGTGCCATTCTGGTCCCTGCATCTTAAAAAAGATAGAGCGGAATTAGAAAAGGTTCAGAGATGGGCAACCAAAATAACAATGAGAATGAAATAATTCTCTAGTGAGGAAAGGCTAAAGAGGTTAGCGCTCTTCAGTTTTGAGACATCTGAGAGGAATATGGCAGAGGACTACAAAATCTTGAGTGTAGTGGAATGAATAAACACGAAACGATTGTTTACTTTTTCATAAAGTACAAAGACTAGGATTTACTCCATGAAGATACAAAGTAGTACATTAAAAGAAATAGGAGAAAATATTTTTTCACTGAGCACATAATTAATCACTAGATTTCATTACTGGAGGTTATGGTAAATGCAATTAAAATAGCTAACATAGCAATTCAAAAAGATTTTGGAGCTGTTCCTGGAGGAAACACCCATAACTTATTATTAATCTAGACTTGTGAAAGCACTGCTCATCTCTGGAGATAGGTAGTATGAAATCCTACTACTTCTGAAGAGTGTACAAGGTATTTGTGGATTAGATCAATTACTGCTGGAAACAAGTCACTTAAAAACATCAATATACAGGAAACCAACTGCTAGATGCATCTGTGTTCATAGTTCCAGTTTCCATCCCTCAAACATAAAAGAATCAATTATATACAGCCAGAGCTGGTACAAGAAGTTAAGGTACCTAGACGAGCCTCATCCCTTGTGTCCTTCCCCTCCTGGTCCTGCTCTCTTCCTGGCCCCCATTGCCACGCCTCTCCAGGATCTGCAGCCGTGGTAAAGGCCTTGAACAGCTCCGCAGTGCTTACCTTAAAACTCTTAGCCAATGATAGCCCATTTCTCTCTAAGTTTGGGAACTAGGCTGGGTTCGAAATAGGAGAGGAGAGTGCGATTACAATAGACGTTGATGCAGGAAGAAGGACCAGGAGTTTCATGGTTCGAAACACGACGTTGTGTACAAAGGATAAAGGAGTACATGTCTTTTTGAGATCATCACACATGGAATGATTATTGAAGTTCGGCAGAGTTTGAGGGATCCAGAGTTCCGGGAACGGAGTTTGAAGTGAATACCAATCATGGTTTTGTAGATCATACCATGGTGGTGAATTGGGAGTTGCCGACCCATTTTGAGGAGACATGGAGGTGGTGTAACTGGGGATCGGGAACTTTGAGTTAAGTGGATCCTTAGCCGCTGACTATATCATTCATAATAATGGTGACTACAGTACACTGAGGATTATTTTGTAATTCTGCCTCAGTAAGTTTTTAAGAAGGGTGAATAAGCTTTTCTTTAAAAAAGAGAAAAAAGGAGGGTTTGCTACGAGAGAGATGGAAGGTTCCCTACTCGCACGGCAAACGATCTGACAAAAAATAGAGTACATAGTTAGAAACAATAGGGCTTTACAAGTAGGTCTTAGTTATATCTTGTTTATATATATACCTTAAAACTCTGGCACTGCAAGGCTGTTTGACTCTTGCCGCCCGCTGACAGCTATTACAGATTTCTTTTTTCATGGGGGCAGAAGTGGCTTCTGTGATGGGATGTATACCCAGTCATAGATTCTCATACATTAATGAAAGACTCCTGCATATGAGTACCTCCACCTTTTTTGTAGGAAAGATGCACTGCGTGTAATCCAGATCTAGAAATCCCAAGGGAAATTATAAAAATCTTCAATTTCTATTTTTGGAGGAAGAATTACTTAAAGAAAGTTTCCCTATTCTCAGTTTTAACCTCCCACTAACCCCTCATCTTGAAAACAAAAACTAGTAAAAAGTAACCTCCAAAGAAATTTCCAAATGGAAGAAAATGGGGCAAAACCTTGACAGACACAATTATGCAAGGACATATTGGAGGACTCTACAGTTATGCTAATGGACATTTGTAATAAAAGACTCACATTCATGTTTCTCTATGAATGTGGTTTATATGATTCAATGCCAAAAATGTGAAGAGGGGTGCTACAATGGAGAATTAAGACAAAAATTGAGAACACATATCAATTTTTATAAACATACCATAAACTATTACAGAAAAACAAACAGAATGACAGTTCAGTCGGTGAACATTTCTCAAAAGAAGAAAATTCCCTTAACAACTTTACAATAATAGTAATGGTGGCCGACCGCGAAGGGGAGCCAGCCCATAACTGGGTGACTGAGCGGCAGGAGGGCTCCTGGGGGCAGTGCGAGGGGTGGACAGCAGGGGGTGATGATGGAAGAAAGGCCAGATAAAGCCCCAGGGGCTGAGAGGTGGCCTCCTCTTTCACTCGTGCTGCAGTATTGTCCAAGGTCATCGCCATTTTCAACATCAACCCGGGCTGCTACCATTTCCAGTTGCAATGGCACTGTGGCTGCCGTCATGGGCACTCCAGAGCTGCTGCTGAATCCATGGCTGCTATTGGGGCTGTCTGACCGGGAGATCAGGGGGGCTCACCGGCACCTGATCATGCCTGTGAATTGCAAGAATAGCCCTGAATCGGAATGCGGCCAAAAGCAAGAGGGAGGAACTTTAATAAAAAAAAAAAAAGAAAGAAGAAGAGAGGCAGAAAGGCGAGCACGGTGGTAGTTCACGCAGCTGGGAAGGAAGTGGCAAATTAGGTAAGCAGCCACTTATCTGGAGCAGCTGGTTGTAGAAGGGAGCTCCGGGGATCGGCTGAACACAAGGACGGGGTTCTCAGTGCTGACAGCTGCCATCTAACCTCCGACTATGCTACAGTAAGTGATGTGGAGCAATGGACAGAGCCCAACTCTTAAAGGACTGGGGACTAGTGGCAGATACCTGCAGCTACATAAAGAGCAGGAATACCAAACAGACAGAAAGAATGGCCCTGAGGCAGGAGTCAAGAGGAAAAGGCAAGCAGTTGATGACCAAACAGGGCAAGAGGAAGGGCAGCATGGTCGGGACCAGAAGACAAGTGACCAAGAGATCAAGAAAGCCAGGCGGACTAACAGAGAACAGCAGCAGGACAATGGCAGGAGCAACCAGCAGGAGGTGAGTGCTCACAGGAGGCAGCACAGAGAGAGCATGAGCATGAGGCAGCACAACAAGTTGCATCATTGCATGGAGGGGACTGGCAAGAGGAGCCTGGGGTGTGGAACATCGTCAATGGAGCAGGACGCATGCAGATGCTACTGTGTTTGCTTAAGGTACCACAAGGCATGGTAGGCCCAATGCCAATAGCAGAAAGTATCAGCACAATGGTGACACTGGGGGGGGGGGGGCTGGACAGAGGGCTAGACTGTTCAGGTGTTTGGCCCCATCTGCATCCCCCAGGGTGACACACATGCCAGCAGAGTTGTGGCATACTGGATGCTGAGTGCCAGCAGAACATGGAAGGTGAACTGGAGAGCCTGGGTTCACCTGCACAGCTTCACCGAGTGGTGAGGATTCAGCCCGAACCAAAGCATGTCCCTGGGACAGCTAATGGAGTTTATCACATGGCTGTGGGAGAAAGGATCATTGCTTAAACACACTAAGCTGATGCTGATGGGCGTGTCCTTCTTCCTGAAGCTTGGAGGAGGGAGGGACATGACTAAATAATTCATGGTCAGGAAGGTGATGGAGGGCTGGGTGAGGAAGGCCACCCATAGGCCATATGGGTGCTGACCCATCACCCTTCCCATGCTGAAGGGTGCTATCCTAAGGGAGGCAGAGGTGGCAAAGGACAGATTTGAAGAGAAATTATTCAGGGTAGCCCTATTGATTATGTTTTCCGTCACCTACAGGAAGAGAGAGGCCCTCCCCTGGCCTAGAAAAGACAAGGCAGGTGCCGTTCTGAGGGTGGAAAACATCATGATAATGGGGGACAGGATCGGGATCTTCCTGGGTAGGTCTAAAATGGATCAGACCCAGAAAGGACGTATGGTGTGACTAAACACCATGAAGGTGTGGGAACTGTGCCCGGTAAGGGCAATGAAAGAATACCCGCGGGTACGCCTGCTGCTGTGAGGGGTGCTCCTGTGGCACTGGAATGGTTCCGGCCTGTCGCAGTTCCAGTTCAGAGTCTTGTGGCTCAGGGCTCTAGAAGGGGAGGGGTTTGTAAGAAAAGGTTGCATTCATTTCGGATAGGTGCAGCCACTACAGCACACTGGTTGAGGATGGTCAGATCCACGACATCTGGAGGTGGGCCACTGAGGTATAAGCTGTACATTAGGTAGTGGGTAACTTCTCTCTCATCTTATTCCTATAGGAAAAATGAAATCAGTGTGGATAGAGGGGCATTCTTACATATACTGGGCCTGAAGAAGAGTGGTGGGCAGCCATTTCAGAAAACAGCTCAGCTTCCCCCAGATGCCATTAAACTAGAGTAGCTAGGCAAGAGGGGGATGAGGTGGGACCAGCTACAGCCCATACTTGACAGCCGGAGGCAGGTAAGCCACCCTCTGGATTGGATGGTGCTGCACTTAGGCGGCAAACAATTTGGTGTCTACTAAGGGCTTAGATTACACAGGTACACTACCAAAAAACTGCCTCCAGTTTTGCAACTGATTCCTATAGATTTTGGGGTGCTGAATCCAGGAAAAATAGCCAAAATGTTCCATCACGTCACGTTTTCTTGAAAAATTAGATTTCTTACCCATATAAGGAATGTTCACATAATTTCTTTTTAGCCGACTGCAGTTTATTTTCTTGGCCCAAAATAGAGGTTGTAATGGTTAACTAACTAGAAACACTCCCTCATGATATTTTAGAGTGTTTTGTATTCATTTTATACATTAACAGGACAATTGGGAGGCGGGGGGCTAAATCCAGTACTCGCGCTGGCGCATGTTCTTTCCTGTTCGCCTCGCCTCGTTCGCTCGCTCAAACACGGTGGTTGCGACATGAACGTTCCTGTCAAATTTCAGTTTCTTGCAAGTTCATTATTACCTTTTGTTTGCTCAGTCGTAATCCAGCTTTATTCCGAAGTGGTTCACTACAGTTGTAGTTTGCAGTGCTGTGTATTTGTGATGGCTCACAGAGCCAGAGGTTGCGTCAACTCTCCGGACAGTTTTTGTTTTATTTGTGGGGAATATACCGTGAAAAAGCGGCAGAGGAACATTTCTGCATTTATTAAAAAAGTATATTTTGCCTATTTCGGTTTGAAGTTAGGCGATCAAGACAAACCGTGGGCTCCTCACAAAGTGTGCAAGACATGTGAGGAAGATCTACGCTTATGGATGAAAGGTAAAAAACAAGCATTTCGTTTCGGAATACCTATGATGTGGCGTGAACAAAGAGACCACAGCAGTGACTGCTATTTTTGCTCTTGCATTGTGAAGGGATACAACTTAAAAAATAAGAACGTAATAAGTTACCCCAACCTTCCCTCAGCAATTAGGCCTATGCCTCATAGCAACGAAGTACCTGTGCCTGAACCACCAAAATCTTTGGATCATATTTGTCTGGACGGTTCTGATCATGATGAGACTCATCAGATGGCTTTTCCCGATGAGTCCAGTACTTCCGAGTTTGAAACTGAACCAGATCCGAAACCTGAACTTTTCTCTCAAGCTGAATTGAATGATTTAGTCCGGGATTTAGGACTCCCAAAAGATGCTGCCCAGCTGCTAGGTTCTCGGCTTAAACAGAAAAATCTATTGTCACCAGGAACAACTTTTTATTGGTACCGCAACCGCGAGACACAATTTTTGAAGTATTTCAGCAAAGAGGAAGATTTGGTATTTTGCAACGATATATACGGAGTGATGGAAAAGTTTAAACTCAAGTATGATCCTGCTGAATGGCGGGTGTTCATTGATTCGTCAAAAGACAGCATAAAAGGTGTTCTTCTTCATAATGGCAACACATTCGCTTCAGTTCCTATTGCTCATTCTGTTATTCTCCAAGAAAAATACGAGAATTTGGCCCTGATTCTTCAGAAGATTCGTTATGATGAGCATAAGTGGATGATTTGTGGAGACTTTAAAATTCTATCCATGCTATTAGGGCAGCAATCCGGTTTCACCAAATATCCCTGCTTCCTTTGCTTGTGGGATAGCCGGGCCCGCGACCTACACTGGGGGAAAAAAGACTGGCCAATTCGGGAGTATTTGAGACCCGGTGAGAAAAATGTTCTTCATGAGAGCTTGGTACCTCGTGATAAAATTCTATTACCACCTCTCCACATTAAGTTGGGTCTCATTAAGCAATTCATCAAGTCCCTTCCAAAAGATGGTGAGTGCTTTCGGTACCTTTGCTCAAAGTTCCCCCGACTTTCTGAAGCAAAGCTAAAGGAAGGAGTGTTTGTTGGCCCTGATATAAGGAAACTCATTTCAGATGGAGCATTCGCTGAAACGATGTCTGAGAAGGAAAAAGAAGCCTGGGATTCCTTCAAGGATGTTGTTCTCAAATTCTTGGGGAACAGGCGGGATGAGAACTATAAGGATATTGTTGCCAGGATGCTCAATGCCTTCAAAGAACAAGGCTGTAACATGAGCCTGAAAGTCCATTTCTTGCACTCCCATGTGAACTACTTTCCCAAAAACTTGGGGGTGTACAGTGAAGAACAAGGTGAAAGGTTTCACCAGGACATCAAGGACGCAGAGAGAAGGTACCAAGGAAGATGGAACACCACTATGATGGCTGATTTCTGCTGGTTGCTGCTGCGGGAAACCCCAGATGAAAAATATACCAAGCAGCGCACCAAGAGAAGCATTCGGGGGAAGAAGAAACGGACCCACCAGGAGATTGATTGACCCAAGAATGACTTTAAAATCTAAACTGTGTTGACAAATATCGTGTTTTTACTAAACTTTGAAATAAAAATTTGCTAGTTATTACCACAGTGTCGGATCTCATTTATTAGAATTTTATTTTCACACCATCGGGTGTTTGTCTTCATGTATTGCAATGGTGCGGTTTGCGTTTTCTATTCTTACATACATACCTGTACAACATTTTTTGCACATTTCTTTGCTTTGCTTTGTGTCTAACCTCGCTCTTATATGCTCAATGTTTGTGCACATGTATGTGGCTGTTTTAAGTGCAGACAATTTTGCTACCATCACAGTGTGTTTTGTTGACATTACTCTATTCTTATGTGCTGCCTTGTTACAATTTTCTTTATTCTTATTTGAATAACTACTAAACAATTAGTATAAAGAATTCATCCAAGAAACTTTTATCTCGATTGCACTCAATCTGAAACGTTCACCTCAAACTGCTAACCCAATGTAGCAAAAAATCTGTACGTGATGGAGCAAATTGGTTACCAGATTTGGATTCAGTGCACCAAAAAACATAAAAATCAATCGAAACATTAGAGGCAGTTTAAAAAAATTTTTTTTAGTGTACCTGTGTTATTTATCAAGATAAAGAGGGACTTGGCTTGGATATGCGCAGAGTGGGGGCGGGCATCATCTGGTCCCAAATTCTCCCATGGCCGAAGGACACTGGCCGGGGGGGGGGGATGGAGGGGGGGATAGAAAAAAAGGAGGAAAACGTGGAGATAGGGACCTTTGTGCGTTCATTAGGGGGGATGGTGCTCAAACATGAGGGCACTTTGGTGAGTGGGATGGCAGTTTATGGAAGGGATGGGGTACATCTAAATGAGATTGGCCTGGAGGTTTTGAATGTGAACCTGCAGGAGGCTGTCGGTTTGGGTTCTCACGATGGGGGGAGCCAGGCTGCAGCCCTTCTCAGTGGTGGGACCTCACCAACAAAAAGGGAGGGTACCGCACAGTAGGGTGGGGGCGCAGGTACCACACAGGTGTGCCTGGGCCATGACGGGGAGGTCTGGTACCAGGAATGGGGTGTCTGGTTTCGGGTGCTAAGGATATCTGAGGCCAAAAAGTGCTCAACCGGGTGCCAACACAGAGCGGTTGGCAGCCGGGAAGGGGTTTTCACTATCATAGTGCAGGCCAAGGGGACAGAAGACAGCAGTAAGAACATAAGAATATAAGATATGCCATACTGGGTCTGACCAAGGTCCATCAAGCCCAGTATTCTGTTTCCAACAGTGGCCAATCTAGATCATATGTACCTAGCAGTTTCCCCAAGGGACACAGGTTCCACAATGCTTGTATTGGTTCAAGCATTGATATCCTGGGTCCCTTCTTAATAATGGTTTATGGACTTTTCCTCCAGGAACTTGTCCAAACCTTTTTAAACCCAGCTACACTAACAGCCTTTACTACATCCTCCGGTAACAAATTCTAGAGTTTGATTACACGTTGAGTGAAAAAATATTTTCTTTTATTAGTCTTAAATAGTTTACCCTGTAGCTTCGTTGCATGTCCCCTAGTCTTTCTGTATTCTGATAAGGTAAACAATCGATCTACGTTTACCCGTTCCACTCCGTTCATTAATTTATAGGCTTCTATCATATCTCCCCTCAGCCGTCTCTTTTCCAGGTAAAAGAGCACTAACCTTTTTAGCCTTTCTTCATAGGAGTATCCTTCCATCCCCTTTACCATTTCGGTGGCTCTTCTCTGAACCTTTTCTAAAATCGCTATATCCTTTTTAAGATACGGCGACCAGAATTGCACACAATATTCAAGGTGCGGTCTCACCATGGAACGATATAGAGGCATTATAATATCTTTTGTTTTATTTTCCATTCCTTTCCTTATCATACCTAGCATTCTATTTGCTCTCTTGGCCGCCGCTGCACACTGGGCCGAGGGTTTTAACATGGTATCCACAATGACGCCTAAATCTTTTTCCTGGGTGGTAGTTCCTAATGTGGAACCTTGCATCGTGTAACCATAGTTTGGGTTGTTCTTCCGTAGGTGCATAACCTTGCACTTGTCCACATTAAATTTCATCTGCCATTTTGATGCCCAGTCTTCCAATTTATCAAGATCCTCTTGCAATTTTCTACAATCCTCTTGGGTTTTAACAACTTTAAATAGTTTTGTGTCATCTGCAAATTTGATAACCTCACTCGTTATTCCACTTTCCAGGTCATTTATGAATATGTCAAAAAGCAGCGGACCCAGCACAGATCCCTGGGGTACACCACTATTCACCTTTCTCCATTGGGAACATTGGCCATTTAGCCCTACCCTCTGCTTTCTATCTTTTAACCAGTTCCTGATCCACAATAGTACGCTGCCTCCTATCCCATGACTCTTTAGTTTTGCCAAACGTCTCTCATGAGGGACCTTGTCAAAGGCTTTCTGAAAGTCCAGATACACAATATCAACCGACTCACCTTTGTCCACCTGATTATTCACTCCTTCAAAAAAACATAACAGATTAGTAAGACAAGATCTTCCTTGTCTAAAGCCATGTTGGCTGTCTCCCATTAGGTCATGACTATCTACATGCTGAGTAATTTTATTTTTTATGATGGTTTCTACCATTTTTCCCAGTACTGATGTCAGGCTCACCGGTCTGTAGTTTCCCGGATCACCCCTGGAACCCTTTTTAAAAATTGGTGTTACATTGGTGATCCTCCAATCTTCAGGTATTTATTTATTTATTTTATTTATATTTATTTCTTATATACCGCGCTTTTAATCAGTGCGGTTTACAAATGAACAAATTTAAACACAATGATACAATCAGCATTGGTTTTTTACAAAGAACAGGGTACAAAAACTTGGGGTAAACAGGGTTTAACTATATACAAATAAACATGTAGCGGTAAGTATGGTTAACTATGTACATGGCATTTTGGTTAATTACATGGAAGAGGTAATTAGATAAAATTATAGCACAGTGTAATACGGTTAGAGTAGAGTGTGCAAGTATGTATGTATGTATGTATGTATGTATTAGGTATTAGAGATGATTTTAATGATAGTTCACAGATTACTAATAGCAGGTCTGCAATCTCATATTTCAGTTCTTTCAACACCCTTGGATGTATACCATCCGGCCCAGGTGATTTGCTACTCTTCAGTTTATCTAATAGTTGTAATACATCTTCCCGATGTATCGATATTTCCTTCAATTCTTCCACACCTTTAAATACCACTTCAGTCATGGGTAACATCCCTACATCTTCCTCAGTAAAGACTGAAGCAAAGAATTCATTCAGTCTCTCCGCTATCGCCTTGTCGCCTCTTAGTGCTCCTTTAACTCCTTTATCATCTAATGGACCAACTGACTCTCTCACAGTGTCATACCCCGCCTCCAAAAGGGGAAAGTCATGTGCATTATTGTATCATTATTATAGTATTGTTGTTATTGTTGTGATTAGTACTATGGTTCCTGTTATTTATGCTTTTGACAATGTTTTTACGTACTTCCTAAAGGGGCAGGATCTGTAATCTTTGGCCAATCAAGCCCACTATTAAAGTGTGTTGTACTAAATGGCAAAGTGAAGTTTTTGGGGTCGGTCAAGGGAAAGCGAGGGGAGGGGCGAGGTCAATGCCAGAGTCCGGATGACTCTTGCAGCATGCCCTGGGTCATGAATGGAAACCTCAGGAATAAACAAGAAGGCACAAAGTTTGAAATTAGTATAATCAACACTTTGACAGGAAAGGACTCAGCAGAGACAATAGCTTTGTCACCCATTATCAGATATAAGGACTTTGAATTGTGAAGTGTCACTTTCTCATATCACCTCTGCCCATTCTCCACATTCTTTTATTGAACTGTACTGACTTACACAGACAGTCTAAGACCTAGATGACTTTGTACTAGTTAAGTCCAGTGTAACTTTTTGCTTCTTCAATGATCTGATGAAGAGAGGACAACTCTTAAAAGCTTATCACAGATAAATTAAGGCACATGTTTACTAAAGGATTTAATGCACGTGGTGCCCAGATCCCTTTGATTTTTATGGGTACAGTGGCACTTAATGCACATTCATTTCATTAATACACATTAACATTCATTTAGAAAGCATGCCACAAAGTTAGCTGAACAACAAAGTATCACTTACAACTTGTTTGAGTCCTATTTCCAAATAAATTAAAGATTATTTTTTGAAAACCCAAATTTTGTTTCATATTTTTTAAAGAAGAAATATACAAGCTTTTGTATTTTAGATATTTTTTCACATTTTGTGAGTAATGACAGATTTCTAACATATGGTTAATTACCATTGTTCAAAGAGTAATGGACATGTATTTTTTGGGCTGCATTATTGGAGCATATTACTGTAATTTCAATATGCTGTTAGAAATTGCACACAGCAACTGTTATTTAAGGATGCGACTACTCAAGAATATAATCATTGCTACTAATTTTCCTCACTGAATTCTGGAAACAGCGTTTTTAATTATAATTATAATGGTGGCAATTTAAATTCATTTACAATATTGGCTCATAAAACCATAAATTAATTTAAAAAAATAAGAAATGCAATACTGAAAATAAAAACATTCCCTCATTTCAGACATACACCATAATAACATTTTTATAGTCCAAATACTACCCTGCTGTTTTGAAAGCTTAATGGTTCCTATGGCGACCACAGGACCTTGTGGCACAGATTAGAGATACTGGTCACTTGAAAGCAAATGTTTCCTATGGTGCACTGGAGGTGGCTGAAATCTGTAATGAGATTTCAAAACCCTGAGGCGGTCCAGGAAAGAATGGAAAAGAAATATAATGACTAAAATTGTGTAACCATGCAAAAGGTCTAGTTAATTTTGCAATTACAAATATGCCATTTCCTACTAAAGTTGTATATTATCTTAAAATAGCATTCTGAGATCCTAATCCTAGTAACTGTAAAGTGCATCGCTACCGACTTCTCATTCTACCTTTGAAATTCATCTGAACTACAGTCATATTCGTGTAATTGCTTAAGGCTAGAATAAATTTGACTTAGATGACTACCATTGCTATGATGATCTTAAACATTTCCATTAATATGGAGTTTTTTTTGGTGGGGGGGGGGGGAGTCTTCTCCTTTGGACTTCCAGCTCTGTCAGAAATGTCCCATTTGAGTTACAATACTATGAAAACTCATTGCAATCATCTAGGGTTATTTTCTTACTTTCCTTTACATAATTAATTTAGCCTAAACAGTTTGAGTATAATATTCAAAATGGAGTTACAGACTGCTAATCCCTCTAAAGCAGTGGTTCTCAATTGAGTCTTTGGGTCACACCTAGCTAGTCAGGTTTTCAGGATAACCACAATGAATATGCACTGTCTCCCCTTCCCCCAATTCAGACTCAAATTCTTCCTTCAACCTCTCCAACCCTTTCTTCCTTTTCCAAATTCACAGAGGAGGAAACTGCACATCTTCTCTTTTCCTCTGCTTCTCTGATCCATCTCCCACCCATCTACTAAGTTCTATCTCCTCTGCTGTCATCATTTCCATCAGTCATATCCTCAGCCTATCATTTTTCACTGCAATTGTTCCTGTTGCCTTCAAACACGCTATGGTTACACAGCTACTCAAAAAAACTTTTTAGACCCTACCTGCCCTTCCAGTTATCATCCCATCTTCCTCATGCCTTTTGCATCCAAACTACTTGAACATGCTGTTCAATGCCACCATATTGAATTTCTTTTCTCCGAAGCCATTCTGCCAAAGTCTCCAGTGACCTGTTTTTGGCCATATCCAAAGGCCTTTATTCGATCCTTATTCTTCTAGACCTATCTGTTGCTTTGATACTGTTGATCACCACCTTCTTCTCAATAACCTGATCTTGCTTGGATTTTGGGTCTCTGTTCCATTGTGGTTTGCTTCTTATCTCTCCCATCACATGTTCAGTTTATGCTCTGGTGGATTCTCTTCTACTGCTATCCCACTTTCTATTGGTGTACCTCAGGGCTCTGTTCTGGGACCTCTTCTCTCTCTACACTCATTCCCTTGGTGCTCTGACCTCCCCTCCCATGGTTTTCAGTACCATTTTTATGCTGATGACTCTCAGATTTATCTCTCTACCTCAGACATCTGTCCTGGAATCCAAGGCACTGCTGCTTTGATGTCTCACCACTATCTGAATCTGAACACGGCCAAGAGGGAGCTTTTTATCTTTCCCCCTAAACCAAACTATCCCCTTCCTTCCTTCTCCCTTTCTGTAGATAACACTGTAATCATCCCTGTCTCCTTGGCTTGAAACATTGGGGTCATCTTTGACTCTTCTCTCTCTTTCTCTACACATATCCAACAGATAGGTAAAACCTGTTGTTTCTTCCTTTACACCAGCAAAATTCATCCCTTTCCTTCTGAACACACTACCAAAGCTTTATCCATTCTCTCATAACCTTCCATCCAGACTATTGTAACTTGCTCCTCACTGGTCTCTTACTGAATTCTCTATCTCCCCTTTAATCTTTTCAAAACTCAGCTGCATGGTTAATCTTCTGCCAGCATTGCTATGCTCATGTAACCCCTCTTTACAAATAACTTAACTGGCTCCTTTTCCATTTCTGCATATACTTCAAACTTCTCCTACTCACCTAGAAGTACATTCATTCTGCAGCTCCTTATTACCTCTCATCTCATATCTCACCTAACATTCCTTCTCGCCAACTCTACTCATCAAGCAAATCACTTTTATCCATGTCCTTTTCTTTTAGTGCCAACTCCAGAATCTTTTGTCCCACGAGCCGATTATGATGCTTTCTCATTCAGGTTAGATTTGGAGAAGTTTTTGCGGAAAGTCCACTTGTGGACTTTTTTTGCTTCCATGGAAGATATGACATCCAAGGCTATTCGGAATGGGGGTCATTCCCAGACATGAATAGCAGAGATAGACTTCCTGTTGGGACGTCCATCCCCACTATTTGGACCCTTTCCTGATCCTATCTACCTTCTCCGCGTGTTGTATGGGAAAGATAGATGGGGTGGGAAAGGGGCGGATCGGGGGCGGCATTAGGGCAGGCAGTGGGCAGTCATTGGCCTTGGACATACAGGGCTGATTCCAATGTCAGTGGGGGGACATGGGCCCGGGGAGCATAAAGGGCAGAGGGGACAGAGGACACACCGCAACCTGACCCTGGCCTTAGGAGACCAGATTGGGGTCGGGTGGGGGGAAAGCACTTTTGCAGCCAATGGCTGGGGATTGCAGCTTTTATATGGAGCCATGGTGCCATGGCAACCAGACGCCATGGTGCTGCAACTCCATTGAACAGCCCTGACTGAGCTAGATGTGCCCCACAGGATCAGGATCAGAATCGCGTCTCCCTGTGTGTGTCCGGTTCCGATCGGGCACACAGAGGGCTGACACATCCATGTCGGAATCCCTCAAGCAGAGGCACTTGCAGTTATTGAGATGATGCTTCAGGTACATGGTGATATTAGTTCTGCACATTTAGAATTTTTTATGAATCTTGCACATTTGATTTTGTGTGAATCGTTTTTCTGTTATGACGAGGTACTGTATCAGCAATGTTCTGGGATAGCGATGGGCATCACATTGGCACCATCAGTGGCTAATTTATATATGACCTGTTTTGAACCAACCTGGGTACCAGATACATGTGGTTTGTCTTTTGTACGTATGTTCCAGTGTCCATTACTTTGATGATGTGTTTGTCATCTGAACTGGGACTGAAGAAGGTCCTCTGCAATTTCATCATTAGTTGAATCACGTGGATGTTCACATTCAGGTTTGTTTTTTTTTAACATATGATAAATCGATGGTATCTTTTTTGGATGTTCAGGGTGAAAGAAATGATTCTGGTTTTCAAACCTCGGTGTACAAGAAATCCATGAACAGAAATGTTTTTATACAGTATGCCAGTGCCCTTCTAGTCCCCCTGAAGAATCACCTTCCATTTTCTCATTTTCTACGTTATGGTAGGAATTATAGTACAGTGGATGAATTTAAAAAACAGTCTCAGCAGATAAGCTTGGCCTTTTGTGATCAAAGAGTTCCAAGACCGCTTGTTGAGAAAGCATGCAAGAGGGCACTATATAATCGGAGTTGGCTGTTATCTGGTTCAGGCTCTCGGATTGGTGGCATTGCTGATGATTCCTGTTTTTTACATTTCATAACAAAATGCACCCCGTTCATTGGGGTGTTATGTCAGATTATTTTTGCACACTTTGATATGTTACGTATGATCCCTTGTTTGAGCGATTATAGTCCACGGATGTTTTTTTCCCATGGGTGTAATTTACGTGATTTTCTCAGCCCTACAGTTATTAAGAAAAATGAGAGGTGGCCTCTGGAGGTGAGTCATTCTGCCTGCAGGGCGTGTTCTGTTTGTGTGATCATGGTGTCTATACATTCATAAGTGCATCATGATCGAGAATATAGGCTAAGGTGGAGGACAGATAGTCAGTCAGAGTTTGTTGTAATACATGTTGGTGTGTCCATGTGGCCTGGCATATGTCAGTAAAACGTCTTTACAGTTACGTATCTGTCTGTTGGAGCATTGGAGTAAATTAAAACATGCATTCCCCATGCCCCCCTTGTAGATCATTGTCAATTTGTGTCATATAATTTTGGTGATTTGAAATGTTGGGTCATCGACCATGTTCCCTCCACCCCCTACAGAGAGGTAGTGACAGAGATCTAATACTAACCCTGTTGGAACAATCGTGGATTTTTAAGCTTAACACAATTTGTCCATTTGGCTAGAATGAAAATATAGATTGGAGGGCTTGTTGGCAGGTTGTGGGTGGTGAGGGTGGTTCCAGTTAGTGATGTATAACGATTTCCTGTATCATTAATGTTTTGTGTACCTGGAGTATTTGTTGTGTGTTTGTTGTGCTTATCTGGTTTTGGTGTGATTGGTGTAATTAGAGTTGGAGCTCTGCAGTTTTGTTCTGATTGGGTAGTGTAGGTAGTCTCATTAGTAAGCTCCACCTTATGCATTACTCTTTAAAGCGCATGTGCGGCGTGTTTTGCTGGTTTGATTTTGATGAAGGCACTTCAGTTGGAGGTTGTGTTCCTTTGCTGCTGTCTGTGAGCTTTTGTTTTGATTTTTGTCATGGTCTTGTAGGCACATGCATCTATGAAAATTGTTTGATTTTTTTGTTTTTTTATAGTGGCTTGATTATACTGGGCAAGTGTCCTACTCCCTGATGCAGCTTCAGCAAAACACCTGGCATTGGGGCGTGGACAATATTTACAACCAATGTTTCAGCTAAGTAATCTGCTGTGAGCAGTGCCTGTATGGAGAGTGAACAATGTTATACCCATTTTTCATCTAAGCAATCTGCTGTATATAGTGCCTGTATATTCACATGCCTTTGTTATTAGTGTTGTGGATGCTAGTTTACAATATGAATCATGCAGTTTTTCAACCATTGGTCTCACATTGTTAAAAGTAGAGGCTTTTTTTGACCTGTGATGGTGTGTCTATGTAGCATATTGAATATGTGTCAGTTCATGCTGTGCTTGAATAGCTACTTTGACATAGAGCTGTTGCGTTGAGTTGGTGAGAGTATTCACTGTGATCATTTTTCTCCACTTGTGAACTTTGGTGAAGGTTTCAGTGCCTTTGGTATCATATCTCACACTGGTTTACCATTTTTTAAATTATAGTCTTTTGTTACTAGGTGCTTTGAGGTTTGTGTTTCATAGTAGGATGGCTTCCATATTCAGATCCAGGCTAAAACTTCTCATTGGGGTAGTTTTTGGATCCTGACCTACTTATTCTCCTGTCCACACCCATATAGATATTAATCATTTCTCATAAGAATTACCCTAGCCATCTATTTCTTCTGTTTGTCTGTCTTCAACAGATTGTAATTCTGTGGAGAACGGACTCTTTCTTGGGTGTATGGCAGTAGTAGTAGTATGCAGGGATAGATTTACATGTACTGCCTCCATTATACGCAAATCTCTCTCATGCATATTCATTATGGTTATCCTGAATACCTGACTAGCCAGGTTCCTCCCCCCCCCCCCCAGGACACCGTTGAAAACCCCTACTCTAAAATGCATTAAAACAGAACCTGAGTCTGGTCACTAGGTACTAGCATCAAGTGATGTCAGAGATTTGCCTACACAACTCAGACTGTGAACACTGCCTCCAGGGCCTTTGGAAGAGAGGGATAAGTTGAATAGTCAGTCACCTGGTATGCTAGGCTAACGGATGCTAGCATACCATGTTAGTGCTGCCTTTACAGTGGGAGAAGTAAACTCCTGCATAACTATGTAATCAGAGGGAGGCCAGCCAGACAGTCATGTTCCTTCCTTTCTGCTGGAGTGCTTTGTTTAGTCCAGCAAAGGTCCCGATTGTCTCTGCAACAACCACATAGCTGACTACCCAGAGGAGTCCTAACTGGGAATTTGACTCAGATTCTCTGAAAGACGGTGCCCAGCACTGCCACTGAGATTTTGGGCCAATCCCTGTGAGCACTTTAGCACTTTTTAATTTTCTTTCTGGTTTTATGCATAATTTTTCAATAGCTCAAAATGATTTTCATTTTTCACTACATATAAAGTTTAAGTCCCTCAAGATTTTTTTTCCACTGGTCTGAACATTTAACTTCAGCTTGTCATAGGAAACCCTATTTCGATCTCATTTTCGATGTATGATAGTGTGAAATGAACTGGAGTCAATAAGAACAAAAATCCATCTTTATTTATTTAAGATTTATGGATTCATATATCTCAGGCATAATGTCATGGAAAATTATTTCTGAGTGTGATGCAGTGCCAGAGCAAAAGGCTTCTAAATCAGAGCTGCTAGGATGCTCAGAACTCAACATTTCCTGATTTCTGAGCTTTTTTAAGAAGCATAGGGCTCGATATTCAAAGGAATTAACACAGCAGATTTGCTAACCATGTGGATCCCCTTATCCTGGATATTTAGAAGCACTAAAATGGTTAGTGCCTCCAAATATCCCCGGGTGCTGCCGTTGCATGCCTCAATGCTAACTGGTTAGCATCGAGGCATACCAGGGGGGGTCTGGGTGTGACACCCGGCCATAACCGGGCAGCGGCTGAATATCGCCATTGCCTGGTTACGAACTTCCTGGCAATATGGGTAACCCGGATATTCAATATCATGGCCTGGATATGACCCCGACATTGAATATTCAAGTTTACGTTTCAGCAGCGAGGACTAGCCCCAGAAACTGCATTAGCCGTTGATTCTGAATATCCCCCCACAGTATTTATTTCCTCTAACAAAACTTTTATATTGGATTGTAGATTACTTGTGCTTCATCAGGGTCTCTACTATTCAATAATGTATTTTAATTTTAAACTTGTATTAAATTTAATTTAGCCCAGGGCTAAAAGGAATTGATTATTAGGGGCTGGTATTCAGAGCGGCTCATATTTAAATAGCATGGTAATTAGCTGTGGAGCTTAAAGATTAAAGGGATATTTGGGGCATTATCCAGATAGGACCTGCTGCTGAATATCTCAGCAGTACAGCATTAACCAGATTAGTGCCAGGGAACTTCTATGGAAAACAATTTAGGACAATCTTTTAGGCGGCCCATGTTCTCTGCAGAAAGCCCTGGCTTAATATTGGACTAACTGGATAAGTGCCAGCATTTATCCGGTTTGTGCTGATATGCCTTCTGAATTAAAGCACCACAATTGTTACAAACAATAACAGAAAATATACACAATATATACACAAAATGCAAGGTAGGATCACCTCACTGAACGTACCAGAAACAGCAGCATCAGAAGTACTGCAGCATCTAGAACCATGGGGGTTGCTAGTGAAGTAGACTTGATCTGAGAGAAGCAAAGTCATAGCTTCAATCATCATCTGAGAATCATTGACAGCGAAGTGGAATAGAAGGAAGAGGAGGAGTTGCAAGGGAAGGGAACCATGGTGCAGAAGAAAGAGAATGAGCTCAGCCAGCTGGAAAAGGAATTCCAAAGCATAAACAGACCCTTTCCCCCTCCCACAACACACTCCCCTACACACAGGGCCCCACGTTTCAGGGGGCCCCGCGTTCTACATAAGCCCAAATAGATTTTTAAAAAAAGCAAACCGACTGCTGCTACAGCTGCCGCTGCCGCCGTGGCAGCGGCAGAATCAAGCATCCCGCTGTGGGGCAACCCCTGCCAGCAAAGCCTTCTTTGAGCATCAGTTCTGGAGTCCCAAAGTGCGGGCTTTCAGAGCCGCGAAGGGAGAGCTTCTCTGACCTCTCGCGGCTCTGTTAAGCCTGCCGGGGCTGATGGGGAAATCCCATCAGCCCCGGCGGGATTAACAGAGCCGTGCGAGAAAGAGAAACTCTCGCGGCTCTGAAAGCCCGCGCTTTAGGACTCCGTCCGGAGCTGATGCTGCAAGAAGCCTTTGCTGGGCAGGGGGGGCCCCGCGGTGGGTTGCTTGATTCTGCTGCTGCCACGGCGGCAGCGGCAGCTGTAGCAGCAGCCGGTTTGCTTTTTTATCTATTTGGGCTAATGGGGGGAGGGGGGTTGGGCTGGTAATGGGCTATGGGGGGGGGGGAGACTGGAAGTGTGCTCATGGGGGGGTTAGGACTAGTAATGGGCTATGGGGGGGCTAAGACTGGAAGTGGGCTGATGGGGGGTTCGGACTAGTAATGGGTTATGGGGGGCTAGGACTTGAAATGGGTTGATGGGGGGTAGGACTGGTAATGGGCTGATGGGGGGCTAAGACTGGAAATGGGCTGCTGGGGGGGCTAGGACTGGAAATGGGCTGATGGGGGGCTAAGACTGGAAATGGGCTGATGGGTGGGTTAGGACTGGTAATGGGCTGATGGGGGTTTAGGACTGGTAATGGGCTATGGGGGCTAGGACTGGAAATGGGCTGAGTGGAAGGGGGCTTGAACTGCAAATAGCTGATGGGGAGGGGGGCTTGGAATGGAAATGGGCTGTGAGGGGAGGGAGCTAGGACTGGAAAAGGGCTGCGGGGGGTAGGACAGGAAATGGGCTGATGTAGGGGCTAGGATGGGACTGGAAATGGGCTTTTGGGGGTTCTAAGTTTGGAAATAGGCTGTGGTGGGGGCTTGGATTGAAATGGACTCATGGAGGGGCTAGAACTGGAAGTAGGCTCATGGGGGGCTTGGATTGGAAATGGGCTGAGTGGAGGGGAGCTAGGATTTGACATGGGCTGATGGTGGGGCTAGGAAAGGACTAGAAATGGGCTGATGGGGGGCTGGGATTGGAAATGAGCTGATGGAGGGACTCGGATAGGACTGGAAATGGATGGGGGAGCTAGGACTGGAAATGGGCTGATGGTGGGGCTAGGATAGGATTGGAAATGGGCTTATTGGGGGCTAGGACTGGAAATGGGCTTATGGGGGGCTAGGACTGGAAATGGGCTGATGCGGGGACTAGAAGGCAGCGGATGCTGGGTGGGGCTGGAACTAGAAGGGAGCTGATGTTGGGGGAGGATTAGAATGCGATGGAGCTGGAAGAGTGAAATGGAGAGGGGAAAAATATTTTGTGTGGGAGGGAAGACAAATCTACAATTGGCCGGATATTGGGAGAGTAAGTGGGGATTGAGGATGGAGGTGTAAAATTTGAGTGGATGAAAGAGGAATGAGGAAAGAGCAAAAGGAGAAAGATTAGTATGTTAAAGCAGATGTAGAGAGACAATGGAAAAAAACTAGAAGAGAGAAGAAAGGACAAATGGACAGCAGACGATGGAGAGTTAGCAGAAGACACAAAAACCAGAAGAAAGTGTCTGGAGCAATTGCAACTGAAAAAAAAATGCACAAAAGGTAGAAAAATATCTCTTTATTTTGAATTTATTAACTGGAATATGTCAGCTCTGGGAAATGTGCATTATTAACATCTGCGCTTTGTTTAGTACAAGAGGAAATTAATTTATAGTTTTATTTCTACAGTGTTGTTGTACATTCCAAGTTTGGCTTTTGGGGTTCCCAGTTCAATTATTGTCTTCCTATTTCTAAATTGTGATTCCTTGTTTGGTGATGGTCTATGTTCTGCATGTGTAATTGAGCTGAAGTATTCTGTTTATGTAATTCCTATTTGACATTGCCACTTGTTCTCTTTCCCCAGTAGGTCATGTATTGTTATTCTCTGAAATGTATTGGTTTAATATTTGCAGTGTTTCCTTTTGATAGGTAGGGTATGGTGCTTTGTGAGTCCTGGTAGTGCTGTTAGGATACGGCGGGTTTGCTATGGGTTCTAAATGCCTATTAAACTACTTGATATCCAAAAACCACTGTATAGTGCTGTATGGTGCTACCAAAAAACTATCTATTTTTGTCGGATTACTCACCGATGAGTAGAAAGTTCACTACTCTCGAAGTGAGCCCTCCATTTTATTCAAAAAGTATTTAAAATGACCCATAACAGGTCATTAAATCAGGTGCACAGCACAAACAAGCCGTTGCTCCTGCACTGCGAGAACTAAACTGTGCTTTATAAAGACGTTTCAAAATGTTCTAATGTAATTGTTCCATAGTCTTGAACAATAATATAGGAATACTCATCTGAAGTCCTTCAAGATGGTGACGCCATGATCGCAGTAACAAATGTCCAAGGCAGGAACTATGACAGAAATTCATTCAGAGTATCCAAAACTGTCTCAACCCAATATATCAGATCTTCTAAACCAGTGAAGGAGTCGTATGATTCAAAACGCAACACCAATCAGTGTTTCAAGCCGCTCAGCTCTGCAGCTCTTCTTCAGGCGCCTGTTTACTAAAAGTTAGTGTATGGTAAAATTATGCAAATATTTATGCAAATGAGGCCCCTTATGCAAATGAGGCCCCACACCGAGTCTCCGCACATGGCCCCGCACCCCCCTTGGGCCATCCCTGCACTACACATATACACTCAGGAACAAAGAAAAAAGACAAAGGATTCACCCTCTCCCAGCAAGCCCACTTAAGTCCTTAAGAGAGATACTGCAAAGATTAGTTTCTCTAAAGAGGAGAAAACAAATGTCAGCTTCACCAGAAAGACAGAAGGAAAAAGAAAAAAACCATGGAGACCTCAACCTTCAGCAGAAAGGCTGAGAATCCATGTGCTAAAGATCAGGAGCTTCTAGAGGAGGAGGAGCTGAATTAAAGGGTATAAGAGGACCCAAAGACTCAGATTGTCAAATACCCAGGAATTTTAGATGGGAGAGGCGTGGAGGAACCACACTGAGTTAGAGAGTTTCCACAACTCAGCAAAGAGATCACAACCTAGTGGAGGTAAGAGGGAGAGTGCAGAAAAGCTATCACATCTCCATGGGTGTGTGTGTGTGTGTGGGGGGGGGGGGTGGATTAGACTTAGCCAACCTGCTGAATTGCTGGTGATCTCTTCCTGGTTCCTGATTGGCTCAAAATTGTCTGCTCTGGAGCTCTATGGAAAATGTCAACTGCATTGTTTGCCTTGTGAATCGAATGACTCCTGCTGTAGAGATTTATTCCAAAGACTTTTCTTTTGCCATGTTCTTGTGCCAGAAATGTTGTAAAACCATGTCTAAGTATACTATCAGAGACGTTTACCCAGCCTAATCCAGATCTTTATTGATCATCACTAATTGGACAGCCAGAATCTAGATTAAGGTTGGTAAATGACTGAATGTTATATTGATTAAAACAGTTTATAAAATTATATATTAAATTGCTACATCTTGCCCTTCATAAGCATTGTCTTCTCTGCATTTTCCTAGTTTTACCTATACTGTTGTTCGCTAACACTGTCCACTTTAATTAAGTTCTGCATACGGTATATCACTTCATTACAGAGTTTTATTCACAAAAAAAGCCCATCTTGATCCTGCTGATCCAAAGAATCAAATGTATTTTGGTGAAAATATTCTCCGTGTGTGTCCAGTTTTGCACTGTGCAAAATCATTTGACTTGATGTTTTTTTCCTATGCACTCAGTTATTTCAAGACTTTTTCATTCCATTTGAACTGTGATGTGTTCATTCTGAAGCTGAATGCTGACCTCTAACAGCCGCTACTGTCATATTACAGATAAGAAAAAGGAAACCATACAATATGTACTTATGGGCTCTGTTGAATACAAGAAACCCTTTTACTGTGAGATGTCAGTCTAATGCATATCACTCAAATTCTTGCTCTAAGGGGAACGAAGTGTCATTAATAAATCATAACACACTGTTATACACAGTAACTAAGTATATACTGTCTTGGCTCTCTAAATGTTATGGACGACAGATTGAAAATCACTTTAAATGGTATATGTAGCTTGACATTTCTACATGATCTTACTACGTGATTGCTTTTCAGGTTCTTCTCTTTAAGGAACATATTGTATTATAGAAGATGCAACAGATTTCTAATCAAATCACACAAATATGTTTCCCAAGCAAGATGTCCTTATATTTCTGATTTATTGCTGTCAGATTCCCGCAGGCCCTGTTCAATTGTCCAACTTCATTCACCATCAATATACAAAACAATAATTTTATCTCGGACCATCAAATGTAAACCAGTATCAAGAAAAAGTATAGGAATATTGCCATTGAGTCCTTTTTCATTTATTTAATCATCAAACTCTCTACTTCATCCTACTTAAAAATGCCTTCAACCCACAGAATGTCATGTTTCAAACTCAGAAACATTTTTTTTTTTCAGTTCTGCTTCAGGGTTTAAACTTGCCCACTTAAATGAGAATGATCCACTCCAGCGTCCAATTCTTCATTAAAAATTTGTCATTTCACCTCCAGATTTCAGATTCAGCCAGTTTGCTTTACAAAAATGGCTATGGTGTTTTTATGCTTACTCTTCCCGATGACATTTCTTAAAGGAACAATGACCCATCAAATTAACATGTAACAATCTATTTGAGGATTCAAACCAAGAACAGTATATTTATACAACATGCTTCGTTCCCTGTATTTAGTTATTAGCAGAAATCAGCAGTTTGCTATGTTAAGTTGTTTTTTTCCTTTAATCCACATCACTCCTTGTTTACAATGTTCCTTGTATAATGTTGTTAAATATAATTTATTAAATGTACTTTTCTTTTCTTTGAGTTCATTGTAAGCCACTTTGATTCACAAAAGGCGGTAAATAAGCACAAACTACATAAATAAATAAACAAATCCAATATTGCTCCCTTACATTCAATTTTGCCTCAAGATTACACCCATGGAGCAAAGGAGGAACCGTGATCTATCATCATTGGCACTTAATGGTATGAGTCCACAAATTGAATAGTACACTTTAATTTGATGGGTCATTGTTCCTTTAAGAAATTATGTCCTTGGGAAGAGTAAACATAAAAATACCAGGGCAAGTTTTCTAAAGCAAGCTGGCTGAATCTGAAATCTGAAGGGGAAATGACAAATTTTTAATGACGAACTGGACCATGGAATGGATCATTCTCATATAAGTGAACCCTGAGACAGAACCGAAAAAAAAATTCTTCTGAGTTCAAAACGCGATGTTATGTCAATTGAAGGCATTTTTAAGTATGCAATTTCCATAAGAAGTATGAAATAGAGAGTCTGATGATGAAATAAATTTAAAAGGACCGAATGGGAATATTTCTAGTCTGGTCTGTCTTGGGCGCACTCCTTTTCTCTCTCGATAACCAGTCCCTTGGTACACTCATCTCCTCCCATGGTTTCCAGTACCATTTTTATACTGATGACTCTCAGATCTACCTCTCTACACCTGAAACCTCTCCAGCAATCCAGGCCTGGATCTCTGCCTGCCTATCTGGCATTGCTGCCTGGATGTCTTGTCGCCATTTGAAATTGAACATGGCCAAAACCGAGCTTCTTATTTTTCCACCTAAACCCATCTCCCCCCTTCCTCCCTTCTCATTTTCTATGGCTAACACTTTACTACTTCCTGTTTCCTTGGCTTAAAACCTTGGGTTATTTTTGACTCCTCCCTTTCTTCTCCACACACATCCAACTGATAGCTAAAACATGTTGTTTCTCTGTAATATCAGCAAAATTTGCCCCTTCTTTCTGAACACACTCCCAAGACACTTAGAGCCCGACATCCAGGCTTTCCGGATATCCCCAACGAAGACGGGGATGTTTGGACTCTATTCTGGTCCATAGGAACAAAACATTCCTGCGGAAGCCAGAATCAGACCCAAGGAAGGCCCGGCATGCCTCTTCTGCCTGCAGGAATGTCCTCCCCCACAGTTGCCCCAGACATCCAAAGCTAGGCCCCCCAAACCTCCACCACCCAACCATGGCTGGCCTACTGTGGCCTGGATCGGGCAGTGGGAACTCTCCCACACCCGACCACAGCCCCGGCGGTGGCTAACCTGCCACGATCCTCCCAATTGTGCTGCCTTATACCATCTCTGAGGAGGTATAAGCAGCACCTCCCAACAGACCTAGCAGCATGTACAGGGCCGTGACATGAATCAGTTCTGTATATGCTTGCCTTACTGGCCTGCCCCCCCACCCCGATCCCACCACTTCATGCCCCCCGCTGGATCACCCCATCCTGATGCACAGGACATGTAGGGAGAGCCGGTGGGGGAATAAGGTACAGGCGGCTTGCGGGGCTGCATGTCCGCAACCCTCCTTTCATAATGATCTCCTTATCCACTCTCTAGACACCTCCCATCTAGACTTTTGCAACCTCTTAGAAACATAGAAACATAGAAACATGATGACAGAAAAAGACCACAAGGCCCATCTAGTCTGTCCTTCCATAACAACAACTACAACAGTCCACTTTTTACCTTTAGAGATCCTCTGTGTTGGTCCCATGCTTTTTTGAATTCAGTTACTGTCCTCATCTCTACCACCTCCACTGGGAGACTATTCCACGGATCCACTACTCTTTCCATAAAGAAATATTTCCGCATATCACTCCTGAATCTATCTCCCTTCACCGTCATCCCATGTCCCCTCGTCGCAGAACTTGCTTTCAATTGAAAGAGGCTCTCTCCCTGAACATTTATGCCACGGAGGTATTTAAACATCTCTTCCTTGCTGGTCTCCCTCTGAGTCATCTCTCTCCCTTTCAATCTGTTCCAAACTCGGCTGCATGGCTAATTTTCTATCAGCTTTAATATGCTGATATAATCCTTCTTCTCAAGTTGCTTCATTGACTCCCTATCCGTTTCTGTATACAGTTCAAACTTCTCCTACTGACCTAAAAATGCATTTATTTTGCTGATCCTCACTATCTTTCCTCTGTTATCTCTCCCTACACCCCTCCTCAGGAACTCCGCTCTTCTGGTGGATTGCTTCTGTCTGTACCTTTCTCTTCCACTGCCAACTCCAGATTTTGATCTTTCCACCTTGCTGTTCCTTATGCCTGGAACAAACTACCTATGTCTGTGTGTCAGGCTTCATCTCTTGCCTATTTCAAGTCCAGGCTAAAAGCTCACCTCATCGAGGCTGCTTTTTGATCCTGATCCACTTAGTCTCCTATATGTTTCCTTACCATACCCCTAGATGTATTCTTGTCCTCGGCTGTTGTGTTTATTTATTTTATTTATTTGTTTTTATATACCACACTCTTTGAAATCAGTGTGGTTTACATAGAACAAGAACAGTAACAGTTTACATGGAGCCATTTGTATCGAACAGTTTACATTGAACAAAATTATCAATTAACAATAAGTAACATGAGATCTAAATTAGATGTGGAACAGGGAAAGAATTAGATGTGGAACAGGGAAAGAACTTGGAACATGCCGGTGGGGGGACTAGAGGCGAACTGTACATAGTCTTTGTTCAGGATGGTTGGCCATAGGCTAGTTGAAATAAATATGTCTTTAGTGCCTTCCTGAAGACAGTAAGGTCTGTGATGGCACGGATTGTTGGAGGTAGGGCGTTCCAGTGGGTTGGGGCATAGAGAGAAAAAGCATGATTTTTTGTTGACTGGGAGCATGTCCTTATCGCTGAGGGGGTGATGAGTGAGTTCACCATGAAAGATCTTCTGGTTCTGTTTTCAGGGCACGCTGTAAGAGATTTGTGAGGGAGGTGGCGGATATTCTGTGCAGTGACTTGAAAGTGAGTAGTTGTCTGTCTTAACTAGATTGTAAGCTCTGATGAGCAGGAGCTGTCTTTTACATGTGCCAGTGCAGTGTTATGTATGCCTTGTAGCTCTATATAAATGATCAGCAGTACTAGTAATAGTTTGGATTTGATGGTACAACAAAAAACTAATTTTTGTATATTGGTGCTGGTTGCTAACTTCATTGTGTGTGTATCCCTGCACATAGTCTTGTTTTTTGTAAAATTGCCTTTTCAGTTGTCATCAACTACAGCAGAGGGTGCACAGTTTGCCAAAAACATAATTCAGCTTTCTTGTGTCTACTTATTTATAAGATAAACCTTATATTACAAATAAGTAGACAAATAAGAAGTAATATAAGGCCTGGAATTTGGAGCTTTTGAGCCTTCAAGGACATCAGATCGTATGCAGTGTACCAGGAATAATGTTCTACAACTGCTATCATTAGAAATGACAGATGGCCTGCTGTAAATAAAATGGTTCCTCATCTTTGTGCTGTTCTGAGCTGACAGGACTCCATATCACTTAAGCTAACATTGTAATTGATGACTCAATGGGCAGCAGCATTGGAGCACAGAGAAATAAATTATTTAAATGAATTGAAGAATGAATGACTCCTGTCTGGAGATGGTATGGGTCTAAGGCATACTGATAAAGAAGGTTACAGCCCATCTACTACAATATTTGTAAAAATAAGAACATAAGAACTTCCAAACTGGGTCAGACCCAGGTCCATCAAGCCCAGTATCCTGTTTCCAACAGTGGCCAATCCAGTTCACAAGTACCTGGCAGATTCCCAAAAAGGTACTCAGGTTCCACAATGCTTGTCCCGGTGTAAGCAGTGGATTTCCTGGGTCCTCTTTAATAATGGTTTATGGATCTTTCCTCCAGAATCTTGTCCAAACCTATTTTAAAACTAGCTACACCAACAGCTTTTACTACATCCTCCGGTAACAAATTTTATTTTGATTACGCATTAATACGCATATTAATCTTAAATGGGTTACATAATAGCTTCATTGTGTGTCCCCTAGTCTTTCTACTTTTTGATGGTGAAACAACCAATCTACATTTACTCGTTCCACTCTTTTCAATAATTTATAGATCTCTATCATATCTCCCCTCATCTGTCTCTTTTCCAAGTTGAAGGACCCTAACCTTTTTAGCATTTCCTCATAGGGGTATTCTTCTATCTCCTTTACCACTGTTGTGGCTCTTCTCTGTACCTTTTCTAATTCTGCTATATTCTTTTTAAGATATGGTGACCAGAATTACACACAATATTCAAGGTGTGGTCGTACCATGGAACGATACAGAGGCATTATAATATCCTTTGTTTTAGTCTCCATTCCTTTCCTTATGATTCCTAGCATTCTATTTGCTTTCTTGGCCGCCGCTGCACACTGGAGGGAGGGTTTCAATGTATTATCCACGATGATGCCTAAATCTTTTTCCTGGATGGTGGTTCCTAATGTGGAACCTTGCTTCGTGTAGCCATAGTTTGGATTGCTCTTTCCTAGTTGCATAACTTTGCATTTGTCCACATTAAATTTCATCTGCCATTTGGACACCCAGTCTTCCAGTTTATCAAGATCCTCTTGCAATTTTTTATAATCCTCTTGGATTTTAACAACTTTGAATAATTTTGTGTCATCTGCTAATTTGATCACTTTACTCGTTATTCCCATTTCCAGATGATTTACGAATATGCAGCGGCAGCACCCGTGGATATTTTCAGCAGTACTAACCATGTTAGTGCCACTGAATATCCCAGTCAGCATGATTAAAATGTGGTTAGCAGCTCTGCTCACCACATTAATTGCTTTGAATATCCCCTTTATAAATTTTAAGATGAAAATAGGGCACACATTTAGAAGCCTAACTTAGAAAAATAATTTAGGAACTCTGCTTTTTTTTTTTTTTAAATATTTTAGCTATCTCTAAGGGGCTTGTTTACAAAGCCGCGGTAGTGGTTTGCGATCGTAATCGGAGCCGCGGCCCCATTGATTTCAATGGGGCCGCGGCTGCGATCGCGATCGCGAACCACTACCGCGGCTTTGTAAACAAGCCCCTAAGAGTTCCCATCTTCTTGTGAGGCCATATGGAGTAGTGCATGGTAAGCAGCAAGTTAACCATCTAATTTCACCTGGTTAACTATATCCAGATATTTGTTAAGGCTGAATATAACCAAACAAAGTTTACTGCATAAATATATCTTATTACGTTTAGGACAGCCTCTTCTAGTGACCATATTTGTCTAGCTAAGTTTATCCAGACAACATTGATATTCAATGCCACCTGACCAGCCCATACTATGCCACCCCTCCAATACCAGCACCCTAGGCAAGCGCCTGGCTGACCTCTGAACTTTGCTATTCTGCATTGCTACGAATAGTATATATGTGGGATAGTTAAAGCCTTTAAACTGTGTTGGATTTGCAGCTGGAACGTGTGTTCATGATGCGTTAGCAAGGCAGGTGAAACTACCACCTGGTTGGAGGTTGGCGGTATTTGCACCCTCTCTAGCAGTGCTATTGTGCTTCTATCACCGCCACGCCATCTGTGCACAGCTGCTAGCTCGCACTCTCTACCCCAACTCTTCCCTAGCTCCGCTTATCTGTGCACTGCTCAGGTAGCATGGTGATTTTAGGATGGAAGCCTTCTGATTGCATGCTCCCAGCTACCGTGGGCTAAAAACGTGCATTAGCCTATGCTAAATCTTGCACTCCAGGCTATTGCACCTTAGTAGCCATGCCTCAATGATTATTTTCCGCTTCCACTTTTGTATATTACTAGGGATATATTAACATAATCATAATAAAGAAATAAAGAAATAAATATTCTGCATTAGCTTTTTGTATCATCCATTGTCCCCTTGTGCTGCCTGAGCCAAAATGTATGTTTGTATTAGAAAAAAAAGAGCTGACGACTTGCTTTTTCACACTCTTAAGCTATCACAGTGAGAACTGTTATATGGGTCAGTTAGTCACTCTTAGTTTTCCACTGAAATTCTGTCAGCTCAAACTAACTTGCATTCACTCCTTTTAAAAGGAAAAGATGCTGAACAAATACCGTGTGCTAAATGTTCCAGCATTGCCTAGATCTATAAGAACTCATTAACAGACTCAGTAAACTTAAAGCCCCAATGCTTTCAAATTCAGCTAATGCTATTTTTATGCTTTTACATCAACAACTATTATCTCAATAAATGGTTACAATAGTTCTGCGCATTCCTACTGTCTTCTCAAATGAAGGTCATTTAGTCTACTGTATTACCTTACTTTAGTAGTATTGCACTCTCAGCCCTTGAGGGCCACCAATAGGTCAGATTTTCAGGTTTTCCTTAATGGATATGCATGCCTACGATCTCTGCACTATGCGAATCTCTCTCATGCATATTCATTAATAATATCCTTAAAAACTGACACACTGGCAGCTTTTGAGGACTGGGAGTGAATACTACTGCCTTACTTTGAAAAACAAATAGCCACAAACTAGTAAACTCATATATTTTACATAACTATTTAACATGATCATTGTAGAAATTTCTCTTAAAAACATAAAGGACGTAAGAAATGCCATACTGGGTCAGACCACTCTATTAAGCCCAGTATCCTGTTTCCAACAGTGGCCAATCCAGGTCACAAGTACCTAGCAGGTTCCCAAAAGACACACAGGTTCCACAAAGCTTGTATTGGGGCAAGCAGTCAATTTCCCGGGTCCTCTTTAATAATGGTTTATGGACTTTTCCTCCTGGATTGTCCAAACCTTTTTTAAACCCAGCTCACTGACAGCTTTTACTACATCCTCCAGTAATAAAGTCCAGAGTTTGGTTATGTGTTAAGTGAAAAAATATTTTCTCTTAAATGGCCTACACCTTTTGCTTCATTGTCCCCTAGTCTTTCTACTTTTTGATGGTGTAAACAATTGATCTACATTTACCCATTTCACTCCATTAATTTATAGACCTCTATCATATCTCCCCTCAGGTGTCTCTTTTCCAGGTTGAAGAGTGCTAACCTTTTAAGCCTTTCTTCATAGACATATCCTTTCATCCTCTTTACCATTTTGGTGGCTCTTCTCGGTACCTTTTCTAATTCTGCTATATCCTTCTTTATGGTGACCAGAATGACACACGATATTCAAGGTGCTGTCGCACTGTGGAACAATACAGAGGCATTATAATATCCTTTGTTTTATTCTACATTACTTTCATTATGATTCCTAGCATTCTATTTGCCTTCTTGGCAGCTGCTGCTGTACACTGTGTGGAGGGTTTCAATGTGTTATCCACGATGATGCCATGTAAAACTGACATAACCATATAAACCAGATATTCAACAAGGTGGCTTGAATCAGAGAGGCCCTGCTACCCGCACAGCACAAATTGCCAAGCCCCAGCACCCTCCCCTGGGCCCGTAGGAGACACACCAAACTGCGCAGGGAACCCGCAATCGTTGCCGGGTATGCTGCCATCTCCCTCATCAGATGCAGGTGTATACCGTGCAGATTGGCCAGTATGCCCTCGGTGCCAGCCACCCGGCATGCACCCTCCTTCAGTAGCTCCTGATCCACATTCATGCCCCCTGCATCCACAGGGTCATCCAGGATGGCGTACTGTAGCTCAGTGAGTGGGGCATCATCTATCTCCACCTCCCCAGCACTGGCAGACACAATGGCCTGCTCCATTGCCCTAGGTGTCACACCAGACTGCTCCTCTGGCCTGGGTGTTACACTGGACTGCATCTCCATGCTGGGTGTTGCATGAGACTGCACCTCTGCCCTGCAGGCACACCAGAACCTGTGGCTGTGCTACATACTGGCTTCACACTGGCATCATCCATGGTGGGTGGTGAGGCTCCTCCTGACACATCAGTGCCATGCTGTGAGGGTTGGGTCCCTGACAGGTCTGATGGAGAGCAAAGGTGGCAGGGGTTAGTGAAATGGGTTGCTAGGTTGGCCTATGGGGTGCCACCAAGTCCACAATGGAACTGGCAGGGGGATCTTTGGGTGATGCATGGGTTGGGGACAGTGCAGGGGGATCCCCAGTCTGCACTGTCCCCAACCCATGCATCACCCAAAGACCAACAGACAGACAGGCAGGCTCTGGGTGGGTTGAACCATGGTGGGGACACATACATGGCCATCACGATGCCACCCAGGCCATGCGGAAATCCCTACTTACCCTCCTGTGTGCCTGGGGTGGAGCTGTCAAAACCCACAAACTCCTGAGGACATCTCCCTCCACAAACTATAGCACCTGTTCCTCCAGAAGGGTGAGTCTGCACTGCCACACAGGTGGCAGTCTGCTGTTGCTGGCCCTTTTCTCCTTCACGACCTGCTATACCATTGCCACTTCTTTCTGATATCTTCCATGACCCTGTTGTGGTGGTGGTGGACGGGATTGACACTCCAGATAATGTCACGCCATGCTGACTGCTGTGAGCTGGCATTCTCTGCCACAAAGAGGGCAGCATGTCACTGCATGATGAGACCAAGGGCCATCGAGGTCTCGGAGGCTGTAAAGTTCACCTTCCGAGTTTGCTTTGGCCTTTTCAGCACTGCAACTGTCATTGTATAGCTTAGTTGCTATAGTGATGTCAGGCTACTAGCGTAGGCCCTTTCACACATATGCGGATACATCAGTAAGCCAGCCATGACACGCCCAAAGGCATACCTGGTACCTGCGTAGGTTCCTGAGCACTGACACTATGAAAATCTGTGTGACAACTGTCTGCCCTAGGATGCCATGGCAGCACATCACAGCACGATGGCAACATATGTGTGCATGGACACCCAGACAGTAATACTTGGGTAGAACAGATAGCACAGTATGCGGGCATGGCCACCATGGGGTGAGGACAGGTGCACAGTGGCACTCCATGTGCCACCAAAGGGCAGGGAGCATTCTGTGTGTGTAGCACCACTGTTCCATGCCCGTGCTGCCTGGAGATGACACATGCACTTTGCACCGGCAATGCCTGTTCTGCATGAGTATGGCACAAAGGCTCTACCCATGTTGGGCATTAACTGCAGCTGCTCTGTGTGGGTATGGCACAGAGGTGCTACCCATGCAGAGCTGAGACTGCTGCCATTCTGCAGATGTGGTGCCTGTGTGTCATTCCCGTGCATATTGCGACGCTTCCGCTGGGGCCCGGGAGCTTACCAGCTGGAAGTGGCCTTTGAATGTCCTCTTTTGAATAAAGCTATTCCTATTGTTGCCAGGGATTCTGGGACTTGTAGTTTTGCTTATTTCCTTAAGGACAAAATTGTAGTTATGACACGAGTGTTTCAAGGCTGCAAGAATATTTATTGTGGGGAATTTCCAGCGCATCAAAGCTCAAACACAAACAAACATAAAGGATGCATTTCCAACATATAGGTATTTCAGGAACAGAAGAAAAACATAACAGAAATATCTCAGCACTGCTCAGCAGTTTCTCAGTCCCATAAATTTTACACAGGACACGCAAACATGCAGCCCTGTCCCCACAAAATTGACAACACCTTGTGATTCCAAGCTGGGAATAGTTTATTGGGAAACCTGTAACAGGTACAACAATGACAGCAACAGCAGTACAAAAGAACAGAGGTCCACACAGCAATGGTGACATTGTGCACTCATGTCCATGGCCACACAGTTCGCCCCATTATGGCCCATCACAGGGCAATCCCTAACATGGGGATGGCCTATGGTGCAGGGGGCCCTACCAGTGCCCTGTCACTGCAGCAGTGAGTGCATCCAGCCACGTGCCAATTTTCCGTGCTGCTGCATGCATGTCCTCCCTGAGGAGTCACACCTCCACCACCAGGACAACCAGAGCCCAGTCATCAGATGGCTGAGTGGGTGGTGGTACAGAGATGCCTGATGTGGCACGGCCATGTCATGCCCATGGGTGCTGGAGTGGCTGTGGGGGCCCACAGCCATAGAATGTGGACCATGGTTCTGCTGCCCATTGCACATGGTCTGTGCTGAGCAATGTGGTATGCACATGGCTCCCTAATTGGGATATGGACAGGCATGGCTGTGGAATGTGGGCCACAGCTGGGGGAGGGGGCAGATCCTCCTCTGTCCCCCCCACCAGGTGTCTGCTGGCTGTGCACTGCACTGCACTGCCATACCTGGGGCACTTGGAGGGTGGGGCCTGCATCCCCTCTTGGTACCCTCTCTAGGCCCACCTCTGCTATGGCCACAGGGAACAGCTCTAGTTCCACTGCCACCTCCTCCTCCTCAGACTCCCTGCCCTGCCCCTCTGATCCTCAGATCCCCGCCCTGCCCCTGCCCCTCTGATCCCACCTCCTTCTGAGACCCCCCACTCTGCCCCGCCACTCTGATCCCTCCTCCTCCTCAGATTCCCCATCCCAATGCTATGTAGTGTCCACCTCACTGCCCTTTCTCTCTGTGGTGCTGTCCTCCATTGTGGTGCCGCTGGACTCCTCCTCCCCATCACTGCTGGAGGTACCACTGGGATCCACACCTCAGGACAGTTGTGCTGGTGCCGGACTGCTACGCCGGGTTGGTGCCCATGGTGTGCCAGCGCTGTCTAGGGCCTCCATGAAACTGGCTGTGGGAAAAGAGGGATGGGGGTTAAAGGTCCTCACAGGTATGGCCCTGGGGTGGGACTGGCACATCTCTGTTGGGCCCGCACATGCATTGCGCAACACACATTTGGGCCATGCGTGTGTGCCCTTCCCTTTTCCCACCCCTAGCCAGCTCTGTTCCCCCCCTCATATGCCCAGCTATGGCCTGCCACCCCACTGGGCAATGGACACCCACATGGGGCAGTGTGGGCAGGTGTGAATTGTGCATCTGGACCCATTACTGGTCGTGTGTGCCCCTGTACCGTCCTTCCATGACATGGCCTGGTCATGTGTGTGGTATTGGGTGCAGGCTAGTACACACACAGGATAGTGGCACTGACGGATGGTATGGCCACCCCAAACACTTTCACATCATTGCATATGAGGGATCCACCACCAGATGGTCTGCCTGCACCCGTCACGCAGCCATGACTGCCACTCCCTGCATCTGCTGGGCTCCACTGTGTACCCCACCGACCTTCCTCAGCCTTCACAAATGCCAATTCAGGCACGCAAGTCCTTTAAAATTAGGGACTTAAATGAGTAAATAGCACATAACTCTGGTTTACTGCCATAGGCATGGGTCCGGAACTCTGTTTTCTTTGTGAGGGCATGCTCCACCCCTAGGCATGTCGAACCACATGTTGCTGTGATCACTGGCCTTCCCCTCCCATCTGCCCATGGGGATCTAGTCTCCTGTGGAGAGACAGGAGGCAAAGGCTGGGAATCACAGTACTCCTCTCCTCATGGGGGATGGGAACCCTGTGGGCAGAAGTAGGGGAAGGCTGTGATCACAGCAGCGACATTTTGGTGAGACCAAGGCCCATGTGGCCCACCCCTTTTCTGATGCCTCTGGCCATAGGTACAAATTGCCATCATAGAGGTTTAGAAGTTTAATATAAGCAAACTGATGTTTGAGATACAAAAGGTCACTAAAAATAAAAGATAAGAAAAATGTATTCTCAATGTAACTAGAAATAAAGGAGAAACATCAAGGGTTGACATAGGGAAAGGAACAAATAGAACATTCCATCCAGGGACTTTGTGTGGAAGAAGCAATTCACAGGAGACATTAGATGGGGGGGGGGGGGGGGGGGGGCAAGGGAAGCAAAAACAGACACTATTCAAAGAAAGTAACTAAAAGAGGCCCAGAAAATAACATGGGGGGGGGGGGGGATATTCAAAGTTATTTAGGCAGACTGCAGACCTGCAAGCCATCTAAATGGCATTCAGTGAGATACAGAGCAGTACTAACATGGTTAGTGCTGCTTAATACCCACAGCACCTACTGTAAGTGCCCTGATGCTAGTCAGCCTGAGTGGAGGCGGCTCCTGGGGATAACCAGCTAACAGTGATATTCAGCCATTGGAGTGGAGGAGTGGCCTAGTGGTTGGGGCAAGGTACTTCAGGCCAGGTCAGGGGTTCAAATCCCACTAGAGGACAGCAACCTTGGGCCAGAAGGACTGGGGTTTCTACTCCCACAGGTGCTCCTTGTGGTCTTGGGCAAGCCACTTAACCCTCCATAGCCCATGTTCCCTGTAAAATAGTTATCTCCAAGTTATAATGCCCTGTTCAATGTAATTTCAGTTTGTTCAATGTAAACTGCACTGATGCAGAATAGCACGGTATATAAGAGAATGCAAATAAATAAATAAAAAATAAAATAAATTGGCTGGTTAGATAAAGTGGCTAAAGTTATGCCGGCCATTGCAGTGCCTAACTTTACCACCTCAGCTAATAGGCCAGCGGCCGATTATTGCCACTGACCAGTTAGCTAAGTGCTATTTAACCCACCCAGATATTCAATGCAGGTGGACAGATATAACCCTAGCATTTACTATCTGAATTCAAGGTTCAGCGGTAAGAGCTAGCCACTTTATCAGCATTAGTCACTGCCGCTGAATATTCATCCCCATATATTTTCATATATTTTCAAGTATGTATAGTGAAAGGGGAGTTCCACAATAAAGGGGCACAAAATGGAAAAGTTGAATTACGGATCTGTTTTCAATGACTGACTGCTGTTCTCACCCCATGCTCTCCCTTGGTTCCTGCTATAAAAAGATCTGAAAACTTTTGAGGACAGGTGTCAATTAACTTTAAGGTAAAACATTTTTATGAGATATTTGAGGTTTAAATGTGGCACCATCCTCAACATATTCATACAATAAATTTTTCATCTTTTGGTTTGGAAAATCATTGAAAGTATGAACCTGATAATCAAACATAGAAAAATAGAAAACAATGCAAGATAAAGACCATACGGCCCATTCAGTCTGCCCATCAATGAGAAAGACCTACAAACATTTAGAAAACAACTCAAAACACACCTATTCATTGAACAGTACGGCACCTACAGTAACATCCCCTCACCCACACAAAACATTCACACTCCTGACTCACCACATCGCTCACAATGAACAACCAGCCAGCCAAATACTATGTAAAGCTCAAATCCTTTGTATATAGTTAACTAGATACATAGTTGCCAAATGTATTTAATCCACTCCAGTTTGCCATCTTTACCTTTTCCCTATTTCCCTTAATATGTTCAGTGTTATGGGTAACATTTCCCTTAATATGTTCAATGTAAAATGGTTCAGTTTGTAAACCACCCCTGATCTTTGGAAGGGGCGGTATATAAAAACTTTTCGAAATAATAATAACAATACAATCCCTTCCTCTCTCTCAGAGATCCTCTGTATTTGTCCCATGCTTTTTTGAATTCAGATACAGTCCCATCTCCACCACCTTCACTGGAGGCTGTTCCACACATCCACCACCTCTTTCCATAAAGAAATATTTCCTTATATTACTTCTGAATCTATTCCCTTTTGCCTTCATCTTATGATCCCTCATTGTAGAGCTTCCTTTGAACTGGGCGACCTCCTGTGCATGCATTCCATGGGGGTATGTAAATGTCTCTATCATATCACCTCTCTCCCATGTTTTCTAAAAAGTATACATATTGAGATGTTTAAGTCTACCCCCATATGCCTTATGATGAAGACTACGGACCATTTTAGTAGCTGCCCTCTAGACCAACTTCATGCTGTTTATATCCTTTTGAAGGTGCAGTCTCCAGAATTCTACTGAGTACTCCAAATCTGATCTCACTAGAGACTTATAAAAGCCACCATTACTTTCTTTTTCCTGCTGGCTATTCCTTTTCCAATATACCCATTATCATTCTGGCCTTTGCCATTGCCTTTTCCATTTAGCCACTAAAATCATCTGATATGATCACTTCCATATCCCACTCTTCTTTCACGCATTGAAGTACTTTACCCCCTATACTGTACTGCTCCCTTGGGCTTTGCAGCCCAAATGCATGGTCTTGCAATTTTTAGCATTAAATCTTAGCTGCCAAAATTCATGGCCATTCTTCAACTTTTACTTACTATCCACACTTTCCAGGGTGTCTACACTGTTGCAGATTTTGGTATCATCTGCAAAGAGGCATACCTTTCCCAACAGAAATTTATAGACATTCTGCAATATCGTTTAAAATATTTTAAAAAGAATAGTACCAAGGACCTATCCCTGAGGCACACCACTGGTAATGCCCCTACCTTCACAGTGAGTTCTTGATTCAGTAGGAAGCAGATATGCCTAATAGAGCTCTAAATTCTGGCTCTCTAATTCTATAATGGCTGAGAAAGGCCCAGCAAACATACTAGAGGGAATGGGGAAACCAATCTATCCCAGGCTTCTTGGCCTATTCAAGTGGGAGAGGCTCTCTCACTTCAGGAAATAGCTATGCAAGGACCCCAGGTAAGTCATGGGGAAGAAAATAGAGAAGAGTTTTTGGTCATTCTGGTCGCAATTTGTAAGTTCTGGTCGCACTTTTTGCAGAGAAGAGATTCAGTAATACCTGCTGTGAAGGGCTCTATGTAGTTTCTAGGATTAGGAAGCTCCTCAACTACTAGAACATATGATGGGAAAGTGGTTTTCTCTAAAGTAGGTTTGAAAAACAGTCTGTTAATGTGACCACTGCCTCTAGCTTTCCAGTTTCACTGAGGACAGCTCTGAAGAAGTTGATACAGCAAAGCTCTCTGGGGACAAGCACTGTATATATCTGTGTCTAAAACACCCAAAGAAGTAGTGGATGTTGTGAGGTGTCTGCAGAAACATGATGAGGATGCTGAGAAACTTCATCAACAGTTTCAGAATTTATGTGCTATGAAATTGGATGTTCCAGCAAAAAAATAAAGAAAATTCACTAAAGAGGTCATTCTATAACACAAATAAGGGGTTTTTACGTGCAGCGGGGATGTATATGTGCTGAAAATGTTCCTGACTGTATTCTGAAACACTACTGCCATGCCCATCCACAGTGCTACCACAGGGATCTCAGAACATGCCCAGAAGGGGCAGAACGGGGTATGGTCAGCCGCGGAGAAGTGCATAGCATATTCAGGAAAGGCCCGTGTTTGTTTTGCGATATCCCCACGGATGTCCTCATTATTCTTGCTGAAATGTGGAATAAGGTCAAAGCTTAGAAAATATTCTGTTGTGCTCTTCAATTCATCTTATATTGAAGAATGGTTGTGACAAGTATGTGCTGAACTGGTGTGTCTGCAGTCTGGAAAAACACAAGATGCAGTTATAAAGAACAGAAAGCAGAGGTGAGGGAATGTTGTAAGGTAAAGAAACAATAATAAATACCCTTACAGAAACATTAAGAAGAGCAATAGTGTTTATTCTGGCTGTTTGTGTTAAAAGAGCTAATCCAGGTGATCCTAACTGATCCTGTGTTCTGAAAACTGGGATTGTTGATGTAAGAATAAAATGTGAGTGAGTCTGGAAACAAATTGTGTTGGAGCAAGAAAAAGAGATCATATGTGTAGTCCTGGGATGTCATGCCATTATGGTATAGCAGCTGTTAGTTATAGATTTGGTTTAGCAGAATGATGTCTTTTGTGACTGCAAGTGAGAGTGTATAGTTTGGAGGCAGAACGGGAGGATCCTGTGTGCTGCTCTGCAATTCAGGGCTGGCTGGTAACTGGACCATATGTTTGACCACAGTGTCACTGCGTGCCAGTATGAGAGGGCAGCGATACATCAGCTATGTCACGCACTAGGAGACATGACTGATGCTGTGCCAACATACCACAGATTGTATCATGAGGTCTGCATCCTTCCCCAGTCTAGGATCTATGCAAACTGTGAGAGTGGTGATATATATGGAGACTGGCTACCTGGGTATGATGGCACAGAGATCCCCCATCCCTTGCCCACACAGGCCTGACCAAGGGAAAAGTGCCACAAAGCAGAATGTGGGAATGTAGACAGGGTTGCCCCACAGATAGCAGATGTATACAGATGGACTTATGCCACAATGGGACAGGTGTAGCTGCTGTGAGAAATGCCAGTACCCAGATATGTGGGAATCAGTTGCCATGGACAGAAATCCCTATTACTACTACTACTGATCATTTGTATTGTGTTACAAGGCATATGCAGTGCTGCACAGGCACACATAAAAGATAATCCCCTTACAGTCTAGTCAAGATAGACAACACAGCAACTGTGGACAGGATACATCCAGGGGAAATGGTAAGGAAAAACAAGGGAGATTAGGCGGATCAGGTCCAAAAGTGGCAATGAAGTGGTGATGTTCAGCTTGGGATTTCAGAAGGGCCAGAGAAGAAGCCTGACATACAGACTCAGGCAGTTTGTTCCAGGCATAGGGAGCAGAAAGGTAAAAGGAGCAAAGTCTGGAGTTAGCAGTAGAAGAGAAGAGCACAGATTGAAGTGATCTGCCAAAAGAGCAGAGTTCCCGAAGAGGGGTGTAGGGAGAGATAAGAGAAAAAGGTAGTGCGGAGCAGCAGAATGAGTGATCTAGCTAAGCTTGAAGAATGGTCTAGAACAGGGGTTCTCAACCCTGTCCTTGGGACCCACCTAGCCAGTCGGGTTTTCAGGATAACCACAATGAATATGCATGGAGAGATTTGCATATAATGGAGGCAGTGTATGCAAATCTCTCATACATATTCATTGTGGTTATCCTGAAAACCCGACTGGCTAGGTGGGTCCCGAGGACAGGGTTGAGAACCCCTGGTCTAGAATTTGGCAGCTGGGATTTAATGTTAAAAAATGTACGGTCATGCATTTGGGCTACAGCAATCCAAGGGAGCAATATAGTATAGGGGGTGAAGTACTTTTGTCCACTAAAGAAGAGCGGGACCTAGGCGTGGTTGTGTCTGATGATCTTAAAGTAACTAAACAGGTTGAAAAGGCGACGGCAAAAGCTAGATGGATGCTTGGGTGCATACGGAAAGGAATGGCTAGCAGAAAAAAGGAGGTGATAATGCCTCTGTATAAGTCTTTGGTGCGACCTCATTTGGAGTATTGTATGCAATTTTGGAGACTTCACCTTCAAAAGGATGTGAACAGGAAAGAGTCGGTACAGAGGGTGGCTAATAAAATGATTAGTGGTCTTCATTATAAAGCATATGAGGACAGACTTAAGGATCTTAATATGTACACCTTAGAGGAAAGGCGGGATAGAGGTGATATGATTGAGATGTTTAAATACCTCTGTGGCATAAATGTTCAGGGAGAGAGCCTCTTTCAATTGAAAGCAAGTTCTGCTACGAGGGGACATGGGATGAGGGTGAAGGGAGATAGATTCAGGAGTGATATGCGGAAATATTTCTTTACGGAAAGAGTAGTGGATCCATGGAATAGTCTCCCAGTGGAGGTGGTAGAGATGAGGACAGTAACTGAATTCAAAAAAGCATGGGACAAACACAGAGGATCTCTGAGGGTAAAAGGGGGACTGTTATAGTTGTTGACGTGGAAGGACAGACTAGATAGGCCATGTGGTCTTTTTCTGTCGTCATATTTCTATGTTTCTGTGTTTCTTATAGGCATGAAAAGGGCATACATTTGTTGCTCAGCAATATTATGCATTCTTTGGGGTACTGCAATGTTAGTTTGGGGTTGTGCACTTGGTAAGGGTCCATCATCAGCTTAAAGCGTGTCTGAAAGGATAACCAAGGCAAGGATCACTGGGGACATTTTCTAATGCCAAGCACCATCTGATGCAAGGTATGTCCTGACAAAAATGTTCATATTTACATTCTCTTATACCATATTAGGGTGCATTGGAATTATCAAGCACTTTTCAGAGCATTAGGAGGACTGATATACGGTCTAGATTGAAGCAACGTTCATTTTGCATTGGTATTTATATCTAGTTTGCATCAGCAAACTACTGTGGATGTGAAGAGCAACTTAGGAGATGCATGTTTTACTGAGGAGGCATGGCGTACATAAGTACATCCCCGAGATGGGCAGGATCCAAAATGTGCAACTTTTCAGAATATAGTTGTCATCCAAAATGTTAATATTGATGGTGGGGGGGGGGGGGGGTGGAGTTTCTCCATTATATCTTATTTATTTATTTAACCAGTTTTCTATACTGCCTTATCCTTCAATCAAAGTGGTTTACATTATATAATCACTACAAACAGGTACTGGATACATTTCCCTTATCCCCAAAGGGCTCACAATCTATGTGTACCTGAGGCAAAAAAGAGGGTTAAATGGCTTTCTCAAGGCCACAAAGAGTGCCTATAGGACTAGAAGCCCCAGTCCCTCCAGCCTGAGATTGTTGTCCACAGGTGGGACTTGAACCCCCAGCCTGCAGGACTGTGTCCTAACCACTAGGCCACTCCTCCCTCCATATCTCATAGACCATGCCTGCACCCATGCATGGGCCTCATGCTGGATGTGTACACAGGCCGGCTGAATAGCACTTTACCTGTGCTGCACCGGACACATCTACCTCCCTGATCCCAGACCCACATGCATGTCTAGACCCGTGGATGTTGAAATAGGTTCAAGCAGGGCTTGTTTTCAATTCAAATGTGTCCATGGGCTGGACATGCGTGCTATGGAATCTGCTTTTAAGGAACTATATTTCCTGAAAAAAACACCATGCTTTGAAATTGGATCATATTGCTTCCTAAAGGAGCATGGCTGTGAGCAGTAAGTGAAATTGTTCATCATCAGCAACATTGGAATGAGAACACTCCTTCCTCTTAGAAGGCTTCTGGGATGACTAAAGAAGTTTACCTTCCAGTCAAAATACTGTTAATGAGTTCTTAGGAACTGTGTGACCTCAGTCACTCCTCTCTGTTGTTGGAAATGTGCCATTTAGTGAGCCCTCAAAAACAGATGCAGAGATCATCTACAATTTTATCAGCTGCTACTACTTACACCTGGATGACTCTATTCCCTTCCTGGGATTGCAATAACTCCTGCTGTGCTTGTTCCAACCTTCAGGAACTATAGCTTTAAGACGCCTTCAGTTGTGGCATCTCCTGCTTTGCAGAATAAAAAATCTGTATTAACTGATATTTATTTGCCATCTGAGAAAATAATCAAAGCATTTTCACTTACCCAGCTCTACAGTAAGATGACAATGGAAGTGTTTTATTCTTAAAGTGCTGTCTCCAAGATGGCCGCTGAACTTCCCAGCCTCACTTTGATATCAGAGGCTGACATTACTACTTCTACAGATAATTCCAAGGTATCTTCAGTCCTGCCATCTACTACTAGATAAACTACAAAATCTTTATGAACTGACATTTGTTTGTCACCTAGGAAAGAATCAGAACATTTGTGCTTAATTAGTTCTAAAATGGGGATGCATGGTGAAGTCGATTTCTGCTCAATGGTGCTGTCTTCAAGATGGCTGCTAAGCTTCCCAGCCTCAATCTAGTCTCAGAGTCTAACATCACTACTTCTACTGCCATGACTGACAGTTACAAATGGTAGAGGGAAGAGCCTCAGACTAAGTCCACTACTGTTGTACAAATATTGAGAAAAGAATCACCAGCCGTATCATTCCCCAAAACTGCAGTACTGATCATTTTTTAAATATAATTTAGCAAATACACTTCATAATATGTGAACAGCAAAGATAATATAATACCAAAAACAATCCCAAAACAGGATACCCCGCTAGTAACAAAAACACTTAGCCCACAACAGAGGAAATGGACTCAAGATAGGTAAATTATACGATAAAGAAACAATAAAAAAACCGCAAAGCACACTCCCCCCCAGAGTCACACAACCCAAAGGACCTTACAGAGGTGCCTGTGGAATGATTACTTGGGCATTACTCTGCTCCCATGCCACAATAAATTCTGAAAGCATTCTATGCTCAAAGAAAACTTTCAGACCTAGAAACAGCTTATTCATTGAACGAAATAAAGCCTAAAGACTGTGCTGCAGTCTAACTCTAAGGCAGACGTAAGGATCAGTGTGGTTTGCTGGGTAATTACCTCTAACGAGGACTCAAGGAACCCAGTAAGGTTATCCCCCACTGTGTTCCCCTGGCCAGAAGCTAGACCAACATCTCCCATAGAGAGGTATTGAGCTCTAACCATAGGAAGCAAGTTCCCAGGATTCATACCCAAAGTCTCAGTCAAATATTTCTTCACCATGTCAATAAGGGATATAAGGGGAGACTTGGAGAAGTTCAATAATTGTAGGTTGTTCCTTTGTACCTGATTCTCAAGGTGTTCCAAACACTAAAAAAAAACAATATTATTGTCCTTCACCAGTGCATTCCCTATAATCTGAACTGTACTCATTTTTGACTCGAGAACTTCCACTTTTCCAGATAATAAGTCCAATATCTGAGAGTATTCCACCACAGCTTGTAATACAGCAGATAAGTCACTCACAAGTCTATTTGATATAGTTTGCAGGGAAGCGTCAAAACCCCGAATAACATCCCACAGTGACTCCATAGTCACAGCCTTTGGTTTTTGCACCTCACACAATGTAAACCCTGAAGCAGTCTCACCCATCTTCTGAGCGATGACATGCACAGTTCATCGAGTCGCAACCGAAGAAACCCCAGCTGTTTCATCCGATATGGAAAACAATGCGGCAACCGGTGCTCCTCCTGGCATGGACTCCACATGAGCCAATTGAGATCATATCATCCTCAGCACTCCAGCTGCTGGAATGCTTCTGGGGTTAGGAGGTGGCTCGCGCACAACAGGGCTTAACAAAGCTCCTTTACTGCTGCCCATGGCGTCCCTGCTGGGCTGACCCAGAAAAGGTGATACTGGGGAGGCTGAGGACACCGCAAAGCCATCCAGAGTAGTCTGCCGAAGAGGTGTGGGACCGACACCCTCTAGGATTTAAGGCCTGCCTTTCCCCTTCCTCTTGCCCATCAGAGGAGACCAGAACTCTGGAGCAGGACAGAGAGCATTCTCAAAGGTGAAACCTCACAGCACCATCTTGGATCTCTTCATCATTACTGATAATTTATTAACTAATGATTCTACTGATGATGTCATTTCTATTGATTCCCATTCACAATTTGTTGCAGAGTTTCAGCCCCTCTTCTTGTGATATCTTTGAATTCAGATCTGACATTAGAGGGAACTGATATAGGTGCAGTGGTTGCAACACCAAACTGCTTTTACAGTTTCTCTTGTGCAAGAATCAAAGAACTGCTCCTCTGCTGAGGTCCTGCCTGCTCAGCCAATGGAAAGGTGGAAGGGCGAGGCAATGATGCCATTGGAATGCCCTCTCATTGATGACCTTGATAGGGCTTCTCTTGCGACTGATAGCAGTACTGCTGCTGCTCACCTTGGTCTTCAAAAAGATGACATTTCATTGGGTACACTTCCAACCACAGTTTTCCAGATGTGATAGTGCTTCCATCTTCCAGAACTGAGTCAGCATGGATGCAGTAATCTTTTGCTGCAGCAGTCAATAGAACACTGGGAACTGTTCTGGGTGTGGGAGGGAGGGAGGGGGGATGCTGTCATTAAAGAGATGGGATGACAGGGGGAGGAGAGAGCAATGAGGAGGGAGTGCTGACATTTCAAAACGTCCTGGACTGATCAGGTGGAACAAGATTAAATTTGTTTTGGATAGCCCAGATGGAACTGTCTCTGCAGGGGTATCAGCTAAGTGGGAGGGTGGGGCACAGGACCTTTATCTGAAGAAGAGTCCAACCTTCGTAATCAATTTAACCATAGCATGGCCTTCTTCCTTTTCCTTTGCCACAGTAAATGTGACATGTATGTATAGTGCTAGGACTATAGTGGAGGAGTAGTCTAGTGGTTAGAGCACTAGCTTAGGAGCCAAAGGACTAGGGTTCAATTCCCACTAGTACTCCTAATGACCTTGGGCAAGTCACTTAACCCTCCATTGCCTATGAAGAATCCAAGTTAAAATGTGCATTGCCAAGTTTAAATTACAATGTAAACCACTTTGACTAAAATGATAAAGCTTTATAAACAACCTATTAAATAAATTATTATCTCTCCAGTCTTGATGTTGACTAGAATTGCCTTACTAACATCCTTACATGTGGCTAAAAAGAAGCGTGCCCTCCTTTTGAGCCTTGGCTCATGAACCCTATGGGGTGTAACCGTTCCTTTTTCATTTTATGACATTCAAGTCCAGTATGTCTTAAAGGGCCCATCCAGGACTCAATTCTATTAAATGAGGTTGGGACATCATTTCTGCCTCCTTAATATGTATAGGCCTCAGTCCAGGTAGGCTCAAAAGGAACTCTTCTACCTCATCTGCCCTTTCCTGCATACTTCTAGTTTACTTATCTTGTATGCCTGAGTGACTCAAGCAAGAGATTGTAGTAGTAGTATCACCAAAGAGATTGGGGTTGGTTGATGTTTATGTTTATCATGTGCCTATTTCTTCTGGGTTTCCTTTATTTATGTTGGTCAAAGTAAGATTAGGCTTTATAGATTTTATGTATGGTATGACTTAAGGCCTTGGGGTTTTCTAATCACTACTACTGGCTGATATTGAGGTAGGGAGTGGAATTGTGCGTGGGAAGGGACTGAGGGATCTGAACATGCAGTTTCTTCAGGATGTGCATACTTTCTGGAGTTTCTTGTTGATCAACTGCCATTGAAATCTGGTTGTATCACAACTGATGATTGGTGGGAGTTGTTTAAAAGAAGGATTTGTATGGGTTTTTTTTTTTTCCAGTCAGAATGAGGCAAAATGTTGGAAATGTCAGACTTACTTATGACAGTTTGAGGAGGCTTCTGGATAAAATGGTTTCTAGAGGTGCTGATAGGACAGAGATTTGGGATATACGGTGTCAATTACAAACTCTGTTGTATGACAGAGTTTTCATCTTTTCTCTTTGAAAGGGAACACGGGGTCTTGTCCCTGAACCCTTTCCAAAGTATGTGGACAAGTGTAGGAGGAAATTGGTCGCTGGTTTAAAGGATGTAACAGGCCAGGTCCGCTCCTTTAAAAAGGATATTTTGCATATACGATAGGTGCTTCTTATTTTTCTACCCTCCTGGAGAGTGATTATCTGATGGCTTCCTGTGAGGATATTGAATGTGTAGCCCATCTTTTGAGTAGCCTTGTTGCTAACATCACTGACAACGAAGTTCATGAAACTATTAAATCCTTATCTAAGAAGAAGACACCAGGGCCTAATGGTCTTTCCCCTGATTTTTTTTCAAAATTTTCCCTGAGTTTTGATTCCCCTCTTAACCAAGATTTCTAATAAGGCCTTTAGGATAGGCCATCTCCCTTATACCATGAGAGAAACTGCATTGATCTTTTTGTCCAAAAGCTGAGATGATCTGTGTATTGAAGACTCAATATGGATTGCAAAATCTTGGCTAAAATTACAAGTAATCATCTAACACAAGTGTCTGATTATCTCCTATCTTCCTCGCTGTCTTTTTGGAGTGAAGGGCTGGGATATTTTGGATACTGTGGTCATCCTCCATGAACTTGTGGAATGTAGTAAGTTGGGTGAGGTTCAAAGGTTTTTGCTTCTGTTTGATCAGGTGAAAGCCTTTGAATAAGTGAATCATTTCTACTTGTGGCACATTCTTTTGCATTTTTTAAGTACCATCAAGTCAATGCTGACTCCTGGTGACTCAGCATAGGTTTTCATGACAAGATATAACCGGAATTAGATTGCCTGGCTTTTTCTTCTGAGGCAATCAAGGGTAAAGTGACTTGCTCAAAGTCACAAGGAATGCTAATAGGAATCAAACCCTGACAGGGCTAGCAGGGGAATGAATAGTGGGACAGAATGAACCCAATTGGTAATAGTCTTCATATTAATTCACATAAATGACAAGAAGGAAGGAATCTGAATTAAAATCCATGCAAAATACAATCAAGCCAACCAACAATTGCTGGAAGGCAATGAACACAAATGCTCAAAGTCTAGCCAACAGAGTTCCTGACCTGGAAGCCTTGATGGTGGGAATGCACTTGGGCATTGTGGCCATTACAGAAACATGGTTTAACAAGTTGCATGAATGGGATATAGCCAAAGCTGGCTATAATTTATTTAGAAGAGATAGAGAAGGCAGGAAAGGAGATGAAGAACTCCTATATATTAAAAGTGATACTAAAGCCACTGAAATGCAGGGAATGTGGGGAAAAGACTCTGATTTATCCTTTCACACTCACATTTCAGCCCTAACTCATCGCTCATACTTCTACCTTCGACAAATGTGCTCTGTCAGTGCAGTCCTGCCTCCTGCATCTCTCACTATTCTCCTCTTATCTCCGATTATCTCACAGTTAGACTACTGCAACATAATCTATGCCAGTCTCCCTCAATATCAACTTCATTGCCTCCAGATGATTCTAAATAATGCTGCCAGGATCCTCTCCCATACCTCCCGTTTCAGCCACATCACACCTCACCTTATTCAGTTACATTGGCTGCCTGTCTCTCATCGTATCATTTTCAGACTACTGATTCTGACTCACAGAGCCCTTTCTACACACACTCCACAGTACCTGTCTGACTCCCTACAGTTCTGAACAGCACCCCATAGCCTCTGGTCCATACACGCCAATTGCCTTGCCCTTCCCTCTCCTGCCCATGTCCATGCCCATGCCCACCTTGAGCAAATTCATCACTCAGCCTTCTTTTTCCTGGCCCCTTCCCTCTGAAATTCTCTCCCCTCCACATTCCACCAGGAGCAGTCCTACCTTAGGTTCAAGTCACTCCTAAAAATTCACCTCTTTTGTTCCACCTCTTGGCTCCCCCCCCCCCAACCCTCTTTGGCTTGAGCCCTCTTCTCTTCCTCTTCCTTTCCTCACTCTGGTATAAATGTGTGCTTTCCTGTTCAAAATTGTAATTCCATTCCTATTTCCTGGCCTCTGGCCACCTTTTGGTTATTATGGTACACTGCCCTGATGGCCCCCAAAGGAGCGGTATATTTAGCGCTCCAATAAAGATAAAGATAAAGTAGTGTTAGAAAGAAGAGATGGCACTACCATCCACACTGGTGTAGTCTATAGGCCTCCAACTCAAATTGAAGAATGGATGGAGACTTGACCATTGATACTGCAGAGATAGCAATGAAGGGAGAAGTGATCATATTGGGTGACTTTAATCTATCAGACATGGATTGGAGAATTTCTTCTGCAAATCTTGAAAGAAGTAAAAAATAACTGGATGCTTTCCAAGAAGTATTGCTCAGACAAATGGTAATGAAACGAACCAGGGAAAGTTTGATGCTGAATTTGGTATTCACCAATGGAGATAATATGTTGAATGCCTGGGTGGGTGCCCATGTGAGCGCAGTGATCATCACACAATGTGGTTTGACGTAAAATTCAAGGCAGAGCCCAATCACAGCAACCCAAAGTCTGAGACTTCAAAAACGCTTCAGTAAAATGGAAAAATACCTGAAAGAGACATTGGCAGGGTGGGAGGAGATAAGAGAAGTGGAATAGCAGTGAGCTAAACCAAAAGAAGCAATAAAAGGGGCAACAAATATATATGTAAGGAAAGTAAATAAAAACAAGAGGAAAAGGAAACCTATATGGTTCACCAAAGAAGTGGCTGCACAAATAAAGGCAAAATTCGAAAAACAACAAAAAGAGGAAAATAATACAGGATAAAGCTAAAAGAGGCAAAGGATAGCAAAGCAAAGGCAGAAGAAAAGATGGTTAAAGATGTGAAGCGTGGAAACAAAACTTTTTTCAGGTATATTCAGGAGAAGAGGAAGCTCAGAAGTGTAATTGCAAGACTCAAAAGTACCGAGGACAGAATTGTGGAAAATGACATTGAAAAAGTGAAAATGCTAAACAAATGCTGTATTCACAAAAGAAAATCCTGGAGAAGAACCACGTATGATTGACAAATACACAAATGGGAATGGAGTAGATACCGCACCATTCACAGATGATGATGTTTTTGAACAGCTTGCAAAACTGAAAGTGGGCAAGGCCCAAGATACTGAAACAGCTCAGAGAGGTTCTGGCAGGTTCTTTAAAGAATATTTTTAATAGATCCCTGGAGACGGGAGAGGTTCCACAGCACTGGAGAAGGGCTGATGTGGTACCTCTTCACAAAAGTGATAATAGGGAGAAGGTGACAAATAAGCCTTACCTCTGTGGTGGTAACCGGGTAAGGCGGACCATGTGCTCCTGTCCCCGCCCCACCCCCCTCCCCATTGCACCCCCACCCCCACCTTATGAATAACCACAACACACTCATTGGGAATCAAACTGGTCGCAGCTTTATTAACCGTACAACATTCCATAAACCACAGCCAACAGCAAACCTTCATTAACTGAATTCCGGCCGCGGAACGAATCCTCACCAGCCGTGTGGGTAACAAAGTGAGTTCCGCCCGCTTCCGCCGTAAACCGGTCACAGGCCATTCCGTCGCCCCTCTTCCGGCTTCACCTTATTATTAGCAAAAGCCCTGAGGGTTTCACCGGGCCGGGGGTACCCCACCCCCGCCCTGCATCTTGCCACCGGTTCCGGACCCCGGACACCTCCGGGATCCCGCCACAGGCTCAGGGACCACCGACCCTGAGCCACCCCCCACGGCAAGCTGCGACCAGTCACCCTTCCCTGCGCTACTTATCCCCAAAGCCGCTTGCCAGCTGTGTAGGAACCAAGCCCCCCCCCCCCCCGGGGATAGCCGCACCCCACCCTGCCACCAGAAACCGGCACACTCCTCCTCTATCCAGGAGACCACCACTGGTGGACCCAGCAAGCAGACCTTGGGAATATGTCTAACCACCCCAACCACCATGTCCCACATGAACAGCGCCTCAGCCCAACCACCATTCGCTGCCCAATCAGCAACTTACCCGACTTGGCTGCCAAATCGCTGCCTCCCAACTTCAGCAACAGCAACCAAGGCACACCCGTCTCGCGTCCCTGGTGCTGAAGCAAAGGCAGCAGCGGCCCCCTCCGGAGACCATGCTTGCCCAGCCATGAGACGGTCACCTCAGCAGCGGGCAACCCCATGTGTTACCCCAATGGCCTCGGCGCTGCCCGGGAATCGAAGAGCCGATCATCCAGCAGCAACCTGGAGTCCGGCTGACAACTAAAAGAAAAGAACAGTTAGCACCCACTAAGCCCCCCCCATAAGCGCACAAACCCCTGCAAGGCCCTCAACCGCCAGCAGCCCATCTGCTGACTCACCCGCTCCGCCCCACCCCGAAGAAGGAGCAAAGTGGACTGGATCCAGCCCCAACTGGGAACGCGTCTTCCACGAAACCGGGTTAGCACTGGTTAGCTCTCAGGCATCTGCCTGCATCAAGAGAAACCCCGGATCCGGCACACCTATAGGCCTCCCAGGCTGCAACCTGGCATGAAGAGGAAGCACATACTGCCCTCCGAAGTACCCCCCCCCCCTACCACTCGAAACAGTCTGGGATCCAGCCCAATCCATACACACTCTCTCCAGGGCCACTGCACCTGCTGAAACAGCAAGGCACCATCCGCTTCCGCCCCCTGCCCCGAGAAAAGGCAAACCCCCCCCCTACATGCACCCAGACTGCCGACTGTGTTGTTCTCGACGTACAGGCTCGCGAGATGGGACTCCACCGAACCCGCTGTCAACTGCACGAGACCAGCAATGCAACTACGCTGGCACGGTCCCACCAATGCACCCTCCATGTCGCTGCCGACACTGTACCCCACGGCAGGTCCGCATAGCCGCCGGCCGCAATTGCTCGGGGACCTGGAATCCCACGGCATCTGCCCCTGGAGCCAAAACCAACCCGATCCCGCTGGGAAAAGTGGTTAATCACGCCAACCACCTCTGCGCTATCGCACCACCCGAACACCTGCGATTATCCCACATATCGGGACACCGCTGCAATGCCACCAGGATGGGGAACTTCCCAAGCCCAGTTATGATAACAATTATAATCGCCACCCGCTAATCTTGCAGCCAGGACCCCGCGCACCTGGAGTCCCAAAGTACGAACCCAACCCCCAGCCGCCTATCGCGTCTGCGAAGCTGCACAGCCCCCGTGTAGCTATACTTTTCCATTAAAACGGAAGCCCGTTGACACCTCCTAGGAACGGATCCCGAACACCCCACTCAGCCCCCCCACCCCGCAACAGCCTAATGTGGCTAAAAGGACGGCCGATGCCGGCTGCGACAACCAAAACCAGAACCCCCACCCAGCGGAAGCACCTGACACGCGACTATCCACAAGCCCATCCGGGCGGATAAGTACCGCAGCATTCGTGCAACACTCAAATCATGTTGGCAAGCAGAACCCGCCGGAGAACCACCCACCCTATAGGCCAGCTCTCCACCATGTTCACTGTGTCTAGCTCCACCCCCAAAAAGCGATACAGTGGTGGATCAGTCGGTACTTCCCTGTCTCCCTCCTTGGCACGCTCGCACTGCCCTGCCCCAAGCCACGTCCACTGCCAGCTAGTCACTCCAACCGGAGCGCAGCGCCGCACGGAAAACGAGTTCCGACCCTCATCTTGTCCAACCCCCCCTGAACGAAAAGAGAGCTCGTACAGACATCCCCCCCCTCAAGCCCCCCTCCATCCCGTCCAGGGCCAACGCTCCTCAATCCGAAGAGGTGTCGAAGCCAGGTTCCATAGATCCTTACCGCTTGTGGGCGGGAAGGGGAACAACTGCAGCCCCCTTATGAACGCCTTCGAGTGAGAAAAAACGCCCCCCGCCACAGATGGAACCGCTATGCCTACACTAACAATCCGGAAAGTCCCCAGCTCCCCCCAACCGCTCTCTTCCTCCCCCGAACGGGCCGAGCCGCACTCCTTGGCACCGCCACTCCCCCTTTCTGTTCCCCCATAGGCTGCTATCCTGCGTCCCCCACGAGAATAACCTCAGCACATCCCTCTTTCCCGAAACTTCCCATCCTAGCTGAGTCTTGCCCACCCCCAAACATCCGGTCCGCTCAGGCGACCCGCAGCCCACCCTGCCCCAGGATGAGCGTCAACCTACCCCGGTCAGGAAGGCCTTGTCCAGGTATGCGCAACCTTTCACACCCATCCAGCACACGCACTCGCCCTTCCATCTCAGCACCCGCCTTTCCCTTCCGCTAGTATCGTCGGACCTCTTTCTACCCACCAGAATCCGAAAATGCCCCATCCCGCCTCCCCCGTATCCTTTTCCATGACTTCCGCAGCACCCTCCCACATAGTTCAGAAAGCTAAGCAAGCGTTGGCCCCACCCGACCCAACAGGGCTCGCGTAAGCCACAGCCACCCTCCGCTCGCCCCCCCTTCTGCACCCCGCGACAATAACGATGCCCCGCCAGCAATGTTCCCTCTAATTATCTGTAGGCTGAGCGCGCATCAAATATCATCTGTGCAGCTTTTGAAGGAAGGTTAAATTTTTTGTGCGCCACATAACGGCACTCGGAGTTATATACTTTAAAATTTGACTACACGTCAGAATACAGTATGTACACCACATTGATTGCACTAGAAAATATTGTAGAACTTGTGAAAACCATAATTACACAACAACTTGTCAATTTTAAGAACATCTGTGTTGTTTTCTATCAGAATCAGAACCGTAATTTTTGTGCGCTCTGTTGTAAAGTATGTGCGCTCACTCGGTGAGGTGTGTGCGCGCGCACACGCGCACAGCTCAGAGGGAATAGTGCCCGCCAGATGCAGACGATGAGGGCCCTGACCCGTGGCGCAGACTACAGGAGTGCTGCCGTGTTTGCGCTTCCTTACCCCCCCACCCCCCTTGTCCCTCCCCAACCAGCGACTCACCTGCCCCAGCAGACAGGGGCCTGGGCACCCACGCCACCGTCCAGATCCACATGCCCGCGTCCCACAGCAACACGTCCTCCGGGTCCCCGTTGTCTCCAGAGCCGCTCCCTCCCTGCACCATCCGCCACGGACTCCCGAACCGCAATGCACCAGCAATCCTCCAGGCAGCATCTGTAAAGATAAAGCAGAAACACACCGCAGAGGAGCAGCAAAAACCCCAGGAGAGCGCACCCTCCCGACCACCCAGCCCGGAAGATCCCTGTCTCCTGATCCCCAGGCTGCCGGAGAAAAGCCCCCCCGGCAAGCACCGCTGGCCCCTTACACATTGCCTATCCTTCAAATCAACTGTACCCTGTAGCAGTAGTGTTGCAAGCTATAGCACTACCCCCTCCCCTTACATACGGATACTTTACATTAAATAAACGTATATGTGGAAGCTAAAATTCACTTTTGTACCCACTCTATTCCACATTCACCCCTTTAACACAGTGGCACAGGTTTGGACTACTTGGAACACATGGAAACTGTTTTTTGATTAGGCAGTAGAAAACACTAAAAGCATGACGTAACCTATTAACGCTACATAAAACTAAATTTCGAGGTGCCCTGCCTCTTCAGCCCATCTGCTGGACCCCACAGAATTTTCAAACTTTGTAAAATATTACCTTTTTCACGGGGCCAAGGCTCCGCCCCCCAATAACAAACAGCAGCCATTTTAAGGAAATGAAGGCTCCAGACCTCAAATAATCACTAGAGGATCCTGAAATCCCTCCCACCTCTGGAACTCACCGAACTTATTGAATTGTCAAATTCAGCTTTTTTTTTTTGCTTTTTTTTTTTTAAGGGGCACCCGAGCCCGTCACGAACCGCTCCCCCCCCTTGAGGTCCCCTAATCACCTCTTCCCCTCCCCTAGTCTTACTCCCCTCCAGTCCCTAGACTAAACTGGGCACTACCCACAACCCTGTACCTTTCTTTAGTCCGCCTGGACCCACAAGCCTCCTGACTCGGCCTCCCACCATGATTGGGAACAGCTGCGAGCCTGCAGGCCGGCATCGGGGACAGTTGCGGCACTCGCAGCTCACCCTGAGGCCACACAGCCACCCCTCCCCACCATCGGGGACAATCGCGGCACTCACGGCTCCCCATGATCACGTCCAGGCACAGGCAGGCCCAAAACGAGAACGCAGGTCAACTGCAATGCCAGTAGCGGGAGCATGTGGCACCGCCAGCCCGCCTCGGCAGCCTCCGCTGTCAGTCTTCAAAAACTGCAGCTGCCGGGTTGTCACCGGAGTAGCTCCAAAATTTTTTTTTTTTTTTTTAACGTTAAATATCATACGACACCTTCCCTCAGCTGCTCCTGCAGCCCAGGGATAAAAGGAAAAAGGTCCCCGCTGGAGAAGGCAACCACGCCAGCCACCTTCCAATGCTCTCCGGTGACTAAAGCTCTCCCCGGCTCGCTCGGCCTTGGCCCCATCTCCCCCCCAGGCTTAGCCGATCCCCCATTGGCTCCCGTGCCGCCACTCACACTCGGGAGCCAATGGGGTCCAGCCAAGGCCGCGCCGGCGCGGACTTCCTCCCGACGCCTCGTGGGGGGGCCGGGAACACACACCCGCCACCCCCCTGGTTAACTGCGGCTAGCGGGCACGAGGCCCGCGGCCTTTCTGGAATGGAGGTACTCTTGAAAGAAAGAATAATTATTGTACATTGTTAATGTACAATAATTATGTACAATGTATAATACATTGTATAATACAATGTATAATACAATTGTATAATACAATGTATAATACATTGTACATAACTCAAACTAATCTAGCACACAACACAACACGCACCCAACTAAATTTTCTCCCTCACTGCATGTATAACACACTCACACTACCAGATTGTTTGCTGTGATACCACCTTGATTATTATGATAAGGCGGTTTAGAAATACTGTTAAATAAATAAATAAAAATAATGACTTTCTAGAAACCAATGGATTGCATGATCTGAGACAAATTTGATTGAGTTCTTTGAATGGGTGATCAGAGAACTACTGTAGATCAAGGGCATGTGGTGAATGTAATATTCCAAGATTTCAGCAAAGCCTTTGATGCCGTTCCTCATAGGAGGCTTATCAATTAACAGCAGGCTGGGGATATGTCCCAAGGTGGTGAACTGGATCAGAAATTGGTTGAATGGAAGGATTGAAGGGAAAGGTCTGCCTTTTTGCAGATGACACAAAAGTTTGCAATGACTGGACTCCCCTGAGGGAGTGGACAACATGAGGAAAGATCTACAAACACTGGAAGACTTCTCTAAAGTTTGGCAGATACGATTTATTGAGAAGAAGTACAGAGTCATGCCCTTCAGATGCAGAAATCCAAAGAAATTATATGTGATAGGGGGCGAGAGCAGTGGTGGGATTCAGCTGGTTTGGCCCAGTTCGTGTGAGCCGGTTTCTGCCGTGGCCTGCGTTAGCTGAACTGGGCCAAATGTGGTATTGCAATGCTAGCTCTGGAGTGGCAGGCATCCCCCCACCCAACAGTGGTTTGATGGCATTGGGGGATTGCAACATTGGGAGAAGCCCCCAATGCCATCAATCTACTGTCGGGTGGGGGGATCGGGCTGCTGGGCCACCATAGGGAGTTGCTCTCCCAATGCAGATGGCAGCAGCCTGAGCATGCGGCTCCCGCAACGCTACCACAAAGTGGGGCTGCCACCCACGCATCCCGACCAGTGGCAGGATGGACCAAACTGGGTTCCGGCTGGTTTGACTCCCATCATTGGTCAAGAGGTTAGTGTCCACGAACCAGAAGAGTGGCCTCGGAGTGATAGTGTGAGGATCTCAAGGTGGCAAAACATGTGACAAGGTGGTGGCCAAAGCCATAAGGATGTTGGGCTATAGACAGAGAGGAATAACCAGCAGAAAAGAGTAATAACCACCTCTGTTGGTGAGGCCTCACTTGGAGTATTGTGTTCAATTTTGGAGACCATATCTCACAAAGGATATAAAAACACTTGAAATGGTTCAAAGGAAAGTGAGCAAAATGATTTAGAACCTGTCCCAGAAGACATATGAGAAGAGACTTGAAGACCTAAATATGTATACTCTAGAGGAGAGGAGGGACAGGGGAGATATGATACATACCTTTCAATACTTAAAGGGTATTAATGAACCAACAAACCTTTTTAAAGAAGGGGAAGCTGTAAAACTAGGCAGCATACAATGAAGCTGCAAGGCGGTAAACTTAAAAGCAACATCAGGAGATACTTTTTCACTGAAAGGGTGGTGGGGATGCTTGGAATGCCCTCCCGATGGAGGTGGTGGGGGCAAATACAGTGACACAATTCAAAATGGCATGGGATAGACACAGTGGATCCCTTTATAGCAAGAGGATGAAATCAGAGCAAACGTAAATATCTTTTATACTTCAATAAATACCTAATGAACTAAGAACAGTCAAAGATCTATCCACATTTCACAAAGAACTAAAAACACATCTTTTTAAACTGCACTTTGGAAACTCATACGAACCCATAAACACTGACCTACCTAATACCACACCTAAACTACACAGACCACAACCACAATCACAACCCGCAAGCATTCTCTCACTGTAATTAGCTCATTACTAGATTATAAGCTTAGACTCAAGCTATGTTTCATTGTATATAGTTCACAGCAGGACTGTCAGATCAGTCCCAAGCTCATTGTTTACTGTACATAGCTATTGAACTGTTATATGTAACTAACTTATTACTCTTGTTCAATGTAAATCACATTTGATCCCTGGAAAAAGCGGTATATAAATGCAAATAAAATAAATTTAAAAAATAGAAGGGAGGTGACCTGCATGGAGTGACGGGTACAAACTTAAACACAGGAATAGTGGAGGGAGAAGTTGTCTTGTACAGCACAACAGTTACAACCACTCTAGCCCCTTAGTGAGGAGACTAGATGGACCATACTGGTCTTTATTTGTCATCATATATTACGTTACTATATGTTACTATAATCGCTTGGATTCCAGAAGTCCCTTACATTCTGCTTTAACTGGTCTGTATTTTACCAACCTGTTCTTTACTTCCATTTTTGTGGACAAAAAACATATTTTTCCATCATCAATTCTTCAGGATTACTCCCAACTCTAAAGAAGCATTGAAAGGTTTAGCCAGCGGAGCCTCGGTACTTCCCTAAGTTCTTTCAGTACTCTTGAGTGAATCCTGCCCACAGGCCTGCTCAAGGGGTTCTGCCGCCCCAGGCAGGCTGCTCCCCCCCCCACCATGCCACCTCGCTCCTCTGCTCCCACCATGGCAACCCTCCCCTTCCATGAATTTTAAAGTGGTGGCTTTGCGCCACTGCTTCAGTGCCCGTAGCAGATCATGTGCTTTGGTGCCTGCAGTGGGCCTTAAAGCCCCATGCACATGCACACACTGATGGTCTACCACTCTTGGCCTGCTCCAACAGGAAGATGCAGAGGGAGGTAGGAGCAACAGGGCATGAGTGTGTACCATGGGGGCTGAAGCACATGGCTTATCTTGTTAGCCAAAGTGGCTGCACAAAGCCGCTGCTTTCAAACATCATGCTGTGCCTGCTACCAGGGTCTGCAACCTTAGGCTGCCACCTAATGGGTGGGCTTGTCCTGTACATCTGACCCCATCACTTTGTCTACTTTTAGTTTTGCTAGCTCCTCATGAACACAGTCTTCTGAAAATCATTTGCGTTTTACCTAACTTCCATTCCTATTTGCATTTGCTTGGTGAGGTCCCATTGCTGGCCCTTCATCCATGAATACAACAGAAAGGACATATTTTAAGTGCAATAATTCTGCTTTAGTCTCATTAGTATATTCCTCCCCAATACCCATGAATTTCATGATGCCACCTTTGTACTTTCTCCTGTCATTAACATACCTAAAAGAAACCCTTATCTTCATGTTTTATTGTATTGGCTATTTTTAATTCCATTAGCACTTTTGCTTTCCTGACTACTTAGCCAGCTTCCTTCAGTATTGTTGTTTGTCTTCCTCTTTCTGAGATCTCTTATAGTTTATGAAGACTACGCTCTCTTTCCTTTCCTTTTCAGCTACTTCTTTTGAAAACTACAGTGGCCTCCTTTTCCTCTTACTTGTATTTACTTTCCTAACAAAAAGGTTTGCTGCACTTAAAATATCTCCTTTCAGTTTTGCCCATTTTCACAGTTAAGACCAGCTGGCTAGAGCTAGCCCTATGGAGAAATGATAGCTTTTCCTGCTAGATGCCTGCCTTCTAACCCAAAGATCAGTAGTTTGAGGGGGAAAAAAGCTGCTAGACGTTTGTTTACATGAAACCTCTAGTAACCTTTTAGCTGTTTTTTTTTTTAGCAGTAGCCACAGATAACTATTTAACAAAATTGCCCTGAAATAAAAATTTATGAAAACAAACCAAACCTGGAGACTTATTTTTGCCTGCATACCCCTAATGGCCAATTGGTCTACCCAACTGCACAGAAATACAGTAACAAAATTTGACAGCAACAAGTTATGATAATGATGATGATGAAGATAAGTGCAGAATTAACAAATGATTCTAGAAAATCAAGGCTGACACCATTATTTAATATTGTCATACAAAATGAAACCATTTTGTTTGTCAAATGCTAATGAAACCAGTCTTGGTCCTCTAGTACCAATTGCAATCGCTGCACTGATGGGGCAAGGACAACATAGGATTGCTCCCTCTCTGTGAAGCTACCACCATCACCACCCATGAGGTATGAGGATCTAGGGGGAGGGATTGAGGAAGATTAGTAGAAGACCTGGAGACTTTTTTTGGGGGGGGGGGGAAGGGGGGCTTATTTCAGAGGATTTAGCTAAAAATTAAACTAAAACACATGAAAACAAAATTGTATTCATTTTTATTTCATTTTACAAACAAAATTTAATGAATTATGAAATTGTATAAAACATTCCTGTTTCATTTACAGGAAAGCATATTCCTAATGTGCCATACTCTATTTCTCCTGTCTCCAATAGATAACTTGGAGGGTGAAAGCCTTTAGTGTGGTAGAGCCAGAGCAATAGAATGCCTTGCCAGGTCCCTTAAAAGAGGAAACTAACTTAATAGCCTTTAGGAAAGGCTTGAAAACATTGTTGTTTCCCAAAGATGGTTAATACGGTAAAGTAAAGAGCTGGGTACTTGGTCTGAATGCTAGAGGAAGAACAGAGAATTTCTAATTCTATGTTAAGAGCTGTCTATACAAATGCAGGAGTGGAGGAGTAGCCTAGTGGTTAGAGCAACAGCTTAGTGTCCAAGCGATCAGCATTCAGTTCCCACTGGCACTCCTTGTGACCTTGGGCAAGTCACTTTAGTCTCCATTGCCTCACAGGGTGGGCCTACATTTTTGGTGCCCTGAAGGTTGAACTGTTATAGGAGATCCTTCGCAATCAGCAACGAGGTCTGGATAACCACTGTTATCTTCTTCAATGGAGTCGTTCCACGACAGATCACCACTAATTTTTCAAAAGTTTAACCTCTACATCTCAGAACGGTTTTTTGTTTATGGCTAGCCTATATGATACTTCAGTAATCTTTTAATTTTTATTTTAACTATTATTTTGTATTGAATTACACTATGTTATTAATATTATAATTTTTTAAAACGCCCCTTCTCATACAGTAGACCCCAAAATTTTAAGCAATATGGACTAAAGTTGCTTCTAGGGCCCCTCTAGGTTTAGGGGCCCTGAAGTTTAATTTTCATTAGTTTCACAGTAGATCTGCTCCTGATGCCTCATAAGAAAAGGCCTTGTAATCTACTTCAAGTCATACCTTGCCAAGAAAACCCAGGGGCTGTTGGATCACCAGGCACTTAAAAAAATCTGTAGGATTCTAACTTTTATTGTTTGCTATTTAATTTGTAAACCATTTTCAATAACTTCTGTTAAAAAGATGGTATATAAAAGCTCTTAAATAAATAAATGTTATCTTCTTTATACTACCATGTTTTGTAAATGATATTGTGATGTCTATCTGCCATAGAAGTTTTAATGTGTGTTTATCCATGTGGTGCTAAAACAATTGCTTTCTGATGTCATCATTCACTATGAAAATAGTTGTGCTATAACACTAATTAATTCACCGTCATCTTTATCATAGATGCTACTTATGAGTCTAAACATTGTAATTGATCTGTACTGTACGTGTCATGGAGAAACATATTCTTATTGAAGTATATTAGATACCTAATTACAGTTCATTTATGAGGCTTGAGCTTCTTCATAATCACATCATAAGCTGTTTGAGCTGTATTCATGGGAATAATAAAGAAGCTAAGTCATCATATCTGAGACTCACATGGTGAATGAGAGCTCTGCAGTTCAATTACAGGGAAAAGGCTTGAAAGCACATTGTAGAACTCATAATGCTTTTTTTTTCATTTTACTTTAAAACTTTTGTAAACCAATTACCCATTTTCAGATTCAATAAAACAGTCTCATTATAAAACAAATTTACTGAATGACATTCTATTGTATAGCTAAATGATAATATGTAAAATAAATCCGATTAACTATGCCCCCCCCCCCTCCTTCACATAGAAAAGTCATTATTAAATCAGTTTCATGAAGGGCAATTTTAAACAATGTGTTACATGCAGAGACAGGCTTTTGCAATATTGCCCTCCTAACATATGCATAAAGTTAAGTGTATTCGGCATGTAGGCACAGAAACTTAATGAGACTGAGCGGAAGCATTACTGAGGGTGGGGCTGGGTGGAAGTATGCATTTATGCACATGCTTTTCAAAATACACACACATATATGCATAAAATAACCCAGAAAATGTATACGATGTAAACAAGGACCTGACTGTTTTATTACAAGCTGTTTTTATGTTCATCGTAACACACTTAGAAGCTTCGAGATAGGCAGGGTATAAATTAATAAATGAACTGCAATGATATTTACTAAGTTGAGTTAGCTGTTTGATAAATGAATTAATACATGTTAAGCATGTGTGGAGTGTAATTTTATAATGTTCCGCCTAGCTAAAATATCTATATTAAGCCGATTTTATAAAGACAAGTAGGGACCTACTTTTCTTTATAGAATACTAACATGAGTGCTAAATCTATGCATTACTTTAAGGTGCGATCACTTACGTCAGCCCTTGAGCTGGTGTAAATGCTCGCACCTCGATTTTTCACCAATGTGCATACATATAAAGTAGTTTATAATTTACATAGTGTGGGTGTACTTCTTCCACGCTCTGATCAAACTCCATCCATATGCACCCAGTGAACATACACATCATCAGTCAGATGTGCATACTTTCAGAATAGGGCCTGCCACAGCTACGCATGTAAACATTCATTATGTGTGATTTATGTGTATAACCTTAGGCAGTTCCTTATGTAATTATCCTCTTAAAAAACGACACAATCAAAAATTGTTAATATGTTCCAAATACCACAATGGTGTGTTAATTCCTGCATTAAACAGCTAATGCATAAGCTATTTTGAGTTATATTCAAGGAAGCAAATATTTAGATGTTAGCACAGGTGACTTATAAATAAGCTGAGCACCTTTAGGATCAACTCTAAGTGACTGACTGAGTTAGAACCTGGTTGGGTGGGAGATCACAAAGGGTAGTGGTAAATGGAGTTTACTCTGAGCATAAGAACATCACCAGTGGTGTGCCACAGAGATCTGTTCTTTGTCCAGTTCATTTAAACATTTTTGCAAGTGATATTGTAGAAGGGCTGCCAGATAAGCTTGTTTCTGTGAAAGATAACAAAATCTGCAATAGAGTAGACACCCTGAAAGGTGCAGAATATGAGGAGGAATCTAGCAAAGTGTGAAGAATAGGCTAGAATTTGGAAGTAAAGATTTAATGCTGAAAAAAAAAACAGAGTTATGCATCAAGGAAGTGGTACAGTTTAGGGGGTGGAGTACTTCTAGCCACTAAAGAAGAGCTATGGTGGGGAGGGAGTGAGTGTAGGGGGGATTAGGGGAGTGTTCAGTGGTCTGCTGTGAGGGATATTCATTGGGGGAGCAGGGGAGGTCTTCAGTCAAGGTACCTTTTCCAGGTTGGGGGGGGGGAAGGGGGGCTGGGTTGGGTTGGCAATTTTTTGTTTGGGGTATCGGATCAGGGAATCATGGTTTGTTGTGAGAGGGTGTTGGATTGATTGCACACATGGCTGCAGGAATTTTCATTTTTGACATTGAGGCCCACGTTGTATACCTCAGAAGATAGCATCAAGGCATAAATGATTCTTCAACGCAATGCAAATTTAAAACAAAGTCACCGAGGATCTGTAGAGCAAACCTACCATACCATACCAACTCAACTTCCAAAACTCACATAAGAAGCCTACCCAAAAAAAGCATAACTGTAAATTCTACAGTGGGCCCTTCTGCGCTTCGTCGGCCAGATAATCTTTTAACGCATGGCTCCTAGATTTTCTGGCTCTAGAGGACATTTTGAAGCAATGGGGGCAGTCCTCCACCCGGTAGCTAGCTCCAAAGCACCAGATACACTGGCTTTGTGTGTCCATGCTGTTCATCTTTTTCCTGCAGAAAGGGCATTTCTTAAAGCATGGACACACAAAACCAGTGTATCTGGTGCTTTGGAGCTAGCTACCGGGTGGAGGACTGCCCCCATTGCTTCAAAATGTCCTCTAGAGCCAGAAAATCTAGGAGCCATGCATTAAAAGATTATCTGGCCGACGAAGCGCAGAAGGAGAATGACTGGACACCCGAGGAATCAGCACCCACCTCACGTAACCTCGCTTTCCCTGTACTTTATAAAATATAAAGATAGCACCAAGACTGTTCATTAAATTGAAAATAAAATTATTTTCTACTTTTGTTCTCTATTTTATTTTTGATCATGCTGGTCCCAATCTGAGGTTTCTGCTTTCCTTCACCTCCTAGTGCCCCCCCCCCCATCTACTTCCTTTCAGGGGCAGCATGAGGGTGATGCAGAGCCATGTGCAGAGATTTATTACAGCATTATTTGCATAAATTTAGTATATTTTATTTTAAAATGTATATGCCACCAATCTAAAATCCTTGGAGGCTTCCAAAGATATATATGCAATTTAGTAAAACAGATGTTACAATAAAGCAAACATAATAAAAAAACATTTAATTTGATTAATGAAAAGCCACTTACACCCCCCTCCCCCCAATCAGACCTTCACCAATCTGCACATCAGGTTTATTTCACTATGGCCAGATTATCGATGAGGAGGGAAGATATAAAATGAGAAACTAATCCTGTTAGCCATGAATTCAAATGCTGGATTGGATTGTGTTAGAGTTGGAAAAGTCCGGAACTCAGCAGCGGTGAAGCTATCAGGCTACTAAACAAAATTAAACTGAAATGTTCCCTTGAAATTTGAAATTTTCTTTGACCTGACAAACTATTTTAAATTTCAGTCTGGCAAAATAAAGAACACAAAACTGCAAATCTCAAAGAAAATACATATTCCAGTACCCCCCGCACTCCCCCCCCCCCCCACAATCAACATCCTAAAGTTCACCTTACCAAGAACCCAGAGTACAGGACCCATAGAGCAAATCTACTATTCCATAACAGCACAAAACTCACACAACATGGAGCATACCCAAATATTGCAGTGGGCCCTAGAACAGCCATATTCCTATTCAGAAAACTGAACAAGCCGGATTACTACAGCTCCCTACATAGAAACTCCATGCCAACAGAACAATGTAGCCTCAGTCACACATGCAGAACCGAGATAGATCTTCACCAAGTAGGGAATATATCAATACAAAGTAAAAACAGACATATGTAATCAAAAAATGCTTTTACCCATTACTCGTGGTTTACAGGATTTCTTTCTCAAAATTATACTTCACTGCAGAGTGAGGCGAGTGAAAGAACTCTCACACACAGGCATCTGCATTGTCAGCAGAAACTAACAAAATGGCTTAATGCAAGTAGAGCGAGTGCAACAAATGCCACCTCAGTGTGTGGTCTTAGTTGCACCTGCAGCTGTTTTGCTACACTGAAATGCAACAACTGCAGGAGGATGTAACTGCCTCCCTGCAGTTAGCCTATGGCCCTGCGTAATCAAACTCTAGAATTAGTTATCAGAGGATGTAGCAAAAACTGTTAGTGTAGATGGGTTTAAAAAAAGGTTTGGACAAGTTCCTGGAGGAAAGGTCCATAAACTATTATTAAAGAGGACCTGGGAAATCCACTGCTTGCCCCGGGACAAGCATTGCAGAACCCGTTTGTCTTTTTGGAATCTGGACCTGGATCTGCCACTGTTGGAAACAGGATAATGGGCTTGAGGGACCTTGATCTGACCTATATGGTGCAGAGCTTAGGAAACATGCTGCTAAATATGCCAAACAAGAGGGGCTCAACAGCACACATACAGCACCTCCCACTTCCACAAAAACAGGAGCAACTTGGCGCCCCAACACAGCACTTCCCACTTTCTGAAAAACAAGTGAGACTTTGTGACCAAAAAGGGCTTAGCAACCCCAAAATAACTCTGAAACTGCACACTGGACTAGCATGGGGTTAATGTAAATATATATTCTGCAAAAAAGCAAAGGAAATGCAAGATGCTTACTCACCAAGAAACTAAAAGAAAAAGTGAGGACCACAGCACAGTTTATAACACCAAATTATAAAATTATAACTCATTTTATTTTGTTATAAACTGTGTTATGGTTCTCGTTTTTTTCTGTTTGAATATATATTCTGCATCCACAGAAACTTCTGCCTCAACAATGGGTGCAGAGCAGAAGTAGGACATTCACCCACAGAACTCAATATATTTAAAAAAAATCTGTTTCTGGTCATCTAACAAATATTCTCCAGTAACAGGCATATCGAGAACTAATATAAAACCCTACAAAAGTCACCAAAGATCTACAAAGCCAAATCTATCATACCATACCAGGATAAACTTCCAAAATTCACATAAAGCGCCTACCCAGAAAAACGACGCACTATAAATACTGCTGTAAGGCTTTGGGGGAGGGACACAACTGCATGGGTTCTTTCACAGAAGAGGGAAGGCTCTGCACCGGTTTCACTTTTATTTAAACAGAACGTGGCTAGCACAGCCGCAGATCTCTAAGAGGCAGGAGCCGCAGCTGCCAGGGAAAAGAGACGGTGAGTCTGCCGCTGCCGAAAAGCAGACAAGGCAGCAGCAACAATTTGTGTGCCTGTTTTTTTTTTTCTTTTTAAACTTTTGAAGGCAGAGAGAGGCGTCTGTTTTGGTGGTATTTTTGCCACCTGAGGCACCCACGCCACTCCACCTCATTATAGAACCGCCCTCGGATGAAGCTGCAAGGCGGTAAACTTAAAAGCAACATCAGGAAATACTTTTTCACTGAAAGGGTGGTGGATGTTTGGAATGTCCTCCTGTTAGAGGTGGGGGACATACAGTGACAGAATTCAAAATAGCATGGGACAGACACAGTGGATCCCTTTATAGCAACAGCATAGAATCAAAATAAACTTAACTGTTTCTTATACTTCAATAAATAGGGGTGACCTGCACAGAGTGGCAGGTAAAACCCTAAACAAAGGCATAGAGGGTGTGACCTGCATGAAGCAACAGATACACCTACTCTTGCCATCTTACTGGGCAGACTAGATAGACCATACTGGTCTTTATCTGCCGTTATAGACTATTTTACAATCAGGCTGATGCAGAAAGCCAGTGCTGAAGTCGTGCTCTATCGCTTTTTAACGCCTATTGCAGCGCACCGATAGCATGCAACTTCAGCGTGCGGATGCAGAAAGGGGCGAGCATGCAAATTAGACATGCATTAAACCATGTGTATGCAAATGAGTCACTTCTTCAACAGTGCAAAATGGTTATGTTAAACTGGCAGAGCAAGCTAAACACATGTGCACAAGATGTTGGCGCTAGTTTGGCAGCACGTGACCCTGCATGTACATCCGAGGATGCACTGCCCTGTGCCAGGTGCCACCAGTTTCAAGATGGTGGGGAAAGAGCAGAAGTGCATCATTGGGGTCCCACTTATTTCTTAAGGTACTGAGAGGAGAGTCCAGGGTTAATGGGCTACCAGTTGGTTTTTACTTCGGGGTGGAGAGTTTGGGGCTGTTGGGGGATTCGGGGCATCTGGGCCATCAGGGATTTTTTTTGGATTGGCAGGTGAGGGTTTGGAGCTGCTGGGCCACCAGGGACTTGCTTTCTATGTTTTCATGGCATTGAGGAAAGCACCTGATACTATCAAAATACAGTCAGGGGCACATGCTAGTGTTTAAATCACTTCAGACACAGGCATAGAGCTATTCGCAAAATCCTGTATGCCTGTCTCCACATCATGTGCAACCATTATTTGCATACTGTGATAATGACAGCTCTGTAGAGCAAATGCAATGGGAAGGAAATGAGCAATATACCTTTAAGAGTAACGGCAAACAAGGTTCCCATGGAAACCTCAAGCTTCTAGCTAGAACTGAGCCCGGTCATAATAGTGACGTAGGAGCTGAGTGGAGCCCTAACGAGTTTCACATGAGCAGCCAGAAGGGTGTGGCTGCTGAGGAAAGCCATTTTAAACCTGCCTCAGAGTTCAGTGCAGGGGAGCAGCAGAGAGGGAAGAAGCAGCAAGAGCAATGAGGAAAGCTAAAGCCACGAGGGAAGCCAGCTGAACAAGGAAAGCTATGGAACCCAGAACAAGCTAAGAAGGATTCTGGAAGGTCTGTTTCCTATAACCCAGGAACACTGGAAGCAAACCCAAAACCTCTGCTAAAGCAACCCAAGGAAAAGGTAGAAAGGTTTACCTTCACACGGGGAGAGAGCTCTGATTGCAGAGAGGGCATTGCACGTGATAAAGGTACGTCTGCTATAATCCCTAGCAAGAGATATGCTGAAGATATTATAAAGCAGTTAAAGACCAGTGCTAACCAGAGCCAAGATAGCACTGCTGTGAAAACAACTCCAGTCAGAATCAGAAACATTCCAAGTAAGTGTTATAAGACAGATTTAAAGTCTGTAGTTAAAAGCTTATGAAGGAATCAGTTTCCTGCTTTAGACAAAGTGACTGCAAACCAGAGGGAACAGTTTATAGAACAACTGCAGGAAGTTCTTAGTAACCTTCAGTCTAATTCTGGTTTTAAAAGTTCCTTAAAGCAGAATGATAATGGAGATAGTGAGGAGATGATAATTGATGTAGAAGAAATTCCTGATATGAATGACGTTTGTGAAATGGATTGCTCTTTTTGTGAGACCAATCACCTGGACTTACGTTAAACAACCTTTGCATGAGAGGAATGCAAAGCTGTTTTCTGACTCTCTGAAAGAAGGACATTGTGCTGAAACAATTAACTCTGCCTAAGCGTTTGCTGTGAATGAAACAGTTTACCTATGCTTTATTTCTCAACTTTAATTGCTCCTGTTTTTCCTATTATTTTGGAAGAAAATAATCCATGCCATGTTTTGAGCTGTGAACTCTATGTGAAAGGGAAAAACCCAAATAAATTTATCTGTTTGACTGAACCTCATGCCACAACACTTTTGTTGGATAGTAACCAAGACTACAAGTCCCAGCATCCCTTGCTGGCACAATAGCCAAGGACATTACTTGAAGACAAAATAGAGGTCACCCTTGCCCTTGAGCCACCAGCCCTAGGCGGGGGCAGGACAATACCCATTTATTATGTGCAGCTGACAAGCACCCTGGTCCCGGAGTTCTGCAGTCCATCCCTTGGGTCATCCAGCATACAACTACCCAGCATTCAACGTCCAATAATCAGAATCCAGCGATCAATACACAACAATAACCCAGCTTAGTAAATATACCCCATGTGTGTATGTTCCTTTATAAAAAGGGCATGAAATATGCATGCTAGCTGATCGTTATAGGGGCCTTTTTACTGAAATGCACCAAGAGGTTAACCCGTGGTAACCACTAGTATGGGTTTACAGTCATGACTACTGCACGTTAAAAATCCCACATTAACTGCTTAACACACAGTGGAATGGGGGCTGGGCACATTAGGGTGGTGAGTGGGCATGACTTAAGAACATAAGAACATAAGATATGCCATACTGGGTCAGACCAAGGTCCATCAAGCCCAGTATTCTGTTTCCAACAGTGGTCAATCTAGGTCATATGAACCTAGCAGTTTCCCCAAGGGACACAGGTTCCACAATGCTTGTATTGGTTCAAGCATTGATATCCTGGGTCCCTTCTTAATAATGATTTATGGACTTTTCCTCCAGGAACTTATCCAAACCTTTTTTATTTATTTATTTATTTTATTTTATTTATTAACAATTCTTATATACCGCACTATTAGACATCAGCGCGGTTTACATTGAACAGAAAACATCTGACAGTTTACATATGTCTGGTCATTACATTTAACAGGAAGAATAACTTGGAGAAATAGGGTAACTAAATACAATGGTGGTTTATCTGATAGGGATATCATGGTTAACTATACAGCCATTCCTCGCTTAACGACCGAGTTCCGTTTCAACGACCCGGTCGTTAAGCGAATTGGTCGTTAAGCGAGGAACGTTTTCGTGGCTCACTAAACGGCATCTTACAGCTTATGGGAGAAATCGACGCGCAGAATAAGGTGATTTTAGCGCTTCCATACACATCCTGTTGCTATTATGCTGCATTTCTGACAAAGCTTTGGATAAAGAATACTGCCCCGTGGTGGAACCGTCGGTGAGATGGTCGTAAGTGTGAGCGGTCGTAACGGCGAAGCGATGGTCGTAAGTGCGAGCGGTCGCTAAACAGGTAGGTCGTTAAGCGAGGACTACCTGTATACATAGGTGGTACAACAGTACATGAAATTGCTTGTTATTTACATTGTGAAGTTGGCCTGTTGCGAGCGTCTGCCTGTTTGATCAATTCTGCTATTCGCCTGGGGGTTATGTTCGGAGCTGTCATTGAGATATTTAAGGAAGAGGAAATGTTTTAGTGCCTTTCTGAACTGACTCAAATTGGGTATTGCTCTGATTTGTGCTGGTAAGGTGTTCCATAAAGTTGGGGCACAGAGTCGGAAGGCTCTGTTAGCTGTTGATCTGGTGCATTTTGTGGTTTCCTTTGGGATAACTAGCATGTTCAATTCTGCTGTTCTTCGTGGCCTGTTTGGTGCAAGTGGTTGTATGAGGTTGGAGAGAGAGGAAGCTACACCCAGCTACACTAACAGCCTTTACTACATCCTTCGGTAACAAATTCCAGAGTTTGATTACACGTTGAGTGAAAAAGTATTTTCTTTTATTAGTCTTAAATAGTTTACCCTGTAGCTTCATTGCATGTCCCCTAGTCTTTCTATATTCTGATAAGGTAAACAATCGATCTAAGTTTACCCGTTCCACTCCGTTCATTAATTTATAGACTTCTATCATATCTCCCCTCAGCCGTCTCTTTTCCAGGTTAAAAAGCCCTAACCTTTTTAGCCTTTCTTCATAGGAGTATCCTTCCATCCCCTTTACCATTTTGGTGGCTCTTCTCTGAACCTTTTCTAAAATCGCTATATCCTTTTTAAGATACGGTGACCAGAATTGCACACAATATTCAAGGTGCGGTCTCACCATGGAACGATATAGAGGCATTACTTGAAGACAAAATAGAGGTCACCCTTGCCCTTTTCCATTCCTTTCCTTATCATACCTAGCAGTTTATTTGCTCTCTTGCCGCTGCTGCACAGTGGGCCGAGGGTTTTAACATGGTATCCACAATAACGCCTAAATCTTTTTCCTGGGTGGTGGTTCCTAATATGGAACCTTGCATCGTGTAACCATAGTTTGGGTTGTTCTTCCCTAGGTGCATAACCTTGCACTTGTCCACATTAAATTTAATCTGCCATTTTGATGCCCAGTCTTCCAATTTATCAAGATCCTCTTGCAATTTTCCACAATCCTCTTTGGTTTTAACAACTTTAAATAGTTTTGTGTCATCTGCAAATTTGATAACCTCACTCGTTATTCCACTTTCCAGGTCATTTATGAATATGTCAAAAAGCAGCGGACCCAGCACAGATCCCTGGGGTACACCACTATTCACCTTTCTCCATTGGGAAAATTGGCCATTTAGCCCTACCCTCTGCTTTCTATCTTTTAACCAGTTCCTGATCCACAATAGTATACTGCCTCCTATCCCATGACTCTTTGCCAAAAATCTCTGATGAGGGACCTTGACAAAGGCTTTCTGAAAGTCCAGATACACAATATCAACTGACTCACCTTTGTCCACCTGATTATTCACTCCTTCAAAAAAACATAACAGATTAGTAAGACAAGATCTTCCTTGTCTAAAGCCATGTTGGCTGTCTCCCATTAGGTCATGACTATCTACATGCTGAGTAATTTTATTCTTTATGATGGTTTCTACCATTTTTCCCGGTACTGATGTCAGGCTCACCGGTCTGTAGTTTCCCGGATCACCCCTGGGAAACTACAGTCACTCCTACTACTACTGAGCATTTGTATAACGCTACAAGTTGTACGCAGCGCTGCGCAGACATGTAAGAGACAGTTCCTGCTCATCAGAGCTTACAATCTAGTCAAGACAGACAACACAGAAGGCGTAGACAGAGATAAAACAAGGGGGAAAGGAAAAGAAAAAGGAGATCAGGTGAGTCAAGATCCAAAAGCAGCAGCGAAGAGGTGAGTTTTCAGCTGGATTTGAAGAGGGTCAGAGAAGGTGCCTGCCATACTTACTGTGCACTGTCAATTTTGCGGTTAACATGGGTGAACTTAATACCACTCAAATGTACCCACCCTAATTTCTATGCTTCTTAAGGCGTGACACGGACGTTTTCTGTGCAGTAACTTCAGGGGACTTGCCAGGCACATCCCTAGCAGTTATCGCATGACTGTTATACTTACCATGTGTTAGTTTTTGCTCCTAATATATGGTACCTCACTTTAGTAAAAAGGCCCCTTATTTCTCTTTAGCTGCAGAAATCACTTATAAAATTAATTGCTAGAAGAGGAAAGACCATATTTAAAGCACATAGTAATTTAAGCATGCAAAGTGGTTTTTGTACAGTTCTGCAGTTTCTAATATATCAGCCTCATAGCTTTTTTTTCATGAAATTTCAAGATGATGAAAAGCAATATTTCAGTGTTGTGACATTGTAGGGATTGAAGGAAAAATGAAAAGACATCCCCCTTCCTCTTAATATTCTCAATAAAGATCTAAGATACATGTTAATCTGATCATCCTGCACATTATTAAATGACAAAAAAGATTTAAAAAAAAGGAGAATATATAGGAGACTTGGAGAAAAAAAAGGCATTGTAAGGTATCTGCAGAAAGCAATTCTGTTTTTTAATGAAAAGGGCTGAGGGTCACAAGTTAACAGTATTGTACATTAATAGAAACAGCTAAACCAGGGCTGATGCTACCATCAGGTGAACTAGGTGGTCACTTAGAGCGCCAGCCCTCTGGGGGTGCCTGCTGTTGCCCATTGCTGCTGCGGCCACACCTCTCCGGGGTCAGTAGCAATGGAAATAGCCCCAGAACCACAACACACACTTATCCACTGTCTCCATGGCTGCTATCACAGTTTTTCTCTTGCAAAATCTACTGCTTCCAACCCCCTCTGACGCTAACTTTAGGTTTTGACTTGAGTTACTACAATACTGGCTTATTATTTACAGTACCAACAATATAAAAGTTCCCCTTCTGGAATAGTCTACTCTTAGTCACCTGACAGCTGCAGGTAGCTGCCTAGGGCTTTAAACGAACAACCCTTCTTAGCAACACAATTCTTTCTCTAGCTAAAAGAGCCACAGCTTTTACCCAGCAGCACAATTCAAGGGATTCAACCCCAGGTTTTTCTTTCCCAGTCAAACAAACAACTACTGCTTTAGTCTCCATGAGCAGTTAGGAAAACGTTTACCCCACAAAAAAACCAGTAAAACCAACTCGTTCAGGTTCTGCACTGAATACCCTACCTACCTATTCTCACCAGGCTTAGGGCAGCAGAAAGGAACTAATCTAGTCCAGGCTTTCTGACCGCAACTTCTGCTGCTTTTCTCTGGCTCTGTTTAGAACTTGCAGTTTGGCCTACAGCTTCCATGCAGCTCTCCACACCCAGGCAAGACAATTATTCCCTCCAGCTATCCTTTCCAGTTCTGAAAAATAGTTTCTAGAACAAATCAACACTTGTACAGCAGCCTTTATAAGAATTTAATACTGGTAAACTGAAATCATTTATCAGCCTTTTCACTGCTTTGCCTCTCTCTGCCACTTAAGCTTATCAGAGAAGACAGCCTGACCACCCTCTGGCAAGCAAGCTCTACTAACCCCACCCATAAAATGTTTTAGACTAGAGCAGCTCTCTTTAAATAGTGGTTTACCTCTCTCAGACATAAGAACATATTGGACGTGCATATATTTGCCCTTTTTTTGAGCAAGCGTAAATATATACTGGTTCATTTCTAAGGTTGCTAACTGGCCCCAGATGTGCCAGACAGGTTTGATCCAGTCTTGGGTATACCCCATTGCATGCAAGGACATGCAGGTCTGATTTCTCTATTGCACTCCATAAGTAAAGCAAGATTACAAATTCCTGCATTCAAAGAGGTAAACCTAGGACTGGATTAAGCCTGTCAGGTACATCTGGAGCCAGTTGGCACCTCCATTCATTTCACCCAGGACCTGTGCTGGTATTTTATAAAGATACATAGGTACGTATGTGTCTTTATAAACTATACTAAAAAATAGGTGCCTTCTTACCCTCTCAGTCTAGGCATCCTCTTATAAAATTACCCTCTTTATGTGTTACTTATCAGCATTTATTTATTTGATTTATTTAGGTAGTTTGTTTGTATTTTTAGAGAAAGCACAGTGGGAATATATTACAGCAGTGCTGAAGGGAGAGAGTACAGAGTGCTTTGACAAAGTTATGATGCCAAGTGCATGATTATTTTACTCTGTTACAAGCTTTCAGCATATGCATTAACATTTCTTTTGACATTCTGAATCCCATTCCCCCTCTATACAAGTCCTGTGAAGTTTCAACTTCCTCTTATTTAGGTAGTTTTATATACCATCTTATCTTAAAGTCAAGGCAGTTTACAGGTAAACTAAAATATATTTTACATCAGAACACAAGTATAGCAAACCACAACTTAAGGCAGTTTACAGGTAGCACTAAAACATATTTCACATTGCAACACAAGTATAACAGAACATAATTTAAACTTAATTTAACTTATGAAGTAGAACTCCAATAGGGTTTGAGTGAGGAGTTAAGAGTCAGGAGGTATTATGCTAAGTAATAAGAGTCAGGTGCTTGCAGTTTATACTAGTACATATCTTGTATAGACTCAAGAGTGAAGGAACATAACTCTCACTTGGTTCTAATTCAGGGTGTGGATTATTAAGCTTTATATGGGTGAGTGGGCTGTGAAGTCAGAAGGTATTGTTTTCAGTAGTGTTGGAGTCTTGAGGTAACTCGTGGTCCAGTAGTGTGGTTAGTCTTCACAGCCGAAATGCTCACAGAAAAGATGAGGTTTTAGCTTTTTCCTGAAATCTGCTAAGTCAGATATTGTGTGTATTCTTTCTGGCAGTGAATTCCATATGGTTGGAGCATAAAACTAAAAGGACCTGTTGGATATGGTTTTGCTACTCTTTGAGTTTATGAGTGTGTTTGGAAGGTTTGCTCTTCTAGACTTGTTGGGTGTTCTTTGTAATAATGATTAGAGGTAAACTGACGAGAAGCCTTGGGATACTACTACTACTGAACATTTGTATAGTGCTACAAGACATACACAGCACTGCACAGACACATGTTAAAGATGGTCCCTGCTCATCAGAGCTTACAATTTTGTCAAGACAGACAACACAGTAGCTGTAGACACGGGATACATCTAGGGAGAATGGTAAGGAAGCACAAAGGAGATTAGGCGAGTCAAGATCCAAAAGTGGCAGTGAAGAGATGAGTTTTCAGCCTGGATTTGAAAAGGACTAGAGAAGGCACCTGACATACAGACTCAGGTAGTTTGTTCCCGGCATAAGGAGCAGCAAGGTGAAATGAGTGAAGTCTGGAGTTAGCAATAGAAGAGAGGGCACAGATAGAAGCAAATTGCCAGAAGAGTAGAGTTCCTGAGGAGAGGTGTAGGGAGAGATAAGAGAGGAAAGGTAGTGAGGAGCTGCAGAGTGAATGCACTTATAGATCAGCAGGAGAAGTTTGAACTGGATTCGGAAACAGATAGGGAGCCAATGAAGCGACTTAAGAAGAGGAGTAATATGGGCATGATGAGGCTGGTGGAGCAGGCTCCTTGCAGCAGAGTGTTGAATAGATTGAAGGGGATAGACATGATTCAGAGGGAGACCAGCAAGGAGTAGGTTACAATAGTCTAGATGGAAGGTGACTAAAGAGTGGATAAATGTCTTAGTAGTGTGTTCAGAAAGGAATGGGTGAATTTGGTTGATGTTATAGAGAAAGAAACAGCAGGTTTTAGCTATTAGTTGGATGTGTGTGGAGAAGGAGAGAGAGAGGAGGAAGCAGGGAGAAGAGAGTTATCCACAGAGACTGAGAAAGGAGGAAGGGGACAAGAGAGTTTAGAGGGAAAAATAAAAAGTTCAGTTTTGGCCATGTTCAGTTTCAAAAGGTGGTGAGACATCCAAGCAGCAATGTCAGAAAGGCAGGCAGAGATCTGGGCCTGGATTGCTGGAGAGCTTTCAGGTATAGAAAGGCTGTTCTGGGAGTCATCAGCGTAAAGATAGTACTGAAAGCCATAGGAAGAGATGAGTCACCAAGGGACTGGATATATAGAGAGAAAAGGAATGGACCCAAGGCAGATCCTTGGAGTACACCAATTGAGAGTAGAGGAGTATCCACCAGAACAAACACTGAAAGAGCGATGGGAGAGATAAGAAGAGAACCAGGATAGCATAGAGTGCTCAAAACCAAGCGAGGAGAAGGTTTTTGTCATGTCAAAAGCAGCAGAAAGGTCAAGAAGGATGAGGATTAAGTAAAGGCCCTTGGAGTTTCCCAGGAACAGGTCACTAGAAACTTTGGCAAGAGCTGTTTCAGTAGAATATAAAGGATGAAAGTCAGATTGTAAAGGATCCAGAAGGGTTTGAGAGGAGAGAAAGGTGAGGCAACGGTGGCGAACCACACGTTCAAGTAGTTTAGAAATGAAGGGGAGGAGGGAGATGGGTCAAAAGTTAGGACAACCTAGTGGGGGTTTCTTGAGGAGAGGTGTGACCACAGCATGCTTTTTGGTGTTTTTTTTTGTTGTTCTTCAGACCATAGAGGGAACCTGCTACCATCACCTTAAATACCAGTCACACCAGTGGGTCCAAGGACTTGAATGAAATTGCCTATTGGGAATGTACTTGTGTATTTCATTGCCCTTTTAACAGCATAATAATGAGCTTTTGCTGTCAACAAAAAGGGAAAGGGGAGTTAATGTTTAGAGATTAGCTCCTCTTTCATGTTTTGCTAGAACTGCTACTGAGTCTATAAAAAATTGCAAAAGAGAGAACATTTCTATATATCTCTATATATGTAGGAATAACACAACAGTTTTCAAAAAGATTTATGACTTAATGAATGTGATTGATTGATATTAGATCTAGGGCTCACTCAACACATAATCAAACTCTGGAATTTTTTTACCGGAGGATATAATAAAAGCTGTTAGTGTAGCTGGGTTTAAAAAAGATTTGGACAAGTTCCTGGAGGAAAGGTTCATAAACCATTATTAAAAGGGACCCAGGAAATCCACTGCTTTGTTGGACTTGTGTCTTCTGGGGAAACTGCTAGGTACTTGTGACCTAGATTGGCCACTGTTGGAAACAGGATACTGGGCTTGATGGACCTTGCTCTGACCTAGTATGGCATATCTTATGTTCTTATGCTTGAAGGCTGCAGGGACAGTTGCAGTGGAGAGTGATAGGTTGAGAATATGAGAGATGGAAGGGACAACAGTAGAGAAGATGGAGATAGTGTCAGAGGAGTGGATAGTAAGTTTGGAGGAGGAAAGAAGGTGTGTGGTTTCCTCCTCAGAGATCATAGAAAAGAAAGAAAGGGTAGCAGAGATAGGGGGCAAACGTTGGGACTGAAGAGGGGGAGGAGGCGAAGTAGCTAACCCCCTGGAGAATTGGAATGTGATCTTGTGGATTTTGTCATGGAAATAGTCTGCCAGGGTTTGGGCAGAAAGGGAAGGAAGAGGTGGAGGTACCTCGAGGAGAGAATTGAGAGTTGTAATGGGATGGCAAGAGTCAGAAGCAAAAGAGTTAGAAGGACATTAGTCTTATTTGGCGAGTGCTGTGGCTGACTGGAAAGAGACAAGCATGAATTTGTAGTGTAGAAAGTCCACAAGTGTGTGGGATTTGAATCAAGCATACACAGCTGAATGGGCACAGGAACATAGATAGCGGGTAGTGGAAGACAGCCAGGCCTGGGGTACAGTATGCCTCACAGGACATGGCATGGGCTGAGCAAAAGCATCCAGAGCAGAGGAGAGTGCAGTGTTAAAGGTAGCTACTGCCTCATCAACAGACTCAAATGACATAGTGGAGGAGAGATCCAAAGGGTCAATAGCATGAAGATTTCTGAAGAGGTTAGAGGAAACAGGGTGAGGTGAGGCAATGGGTGACGTAGAGTGAAGAATGCAAGGTCGAGGCAGTGGCTGTGCTGCTGAGTGGGGGCAGTAGAGCAAAGCTGGAGGTTGAATGAGGAGGTAAGGAAAGGAACTTTAAAGCATAAGAGTCAGAGGAGTTATCAACATGAATGTTAAAATCCCCAAGGATAAGAGTGGGGGAAGAGGAATCCAGAAAGAAGGAAAGCCACGAGTCAAAGTCAGTGAGAAAGGTAGAGGTGGACTTGTAAGGAGGTCGATAAATAACAGCTAACTGGAGAGGTAGTGGAGAGAGAGCACGAATGGAGTGGACTTCAAAGGAGGGAAAGAACTGAGACTGAGGCAGCAGGAGGGGTTGAAATTGGCAGGAAATAGAGAGTAGAAGCCCAATACCACCACCATGGCCAGTGGGATGAGGTGTGTGAGAGAACTGATAGCCATCATGAGAGAGAGCAGCGACTGATGCACTGTTTTCATTTTATGGTATATGATCTTTGTGATGTTACTAATGTGCAGCTGTAAGGTTAGGTGTTGGTCAATGGTTACTCTCAAGAATTGCACTTTGGACTTCACCTTTAGTTGTGCCCCTGCAACTCTTATAGTGGACGGTTGGCTGTAATTAGTGCGTCTAGTGATAAAGAAAAATTCTGTTTTACTGTAGTTTACAAAGAGATTGCGCTCTGACAGCCATTGTGTGACAGCATTAAAGTATCTTATTAGAGAGGTGCATACTAGTTTTGTGGTGGAGAAAGGAACATACAGCATGGAGTCATCTTCATAAATGTGGTAATGCACATTGTAAAGCTGAGAAATTGTGCAGATAGGTTGGAGAAAAATATTGAATAGGAGTGAGGAGAGGGCTGAACCCTGAGGGACTCCTTGTTGTGTGTATAGGGCTGACTTTTGACCTCTTATTTGTTGTTTATGGTCAGTTTGCGTCAATTTGAACCATTTCAAGGTTGAGTCACACAGTCCTAGTAACTGTAGGTGTAGTAGTAACATGTTGTGCAGAACTAAGTCAAAGGCTGTTTTGATGTCCAGAGATATCAAAATGAACCCCTGATGTGTTTTTTCAGTACCCTTTACAAGTCTGTCCATGGTTGGGCCTGGGCGACTACCCTAATGCAGATTCTGGTATTATCCAGAAAGAATCAAGTCTTGCCTGACAGCCCTTCCACAATATGACTTGTGATCACTGGAAGAATGGTCTAATGCTTGGCAGTTAAGATTTAATGTGAAGAAGTGCAGTGTCATGCACTTGGGAAGCAGAAATCCAAGGGAATTGTATGCGATAAGTAGCGAGAGGTTGGTGTGCGCAGACCAGGAAAAAAGCCTCAGAGTGACTGTTTCTGAGGATCTCAAGGTGGCGAAACAGTGTGACAAGGCGGTGGAAAAAGCCAGAAGGATGCCACATTGCATACAGAGAGGAATTACCAACAGAAAAGAAGAGCTACTAATGTTACTGTACAAGTCACTGGTGAGGCCTCACTTGGAATATTGTGTTCAGTTTTGGAGACCATATCTTGCAAAGGATATAAAAAGACTGGAAATGGTTCAGTGGAAGGTGACCAAAATGATTTGGAGACTGCGTCAGAAGACTTATGAGAAGAGACTTGAAGACCTAAATACGTACACTCTGGAGGAGAGGAGGAACAGGGGAGATATGATTCAGACCTTTAAATACTTAAAGAGTATTAATGAACAAACAAACCTTTTCCAAAGACAGGGAAGCTGTAAAACTAGAGGTCATAACATGAAGCTGAAAGGGGATAAACTGAAAGGCAATGTCAGGAAATACTTTTTCACTGAAAGGGGGGTGGATGCTTGGAATATCCTCTCGATGAAAGTGGTGGGGGCAAATACATTGACAGAATTCAAAATGGCATGGGACAGACACAGTTGATCCCTTTATAGCAACAGGACAAAATCAAAATGAAAATAACTTTCTCTTATATCTCAACAGATAGGGATGACCTACATGGAGCAGTGGGTACACCTCTAAACAAAGGCATGGAGAGGGGTGACCTGCATGGGGCAGCAGGTGCACCTACTCTTGCCACCTTGCTGGGCATCTAGATGGACCTTACTAGTCTTTATCTGCAGTCAATAAACTATGATTCTTTCTTGATTCTTTCCTCATATGTTACTATGTTACAATGTTACAAAAATGTTAAAAAGAATTAGATGAAGGACAAATCCACTGCTAATGTCCATCTCCTCAGAGTGAACTCCATTCAACTCTACCCTTTGTTGACTCCCACTCTACTAGTTTCTAACCAAGTGATTCATTTTAGGGCCCATCCTTAGGGTGCTCAATTAATTTATAAGTCACCTGTGTGAAAGTGTCAAAGGCTTTACTGAAACATTACTATATCACGTCTACCTCTCTCCCTCCTTCGAACTTGCTGGTCAGCCAGTCAAAAAAATTAGTCAGATTTATCTGACAAGACCTGCCTCTAGTAAAGCTCGAACATAACTTCCATGCTGCAAGCAGCTGCTTGAGCCATCACTAGACAATTATTCAGCAAATGAAACTGAGACAGTGCATGCAGGCAGGCAGACAAGCCAGACCTACAGACAGATGGATGAAACCTTGACAGCAGGTGCAATTGCATAGAGAAAGTGCTTAAAACTGCAAAACAACAAGATTTTTTTCCACTGTGAGAGATTTAAAATTGCCTTTTGCAGGAAGGAAAGCATGTTCTATCCCTAGAGAAAGTTTAATATTGCACGTCAATGTCAACAGATTTCCTCTGGATAGTTTCTTCCTGCCTTTGACCTTGTGAAATCCCCAGAGAATGATTTCTACGAACTGGACAAACATGCCTTTTTCAGTCACTTGGCAGTAGTTAATTTACTTACATCAACCCGGCAGACATTCTAAGTTTTCCCCGAGGGCCTCACTTCCTGGTGTTGTCTCCCACAATTGTGGTCTGAACCAGTATCACAACAAATCTTTTATCCTAGATAATAAAATAGCCGAATCCAAAACCTCTCTATGCAGCTAGTGTTAAGAAATTCTCATGAAACCTTATATTTTTGTCTATTTAGAAGGTATATGGATCTATGAGTAGGTTCAAGCAGGGATAGTGTAAGGGTATGAGGAACCCCAGGTGAACCTCATTCCCAGTGCTGCCCCTGCTCCTCCTCACACCCGTTGCCTTTAACAGGAAGGAAGCGGAATCAGAGGGGGACACAGAAGCTCAAATGACACCACAGCACCAGAACAGAAGGTAAATCTGGCACCACGGTGCCTTTTTAAATGTATTGCTGCCGCTGCCAGATCATGGGTCGGGCTGCGGGGAATTAGCATTTGTTGCAGGCGGCCGGCATCGCGGCTTTTAAATGGAGCTGTGGTGCCATGGCTCCTATCACCCATCCCCACCTCAGAGGTGGAATAACTTCCCCGAACATGTTGCCAGTCCTGGACGTACAGGGCCAACATTAGAATCAGCCCTGTATGTCCAGGGCCAGCGACTGCTCACTGCCCACCCAGATTCTGCCCCTGGGCCGCCCATTCTCCGCCTCATCTAACTTCCCCGCACAACCAGCGGGGAAGTTATTCGGGGGCAGGAGAAGCAACAAATAGCAGGGATTTGTGGCTCAGAATAACCCTGTAAGAGAGCAAGACAGCATACGTCCTCCAACTGTCACCCCAACACCCTGGTCTGATCATCATATAATCACATTCAAAGTAGCACTCCATATCCCCATTATTATAAGACACATGGATAGCAAAAACAGAAATACAAAAGTTTCAACAAGGAACAGTTCCTAAAAGATACTCTACCAAAAATTAACCTGGACTAAAGAGACCTCGATAAAGTCATAGACAATTCAAATTTCAGTATTGCCACAGCCGCAGAAGCACCCAAAAAGAAGATGAGAAAACAAGAAGCAAAAAAAACCCGAATGGAAAACACAGAATGTCCTATAGTATTCCGAGATCGGCAAGTAAAGAGAAAACTATGGAAAACTGAAAGGCTATGGAAATGATACAAAGATCCAATCACACTACAAAAATACAAAGAAATACAAGATGAATACAACATAATAAACATATGTAAACAAGAATATTACACAAATATCATAATGAAATCCACAAACACGCCAAGAGAACTGTTTGACATAGTCAAGAATCTAACCAAAAATCCTTCAATAAAAGATGAATTGGATATACACCCACAACAGGTAGCAGAGCACGTAAAAAGGACCTTTCACAATGACACCCTAACAAAGATAGACGCAGATGAAATGACACCATCATCTGGAATATGGGGTGATTTCATCATGCCATCTCACAAGCAGACAACATAATAACCAACTTGAAAACCATGACATCACCCTCCGACCCATGTCCGGTCTCATGGATCAAGCTCACCAGAGAACAACTGACTCCTTCAATCCATAAAATAACATAAGCCTCCCTCTCTTTATTTTATTTATTTGGTTCTTCTATACCGCCACTTCCAGAGATCAGGGATGGTTTACATTTAACACAACATATTACAAAGAACAGAGGTTGAACTATTTACATAGATCCATAGGTACATTTAACATAAAGCAAATGCTTTATATACATAGTTGCTGAACTGACGACTAGTAACTCTCTAAAGGATATATGCCATTAGCTCTCAAAAAGGCAACCATAAGACCAATCATCAAAAACAACACACTCAATGAATTGGATCCCAGTTCATACCAACTAATTTCAAGCTTGCTACTCCTAGTCAAAATTATAGAAAAGGTCATACAGCAACAATTGCAAGACCATATCAGCTTACCCTCACCAGCATGGGTTCCAAACCACTCATGGCATGAAACTGTTAACATCCTTACTAGACAGCATTTATCAGGGCATAAACAATATTAAGAAGGGTTTTCTGAACATATTCCTAGACATATCATTGACATTTGATACCATTTATTTATTTAACATTGCTTATATACCAACTTTCTACTATTCAAGGTGGTTTACATAGAACATAAAATTAACAGTACATGAACAGCTGTTTTACATAGAACTGGAACATTGTAGATAAATAACTAAGGAAACAAATGAAAGGTTATTTAAAAAACAGAAACATAACTGTGTACGGGGGGGGGGGGGCAGCTGAAGATCGTTTATGAGTCATAATCCATGCTGATCATTGTATAATGCTACAAGGTATACACAGCACTACCCAGATGTATGTGAAAAATGGTCCCTGCTCAGCGGAGTTTATAATCTATGCAAGGCAGACATGTCTTGGCCCCCCTGCTGTCAGTTACCACGGTCTTCAGCACACACTTAACACATGCCAAAATCCACACTGATGGTGCTGCGCCCTGTAGTAAAAGGGCCCTATCTGTTATTGCTGATCAAGACTTACAGTTCCATTCCCACATATCTACCGAGGTAAAAAAAAATAGATTATACATACTAAAGCAGATTTGAGCCATCTGTGCTGTCTTGGATCCCAGCCTAATTCAAGTCATAATTCATGCCTTTATTATCAGCTGCCTGATTATTTTAATTTGTTTCTTCATGGTCTTAAACTTTCTTCTCTCTGGTGCTTACATCTCATTCAAAATACTGTAATAAAGTTACTGACAGGATCCAAATGTTTTGCCAAGGTTACACCCCTTATACAGGACACATACTGGCTTCCCATTTCATTTAGAATAGATTTTAAGATACGTAAAATAAGTCATAGAATTTACTAATCTAGATTTCTAATCTTCCTTCTAAATATGCTTATTTCTTATATCGAGTGTGATTGCTCCATTCACTACAGCATAATCTTATGCTGATCCCATCACACAATCACTTGCGCTTGGAGGCAATGAGGTATATGACCGCTGCAGATGTGGCCCCAATACTATGGAATGAGCTTCTCCTTAGTTTAACCCTAGAGACCTTTTATGATGTTCAAGACAAAATTAAAAACTTACTTTCAAAAGGCCTTCCATCTTGACAGATCAGAAGATGACATTATTTAAGGTCATACAAAGAAACAAAGAATATCTTAGGTTCTTCACTAATTAATTGGTGAACTTGGCGGGGGAGGGAAAAGTCACAGAGAGCATGATGGATGTTATTAGCCTCTATTGTACTTTATTGTTTATATTAATGATTGACAATTTTTTTAAAGTCACTTGTTTACCAAATGTGCATTTAATATAATTGAATTTTCCTAATGTCTGACTTTGTCTGGTAATTATAGTCATCGACAGACATTATTATATATATTCATTGTACATTAGAACAGTAAACCACTTAGAGTATGTACAATGGTATTTCAAGTAACATTAAACCATTAAACTTTGTTTAGGTTGCCTAAGTTGGAAAATGGATTTTTACATCTATGAATTCAAAATGCTGGCATTTTATAGAATGTTAAGCCTTTAATAAAATGCATATAGGGTCACCAAAGAAGCAAATCTATTGGTACAATGCAGAACAGGAAAACCATTTCATAAAACAACACGTTAAAAAGGAAAAGTGCTTAGTTTGTAAATTTATAACTGGGGTTTAAAGCAATGGTTCATGGGGGTGGTGCAAGATGGCCACCGGTTAGTTGTGCTCTGGCATCTGCTGTTTTGCCTTCAATATTCTTTTTTTCTTTTAGACTTTTAGTCTTTGATGGGAATCCCAAAAGGAAAGACAAGGTATGAGATTGTCCAGAAGAGTAATCTGGGCCTCAGTGTATGGGTCCAGTCGATAAACATTTGACACAGGAGCCTGAAATCCACGGTAGAGACTGAGGCACCACTCTCATGAAGCAATGGTATCATTAAGCCCTGTCTCACAGGTTCCTCCCCCACATCCAAAAGGCTTAACAAATTCAGGTGGATTGCAGCCAGATACCTAGCTGACAACCGAGGGGGCCAAGGGTTTAGTTTGCCCTGGAAGAATGCAGTAGAAAGAAGGTGCAAGTTTGGAGGGAAAAGAACCTATGCTATCTGCTGATACAGTAGGGGAGAGGTTTACCCTGGTGTATCCACAGCAACCCACTACCTGCCTGGAGGAACGTGCTAATGATGGTGAGTCTATAATGTCTTTTGGAAATCTATCTACGGTGTCATCATTGCAGAAGCCAAAAGTTATAAATCTTGAGGCAATATGGGAGATGCTGGCATAGCTACAGCTTCAGCAATAGAAAATAAAAGTTTTAATGAGAAGTTATTACTTTTGGATCAAAGGATGGATAAAGATCACAATGTTATAAACTCTTTGGTGAAGGGAAATTTAATGCAGCAGAATGAGCTTCATCCTTTGGAAAATGTGGCCCTTCACAGGAATTTGTGCTTTCCTAAGACAAAGCATATAACACCAGTCAATATGTTTAGGAAATATCTCTTGGAAATCTTGAAGATTCCTGAGTTGGCTTGTCATTGATTTCAAGAGCTTATTATTTGCCTTCTCTGACAGATGTGACGCCTACAAGTGAAGTAGAGAGATCTGTTTCTTCAGGTAAAATATTAGGTTGAAACATATTACTACAAACATTTGCTGATGGGCAGTGTACTCTGAGTTCCTTAATAGTAATATTAATATTGGACTCTGTATTAAAAAAATGTTTTCCATAAAGATGAACTCTTATGGTCTGAATATGAACGTTTGCAGATGTTCTCAAAGTAACAAAATGAGAGATTAATAACCTGCTATTTTGCAGCTTGGTGTTTTAATTTAGCTAAACTTTCCATATAAATGTATAGTTAAATATCACATTGTTAAATATGTATTTTTATGACCCTGTCCACTTGACTCAGTTCCTTGCAGGTAATAGTAGCCCTGGTCTGCAAAGTTCCTCCCTATTTGTTAAGATTGGAACACCAGATTAACCTACATTAAATTAGACTTGTGCTACCAACTGGCTTTTTCTATTGATGATTTGGCTCCTTTTACCTGGCTTTAGCTTGACATTACATTCTATTCTTTTCTTTATTTTTTTTTCTGTAATTTGCATTTACTGAGTGTTTTTGTCATTTCTGTATAAGAGAATTCTTAGTACAAATTTAAATTTCAATAAAGATAAAATTTAAAAGAAAAAACAGAACTTCAAAGGTTTTTTAAAATATGTAAATAATGCTATATTCACACATAACTTGCAATTTTACTTAACCCTTTGAAGGCCTACTTTAAATTTTTAATCCACATTCTGCAACAATAATAAACCCCTCAAAAAACCCCTGCTCCAACAGCTCCCGGTCCTTCTTCCGCGGATAAGCCCCCAACCATTCCTTAATCACCTCCCGATCGATTGGGGTGGGAGCCAACTCCATCCACTCAAGCCTATTTGGGGACCGCCGCAGGGGGGGGCCCACCGCCCTTCTTGAAGCATTTAAGTGCGGAATGCCCCCCCCCGCAGGCCGAGCACGCGTGCCGGAACTTGCAATCGGGGAACGGGCACGAGGATCTATTGAAACGCCAACAGATGTCTCCCATCGCCCCAGCCCCTGCTCTCTGCGGCAGAGAACCCCCGTTCGCCCGAAAGGACCGCCCCGTACCTGCCAAACCACCCCCCCCAGCTCGCACCGCAGATCCACTGCTCACACCCGCACCACCGGACATCTGGGTTAGCCACAAATTAATGTCCTGAGTGCCCCAGGACAACCCTTTACTCTCCTCCATTTTATCTCAAAATTTCTCATCATAATTCAGCCACGCAAAGCCGCCATGCGTCTGCGCCGCTTCCAAGATGGAGTCCGCATATGCTAAGAGCATGCCATAATCCTCTGGCGCCTGCCGACCCCAAACACTAGCTAACCTTAAAAAGGCTCGCACCCAATTAATAACATTCCGAGACACCTTCCGTACACGACCCGCCTTCTCATCCTCCTTCCGCTTCTTCTTACTCTCTCCCGAGCGCCTCCTGCCCTCCAACAATCGGAATATATCGACATAGCGCCGCTTCCATATCTTACGCCGTAGGTGCCGTGGGACCCCTTCCCACAATTCCGTGAACGCCACCACATTAGGAACTCCCTTTGCGCTGACTGTCCCACCCAATCCTGTCTCCAGCCCTGGTCCCGAACGAGAAGGCGCTACCGAGGATGATGAGGAGGACGCCGAGGACGCAGAGGAAGAATCCGAACTGTGCCGCCTCCGCCGCCCGTGCCGACATTTGCGCTTCACCTTACGCCCTCCCTTGTCCTTCCCACCCACCTGTTCCACCCCACCCCCTCCTGCCACGTTGCACCCGGACAACTCACCCATGTCACTTCCGCCGCCCACCGACAGCTCCTGTGGCAGCACTGCGGGATCTCGCACCGCCTGCGCTCCGATCGCGGTCCCTGCACCGGCCTCACTCCGCAGAGGTCCCTCGGCTACGACCCCAGCCACATCCTCCATCGCCGCACGCTGGCCTTCGGGTATCTGTGCCGCCTCACGTGCGTCTCTGTCCACCTGCAAAGACAAAGCAGAAGCAGCGGGGGGAGAGGGGACAAACGGGGGGCCACAAGGCGGCCAAGCAGACATCCACTCTGCACGGGAACAGCCCTGGCCTCCGCTCCTCCAATGCTCCCATGGCGACCCTCCCGCTGGAGATCCCCCACTGCCTGCTGCCCTTCCTTGTACCCAGGGGCCCTGCCCGTATGGGTGAGCCCCAAACCATGGCATAGACCAACCTGTCCAGCCTGGCCCCCCTCCCCCCCACCCCCCCATCCCTTGTCCTCCCCAACTGCACCCACTCGCCTCTGCAACCCCACACTCTGCACCCCTTTGCACCATCCCCCGCCCTGCCTCTCCATACCCCACCTCCCTGCTGCCCGCCCCATCTGCTGTCCTGCCACTCCCTGATCCCCCTGTGGCTACTTCCCCCAGACCAGGCTCCCGCGCCAGGCCGCCAACCCCCCTGCCTCCCCTGGCCAAAGATCTCCCTCAATCTCTTCCCCCAGCGCAGACCTCATTACCCCTACCCCCCCTGGCCCTTCCCCCGCCGCCAGCTCGTTTTCCTCTGGCCCCAATCCCCCCCCTCAGTCCCACCTCACCAGCAGCCGCCCCTCTTGACGTCCTCTCATTCCGCCCCGTGGAATTTAACTCCTTGCCGCCTCTCCTGCCCTCCGTAGTGCGATCCCCTCCACCCGACGTCCCCTTCCGTTCCTGTTTTCCTCTCCGTGGCGGCATCTCCCCCCCCCGCGACAAGTGCCTACAGCAGCCACCTGAAACCAACCACCCTCCCTTCACCGGGCCTACTCCCGCCACTTAAACCACTGCTGACAACTAATTTATTGCTCCCGCTGTCCCGGGCAATCCTACCCTCTGCACCGGACCCTCTGCACCGGACCTTCTCGACGACGACGCGCCTCGCTGCAGGCCTCGCTCTACACCGGCCGGAGACTGCACGAAATTCAAGATGCCGTCCTCTTCCCCGGTCTCGTCAAGAGACCGCCGCCGCCGCGCGCTCCTCTTAAAAACCCTCGCTGATCTCTTCTCCTCATTGGCTCGCGCCCACCTCCATCAACGGGGCGAGCCAATGAATTTAAACAATGCTCTCCAGCCCCCACCCCCTTTTCCGCGCCGAGGGCAGGGTCCCACCGGGCCGCGCGCCTGGTTACCTACGGCCGCTAGGGACCCTGCCCTGCGGCCTCGCCATTCTTTTCTTTATTTTTTTTTCTGTAATTTGCATTTACTGAGTGTTTTTGTCATTTCTGTATAAGAGAATTCTTAGTACAAATTTAAATTTCAATAAAGATAAAATTTAAAAGAAAAAACAGAACTTCAAAGGTTTTTTAAAATATGTAAATAATGCTATATTCACACATAACTTGCAATTTTACTTAACCCTTTGAAGGCCTACTTTAAATTTTTAATCCACATTCTGCAACTGGGTTAATTTTTGCATATTTCAGGAAAATTGTACCCGTCTTATTCAATATGTTCTAATAGTGATCTGAGGAGAGGAGTGACATGGGCAAAAAATTAAGGGCAGATTTTGTAAAGTTCCAAAGCAGGTACAAATATACTTGCAAACTCTGAAACTCAATTTTTTGTGAAAGGGAGTGGTTTACAATGCAAGAGATATAAACACAGTTCTCTCCTCAAGATGATAAGATAGCCAAGAATTACATATGGCTTGGCATAGGTGTAAATGTCAATGGAAACAATTTTTCAAGGCATGTATATGCATTACTGCTCAATCATCAGTGCTGGTCAAAAATGCAAACAGAATGCTAGGCATTATTAGGACAGAGGAAAAAAAAAAGGAATATCATAATGCCTTTGTATTTTTCCATGATAATGCTCCATGAGCATTCTGTGAAATTCTAGTCACCACATCTCAAAAAAGATACAGCACAATTACAAAGATACAGGGAAGGGCAACCAAAATGATAAAGGAGATGCAATTGACGCTCCTATGATGAAAGGCTAAAAGGCCGCTCTGCTTGGAGAGGAGAATGCTGATGGGAGATATGATAGAAGTCTATAATATCCTGAGTGGAGTAAGATGGGTAAGCGCAAATCAATTGGCTACTCATTCTAAAAGTGAAAAGACAAGGAGACAAATAGTAATTTAGTAAATTACAGCATATAAAGACCTAAATGTTACCATTCAACCATACAGGGATCGACCCAGCTAATCACCAAATGCATTGTGCTCTCAAATGAATCAATACACAAAAATTTTTTTGTTAGGCCAATAAATAAAAATGAAACTCTTAAAACAGTAACTTTTAGAACCTCTGTAATTTTGACCTCTGAAAATGTCCATTGGGACATCAAAATCACAAAGACATCTCGAGGTGCATTTTCGGAAGATAGTTGCATAGACGTCCCCAGTTTGAGAATGTCTATGGTGTATGGGGTCATGGTGTGGCCTGGCTGGTTCTACAGATTGGCACATCTCCACATGATTTTAGAATGGCCCATGCACAGTGGTCCTGGTAGCTGAGATATACATGGCTAAACCTACTCTAGACCATGAACAAGTGTTAGAAAAGTATTCATTTTGTGCCAGCAACACTTGCAGAAGGAAGCAGGAAATGTGTTCTCTTGTACACAGCACTTTTGGTCATGGCAATTCAAACTGTGTGTTTATATGCAGCACTTTGGTGTCATCATCCCACCACAGCAAGTGTGATATTCTAAGATGGCAGGCTGGAACGCATCTCCTGTTGAGACTACCATTGAGGGTACATCTATGTTGCCATACATAACGACGTCCATATTGGGTACATGCACTTTTCTAAAATCATGTCTGAACTTAAACATGCCAGCCTTCTTTTTGAATGAGACATCATGATAAATGGTGTTATTTCCAGTGTGATATCTCAAGTAGTTTTGAAATCTGAGAACGAGTTCTGATGGGGAATAGGGACTCATGTGTTCAGTTTGCCAAGCTGTAGGACATCCCCATATGCAACCTTGCTTGAGATGGATGGTCCTGCCCCATGGCTTTATAGTGGGGATGTCTATATGGATGCCAGCATGGGTGTCCATGTCAGAAGGGTATATTTTTCTAAAATTTGGCTGAAACATAGTTGTCTCAGCTGTTTTTCTGCATGTTCTGCCCCAGATGTCTCAAATTACACTTGGATGCTCTTTCAAAATAGCCACTTTAAATCTTAACGATCAAGCATTCCATTTACTATCACCTTCTGTCATCTGTCAGTCAACTAATTTCTGACCCAGATCACTAACTTGGGAACTAATCCCAGGTTATGCAGTTTATTCATAAGCTAACTATGAGGAACAGTATCAAAGTTTTTGCTGACATCTAAGTATGCCCTTGATCCAGTTCTCTGCTAATCCAGTCAGAGAAATCATGAGATTCATTTGGCACATTTGTCCTTTGCTATAACCATGTTGCCTCAGATCTTGCAATCCATTGGATTCTAGAAAGTTCTCAAGTGGGCATCCATGCGGATATTCAACACACTCTCTCCATTGGTGAGTACTAGATCTTGTGTTGATACTTGCCTGGTGGGTTCCATCACTAATCTTATGAGCAAAGCTTCTTGTAAAGCGTTCACAATCTTTCTTTCCTGCCTTGCAGATGGGAAGCTCCAATCCATATCACCCAGTATCATCATTTCCCCCTTCATTACCACTTTTGCAATATCATACGTAGAGCAAGTCTCTGTCCATTTCGTTTTGTTTGAGATGGAAGTCTGCAGACTATACCAGTATGGATGGTAGTGCCATTTTCTTTTTCCAAAATGATCCATTAGTGCTTCTTTTTTTTCCCATGTAACTTGCATTTCAAATGTCTTAATAGGGTTTCCAGATCAGGACCGTTTTGACTAGACTGTGAATAGTTGTGCCTTCACGCCACAAAGTCACAGAGTAGTACATTTAAAATAAATAAGTGAAAATATTTTTTCACAAAACTTATAATTAAGCTTTCAAAATCATTGCCAGAGGATGTTATAAAAGTAATTAGTGTAGCTGGGTTTATAAAAGGTTTGGATACGGTAAGTTTTTGGAGAAAAGGGGGGTCATTTTAAAAGCTGTATTCATGATTTGCACATCTGAAAATGTTCTTCACAGATGCAGGTCTCTTCCACGCCCTGGGAGTCATTTTAAAAAGGCCCAAATTTACAGGTGTGTGGTACAACCATGTCTAGGTTACACAGGGGCAGGGTGGAGGTATGATGGACCTTTGATCTGAGCCTATACTATATGAAAGTATAAAATGCATGCATACTTTTAAAGGTCTCTCCAAACTATGCCCAGAACATGTGCCCCTTGAATCTCAGCATAAAGCCTCATATACATACACTACTTATATGTAAAGCCTAATTTTCACATGCAGATCTGCCATTTATACAGATAATGTCACCTCAGTCTTCTAAAATTATCTCTTTAATGTCTATTCTTAATATGGAGGTACTGTCTACATTAATAGTATCTGAAGAGATTAAATTGTACCTTTGGGAGATCCTCATGAGTCAAGCAGTGAATATAATTGCTCCCAAGAAATAGCTATTTCAATCTAATAAGAGAACCCCCTGGTTCTCTGAGGAGCTCAGGGAATTGAGAGAGCAGAAGAAAAAATTAGAGACACAGTGGAATAAATCTTACCTGGCTCAGGGTAGAGAGGGTTATAGAAACACATTGAATTATATTATATAATCAGAAATTAAGAGATGTTTTCTTTCTAGTAAACTATTATCAGTTAGCAACAAGCTTAATAGTTTTAAGAAAGCCTCTGAAAACTGAACGAAGAACTAGAGAAGTTCTAAATAATGATTTAGTAAAGACTAGTGAATTAGGGTTTTTTTTATAGCATTGTTGCCTAAGACTGAACCAGCTGACTTTCCATTAGATAGAGTGCCTGCAGGTATAATTAGAGAAGCAAAGAGTGATCCTTCACTATCCCTTCTCTCTATTATAAATTCCTCACTGTCTGAGGGGGTGTTTCTTACACATTTCAAGAGGTAGTGTTTTTTTTATTCTAAAAAAGAAGTTGGCTACAGCCGTTGGATGATGTTCCAAGGACTGCAGAGCAGAGATGGTATCCATGTGTCCAAGACGGGTCAAAGTGTTTTCACCATCAGACTGGCTAACCTACTTAAGATGGCTTTAAACTACAGTAAATTTGATGGGGATAGGGGAAGAGAATTCCCCCAGGTAAGTGTGGAAAGCCTCCAGGTAAGTGAAACATTAAATACTTCTGTAGAAATAGATAAGGGCAACACCTGGAAAGCAGTGTGTATAAATACCTGTAGCATGGGAAATAAGATTGCAGATGTTGAGGCTTTAATGGAAGAGGCTGACTTGGATTCAGTGGCAGTAACAGAGGCATAATTCACAGAAAACCATGACTGGGATGTAATTATACCAGGCTATACTTTATTCAGGAAAGACAGAAAAGGAAGAAGGAGAGGTGGTGTGGCGCTATATGTTAAAAATAATATTAAAACTATAGAATTGCAGGGCTTAAAAGGAAGAGAGGAGACTGTGGGTTAAACTAGAAAGAGGAAAAGGTAAAACTATATTTGCATTGGAGTTATATACAGATCCCCATCACAGGGGGTAGAAGTGGACAAAGTGGGTAGAAGTGGACAAAGATTTAATACAAGATATACACAGTATTGCTATGAAAGGAGAAATGCTACTGATTGGTGATTTCAATATGCTGGATGTGGATTGGCACATCCCTGCTGCGGTGTCATGTAGAAGTAAGGAGATCCTGGATTCTCTACAGGGAGAACTTTTCAGGCAACTGGTAATAGAACCCATATGTGATGAGCCCATACTAGACTTAGCACTTACCAATGGGGAAAGTGTTTTTGATGTTACAGTGGGAGATCAACTCACATCCAGTGATCACCAGATGATATGGTTCAGTATTAGTACTAGGACAGATAAAATCCATTCGAAAGCGAGGGTCTTAGACTTTAGGAAAACTATTACTACTACTACTGAGCATTTGTATAGCTCTACAAGTCGTACGCAGCGCTGCACAGACATATAAGAGACAGTTCCTGCTCATCAGAGCTTACAATCTAGTCAAAACAGACAACACAGAAGGCATAGACAGGGATAAAACAAGGGGGAAAGATAAAGAAACAAGGAGATCAGGTGAGTCAAGATCCAAAAGCAGCAGCGAAGAGGTGAGTTTTCAGCCTGGATTTGAAAAGTGTCAGAGAAGGTGCCTGGCGTATAGACACAGGTAGTTTGTTCCAGGCGTAAGGTGCAGCAAGGTGAAAGGAGCGAAGTCTGGAGTTGGCAATAGAAGAGAAGGGCACAGATAGAAGCAGTTTGTCAGAAGAGCAGAGTTCCCGAGGGGGGGGGGGGGTGTAAGGAGAGATACGAGAAGAAAGGTAGTGAGGAGCTGCAGAGTGAATGCATTTATAGGTCAGCAGGAGAGGTTTGAACTGCATGTGGAAACAGATTGGGAGCCAATGAAGTGACTTGAGAAGGAGTAGGTTACAGTAGTCAAGATGGGAGGTGATTAAGGAGTGGATATGTGTCTTAGTAGTGTGTTCAGAAAGGAATGGGCGGATTTTGTTGATGTTATAGAGAAAGAAATGGCAGGTCTTAGCTATCAGATGAATGTGTGTGGAGAAGGAGAGAGAGGAGACAAAGACAACACCAAGATTGAGAGCCGAGGAAACAGGAAGGAGTAGAGAGTTATCCACAGAGACTGAGAAAGGAGGAAGAGGAGAGGAGGTTTTAGGGGGAAAGATAAGAAGTTCAGTCTTGGCCATGTTCAATTTCAAGTGGCAGTGAGACATCCAAGCAGCAATGTCAGAAAGGCAGGTAGACATTCGGGTCTGGATTGCCAGAGAGATTTCAGGCATAGAGAGGTAGATCTGGGAGTCATTGGCATAAAGATAGTACTGAAAGTCATGGGAAGAGATGAGCGCACCAAGGGACTGGATAAAAAGAGAGAAAAGGAGCGTACCCAAGACAGATACTTGGGATACACCAACTGAGAGTGGGATAGCAGAAGAGAAGGAGCCACCAGAACTAACAGTGAAAGAGTGATGGGAGAGATAGGAGGAGAACCAGAATAGTACAGAGCCCTTAAAATCAAGCGAGGACAAGGTATCCAGGAGAAGGTTGTGGTCAACAGTGTTAAAAGCAGCAGAGGGGTCAAGAAGGATGAGGACAGAGTAAAGGCCCTTGGATTTTGCCAGGAACAAGTCACTGGAGACTATGGGAAGAGTCGTTTCAGTAGAGTATAAAGGATGAAACCTAGACTGTAAAGGATCCAGGAGGGTATGAGAGGAGAGGAAGTCAAGGCAGCGGTGGTGAACCACACATTCAAGTAGTTTAGAAATGAAGGGAAGGAGGGAGATGGGTCGATAATTAGAAGGACAGGTGGGATCAAGTGAGGGTTTTTTGAGGAGAGGTGCTTGAATGCTGCAGGGACAGTTGCAGTGGAGAATGATAGGTTGAGAATATGAGAGATGGAAGGGACAACAATGAAGGAGATGGGGCTTAGGAGACGGGTGGGGATAGGATCAGAGGAGCAGATGGTGAGTTTGGAGGAAGAAAGAAGGTGTGCAGTTTCCTCTTCAGAGATCACAGGAAAGGAAGAGAGGATAGCAGAGGTAGGGGGAAAAGTTGGGAGTGAAGAGGGGGAAGGAGGGGAAGTAGCTGACTTTGTGGGGAATTAGAGGGTGATCTTGTGGATTTTGTCATGGAAATAGTCAGCCAGGGTTTGGGCAGAGAGGGAGGGAGGGGTCAGAGGCAGAGGAACTTTGAGGAGAGAGCTGAGAGTAGTAAAGAGACGGTGAGGGTCAGAGGCAAGAGAGTCAGACGGACATAATATTTTTGTTTGGCAAGAGCTATGGCTGACTGGAAAGAAACAAGCATGAATTTGAAGTGTAGAAAGTCTAAAAGGGAGCGGGATTTGAGCCAAGCACACTCAGCAGAATGGGCACAGGAATGTAGGTAGCAGGTAGTGGATGAAAGCCAGGGCTGGGGTGCAGAACGCCTCACAGGACGTGGCATGGGCGGAGCGAGAGCATCCAGAGCAGAGGAGAGCACAGCGTTATAGGAAGCTACAGACTTAGATGACATAGTGGAGGAAAGAGATTAAGAAACAGTGGAAGAGAGAACCAAAGGATCAATAGCATGAAGATTTCTAAATAGGTTGGAGGAGACAGGATGAGGTTGAGGCGGCGGGTGATGATTGAAGCTTAAAAGGTGATGGTCAGATAAGGGGAAAACTGAGCTACTGAAGTTCAAGGGTAAGCAACTAGAGAAAAATAACAGGTCAAGGCAGTGGCAATGTTGGTGAGTGGGAGCAGTAGAGCAAAGCTGGAGGTCAAACGAGGAGGTAAGGGAGAGGAGCTTTAAAGCATAAGGATCAGAGGGGTTATCAACATGAATGTTAAAATCCCCAAGAATAAGAGTGGGGGAAGAGGAATCCAGAAAGAAGAAAAGCCATGAGTCAAAGTCAGTGAGAAAGGTAGAAGTAGACATCAGGAGGTCGATAAATAACAGCTACCTGGAGAGGTAATGGAGTGAAAAGGCAGATGGAGTGGATTTCAAAATAGGGAAATGAGTGAGACTAAAGCAGCAGGAGGGGTTGGATTTGACAGGAGGGAGAAAGTAGAAGCCCAACACCACCACCACTGCCAGTGAGACGAGGCATGTGGGATAGCCCCCATGACAGAGAGCAGCGATAGATGCAGTATCATCTGGGAGGAGCCAGGTCTCAGTTAGAGCAAGAAGATGAAGAACATTAGAGATAAAGAGATCATGAGTAAAAGCAAGTTTATTACAGTCAGAGTGTGCATTCCACAAGGCACATGGGAAAAGGAGAGTGGACGGGGAAAGGAGAGGGATATGATTAAGATTAGAGGCGTTGCATGAAGATCTCTTCTCGAAGTGTGACAGAAGTCTAGGGGGGCCAGGGTTGGGATTGATATCTCCAGATGAGAGAAGGAGAAGGAGTAGCAGAGTATGAGGCAGAGAGGAGACAGTACGGCGGAAGTGAGGGTGAGGTTGCCTTAGAGAGAGAGGAGATTGAATGAGAGGGAGAAAGCGATGAAGCTCAAGAGCTGATGATAGGGTAGAAGACAGAATAGAGGGGGAAGTGAGGATGGTAAAGGGGACATAAGGAGGGGGAGGAGTGAAGATGCTAGTAGGAGGGGAGACAGAGAGTATGAGGAAAAGGAAAACAATGTGATGAGGAGCCATAGAAGAGGAATACAGAGGAGAACAAAGGCCAGAGGATATAGAAGGCGGGAGAGAGCCCAAAGGGATTAGGTGCACCTGTGCATGAAGTAGGTAATAAGCAGATGATAGCTATAAAAGACAGCGAGCCACGGGGTGGGTGGGTAGAGGGGAAGGGGGTGGGATATAAGTTATTCAGCTGAGAAAAGCTGAACAAAAGTGCAAAATAAAGGGGACAGTGAGTTAAGGGAGCACACTAACAATGACAAATAAATAAATAAATATGTGGAGAGAGACAGACAGATAGAACTCACAGCAAACCAGCAATTCACTCACAGGAGGTGAAATTTACCTTTCTAGGAGAGCTCTATGGAGGGGCACTGCTCTTCCCAAAGGACAGAGAGGCAAACAGAGCTAAGCACACCTGGAAGACAGAAAAATGGGCTAAACAATAACTCAGCAGGGGGAAGGGGTTGGTCACTCAGGTAGACTAAGAGCAGAGACAATGGAGACCGAGCAAGGATAGATATTGAATTAAAGATTAGCCTGGCCAACACAGACAGCCCAGATAGCTGAAGGAAGAAGAAAGGAAAGTTCCAGTTAGTTATGGAGAAGGATAAGTTATTCAGCTGAGAAAAGCTGAACAAAAGTGCAAAATAAAGGGGGCAGTGAGGTAAGGGAGTACACTAATACTGACAAATAAATAAATATGTTAACTCACAGCAAACCAGCAAATTCACTCACGGAAGATGAAATTCAACTTTCTAGCAGAGCTCATAGGAGGGGCACTGTTCTTCCCAAAGGCCCTTTGCAAAACTAACTTTACAAAGATGGGGCAATACCTCAGAGAGTTGTTAACAGAATGGGAACAGCGGGGAGGGGGAGGGGTAGAAAAACATTGGGCAAAACTGAAAAGGGATATTTTAAGGGCAACAAACCTTTTTGTTAGAAAGGTAAATAAATGTAAAATGAGAAGGTAAAGAAAAAGAGGGAGGCTTTCATGAAATACAAGTGCTCACAGAGAGAGGAAGACAGGCATCTGTATTTGGAAAAGCTTAGAGAAGCTAGCAAAGTAATCAAGAAAGCCAAGGTACAAAAAGAAGAAGAAATAGCCAATGAAATAAAATGTGCGGATAAAACATTTTTCAGATATGTTAGAGGAGGAAGGGCAAAAATGGTATTGTCAGACTCAAGGGTGCAGGGGAGGAATATGCAGAAACTGATGAGGATAAACAAAATTGCTTAACAAATATTTCTGTTCTGTGTTCACAAATGAAGGGCCTGCAGCAGGACCTCAGAAAACACCCATAAATAGCAACAGAAGTGACAGGAATCTCAATTTTAATAAGACTGTGTTTGAGAGAAACTGGCTAAACTAAAAGTAGACAAAGCCATGGGCCCAGATGGCATACATCCAAGAATATTGAAGGAACTTGGGAACGTTCTAGCGGCTCCACTGTCTGACCTTTTCAATGCCTCTTTGGAGTTGGGTGTGGTTCTAGAGGACTGGAGAGAGGCACATGTGGTCCCCTTTACACAAAAGTGGATATAAGGATGACATTGAGAACTACAGGCTGGTTAGTCTAAGCTCTGTGGTTAGTAAATTATTAGAAAGGCTACTAAAGGAGAGAATAGTGAGATTTCTGGAGTCCAATGGCTTGCAGGATCCAAAGCAGCATGGATTCACCAGAGGCAGGTCTTGTCAGACATATCTGATAGATTTCTTTGACTGAGTAACCAGGGAGTTGGACCGAGGGAGAGCCTAGATGTAGTGTATTTAGATTTCAGTAAACCCTTTGACACCAGTTTGCACAGGCAACTTATAAACAAACTCTATGGATCCTAAAGTTACTGACTGGGTTAGAAAATGGTTGAGTGGGAAGCAATAAAGGGTACAGGTAAATGGAGCTCACTCTGAGGAGAAGAAGGTTACAAACGGTATGCCACAGGGATCTGTCCTTGGTCCAATTCTGTTTAACATCATTGTTAGTGATATTACAGAAGCTACCCAAAATTAAAAGATCCCCTTTTCAGGTGCTCACTTCTGCTGATATCTTTAAGAGTTCTGAGTCTGGTGAAGAATTACTGTTGGTGACGGAGGAACTCGAGTTTGCTGCCGAATTGTATTTGGTACCGTGAGGTCAAACACTATCAACAGAGATGCTATTTCTGGGAGAAAGTTGGATTCTTGCCCCAGAACTTTAAAATTGATAATACTGTGGGGTGAATTGAGTTTAATACAGCACAGTGCTTTTCCCATGATTTGTATTCTATATATGAGCAGCATATTGAAACAGCTGAAAATATTGCAGGCAACCAAAACAACGGAATGTGGAATTCTTCCTTTGGTGGCTGTAAATTGTGGGACACAGGCTCAAGGTAATACTTCTGAAAAACAGACCCTTTAATTAAAGAAGACACTTAATTATTGAAATAAACATAGGAGGCAGTTCCTGATACCACTGGAAGCTGAGTCATTGTAGTACTTGTAGTAGTTCGAGCGGAGAAGAGCAGTGTGCCACTTGTCACCAGCAAGTGATATCAACAACATTGTACATGCCGGTATAAAATCAAGAGGCCTACCACACAATCTTTGGGTGATCAAAGCATTTGATGGAGTTCAAGCAGAAGAGAGCAGCATGGCCTCATGTCACCAGCTAGAGACATCATTAATATTGGACAGGCTAGTATAAAGCCATGGCGACCTTTGGAGGGAGTTCTGAACACCATCGGAGGTTAGGTCATGGCAGTAAGTGCTGCAGTTAGAGCAGAGAAGAGCAGTGTGCCATATGTTGCCAGCTAGTGACATCATTGGTACTGGACAGGCTGGTATAAAATCAAGAGGCCTACTGTTGTATGCAGACATGGGTGCATGACCATGGGCATGTGACTGAAGGGGTATGACCAAAGGGGAACACCTCTTAGGAGCCATTAGAAGATGGAATCTGCATTTGGTATAGACTGAGCAGACATGAAAAGGAAAGGTAAGAGGGAAGAAAAACTGTGTTTCCAAGGTGGTGGAATTGGTGGTTCGATGTTCAATGGACCAGCATTTACAATCCATAAGATTGCCCCCTTATCCAATTGCAAGTTGACTCTTCCTCAAGTGGTGCCTCCTTAAGTTTGGACAGTCAGACTCCATCCTCTCAGCCTAGTGTTTCTTTGGAGTGACATACACCACCCTTTTTTTTTAGGGTATAGTAATCCATTCCATTCTTGATTCCAGTGGCTCGGTGGTCTAGGGGTATGATTCTTGCTTCACTCTGAAGAGAAGGAGGCTATCAATGGTGTGCTGCAGGGATCTGTCCTTGGTCCGATTCTGTCTAACATCTTTATTAGTGATATTGCAGGACTGTCGAGTAAGGTTTGCTTGTTTGTAGACGATACCAAAATCTGCAATAGAGTAGACAAACAGGAAGGAGTTGACAACATGAGGAGTGATTTAGCTAAAATTGAAGAATGATCTAGAATATAGCAGCTGAAATTGAATGCTAAAAAATGCAGGGTCATGCATTTTGGCTGCAATAATCCAAAGGAAATGAACAGTGTAGGGGTGAGGTACTTCTGTCCACAAAAGAAGAGCGGGACCTGGGTGTAATTGTGTCTGATGATCTTAAAGTAGATAAACAGGTAGAAAAGGCAACTGTGAAAGCAAGCAGGATGCTATATTTATTTATTTAACAAAAACCTTTACACCGTTTTTCTACAAGACAAAACAGCTTACATAGAACTGGGTTGATACAGAGAACGAGTTACAAGGAATGGTGTACAGGGAGAGGAATGGCCAGCAGAAAAAAGGAAGTGATAATACCTCTGTATACGTCTCTGGTGCGACTTCATTTATAGTATTGTGTACAATTCTGAAGACCGCATCTTTAGAAGAATATACTGTACAGTAGGCAGTCTGGAGTCAGTACAGAGGTTGGCTGCTAAAATGGTTAGTGGTCTTTGTTATGAAGCATATGAGGTCAGACTTAAAGATCTTTATATGTATACTTTAGAGGAAAGGCGGGATAGAGGCGATATGATAGAGACATTTAAATATCTGTGTGGCATAAATGCACAGGAGGGTCTCTTTCAATTGAAGGAAAGCTCTGCTACGAAGGGACATAGGATAAGAGTGAAAGAGAATAGACCCAGGAGTAATATGCAGAAATATTTCTTACAGAAAGTGCTATAGTTATGTGGAATAGTCTCCCAGTGGAGATGGTGGACATGAGGACAGTAGCTGAATTCAAAAAAAGCATGGGACAAACACAGAAGATCTCTAAAGCTAAAAAGGGGACTATTGTAGTTGATATGACAGGGCAGACTAGATAGGCCATGTGGTCTTTTTCTGCCATCATATTTCTATGTTTCTATTTGATGTGACAAATACAATCAGATTTTACTGAGGTCCATTCTAAAATATTGGTGCAAACATATGCCATGTCTCATATAGACCAGGGGTGGGCAATTCCGGTCCTGGAGGACTGCAGACCAGTCAGGTTTTCATGATGTCACTAATGAATATTCATGGCTCTATTTCCATACAATGGAAGGCAGTGGATGCAAATAGATCTAATGAATATTCATTAGGGACATCATGAAAACCTGACTGGTCTGCGGCCCTCCAGGACCGGAATTGCCCACCCCTGATATAGACTATTGTAACATTCTTTTGTTAGAGTTATTATCAGTAACACACAGAGCAAGAATACAACATATTCACAATATGGCTGCTAGGCTAATTTTTAAATGTCATAAGTTTGAAAGGGCATCTCCACTGTTATTTCAGTTATATTGGCTTCCTGTAGTGGATGGAATTAATTTTAAATTGCTTTGCCATTTTTAAAATTTTAAATGGCTTAGCACCTGCACCATTAAATTGTTTGATTTATTTTCATAAAGTTAAGAGATCACATCATTCAGATTTAATAGAGTATCCTTCTCCTGGACATGTAAGGTATAAAATACTTTTTTATAAGATGTTGGTTAAAGAGTTTCTGTAGAATAGAACCAACTATTGATTGAAATAAGGTCTTTGAAGAATTATTTACCATTTTGTCTCTCTCTTATGAACTGTTAATTTGTAAGATAAGCATATTGGGCCCAATATTCAGTGGTGGCGGTTAGCGCAATTACAGTGGCTAACTGTTGCCACTGAACCCTAAACCCAAATATTCAATGACAAGCCATATCCAGCCGCCAGCATTGAATATCTGGAATATAGAGCCAGGAAGCTAACTGGACAGGGACAATATTCAGTTGCTCCTGGTTAGTTTTGGTGGTGAACTTTATGCCAGCCTTTATTGCGCCTGACTTTCACCACCGAGGGATAACTGGGCAATGGCTAAATGCCACCATTGACTGGTTATCCCCATGCCGCCTCCAGAACACCCTGATGCTAGCCAGTAAGTATTGGGTACTACATAACCTCTCTGCAACTTCCCTTGTGGAAATTGTACAATGGAAACCGAACAACAGAATAAAAAGACAAACATGACAAACACACTCACCACCCCTTCAGCAATAAGAAAGAGCTCCCAAGCCGCTAAGAACTGAGCCATTTCATTATATGCACCAACTCTTTGGAACACCCTCCCTGCCCCAGTCTGATCCATCTCAGATCTATCATCCTTCAGGAAAGCAATAAAGACTCATTTGTTCCAACTATACTATGACAATATTCCATAGCTATGATAAAGACTTTGCCTGCTGACAGCCCTCGCTTTGACCACCTTAACTGTTTACGGACCTCATACTTGTTACTTAGTTCTCCCTCTACTACCCAAGTTTACTCCCCTCTGCCATGTACTATGCTTAAGGCCAGATTCAGTTCTGGACATCCCGGCCCTCTGTGCACCCGGTCAGAGCCGGATGCACAGAGTTAGCCGGGAATCTGATCCCAAGAGGCAAGTCTACCCTGCAGGATCAGAATCACGTCTAGGCCTGTACATGCAGGCCAGGACTCTGATTCTGGTCAGCCTGCACATACAGGACTTGCCTGGATAACTCAGTCAGAGCTCTTGAATGGAGCTGCAGCACCATGGCATCTGGTTGCCATGGCACCGTGGCTCCATTCAACAGCCGTGATCCCCAGCCACTGGAACAAATGCTTCATTCCCAGCAGCCCGAACCTTGATCTGGCCTCCCAAAGTCAATGTCGGGCGCAAGCAATTTCCTCTACCCCTTCCACCATTTTGGAGCCCTGGGCCTGCCCGATCCACCAGACTAAGGGAACTTATTCCACCTCAGAGGTAGAATAAGTTCCCTGTTCAGGCCGCTGGCCCCAGATGTACAGGGCCGACATTGGAATTGGCCCTGTACGTCCGGTGCCACTGACTGCCCATTGCCCACCCTAATGCCACCCCACTCCGTCCCTTTCTTGCCCCCATCTAACCTCCTCATACAATGTGCAGAAAAGTTAAGGTTGGAAGATGGCCCAAATAGTGGGATAGACGTCCCAATGGGACATCCATCCCCCCTATTCGTGGCTCAGAATGACCCTGTTATTGTTTACTGTGCACTTTTAGAAGTTTGTTGTAGCATTCTTTGATGCCTGCTCAATGTAAAATGCTTCTGTTCTCTGTAAATTTCACTGATTTCAAAATAGTGCGGTATATAAAATCAAATCAAATCAATAAATAAAATACAGCAGCAGCACCCGTGAATATCTTGGCTAGCATGATTGGTGTGGTGGTTTATATAGTAATGTTGTACTTTGTTATTATACAAATCTTGTATTTTGATGTAATTTTTTACTTTGAACCAGGGCCAAAAAATCTCAATGCTCAGGGAACACGATATGAAAGGTACTTATCATTCCTCAAAGGTCAGACAAAATGGTGATTTTATATTTTCTGCATGTTTTACACACAGAAATGACTCCTATAAAATTGTGAGATCAAATAAGTGTGTATAAATATAAGCACTAACAAGATTGTGCATACTTATATATGCACTGCACATTGTTTGTGTGGAACAGGGGCAAATTTGAATGGAGACAGAATACACACATTTATACCTTCTTCGATGCAGGTGTAAATTTGTGTGTGACAGTTTCTCTGCTATTGCAGATAATTAGGAGTTCCCTTTTTTGAAAAGGTGCTTAGGCAGTTACATTGAATGTATTATACAGGCTTAAAATAGACATCTTTTTGGAACTTTGACATAGTCACCTTGTTATAAAATTAACCCTAATTTATCCACGGGGGAAATACTTACTCAGATCCTTCAGTTGATTCTGCAGTGATCTGCAGGTTTCAAACTTCTCCCCTTGCCTTTATAATAGTTACATCCAACCTTGTGAATCATAAAGCTGAGTTTCCATATTTTATATCTGTGGATGATATACACATTTATTGTGAAATATTGAATTACCATGAAGAAAGCATACAAAGTTTGAATATCATGTCCAGTTAAATCATGTCAAAAGAGAATTATTGTGGCTGCAAAGGCTTAGAGTGCAGGCAGCATGTCCCTCAGATTTATATTTCAACTCTTTTATTAGAACTGAAGGAGGAGGTAAGGGTTTTGGAACGTATTTAAGGCTTTTACAAATCGTGAAATTCCTCAATGCTTTTAGAAATGTAACAAGGCCTTTCTGAACTCCCCACCCCTAACCCTCATCACTGCTTCTTTGCAAATCCCTCCCCCAACTAAATCAACTTTCCACTTCCGCCACCCCCACTCATCTGGCACCAACTTGGGTATCCCTGGCAGGTAGTAGAGGACAGAAGTGATCACTGGTCACTCCTGCCCCAGCATCATTCTCCTGAAAAATGTTTCCTTATATGGCACCTTGGCGTGGAGGAGTAGCCTAGTGGTTACAGCAACAGCCTAGTACCCAAAAAATCAGTTTGATACCCACTGGCATTCCTTGTGAACTTGGACAAGTCACTTTCCCCTCCATTGCCTCAGAAGAAAGGCCTGGCAATTTACTTCTGGTCATACCTTGCCAAAAAAACCCAGGGGCTGCTGGGTTGCCAAGCATCAGCATTGACTTGATGGTACTTAAAAAATATATATATGGCACCTTGACCCTCTAGAAGTAATTCTTTGAGACTACAGGTGCCATTTTATAAGATGGAGTCACTAAGGCAGAAGTAACTGGGGACCCCTTTCTGCCTCACACTGCCCACCAACGATACTCAGGTAAGTGTTGGTGATAACGTATGGCTGGAAGTGAGTTGAGGGGACTAAGATTTGTAAAAGGGTTGATGATTGTGGTGGGATGGGTCTGGGTAAACACAATTTTTTTAAGAGAATGGGGTGGGAAATCCCTGGGAAAATTAGCTCATGAGTTCTTCTGTCAGTGATCCCAGGAGAAAGATAGCACTTTTTGCAGTATTATTAATTTCATTGGATTACACAACTTGCAAAGTTTATTGAAATATTTATTATTTGTTTTGTGGAATAATAATGAGATTTAAAGCATATGAATGCATGCAGAGCAGCCCATTATTTAACACATTTTAGAGGTGAAACTTTTGTTATGTTACTGGCAAATAACACACATCAAGGGTAATTTTATAAGGAACCGTGAAAACTTATGTGTCATCAATACGCACAAATCATTTTAGTCATTTAAATCCATAAATAGGGGTGTAAATGATGAGTTCTCTATTTTATGAGTAAGCAAATCATCCCAGTGGCACATACTTTCACTGTGGGTATGCACATGGATGGCGTTTGAGCTGACCATGGGTGGAACGTAAAAGTACACATGTAAATTTTAAAAATTGTGTAATTTAGGTGCATTCTTTACAAATCTAGCTGCAGGCATTGATACTAGCTCTATGACTGGTGTAAGTGATTGTGCCTTAAATCAAGAACCTATTTGGCCATTTATGCTAGTATTCTGTAAAGAAAAGCAGGCCCTTACTTTTCTTTATAATACAGGCTTCAAATACAGTTGTGGTCAACATTATTGGCATCCTTGCAATTCAACCCCTTAATGTCCAGTATCTCCTAAAAAAAAAAGTAGCCAGTGAAATGGCTTTGGACTACGTATGCACATGTATTTCACACATAAAAGAATCAAAGAAAACAAGATCAATTAAAAAAAGAAATAGGAAATAGTATAAAAACTAGGACATTGACAGGACATGGTTATTGGCATCCTTATAAATAATTCAAATCAGTTTGAACAGAAGAACCACATTCCCTTTGCAGTAAAATTAGGTGCACCTGTGATCAATTGCTGGTACTCACATGACTTGAATCAACAGTGAATAATGGCTCTAATGTTTAAAATCCCCCCTGCATGCCTTAATTCACAACTTGAACTCTAACAGACCAAGGAGAAAGAACACACAGAACCTCCTTAGTATCCCACCACATACTCACAATTGCAAGCAGACTACGAGAGCAAGAACATCCTCACTATATTCCCCACCCTCTGGAATACATTACCCCCAGCAATTCGAACCATCATGTCTTAACATAGAAACATAGAAACATGATGACAGAAAAAGACCACATGGCCTATCTAGTCTGTCCTTCCAAAAGTCTTCTACAGACTTTTGTAAACACTCAAGACACATTCTTCCAGAAGTATTTTGGCAAGGAACAATCAATAATGTAGAATCAGCAGAAACCCATGCCAACAAGCACATCCTCCCCCTGTCCCACCCTCATGAAACCACTATGACCTCATTCCCCCCACCCCATGAAACACCTATGACCCCAACACCCCTTTCACCCACCAACCTTTCATCCCTTTGTATATAGTTTTGTTTGTTCTCAGCTTCACAAAGTGTTCATTGTTATGAGTTCGCTGAATTACTCTCCATATTCATTATAAAAGTTCTAATGCTGTTCAAAACATGTTCATTGTAAAAACGTAGTTCTTTGTAGACCACTTTGACTTGTAGAAAAACAGTATATCAAAATTTGTTAAATAAATAAATAAATAAATGAAATGGGCATGTTCACTCCCTGTTCCATTTTCACAATGGTGAAGACAAGAGAACTGCCTGAGACCATCAGAAAAGCCATTATCACCAAACATCAAACGTCAAAGGGGTACAAGGCCATCTCCAAAGACCCTGTAATTCCTGTGTCTACAGTTTGCAATGTTATTATTTATTTATTTAGCTGTGCTTATATACCACTTTTCACCGGGTCAAAATGTTTTTTTACAAATATAAGATAACAGCCACTATTTATTCCCTTGTTCCCGAAGGACTCACAATCTAAGTGTACCTGAGGCAATGGAGGGTTAAGTGGCTTGCCCAAGGCATGGCCATGGGACTAGAGACCCCAGTCCCTCCGGCCTGAGGTTACTTGTCCCTAGTTGGGATTTGAACCCCTGGCCCTCCAGCCTGAGGTAACCTGTCCCAACCACTGAGGTTTTCTGCTTATGTAACTATCAAGAACCTCCCGAGATGTGGTGGGAAGAGGAAATGAATCCAAGAAGTCTTCAAAGGTTAGTGTGAACTGTTGGAAAAACACTACATACAACATTCAAAGAGCTGAAGGCTTAACTGGAGCAATGTGAAGTGGTGGTTTCAACCCACACCATAAGCTGCACACTAAACAAAGAAAGACTTCATGGGTGAAGGCCAAGGAGTACTCCACTGCTCAAAGACATACATAGAAGGCACACCTGATCTTTGCTCAAACCCACCCTGAGAAACCACAATCTTTCTGGGAAAATGTTCTGTGGACAGATGAAACCAAACTTAAACTTTCTGGCAATGCACACCACAGATACATTTACAGATGAAGAAATGAAGCTTATAAGGAAAAAAACCCACACCCTTCCTACAGTTAAATATGGTGGAGGTTCCATAATATTGAGGGATTGTTTTGCTGCCTCAGGAACTGGAGGTCTGGAATATGAAGGAATCATGAAGTCATATGTCTACCAAGGTGTTTTGGAGCCAAATATGCTACCTAGTGTCAGAAAGCTACATCTGGGTCCAAGGTCATGGGTCCTCCAGCAGGACAATGACCCAAAACATACATCCAAAAGTACAAAGAAATAGTTGAAAAGTTAAAAATGAACTGTTTTAAACTGGCCAGCAATAAGTCCTGATCTCAAGCTAATCAAGAACCTTTGGAAACAGCTGAAATCTACCATTGGTAAAAGGAATCCTGGCAACATTCATGAGCTAGAACAAATCACAGTTGAAAACTGGGAGAAACTACCAGCAGACAGATATACAAAACGTACAGATGACTACAAGAAATGTTTGGAGACTGTCATCACTACCAAGGGTTGTACAATCAAATATTAATGAAGGGTGCCATTAATCCTGTCCATGTCATAATTTTTTTTCTCAGAAATTACTACATCTACTTGCACAGACATCTTCATTTTTTGTTGTATACTTTTGAGCATACTACTAAAATATTATGACGACATACAGTTGGACATTTCCAATTATTTCTCAAGATATTGTAAAGAATATACCTAAAATACAAGGGTGACAATAAAGGATCATTAAAAAAACACCTTAACTATACAGCCCCTTATAAAATTGCTCTCCACATTGCTATTTAATGCATACTAATTTGCAAACCACCTGCAATGTTGCCATATCCTGGCTTACTAAATGCACCCCTATATACAGTAATTTCTGAGGTACTATTTTTTTACCATGTCTGGAATATTCACTATATGTGGCCATGTTTAGGTAAGGCAGAATTGATAATGGCTTTCCAATAGGGATGTGTGTGCTAAAGATTTTGAGGCTCACATTTGTTCATCAGAAATCAAATTATACCCATTTAACAGGCTCATTCTGTCCCAGATGTAGATCCCCTCTGTACATCAGGATGTATAGAGGGGATCATGATTCTGATCCCGCGGGGTATGTCTAGCCCCACAGAAACAGAATCATGAACAGTCCTATACATGCAGGCTGGCACTGCAATTCAGCCTGGCCTACATGTACAGAACCTTCCCGACTAACTCAGTTAAAGCTCTTCAATGGAGCTACGGCGCCATGGCGTCATGTTGCCATGGCACCATGGCTCCATTGAAGAGATGCAATGCCAGCCACCGGACTCCAACACTGCATTCCCCACAGCCTGACCCCCAATATGGCCTCTTAAGGCTAGGATCAGACTGAGTGGAATGTCTTCAGGCCCCCCCTGCCCCATCTGCACCCTGGGCTGCTGATCCTGGATGTAAGGGGAAATTATTCGACCTTGGAGGTGGAATAACTTCCCTGCACATGTCACCGGCCCTGGACGTACAGGGCCGACATTAGAATCGGCCCTGTATGTCCAGGGCTGGCAACTGTCCACCGTCTGCCCAGACCCCGCCCCCGAGCCACCCCCATCTAACTTCCCCACACAACCGTTGGGACGTCCATCCCCACTATTCGTGGCACAGAATTGTCCCCTAAGTCTTTGGGAACCAAAGCATTCATGCGTTCATCCCATTGATCTCCCTTCAAGTCTATAGTGGAAGCTATTTTACAAAGGAACCAGCTTCAAATTTGATTGAAGGCATCTGTGACAGTACTACAAGCCATCAAAAGTGTCACAAACCCCCAAGGAATACCAGAAGAAGAGCAAAGAGTATGTACAGTGGCAGAATGAGTACTAGAAACCACCATCAAAAGGGCAAAGTGGTATAGAGTGCGCAATGAACAACAGAAGAGGGCAAAGTAGCATGGCAATTGGTGGAACCACACCAAGGCATTTTGAGAGGAGTAAAATAGCAAGAGGACCAGCACAGCACCAGGATTGGCTGCAAGACCCTAAATAATGCAGGCAGAATCAACATAGCACCCAGTTCAGCTGCAAAACCCTAAAACAGTACAAGAGAGCCAACACAACAGAAGAGGTGGCCCAGGTCACAGGAGTGGGGTAATTTCTTCTAAGATGTGTGCACTGAGGACAATTAAGTAGAGATTCAGATCCCCTAGATGCAGAAAGCATTCATGGATTGCTTAGATGACATGTTGAGGTATTTAAATATTCTGGGCTGGGGGCCTTATTCCCATTGCATGGAGGATGCTTACATGGCTTTAATCGATCCATGTCTAATGTCTCTAATTTTTTAATATTTTATATTTTACATTTTATAGACTTATAATCTGCTTGAGATTTTCACTCAGGTTTTCAGAGGTCGGCCCTGACGGCCAAGGCCATGAACTTAGACGGGGGACTAATTTCACTGCAGAGGTGGAATAAATCCCCCTGGACATTGGGGGATGCTGCTGCTGGGCCTTGAAAGTAAGGTAGTGGGGTGCAGTAAGTTCCCCACATGAGAAGCCTAATCGAGAGTCCAGCTGCGGGGAAAGATGGATTTTAGTGGTGGCCGGCTTTCTCAACTCCTGAATGGAGCCACGGTGTCACCTTGTGGCTCCATTCATGAGCCTGACTGAGGTAGTAGGGCATGCAGCTGGGCGTGCAGGCTAATCAGAATCGGGGCACGACCTGCACGTCCGGGCCGTAGACCCAATTCTGATCCCACAGAGACTAGACATGCCCATGGAATCAGAATTGGGTCTACCTCTGGGTGTCCCGCTTCTGGTCGGTCGCACAAGGGACTGGATGGCCAGATTGGAATGTGCCTCCACACCTTTATTCCCTTACTACCAATTGTTGCTCTCCTTCTTGAAACTTCACTTGCCTATGCTGTCATGTTTTTTTTAATTTATGCAATTTTAACAAAAAACCTACAAACAAAACACTAATCTAAGACAGGTAGGGGTCCAACATCCCCCAGACCAGGAGATCCCCATGCATTTAAAAAGGAAATCAATTGTGAAGGAAAAGAAAAAAATATATGCTTATCCCTAAAGCTTAATATGGCACTTACAGGAGTATTTCAAGAATAACATTCCACCCAGCTGGAGGACCCATGGATACAGAATGAGAAAATCATGCCTACGGCATTGGGTCTCTCTAGCCAGATCAGGAAAATTCCTAACCAAGCAATCCTTGAAAATAACTTTCTTTTATTGGAAAAACATACAGAATATCCATTCTCTATCCGATATATGAGCTAAAGTTATCAAACAAGTAGCAGGCTTTATAACATCCGGACTCTTTGCCATTACTTATGGCTCCATATCATTCTTTGCTCCTTTTTCTAATCCTCTCTAACCTTCTTCCCTCACTCCACCACCTAATACCCCCCTCTTTCTCACCCTCTCTATTTCCTCCCTCATCTTATCCTCCACCCTTTCCTCGGCTCTTGAACTTCAATTTCTCCTTCCTCTCTAAAATAATCTCATCCCCATTTCTGACATGCTGTCTCCTCTCTCCCTCACACTCTTCTTCTCCTTCTGTTCTCTGGTGACATTAATCCCAACCCTGATCCTCCTCCTGTTCTCTCTCACTCCCATATTAGTTCCTCCCTCCACCATCTTAATCTCATCTGCATCCCTCTCCTTTCCCCCTCCTCTCACTCCTTCTCATATGTGTTATGGAATGCTCATTCCATTTCTAATAAACTTCCCTTTACCCATAATCTCTTTATCTCTCCCACTTTCCATCTTCTCGCTCTTACTGAAACTTGGCTCTTCCCTGATGACTCTGCTTTGGTTGCTACCCTCTGTCTTGGCAGCTATCAATTCTCCCATTTTCCTCGTTCCAATGGCCACGGAGATGGTGTTGGGTTTCTACTTTCTCTTTCTTGCCAATTTCAACCCCTCCTTTTCCATCAATCTCATTCCTTTCCCTCCTTTGAAGTCCATTCCAGGCATTTTTTTAATCCCCTACCTCTCCGGATTGCTGTCATCTATAGACCCTTTGATAAGTCTTCTTCTACCTTCCTCACTGATTTTGACTCTTGACACTCCTTATTCCTGGATTCTTCTTCCCCCTCCCTTATTCTTGGTGACTTTAATTTTCATATTGATAACCCCTCTGACTCCTGTGCTTCCAAGCTCCTTTCCCTTACCTCCTCTTTCAAACTCCAGCTTTGCTCTTCTGCCCCACTCATCAGCTTGGTCACTGCCTTGACCTCATTTTCTACTCTGTTTACTTTCTAATTTCCGTTCCTCCACTCTTCCCTTATCTGACCATCACCTCTTAAGTTCATTCTTCATTACTCCCCCTTCAATCTCGCCCAATCTCCTCCAATCTTTTTAGGAAACTTCATGCTATCAATCCACTGGCTCTATCCACTACTGTCTCATCTCTTCCCTCTTCTACTTTGCTCTCTAAGGGGTCTGTTTACTAAACATTCCTAACGTGCGGGGCCGTGCTAGTGTGCCTGTGCCATATAAGGAGTGGGCGGTTCAGGCAGAAAATAGAAAAAAAACGGTAGTAAGCAACCGGATGTGTGTGCGTCGCGCTAATGTGCGGGGGTCGACATTAGCGCGTGGAAAGGCAAAGTGGCACGCTGCTGAGTATACAAAACAACAGAGCCGTGGTACAACGGTGAAGACACTGACCAATGGTGCAGGGGCCATGGGTTCAATCCCCCAGTGTGCGCAACGACAAAGGTCAGCTGAGGCAGTAATTGTAATGATTAACATTGTTTTAGGAGGCAAATTAATTTGGAACGGCATAAGGCGGCGCACAGTTATTTTTGGGCGGCAGAAGGCGGCGCACAGTTATTTTTGGGCAGCAGAAGGCGGCGCACTGGTCCCCTTGGGCGGCAGAAGGCGGCGCGCTGATAGGCACAAGGCGGCGCGCTGATGCACAAGCACAGGAACAGAGCCACAGCACAATGGTTACAACACTGACCAATGGTGCAGGGATCAGGGGTTCAACACCTCACAATGCCCAGTGAAAAATGCCTGCTGAGGCAGTATGTATTATGCTGTAGGAGGCTGTATAAATTTATTTTGTTATCACTACTAGCAAACGCACTCTCCCAGCATGTTAACATACGGCGGCCCATAAGGCACATGTTACAGTGCACTGTTCGCCAAGGCACCCTTGAATGACCCCTATGGGGCAGCATGTATGTTGCGACACAGGATAATGTATAGTGCACCCTATAGGGATGGCAACCATAAGGTGGCCTACAGGGCGCCCTATGAAGCACCCTCAGAGGCACCTAATGGGTATAGTAAGCTGAGGGTGGTCTTGCCGGCATAGACATATGTACAGTAAATAGAAATAAAGCTGTGGACAGCCCTACCAAAGGGCCCCACTGTGGGTTTGAACCCATGACCTCTGGCTGCACAGGCAGTGATGTAACCATTGCGCTACAGCTCCATAACTGTAAGCAGGCCCCTGGCTGGCTGCAGATAGCCTACACGTCACCTCACAGACAGTCTGCTGGTGTCAACAGGATAGGGTTAGGCCACCCGTACCCATGATGCACTGCACATGCAAATTAGCTGTCCGCAGATGGACACAAGATGGGGAATGCACCCCCACAGCACCTCGGCCCTGTTGGGGGAAGTGACCGGGTGCACCCACACAGCACCTTGGCCTAGTAGGGGGCACTGACCGGGTGTTTTACTGGCACAGAGTAGCCACACACCGTTACATCGTGCGGGTACTGTGCTCACCCTGAGCGTGCAATGAGGTGGCCAGGACCAGGTCAACAACACCTGCCATGGCTGCTGGAGGCCAAGCGGGCGTTCCAAAGCAGTGTTAATGTGTAAGATAGCTAGTTTCTGCACAAACACCATGGATATCCCTGTCTGCCGCCATCAGGCACCCCCCCAGTGGCAAACATGGTCCCCATCAAGGGATCCACACTCTACCTCCCTGCAAAGGTGGCAGTAGAGAGCAACATCAACCCCAGTCCTGCTGAGGAACACCACCACCCCCCCCAGGCAGGCAGCTCCATACACAGCCATAACACAATAGCAGACAGACATAAGCCCAGGGTATGGTAAGCTGCACTCCACCACCAGATATTCCCCTGCAGCAAGCCAACAGCCACTGCACCCTGCAAGCCATTATAGCAAGACATTTACCAGCTACAAACAGTCTGCTGGTTAGTCCATAGTGCATGTTCCCAATGGAGATGCATGCACCCAGAACTGGGCTGTCTGCATACACAGCAAGCAGATAGATCAGTGACTGGGCCCCAAAGAGAAACCCATATCTATCACATGAGAGAACTACTATACAGCACTATGGGGGGGCCTAGCCATGCTGTGGTCACTGCACAGTCAGGGTGAGCATGATCCCCCAGAAGGACATGCTTTGGCCACCCTGTCTGTGTAGGTGGTGGCCGGACACTACAATATCCCAGCCAATGTCCCTGCCAGGGCCCTATGCCCAGTGCAGATGCATCCTGGCCACACCACCCTGCCCTGGCTATACCCATGGTACCTTGCACCTCATTATGCACATTGACTGGCCAATACTGGCAACAGTGCTGGCAGTGCGGGCTGTTGAAGGGGCTTGCAGCCAACACCCACTGTATAGACAGACACACACTTCCACACCTCTGCCATCATGGTGCTACGATTGAGGGGGTAAGTAGCCTTGCCCACCAAACCGGTCCTGAGCACGGCAAGGCATGGATATGGTACGCATTACAGCTGGTGGTCACTCCCCAGGGTGGTAAGCACCGTCAGAGGCCAGGCCTGGAGCATGCCCCGCAAACACCTAACAGATTGTTTGGATGGGGTCAACTAGCAGTATGTACGTAACGTATGGATAACTGCCTGCCTGTGCTCCTAGCAAACGTCTCCGAGCTGTGTACCGTATACCTCAGGTGTAGGGTGACATTGGTAAGTTATGCAAGTGCTCGTTTTGGGTGCTGCATGCACGGTCCAATGTTCTGCCTTTCCAGGAGACATTGGCCAATGGGGCCTGTGGGTGTGGGTGTGTCTGCCCTTGATGGCTGCTGCTTTACGGCACAGATTCCCAACTCCAGTCCAGGTTTGCATCACACTGTTCGGGTTTTCCTGCTATCCCTCATGAATATGCATGGGCTACATCTACATGCCATGGGGGTGGTGCATAGATATACAGCACAGGCATATGTATGAGTGTCAGCATGGAACTTGACTGGTGTGTGGCCCACCAGGACTGCATTTGGGTGATTCTGCTCTAGGTACTGCCCCTGTTCATGGTGTCTGTGCTCAGTGGGGTAAAAGATAGATGTCTTACCATTGCATATGTCCCCGCCATGAAAGGTGTGTCCTTACTATCACTGTTTAGTTGTGGGAAAAATATGTGGGCAGGATTGGCAGTAGCCCCAGCTGGGCTTTGAACCTGTGACCTTCTGTTCTTGTATGCACTGTCTGTGTGCACTGCACCACTGTGTAGCCACAGATTGGTTGGATTCCCTGGACTGTCCATGACTGTGGATCCGGCAGGACCTGTCTGTTGCAGTGGACTGTGCCAGCCTGCACATGGCTAGGCCTCTGTCTTCTGTGGTTAGCAGCCACTGCCCCCTGCACCACATGTACTTGTCCGCCAACATGCTGGCATGAACTTCTCTCAGAAAAAGCAGTTGACCTGATTGCAATGTGGCAGTATGGGACTGCATTTGGGGACTTGGCTGTAGGTAATGCCCATTGTTGTGGTGTGTGTGCGGTGTTGGGTAAAATATGGGTGTTTTCCCCATGCATACAGGGGTGTCTGCGCTATCTTTATTTAGTGGTGGGTAAAATATAGGGACTGGGCTGGCAGGTGCCCCAGCTGGGTTTTGAACCTCTGCCCTCTGGTCCTAGAGGTAATGACTCTGTCCGCTGTACCACACTTTGGCCACAGAGACAGTGCAGCCCCTGGAGGCAGTAAGCCTGGCAGGATGGAGTCACAAACCCTGCTCTACGCAATTCTACTGTGGGCATATGCACCCTGTCTGGTGACAAACGTGCACATAAACCCCGGAAATGACCACGGAAAATGTGGGACAAAATATCACCACGCTGGGCAACAGTGATATTAATGGGCAACCATAGCAAACACTCCCAGGAAAGCTCCAATACGTGGCAATGTTTTTTGGAAGAGTCTCCTCTCAGTAGACCCTTCCAAAAGTCATTTCTTTTTTCTGGAGCTTTGCTGGGTGTGATTTCTGTATTTGCCCATCCCTATAACTGTTCCCCAGCTGAATTACTATTTTTAATAGTTCTGTTGTGGTCATTTTCTATTTTTATTTTCACTTTTGTGCTGTGCACATATATCACACTGCTCACGTTTTGCTGGTTTCCCCTGGTTTTCCTGTACATTGCTGACGGAAATGGTTTCTCTTCCCTTTAAATGCTTTCTACCGCGAGTGTTTCACTCGCGGTAGTTTTTACATGCAAATTCGGGCCCGATACTGTGCGAGGAGCCTCTCCCCTCCCACTCTCCACCCATTGACCCCGTCCCTCCGCCCCTCGGGAGCCTTCCTCCGCCCTCAGAATGCCTTTCCACGCCTCTATCGGACATTTGCGGGCCGGGTACTTTTGCGGGGCACGTTAGTGCGGCGCGCAATTGTGCGGGGCCCAAGCGCACTTGTGCGGGGCGTTTAAGAGCGTTTCTGAGCGTTTGAGTGCCGCGTTTCCGTGCGCTATTGTGCGGCACGCAATTGTACGGCTTTTAGTAAACATGCCCCTAAGTCTGTAGATAAAACCATAGCTTCCTATAGTACTGCTCTCCTCTACTCTGGATACCCTTGCTCCACCCATTCCACATCAGCCCTGGTTGTCTTCAACTACCCACTACCTACATTCCTGTGCCCGCATAGCTGAGCGCACCTAGTTCAAATCTCACTCTCTCTCTGACTTTCTTCACTTCAAATTCATGCTTTCTTCTTTTCAGTCCATCATTGCACTCACTAAGCAAAATTATTTTCTCCATCTTTCTGTTTTGCCTCTAACCCTCGCTGTCTCTTTTCTATTCTCAATTTTCTTCTTAAGGCACCTTTACCTCCAATCCCTCCTTCTCTCTCTGTCCAAACCCTAGCAGAATATTTCCATGACAAAGTGCATAAGATTGTTTTTCAATTCCCCACTAAATCTTCTTCACCCCCTCATCTCCCTCTCCATTACCAACTTTCCCCCTCAACCTCTATCACCTTTCATCCTTTTCTAAAATCTCTGTTGAGGAAACCTCTCTTCTTCTTTCCTCCTCTAAATTCACTACCTGTTCTTCTGATCCATCACCACCCATCTCCTCAACTCAATCTCCTCCTCCATCATCCCTTGTGTTTCTCATATTCTCAACCTTTTGCTTTCCACTGCCCCCTTCCATGCAGCCTTCAAGCATGCTGTAATCACTCCTCTCCTCTCTTTGACTTTACATGTCCTTCTAATTATCGAGCCATCTCCCTTTTCCCATTTGTTTCCAAAATTCATGAACATACAGTTCTCTACTGCTGTCTCAAATTTTTCTCCTCTCAAGCCCTCCTTGATCCACTTCAATCTGATTTTCATCCATTTCATTTTACTGAAATGGTTCTTGCCAAAGTCCCCAGTGATCTGTTCTTTGCTAAGTCCAAAGGTTACTCATTTCTCATTCTTTCTGCTGATTTTATTTATTTATTTAGACAGTTTTGTATACCACCTTATCCTTCAATCAAAGTGGTCACAACACAATTGGGGGATACATTTAACATGAGGGGATATGAGACACATACACTAATACTTACAGGGAACATGGGCAATGGAGGGTTGAGTAGCTTGCCCAAGATCACAAGGAACACCTGTGGGACTAGAAACCCCAGTCCTTCTGGCCCAAGTTTGCTGTCCTCTAGTGGGATTTGAACCCCCGACCTTCTGGCCTGAAGTACCTTGCCCCAACCACTAGGCCACTCCTCCCTCCCTTTGCTACTATTGACCACCTCCTCCTCCTTGACACTTTATCCACACTTGGTTTTAGAGGCCCTGTACTGTCTTGGCTCTTTTCTTATCTCTCCAAACACTCTTTCACTGTTTGTTCTGGAGGTTCCTCCTCTACTGCCATCCCTCTCTCAGTTGGTCAGGGGTCTGTTCTAGGCCCTCTCCTTTTCTCTCTCTATACCCAGTCCCTTGGTGCCCTCATGTCTTCCCATGGCTTTCAGTATCATTTTTATGCTGATGACTCTCAAATCTATCATCTATACCTGACATCTCTTCTTCGCTCCAGACTTGTAACGTGCTGATCTGACATCACCGCCTGAATGTCTCACCACTTCCTAAAATTGAACATGGCTAAAATCTAAATTTTTTATTTTTCCCTCTAAATCTGCCTCCTCCCTTACTCCTTTCTCTGTCACTGTTGACAACACTCTTCTTTCTGTTTTCTTGGCCCGCAACCTTGAGATCAGCTTTGCTTCCTCTCTTTCCTTCTCCACTCATATTCAGCATATAGTTAAAACCTGTTGTTTCTTTCTCTACAACATTAACAAAATCTATCCCTTCCTCTCTGAACACACTACTAAGGCTCTTGTCCACTCTTTGGTCATCTCTCATCTTGACTATTGCAACCTCCTCCTTGCTGGTCTCCCTCAGTGTCATCTCTCTTCTTTTCAATCTATCCTGAACTACATTGAGCGGCTAATCTTCCGCCAGCTCTGATACACTCATGTAGCCCCTCTTCTAAAATCACTTCACTGTCTCCCTTTCCATTTCTGTATCCAATTCAAACTTTTCCTTCTAACATATAAATGCATTTGTTCTACTGCCCCTCATTATTTTCCTCTCTTCTCTCTCCCTTAAACCCCTCCTAGTGAACTCCGCTCTTCTGGCTTTCTTCTCTCTGTGCCCTTTTCTTCTTCTGCAAACTTCAGACTTTGATCTTGTGACCTTGCTACTCCTTATGCACAGAACAAACTTCCTCTATCTTTACATCAAGTATCTTCTCTCCCCCTCTTCAAATCCATGCTAAATGCTTACCACTTTTAGACTGCATTTGTATCCTAATCCCTTGTCTCCTTCCCTATTTGAACCCCCTTATTTCTCTTGTATTGTTATTTCTGTCTTGATTAGATTGTAAGCTCTACAAGCAGGGACTGTCTTCTTTATATGTTTGTACAGAGCTGCATATGCCTTGTAGCGCTATATAAATGATTAATAATAGTAGCAGTAATAAATAAGAATGCAAGACTGTACTAAGGTGAAGGCTTGATAAGCAGAGGGAATGGGGCTTCAGCACTAGTGATGATAGTCCAAAAGAACTGAGGAACACCAACACAGCAGGAGCTCACAGGTACAGTAATGGAGGACGGCAGATGTGAGGGCAACCTGTCATCCCATGATAGCTAGGACTGATTTGACTGTCAGGCTGGCAAGGCGGGTATGCCTTTCATGCCTCACCAAACAGTACTAATCCCTCCCTATAGAGGTACTGGAGTGAAAGAAGCGTTCATGGAATGCATTCCAATCATAGTTTGTTTTTGTTTTTTTAACTCAGTTTTATTAAAAATTTGTTTGGACAAACATAGCACATATACATACTGCGGTAATACCAGCATTATTGTTCACAAATTAAACAGATCTTAGGTTTGGTCAGAAAGATCAAATGATATACAAATAGTAAACTACATTATTGTGCAGGATCTTTAACTACAGTCTCTCCAAGGATATTATGGATAATGTCTGCTCATCTAGCTTTCAGCAAGAAATTGCTTTACTGGAGTCCATAAGTATTCAGATGCTGAAAGTATCCCTCTAATCCGAGCCGCACCGAGCTCCATTTCCATGAATCAGGTGAACTTACTCTGCCATAGATGATAATCCTGCTCTCACCATTTCACTACAATACAAACTAGCTGCAAGGTATAGAAAATTAGAGGGAGAGGATTTAGTCAATAGTGTTAGCTGGTCTGTCAGAGAAGCCCAGAAGCAAGAGAAAGACATCTATCTAAACCTTTAAAGTGGCAGCTTTATTATTCACTTTCATCACCTCCCAAATAGCTTAATTTTACTATAGTCCCAGAATATATGCATGAGAGAGTCTATCCTCCCATAACCCCACCAGCATAGTTCCGAAACAGAGCTATCAACTGCATGAAGGCATGTCGGGTGCCATACATTCTAAAGAGCAGCTTATATTGAACCTTCAAGTATTTTCCCACATTCCCAACCCTTAAAACTCTATTGATTTAGAACACAGGAAAATGATATGCCATGCTGCGTCAGGTCAAAGGTCCATTAAGTCCAGTATCCTGTTTACAATAACGGCAAATAGAGGTCACAAGAATCTGTTAGGTTCCCAAAAAGATATACAGGTTATCCCAGGGGTAAGCAGTGGATTTCCCTGGTCCTCTTTAATAAGGGTTTATAGACTTTTCCTCCAGGAACCTGTCCAAACCTCTTTAAAACCCACTCTAACAGCTTTTACTACATCCTCTGGTAATGAATACCAGAGTTTAATCATATGTTGAGTTAAAAACATTTTCTCTGATTAGTCTTAAAGGTGCATTTTAGCTTCATTGAATGTACCCGCGTCTTTCTACTTTTTTAAGGAGAAAACAATCGATCTACATTTACCTGTTCCACTCCATTTATTATTTTATAGACCTCTATCATATCTCCCCTCAGCCATCTTTTTTTTTTTCCAAGTTGAAGAACACTAACCTTTTAAAACCTTCCTGGAAGGAATTTCCTTCCATCCACTTTACCATTTTGGTGGCTCTTCTCTGTCTCTTTTCTAATTCCACTATATCCTTTTTAAGATACGATGACCAGAATTGCGCACAATATTCAAGGTGCAGTTGGCACCATGGAGTGATACAGAGGCATTATAAAATCCTTGGTTTTATTCTCAATTCCTTTCAGTATACTCACTAGCATTCTATCTGCTTTCTTGGCCACTGCTGCACACATGGCAGAGAGTTTCAACCTATTATCCACAATGAGGCCTAGACCCTTATCCTGGGTGGTGATTCCTAAAGGTAGAAGCTTGCATTGTGTAACCATAGTTTGGGTTGTTCTTTCCTAAGTGCATAGCTTTGCACTTGTCCACATTAAATTTAATCTGCCATTTGGATGTCCAGTCTCCCAGTTTTTCACAATCCTCTTGAGTTTTAACAACTGTGAATATTTTTGTATCATCTGAAGACTTGATCACCTCACTTATTCCCATTTCCAGGTCATTTATGAATATGTTAAAAAGCAGAGGGCCCAGTACAGATTCCTGGGGTATCCCACTATTCATATTTCTCCATTGAGAAAATTGTCTATTTAGCCCTACTCTCTGTTTTCTATCTTTTGATAAGTTCCTAATACACAGTAGTACACTGCCTCCTATCTCATGACTTTTTAATTTCCCTCAAGAGTCTCTCATGAAGGACCTTGTCAAAGGTTTTTTGAAAATACAGATCCACTATATCAACTGGTTCACCTTTACCTACCTGTTTATTCACACCTTCAACAAAAAAGTGAGACACAACTTTCCTTGGCTAAATCCATGTTGGTTTCATCTCATCAAACCAATACTATCTACATTCTCAGTCATTTTATATTCTTTATAATGGTTTCTACAATTTTGCTTGGCACTGACTTCACCGGTCTGTAGTTTCCTGGATCACCACTGGAACTCTTTTAAAAAACTGGTGTTATATTATAGAAACATAGAAACATGATGACAGAAAAAGACCACAAGGCCCATCTAGTCTGTCCTTCCATAACTACAACAGTCCACTTTTTACCTTTAGAGATCCTCTGTGTTGGTCCCATGCTTTTTTGAATTCAGTTACTGTCCTCATCTCTACCACCTCCACTGGGAGACTATTCCACGGATCCACTACTCTTTCCGTAAAGAAATATTTCCACATATCACTCCTGAATCTATCTCCCTTCACCCTCATCCCATGTCCCCTCGTAGCAGAACTTGCTTTCAATTGAAAGAGGCTCTCTCCCTGAACATTTATGCCACGGAGGTATTTAAACATCTCAATCATATCACCTCTATCCCGCCTTTCCTCTAAGGTGTACATATTAAGATCCTTAAGTCTGTCCTCATATGCTTTATAATGAAGCCCATTAATCATTTTAGTAGCAACCCTCTGCACCGACTCCATCCTGTTCACATCCTTTTGAAGGTGCGGTCTCCAGAATTGCACACCATACTCCAAATGAGGTCGCACCAAAGACTTATACAGAGGCATTATCACCTCCTTTTTTTTCTGCTAGCCATTCCTCTCCGTATGCACCCAAGCATCCTTCTAGCTTTTGCCGTCGCCTTTTCTACCTGTTTAGCTACTTTAAGATCATCAGACACAACCACGCCTAGGTCCCACTCTTCTTTAGTGGACAAAAGTACTTCACCTCCTATACTGTATTGCTCCCTTGGATTGCTGCAGCCCAAATGCATGACCTTACATTTTTTAACATTAAATCCCAGCTGCCAAATTCTAGACCATTCTTCAAGCTTAGCTAGATCCCTCCTCATGTTATCTACACCTTCCTGGGTGTCTACTCTATTGCAGATTTTGGTATCATCCGCAAAGAGGCAAACCTTACCCGACAGCCCTTCCGCTATATCACTATATTGGTCACTGTCCAGTCTTCATTTACTGCAGAAGATTTTAATGATAGCTCATAGATTTTTAATAGTAGGTCTACAATCTTATATTTCTGTTCTTTCAGCACACTGGGATGTATACCATCCTATCCAGGTGGATTTGCTCCTCTTTAATTTATCAAATAGCTGTATTATATCTTCCTGGTTTATCAAGATTTGTTTCAATTCCTCTGATATATCACCTTTAAGTACCATTTCAGGCATAAACAACTTCCCTACATCATCTTCATTAAAGACCGAAGCAAAGAATTTGTTCACCTTATTCATGGTCAGGATCAGGTATAGGCATGGATATCTCACCAACTAAGGCCAAATGTGTTTATGCCATTCTGAAATAGTACCCCAATATGCATGCCATTTGCTCTGCCCAGGCCACACCTCTGCCATGCCTCCATTCTACATGGATGTTTTTGCACTGGAGATGTTTGTGTACCTGGCTTCTAAATTGGCCATGGGGATATCTCTATGCGTTGCATTTTAAGTGCCTATTTTCAGACATCTTGCTCATGAATAGGGTTTCTAAAATGACCCCCTTAGTCTCATTTAATTTGTATCCAGATAACTTAGTGTAGAAACTACTTGAATTGCTACACTGAGAGCAGTAGTCCAGCATCCCTACTAAATCTTACTAGAAGTAGAGAAAAAGGTTTGGCATTTTCCAGAGCAGGGGATGTTCTTTCTGCTAGTTATTTCAGACTGGGAAGAGACTCCTCTGAGAGGGAAAAGCCCAATGAGTACATATAAAAATCTCAGACAAAGGCAGACTGTTTTTGGCCTCTAGATGTTAAGGAGATGTCTGCTACTGGTCCTCAGTTAGAGCCATCACTATTGAAGGAGTATCTGTACTAGGCACCATGACCAGAAAAGAGAGCACAAATAGGCTTGGAGTCACTGCCAAGGGATGGGGAATTTAGCCTGGTAAAAGGTTCCAAGAGTGTGCCTACACCAACCCCTACAGATCTCAAGAGACGGAAGACAAGAGAAGACTGTATCTTTCAGCAGCTACCTATCTAGGAGGAGAAGGAACCAATCCTAGGTGACTGAGCAGAAGGGAGAATTTGTGTGTGGAGAAAGAGAATATAGTTAGAGAAATAATTGAACTGGTTCAAATACTGGTCCTTTTTCAAATCCAGGCTGAAAATGCACCTTTTCGCTGCCACTTTCAGATCTTGACTCACCTGTGTTGTATGTCTTGACTAGATTGTAGGCTCTGAAGAGCAGGGACGGTCTCTTATACGTCTGTGCAGTGCTGCATATGTCTTGTAGCACTATCAAATGCTCAGTGGTAGCAGTAGTAGTTGTAAATTCATAAGTGGTAAAGATCATGTGCTCTGTAATGTACATTCATAGGGAAGAGTGATATATGAGAAATAAATTGATAAGGTGCAAAGACGTGGGAAGGGATGGGGTACAAACATTCACTAACTAAACGGAGAGGAGAATAGCATATTTTGTAATAAAGTTCCTCTTTATTGAGCCCTTTCTGCTTCTTACTTCTTGCCCTATATTTAGTAACCTTGTCGCTCACCACTGCTTTCAATTCCTCCCATAGAATTGTTATGGATACTTCATCACTGTCTTTCATCCCTTGCCAAGAAAACCCAGGGACTGCTGGGTCACCAGGAGTCAGCACTGACTTTGATGGCACTTTAAAAAACAAAAAAAATTCTGAGACTGTCCCCTCTACATCTTTTAGAAAAAGAGGATCCACCAGAACTGGGCTTTAGCACACAGTAAGAGCATCACGTTACAAAGTAATATGGGGCGCCAGCTAAAATTTCCATGTTAACTACTGTAGATAGCATGAGATGGGGTAGGTCAGCGCAGAGCTTAAGTAGTGACGACACTTGGCAGTTTGCATAGATGTTCGTAGTTCGTGCTTACCTTGAAGTTTGCTGTTAGCGTGGGTGTACTTAACACCACTTCAGTGGGTGGCATTAAGGGCATCCATGTTCTAGTGTGCACCACACTATCTGCAGAGCAAGAGATTAGCACACTCCTTGGCCCCCTGCCCTGGAAACATGGCTCAAAGTGTGTTGCTGGCACAGGCTTTGGGCTACTACTGAAAACGCTGACTTGGCTGATAACAAGTATCCCATATGCACAGACTATCTGCATTTTTATGGCAAAGTGAGGGGCATTGATTCCTTGTAATATGATTTTTGATCAACCGTTTAACGATAGAAAACAGTCTAGAAAGCCTGGACTGCCCAAGTTGACATCCTTTTTATGTAATTCTTTAACTCTGATGCCTTACCAAAAAAAAACAACTAATGACATGGAAAAGAAGAAGCCAAAACATAAAGCCTTAAATTACTGCAGTTTGTAGTTCTTAAGATCTGTGGCGTAGAAATCCCAGGAGTGTCTGGTGAGTCGAAATTGTTCAAGAGGTTGTTGTTACAAAGGAGAAAATAACTCGGTGCTGATGAGAAAATCACTCTGCTTATCTCACTTAATCAGGCTCCAAAGTTTCTGAAGCCTTTTTTACACTTCCCTGGGGATGACAAAAGGAGGTCATCAATAAAGCAAACTGGAGGTTTAGAGAATGCATCAGCAGCCTCTCTAGCCTCTTACTCTAGAGTGAAAAGAGCAGCTTTAAAGATTTATCAAATGAGCTCACAGTTGGTCATTTTTTAAATTGTTTATACTTGTTTAAAGTCATGTCCTTGGTGAGTTGTGATGTACTACTGATCTCTTTGCAAGGGGCTCTTGCCCACTCTGCCCACTAAATGAGATAATGTTTACTTTGATTAATAATGTAACAAAAGGACCCGAAGAGTCACCTCCTGCACATCAATGTCAGTGAGTTTCCCAGTTGACTTTTCTACAATTCCTGTATCAAATTACTGTGGACACATTACATGACTGAAAGTTCAATTAAATTGAACTGTCCTCATTTATATTTTCCTCAAATGCAATTTAAAATTAATGGGTCAATATTTAACAACACTTACGTGGTCAACATTGAGTGTTAAAAACAAATGTGTTTTGTTTTTTTTAATATCCCTCTAGTGAACGGATAAACGTTGTCTCGTACAAAGTGAATATGAGGGTAATTTTATAACAGGTCTCCTAAGTTAAGTGGGCAGAAAGGTGCTTATTTTTGCCTGTTTTTAAAGATGCATAGGCCTCCATGTGTCTATAAAATACTAGCACAGGTTCTGCAGAAATCATGCCTACATTAAAGGCACCAACATTTATGCCTGCTCAAGGGTAAATGTTAGTGCATAAGGTATACATGTATTTTATAAAATAGATGTGCAAATAGCAACTCTACCTATGCTTTGCCCAAATCCCTCCCGTGAGCATGCCTGTTCTACAAATATGCACATGCGTGCATCTCATATACTTTTAGGTATGATCTAATTTTATAAGAGACCTTTTAGATATGCAAATCAGCATTTCATGCACAACAAATATTTATTAAATTATCTCCTCTATGTCCCAAATGTATCCAAAGATCAACAATAACATAGATGGTGAAGGTATTTAATCTTATCTTGAAAAAATATTTGTTTAGGTGGACTGTATAACTAGCCATCCTAACTTCAAATGGTTAACAAATGTTTCAGTTTAGGACCTTATATTCAGTGATCTGACTTAAATGGATAGGCTGGTTAAAACTCTGCTTAATGATACACAGATAACTTATTTGGATATCTTTAAGCAGCAGCAGCAGCAGCAGCAGCAGACTCCCTGCTGAATTTTGATCCCTAAATAATTCACAAACCCAGTTCAGTGTCTCAGACCCAAGCACTGCATGATGTGGATTTCATGATAAAATCTCCTATCCAGCTGGACCATTGGAATTGAGACACATCACAATAGTGACATGCTGAAACCATGGCCTGCACAAGGAGATGAGGGTCCTAGATGAACTTCACCCTTGTGCCCCCTTCCCCCTCTCTGGTACCCATGAGACAAATACAGAGGATCTCTGAGAGAGAGGAAAGGATTGTGCAACTTACTAGTTCTCATGAATGCAAAGCTTGGAAAGACTGTATGGTCTTTATCTGTTGTTTTCTAGGGTCATTTTAAAAGTCTTAGAGGTATGCTTGCTAAAGAGTATTAAGGGTGCACCAGTTAGCAAGCATTAATGGCAGCATTAAGAGTTTTATCGTGCGGTGAAGACTGGGGCATGGAGAAGGCTTTCCAGTGGTAAGGGCGCTTGGCTACACTTATTGGGCACTAACGGAACACTGGGCATTAAAAGATGCCAAGCGTGCACCTTAACGCCCAAAAATGGCAATCACTTTAATGCAGGATAAGGGAGCCCTTGTGAAAGTCACATTTTAGGTATAGGATGGAAGGAAAGTTAAGAGCTGACGGACATCTCAGATCCACATATATCCTACGTGTTAGTCAGTAAGTGGGATGAGCATATGGAAGGTATATGTACTGTATCACTGAGGGGTGCCCATGTAATCTGCTGCAATGTCAGTGTGTGGCATAGGATTGGGAAGAAGTGTCCCCTGGTAGAAACCAGCATCACCACGGTGTGGGCATCAAAAGGATGACTGAGCAGGAGTGGTGATGTGCAGATCATTCACAGGAGAGGTGTGAGTGATGCAGCCTAATGCTTAAAATGTCCCTGTGTGTGCCATGGTGTAGCAGTCCACAGGAGAATAAATGACTGTACATAATGGGCATATACTGATGGATGGGCTGAAGGATGGATGGCGGAACAGGAGAGTGCAGTATTTATTTAATTAACAGGTTTTCCATACTGCCTTTTCTTTAAATCAAAGCAGTTTACAATGGAACTAAACAGGAGTTAGATAGCAAATACAAAAAAGGTGGGGGACATGCAGGAAACTCTTAGTGCAACATTACATTAAAAGATATATACAGAATGTACAGCAGGTAAAATTAAATAGTTTGAGGCTGGTAGGATGCCCTAGGTGGGTGTTTCAAAGTGACCTCTGAAGAGTAGTGTCTTTAAATGCTCTTTAAGAAGCCTTTTCCTGATCCTACTGTTCTCTCTAGCTGGCGTCCGGTCTCAAATCTTCCATTCCTTTCTAAAATCCTTCAACATTTTGTCTTCACTCAATTCTCTGCCCACCTTGTGTCTACTAATGCACTTCACCCCCTTCTATCCGGCTTTCGCTCTGGGCACAGCACTGAAACTATTCTCCTTTCTCTTAACGAGTTGCATGTTGCACATGACCGGGGTGATATTACTTTTCTTGTTTCTCTGGATCTTTCTGCAGCATTCGACCTTGTTGATCATTGTACTCTCCTTTGTAGTCTTGTTGACTTTGGAGTCTCTGGTGTTCCTTGGCTCTGGTTTTGCTCTTTTCTCTTGGCTCGCACCTTCTCTGTTATGTCCCCTTCTTCCACTTTGCCCCTATGCCTCTTTCCTGTGGTGTCTTGTCTCCGCGCCTCTTCAACGTGTTACTGGCCTCTCTCACCCTTCTTGTAAAGCAGGCTGGTATCTCCACATATTATTATGTGGATAATATCATCCTCCTTTACCGCACCACTCCAACTGCTCCTGATATTACACCCCTCAACACTTGTCTGTCCTCTATCTCTGACTGGATGTCTGCAAACTTTCTTCAGTTTAATTCCTTCAAGTCCACTGCCACTTGGGTTACTTTTGGGTCCCCATCCCTGTCTCTGGCCCCCTCACTTGCCTACACCACATTGTTCTTGACTCCTCTCTCTCATGCACATCTCATATCTCTTCTGTCTCTCGTCGTGCCTTCTTTTGCCTTCGTCAGTTGCGCGCCATCCGTCCCTTCCTCACATCATCCTCCTTAACCACTCTCCTTTTGTCTCTTGCTGTTTCCCATATTGATTATTGTAATGTCTCCCATGCTGGTCTTTCCCTTTCCCAACTCCATCATCTGTAGCTCCTTCAGAATACCGCCACTCACATTCTCACCTCCTCATGAGCATGTCACCCCCCTCATGGTTCATCTGCATTGGTTACCAGTTTGTTTCAGGATGCAATATAAAATTCTCATCCTCACATACCGTAATATTCACTCCTCCTCACCTCAGTACTTGGCAGATCTCCTACAGTTCCATTTCCTCCCTTGTTTGCTCTGCTCTGTCCATAATTACCGGCCGGTGCTTCCCCCTCCCTCACAGGCACACCTTGAGCGCACTCGTTCCTCTGCTTTTTACTTCCTGGCCCCCTTCCTCTGGAACGCTCTTCCCCTAAACCTTCGGTCTGAGACCTCTTTCACCCACTTCAAGACCACCTTGAAAACCCACCTGTTTCAGTGTGCTTTCAGTCTCCCTCTCCCCCTCCCTGCTCCTTTATTTATTTATTATTTATTACAATTTCTTATATACCGCACTATTCGATATCAGCGCGGTTTACAGTAAAACAAAAGGACCAGAACAATAGGCTGTTCGGTTTTACAGAGAACAGGTGTACCAACTTGGATAACATGGGTGAACTATACACATAAAATATCTACAAGAGAACAGGTGTACAAACTTGGATAACATGGGTGAACTATATACATAAAATATCTACAAGTAGGCGTGCTGACAAAGCTCTAGAAGTAACAAGTGGTTACTTTCTTTGGTGGGGTTATCTAGGCTAAAATGAGTATCCATGGGACCAACCACCTTTACAGCCTTACCTAAAGAGGAAGATGGTAAAGTTGGCGGCTTGCGTTTACCCATAAACGCCGGTATAAAAAAAAAATACAAAAAAACCCCAGACAAGTCCAAGCCCAAAGGTATGTGCTCCTACGTGCTCCAAAGGGGCGCCAAAGGGGCAGGGCCTGCCCCTTTGGACACGCCCCTTCGGAGCACGTGCCCTCGGGCACGCGCCCGCGGTGTGCGTCCCGCGGTGGGGGCTGTTTTTTGCTTCCTGAGTGCAGAGGAGTCGTTGCTCCGTTCCAGTGGATACTGTGTGACACGTGAGCTGAGCGGGCTATTTAAATCCAGCCCCCACCGCGGCACCCCGAGTGCTTGCTTTACCTGTTTTTTGCTTCCTGAGTGCAGAGGAGTCGTTGCTCCGTTCCAGTGGATACTGTGTGACACGTGAGCTGAACGGGCTATTTAAATCTTGGGTCCGCTGCTTTTTGACATATTCATAAATGACCTGTTAAGTGGAATAACGAGTGAGGTTATCAAATTTGCAGATGACACAAAACTATTTAAAGTTGTTAAAACCCAAGAGGATTGTGAAAAATTGCAAGAGGATCTTGATAAATTGGAAGACTGGGCATCAAAATGGCAGATGAAATTTAATATGGACAAGTGCAAGGTTATGCACCTAGGGAAGAACAACCCAAACTATGGTTACACGATGCAAGGTTCCACATTAGGAACCACCACCCAGGAAAAAGATTTAGGCGTCATTGTGGATACCATGTTAAAACCCTCGGCCCAGTGTGCAGCGGCAGCCAAGAGAGCAAATAGAATGCTAGGTATGATAAGGAAAGGAATGGAAAATAAAACAAAAGATATTATAATGCCTCTATATATCGTTCCATGGTGAGACCGCACCTTGAATATTGTGTGCAATTCTGGTCGCCGTATCTTAAAAAGGATATAGCGATTTTAGAAAAGGTACAGAGAAGAGCCACCAAAATGGTAAATGGGATGGAAGGATACGCCTATGAAGAAAGGCTAAAAAGGTTAGCGCTATTTAACCTGGAAAAGAGACGGCTGAGGGGAGATATGATAGAAGTCTATAAATTAATGAACGGAGTGGAACGGGTAAACATAGATCGATTGTTTACCTTATCAGAATATAGAAAGACCAGGGGACATGCAATGAAGCTACAGGGTAAACTATTTAAGACTAATAAAAGAAAATATTTTTTTCACTCAACGTGTAATCAAACTCTGGAATTTGTTACCGGAGGATGTAGTAAAGGCTGTTAGTGTAGCTGGGTTTAAAAAAGGTTTGGACAAGTTCCTGGAGGAAAGGTCCATAAACCATTATTAAGAAGTGACCGAAGATATCAATGCTTGACCCAGTACAAGCATTGTGGAACTTGTGTCTCTTGGGGAAACTGCTAGGTACATATGACCTAGATTGGCCACTGTTGGAAACAGAATACTGGGCTTGATGGACCTTGGTCTGACCCAGTATGGCATATCTTATGTTCTTATGTTCATTGCTGACTGGGTAGTATTTGAGGAACAGGTGATATTTGAGTGCCTTCTCTTCTCTCTTGCTCTGCTGTCCATCCTTTCTGTCCTGTTGATTATTGGCATTCCTTTCTTCATTTTCTCAGCAGTCTTTTTTGCATTGTACACCGTTTTTTGTCTTCTGATGTAAGCAAATTCTGAAATAAAGATAAAGATAAAGATTTTGAAATTCCTTGATGTCTGTTATAGCTCTCAAGGTGCATAGTAGACTGTTCCAAAAGGTTGGCGCGGCTAGGGAGAGAACTCTTGCAGATGTAGCATTGCTAGTTTTAGTATATGATAAGGGTGTCAATATAGTATGGCCTTGCTGCCCCGATCTACCTGATATGACCGTACAAATGCAGTTGTAGTGTGTGTAAAAAAATAGTAGCTGTGCCACGAGGAAATTCCAATACCAGCTATTTGGGTATGACAGCTGCCTCAGCTTTTCTAACCACCATACATTCTTCCTGACACATGTGCATATAACAGCTGGAGAAGCATCTCTCATATTGGCCACATGGAGCAAGTAAGGACGTTTGATGATCCCTGCAGGTGGTCATCCCAGGAGTTGGATGTGTCTGCCTGTATTGCATATATGTGATGGAGCCAAAGATGTTCAGCAACAGTTATGATGAAATATTCCAATAATGTACGAGGTACAACTCATGTGTCATACATCTGCAGGATGAACATGTCCGATCCTTTGCAATGGGCTACATCAGAGCCAATAAAGTCATGCTGTCAAATAGGCATGATTGCAGTGTGCATGTTTGCAAACACAATATGCAATCATAACACATAAAATATAAGAATGTGTGTTCTCCAGATAATGCGGACCCTGGACTATTTCTGGCAGAATAGTGAAGTGAGTTTCCTACAATCAGTGCTCTAAGCATTAGACTAGACCTCCACAATTTTCTGCATGGCATTGTCTAGAATCAAAGAGACTGCAGGTCCCGGTCTGCAATGGCCAAAACCCAGGACATGGAAACAACGTGACTGACACATTCTGAGACAGTGGTACACCACACCTAGAGCCTGCCTACAGCAGCACACATGCAGCATCTACTGCGCTGGACACTCAGTACTGTAGCTGTATAACAGACACACAGCTGCAGAATACATGTCTTGTCCAAAGCCCAAGCCACATGTGAGGTCAAGATGTCTGTCCCTCCACTGTACCTCCAATGCCAAACAACAGTCACTCATAGAGATCCACTGTGACAGTGTGGCACTAACCCCTGAAGCAGCACATGTGCAGGGCATGCAGTCCCTTGTGACCTGCTATACACTCCAAGATAGGTGAACCTGCACATACACTTAACTCAAACCACATTCATGACCCCTGCGGTCCATCGCAGACCATCCTGCCCTCCTCCAGGGAACACACACACATATCCTGCCATCACAGAAGACAAGCAGGTACAGGAAAATGCTCCACTGATCACAGTCGCCGCTATGGTTGCATTTGAGGCTGTGGGTGCCGGTATAGGTTATCTCATCCATTACCCATGGTGCATTGCACAATCTGAGCAGATATATGCAACTGATGCCCATATGGAGAATGGAGTGATCCATCACATCAGCTCTGTAATATGCAGGGACATTGTGTGTTTCCTGCACATAACAGCTGCCATATGTGCAAATGACCTTCTTTCAGCAGTCAACCTGAATGTGAGGAAGGGCATACATCACCTGGTCCCCAGAGCAAGCCCTGCAATAGATGGACTTTCCAAGTTTTGGTGTAGATCTATATCACTGCCAGTGTGCTACAGGTGTTGTCTGCAGTGTGTGATGCTAGTCACTTGGTATTTAGTGCAATTAAAACATTCTGGAGTAGCCTGTTTTATCTGGGCCTTCTGTCCTGCTTCTGTTAGCCAGTGACTTTTCTATAATATCTCATGTCAGTCCCAAAGGTTGCATCAACTGTTTCAAGAAACACGAATAGAAACATAGAAATATGACAACAGAAAAAGACCACATGGCCTATCTAGTCTGTCCTTCAATATCAACAACTACAACAGTCCCCTTTTTTCCTTTAGAGATCCTCTGTGTTTCTCCCATGCTTCTTTGAATTCAGATACTGTCCTCATCTCCACCACCTCCACTGGGAGACTATTCCACGGACACACCACTCTTTCCATAAAGAAATATTTCCGCATATCACTCCTGAATCTATCCCCCTTCACCCTCATCCCATGTCCCCTCGTAGCAGAACTTGCTTTCAATCGAGAGGCTCTCCCCCTCTACATTTATGCCATAGAGGTATTTAAACATCTCAATCATATCACCTCTATCCCGCCTTTCCTCTAATATCCTTAAGTCTGTCCTCATATACTTTATAATAAAGACCACTAACCATTTTAGTAGCCACCCTCTGTACCGACTCCATCCTGTTCACATCCTTTTGAAGGTGCGGTCTCCAGAATTACACACTATATTCCAAATGAGGTCGCACCAAAGACTTATACAGAGGCACTATCACCTCCTTTTTTCTGCTAGCCATTCCTCTCCATATGCACCCAAGAATCCCTCTAGCTTTTGCCGTTGCCTTTTCTACCTGTTTAGCTACTTTAAGATCATCAGACACAACCACGCCCAGGTCCCGCTCTTCTTTAGTGTACAAAAGTACTTCACCCAATATACTATATTGCTCCCTTGGATTGCTGCAGCCCAAATGCATTACCTTACATTTTTTAACATTAAATCCCATCTGCCAAATTCTAGACCATTCTTCAAGCTTAGCTAGATCCCTCCTCAGGTTATCTACACCTTCCTGGGTGTCTACTCTATTGCAGATTTTGGTATCATCCGCAAAGAGGAAAACCTTACCCGACAGCCCTTCCACTATATCACTAACAAAGATGTTAAAAAGGATCGGACCAAGGACAGATCCCTGGGGCACACCACTGGTAACATCCTTCTCCTCAGAGTGAGCTTCATTTACCTGTACTCTTTGTCACCTTCCACCCAACAAATTTCTAACCCAAGCAGTAACTTTAGGGTCCATTCCTAGGGTGCTCAGTTTGTTTATAAGTCGCCTGTGAGGAACAGTGTCAAAGGCTTTACTGAAATCTAAATACACCACATCTAGGGCTCTCCCCCGATCCAACTACCTGATCACCCAGTCAAAGAAATCAATCAGGTTTGTCTGACAAGACCTGCCTTTGGTGAATCCATGCTGCCTTGGATCCTGTAATCCACTGGACTCCAGAAACCTCACTATTTTCTCTTTCAGCAGTGTTTCCAATAATTTACTCAACACCAAAGTTAAACTAACTGGCCTGTGGTTTTCAACCACATCCTTACTTCCGCTTTTGTGTAAAGGCACCACATAAGCCTCTCTCCAGTCCATTGGCACCTCTCCTGACTCCAACGAGGCATTGAAAGGTCAGTCAGTGAAGCTGCTAGAATGTCCCCAAGTTCCCTCAGTATTCTAGGGTGTATCCCATCCTGTCCCATCCCTTTGTCTACTTTAAGTTTAGCTAGTTTCTCACAAACACAGTCTTCTGAAAATTGTTCAAGATGTCCTTTGCTTCAGTTCCTGTTTGTGGGTGTTTTCTGAGGTCCTGCTCCTGGTTCTTCATCTGTGAACACAGAACAGAAATATTTTTTAAGCAATTCCACTTTATCACCATCAGCTTCTACATATTCCTCCTGCTCCCCCTTGAGTCTGACAATACCACTTTTGCTCTTCCTCTTTTCACTAACATATCTGAAAAATGTCTTATTCCCCCAATTTATTGCATTGGCTATTTCCTCCTCTTTTTATTTATTTACATTCTCTTATATACAGTGCTATTTTTGCATCAGTGCGGTTTACATTGAACAAACTGAAATTTATTTATTTAGACAGTTTTGTATACCACCTTATCCTTCAATCAAAGCGGTCACAACACAATTGGGGGATACATTTAACACACAGGGATATGAGACACATACACTAATACTTACAGGGAACATGGGCTATGGAGGGTTAAGTGGCTTGCCCAAGACCACAAGGAGCACCTGTGGGACTAGAAACCCCAGTCCTTCCAGCTCAAGGTTGCTGTCCTCTAGTGGGATTTGAACCCCTGACCTTCCAGCCTGAAGTACCTTGCCACAACCACTAGGCCACTCCTCCACTCCAATCTTTGCTTTCCTGACTACTTTGCTAGCTTCTCTAAGTTTTTCAAAATGTAGATGCCTGTCTTCCTCTCTCTGTGATCTCTTGTATTTCATGAAGGCCACCCTCTTTTTCTTCACCTTTTCAGCTACTTCTTTCGAAAACCATAGCGGTCTCCTTTTCCTTTTGCCTTTATTTACCATTTTAAGAAAAAGGTTGGTTACCCTTAAAATATCCCCTTTCAGTTTTGCCCACTGTTTTTCTACATCCCCCAGCTGTTCCCATCCCGCTAACGACTCCCTAAGGTATTGCCCCATCTTGGCAAAGTCTTCCTAAAGTCTAAGACCCTAACCTTTGAATGTACTGTATTCTAAAAGCCCTAGTCCTAATACTGAACCACAACATCTGGTGATCACTGGATGCAAAATGATCTCCCAATATAACATCAGAAACACTTTCACCATTGGTAAGCACCAAGTCCAGTATGGCCCCTTCACGTGTGGGGTCTGTTACCAATTGCCTGAATAGTTCTCCCTGTAGAGAATCCAGAGTCTCCTTACTTCTAGATGATACTGCAGCAGGAATGTGCCAATCAACATCTGGCATATTGAAATCCCCTATCAGTAGCACTTCCCCTTTCCTAGCAATGCTACGTATATCTTCAATTAACTCTCTGTCCACCTCTTCCTCTTGTGAGGGAGGTCTGTATATCACACCAATGCAAATAGATTTCTCTTTCCATCTTTCTAGTTTAACCCACAATGCCTCCTCTCTCCCTTTTAAGCTCTGTAATTCCAAAGCTTTAATAGTATTTTTTACATATAGTGCCACTCCTCCTCCCCCTCTTCCTACCCTGTCCTTTCTGAATAAAGTATAGCCAGGTATAGTTACATCCCAGTCATGGTGTTCTGTGAACCATGTTTCTGTAACTGCCACTAAATCCAAGTCGGCCACTCCCACCAAAGCTTCAACATCAGGGATCTTATTTCCCATGCTACGGGCATTTATACACACTGCTTTCCCCTGTTACACATTTCCATAAAGGTATTTAATGTATCACTTACCTTGGGGCTTTCTTCACCCATCCCCAATGAATGTAGTTTAAAGCCCTCTTCAGTAGATTAGCCAGTCTACTACTGAAGACGCGTCAACCTTTCTGAATGCAGTGAGTGTTGTCTAAGCAGGAACAGGGAGTACTGATAACAAGCAGAATGGCCTGCCAAGATCATAGCAGCAGGTTACCAACAGCCCACATACAGCTGCAAGCTTCACTTTCTGGGAATTCTAATCAACGCAGTCAATCACAAGAAACCTATAAATGGTGAGCAACATTGGTATATATCAGCCATTTGTGTCCAGTCTGCTAGTTACAACACACTGCAAGTGCTCATAACCACCATGAATACATTGGCTTCGTACAAACAGCATGGACGTCCAGCAGCCTGTATAGTGACTGGACAGCCATAAATGAAACAGTACCCATATCACTGCAACTTGACCATATATATTACAATGTGGATACATATCCGTGATATGGTCACAGTTCGGTCTGAGTGAGAGTGGCCTCTTAGCATGAAGATATGTGTGCACCCAGGCATTGACCTTACTTCTGACACGTATACATCCTGTGGAAACCACTCTGTTTTAGGTAATACCCAGAATCCTTTGCTTCTCATTATGTACCCTTTTATTTCAGATTGGGGACAACTTATGCAATGCGGGATACAGTGGAAAGTGGGCCAGAGAAAGGCTGTGAGTGCATGCTGGCCCACAGTGGCCTACATCTGTCACATACGCAAATATGGTGTCCTCCAACACAGCGTTTGGCAATGAACATTGAACATAGCACCATGTTTGTACACCCATATAATGACATGTTCCTAGTCATGGACACTGCAAAACTGGTCAGTGCAGCACATACACTCTCCTATGCATTGCCCACCCCCCCAAGAGCATGTGGAAGCATGGCAAGTTAGACATGGGGTTAGATGTTGGAACAGTTGATGGAAACACACATGCCACCATTCCCTGCCTCTTTGTACTATAACAACATCCTTGTGATTGTCACACTCGGTGCCCATGGAGAGCCATTGAGGCTGTCATGCAGCCCCTTTGATATAATACACTCAGAAGCTGAGTAGGTCTGCATAGCTTCTGGCCATATGAACATAGGCTTTGGCCAGCAATTCCATCTATAAAGGTCACATTCTAAACATGTATGGTACTGTTCTCCCCACCCATACCCCCACCCCAAAATTTACCTCCAGGCACTGCCTTCCCATATGGTGACAGGTGACGCAGAGATGAACATGACATCCTGTGCCACATTTTGGCAGGTGAAATTGTATACGCACCATTCAGGTCAGTGTCCCATGGTCACAATCAGGCACACAGGTGCATTTGGACTCTCGTTTGGGGTAATAGGTAATGTACTGCTGAATGCTATGGCCAATGATCAGTAGACAGTGTTGAGGTGGTGTTTATTGTGTGCAAATTTGAATGATATGTACCTGCCTGTATGTGTAAACAATGCTTGGAGCAAAGAGTCCCCCAGATTGCACTCTGCAACTCCAGCATGGGACAAAAGCAACGTGCATGTAGGTAAATTGCAGAATCCTTCCAGTGTCACCAAGTGAATGAATTGGACATTCACAGAGGCCAGCTCTCCACTTGAGCCTAGCTCCCTATAGGCTGCAGCTGCACCAAGTGAACTGACTGTTGCCATGATTACAGCTACCTGTACAAATTGGTATGTTCTGAGGCCTGGAGGCTCAGTCAGAGGTGAGGGTTGCAACACATACATGTGTGTCCCCCCTGCTCACTCCAGTCAAACCAGCAAGTGATTTAAGAGCTGCACAACAGTGTCATGTTGTAAGGTAAGTGTAGGGGAATGCTGTGGGGATGGGCCTTGACGATGGTGTACCTGGGAATGCATTTCAGCATCACAACCACAGTTACAGCTAGTTACTGAAAACTAATCTTCTGCTTGTAAATGGTATCTCAGACAGTTTATGGGGTTGCTGTATAGCTGACCTGCAGCATGTAGTATGCACAGCCATAAAGCCTGGCCAGCCATGCATATGCAGTACATTGCTGCAGCTCACACTCCTCTGGAGACACACACACACATGACCCTGCTGTCCTAAAGTGGTGCAGGGTGGCATTCTTACCTGCTCCTTAGGCCTTCTTTGATGCTCCGCAATGCTTGGGCACAGTCAACACCTGCTCAGTGTGCTGGTGCTATTAGTTTGTTTTCACATCCAACTATGGGTGGTGCAGCTTCTCAGTGTGACAGCTGAGTGTGTAGACTCATGCTGGACAAAATGTCAAAGGTTGAACATGCTGATACAGTTCTAGAAACGTAGGATAAAGTTAACACACCAGTATATACATTTCCTGATCAGTAGGCTGGTCTGAAACCTGTGACCCTTCTTGCTTACACACAGTGGTCATGGGTTTGGAGCCACAGAGCTGCCATGTGGGTTCATCAATCCATGGGTATATATGTGGTCATTGTCAGGATGCATGAGGGCATGATTTGGGATATACCTATGTCTACTTAGATCTCTGTAGGCTCTGTGAGGGGGTCTGAGAGGGTATGTTTGGCAAGTGTGGGAGAGGGACATCTTTTTAGGTCTGTATATTACATTGATTTGTTGTGCTGCTGGTTCAACTGACATTCATTTCTTTCATATGGGACCTGTCCAGTCAAAGAGCCAGGCCATTATACAGTATATGAACACACACATTCCATACTATGGGTGTCTTAGCAAAATGACCAACGTACCCATTTCCTGGTGTGTGTGTGCGCTTGGGGCAGTCATGGAATAATCTCATATTCTATAGACCACCATAGCTAATTTGGATTCACATGTGATTCAGATGGTTGTAACTCACTGAGTATTTAATTACAGAGGGGTCAATGGTTCATGCACAGATTACAGTCTTCATTTGGCAGGTGAGGGGGAAGGGTGGTCATTTTTCCTCTGACATGGGCTGTTATCATATTGCACAGTCTTCCTGCCTCAGTGGCATATTTTCCCCCCAATGCACATATCCACTCAATATGCTCAAGTGGGGGGGCATTCTGATCCCAGGGCCAGCCCATCCACTTGGCAAATTAGTCAGGTGCCAGGATCCACCAATCATGGTGGACAGCATGCCTGCCAATCCTTCCATCCTTGCCATCGTGGCACAGCCATCACTTCAGTGCTGCAAGTGGCCTTATTGAAGTTGTACTCATGCAGCTAATTCACCATGCTGCTCCTGCCCCCTCCACTGGGGGATATAGGCATGCATGTGGCTGCCTTAGACCTCGGAAGGGAAGGATCACCATGTGCTTGGCTGTACCTGCTGCTATAATGTTTGCCATCCCACTGAAGTGGCAATTGCAGCGTTGAACCTTACACATGGCTGGGACACAGATTTCATCTGCAGCAGGCTGCAGCTGATGCAACCACCACCCCCAGCCACACATAATGCTGACATGGCAGCATGGTGGCATAGGGCATGATGTGACTCCTTTTTTATAGCTGCAGCATGTATGTGTATTGCTACTGTCACAGTAGAGTCATATCAGACATCACAGATTTACACCCTAGGCCACAGTCTTGTCAGTCTAGTGGACCAACCAGCCCCACTGCATTACCCACGCAAGACCTCCTTTGCCAAGTTGGCACCAACAACATAGTACCCTTTATTAATTGGGCACTATTTATTTATTTTATTTAAACAGATTTGTATACCACCTTATCCTTCAATCAAAGTAGTCACATCACAATAGGAGGGTTACATTTAACATAAGGGAACTTAACAACATCTAGACAGTACTATTGGAGGGTTACATTTATTATAAGAGTAGTATTTAGATATTATGAGGTAATTAACAATGTTATATTATGTTTGTTTGGGGTTAGTGTATGCCTAGTTGGGATGAGTGAGTATTGAATTATCGGCAGTAGATGCATTACCGTATGCTTCAAAGAAGAGGTAGGTTTTGAGGTCTTTTCATAAGTCTTTTAGGTCATTTAATGCTCTCAGGCTTGTTGGGAGGGAGTTCCAGAGTATGGGTGCTAGTAAAGAGGGAGCTTTTTTTTCAGTTGTTTGTTTGGTCTTGTGGAATCTTGCAAGTGTGCCAATCATGTTGTCTTTATTGGTTTTTCTCGGTCTGTTGCAGGTATCCTTTGTTATGATGTATTGGAGTTCCTCTGCTGAGAGGTGGTGGATGAATTTAAAGATGATTAGGATTATTTTTAATTTTGCTATGGCCATCATGGGTAGCCAGTGTAGTTGCTGTAGGACTGGGGTGATGTGTTCAGATCTTGGGGTGTCTGTAATGATGCGTGCTGCGGTGTTTTGCACCATTTGGAGTGGGTGTAGGGTTTGTTGAGGGAGGCCTTGATATAACGAGTTTCCGTAGTCAAGCAGAGGTGTAATGAGTGCTTGGCATACCGTACGGAAGTGATCCTGGCGGAGTAATGGCTTGAATTTTCTGATGATCCTTAAGCGTTGATAGTACTTGTTTGCGGTTTTTGTGATGTGGGATTTTAGGTTTAGTGCTCTGTCCATTGTGATGCCCAGATATTTTACCTCATCTTTAACTACTATAAGCTTATTTAAAATGCTGATGGTTTGTGGTGGAGTGAAGGTATTGTTCCTGGTGACGAACATTGCCTCAGTTTTGTCATAGTTGACCGTTATATTATTGGCTCCGAACCAGGTGTTCATATCTTCAAGGCATCTGGTTATAGTTGTGGTGTTGAGTGCTAGTAGGTTGACTGGGGCATACACCATGATGGGGGCATACGTAAATAACGTAAATAACCCAAACCTCAACAAGCTTGAAGAATGCCTATTCGAGCTACAAACCTGGCTTCAACGCAATAACATGTCCATTAATCACAAGAAAACAGAAGCAATGTGTATCTCCAGGAAACCGGGCTTCGACCCATCAGCAACGGTCACCATGAACAATAACAATTACAACATCAAGACAGAGATAAAATATTTAGGAGTGATGCTTGACAGCAACCTAAATATGGACAAACACCTTTGAAATACCAATCGGGCCATTTTCCACAAATTAAGAGTCTTGCAGCCACTACATAGCATTCTCGATCATGCCGACTTCAGGTCAGTCGCTCAAGCCCTCATCATGCCACATCTAGACTACTGCAATGCCATACTGCAAGGTCTGCCAAAGAAAACCATAAATATTCTGCAAATGGCACAAAATGTTGCTGCCAGAATCATTATGCAAAAAGACCTCTCTGACCACATTACACCTGTTCTAATTGAGCTACATTGGCTCCCCATTGCGGCCCGCATTCAATACAAATTGATAGTCACTACTTTCAAACTCATCCATAATGTAGCTCCCTCACACCTCAACAGCTTAATCTCCGACCTATCCAACAACAGAAGTAGAAGAACAGTGAACCTCAATACCCTCTGTCTCCCAAAGTGCATCAGAAAGGTTAATACATGTACTAGTAACAGAGCTTTCTCATTTATAGCTCCGACACTCTGGAACCGGCTGCCATGTGAACTTCGTGCAAACTGTGACCTGAAAGACTTCAGAAAAAAGCTTAAGACACACCTCTTCCAATCGCATCTCAATGTAACCTAGGCCCTGTCCCCCACTAACAACTGTCTCCCTTACGTGGGAAAACCACTTTACCCCATGTAATCGCTCAATGAGAAATGCATTCAATCATGTGTAATTATGTATATAATGTATATAATGTATCCTTTGTGAAGCGTTAACATCAATCAACTGTACCCCGTAACCCTATGTTTGCTGTGTACTACCTCTCCCTCCCCAATCACAATGTATATATTTCTAATTACTGGCCGGTACAGCCACCCTTACCATGTATAGCAACCGCTGCTGATCGATGGAAGCAGCGGGATACAAATGTACACTAAATAAATAAATAAATAAATGATGTCATCAGTGTAAATTTGATATTGGAGCTCGTGACTTTTGATGATGTTACATATGGGTTGGATGTAAATATTAAAGAGAATTGATGATAGGGTTGAGCCTTGTGGTATTCCCTGCGTGACGGGGAAATGTGTTGATTTCTTTTGTGCGCATTTGACTTGTTGCGTTCTATTTTCCAGGTATGAAGTAAACCATTTTCGAGTATTTTTTCGTAATCCTATTTACTGCAGGCATTGAAGTAGTCTGGCGTGTGACACGGTGTCGAAGGCTGCCGAGATGTCCATGAAGACAAGCAGGAATCCATTCTTAATATTGTCCATGCCTTTTAAGAGATTGTCAAAGAGGGAAGTAAGTAGTGTTTTAACTCCGTGTTGGGGTTTAAAACTGTGCTGATGGATGTCCAGTGGGGCATTGATGTCAATATGGTCTTGTAGTTGGCGTTGTACTGCTTTTTCAATGATTTTTGCAAGGAAAGATAGGCTGGAAATAGGACGATATTATTTTGGTTCAGAGAGGCTGAGGTTGTTGCCTTTAAGTATCTGTCTTATCATGGTGTGCTTCAGAGTTTGCGGCATGTATCCTTGTTGGAGTGAATCTTTGATGATTTTGTGAATGTAATGGGGAGCTGGGTTTTAGAGGCTTTGATCCAAGCTACTGGGCATGGGTTTGATGGTGAGGTTGTTGTGTTGAGGCCACTCATTATGTCCTCAATTTGGTGTTTTGATGGTATGCTGAAGTCTTCCCAGGTTTGATGCTCCTTTATTGTTTCATGGTAATCTGCTTGTGGTTCAATGGAGCATGTGAGGGTATTGTTTTTCGATTTTATGTAGTCTGCATATTCCTATGGGTTAAGATGGAGGGTATCATGCTGTGTAGTGTCCTTAGTTAGTATTTGGACAATTCTAAATAGTTCTTTTGGTTTGTTGACAGAGTTCATGATTAGGTTGGTATGGTGTTGTTTTTTACGATCGTTTATTAGTTTGTTGTATTCCATTTGCTTATCTCTGTATTGGATTAGGGAGTCATGTGACTTGTTTCTTCTCCATTTTCTCTCCAGTTTTCGGAAGGTGCGTTTTGTGTCTCTAATACCAGGGGGCATTTGGTCTCCTATATGTTTGTGCTTTTTGTATACTTGTAGGTGCTGATGCTGCATTTGATATTATGAAGTTCCACTTCTCTGTGCCTAGATCAAGGGTTTCATAATCTTGCTGAAGTTGTGGCTTGATTTCGTCTATGAATGCTTCTTTTTTGAAGGCTCTGAATCTCCTGGTTATGGTCTCATTTTTCATGTGTTGGATGAGGTCATTTAGGGTTAATGTGAATTCAATTAGATGGTGGTCTGACCAAGGAACCGGTGTAATTGTTGGTGTTGTAGTCTTGCCTTGCTCTACCAAGTGCTTTGGGATAAAAAACATATCTGGAGTTGTACCGTGTTGGTGTGTTGATAATTTGGTAGTAATTTAGTGATTCCATGGCTTTTAAGAATGATGCAGCTTCCTTGGTGGATGTGGAGGTTAGGTTGTAGTCTCCTAGAGCAATGAGTAGTTTGAGTTTTTTGCTGTGTGCACATATTGCTTCAAGTACTGTAGAGAGGTATTTGGTTGTGGTTCTAGGGGGTCTGTAGGTGAGGGAGATGCTAATGTGTTTGTTGGCTATGATGATTGTGTTGGATTCTATCGTGTTTACGGTAGATATTGTTTTGAATCTGTATTCTTTTCTGGTCAGTATTAGCATTCCTCCTCCTCTCTTTTGGGTCCTGATGCAATTAAATGCTGTGTAACCTTCTGGGATGATTTGGTTTAAAATTATCTGATCAGAGTCATCTAGCCAGGTTTCTGTGATACATATTATATCTAGTCTTTTGTCATGTATGAGGTCGAGGATAGTATTTAGTTTGTTCCTTATTGATCTGGGTTAAGTACGGCACATTTAATGTTGGTTGTTGTGATTGGGTTAGTGTGTACTTTATTTGTGAGGTGGTTGTGTGTAATATGTGTGGTATTGTGTGGTTTGTGGACTGAAGGTGTTCTTTAGAGAGGGGAGTGTTTGGTATCGAGGGTGGTGTGCAGGTATAGAGGGTGGTGTGCAGGTGTAACAAGGGGATTTGTGCGTTTGATCCTGTGCCCTTTGTGTATGGTACAAAAGTGTGCAGGAGTATAAGGTATGCAATGAGGTAGTGGTGAATTGATTGCATTTTCTCTTTACTGACCTGGGATTACTTTGAGTTGTATCCCAGTGGTGGTAGGTGTTTGATCCTTCTCTTGTGTTCTGTACTTGCCTGTTCCTTTGGTATTGTTTCTCTCCTCTTTTTACTTAGTTTTACTCTAGTAATGGGGTCTATAATGTGTTTAGTTTGTTATTTCACAGCCCCAGATTAGCATACAGGGTGTAGGTTAGTGATGGGGTGGTTTGTAATATGGTTTATGCTTTCGTAAAGCATGCTGTTGTTGCCAATGGAGCACTACTATCACTAATTTGAGAACAATGTTGGATAGAACACATTGAATGCATTAAAAAAAGGCTGCCTTCCCTCAAAAATAGACCTTACCATGAGCTTTCAGATGACGTTAGGCTTCCCAGCACCAAGAGCTCTAACGCATGGTTACACAAACCCCACCCAGTCTCCACCCCATTAATTCCCACTCTCCACCTCTTTTTACCTTAAAGCTAGGAATCCAGTTTCTGCACATTAATCCAGCATTATCGGAGCTCTCCGCAGCATTAACCACTGACGGGTGCCAATAATGCCTGTTAACAGCACCTTTATTCCCTTAACGCTCATTGGTAAACATACTCCTTAGTCATTTGGACATCCAAATCACAGTGAAGATGTCTCTAGTGCAGAGAATTCCAAGTAGGCTGGGGGCATGGCGGACTCATGTCTGGGGAGGTGCAATGGACTTAGATGTCCCTGTTTGATTTCAGAAACGTCAGGGACGTCTGCAGGCCTGAACAGATATCAGGAAAATGCTTATTTTGGCCTTAAAACATCCAGAGAGCAATGAGATGATGTAAAGTTAAGTGACTAACCTAAGATCACAAAGGCCCACACAAGGATTTGAACCCTGACTACACTGCTCCTAACTCACTACTTCTAACCATTAGGTTATTAGATGCCTCTGAGTTGAAATACTACTCCGTGGATGTCTATACAGATATCACCATAAACCATACATATCAGGCATGTTTATTTTATCAAATCATGCCTAAACTTGCACATGTCTGCTTTTTTTTCCAGATGTTCTGACTTGAACATCCCAGAGTGCACTTGGACATCCTTTGTAAAATGCCCCAGTTCCTATATCTTTTGCTGGGGATAGGAATTTACCTTCCTAGGAGATGCATTCTGAAGACTTGTTTCACTCTCCCCAACATATCTCTCAACATGCATCTCTCTTGCTTTCTCTAGAGCTGACAAAAGTCAGGAATTTGCATGTCCAAGCCTTATGCAGATCTTCATAGTCTGACGTTTCTAGGAAATTCTTCCCAGGATTCAGAGTACTTGTCTTTTCACCAGTCTAATGGCTTAACATTATATTGCAGGATTTGTCAGATCTTGCCCTTCTTTCCTTGAAATTCATTCCAGCTCAAGAATAATCTCTTCCTGCACCCCTACTCCCCAAACCTAGGGTGGGGGTGGGGAGGTTCAACTCTAAGCCCTCTGGGGACAGGAAAATACCCACTGTACCTAAATGTAATTCAGCTTGAGTTCCTAATGAAAAAGTGTGACCTAAATTAAAATAAATAATTAAATACTTTAACTGTCATTCATTTGTCATCCATTCATAAAAAACATTTTCATCTAATTTGGTCCTTTCATAGGAATGCTTTGCCTCAGAGGCTACATGTAATTTATTGACTTTTTTTTGTTTGTTTTGTAGTTCAGGAATTTTTTAAAAGCTTGTTTGGGGGGTTTTTGGTCTCTTTCTATGGCTCATAGCATTGAGCCTGGCAGTATCTACAATGGATTGCTATATATTTTGGAACTTCACTGAGAGGGGTGGATTTATTATGAAAGCTGCTCTGGAGAGTATTGTTTGAATAATTGTTAAATGTATTTTGATATATTGTTGGGTGTGATAGTACTGTATTGATACTGACATAATTCTATTTTTATTGTAAAACACTTAGGGGCAGGTTTACTAAAGCATGCAAAAAAGCAACATCTTAGCACACTTTAAAGCCCTTTTACTGAAGTATGTTATGCAGTTAGCATTGCTTATAGTATACATTAACCATATACTGTGACCCCCAGTAACTCTTAGTCCCATGCCAATATAGGTAGCACAGCCTGACGTTTGCACTAACTGTACTTTGTACCTTGGGGTGGAAGAGTGGGGCATGGTGAACGCCTTGTAGTCAGTGTGCCTTTGCTAACTTCAAGGCTCTCAATTAGTGCAGATGCATTTACCGCCCCCTCAATAAATGGAGGCAACTGCATCCACGGTAATTTTGGCACGAGTTAAAGCATAGTGAGGAAGGTGAAATTGAGGGGAACATGCTGTCCATGCCCTCAACAGTTAACGTGGTGGTGTTGCACCTAATGTGGCATAGTTTTGTGTGCTATTAACACGTTAGCTGCAAAAGCATGACACACTTTAGTAAAAGCCTCTTTAGTGTGAAAACCTTGCATGGGAAGTGTGGCCAACCTGCATTAACGGTTGGGGGCATTCCCAGTATGTTTCAATGTACTCAGCAAGATGGAAAGCACCTCACTGCACTAAATGCAACACTGATTAGCAAGTGCTAAATCAAACCCGTGCTAATCACAATGTGCAGGATGCCCACTCTCTGTCCCTCACTCACCCAGTCCCCACTCAATCGCACCTTAAGTGGTTAGTGGGAGGTTTTTACATTGCTGGCTTATTTAGCACATGCTAACAGTTGCCACAGTCCCATGCTGTTTACTGCACGATAAACCCCACACTAATCGTTACTGCTGCTTGTTAAATATGTCCCTTAATGCTCTTGCAAGAAGCAGTGTTGCACCTAATTGTATTTCAGAATAGTGGTGTACCCCAGGGATCTGTGCTGGGTCCGCTGCTTTTTGACATATTCATAAATGACCTGGAAAGTGGAATAACGAGTGAGATTATCAAATTTGCAGATGACACAAAACTATTTAAAGTTGTTAAAACCCAAGAGGATTGTGGAAAATTGCAAGAGGATCTTGATAAATTAGAAGACTGGGCATCAAAATGGCAGATGAAATTTAATGTGGAAAAGTGCAAGGTTATGCACCTAGGGAAGAACAACCCAAACTATGGTTACACGATGCAAGGTTCCACATTAGGAACCACCACCCAGGAAAAAGATTTAGGCGTCATTGTGGATACCATGTTAAAACCCTCGGCCCAGTGTGCAGCGGCGGCCAAGAGAGCAAATAGAATGCTAGGTATGATAAGGAAAGGAATGGAAAATAAAACAAAATATATTATAATGCCTCTATATCGTTCCATGGTGAGACCGCACCTTGAATATTGTGTGCAATTCTGGTCCCCGTATCTTAAAAAGGATATAGCGATTTTAGAAAAGGTTCAGAGAAGAGCCACCAAAATGGTAAAGGGGATGGAAGGATACTCCTATGAAGAAAGGCTAAAAAGGTTAGGGCTCTTTAACCTGGAAAAGAGACGGCTGAGGGGAGATATGATAGAAGTCTATAAATTAATGAACGGAGTGGAACGGGTAAACGTAGATCGATTGTTTACCTTATCAGAATATAGAAAGACTAGGGGACATGCAATGAAGCTACAGGGTAAACTATTTAAGACTAATAAAAGAAAATATTTTTTTCACTCAACGTGTAATCAAACTCTGGAATTTGTTACCGGAGGATGTAGTAAAGGCTGTTAGTGTAGCTGGGTTTAAAAAAGGTTTGGACAAGTTCCTGGAGGAAAGGTCCATAAACCATTATTAAGAAGGGACCCAGGATATCAATGCTTGACCCAGTACAAGCAATGTGGAACCTGTGTCTTTTGGGGAAACTGCTAGGTACTTGTGATCTAGATTGGCCACTGTTGGAAACAGGATACTGGGCTTGATGGACCTTGGTCTGACCCAGTATGGCATATCTTATGTTCTTATGTTCAGTGCATCCAAATAATGAATTACATTACATTTCTGGTTGTTCTTTCTCTCTTCCTACCATCCTCTAAGCCTAGGTGCTTAATTGTTGGTAAAGAATCTATACTCCAGAATCTTGTACAAAACATTTTTTTGACCTGGTTATACTTGTCCTCTTTGGCGGTAAATTTCACATCATAATTTTTAATTGTTTGAAAAAGATGTTTTCTTAAATTCATTTTAAATCTTCTCTCAGTTTTAGGGAGTATCCATTCATCTTACTATAATTTAAAAGGGTAAATATAATTGTTCCATGTCACTCCTGATTGCCTATATTCCTAATATGCCCTTTCTCAGCTGTCTTTTCCAGTTGCTAACTGAGCAGGGAGTCCAAAGGAGGTAGACAAAGCTGCTGGTCAAACACGATTGTAAATGGAAAGTGAACTGATCCTCTGTAAATATGACAGAAAGAGATTCATATCTCTTCAAAAGCAGGAAGGTAAGAATTCAGCTCACAAATCCACTTTGGCAGCTGATGAGATTTATACCAATGAATCTTGTGTGCACTGCTTTCAAAATGTGTTCTCTATGGATTTGAAATAGACTTAGCTGTGATCTGGAAAACTGTCAGGAAAAACAAGTTAATCTAAGAATGCTTCAAGTTAGAAATTTATATTACTGATAAAATCTAAGTGTCAGATACTGTATTGAGTGGACTTAATAGAATAAGTCTGACTGATGAATACAACTAGTAAAAGCTATTTGAATAAGCCTATCTGAAAAAACTTTAAGACAGACATTTTGGAAGCTTAACTTATCCAGTGAACTTTAGCAGGTAGTGCTGATATTCAGTGCTATCTTGCACCCTAAAGCTGGAATGCCTCAATTACCATCCCAAATCAATTGAACACATTTTACTAACTAGTTGTCTAGAAAAAAATCAATGCTGTGAGTGGGGGAGGGCAACTCAAAGTTGTCCAAAAAAAATCTATTGAATACTGGCCTTCTGTGGTCCAGGTATTCGTATATTTGTCTGTCTGGCAAGACATGTGAGGAAACTATAAAAGTGATGTACTGGAGGAACTGAATGGGAGGAGTGGTCTAGTGGTTAGGACAAGGTACTTCAGGCCGGAGGGCTGGGGGTTCAAGTCCCACCTGGGGACAGCAATCTCAGGCCGGAGGGACTGGGATTTCTAGTCCTATAGGCACTCCTTGTGGTCTTGGGCAAGCCACTTAACCCTCCATTGCCCATGTTCCCTGTAAGTATTAACATATGCATGTCATATCCCCTCATGTTAAATGTATCCTCCAATTGACTGCTTTGACCCAGTGAAAAGCAGAATATAAATACAGCTAAATAAATAAACTGAAACAAATCTCAATAAACCATAAAAATGAAAACAACAATTTGATAAACTAAAGAATAGCAAATCACATTGACTGGATGATGAAAGAACTTAAATATGAGAGTACAGATCTACTATTAGTAATCTATGAACTATCCTTAAAATCATCAAAGATTGGAGAGTGGCCAATGTAATATCAATTTTTAAAAAGCGTTCTAGGGGTGATCTGGGAAACTACAGACTAGTGAGACTGACATCAGTACTTGGAAAACTGGTAGAAACCATTATAAAGAACAAAATTACTGAACATGTAGATAGCATTGGTTTAAAGGGATGAAGCCAACATGGATTTAGCCAAAGAAAGTCTTGTCTCACTAACCTATGATATTTTTTGAAGGTGTGAATAAACAGGTAGATAAAGGTGAGCCAGTTGATATAGTGTTATCTGGATTTTCAGAAGGCCTTTGACAAGGTCTCTCATGAGAGACTTGGGAAAATTAAAAAATTAAGCAATAAAAGGCTGTGTGCTATTATGGATTAAGAACGGAGAGTAGGGATAAATGGTCAATTTCCTCAATGGAGAAAGGTTAATAGTGGAGTATCCCATAGATCTGTGCTTAGGCCTACTGTTTTGTAACATACTTATAAATGAACTGGAAAATGGAGTAACGAGTGACGTGATCAAATTTGAAGAAAACATAAAATTATTCTAAGTTGTTAAAACACAAGAGGACTGTGAAAAATTGCAAGGAGACCTTGAGAAATTGGGAGACTGGACATCCAAGTGGCAGATAAAATTAAATGTGGACAACTGTAAAGTTATGCACTTAGGGAAGAACAACCCAATCTATGGTTACACAATGCAAAGTTCCATATTAGGAACCACCACCCAGGAAAAGGATCTGTACATCATTGAAATACTCTGCTTAGTGTGCAGTAGTGGCAAAGAAAGCAAATAAAATGCTAAGAATCATAAGGAAAGGAATGGAGAATAAAATAATGGAATTATAATGCTTTTGTATCACTCCATGGTGTGACCTCACTTAGAATATTGTGTACAGTTCTTGTCTCCATATCTTAAAAACTATGTAGTGGAATTAGAAAAGGTGTAGAGAAAAGTGACCAAAATGATAAAGGGGATTGATGGATACCCATATAAGGAAAGGCTTAAAAGGTTAGGACTCTTCAACTTGGAAAAGAGTTGGCTGAGGGGAGAGACGATATTTTTTTTAAGTGCTGTCAAGTCAATGCTGACTCCCGGCGACCCAGCTGTCTCTGGGTTTTCTTGGCAATGTATCACTGGAAGTAGTTTGCCAGGCCTTTTCTTCCAAGGCAATGATAGGGAGCTACAGAATAATGAGTGGAGAGGAATGGATAAACGCAGATCGGTTATTTACTTCTTCATAACGCATTAAGACTAAGGGACATGCAATGAAGCTACAATGTAGCACATTTAAGACTAATTGAAATAATTTTTTTTATTGAACATGTAATCAAACTCTAGAATTTGTGATTGGATAATGTAGTAAAAGCTGTTAATGTACCTGTGTTTAAGAGAGATTTGGACAAGTTCCTGGAGGAAAAGTCCACAAACCATTATTAAAGTAGACTGGGGAAATCTACTGCTTATTCCTGGGATAAGCAACATGGAATCTGTTTTAGGAACCTAACAGGTGTTTGTGACCTGAATTTGCCACTGTTGGAAACAGGATACTGGGCTTGATGGACCTTAGGTCGGAGCCAGTATGGCATATTTCATGTTCTTATGAATTTTTAGGCTGCAGCCACATCAGTGTTGCTAACTCTTTGGAATAATATGTTGCTGTATTTTTAGGCATTGGAGAGTTGGGTGCTGGAGGGAACTAAATCGAGACTTTGTATATTCTACTACCTATCATGGTAGAATTTAAAGTGAGAAAGACTGAAAAGACTTCTAGGTAAGAAGACATTTTAAAGGAGGTTGCACCCTATGACTGGCAGCTGGGATATATCCTCAGCAGTACAGTCAGTAGAGGTGTGCAGGCAAAAAAACCCCATTTTCTTTAATTTCCTATGTTGGTTGCAGATTTGTTTCATTTTGTTTTGTTTTAATAAATTTTCATTTCAGGGCATTTTTTAATTAAAGAGGGGGTTGTGGCTGCTGACAAAACACCACCACCAACAACAAAAGCATAGCTGAAAAGCTACTAGAAATTTCAGGCAAATAAAAAATCCCAACTGGCATTTTTTTCTGATTGTCCTGGTTATCCATTTTCTGTAAGCTTGATAACCAGCCTCTGATAGTAACCAGAGTAAGTTTGATAAATGTCTCTGATAGTATGCTTAGACATGGTTTCACCAAACCTCTGGCACATGATAGAAAAAAAAGTCTTTGGAGCAAGTCTGTAGAGCAGGGGTCAATAGATTCAGAAGGCAAAATGTCCAGGAACAGTTTTCCACAAAGCTGTAAACCAGACATACTGTGGGCCAATCATGAAAGAAGAAGAAAGAACACAAGAAATACAAGACACAGTTAAAAGCAGACTGTCTAGAACCAGTCCCCCTTGCAACATACCAGCTCTTTTTGGAAGATTCCTGCACTCTCTGCATATCCCACAGTAAATTTGGTGGGGGGAGAGAGAGAAGGCATGGTGGCAGGTGACCACCAGAGTAAGGGCAATTGCATATGCTGGATGTCATTACTGCTGGTAGTGCGGCTGCAGATAATTGCTTGCAGTGAACAAAGACAAAACAGGAGCACTACTGATATTCAGAGACATAGGGGTATATTTACTAAACCGGGATAACGGTTAACCCGGGCTATCTGCAACTAAGTTCCATTGAATAATATGGGACCTAGTGGCAGATAGCCCGTGTTAACCGTTAGCCCGGTTTAGTAAACATACCCCATAAACTTCAAACCACCGGACAAGTTCACGCTACATAAGGCTGAAATTACCATTAAAAAGGAAATCGAGTACCTTGGTAGTACAATCGACAGCAATCTCGACATGATTTCACACATAAAGAATGCAGCTAGCATAGCATACTGGAAACTTAGGGGTATGTTTAACCCTTTGAAGGCCTACTTTAAATTTTTAATCCACATTCTGCAGTCGGGTTAATTTTTGCATATTTCAGGAAAATTGTACCTGTCTTATTCAATATGTTCTAATAGTGATTTTCCTTCTGCTATAGTCATGTATTATATACTATTTGATAGGAATATTTAGTCAGAATTTTGGATCCCGAGAGTATTGGGCTCGGCCTGGAAAAGTTTAATAATCAGCTGTAGCAGCTTCCATGTGATATCGGAACTGCGGCCCCATTGAAATCAATGGGGATGTGGCTCCGATATCATATGGAAGCCACTACCGCTGATTAGTAAACATACCCCTTAGACTGCTCAAACCTCTATGCCTTCTACAAGATAATGACTTCAGAGCAGTCTTTCAAGCTATCATTATACCCTACCTTGACTACGCTAACATCCTCTAGGAAAGGGGACGTGCTACTGATAGGGGATTTCAATATGCTAGATGTTGAATGGCACATTCCTGCTGCAGTATCATCTAGAAGTAAGGAGATAATGGATTCTCTACAGGGAGAACTATTCAGGCAGCTGGTAACAGAGCCCACACGTGAAGGGGCTATACTGGACTTGGTGCTTACCAATGGTGAAAGTGTTTCTGATGTTATAGTGGGAGATCATTTTGCATCCAGTGATCACCAGATGGTGTGGTTCAGTATTAGGACTAGAGCTGTTAAAATCCATTCAAAAGTAAGGGTCTTAGACTTTAGGAAAACTAACTTTGCCAAGATGGGCCAATGTCTCAGGGAGTCGTTAACAGGATGGGGACAGCTGGGGGATATAGAAAAACAGTGGGCAAACATGAAAGAGGATATTTTAAGGGCAACCAACCTTTTTGTTAAAATGGAAAATAAAGGTAAAAGGTAAAAGGAAAAGGAGACCGCTATGGTTTTTGAAAGAAGTAGCTGAAGAGGTGAAGAAAAAGAGGGAGGCCTTCATGAAATGCAAGAGATCACAGAGAGAGGAAGACAGGCATCTATATTTGGAAAAACTTAGAGAAGCTAGCAAAGTAGTCAGGAAAGCAAAGATTCAAAAAGAGGAGGAAACAGCCAATGCAATAAAATGGGGGGATAAGACATTTTTCAGATATGTTAGTGAGAAGAGGAAGGTCAAAAGTAGTATTGTCAGACACAAGGGTGAAGGGGAGGAATATGTAGAAGCTGAGGAGGATAAAGTGGAATTGCATAACAAATATTCCTATTCTGTGTTCACAGATGAACAACTAGGAGTAGGACCTCAGAAAACCCTCACAAACAGGAATAGAAGTGATGGGCATCTTGAACAATTTTCAGAAGACTGTGTTCGTGAGAAACTAGCTAAACTTAAAGTAGGCAAAGCGATGGGACCAGATGGGATACAACCTAGAATACTGAAGGAACTTGGGGGCATTCTAGCAGCTCCACTGACTGACCTTTTCAGTTGGAGTCTGGAGTGGTGCCAAAGGACTGGAGAGAGGCACATGTGGTCTCTTTACACAAAAGTGGTAGTAAGAATGTGGTTGAAAACTACAGGCCAGTTAGTTTAATTTCATAGGTGAGTAAATTGGAAGTGCTGCTGAAAGAGAAAATAGTGAGGTTTCTGGAGTCCAGCAGATTACAGGATCCGAGGCAGCATGGATTCACCAGAGGCAGGTCTTGTCACACAAATCTAATTGATTTATTTGACTGAATCACCAGAGACTTGGACTGGGTGACCAGGGACTTTGACCGAGGGAGATCCCTAGAAGTGGTGTATTTAGATTTCAGTAAAGCCTTTGACACCGTTCCTTACAGGCAACTTATAAACAAACTGAGCACTCTAGGGATGGACCCTAAAGTTACTGCTTGGGTTAGAAATTGGTTGAGTGGGAGGCAACAAAGGATACAGGTAAATGGAGCTCACTCTGAGGAGAAGGAGGTTACCAGTGGTGTGCCCCAGGGATCTGTCCTTCATCCGATTCTTTTTAACATCTTTGTTAGTGATATAGCGGAAGGGCTGTTGGGTAAAGTTTACCTCTTTGTGGATGATACCAAAATCTGCAATAGAGTAGACACCAGGAAAATGTAGATAATATGAGGAGGGATCTAGCTAAGCTTGAAGAATGGTCTAGAATTTGGCAGCTGAGATTTAATATTAAAAAATGCAAGGTCATGCATTTGGGCTGCAGCAATCCAAGGGAGCAATATAGTATAGGCAGTGAAGTACTTTTGTCCACTAAAGAAGCGTTGACTTAGGTGTGATTGTGTCTGATGATCTTAAAGTAGCTAAACAAGTGTAAAAGGCGACAGCAAAAGCTAGAAGAATGCTTGGGTGCATAGGGGGAGGAATGGCCAGCAAAAGAAAGGAGGTGATAGTGCCTCTAAGTCTTTGGTGCGACTTCATTTGGAGTGTTGTATGCAATTCTGGAGACAGCACCTTCAAAAGGATATAAATAGGCTGGAGTCAGTACAAAGGGTGGCTACTAAAATGGTTAGTGGTCTTCATTATAGAGCATATGAGGATAGACTTAAGGATCTTAATATGTACACCTTAGAGAAAAGGTGGGATAGAGGTGATATGATTGAGAAGTTTAAATACCTCCATGGCGTAAATGCACAGGAGGAGAGTCTCTTTCTATTGAAAGCAAGCTCTGCTATGAGGAGACATGGGATGAGGGTGAAAGGGGATACATTCAGGAGTGATATGTGGTAGAGATGAGGACAGTATCTGAATTCAAAAAAATGATGGGACAAACACAGAGGATCTCTAAAGGAAAAAGGGGACTGTTCTAGTAATTGATATGGAAGGACAGACTAGATAGGCCATCTGATGTTTTTCTGTCGTCATGTTTCTGTGTTTCTATCAAGGCCTGACAAAACAGGTGTTATGTCCATTCCAGCTAGTACAACACACCGTCACCAGAATCCTAACAGGAAAATCAAATCACCAACACATAATGCCTATACTCAAAAGTCTACACTGGTTCCCAATTGCCCAACGGATCAAACATAAAACAATAACTACCACCTACAAAATCCTCAACAACCTCTCCGCCAGCTGTCTCAAGGATCAAATCACAAGGCACGATAAGATGAAGAAAATCTGTAACCCAAAATCTCCTGTCCATCCGCTCGCTTAAGACTAAATGCACAAAACAGACAAGCAACAGGGCCTTTTCGATATATGCACCCACAATCTGGAACTCACTGCCCAAAACCATTAGGTCTGTACAATCCACCAAAGACATGAAGAAAATGCTAAAACACACTTCTTCATAGACCATTTTGGGCCGAATGACATAACATAAATGTATATACAACAACCACCAATAAATAACCTGTTAACTTAAACAAAATCCCATATTTATCTCCAAGTTGTGTACCCCTTGTTCTATGTAATACAAATCTCTACAAATTATGTGCTGTTCATTGTAAACCACTTTGGTACAAAAGTGGTATATAAAAACTGTTAAATAAAATAAGTAAATAAATAAGATAATGCCACCTCAAGATGGTAAGTGCAGATGAGCTATTGGCAGGCCAGCAGCACATCCATTGCCAATTATTCAAGGGCAGTAGCAGCAGTGGCATTGCCTCCCCCCCAACAGTCTGATGACTCACAGCACCCATAGAAGTATCCCCTTCATCCCTAACATCAGTACTAACCACCCTGACAGTCACCACATAAGACAGGTGACTGTTCCCTTGAATCTCATGCTGGAGAATAAAAGATCTCAGAGCGGGCCACCAGACTCCTCCCCTCCGGGTCCTACTGGAGTTGCTCTGGTGGTCTAATGGTGGCAGGAGAGGTCCCCCTCTGCTCCTGTATTGTCTCCATTAGCTGTCAAAATAGTGCCAGTCTCACAAGAGATATCAACCTTGACAGATACCACAGCTTAATAAATACTTCCCTAAATGTTAACTAGGAGGCAAGGGATGGAAGTTGGGCCTGCATGAGAATTGCAGAAAAGCGATGTTCAGATGCATTTAGTAGATCTTTTATGAAAGTCAGTGGAAATAGGAAATTGGGCTTGATGGAACTTTTGTCTGATCCAGTATGACATATTTTATGTTCCTATGTTTTTATAAGTTAAGAAGACAAAACTGGACTATGACTGTTGTTAGATGTGTTGAATAAGAATATTTATATTTGTCATATGATTTTTATGGTGGATAGTTATAGGGGGAAAAAGAGGGCCCCGCTGCTGTCCTTCCTCTGCCCCATCTAGGTGTCCCAGGTTTCCCCAAAAATCTGCTAAACCTTATTAGAAGAGATATAGGAAGTAATCTTTATTTCAAATAAATAATCTGTACAGAGACAAATGGGACGTCCAAGTGCAATCTGGGATGTCAAAGCCAGAATGTCTGAAAAGAAAGGCAGGGACACAATTTCAGGAATGTGGACTTGCCAATATGCACGTGTATCAAATGTGTATATAGACATGCCCTGAAGCATATTTCAAAACCAAAATGTGTAATAGCCTGATGGTTATAGCAGTGGCGTTAAGAGCTGGCTAGCAAGGGTTCAAATCCCAGTGTAGGACTTTGTAATTGAAAGCTAGCACCTTAATTCTCCATCTTCTCTACACTCTGTATGTTTTAAGGTGAAAACAAACACTTTCCTGATACCTATTTGTGCCTGGAGCAGGAATAAACATGCAGGCACATGCAGAGAGCTCAGTGGCTTCTGGGACATGTAAATCCATTGCCCCTCCCCAGACATGCCTCTGCCACACCCCTGCACCTTCTTGAATGTCCCCGTATTGGAGCAGTCTGCAAATGGCTTTTCTGGAATGGTTACGGAGACGTGTCCATGTCCTTGTGCAATTTTGATGTCCATGTGCATGTCTGTAGATGTCCAAGCCACAACTAAACCTTTTAGAATGACCTTCATAATGTAAACGTATGACCCCAAAATGCCTAAATTCAATAATGACCAGTTTTGCTAGCAAAATTAAAAGAGCATCTTTTGAAGAACTTTGACTATATCATTACCTGTTTCTAGTTTTATCCCTAAACAATTCTTACTAAAAGGGTTTCGTTTGTGTTACCTACTGGCTAATGCGAGTTGGGCCAGAGAGACTACAGCTCCAACATTGTTTAGGATTAGCAGAAGATGGGGGGCGGAGCCTGATGTCCAGCGGGTAGGACGCTTTGCGTTGAAGCTCCCGAGAGGCCTACTCAGAATCCTGACTTAATACCTATATAAATTTACTATTTTGCTCCGAGCTGACCGGGGCACCTCGGGGGGGATGGCGGCCCACAAACCAGCGCGCTTGGACTTCGGGTCTCCTTCTTCTTCTCACGGAAAACGCTCCAAAACGGAGGTATCCTCCCCGCAGAAGATGGTTCCATTTCGTGAAAACCCCGCAATGCACCTGGAGATTTTGGAGGAAATACGCGGCGTGAAGGAATTGGTGCAGTCTAATGGAGAAGCGCTTCGAGCCATGCGAGAAGACTTTGGAGTGCTCCAAGACCGACTTGAAGGTCTTTCATTACGGCAGGACAATATGGCGGGGGTCCTCGACTCGCACGAGGTGCGCTTGGGCAAACTGGACGAGGCTGAGCGCCAGATACAGAATCTTCAAAAGGAGTTGGAAGATAGCAATAATCGCGCCCGTCGCAACAATGTGAGGCTCCTTGGAATGCCGGAGGGAGTGGAAGCAGGAGATATAAGAGAATTCTTGCTCAAAACTCTTCCCTCCTTGCTGAAGATTACTTTTCACAGAGAACTGGAAATCGATCGAGCACACCGTGTTCCTGCCCGCATGGCGCTCAACCGCACGACCCCCCGGCCTATTATCTTTAGCTTGCTACGATATCAACAAGTGGAACAAATTTTACATGCTGCCCGAGCGAATCATCATTTGGAATATGAAGGTCGTAAGGTCTCCTTCTTTCCTGATTTGGCAAAGCCTACCGTTGACCGTCGGAAGAAACTCCTTGCTCTTCGCCCTCGACTTCAACAGCTACAGGCTCGCTTTGGCCTGTTGTATCCAGCGAAGCTCCGAGTGACTCTCCATAACCAGACCAGGACGTTCGAGGATCCTGATCTATTATCAACATTTTTGGACTCCAAAGAAGCAGAACAGATGCGCTAATCCCAAATTTTGGACTCTTATCTGCCGGCTCTGACCGCCATTTTGAGGGGCCCGATGCGGCGGTCATAGCCCAGCACAGAAATCGCCTGGACTTTCTTTCTTTCTCTGTATGACTTTTGTCTTTGGTCTCCTATCCCTTCATGATGTGTGCCTCGGTCGGATTCGGAGCACGCACAGTCCTACAGGTTATATGTTTTTTCAATTTCGGCCTTCTCTGGGGTTTCTCCCCGCAGACACATGGTCGCCAGTAATTTTGGGGTTTTGCTTCTCCTCTACCGTACTGCGGTTATCTTTGTTAATGTGGGGCGCTTCATTGTATTATATTAGCTTATTTTCCTATGTCATGTGTACAGCCAGATACAGTCAGTTTGAGGGACACAGTGAAATTATGTGTGCTATCATGCTCAGAATTTTAACTTTTCTGAATGGCCTCATGTAAAATCTTATTATTCATCGTACAGGGCATTGTTGGTCCACTCAGCAGAAAGAAAATCCTTAGCTATCTCGCCACGAGCACGTTGATTAGGTGTTTCTTCAGGAAACGCATTACACTCTGCTGAAACACTGAAACTCAATGCTAGGCCTCACATGGTAGCTGCCTACTCTCCCACCGTTTCCAAATGGTACGGGATAGTCATTCTGGTCAAGAAGTTTTTGCACGCTACTGTACCTGATATTAGCGCTGACATGGAGGGTAGATGGGCCCGTGTACACCTTGAGGTTGGAGATAGTGAATTCACGTGTATTTGCACTATGTCCCGAATGTGGACAACCCTGCTCACTATGCAAGTTTTGCGCAATTGGCCTCGGCCTCCGCTAATGCTCCATTAATACTTGGTGGCGATTTTATTCAAGTGCTCCCTCCATCTTTTCTTCTCAAACAAGGTGCTTGTTGGTTGGAAGCTCCAGTACCGAGCAGACCTGTGTGGCTGGATATAGTAGCGGGCCTTTGCTCACCGATTCCTCTTACCTTACTCCCTGGTATGACTCTCCCATTAGACTCCCACTATCCACCAATGTTTTTCGACACTTTAGGTGCCTTTAATATTCCTATGCAACCTTTCGACTCCCGACTCTGGTCAGTGTAACTTCAGCATTGCATTCGGAGCACTAGAGTACTCCAGCCATCGGCACTCTCTGCATAAGGTTGATTAGAAACTTCCGATCTCTCGGTAGTTTACCGGGTGTAGCATCCAATTTTACTAAACCTTATGTAATGCTATCACTAGAGATACCTCTATAGCGCAGAAAGTATGGGAGAGAGAATTGCATGTGACTTTAACCTCGGAACAATGGAGCCTTATCTGGAGCAGAGGGACACGGGTTTCCGACCCGCCTCACTCACTCAGACCCCCTTCTTTCTAGCCCACCGGTGTTTTTACACTCCTCACAGTTTAGACATATGGAACACTACTCAGGGTAATGGTTGCTGGACACGTCCTGTGGCCGTTGGTTTATTACTTCATTTCATGTTATGCATGAATATCCCGCACTACAGTATAACTGGCGTCGGGTCTGGGGTCGTATTTAGTCTATATTGCACTCTTAGGAGTCCCTTTCTCGGAGGATAGTGGGACTTCGCCCAGTTGCGGGGATCCCCTCTCTCCCAAGAAATGGCTTATCTCCTTTTGAACTTTATGCTTGGCATTGCTGTTTCCCTCATTGAGTAATACTGGGAAATTAGTTCCCATCTGAGCCTCAATGAATGGTGGAATCATGCCTGTCTCTACAGTAAATATGAACAAATACCTCGTCTGTGTGCTTCCTCCGTTCAGACTCCTTCTTATTGATCTTAATGGAAGATGTTCAATGAATATGTACATTTTGCTAAATGCTCTCATCTGACTGTCTAACTTTGTATATATCTCTGTCTCAAGCTCATGCTGTATTGTGGATATTTTTTGATTGTTTGATGTATAATCACTGTTAACTGGAAGCGCTCACATGCTGATACAAACGGGTAGAGAAGAAGCACCGGGGTGGGGGGTAATGGGTTTACTTTTCCTTACTGTATAATTGTTTTGTCTCTTTTGGTGTGTTGTTTCTTTGTTTGTTGCAAAATGAAAATAAAAGTTTCAAAAAAAAGGATTAGCAGAAGATTAGAAGATTTATGAGTTTAGCTCCAGATGGTCCATTATTGTGTGTGATTCTGTGACTGTGTCCACCCCTTTGCATCTGTTAGACTCAGAATTCCTCTCAGGTCTGATCAGTTTTCATGCTTGAGCTCTTACAAGATAAAAAGAGAGAGAACTATTTAATCAGAAGCTACAAACAGAAAGGAATGAGGTAGGGGGTCTGATGCTTGAATAGCATGTGACATTTTGGTGCATGTTGAACACATAATTATGAGATAATCGATCCTTACAGGTTGCAAACAAAACAGATTGCACTTTGAATAATTTTACCTATTTCCAACCATGTCAATTGTTTAACGCATCCTTAAAAGAAAATCAAGCAGCCAGTGAGCATAACGATCCTCTGTTCATTAGTTTATAGGTAAAATGCATTTAGAGAGGTTTATTCCATATCTAATAAAATCTTAAGGCAGAAGGTTGAAGAATGAATGCCTTCCATCCACAGATACCATTCAGTAAATCATATAAACAGTTTATTGTCCATTTATTGTGGTATGAAACAGCTAAAACAAAATTAAAGAACAGGTTTTAAAAACCTATGGATATTGACACAACCATGCGATCATTATCTTCTAACAGGATTGCTCTGTGTTTATTTTTATTTATTTTATTTATTTATTTATTTACATTCTCTTATATACCGCGCTATTCTGCATCAGTGCGGTTTACATTGAACAAACTGAAATTACATTGAACAGGGCATTATAACTTGGAGATAACTATTTTACAGGGAACATGGGCTATGGAGGGTTAAGTGGCTTGCCCAAGACCACAAGGAGCACCTGTGGGACTAGAAACCCCAGTCCTTCTGGCCCAAGGTTGCTATCCTCTAGTGGGATTTGAACCCCCGACCTTCCGGCCTGAAGTACCTTGCCCCAACCACTTTTATTTATAGCATTCAAGTCAATTGCCAACTACAGAGTAACATATGGATCAGTATTCAGAGGCTTATATATTTAGCGGCCACTGCTTAATATATAAATCCTCATTCTATGAATTTTCTGCAGCACTATCCAGATAGTGAGGTAGAAAACCTCTACTGCTGCACTATATGGCCAGTACTAAAGACAGAGCAAGGGTGGAGCGTGCAGGTATATTATAGCAGTGATATCCAGTGACTGCCTAAATGGCTATGAGGTTTAATTTAGGACAGAAAAAAGCTGTACAAAATGAAACCACTTAGCTCTATGTAGAGTCGGTTTCAATGATACATTATACATGTATTCAGCAATGTCTATCAGGATAGAGATGTTGAATATACATAGATCCCGATCCTGGAAGGGGCACATCCGGGCCATCCAGATGTCCCAGTCCAGGACAGCTCCATTGTACCTGCTAATGCACCGTGGGAGCAAGATGCTCCTGCGGTAGCAGATCGGGCAACGGGGTGGTCCGGCATGCCCCTTCAGCAGCAATGGAGGATGTACAGCTGGCAGGATGGCCAGGCCTCCCCCGCACCTGCTGCTGCGCTGATGCTGGACACTCCCCCATGCCCTGCTCTCACGCTGCCCGACGCCTGGTGGGGTCTGCTAGGGCCAGTGCCGGGGACTCACCTCCCTCACCCTGATGCCTCGGGGGGGGGGGGGGCTGCTGGGCCAGGACACATGGGCACCCCATGCTTATTCCACCTCCGATGTGAAATAAGCTGTGTGCCCCCCCCCCCCCGGTGCACCCTGGACGTACAGGACTGGGACCTGAATTGGCCCTGTATGTCCGAGTGCCTGGCCTCCCCACGGCATGCCCAACTCTGCTCCTGTGCCGCCTCCATCCTGCTCTCTCCACACACAGCGGCTCTGTGCATACAGGGAGAGAGGAATAGTGAATCGGGGCAGGAGGGCTAGCAGGGCTACATGTCTCATCGGGACGTTCAGCACCACTAGTCACTCACAGAATCGGGCCCACATTGTTTTAACCACTGCCACTGTATATTGACCCAGTGGTATATGATAGCAGAAAAAGGCCCTCATTCCATTTAGTTTGCCTACTTATTCTGTCTATTAAGGATGTGCATTCATTTTAAAATGACACGTGAAATATCAATGATATTTCCTATGTCATTTCATATCATTTTTAATCAGAACACAACTTGAAAAATCCAAAATTCAGTTTTATCGCCAATGTCATCACAGACTGGCTTTGAACAAAGTGTGCTTGGGTTAGAAGGCAGGATATGGCGGAGGGTAAGAATGAGAGTGGGGAAGACAAGAGTTTAGCAAAAGTGTGGAAATGGAAACAGTGGAGCAGTTTGTAAGTTTGGAGGAGGAGGAGATAAGAGGTGCAGTTTCCTTCTCATTGACTTTACAAAAGGAGAAAGAGTGGCAGGTTTGAAGGAAAGATTTGAGAATGAAGTGGGGGAGAGGGAGATGGAGGTGACCCAGGGAAGAACTCAAAACTAATTTTGTGAATCTTGGCATGGAAGTAGTCTGTCAGAGTCATTATAAAGCATATGAGGACAGACTTAAGGACCTTAATTTGTATAGAGGAAAGGCGGGACAGAGGTGATATGATTGAGACGTTTAAATACCTCCATGGCATAAATGCACAAGAGGAGAGCCTTTTTCAATTGAAAGCAAGCTCTGCTACGAGGGGACATGGGATGAGGGTGAATAGGGAATAGACTCAGGAGTGATATACAGAAATATTTCTTTACGGAAAGAGTGGTAGATGTGGAGATGTGGAGATGGAAGCAGAGGCACTGTGAGGAAAGAGTTGAGCTTGGTGAAGAGATGGCAAGCAGGGCCGGCCCGTCCATTGAGTGAGAATGTTGTTCGCACAGGGCCCCGCGCTTCAGGGGGCCCCGCGCGAACCACATTCTCGCTGAATGGACTGCTGCAGAGGGAGCCGGGGAAGCCCGCGCGAAGCCCCGGCTCCCTCTGCACAGCCCTCCAGCGTGAAGAGCCTTTACCTTCCCGCTGGCGGCTGTTTCAATGAAGCTGCGAATGCCACGAGAGGTTAAAGGGCATTGCCTTTAACCTTTCCCGGCATTCGCGGCTTCATTGAAACAGCCGCCAGCGGGAAGGTAAAGGTTCTTCACGCTGGCGGGCTGTGCAGAGGGAACCGGGGCCTCCCTCTGCAGCCCCTTAGACGGCGCGGGGCTCTTCGGGGGGGGGGGCGGCTAGGACTGGATGGGCTGTGATGGGGGGGATGGACTGGAAATGGGCTGTGATGGGGGGGGGAAACGGACTGGAAATGGGCTGTGATGGGGGGGAGACGGAAAATGGGCTTGGAGGGTGGAAACAGACTGGAAATGGGCTGTGATGTGGGGGGGAGAACGGACTGGAAATGGGCTGTGATGGGGGGAGGACTGCAAATGGTCTGTGATGGGGGATAGGACTGGAAATGGGCTGTGATGGGGGGAGGACTGCAAATGGTCTGTGATGGTGGGGGGGCTAGGACTGGAAATGGGCTGTGATGGTGGGGACGGACGGACTGAAAATGGGCTGGGATGGGGGAAACACTGGAAATGGGCTGTGATGTGGGGGGAAACAGACTGGAAGTGGGCTGTGATGGGGGGAACAGACAAATTGGGCGGGGATGGGGGAAACAGACTGGAAATGGGCTGTGGTGGGGGGGAGAACAGACTGGAAATGGGCTGTGATGGGGGGAACGGACTACAATTGGGCTGTGATGGGGAGGACTGCAAATGGGCTGTGATGGTGGGGGGGATAGGACTGCAAATGGGCTGTGATGGTGGGGGGCAATGGACAAAATGGGCTGTGATGGGGAGGAACTTGGACTGGAAATGGGCTGATGAAGAGCTGGATTAGGACTGGAAATGGGCTGATGGGGGCTGGAATAGGGTGAAGTGGGCTGACGAGGGGGCTAGGATTGGAAATTAGCTGATGGGGGAGCTTGGAGGAAATGGGCTGATGAGGGACTGGAATGGAACTGGAAAAGAGCATATGGGGGCTAGGACTGGAAATGGGCTGATGAGGAGCTAGGATAGGACTAGAAATGGGCTGATGGGGGGAACGTAGACTGCAAATGGGTGATGGACTGGAATAGGACACTGGAAATGGGCTGATGGGGGCTGGAATAGGACTGGAAATGGGCTGATGGGAGTTGGAAAAGGGCTGGAAATGGGCTGATGGGGAGCTTGGAGTGGAAATGGGCTGACGGGGGGGCTGGAATGGAACTGGAAAACAGCATATGGGAGGCTAGGACTGGAAATGGGCTGATGTGGAAGCTTGGGAGACTGGGACTAGAAGGGGGCAGATGCTGGGTGGGTCTAGAACTATAAAGGAGCTGATTTTGGGGGAGGACTAAAAAGGGATGGGAAATGAGAATGGAGAGGGGAAAAGATATTTTGTGCGGGAGGGAAGAAAAGTCTACGAAGGGCCGGGTATTGGAAGAGTAAGTGTAGATTGAGAATGGAAGGGTGAAATTTGAGTGGATGATAAAGCAATAAGGAAAGAAATGGAGGAAAGAGCAAAAGGGGAAAGATCAGTATGTTAAAGCAGATATAGAGAAAAAATTTGGAAAAAAATCTAAAAGAGAAGAAAGGAAAATGGATAGCTCGCAGAAGACACAAAGAAACCAGAAGAAAGTGACTGGAGCAATTGCAACTGAAAAGAATGCACAAGCAACAAAAGGTAGAAAAATACTTTTTTATTTTGAATTTATTAACTGGAATATATCAGCTCTGGGAAATGTGCATTGTTAACATCTTTTGTGTTTTGTTTAGTACAAGAGGAAATTAATTTATAGTTTTATTTCTCCAGTGTTGTTGTACATCCCAAGTTTGGCTTTTGGGGTTTCCAGTTTAATTATTGTCTTCCTATTTCTAAATTGTGATCCCTTGTTCTTTGGTGACGATCTATATTCTGCATTTTAACCAAGCTGAGGTATTCTGTTCATATAGTTTCTATTTGACCATGTCACTTGTTCTCTTTCCCCAGTAGGAGATGCATTGGTATTCTCTGAGATGTATTGGTTTAATATTTGCAGTGTTGCCTTTTGATAGATAGGGTTTGGTGCTTTGTGAGTCCTGGCAGAGCTGTTATCATATGGTGGATTTGCTATGAGTTCTAAAAGGTCAGTGTTTATAGTACTTCCTAATGGGCCTGGCGGTTGGCACTGGAATATAGTAACGTAGAAATCTATTAGTCTTTCTTTATCCAGACACTCATTAAGAAGCATGTTTACTAAAAATGCATGTTAACATTATGCAAGAATCTATGCAAATGAGGCCCCGCAATTAATCTCCGCACATGGCTCCGCACCCCCCTTGGGCCGCCCGTGATGTCGAGGGTCAGATGGTCAGAGCCCTCTTGCTTGGTGAGTGCTATAGCAAACTGGATGGAGCTAACCAGAGTTTGAAATACATACAGTCAGCATGGGCATGGGATTTTCCTCAAAACACTCAGCAGAGCGGACACAGGAATGTGGGTAGTTGATTTTAGAGGTCAGCCAAGGCTGAAGTACAGTGCGCCTCACAGGACATGGAATGGGAGAAATGAGAATAATCAAAAGCAAAGGGGAGCATAGTGTTATAGGAAGAGACTACCTCATCAACAAACTCGGATGACATAGAGGATGACAGCAGTGGAGAGAGCCGAAGGATCAATAGCCCGAAGGTTCCTGTGTGTATTGGTGTAAAGTTCACAACACTGTGGCGGGGAGTATTAGGAATGAAAGTTAATAGAAAATAGTGTGGGGGGAAAACCCCTTTGAAATAGAGCAGTGTGTTTCTTCAAAGTAAATGAAATTTTACTTTAAAAAAAAATATATATATATCAGCCAAATTTCATTTCTAATTATTAGAAACAGAGAAACTTGATGGAAGAAAAAGACCACATGGCCTATCTAGTCTGCCCTTACATATCAACTACAACAGTCCCCTTTTTTCCTTTAGAGATCCTCTGAGTTTGTCCCATGATTTTTTGAATTCAGATGCTGTCCTCATCTCTACCACCTCCACTGGGAGACTATTCTACACATCTACCACTCTTTCCGTAAAGAAATATTTCTGTATATTACTCCTGAGTCTATTCCCTATTCACCCTCATCCCATGTCCCCTCGTAGCAGAGCTTGCTTTCAATTGAAAAAGGCTCTCCTCTTGTGCATTTATGCCATGGAGGTATTTAAACGTCTCAATCATATCACCTCTATCCCGCCTTTTCTCTAAAGTATACAAATTAAGGTCCTTAAGTCTGTCCTCATATGCTTTATAATGAAGACCACTAACCATTTTAGTAGCCACCCTCTGTACCGACTCCAGCCTGTTTATATCCTTTTGAAGATGCGGTCTCCAGAATTGCACACAATACTCCAAATGAAGTCGCACCAAAGACTTATACAGAGGCACTATCACCTCCTTTCTTCTGCTGGCCTTTCCTCTCCCTATGCACCCAAGCATCCTTCTAGCTTTTGCTGTCACCTTTTCTACCTATTTAGTACTTTAAGATCATCAGGCACAATCACGCCTAAATCTCGCTCTTCTTTTGTGGACAGAAGTACTTCACACCCTATACTATATCACTTACTTGGATAGCTGAAGCCCAAATACATGACTTTGCATTTTTTAACATTAAATCTCAGCTGCCAAATGCTAGACCATTCTTCAAACTTAACTAGATCCCTCCTCATGTTATCTACACCTTCCTGGTGGATTCTTCATTGGAACACACAGTATAGAACTGGTTTTAATCCAGTGATTTGAGTTCTAACCAAGAACCTAGGAATCATACAGGTATAAAACCTTGCTGGGAGAAAACAAAGATCGAGATGCCTGAGTAAGATGTCTGGAGAAGTGTTCACTCAAGAAAGATGGAACCATTATTTGGAAGCAAAAACTCCAGGTTTAAAGGTCAGACGAATTTAATGAGACCTAATCCAGAATGTTGCTAGAGATACTGTAAACCAACCAAAAAAACCCCAGACAGGCTGCTTCAAAACTAGCAACTCAAGATGTAGCTAGTTTAGTGAAAAGTGAAACCATCTGCAAGAAACTAGACAGGGGATCAAAGTTATCACTCTCACAAAAATTAAAATGAGAAATTATCCAACTAAGAATAAGCCAAGGAAACTTAGAAGAAGACCAGAAGAAAAGCTATACATTGATATAAGATAAAACAGCAAGTTTGTCATTGGAAGAACACCAGATCCTCCCCATGAATTTTCCTTGGTAAGTGTCATGTGAGAGGCAAGGCCAAGTCACATGCTCACTGCCAATAAAGCACCGTGCAACTGGGAACTAACTTGTATCCCTTCAAACACAATTATTTGTTAAGGATATTAAGGAGAACTGACATACAATTCTGTTCAGAAATTATGAAAATTCAGCACGCAGTATTTCAAAAGACTGCAAAATTCTACATGCTTTAATATTAAAATTTTGTGCAGAATTCCACTATCATAAAGCTTAACCCTTCCTGTAGACCTGAAATTTCACCTGCCTTTTTCCTCCTTAGTTCTTTTGCTCCAATCACAGTTCTGACCCCAACCTATCTTTATCCCCCCGTTTTCTTTCCCTCTAACCTCTAGCTCCCAGCCATCCTGTGAACTCACCAGCAGCCCATTTCCAGCCCCAGCAACCTCTCAACTCATCAGCAGCCCATCTCCTGTCCCATCACCCCCAAAACACCAGCAACCCTTCTCCTGCCCCAACCATCCCTGAAATACCAGCAGTTCTTTTTCTGCCTGCAGTCACCCCTGAAACACCAACAGCCTATCTCCAGCCCCAGCAAACCCCCTGACTCACCAGCAGTCCTGTCCCCAGTCAGTTCCCCTCCCCAACTCACCAGCATCCCTTCTCTTTGCCAATCACAGTAACACAGCCGCGGGAGCATTTCAGTTTGATCCTGCGGCCGTACTAGCTTCCAGTGCTAGCACTATGTCTTGCAAAAGATTAACAGAAGTGCTTCCTGTCAGAAACAGGAAGTGCTTCTCTTGACCTTTTGAAGGAGCATGGTGCCGGCATCAGTAGCTAGCACAGCCGCAGGATCAAACTGAAATGCTCCCGTGGCTGTGTTTCTGCTAATAGTGAGATAGGATCGGGTGCTCTTAAAGCTTGTGCAGCCAAACCTGCCTCACTGTCTACCAATGCCGGTGCCTGTGCAGAATTCCATATTGCAAACACAGAATTCTGTGCATGTGGGGAATTCTGTGCAAATTCTTCTTTGTGCAGTTGCGCAGAATTCCTCCAGGAGTACATACATCATGAGAGAGGATAGCCCTAAGAGAATTGCCGCTTGGTCAAAGGAATTTTTCATAGCTGAAAAGGATGCTGGGGAAAAGGACTTAGATGGAGTTGAACATAATTGGGGCATTAACACATTTCCATTGTCTCAATGTCATTGTACTCATTTTAATTACTGTTAATTATGCCCATCAAGATATAATTTGGGCCAAATAAAATTTCTACTATGAGAAGGACCAAAATCTGTTTGTAAACATTACAAGGCTATAGGTATGGATTATTCGCACTACGTGCTCAGGCCGTAGAAACATATGCTTATACAGGATGAATGCACATCATTTTAGACATGCAGAGGCAATTTTATAAAGGAGTGTTCGTGTCAAAAGTCTAAAAAGCCTATTTAAAACCTATTTTATAAAAACAACATTGGTGCTTTTATTTAAAAAAAAGACTCTCAGAACTAGTCTCAATAGTGCACAAATTCTCACACTCAAAATAACATTACGGTTATGCATTTATGAGCGTATTCAGTTTGTTTGGACATCTAAAAATGTTAAGCGTGCATAAATCATGTGTATGAATGTATACCTGTAAATTAACAGGCATACAATTGATTTGCACTCTTAAAAAAATTCTTGCATGCTTATAATGTATACTAGAGAACAAATACCAAATGAACTGAAAAATATGCCCAAAAATTGGTGAAAATCCATTTACATGACATAGGCCATTTTTTTATGGCCATACACATCTGAAGAAGGTATAAATGTGCATATTTCTCTATGCATGTAAGGGCATAGTTTATAAAATCTGTACATATATTGTAACTTTCCCAGTTACAGAGGAACACCTCTGATTGGAGGAGTAGCCTAATGGTTAAAACAGTGAGCTGAAAACCATCAAAGACAGATTTGAGTCCCACTACTGCTCTTTGTGATCTTGAGCAAGTAATTTAGCTCTCCATTGCCTCAGCTAAAAACATAGGGCCCAATTTTAATCGACAGCGGTGGTTAGATGATCTAATGCAGCTAGCTGTTGCTGCTGAACTTTAAACCTGGATATTCAAAGCCAGAGTGCCACAAAGCTAACTGGGCACGACGATATTCAGCCATTTCCTAGTTAGCTTCTATGGCAAAAGATAGGCCAGTATTTCCTGCACCTGACTTTCGCTGCTTAGGGGTTTATATTCAGCAGTGGTGGTCAGGCACTTGGCTGCTGCCACTTTAACAACATGTGGAAATTCAGGGCCAATAGGCTCCAGTGCTGAATATCTGGATTTGCTAGCCAGGCGTTTCGTTATCCAGTTAGTTGGTGATATTCAGCTGCTAATCAGATAGCAAAACCGCATAAAGTTAGCTGTCTGGTTAGCTGCTGAAATCACTGCTAACCAGATAGCTTCAGGGATGACCCCAGCTCCACCCAAAAACTGCCTCAGAATTAACCAGGCTTCTTTATTACAATCTGTGGAGATATTCAGCCTTGCATAGTGCTGCTGAATATCAGGATCACATGGGGGTTTGCAGTTTGCGGGTGCTACAAACAGTATAAACCCTTCTGGATATTGACCCTTTAAATTGTAAACTCTCTGGGGAAGGGAAAATATCTGCTGCATCTGAATGTAACTCACTTTGATCAACTGAGAAAGGTGTGAGCTGAATCCAATGAAACCTTTTTCTGAGCACCTACCAGTATGCACAATCACGTTGGCTCACGTATATTCAGTTGCACCTAGGATTGCCAACTTTTTCACAGAGAAAAACCCGACACCTGTGGCTCGCCATGCTCTACCCATTCTCCGCCCACAGTCCCACCCCGGCCCCGCCCTGCCCCATCCACTAAAATTACCGAGGAATCACTCATACCCCCCCTCTTAGTGCTGGTTCACTCACCCCCCCTCCCCTCAGTGCTGGTTCACTCACTCGCCCCCCCCTCCCTGCTGGGTCACTCACTTGCCCCCCCTCCCCTGCTGGGTCACTCACTTGCCCCCCCTCCCCTGCTGGGTCACTCACTCCCCCCTCCCTTGCTGGGTCACTCACTCACCCCCTCCTCTCCCCTCCCTGCTGGTTCACTCACCCACCCCCTGTCACTCACTCACCCCCTTCTGCTGGGTCACTCACACCAACCCCCTCCCCTGCTGGTTCACTCACCCACCCGTCTGTCACTCACTTCCCCCCTCCTGCTGGGTCACTCACTCACCCCCCCTCCCCCCCCTGCTGGTTTACTCACACCACCCCCCCCCCCACTGCTGGTTCTGTAAACACCACCACCCCCCCCCCCCCGCCCAAGCCGCTGCTTCTGCTTTGTACAGAGCAGCGGCTGCAATACACTTACTTTGAAAAGTAAGGACAACCTGTGAGGAGCTCTCCGGTTATTGCAGCGCCCGAGGAAGTGATGTCATTGGGGACGGGCTCCTCACAGGTTGTCTTTCCTTTTCAAATTAACTTTATTGCAGCTAAAGTTAATTTGAAAAGGAAAGACAACCTGTGAGGAGCTTGCCCCCTATGACATCACTTCCTCAGGCGCTGCGATGACCGGAGGGCTCCCCACACAGTTTGTCTTTACTTTTCAAAGTAAGTGTATTGCAGGCGCTGCTCTGTACGAAGCAGAAGCAGCGGCTGCACTGCCATGGGGAATCGCGTTCGCGCCGCGGACTTCGGGAGTCGGGAGAAAAGCCGGTTTTTTGCTCTGGCTGCTCCCGATCTTGCGGCTAGAGCAAAAAACCGGCTTTTCAACAGCCGGTTTTGCATTTGTGCCGGCAGCCGGCCTGGCCATGGAAAAACCGGCCAGGCAGGCTGAAAACCGGCCGGTTGGCAACCCTAGTTGCACCATTTCATATGAGCTATTTTCTATGTTTTACACAGCGCAATGATGTATAAAATTATCCCCCAAATCCTGGGGAACTTTCTACCTATAAAGTGCTGCTTTACATGCAGAAATGCCTTATAAAATTACCACCATAATTAGACCAAACTAAAAAGCCCTTCTGTCCCAAAATCCCACAAAAAGGCAATATTTTTGTTGTGGGCCAGAATCAAGGGACAAAATACACCATTCCAAAACCTTGACAACATCACAGATTCACACCAGCCATCATGATCACCCACTTTTGTATATCAATTTGTAGAAAATCGGATCTGAAGCTGCTGGAGGACTGTTAGTTTCCTGTTTGTGCAAGGTAATGTCTGTAAAGAATGGTGTGCCTGGAGCATCGTTTTGAAATGACAGTCAACTGAATGGGAGGAAGTGATACAATCCAGATGCTATAAAATGGAGCCTTGTTTTATAATGCCAATTAGCGGAGCAGTAAAAGGGAATGCAATCTAGTCATTACAAGCTGTGAAGGCAGAAGAATAAAGCATTCAATAAATGGCCAACAAAAAGTGGTGCAAAAATGAAGACACCAAATAATTTAGGGCAGATCAGATGACTACTTCAGGGTCAGACTGCTCTTTATGACAAAAAGTCATCTGTAAGTTCACACCTTACCTAGAGCAGTTCAGCTGAGTTACAGTCAGGTACCATATAGATTCCCCTGTCACCACAGGACTTAAAATCCAAGGAGCTAGTATTCAAAAGGTTTATTGGTTAGCAGGACCTGCTGAGGTGACAGTGCCACTGAATATCCCATCCGACTGCTGAGGCACTGTCAGGACAGTGCCAGCGTGGTCTGTGGGTGGGGCAAGGACGGGCACAGCACTTATCCAGTTAGCAGCAATTTTCAGTCCTCTAAAACTTAAAATGTCCACATAGAGTTAGGCTATCTGAAAGGCTCTAATGCAGTTTCATTATCCGGATAGCAGGTCATATCACCACTATTCAGATAGTAATGGCGGTCAGCGGTGAAACCAGATGTTCTGCACCAGAGGATATCCGGGTTTTCAGTTTTAGCTTCAGCAGCCAGGTGTTTTAAAACTGCTCTTGCCGAATATTGTCCAGTAAGTTTGTGCTTGACGCAATGGAGGGTTAAGTCCAAACCTTTCCTGCAAGAGAAAGGTGTCCCACAGGGATCTTCACTCCCGGCCCTACTGTTCAACATATACATGCAGCCCATTTGTGAGCTCATCCGCTCTTTCAATATCAACTACCTGGTCTATGCCAATGACATTCTGCTTTACATGCCTATCTCAATCGAAAATCCAGATCTCTCACCATTGACATCCTGCTTCGATGCCGTCATGGATTGGCTACACACGGAGATGCTCAAGATAAACTTCAAGAAAACGGAGGTCCTCTTTATCACCAGAAACCCAGCATTCACTCCACCCACTGCTCTGAAGGTACGAGATGCTGAGCTCCTCAGCAAACCCACTGTACAGTACCTAGGGGTCACGCTAGACCAACAGCTCAACATGAAAGCCCAGGTGAGCAACATGGTTAAAACGGTCTACCACAAAATACGGATGCTCCATCACCTACGACAGCTGCTTGAGCAAGATGACTTCCGGACAGTCTATCAAGCCCTAGTAATCCCGCATTTTGACTATGCCAACATTATACTACATGGACTCCCGAAGAGCATGCTGAATCTTCTACAGCTTGTGATGAATGCAGCCACCAGATTATTGCACGGGGCCTCCAGGAGAGAACACATAACCCCAATACTGAAGCACCTACATTGGCTACCGGTCCACTGCAGACTCTCCTTTAAAGCTTTGCTAATGACCTTTAAAGCCATTAACAGGTGCTCCTCCATCTCCCTCATAGACCTCATCCAGCCCACCCCCCTTAACAGAACTAGGAGAGCAGCCACCGCCAACATCTTTGTACTCCCGAAGGAAACTATGAAATGTGCACAGTCAACCAGAAAAAGAGCCTTTACGCTATATGCACCCACATGCTGGAACGCACACCTACCAGCCATCCGCGTCATCACTGACCTAACCCAGTTTCGGAAGGCACTGAAGCACCATTTGTTCCTCCAACACTTCACCGACCAAACTGATATCTCACAGCCAGCCACACTCAGGAGTCAGGTTGTCATCCCCTGCACAGTCAACCCGCAAGAGCACAGCCCCACATGCTGGACCACGAGACGCCCGGCAGATAGAAGGTATTCCTACTTTGACCTGTCAATCTGTACATAGTTAAACCAGCCTGTAAGTAATTTGTGAGCTGCCCCTGTCACCTGTGACAGCCAGCCTGCCTGTACATAGTTACCCTGTTAGCCCATGTAAAAATCCCTGTTCTCTGTAAGTCCAGTGTGGGCCCTGCCTGCACAAGTTTGTTGACTGTACACCACATTGATTTGAAAGAGCGCGGTATAGAAAATACATTAAATAAATAAATAAATAAGTGACGTGCCTAAGGCCATAGGAAACATCAATAGGAGCAACACTGATTTGTCTGGTTCCCAGCCCAGTGCACAATCACTAGGTTATGAGGCACATTCCATACTGTACGTCCTGACCTCTGTGTGTCCTGTCAGAAATGGACGAACAGAGATAGACCTGATTCTGATCCTGCAGGGCACATCTAGCCCCCGCGGGATCAGAATCGTGTCTAGTCCTGTACATGCAGGCCAGGACACAATTCCCATCAACCTGCACATACAAGCCCCTGCCCGGCTAACTCAGTCAAGCTCCTGAATGGTTGCCATGGCACCACGGCTCCATTCAGGAGTTGCGATACCTGGCCGCTGACCACTTTTGCCTTTCCCAGCAGCCCGACCCCCGACCTGGCATTCCATGGCCAGGGTCTGGCTGTGGGGATCTCCTGTACCCCTCTACTTTTTGTTCCTGGCTGAGCCTCCCATCCCCCAATGTTTAGGGGGACTTATTCCATCTCTGAGATGGAATAAGTCCCCCATCCAGTCTGCCGGCTCCGGACGTACAGGGCTGACTTTAGAATTGGCTCTGTTCATCCGGGGCCGCAAACCATCCACTGCCCACCCTAACTCCACCTCCATACTATCCCCTCCCAAGCCTCCCCATACAAACTCTTTGTTCGTATGGGGAGGCTTAGTAGGGGACGGCAAGGGAAATGAATGGCAGGAATGGATGTCCATCCCTGCTATTTGCAGGACAGAATAGACCCACCATTATGCCCCTATGTAGTAAATCAATAGTTAATATCTAAATTGAGTTTTACTGACTCCAGTGAATGTACACAGTTAATCCCAGGGTCATCTTGACCATTAGGCAGATTAAGTGTTCATTTAGAGTGGCAGCTTTTGGAAGATGACAGACCAACTGCAGAAAAGCAAAACAAAGTTCCTGACAAGCACACTAACTCAGAGAGCCATGAGCTCATACCTTTTACCTAGAAGTTATTTTTATATAGCCCACAAATATCCCATTTATCCCAAAAAATATTTGCTTTACCAGGCAAATGGTGTTGGAAATAATCCTCATTGGGGGTAATTTTATATCAGATTTGCCCAGGTAAGAAAGTGCCTAGATTTAACCTATTTAACAATGGTACATAAGTGTCTATGGGGATTATTCCAGAAGACAAATAAAGGATTTGCACGTGCGGGGGGACGTTAATGTGCTGAAAATGCCATTGACCATATTCTAAAACACTGCTGACATGCACATCCACGGCCCTAGCATGGGGATCTCAGAACACGGACAGAAGGGGCGGAACAGGGACATGGTCAGACACGGAGACATATAAAGCATATTCAGGAAAGGCCCATGTACATATTGTTTCCCAGAAATATCCACATTATTCGTGCTGAAATGTGGAATAAGGTGAGGACTTAGAAATAATCCTGCTCTTCTCTACAATGTGTTCCATATTGAAGAATGGTTGTGAAAATATGTTTTGAGCTGGTGTGACTGCAGTCTGGAAAAACACAAGATACAGTTGTAAGGTACTGAGAGCAGAAGTGAGGGAATGTTGAAAGGTATGGACATATTAATAAACACTCTTACAGAAATATTAAAAAGAGCAATAGTGATTATTCTGGCTATGCTTAAATGTGCTGTTTGTGCTAAAGGAGCTAATATAGGAGACCCTATCAGAGTAACATAGTATATGATGGCAGATAAAGACCAACATGGTCCATCCAGTCTGCCCAGAAAAGTGGCAAGAGTAGGTGCACCTGCCGCTCCATGCAGGTCACTCCTCACCATGCCTTTGTTTAGGGGTGTAACCACCGCTCCGTGTAGGTCACCCTATTTGTTGAGATATAAGAGATAGCTATGTTTATTTTGATTTTATCCGGTTACTATAAAGGGATCCACTGTGTCTATCCCATGCCATTTTGAATTCTGTCACTGTATTTGCCCCCATCACTTCCATTGGGAGGGCATTCCAAGCTTCCACCACCCTTTCATTGAAAAATTATTTCCTGACATTGCCTTTCAATTTACCCCTCTTGCAGCTTTATGTTATGCCCTCTAGTTTTACAGCTTCCCCATCTTTGGAAGAGTTTTTTTTGTTCATTAATACTCTTTAAATGTCTGAATCATATCTCCCCTGCCCCTCCTCTCCTCCAGAGTGTGCATATTTAGGTCTTCAAGTCTCTTCTCATAAGTCTTCTGATGCAGGCTCCAAATCATTTTGGTCGCCTTCCTCTGAACTGTTTCCAGTCTTTTTATATCCTTTGTGAGATACGGTCTCCAAAACCGAACGCAATATTCCAAGTGAGGCCTCATCAGCGACTTGTACAGTGGCGTTAGTATCTCTTCCTTTCTGCTGGTAATTCCTCTCTGTATGTTGCCCAGCATCCTTCTGGCTTTTGCCACCGCATGGTCGCACTGTTTCGCCACCTTGAGATCCTTAGAATCACTTCAAGGTCCTTCTCATGGTCCATGAATACCAACCTCTCGCTCCCTATCGCATACAATTCCCTTGGATTTCTGCTTCCCAAGTGCATGACACTGCACTTCTTCACATTAAATATTAACTGCCAAGCATTAGACCATTCTTCCAGCTTTTGTAGATCTTTCCTCATGTTCTCCACTTCCTCAGGGGAATCCACTTTATTGCAAATTTTTGTATCATCTGCAAAGAGATAGACTTTTTCATTCAATCCTTCAGCAATATCACTCACAAATACAGTGAACAATACACATATTCTAAAAAATGGGACTGCTGACGTAGGCATAGTATGGACGTGTTTGGCTGAGAAACGGAGCTCATATATTCAGTCCTGCTACCTGCTACCCCATGTTATGTCATAGTTGTTATGTATAGGTTCAGGGCATTGTTTTGACAGAATTATGTTGTTGTAATAGAAAGTGAGTGTGTGTGTGTGTTTTGAGGGGCACCCGGAATCTGGTGTGCTCATCTGCAATGGAGGGGGCACATGAAAGCCTTGCTTGTATCTGGACCATATGGATGACTACAGCATAACCATTTGCCAGTGTGATCGAGCAGTCATAATCAGAGAGGGTTCACTATAGCCAAATCTCAAAACATATCCCTGTCAATAATAAGGGACCCTCAGAATAAGGGTATTCAACAGTGAAAACGGCACTAATGCATGTCCATAATGCACATTTTGTGAAATTAATGGTGTTGCTGTTGAGCATGTATTAGTGCTGTTTGCACTGCTGTTTGCACTGCTGTATGCTCTTATTCTGAGGGCCCCTTATTATTGACAGGGATATGTTTTGACATATAGCCATAGGGAACCTATGCTGATTCCTTCTGGATTATGTTTCATAGGGTACTCTAGTAAGATCTGATATTGTTGGCAGTGTGATAGGGCAGCCATACATCCACTGTGCCAGATACTGGAAGACATGATTGATGTGTCAACATTTCCCAGATTGTACACTGTGGCCTACATCCCTACCCAGGTCTGTATCAATGAGAGTTGCAAGAGAGGTGATATATCGAGTCTGGTTACTTGGTGTGATGACACAGGGATCTCCCCTCCCATACCCACACAGACCTTACCAGGGAAGCAGTGCCATAAAGCAGACCGTGGGGAGGCAGATAGGTTACCCTCACAGGTAGCGGATGTATACAGACTGACATTCGCCGCAATGGGACAGGTATAGCTGCTGTGAGGAATGCCAGTACCCAGATAGTTGGGCCTCAGATGCCATAGCATGAAGGTCCTACTTCTACTATTACTGGTAATTTGTATAGTGCTAAAAGTCATATGCAGCACTGCATACATGTAAAAGATAGTCCCTGCTCAGCAGAGCTTACAATCTAGTCAAGACAGACAACACAGCAGTTGTGGACAGGATACATTTAGGGGGAATGGTAAGAAAACACAAGGGAGCTTAGGCAGATCAGATCCAAAAGCGACAACAAAGAGTTGAGCGCTCAGCCTGGATTTGGGAAGGGCTAGAGAAACAGCCTGATGTACAGACTCAGGTAGTTTGTTCCAGCCATAAGGAGCAGCAAGTTGAAAGCAGCAACGTCTGGATTTGGCAGTTGGAGAAAAGGGCACAGATAGAAGCGATCTGACAGAAGAGCGGGGTTCCCGGAGAGGAGTGTGGGGAGAGATAAGAAGGAAATGGTAGTGCGGAGCAGCAGAATGAGCGCACTTATAGGTCATAGGCTTGGAGAGGGCATACATTTGTTGCTCTGCAATATTGTGCATCCTTTGGTGCACTTGATAAGGGTCTCTTTCTATCAGTTTATAGGCAGGAATCACTGGGGCTGTTTCTAAATGCCAAGTATCATGTCATGTAAAGTATATCCTGACATACATGTTCATATTTAGATTCTCTTATACCATACTAGGGTGCACTAGGATTACCTAGCACTCTTCAGGGCATGAAGAGGGCTGGTTTATGGTCTAGGTTACAGCAGCAGTAATTTCTCATTGGTATTTATTTCTAGTTTGCATCTGCAAACTACTGTCTGTGATAAGCAGTTTAGGTGATGCACGTTTTTCCCAAGGAGTGTGGCATCCATGAGTACTTTGCAGGGACAGGCAGAATAAAAAACATGTCATGTTTCAAAATTACACGTTTTTTATTCTGCCTGTCCCTGCAAAGTACCCATGGATGACCATGCATACTTTGTCCTGTTGATCTGTAATTTGTATTATGAATTTTTTTGTCTTGACTGTGAGTTCTGATGAGCAGGGACTGTCTCTCTTATTTGTGTGTACAGCGCTTCGTATGTTTGCAGTGCTTTATAAATGCTTATTATTATTATTATTATTATTAATAGTGCATATTAGTAAAAGATCCCCTTAGAGGGGAAGGAACAGCCACTTCAGGTGACAGTGAGGCCCATTTGAATGCCTGGTAAACATACTTTGGAAGATACCATCATGAAAGAAATGTGAGAAAAGCACTTCTGATTTAATTTTATAACAGTAATACAAATTTGTCAAAGTCAGAGAAATTGTCCAACTGACAAATTTTCCTTTAAGCTACGCTGCTTACTCTCAAAGCATAAGAGACTGTTACAATCAGTAGGTTTCTTATAAAAACTTCAGCAGTTTTGTAGATGTGTACAACTAAAAAAGAAACTTGTTGAGCACATGCATACATAGTGAAGCAGATATTCGAGTTTTGACTGGACTTGGTGCTTGATATCGGTAAGCATGTAGATGCTGTTATGAAGGCATTCTTTTTCCAACTATGGAATATCCACTATTTGTACCCTTATGTAAAGCCTACAAATCTGGCTATAGTGGACCATGCCTCAGTTTTGCAATTGGATTATTATAAAGCACTTTGGGGGGGTCTTTTACTGAAGGGAGCTAGGGTGTTGCATCTAACGCATCAACAATGCCAAAATTATGGTCCATCAGGTGCAACACCACAACTTTTAACCGGCAGGGGTGTTGAAAGCATTTCTCTGGGAGTTAACATGGAACATGTTCTCCTAGCACGGGCCACATTAGCATGAGTGCACTCAACTATTGAAGTAGCATTAGGTGAACCCTAGCATGAAGTGTGAACCCAGCACTAACTGCTCTGAGCACACCACGACTACTCACCAGCCCCAACTTACCCACTCGCTACCCTAACATGGTTTGCACAGTTAGTGTAGGAATAGTCCCATGTTGTCATGGCCCATGCTAGCTGGCAATGCGTGTCCTAGCAGGCCTTCTGCATTTGCCAGAACATGCGCTGCCAGTTAACTCTAGTAAAATACCCCCTTTATACTGGAATTCCATCTTACCAAAGGGTGTAATTACAAAGAGTGCAAAAAATGGCTATACACATTTTAGTGAAAAGATCCGCATGTCATCATATTCAGCCAGAGCTGAAGGCCTTACATTGCCTTTTTTTTCAACAAAGGGCGGAATTAAGATCCTTGCCTGGATTTACAAAATTCTTCAAAGCTGGTTCTCGTTATATCTTGCTAATTTGGTATCTTGGTATGTTCCCAGAAGAGATTTAGAGGTATGTTTACTAAAGAGCATTAGCAGTTAATGCGGTGATAATGTTGGAGGAGCATGCCACAATAACAGCTAACACAGGCCAAATGCAGATAGCGCAGGAAATTTTCTGCAATATGGGCATCATTTTAGAAGCCCTATTCATGCTTTGGACTTTTTAAAATAGGTATAGCGATAGCCAAAGAACAGAGACGGTCTCCCGAAACATTTTAGAAGCTGATTGAATCTGAATGGGGGCATGGAGGAGGCATGGCTATGGCATTCCTAGGAATTTGAAAGTGTGGTTAGAGCATTCCCAGGGACCAGGACATCCCACTTGATTAAAGAAATGTCATGGATGTTTGGCATCACATCTAATTTTAGACCTGCTCCGAGACACACACAGCGATGAATAAGCATTTGAAAAGTGCTAGTTTTAGTAGTGTAGAGAAGAAAGCACTCTTATCATCCCCAGTACACGGGCCAGTTTCAACTATAGCAGCAGCAGGATCTGAACCCTACGTGTAGCAACCATGTTCCTAACCATGCTGCTATCCTAGACACCTGGGTTCTGAAATATAGCTCTAGGAATGTCTAAGAATATACCATTGCAGACATCCCTATTGGGCATGTTCAGGTTTATGAAGTCACATCTGCACCTGGACGTACCTGCATTTTATTTCAGATATTCTGGTTTGACGTCCCAGATTGCACTGGGATGGATCTTCTAAAATTCCCCTCAATGTGCATATCATGCGATAACAGTACAAATGGTCACAGAGTGGGCAGAAAGTGGACATGTTTGTAACATGAGGTGACCATGGGTGATGACAGTGTGCAGTAATGATGGTGCACATAATGCTATTGCATGTTTAGCAAGGATGGCAGCAGATGTGCAGCAGAAAGAGTTCAGCGATAGGTGCAAGTTGTGTTTGTAGCTGTCGAGATAATGCCCAGATATTAAGAGGACAGCCAAAAATGTTGTTCTGAATGTATCTCAATATATGCCTGCAACTAGCCATGGTGGCAGTGCTAAAAATTGACATCATTTGAGTGTATCTTTGCCACACCCGATCCACACAGAAAACCCCCTAAGTTATCAGGTTTTCTACTGGCAGTTACTGCCAATATTTGTAGAATGGCTGCCAGCTGAATATTGATCATAGTAGGATGCAGTGCCTTTACCCAGATGTAGGTGCTATTTATCCAGATGTCTACTGCCTAAGGGGCCCTCTTACTCACCAGCGCTAGGGTGCTGCACCTAATGTGCCAAATGCGTTAGGTGCAACACCACCATGATAATTGTCAGGGATGTGGCAAGCATTTCACCAGCAGTTAAACGCAGAGTCCTGTCACTTAGCACATGCTACAGTATAAGAACATAACATAAGAACATAAGATATGCCATACTGTTGTTGTTAAGTGCCTTTGAGTTGGAGTCGATTCATGGCGACCCTCTGGATAGCTTTCCTAAATTGTGTTCGGTCTTCAGTCAGGCGGCTCATTGTTGACAGACTGGTACCCGTAGCTGCTGTTATTGTATCGACCCATCTCATTGCTGGCCTTCCTCTTTTGCATTGACCTTCTATCTTGCCAAGCATGATGTCTTTCTCTAATGATCTCTCTCTTCGCATGATGTGTCCAAAGTATGAAAGTCGAAGTCTTGTCATCTGAGCTTCTAAAGAAAGCTTAGGTTTGATCTCCTCTATTACCGACTGGTTTGTTCTTCAGGCAATCCATGGTATACACAGTATTCGCCGCCAGCACCATAATTCAAAGGCATCAATTTTCTTCCTGTCTATATTTTTCATTGTCCAACTTTCACATCCATATGATGTTATTGAAAATACCATGGCTTGAACAAGTCAAATCTTTGTATGGAGTGAGACATCTCTGCTCTTGAGAATCTTATCTAGGTCTTTCATAGCCATTCTGCCAAGAGCAATGCATCGTCTGATTTCTTGACTGCTTGTTGCTTCTTTATTGATAGTTGATCCAAGTAGGTTAAAGTTGTTCACGATTTCAATTTCTTCTCCTTCAACGATGAACCTGTTGATTTATGCCAGTTGTCATGATCTTTGTCGTCTTTACATTAAAGTGCAGGCCCATTTTGAGACTATGTTCTTTGATTGTGAGAAGCAAATGTTTCAGATCATCTTCACTTTCAGCCAGTAATGTGGTATCATCAGCATAGCGAAGGTTGTTGATGAGTCTTCCACCAATCTTCACACCTCTGTTGTCTTCATACAATCCTGCTTCTCTGATTACACAGCTACACTACCAAAAAACTGCCTCCAGTTTTGCAACTGATTCCTATAGATTTTGGGGTGCTGAATCCAGGAAAAATAGCCAAAATGTTCCATCACGTCACGTTTTCTTGCAAAATTAGATTTCTTACCCATATAAGGAATGTTCACATAATTTCTTTTTAGCCGACTGCAGTTTATTTTCTTGGCCCAAAATAGAGGTGTAATGGTTAACTAACTAGAAACACTCCCTCATGATATTTTAGAGTGTTTTGTATTCATTTTATACATTAACAGGACAATTGGGAGGCGGGGGACTAAATCCAGTACTCGCGCTGGCGCATGTTCTTTCCTGTTCGCCTCGCCTTGTTCGCTCGCTCAAACACGGTGGTTGCGACATGAACGTTCCTGTCAAATTTCAGTTTCTTGCAAGTTCATTATTACTTTTGTTTGCTCAGTCGTAATCCAGCATTATTCCGAAGTGGTTCACTACAGTTGTAGTTTGCAGTGCTGTGTATTTGTGATGGCTCACAGAGCCAGAGGTTGCGTCAACTCTCCAGACAGTTTTTGTTTTATTTGTGGGGAATATACCGTGAAAAAGCGGCAGAGGAACATTTCTGCATTTATTAAAAAAGTATATTTCGCCTATTTCGGTTTGAAGTTAGGCGATCAAGACAAACCGTGGGCTCCTCACAAAGTGTGCAAGACATGTGAGGAAGATCTACGCTTATGGATGAAAGGTAAAAAACAAGCATTTCATTTCGGAATACCTATGATGTGGCGTGAACAAAGAGACCACAGCAGTGACTGCTATTTTTGCTCTTGCATTGTGAAGGGATACAACTTAAAAATAAGAACGTAATAAGTTACCCCAACCTTCCCTCAGCAATTAGGCCTATGCCTCATAGCAACGAAGTACCTGTGCCTGAACCACCAAAATCTTTGGATCATATTTGTGTGGACGGTTCTGATCATGATGAGACTCATCAGATGGCTTTTCCCGATGAGTCCAATACTTCCGAGTATGAAACTGAACCAGATCCGAAACCTGAACTTTCTCTCAAGCGAATTGAATGATTTAGTCCGGGATTTAGGACTCCCAAAAGATGCTGCCCAACTGCTAGGTTCTCGGCTTAAACAGAAAAATCTATTGTCACCAGGAACAACTTTTTATTGGTACCGCAACCGCGAGACCAAAATTTTGAAGTATTTCAGCAAAGAGGAAGATTTGGTATTTTGCAACGATATATACGGAGTGATGGAAAAGTTTAAACTCAAGTATGATCCTGCTGAATGGCGGCTGTTCATTGATTCGTCAAAAGACAGCATAAAAGGTGTTCTTCTTCATAATGGCAACACATTCGCTTCAGTTCCTATTGCTCACTCTGTTATTCTCCAAGAAAAATATGAGAATTTGGCCTGATTCTTCAGAAGATTCGTTATGATGAGCATAAGTGGATGATTTGTGGGAGACTTTAAAATTCTATCCATGCTATTAGGGCAGCAATCCGGTTTCACCAAATATCCCTGCTTCCTTTGCTTGTGGGATAGCCGGGCCCGCGACCTACACTGGGGGAAAAAGACTGGCCAATTCGGGAGTATTTGAGACCCGGTGAGAAAAATGTCTTCATGAGAGCTTGGTACCTCGTGATAAAATTCTATTACCACCTCTCCACATTAAGTTGGGTCTCATTAAGCAATTCATCAAGTCCCTTCCAAAAGATGGTGAGTGCTTTCGGTACCTTTGCTCAAAGTTCCCCCGACTTTCTGAAGCAAAGCTAAAGGAAGGAGTGTTTGTTGGCCCTGATATAAGGAAACTCATTTCAGATGGAGCATTCGCTGAAACGATGTCTAAGAAGGAAAAAGAAGCCTGGGATTCCTTCAAGGATGTTGTTCTCAAATTCTTGGGGAACAGGCGGGATGAGAACTATAAGGATATTGTTGCCAGGATGCTCAATGCCTTCAAAGAACAAGGCTGTAACATGAGCCTGAAAGTCCATTTCTTGCACTCCCATGTGAACTACTTTCCCGAAACTTGGGGGCATACAGTGAAGAACAAGGTGAAAGGTTTCACCAGGACATCAAGGACGCAGAGAGAAGGTACCAAGGAAGATGGAACACCACTATGATGGCTGATTTCTGCTGGTTGCTTCTGCGGGAAACCCCAGATGAAAAATACGCCAAGCAGCGTACCAAGAGAAGCATTCGGGGGAAGAAGAAACGGGCCCACCAGGAGATTGATTGACCCAAGAATGACTTTAAAATCTAAACTGTGTTGACAAATATCGTGTTTTTACTAAACTTTGAAATAAAAATTTGCTAGTTATTACCACAGTGTCGGATCTCATTTATTAGAATTTTATTTTCACACCATCGGGTGTTTGTCTTCATGTATTGCAATGGTGCGGTTTGCGTTTTCTATTCTTACATACATACCTGTACAACATTTTTTGCACATTTCTTTGCTTTGCTTTGTGTCTAACCTCGCTCTTATATGCTCAATGTTTGTGCACATGTATGTGGCTGTTTTAAGTGCAGACAATTTTGCTACCATCACAGTGTGTTTTGTTGACATTACTCTATTCTTATGTGCTGCCTTGTTACAATTTTCTTTATTCTTATTTGAATAACTACTAAACAATTAGTATAAAGAATTCATCCAAGAAACTTTTATCTCGATCGCATTCAATCTGAAACGTTCACCTCAAACTGCTAACCCAATGTAGCAAAAAATCTGTACGTGATGGAGCAAATTGGTTACCAGATTTGGATTCAGCGCACCAAAAAATGTAAAAATCAATCGAAACATTAGAGGCAGTTTAAAAAAAAAATTTTTTTGTGTACCTGTGTTATTTGTTCTGCATATAAATTAAACAGGTAGGGGAAAGGTATGCAGCCTTGTCTTACACCTTTGCTTATTTTAAACCATTCTGTTTCTCCTTGTTCTGTTTGAAATGTTGCTTCTTGATCAATGTACAGATGGTGCAAGAGTACGATCAGGTGTTCTGGTATACCCATGCTTCTTAATGTGGCCCAGAGTTTCTCATGGTTTACACAGTCAAAAGTCTTGCTATAGTCAATAAAGCACAAATAGATATCCTTTTGGTATTCTTTAGTCTTTTCAAGAATCCATCTCACATCCACAATGATGTCTCTCGTTCCTCGCCCTTTCCTGAACCCTGCTTGCACTTCAGGTAGTTCTTGTTCCAGGTATGGTTGTAGTCTCTTTTGAATAATCTTCAGTAGAATCTTGCTGGCATGTGGGATCAGAGCGATTGTGCGATAATTTCCTAAGTCAGTTGGATCACCTTTCTTTAGTATCGGCATAAACACATATCTTTTCCAGTCAGTTGGCCATGATGTTGTCTTCCATATTTCTTGGCAGAGCCTTGTAAGTATGAAAACAGCTGCATCAGATTGCTGTAATACTTCTATGGGAATGCTATCTATGCCTGGTGCTTTGTTCTTTGATAAGGCTTTCAATGCTGCTTCAACTTCTTCTTTCATCACTAATGGTTCCCGATCATAAGATACAGGTTGAAACAGCTGTTGGACCACTTTATCTTTATCATATAAAAGCTCTGTATATTCCTTCCACCTTTTCTTGATCTTCTCAGCGACAGAGAACCTTGAACATCTTATAACATTCCAATTCGGGACTGGAACGTTTTCTTTAACTCTCGTAGCTTTAGGAAAGCCGATCTTGTTCTTCCTCTAATAGTTTCTGCTTCTATTTCCTTGCATGTGTCGTTGTAGTACTTTTCCTTGTCCTGTCTTGCTGCACGTTGGAAATCTCTGTTGAGTTCTGTGATTGTCTTTCTTTCTCCTCTGGCTTTAGCTTATCTGTGTTTCTGGGCAATTTTCAGAGTTTCTTCCGTCGTCCATTTTGGCCGTTTTTGCTTTTTCACCTTTTGTAGAGACTTCTCACTTTCTTCCAACACAACCTTCTTGATGCCATTCCATAACTCTTCTAGAGCTCTGTCATTTGTATTGTGATAAGGAAGCTTATCAGGACCTAGAAGAGAGGTGTAAAAAGAAGGAATTTACCTTAATAAAGGGACCCATTTTAAAAGATCCGGGACTTAAAGCTCCATTTTCTCCTAGAAAGCAGAGGTTTCCTGGCTACAATAAGGAACAGAATGCCCCTAGTGGTGGAAAAGAGAGGGAATACAGGCCCAGGGTAAGGAACCCTTACGTCACTGCATTCCCTAATCACTCAGCTGCCATGAGGGAGTTTGATCTCTCTCACCTGAGAGGGGAGAGGGTGGAGCAGGAACCTGAGGGGTTTAAGTTTAGCTCAGTTTATCCAGAGAGAAGGAGGGGAAGAAGGACACAGAAGAGACAGAGGAGAGCTGAGAGTGCTGCAGCTGCTGACCAGAGAGAAAGAGAGAGCAATAGTTTTGCCTACTCAAGAAGGAATGGAGCAGTAAGAACCAGAAGCACTAATTGGAGAACAGGACGTGCTGGATGGTGGCCAGAGTATGTAAGAAGGGAAGCTACTACAGGCTTTGATTAAGGTATGAGCCCCAGAAGCTTATCTAATAAGGAGCACTACGAATTTGCCAGAGATAGATTTAACCATGACAGAAAGCAGTCAGTTAAGCTATCTGAATCTGAGCCAGAGATTGAACCAATGCAATTGGGGGAGCCAGATTTACCTTGTGAAGAAGAGGTCTCATACATGGACTGCTCTGCATGCCAGTCTGCCTATTCAGAGGGGTTACAAGGGATGTCTACCGTAAAGAAAAGCCTCCAGTGTCCAAAACCCTAAGAGCTGTTTTAGCTTGTTAATGTTCTATTTCAGGAGAAGTGTGATGCAGTGCAAAGCTGAATCTTCCTGATTGTCTTTTGAGAAACAGCTGTGAGCAGTGCAGAGCTCAGTCTGAAGCCGTTTCAACCAATAAAGTAAGAAATGCTTTTGTTTGTCTAACTACTGAGAAAACCTTGAAAAGAGTTTTATCTGCTTGTGAGAATTTATCTATCTGTATGAAGTGCTGTGTTTAAGCAGACAAGATAGCCAGGTATTTGTTATGGACTGGAAAGGGAAAGAAAACCTGGTTTGAAGTTTTTTCCTGTATGTTTTGGACTGCACGGTAAGCTCTGCTGGAAGCAGGTGCTGTTAATTAAGCTGAAGAAAGCTGTTTTGTTTCAGTTCAAGTTATCCTATAATGAGTTACAATAATTCCTGGTGAAATATCTAAAAAGGTGGATCTGTGAACCTAGTGTGTCTTTTCTTTGCAAATGAATAAATTCTTGTCAATGCACCTACTCAAACCCAACTACAATGAAGGTGTTTTTTTTCATCTGAAGCCAAATAATATCTAACTGAACTACCTTTCCCATAATGCATTAAAAGGCATCCAGTTAGAAAAAGGCCAGGAAGTTGAAGCACCTCAATGACAAAAACAAAACCACGCCCCTCCATACAGATGTAGGGGGCTAAGGGTGTGACAGTATCTAAAGCAGCAAATCGATTTTGCAGGCAGTCTTTAAATTCCAGTGGTATATTCTCAAGGTCATATTTTGCTGCATTCATGAGTGGTTTGCTCTTTTTCAATTTTAGCTTGAGTTTCATACTAGTAGTTGATGATCTGTACCAAAGTCAGCTCCAGGTTTTGTCTTTGTTGATGTTATAGAGCTTTTCATTGTTGTCTTCCACAGATGTAGTCAATTTGATTTTTATGCAATCCATTGGGTGAAGTCCATGTGTACAGTTACCGCTTGTATTGCTGGAAGAAGGTGTTTGAGATGAATAGATCATTGGTCTTGCAGAATTCTATCAGTCTTTTTCCAACTTCATTTCTGTTGCCAAGTCCATAATTTCCAACTACTTTGCCTTCTTCTTTGTTGCCAACTTTTGCGTTCCAGTCACCCATGACTATCAGGATATCCTGTTTGCATGTTCTGTCAATTTCAGCTTGTACTTGTTCATAGAACTCTTCAATTTCATTCTCCTCTGCAGCTGTTGTTGGGGCATATACTTGAATTATAGTTGTGTTGATAGGCATTCCTCGTAGATGAATAGTGTGAGCCCCGCCCCTGTGCCAAATAGCTTGACCAGCAGGAGGCGCTGCACCTTAACCTTGAGGTTGTATAAGAATTGGTAGTTGAGCCGTTGGTTAAAGATCACAGATTTTTATTTGGGTTCTCAGAGACTCACAACAGGTAATGTCCACAGGAAAACAAAAGTAGGGATACTCCTCCCAAAGAAAAATATATGCAAACTTTGCCAGGTCAAAAATAAAGTCTTTTAAACAAGCTTTTCTTCTTAGCTCTTACAAAAGGTATTTTCCCTCTTAACAGCTATTCACAAACAGTGCAACAATCACATTCCATGTCAGTGACTGAAGGATCTGCATCCCCTTTGAAAGAGTCAATTTCCATGCTCTCTGGAGGACTCTCAGGTAGCGGTTCTGGACTCTTAACTGGAATGGTATTAGTCCCATACATTAACAGTTTCTTCAGTCTTGGCCACCTAACAGGTTTCTCCCCTTTAAGTAAAAGCTCATGGGGTTTCAAAAGCCGTGGTTTAAAAGTTCCTTTCCTTTCATGTAAATGTCTACAGGTAATCTCCTCCTCATCTGAAGAACTATCCCTGTGTTCAGTTTTGGGCCTAGGCTTTCTCCTGGTTTGATGCTTAACTTGCACAGTTTTACATACAGGCCTTCTATCAATAAAACCCTCTTCTGAGCTGTAATCAGAGGACAGGTCAGACCTCCTTCGGGCTCTATAAAAAGTTCTTGCTTTGGAAGCTTCCCTAGCAGAGCAATGCCTGCATCTAGGTTCCAGCAAGGGTTTTGCCTGGGTAAAAGTTCTGCCTTCTTGTGGCTTCTTTAAGCTTCTTTCAAATACAGGGTTTTAGCTTGCCCACTAACCTGCATTGTGGTTTCACTGCACTAGCAGTGTATCTCTGGGCCTCGCAACAGCAGCTGCCTGGCCTGTGAGTATTTCTTCCTGGAGAGCAGCAGTATTTCCCTTTCTCCTGGGGAGCGAATCTGGCTTCAGGTCTTCCCTTCCTCTCAGCATAGAGCCTGGGAGCCTTGTTCCAGTCAGGTTCAGAATCCTCGTGCTGGTAAGACAGGTGGTTCTCTTCCTCTGCTCTCCTCTCTCTCTCTCTCTCCTCCCTTCCGTTTCTGTCTGCCCTTCTTTACAAGCAGCTACGTGACAAGGGAACTCCCTTGCAGGCTCCTCCCCCGAGTACCTGCTTCTCTGATTCCTATCTGGTGTGTAACGTGGGAATGACTCAACACTAGTTTTGGCCCACTGACTATCAACCCTGGGGTTTTTCTGCTGTGAACTTCTAACCCTGGGTTTTCTCTGACAAGTGTTTTCTAATGTGCCCATCCCCCCAGCCAAGGTAAAACCTTCAATGTTTCCTGCTTTTCTAGGTGGCACTACTCTCTCCTTGCCACAATAGAGATTAAGCGTTCGCTGACTTTATTGTATTTCATTACAATTCTTGCAAGTTTCTTCTTTATTATAAATGCAACAACATTTCTTCTTTGTCTTTCATTTCCAGCATAGTAGAGCATGTGATCATCTGATGCAAAGTGCCCGATGCCAGTCCATTTCAGTTCGCTGACACCCAACAGATCAAGTTGTACACATTCCATTTCATTCTTGACCACCTCCAACTTCCCTTGGTTCATGCTTTGTACATTCCATGTTCCAATGTGTAAGATATCTTTACAACTTCTGACTCTCATTTCATGCGCAGTTAGGTCAGACCAAGGTTCATCAAGCCCGGTATCCTGTTTCGAAGAGTGGCCAATCTAGGTCACGTACCTAACAGTTTCCCCAAAGGATACAGGTTTCACAATGCTTGTATTGGGGCAAACAGTGGATTTCCTGGGTCTCCTTTAATAATGGTTTATGGACCTTTCCTCCAGGAACTCGTTCAAACCTTTTTAAAACCCAGCTACACTAATAGCTTTTACTACATCCTCCGGTAATGAATTCCAGAGATCGATTACGCCTTGACTGAAAAAATATTTTTTCTTCTTATTCTTAAATAGGTTACATCAGCTTCATTGCATGTCCTCTAGCCTTTCTATATTTTGATGGCATAAATAATCGATCTGTGTTTACCTGTTCCACTCCATTCATTAAATTATAGATCTCTATCATATCTCCCCTCAGCCCTCTCTTTTCCATGTTGAAGAGCTTTAACCTTTTTAGCCTCTCCTCATAGGGGTATCGTTCCATCCCCTTTACCATTATGGTAGTTTTTCTCTGTACCTTTTCTAATAACACTATATCCTTTTTAAGATATGGTGACCAGAATTGCACATAATATTCAAGGTGTGGTCGCATCATGGAATGATACAGAGTCATTATAATATCCTTTGTTTTATTCTCCATTCCTTTATTTATGATTCCTAGCATTCTATTTGCTTTCTTGGCTTCTGCTGCACACTGGGTGGAGGGTTTCAACAACTTATCCACGATGACGCCCAAATCTTTTTCTTGGGTGGTGGTTCCTACTATGGAACCTTGCATCGTGTAACCATAGTTTGGGTTATTCTTTCCTAGGTGCATATCTTTGCACTTGTCCATATTAAATTTCATCTGCCATTTCAACATCCAGTCTTCCAATTTATCAAGGTCCTCTTGCAATTTTTCACAATCCTCTTGGATTTTAAGAACTTTGAATAATTTGTGTCATCTGGAAATTTGATTACCTCATTTGTTATTCCCATTTCCAGGTCATCTACGAATGTGTTAAAAAGCAGTGGACCCAGGAGGCAGAGCCAGCCAGGCATCAACATGGCCGCTTAGGGGAATAACTCCCAGAGACCCAAACAACGAATCCTGCCTTAACAGCAGTTAGTAGAAAGAGAGATTAGTGGAGACCTTCCCCCTGTTAGAGGAATATGGCTAACAGTAAACAAACACGATTGGACTTTGCGAGCCCGCAAGGCATAGGCACTAAAAGATCAAAATCGGACCCGTTGTTCCAGCACAAGATGGCGCCACAGCAAGACTCAGCAGAGGGATTGCAGGAGATGTTGAAGGAGATCCGAGCAATCCGCTCACGGGTGGACACAAATGGAGAATCGTTAAATGATCTAAAGACTGACGTGAAAGAGATGAAAGCACAAGTAATTTCACTTACTGCTAGAGTGGAAGAAGTTGAAGTCTCCGCTATGGCACATGAAGAGCGAATCCTGCAACTTATTTATTTTTTATTTATTTATTTTAATTTCTTATATACCGCACTCTTTGACATCAGCGCGGTTCACAGAGAACATAAACAAAACCAGAACAACAGGCTGTTCGGTATTACATATAACAGGAGTATAAACTTGGAGCAACATGGGAGAACTATTTACATGGAATATGCAATCTGTTAACTGGATAACATACTCGAACTATGTACATGACTTAGCAAGGGTGCTGGAGCGAGGAAGAAAAGAAAAAAGAGCAAGTGGTTGGATATGTAGTGGGACTATTATGTTAACTTCATATGGAGTAGTATTTGGTGAATAGGATGAATTTAAGGGCCTTCCTAAACTGGGTTAAGTCGGTTATGGTACGGATGTCAGAGGGGAGGGAGTTCCAGCACTTTGGTGCGCAAAACAAGAAAGCTCTGTTCGCTGTTGATAGATTGCATGTTGTTATGGCCTTTGGTAATGCTAAGGAGCTTAATGCTGCCTGTCTTCTAATTCTGTTTGGTGGTACGGATTGGATGAGCTCGGAGAGTGAGTTGGAAGATATACCCTTGATAGCCTTGAATGTAAGAATGAGGGTTTTGAACATCAGCCTTCCGTGTATGGGGAGCCAATGGAGCTGTTTGAGGATAGGTGTGATATGTTCACTCTTGGATGCTCCTTGAAGAACCCTTGCTGCAGTATTCATAGCGAGCTGCAGTGGGCTCAAGGTGGATTGTGGGAGTCCTTGAAGAATTGAGTTGGCGAAGTCAAAATGAGGTAGGATTAGTGCTTGGTAAATGGTTCTGAAGTCCTCTGGGTCAAGAAGGGAATGTAGGTGCTTGAGAGTGCGTATCTTGAAATACACAGCTTTTACGATATTATTTATGTGTGGTATCATGTTGAGCCGATGGTCAAGTGTTACTCCGAGGTATTTTATTGCTTCCTTGGTGTATAGTTCAGCTCCCTTGATGTTTATATATGGTGGTGGTGTGAAGTTGGGGTCTCTGGAGATAAAGAGAACCTCAGTTTTCTTGTGCTGAATGCGGAGGTTCTGTGACAGGAGCCATTCAGAGACTGCATTAAAGCAATTCGTTATAGGCAGTAAATCCATTTGCTTTGTGGAAAATGGCATGTAGAGTAGGATATCATCCGCATATACCATGCATCTCACATTGAATGATCTGATGATATTGCAGATCGGCTGCATATAGATGTTGAACATGAGGGAAGAGAGAGAGGACCCTTGTGGAACGCCTTGTTTTTGATGGAAGAGTTTGGATTCTCCTGTTGCGGATTTCACATATTGCATTCTGGTGTCGAGGTATGATTTGCACCATTCGAGTGCTGAGTTGCAGATGCCTTTTTCTTTTAGTCGACCAAGGAGGATCTCATGGTTTACTGAATCGAATGCTGCTGCTATATCCAAGAAGATTAGTACGACGCCTTGCTGTAGGTTGTCTATGGTGGTGAGAACATCATTGAATAGAGTAGTAAGTAGTGTCTCAACACCATGGAATTCTCTGAAGCCGTATTGGGAACGGTCCAGGGGGGCTGCGGAATCTATATGGTCTTGGATTTGCCTTTGTGCCTCTTTTTCAAATATCTTTGCTAGAAGGGGGATGCTGGCTATTGGCCTGTAGGAATCGGGGCGTTTAGGGTCTAGTTTTGCGTTTTTTAGCAGAGGTCTAATGGATGTGAGCTTTAATGCAGATGGGAAGGAGCCAGATGTAAAGGAGAGGTTGATGATTCTTGCAATGAAAGGGCTAAATGAGCTTCGGAGATCCTTTATCCAGAAGGCTGGGCACGGGTCGGTTTGTGCAGTCGTGGTGTTGAGTGAGGCGATTGTGTCTTCAATGTGTTTAGCAGAGGGTGTGGTAAGTGTAGATAGGGGTGTTATGCAGGTTGTTTTGTGTACAGTGGTTTTTGATAGTTCTTCTGTTTGTAGAAGTTTTGATTGTAAGTAATCAGCAAATTCCTGTGGGTGGATATCTTCTTTTTGTTCTGAAGATGGCTCCTTTGATAGTGATTTGACCAGGTTGAAGAGGTCGCGAGGTTGTTTAAAGATCTTTTGAGCATATCAGTGTGGTATTGCTTCTTTGTGGTTGTGATTGCCTCGCGGTGAGATGAAAGGTGTTGATTGTAGGCTGCGTGATCATCGATGGAAAGTGAGCGGCGCCAGCGTTTTTCGAGTCTTCGTAGGTGGGAAAGGGAGGACTGTAACTCGGGGGAAAACCATGGAGCAGAGGTTTTTTTTCTTGATGATGTGTTCTTTTTGTGTGGTAGTTGAGCAATGGTGTTGAGGTTGTTGTACCAGGCGGTGACAGACTCATCAAGGTTGAGTACTGTGTTGTTTAGGAGTGGTTGGGTGCTTGATAGTATAAGTTCTCTATTGAAAGGTCGAAAGCCTTTTGTTACTCTAGATGTGTTGTCCGGTTTTCTGTTGTTGATTAGATGATTTTTGCTCAGAGGAATTTGTAGGTTTATAAGTTTATGGTCTGACCATGGTACATTGGTGATCGATTTTACAATGTTGCAGTTCTGTTCAGAAACAGATTGGGGAGCGAAGACCATATCAAGAATGTTTCCTTTAGTATGAGTAGGCTCCGTGATAAGCTGTTGATATCCAAGATCTTCAATGGCGTTGATGAGTGAAGATGACTGGTTTTGCTGTAATGATGGGAGGTTGAGGTCTCCCATTATCCAGTTAGGAGTGGTGGGGTTGCTGGTGTTGGCAGCCAGGTCCAATATGGTGGGAAGTTCATCCGGTGAGCTCATGGGGGCTCTGTAGACTAGGTTGATAGAGCATTGTTTGTTTACTATGGTGATTATATCTAGGTTGCTTGTGCTATGAGAGTTGGTCATATTGAAAAGGAGTTCGGACTTGGTGAGTATCAGTGCTCCTCCTCCCTTCTTGTTTTCTCTATGGGTTGTGTGTATAGAGAAGTTAGGTGGAATAAGTTGGTTGATGAGGACATTGTCCTCTTTGGATAACCAGGTTTCGGTGATCATGAGTGCATCAAGGTTGTGGAGGGTAATTATGTCTAGGATTACAGGCCATTTTTTTCGAATCGAGCGTGCATTTATGAGGGCACATTTTAAGCTATGTGGGAGTTGGGATTTGTGTTGCTTAGTGTTGCTGGTATGATGTATTGCTATGTGGATGAGGTGGGAGTGTCGTATACGAGCTTCATTATCTGGATGATGGTAAGGGTTGCCTGACCATTGTTTTCCGCGGTTCTTGAGGATAGGTATATGATTGGTGGAGGGAGAGTAGGCAAGGGAGGTCCCTAGCCAGTCTGTGAGAAGGTAAAAACTGAGGAAGGTGATGAGGTGGAAAGACATTTTAGTTTCTTGATATGGGATGTGTATGGGAGTCTCAGATTCTTGGGAGGCAATTTACAGGTTACAGTATAATTAATAAAGGCTATGTTACAGTATAAGTGGTGCCGTACAATGTTACAGTAAAGTGTGACTACTGAAACAGTATCATATTTACTGGCAACAGTATAATACTATGGTAGAAATGAGACTACTGCAACAGTATGATATCTACTGGCAACAGTATAAAATTATGATACAAGTATGACTACTGGCAACAGTATAAGACTAGGTTAGGAGTATAGGCGGTCAGTTGGTGATAGCTAGTGGACATTTAACTATCATGAATGCAGATTCAATGAACAGAACAGGCTTGCACTTCTAGCAATAAAGGGGGGTTACTTTCATACGGAGACACAGTTGTGCAGGATTTCGGGGTATATAGTTAGATTGTACTTGCTGTGAGTTCATGTGGTGGACGCGTTGGAGAAGGTAGAGAGTTCCTCTTGCAGGGTCGGTGCGGGCTATGGATTGTTGGGATCTTCCGAGGGGGCCTCTGCCTAAGGGCCATGCCAAAGGGCCCTCTGGCGAGGCCCTCAGGCGCGGGCCCGACAGGCGTGGGCCCGCCTAACGGCGGCTTCCTTTTGTGCGCTGGGCTCCGCCTCCCACAGCCCCGATTGGGCCGGAGGCTCCTGAGCAGGGCAGATGGCTTTGTCCTGCTCAGGTGTGCTCTACCCCGATCGGGGAGCACGGAGCAGGAGAAGGAGGGTGGAGAGAGGCTTGCTCCCGACGGCGGCTTCCTTTTGTGCGCTGGGCTCCGCCTCCCACAGCCCCGATTGGGCCGGAGGCTCCTGAGCAGGGCAGATGGCTTTGTCCTGCTCAGGTGTGCTCTACCCCGATCGGGGAGCACGGAGCAGGACAAGGAGGGTGGAGAGAGGCTTGCTCCCGACGGCGGCTTCCTTTTGTGCGCTGGGCTCCGCCTCCCACAGCCCCGATTGGGCCGGAGGCTCCTGAGCAGGGCAGATGGCTTTGTCCTGCTCAGGTGTGCTCTACCCCGATCGGGGAGCACGGAGCAGGAGAAGGAGGGTGGAGAGAGGCTTGCTCCCGACGGCGGCTTCCTTTTGTGCGCTGGGCTCCGCCTCCCACAGCCCCGATTGGGCCGGAGGCTCCTGAGCAGGGCAGATGGCTTTGTCCTGCTCAGGTGTGCTCTACCCCGATCGGGGAGCACGGAGCAGGAGAAGGAGGGTGGAGAGAGGCTTGCTCCCGACGGCGGCTTCCTTTTGTGCGCTGGGCTCCGCCTCCCACAGCCCCGATTGGGCCGGAGGCTCCTGAGCAGGGCAGATGGCTTTGTCCTGCTCAGGTGTGCTCTACCCCGATCGGGGAGCACGGAGCAGGACAAGGAGGGTGGAGAGAGGCTTGCTCCCGACGGCGGCTTCCTTTTGTGCGCTGGGCTCCGCCTCCCACAGCCCCGATTGGGCCGGAGGCTCCTGAGCAGGGCAGATGGCTTTGTCCTGCTCAGGTGTGCTCTACCCCGATCGGGGAGCACGGAGCAGGAGAAGGAGGGTGGAGAGAGGCTTGCTCCCGACGGCGGCTTCCTTTTGTGCGCTGGGCTCCGCCTCCCACAGCCCCGATTGGGCCGGAGGCTCCTGAGCAGGGCAGATGGCTTTGTCCTGCTCAGGTGTGCTCTACCCCGATCGGGGAGCACGGAGCAGGAGAAGGAGGGTGGAGAGAGGCTTGCTCCCGACGGCGGCTTCCTTTTGTGCGCTGGGCTCCGCCTCCCACAGCCCCGATTGGGCCGGAGGCTCCTGAGCAGGGCAGATGGCTTTGTCCTGCTCAGGTGTGCTCTACCCCGATCGGGGAGCACGGAGCAGGAGAAGGAGGGTGGAGAGAGGCTTGCTCCCGACGGCGGCTTCCTTTTGTGCGCTGGGCTCCACCTCCCACAGCCCCGATTGGGCCGGAGGCTCCTGAGCAGGGCAGATGGCTTTGTCCTGCTCAGGTGTGCTCTACCCCGATCGGGGAGCACGGAGCAGGAGAAGGAGGGTGGAGAGAGGCTTGCTCCCGACGGCGGCTTCCTTTTGTGCGCTGGGCTCCGCCTCCCACAGCCCCGATTGGGCCGGAGGCTCCTGAGCAGGGCAGATGGCTTTGTCCTGCTCAGGTGTGCTCTACCCCGATCGGGGAGCACGGAGCAGGAGAAGGAGGGTGGAGAGATGAAAGCACAAGTAATTTCACTTACTGCTAGAGTGGAAGAAGTTGAAGTCTCCGCTATGGCACATGAAGAGCGAATCCTGCAACTTATAAAACCTGCACCAAGAACAGAGGTGCTGGAATGCAGTATCGAAGATATGAACAACAGAGCAAGGAGGAACAACATACGTTTAATCAGGATTCTGGAGGATGCAGAAGTGAAAGACCCTATTACATTTTTGGAAGAGTTAATCCCAAAAATATTAAAAGTGGACATTGCTCGCCAATTCGAAATAGAACGGGTGCATCGCGTGCCGTCAGCAAGGAATTTACACACCAGGAGTCCAAAGCCCTTAATTTTTTGTGTCCTAAGGCACCAGCAAGTAGTACAAATAATGATGGCAGTGAGGGCTAATGCCTCCCTTCAGTACGAAGGACATAGTCTCTCTCTATTCCAATCTCAGTAGAGAAGAGAAAACGGTTCTTGTCATACAGAGTACATAAGAACATAAGAACATAAGAAATGCCATACTGGGTCAGACCGAGGTCCATCAAGCCCAGTATCCTGTTTCCAACAGTGGCCAATCTAGGGCATACGTACCTAGCAGTTTCCCCAAAAGACACAGGTTCTGCAGTGCTTGTACTAGGTCAAGCATTGATATCCTGGGTCCCTTTTTAATAGTGGTTTATGGACCTTTCCTCCAGGAACTTGTCCAAACCTTTTTTAAACCCAGCTATACTAACAGCCCTTACTACATCCTCCGGGAACAGATTCCAGAGTTTGATTACACGTTGAGTGAAGAAATATTTTCTCCTATTTGTCTTAAATAGTTTACCCCGTAGCTTCATTACATGTCCCCTAGTCCTTCTATATTCTGATAGCGTAAACAATTGATCCACGTTTATCCGTTCCACTCCATTCATTAATTTATAGACCTCTATCATATCTCCCCTCAGCCGTCTCTTTTCCAGGTTAAAGAGCCCTAACCTTTTTAGCCTCTCTTCATAGGAGTAGCCTTCCATCCCCTTCACCAATTTGGTGGCTCTTCTCTGTACTTTTTCTAATAACTCTATGTCCTTTTTAAGATACGGTGACCAGAATTGCACACAATATTCAAGGTGCGGTCGTACCATGGAGCGATACAGAGGCATTATAATATCCTTTGTTTTATTCTCCATCCCTTTCCTTATGATACCTAGCATTCTATTTGCTTTCTTGGCCGCCGCTGCACACTGGGCGGAGGGTTTTAACATGTTATCCACGATGACTCCTAAATCTTTTTCCTGGGTGGTGGTTTCTAATGTGGAGCCTTGCATCGTGTAACTATAGTGTGGGTTGTTCTTTCCTAGGTGCATAACTTTGCACTTGTCCACATTAAATTTCATCTGCCATTTGGATGCCCAGTCTTCCAAATTATCCAGATCCTCCTGCAGTTTTCCACAATCCTCTTGGGTTTTAACAACTTTAAACAGTTTTGTGTCATCTGCAAATTTGATAACCTCACTAGTTATTCCCTTTTCCAGGTCATTTATGAATATGTCAAAAAGTAGCGGACCCAGTACAGATCCCTGGGGTACTCCACTATTGACCTTTTTCCATTGGGAATATTGGCCATTTAGCCCTACCCTCTGCTTTCTATCTTTTAACCAGTTCCCAATCCACAATAGTACACTGCCTCCTATCCCATGACTTTTTAGCTTTGCCAAAAGTCTCTGATGGGGGACCTTGTCAAAAGCTTTCTGAAAGTCCAGATACACTATATCAACCGACTCACCTTTGTCTACCTGTTTATGCACACCTTCAAAAAAACAGATCAGATTAGTAAGACAAGATCTTCTTTGTCTAAAGCCTAAAGTAAGACTCCAACACCTTCAGGCAAGATTTGGATTATTCTACCCCGCGTGCTTCAAAGTCACTCTAAACAAATCTACGAAGACCTTCGAAGATCCAGCCTCATTAGAAATGTTTATCGAAGAGCAAGAAGCGTTGCAAATGCAACAAGTGTAATAACTGGTGTTATTTGTGGCTCGGCTGGTTTCCTGCAAGAAGGAGGGATAATCACCCTGTGGCTCAGTCTGAATCGGGTCTGCAGAACTATAAGTTCTGTTGCTACACCATGCGCTGACAATATATTCTGGTTGGAAAAGATATATATGCATAGTCTTTGATTGGTTTTTGTTTTTGTCGCTTTTGGTAAACGACAGGATTGGACTGTGCTTATACCTAGGCCTTGTTGAAGGATATGGAGAAAGTAGATGTACAAGTAGTGTAGGCCGGGGATCTGTTTAACTCTGTAAGATTTTTCTTGAGGGGAGTGTACAGCAAATGCCTTAACCATGACTCTAATATCCTTGATGTAATTGCTGTAAACAGGAGAATATTCTCCTAAGTTTGGATGATAGGGGATGGAAAATGTCATTTCCGGGATCTGGAGCGTGTCATGTGTGATGTACTTACTGTCTCACCCATGGAAATGGTCCCCTGTTACAAGGGGCGAAAGGTGGCTCTCTGAGAGGAAAGAAAAGAAAGACCATAATTCATTGAAATTGGCAGACTATTTCAGGTATAGTGGTAGGCACATAAGGTACCATGGCTAAGGGGATAAATATATTATCTCTGAATGTTAAAGGGATTATAAACCCAGTTAAGCGGAAAAAGATCATCACATATTGTAAACAACAACAAGCTGATTTGGTTTTACTACAGGAAACCCATTTAAATGAGATTGAGACCGAAAAGCTAGAGGAGAGGCAATTTCTTCTACTTGGGCACTCTCTTGCAGTACAAAAGAAAAACAGGGTGGCTATTTTGGGGTGGAAATCATTGGGAATTAAGGTAGAGTCCATGCATAATGATTTAAACGGGAAGTGGGCAAAATCCTCTATTCTAATAGGAGATTCCAAATTGACAGTTCTAAATATATATGGCCCCAATAGTGATGACCCCAATTTTTTTATGGAATTAACGAGAACACTACAGGAGGACTCTTTGGCACCAATCATTATCAGAGGAGACTTTAACTTGGTTCTAGACCCCCTCTTAGACCGAAACCCGGGAAGAGTGGAAAATACTTCTAGAGCGAGAGTCTCACTTAGAGCCCTTATGGAATCTACAGGGTTGGAAGATATATGGAGACTCCTCCACCCTGCTGACAAAGACTACACCTTTTTTTCCCCACCACACAAGTCCTTCTCTCGGATAGACTTTTTCTTAACCTCTAAATCTTTAATCCCGATAGTGCGGGAGGCAGATACACTGAGCATGCACATTTCGGATCATGCGGCCATAATTCTAAAATTAGGATGGATGGGTGAGAGAGAACACAGGCAGACATGGTCCTTCAATAGACCTTGGTTAACGGATGCTGCATTCCAGGAAGAAATTAAAGCTGCGATAAGGGAATATTTCATTATAAATAAATTAGGTGACACGGCTAATTGGGCCTAGTGGGAGGCCTTTAAGGCCTCCATTCATGCAACCATTACTAGTTTTACTATTAAGGAGAATAAACGAAGTAAGGCCCAGTTAAACGCTCTAGACAAACAAATTAGAGCAGGGGAGCGACTCTGGAAAAAACAAGCAGATGCGGGAATATTACTACGTCTCCAGAGACTAAGATATCAATATAATAAAATATTGAGCTTGGAAGTAGAGCAAGTAATGCTCAAGAAAATGTCCCGATATCATGTAGAGCAAAACAAAATGGGCAGGCTGTTGGCCAATACTTTGAATAATAAGAAGAAGCGATCCCGGATTGCATTGATTGTTGATCATAGTTGGAACAAATTGTCTAGCAATGAGCTCATTCTGGAAGCTTTCTCGGAATATTATGAGAAGTTATATTCCTCTGAGCTGCCTCCCACTTCCGACTCTTTTAATGTTTTTCTGAGAAGCTTAAACCATCCCATTCTAGGGGAACAATAATTTAAAGAATTAGACAAACCCCTTTCGGCTAAAGAAATAAGACAGGCAATCAATTCAATGGCCTCCGGGGAAGGCTGTAGGCCCAGATGGTATACTTACCCAATTTTACAAAGTCTTTGGGGGGGAACTGGTTCCTTATTTACTGCTTTTTTTTGAGGAACTTGGTAACACATCGGGCAACATGGAGAACTTTTCGGAGGCCACAATTGTAGTAATAGAAAAGCCAGGTAAAGACTCCACCCAGGTCACAAACTATAGGACCTATTTCCCTTTTAAATGCTGACTACAAATATATGCAAGCGTGTTAGCAAATGGATATGCCAAAGTCATACGGGAGTTAATCCATCCTGACCAATGTGGCTTTATTCCTGGGAGGCAACCTCTGACAATGCAAGATTATTTTGTAACTTGCTAGATAGAGCATCTCTGGAGAATGTGCCTTATGTCGGTCTCTCATTGGACACAGAAAAGGCGTTCAATTGACTTGAATGGACTTTTCTTTTTAAAACACTAGAATGGTTTGGATTGGGGCCAGGTTTTATAAACATGATACGAGTATTATTCTCCAATCCAAGGGCCCACATTTTTGCAAATGGTATTCTTTCTCGACCCTTTTCACTGCACAGAGGTACACGTCAGGGATGTCCACGCTCCTGGTTACTTTTTAACCTTGCTCTTGAGCCATTGGCTATTGCCATTAGGCAGAATAAAGATATATCTGGGTTTGTAATTGGCGATTGGCAAGTGAAATTATCTGCTTACGCAGATGATTTATTGCTATTTACTCAACCTTCAGCGGTTCCTCAGGTCCTAAAATTGATCGATTACTATTCAGGGATGTCGGGATATAAAATAAACTGGTCTAAGTCAGTGGCTTTCCCTATGAATAATTTAGGTATCTCTGAATCCATGGCAAAGTTTCTGTTCCATTGGGAAACAGGTAGCATCAAATATTTAGGAGTTAAATATGGGGTTTCAATGGATCAAATTATTCAAACGAATATAGAAGATTTGTTACAGAAGATTCGGAACTTGACTTTTAGCATGGTCCCCTCCTCCACCTTATGTGGTGGGGTAGACTGGAGACTATAAAGATATCTTTATTGCCCAAAATTAACTACGTGTTAGGTATGTTACCCTTCGTGCTTCCATCAGAAGTCTACTCTGCTCTGGAAAGATGTTTGAGCAGATTTTTATGGGGTGGTCGTCAACCCAGAATTGCTCTCAGAGAACTTAAAGACTCTAAGGACATGGGGTAGTACAATTTCCAGATTACTTCTGGTACCACTGTGCTTTCCTGCTGAAGCAAGGGGCATTATGGGCAAGCTTTGAGGACTTGACCCAAAAACCTATCTGGTTGGAAATAGAGAGTCAAGTGGTGTTTTGGAGCAGTTCATGGAGGCTGTACCCAAGGACTTGCAAACCTTCCTGGTTCTCCAAAACTGCCAAAATACCAACGAGGCCGTCTCACTCGCAGAGCGATTTTTGGAGGCTGAGCGAGTAGGCCTGTTGAAAGATGGTATTTTAAGACCGGCAGATAAAGAGGCTCCAGAAAGGAAGGCAAGGTCAGCGAGATTTGAAAAGGCAAAGGCTGTGCCCATCGATAAATATCATGAGTCCCGGAGGACATGCTTTTTCTGTGGGGAGGCAGGTCATTTTAAAAAGGATTGTAAGGCCAGAACAGCCCTGGTAACCACCCGTCATAGGGAGACTGGAGAAGGATTCCTATTGGAGGTAGAGGTGGAGGGGATCCCCACAGAGGCCCTATTAGATTCTGGGGCAGACCAATCAATGATCTCCCAGAAACTCTGGAAGAGGGTTGAGTTGCAGCATAGGCAGGCCCTAGAGTCTTCTGGAGATCGTATAAAAATCAGATGCATTCATGGCTCAGCTTCGTTCTATCCTGTACACCCTGTAAGGATAAAGGGCCTAGGCTTAAAAAGGAAGATAGCGGTAGCTGTGGTGCCCAGACTCCCACATGCCTTAGTCCTGGGAAAGGATTGGCCCCAATTTAGGCGTGGATTAGCCGAGGAGTTGCAGAGCAAAACAAGTAAGACCGCTGCCCTAGCAAAGCCAGGAAGCAGGGAAAGAGAACTTGGAGCCTCACCTGGGCTAGAGAAAGTTTCTAGTACCCAAAAGGATAAGGAGAAACCAGTAAGCTCTTCGCACCAAACAGGAGCGAGGGCAGGGTCACTCCCCGGTCCTTTGTTTGAGGGTAGGCCCAAACAGGGATTTAGGAAAGAACCTTGCAAGGTTGAGAAGGAAAATAAACCAAAGTTTGTTCTCAGGTTCTGCTGCACCACCCCTGATGCCAAGGTTCCAAAGCGTGTGTCAGAACAGGCAGCTGGATTCGATTTATGCAGCGCCATAGAGGTCACAATACCTGGGCATGGAAAAGCCTTAGTGGAGACGGGGCTACAGTTAGAAATACTGCCAGGCTGCTATGGACGCATTGCTCCACGGTCGGGCCTTGCGCTGAAAAACTTCATAGATATGGGTGCGGGGGTTATTGATCCCGATTATCGAGGGCCTGTTAAAGTACTCTTGTTTAATTTTGCATCAGAGGATTTTAGGGTGAGTTTAGGAGACCGAGTAGCACAGTTAATATGCGAAAGAGTCGGATTTCCACCTTTAGAAGAGGTAAATGAATTGTCCACCACCACCCGGGGCTCGGGAGGATTTGGTTCTACTGGTAGGGCAGAAATGAGGGGCTTAACTGCGAGTTGTGTGGAAAAGGAGGAGGAGGAGCTGGGCCCGCAACTGGCCGATTGTAAGACAAAGTCAGTCCCCAGGATGGGCGAGGAGCTTTCCTGGGCACAATGACGGGATTTGGCAAGGGTGTTGCGGGAATTCCCAGATGTCCTGACTCCTATACCAGGGGAAACGAAACTGGTGGCCCATGAGATAGTGACCCCACAGGGAGAAGTAATCCGGCAGAGGCCCTACAGGCTACCCGAGGCCAAGCAGAAAGAGGTGGTGAAACAAGTGCAAGAAATGTTAAGGATGGGGATAGTAGAGGAATCCAGAAGTCCTTGGAATAATCCTATAGTTCTGGTCCCCAAACCTGATGGAACAATGCGATTTTGTATTGATTTCCGGAAGGTCAATGAAATCTCTAGATTTGACGCATATCCCATGCCAAGAATCGAAGAACTTCTGGATCGCCTAGGCCAGGCCACCTATCTCACCACCTTAGATATGACCAAAGGGTATTGGCAAATTCCCTCACCCGGGAATCTCGCCTGAAAACGGCATTTTGTTCCCCTATCGGATTATTCCAGTTTTGCCGAATGCCCTTTGGTCTGCATGGGGCAGCTGTGACATGCCAAAGATTAGTTGACATGGTCTTGCGCCCACACCAGCGTTACGCAACCGCCTATATGGACGATATAGTGATCCATAGTTCAGACTGGGATCAACACTTAATTCATGTTAAAGCCATTTTGGGGGCTTTGCGATGTTCGGGTATTACTTTGAATCCGGCAAAATGCATGTTTGGGGGGAAAGAAGTAAAATATCTGGGCCATTTAGTCGGCCATGGGATAGTCAAACCCCTACTAGATAAAATAGAAAGCGTAAAAACCTTTCCAAAACCTTTAAGCAAAAACCAATTACGTAGCTTTTTAGGGTTAATCGGCTATTACCGCCGGTTTATTCCGCATTTTGCAACAGAGAGCACCGCACTCACGGAAATGTTAAAAAAGAATGCCCCAAACCAGCTACAGTGGTCGGAGGTAGCGGAGCAGGCCTTTGAACTATTGAAGGATAAGCTCTGCAGGGCACCAGTATTGCAGGGGGTGGATTTTTCCCGGTCCTTTATTGTACATGCGTCTGAGACTGGCCTGGATGCAGTATTGTCCCAAAAGCATGAGGGCATAGAACACCCCGTTATGTTTTTAAGCCGTATGCTAGCGCCACCAGAGCGGAAATACTCAACAGTTGAGAGGGAGTGCCTAGCCATAAAGTGGGCGGTTAACGCACTAAGGTTTTACTTAACAGGTCGTAGGTTTTTGCTAGTCACCGACCACGTGCCATTAAAATGGTTGAATAAAATGAAAGACCATAATTCGCGTCTAACGCGATGGTATATGGCCCTTCAGGAATTTGACTTCCACATAGAACATCGTGCGGGAAAACTACACACAAACGGAGATGCCCTGTCAAGAATTACAGGCTGTGCGCGGGTTAGCACGCCAGCCTGTAATAGCTTAAGGGGGGGGGGGGGATGTGTGGTGACGAGGCTGCACTAGAACCTAGGAAAATACCTGGAAAAAGAACTTTTTCTTCTAGGCAGAGGAATCCCTCAGCTAAGCACATGTATCAGAATGCAGGTAGAGAAAAAAAACACACATTCAGAACTATTGAATTCAGGCCACACCCAGGCTCCATGGCAACGCAGGGTGGAGATGGGAGGCACCTAGGGGAGGAGCCAGGAAAAGGAAGACACTCAAACACATTTAAGCTCTCAGGAAGAGGGAGCAGGGAGAGGAGGAAAGGAGAAAGAAGCAGGCGGAGGAGTTCCAGTTCCAGCTCTTGTTCTAGTTCCAGTTCCAGATACAGAGACAGGCTCACAGAGAGCAGGAGACACAGTCTCAGAGGAAGCCACGGCCAGAGCTGGTGCCAGAGCCAAGGCCAGAGTGGAGGAGAAGGGAACAGAACCAGCCAGAGTCTCAGAGACAGGAACAAAGCCAGCCACCGTAGCAGGCACAGGACTGGAGACAGAGCCGTCCAGGAGAGAGGGGCTGAGGAAGCAGTTTACAGGCAATGTGAAAAGGGAATATACACAGCAGACTAAGGAGAACTCAAACTTCAGGGGTCAAAGGCAGAGAGTGTCTAGGAACAGACACCGGAGAAGCTCTCAGAGCAGCTTTTGTTCAGAAGACTGCACTCCAGAGAGGAGCCCCTGCCGTGAGAGGTCTACAGCCCGGTTTGAAGGTAGGAGGGATACTCCTGGGGAAACTGAAGGTTATAGCCCTGTTAGAGGAGCAGCACTAGAAGATTCAAAGAGAAAAGTTTTACCCCTTTTAAAACCTGTAAGGCATAGTGTTACCACAAGCAAGGTCAGACAGTCAGAGCCTTTGGATATTTTATTCAGAGACAGGAAGCCTTGCAGTCACCCTAGGAACCCAGAGGGGAGACAGAAGTCTCAGTGGAACAAACTGTTTAAGCTGTTAAAAGAAGTCAAGCCTGCGTGCACAGAGCAAGTTCCAAGCCCAGAGGAACGTGACTCTGTTTGTGAAAGTATGGACATGGAGCCCTGTGAGATGGAACAGGACTCGGTTGATAGTTTAATGGATTGCTCTCTTTGTCTAGCATCGGAATAAAAGAAGGCCAAGAGTTTTAAGCTCAGAGAAAACCGGAACCGGTTTAGCTTATTCAAAGCCTTGTTGTTCTGAGCACTGAAAACTCTGGAAAGAAAAGGGATTTGTTTATTTTTATTTATTTATTTATTTATTTAACTGCATTTATATCCCGCTTTTCGCCATTGTTAGAGCTAACTGAAGTGCCTAAGTGTAAACTGAATGTCTTAAGAAGCTGTTATTCTGTGGATAATGGAAACAGGAAGAAGGAACCTTGTTTAAGCTTGCACAGTTTAAAAGAAGCTGATATCTTTACTGAAGGCACTAGGAACCAGTGAACACTACGTTTTAACCCTGGCATTTGAAGAAGCAAATACTGTTTGTTATACATGAAAGAAGTTTATTCTTGAGCACTACCAGGACATTGTTTTGTATGATAATTCTGATTGGAGAAAATATCCTCTTTAAGTTGTCCTGTTCAAATACTATACAACGAAAGTTGTTTGCAAAGTCTTGACAAAAAAAATAATAAATAAATTTCCTGTGTTTGCCAAAACCCACTTGGACTGTCTTCTTGATCCACAACTACATTGTCAGAAGTCCTAGCTCTAAAGATTGAGTAAAATAAATGTTATGGGGTGGCAACCTATAGGTGACCGCCTAGTCAGGCGCAGCGCCACAGCACATATGATCTTTGAGTGTCCCAATGTTCAGAGGTTCTGAAGTCGTATTTGGACCAGAATACAAAAGGTATTCGATTTCACACGTGCTTTATCTTGGAATATCATATGTCTGAGATCACTAGGGAATTTACCTGGCTTATCCAAAAAGAAATTCTTCTTATTGAATTTTATGTTAGCAATTGCCAAGACAATTTTTACAAAGTGAAAAAAAAATCTCAGAATCTGAACTGTGAGCTGTGGTGGAATCTTGTATGTCAAAGTGCCAGATATGAGAAATTTTATAGCAAATTGCATCAACCTGATATAGCTGGTTTCAATTTAAAGAAATGGTCTATGCTGGATGAATTTGCAGCGTGGGCGAAGATAAGTATTGATATGTCCCATCATATAGGATGATAACCCTCCCCCCAACTAGTTTGGGGTGGGGTACTTTTGGCCCATTAATGTGGATGTCCGGGAAGTAATGTAAAAAGAACCAGAGAGCCAGGGAGGGGAGGGGGGTGTTGGAGTGGTTTGACTGTTATAAGGTGTATAGTGGATTGAATTTTGTTTTCGTTGTTTTTTTTTTTTTTTTTGCTTGTTGTAACTGTTGTAAATCTCTAAATAAAAAGTAAAAAAAAAAAAGCAGTGGACCCAACACAGATCCCTGGGGTACTCCATTATTTACCTTTCTCCATTGGGAAAATTAACTATTTAGCCCTATCCTTTTAATCTTTTACCCAGTTCCTGATACATAATAGTATGCTGCCTCCTATCCCACAATTTTTTAATTTCGCCAAGAGTCTCTCATAAGGGACCTTGTCAAAGGTTTTCTGAAAATCTAGATACGCTATATCAACTGACTCACCTTTGCCTACCTGTTTATTCACACCTTCAAAAAAACATAACAGATTAATAAGACAAGACCTTCCTTGGCTAAAGTCATGTTGGCTGTCTCCCATTAAGCTATGACTATTATTGTACATGTTCAGTAATTTTGTTCTTTATAATGGTTTCTACCATTTTTCTTGGTAGTGACGTCAGGCTCACTGATCTGTAGTTTCCCAGATCACCCCTGGAACCCTTTTTAAAAATTGGTGTTACATTGGCCATCCTTTAATCTTCAGATATTACAGATGATTTTAATGATAGTTCACAGACTAATAATAGGTCTGCAACCTTATATTTCAATTCTTTCAACACCCTTGTTACTCTTCAGTTTATCAAAAAGGTGTAATACATCTTCCCATTGTATCTATATTGCTTTCAATTCTTCTGTGGCATCACCTTTAAATACCATTTCAGTCATGGGTAACATCCCTACATCTTTCTCACTAAAGACTGAAGCAAAGAATTCATTCAGTTTCTCCACTATGGCCTTGTCCTCTCTTAATGCTCCTTTTACTCCTCTATCATCTAATGGTCCAACTGACTCTCTCGCAGGTTTTTTGCTACAAATATACTTGAAAAAGTCTTTATTATGCATTTTTGCTTCCACAGCAAGCTTCTCCTCAAATTCTCTCTTTGCCTGCCTTATCAATGCCTTGCATCTAACTTGCCAGTGCTTATGTTGTTTCCAGCTTTTGTCATTTGGCTCCTTTTTCCATTTCCTGAAAGATACCTTTTTGGCAACAACAGCCTCTCTGACCTCAACTTTAAACCATGCTGGCAGTTTTTTGGACTTCCTTCCACTTTTCTTAAAGTGTGGAATATAGCCAGTCTGGGCTTCCAAGACAGTATTTTTAAACAACACCTATGCTTGATGTAAATCTTTAAGCTTTCCAACTGATCCTTTTAGTTTTTTCTTAACTATTTTCCTCATAGTCTCCCTTTTGAAAGTTAAAAGATAGTACTGTGGATTTCCTTGCCATCCTTCCTTCATTTATTAAATCATACGTGATCATACTATGATCACTATTGTCAAGTTGTCTCAACACCCTTATCTCTTGCACCAGATCTTGTGTTCCACTAAGGACTAGGTCCAAAATGGTTTCCTATCTTGTCAGTTCATTCACCAGCTGCTCCAAGAAGCAATCATTTATTTCATCTAGAAACTTTATCTCCCTTGCATGTCCTGCCATGACACTGACCCAGTTGATACTGGGGCAACTGAAATCACCCATCATTATTACTGTGCTGTAACATTTGTTAGCTTCTCTGATTTCTTTGAGCATTTCATCATTCATTTGTTCATTCCAGCCAGGTGATCAATAGTACACCCTCATTACCGTTGCTTTACCCTTCCCCTTTTTATATGGAATGTCAATCCATAGAGATTCTACAGTACATTTTGTTTCCTGCAAAACTTTAATCCTTTGTGACTCAGTGCCCTCTCTAACAGAGTGCAACCCCTCTACCAATTTGATATGTTCTGTCATTACAATATAGTTTGTATCCAGGTATCACAGTGTCTCACTAGTTGTCCTCCTTCCACTGTGTCTCTGAGATATCAATCATATGTAATCTTTCATTTAGTGCTATATATTCTAACTCTCTCATCTTATTTTTTAAACGTCTAGCATTTGCATACAAGCATTTTAGAGGCTGTATTTTATTCATATTAATTTGGTTATCAGTAGGCAAGGGTAATTTGGAATCTGTAACCTCTTTCTGCTCTGTACTTAAGGGTTTATTTTTGTCTTTATTGAAACCTTTCTGTCAATATGCCCTAAGTTCATTCTTTTGCTAGTGTCCTTCAAGGATACATTGTCCCTAACCATGCACTCTTGCGCAACTGTCGACTTTCCTCTATTATCTAGTTTAAAAGCTGCTCTCTCCTTTTTAAAGATATTGCCAGCAGTCTGGTTCCATCCCTGTTAAGGTGGAGTCCATCCCTTCAGAAAAGCTCCTTCTTTTCCCAGAATGTTGCCCAGTTCCCAACAAATCTAAAACCCTCTTCCTTGCACCATCGTCTCATCCACGCATTGAGATTTTGGAGCTCTGCCTACCTTTGGAGTCTTGCTCGTGGAACAGAGAATGCTACCCTAGATGTTCTCGATTTCACCTTCCTACCTAAAAACCTAAATTTGGCTTCCAGAACCTTCCTACTATACTTTCCTATGTCATTGGTACCAACATGTACCAAGGCAGTAGACACCTCCCCAGCACTATATAAGACCTTGTCTGGGTGGCACGTGAGGTCCACTACCTTTGCACCAACTGGCACGTTACCAGCCAGTCCTCATGTCCACCAGCCACCCAGCTATCTACATGCCTAATGATCAAGTCACCAACTCTAATAGCTGTCCTAACCCTTCCCTTGTGGGCACATGACCCTGTAGAAACCTCCTCGGTGTGAGAGGTTTTACATCACCTGGAGGACAGGTCCTAGCTACAGGATCACTTCCTGCCATACCATGGTGATGCTCTCCTGTCACGTGACCTCTCTACTCTATGGCAACAGGAATGCTGCCAGACTGGAGGTGGAACGTCTGTACTGCATCCCTGTAGGTCTCATCTATGTACCTCTCTGTCTTCCTTATGTCCTCCAAGTCTGCTACTCTAGCCTCCAGAGATTGGACTCACTCCCTGAGAGCAAAGAGCTCCTTGCACCTAATACTCACGTGAAACCTCCTCACCAATTGGGATAAAATCATACTCAATGCAAAAGACTGAAAAGCCCCCATCTTGCCGCTGGACTGCTGTCTGTCTTTTAGTTTTAAGGTTGTATTTATAGTAGGTATTTAAGTTGTTTACTTACTCAGGGTTTTCTGGGTGTACTTATACTAATAAAACTATACCTAATATGTTTCATGGACTTTGTTCACCTCAACATTAAATAATCTCATGTCCTTAATGTATACCTGATGAGGATAAATAGCTGCACCTGAGTGTGAATATGGGCACCTCCTTCCCTTTAAGAGGTTTAAGCACCTATAAAGCTACAATTATCCCAGGGGTGGGTGGGAGTTGGGAGGGAGGGAGGGAAAAAGACTTATTAAATGTTGGTTGCTACACAGTGCTCCGTCTTGTGCTTCTAAGGTAAAGGCTTACTAATTTCCTGGGTGATTCACACAGCCCTTGGTTTAATAGAAAGGGCCTTTTAAATTGCCTCTTTTATCTTTCACTTGCCTTTAACACCTATTTAAGTCAACTTCACAGATCTTTTGCTTCTAAACTGGAAGGGCTCTTTGTAAAGGTCACTAGAAATAAGTTTATTTTTCTTTCTACTCAGAGACTATACTACTTGTATGCTAAGCTATATTCTGATTTGAATGAAGTAAAAAACTCTCTAGAAACAAATTTATTTCAGTATCTATTTACTCTTTTACTTTCTAGGTTAAACTAAACTCTGATTTGATTTAAATGAAAAGCTCTCTAGAAACACATTTATTTCAAAGTCTATTTACTCTTATTTTATGATCTATGCTAAGCTATACTCTGCTTTGACGTAAATACAAAGTTAACTGGTGGTACTAAGACCTGACTGGCATAACAAAAACACTGAATTCTAAAATACATAGATTTATCAGCTTTAACCTCAAGTCATTGCTTTTACCCCAAGATTTAGAGTTTATTCCAGAAGATTATACTCACAAGTGTAGATCTACTTCCAGTTATAGCAGTCCCTTTTGGTAGTCCTTCAAGACTGGCACCTATTGAGGCGGCGTTAGGTGATCACAAACTAATACAATTAGTGCTAACTGCTTCAAGCACACCATGCCCACTGTCTGCCCCTACCTCACCCAATTTTGACCCTAACAGGGGTTACACAACACAGGACTCATCCCACTATGTCAGGCCTTGCACTATCTCTCCCAGTGCATATTCAATGCACACCAGAACTTGTGTTGTTAGCTAATGCCCTTTAGTAAAAGACCCCCTAAGTGTTTGGATATTGGCCCTATTGTGTACTCACTTTGGGGACAAAGAGAGGAGAAGGAATGTTACATGTTAAGTAGTTTGAAAAGAAGTGGAAATGAGAGTATGATTCCATGCGTTGGTTCCTTTGCTGCCATAGAAATGCATACTAACCTGCAAAAGAAGACCAAATGTACTTAAACACAGGCTTCCTATAGTAGTTGGTTAAAAATATGGAAACTTCAAGTTGGGTTGGTCTAGATTCTGAAATCCATTTATATAATGTAACTGGTCCCAAAACAACTTTCTGTGACAATCCATCTAAGTGATCGGATAAACTGTTAAAATATGGAATGAATGTTAATTCTAAATAAGAAAATATTGACTACTTCATGATAACTGCATTAAAGCAATTTTATTGATATCTAATTACATGAAAAAATACCAACAGAAACTGCAAAAAATTTTAGATACAGCAAATGAGTTTAATATCTTTAAAAATTAATTTAATCCCTCTGTGAAAACATTCATTTATGTCTCTTTTCTGTAAATCCAGTATTTAAGAATATAAATACATGATGTCAGGTATGTATGCTTTTAACATTAATTTTATTTATATATACACATGCATACACATACATATATACATACACATACACACACACATACAGTATACACACACACACACATATTTGCATTTCTTTTTTGAGTCTAATGTTGTAAATGCACTATGAAGCCAGAAAATCACCTTTCCTTTGGAGAACAGCTGAATATTATCAGCTTCCGAAATAAGTCCGTTAATGCTAGAGGATATAGTCTCAGCTATCTTTGAAGACTCTTATATCTCCAGGAACAAGCAGGAATGTAGTCTTCACATATGGGTATCGTCGGTACCGACGGAGCCTGCGTGGGAACGCTCCCCAGCGTCCAATAGGAATGCTTTTGGGAGCATCCCTCAGCACATGCGCGCTGCCTTCCCGCCTTTCCAACTGTCCCTCTTCAGTTCTTCGTTTTCCGCGGAGCCGACAGGATCCATACCCTGTCACTGCAGAAAATTCCGTCTTTAAAATTATTTTCTCGTGGTCGCGTTTGCCTGCCTCACGACGCTCACCAGTACCGCCGGTTCTTTCTTTCCTTTTCCAAAAAAATCCACCTTATACTTTGAACTGTTTCTCTTCAGAAAATTTTCTTTCTTGGTGCTAGGCTCCGTTTTGGGCACTAGGCCCCATATTCCTAAAACATGGAAAAAACAACTAGTGGTTTTAAAAAATGGACTAAGTGTGGCGGTACCATTTCCGTCACTGACACCCATGATTGGTGACTTAAATGTTTAGGGCCTGAACATTCTCCATCTGAATGTCTCTCCTGCATGGGGATGACTAAAAGAGGAAGACAGAACCGGGCTGCAAAGCTCGGTACCCTCTTTTCTTCGGATGCCAGATCCATTGCATCGAAATCTTCAAGGGCCTCCTCTTCCTCCCATGGATCTCAGGTAACTAAACATAAAAGACGGTCCTCAAAGGGTAGCTCTCCTGCTAAGCATCGAGAGGCTATTGGCATTGCCCTTGAGGGAACCACACCGGCAAAGCAGCCCCGGCGGGAGGCTTCGGCTTCCAAAGCATCAGTGGGGCTCCAGGATGTTCTCGAGGCCCCGACCTCGCAAGAACTACCTGTGCCATGCTCAGGGGTTCCAGCCATTTTCACCGGTACCGACACCCAGGCATCGGCAGCGTCGATAGACCAGAGGTTCCTTGCTATCAAACGCAGCTGCGATACCGTTGGCCCAACGGGCACCGGTACCGACATCGATACCGGTGCCGGTACCTACACCGGTACAGATACCGGTACTGACGGTACCGGCCCCAGTGGGAATTCTTCCCATGCCATCTTTGGCTGGGATTGACAGAACGGTACTGGATCAGCTCGGTACTGACTTCAAACGATACTGGGACCATGCTTTGCATGAGCATCGTAGTCAGGAATACTTTGAATCCTCCGATTCCGAAGATTCTGACAATTCTGCTGGTACTAAAGGGTTTCTCCCAGAAGATCCCTCTTCCCCCCCAACACAGAATGTCACTTCCAGAGGACATGTCTTTTCAGGATTTTATTCGTGATATGGCCAAGGGCCTTTAATCACGGTGGCTCCTGAAGAGGAACCCAGAGCAAAGGAATTGGAAATTCTCCAATATCCTAAAGCTCCAAAGGAGGTAGCCACTCTGCCCATCCATGAAATCCTACATAACTTGATGCTCAGAATGTGGGAGACACCTCTGACTACATCTCCTCACTCCAGGAGACTTGATACTATGTATCGATTTCTGCCATGTCCTGGATTTCAAAAGACTCAGCTGCCACACCATTCAATGGTGGTGGAGTCAGCCATGCGTAGGATGAAAAGTGCAAAGAGGCATGCATCCAATCCTCCAGGTTGTGAATTCAGGATTCTGGATGCTTTTGGGCGCCAAACATTTCAGGCTTCCATGCTTTCAGCTAGGATCAGTTCATATATACTGTATATGGGAATGTTCCTCAAAGAAGTTACAGGAGACTTGGAGCTTATGAGCCCATTTCTCCCAGATGACAAGAGACAAGACTTTCTTGCTCTAGTTAAGCATGTTCAAGATGTCTCCAAGTTTGTAAATTGTGCAGCCTTTGACTGCTTTGAATGCATCAGCAGAACCTCTGCTATTGCCATTGGCGCACGACGGATTGCCTGGCTTCGGGCATCAGACTTGGAGACTTGGGTACAGGACAAGTTAGGCAACATTCCTTGCACAGGAGAGAATCTCTTTGGCAAGAACTGGCAGGAAAAGGCTAACGAGTTAGATGCTGACAATACTACTCTAGATAGATTGTCAAAATCTATAGCCGCTCCAGCCAAAAAGAAGCCTTATAAAAAACCCTCTTTCAGAAAAAAAGAGGAAATTTTATCCTTCCTATACCCAACAGAGTCAAACTCAGGGTCAGGTTGCCCAAAAGGGACAAACTAGACAGCAAAAGAAGCCAAAAGGCCCAAGAGCCCAACCAGCTCTACAGGTTCAGCCCCCTCAAGGGCTTTGACTCCTTCCTAGAGAGCTTAGCCTTCCTGCCTCTGAGGGGTCCCCAACAACCCAATATCCCAGGCAGGTTATGCCACTTTGCCAACAGATGGCATCAGATAACAGCAGAAGATTGGACTTTGTCCATTGTAGGAGAAGGGTACAAGCTCCATTTTCACAGCATGACCCCTCCTACAATTCTAAAGCAATTCAATTCTCAAACCTCTACAGACAATCTGCTAGATCACGAGGTCTTAACACTTCTTGCCCAAGGGGCAATAGAGGAGGTACCCATTCTTCAATGGGGTGCAGGGTTCTACTCTCCCTATTTTCTTATTCCAAAGAAAACAGGGGGACACAGACCCATCTTAGACCTCAGAGAATTGAACAAATACTTGTTTCGAGAGAAGTTCAAAATGATTTCTCTAGGAACTCTTCTGCCATACCTTCAAAGCCAGGATTGGTTTTGCTCTCTAGATTTAAAGGATGCATACACTCACATTCTGATCCATCCAGATCGCAGGAAATACTTACGATTCCTTTTCAGGGGAAAACATTTCCAGTACAGGGTTCTTCCGTTTGGTCTGGCTTCAGCACCAAGGGTATTCACGAAATGCATGGCAGTAGTAACTGCATTTCTTCGATCCCTGGGGATATTTGTCTTCCCTTACTTAGACGACTGGCTCATTCGAACCCCTACAGTTACAGAGGCCAGCACTGCACTGTCTCGCACATTGCGAATCCTCCAATACTTGGGGTTGGTTTTAAACTTCCCAAAATCCCAACTTGTTCCTTCCCAATACCTGGAATTCATAGGGGCCTGTCTAGATACCAGACAGGCAAAGGCTTTCCTTCCACAGGCCCGGTGTCTTCGCATAATGCAACTAGCTTCTCAAGCAGCAGGGAAATCCTTCCTAACTGCTTGAGAGCTACTACAGTTGCTGGGACATATGGCATCCATGGTTCATGTAGTCCCATATGCTCACCTCCACATGCAAGCAGCTCAGTGGACCCTATCCACACAGTGGACACAGGCCACAGGTCATTTGTCGGACAAAATAATGAACTCTCAATGGCCAATTTTGTCCCTCCAATGGTGGCAATCACTAGAAAATCTGACAGTGGGGTCTCCTTTTCATCAACCCCTCTTTCAGGCCACCGTAACAACAGATGCATCACAGGTGGGTTGGGGAGCACACCTGAATCATTTCTCTACCCAGAGAACCTGGACTCCACAGGAGGCTGGTCTACACATAAACCTCCTGGAATTAAGAGCAATCTATTTAGCTCTTCGAGTATTCCACACCCAGCTCAGCTACAAGACAATCCTAGTCCAGACGGACAATCAAGTAGCCATGTTCTATGTGAACAAGCAGGGCGGGACAGGCTCTCTGTCGTTATGCAACAAAGCTTTATGACTGTGGGCCCTCGCCAGAAAGTATCAAATTCACGTTCTAGTGGTATATCTTCCAGGCATTCAAAACCTTTGGGCAGACAAACTCAGTCGAGTACTGCTGCCTCACGAGTGGTCCCTCCACCTAGACCAGGTGGCAAAGATATTTCATCTCTGGGGCACTCCAGACATAGACCTCTTTGCAAGTCCACTGAATGCCAAACTTCCCCGGTTCTGTTCCAGGATTCCGGCTCACAATTGTCAGGCAAGGGATGCCTTCCTCCTTCACTGGGGTCAGGACATCCTTTATGCCTTCCCACCCATTCCCCTCATCCCCAAAACACTCTTCAAGCTTCAGAGAGGCAGGGGTCGCATGATTCTCATAGTGCCACAATGGCTATGCCAAACGTGGTATCCCCTGCTTCTACATCTCTCTCAAGTTGCACCTCTGGAGTTAGGGAATGCTCCAGATCTCCTTTCCCAAGAGAACGGGCTGCTATGGCACCCAAATCCCCAGTCCCTGCATCTCACAGCCTGGTTGTTGAAGGCTTAGACTTCCAGGATTTCAACCTGTCCCAACAGGTAAAGGATATCCTTCAGGCTTCTAGGAAACTTTCCACAAGAAGATCTTATGCCTTCAAGTGGAAATGTTTTACTATATGGTGCTCCAAGAAGGGATTAAGCCCCCTTGTCATACCTTTAGAATTGATACTAGAGTATCTCCTTCATTTATCGAATTCTGGTCTAAAGACCAATTCGGTAAGAGCCCATCTTAGTGCAATTGCAGCTTCTTATAAGCCTCTGAATGGACAACCAATTTCCTCTCATCCACTCATATCCAGATTTATGAGAGGTCTTCTATTAACCAAACCTCCCATTAAACCACCATCTGTGGCATGGGATCTAAATCTAGTTCTTGGGCAGCTCATGAAGCCGCCTTAAGAACATAAGAACATAAGAACATAAGAAATGCCATACTGGGTCAGACCGAGGTCCATCAAGCCCAGTATCCTGTTTCCAACAGTGGCCAATCTAGGTCATACGTACCTAGCAGTTTCCCCAAAAGACACAGGTTCTGCAGTGCTTGTACTAGGCCAAGCATTGATATCCTGGGTCCCTTTTTAATAGTGGTTTATGGACCTTTCCTCCAGGAACTTGTCCAAACCTTTTTTAAACCCAGCTATACTAACAGCCCTTACTACATCCTCCGGTAACAGATTCCAGAGTTTGATTACACGTTGAGAGAAGAAATATTTTCTCCTATTTGTCTTAAATAGTTTACCCTGTAGCTTCATTACATGCCCCCTAGTCCTTCTATATTCTGATAGCGTAAACAATTTATCCACGTTTATCCGTTCCACTCCATTCATTAATTTATACACCTCTATCATATCTCCCCTCAGCCGCCTCTTTTCTAGGTTAAAGAGCCCTAACCTTTTTAGCCTCTCTTCATAGGAGTAGCCTTCCATCCCCTTCACCAATTTGGTGGCTCTTCTCTGTACTTTTTCTAATAACTCTATGTCCTTTTTAAGATACGGTGACCAGAATTGCACACAATATTCAAGGTGCGGTCGTACCATGGAGCGATACAGAGGCATTATAATATCCTTTGTTTTATTCTCCATCCCTTTCCTTATGATACCTAGCATTCTATTTGCTTTCTTGGCCGCCGCTGCACACTGGGCGGAGGGTTTTAACATGTTATCCACGATGACTCCTAAATCTTTTTCCTGGGTGGTGGTTTCTAATGTGGAGCCTTGCATCTTGTAACTATAGTGTGGGTTGTTCTTTCCTAGGTGCATAACTTTGCACTTGTCCACATTAAATTTCATCTGCCATTTGGATGCCCAGTCTTCCAATTTATCCAGATCCTCCTGCAGTTTTCCACAATCCTCTTGGGTTTTAACAACTTTAAACAGCTTTGTGTCATCTGCAAATTTGATTACCTCACTAGTTATTCCCTTTTCCAGGTCATTTATGAATATGTCAAAAAGTAGCGGACCCAGTACAGATCCCTGGGGTACTCCACTATTCACCTTTTTCCATTGGGAATATTGGCCATTTAGCCCTACCCTCTGCTTTCTATCTTTTAACCAGTTCCCGATCCACAATAGTACACTGCCTCCTATCCCATGACTTTTTAGCTTCGCCAAAAGTCTCTGATGGGGGACCTTGTCAAAAGCTTTCTGAAAGTCCAGATACACTATATCAACCGACTCACCTTTGTCTACCTGTTTATGCACACCTTCAAAAAACATATCAGATTAGTAAGACAAGATCTTCCTTGTCTAAAGCCATGTTGGCTGTCTCCCATTAGGCCATGACTATCTACATGCTGTGTAATTTTGTTCTTTATGATGGCTTCTACCATTTTCCCTGGTACTGACGTCAGGCTCACCGGTCTGTAATTTCCCGGGTCACCCCTGGAACCCTTTTTAAAAATTGGTGTTACGTTGGCGACCCTCCAATCTTCAGGTATTACAGATGATTTTAATGAAAGTTCACAGATTACCAATAACAGGTCTGCAATCTCATATTTCAGTTCTTTCAACACTCTGGGATGTATACCATCCGGTCCAGGTGATTTGCTACTATTCAGTTTATCAAATAGTTGTAATATATCTTCCCGGTGTAGCGATATTTCTCTCAATTCCTCTGCAGTATCACCTTTAAATACCACTTCAGTCTTGGGTAACACCCCTACATCTTCCTCAGTAAAGACCGAAGCAAAGAATTCATTCAGTCTCTCTGCTATAGCCTTGTCTCCTCTTATTGCACCTTTTACCCCTCTATCATCTAATGGTCCAATTGACTCTCTCACAGGCCTTTTGCTACGAATGTACTTGAAAAAGTCTTTATTTCGTGTTTTTGCTTCCGTAGCAAGTTTCTTCTCAAATTCCCGCTTTGCCTGCCTTATCAATGCTTTGCATTTAACTTGCCAGTGCTTGTGCTGTTTCCAGTTTTCATCATTTGGCTCTTTTTTCCATTTTCTGAAGGTTGCTCTTTTGGCAGCAACAGCCTCTCTGACCTCACCTTTAAACCATGCTGGCAGTTTTTTGGACTTTCTTCCACTTTTCTTAATGCGTGGAATACAGCTGGTCTGGGCTTCGAGGATAGTATTTTTAAATAACACCCAAGCTTGCTGTAAGTCTTTAACCTTTGGAACCGCTCCTTTTAGTTTTTTCCGAACTATATTCCTCATTCTATCATAGTCACCCTTTTGAAAGTTAAAAGGTAGTACTGTGGATTCCTTTACTATCTGTCCTCCACTGATTAAATCAAACATGATCATACTATGATCACTATTGCCAAGTGGTCCCAACACCCTTATTTCTTGCACCAGATCTGGCGTTCCACTAAGGACTAGGTCCAGTATGGCTTCCCCTCTGGTCGGTTCATGAACCAGCTGCTCCAAGAAGCAGTCATTCATTTCATCTAGAAACTTTATCTCTTTAGCTTGTCCTGCTGTGACACTGTCCCAGTCGATACCGGGGTAATTGAAATCACCCATTATTACTACTCTGTTGTGGCTTTTGTTAGCTTCCTTGATTTCTTTGAGCATTTCATCATCCATTTGTTCATTCTGGCCAGGTGGTCGATAGTATACTCCCACTGCCATCACCTTCCCCTTCATAAATGGAATTTCAATCCATAGAGATTCTACAGCATATTTTGTTCCCTGCAAAACTTTAATCCTTTCTGACTCAATGCCCTCTCTAACATAGAGTGCAACCCCTCCACCAATTTGTTCAGCTCTATCATTACGATATAGTTTGTATCCAGGTATCACAGTGTCCCACTGGTTATCCTCCTTCCACCATGTCTCTGAGAGTGCAATCATATCTAACCTCTCATTTAATGCTATATATTCTAATTCTCCCATCTTATTGTTTAGACTTCTAGCATTGGCATACAAGCATTTTAGAGACTGTATTTTATTAATATTAATCTGGCTATTGGTAGGCATGGGTAATGGGGAATCTTTATGCTCTGTCTGCTCCTTACTCAAGCCTTCTGAGCCTTTAGCCACTACAACCCTTACGGTTTTCACCTGGAAGGTCATCTTCCTAATTGCAATCACCTCTGCATGTCACATAAGTGAACTGCAAGCTTTAGTGGCTGATCCTCCTTATACTAGTTTTCATCATGATAAGGTTGTTCTTAGAACTCATCCACACTTTATGCCAAAGGTGGTTTTGCCTTTTCATTTAAATCAATCAATTTATCTTCCTGTATTTTTTACGAGGCCTCATGCCTCTAATGCAGAAAGAAACCTTCATGCTTTAGATTGTAAAAGAGCCTTAGCCTTTTACCTACAAAGAACACAGCAACATAGAAAGTCCTCACAACTTTTTATAGCTTTTGAGCTTAGTCATTTGGGACTTCCAGTCTCCAAAAGAACTTTATCTAAATGGATTGCCCAATGCATATCCTTTGCTTATGAGAGTAAGGGTCTTCCTCTTCAAGGCCATAACATGCTCACAGCTCATAACGTGAGAGCCATGGCAACTTCCATGGCTAATCTCCACTATGTGTCTATCGATGACATTTGTCGAGCAGCCACCTGGGCTTCGGTACACACCTTCACAGCCCACTACTGCCTGGATAAAGCCTCCCGTTGGGATGCCTTCTTTGGTCAAGCTGTTCTTCAAAATATCTTTCAGACCTAATTCAACTCCTACCCACCAACCCTAGTGGAATGCCAGAGATCCATGGGAGGAAGGATTCCCACCTTTCTAGGATGGCACCTTCCTGGGGCTATCTCCCTGGCATCTTCAGCTAGGGAGTCCCCATATGTGAAGACTACATTCCTGCTTGTTCCTGGAGATAGCGTAGTTACTCACCTGTAACAGGTGATCTCCGGGAACAGCAGGAATTTAGTCTTCACAACCCACCCACCTCCCCTAGGAGCTGTCTATCTCTTTGTCTCTTTCCTCTCTCCCTCTATCCTTTCGCTCAGCTACAAACTTAACTGAAGAGGGACAGTTGGAAAGGCGGGAAGGCAGTGCGCATGTGCTGAGGGATGCTCCCAAAAGCGTTCCTATTGGACGCTGGGGAGCGTTCCCGCGCAGGCTCCGTCGGTACCGACGATACCCATATGTGAAGACTAAATTCCTGCGGTTCCCGGAGATCACCTGTTACAGGTGAGTAACTACACTTTTTCAGCCATACAAACAAATGAATAAATAAATACAACATAAGGAAAATGCTTTTCATAAGATCTACAAGTCAGTCTGATTCTTTCAGGGCAGGTGTATGTGTATACATACCTCGTACACAGGTTAGGGTGAGTCAGGAGGGGAGAAAGATTGGTTACGTTTCCTCAGACACTTATATTCACAAGAATTGTTCTATTCAAACTGAATATAATAATAATATATCTAGAAGGATGTTCCTACCATCTTGAACATTTATATATTGAATACCTTACACTATGGGGCATGTTTACTAAAGGTTAATGTTGCCACTGCCTATTGAAACACTTAGCGTGCATTAACTTAAGTAAACATTTGACAGGTTTTTTATAACACTTTATCATTTCAGTCAAAACAGTTTATGCTGTAACTTAAACTTGGACACTGATAACTTGGATTTTACTGAAGCAATGAAGGGTTAAGTGACTAGCCCAAGGCTACAAGGAGTGCTAGTGGGAATCAAACCCTGGTCTTTTGGGTCCCAAGCCAGTGCTCTAACTATGAGGCTACTCCTTCACTCCTCTACAAACATGCTGCTTTGTTTCCTCCTAGAGATTTACAGTGTACAAAATACTGTTACTCAAATTATTAGAAAATTAAAACTATCAATGACAATATAAATACAAATAAAGGGGTCCTTTTACTAAAGCGCTATGGAGTTAAGGCAGGTTTCGGTGCATGTGAACTAGAGGGCATAACATGAAGCTGCAAGGGGATAAACTGAAAGGCAATGTCAGGAAATACCTTTTCACTGAAAGGGTGGTGGATGCTTGGAATGCCCTCCCGATGGAAGTGGTGGGGGCAAACACAGTGACAGAATTCAAAATGGCATGGGACAGACACAGTGGATCCCTTTATAGCAACAGGATAACATCAAAATAAGCAAAACCATCTCTTATATCTGAACAAATAGGGGTGACCTACACGGAGCGGCAAGTGCACCTACTCTTCCCGCCTTGCTGGGCAGACGAAATGGACCATACTGGTCTATATCTGCCATCATATACTATGTTACTATGAACTGTCTGCTGTGGTCCATGCTGTTAACAAGCTGTCTTGACAATTAGCACATGCTAATTCCCACCCTAATTGTGCCTCATGCATTAGAATGAGAAGTGAATGGAGTAGGGATGGAAAGTAGGCATGGTATGTGCCGCATCTTCAGCATGCAGGTAGACACCGCATGTTAAGGGGAGGTTTTGCGATTAGCACCAGTGTAATTACCTCCAGCTCAATAGGTAAAATAACTGCACCCACGGTATTGGCAATCCGTATTACTGAGTGGCTCCACAAGTTACCTACCGGGGAAATGCTGCCCATGTTCCTGACAAATAATTTGGTGACTTTGCACTTAACACACCATGATTTATTGAACTATTGATGCATTAGGTGCAAATCCACAGTTCACTTTAGTAAAATGGCCCCAAAGTGTCATATTGTAGAAATACAAAAATAAAATGTTTAATTAAAAATGCAAACACAATATTAAAGCTGTAAGCCAGTGGTGTAAATTCCTATGAGGGACCCTCAAGCAAAATTTTGCTGAGAGTCCTCCCTGATTCAGGGGTTCCCTCATCCTGTTCTCCACAAATGACAAACTTTTACTTTAAAATATTTGATATGCTGATTCTTACTTCTGCTGCTTTCTTTTAAAAGTCTTTCTCGTCTGGCAGCCAGCACCTCCCACTGCCAAGCCACAGCTTCGCAATCACAGTCATGAACTGCAACCGTCATTGCAAGACTTTGGCTCAGCGGCAGGAGGTTCCGTCTGTTTGGCCAAACAATCTTTTAGCAGAAAGCAGCAGCAAGATGCAATGCGGAAAAAAATGTTAAGTTTACTGGTTGCCATGCTCTGCATTTGCCTCCAATATGCAGGGTTGCTGGGGCATGTGGGCCTCCTTCCTGCTGGGGTATCCCCCTCCCCCTCATCACACACACACACACACACACACACACACACTGTGGAGTATGCTTGGGCAGAATTTACACCACAGCCTTCTATTCCAGGATTTTTCTTGTTGCAGCTACCAGGAGTCTTCTCTGAGTTCATAGTCAGAAACTTGAATCTGTTCCTTTCTCCTCTTCTATCTAGGAATTCCAAAACTTGACTGAGTTCTCCTTGCTCCAACTCATTAGCAAAGTTCCTTCTTAAACCCAAAGGAGAAATCCAAATAGACCCACCCAGCTTTACCTAGGACCTGACCTGCCATGAACTCTGTGCGTCCTCTTGAGCAGAGCAGACCCAACAGTTGGTTCAAGGTGTTGGAGCCCTAGACAAACCTTAAGCTTTATGCTCCCTCTTGGCTGTCAGAATCTATTTTTTAGCTTTGACTGCTTTGCTATTTGCTGCCTCCAAGAGGCTGCCACACTAGGTGACCACCTTGTTTGCCTGGTGGTTGGGCTGGCCCTGCCCTTGAGCACTTTGCAAAAGACAATTTTCCTTCATAAACCTGGGTTCTTATGGGCTCTATATGACATCAGCTAATCTCCTCACCTTGCTACTGCAGTGGGGGGAGTCATCTGTATACTCACTCCCCCATTAGCACAAAATTCAATTGGCATTTATCGACTTAATAACTCAGGCCTGTTTTTCATGCAGCCTACGTGCCAGTACTTATCCAGATAGCACCTGTACACCCTCATTCTGCTCCTGGACCATACCAATATAATTGGATAGTACCAGGGCAGTCTGTGGAGCTGACAGTGCCACTGAATATCTAAGAACATAACATAAGAACATAAGATATGCCATACTGGGTCAGACCAAGGTCCATAAAGCCCAGTATCCTGTTTCCAACAGTGGCCAATCTAGGTCACAAGTACCTAGCAGTTTCCTTAAAAGACACAGATTCCACAATGCTTGTATTGGGGCAAGCAGTGGATATCCCGGGTCCCCTTTAATAATGTTTTTTTGGACCTTTCCTCCAGGAACTTGTCCAAACATTTTTTAAACCCGACTACACTAACAGCTTTTACTACATCCTCTGGTAATGAATTTGAGAGTTTGATTACACATCGAGTGAAAAAATATTTTCTCTTCTTAAGTCTTAAATAGGTTACCCTGTAGCTTCATTGCAAGTCCCCTAGTCTTTCTATATTTTGATGGCATAAACAATCGATCTATGTTTACTCGTTCCACTCCATTGATTAATTTATAGACCTTTATCATATCTCCCCTCAGTTGTCTCTTTTCCAGGTTGAAGAGCCCTAACCTTTTTAGCCTCTCTTCATAGGGGTATCCTTCCATCCACTTTATCATTTTGGTGGCTCTTCTCTGTACCTTTTCTAATAATGTTATATCCTTTTTCAGATACGGCAACCAGAATTGCACACAATATTCAAGGTGCAGTCACACCATGGAATGATACAGAGGCAACTTTGCACTTGTTCATATTAAATTTCATCTGCCATGTGGATGCCCAGTCTTCCAATTTATCAAGGTCCTCTTGCAATTTTTCACAATCCTCATGGGTTTTACCAATGTTGAATAATTTTATGTCATCTGCAAATTTGATTACCTCACTCATTATTCCCATTTCCAGATCATTTATGAATATATTAAAAAGCAGCGGACCCAGCACAGATCCCTAGGATACTCCACTATTCACCTTTCTCCATTGGGAAAATTGGCCATTTAGCACTACTCTCTGTTTTCTATCTTTTAACCAGTTCCTGATTCACAATAGTACACTGCCTCCTATCCCGTGACTTTTTAATTTCTCCAAAAGTCTGTCACTAGGGACCTTGTCAAAGGCTTTCTGAAAATCCACCGACTCACCTTTGTCTACCTGTTTATTCATACCTTCAATAAAACATAACAGTTTAGTAAGACAAGTCCTTCCTTGGCTAAAGCCATGTTGGCTGTCTCCCATTAAGCCATGACTATCTCAGGCAGCATCTTATGTAGAGATCCTCCTTCTAGATAAAGGTTCTGAATTTAGACTCTTGAGTTAATACTTGAGGTATATATATTAATTCACTAGGGCATTTTAGTGACCTGGGTCACTCACAGGGCTGGCTTGTCCACTAGGCGAGCTAGGTTGCCCCCTAGGGAAGCCAGCCCAGTTGGGCGATGGCGTGAAAAAATGTGAGCTAGCGTGTCAATGTATTTGTGTCGGAAGATCAGCCATGAGGTTAAAACAGCCTCTCAAAGCTGTTACTTCTATTTTACTCAATTTTATTAATATATTAAATAAGCTCATAACGGAGCCATTAATAAAGGTGAAAAATCACCACAGTCTGGTGCCACCTATAACAAAGGCATAATTGAACTTGTGCATATGGATTGAAAACAAGTACTTATCTCAACTGCTGTTTAAAGTGCAGTCGAAAGACCCGCATGGTTTCTTTTTTTCTTCTTTTCATTTGAAAGTTGGGTCTGCTCTGCTGCTGCTGGTGCTGTCACAGAGAAAACAGGGAGGCAGCAGCAGGGCAAGAACAGACCACAGCTAGATGGAGCTGGGGGTGAGAGGCGAGGGGCGTGCCCGATGTGCAAGTTGCATAGGGTGCAATTTTGGCTCGGTATGGCCCTGATGACTGTACCACGTCCAAAGTGCATGGGAGGGCGTCAGGGCAAACAGAGGGTGTTGACTGGGTAGAAACAAAATCTACATATGTATTCACCATTTCATATAGGGAATGCACTTGTAAGCCCAAAATCAGACAGTTGCCGATTTACAGCTGCTCCCAGATACATTTCAAAAGAGCTTGTTTTGGCCAGCCTTTCACAAGTGGGATTAGGGGGGACACCTTTAATCTCCCAATATTTATTTCCCCCTATGAAATGAAATGGGGTCAAGAGTCCTCTGTAATTAAGAACATTGGCATGTCTAGGTTTGCAAAATGGCCGAGATACAGATGTAAGTGCCAACATTTACACGTGTTCAGTTTGTAATGCGGCATTTCGACATATAGGCGTCTATTCTGGATGCCCAGACCCACTAAATGCCTGGCCTGCATCTGGGAAACAGAGCTCCTCGCATGTAGATCTGAGCTGTGTGGGGAGCTCTGTTTGTGGGCGGAAGGGGCAGGCTGCAGGCGGAGTGAGGGCAGGCTGTGAGCGGCACCATGACCCCAGATGTATAGGGCTGGTTTCAGAGGCCAGCCCTGTGCATCTGTGGTCATTCATTTGTATGGGGGACTTATTCCACCTCGGATGTAGAATGAGCCCCCCTAGATGGAGGAGGATGCCGGATCTGGGGCCTGCCAAAGACGTGAGGGGGTGCAGGGGGTTCCCCGCAGCCCAACCCTGGCCACAGTGGCCCGATCTCTCACTGCTGGGGATTGCAGCTTCTGCATGGAGCCGCAGCGGCATGACAACTGAACACCATGCCACCGCTGCTCCATGCAGGAGTCAGGCTGGGCCAAGCTGGGAGTTGCTTGGACATCTGGTCAGCCAGAATCATGGCACGGCCTGCATGTCCAGGCTGGTAGACACAATTCTGATCCCGCGGGCACATCTAACCTCCATGGCATCAGAATCTGGTGCACCGGAGCACTTCCCGATTCTGACTGGCGGACAGGCGGGAGACGCACACAATGAATTGGCCTCATAAATTCTCAGGTTTCCACATATATATTTCTGAACTTACTCTTCCCACTGCATGTCAATGTCTATTTTAGAAATGGCTCCACATTTCTAATCATATTGATTATCTCCTCACCGTGACATTTCAATTCTGATTTCCACACCATATCTAAAATGCACATTTAAATCTCTAGTGAAAGATAAGTCCTTGGTAAAAAACATTTTTGAATGGTTCTATGTTTCAGCATCTGCTGATATTTCATTGGATTTGGTAGCAGAACCATTGTGATATTTATTAGTGATCTTTGGGATATGTTTACTAAACCGCAGTAAAGGAGCAAGTGTGCCATTAGGAGGTGCTAATGGGGCAATTGCACCCGTAGCACGTGCAAAACGCCGCCTTAGCGCACGCTAATGGGACCAGCAGCGTAAAGCGCCCTATGGGCGGAGAGTAGGCGGAGAGTAGGGGGTCAATAGGCAGGGAGTGCAATGTGCTGCACAGACAGGTGAGCCCAAGAAAGTGATAGTAGTGCACTATTTGCAGCAACAGAATAGTGCTCAGGTATGAAAGGGCACTTTGTTGATGGTGCAAATGGGGCATGTGGATCATGGGGCTGTGGGGGCAAAGGGCAGACCAGACAGCTGCCTACATGGTACAAATGAACAGAAGACCTGAAAATATGCAAGACAGTATCTGACCAAGGTCCATCATGCCCAGTATCCTGTGTCCAAGTGTCCAAACCCCAAAGAGCACACATGATCCACATTTTTTGTAATAGGACACGCAGTACAAAGAGTGTCCACACTAATAATGGCTGAGGGACCTTCCTCAGGAACCTGGCCAAACATATTTTAAACACAGCTACATTTACAACCTTTACTAGAGCCTCTGGTAATGAAATGCAGAGGTTGATTGTTCATTGACTGAAAAACTAGTTTCACCCAGTAGTCTGGGAAGTAGCCGCAGTGCTTGTCCTCTAGTCTACCCACACTCCGATGGCAGAAACAAGCAACCAACATTTACCCATTCCAGTCCAGGCAATATGCTCTAAACCCAATACCTACCACCCCATTGTCGTCTCCTCTCCAGGTTGCAGAGATAAAATAGTAGCAGGCGGTGATGGGGGATGTGTGGTTATCCATGTATGCCTCCCCCCCCCCTCCTGGACCCTGCACCCTAGGCACCCACCTACCCACTGGTCTGTGACTGCACACCACCATCACTGACAGCAGATGGGCATGTCAGCATGGCTGATTTTACCCCACAATGCATATACAACAATACACTATTCTGCGTGGGTCCCACTCCAACAGGACCAGATGAGACTGGCACATACAGCAGGACACAAGGTGACTAATACATCACACTGCAGGGAATACCTACCACCAACTGGTAGCGATGGGGATCTGCAGCATGGGCAGCTACCAAGGACCTGGTGCAGAGCGCACATCCTCACTCTCAGGGTGACCACAGAAACTGCTCAGTAGCACAGTTTGTAGCTGCTCTGTGCTTGCATCACACACTGTTAGTTCCTCTTACTGATCTGAGGTGACGGATAAGTGCATTCTCCATTCAGTGATCAACTGTAGAATGCTGTTCTTCATGGGCACTGCATCATGGGTACTGTTGCGGCTAACCTATACCGGCACAGACAGCAGACATTTTATGCGGTGACTTGCAGTCTTTTTGTATCCAGACATTACTCAGTAGGCAGATGTGGAGGTATAGCCTACTGGTTAGTTCAAGGTCTCTGTAAGTGGGGGCCAGGGGTTTGATTCTTACCTGTTCCTTTTGTGACGGTGATACTTAGATCATTTTCATGCCTGTAACAGTCAAGGCTCTGCAGATCTCTGCTGCCAGTTCATAGCACCCTCTCCTCAGCCACCATCCTTTTTTCAGCCATCTATCTGCCTCTGTCAGCTGTGTACAGTCCTGTCTTCTTGCTAGCCCATGTCCTGCACAGGTACCCTTTTCTGCATTGCGGCTCTTTGCGCTCACCTCTCCTGTGCCTGATCTGCATGGCACCACTACTACTCAACACAGAAACAGAGAAATATGACGACAGAAAAAGGCCACATGGCCTATCTAGTCTGTCCTTCCATATCAACAACTACAACAGTCCCCTTTTTACCTTTAGAGATCCTCTGTGTTTGTCACATGCTTTTTTGAATTCAGTTACTGTCCTCATCTCTACCACCTCCACTGGGAGACTATTCCATGGATCCACTACTCTTTCCATAAAGAAATATTTCCGCATATCACTCCTGAATCTATCCCCTTCACCCTCATCCCATGTCCCCTCGTAGCAGAACTTGCTTTCAATTGAAAGAGGCTCTCCCCCTGAACATTTATGCCATGGAGGTATTTAAACATCTCAATTATATCACCTCTATCCCGCCTTTCCTCTAAGGTGTACATATTAAGATCCCTAAGTCTGTCCTCATATGCTTTATAATGAAGACCACTAATCATTTTAGTAGCCAAACTCTGCACCGACTCCATCCTGTTCACATCCTTTTGAAGGTGCGGTCTCCAGAATTGCACACTATACTCCAAATGAGGTCGCACCAAAGACTTATACAGAGGCACTATCACCTCCTTTTTTCTGCTAGCCATTCCTCTCCGTATGCACCCAAGCATCCTTCTAGCTTTTGCCGTCACCTTTTCTACCTGTTTAGCTACTTTAAGATCATCAGACACAACCATGCCTAGGTCCCGCTCTTCTTTAGTGGACAAAAGTACTTCACCCCCTATACTATATTGCTCCCTTGGAATGCTGCAGCCCAAATGCATGACCTTACATTTTTTAACATTAAATCACAGCTGCCAAATTCTAGACCATTCTTCAAGCTTAGCTAGATCCCTCCTCATGTTATCTACACCTTCCTGGGTGTCTACTCTATTGCAGATTTTGGTATCATCCGCAAAGAGGCAAACCTTACCCGACAGTCCTTCTGCTATATCACTAACAAATATGTTAAAAATAATCGGACCAAGAACAGATCACTGGTGCACACCACTGGTAACATCCTTCTCCTTAGAGAGATCTCCATTTACCTGTACTCTGTCGCCTCCCACCCAACCAATTTCTAACCCAAGCAGTAACTTTAGGGTCCATTCCTAGGGTGCTCAGTTTGTTTATAAGTCGCCTGTGAGGAACAGTGTCAAAGCCTTTACTGAAATCTAAATACACCACATCTAGGGTTCTCCCTCGGTTGAACTCCCTGGTCACCCAGTCAAAGAAATCAATCAGATATGTCTGACAAGACCTGCCTCTGGTGAATCCATGTTACCTCGGACCCTGTAATCCGCTGGACTCCAGAAACCTCACTATTATCTGTTTCAGCAGCATTTCCAATAATTTACTCACCACCAAAATTATACTAACCGGCCTGTAGTTTTCAACCACATCCTTACTTCCGCTTTTGTGTAAAGGCACCACATGAGCCTCTCTCCAGTCCTTTGGCACCACTCCCGACTCCAATGAGGCATTGAAAAGGTCAGTCAGTGGAGCTGCTAGAACGTCCCCAAGTTCCCTCAGTATTCTAGGGTGTATCCCATCCGGTCCCATCGCTTTGTCTACTTTAAGTTGAGCTAGTTTCTCACGAATACAGTCTTCTGACAATTGTTCAAGATGTCCCTCGCTTCTGTTCCTGTTTGTGGGTGTTTTCTGAGGTCCTGCTCCTGGTTCTTTATCTGTGAACACAGAACAGAAATATTTGTTAAGTAATTCTGCTTTATCCTTTTCAGCTTCTACATATTCCTCCCCTGCACCCTTGAGTCTGAGAATACCACTTTTTCCCTTCCTCTTCTCACTAACATATCTGAAAAATGTCTTATCCCCCCATTTTATTGCATTGGCTATTTCCTCCTCCTTTTGAATCTTTGCCTTCCTGACTACTTTGCTAGCTTCTCTAAGTTTTTCCAAATATAGATGCCTGTCTTCCTCTCTCTGTGATCTCTTGTATTTCATGAAGGCCTCCCTCTTTTTCTTCACTTTTTCAGCTACTTTTTTTCGAAAGCCATAACGGTCTCCTTTTCCTTTTACCATTATTTACCATTTTAACAAAAAGGTTGGTTGCCCTTAAATTATCCCCTTTCAGTTTTGCCCACTGTTTTTCTACATCCCCCAGCTGTTCCCATCCCACTAATGACTCCCTGAGGTACTGGCCCATCTTGGCAAAGTTAGTCTTCCTAATGTCTAAGATTCTCACCTTTGAATGGATTCTAACAGCCCTAGTCCTAATACTGAACCACACCATCTGGTGATCACTGGATGCAAAATGATCTCCCATTACAACATCAGAAACACTTTCACCATTGGTAAGCACCAAGTCCAGTATGGCCCCTTCACGTGTGGGGTCTGTTACCAATTGCCTGAATAGTTCTCCCTGTAGAGAATCCAGGATCTCCTTACTTCTAGATGATACTACAGCAGGAATGTGCTAATCAACATCTGGCATATTGAAATCTCCTATCAGTAGCACTTCCTCTTTCCTAGCAATGCTGTGTATATCTTCAATTAACTCTCTGTCTACCTCTTCCTCTTGTGAGGGAGGTCTGTATATCACACCAATGCAAATAGATTTCTCTTTCCCTCTTTCTAGTTTAACCAACAATGCCTCCTCTCTCCTTTTTAAGCTCTGTAATTCCATAGCTTTAATAGTAGTTTTTACATATAGTGCCACTCCTCCTCCCCTTCTTCCTACCCTGTCCTTTCTGAATAAAGTATAGTCAGGTATAGTTACATCTCAATAATGGTTTTCTGTGAACCATGTTTCTGTAACTGCCACTAAATCCAAGTCAGCCACTCCCACCAAATCTTCAACATCAGGGATCTTATTTCCCATGCTATGGGCATTTATACACACTGCTTTCCATATGTTACCCCTGTTACCCATTTCCATAAAGGTATTTAATGTATCGCCTACCTTGGGGGCTTTCACCTACCTGGAGGCTTTCTTCACCCATCTCCAATGAATCTAGTTTAAAGCCCTCTTCAGTAGATTAGCCATTCTACTTCCAAAGACGCGTTGACCTTTCTTGGACAAATGGATGCCATTTCTGCTCTGCAACCCTTGGAACAGCATCCTATGGTCTAGGAAACGAAAACGCTCTCGATGACACCATCCACGCAGCCATGCATTCATCTCCAGGATGCGAGCCTCTCTGCCTTGGCCTTTACCCTCAGCAGGGAGGATTGAAGAGAACACCACCTTTGCACCTAACTGCTTCACCCTCTGTCCCAGAGCCATGAAGTCACCTTTGATACGTTCTGAGGGATACCTAGATGTATCATTTGTTCCAACATTGGGTAATAGTCAGTGGGCTTGATGAGTCTCAGCAAACTCTCCATAACATCTTGGATTTTGGCACCAGGCATACAGCATACCTTTCTGGACATCAAGTGTGGTCGGCAGATGGATGCCTCAGAACCCCTCAGAAGAGAGTCTTCAACCACCACTATCCTTCGCTTCCTTGTGGTCACTGATTCTGCAACTTTGGGGTACTTGAGCTCTGATTCTTCCCTTTCCAGGGATACTTTCACCTCCTCCACTTCCATGGCTGCGTAATGGTTCTTCAATTTAAGGGCTGGAGAAGTTGGATTGGTGATTTTTCAGGTCCTGGTGACTTGTGTCCAATCATCGACATTCTGTTGGCACCCATCTTCTCCTCTGCTGGAGAGCTTGGTTGCTTCAAGCATCGTCTCATCAATGTACTTCTCACTGTCTTGAATGCTCCTCAGCCTCGCCACCTCCTTTCTGAGTTCCTCCACTTATTTCCTCAGAGCTTCAGCATGGAGGCACCCTGCACATGGAACCAGTCCTTCAACTGGCATTAGGACCTCTGTCTGGACAGAGGCAGAAGCTGTAATGGGGGAAAAAGCTTTAGCGATATGATTTTTCCCAGCCATTGTTCTGTTCGTGGAGCTTAGGTATCTGTTAAAGCAAAAGAGAGAGATCTACCAAGTACCAGCTGGTTTCCCAGCTGTCCTTTCAGAGAAAAAGCAGTTAAATCTCTTAAAATATATTCAAAATGTGCTGCTCCAAGTCTCTGTGCTTTGTTAAATGGGGAGGTGCCCTATAAAGCAAGACTGCACACTAGGGGTGTGTGGGAGTCGGAGTGGGTAGGGATGGAACTAACACCTGATTAGGTGTTAGCAGTTCCCAAAGCTGAGAAGGTTACTAGAGGTTAACAACCTACTCTGCTCAAGGAAATTTCTACTAAAGCACCAAAAAGAAAGTAACTTTGCTTTAAAAATATAGAAAACCCCTTTTAAGAGCTCCCAGTCAGAGAGCTAGCAATTTAATAAAAATAAACCCTCAAATCCTTACCATTGTTTGATCTGTAGAGTCCCTGTTAGGAATGCCTCAACAGGGCAGGGCTCTGGAGCCTTTTATGCTGGCCTCAGCTGCTCTCAGGTAATCAGGCCCACTAACTCCTGATTAGGTGTCAGCAGTTCCCAAAGCTTAGAAGGTTACTAGAGTTTAACAACCTACTCTGCTCAAGGAAATTTCTACTAAAGCACCAAAACGAAAGTAACTTTGCTTAAAAATATACAAAACCCCTTTTAAGAGCTCCCAGGTCAGAGAGCTAGCACTTTAATAAAAATAAACCCTCAAATCCTTACCGATATTTGACCTGTAGAGTTCCTGTTAGGAATATCTGTCCTTCTGTCGCTGAAAACATCCTGCCACTTCTGCCTCTGCTGGGGGACAGGTCTTCCCCATCCTATGCCCCACACTCTCACTGCAGCACATTACATTGGCACCACCCTGTGCATCGGTACAACTGCCTCTCACATGCTCATCCACTTTACTGGCTGCCAAATAGGGTGCCCACCAATATGGCAGGTCCATCAACTCCCACTTGTCTTTCCTTCCATCACCTTTACATTGACATTCCTTGGTCCTTTGTCTAGCATTTGACCTACAGCCATGGTCCTGCTTTAAGGTGCATGCTTTCCACCTTAGGGCACCTTATCTCCTGTTACCACATTTTAAGGCACCTTGAGGCACCTTGTCTCCTGTTAAGGCACCTTATCACATCCTGAGATGCCTTGTCTCTCCTTAGGACGTCTTGTCACCTTACCACACTTGGTCCTGTTAACTCACGTTAAATGGCCCAAGGAACACTAACGCCGGCATGCCCCCAACTCGCCCACTGCCTTATATGGCTTCAGGGACCTTAACGCTGCCCTTACCACCAGTGACGTTACAGCGGTAGTAAAGATACCCCTTTGTGTTCTAAATAGATCAAAAAGAGTGCTGTTTTCATAATGGAGACATTTCTTCATCAAATAATTGATCCAGATTTTACTCAGTTCAAGCACACATTTGGGAAATTTTGACTTTCAGGCAAAGTATTCTTGATCTAAATTTACTTTTCATCTAAGTTGTCCTTAAACGTAAGTCTATGTGAGTGAAATTCATATATTTTCTAAATCTGAAACAAGTATCCAGTTTCTGAATGTATTTTGATATCAATTTGAATTAGTATCCAGTGGGTTTTTGCTATATTTAGAACACCCCCCGCCCCCGCCCCCTCCCCCCACCCCCTCCCTGGATGGGGGTTGGAAGTGTTTGTTGGCTTATTCTAGATAGAAACTATTCCTGTATTTCTGATTGAGGAATTGATGGGGGGAAAAAGAAAAGGAAAAGTTAAAATAATTGGAAAAGGAATAAGGTTACAAAAGACAGCGAAATGGATAGAAGGAAATCAAAAACGCAGAATGGGCTTCTTGAGGGGCATGTTTACGAAAGGTTAATGTGCATTAACAAACATTAATGGGCACTAAGCGCCACTGTGCCCATAGAAATAAATGGGCTGTTAAAAGCACTTAATGCATGCTAATATTTGTTAACACACGTTATCCTTTGCACAAGAAAAAAAAAACAAGGGTCACATTACCAATCTAAAATGTTATTAGGATAGAAGCTAACTTAAAACATGTACTTTCTGAAAGAAAATATTTTGTAACTTTCATTCATATATTTTGTGGAGTTTTGGTCTGCCTACACAGCCCAGCTTAGTAAGCATGCCCCTGACAGTTAGCATGAACTAGTTATAACTATAGGCACTCCTTGTGGCCTTGGGCAAGCCACTTTACTCTCTGTTGCCTCAGGTACACATAGATTGTGAGCCCTTTGTGGACAAGGGAATGTATCCAGTAACCTGTTTGTAGTGATTACATAATGTAAACCGCTTTGATTGACAGATAAGGTGGCATAGAAAACTGGTTAAATAAATAAATAAATAAATAAACTAGGTCCCATTGAATAATATAGGACCTAGCTACACACAGCCTAGGCTAACCATGAAATCAGCTTTGTAAACATGCCCCTTAGGGGCATAATTACTAAAATGGAGTAATTTACCATGTGTTAAGCCCAAAAAGGTAACATGGGGAGTGGCACAGGCCCTACTCTAACAAATTAGAGGCATGCTTGGCATGTCCCCATACATTCAGTGTGGGTCCAGCATCACACTCGTGCCGAGCTGTTATTCTTAGTCTTCCTCTTTGCTATTGCTTCAGTACAAATCCCTGAAACCAGTTAATTTGCTATTTAATTAAGGGTATTACTGTAGGAGCCTCTCCACTTGTAAATAGCGACATTTACAAATGTTGACTGGAATACACACGTAAATGCCATTTTAGAATGCCGTTGTTTACATGTGGAGATCTACATCCATACAGAAATCGCAAGATGGTGTTTTCTTCTCCATGCTCCCCCCAAACTCCTCTAAGGTACTGTATTACTTCATCAGGTAAATCCTCACTGACATACAAATCAGGCACAACTCCAAAGTAATACTAAACTACTATTTTATTGCATGGCAAAATAGGGATTATAAGTAAGTATAGCATGAAATGAAATGCATCAATACATCACCGGATATTGTAGGCGTCACTTCAGCGATCGGGGAACTTTCACGATGCTGCAAGGAATCCGGGAGAGCTGCCAAAGCAGGAGTCTGCTTTGTCCCTGGTACCGTCCCATCTTCCTTGGAAAGTTCCACGTTTGATATACATTTTTCCTTAGTTGTTTACTATTAGAGATGTGTGTTAATTGGATACTACAGCGTATGTTTCACGTGAAAGCAGGCTACTCATGATTATGATTGGCTATAGATTTCATACACAATTTACGTACAGAGAATGTGTTCAGCATAACAGCCAGGTGCTTCTGACTCACTATACTAGTTCTAGCTGGTTTCAGACCACTCAGTGCAAGCTGTTATGCTCTATAATAACCCCAATAGCTACATGGCTACTGAATCCATTCCATTCAAGTTAAAACCACAACTTGTCACATTCGTATCACATTCGGTCCTAATGGATTCAGTAGTACATGTAGGATGCCGACCGAATTTACGGCCAATTATAATTTGTGACATATACAGCAATTGCAGATAGAGAGGATAAAAACAACTATCACCAGTAACAAAACTGGATGGACCAACATATTTAAAACACTAGTAGCCGAGGGGGAATATCCCATAAAAATGTCATACAAATGATGGGAGGTAGCCTTGGCAATACTGGATCCTAGGTATGCCAAGTTATCTGCCATCAGCACGGTATGCACTTGGTGCATTGCAATAGTCCTGTTTAAGTGTTTCAGATGATTATGCAACAACGCAGAATCATTTAACAGCTTATGTAATCTTGTCAAATTTAGATCCCAATTCGGGACATCAATTGGTATGGGCGTCCAATAATGATGTACAGCTTTATGAGTGACAGAATAAAGTAAATAAGTTTCATTATGCCACCGTCATAAACTGGTGGCAAGATAATGAATTTACACATGTTAACACTATTCTGCAATAAGCAAGGTTCATATACATTAGATTGGATGTGACAGATTGTTCCTCCTATCACCTCAGTACAAGTAGATAGATCATGAGTACGGTTATTAGAATCAATATGGGTCCCTGAAAATTCCAGAAACCAATATGAAATTCTCCCTGGGGTTCCCATTATCAATGGAAGCACTATAAATTTACACATTTGCATTTTCTTAGTTATATTATATACTGTAGCTTGTCCGGTGCAACTGGTCTCATTGCACAGCACTTTAGAGGCACTATACATCAACCATTCATTAATAATATGTAATATTTGTTTCCAAATTTGTTCATTGCCGGACAGGAGTCCGGCCTGAAACCTATTGCATTGTTCAATAATGGTCATAGCTTGTAAAGTACATATTGTCCAATTAGCAAAGCGAGTAACATTTTCTGACATATTCAAAGTATATTAAGTAGCATTTGTAAATAAATTCAAAAGTCCAGAAGAGACAGCTGCATGTTCTTTGGCTGGATGCCAAATGGTGGGAGCCCACCGAGCCTGTAAAGTCATTAATGCCGGCCCCAGCCTTATGCATACGATTTGATAAAAACTTTAGAGGCCTTGGTATGATTACAAACTGTGGTCCACTCTCGAGAGGTCCTGCGGGGAACCTCTGAGATGTTACAACAAAACAGTGTTACATTGGACGTAATATTAATCGTCCCACTTTTTCGGTATAGCGCATAGGCTGCTCTATAATCCCCCGTCTGAGGGTCACCCGCCCATAATTGTCCGGAGGTAGTGAGATTCAAAATCTGACATTGTTGTCCCGCAGGGCAGGTGAAATTATCTTGTTGTCGTTCTCGGGTAGCATTTTTCCAGCTCCAGTACATTTTGATTCGGTCCTGCGGCTGTGTTAGCAGTATTCCAGGGGTCCATGTTTCACTTAGGGATACCCACCACCATGAGGAAAGGATGCCAAGGAACAGGGTCTGAAATGCAAAAGATATACCTTATTCTCTTAAATAACACTTATCTTCGGGGATATATTCCCATTGCTCCTTTCCAGGTCGCATTACCAGCAACACCTTATCCTTACCTACAGCAATAACCTCCCCAGGTGATGGCGGTCCTTGAGTTTCATGAATCCATATTTTGGCCCCCACATCGACTTTGTTAGTGGACCCAAAACCTTTCCCCCCCCCCCCCCCCCGGAGAGAGAGCTCTGTTGGTGCCTCTCCTTCCTTGATGATGTCAAGGGTTAATGGGATTCCCCTACGTTGAGCCCACCTGAAAGTGGCTTTTTCTCCCAAGTGACCACTTTTTCGGTGTGCCCAAAGGGCTGTACCCTGAAGCCATGCCGCTGTTTCAGAAGGATGCGGCTCAGTCGGCTGCATAGTTTCCGCCACTGATATCGAAGCTGCTGCATCTGCTTGGGAATTAAACAAACGATCAAGTGAGTCAAAGGGCATATGTGCATCCCACAATGTAAACCATGGTTTCTCCGAAATTGGCATATCTGTCTCATTGGGATATTTATCCAAATACCCAGCTACCAAAATTTGGAACAGATTCTGAGTTCCCACCCCTTCATGATCCTGAAAATACTGTCGGATTGCCCTCTGTATTATGGGCTCACGGTTTAGTGTAATGAACCGCAAAACATCCTGGGCATCTAAACTCACTACTCTCCCTCCAGTATCATAAACTCTGACCAGCCATTGTAAATCTCCTTCTCCCGGCTGCTGGCGAAACCGGGTTAATATATCGTCTACCTCAGACTGTGTGAAATCCTCCACAGTGGTCCTCATACGTGTATGAGGGACTAATTCAGTGCGATATTGAGGCTGCCCATCCGCTCCTAGCAACGGTTCCCCTCCTGGTCCCAGCTGCAGTATGGGTTGCCCATCATTACCATGTACCGGGCACCTCTCAGGTCCCAATACAGTTTTTTACTGCCTTCTATTAACGGGTTGAGCTTGTCTAGATGGTAACTCCTCTTTCAATTCTTCCCCCGAGTACTCATCCGGGTCCCATTCTGCAGTGGCAGTAGCCACCGCTTTATATACTTTCTGCTTATTGACCCTACCTCTCCTTTTTCTATATTTATTTTGGGCTATTTTTACTGCGGCTTTTTCTGCTATTCCTTGGTAGTGGTCCAACTTATCCCGCAGTAACTTCTGATGGCACTCCAAGACCACCACCTTCCCTTCTGCCTCTATCAAGTTTTGCTCAGCTCGGCTCAATTCCAGCTGCTTGCTCTGCAGCTGGGAATGAACCTTGCGATAAGCCAATAACACCCAGGTCTGTCTGCCCAGGGTAAGTGCATCACCCGGTTTCCCGGGGAGCCCCTTGAGTACTTTTTCCACATCAAGGGGCGTTGCCTGCTTTAAAGATGCATCCCATGATTCTGCAAACCCATTGTTCCCTAATTGCAAAGCTAAAGTATCATAAGGAGTACCAATCCATCCTGGGATGGTAGGTCTGCCACTAGGGCTCTTATTCTTGCGTTTAAACATGGCTTGGCACTATGCCAAATCGGCAATTTTTTTGGCACTCTGCCAAGTGGGATTCAATCAATACAGGGCTTCGCCCTGCACTGCTTGCCCCTCTATTGATAAATCACCTGGCTGCAATATCAATCAAGTCACCTAATATCCCATCCTCGTCGCCACTTATGTATTACTTCATCAGGTAAATCCTCACTGACATACAAATCAGGCACAACTCCAAAGTAATACTAAACTACTATTTTATTGCATGGCAAAATAGGGATTATAAGTAAGTATAGCATGAAATGAAATGCATCAATACATCACCGGATATTGTAGGCGTCACTTCAGCGATCGGGGAACTTTCACGATGCTGCAAGGAATCCGGGAGAGCTTCCAAAGCAGGAGTCTGCTTTGTCCCTGGTACCGTCCCGTCTTCCTTGGAAAGTTCCATGTTTGATATACATTTTTCCTTAGTTGTTTACTATTAGAGATGTGTGTTAATTGGATACTACAGCGTAAGTTTCACGTGAAAGCAGGCTACTCATGATTATGATTGGATATAGATTTCATACACAATTTACGCACAGAGAATGTGTTCAGCATAACAGCCAGGTGCTTCTGACTCACTATACTAGTTCTAGCTGGTTTCAGACCACTCAGTGCAAGCTGTTATGCCCTATAATAACCCCAATAGCTACATGGCTACTGAATCCATTCCATTCAAGTTAAAACCACAACTTGTCACATTCGTATCACAGGTACATGCCCACAGTGAAAGTGTGTGCCATCGGGGCAACAAATGTACTTATAAAATAGTGACTGCTGTCCCAGATAAAAACAAGCAACAAGATGGCCTACCATAAAATGAGAATTTGTCAATACCTCCGCCAACTACTTGACATCTATGATTTCAGATATGTATCCCAAGCCATTATAACACACCACCTAAACTTCTGCATTATAATCTATCAAGACCTCCCAAAACATGCCTATATCCCTTATAAATGGCCCAAAATACGGCTGCTAGAATGATTTCAGGCACATCAAGACACGACCACATCACTCAGAAATCTACACTGGCTACCTATTGCCTCAAGAGTGAAATATGAAGTCATCATAACAGCCTTCAAAATACTGCAAGACCTGTTAACCAAGAGTCTCAAATCATTAATAAATAGAGCCCTGATCCAGAGCACAAAGATCCTGCAACAAAAACCTACTCATGATCTCAGTCTGAACTTCTGTTATCTGCTGAAACACTTCAAGATTTTAGAAAAAGACTCAAAACAGGAAATGTTTATTCTTGCCATTAGAAACTCTGCAACCCAACAGTTTAAAAGCTAGCAGAGCAGCTGGAACAGAGAAATGTTCTTGTGGCAGCTTTCTTTTTTGAAGGACGAATTGGAGCAGATGGGGGGGGGGTTGAAAGGAAGCAGACATGGGGGGCTACAAGGGAGCAAACAAGGGGGGCTGAAAGGAAGCAGACATGGGGAGCTACAAGGGAGCAGACACTGGGGAGCTGGAAGGGAGCAGACACTTGGGGATGGGGCTGGAAGGTGGCTGGGTAATAGGATGGGGGTTGGAAGAGAAATGACAGGGGGAAAAGTAGGGGCTAGAAGGGACCTCACATGGGGGGGGGGTTGGAAGGGAGCAGAAAATAGGGGAAGGAGGAGGCCAGAGGGAAGGTGGGGGTTTGAAGGGAGCTGACACCCAAGGATGGCACTGGAAGGCAGATGGACAGAGGAGAGAGTGACTGGAAGGGAACTGACATGGGAGGGGGCACTGGGACTGGAGGTTCACTGATACTCAGGATGGTATTTGGACTGGAAGGGGCTGGACAATGGAGAAGGAGGGGGACTAAAAGGGAATAGACACCAGTGGCGGTGCTGGGAATGCAAGGGGATTGACACTGGAAGGTACTGGGAGGGGGGGCTGTAAAGGGGACTGATACTGGGGAGGGTTAGTGGGACTGGAAAAAGGCTGATGGAAGAAAATGAAGAAAGCAAAAGGAGAGACAGGAAATAGCAGATGGATTATAGACCATAGAAAAAGAGCTAAGAGAAGACAGACGAAAACAGAAACCTCAGATCAGGACCAGCATGATCAAAATCATCAGACAACAAAGGTAGAAAAATAATTTTATTTTCAATTTAGTGATTGGACTTTGTGCTATCTTTATATTTCAAACAGTATGGGGAACTGCATCTCTTATCTGGTGTGGCACCACATACAAAGTCTGGCTTCTTGGGGTTTCATTTTAATTTTTGTCTACATATTTTTATTTTTACTTTAGGTTGTGATCACTTATTCTGTACTTGGTGAGGGTCTGTGTTCTGAGTGTGTGAACGAGGCCGGGTGTTCTGTTAACATGGAGGTTGTGCTGTAGTAATTTGACTTGTACAGCTTTTCAAATAGGTGTATGGATATTTTGGGGCCCATTGCAGTATTTGTAGTGCTGCTTTTTTCTGGGTAGGCCTCTTATTATATGAGTTTTGGAAGCGTATGCTGGAATGGTATGGTAGATTTCACTTTGTAGATTTTCAGTGATTTTTGCAGCGTTTTATATTAGTTCACAATATGCCTGGCATTGGAAAATGTTTATGTTATTGTTAGTGAGATGACCAGAATCAGATTTTATTTTTATTTTTTTTTGACTATCACAGCCTGTTTATATGATGCTAAGTATTTACAGCTAAGTATTTTTATTTTGGATATGAATTTGCTCTTTTGCTGCAATTTTTTACAATACTGGATTTGAAGGAGAAATACTAATATCACTTGAAAAGAGTTCACAAAGTGGTTTTGGGAAAAAGGAGGGTAGGGTGCAACCAACATTAATAATAATGAGGGAGGGGCGCCGATTTATAGGTTGCAGGGGGGCGCTAGATACCCTAGCACCGGCCCTGCAGAGTGTGGCTACCAAAATGATCAATGGACTTCATCATAAGGCACATGAGGGCAGATGTAAAAATTGCAATATGTGTACTTTGGAGAAAAGGTGGGATAGAGGAGGTATGATAGAAATGTTTAGTTCAGATATGTTTTATTGTTTTCAACAGGAAAAGCATTACAACAGTTAAGGCAGCAATAAACCAATGAGACAAAGAAAACAGTGAGACAAGTGAAACAAATAGCATCAATTACTGGCAAACATTGACAAGAAGAACACTCGAACCTCCCCTCCCTATCAGAGAAGGAGGCACCTCAGGTCCTCACTGCAGGGATCGACGTTTATGTAACCATGGGGGGTGCCCAAGATGCGGAAGGGGCAGAAAAGGATACAGTCACCAAACCTAAACCATGCGTGCCACCCTTCCCCCCACCCCCCTCCTGGCTGCCACTAACTAGTAGTACAGATCTAGGGTGTACTCTTCTCCCAGAACTGTATCTGTACAGAATATCCTAACTAGTGATAGCTCCCCTTCCCCCCCCCCCCCAGAAACCCTATATAAGCTTCCTCGGGTGTGTAGAAGAAGGTAAATAGTTTGAAGATGACAGAGAGAGCACGAGAGCAGCGGAGGCTTAGCGCTCTTAATTCCAGAACCTCCAGCCAGCAGTCAACCAAAGGACCTGGCGAGCTTGGAGAGGTGGGAAAGGTGAAAAGGTGAAAAAGTGAAAAAAGAAGGAAAAAATGAGCAAAGAGTACGGACAAGGGCCGCGAGAAAGACAAAAGAGCACAGCAGCACAGAGATAGACCCCCCGGCGAAAACGCCCCAAAAGCAAAAAGGAACCAAGAAGGAACCAGGGCCAGGGCCACGCCCACTGCAAGATAGGTGAAGGCCTGGCTTTCCAGGAAGTATTATAGCTCAGTGACCCCCCAAGACGCGACGGCGGGCCCCAGCGGGCAATAGCTGTAGATGGGGTCCCCAGCTCCGGAGAAAGCGGGCCCAACGCCTCTCATTACCAGCCGCCGCTAATCGCTCCACAAGGAGGAGCCTATGCAGTCGGACCCGCCATAACCCGTATACCGGACCCCGGGCATCTAACCAGTGCTGCATAATAGTCATTCGTGCGGACATTAACACCAAGCGCAGCCATCGCAACATCCAACTCCCCAACAAGGTCCCCCAATCAGTTTCCCATAAGTCCAAGACCAAGTGGCGAGCAGTGAGAGGTTCCATTTGCGGCACACATTTATCAAGGTGCGATGTCACCCGCCCCCAGAACAGCTGAGCCCTGGGGCATCGCCAATACATATGTCCCAACGTCGCTTTGGCTGTCCCACACCTGGGGCAATCAGGGCTTAACACGAGCCCAGCCCTCCATGCCCGGACAGGAGCAAAATAGAGGCGACGCACCAGGCGATATTGGGTATCCCGGTGCAGAACCTGGGTGCTTATGGTGGAAAGGGCCGCCAGCCCTCCCAACAGAGATGCTTTCCCAATAGGTTCACCCAAGTCCGCCGACCAGGCCGCCGCCAGGGCAGCTACACCGCTCGGTATCAACCCGTCCCACAACATCTGGTATAGTGACGACACTCGAGTGTGCTGGGTACCCCCCATAAGAGTTAGCTCAAGATCTGAGCAGATTGATCCTCGCAATGCTTGTGCCGAGAGCGTGCGAATGTAGCTCCGGAGCTGTGTATATTGGAACACATCCCACACCCCCAAGGGGCACCGACAGCGCAGCTCAGCAAAGGCCACCAGCGTACCCTCTGGAGATAGCACGTGCTCGAGGTTCACCAGGCCTAGATCTTCCCAGACTCGGAAACGGCTCCGCCCCATACCGGCTGCAAACTCCGCATTACCCCGTATGGGAAGATATGGTGTACAGTAGGCAGAAATTCAACGACCCGCACAGAACTGCCACGCTCTCCGATACGGAGCCAGAAAGAGATCCCGGACAATCGGTGCCACCCCATGTAGGACCCGAGCGTGTAACAGATACCGAGGATGCAAGGGTGCCAACATAGCCTCGAACTGTTCCGTCGGGGTCCAGTCAGACAAGTCCCACAGCCAATCCCGGACATGGCGTAATAGGCAAGCCATATTGTACCGGCGAACATCGGGAAAACCTACCCCCCCCCCCCAAGGAGCTAGGCTGTTGCAGGATAGCCAGGCGAACCCGGGGTCTACGACCTCGCCAGACACTCATCCATAGCACATCTCCTAATAGAACAAGGAGATCCATGGCTATAAACTCCCTCAAAATCCCGAAGGAACTTACCACTTGCACTAAATCGACAGCCAACAGAGCCTTCAGTCTCAGTGCCCCAATATGCTGGAACGCACTACCCCCTGATATCCGGGCTATTAGGAGCCTGACACAGTTTAGGAAAGCCCTCAAATGCCACCTCTTCAACAAATATCTTATAGAACCCAATGGCGTCACCTAGAGCCCAATAACACCCACTGATACCAGTCCCAGATAAATCTAGGGTATATCAACAACTCACGAAGTGTGATATTCATTCCTACAGTGGGCTGGTTTTTCTATGTATCTTCTGTGTATATGATTCCATGTAGTATGTTTTGTAAATAGTTACCCCGGTTATCCAAGTTATTTATACCCTGTTACCTGTAAACTCATACGTGTTATATGTACTGAGCATTTTGTTCCATGTGAACCGCGCTGATGATGAATAGTGCGGTATATAAGAGACTGTAAATAAATAAATAAATAAAATAAATATTAAAGTGACGCTCTAACTGACGAATGTCCGCCCTTCGTAAGAGCAGTGGAAGAGTCTGGAGGGGGTAAAGGATCTTAGGAAGCAGGGTCATTTTACACAGAGCCACCCTACCTCCCCACGATAAGGGGAGATCCTTCCAACGGTCCACACACTTGGATATCTCATCCAGGATCTTAGTAGCATTTAATTGATAGAGATCCTCCACTCGCGCCGGTAGGTATACACCAAGGTATTTAAAATGGCCTGTCGCCCATCGCAGAGGAAACGGTCCCTGCCATCCCGATCGCCCCGCGGGGGCTAAGTGTAGGGCCTCAGATTTATCCAAATTAAGGCGGAGACCGGAGGGAATGCCATATTCCTGGATAAGCCGCAGCAAATGAGGCAAGCCCACCTGCGGATCTCCCAAATGCACCAGCAGATCGTCAGCGAAGGCAGCCACCCGGAATTCATCCTTTCCCACCCGAATGCCCCGGAAGTGAGAATCAGCCCGTATACGGAGTAACAGGGGCTCCAGTGACAGAACAAAAAGCAACGGTGACAGCGGGCAGCCCTGGTGAGTCCCCTTTTGAATGGCAAACTAGGGGACATAACTCCATTGACCAGTATGGCCCCTAAAGGGTCGGCGTATAACAATTTAACCACGTCAACGAAGAGGCCCTCAAATCCCATCATCTCTAAGGTCTGATGCATAAAGACCCAACTAACACGGTCAAACGCCTTCTCTGCATCGAAGCTGACGAGCAACGAGGTCTCCCCAGTCAGTCGTCCTGCACATATGGAAAGCAGAATCCGCTGTAGATTGTGTGCAACCTGTCGCCCCCGAACAAACCCAACCTGATCCCGGTGTATCAAGGAGGGTAGTATAAGTGACAGCCTATCTGCCATAATCTTGGCCAAAAGTTTGATGTCTACATTTAGTAGGGAGATTGGGCGATAAGATCCGGGCAGGAGCGGGTCCCGACCTGGTTTAGGCAAGATAGTAATCAACGCCTTGTTGGGCTCGAAGGGAAATTTCCCGCGCTTCAGTAGGTCCTCAAAGTATCCAATAAGTGGGGCTACCACCGCGTCGTTCAGCGTCTTATAGAATTCACTCCGGAACCCGTCAACCCCCGGAGCCCGCCCGTTCTTAAGATGTCGAATGGCCACTTGAACCTCCTGACCGGACAGGGGCAAATTAAGGGCTGTCAGGTGCTCCGCCGTCAGCCTAGGAAGCCCACAACCCTCAAGGAATGAGCGCCCCACCGAGGTTCCGACCTCCTCGTGGGCGTATAACTGCTGATAGAATTCCGTAAAGACCTTTTCAATTTTAGCAGCATCACGGGTAACTGTGCCATCAGATTGTCGTATAGCCCCGATCTGCCGAGAGCCACCTGGGGGTTTCAACAGGGAGGACATCAGCGCACCGGCCTTGTTCCCAAACCGGTAAAGTTTATAATGGTAATACAGCATCGATTTATACGCTCGTTGGTGGAGCAACGCCTCTAGTTCGGTTTGCACTTCCCGAAGCCTGCGCGTATGTACCCCCCCGTGTGATCCCACGGCCGCCCGGCGCGCCCGGCCCAATTCCTTTTCCAGCCCAATGATCTGTTGGTTAAGTTGCCGCCGTCGGCGGCTCTGATAACCAAGAATATCCCCCCGGAGCACCGCTTTGCCAGCCTCCCAAAAGAGAGCGGGAGAAATATCCGAAGAGGCATTATTGAACGTATACTCCGTCCAGCGCTCCTTCAGAAAGGATTCGAAATGCGCATCACCGCAAAGCTCCAAGGGATAGCGCCAGATTCGACCCGCACTAGGTCGGCTCCCCCGCAAATCCAGCGTCACCATGACATGGTCAGAGATAACAAGGGGGCCAATGTTGGCCGTGGAGACCCGACTAAAAAGAGATTCCGCCACCAAGAAAAAATCGATCCGTGACCACGTGCCATGTGCCCGAGATAAGTGTGTATAGTCCCTATCCCCAGGGTGCAACACCCTCCAGATGTCCATAAGACCGTACGCGTCACAAAGGCCCCGGAGCCTACGGCGTGCCCGAGGGTTCCCACTCCCCAAAGGGTTCGACCTATCTTGACCACTATCCAGGGGGACATTAAAGTCACCACCTATGATGGCCTCATAACCGCTGGTATCAGCTAGCATTTGAGAAAGATCCTGAAAAAATGCTGCCTCGTAGATATTGGGACCATACACCGAACAGAGGAACACCTTCCTCCCGGCCAGTCTTCCCCACACACCAACATAGCGACCATGCGGGTCTACAACCACCTTTTCTTCTTCCCAGGGAAGGGAGTTGGCCACAAGAACTACCACCCCCCGCTTCTTTCCCACAGCCGGGGCCCCATAGACATGGGCCTTAAATCCAGAGCCCAATTTCTGGTGTTCCACCCCGGTTTGATGCGTCTCCTGCAATAGAATAATGTCCGCACGATGGCGCTTTAAATGTTGTAGAACTTTGGAACGTTTCACCGGAGAGCCCAGCCCACAGACATTCCAAGAGATAACCCGAGTAAGATCAACCATAACTATTTAAGAAGATAGAAAACCAGTAGGTACTCACCCAGTAATGTAGAGAGGAAGAGCCCCCCCCAGCCAAGAGCCCCCCTCTGTATTGACCCACACCATCCTCTCCACCGTGCACAATTAAGATTCACACACTCATCCGCTCCCCCTTCAGTCAACCCAAATTCTCTCTTGTCTCCACACACACTTCCCGTTTCCATATCAAAGCTTATCCCCTTTACCCCCCACCCCCCCCGCCCTCCTTCCCCTGAACACCCCCCCCCATCCCCCCCTCCCCTCACAATCACCTCCTTCACTTCCACACCAGCCTAAGCTAGTCGCTCCTAAACTTCTGTGGCATGTAGGCCCCCGCCCCTCCCCAACTAGGCTCAGTGTCACCCCCTACTTCCTACTAAACCCAACTGCACACCCCAAAGCTTATTAATTCAAGAGAGCAGGGGTTACCATAATTCAGCAACTGAGATCAAAACCAACAGGGCAAGCAGTTACAAGACAGCAGTCGAGACCCCCCGCATCCTTTTGAAATACAGGACAAAATACAGTACACAAACAATTCCGTGCAGAGGGGTTCAGCCGAGATTACTTAGGACGCGGTTGGCATATACTTCCATCCTCCCCCCCCCACCCCCACCCCCACCCCCACGCCTTTCCCACTGCAACCGCTCAGTTATTGCAGAGAATGCTCCACACCGGGGACCGGGAGAGCCAGACAGTAGCTCCCACGATATCCAGTGCGTCCCAGGGAAGCGGGAACAGCAAGATAACCCAATCGGCTCCCCCAGCTGCATGCCCGCACGTGCTGCAACGCCAATAGGGCTCTATGGTTACTTGACACGTGCACAGCACAGAACAAAAGGGCACACAACAGGTCTCCTGCGCACTGCGCCTGCAACTTCCATCGGCGACGCAGGGAGCAAGGAGTAAACCATAATTATGAAGGACATTGGAGTAAGGATATCCATTGCATTACATTTCAATTCAGAGGATTACATTTCAATTCAGAGGAGTAGCGGCCCACCGGCATACTCACTGATGCTTAGTAATGCCGCCACTCTCCTTCCCCCCCCTCGCGTGAACCCCCCCCCCCAAAGAGGCACCGCGCTGCCGATGAGAGCTCAGTGAAGGGTCTCTCCCTTCCCCCAAACAATCAGCCCTTCCCAATTTCCTGGAGCCCATGAATTCTGGCGTTCCCAAATACCACATTGCTATCCCTACTAGTAAACAGTAATAAGCAACAAAGTAAAACTTTAGAACAGGTAAAATTGTAGCAAACAGGGTGCACACTACTGTAGCAAAAACTAACTACAAAATAACATATTGAATGGTAGGTATTCCAGTGAGGGAGGCCTGACATCGTTCGCTCTCCCCGGGCAGCATGGGGTGGTGCTGGTTATGATATGGCAAGCAGAAAGAAGGTAAGGAAGGGCTTCTAGGGCCAGGCCGGCTGCGCGCGGCCGCAATCCAATGCTCGCTATCCTCCAGCCAAAGCAGTAGCCCCTCAGCACCACATGCTAATCGGGGGGATCCACGCGGCACATAGAATAATACAATATGGTAGGTATGGAGTTCACAGCGTCAATGCCTTTTCACCGCCTCAGCCAAAAACTGCGGTGAGAGAACAGCCCGTTTTCCCTTCTAAGGCAGGAAAGCATATGCCTTGTAATTCAGCGATAGCTCAATAGTGCACCATCCGGCTAGCCCAAGTTGTTGCAAAAATCTCGGGCTTCTTCTGGAGAGTTGAACACTCGGTTCCCTTTGTCACCATGGATGCGTAGGACTGCTGGATACGCTAGGGTGAAGCGAATCCCGTGCTCTATTAGCTTACTACAGATATCCTTGTAAGCCTTGCGTTTGAGAGAGACACCTGTGGAATAGTCCTGGAAGATCAGGACCGGGTTATTGGAGGCTTCTTTCCGCCGCAGCTGTCGGGAGGCCCGCAATACTTCATCTTTCTGCGCAGAGTTGAGAAATCGGGCAATCACCGCCCGCGGGCGACGGTCACCCGCCCTAGAGGGCCCCAGGCGATGGGCACGCTCCAACTCCACCCGCCCGACATCCTCAGGTAGATTCAGAGTGGCGGTAATCCACTGTTCCAAGTGGCGCCGCAAATCCCGTTCTGCGACGGTCTCCTCGATTCCAATGAACCGCAAGTTATTACGACGACTACGGTTCTCCAGATCTTCTAATTTCTCCTGATGGTGAATGAGAGACTCCTCCAAACTCCGAAGCCGGGCAATATCCTGCACGTGTTGGTCCTCCAGGGAGCCGATCCGGCTCTCGACATGCTCAACCCGCTTCGTAAAATCCGCCACTGCCTGAGCCACCTCCTGCATTTGTGTGGACAGGCCTCCCAGTCGTCCTTCCAGGGCTCCCACCACCACTCTGGACACCTCTGCCACTAGCGCCGGGGTTTCGGGTGGTCCCGGGAGCTCCTGTCTGCCCTCCGCCATCTTATCTTCCCTGTCGCGTGCTCTGGTTCTGCGGGGGATTCTCGTGGCCATACACCAGGTTTCTGTGGTAGGGAGAATTAATGTCTCCTCCGCGTCCCCGCGAGTTTGCTCCCCCACGTAGGCAGAAAATTAAGAAGATTAGCTCAAATATTCGGTAGGGGGGAGGGCGCGGGCTCCGGAGCCGAGATAGACACGTCTACTCAGCTCACCATGCCACCGGAAGTCCTCATAGAAATGTTTAAATACTTCTGTGGCATAAATACACAGGAGGAGAGCCTCTTTGAACTGAAAGCAAGCTCTGCAACGAGGGGGCATAGGATAATGGTGCAAGGGGATAGACTCAGCAGTAATATGTGGAAATATTTTTTTGTGGAAAGACTGGTAGATGTGTGGAATAGTCTCCCAGTAGAGATATCCTTATCTTTATTGTGGCATTTGATATACCGCCCAATGTCAAGGCATCTGAGCGGTTTACAATATAAAACAAATTGCTAGTAGTATCTGAATTCAGGAAAGCATGGGGCAAACACAGAGGATCTCTAAAGGGAAAAAAGAGACTATAGTAGTTGGTATGGAAGGGCAGACTGGATAGGTAATATGGTCTTTTTCTGACGTCATGTTTCTATATACCTGTATAAATGGGCATTTACATGAGAATTTGACACAGTGGTATCATGAAAGTACTCACATCAGGTTGACTGTGCATACTTTTACTGTGAGCCTGTAGCAGGCAGAGGGTGGGCAGAGTGTGGGTAGAGCACAGTGTTAGTGCACAAATTGTAAAATACTATAATTTAAGTGCATTTTTTTAAAGAAAGCTCACATAGAAACCTTAGGGCTGTTTTAAGTACTCATGGCTTAATGATGTCAGTACCTTCACAATTATGCTCCTATTTTATAAAGTAAAGTGCACACATACTTGATGCAGGGCACCTCCCCAACAGTGACTGCATAGATTTTTGCATATTAATTTTTTCATCTAATGAATGGTAAGTGCAAAAACGTACAGCACTTTCATAAACAGGCCCCACTGTACTTCTTTATAAACCACTTAGGTATATTATATGTAAAACCATATATCAAACTAATAAACTAAAATAAAGCTATTAGTATCACTGGTCATAAAGTGACTCTTTCAGTCCAGAATAAATCTGGCACCAAAAAGAGGCTACTAGCAACATGCTACAGAAAAGAAAAAGTGTGATCTGATGTGACAAAGGTGTTAATTTATGATTCAGAGAAAATGTTACTGCACTGGAAGGCTTACAAAAAAAAGAAATTTTCGGCAAGCCAAAGGACAATAATTTTGAGCTGCAAAACCAAATGCAAGATTAGATTAAGAGGTGAATGAAACTCCGAAGGAAGCTGCATACAAAATGAAATGTAAGACTGCCTGAAACCGTAAGCCTCTTTTCAGATGAGCACAAAAACATGCAGCACCAGTTCTCCTCCCAAGGCATGTAAACACCATCTGAATATGATGGCACACATCCAGTTCTGAATCTTCCTCTCCTGAAGGATGTATCAAGCAGTCATTCAGAGAGTGTATTCAAGGCAGGCACAACAGTTATAAAGAGGATCACTTTATCTTCAGGTCTACACTGGGCTCCTTCTTGGTAAATTCAATCTCTTTGAAAAGAAAAGCTGAATTTCTGCATCCCTTGGAATAAGAATGATTTCAGTCATGTAATGAATGTTTTTATTTAATCCATTTCCAGTACAAAAATATCCAGGAAAAATACAACATTGTCATTGGTGCAGTTTGCCTGCTTTAGGGGGAGGGGGGGAGGGGTGAGCAAAAAGTAGGGAGCTCAGATTAGTGGCAGGAGGGAGGGAGAATTTTTTCCTCATCTCTTCAGATGGGCATTGATTAACTTTCTGTGTACCGCCACCAGCCCTCACCCCCCGACACGGATGCTTTTTCCCATACATAGATACATGCTCTATCACTTTTTCTACCCCCACCCCTTCCTCCCAGGTTTGCCACCACCAGCCTCACTCTTGCTCAGATGTAGTAAGATGAAAAATAAAACATTTTCAGACTTTGAATGTCTTTATATATTTTTCATTTTTCCACATATCATTTCCTTTTTTAATTTCTAACTTCTTCTCTTAACTATTTCATTCTCTCAACATTTCCTTTAAATTTGCCCATCTTGCTATCTTTCTTTTGTTCATGTCAAAACTACAATGAATATACATGATGGAGATCTGCATACAGTACAGTGAAGACAGTGCATGCAAATCTCTCATGCATATTCATTGTGGTTATCTGGGAAACCTGACTGGCTAGCTGTGTCCCAAGGACTGGGATGAGACCCCCCCCCTGGTTTATTTTATAGATTCCATTTATTTTGTTTTCACTTTTTCACTTTTTCCCTGTTTCTCTTTATCCCAACGATACTCTTCCATTCTTCTCCCCTTCTCTCCCCTCCTCCTGCTCTCTCACACACCCTCACCCCTTGCCTCCCCACTGATGTTTTTTCCTCCCCACTCACTCATCCTTCCCCTCCTCTCTGTAATTCTCTCCACCTTCACCTCTTTCCCTCATCATTTCCTCCACTCTTCCCTTTCCCTCCTTTGTTCCTTCCACTTGTGCCTCTTCTCTCCTTCCACCCTTCTCTCAACTCTTCTTCCTTCCCTCTCATCTCTTTTCCTTCCTCCCCACCCTCTCCCCTTCCTTTGTTTTCATTTTTTCCCTCCACCTTCTATTTTTTCCTTTACCTCCCCTCCCCATTTCTTTATTTCCCCTTCCTCACACTCTCCTCCCATATCTCCCATCTGTCCCCTTTCCCCTCCCCAGCACATTCTCTATCTTTTCTTTCTGTTCCTTCTCCTGGCATACTCTAACATTCCTGGCACTTACGCACACTCTCCCTCCCCTCCTGTCATACTCACTTCTCCTCACAATTTCTTCCTCCTCGGGGGCTCTCTTTCTTCCTCTGTCTCTTTTGCCCTTACTTCCTGGCATTCCCTCCCTTGGCACATTCTCTTTCTTTCTCCTCTGGCAGACACTGAGGAGCAACAGTAACCCCTGCAAATAGACATTCAGAAGCTTAGCAGACCATACCAGTACCAAAGCCAGAAACTTAGGCTGCTCTAATTCTGTTTATGAAAAGTCAGACGTGCAACTATTTCAGAACACCAGCACATCTCCGGTTGATAAAAGAGGATAAGTTGGGGAGTTACAGATTCCTATACAGAACAAACAAGTCAGTTACACACAGAAAACACAGACGATTGCCTAGTAAAGAATAAGAGACTGCGTTTTCACATTCTGTTTCTTCACTTTCTCGGTTTACTTCCCTTCCTCACCTACATCTGTCTCTGACATTGACCCTTCTGTTTCTTCAGTTTTAGCCATTTCTCTTTTCTACATTTTATCTATTTATAGTTAGATTTTATTTCTCCTTTTCCCCCTTCAGTCCTATCTCCCTCCACTTCCTACCCTTATTTCTATAGACCTCCCATTTCCACCTAAGTCTCTCATTCCTTTTCCAGGCTCCTATTTCCATCTCTCAGCCATTTTCTAGTCTCTTATTTCCATTCTCTCTACTCATCCCCTCCTCAGTCTCATTTACCTCTGAACCTCATCCCCTCCAATGCCAGTTACTTCCGATGCGTCTATCTTCTCCATCTCCAGTATCTTTCTATGGTCTTATACCATTATTCAGGCTCCCATTACCCCTTTTCATCTCCATTTCCACCTTCTCTCATCTCCTTCAAAGAACTGTCTCCTTTTTTGTCTCTTACCCTCTTTACAGCCCTCTGCCTCTTTCTCCCCTTCCCTCCTCCTCCTCAGGATCCACTATCCTTGCCTCTCTCCCTTCCATAGCATTCATTCCTCACCTCTTCCCCATACCGCTTTCTCCAGCATGTGCCAACCTATTACTTAAATATTCCTTCACCCCGTCTTTCCTCCTTCTTGCCTTCATCATCATTCCTTATGATCCTACATCTCCACCTTCCATTGCCCACCACCTTGCCTGTCATCCTTTTCCTTCTCACTCCCCAGCATCAAAATCCCTTCTCACACTGCCATTTGCCAGTGTCTACCCCCTTCTCTTAGCCCTCTTCTCCCATTTCTTCTCCCAAAAGAAGACCCCCTTCTTCAAACTTAACCCTTATACCTGGCATCTGCCCCTTCTTTTATCCCCAACACCCTTCTTCTTTCTCCTTTGTCAACTCCCAGCTCTAACATCAGATCCTTCTCTCACCCTATCATCAGCCAGCATCAGCATCCTTGCCTCTCTTCCACTTCCCATCCAGTATCTCCCCCAGGTTCTTCCTCCCCTCATCCAACTCAAAATTACTGTCCCTTGGCTTGCCGAAAAAGTGCAACACTTTTTACTTTCAGTGCTGATACTATCTTGGCACCAGGAAGGAGATGTGATGGCAACAGCAAGAAGTTTGAGTGGAGGGGAGAGCCACGGGGCGGGGGAGGGGTTCATGATGAGGAGGAGGTGTTGGACAGGAGGGAGAGAGGGACAGATACTGGAACATATGGAGGTAGAGAGAAGCATTCCATCCTGTAGTGTTTTGGGGGCAATGACTCCCCCTTGCCCTCCCAAATTATGCCCATTATAATAAATCAGAAGCAGTATACATACATCTAAGAAAAACAGGAAGGAGTTGATATTTAAAAAGACTTATTAGCACTGACTGCTTATCATCTGCATATGTATTTTTAAGAAATCTTTCCTCTTATTAAATGCATAATTCTATATGTAGGCAATGACATCATGGACTATACGCATACAGGCTAATTCTGTTCTGGATGTCTAAGCCCTCTGTACGCCTAGGCTGAACGGGATATACAGAGGGTGTCGCGATTCTGATCCTGTGGGGCACATCTAGCCCCGTGGGACAAGAATTGTGAACAGTCCTTTATGTGCAGGTTGGGACAGAAAATAATGCACCAGTTCCTGTATATGCCTGAGTGCCTTATTCCACTTTTGGGGCCGAGATCTGCTTGCTGAAGAGGGAGAAATGCAAATGACTGTAAACCCAAAACCTGCTGGATTGATGGTGCTGACTGTTCCCCGAGAAGAGGAGTGGCGGTTCTATAGCACACCTCCAGTCAAGTCAACAAGTTCCTGTATACCTACCAACCTTATAGCCCCACCTGGAGTATGGGCAGAAGATAATCCACCTGGCCTAGCAAAGAATATAGCCCCTGTCATTGTCACTCTCAAGCCAGTCAAGAAGCCTGGGACAGGTGGCTACCGCCCAGTGCAGGATCTAAGAAGAATGAATGATGCAGCTGAAACTATACAACCAGTGGTACCAAAATCCTTATATTCTCTTGGAACTGATCTCTGCTGAAGCTATACATTTCATCATTCTGGACTTAAAAAGATGCCTTTTTCTGCATACGCTTAGCCCAAGACCCCACTACAAAGGAGGCGGGGCCAACTCACCTGGACAAGATTACCTCAAGGATTCAAGAACTTGCCTCACTCAGCAAAAGATTTGACAAGTTATCCAGTAATTCCAGGAGAAAGAATTCTACTGCAATATGTGGACAACTTGCTTATAACCACCAACTCAGAAAGTGAATGTCTACAAGCCACCAGTGAACTCTTGCACCTTTTTAATGAGGCTGGATACAAAGTCTCAAGAGCCAAGGTGCAATTATGTCCAACAAGTTAAATACCTAGGATTCCCGTTGTCTAATGGAATTCGACGCCTGGGACCCTTACCAGAACGCAAAGCAGCTGTATGCAGTATTCCTACTCCAACCACCAGGAGGCAAGTGAGAGCCTTCTTGGGTGCCACAAAGTATGTTGTATATGGATCCCCAATTTTGCGCTGCTAGCAAAACCGTTGTATCAAGCTATCAAAGGAATGGAAAAGTCTGCATTGGAATGGGGACTTGAACAGGATGCAGCCTTTTGATCTTTGAAAAAAACACTCTGATGTTGTCACCAATTCTGGGTCTACCAGATGTCCAGAAAACCTTTCAGTCTCTATGTTCATGAGTCACAAGGAAATGTTCTAGGAGTGTTGACTCAATCTCTTGGACCTTATTTGAGAAGCTGTTACAGCTACAGCCTTCCTAGTAAGCAAAAACTAAAAGAAAAATCCCTTTGAGACAGAATCTTCAAGTTACTGTACCACACTCTGTTCTAACCAATATGAAATACAAAGGAAACTACTAGCTAACAAATCTATGAATGTTGAAGTATTAGAGTATGTTGTGTGAAAACCCCAGATACAACTGAAGGGTCAGTCAAGCTTTCAATCCTGCTATGTTGTTATCAGTTAGTCTTGATCCCCTGATCATGACTGTTTAGAAATTATGGACACTGTATTCTCAAGCCACCTGGATTTGACTGATGTCTCTCTGGAGAACCCTGAACAGACTTTCTTTGTGGCTGAAGGCAGTTTCATCATCAATAGACATTGTTGTGCTAGATATGCAGTGGTGACCCCTGATTTGGTAGTTGAGTCCTCAGCCCTGGCCCCAGAAACTTCACCACAGAAAGCTGAACTGATAGCCCTCACTAGAGCACTAACAATAGGAAAAGAGCCCTGTCTAAATGTATACCCAGATTCCAAGTATGCCCTTACAACCTTGCATGCACATGGGGCCCTGTACAAAGAATGAGGGTGGATAACCTTAGGAAGCAAGTCCATTAAGTATAGCCCCAAGATATTGATATTAACAGATACATACTGCCTATAGATCTCAGAATTTAGGAAAAGTAGAATGTATGAATAGAACCCTGAAATCTCAGTTGTCCAAACTTTGCCAAGAGGTTTACCTGAAGTGGCCCCAGGTTCTTCCCATAGCCCTTCTTAGGATATACTTAGCCCCTGCTAAGTCTTTAGGAGTTTCCCCTTTTTGAGATTCTGTATGGGCAATCCCTGCCTGTTGTATAGGAAATAAAAGGAGATATGAGACAGATAGGATCTGAAATTATTAGACATGAACTATTGGTTTTAAGTTCTGTTTTGCAGAGTCTTCATACCTGAGTACAAAATCGATTACTCATCAATTTGTCTGAACCCCTGCATCCTCTCAAGCCTGGAGTCTCCGTGTGGATCACAGAGTGGAGAAAGACACTGTTAGCCCCGCATTGGAAGGGACCCTATGTCATCATCCTGTCAACTCCAACTGCAGTAAAAGTCGCAGAATTTGAACCTTGGATCCATCATAATCAAGTGAAGCCAGCAGCTGCTCTTGAACCTGATCACTGCACTACTGTACAGCATCCTGAGACTCCATTGCACCTCACCCTACGACAACAGCCACAGACCTAAGATTTATTGGTCCCTCAGAAACTGCACTATTTCAAGACTGTCTGTTTATCTGAAAGTAAGCTTCGCATCTGGAAAAAAAAAAAAAAAAACTGCAATCATCAGAAAGAGACTGTGTTGTGTTAAGAAATTGAATCTTCTAAGAGACTGTGTCTAAATACTCTGAAAAGACTGTTTTGATCTCCTAAAGAGTGAACTGCTCTAAGGAAGCAATAATAGCCTAAGAGACTATGCTATGATATTGTAAGAAATTGAGACATCCCAGAGGACAGTGATACTTTGGAATCTACAGCCCTACTTCTGCCAAAGCTGGTAGGTCTACGTACGGCAGAAGCTTGAGGATCTACAATCAAGCCTACATCTGTTATCTGTTGTGGAAGTCGACAGTTCCACCAATTTTCCAGAGACTGTGCTCATTATGAATCCTTATTATTGCTTTATTCTGGCAGCAGCCTTGGGGTGCTTTGAGATGACTTTTGCCGTATCTCCCTGGGCAGCCTGTATAAGTACAACATGAACTGGACCGAAGGTCACTCAGACCTTGTTTTATCATTCTTCCTATCAGGGGCGGCCCAAGGGGGGTGCGGGGCCATGTGCGGAGACTCGGTGCGGGGCCTCATTTGCATAAGGGGCCTCATTTGCATAAATATTTGCATAATGTTACCATACACTAACTTTTAGTAAACATGCCTCTTCATGAGTGTATGGATAAAGAAAGACAAAGATTTCTACATTACTATAATCCAGTGCCAACCGCCAGACACATTAGGAACTACTACAAACACTGCCCATTTAGAACCCATAGCAAACCCACCGTATCCTAACAGCACTACCAAGACTCATAAAGCACCATACCCTACCTATCAAAAGGCAACACTGCAAATATTAAACCAATACATTTCAGAGAATAACAATACATGACCTACTGGGGAAAGAGAACAAGTGGCAATGTCAAATAGGAATTACATAAACAGAATACCTCAGCTCAGTTACACATGCAGAACATAGACCATCACCAAACAAGGAATCACAATTTAAAAACAGGAAGACAATAATTAAACTGGGAACCCTAAAAGCCAAACTTGGAATGTACAACAATGTTGAAATAAAACTATAAATTAATTTCCTCTTGTACTAAACAAAGCACCGACATTAATGATGCACATTTCCCAGAGCTGACATATTCCAGTTAATAAATTCAAAATAAAGAGATATCTTTGTACCTTTTGTGCATTTTTTTTTCAGTTGCAATTGTTCCAGTCACTTTCTTCTGGTTTATTTGTGTCTTCTGCTAACTCTCCATCGTCTGCTGTCCATTTGTCCTTTCTTCTCTCCTCTAGTTTTTTTCCATTCTCTCTCTACATCTGCTTTAACATAATAATCTTTCTCCTTTTGCTCTTTCCTCATTCCTATTTCATCCACTCAAATTTTACCCCTCCATCCTCAATCCCCACTTAGGGGCTTGTTTACAAAGCCGCGGTAGCGGTTTGCGATCGTAATCGGAGCCGCGGCCCCATTGATTTCAATGGGGCCGCGGCTGCGATCGCGAACCACTACCGCGGCTTTGTAAACAAGCCCCTTAGTCTCCCAATACCCGGCCAATTGTAGATTTTTCTTCCCTCCCACACAAAATATTCTTCCCCTCTCCATTTCACTCTCCCAGCCCCATCCCCTTCTAATCTCCCCCAACATCAGCTCCCTTTTAGTTGCAGCCCCACCCAGTATCCGCTCCCTTCTAGTCCCCACATCAGCCCATTTCCAGTCCTAGCTCCCCCATCCATTCCCAGTCCTATCCGAGTCCCTTCATCAGCTCATTTCCAATACCAGCCTCCCATCAGCCCATTTCTAGTCCTTTCCTAGCCCCACCATCAGCCCATGTTAAATCCTAGCTCCCCTCCACTCAGCCCATTTCTAATCCAAGCCCCCCATGAACCTACTTCCAGTTCTAGCCCCTCCATGAGTCCATTTCAATCCAAGCCCCCACCACAGCCCATTTCCAATCTTAGCTCCCCCAACACCCAATTCCCAGTCCTATCCTAGCCCCTCCATCAGCCCATTTCCTGTCCTAGCTCCTTCCCCTAAGAGCCCATTCCAAGCCCCCCTCCCCATCAGCTATTTGCAGTTCAAGCCCCCTTCCACTCAGCCCATTTCCAGTCCTAGCAACCCCCCCAACCCATTACCAGTCCTAACCTCCCCATCAGCCCACTCCCAGTCCTAATCCCACCAGCCCATTTCCAGTCCTAATCCCCCATCACCCAATTTTTAGTTTAAGCCCCCCCATAGCCCATTACCAGTCCTAACCCCCCATCAACCCACTTTCAGTCCTAATCCCATCAGCCCATATACAGATTTAGCTCCCCCATAGCCCATCACCACTCCTAAACCCCCCCAAGCCCATCACCACTCCTAACCCCCCCAAGCCCATCACCACTCCTAACCCCCCCAGCCCATCACCACTCCTAACCCCCCCAAGCCCATCACCACTCCTACCCCCCCAGCCCATCACCACTCCTAACCCCCCCCCAGCCCAGCCCAGCCCATCAACACTCCTAAACCCCCCCCCCCAGCGCAGCCCAGCCCAGCCCAGCCCAGCCCAGCAACACTCCTAACCCCCCCCCCCAGCCCAGCCCAGCGAAAATTAAAAGCAAAGAAAACCTGTCTGCTGCCGCGGTCGGGGCCGCCGCGGCAGAATGGAGGGTGCCGCGGGGCCCCCCTGTGCCCGGCTGAGCCTGCCCTCCTTTTCGCCGCACTATCTTTGGTGCTGAAACGTCAGACGCGCCGGCTTGCTGAGCAGTCCGCGAGGGAAGAGTTTCTCCCTCGCTGCTCTGTTAAGCCCGCGGTGGCTGATGGGAACTTCCCATCAGCCCCCGCGGGCTTAACAGAGCAGCGAGGGAGAAACTCTTCCCTCGCGCTCTGCAAGCCGGCGCGTCTGACTGCAGCTCAGAAGAGAGAGCTGCTACAAGGAGGGCAGGCTCTGCCGTGCACAGGGGGGCCCCGCGGCACGCTCGATTCTGCCGCGGCGGCCCCGACCGCGGCAGCAGACAGGTTTTTTTTTTCTTTTCAATTTTACTTTTCAAAAAGAATGTTTTTTGCGCGGGGCCCCCTGAAACGCGGGGCCCTGTGCAAAAAACATTCTCGCTCAATGGACGGGCCGGCCCTGCTTCCTATACTTGCATTGGTATACTCTCCGATTCAACAGTTGTTCTAGATCATGACTTTCTACAAGGCTATGCAAGCCACCGTTGCAACTCCTCATGCCTCCCAGAACTTGGCATCTAGTCTCCACGCTTCTGACTGTTTCTTTTGTGGAGGAACTAAGATGGGAGATCAGTGGCCCTGGGAGACGCAAGAACTGAATTACTCCATCCCCTACAATCAGACTGATTTACATAATACTACTAGTGAGTGGGTATTGGCCCACCCCATTGTTGACAGTTTGTGTTTTGTTCGCACCGGACCACAATTTGCTATGAAGATCGGACAGCTGGACTGTCTAAATCAGAAGTTTTACAACAGCACAACAAAGAAGACATCTTGGTGGTCCGGCATAAATGCTCCTGAACCTTCTAATTCTTTTAGTTCTTTTTCCCACTCTTGCCAAACTATGGACTCTGACTATCTGCTTGTTGCTCCCTTGTTTCTTGCCACTTTGCTTGCGAATGATAACTTCAGTTATTAACACTGTAGAACATAAGGCAGCTACAAAGATACTAGCTATGTGAAACTACTACCCTATACCACAGAGTGATATCTTTACCTAGTATTATGTGATTTGATTCTCACCCTTTCTCACTTGCGGGTGAGAATAATCAAAGGGGGGAATGTGGTAGGTGAAGGCCTATGATCCATACTAATTGAACTAAACAGACAGGCCTAAGCAGCTTGACCTGTAAATGAAGCCTGTAATTAGGCCCAGAGGAATGAAAACCCCCCTGAATGATGACACTATAGAATTGAAACTTAACTCAGCTTAACTGAACATAGCTAAGCAGAAACGAAACTTAGAAAAGACAGAAAACAGCTCTAATTGGTATTGATAAGGATGTGAGAAGCTTCTATGGAATTAATTAACTTGCTGTAAGAAAGGTTACAGTGCCCTGCTTTCCCACATATTCCAGCTGGATAGCGACCTTGGAGGAGAGAAGTATCAAAGTTAGTGAACTGACCATTGTAATTGGGACTGGAAGGGGGGCAACCAGGTGCTGAGCCCAGTCAAGGGTCCCCATTGGATAGCTACGTAATGGTACCGGGACCAATAGATGGGTGAGAGGGGTTACTGGGACCAATGAAAAGTTTGCCTATGTCTAGAATGGAGAAGAAGTCTATAAAAGTTGCTGTTTTGCTAGAAACCATTGCTCAGCCATTTTGAAATTGATTATTGCTTGAGCCTGTGCACATTAAACTGGCTTGGATCCTTGAAAAGACTCCTGGTTTTATTTATTGCATGCTTATCTGCTGCTACATTTCAGCCCAGTCTGCATGTACAGGACATATCCAACTAACTCAGTCAGGGCTTTACAATGGAGCTGCGTCACCATGGCATCCGGTTGCCATGGCTCCATTGTAAAATCACGATCCCTGGCCGCTGGCTGCAGAGCTGGTTGCCCCCCAGCCCGACCCCTAATCTGGCTTCCTAAGGCAAGGGTCGGGCTGCGGGGAATGTCCTCGCTCCCCCTGCCCTATCCATGCCCACCAATCTATGTTGTCCAGGGAAGTTATTCCACCTTGGAGGTGAAATAACTTCTCCATACAAGTCGCCGGCCCCGGACGTACAGGGCCGACATTAGAATCGGCCTTATTTATCCAGGCCTGGAAACCACCCACCCTAACTCCACCCCAATCAAGTACTTCACTTTAAGCTTAAAATCTACTTCAGTTAATACCACAGTACACACACAGACGTCTTACCATGTTTCCTTCTTCAGCCTCAACTGCCAGAGAGAAAGGGAACAGTTACTCACCTTCTTTTTTCTCCTGCTCTCCAGGACACCTTCCCCACCACAGACAAAGAAGACCCTTAGCAATCAGAATTTGGAGCTCTATAATTTCAAACCTTCCACTTCAAATTATTTTTTCCTAAAAGGATAGCTCAAAATCAAATTTTTAGAGACCTTATCTTATCTCACTAGAGCAGTTTAAACAATACCTTCTTGCATCACAACTGGCTTCTTCCTGAGGAACACTTTTATTTACTTCTAATTTTATTTTATCTTAACCCCAGACCCTCTGCCTCCATTTTTTATTAAAAAAAAAACAACCAAAAAACATAGGGCAGCCCTCAGCTGCTCCCAGGGAGGCCCAGGTCACACCCGCCAGGTAAATCTTTTTATTTTTAACCTCCTGCTATAATATGTACATATGTGAATATAAGAACAAAAATAATTGCTACACTGGGTCAGACCAAAGGTCCATCACATCCAGTATTCTGTTGTGAACAGTGGCCAATCCATATCACCAGGACATGGCAGGATCCCAGAGGGCAGCAAGATTCCATGCGGCTTATCCCCAGCGATAAACAGAGGCTTCCCCCAAGTTTACATTAGCAATGGATTATAGACTTTTATGGATTATTAAGTTTGATATACCACCATTCTGTAAGCAAAGTGGTTTACAATAAAATAAGTTAAAATAAAATAACACTAACATAATTAGGAATGCCATTTTGCATAGGGAAGAGAGGAAAGGACACGTTTTTCTTCCAGGAACTTGTCCAAACCTTTTTAAAATCCGGCTATGCTAACTGCTTTTATCGCATATTCCAGGAAAGAATTCCAGAGCTTAATTATACATTGAGGGTCCCATTCTGATCAGGATGTCTGGGCTCCTGTGCGACTGATCGGAAATGGACGCACAGGGGCAGACACAATTCTGATCCTGCAGAATCAGAATTGCAACTAGGCCTATATGTGCAGGCCAAGACCCAATTCCAATCGGCCTGTACATACAGACCTCTACCCGGCTAACTCAGTCAAGGCTCCTGAATGGAGCCGCAGCGCCATGGTGTCTGGTTACCATGGCACCGCAGTTCCATTCAGGAGCCATGATCCCTGGCAACTGATGACTATTTTCATTCCCTGCAGCCCGACCCCCCCGATCTAGCCTCCCAAGACCAGGGCCGGGCTGCGAGAAATCTCCTGCACCCACTCCTACCTTTTCTGTTGATCAGGCCTGCCATCTAGGGGAACTTATTCCACCTCAGAAGTGGAATAAGTTCCCCGTTCAGTCTACCAGCCCCGGACGTACAGGGCAGACATCAGAATAGGCCCTGTACGTCACGGGCAGTGGACCGCCCACTGCCCGCCCTAAATCTGCCTCCGTACTGCCCCTTTCCCGCTCCCATCTAGCCTCCCCATACAAATACCTTGTTTGTACAGGGAGGTTAGCCAGGGACGCAGAGGGGGCCGAATAGTGAGGATGGACATCCCCGCTATTCACGGCTTGGAATGACCCCCTAGGTGAAAAAAGTGTTTTCTAATATTTGCTTAAAATGTATTAGTACTTTGTGGCTGGACTGTACCAACCTAGAAATGCACCCTGTGTGATTCATGAATCCAATGCCCCCTGTATCCCCAGCCACAATCAGAAAATAGCACTTATAGGGCTTCCTAAAAGCGATGACATCAGTTTCCCTTCTGCATTTGCACCCTCTGCAGCTGAATCACTCGCAGAGCCCTTGAAACAGCCCTGCTTTGTGACATATACCATAGTTTTTGTACTTCCAAGGAGTTTGTGTTTAGCTATTCCACTCCACACAGGATTTTATAGACCTCTAACATATCTCCCTCAGCACAAAGCTGAAGAGCCTTAACCTCTTCAGCCTTCTCTCAAAGGAGAGTCATTTCATCCTTTTATCATTTTTATTATTCATCTCTGTACATTTTCTAATTCTGCTAAATCTTTTTTCAGATATGGTGGTCAGAATTGTGCAGAATATTCAAATTGTGATCATACCATGGAGCAAAACAAAGGCATTATATTTTTGTTTTGTTCTCTATTCCTTTCCTACAAATTTCTAACATTCCTTTTGGTTTTTGACTGCTTTGTACTGAGCAAAAGATTTCAAACTATGTCCAAGATGATGTTTTTCTTCAGTGGCAACTTTTAATATGGATTTAGCATGCATAGCTATTACTTGATCTGTTCTTCCCAATTTCCATCACTTTGCACTTAAATTGTGAATCCTCCCACATTTCTCCCAAACTTTGCCTCTGAGCACACCAATATTCAAGTCATGTGAAAATATACATGTTCATATCATCACGTATAATTTTATAAGAGGCATTTTAGGCACCCCCAGAGACTATACCTTATGGACATAAAGCAGGTCTAACTTACACATATGAGCAGTGATGCAGTCACTGCTTATACATGTGGAGCCTAATTCCAAAAGAGGCACATTGAGGCCATCTGGATGGCCCTGAACAGGATGGGTCCATTAGCACTTGATTCTGCACCGCAATAGCAAGATGTTTCCAAGGGTGCAGGATCGAGCAAGGAGATAGAGCAGCTTTTAAACTAGATATTAGGGGAAAGCCGACAGTCGCCCAAGAGCGGATGGTTCGGAAGAATGTATCTTTGAAGGATACTACCAAAAGCAGAGAGGTTCCACAAAAGAGTAAAGTAGCCCAAATGCCCTCAAGTATGGAGCAGACAGAACTTAAATATCCCAAATTACCCATGTCTAACAACAGCCAAATTAATATGAATAAAATACATTCTCTAAAATGCTTGTATGCAAATGCTAGAAGTCTAAAAAATAAGATGGGAGAGTTAGAATATATAGCACTAAATGAAAGGTTAGATATGATTGGAATATCAGAGACAAGGTGGAAGGAGGACAACCAGTGGGACACTGTGATACCTGGGTACAAACTATATCGTAATGATAGAGCTGATCAAATTGGTGGAGGGGTTGCTCTCTATGTTAGAGAGGGCATTGAGTCAGAAAGGATTAAAGTTTTGCAGGAAACAAAATCTGCTGTAGAATCTATATGGATTGAAATTCCATGTAAAAGGGGGACGGCAATGTCAGTGGGGGTGTACTATCGAGCGCCTGGCCAGAATGACCAAATGGATTATGAAATGCTCAAAGAAATCAAGGAAGCTAACAAATGTTACAGCACAGTAATAGTAATGGGTGATTTCAACTTCCCCGGTATCGACTGGGTCAGTGTCACATCAGGACATGCTAGGGAGATAAAGTTCCTAGATGAAATAAATGACTGCTTCTTGGAGCAGCTGGTTCATGAACCGACCAGAGGGGAAGCCATATTAGACCTAATCCTTAGTGGAACACCAGATCTAGTGCAAGAGATAAGGTTGTTGGGGCCAATTGGCAATAGTGATCATAGCATGATAGCCTTTGATTTAATTAGTGGAGGAGGGATAGTAGGGAAATCCACAGTACTACCTTTTAACTTTCGAAAGGGAGACTATGATAAAATGAGGAAAACAGTTAAGAAAAAACTAAAAGGAGCAGTTGCAAAGGTTAAAGACGTACATCAGGCTTGGCTGTTGTTGAAAAATACTATCTTGGAAGCCCAGAACAGCTGTATTCCACACTTTAAGAAAAGTGGAAGGAAGTCCAATAAACTGCCAGCATGGTTTAAAGGTGAGATCAGAGAGGCTGTTGTTGCCAAAAAAGCATCCTTCAGGAAATGGAAAAAAGAGCCAAACGACGAAACCTGGAAACAGCACAAGCACTGGCAAGTCAAATGCAAGGCATTGATAAGGCAGGCAAAGGGAGAATTCGAGAGGAAGCTTGCTGCAGAAGCAAAAACACGAAGTAAAGACCTTTTCAAGTACATTTGTAGCAAAAAACCTGTGAGAGAGTCAGTTGGTCCATTAGATGATAAAGGGGTTAAAGGAGCACTAAGAGGCGACAAGGCAATAGTGGAGAGACTGAATGAATTCTTTGCTTCAGTCTTTACTGAGGAAGATGTAGGGATGTTACCCATGACTGAAGTGGTATTTAAAGGTGCGGAAGAATTGAAGGAAATATCGATACATCGGGAAGATGTATTACAACTATTAGATAAGCTGAAGAGTAGCAAATCACCTGGGCCAGATGGTATACATCCAAGGGTGTTGAAAGAACTGAAATACGAGATTACAGACCTGCTATTAGTAATCTGTGAACTATCATTAACATAATCTCTAATACCTGAAGATTGGAGGATCGACAATGTAACACCAATTTTTAAAAAGGGTTCCAGGGGTGATCCGGGAAACTACAGACCAGTGAGCCTGACATCAGTACCGGGAAAAATGGTAGAAACCATCATAAAGAATAAAATTACTCAGCATGTAGATAGTCATGACCTAATGGGAGACTGCCAACATGGCTTTAGACAAGGAAGATCTTGTCTTACTAATCTGTTATGTTTTTTTGAAGGAGTGAATAATCAGGTGGACAAAGGTGAGTCGGTTGATATTGTGTATCTGGACTTTCAGTAAGCCTTTGACAAGGTCCCTCATGAGAGACCTTTGGCAAAACTAAAGAGTCATGGGATAGGAGGCAGTGTACTATTGTGGATCAGGAACTGGTTAAAAGATAGAAAGCAGAGGGTAAGGCTAAATGGCCAATTTTCCCAATGGAGAAAGGTGAATAGTGGTGTACCCCAGGGATCTGTGCTGGGTCCGCTGCTTTTTGACATATTCATAAATAACCTGGAAAGTGGAATAACGAGTGAGGTTATCAAATTTGCAGATGACACAAAACTATTTAAAGTTGTTAAAACCTAAGAGGATTGTGGAAAATTGCAAGAGGATCTTGATAAATTGGAAGACTGGGCATCAAAATGGCAGTTGAAATTTAATGTGGACAAGTGCAAGGTTATGCACTTAGGGAAGAACAACCCAAACTATGGTTACACGATGCAAGGTTCCACATTAGGAACCACCACCCAGGAAAAAGATTTAGGCGTCATTGTGGATACCATGTTAAAACCCTCGGCCCAGTGTGCAGCGGCGGCCAAGAGAGCAAATAGAATGCTAGGTATGATAAGGAAAGGAATGGAAAATAAAACAAAAGATATTATAATGCCTCTATATCGTTCCATGGTGAGACCGCACCTTGAATATTGTGTGCAATTCTGGTCGCCGTATCTTAAAAAGGATATAGCGATTTTAGAAAAGGTTCAGAGAAGAGCCACCAAAATGGTAAAGGGGATGGAAGGATACTCCTATGAAGAAAGGCTAAAAAGGCTAGGGCTCTTTAACCTGGAAAAGAGACGGCTGAGGGGAGATATGATAGAAGTCTATAAATTAATGAACAGAGTGGAACAGGTGAACGTAGATCGATTGTTTACCTTATCAGAATATAGAAAGACTAGGGGACATGCAATGAAGCTACAGGGTAAGCTATTTAAGACTAATAAAAGAAAATAGTTTTTCACTCAACGTGTAATCAAACTCTGGAATTTGTTACCGGAGGATGTAGTAAAGGCTGTTAGTGTAGCTGGGTTTAAAAAAGGTTTGGACAAGTTCCTGGAGGAAAGGTCCATAAACCATTATTAAGAAGGGACCCAGGATATCAATGCTTGAACCAATACAAGCATTGTGGAACCTGTGTCCCTTGGGGAAACTGCTAGGTACATATGACCTAGATTGGCCACTGTTGGAAACAGAATACTGGGCTTGATGGACCTTGGTCTGACCCAGTATGGCATATCTTATGTTCTTATGAGAGATAGGCCGTCATGCCCCTGCATCACCATGGAGATGTCCTCCCCATGGCACATCCAGCCCTTCTCGATGTGGACCATTTCCCTGTTGCCTGACCCCGGGGACTCACCTGACTTGCTGCTGTTGATGCGGGGGAGGGGGGGGGAGGGCTGGCCAGCCGATCCGGAGGGACGGCCAATGCTTATTCCACCTCCAAAGTGGAATAAGCTGGCCATCCCCTCAGTGCTCCCCGGACAAACAGGGCCGTAACCTGAATCGGCCCTGTACATCCAGGGGCCAGTCCTGCCCATGATCCACCCACTCTCTGCCTCTGTACTGCCCATGTCCCCCGCAGCATGCACAGTGGCCAGGAGGTGGCATATGGGGCAGACAAATAGTGGGACTCGTCGCCCGGCTGGGCCATACAGCCCTTTTATCTGCCTTGCAGAATTGGGTCTGCATTCAGCAGTAAAATATAAACTACTGAAGATCACTAATTAAAAGGGTTTAACTGGTTATATATCAACACCGACCATCTTAGAAAAGTGAGTTTTGTTTTGGGGTGATCTGTGAACAGAGCTGGGGGGGGGGGTCCAGGTGCTGAACCAGATAGGCAAACAACATTAAGTTAGGACAAGTCAATGACTTTCCTAACCTTATGGAGTTTTTGCTATCTAGTTAGTGACTGAATGTCACTGCTAATCAGATCACTAAGAAGGCCATTTTAGAACCCTTATTCATGATTTAGATGTCTGAAAATGAGCATGTGGACATCCAAATCATGAAGATGTCCCCATGACCATTTTACAAATTGTGCTTGAAGATGTCTCCAGAGTGGGGACATCCAAGTAGACAGGGGGTATGGTGGAGGTGTGTTCAGGCAGAGTGATGGATGTAGAAGTCCCCGATCATTTTTAGAACCCCCAGGCACAAATAGGCATTGAGAAAGTGCTTGTTTGGCTATAAAACATCTGGAGTATAGAGAAGATGACACTCCACTGTCCTCAGTTGTCTCCGCAATTGTAATGATGCTTTATGTGTTAATGGGCAACGTGTCTTTTGTTTGAGTAACTGCAACATGTCTTTTAGACATCCTCTGTATTAAATATTATACTAGGGAAATCATGTAGATGTCACTGTAGATGTCCATATTGGGCATGTCCTTGTTTGTGAAATTGTGACCAAACATAGATGTGCTTGCCTTTTTTAAAGTTGTTCTGGCTTGGATGTCTCAGCTTGCACTTCAATGTCCTTTGTAAAATGTGCCTTCACAGATCTGAGTGGTGAAACTGGATATTCAGTGACAGACACCAGATAGGCTCTGGTATCGAATGTCCAGTTTTAGTATCAGCCAGGCACTTTAAAAATCCTGACCCCTGCTGCTGAATATTGACGCCTTGGTGTCATTAAATATACACATAAAATTAAGTGCTGGCACTGGTGCTTCTTGAGTTAGATGACTGCTTTTAGTATGAAGTTCAAAATGCTTATGTGTATGCAAGTCTATTTTCAAGAGGGATGTTCTCAAACATAAATAAAACCAAATACACAAATGAAATCAAATAACTAAATGAACCAATTGCCACCTAGAATGCCAAGAACTAATTACTACAACCTCCATAAAATGTCGCTTATCTTGATGAAAATATTAAATAATGTACTTTTAAGCAAATTAAAAACAAAATAGAAATTGACCAAGTGTGTAAAGAAAGTCTGATATTTCTTTCTAGTAGCTTGAGGAGACAGTGAAAGATGAGGAAACACGCTCGGTTTAAGTATTGATTAGAAAAGCAAAGCTTTAAGATCCTATCTCTGTCCATATCCAACACAAAAGATGCAATTAATGTAGCTCTGTTTATGGCTTCCTTTAGCAATGATGGGCATCAGAGTCGCTTCAGGGTAGCTTTTTACCTTACTTTTGTGTTTCCCCATTATAAGTAACAAGGAAACAGTGCCAAGGGTAAAAGAAAAAAAAATGCTCCAAGCCTTTGTGTAAATTAGCCGTTCTCGTGGCACCACCTTGGCTCCTCCACTGAATGTTCATGATGATTTCTTCAATTAGAATTCTTTAGAAGCATTCAAACAGCCATCCCTAAAAAGGATGCCACAATAGGTTTTTCATAAAAAGGATATTGCATAGGGGATTCTGAAGGGGACTGATAATAACCCTGTTATACTTAACAATCTACTAGATTCATACCGAGAGGCACATTCTGTGATGTACGTCTCTGGGCCGTCCAGATGTTCAGACGTCTGGACGGACTGGAAATGCACCCGGTTCTGCTAGATGTCCCCACAGGAGCAGAATCGCAGCATTGTGGCTGGATGTCCAGAAGGTGCCCTGATTCAGACACCCCAGACATCCAGCCACTTACCCGACTAACTCAGCTAGGCTCCTGAATGGAGCCACTGTGCCATTGCTTCCCAATGCCACGGCACCCGAGCCGTGATCCCCAGCTGCCACTGAAAAGATTCTTTCCCCTCAGCCAGACCCCCAATCCGGCCTCCCTTGGCCAGGGTCTGACTGCAGGGAACTTCCTGTGCCTCCCTAACTACCTTTTTCCCCAATGGCCTTCGCCGAAACACCACATCTAGGGGGGCTTATTCCACCTGAGGTGGAAGAAGTCCCCCATCTACCTGGCCGACTGCAGACGTACAAGCCGACCCCCCCCCCCCCCCCCCAAGATATTAAAATAGAGTTATCTCTAAAGTTTGAATCAAGCTTCAAATTAAAACACAGAAACAGAGGAAAAAAAACAGCAGATAAAGACCATACGGCCTATCTAGTCTGCCCCTCCATAAGAACTATTAAGTTCTATGATGACTTCCTCGTCATCAGAGATCTTTTATTTGTCCCATTCCTTTTTGGAATTCAGACAGACACAGTTCTTGCCTCCACCACCTCCACTGGGAGGCTGTTCCAATCATTACCTCTTCGGTGAAGAAATATTTCCTCAGATTTCTCCTGAGCCTATCCTTTTCACCTTATCTTATGACCCCCCTCATTCAAGACCTTCCTTTCAAATGGAAGCGGGATAACTGCTGTGCATTTATTCCATGGAGGTAGTATATAAATGTCTCTATCATATCATCCCTCTATCACCTTTCTTCCAAAGTATACATATTGAGATCTTTAAGTCTGTCCCCATATGCCTTACAACAATGACCACTGACCATTTCAGTAGCCACCCCCTGGATCAACTCTATCCTGTTTATATCCTTTTGAAGGTATGATCCCCAGAATATACACAGTACTCCAAATGAGGTCTCACTAGAGAACTGGACAAACATCATTCCTCTCCCTATGTATCCAAGCAGCCTTCTAGCTTTTGTTGCTGCCTTTTCTGTTTGGCCACTTTAAGATCATCTGATATGATCACTGCCAGATCCTGATTTACTTTCATGCAATGAAGTACTTCACCCCCTGTAATGTACCACTCCTTGGGTTTTTGAAACCCAAAAACATGATCTTACATCTTTTGGCTTTAAATCTTAGCTGTCAAATTCTTGACCATTTTTTAAGCTTCATTAGATCCCTCTACATACTGTACTATCCACACCATCCAGCACGTCTACCCTGTTGAAGATTTTTTGAATCATCTGCAAAGAGGCATACCTTTCCCAACAGACCGTCCATCCCAAGGGCACTAATTTATAAGTTACCAATGTAGAGCAGTGTTAAAGACCTTGCTAAAATCTAAGTATACCATATCTAGCATTCTCCCCCTGATCCATTTCTGTGATCACCCAAAGAAATCAATCAGATTTGCCTGATAAAATGTTTCAGAATCTGTAATCCCTTCGATTACAAACAAAAGAAACACACAACGGGCGAAGGCCAAAGATGGTCACGGGTGCTAGTTTTATTAAATAAAATCCCCTACGCGTTTCGGCATCATGCCTTCATCAGGGGGTATGCATCTAAAAATAATTACCTGAAATTGAAAAACTAAAAACATCAGTATACCAACATAAATACTATAGTAAGTTGTATTAAAATATGTATAAAAACATATACATAAAAATTGTCAAGCATTGAATTAAACATTTGGAAACATAAAAATTAAAAAATATAATAAATAAAAACATAAATATAATAGTTAAGAACATTAAATATCTAAATAATAAAACCCTGTAGTAGTCAATGAATAATTAAGAGGATAGTAAAAATCTAATGACAGGAGCTATAGAGGGGGTACTCACGTAAAGCACCATGTGGCAAAGAAGGTCTTGAAAAAGACCCCTATTAGATAATAACTCAGGACTAAAAAGAAAGAAGAGTAAATAAAATTGCATTATCACATCATTAGAGCAGCAAAAAACACACACAGAGCTAGAACACAGAGGGAATACAGATCCTCATGTCAAGTGGACTAAGCCAATTGAGATCCATATGAAGCAGAGCACATAAAAAGAACAGGTGAGTAAAACTCATCTCATGGTAGTCAGGAGGGTTGGAAGCATTTGTACATTACCCAACATGAAAGCTAGTAACTGACGATAAGGGTATCACTGATTGAATAAACCGAATCGAATGTGGGCATACATTACAGTGGTGAAAACTGAAAATGTGAACAGGGGGACAGTATAATAGAGAGCATAAACGTGTTTGTAAAGCCTGTATGGCAAAGGGTTGAAGTTAAGAGCAAAAATAAAACATTGACAACGTACTGGCCACCAAGCACCTGTGACTATCTTTGGCTTTCGCCCGTTGTGTGTTTCTATTGTTGCTGCGAGGGCCTTGCTCCCTCCGTGTTCCTCATCCCTTGGATTACAGAAACTGTATCATCTTCTGTTTTAGCAGCATTTCCATTAATTTACTCACCACAAAGGTCAGACTAACCCTTCAGTAGTTACCAATCTCTTCCTTATTTCTGCTTTTGTGAACAGAAGCCCTGTTTGTCCATCTCCAGTCCTACAGGATTACTCCCAACTCTAAAACATCATTGAAAAGGTCAGCCAACAGAGCTGCCAGTACTTTCCTAGGCTCTTTCAGTACTCTTGGATGAATTGCTATGTCCATTTTTAGTTTTGCTAGCTCGTCAAGACCAGTCTTCTGAAAATTGTTTGAGTTCTACATCACTTCCATACCTTGTTGCCATATCTGCTCTGGCTGCCCATGTGCAGAGCCTCTGCATGCCAGTGCATACATGTATACTTTACATTATGTATGCACGTTTCCATCCAAATGGGTCCCTGCCCGTCTGCCTCGCTGTATTTTCTATGCATTGTACGTGTGGTTGGCAGTCTTGCGCCCTACATCCAAATCCCCAAATGTTCACATGGCGATTTTGGATGGAGCCTGCATGTTCACAGGCCCAGTTCTAAAACTGGTTCCATACTGGTTCCATTAACATGTCTCTATTTGTAGCCCCTCCCCCATCGCCAGCATATTCTTTCTAAAATCCCACTTCACACATTTCATTTTCGTTGAGATTTGGAGCTTGTCCTATGCTGTTGTCTTTCACAGATTGCTTAAATGTATTTGTGAACGAGTGCCAAATTGTTTTCTATTTAAGATAGATCTTTTATTAGCTGTTATCTGATGGTTTGAAAGAAGGATGATACTTTTAATGAACCGAATAATGTATTTTTAACAATACACTTACATGATGATAAGATATTTTGTGGAATTTGAAGATTGAAGGTATAAAAGATGTTTTTATTTTTTGGGGGAAAAGAAGTTTCCTTACAGCAATTGATTTTGGATTATCCATTTTTTGTGAAGGAGAAATGTAAAGCCAATTATACTATATGGAAAGGAGCAAAATTAAGCAAGTAACTTAAACATTCAACCATGAACTCATAAATACGAGTTCTAAATATGAGTTTAATTTTATAATAGTGTGTCTATGTTTGGAGGTGGAGATGGTATGCATTTTTTTAGCCAGTTTTATAAAGACAAATAGGTGAAAGAAATTGAAATTTAGGAAAATTTCATTTTAAATGAATATGAACTGTCTTTTTTTATTTTTAACATGCACACCCCTACCATGAAATTGACCTCATTATTTAATTTGTAATTTTTTTATTTGCTTTCTTGAAAAGTGAATCCTGTTCTACATTTGAAGAAATCTGGTGAGAGATCCTGTATAACTCAGGAACATTGAATAAACGCCCTTTCTGAGGTATTATATGCTTGTCTTCATTCATTCAGTCATGAACAAAACGGCATCCGGGGAAACCCTCATCACTTTCAATTTCATGTCCTCCCAAACAGACCAACTCAAAAGGACGATGCGGCTCCTCCTACAGTTTAAAGCCTAGAGCAGTAACACTTCTTACCTACCCCTTGCAATAGCCCTGCTAGTGCTAAGGAAGTCTAACCTAGCTTCTTTTATAACAAATGCTATGCAGGAAAACGTGAATGTCTGTTGGTGTTTGCCCTCGGGATACTGAAAATTGCTGGGGCTGAATTGATGACCTCATAATTAGGATCTTCCCTTAACAGAAGTCTGGAAAAAAAAGGCAGTCAAATTTGTAGAATCATTGGCAATGGCAAGTTATTTAATTTATCTTACAACTCCCATGACAAAAACAGCATTGTGCAAGAACAGCAGGGCCCCAGGCTTTCCATGCAAGCTGTTCGAAAGATTTTCATACAACCTTGTTCAACAAGTCAATGCAGATTGATTAGTCAGCTTGCCTGCAAAACTGCAAAAATAGAATTTTTTAAACAATCACTAGATTTTAATCATAGGGCCTTATTCAATAAAGACATCTTCCTAGGCACAGAGTGAGGAAAAGATATTTTTGAATAAGATGACTCACAATAGCATAACTCAATTGCGTTGTTCAAAGCATATTGGGCCTGATATTCAAAGGTATTTACATGGTTTACAGACCTGTAAACCATGTAAATGCTGCTGAGCGAGATATTTAATGGCACTAACACGGTTAGTGCCACTGACTATCCCCTACTAATTCCGCTACATGCCACGAGGCTAACAGCAAGGCATCAGGGCGTGTCATGGGTGTTCCAGAGCGTGTCATGGGCGGCAACAGTCGCTAACCAGGTAACGGCAATATTGCAGTGCTACCCGGTTAGCACACACGGGTAATGCTAAGCACAGCAAACACTGGCCTAATTTTACCCATAGGAGCTAACCGGGCAGCAACTCATGACCTCGGCATTGAACATCCAGACTTAAAGGTCGGCGGTGACAGCTATGCGCCATAGCAGCGCATAGCAGCCCCAGATCAATATTGGGCCCATTATTTATATTTATTTTAATGGGGCAAAAAAATGTACTCTCTTAAGCTTATGCCCCACTTGGCTGTCAGAATCTATTGTTTGGCTCTGAATGCCCTGTTCTTTGCCACACCCCCCCCCCCACCCTCAGAAGCTGCTACTTTAGGCAACTGCCTTGTTGCCTGATGGTCAGCTCTCCCTGCCAGTATGCCTATATATGGCTGTTAGGGATGGGCAAGAAATACAACCACCCTGGATATCAAACAGAGAAGCAGCATTCTACCTTTTTGAGCCACTTAATATCTCAGTAAGCACACAGATCCGAAGCTACCCTTCTCCAAGGTGTTTTGTCTAATAGCTATCCAGTTATTATGACTTAGGTTCAGAAACAGAATCTTGGATGAAATTTGGGAGGCTATTTTTTTTTTATTGTTTTAAACTGCAACATGGGACCATAATTCATTCTCAGCATGCTTGGCGTTGGAGTCTCTGTCTTGAATCGAGTACCAATATAGGAAAAAGTCAGGGAAATTCCTTCTCCAAACTGTGCCTTAGTGAAGAAACCCCAAGCATATGCAAATTTCTTGTGATTATTTTTGTAGATTTTGGACTGTTTTGCCTTTTTATTTGCTGCTTGGATTGTACTAGGAGTAATATACCATGTGTCAGGTCATTCAGTTGTATTAGGTACCTCAGGTGAAGGACTTATTTTGGAAAATCCCCAAACTGGTATGTGATGCATTTTGTTCTACAGGGACTTTAGAAGAGAATTTTCCGAAAATGACAGGGGGTCTTGAAAAACCTTCTTCCTTTAATCTCCAATTTCAAAGAACCCAGGGAGCATATAAAGACATTTTAGAAGGGAGATCAAGTTATAATCTGGAATGTCCAGAGCAGAATCTCCAAAAATTGGGGGGATTGGCAGCAATAAAGGGAGGGACGTATAAGTATCTTCTGAAATTGCTCCATCTCCACCCCAAAAGATGAACTTCCCTATAACCAGTTATGGAGGTGGTTGCAAGGCTGGGTACATGCACAGTTGTAAGCTATTTCACAAATGTGGACATCCCCAAGTAGCACGGCCTCAGAACTGGGTACTTGGAAGTGCTAGCAGAGATATTTCAGAAGGGGGCAACTATGCTATGAGACTTGCACATCCTGGCCTGCCATTTCAGATATTCAGATGTGTGGTGGCAGTGCTACCCAGGTGATATGGGGATAGTGTGTGCTATCATGCCACCAAGCATGCTTTCTGGACCAATAACCTAACCATTTTTCCTTTAATCTGCACACTCAGCAACCCATCCAGGAAGACCATATCAGGCTGAAATTCCATCATTTGATGTACCAATTCCTTCAAATATGCCTGAAGCTTCCTCCAAGAAGGTTGAATACCCTCACCGTTCCAAAGCATATGGCTCCAATGAGCCATTTGTCTCAAGCAAGGTAAATATTTAGCCGATTCCTTATATTTTCTAAGTGGAGAGATATAACCCCACATAAAGACCTTAAAAAGTGTAGGAGTAGCCTAGTGGCTAGAGCAATGGGCCTAGCTCCCAAGAGATTGGGGTTCAATTCCCACTGGCACTCCTTGTGACCTTGACAAGTCACTTTACTCTCCATTGCCTCAGAAGAAAAGGCCTGGCAATCTATAGGAATTGCTGGGCCACAAGGAGTCAGCATTGACAGAATGGCATTAAAAAAAAGGAATTTAAATTGAATGTCTCTCAACCACACACATCCCACAAACTTGGGAATCCATGCCACAACACCCAATTCTTCCTACCCAGAATCCTCAGCTCTACTACAAACTTGTCTCCAAATTCAGCAGGGGCAGTGCCACAACTTTTATGACAGAATGATATTGAAATTGAATCTCTATCTTCAAATTCAAAAAATTGTTCTAATTTGTGCCTCAACCTTTGACGCAGTCCTTCCACCTCCAGCATCCCAATGTAATGTCAAAACTTGAAATATACAAAGAAGTGTTTGTTCTCTGTTTCGAAATTGTCCTTCAAATACTATTTTTAAAGGATCAGGGAGGACAGGTGGAAAAGGGAACTAGGCCCTGCAACATTATTTTAAATAAGGGAGAGGGGTGAACATAAGAACATAAAATATGCCATAGTAGGTCAGATCAAGGGTCCATCAAGCCCAGTACCCTGTTTCCAACAGCAACCAATCCAGGTTACAAGTACCTGTCAGTTTCCGAAAAAGGTACACAAATTCCATGATACTTAACCCAGGAGTAAGTGGTAAAGTATTGTGAGGGGTCAGGATGAGCAGCAATTTTATTTTAAAGGATCGTTGGGCATTCTTGGGGGAATGGAAGGGATGAAAAAGGTGGCAGCAAGATTATTTTAAAAAGGATTGAGGTAGGGCATAATCGTTTCCATCATAGGCCAGTCCTTTACCTTTGCTGTAGCTCAGAATGTGCAATATTCCAGGCTGCACCCATGTGAAAAAACAAACAAAAAAAAGGTAATTTTTTAAGTAGCAAAATTATGCATTAACACAATATTGTACCTCAGCTTAGTATATAAAGGCTTAAATTTGCAGATGATAAATAAAATTATTCAAATTCTTCTCTTCAATCTTCCCTAAGCGTAAAGACCAAGGCAGAGAAGCTCACATCCTGGAGACAAATGCATGGCTGCGTGGATAGTGTCATTGAGAGGGTTTTGGTTTCCTGGACCATGGGATGCTGTTCCAAGTGTTTCAGAGAAGAGATGGCATTTATCTGTCCAATAAGGATAGACGTGTCTTCAGTAGCAGACTGGCTAACCTACTGAAGAGGGCTTTAAACTAGATTAATTGGGGATGAGTGAAGAAAGCCCCTAGGTAAGTGAAACATTAAATACCTTTATGGAAATGGGTAAAAGGGAGAACATATGGAAAGCAATGTGTATAATTGCCTGTAGCATGGGAAATAAGAACCCAGATGTTGAGGCTTTAATGGGAGAGGTTGACTTGGATTTAATGGCAGTAACAGAGACATGGTTCATGGACAACCATAACTGGGATGTAACTATACCATTCTATCCTTTATTCAGAAAGGACAGGGTAGGAAGAATGGGAGGAGGAGCTCCTCTATATGTAAAAAATAATATTAAAGCTATGGAAATACAGGGCTTAAAAGGGAGAAAGGAGGCATTGTTGGTTAAACTAGGAAGAAGGAAAGAGAAATCTATTTGCATTGGTATGATATACAGACCTCCCTCACAGGGAGAAGAGGTGGACGGAGAGTTAATTGAAGACATACGCAGCAATGCCAGGAAAGGGGACGTGCTACTGATAGGGATTTCAATATGCCAATTGTTGACTGGCACATCCCTGCTGCAGTATCACCTATAAGTAAAGAGATCCTGGATTCTCTACAAGGAGAACTAATCAGGCAATTGGTAACAGACCCCACACGTGAAGGTGTCATACTGGACTTGGTGCTTGCCAGTGGTGAAAGTGTTTCTGATGTTATAGTCTGAGATAATTTTGCATCCAGTGATCACCAGATGGTGTGGTTCAGTATTAGGACTAGGGCTGATAAAATCCATTCAAAAGTTTTAGGAAAACTAACTTTGCCGAGATGGGCCAATACCTCAAGGAGTCATCCTCCAGTTGTTCCCGGGATGTAGAAAAACAGTGGTCAAAACTGAAAGGGAATATTTTAAGGACAACAAACCTTTTTTATTAAAATGGTAAATAAAGGTAAAGGGAATAGGAGACCGCTATGGCTTTTGAAAGAAATAGCTGAAAAGATGAAGAAAAAGAGGGAGGCCTTCATGAAATACAAGAGATCATAGAGAGAGGAAGACAGGCATCTATATTTGGAAAAACGTAAAGAAGCTATGCAAAGTAGTCAGGAAAGCAAAGATTCAAAAAGAGGAGCAAATTTTATTTATTTATTTATTTATTTAGCTGTATTTATATCCCGCTTTTCACTGGATCAAAGCGGTTGGGGGATACATTTAACAATAATGCAATAAAATGGGGGGATAAGACATTTTTCAGATTTGTTAGTGAGAAGAGGAAGGGCAAAAGTCGTATTGTCAGACTCAAGGGTGAATGGGAGGAATATGTAGAAGCTGATGAGAATAAAGCGGCACACAGAAAATAATACAGATGTGAAGGGTGGCTACAAAATGTTTTTCAGGTATATTGGGAGAGGAGGAAAATGGGAGGTGGAATTGAAGGACTCAAAAAGTGTTGGAAACGGATTTGTGGAAAGTGACATTGAAATAGCAAACATGCTAAACAAATATTTCTGCTCTGTTTTTACTAAAGAAAATCCCGAAGGGTCACCTGTGATTTACAAATATATAAATAGGAATGGAGTAGATACCAGACCATTCACAAAAGATGAACAGCTTGCAAAACTGAAAGTGGACAAGGCCATGGGACCAGATGGAATACATCCCAGGTTACTGAAAGAGCTCAGAGAAGTTCTTGCAGGGCCATTAAAGGATGTTTTTAATAGATCCTTGGAGACAGGAGATGTTCCACAGGACTGGAAATTGGCTGAATGGAAAAGTCTGTCTTTTTGCAGATGATACGAAAATTTGCAACAGAGCGGACTCCCCTGAGGGAGTAGGTAACATGAGGAAAGATCTACAAAAGAATGGTCTAATGCATGGCAGTTAACATTTAATGTTGAAGAAGTGCAGTGTCATGCACTTGGGAAGCAGAAATCCAAGGGAATTATATGCAATAGGGGGTGAGAGGTTGGTATGCACAGACCAGGAGAAAGACCTCAGAGTGATTGTTTCTGAGGATCTCAAGGTGGAGAAAAAGTGTGACAAAGCGGTGGCAAAAGCCAGAAGGATGCCGAGTTGCATACAAAGAGGAATTACCAGCAGAAAGGAAGAGGTACTGACACCACTGTACAAGTCTCTGGTGAGGCCTCACTTGGAATATTGTGTTCAGTTTTGGAGACCGTATCTCACAAAGGATATTAAAAGACTAGAAATGGTTCAGAGGAAGGTGACCAAAATGATTTGGAGCCTTCATCAGAAGACTTATGAGAAGAGACATGAAGACCTAAATATGTACACTCTGGAGGAGAGGAGGGACAGGGGAGATATGATTCAGACCTTTAAATACTTAAAAACTATTAATGAACAAATAAACCTCTTCCAAAGATGGGGAAGCTGTAAAAACAAGAGTGCATAACATGAAGCTGCAAGGGGGTAAACTGAAAGGGTGGTGGATGCTTGGAATGCCCTCTCGATGGAAGTGGTGTGGGCAAATACAGTGACAGAATTCAAAATGACATGGACAGACACAGTGGATCCCTTTATAATAATAGGATAAAATCAAAATAAACATAGCTATCTCTTATATCTCAACAAATAGGGGTGACCTACACGGAGCTCTGGTTACACCCCTAAGCATAGGCAAGGGGAGGGTGACCTGCATGGAGCAGAGGGTGCACCTACTCTTGCTGTCTTGCTTGGCAGACTAGATGGACCATGCAGATATTTATCTGCCGTCATATACTATGTTACTATGCTTAACAAAGATTTCTGTTCTGTGTTCACAGATGAAGAACCAGGAGAAGGACCTCAGAATACACCCACAAACAGGAACAGAAACGAGGGGCATCTTGAACAATTTTCAGAAGACTGTGTTTGTGAGGAACTAGCTAAACTTAAGGTAGACAAAGTGATGGGACCAGATGTGATACACCTGAGAATACTGAGGGAATTTGGGGATGTTCTAGTAGCTCCACTGACTGACCTTTTTAATGCCTCCTTGGAGTCAGGAGTGGTGCCAGAGGACTGGAGAGAGGCACATGTAGTCCCTTTACACAAAAGCAGAAGTAAGGATGTGGTCGAAAGCTACAGGCTGGTTAGTTTAACCTCAGTGGTGAGTAAATTATTGGAAGTTATGCTGATAGAGAAAATAGTGAGGTTTCTGAATTCCAACAGATTACCGGATCGGCGGCAACATGTATTCACCAGAGGCAGGCCTTGTTAGACAAATCTGATTGATTTCTTTGACTGGGTGACCAGGGAATTGGACTGAGAGAGAGCCCTAGATGTGATGTATTTAGATTTCAGTAAAGTTTTGAAGTGGAGGAGTGATCTAGTGGTTAGAGCAACTGACTAGTACCCAGAAGATCAAGGGTTCAATTCCTACTGGTTCTCCTTGTGACCTTGGGCAAGTCACTTTACCCTCCATTGCCTCAGAAGAAAAGGCCTGGCAATCTGCTTCTGGTGATACATTGCCAAGAAAACCCAGAGGTAGCTGGGTCGCTATGAGTCAAGACTGACTTGATGGCACTAAAAAAACCCCAAACATCTTTTGATATAGTTCCACACAGGTGACTTATTAACAAACTGAGCATCCTAGGGATGGACCCTAAAGTTACTGCTTGGGTCAGAAATTGGTTGAGTGTGAGGCAACAAAGGGTACAGGTAAATGAAGCTCACTCTGAGGAGGAGAAACCAGTGGTGTGCCCCAGGGATCTGTCCTTGGTTTGATTCTTTTTAAACATCTTTGTAAGTGATATTGCAAAAGGTTGTCGGGTAAGGTTTGCCTCTTTGTGGAGGATATCAAAATCTTCAATAGTAGACATCCAGGAAGGTGTAGATAACATGAGGAGAAATCTAGCTAAGCTTGAAGAATGGTCTAGAATTTGGCAGCAGAGATTTAATGTTAACAAATACAAGGCCATGCATTTAGGCTGCAGCATTTCAAGAGAGCGATATAGTATAGAGGGTGGAGTACTTCTATCCACAAAATAAGAGCAGGGCCTAGGCATGATTGTATCTGATGACCTTAAAGTAGCTAAACAGGTAGAAAAGGCAATGGCGAAAGCTAGAAGGATGCTTGGGTGCATAGGTAGAGGAATGGCTAGCATAAAAAAGGAGGTGATAGTGCCTCTGTGTAAGTCTTTGGTGCGACCTCATTTGGAGTATTGTGTCCAATTCTGGAGACCGCAACTTCAAAAGGATATAAACAGTTTGGAGTAGGTACAGAGGCTGGCAAAATGGTTAGTGGTCTTCATTATAAAACATATGAGGACAGACTTAAGGATCTTAATGTGTATACATTAGAGGAAAGGCGGGATAGAGGTGATATGTTTGAGACATTTAAATACCTCTGTGGCATAAATGCACAGGAGTAGAGCCACTTTCGATTGAAAGCAAGCTCTGCTATGAGGGGGCATAGGATGAGGGTTAAAGGGGATAAACCTAGGAGTAATATGCAGAAATATTTCTTTACAGAAAGAGTGGTAGATGCATGAAATCTCCCAGTGGAGATGGTAGAGATGAGGATAGTATCGGAATTCAAAAAAGCATGGGACAAGCACAGAGGATAACTAAAGGAAAAAAGGGGACTGTTATAGTGGTTGAAATGGAAGGGCAGACTAGATAGACCATGTGGTCTTTTTTTGCCATTATGTTTCTATGTTTCTATATAAAGTAGTTTTAACATCAGCAGATTGCAAGGAGTTGCAGGAGGACTTTGCTAGGCTGGGACACTGTACATCTAAATGGCAGATTAAAAGTAATGTAGACAAGAGAAAAGTGATGCAACTAGGAAGCAAATTCTAACTATAGGTAAACAACACTGGTTTCCATTTTGGGAATCATCATGCAAGAAAAGGCTCTTTGAGTCATTATGGACAATATATTAACATCCTCAGTTCAGGATGCAACAGCAGCCAAAAACAAAAAGAATTTGAAATCTCTGGTACAAACCACATCTCAAGGATTTTGTGACGTTCTGGTCATTCCAGCTCAGAGAATTAAAGCAAGACTCAAAAAAGAAAAGAAAATGTTAGCAAAAATTAGGTAGGGACTATTTAGCATGGGAAATAAATAACGGGGAGGGGGGGGGGCGTTATGACTGATGTTTGTTTATAATATCATGAGTGTGGTAGAATGAGTAAACAGGGAACTACCCTTTCAAACAGTACTAGAATTAGAGGGCACTATGAAACTAACTGGTATTAGATTTCAAATTTATGAAAATATTTTGAGTTGTGTTGGAGGGTGTGATCAAGGTTAATAGTATGGATGGTTTTAAAAAAGAGTTTGGCAAGGTTCTGGAAAACTGGTGCACTGATAGCTAAGCAGACTGGGGGATCGTTATCTCTTACATCTGGGAATGAACGACATGGAAGGGAGTCTTTTCATTAAATCTTACCCAGTACTTCAAAGTGACCAGCATTGATCATTGTCAGAGACAAAATTTTAGGCACCAGAGATCACTGGTCTCACGCAGCATGGCCACTTCTTATGTTCACTTTCATCATGAAACCTATGAGATAGATATAGCGTCTAGCCTGTGGACTATAGAGGATTTTTAGTCAGATTATCTCAATCAAGTTTAGAAGAAACACATGAAAGCTTTTAAGTGACATCAAATTATCAGCTCAAATTATGCTGCCTGAAAATCTCAAGGAACCAGTTATGTCATTAATGATGTTAAAAGCTGCAGGGGAAAAAACCCACTCCCGCTGTAGCCCTATGCAATGATGTTACTGTGAGATAGATACCGTACTTTAACCATAGCATATCAGCCCAAAACAATAAGAACCCGTGTTGGATTTCCATACTCTAACACAATATTTCACTTGCCAATCTGCTGTAAACAAAGCCAGAGGACAAGTTCTAAGTAGAATGAAAGGTGGTAGCAATAAAAAAAAAGATATATGCTGTACATTTCCTTTCATAGGCTCCTTGCTAGAAGGCTGACGATAAGAGGATGGTATTAAAACCTGTGAACCAATCTATATTTTAATAATATTTCCCGAAAAAAACCTTTTTTATATTGAAGCATGCCACATTTACATATGACTTAATCCATTTTTTTGGGGAGGGGAAGGAAATAAAAAATACTCCCCTGCTATGCATACAGCATTAGTAATAAATGATTAATGAACAATTTATGCTAGGTTATTATTGTGGATTTTCTTTTTTTTTAGCTATCCCAAGCCTCTAGTGCTAGCTGCCAGTATTCATATGTTCACTATGATAACGTGTAGCCTTGATCGGTCTTTCAGTACTGTGAGCAGATTGAATTATCTCTATGCTACGGTTCTGTTATACGATGCAGTAAAAATGCTTGAAGGTTCCAGCACAACAGAAGCTCAACCAATGAATTTCACTAGATGAGGCGTTGAGGTTTGATATATAATGTAGGACAAAGAAAGGGACTTTTTAAAAGAAAAAAAATCTTGACTTTTAGATTTACATTATTTAATCAATAGCACATTAACTACAACCAATCTGTATTATTTGCTCTTGTATGTCTCTATTTTTTCACAAATTGATCTCAAGAATTTACATTGTTGATCACTAAAATGTTATGGGGGGCATTCCAATCGGTGAATAGTGCCGTTAGACGTGCAGGCCAGACGTCCAATTGGAGCATATCAGCCCCAGCATATTCTGCAGACAGTGCTCTCCGCACATACACAGAGTTTGTGTGGGGAGCGTTGTACGGGGACAGGAGGGGGCTGAGCAGGGGAACGGCCAGCAGCCGGAACGTACAGGGCCTATTGTGAAATGGCCGTTGTATGTTCCCTAGCACCCCCAGGATATCCAGCATATTCCACCTGGACAGCTTTGCACTTACCATGTGTTAATTTTTGTACATATTTTAGAAGCCCTAAATAAGATAAATAAGTAGCATTATATTCATGTAAAAGTGCTGATTGGTGGTACTTAAGCAATGCCACTTATAAATGTAGGTGGTGGATTTTAGAGATCTGAATGGCTGCTGGGAACTGATTATGTATATATGTATGCATGTATTTAAATATCAAACATATATGCTGGCATTTTGCTACATTCATGAGTGTCTTGCTATTTTCATAAGAACATAAGACATGCCATATTGGGTCAGACCAAGGGTCCATCAAGCACAGTATCCTGTTTCCAACACTGGCTATTCCAGGTTTCAAGTACCAGCCGGGATCCCAAAGGTAGACACATTGCATGCTGCTTGTCCAGGGGAGAGCAATGGATTTCCCCAGTCTTTTTTAATAATGGTTCATGGAATTTTTCTCCAGGAACTTCTCCAAATCTGTTTTGAACCAAGCTACACTAACAGCTGTTACTACATCCTCCAGTAATGAATTCCAGAGTTGATTATATGCCGAGTGAAAACATATTTTCTACACTTAGTTTTAAATGTGCCACATAATAGCTTCATTGCTGCCCCTAGCCTTTCTGCTTTTGAAGGCGTAAACAACCAATCTACATTTACTCCATTCCTTATTTTATACACCTCTATCATCTCCCCTCAGCCATCTCTTTTCCAAGTTGAAGGGATCTAACCTTTTATGCCTTTCCTCATAGGGATATCCTTCCATCCTCTTTACCATTTTTGTAACTGAAAGCAGCTGAGGCCTGCATAAAAAGCTTCAGAGCCTTGGACTGTTGAGGCATACCTAACAGGGGCTATTCATTTCAAGAAAAGGTAAGAGTTTGTGGCTTTTTAAATTACTAGCTCTCTGCTTGAGAGCTCTTAAAAGGGTTTTGGTACATTATTAAAACAAAGTTACATTCTTTTTGGTGCTTTAAAGGGGGAATATTTTCTTTAGTGGGGTAGGTTTAAAACTCTGCTTTAGTATCTTTCTCAGCTCTTTGAAGATACTGACACCTCCTCAGGTGTTAGTTTCCTTGCTACCCCCCAACTCTCACTCACCCCTAGCGAGCAGTCTTGCTTTATAGGGCACCTCCTCAATTAACTACTCACAGGGACTTGAATCAGCACAATTTTAACACACATAAAAGAGATTTAACTGCTTTTTCTCTGAAAGGACAGCTGGGAAACCGACTGGTACCTTGGAAGGTCTCTCTGTCTCTCTCTCTTTTGCTTTAACAGATACCTAAGCTGCACCAACTGAACAATGGCTAGGAAAAATCATATTGCCAAAGCTGTTGCCCCCATTACAGCTTCTGCCTCTGTCCAGACAGAGGTCCCAATGCTAGTTGAAGGACCGGTTCCATGTGTAGGATACCTGCATGCTGAAGCTCTCAGGAAACAAGTGGAGGAACTCGGAGAGGAGGTGGCGAGGCTGACGAGCATTCAAAACAGTGAGAAGTACATTGATGAGATGCTTCTTGCAAAGTCCAAGCTCTCCTGCAGAGGAGAAGATGGGAGCCTACAGAACGACGAAGGTTGGACACAAGTCACCAGGGCCTGTAAAATCACCAATCCAACTTCTCCAGCCCTAGAATTGAAGAACCATTATGCAGCCCTGGAAGTGGAGGAGGTGAAAGCATCCCTGGAAAGGGAAGAACCAGAGCTTGGCACCCCAAAGTTGCAGAATCAGTGACCATAAGGAAGCAAAGGGTAGTGATGGTTGTTGACTCTCTTCTGAGGGGTACTGAGGTATCCATCTGCTGACCAGACTTGATGTCCAGAGAGGTATTCTGTCTGCCAGGTGCCAAAATCTGAGATGCTATGGAGAGTTTTCTGAGACTCATCAAGCCCACTGACTATTACCCCGAATTGCTAATCTATGTCGGCACAAATGATACTGCCAGGTATCCTTCTGACTGTATCAAAAGTGACTTCATGGCTCTGGAACAGAGGGTGAAACAGATAGGGGTGCAGGTGGTGTTCTCGTCAATCTTCCCTGTTGAGAATAAAGGCCAAGGCAGAGAAGCATGCATCCTGGAGATGAATGCAAGACTGCGTGGATGGTGTCATTGAGAGCATTTTGGTTTCCTGGACCATGGGATGCTGTTCCAAGGGTTGCAGAACAGAGATGGTGTCCATCTGTCCAAGAAAGGTTGACGTGTCTTCAGTAGCAGACTGGCTAATCTACTGAAGAGCGCTTTAAACTAGATTCATTGGGGATGGATGAAGAAAGCCCCCCAGGTAAGTGAAACATTAAATACCTTTATGGAAATGGGTAAAAGGGGCAAAATATGGAAAGTGGTGTGTATAAATGCCCATAGCATGGGGAATAAGATCCTATATGTTGAAACTTTAATGGGCGAGGCTGACTTGGATTTAGTGGCAGTTACAGAAACATGGTTCACAGAAAATCAAAACTGGGATATAGCTATGCCAGGCAATGCTTTATTCAGAAAGGACAGGGTAGGAAGAAGGGGAGGAGGATTGGCACTATATGTAAAAAATAATATTAAAACTTTGGAACTACAGAGCTTAAAAGGAGAGAGGAGGCACTGTGGGTTAAATTAGAAATAGGGAAAGAAAAATCTATTTGCATTGGCGTGATATACAGACCTCCCTCACAGGAGGAAGAGGTGGACGGAGAGTTAATTGAAGAAATACACAGCATTGCTAGGAAAGGGGAAGTGCTACTGATAGGGGATTTCAATATGCCAGATGTTAGCTGGCACATTCCTGCTGCAGTATCATCTAGAAGTAAGGAGATCTTGGGTTCTCTACAGGGAGAAGTATTCAGGCAACCGGTAACAGAACCCACATGTGAAGGGCCATACTGGTCTTGGTGTTTACCAATGGTGAAAGTGTTTCTGATGTTAATTTTATTTTATTTATTTGTTATACTTTTCTATGCCACCCCTTCCAGCGATTAGGGGCGGTTTACAATTAACCAACAAGTTACATAAAACAGTTTGAGAATTATTTACATAGAATTTTATACAGTCGGAAACTTAACATAATTGTAACTATGTTCAAGCTGGTATGTAAAGGTGTTGCTTGGGGTGGGATATATGGGTTATTTCTGTGTGGGTTGGGGAGTCTATGGGTCACCACTGTGCATGTAGGTTAGTTTGTCTGTGAATTTGAGGTGGTGTTTGTTCCATAGTGTACAGTGAAGAGGTATGGAGGTCCTTAATTGAGTGGATTGATAGTGGCAGAGAGTTCCAGAGGGTAGGAGCAGTGAATGTGAAGGTCCTGGAGCTCGTGGACTACTTTGTTTTCCGAATTTCATAGGGGACTTCAAGGCAGTGTAGTGATGTTATAGTGGGAGATCATTTTGCATGCAGTGATCACCATAAGGTATGGTTCAGTACTAGAACTAGGGCTGTTAAAATCCATTCAAAAGCAAGGGTCTTAGACTTTAGGAAAACTAACTTTGCCAAGATGGGCCAATACCTCAGGGAGTCATTAGCGGAATGGGAACAGCTGGGAGATGTAGAAAAACAGTGGGCAAAACTGAAAGGGGATATTTTAAGGGCAACCACCCTTTTTGTTAAAATTTTTATTTATTTAGACAGTTTTGTATACCACCTTATCCTTCAATCAAAGTGGTCACAACATAATTGGGGGATACATTTAACACAAGGGGATATGAGACACATACATTAATACTTACAGGGAACATGGGCAATGGAGGGTTAAGTGGCTTGCCCAAGACCACAAGGAGCACCTGTGAGACTAGAAACCCCAGTCCTTCCGGCCCAAGGTTGCTGTCCTCTATTGGGATTTGAACCCCCGACCTTCCGGCCTGAGGTAAATTGCCCCAACCACTAGGCCATTCCTAATGGTTGGGGCAAGTTACCTGGTAAATAAAGATAAAAGGAAAAGGAGACTGCTATGGTTTTTGAAAGAAGTAGCTGAAAAGGTAAAGAGGGAGGCCTTCCTGAAATACAAGAGATCAAAGAGAGAGGAAGACAAGCATCTACTGTATATTAGGAAAAACTTAGAGGAGTTAATAAAGTAGTCAGGAAAGCAATGATTCAAAAAGAGGAGGAAACAGCCAATGCAATAAAATTGGGGGGAGGGGAGGCGCGGGGATAACATATGTTAGTGAGAAGAGGAATGCCAAAAAGGTGAAGGGGAAGAATTTGTAGAAGCTGATGAGGATAAAGTGGAATTGATTAACAAATATTTCTGTTCTGTGTTCACAGATGAAGAACCAGGAGCAGGACCTCAGAAAACATCTATGAACAAGAACAGAAGTAAGGGGCATCTTGAAAATTTTTCAGAAGACTGTGTTCATGAGAAACTAGCTAAACTTAAAGTATACAAAGTGATGGGACCAGATGGGATACTCCCTAGAATACTGAGGGAACTTGGGGATGTTCTAGCAGCTTCACTGACTGACCTTTTCAATGCCTTGTTGGAGTCGGGAGTGGTGCCAAAGGACTGGAGAGAGGCACATGTGGTCCCTTTACACAAAAGCAGAAGTAAGGATGTGGTTGAAAACTACAGATTGGTTAGTTTAACTGCACCTATACACAACAGCTATGACATAACATAATAGCATGGAGTACCAGGACTACAAATGTGATCTCCTTTTCTAACCCACACAGGAATCCTTTCCCTACTCATGCCCATACTATCCTTGCATCAGCTGTCCCATTTTTCAGAACATGAGATTTTCTAGGGTCCTCTAGATTGGCTCCTTTAGCACAAACAGCACATTTCAGCATTGCCATTATACACACTATTGCTCGTCTCAATATTTCTATCAGGATGTTTATTAATGTTTATCTTCCTTACTCCATTTCCTCACCTCTGCTTTCTGTTCCTTAATAGTGCATTTTTGTTTTTCCATACTGCAGTCACACTAGTTCAGCACATACTTGTCACATCCATTCTTCTCTATGGAACTAATTGCAGAGCATAGCAGAAAATTTTCTAACTCCTGGCCTTATTTCATATTTTAGCAGGAATAACGTGGCATGCACAAGCCTTTCCTGAATACGCTTAATACATTGCCGTGGCTGACCATACCCACATTCCTCCCATTCTAAGGCCATACTGAGATCCCCGTGCTAGCGCCATGTACATGCATGATAGCATTGTTTCAGAATACGGTCAGAGACATTTTCGGCATAAGAACATTCCCACCGCATGTACAAACCCCTTATTTGTGTTCTGGAATGACCCCCTAAATTTCATCTGCCATTGGATGCCCAGTCTCCCAATTTTTCAAGGTCCTCTTGCAATTTTTTACAATGCTCTTGCATTTTAACTATTTTGAATAATTTTGTGTCATCTGAAAATTTGATCACCTCACTCATTATTCCCATTTCCAGGTCTTGTATAAATATGTTAAAAAGCAGCAGGCCAAGCATAGATCCCTGGGTGCTCCACTATTCACCTTTCTCTAATGAGAACATTGTCCATTTAGCCCCTACTCTTTGTTTTCTATCTTTTAACCAGTTCCTGATCCACAATAGTACACTACCTCCTATCCCATGACTTTTTAATATCCGCAAGAGTCTCTCATGAGGGACCTTTCAAAAATTCAGATACACTATATCAACTGGCTCGCCTTTATCTAGCTGTTTATTCACCCCTTTGAAAAAATTTAATAGATTAATGAGACAACACTTTCCTTGGCTAGATCCATGTTGGTTTTCTGCCAATAAGCCATGACTATCCACATGTTCTCTAATTTTATTCTTCATAATTGTTTCTACCATTTTGCCTGGTACAGACGTCAAGCTTATTGTCTGTAGTTTCCTGGATCACCCCTGGAACACTTTTTAAAAGTTGGCATTACAATCGCCACTCTCCAATCCTCAAGTACCACAGGTGATTTTAAGGATAGTTCAAAATTACTAAAAATAGGTCTGCAATCTCATATTTCAGTACTTTCAGCACCCTGGGATGTATGCTATTCAGTCCATAAGATTTGCTGCTCTTTATCAAATACTGTAACTGTAATACATCTTCCTGATTTATTCAGATTTGTTTCAATTCCTCTGATACATCACCTTTGAATATCATTTCTGGCATGGGTAAGTTTCCTACATCTTCTTCAGTAAAGACTAAAGCAAACAATTCATTCAAGCTCTCCACTATAGCTTTGTCCTCTCTTAGTGCCCCCTTTACCCTTCTGGCATCTAATGGCCCAAATGGCTCTCTCACAGGTATTTCACTACAAATTTACTTGAAAAAGATTTTATATTATGTGCTTTTGCTTCCACGGCAAGCTTCTTTTCAAATTCTCTCTTTGCCTGCCTTATCAGTGCTTTGTATTTAACTTGGCAGTATTTATGTTGTTTCCTGTTTTCATCATTTGGATCTTTTTTACCATTTTCTGAAGGATTTACTCTTAGCTGTAACAGCCTCTTTGACCTCACCTTTAAGCCATGCTGACTGACATTTGGCCTTCTTTCCATCTTAAAGCATGGAACCTCTCTATTTGGATGCCCTAACTTCCCTGTTTTGCTAGTTTCCTTCAAAAATACAGCATTCCAAACTGCTCTTGTGCGACTGTCAGCGTTCCCCCATTTTCTAGTGCACACATAAGACCTATAATCAACTGGAAGAAAATCATACATGTAACACTCAGTGCAAAAGACTGGATAGCCCCCATCTCTCTGCTGGACTGTTGTCTGAATCATAAGATTTAAAGATATTTTAATCTATTTAAAGTTATTCAGATGTTTAAATTTGCTAGGGGAATAGGGATACTTGAACCAGTACAATTATACCTAATAAGTATAAGGGACTTTTAGTTTTCACCTCCCCAAGCCTAATAACTTACTTATTAAGATAATCAGATAAACCTGAAAGTGAGGGAGATCACTCCCTTCCCCTTAACTGGTTTAGGAGGCTATAAATCAAGGATTATGCCTGGAGTGGGTGGGAGTTGGGGGGGGGGGGTAGGAGGGAAAGGAACATTAACTGAAAGCTGTCTTGTAATAGTAAGACCTAACTGCCTTTTATTTTAATGAAAGCTGGCTTGTTTTAGTATGCTTTAACTGGCCTAGCAAAAACACTGAATTTTTAAAATATACAGATTCTATTAGCTTTAACCCAAATAATTCCCTTTTCTACAAGATTTAGTGAATTTCCCAGCAGGTAAATACTTAACAAGTGTAGTTATCTTCCTATCAGTAGCAGTCCTTTAGCTTGAGTTTGTATAGTAGTAGCTGGTGATCTGTATCATACCTTGTTGTACCACAGTCAGCTCCAGGGATTTCCTCTATTGATGTTATTGAGCTTTTCCATCATTGACTTCTATTAATGTTTTTAATTTGACTTTTGTACAATCCATTGAGTAATGTGTATGTGTACAGTCATTGCTTGTGTTGCTGGAAAAAGGTGTTTGAGATGTATGGATTGTTGGTCTTGCAGAATTCAATGACTTTCTCCAGCTTTGCTTCTGTCGCAAAACTCATGTTTTCCAGCCACTTTACTTTCTTCTTTGTTTCCAACTTTTGCCCATAACTATCTGTATGTCTTGTTTGCATGTTCTGTTGATTTCAGCTTGTACTTGTTCCTAGTTCAACTTCCTCTCTTGCAGCAGTTGTTAGCACATATACCAAAATAATAGTTTTGTTAATGGACATTCATCGTAGACCAAAAATGGCCCAAGGATGTCTGCTGCCAAATTCTGCCCTTTTCTGAGCCATGCTGATGCCCTCCACTGCCACTGATTCAGTCTTCAGGAGAACCAATGGTGGCAACAGTTTGAAAGAGGTAGTTTTGCTGCTGCTTTGATGCCCGTGGCAAGCCATGTGTTTTGGCAGACATGGCCTACTGCTTCTGACAGGAAGTTGCATTGGAGGGGGATTAGAAGTGGCAGGCCATGTGTATCATAGCACATGGTCTACCGCGGGTGCAAAAGGGGTGGCATACTCTAGGTGGCTGCCTAGCCTGCCTAGTGGGCAGGATGGCCCTATTATAGACAAATAGGAATTAAACATTCAGGGGTTATTCTTTGCCATGAACAGTGGGATGGACGGCCCAACGGGACGTCCATCCCCACTATTTGTGCCTTCACCCAGCCACCAACTAACTTCCCCACCGGTTGTGCGGGGATGTTAGACGGGGTGGGGAATGGGCAGCTTGGCGGTGGAGTCTGGGTGGTCACCAGCCCTGGACGTACAGAACATAAGAACATAAGATATGCCATACTGGGTCAGACCAAGGTCCATCAAACCCAGTATTCTGTTTCCAACAGTGGCCAATCTAGGTCATATGTACCTAGCAGTTCCCCCAAGGGACACAGGTTCCACAATGCTTGTATTGGTTCAAGCATTGATATCCTGGGTCCCTTCTTAATAATGGTTTATGGACCTTTCCTCCAGGAACTTGTCCAAACCTTTTTTAAACCCAGCTACACTAACAGCCTTTACTACATGCTCCGGTAACAAATTCGAGAGATTGATTACATGTTGAGTGAAAAAATATTTGCTTTTATTAGTCTTAAATAGCTTACCCTGTAGCTTCATTGCATGTCCCCTAGTCTTTCTATATTCTGATAAGGTAAACAATCGATCTACGTTTACCTGTTCCACTCTGTTCATTAATTTATAGACTTCTATCATATCTCCCCTCAGCCGTCTCTTTTCCAGGTTAAAGAGCCCTAACCTTTTTAGCCTTTCTTCATAGGAGTATCCTTCCATCCCCTTTACCATTTTGGTGGCTCTTCTCTGAACCTTTTCTAAAATCGCTATATCCTTTTTAAGATACGGCGACCAGAATTGCACACAATATTCAAGGTGCGGTCTCACCATGGAACGATATAGAGGCATTATAATATCTTTTGTTTTATTTTCCATTCCTTTCCTTATCATACCTAGCATTCTATTTGCTCTCTTGGCCGCTGCTGCACACTGGGCCGAGGGTTTTAACATGGTATCCACAATGACGCCAAAATCTTTTTCCTGGGTGGTGGTTCCTAATGTGGAACCTTGCATCGCGTAACCATAGTTTGGGTTGTTCTTCCCTAGGTGCATAACCTTGCACCTGTCCACATTAAATTTCATCTGTCATTTTGATGCCCAGTCTTCCAATTTATCAAGATCCTCTTGCAAGTTTCCACAATCCTCTTTGGGTTTTGTGTCATCTGCAAATTTGATAACCTCACTCGTTATTCCACTTTCCAGGTCATTTATGAATATGTCAAAAAGCAGCGGACCCAGCACAGATCCCTGGGGTACACCACTATTCACCTTTCTCCATTGGGAAAATTGGCCATTTAGCCCTACCCTCTGCTTTCTATCTTTTAACCAGTTCCTGATCCACAATAGTACACTGCCTCCTATCCCATGACTCTTTAGTTTTGCCAAACGTCTCTCATGAGGGACCTTGTCAAAGGCTTTCTGAAAGTCCAGATACACAATATCAACTGACTCACCTTTGTATACCGGATTATTCACTCCTTCAAAAAAAACATAACAGATTAGTAAGACAAGATCTTCCTTGTCTAAAGCCATGTTGGCTGTCTCCCATTAGGTCATGACTATCTACATGCTGAGTTATTTTATTCTTTATGATGGTTTCTACCATTTTTCCCGGTACTGATGTCAGGCTCACTGGTATGTAGTTTCCCGGATCACCCCTGGAACCCTTTTTAAAAATTGGTGTTACATTGGCGATCCTCCAATCTTCAGGTATTAGAGATGATTTTAATGATAGTTCACAGATTACTAATAGCAGGTCTGAAATTTCATATTTCAGTTCTTTCAACACCCTTGGATGTATACCATCCGGCCCAGGTGATTTGCTACTCTTCAGCTTATCTAATAGTTGTAATACATCTTCCCGATGTATCGATATTTCCTTCAATTCTTCCACACCTTTAAATACCACTTCAGTCATGTGTAACATCCCTACATCTTTCTCAGTAAAGACTGAAGCAAAGAATTCATTCAGTCTCTCTGCTATCGCCTTGTCGCCTCTTAGTGCTCCTTTAACCCCTTTATCATCTAATGGACCAACTGACTCTCTCACAGGTTTTTTGCTACGAATGTACTTGAAAAGGTCTTTACTTCGCATTTTTGCTTCCGCAGCAAGCTTCTTCTCAAATTCTCCCTTTGCCTGCCTTATCAATGCCTTGCATTTGTCTTGCCAGTGCTTGTGCTGTTTCCAGGTTTCATCGTTTGGCTCTTTTTTCCATTTCCTGAAAGATGCTTTTTTGGCAACAACAGCCTCTCTGACCTCACCTTTAAACCATGCTGGCAGTTTTTTGGACTTCCTTCCACTTTTCTTAAAGCGTGGAATACAGCTGGTCTGGGCTTCCAAGATAGTATTTTTCAACAACGGCCAAGCCTGATGTATGTCTTTAACCTTTGCAACTGCTCCTTTTAGTTTTTTTTAAACTGTTTTCCTCATTTTATCATAGTCTCCCTTTCGAAAGTTAAAAGGTAGTAATGTGGATTTCCTTACTATCCCTCCTCCACTAATTAAATCAAAGGCAATCGTGCTATGATCACTATTGCCAAGTGACCCCAACAACCTTCTCTTGCACTAGATCTCTTGTTCCACTAAGGATTAGGTCTAATATGGCTTCCCCTCTGGTCAGTTCATGAACCAGCTGCTCCAAGAAGAAGTCATTTATTTCATCTAGGAACTTTATCTCCCTAGCATGTCCTGACGTGACACTGACCCATTCGATACTGGGGTAGTTGAAATCACCCATTATTATTACTGTGCTGTAACTTTTGTTAGCTTCCTTGATTTCTTTGAGCATTTCATCATCCATTTGGTCATTCTGGCCAGGCGCTCGATAATACACCCCCACTGCCATTGCCTTCCCCCTTTTACATGGAATTTCAATCCATATAGATTCTACTCAATGCCCTCTCTAACATAGAGAGCAACCCCTCCACCAATTTGATCAGCTCTATCATTACGATATAGTTTGTACCCAGGTATCACAGTGTCCCACTGGTTGTCCTCCTTCCATCATGTCTCTGATATTCCAATCATATCTAACCTCTCATTTAGTGCTATATATTCTAACTCTCCCTTCTTATTTTTTAGACTTCTAGCATTTGCATACAAGCATTTTAGAGAATGTATTTTATTCATATTAATTTGGTTATTGTTAGACATGTGTAATTTGGGATCTTTAAGCTCTGTCTGCTCCATACTTGAGGGCATTTGGGCTACTTTACTCTTTTGTGGAATCTCTCTGCTTTTGATAGTATCCTTCAAAGATACATTCTTCCGAACCATCCGTTCTTGGGCGACTGTCGGCTTTCCCCTAATATCTAGTTTAAAAGCTGCTCTATCTCCTTTTTAAAGGTTAATGCCAGCAGCCTGGTTCCATCCCGGTTAAGGTGAAGCCCATCCCTTCAGAAGAGCCCCTCCTTTCCCCAGAATGTTCCCCAGTTTCTAACAAATCCAAACCCCTCTACTCTGCACCATTGTCTCATCCACGCATTGAGACTCCGGAGCTCTGCCTGCCTTTTGGGTCCTGCGCGTGGAACAGGAAGCATTTCGGAGAATGCTACCCTGGAAGTTCTGGATTTCAACTTCCTACCTAAAAGCCTAAATTTAGCCTCCAGAACCTCCCTACCACATTTTCCTATGTCATTGGTACCGACATGTACCAAGACAGCAGACTCCTCCCCAGCACTATCTAAGACCTTATCTAGGTGGCGCGTGAGGTCCGCTACCTTCGCACCAGGCAGGCATGTTACCAGGCGATCCTCATGTCCACTAGCCACCCAGCTATCTACATGCCTATTGATCGAATCACCAACTATAACGGCTGTCCTAACCCTTCCCTCATGGGCACATGGCCCTGGAGAAACTTCCTCGGTGCGAGAGGGTTTTACATCACCTGGAGGACAGGTCCTAGTTACAGGATCTCTTCCTGCCACACCAGGGTGATGCTCTCCTGTCACGTGACCTCTCTCCTCCATGGCAACAGGGATGCTGCCAGACTGGAGGTGGGACTTCAGTACTATATCCCTGTAGGTCTCGTCTATGTATCTCTCTGTCTGTCTTATGCTTTCCAAGTCTGCTACTTTAGCCTCTAGAGAACAGACTCGTTCCCTGAGAGCAAAGAGCTCCTTGCACCTTGTGCACACATAAGACCTCTCACCAACTGGGAGAAAATCATACATGTGACACTCAATGCAAAAGACTGGAAAGCCCCCATCCCGCTGCTGGACTGCTGTCTGCATCTTAGTTTTAAGTTTGTGTTTAGATCTAAGTTCTTTACTTACTAAGGGTTGCTATGGATATTTATACTAATAAAACTGTACCTAATACGTGTAATATAGCTTGTTCACCTGAAGCTTAACTAATCTCAGGTCCTTAGTTTATGACTGATTTGGGTAATGAGCTTCACCTGAGAGCACCTCCTGTCTTTTAAGATGTGTAAGTACCTATAAAGGTACGATTATCCCAGGGGTGGGTGGGAAATAACACTTATTAAAAGAGGGCTGCTACACAGTACCCTGTCTTGTGCTGCTGAGGTAAGCTATATTCTGATTTGATTTAAATTATAGCTCTTAGCTGCTGCTAGGCTCTAACTTCTTATGAAATTTAAACTACAAGCTCTCTGCTGGGTTCTAAATTTAACCAGAAAGCTCTTTTCTGTGTTTTAAATTTAAGCTAAAAGTACTTTGCTGATGCTAGGCCCTGAGTGACTATTAAATTTAGACTACAAGCTCTCTGCTGGGTTCCAAATGTAACCAGAAAGCTCTCTTCTGTGTTTTAAAATTAAACTAAAAGTACTTTGCTGTTACTAGGCCCTGAGTGACTATTAAATTTAAACTACAAGCTCTCTGCTGGGTATGAAATGTAACCAGAAAGTTCTCCTCTGTGTTTTAAATTTAAACTTAAACTGCTGCTACTAGGCCCTGACTGATTTAACAAAAATAGTGGATTCACAGATTAATTAGCTTTAATACAAAGAGTTCCTTTTAGAAAATTACCAGAAGTATATACTCACAGTTGCAGATCTCTCTCCAGAAGTAACAGTCCCTTTTTCTAGTCCTTCAGGGCTGATTCTAATGTTGGCTCTGTAAGTCCAGGGTCGGCAACATGCATGGGGATGTTATTCCACCTCCAAGGTGGAATAACTTCCTTGGATGTCACTTCATTGTACTGCTGAGGCATGGATGGGGTGTGGGGGGGGGGGGAGAACATTCTCTGCAGCCTGACCCTGGCCTTTGGAGGCCAGATCAGGGGTTAGGCTGCGGGGAATTCACTTTATGTTGTGGTGACCGGCATCGCGGCTCTTCAATGGAGTCACGGTGTCATGGCAACAAGACACTATGACTCCGTGGCTCAATTGAGAATCCTTGACCGAGTTAGCTGGGGACATGACATACTGAGGAGATCTACGTCCGGGACAGAATCAGGCCCTCAATGATTTACATTGCATTTAATTAATTTCTTGCAAGGTTCTTCTTAATTAGAAATGCAACACTGTTTCATCTTTGTCATTCACTTCCAGCATAGTATACTATTTTATCGTTACAGTCAAAGTACCCTGTACCAGACCATTTCAGTTCACTAACATTCCACAGATCAAGTAGTGCACATTTCATTTAATTCTTCACCACCTTCAGCTTCTCTCGGTTCATGCTTCATATGTGCCATGTAAGACATTTTTGCAGCTTCTTTTTCATTTCATGCATTGTTACATAAGTAGTTAGACCCCCTAGTAGCTCATTGAGTGCCTTCCGACCTGAGGGTCTCATCTTCTAGCACAATATCATAATTTCTTTTGTTATGACTATTCATTGGGTTTTGTAGCAAGATATGGAATTAGATTGTCAGGCCTTTCTTCCATGCAGATGATGTCAGTATTGTTGTCATATTGTCACAGAAATGTGATATACCATCAGAATTTAAAGCCTGCCTGTGAAATCAATTCAGCACTTTAGATACAAATGGCTGAGCATCAGAAGAGGTATGGGATGACATCAAGAAAGCTGTCTTTGAACAAAGAGAAAAGACATTGCAAAAGATGAAAAAGCAGAAATGACCAAAATGGATAACTGAAGAAACTGAAAATTGCTCAGAAATGCAGAGAAGCTAAAGCTAGAGGGGAAATATAGGTACTCATGGAACTTATGAGAAATTTCCATCATGTGGAAAGACAAGAAAAAGAGAAGTACTACAATGATACCTGCAAGAAAATTAAATCTGAAACTATGAGAAAGAATAAGATCAGCTTTTCTAAAGCTAAGAGAGTTAAAGAGAAAATTCCAGTCTTAAAGTGGAATGCTAAAAGATGCTCAATGATCCATATTGAATGATTCTGAGAAGATCAAGAAAAGGTGGAAAGAATACACAGATTCATTATTTATTTATTTACATTCTCTTATATACCGTGCTATTCCACATCAGTGCGGTTTACATGGAACAACAAACTTACACATTTCAATTGGTTGATCTATGTTTACAATTAACAGGTACTCGAACTTGGATCCAAACTTGGGTAACTATTTACATCTGTGTAATCTAGTATTGGAGTGGAGGAGTAGACTAGTGGTTAGAGCAACTGCCTAGTACCCAGAAAATCAAGGGTTCAATTCCCACTGGCACTCCTTGTGACCTTGGGCAAGTCACTTTACCCTCCATTGCCACAAAAGAAAAGGCTGGCAATCTACTTCCAGTGATACATTGCCAAGAAAACCCAGAGGTAGCTGGGTCACTATGAGTCAAAACTGACTTGATGGCACTAAAAAAAAAAAAAATCTGGTATTGATGCATCATTTGTACTGCATTGGTTAGTTAGTTGATGAGGCTATTATGGTACTGTCTTCCGGGTAATGGAAGAGGTGATGTTTTACAGCTTTCTTAAACTGGGCTAGGTCAGTGATTGCCCGGATGCTGGGTGGGAGGGTGTTCCAGCATCTATGCGCACAGAATTTGAAGGCCCTGTTTACTGTTGCCTGGGTGCACTTGGTTTATTGCTTTTGGGACTATTAGTGTGTTGACCGCTAGTGATCTTCTAGATCTGTTAGGGGGGTTGCTTTGTATGAGTTCTGTTAAGAATGAGGAGGAGAGCCCATTGATGGCTTTGAAAGTCAGTAGTAAGGTTTTGAAAGTGAGTCTGCCTTGTATGGGGAGCCAGTGGAGCCATTTCAGGATGGGCGTGATGTGATCTATCCTGGATGCACCCTGGAGAACTGTTATTTAACAGGTTTTATATACCACCTTCCTTCAGTCAAAGCGGTTTACATTATACTATAAAGATCAAGTGGATAAACAGCCATTTCAACCTGTACCTTATAATAATGAACTGTTGATGATGTAAGAAGAAATCAGAGAATCAGTGAAAGCATTATCAAAGAACAAAGCACTGGGCATTAATTGCATTCTGACTAAAATATTAGAGTAATCAGATGTGGCTCTTAAAATACTTTCAAGGCCCTTCCAGGAAATTTGGAAGACATCATTGTGACCACCTGACTATGTTCATACCAATACTAAAGAAAGGTGATCTGACTGTGGAAACTTTTGCATAATTGCCACTTGCCAGAATGATTCTACTCAAGATAATTCAGTGGAGACTGCAATCATCCTTGGAATGAGAACTGCCTGAAGTGCAAGTAGGGTTCAGAAAAGGGCGAACAATGAGAGACATTATCATGGATGTGAGATGGTTCCTTGAAAAGACAAAACAATACCAAGAAGATATCTATATGTGTTTTATTGATTACAGCAAGGCCTTAAATTATGTAAATCATGAAAAACTCTGGAACACATTAAGAAGTATGGGTATACTAGAACACTTCAATTTTCTCATTCAGAACCTTTACATTGATCAAGAAGCAGCAGTTCAAACAGAACAAAGAGAAACAGAATGGTTTAAAATCAGCAGAGGTGTTCAACAAGGTTGCATACTTTCCCCATATCTGTGCAATTTATATGCAGAACAAATCATCATAGAAGCAGGATTGCATGAAGACAACTGAGATGTGAAGATTGGTGAAATACTCATCAACAACTTTATTATGCTGATGATACCACGTTATTAGCTAAAAGTGAAGATGATCTGAAGAATCTGCTTATTCAGAACAAGAAACATAGTCTTAAAATGGGCTGGCACTTATCATGAAGACGACGAAGATTCTGACAACAAGCAAAATCAATAATATCACCCTTGATGGAAAAGAAATAGAAATAGTAGACAAATTCAAGCTGCTTGGATCAAAATTCAATAAATGCAAGCAGTCAAGAAATCTGAAGATGCATTGATCTTGACAGAATGATAATGAAGGACCTACACAAGATTCTCAAGTGCAGAGACGTATCTCTGCATACAAATATTTGACTTGTCCATGCCATGATATCTTCAATAACATCATATGGATGCAAAATTTAGAGAATGAAGAAGAAAGACAGGAAGAAAATCAAAGCCTTTGAATTATCATGCTGGAGAAGAATACTGCGTATAACATGGACACCAAAGAACAAAACAGGTCATTACTAAAAGCAATCAAACCTAAGCTTTGTTTAGAAGCTCAAAAAGGAGACATTGACTTTCATACTTTGGACATATTCTAGGCAAAGTTGAAGGTCGACACAAAAGAGGAAGGCCAGCAATTTTATGGATCGATACTGAAACAGCAGCTATGGATGCCACTCTATCAACAATTAGCTGCCTGAATGAAGACCGAATACAATTTAGGACAACTATATACAGGATCACCATGAGTCAACATGGACTCAAGAGCACTTAACAATAACAAAACTGGCATTCCTCAAGACTACAAAGCAGTTTTCAAAATTAAAAGGTTTAAACAATGCATATAGATAAAATAAATCCCACATAAAACAAAAAACAATGTTAGCATTTTTGAAAAAGCCATGGCTTTTGTTGAGGTCTCAGCTGTGGTGCCACTCAGGAGTGGTCTAGTGGTTAGGACAAGGTATTTTAGGCCGGAGGGCCGGTGGTTCAAGTCCCACCTGGGGACAACAATCTCAGGCCGGAGGGACTGGGATTTCTAGTCCTATAGGCACTCCTTGTGGTCTTGGGCAAGCCACTTAACCCTCCACTGCCCATGTTCCCTGTAAGTATTAGTGTATGTGTATGTGTATCATATCCCCTTGTGTTAAATGTATCCCCCAATTGACTGCTTTGACCCGGTGAAAAGCAGGATATAAATACAGCTAAATAAATAAATAAATAATAAACCACCCATCTGGGCAGTAGCAGAATGGGACAGTGTTGACAGTGGAGGATGACATTTCAGTGACAATGGCAACAACATTAAATTTAAACTGCGCAGAAGAAAGGCCTGACAATCTACTTCCGTATCTTGCCACGAAAACCCATTGGATAGTCACATCAAAACAAATTGCACTATTGTCTTGGAAGATGAAATCCCCAGGTCAGAAGACATTGAACTTGCTACTGGGGAGGACCTGAAGATTTTTCAGAATAAAGCCAGCATTTATGATGTGGTTGGATCAAAGCCCTCAGGACATCTGACTGCTGCACATGAAATGAGAGTCAGAAGCTGTAAAGATGTCTTACATATTGGGACATAGAACATATGAAGCATGAACCAAGGGTAGTTGGAGGTGGACAAGAATGAAATGGAAGGTGTACAACTTGATCTATTGGGTGTCAGTGAACTGAAATGGACTGGCATTGGGCACTTTGCATCATATGATCACATGGTCTACTATGCTAGAAAAGACAAGAAAGAAATGGTGTTGCATTCATAATTAAGAAGAAACTTGCAAGAATTGTAATGAAAGACAATGCAGTCAGTAAACACTTAATTTCTATTTGTCTATGAAGAATGCCTATCAACACAACTATAATTCAAGTATATGCCCCAACAACAGCTGCAGAAGAGAATGAAGTTGATGAGTTCTATGAACAAGTACAAGCTGAAACTGACAGAATGTGCAAACAGCATATCCTGATAGTCATGGGTGACTGGAATGCAAAAGTTGGCAACAAAGAAGAAGGCAAAATGGTTGGAAAATATGGACTTGGCATTAGAAATTAAGTTGGAGAAAAACTAATTGAATTTTGCAAGACCAATAACACAGGTACACTAAAAAAAATTTTTTAAAACTGCCTCTAATGTTTCGATTGATTTTTACATTTTTTGGTGCGCTGAATCCAAATCTGGTAACCAATTTGCTCCATCACGTACAGATTTTTTGCTACATTGGGTTAGCAGTTTGAGGTGAACATTTCAGATTGAGTGCGATCGAGATAAAAGTTTCTTGGATGAATTCTTTATACTAATTGTTTAGTAGTTATTCAAATAAGAATAAAGAAAATTGTAACAAGGCAGCACATAAGAATAGAGTAATGTCAACAAAACACACTGTGATGGTAGCAAAATTGTCTGCACTTAAAACAGCCACATACATGTGCACAAACATTGAGCATATAAGAGCGAGGTTAGACACAAAGCAAAGCAAAGAAATGTGCAAAAAATGTTGTACAGGTATGTATGTAAGAATAGAAAACGCAAACCGCACCATTGCAATACATGAAGACAAACACCCGATGGTGTGAAAATAAAATTCTAATAAATGAGATCCGACACTGTGGTAATAACTAGCAAATTTTTATTTCAAAGTTTAGTAAAAACACGATATTTGTCAACACAGTTTAGATTTTAAAGTCATTCTTGGGTCAATCAATCTCCTGGTGGGCCCGTTTCTTCTTCCCCCGAATGCTTCTCTTGGTGCGCTGCTTGGTGTATTTTTCATCTGGGATTTCCCGCAGCAGCAACCAGCAGAAATCAGCCATCATAGTGGTGTTCCATCTTCCTTGGTACCTTCTCTCTGCGTCCTTGATGTCCTGGTGAAACCTTTCACCTTGTTCTTCACTGTACGCCCCCAAGTTTTCGGGAAAGTAGTTCACATGGGAGTGCAAGAAATGGACTTTCAGGCTCATGTTACAGCCTTGTTCTTTGAAGGCATTGAGCATCCTGGCAACAATATCCTTATAGTTCTCATCCCGCCTGTTCCCCAAGAATTTGAGAACAACATCCTTGAAGGAATCCCAGGCTTCTTTTTCCTTCTCAGACATCGTTTCAGCAAATGCTCCATCTGAAATGAGTTTCCTTATATCAGGGCCAACAAACACTCCTTCCTTTAGCTTTGCTTCAGAAAGTCGGGGGAACTTTGAGCAAAGGTACCGAAAGCACTCACCATCTTTTGGAAGGGACTTGATGAATTGCTTAATGAGACCCAACTTAATGTGGAGAGGTGGTAATAGAATTTTATCACGAGGTACCAAGCTCTCATGAAGAACATTTTTCTCACCGGGTCTCAAATACTCCTGAATTGGCCAGTCTTTTTTCCCCCAGTGTAGGTCGCGGGCCCGGCTATCCCACAAGCAAAGGAAGCAGGGATATTTGGTGAAACCGGATTGCTGCCCTAATAGCATGGATAGAATTTTAAAGTCTCCACAAATCATCCACTTATGCTCATCATAACGAATCTTCTGAAGAATCAGGGCCAAATTCTCGTATTTTTCTTGGAGAATAACAGAGTGAGCAATAGGAACTGAAGCGAATGTGTTGCCATTATGAAGAAGAACACCTTTTATGCTGTCTTTTGACGAATCAATGAACAGCCGCCATTCAGCAGGATCATACTTGAGTTTAAACTTTTCCATCACTCCGTATATATCGTTGCAAAATACCAAATCTTCCTCTTTGCTGAAATACTTCAAAAATTGTGTCTCGCGGTTGCGGTACCAATAAAAAGTTGTTCCTGGTGACAATAGATTTTTCTGTTTAAGCCGAGAACCTAGCAGTTGGGCAGCATCTTTTGGGAGTCCTAAATCCCGGACTAAATCATTCAATTCAGCTTGAGAGAAAAGTTCAGGTTTCGGATCTGGTTCAGTTTCAAACTCGGAAGTACTGGACTCATCGGGAAAAGCCATCTGATAAGTCTCATCATGATCAGAACCGTCCACACAAATATGATCCAAAGATTTTGGTGGTTCAGGCACCGGTACTTCGTTGCTATGAGGCATAGGCCTAATTGCTGAGGGAAGGTTGGGGTAACTTATTACGTTCTTATTTTTTAAGTTGTATCCCTTCACAATGCAAGAGCAAAAATAGCAGTCACTGCTGTGGTCTCTTTGTTCACGCCACATCATAGGTATTCCAAAACGAAATGCTTGTTTTTTACCTTTCATCCATAAGCGTAGATCTTCCTCACATGTCTTGCACACTTTGTGAGGAGCCCACGGTTTGTCTTGATCGCCTAACTTCAAACCGAAATAGGCGAAATATACTTTTTTAATAAATGCAGAAATGTTCCTCTGCCGCTTTTTCACGGTATATTCCCCACAAATAAAACAAAAACTGTCCGGAGAGTTGACGCAACCTCTGGCTCTGTGAGCCATCACAAATACACAGCACTGCAAACTACAACTGTAGTGAACCACTTCGGAATAAAGCTGGATTACGACTGAGCAAACAAAAGGTAATAATGAACTTGCAAGAAACTGAAATTTGACAGGAACGTTCATGTCGCAACCACCGTGTTTGAGCGAGCGAGCGAGCGAGCGAACGAGGCGAGGCGAACAGGAAAGAACATGCGCCAGCGCGAGTACTGGATTTAGCCCCCCGCCTCCCAATTGTCCTGTTAATGTATAAAATGAATACAAAACACTCTAAAATATCATGAAGGAGTGTTTCTAGTTAGTTAACCATTACAACCTCTATTTTGGGCCAAGAAAATAAACTGCAGTCGGCTAAAAAGAAATTATGTGAACATTCCTTATATGGGTAAGAAATCTAATTTTGCAAGAAAACGTGACGTGATGGAACATTTTGGCTATTTTTCCTGGATTCAGCACCCCAAAATCTATAGGAATCAGTTGCAAAACTGGAGGCAGTTTTTTGGTAGTGTACCTGTGTAATCTATTCATTTTTTTAAAAAACTTCTTCCATCAACACAAGCAGCAACTGTACACATGGACTTTACCCAATGGATCGTACAAATATCAAATTGACTATATCTGTGGAAGTCAACGATGGAAAAGCTCCATAACATCAACAAAGACAAAACTTGGAGCTGACTGTGGTATAGATCACCAACTACTAGTATGCATACTCAAGTTAAAGTTGAAAAAGAGCAAGCCACTCATGAATGTAGCAATATATGACCTTGAGAATATACCACTGTAATTTAAAGACTACCTGCAAAATCAATTTGCTGCTTTAGATACAAATGACAGAGCTCCGGAAGAGTTATGGGATGACATCAAGAAAGTTGTTTTGGAAGAAAGCGAGAAGTCTCTACAAAAGGTGAAAAAGCAAAAATGGCCAAAATGGATGACCAAAGAAACTCTGAAATGCAGAGAAGCTAAAACCAGAGGAGAAAAACAGGCAATCACAGAACTCAACAGAGATTTCCAACATGCAGCAAGACAAGACGAGGAGAAGTACTACAATGATGCATGCAAGGAAATAGAAGCAGAAACTATTAGCGGAAGAAAAAAATTGGCTTTCCTAAAGCTATGAGATTTAAAGAAAAAATTTTAGCCTCAAATTGGATTGTTACAAGATGCTCAAGGATCTATGTTGAATGATGCCGAAAAGATCAAGAAAAGGTGGAAGGAATATACAGAGTTTTTATATGATAAAGATCAAGTGGACCAACAGCCATTTCAACCTGTATCTTATGATCCAGAACCATTGGTGATGAAAGAAGAAGTTGAAGCAGCATTGAAAGCCTTATAAAAGAATAAAGCACCAGGCATTGATGACATTCCCATAGAAGTATTACAGCAATCTGATGCAGCTGTTACCATACTTACAAGGCTCTGCCAGGAAATTTGGAAGGCAACATCATGTCCAACTGACTGGAAAAGATCTTTGTTTATACCAATACTAAAGAAAGATGATCCAACTGACTGTGGAAATTATTGTACAATCACTCTGATCCCACATGCCAGCACGATTCTACTGAAGATTATTTAACAGAGACTGCAACCATACCTGAAATGAGAACTACCTGAAGTGCAAGCAGGGTTCAGGAAAATGCGAGGAACGAAAGACATCATTGCGGATGTGAGATGGATCCTTGGAAAGACTAAAGAATACCAAAAGCATATCCATGTGTTTTATTGACTATAGTAAGGCTTTTGACTGTGTAAACCATGAGAAACTCTGGGCCACATTAAGAAGCATGGGTATACCAGAACACCTGATTGTTCTCTTGCACAACCTTTACATTGATCAAGAAGCAACAGTTCAAACACAGCTAGGAGAAACAGAATGATTTAAATCAGCAAAGATGTATGACAAGGCTGCATACTTTCCCCCTACCTCTAATTTATATGCAGAGCAAATTATCACTATGCTCACATGCCCTTGTGCCGGTGGTGCTGGTGGTGCGCAGTCGCAGGCCATCCAGTGTGCCGGTAGGTGGCTGCCTATGGTGCGTGATATGGGGTAAGGGTGCCTGCAAAGACATCCACGCTTCCCCCCGGCACCACCTGCCAATGTTATGTGCCCTTTGGGGTACTTGCTGGGTATTGTCCCCTGGGACACTGTGGAAAACACACTCGTGGACATGTTTGCCCTTGGTCAGTTGCTGTCTTGCTGGTTTTCCGCTTCTACATTCCTATGTGTCACCTAGGCATCTGCCTAGTCCACTCTGTGCCCCAGCTGCCCCACTGCATGTCCGGCCTGCAGCCCCCTGTACCCCATTTGCAGCCTCACCGTAGTGCCCTCTCGTACTTGGGCACTATGAGGTTGCTGCACATGTATCACTACTATCACTTTTCTTGCTTTCCCTGCCTTTGCTGCACATTGCTGACTGAAATGGTCTCTCTCCCCTGCAAATGTGCCTCTAGCGCGAGGTTTTCACTGACGTTAATTTTCAGACCTTCATTTCACGGCATTAGTGTGCCTGGAGCCTCTCCCCGCCCACTCTCCGCCCATTGACTATTTATCTCCGCCCTCTGGGGAGCCTTACTCCACCCTATGCGCACCTTAATGCCGCCGGAGACATTATCGCATGGTAATGTGCCATTATCGTGCGATAACGTCACTTATTGCACGATAACTTCACCACTGCGATGTTAGCGCTGTTTAGTAAACATACCCCATAATTATGAAAGCTATATTTAGTCTGCAGTGCAGCAGCTCATTTAGTGGCTGTTCCTAAAGTGTACTAACCATTAGCACAGGGCTTAGCATATGGTGAGAATGCCAGACTGACAATGTGAGGCTCCATATTAAAAATCCTATGTTAACTGGTTAGCATGTGATTGGATGGGGACTGGGCAGGTTGAGACAGAATGTGCGAATTGGTGCATCATAGTTAGAATAGGCAATTTAGGCATGGACTAACCATGGCTAAATGCAGCTTTCACACCTGTGTCCTTGGCAAACCCAATTAAAAGTAATTGCAGTAGTCCAGTCCACCTAAATGGCATTAAGTGCACCTACATACTGATTAGTGCAGTGCTATGCTGTTGCAACACACTAACATAACAGCAGAGGGACAGAAGGACATGCCCCCTGAGGTTAGCACAGATGTCTGTGCTATATATGTGGTCCAAGCATGCTAAATTAGTGAATTTTAGTAAACATGCCCCCATGTAGGGTAACTTTGTAGCTCCCCCATGTTGTTGGCATGCATCCCAATATGTATGTAGTTTGACTATTTTTTTAAAGAGAGGCACACACATGCCTCTTTTCATAAAATAGGTACATATCAATATGCTGTACATTGTGGCCCTGATTCTGTAAGGTGGATAGCGGGGCTACACATCCTGATGCGATGTACAACCTCACTATCGGCCTTTGCTGTATTCTGCTGTCTGTGCTGTGGGGGATGGGGACAGCATGGGGCGAGGAGTGGGAGGTGCGTGGAAGAGACCAGCACTCAGATGTACAGAGTCAATTCCGGTCACGGTCCTATAGGGCCTGGGGGCACTGTGGGGACAGCCAGATTATTCCAACTCGGAGGTGGAATAAGGGCTGACTGCCCCCCAGATCGGCCAGCCAGCCCCCCAGCAGCATCAGCAGCAGGCATGGTGAGTCCCCACTGCCTGATCCAGGCCATGGATGGCCCCATTGGGGGTCAAGCTGAGGGGTAAAGGGGGACAGTAATGCAATGAACTGGCTGGGAGGCAATGAGAATGTCCCTCAGCTGACTGCAGGGGTACAGTGGGCCATATCTAGGTCCGATGCTGCACCCACCGGAGCATCTTGCTCCCGCAGTGCAGAATCGTGTCCTAATGGGCCCATCCTGCTAGGGGCCATCCAGATGGCCAGACATATCCCTTGCTGAATTGGGCTCCAAGTGCTTCAGTTATGCCTGGCCTAGAGCAGACGTAACTAGCAGGGCATCTCGTAGATCAGCAAAGGGACATGCATGTGTCATAGTATTCTATAATGTATGTGCATCCCTCGAGGCCACACCTGTGCTCCACCCAGACCATGTCCATGTGCATGCCCCAACCAATGTGTACATGGAAGTGCCCATGCTCGCGCACATGTCTGGGAAAACCTGGACTTGTGCACCTAAGGACTGTGGATCTTTCTGACACTCCCTTATAAAATCACCCCCAGTGACTAATACTAAAATCTCTGAACACATGAAGCCTGAGTTGCATATTTACATTGACTTTCTGTTATTATGTTTTTTAAGATCTTGCATGAGCTAGCTTCTGCCTCTCCTATATGAATGGTTCAACAATATATATCACCTTGATGCTTATGATCCCAAAGTCAAGCATTGCTAGAAAAACTCAGAAATATTAAATTGATATCAACTAAATATTGGGCATTTTCCTCTATGGCCCCACACTTTAGAATCCAGCTTCCTTTTGATGTGAAGATGATATGTGAAGCTTCAATGTGTGATTTTTTGCTATTGTTTTAAAACTGAAATTGATTATATAAACTGATATTGTTGCATTGTGTATCTGTATTGTGAAACTGTATTTTAAATTTTGTTGTTCATCGCCTTGGCATCTTTGGGGAAAGGAACTATAAAAAATTAGTCATGAATATATAAATAAATAATAGTGAATAAGGACAAAAAACCTTGGGTGGAGCTATCTGGGGGGCAGCTGAGGCAATATGAATAGACCATTTAATACAGTGATTCTCAACTCAGTCTTCAGGATGCAACTCATATTTTTAACTTGTATTACCTAGCTCCCATCTCACCAAATGTTTTTGCTCTTATTTTTCAATAGTGGACAAAAAGAACAGAACATTTGGCTGAGATGGAAGCCAGGTGAAGTACAAATTAAAATTATGAGATACCCATCTCATTTTCTAATAAAAGACATTTGACCCAAACAGGCTATGTTGAATTTGTGATAGATGGGTAGAATAAATTCTTAGACAAATGAAACATGGGTATCATGACAAGGGCAATAAATCAGACAAATTACTAGCCCACCCACTGAAATCTTTCCAAGGCAAGTCAGTTATTGAAACTATAAAGACAAAAATGGATAGTTGGGCTATAACAGTATCAGACTTAGACTTATGTGAGACATTTTTTTCATTTTTTCAAGTTCCAAGGACAGCAGAACATGATACAATTTGCTAACCAGTATACCGCTTTTACTATTACTTGTACTTTTACTCAGTCCTGGAAAACAAATTGGGCACCTATAGATTAAAAGTGCATTTAAATCACTATGCTCATATACCTACAAATTAATGCTTATATAATTGATTTGTGTATATAAAAAATATAGTGTGCACAAAAGGCTTGCAACTAAGATGAATATGTGCAAAACCACAAAAAAAACCATGAAGATTGTCTTTGCTAAAACTTTATTTTAAACAAAGTTTTAATAAATGACTACTTCTTGGAGCAGCTGGTTCATGAACCAACCAGAGGAGAAGCCATTTTGGACCTAGTCCTTAGTGGAACACAAGATCTGGTGCAAGAGGGGTGTTGGGGCAACTTGGCAATAGTGATCATAGCATTATCACGTTTAATTTAATAAATGGAGGAAGGATGGCAAGGAAATCCACAGTATTATCTTTTAACTTTCAAAAGGGAGACTATGATATAATGAGGAAAATAGTTCAAAAAAACCCCTAAAAAGAACAGTTGCAAAGGTTAAAGATTTACATCAAGCATGGGTGTTGTTTAAAATACTATCTTGGAAGCCCAGACCAGCTATATTCCATGCTTTAAGAAAAGTGGAAGGAAGTCCAAAAAAACGCCAGTGTGGTTTAAAGTTGAGGTCAGAGAAGCTGTTGTTGCCAAAAAGGCATCTTTAAGAAAATGAAAAAAGAAGCCAAATGATGAAAACTGGGAACAACACAAGCACTGGCAAGTTAGATGCAAGGTACTGATAAGGCAGACAAGAGAGAATTTGAGAAGAAGCTTGCTGTGATAGCAAAAATACATAATAGACTTTTTCAAGTACATTCATATCAAAAAATCTCTGATAGAGTCAATTGGGCCATTAAATGATAGAGGGGTAAAAGGGGCCCTAAGAGGGGACAAGGCCATAGCAGAGAGATTGAATGAATTCTTTGCTTCGGTCTTTTCTGAGGAAGATGTAGGAATGATACCCATGACTGAAAAGGTATTTAAAGGAGATGCTGCGGAAGAATTGAAAGAAATATCGATATACTGGGAAGATGTTTACTATTTGATAAACAGAACAGGATGGTATACATCCGAGGGTGTTGAAAGAACTGAAATATGAGATTGCAGACCTACTATGAACTACTGTGAACTATCATTAAAATCATCTGTAATACCTGAAGACAGGAGGATGGCCATTGTAATACCAATTTTTATAAAGGGTTCGAGGGGTGATCCGGGAAACTACAGACCCAAGAGCTTAACGTCAGTACTGGGAAAAAAGGTAGAAACCATTAAAAAGAACAAAATTACTGAACATGTCGTGGTTTAATGGGAGACAGCCAACATGTCTTTAGCTGACTAATCTGCTATGTTTTTTGAAGGTGTGAATAAACAGGTAGACAAAGGTGATTCCGTTGATATAGTGTATCTGAACTTTCAGAAAGCCTTTGACAAGGTCCCTCATGAGAGACTTTTGGCAAAATTAAAAAATCATGGGATAGGAGGCAGTGTACTATTATGGATCAGGAACTTGTTAAAAGATAGAAAGCAGAAGGTAGGGCTAAATGGCCAATTTTCCCAATGGAGAAAGGTGAATAGTGGAGTACCCCAGGGATCTGTGCTGGGTCTGCTGCTTTTTAACATATTCATAAATGAGCTGGAATTGGAAATAATGAATGAGATTATCAAATTTGCAGATGATACAAAACTATTCAAAGTTATTAAAACCCATGAGGATTATGGAATATTGAAAGAGGATCTTGAAAAACTGGAAGACTGGACATCCAAATGACTGATGAAATTTAATGTGGAAAAGTGCAAAGTTATGCATCAAGGAAAGAAAAAAAACAAACTATGGTTACACGATGCAAGGTTCCACATTAGGAACCACCACCCAGGAAAAAGATTTAGGCTTCATCGTGGATAACATGTTAAAACCCTCCACCCAGTGTGCAGCAGCGGCCAAGAAAGCAAATAGAATGCTAGATCTCGTAAGGAAAGGAATGGAGAATAAAACAAAGGATTTTATAATGCCTCTGTATCGTTTCATGGTGCAACTGCACCTTGAATATTGTGTGCAGTTCTGGTCGCTGTATCTTAAAAAGGATATAGTGTCATTAGAAAAGGTGCAGAGAAGAGCCACCAAAATGGTAAAGGGGATGGAAGGATACTCCTATGAAGAGAGGCTAAAAAGGTTAGGGCTCTTCAACCAGGAAAAAAGACAGCTGAGGGGAGATATGATAGAGGTCTATAAATTAATGAATGGAGTGGAACGGCTAAAAGTAGATTGATTGTTTATGCCATCAAAATATAGAAAGACTGGGGAGCATGCAATGAAGCTACAGGGTAACCTTTTTAAGACTAATAAGAGAATATATTTTTTCACTCAACGTGTAATCAAATTCTGAAATTTGCTACCGGAGGATGTATTAAAAGCTTTTAATGTAGCCGGGTTTAAAAAAGGTTTGGGCAGGTTTCTGGATGAAAGGTCCATAAACTATTATTCAAATGGACCCAGAATATCCGCTGCTTGACTCAATACAAACATTTTGAAACCTGTGTCTTTTGGGGAAACTTCTAGGTACTTGTGACATAGATTGGCCACGGTTGAAAACAGGTGACTGGACTTGTTGGACCTTGGTCTGAACCACTATGACATCTCTTATGTTCTTACAATTTTTCTTTGACCCGGCACATCCCTAACGAGAAGCCAAGAGATGCTAAAAATAATGAAGCCCTCAAGCAAAAAGGTTTGTGAAGGAATATGTAGAAGAGATCTACGGTCTTTACTAAATCAAATTCTCCTGAACAAGGGCATTGCTTGAGAACCCAGTTATGGGCTGGGCCCAAGGAAGGAAACTAAAAACCCAGGTCCGGAGTGAAGCAGAAAGTCTCAGATCAGGAAAAGGATGCTCCCCGGCATATGTTCAGACTATGTGAGGGTAATTTTACAAAACTTATTTGTGTCTAAAAAGCTGTTTTAGGGAAGTAAAGGGGATTTTATAAAAGTAGGTCATGCCTTAGTATATATGGTACAAGTTGATTTCCTGGACCATGGATGGGATGATGTTCCAAGGGTTGCAGAGCACAGATGGCATCTATCTCTCCAAGAAGAATCAACATGACTTCAGTAGCAGACTGGCTAACCTATTGAACAGAGCTTTAAACTAAATTCATTGGGGATGGGTGAAGAAAGCCCCCAAGTAAGTGAAGCATTAAATACCTTTATAGAAGTAGGTAAAAGGACCAGATGTTGAGACTTTAATTGGAGAGGATGACTTGGATTTAGTAGCAATTACAGAGACAAGGTTCACGGACTTCCATGACTGGGTTATAAGTATACCAGGCTATATATTATTCAGAAAGGAAGAATGGAAGAGTGAAGAATGAATGTAGATCATGTGTTGAAAATGAGAGTGGGAGAGATGGGTGAGAGGGAGGTGGGTAACGGGATGATATAAAAGATTCTAGAGAAATTCTATATGAATAAATAAACAGACTATATAAATATTAATATATATAAATGTTAAGTTGAATTTGTAATATCTGCAATTCTCTGAAATTCTTATTAAAAAGTTGAAATGGAAAAAAAATAAAAATAATATTAAAGCTTTGGAAATGCAGGGCTTAAAAGGGAGAGAGGAGGCAGTGTGAGTTAAACTAGAAAGAAGGAAAGAGAAATCCATTTGCATTGGTGTGATATACAGACTTCCATCACATGGGGAAGACGTGCATGGAGACTTAATAAAAGATATATGCAGCATTGCCAGGAAAGGGGAAGTGCTACTGGTAGGGTATTTCAATATGCCGGATGATGAATGGCACCTCCCTGCTGTGGTTTCATCTAGAAGCAAGGAGATCCTGGATTCTTTACAGGAAGAACTATTTAGGCAACAGCTAACAGAACCCACAAAGGGGCCATACTGGACTTGGTGCTTAACAATTGGGAAAGTGTTTCTGATGTTATAGTAGGAGATGTTATAGTGAGAGATCATGGGAGACATTTAAATACCTCCCTGGCATAAATGCACAGGAGGAGAGTCTCTTTTGATTGAAAGCAAGCTCTGCTACGAGGGGACACAGAATGAGGGTGAAAGGGGATAGACTCTGGAGTAATATGTTGAATTACTTCTTTACAGAAAGATTGGTAGATGCATAGAATAGTCTCCTAGTGGAGACAGTAGAGATGAGGACAGTATCTAAATTCAAAAAAGCATGTGACTAACACAGAGGCTCTCTAAAGGAAAAAGCGGACTCTTGTAGTGGGAGATATGGAAGGGCAAACTAGACAGGCCATGTGGTCTTTTCCTGCTGTCATGTTTCTCTGTTTCTATACTTGTAGAATATGTATTCATTTATTTATGTACTTACTTATTTCATTTATATACCACACTTCAGAAATCTGCTCTGCACAGTTCAAAATCAACTAAAATGAAAACATAATTTAAAATGCAAAACACATCAAACCCTCTTCTACACTCAGCAAGCAGTCCCCTAACTCATCTCATCCCCTACAAAAAATACAGACTACGACTATACATTAATTCCCAAACCTAACAATATACAAATAAACTGCAACTTTTAGCCCTACTCATAGGCACAATGAAACAGATAACATTTTAAGACATTTTTAAACCAAATCATATTTCTGATGAAGCTCAGCAGGGAGGGAGTTCCAACATTTTGGACTTTATACCAAATATGCGTTCTTTCTATGGTAACTCTTCCTCATAATCTTTACAGTTGTAACTATGAATAATTCCCCCCTTCCCTCCCCCCCCCCTTAGATTGCAAAGACTGAATAGCAGAATATATTACAAACTTAGAAGACAGATATTTTGGAGCCAAATTGGGCTTTGACCAAAACAACATCAATAACATATTGAATAAGAAAATGTATCTGCAACTAATGCAACTCTTTCAGAACCATCATATGATCTATTTGTTGTGGACCTCAATCAGCTTAGCAGCTGTATTCTGTAATAATTTCAAACATACTTCTCAATGAGGAAAACCATCCAATAATGAATTACAATAATCCAAATGGGGAAAATTTAAAACACGGATTACCAGTGTCAAACTGACCTTGGAAAGATATGGACAATGATGTCAAATTTGCTTAAACATGAAAAAGAACTACAGACCATCTGTGAGACTTGATCTTCCATAGAAAGCTATGAATCAAGATACATGACAAAGGCTTTTACATAAACCAAGCAATCCCAAAGAATGAACAGCCTCCTCTTGACCCTCATTAAGCCAAAGCCCTTCTGTTTTGGAAACATTAAGCTTTAATCTGGTCTCCTGTAAATAATAATTCAGGAAAGTCAGCTTCTTCTATTCACCAACATCTCGCTGCCCAACTGAAAAAAAGCAGCTGGACATGGAACCTAAAAATATTCTGTCACAGTCATGCATTTTAAGATCTTACTAATATTCTGTGATGAAACATATACAAACTCCATTCATTGACTTTGACCCGACTATTCAGAATCCAGCATTCACCATAAATATAGTGATCCTAAGCCAACCTGGCTTCCAATATTTGTTAAAGGAAGAAAAGGCAAACTGTCTATCAATGCCTCCACTTTAGGCTTAAAATGTGTGGCAAAACTTCACAGGTCAAGGACCCAAGAGGGTCAAACTTCCTCTTTGAAGTGATGGAATTCGTCACAGTAAACAGCTGACATATGTTAGAAAGAGCGGACGATATCCATTCAAATAACTATGTTTTGCATCACAAACTGCCATGTGATATGCAGACATATGTGTGTTTTCCACCCCCTCCAAACCACTTAACTTTTAGTTTTCTACCAATGACGTTCTAAAAATCTACAGTCTACCTTCAACTTCTAAAGCTCAGATATAATCCAAGGTGCTGCCCCCTGCCTTTGTTACAAAATCTTAACCCATTAAATGAGCATTATTTGGTCATAAAGATTAGACATTATTAACTCCACACCCTGCTCAGTCCCAGACCATTGTGGGAGATTACTACTTCATCACTTCTCACATCACACTTGATCTGAACCTCTTTCCAGAAAATACCTGTATACAAAGATAAGTGTTTTCCAAACATCCACAAAAAAGTAATCTGAAAGGAACCCCTTAAGTGGCAACCAACTACAATCTAGGAGCACTCTACCAGGTCTCTGCTATATGATCGAGGCCGCAGGACTGGGTCCCGAGGCCTATAGTAACTGGTGCGGTGGTGAGTCGTAGCAGGATTGGTAGGCTTTGTGGGGGGTGGGCACTTAGTTTGGTTGTGGAAGGTGAATCCCTGAAAGGGGGGGGGGTGTTGTCTAGGTGCGGGAGGCTGTTGGATAAGGGGGAAGCAGGGCTTGCGTGTGGGTAACAGCTCGTGCGGTGGTTACTACAGTTGCCGGGTGAGAGGTGGAGAGATGCAGCAGTTGGGCCATTTCTGAGGGCCTTGTTAGCTGAGGGCTTTAAAAAAAAAATAGAAAGAATGACTGAAGTGGTATTTAAAGGTGCGTAAGAATTGAAGGAAATATCGATACATCGGGAAGATGTATTGCAACTATTAGATAAACTGAAGAGTAGCAAATCACCTGGGCCGGATGGTATACATCCAAGGGTGTTGAAAGGACTGAAATATGAGATTGCAGACCTGCTACTAGTAATCTGTGAACTATCATTAAAATCATCTGTAATCCCTGAAGATTGGAGGATCGCCAATGTAACGCCAATTTTTAAAAAGGTTCCAGGGGTGATTCCGGAAACTACAGACCGGTGAGCCTCACGTCAGTACCGTGAAAAATGGTAGAAACCATCATAAAGAATAAAATTACTCAGCATGTAGATAGTCATGGCCTAATAGGAGACAGCTAACATGGCTTTAGACAAGGAAAATCTTGTCTTACTAATCTGTTATGTTTTTTTGAAGGTGTGAATAAACAGGTGGACAAAGGTGAGTCGGTTGATATAGTGTATCTGGACTTTCAGAAAGCCTTTGACAAGGTCCCTCACCAGAGACGTTTGGCAAAACTAAAGAGTCATGGGATAGGAGGCAGTGTACTACTGTGGATCAGGAACTGGTTAAAAGATAGAAAGCAGAGGGTAGGGCTAAATGGCCAATTTCCCAATGGAGAACGGTGAATAGTGGTGTACCCCAGGGATCTGTGCTGGGTCCGCTGCTTTTTGACATATTCATAAATGACCTGGAAAGTGGAATAACGAGTGAGGTTATCAAATTTGTAGATGACGCAAAAGTATTTAAAGTTGTTAAAACCCAAGAGTATTGTGGAAAATTGCAAGAGGATCTTGATAAATTGGAAGACTGGGCATCAAAATGGCAGATGAAATTTAATGTGGACAAGTGCAAAGTTATGCACCTAGGGAAGAACAACCCAAACTATGGTTACACGGTGCAAGGTTCCACATTAGGAACCATCAGCCAAGACAAAGATTTAGGCATCATCGTGGACAATATGTTAAAACCCTCTGCCCAGTATGCAGCGGTGGCCAAGAAAGCAAATAGAATGCTAGGTATCATAAGGAAAGGAATGGAAAATAAAACAAAAGATATTATAATGCCTCTATATGGTTCTATGGTGAGATTGCACCTTGAATATTGTGTGCAATTCTGGTCGCTGTATCTTAAAAAGGATATAGCGATATTAGAAAAGGTTCAGAGAAGAGCCACCAAAATGGTAAAGGGGATGGAAGGATACTCCTATGAAGAAAGGCTAAAAAGTTTAGGGCTCTTTAACCTGGAAAAGAGACGGCTGAGAGGAGATATGATAGAAGTCTATAAATTAATGAATGGAGTGGAACGGGTAAACGTAGATCGACTGTTTACGTTATCAGAATATAGAAAGAATAGGGGACTTGCAATGAAGCTCTCCATTCCTGAATGCCTTAACTGCTCATGTGGCTGTGAGGTAAGCTCTTCTTTTCCTTTTCCTTTTATTATTCCAGGCTCAGTGCTGTCTACCTCATGACAAGCTACAGGGTAAACTATTTAAGACTAATAAAAGAAAATATTTTTTCACTTGGTTTGCAGCTTGTCGTGCTGTGAGGGCTTGCGTGCATCAGTGATGCTGAGAGCTAAACTATCGATAGTTTAACTACTGGCAGGGTCTCCCAAGATGGACAGGTCTCAGCTGAGGTGCCAGATAAAGACAAACCACCCATCTGGGCAGCAGCAGAATGGGACAGTGTTGACGGCGGAGGATCACATTTTTGTGACAACTGCAACAACACCAAACTTAAACTGCGCGGAAGAAAGGCCCGGCAATCTACTTCTGTATCTTGCCATGAAAACCCAATGGATAGTTACAACAAAACAAATTGTGCTATGGTGCTAGAAGATGAGACTCCCAGGTCAGAAGGCACTCAACTAGCTACTGGGGAAGAGCTGAAGACTTTTCAGAGTAAAGCCAGCATTTATGATGTGGTTGGATCAAAGCCCTCGGGAAGTCTGAATGCTGATGTAGCTGCGCATGAAATGAGAGTCAGAAGCTGTAAAGATGTCTTACACATTGGAACATGGAACGTACGAAGCATGAACCAAGGGAAGTTGGAGGTGGTCAAGAATGAAATGGAATGTGTACAACTTGATCTGTTGGGTGTCAGCGAACTGAAATGGACTGGCATGGGGCACTTTGCATCAGATGATCACATGGTCTACTATGCTGGAAATGAAATACAAAGAAGAAATGGTGTTGCATTTATAATAAAGAAGAAAACTTGCAGAAACTGTAATGAAATACAATGCAGTCAGCGAACGCTTAATCTCTATTCATCTACGAGGATTGCCTATCAACACAACTATAATTCAAGTATATGCCCCAACAACAGCTGCAGAAGAGAATGAAATTGAAGAGTTCTATGAACAAGTACAAGCTGAAATTGACAGAACATGCAAACAGGATATCCTGATAGTCATAGGTGACTGGAACGCAAAAGAAGAAGGCAAAGTAGTTGGAAAATATGGACTTGGCAACAGAAATGAAGCTGGAGAAAGACTGATAGAATTCTGCAAGACCAATGATCTATTCATCTCAAACACCTTCTTCCAGCAACACAGGCGGCGACTGTACACATGGACTTCACCGAATGGATTATATAAAAATCAAATTGACTACATATGTGAAAGTCAATGATGGAAAAGCTCTGTAACATCAACAAAGACAATACCTGGAGCTGACTGTGGTACAGACCATCAACTACTAGTATGCAAACTCAAGCTAAAGTTGAAAAAGAGCAAACCACTCATGAATGCAGCAAAATATGACCTTGAGAATATACCACTGGAATTTAAAGACTGCCTGCAAAATAGATTTGCTGCTTTAGATACAAATGACAAAGCTCCGGAAGAGTTATGGAATGACATCAAGAAGGTTGTGTTGGAAGAAAGCGATAAGTCTCTACAAAAGGTGAAAAAGCAAAAACGGCCAAAATGGATGACGGAAAAAACTCTGAAAATTGCCCAGAAACACCGAGAAGCTAAAGCCAGAGGAGAAAGAAAGACAATCGCAGAACTCAACTGAGATTTCCAACGTGCAGCAAGACAGGACAAGGAAAAGTACTACAATGACACTTGCAAGGAAATAGAAGCAGAAACTATTAGAGGAAGAACAAGATCGGCTTTCCTAAAGCTACGAGAGTTAAAGAAAAAGTTCCAGCCTCGAATTGGAATGTTACAAGATGCTCAAGGTTCTATGTTGAATGATGCTGAGAAGATCAAGAAAAGGTGGAAGGAATATACAGAGTTTTTATATGATAAAGATCAAGTGGACCAACAGCCGTTTCAACCTGTACCTTATGATCGTGAACCATTGGTGATGAAATTAGAAGTTGAAGCAGCATTGAAAGCCTTATCAAAGAACAAAGCACCAGGCATTGATAGCATTCCCATAGAAGTATTGCAGCAATCTGATGCAGCTGTTACCGTACTCACAAGGCTCTGCCAAGAAATATGGAAGACAACATCATGGCCATCTGACTGGAAAAGATCTGTGTTTATACCAATACTAAAGAAAGGTGATCCAACTGACTGTGGAAATTATCGTACAATCGCTCTGATCCCACATGCCAGCAAGATTCTACTGAAGATTATTCAAAAGAGACTACAACCATACCTGGAACAAGAACTACCTGAAGTGCAAGCAGGGTTCAGGAAAGGGCGAGGAATGAGAGACATCATTGCGGATGTGAGATGGATCCTTGAAAAGACTAAAGAATACCAAAAGGATATCTATTTGTGCTTTATCGACTATAGCAAGGCTTTTGACTGTGTAAACCATGAGAAACTCTGGGCCACATTAAGAAGCATGGGTATACCAGAATACCTGATCGTTCTCTTGCGCAATCTGTACATTGATTAAGAAGCAACAGTTCGAACGGAACAAGGAGAAATAGAATGGTTTAAAATAAGCAAAGGTGTAAGACAAGGCTGCATACTTTCCCCCTACCTGTTTAATTTATATGCAGAACAAATCATCAGAGAAGCAGGATTGTATGAAGACAACAGAGGTGTGAAGATTGGTTGAAGACTCATCAACAACCTTCACTATGCTGATGATACCACATTACTGGCTGAAAGTGAAGATGATCTGAAACATTTGCTTCTCACAATCAAAGAACATAGTCTCAAAATGGGCCTGCACCTTAATGTAAAGAAGACAAAGATCATGACAACTGGCATAATCAACAGGTTCATCGTTGAAGGAGAAGAAATTGAAATTGTGAACAACTTTAACCTACTTGGATCAACTATCAATAAAGAAGCAACAAGCAGTCAAGAAATCAGACGACGCATTGCTCTTGGCAGAATGGCTATGAAAGACCTAGATAAGATTCTCAAGAGCAGAGATGTCTCTCTCCATACAAAGATTCGACTTGTTCAAGCCATGGTATTTTCAATAACATCATATGGATGTGAAAGCTGGACAGTGAAAAAGATAGACAGGAAGAAAATTGATGCCTTTGAATTATGGTGCTGGCAGCGAATACTGTGTATACCATGGACTGCCCAAAGAACAAACCAGTCGGTACTAGAGGAGATCAAACCTAAGATTTCTTTAGAAGCTCAGATGACAAGACTTCGACTTTCATACTTTGGACACATCATGCGAAGAGAGAGATCATTAGAGAAAGACATTATGCTTGGCAAGATAGAAGGTCAACGCAAAAGAGGAAGGCCAGTAATGAGATGGATCGATAAAATAACAGCAGCTACGGGTACCAGTCTGTCAACAATGAGCCGCCTGACTGAAGACCGAACACAATTTAGGATAGCTATCCAGAGGGTCGCCATGAGTCGATTCCGACTCGACGGCACTTACCAACAACAATTTTTTCACTCAACGTGTAATCAAACTCTGGAATTTGTTACCGGAGGATGTAGTAAAGGCTGTTAGTGTAGCTGGGTTTAAAAGACGTTTGGACAAGTTCCTGGAGGAAAGGTCCATAAACCATTATTAAGAAGGGACCCAGGATAACAATGCTTGACCCAGTACAAGCATTGTGGAACCTGTGTCTTTTGGGGAAACTGCTTGGTACGTATGACCTAGATTGGCCACTGTTGGAAACAGGATACTGGGCTTGATGTACCTTGGTCTGACCCAGTATGGCATATCTTATGTTCTTATGTGGGTAGCAGTTCAGGCTGCGAGTTTAGTGGGCTGGGTGTTATAATTTAAAAAGAAAAAGAAAAAAAGGAGGAACTTCTGCAGGGCAGAGCTGAGCATGGTGCGTCTGCAGAAGGGCCCAGGTGTGAGGGGTCAGCGGGGGGATTTCAGCACCCTGTCAAGGGGGAGGGCTGGCCGGTGGCGGGGTGGAGGGTCGCCTGATACTATCCAGTTTGTGGCGTCGGGTTCAGGGGTTGGCAGGGGGGGATCCCTGGGGAGTGGCCAGGGGGAATCTCCACAGGTGAAGCAGATAAGCCAGGGGCATCTGGGGGAAAGTGAGTCTACCGGTGCGGCGGGGGGCAGGTGTTAGGGGTAGAGATGTCTGGAGTGGAGAGGGGGGGTTGGGTGCTTTGTGTGGAATTTAGGTAAGCTCGGGTGCTGATTCTGTGGGAGTCACTGCAGGTGGGGTTCCTTTCTCTGCATTTTTTCCAGGCAGTTATAGTCTGTAGCGCCCTGGGGGGCATTTTATGTTTCCATCACCTATGGGGGGCTTGGGGAGTTGGTCTGGGGGGGCAGCAAGGTGGGATGGGGCCTTGGGGGTATGGTTTTGGAGACTGGTCTGGGGTAGACCTCGGTGGTATGGGTCAGTTGCCCGGCATGGGGGGTGTGGGGTGGGCGGCTGGGGGTTTGGGCGCTTCTGCATGGAATTGGGGAGGTGGGGGATTAGTTGGGGTTAGAGTTCTGAGGTTGTTGCTGCTGGTGTTTCTACTTCTCTCCCTCTGCAGGTACCGGTACATGCGAGTGCGAGGGCCGGTATATCTAATCTTAGTCGGACCGTTGGATCAGCGTCAAGGTTGAAGATGCCAGGGCAGTCGGGTCCGAGCGTTGAGGTGCCGCTCATCTGTGAGCCGGCTGCTGGTGCTGCGGTGGAGGGTGAGTGAGTGGGGAAGGCTACTGGATCAGTTGGGGTGGCGCCGTCTGCAGGGGCCGCCATTGGGGTGGGCTGTAAAACCAAGTCTAAGCGGAGACATGGGAGTCGCTGTCATCGCGAGTCGTCTTTGTCGTTCTCTTCTTCCTCATCGGGGAGTTTTTCAGTCGGATCGGCAGTGGCGGCTGTCAATAAGGGTGATTGTGCATCCTCCTCGGTGATTCGTTGTGCAGAGTTGTGGGAGGGCGTTCCACGGAAGTTGAGCGTCGGATCCGGAGGCGTCAATATATAGATATATTTTGACTTCTAGAGGGGAGGAAGCGGTCTGGTGAGAGCCGAAAGAAGCGGAAGGAGGATGAAAAAGGGTCCGGAAGGTCTCCCGCAATACATTGAACTGGATGAGGGCCTTTTTAAGATTGGCCAGTGTATGGAGGCATCATGACTCGAGCCAATATGGGGCGTTGCTGGCATATGCGGATGCTATATTGGTGGCGTCCCAGGTGCATGAGGGTTGGGCCTGGCTCAACTATGATGAGGAGTTCCATGACATGATGGAGGAAAATACACAGTTGTCATGGGGGACGAAGGATATTAATTTGTGGCTTAAACAAATGTCAGTTAAGAAGGGGTCGGGTGGTGGGGTGAGTGGTGCGGTGAAGGCAGGATTGCAAGGGGCTGCGGCGGGTCTTCGGTCCTTTTGTGCCCCAGCAGGGCTTTCCGCGCTGGCGAAGGGTGGGTCAGCAGGGGGGGTCCTCTGTTGGCGTTTCAATAAATCCTCCTGTCCCTTTCCGGACTGTAAGTTTCGACACGCCTGTTCGCTTTATGGGGGGGAGGGGGAGACATCCCGCCACAAAGTGTAGTAGAAAAGGAGTGGCGGGGGCACTGGTTGGGGATAAGTGAGGTCTGGAATTCGGCCTTGGCACCGACTCCTATCAAGGTGGAGTCGTTGCCCCCGTGGTTGGTTCCTTTTTGGTAGGAGTCGTCAGGGAAAGGCCTGGGAAGTTTTGTTATCTGGGTTCTTGCATGGATTTCCTATACCTTTTTTCGGTGAGGTGACTGATGTGTTTGTCAATAATAACAGTTTGGTCCGGTTGTTGGGGGAGGTGGTATGTTGGAAGCTTGCGACTGAAAGTGCGTTGGGCAGGATAGCCGGTTCTTCTGTTGATCCACCATTTTCACCGTTCGTTGTTTCCCCGTTGGGGGTGGTCCCTAAGAAGGAGCCGAAGCGTTACCGGTTAATACATAATTTGTCTTTCCCGCCGGGGCAGTCAGTGAATGACCACATCCTGCATGCACTGTGCATGGTGCGTTATGCATTGTTTGATGCTGCTGTTGAGTTGGTGCATTGGTGTGGTGAAGGTGCGCCGATGGCGAAGGTGGATATTGAATCTGCATTTTGGCTACTGCCAGTTCACCCGTCGGCATTTCTGTTGTTGGATTTTCAGTTCGAGTCTTTGTACTATTTTGATATGTGTTTGCCAAACCCAAGCCTTCCCATCTGCTAAAAGCAAGATCCGTAAGGCCAGGAGGGAAAGAAGGGCTATACTGAATATGAGCCAGGTGAAACACCCGCTGGGATCTCAGGATTCTCTTCCATTGGTCATTCCAAATCCATAGAGTAAGACCCACATGGGGATTGTGCCCCGAGAATCTACCTATCTCCAACTTCCCTTGCCAGAAAAGATATTGCAGGGGGCTCATCTTCCAAGCCAACCCATTCCTCCCATTCACAGACACACCCATTCCACAACCCCACAAAACTGAGCTGCCTCATAGTACCTCTGGAGGTCTGTTATCACCAGGCCCCCCTCCACCCTGGATCAGCAAAGCATCCACTTAGCTAAGCGGGATGAATTTTAACCCCAGACAAAGGCCATGATGCCCCACTGCCACTTTCTCAGTAAATTCACAGGGATGCCTACTAGGAGAGTGTTGAACAGATATAAAAATCTAGGTAACAGCATACCGATCCTGCCAAACCAAGAAAGACTTGCTTTCCTCGATTGCTGGAAATCCGAGCTAATGGCTTGCCACAAGAGCTCATAATTTAGGGAGCACAGCTAGGCAGAATTGGTCATCAAATTCATGCCCAGATTCCGAACATAAAATTTAGCCCAACGATATGGATAAGACTCCCGAATAAACTTCCTGTCAGCCAGACAAGTGGATTTTAATGTGTTCATTTTGAACCCAGATACCAAGCCAAACCACTCCAACTCTTTCCCCATTCCAACAATTACTGGGTTTGAGAGGGTAAAAAGCAAATCATCCACAAAAATAGATAATTTATAAGCCTGACATCCCCTACCTATCCCTGTAATATTCTCCCAAGAGTGAATATGACACACCATATGCTCCATTGCGAGGGCAAACAAGAGGGGTGACAATGGACATCCCTGGCATGTCCCTTTCTGTAGTTCAAAAGGGGGAGAATATGCCACATTGATCTTCAATCGGGCTGTCGACTGCGTATACAACACCTGGATCCAATGTTTGAAAGGGCTCCAAGACCCATCCTCTCAAAAACCTGAAAGAGATATGGCCAATAGACCCCATCAAAGGCCTTCTCCGCACCTGAACCACAGGACCTTCTCTGGACACTATAAATTGAAGTAACAGATCTGGTTCAAAGAAAACAAATGACTTAGCTTGAAAAGAAATCAAACATTTACAAAATTAAGGATTTTTCGGATATTATCCACACACTGTTTGCCCGTAAAACCAGATTGGTTGCTATGCACTAACTTGGGCAACAGAGGTTGTAATTGATTCACAAGAACCTTGGCAAAGATTTTTTGGTCTATTCTCAATAAAGAAATAAGGCAGTAGGAGCCACATAGGGACGGGTCCTTCCCTTCCTTTGGCAAAATTGTAACACCCGCCTCTCTCATAATATGGGGGCATAACTCCCTCCTCCAGGAAGCCATTATATACTTTCACCAACAGGTCCACTAACTGATCTTGGAAAGTCTTATCAAAAAAATGTGTATACCCATAGACCCCAGATGCCTTTGAGCACCTCAAGGATCTCAACCACTGACATGGGCGGTGCAAAATATGCTTTTCCTCCTTCAAGATAAAGGGAAGGTCACAGCTCCATATATAGTTGCCAATTTGATCTGGCGTAGCCTCCCATTCGGGGGTATACAGCTCTCTATAGAATTCCACAAAGCATTGTTGAATACTCTCCTGATCAGAAAGCCCCACCCCCCCTAGGGCCTTCCGCAACTTTAAAGCCAATACCTTCCCAACTTTATTCCTGTATTCAAAGTGCACCTGTCCCAATTGATCAAGCGCCCACCTTATCTCTGTCAACTGGAGGTCATGTAAACTCTTTTTCTTGCTCGCCAGCACCTACCTCAGGTGAGGATCCTGATTACCCTGCTTCAGTTGCCACTCTACCTGTTCAATTTCCTTATGTATAATGTCCAGAACATTTTTTCATTCTCTTTATGAGTGCCCAGACTAATTCAGTGGCCCCTCATCACCGTCTTCATAAATCCCAGAGAACACCAGGATTATAATATCCACTATCATTTAATTCCAAATAGTCCAGAATTACCCCCTTAAGCTGAGCACAGGTCTCTGGGTCTTCCAAGAGGGTATCGTTGAGTTGCCACACCCCCCATGAACACAAAGATGGCCCAGTCCCCATTCTTGCCCACATGGGGGCAGGGTCCAACCAAGTCCTACCAGAGATTTGGCACTCCCGTATGGCCCCCTCAAGACCCCTACTACCCCATAGATAATATATATACTCATATATGAATCATGAACCCCAGAGTAATACATATAATCACGCTCTCCTGAACGTTTTATATGACACAGATCAACTAAATCAAAGAGGCGGGCCCATGCTCTAAATCCCTAGTGCCCTGCGGTGTATGCTGATCCAACCCCCTTAGAAGTATCTAATCTTGGATTACTTGTCAAATTATTATTTTTTTATTAATGCAATTTCACATAGTACATCCAGCAAAATGAATGACCATAAGTAAGAGAAGAACAAATACAAGGCAAATTACATAATCAAAAACGCTACTCCAAAAATAGATTACAAGTATACAGTACCACAAATGGGGCAAGAACAGGTAACATGAAAAATTAAAGTATCAACCAAGGAAATTTAAACCTTCAAGAGGTGGCTACCCAAATGAAGCAGCTAACAGTCAGCTTAAACTAGATTGTTCTGATCGCTGCTTGGAGGAGCGGGGGAGAAGGAGAAATGGGGCTTTCCACCTGTCCAAGTGCTTTTTGGCTTGCTGCATGTTCCTGTTTCTGCCTGCGGTGCTCTGCAGGCAATTGTGTGGCTAGTCTGTTCTCAGCGGAGGACCTTGCTGCCCATAAGATCTGTGGCTGTGGAGGTAAGTCATCACTGCTTGGAGGAGTGGGGTAGAAGGAGGAACAGGGTTTTCCAGCTGCCCCGGCACTTTTTGGCTTGCCATGGCTCATGTTTCTGCCTGCGGTGCTCAGCAAGCAATTGTGTGGCCAATCTGCTCTCGGCAGAGGTCCTTGATGCCCATAAGATCCGCGGCTGCCACATGTGGCCATGTGTCACGGCCTGCGGGTCATGATCCAATGGGGTGCATCCAAAGGGGCTGGACACGCTCCTTTTGTGTCCTTTCGGTGCACCGAGGGCAGTAGAGGGTAGGGAAACATCTGGTGAATTTGAAAGTTGCTATGGGAAAGAGGAAGAACAAAGGTCCCTCGAAGGAAGGTCCTGTGACTTGACGGTAGGAGTAAAAACTGGGCCTATGGATAAACATGTTTCCCCTATTTGTTTTGATTTTTAGTTTTTTTTAGCTCACTTTTATAATACAATTTCTACACAATATTTATTTATTACATTTCATAAATATACACATATACATCACTATATGTTATACTTTTTATTTATTATTTATTTATTATTTATTTTTTATTATATGTTTTTTATATTGTTTTAATAATATTTATTATTATTCATCATTATTTTTTGATATATTTTATTTAAGATTTATGAATAATTAGTTTTCATTTATTATTCTTTGCCCAAATGATTAGTTTTTTGCCAAAATGACACTTCATGAGCAGTTTTTAATTTTGAAATTGGCTTTAGAAATTAATGTCCTTGTTCCTCAAGTCCTCCTCCTTCCTCTTTGTTTCTCCTGCTATTATGGTTTCAATTGAGATGCGATTATTTTATAAATATATGCACACATTTGATACACTACAATTCTAAGTTTTATCATTATTCTTTTATGGTTATCTATATGTTTATTATTGTTATCACTAATGTTATTAACATCATTATTATATTTTTAGTATTAATTAGCTATTTTTAATGTGACGTATTATATATGGTTTTATTAAATGAGTTATCACATTATGAGTTTTTCTCAGTTTGGCTTGGTACAGTGTGAGCCTATAACCCCTGAAGAAGTGGTACACGAAACACGGCCTGTGTTGGGTTTGGCACACCTTATCCGTGGATTAATAAAGGTGACTTTTGAACCTCCTGCCACGGTTTCCGACTGGTTCCTGTTGCCCACGTGGCAGTTTGCTGTTTCTTGGTGGACTCTGAAGGGACTGCATCCATTTCTTTGGTGCCGGTTCCAAAGTCGGTCTCTATGCTGGCCTCAGGGGACACAATGCTTGTAGGAGGAGTTCAAGTAGAGGGGATTATTTTGAAAGACATGGGGGGCATTGCAGAGTATAGATTCTAAATTGTCCAGCATGGTTAGTTCCTTGTGTAATTTTACATAGGTAGCTGCTAAGAAGCTGGTCGATTTGGATACAAGAGCTTTGGTATTAGATAAATCTGTGGCTCATTTAAATAATCAAATGTACTCTTGTTTAACTATCCCTACTCCTTATGTTAAGGATTTTGTGGTGTTTCATGCAAAAACAGAGGTGTTGGAGAATGGCAAGACATTTATGTTTTTTGAATTTTCCTTATACAAATTTGTTATCGGCAGATGTCCTATTACAAAAATATTTTTAAAAAGTTTTGAATTTGATAGAGCCAATTGAGATTGTTCAGGCATATTATCTTGGATTTGATATTTTAGGACCAACTGTTAATCAAAACTTAACTGAGTTTTTGGAAGATTCTACTGACAATATTTCTCAACGTAAAACATTGCTAGTTACCTTTGCTTCTGAGAAGAGCGGGACCTGGGCGTGGTTGTGTCTGATGATCTTAAAATAGCTAAACAGGTAGAAAAGGCGACGGCAAAAGCTAGGAGGATACTTGGGTGCATACGGAGAGGAATGGCTAGCAGAAAAAAGGAGGTGATAATGCCTCTGTATAAGTCTTTGGTGCGACCTCATTTGGAGTATAAGGTGCAATTCTGGAGACGGCACCTTCAAAAGGATGTGAACAGGATGGAGTCGGTACAGAGGGTGGCTACTAAAATGGTTAGTGGTCGTCATTATAAAGCATATGAGGACAGACTTAAGGATCTTAATATGTACACCTTAGAGGAAAGGCGGGATAGAGATGATATGATTGAGATGTTTAAATACCTCCATGGCATAAATGTTCAGGGGGAGAGCCTCTTTCAATTGAAAGCAAGTTCTGCTACGAGGGGACATGGGATGAGGGTGAAGCGGGATAGATTCAGGAGTGATTTGCGGAAATATTTCTTTACGGAAAGAGTGGCGGATCCATGGAATAGTCTCCCAGTGGAAGTGGTAGAGATGAGGACAGTAACTGAATTCAAAAAAGCATGGGACAAACACAGAAGATCTCTAAAGGAAAAAAGGGGACTGGAAGGACAGACTAGATAGGCCATGTGGTCTTTTTCTGTCATCATATTTCTATGTTTCTATGAGTTGGTAAAAGTAAAGTTTCTTAAGTTGTTTTTCAAAAATAAAGGTGTGTTGTTTTGTGATTAGCCCCTAAAACCTTTTCTGGATGTCAGCCGAACCACTCAAGCTCATCGGAAGCAGTTTCTTCAGGTTAGGCCCAGAGCGTTGGCTTTGGGAGCCCTTTTTTTTTTTTTAAGTTTCCCTGCAAGTGTCTTGTTACCTTGCATGGACAAAATTATGTTTGTCTGGATGTTTCTCATTTAAAAGTTTTCTATTGCATAGGCAGAAGTAAAGGGAGTATGGGTTATAGATTGGTATCTCCTATATATTGGCACGATTTTCTACCATATTTCTGTATGTATTTTGTCTTTATGGAAGATCTCTGAGCAGCCTCTTCACGTGGGCTTGTCCTTCTGGCTTTATATTTATTTTCTTAGATATTTGCAATGCTTGGATACTATTATGAAGGTGGATGGTTTGCCTGAACTTTGGTTTTGTGATGTTGTATTTCGTAAAATGCAATAAAACATATTGAAACATAACTAGCTTGTTCCTCTGAGATATCCACCTGAATCACAGGACCTTCTCTGGACGCTATAAATTGAAGTAACAGATCTGGTTCAAAGAAAACAAATGACTTAGCTTGAAAAGAAATCAAACATTTACAAAGAAACAACAATTTTGTGGATGCACCAAGTTTCATAGCCCTGGATCTCAGAGCCAGAAACATACAATGCTTCCTCTGTTTTTCTCTGGACACATCAGGAAATACATATATCTTAGAACCAAAGAATAATGCAGACGTTACGAAAAAATAACCATAAGACAGTGTTCCTATCTAATTCAAAAGTAAAACATGCTATCAGGGTAGTCCTTTCTGTGATGACTTCTTTTTTTTTTCCTTTATTGTTTATCAAAAAGAAACATAAAAGCATACAATTACTCCAACAACTCAGTACCCCTGACCACCCCCCCCCCCTTTTCCTGTTTCTACCCGGTATCCTATAACAGTCGGCTACTAACTGCCTCACCCGTTATACATACATTGATCCACCATAACCAAAGGTAGTACATATCAAAAAAGAAATTTAATCATAGGCACTCAAAAACTGTGCCAGAGGCCATAGCTCCCCGCATCTACCCCCACCTCCTTCCCCCGACACCCTTAAACATTATTCTCCTTCCACCATTCATGATATTGTTCCCATATTTTAAAGAATCCCAGAGGTCTCTTTAATCTCATGGCCGTAAGGCGATACATCAAATACAAATGTTCCACTTTCATTAGAATACTCTTCAACGAGGGCGGCTCCCTCTTCCTCCAGTGCCTAGCAATTTCCTCCCGTGTCGCCACACATACTATTCCACACCATCCCGATGCTTCCCCTGCACCCGACATGCTCCCTACATTTAAAAGGGCCATACAGGGACCAAGATTGAAATCCTTCCCCACTATCTCCCGCATCCACACTTCCACTTCAGTCCAAAGTACCCTGATTTTTGGACACCTCCACCAAATATGAAGAAAGAAGCCCACCTCCTTGCATTCCCTCCAACATAATGCTGGCCCTCACTTCCATTTCTGCATTTGCAGTGGGGTCAGGTACCACCTATACAACATCTTATAGTTGTGCTCCAAAATATTACTGGCCACAACTCCCTTGAACAACCCTTTACAAACTCTCCTCCATTGGTCCTCATCCCAACATCTATTCAAATCTCTTCCCCAGGCCAACCTATGAGCCCACTCCCCACACTTCGCTGACTCCATCAGTTTATACAGTTTAGAAATTAACCCTTTAACATTCCTACCGGCAAATAGGTCATCCACTGCCTCCCCACTTACTCCCCTCCCTCTCTTTTCCATTTGACAGAAGTGGATCGATTGCAAATAGCGATACCGATCCTCCTGGGGCAGCCGGAATTCAATCCTCAAGTCCTCAAAGTCCACCCACTCTCCCCCTTCCTTAAGTTGTCCGACATACCGCAACCCTTGCTCCGCCTACCGGGCAAAGGTGGGATCCTGTAGCCCTGGTGGGAACTCAGGATTACCCACCAAGGGCATACATTTAGAGAACCCTTGTCCTCCATACCATCTTGTTTGCCATTTCCGCCAATGCTGTAGTGTACAGCGTAGAAAGGGGTTCTCCCTCTTCTTCCCACCCAATACCCCTTTGCTCCATAGTAGAGTTGCAAATTTTTCTTGCGGTCCGAGCTCGCCTTCCTCTAATTCTACCCATTCAGCTTGCCCTCTAAACTCCCATTCAAAGACTGCCCTCTCGTGAACCGCCTCGTAATAACGAGATAATAACTGCAACCTCATACCACCCACCAGCTTACTCGCACATAAAATATTCTGCGCTATCCTCGGTCTCTTCCCCTTGCAAATAAATTTCAGGAATCTATCTTGTATCTTCTGCAGATAGGATATCGGGACTTCAAATGGCAAATTCATAAACAGATACAAGAAACGGGGTAGGGCAATCATTTTCAACAGCTCCATCCTTCCCAACCAGGAAACCTCATAGCTTTCACATCTCTCCAATTCTTTAAACATATTAGAACTGGCTGGCCCATAATTTGCTGAAAAAAACTGCTCCTGCTGGGCTGTTATATGCACACCCAGATACCGAATGCTACTTTTCGCCCACTTGAAGGGAAAGGTCTATTTCAATCTATCTACCTCTTCCCGAGGCACCAAAATATTTAACAATTCAGATTTGGTAGCATTCATCCGAAACCCGGACACCTCGCCATACCTAGTTAATTCCTCCTGAACTGCCATCAAGGATCGCTCCGGTTCTGTTATATAAAAGAGCACATCATCTGTGAATAAAGATATTTTGTGGTGATGCTTCCCCACTTGAATCCCCGGGATCTCCACCTTGTCCCGGATCTGCTGTGCCATTGGTTCCATAGCCAATATAAAAAGCAATGGGGACAGGGGGCACCCTTGCCTGGTTTCCCTATACAATTCAAAAGCCTTTGTGACTGCGCCATAAATTTTCAAACACGCCAGCGGCTTGCTATACAGAATCGGCACCCATGCCAAAAAAGGAGCCCTGTATTCCCACTTTTTCCAATGTCTTAAACAGAAAGGGCCAACTTACCCGGTCAAAGGCTTTTTCCGCATCAGCCACTAAGAGCACCAGCAGCATGCCCCGATGTTTACCATACCAAATTACATTTAACGCTCGGCGTATATTGTCAGATGTATATCTGCCGGGCACAAACCCCGACTGGTTCGGTGTATTAAACATCCTAAGCTGGGCATCAGCCTGTTCGCCAACAACCTAGTAAAGATTTTGAAATCACTTCCCAGGAGGGAAATAGGTCTATAGGAACCACATTCATCCGGGTCCTTCCCTTCCTTATATAAAATACTGATGCCCGCTAACCTCAGAGACACCAGCATCACTTCTTCTTGTCTAAATGAGTTGTACATTTCAGTAAGCGGCCCAACAAGCTGTCCAGCAAATACTTTATAAAACTGATTAGAGAACCCGTCCATCCCCAGGGCTTTATGTGGTTTCAAGCCCTTAATCACTGTCAAAACTTCCTGCTCATGTATACTGCTAGAAAGCCCCTCCATCTCTTCAGATGAGAGTTTTGCTCTGCTTAGCTCCAGGAGGAGCTGAGCCATCTACCCGAGTCGAAGCCTCATCGAAGGGAGCCTGCCCTGCTCCAGAAGATCGGCGGCAAGAAAAGAGCAAGCCAGCTACAAAAGACCTTGCTGCACACAAAAGAGCTCTTCGGGGGAAGCTGCTTTTTGGCTCCACCCCTCCAGCAGCGTGTCTCAGAGCATCTCTACTCAATCGGGGCACAGCTCTCCATTTAAAAGGAGAACGCCACAGGCGCACCCGCGCCTTGCGGGCCCGCGCCTGAGGGCCGCGCAAGAGGGCCCTTTGGCACGGCCCTTAGGCAAAGGCACCCCCAAGATCGTCACAGAAACATAACAGAAAAAACGACGCTGAGACTACACCTCCCTCTTGGTACAGCTGAGCTCCCTCGGGGTCGAGCTCGCGTACAATCAAGGAACTGACAATCCACCAACTCACAGTGGAAACGCAGAATACCAACTCCGAAGACGCCGAACTGCCTAAAGAGCTGAAACTCTGGGGCACGTAAGTCACACTCATTTGAGTGATTTTTAAACTATCAACACTGCTTCATTACTTATATGAATTAACTGCACTCCTAACAATAATTGAATGTATAGTTCTGTTTAAATCATCTGATTGCAGCAGCACCACTCTCTACAGCTAGGATTATCCTCCTGCCTCTCATAAAAATAATAATTTAAAGGGTAGAAATTCATGTTTGGGACTAGAATCCAAGATCAGTGTTGGGCACTCTAGTGACTAGTTCCCTCTGGATACTGTTGTTAGCTTCCAGCGTTTACAGGCCATATTAGGTATTACCATGTTTGTCCAGATCGATACTGTAAACCCAGGGATATGCCAGTGCTGATGCTATGTTAGAGCAATGTCATCTTTAGCTAGATAAGAACATAGGGACTTGGGATGTACCATAGTGGGTCAGACCAAGAGTTCATCAACAGATCCAGCTGCACATACACAAAACAGGCTCCCTCCACGGGACAGGCTCCCGCACCGCGACAAACCCAGCTCCACATCCACGGGACAGACCCCCGCAACAGGGCGACCACCACAGATCCGGCTCCACCTCCACGGGACAGGCTCCCTCCACGGGACAGGCTCCCGCACCGCGACAGATCCAGCGTCACATCCACGGGACAGGCCCCCGCACCAAGACGACCGCCACAGATCCAGCTCCACATCCACGGGACAGGCTCCCTCCACGGGACAGGCTCCCGCACCGCGACAGACCCAGCTCCACATCCACGTGACAGGCCCCCGCACCAAGGCGACCAACACAGATCCAGCTCCACACACACGGGACAGGCTCCCTCCACGGGACAGGCTCCCGCACCAAGGCGTCCGCCACAGATCCAGCTCCACATCCACGGGACAGGCTCCCTCCACGGGACAGGCTCCCGCACCGCATCAGATCCAGCTCCACATCCAAGGGACAGGCTCCCTCCACGGGACAGGCTCCCGCACCGCAACAGATACAGCTTCACATCCAAGGGACAGGCTCCCTCCACGGGACAGGCTCCCGCACCGCAACAGATACAACTTCACATCCCCAGGACAAGCCCCTGCAACAAGTACAGCTCTCCTCAAAAAAGCAAACAACAGACGAAAACCTAAGGACACAGGCGTCGCCCTATCAGAAAATCACAAGCTATCAACATGCACACCACATACTTCCTCCCACTATACCTACTAGTCACACAACTCCTCCCACCAACTACACACCCCCACTACCCCCAAACAAACACACCATGGTACCCACCAACTGCACTGCCATATCTTGGTCCACAACACACACACAAAGAGACACTCACAACCTCCCAAACAAAGAGACAAAACAGACACAAATCAAACCCCAACACCGGCCCTAGGGAAGCACACGTCGCAACAACCTCTTCCACAAAGAAAACATCAATTGAGCTCATAAACGCCAGATCCATCTGCAACAAGATACACACTCTGGTAGACCACATTGAAGAGCGATAGCCAGACATAATATGCATCACAGAGACATGGCTCAACCCTACCGACAGTGTACTACTCAACCAACTAGTACCGAACAACTACTCAGCATACAACTGCCCACACATCCACAAGCGTGGAGGAGGAGTCCTAATAATAGCAAAAACAGAACTCAAGTTCAAGACACTGAATCTCACAGATACAAAGCAGTGTAACACAATTAGCATCAAGAACAAGAATATTGCAATCTGCCTAACCTACAGAGCACCCCGTGCTCCACCCGACGAACTAGCCTTCATACTCGAAGAAGCCTGTGCCATAACGTCAAACAACAAACCAGCACTACTAATCGGAGACTTCAACCTCAAGTCCGCCAATACAAAAGATGCAGAGGCCTTCCTTCAGGCAATGTCATCACTTCAATTCACACAGATAGTCAATGCACCAACACACAGACTAGGATCATCCCCAGACCTCATCTTCGCATCAAACTACCTAACTTCAAGAGACCTAATCTCTACACCCACCATCACCCCAGTACCATGGTCTGACCATTACTTAATCGAGACAAATCTGCAATCACAAGAAGACTGGACAAGCGAAAGAGCGAACTTCCCACACACACAAAGACGATTCAAGTCCTTTGACAAGGACAAATTCATCCAGGACACAATACAACACTTGAACATTGACTCAGAGGACCTGGAGGAACAAGTTTCCAACTGGAACAATGTCCTAGCTAACGCCGCCAAACCATCCGTTGACAGGACCAAGAAACAACACCACAACAAGAGACAAAACAAACCATGGTACTCAGCAAAAATACGACAGGAAAAGAGGGAGCTCAGGAAAATTGAACGGAGATGGAGAAAAAACAAAACTACTTCCGACCAACATCTTTACCTAACAAAGCAAAAACAATACAATGAACACATCAACCAATCAAAGAGAGAATTCCACACAAACCTGATAAATTCTTCCATCAACAAACCCAGAGAACTTTTCGAAATAGTAAAAACCCTGACAAAAGAGCAAGCAGCAGAAAGAGAAATACAAGTGGATCCACAGATATTCGCCGACCACATCAAAGACAAATTTCACTCCACAGAGCGCACAACACCCAGTAGAACCAACAGAACGAACGTCCACCCCAAAACCTGGGGCACATTCCACTCACCCTCAAAAGAGCAGATATCAGACATCATCTCCACAATCAACACAAGCACTGCTCCTACAGACCCTTGCCCAGTGTCATGGGTCAAAGCCACCAAAGCAAGCCTCATACCAAACATTCATAAAATGGTACACAACTCACTCACTCAAGGACTCATGCCACAGCAATTAAAGCTTGCCTCAGTAAGACCAATCACAAAGAAAACTTCTCTCGACAAAAAGGACCCAGCAGCATACCGACCAATCTCCAGCATACCCTTCCTCGCAAAAATAATCGAAAAGACGGTTCAACTACAACTTCAGGAACACATTGACGAACACGGAACTCTCGACGACAACCAACACGGATTTCGTCCCAACCATGGAGTCGAAACTCTCCTGATCTACCTCTTCGACAGCATCATAAGAATAATTGACGACATCAGGAATGGAATTATAATGATCTTCATCGACATCTCCTCAGCGTTCGACACAGTTGATCACAATATACTCCTGGAGAGACTGAAGAACACTGGTATACACGGTACCACTCTAAAATGGTTCCACTCGTACCTAACAGAAAGACAGCTACAGGTCAAGGTGGGACAGGACACCTCCCGGCCCATAAACGTCCAACAAGGAGTACCACAAGGATCCGCACTCTCAGCACTCCTTTTTAACATCTACATCCAACCAATATGCAACATTATGAAAGAGAACAACATCCAATACACAATATACGCAGACGATATAATGGTATACTCCCCGATATCAATCGAAAACCCGGACTTCTCTAAGATAGCAGACTGCCTTACCCAAATGGCGAAGTGGTGCCAAAACAACAATCTAGCTATAAACTACAACAAGACTGAAGCTTTAATCATCACTCGAAACCAAAGCTTCACACACCCACCAAACATAAAGATACAAAGCACCACGATACCGATAAGATCGGAGGTGAGATACCTTGGGGTTACTCTGGACAGTAAACTCAACCTCAAACCACACATAGACAAAACAATCCAAAAGCATATTACAGGATGCGAATCATCAGGAGACTGAAACCACTCCTCGCTCCAGAACACTTCCGTACAGTCTGTCAAGCACTGATAACCCCAATACTGGACTTCTGCAATCCGATATACCTCGGACTACCAAAACAAGCTCTCAAACCACTACAGCTGGCACAAAACACTGCAGCTCGAATCATATCCGGAGCCGCAAGGCAGGAGCACATCACACCTACACTAAAGGACTTACACTGGCTCCCAATCATTGCTCGCATCAGATACAAGACTATCATAAACCTATTTAAGATAAAAGAACACACATCAGCCAACAGCCTCCACCTGCTCATACAACCGGAAACCAGCGCACGTCCCAGAAGAAGTCAAACACGCAACCGAGTCAGCACCCCAAATGAGTACAAGCACACACGCAAGGACACAACAGACAGAGCTCTCTCCATGGCTGCTCCAACAATATGGAACAATCTACCGGACGATCTAAGGGCAACTCCAGACCTCAAAGACTTCAGAAAACAACTGAAAACCATGCTGTTCATAGAGCACTATGGTCACATCACATAACCTAAGAGAATGGATAACAGCACTCCAATCCTCCCAAACAACTGAATATATATAAAATATGATTCTAGCACCACTGTAAATAGCCCACCCTGTATATAGCTCAAACAAATCAAGCACCCAACACATCCCTCACACAACTAAGTTTTATCCTCACTGCATGTACAACACACACACTTTACCTGATTGCTTGCTGTGATACCACCTTGATTATCAAGATAAGGCGGTTTAGAAATACTGTTAAATAAATAAAATAAATAAATAAACAAACACTATCTAAATATTCCAGCAACCTCTCTTCCACTACCTGATGCTCCGGTGTGTACAAGGTTTGACAGAATTGGATAAACCTATCCTCAATTTCTTTTCCTATCCACAATGGCCTACCTTTCTCATCCTAACTATAACTATAGTATTTCGTGTTGCCATTTTCCTAACCTTACGTGCAAGCAATCTCCCCGCCTCATTACCAAACTCACAATTCCTTTGCCTCAAGACATTCAGCTTATGCTGGATGTCATGTAGTTGCAATTTGCTGAGTTCCCTCTTCAGTCTATTTAATGTACCCCGCAGCTCCACACACTGAGGGTTCCTTTTTAACTTATTCTCGATATCCGTTATGGAGTCAAACACCTGCGTTTGATGAAGCAGCCGAGTGCGTTTACGGTGGGACCCTACCGCTATCAGTTTCCCCCGGACCACCACTTTCAAGCAGTCCCAGATCATCCCCGGGGAGACCTCCCCCATCGTGTTCAATGACAGATATTCAACAATTGTCTCTTTAACCTGACACACCACCTCTGGGTCCTCTAGGAGGGATTCATTCAGTTTCCACCACGCCCTACACAGACCCTGCTTGCCCAACTGGATATTGCAAGTTACTGGGGCATGGTCCGACCAGGTTCGCTCCCGTATCTTACAGTCCCCTACACCCGCTACTAGAGCCTTATCTAAAAGGATTAAGTCAATCCTAGAGTAGGTCTCATGAACCGGGGAATAAAATGAGTAGTCTCTTTGCCCATAATTCACTTCACGCCACACATCTACCAAATCTAACATACCCATCAGCTGTTTCAGCCGGAGTCGATGCACTCTGGTAGTGGATGCCGCCCCCCTTGAAGTATCAAGAAGGGGATTAAGGGATACATTAAAGTCACCCCCCATAATCAACTTGCCTTCTACCCTCCCAAATACAGCCTTTTGAAGAAGATCAAGAAAGAACTCTGCTTGATTTGTGTTCAGGGCATATACACTAACCAGTGTAAATATGTCAGGTCCCACTTTGAGTGTAATAATCACGTATCTCCCTCCTTTATCTTTTACACATTCCACCACTTGCCCTGCAATTCTGTTACATAGGAGAATCCCAACTCCCCCCTTCTTCTCCAGTTTATTAGAAGCGAAAAACTGTTGCGGGTAGCGCTGGTGTCTCATGTGCCCCTCATCTTTCACCCGAAGATGTGTTTCCTGCACAAAAATAATGTCCTCCCTTAGCCTCATGCATTCTTTTATAAGGAGCTGACGCTTCTGAAAGGAGTCAAGGCCTCTGACATTCATTGTCACCAAATTAAATAAAGCCATTTCCATTTCCTTAACAGCATAGTGAGACCATCTCCAACTGCAATTTGCCACATTCCCCCCACCCCCTCCCCCCTTCCCTCCCTTACCCCCTTCTCCCTACCCCCTTCTCCCCTCCCCCCCTTCCCCGACCCCCTACCACCCCACTCCCCACCCTCCTCCCCCCGTCCACCAGCAGATACACTAAGTAGATCTAATTCCTGGTGGCATCAGACCCGGACTACACACTATTGTGTCTCCTAAAATCTCCTATAGGCTCCTGCCAACTGTTAGCATCACTCATACTTCCCCACCACAATATAACTCCCCCATAACCAACATCTCCCCAATGCAACATTAAGTCAAACATTTGTATAATATGCAACTGCAGCATTTGCACCCCTATACTAGCCATACAAAAGCTTCTTATGGCCTACAACATATATCACCACATTTCACACTTTATCACCATCTCCAGTGTCTGTATGGGTACGGTCCTTCGACCCTCTCTGGCTCCGCAACCATTTATCACCCCCCGCTGCTCGACTCCATTGAGTGTAGGCATTCCTTTGCGAGCTCGCTTTTATAGATCCCCCGTCTTCACTTCTTGGGACTGCAGGGATGTCCGACCACCCCATCTGACCCATGCTCAGGATCACTGCCTCCACTGAGTGCACCACAAAGGATTTGCCACCGATGGTATAATGCAGACTGACTGGGAATAGCCAGCGGTATCGGACATTCTCTTCTCTAAGGTTCTTCGTCACCTCGTGGTACTCCCTACGCTTTCTCATAGTAATGCTGGAAATATCCGCAAAAACTTCCACCTTGGCCTCCTTCCATTTGATCTTCCCCAGCCGCCTTGCCACTGCAGCAACCAGCTCTTTGGTCTTATACTCGTGCAGGCAAAGGACAATGTCTCTAGGCTTGTTATCTCTTCTAGGGCCTAACAACCTGTGTGCCTGGTCCACTCTGTACCCCTTCCATCTCCACCTCGGCAGTCTTCATCACTGCTCTGCAGAACTCCTCAGCCATCAGTAAATAATTCACTGACCCTTCTTGCTCCGGCAAGCCTCGAATCCGCAGGTTAGCTCGGCGGGACCGGTTCTCCAAGTCCTCAAGTTTTTGCCATAGCTCCTCCTGCATGGTGCTCAGAGTGTCCGCCCGCTGTTCCGACAGCCCACACTGGCCCACGTGCTCCTCCAAATGTGTCTCCATCTCTTCCAAGCAGTTCCCCAGTGAAGCCAGGTCTCCTTTAAACTCATTGAGCCAGGAGTGCACATCCTTCTTCAGGCTTTCAAAGTCCTGTTTGGTGGACTCAAACCACCCCTTGAGGTCCTCTCTGAGCACCTGTATTTCACTTGGCACACCGTTGCCGTCCCCCGGCTCTCCTGCTCCGTTGGTCTCGCTGCGACCCGTCACCATCTTGGCCGCGGGTGTTTGCGGTCCCTCCGAAGCCTTAAATGAGTAGGCTTTAAGATCGATTCCAGGCTTTCTCCCGGCCACCCGCCATCCCTGCAGTGCCCCTCTGGTTCCGTCACCATTGGGGTTGTATTCAGGACTCCTCTCAACGTTTTAGGACATTTTTATTTGTCGTCCGCATCGGAGCGCGATCTTCAGGCGTCCATACGGTATCTGACATCACCGGAAGTCCTTCTGTGATGACTTCTAATGATGATTCCAGAAAGGCAGTCAAACTCCCAGCCTCAAAGGGTCTGGGTTGGCTCAAGATTCTCCTCCACACCCCTCACAGGAGGGCTAAGTGACAGGTATTGGGCCCAAACAGTGGATTAAAGATATGGAATTCATCCCACTGCAATAGATGGGTATTTTGTAAGCAGAATATTTGGAGCTGGAGCCAGAAGATCTCTTTAAAAAGTAGTTGGCACTTGTATGGGGAGTTAAGCCCTCAAACATTGAGGGTCACTCTACACACATCCCCCATATCAATCAAAAAGATACCCCTATGTCCTATGATCACCCATCTATGTCCCGACCCCATCATGCATCTACCACCTCTCACCCCCCTCCTCCACAACACCACTTTCAACCACTCCACCTGGGTTGCCGCACTTGACATGATCGCTCACCCTTCAATCACATACCATAAATACAACCACCCACCAGCATAGATCATTCTCACATACCCCCAAACTTCCATTAGTATGTAAATAGCCCCATCATACCCGTTCCACATGACAAACGCAATAGTAGATGCAGTCCATAGCATCAATAGTATTACAATACTCTCATTCTAATAACTGTCCTCATCAAGTTGGGGGGGTGTCTGACACACGCTCATGCTTCAAATTGACGCCAAAGTCTTTTATCCCCCTGACCGGCTCTTTCCCATTGGGGTTTAGGCATCCCTGGTTTCTTAGCCTCTGGAGGCTGCGGTGTATCCATCAGCAGATCTGGCCAGCCAGAATCCTTCAAGGTGCTCAGCGCCTCCTGCAGGGTCTGGACATGGGCAGTACGACCTTCAATGGTGAACTGTAGATGAAATGGAAAGGTCCAACAATTTTTTTTTTTTTATATTATTTATTTAAATTTTCTTGAATACAAAGTTACATACAAAAGAAAATCTCCAACCAGTGAATAAATACATTCAAGAACAAAGTCAAATAGCAATAGAAAACACATCAAGAGAGAGAGCGAGCCATACTCTCCGAAGAGAGCCTTGAAAAAAGAATCAAAGAAGAAAAAAGGAGTACTAAAACTCCAAATCAGGGAGCAAAATCTAAAAGCCAACCCACCTACACAACATCCTGCCCATCAACTTTCTCCTTATCAACAAGAAACTGACGCAAAGAAGCCACATCAATATAAACATAATCATGACCCTCATAAGTTACTAAGCAGCGGCAAGGGAACTTCAAAAAAAAAGAAGCTCCCAAAGCCGCCACTCTAGATCTAAGCTCCAAAAATTGCTTCCGTCGAGTCTGAGCGGCCCACATCAGGAAATACCTGTAGCTTATAACCACAAAATAACTCATCTTTACATTTGAAATAAACACGAATAATTCTTAACTTAAGGGATTCAGTCCCAAAGGTCACCACCAAAGTACACCGCTTTGGGATGTGCTCGAGCGAATCCTGCAAAATTTCTGTAAGATTTAGGCCAACCGAGTCAGCCACAGGAACCTCGTCCTTGGCCTGACTCGAGGACACCACTTTAGGAAAAAAAGAATACATTTGCACAATATCTATAGCATCCTCCAAATGTAAGATTTCAGACAAATACTTTTTCAATAGTATCTCAGGTGAAAGCAAGCGAGTAGATGGAAAATTTAGAAAACAAAGATTTCTTGCACGCTGGTGGTTCTCAAGTAGCTCCAATCGATAAGAAACAGAAGAAATATCTTTAAGATAACCAAGATGGGAATCTTGATACAATCGGAGTTAAGAATCCACCTGAGTCAAGGAACCAGCTAAATCAGTCATTTGGTCATCAATCACTTTAACCTTTGTAACAACATCATGAGAAAAACTGCATAAGGAAGAGACAGTAGTAGTTAATCTAATCTCAATTTTTTGAAGCATTGACCAGATATCTACAAGAGTCACCTCACTTTTAAGTGGTAAAGAATCAGTTTCAGATGTAGCAAAGTCCCCTGGTGCTGAGGACCCCCCCACGAGCCCTACAAAGAGCAGCTGGCACGGTACCTGGCTGGAGAGAGAGCAGCCTTGTGAGGGAGCAGCCGCGGTTTCTTCTGCCGCGGAGCGACGTGGTCGGCTGGAGCCAGGTGCCTGCAGAGACAGCCGCAGGCAGAGAGTGGTCACCCCTGGTGCTGAGGACCTCCCCACGAGCCCTACAAAGGTCCAACAATTTTTAATGTTCTTCTCTTGGAGGCATTGAGTAATTGGCCTAAAGTCGTGATGTTTCTTCATGGTGATGGCCGATAAGTCATTATAGAATTCAATACTGGCATTGTTCCATTGGAACTGATCCAGTTTGCGAGCAGCTTGCAGGATTACTTCTTTTGATGCAAACTCATGTAGGCAAGCCAAAATGTCACATGATTTCCCACTTTGTGACAGGCTCAGGATGCGGTGTGCACATTCAGTTTTAAAACATAGTGGCCCATGGTCTAACTGGCCGCTTGAATCACCCCCCTGCAGATGTGCTCCACTGTAATCCACTGAGCCGGGAGTTCCTGGATACTAATGTTAGTGTGTCTGGAGCTATTTTCAAGATCCTCCATTTTCAATAGAAGATCCTCTTGTGCTTCCATTGTTGCAGATATTTTCCGGGTAACTCCCGCTAAGGCCTCATCGTGTTCCTCCAGGTGGGATTCCATGTCTTTAATCCACTGGCCAAGCTCATGAATAACAGCCATGACATCCGCCATTCAGGTTTGTACATCCTGCTATAGCAAATTAATGTCCCCTTTTAATTCGGAGAACCACTATCACATTTCATTTTGAAAATCAGTAAGTTCTGTGAGTGTCCCCACACCATGATCCCCAGCCATGACTGTTTGGCAGAGGCGGAGTCCGGCACCATGGCCACAATTTTTGGCCCACTGCATTCGCAGCATCGCCACTTTTAAAAGCATAAGCCTTGAGGTCCACAGGGGCTTTTTTTGCCCCCCCCCCCAGCCATTCTTACACCTGTCACAGGTTTGTTCCACTGAAAGACGAGGTCTGTGGGATATAATCAGCAAACAAGGCAGGTTGTGTTTAAGTCCATCAGGAGCACTTTGCTTAGGCAGCCATCATGGCTGTGATGTCACTGGAACAATGCCTACATTAACCTAACTACAATATCATTATGAATCCGCACATAAAACTCCCATCAACATAATACTATTAGTAACATAGGAGAATTCATACTGCACTCATTTAACCATGATTAATGTAAACCATTCTTGTAAATAGACAGCAATAATTGCACAATGTAAATATTGTTATATATGTTCACTATAAATAGTTTGGACAGTTCATTGTAACATCTATGTTTCAAAGTTTAATGTATCTCGTTATGTTTATTGTATACTATCCTTGATCTCTGGAAGGGACAGTATAGAAAAACCCTTAAATAAATTAAATGTATGTGTGCACATGCAATTGCATGCACTTTTATGCCTGGTGCAATTTTATGAGCCATTTCACACACATACACATAAAGATGGCCTACTATAAAATTCTGACTGGTGTAAAAGCATGCACACTGACATTAATGTGTGTACTTTGCCAGTATGGCATGCGCGGCGTTTTTTGACATTATGCAGAGGAGCGGTCTGCGGTCAATACATGCAAACAACAAGTGATATAAAGAGTTAACTTACAAGTCCCTGAAGAAACGAAATGGGTTCGTGAAATGCGGCAGCGCTGAGTCTGGCATTGGGATAAACACATTGAGATAAGCCTGACTTTATACATTTTATTTTTCACGATTGGGGACGTCTATGTTTAATCACTTGGACCTATAGCACCAGGGTTTTACAAAAGTTTTTTTAAAAAATGGGTCGTTGATGCAAAAAGGAGCAGTTAATGGCAAATGTCAATGCGAGAGCTCCCGAACAGTCTGAGACCCGCTTGATAAACAAAAGCATTTCAAGTAATGCAAGTGATGATTTATGCATATTTCAGCATATTTAAGCGTATTTAAGCATATGAGATAGTGTTAAGTTCAGTCTGGATTTATAGTATATGCTATTAGAGTAATTTACATATTTATTGGCTACTTTGCCAGTAGGCATGGCAGGAGGCATGATCTGTGCTCAGAATATGCTGAGTTTGCAAGTACACTCATAGAAGTATCCCCACATGTAAAGAACAGCATTTCATGTGTAGCCTGACATACGCATATAAACATCAATTTAGGGGCTATTTAAATGTGAGGATGTTTACCACATTTAGACTGCCAGAAGGAGAGAAGAGGGCAGGTAGAAGGAGTGGTTTGGGAGGGCTGACAAATAGACATAGATTCTCCATTTTACAAGGGGAATCCATAGCTCTAGAAAAGGTATGGATGTAGGCATTTATAGATGCCCCTGCTGGAAGAAACAGATGTCAATGCAGAGATCTGCTCCTCCCTGATCAAGATCCTAAAGTTGGAGGTGACATCACTGCCCCTTCCTGACCCCCCCCCCCCCCACCCCATTCAGGAAACATATCTGATACTGTTGGCAAAGGATTGTTTTCAAAGTCAGCTCTCCCTACATTTATCAATTCACGCTCCCATATTTATTAATTTAAAAAACATTTGTATACCACAAACAATGCATACATTATTGTATTTGCAGTTTTAATAATAATAAAAGCTCACAGATAAAACAAGGACCATCATCCCCATCTCATCCATTTATCCGCTCATCCCTAGGAACCACTTAACACCAAGCTAACTAGTGAACAGAAAAGCAAATAAAGCCTTCCAAAAATGCCTTTTATCCATTTCCTATCTCAACCCAAAGAGGAGTTTATTCCAACACATGGCTGCAGCTGTTTTAAATGCTCACCCGCTCTACTTCCACTGTCATACTTCACAATAATCTGGGATCACCAACAGACCAGGTGGACACCTAGGGCACCAGCTCTCAGAAGTCCCTTATTGCCATCACCCCTTTCGAGGGCCTGTAGTGACAGCAATAGCCCTCAACTATGACACAGCACTTACTAACACTCTGGTGCTCAGGGCTGGCCAAGGCAGAAACCCAGGTCGTATCGTCCCCCCCACCCTCCCACTGAGCCATGCCACCCTCCCTCGTGCGAAGCCATCGCTCCCACTGCTGTTAATTCTATCGGCTGGGTAGAGGGATAGTTCAGCCCGGTGTAGTGGCAGAGGAAGGCCTTGTGCTTTGGCACACCCCCCTCTAACACAACTTCCTTTTGAAGAGGGGTCAGAAGCAGCAGGCCATGTGTGCCAAAGCACATGGCCTGCCACCCACAGAGGTCTGCCACCATACATGGCTGCCTAGCCTGCCTAGTGGATGGGCTGGCCCTGCTGGTGCTGCCTCACAGTTTCCTCCTGTTCACAATGTGCCATTTCCATCCTCCTCTGAAACCAGAAGTGGCATCAGATAGGGAAGAAGTGGTACATTGTGAACAGGAGGAAACCACATTGGATAACAGTTTCAATAGAATTACTAAACATCATAACCAAAAAAAGTCACATTAATTCCAGTCATTCAGTATATGCAACCCTTTCAAAGCCAACCTCCTGTTCAGCCAAATCCACACACCCCTCTCATATGCATTCCCCAAATGCAGATATAATCCTCCCCATCTTGTCAGTTTTGGACCATGAAGCAGTCATTTATTTCATCTAGAAATTTATCTTTGATGTGATAGTAATGGTGATGTAGTCATTTGCCAATAGTGATCATAAATCGAGCAAATTTGACTTAACCGAAGGAAAGAAATTAAGGAAAACTATTGCACTGCCATTTCATTTTCAAAAGGTAGACTATGATAAATGAGGAAAGTATTTTTAAGAAATCGTAGAAGGAGAAGCAGCAAAGATTAGGAGTTTAGATCATGAGCGGATACTGTTTAGAATGACCATTTTGGAAGGTCTTGTTCTTTCAGGCTTCCACGGCTAGTACCATGACCTAGAAAACTGCAAAAAACCAAGGAAGGCCTAATGACTGTAGGCATGATTAAAGACAAAAGAACATTTGTCAAAAAAGGGAAGTGGAACCAAATGAAAGTAGGATAAACATAAGCTGTCAGATGCAAAGCATTCATAAAGAAGACTGAGAATTTGAAAATAGGCTTGACAAAGACGTTTCAATTTGCATTTGATGAAAGAAACCTCTTAGTGGCTGGGGCACTCAGAATGGACAAGAACATAGTGGACAGATGAAGAGGGTTATTTTAGAAGCCCTATTCTTGATTTAAATGTGCATAACCAGCCTTATACATGTGTAAAGCACATCCACATGTGAATTGCTATTGAAAGCATGAAATGTGAATGTGGTTGCCTCACCACATCAAAAATACATAGGGCATGTCAGGGGAAGGGGAAGGGGAAGGTGTGCCCTGGGCAGGACAAAGATCTACACATGTATTCATCGTTTCATTTAGGGTATACCCACATAAGCCCAAAATTGTCCACATCCAGATTTATTACCTGCTCATTTCTTTTGGCTCCTTTTGGACATCCCTTTGACCCCAAGAGAGATTCCTTTGTACTTAATTAGGAGCATCTACATGTCCACATTTGCAAAATGGCTGAGTTACATGTGTAAGTGTCAACATTTACATGTCTCTATTGTGGAATGCTGGAATGTTCTTTTTCAGTTCATGGCTGGGATTGATAAAACATATTTTCCTGGGTCGCCTGAAGATTTCCATTATAATAACTCTTCCTTGCTCATCTGTTCCAGTTTTGGAATCTGACTCTTTTCAATTACCCCATTAAATTGTTTGTGTGTGTTGGGAATTTAAAAAAAAAACAACTTTTCTATAATCCATTGTTTATCACCTCAGTTTATCCTTCAGGATGGAGTACTCTAACAGCATGTTAAAAAGATTGTTTTAATTGCCACTATAAAGTAATGCTGATATGCAGAAGAGTTCATTTCTTCATTATTTGACAACCAGTAGTTAATTATAAACAGCCTTACAAGCTTTTATTACATCAATAGCAGAGCTGGAAAGGTTAGGAGTCACCACTGTAACGTATTGCAACAAAGATCCTTGAGTACATCATTAATTAGTGTCTTAACTGGATTTCCACTTTGTCTTGACTCTGCGGTGTATTCTCTTATATAGTTAAGGTTCAAATATAAAGAGTAAGGATGTGCACACCAAATGTTTTCATATTCATTAGTATTCCTCCATTGGCCCTGTTCAGTTAGTGTTTCTATGCCGAATAATTTGTGCACTTGCCTCATTCATTCCCATTTGAGTCTACGGGGCAAGCTAATGTAACCAGAATTTAAAAAATAAAGAAAATGGTACCTGGTGCCCCAGGAGGGGTTGGTGAAAGTTGAGGGGTTGCTGATTGCAGCCACGCTGTTTTTATTTTCTTTCTAAGGGGCTGCAGGAGGAAGCTGAGCTGGCAGCAGTTTTTCTCTTTTTTTAAAGGAAAACAGCGGCACTGCTTTGAGCCATGAACAGAGGCCACTGGTGTGCTGTGCTCCTGTGACAATCACCAGGCCCTGTCACGAGGCTCTGGGGATCAGGGAGAGTTCTGCCAAATGAATGAGGTTCAGCCTCCTATCTCGTGACTTTTTAATTTTGCTTAGAGTCTCTCATAAGGGACTTTGCCAAAGGTTTTCTGAAAATCCAGATACACTATATCAACTGGCTCACCTTTGTCTACCTATTTTTTCACACCCTCAAAAAAATATAAGAGATTAGTAAAACCAGATTTCCTTGGCTAAAACCATGTTGGCTATCTATATGTTCAGTAATTTTATTCTCTATAATGGTTTCTGCCATTTTCCCCTGTACTGACATCAGGCTCACCAGCCTGTAGTTTCTCGTATCACCCCTGAAACCCCTTTTAAAAATTGGCATTACATTGGCCATTCTCCAATCTTCAGGTACTACAGATGATTTTAATTATAATTAACAGATTACTAATAGTAGATCTGCAATCTCATCTTTCAGTTCTTTCAACACTCTTGGATGTATACCATCTGGTCCAGGTGATATGCTTCTCTTCAGTTTATCAAATGTTTATCAATATTTCTTTCAATTCTTCCAACACATCATCTTTAAATACCATTTCAGGCATGGGCTAGTTTTGTCATGATTCATATCATTATATGGAAAAGAGGATGGCTGACTTCTCGAGGCAATGGGGAAGCCCCAGAGACTCGTTTTTTTTTATTAAAAACAACCAATTTCATATTGGGAGGCTGGGGAAATCCTATAAGTACAATGAGGCCCATGCCTCCAACCGCTCAGTCATCGAGCGCACCTTTGGCGTTTTGAAGAGTCACTTCAGGTGTCTGGACAGGACCGGTGGGGCCTTACAATAGAAACCCATGACTGTGACACAGATCATTCTGGCCTGTTGCATCCTACACAACATTGCACTCAGGCACAATATCTGGGTCGACATTAATGAGGATCTTGAGGAGGATCCACTGTGCCCTTCTGCAGGTGGCCGTGATGACACACGTGTGGGGACAGCGGTCAGGCAACATCTGATCGAGGATCTGTTCTCATGTAAGTCCTGCATATGTGGTGATATGCATATTTGTCTAAATGTACATGCTGCGGTGTATGTTTCTGGCCTCTCTCTGCACATATGTATGTTTCCCTTCTGTCTCTACATCCCCAGGAGTATCCAATGTTCATGGCCATCGTAGTGGTGCAGTGGTACCTGTGAATATGTCCTTCAACCTGCAGGTAACTGTGTTGGGTGAACATAGCGGTATATGTACTGTGGGTGCACTGCGGCATAGCACATTTCTGTTGTTCTCTGTCCACTGCACACATGTTGTTGTGCACCTGTTTGGCCTGCGCCTTCCTACCCCACATGTTCGGTTTGGCAACCATATGGCCATTAGTTCAGGTCAGGTTCTTGGTTTTCATAACTGTATTTGTGCAACTGTGATGGAGCTGTGTGTCTCTGCAGGCACAGGGTGTGGTGGTGGCGGGTGGCACATATACCCCTTCCCTAGCATTGTGCCATTATACAACATCAGTGTCTCCTTGCATGGGCTGTGATGCTTGCCTCCACTGGTCGGGGCTTGGGCTCACAGGGGCTGTATGCTACTGGTGGCATGCTCTCCCCATCTCACTGTGTGTGTGTGCCGGTGTTTTTGGAATGTGTCTATGTGACGGCACACTCTCTGCTACCCTTGTGCATTGTCTGGTGAAGGGATGTGCCTGGACACCTGTGCGGTGGTGCTCACTGCTCTATCTCTAACCCTGTGCTGGTGCCCTTGTGTACATTGTGCGCACATATTTACGCATGTCTTCTATGTTTTCTATTGACCTGTCTCCTGTTTGCTGCCAGTCCACTATGCATCAACGCTTCCATTTCACGGATCTCGCCAGACCTTGAACATGTGGTATTGCCTGCTCGACATGCAGCCATGGTGAATCCACACATTCCAGTGACACACCCTACCTTTACTGTGACCTCTTGTGGCTTTTGCCTGCCTCAGACAGTCCCTATCGGATACCTGCTGCACACAGATGGTACATTGCATGTTTGATCTGTTTTGACTCACATCACACTTCAAATGTTTCTTATGGGCTGTTTGCTTTGTCATGGAACTCTGTGGGATCTGTGTGCACCAACACTGCTGGACATGCTGTGGCCCACTGGGCAGCCTGTGTTACATGGCCATAGACATGGCCATGTTGAGATGGGAACCTGGTCAGCCGTGCCATCTCCCAGCTGTGGCCAACACACACTGTGCTCTTTGTTGTGATCGTGTCCTGTGTACATGTCTGAGATCTCATTATGTACATATTGTGTTTTTTCTCTCTCCATTGTGACCTTATTTTGAGTACAGCATACCATGACCTGTTTCTCCTTCCTCTATCACAGGGTGCAACAAACACACACGGCATATTGTCTACATTGCAGCTGGCCTATCCATCACAGTACCATTGGTGGACAGAGTACCTTGATGCAACGATCCCTGGGGGATGGTGCAATTGGGTGATGGGCCTCAGCGAGTGGGACACACGCCTATGATGGACATTATTGTTTGACTAATACGTTGTGCTGAACAGGGACAACTGACACAACATTGCTGCCGTACTCTGGCCGTGTGTCGTGGTCATCACGATGGACATGCAGTACAGTCTGCATTACTGTGGCACACTGAGTTGTCACACATAACCTTGCATGCCCATGGATCTGTGATGTCTGTACCAGGACATGTGTACTTTCGGATGACATTTTCACTATGGACAATGTGTACTGGTCCAAACATATACAGCAGGATGTCACATACTCACTGTATGTTGTGCATCTATCTGACAATGTGTTGATGTGGGTGGGCCATGTGTGTGACCTGCAGTGCAGTAAATCTACATATGTTTGTGTGGACAGTTGCATGCAGCCACGTGTGTGCCATGGGGGGAACATCCTGTAGGCCCTGTTGCTGTGTCTGACTACCTTGTACTTGGACATGACAAACTGTTTGCCACCACACCACTGTGATGCGCGCCACCATCTGTGATTGGTGTTTGACCCTTGCAGGGGGTGTTACAGTTCATCTGGCGCAGCACTTTGTCATGGTTTCACGTACACGGTGCATGTGCATCTGTATGATTCCAGGTTTGCAATGGTGCATGTGCCTACATGGATTCTGTGTGGGTCCGTGCACCATTTTTGTCCTATCGTTCTAACTCCACATACATGTTATTGTGTGTGGTTCCTCTACAGATGTGCCGCTGTACATTGATTTACCTCCCCATCAATGCATGTGTGCCCAAACCTCCATATGACATAGCATTGTGCCACTGACATTGCAGAATTACCTTAGCTGTGGTGTGGGGGGTGTCATTTTTCTGCCTTAGGTTGTGCATACCCTGTTCATTGGCATATCTGTGATGCTACTGTATCCACAACACCCATTGCAGCAGGCCTTCTGCATGGTGCTACCTCTGTCTGTGAGGTTTGGCTATGTTTGTTCTTTGGCAACATGTGCATCTCCTACCTGTTTCCATGTCCTCCTTTTGCCTTGTGTAACTGTTATTGCTCCCATTTGGTCATTAAAAGTGTTTCTGTACATGCGTAACTGATGTCTGCTGATTCTCACGTACATCACGGACTTTTGACTGGCCATCTACACTGCTGTAGGACCCATTGATACACACACATATGGTCTACACAGTTGAGGGCTGGTGCTGGGACATTGAGACATGACATTTTGTTAATGTTTCTGCATTTGCCTGTGCACTGCAGATCTACATTGCTCTATGGCAGCATGGCATTACATCTAGGTATCCTCCGTTCCGACCCTATTGCCTTCTGGTTATGTGGGCAGCTTGGTGCACCTGCCTGGACCATTCCCCCTGTTAGTTGTGTGTTCCTATGCTATTCCCATGATGATGCCGACAGCACACGTCAGTGCCATCTGGTTCACTCACATCACTGTGTCGCCAATCAACCTTTCAAGTCGTTGCCCAATGTGTGTGTTCTATCATACACTACATGTGTGTAGTGTATTAGACGTTCTGCTGCTGCATTCCTACGCACAGATGGTTTCACTGATGGCCACATACATATTCCATTTTAACATAGGTACATTCATCGCTCCCATGTGCTTGTACAGTTAGATGTCATCTGTTTTGGAGCATTGTGGCTTCTTGTGGGTGGGCATCTCTACTACTTGGGCACATGCATGCCCAGGCTGCTGCCTCTACATCCCTGCCTGGAATGTGTGTGTCGGACATAGCTGGCATTGGTGTTAGTTGGCACTGGTGCTGGCGGTGACTGCGGGACTGATTGGATATGTGCCTGCCTCCTTGTCTACACATCATCCACTGCAGAGATGTTGATGTGTTGGTGTGGCACTATGGTTCTCACACTGGTCTGCGTACCTGGGGACCAGGTTTCAATTCCCCATGTAGCATTTGTCAGGCCACATTCCCTGCATTGCTCTGATGGGGTCCAGTTAATCATTGTCACCATTTGAAGTACATTATGAGGGTTATGTTGCCATGTACACTGTTTTGCCTGATATCACGGCCAGGATCTGACACCCATTACATATATCTGTGTGTAGGCTAGCAGACATCTAGCTGTACATGCTTTTCCTGGCTTGTGTGTCCTTTATTGCCAGGCATGTATGCCTTTGTGGACATTTCATGACTCCTGTGTGTTTGGTCCTCCACATGCAGCACCCACTGTGTACATGTGCACAGCATGCATCTCCTGGACATGATCTGTCCTGCTACTCATCTGTTGATGGACCAGTGGCTTTGGTGTGACATTTTTTACAGACATTTGTCTCTGCTGCTGCATCACCACACTGACCATCCTGGACCACTGGCAGTTGCCTGTGTGCCAGCCGTCTGCCGCCTCACACGGTGCTATGACTTTGCATACACACATGCCATTTAGTGGCACATATTAGCATTGAAGTTGCTGTGGTTGTTTGGCATAGTGGTTAGAGGCATGCATTGGGCCACCATAGGTTGTGGGTTTGATCCCAGCATGTTCCATTCCTCTTCTTTTCTTGTGTTCTGCTAACCTTACCATGCAATGGCTACAACTTCATCACCTCTCTGCACACCCTCCCTTCTCTTCGCTGTGCACCATGGTGTGCCCTCTATGCAGCCTATCTTTCACATATTAGCTGTTACATATGGTTCTTAACATTATGCTATCCAAATGAGCAGTTGGCTTGGGGGATTGGTAGTGCTGTTGTGATGCTGTTGTTGGACACGTTGTTGTGTAGGTTTGATTCACATGTGCTCCTTTTTAGTTCTATTCCTCATTTTGCCCTGGTCCAATGACCATGCACACAGCTGTTCCCTCTGCAGGACCCTGACACCCTTTCTATTTTGGATCTTCACTCCTTGGCATGCTTTGTTCAGGGCATTCCATTTCAAGGTGTGTGTGCATATGTTTATCTGTGTCTCTTGTCCCACTTACAGACTGCGATATCAGCTGTGGACGTCTGTTCTGCATTTGTGTTGCATCATGGGTACTGGTGGGGTTGCTCTATCCTGGCACACAACAGGCATTTTGTGTGGTGTCCTGCAGTATTCTTGTATGCAGACATTGCTGTGGAACTCAACATGGTGGTGTAGCCTGCTGGTTTGTTCACTGACTTTCTGCCCACTGGTCATGGGTTTGATTTCTGTTTGTTCCCGTTTTTTATGCCTGTCCTATACAACTACTTGTCATTCCTTTGGACAGTCATATCTCTGCGGATCTGTTCTGCCAGCCCATAGTACCCTCACCACAGTTGCCAACAAACCTTATAAGAAGTTATAGGGCACCTTATTAGGCACAGTATGAGGCACGTTACAAAGCACCTTATTAGGCACAGTACAAGGCACGTTATAAGGCACAGTACAAGGCACGTTACAAGGCACCTTGTTACGTGCCTTGTACTGTGCCTGAGGTGCCTTGAACCATGCCTTATAATGCTCCTTATAACACGTGTCACCTGACATGCTTGCCATAATTCTGCCCCACCCACGCCTTTATATGGGCATCTGTACCTTTACCGCGGAACCTAATCCGAAAGACATTACCGCAGTTTGGTAAATATACCCCTTAGGGTATTTTAATGCAGTAAAGGTTGGGGTGGAGAGTAGGCATTCTGGCGGTAAGGGCACTAGGTTCCACTTAGCATGCGCTGACAGGACATCAGGTGTTAAGGTGACAAGTATGCAGCTTAATGCCTGAAAATGGCTGCAACCAAATGCAAGACAAGGGAACCCCAGAAAAAGTCACATTAAAGCTAATGGATGGAAAGAAAGGTAGGAGCTGATGGACCTGACAGATCCATGGGCATCGTATGTGGTAATCAGTAAGTGGGATGAGCATGTGGGAGGCAGCTGCACTGAATCAGTAAGGGGTGCCAATGTAATATGCTATAATGTCAGTATGTGGCATAGGATTGGGAAGAAGTGTCCTCTGGCAGAGCCAGAAGTGCCACAATGTGTGCATCAAAAGGATGACTGAGCAGGAGTGGCGACATACAGGCCATGCACAGGAGAGGTGAGAGTGACACATCAAAATGATGAAAAAAGTCCCCATATGGAGGAACAAAGGAACAGATACCAAGACTGGCAGATATTCAGGTTTAAACAAACCCCTTTTATTAACCCCTATGTATTTCGGCTGTAGGCCTTCTTCAGGGGGATATCAAATGAGGAAACAAACCTCGAGAAAACAAATACAAGATTAAAACAAAATCACTGATAAATTAGAACACCGCCAAAAGACAAATCATCAAATAAATAAATAATCTAAAAATGTAAAAAGATAAAACCAAATTTGGACATACATTAATAAGATCAGTATAACAACACGTCTAATAATGAAATAAAATTACTGTTGTTGTTGTTAAGTGCCGTTGAGTCAGAGTCGACTCATGGCGACCCTCTGAATAGCTATCCTAAATTGTGTTCGGTCTTGAGTCAGGCGGCTCATTGTTGACAGACTGGTACCCATAGTTGCTGTTATTGTATCGATCCATCTTATTGCTGGCCTTCCTCTTTTGCGCTGACCTTCTATCTTGCCAAGCATGATGTCTTTCTTTAATGATCTCTCTCTTCACATGATGTGTCCATAGTATGAAAGTTGAAGTCTTGTCATCTGAGCTTCTAAAGAAAGCTTAGGTTTGATCTCCTCTAGTACCGACTGGTTTGTTCTTCGGGCAGACCATGGTATACACAGTATTCGCCGCCAGCACCATAATTCAAAGGCATCAATTTTCTTCCTGTCTATCTTTTTCACTGTCCAGCTTTCACATCCATATGATGTTATTGAAAATACCATGGCTTGAACAAGTCAAATCTTTGTATGGAGAGAGACATCTCTGCTCTTGAGGATCTTATCTAGGTCTTTCATAGCCAATCTGCCAAGAGCAATGTGGCATCTGATTTCTTGACTGCTTGTTGCTTCTATATTGATAGTTGATCCAAGTAGGTTAAAGTTGTTCACGTTTTCAATTTCTTCTCCTTCAACGATGAACCTGTTGATTATGCCAATTGTCATGATCTTTGTCTTCTTTACATTAAGGTGCAGGCCCATTTTGAGACTGTTCTTTGATTGTGAGAAGCAAATGTTTCAGATCATCTTCACTTTCAGCCAGTAATGTGGTATCATCAGCATAGCGAAGATTGTTGATGAGTCTTCCACCAATCTTCACACCTCTGTTGTCTTCATACAATCCTGCTTCTCTGATGATTTGTTCTGCATATAAATTAAACAGGTAGAGGGAAAGTATGCAGCCTTGTCTTACAGCTTTGCTTATTTTAAACCATTCTGTTTCTCCTTGTGCCATTCGAACTGCTGCTTCTTGATCAATGTACAGATTGTGCAAGAGTATGATCAGGTGTTCTGGTATACCCATGCTTCTTAATGTGGCCCAGAGTTTCTCATGGTTTACACAGTCAATAAAGCACAAATAGATATCCTTTTGGTATTCTTTAGTCTTTTCAAGGATCCATCTCACATCCACAATGATGTCTCTCGTTCCTCGCCCTTTCCTGAACCCTGCTTGCACTTCAGGTAGTTCTTGTTCCAGGTATGGTTGTAGTCTCTTTTGAATAATCATCAGTAGAATCTTGCTGGCATGTGGGATCAGAGTGATTGTGCGATAATTTCCACAGTCAGTTGGATCACCTTTCTTTAGTACTGGTATAAACACAGATCTTTTCCAGTCAGTTGGCCATGATGTTGTCTTCCATATTTCTTGGCAGAGCCTTGTAAGTATAGTAACAGCTGCATCAGATTTGCTGTAATACTTCTATGGGAATGCTATCAATGCCTGGTGCTTTGTTCTTTGATAAGGCTTTCAATGCTGCTTTAACTTCTTCTTTCATCACCAATGGTTCCTGATCATAAGGTACAGGTTGAAATGGCTGTTGGTCCACTTGATCTTTATCATATAAAAACTCTGTATATTCCTTCCACCTTTTCTTGATCTTCTCAGCATCATTCAACATAGAACCTTGAGCATCTTGTAACATTCCAATTTGAGGCTGGAACTTTTTCTTTAACTCTCGTAGCTTTAGGAAAGCCGATCTTGTTCTTCCTCTAATAGTTTCTGCTTCTATTTTCTTGCATGCATCGTTGTAGTACTTTTCCTTGTCCTGTCTTGCTGCATGTTGGAAACCTCTATTGAGTTCTATTATTGTCTTTCTTTCTCCTCTGGCTTTAGCTTCTCTGCGTTTCTGGGCAATTTTCAGAGTTTCTTCAGTCATCCATTTTGGCCGTTTTTGCTTTTTCACCTTTTGTAGAGACTTCTCGCTTTCTTCCAATACAACCTTCTTGATGTCATTCCATAACTCTTCTGGAGCTCTGTTATTTGTATCTAAAGTAGCAAATCGATTTTGCAGGCAGTCTTTAAATTCCAGTGGTATATTCTCAAGGTCATATTTTGCTGCATTCATGAATGGTTTGCTCTTTTTCAACTTTAGCTTGAGTTTGCATACTAGTAGTTGCTGATCTGTACCACAGTCAGCTCCAGGTTCTGTTTTTGTTGATGTTATAGAACTTTTCCATCGTTGACTTCCACAGATGTAGTCAATTTGATTTTTATACAATCCATTGGGTGAAGTCCATGTGTACAGTTGCCGCTTGTGTTGATGGAAGAAGGTGTTTGAGATGAATAGATCGTTGGTCTTGCAGAATTCTATCAGTCTTTCTCCAACTTCATTTCTGTTGCCAAGTCCATATTTTCCAACTACTTTGCCTTCTTCTTTGTTGCCAACTTTTGCGTTCCAGTCACCCATGACTATCAGGACATCCTGATTGCATGTTCCATCAATTTCAGCTTGTACTTGTTCATAGAACTCTTCAATTTTATTCTCTTCTGCAGCTGTTGTTGGGGCATATACTTGAATTATAGTTGTGTTGATAGGCATTCTTCGTAGACAAATAGAGATTAAGCGTTCGCTGACTGCATTGTATTTCATTACAGTTCTTGCAAGTTTCTTCTTTATTATAAATGCAACACCATTTCTTCTTTGTCTTTCATTTCCAGCATAGTAGACCATGTGATCATCTGATGCAAAGTGCCCGATGCCAGTCCATTTCAGTTCGCTGACACCCAACAGATCAAGTTGTACACGTTTCATCTCATTCTTGACCACCTCCAACTTCCTTTGGTTCGTGCTTCGTACGTTCCATGTTCCAATGTGTAAGACATCTTTACAGCTTCTGACTCTCATTTCATGTGCAGCTACATCAGCAGTCAGACTTCCCGAGGGCTTTGATCCAACCACATCATAAATGCTGGCTTTACTCTGAAAAGTCTTCAGCTCTTCCCCAGGAGCTAGTTGAGTGCCTTCCAACCTGGGGGTCTCATCTTCCAACACTATAGCACAATTTGTTTTGTTGTAACTATCCATTGGGTTTTCATGGCAAGATACAGAAGTAGATTGCCGAGCCTTTCTTCTGCACAGTTTAAGTTTGGTGTTGTTGCCGTTGTCACAGAAATGTGATCCTCCGCCATCAACACTATCCCATTCTACTGCTGCCCAGATGGGTAGTTTGTCTTGGTCTGGCACCTCAGCTGAGACCTGTCCATCTTTGGAGACCCTGCCAGTAGTTAAACTACCGATAGTTTAGCTCTCAGCATCACTGATGCACACAAGCCCTCACAGCACGACAAGCTGCAAACCAAGTGAGGGATAAAAATTAATAAAATTACCAAGAAGATAAAAACATATCTAGACATATTCAATAAAACATTTATATATGTGCATTATCTACCAAACGTATTATGTATAAGAGAGAGATATGAGGAGGATACAATATGACAAGTAGAACAAATATCTAAAATAGTGATAAAAAATACTAAATATAAAATAATAAATCACCAATACCTTTTGATAAAAAGTTGCTTGCAAATAAAAGACATTAACCACTGAAATAAATAATTAGAGACCAGTTATTAATGGCTTGATGACTGAAACACACGCAAAAGACATATCAAAATTGTGCTTGTGTAAACACTAACATGGAAATTTCCATAAAAACAAGACCTTGTGGCAGTACCACTTAATATTATTATTATAATCCATATGTATTTACAAAACTCATATCCCTTTATCATTAAATAGAGGAAGAAATATAAGTAGAGGAAGAAATTTAATGTAACGCATCTTGTGCCAACGTAAATAATATCCATCATGTTATTAAATCAAACAAAACTTGATTTTGTTGTACATTTGTGAACATATCGCTAGATGAAACATCTTCCAAGACGTTTTTAAATTCATTAAAGGAACAAAAAGTATTATACCTACAATCCTTATTGGAAAAAATAAGTTATCTGTTACCTCTTTTAACCTAATGTGAAGGTGCAGAAAAAATAAAACAAAAGTGGGGGTTTCAAAACGCGACGGCAAAGACCATCTAATGCTAACAGTGTTAAATAGAAAAGAAAAAAAGCATAGAGCTTTCTGCCGGCATTCTTTCACCGATTTAAGTGAAAGTCCAGTCCTGTTGTATCATATATGCATAACTGTGCATTCTTTTTTTATTGCACTGACTTGTGTTTGATGCCATGAAACTATAACACTAATCCGCCAAAATTGACAAATCGGGGGTTTCGCATTGCGACAGCGAAGGCTATAACCGGGTAGCCGGACCCAGTGCTCACCCAAATTCTTTTCTGACCCCCTCATCCCCTCATCCCTTTGTTCCTCTTCCCCTCCTTTCCACAAACTACACAGACAACAGATCTTGGAAGCAACAGGTCACAGCTTTATTGCCAAGTAACATATAAACATTTGAACAGCCAATCATCAAACAAGCCCCAAGCGGTGCGATACCTCACCAGCCGTACAATTAGCAAGGTGACCTCGCCTCCGCTCCAGCCTCAGTTCCAAACACCGGCAAAGTTCCTACCACCCCTGCCCGACTTCGCCATATCAATAGCAGAAATCTGCTAGGGGTTGTCTGGGTCGGGGACACCCCGCCCATGCCCCAAGTAGCCTAAGGCTCCAGACCCCGGAAACCTCCAGGATTCTGCCCCCCCCCCCCCGGCTGCGACAACCCCCAAACCCCCCATTCCCCCCTCCCTCTATATATTGGGTGGGAGGGTGGGACACACGCCGCCAGCCATCCCTGCATGTGCTCGGGACCGTTCGCCGACTCCTGAGCACATGCCCGCAAAACCTTTTGATTGGCATCCCCGCGGGCAGAGCCAATCAATTTGAAAGATGCCTCTGGCGTCCCCGTGTCAACATGCCTCCCCCCTCCCTCTCCTGATGCACGCAGGGTCCCACACCGGGCCATGCATGTGGTTATACGTGGCCGCAGGGACCCTGCCCGCGTCCTTAACCTAACCGGGTAGCCAGACCTGGTGCTCACCCAAATCCTGTTCTCACCCCCTCACCCCCTCATCCCTTCGTTCCTCTTCCCCTCCTTTCCACAAACTACACAGACAACAGATCTTGGAAGCAACAGGTTGCAGCTTTATTGCCAATTAACATATAAACATTTGAACAGCCATTCATCAAACAAACCCCAAGCGGTGTGATACCTCACCAGCCGTACAATTATTTATTTATTTATTTAACATCTTTTATATACCGCGCTATTTGTTTTCAGTGCAGTTTACATATAACAAAGGTTGCACATTCAGAGGACAATTGTGTGCTTACATTATAACAGGAGATTTGAACTTGGAACAACAGGGTAAACTATATACATCTGTACAAAACATTTTAGATTCTCTAGTATTCTCAAGAAGGGCTAAGGCAAAACAGTGGAGAACTTGTGGCAAAATTGCTTATGTGGAAATTGAGAGTGGAGATTGAGAGATTTTGAGTTTTGGAGTGCGAATGATCGGAAGCGGATTGGATGCTTGTGCAAAGTGGAGAAGGCAAATGTGGTGCTTGATTGCCTTGCAGAATTGAGTGAGGTCTTTAATTGCTCTTATTTCAGGTGGGAGGTCATTCCAGCATTTTGGTGCATAGAAGGCGAAGGTCCTTAGCAAGGTGACCTCGCCTCCACTCCAGCCTCGGTTCCAAACACCGGCAAAGTTCCTACCACCACTGCCCGACTTCGCCATATCAATAGCAGAAATTTTCTAGGGGTTGTCCGGGTTGGGGGCACCCTGCCCCCGCCCCAAGTAGCCTAAGGCTCCAGACCCCGGAAACCTCCTGGATCCCGCCACCAGCACAGGCCGCTTGCTGGGCCTGTGCCGCCCCCCCCCCCCCCAAGCTCAAGCTGCGACCTGCAAATGCCATCGTGCACCACCCACTCCAACACCTCCTGCCAATCATTCAGGAGTAGATTCACCCCCATGGGAGATAGATGTACCTCGTCACTTCTATACAAACCCGCACAAGCCACCTCCACCCACGCATGCTGCACCTGATACCCACCATGCTCAGAAACCCATTTACCTATCTGTCTATTAATTTTCATCAGCCCTCGGGACCAACGCCACTGCCCCCAGCAGGCAGGTCTCGGGATGATATCTGACCATATCAAAACCACCCTCTTAAACATTCTTAATACTAAAGCAAAATCCTTCTTTGCAGCATTGATCAGTTGCTTGCAGGTCCAGGAAACTAAATCGTTGCCTCCTATATGTACTAGCAGAAATCCTGGCTGTTCCTTCACTCACTCGTGGGGTCGTAGCAAAGGCATCAGCTGCATCTACCGCAGACCACGCTCGCCCAGACATACAATCGACACCAAAGCAGGATCTAATCCCAGGTTTGACCCGATAGGTTGCACCGCAGCTCGCTGGCTCACCCAGAACACGAAGGAATGCCCCAGCATCCAACATCCCTGCATACACAATCTCCCATCTGCAAAAGAAAAGCTCAATTAATATCGACTACGACCTGGAGGCTTACCCACCTTATAGGCGGAGATATCCCAAGAAAGCCTTGGCTCTCCATCTGCCAATACTTTGAATCTGTGCTCCCAAAAGCCCAGCCCCCACCGCACTAGTCGCTGCTCTGATGCGAAACGAATGCGCCGAAAAAAGGCATGGGTCTTCGCCCATCCGCTGCAAACCCATCCGTAATACCGCCGTCACCTGGAAGTGCGTCAACACCCGCGCATCCTTATGAACCAAAAGCCCTCCCCAGCCAGTGGGCGATCGCGTAAGTAGGCCCACATCATGCCCACCGGGCACATAGACCCCCCCAATCTCCTGCAGGGCTACCCACAAGCCTCTGCCTTCCTGGTCCATTTTGGACTTCGCAAGCAGTACCCTTAACTGCCTGCCAGCCACCCGCACATGCTGGCGCCTTAAACTATTCCCAAGCCCAGATTTCCCTGAATTAGCCACTAACTCACCCACCCGAAATGCCCCAAAAAAGGCAAGACTACACACTGCCCTGAATAGAGTAGCTTCATATTGCGACTCTGCTACCTTAGTCAGGTTCTCGCATAGTCTTCTCAGCAATTCATGCGTAATCAGCCGTCGATGATCACGCGGTGTTGGCTGCACGCGCTCCCATCCCTGCAGCAATTTGCGTGCCAAGAAGCCCCCCCCCCCAGAAGTACCCCAACCAACCGCTCTGGCGAAAAAAACAAAACCCGCCAGATGTGCCCGCACCATTGATCTCGCAATCCCCCGCTCTTTCGCACTAAGTATATACTGCCCGAATAATTGATCCGAGACCACCCCCGCCTGCCACCCCAGTGCATGCAAAAATTCAACAACTCTCTCACAACCCCGGCGATATGCCTCCCGGGTCTGTTCCGCTACCGAGCTCCTCAGCAGATTCCTCATCTGCGCAGGCCACAACTCCATAAGTTCCAAGGGACCGAGAGCCCCTCCGACTCCACCTCTGGTGCCAACTTGCGAAAGCGGTCCCATTGTAAAAGGGAAAGAGCATCGGCAATGCAATTAGTATGGCCAGGAATATGTTGAGCCCGCAACGTGACATTCAACCGCAAACAGGACAAAACCACCTCCCTCATCAATGACGCTACCTGCACACATCGCAGAGTGTAATTATTAATGATGCTCACAACGACTTCATTATCACACCCCCAGACCACCCTCCAGTTGCTCAGCCTGTCGGGCCATAACTCGAGCGCCACCAAAATCAGAAAAAGTTCCAAAAAGTGATATTACTTAACAGACCTGCGTCCTGCCATGTCTGCGGCCAGTGCTCGGCACACCATGCACCTCCAAAGTAAATGCCCATGCCCACCCCTCCTGCTGCATCCGTGTACAATTGCAAATCTTCACTAGATCGCTCCACGTCTATGAATACCGACGTCCCATTAAAGTCTTTCAAAAAGGTGTTCCATACCCGCAAATCCTCACGATACACCTGGAAATTAGAATGCGGTGATACAGCTTACACACCCCCACAGTCGCCGCCGCCAGCCAGCGAATAAATACATGCTCCATTGGTATCACTCTACAGGCAAAATTCAATGACCCTATTAAAGCCTGCATTTACTTCAACGTGAACTTCGAGGAGGCCAACGCATTCGCCACCAAAACTCGCAACTTGCCCACCTTCTCGGTCGGCAAACGCGCTACCATACCATCGGAATCCAACTCAATACCCAAGAAGGTGAGACATGATGTCGGGCCCTCAGTCTTCCTTTCGGCCAAAGGCACCCCCAGCTCAGCCGCCAAACTCACAAAACCTTCCAACAGCGCTCTACACCTGCCATCCTGTGATGCACCTACAAACAAAAAATCATCAAGGTAATGCACCACATCCGAGTACCCCACTCTCCGCACCACTGCCCACTGGAGGAAAGAACTACATTTTTCAAAGTATGCGCACAACACTGCACATCCCATAGGCATGCATTTGTCAAAATAAAATTCCCCAGCAAATTTGAAACCTAACAAATGAAAATACGCAGGGTGCACTGGCAGCAAGCGAAAAGCGGCCTCGATATCCACCTTCGCCATCAATGCCCCACAACCTGCTTTCCTGACTAGCTCCACAGTCCTGTCAAACAATGCGTACCGCACCGTACAACACTCGCGTGGGATGTGATCATTGACCGATGCCCCAAGCGGAAACGACAAATTATGGATCAACCAAAACTTTCCTGGATCTTTCTTAGATATAATTCCCAACGGAGACACTACCAAATTCGGGAAAGCTGGCTTAACAAATGGACCCACTATACTACCCAACTGCAACTCAACTGCCAACTTATCCCATGCTACCGACTCAAAATGTCGCGCCGAAGGGGAATTTCTAGCCACCCCCACTGCCACCACACCTTGAACAGGAGTAACAAAACCCAACTGGAATCCTGCCTGCAATACCTCCCTGTCTCCTTTCCTTGGATAGCGGCGCAGCAATGAGCTTAGCACCCCCACTTGGATTGGGGAGGGAGCCAAGCCAAACACCCCATCTCTACTTGGGGATGGACACAAGGGGTGACAGGAGACCTTTTTTAATACATTTTGCTGCTGCGTGTGCTCTGCTACAAACAGAGCAACATGCCGGAACTTACAAACCGGGAAAGGGCAGGAGGCTCTATTGAACCTCCAGCATACATCTCCCCGTTCCGCTTGCAACCGGCTTGTTTTGCAATGTGATGCCACCCCCACGAAAGGAACGATTTTCCTCCTCCCCCTCCTACCGCTCCAGCATTAGCTCGGACCGACATCTGTGTGAGCCAAAAATTAATATCCTGCGTGCCCCAAGTTAACGACTTATTCTCTTCCATTTTATCCCTAAACCTTTCATCGTAATTAAGCCACGACCATCCCTCGTGAGTCTGGGACGCTTCCAGAATCGCATCCGCATATGACAGCAACATCCCATAATGCCCCGGATAGTGCTGACCCCACACACTTGCTAAACGTAAGAAAGCCCACACCCAATTCACCACATTCTTAGATACCTTTCTAATCCTCGCGGCTTTCTCATCCTCCTTTCTCTTCTTCCTACTTTCACCCGAACGCTTCCGACCCTCCAGCAAGCTAAAAATATCGCTATATCTCCTCTTCCGTATTTTACGACGCAACTTCTTCGGCACTCCTTCCCACAGCTCCGGTAAGGTTGTCAACGTAGCCGCCCCACCCCCGGTCGTGCCCCCCGTCGTCACACTACCTTGCGCACCAACTTCTCCCCTTCAACCCTTGAGGACGCTGCAGACAAACTCGACAAAGTGGAGGAGGACGATTGCGAACTATACCACTGCCCGCAGGAGTGCTTCTTTTTCCTGCTCGCTTTCCATACCTGTTTGATGCCGTCCCCCTTCCCCCCTGCCTCAAGCTCTGCCTGCCACTCACCCATCTCCGTTGTCATAGACATCCCCATCACTGGTGGATGAAGCACTTCCTGCGGAGGGTCCTCTACTGACCACTGGGCGACAGCACCTCGCACAGAAGACCCCCCGACAGAGTCTCCCCATGTAGCCGAGGCTCCTGTGTCCATTTGCTCCACTCGTGTCACCCCACTCGTCCCGCACACTCCTCCTGGCAACGCCATCAATGGAACCTGTGGAGGCAAAAAAGGAAAAGCCGGGGAGGGGGGGGGAGACCGAAGCCCATGCTGGCTGCCAGGCCTCTGACCATGAGGCCCTAGACGGACCTTGCTCCCCCAAATCCACTGCTCCCATGCGGTCTGTGATCCACCAGCCCCATAACCCATCTGGACTGGCGTCCCACCCCCCAGGGAAAAACACACTTCTGCTCCACCCACTGGAGCCCTCATATCCCGGCACATGCCCCACACCCCCATTCCTCTCACCCCCGAACCTCTGAACTTGATTGGCTCCACTCCCACCTACCATATCTGCCCTGAGCCCCACTTCGGAAACCCTTTGTCCACTTCCACCAGCTGCCTGAACTGGCTCGGCTTCCCTTGGGCCACCCCTCCTTGGCTGCCCCCCCCCTTCCTTGCCCCCGAGCTCTGCTCTTTACCCCTTCCATTCTTCCCCTTCCTGCACCCTTACCCGACGTCGGGGCCCCTCCGCACCCCCTTGCCACACAGTCGAGGGTGCTTGCCCCCTGACCAGTGGCCCCGTCTCTGGACTGCTCCCAAGTACCCCCCCCTGCCTCCCGTCCCCATCCCTGCCACTTTGTCCACCAGCCAGCCCTGGAACCTCAGCCCTGCTCGTGGCCAGCCCCCTGCGCTTACTTCCTTGTTCCCGAGGCATCCCCCCAATCAAATGAGCCTACTGCCCCCAGACTACCCGACTGCTATGTAAAGATAACTTTATTCTTGCAAAAAAATTTTTTTTAAATTTAGTCATTTTTATTGCTTTACTCGCCTGCCTCTCCTTGCACAGTCCCACACATGCTCCGTGGCCTGGTCCGCCTCGCAGGGAACCCCTGCTGTTCACCCGAGGCCACAGCTGCTTCCTCCTGGCCCTCTTCTCCCGCTCCCCACCAGGCAACCTCCACCGCCAACGCTGTTACCTCTGGTATGGCACAACGTCTGCTGCCGCTGCCGTTCTTCAATGCAGCTTGCCCCGCAGCTTCGGTACCTTCGGGAACAGGAACTGCCTGATTCTGCCTTCTTAGCTGCTCCTCTGCACACTGCCCGATTCCGGCGTCTCTGACGCTTCTTGGCCCGGTCCGCCGCACAGGCCCTTACCCGGTCTCTACACACACCGCCAGCCACCCCCGCATGTGCTCGGGACCGTTTGCTGACTCCCGAGCACATGCCCGTGCCGCCTTTTGATTGGCGTACCCGCGGGCAGAGCCAATCAATTTGAAAGACGCCTCTGGGGTCCCCGTCCCACCACACCTCCCCCGTCCCTCTCCTGAGGCACGCAGGGTCCCGCACCGGGCCGCGCACCCAGTTTGCGTGGCCGCCGGAACCCTGCCCGCATCCTTAACCTTCTGTGCAGATAGTGTTAAATAGAAAGGGGGAAAAAAGGAAACTGCCATAAGTCTTTTATCGGAGTTTCTCCAACGAATTAAAATGAAAGTCTGATTCTGTTATATAATATAATATATGCGGAACTGTGTACTTTTCTTTTATCGTGTTAAAATGTATTTTGTGCCATGAAACTATAATGTAATATGTCACCAAATTCCACTAAAACAAACAAATCAACAAAGAAGATAGAAAAAAACAAAAGAGAATTTCCTTACCGCTTCAGCGTAACACACCTTGTATAAGAAGTGTGAGGAAGAGAAAGTAACTACCATGATTCTCTTTATTGGCGTTTTCCCGCCAAATCGGGGTGAAAGTTCATGGTATCGAATTCTTAAGACCAGAATCCTTAAAACTAAAGTAAACACTTATTTAAACGAAGAAATACATGGAATTAAACTGATGTTATGCCATATCTATAAAATGATGTGTGTTCACTTTTAACTCATGTTGTAACATATCAAGTAATGATAAGACCACTGCAGGCACTACTGCCGGTATTTCAAAACCGGATTCAAGTGACTAAAGCTTTACTCAAAAATCTTAATGGAATGCAATGTGGTATCTAAAGTCCATTACTTATTTTAATTCCACAATGTGCTAGAGAGTTAAAAAATAACCCAATAACAGCAGAGGGAAGGGGTGGGGGGAGAAAGAGGGGAGGGGGGAGGTGGAAGGGGGGAAGGAAGGGGAGGAAGAAGAAGAAAAAGAAAAAGAGAGGGGGGAGGAAGGAAGTGGGAGAAAGGGGGAAGGGGGTGGGAGAAGGGGGAAGGGGGAAGGGGGAGAGGGGAGGGGAAGAAGGGGAAAGAGGGGGGAAAGGGGAAGGGGAGGAAGGGAGGGGAAGGGAGAGAGGAAGGAGGGGATAAGAGAAGGGGAGAAAGGGGGAGGGGGTAAGAGAGGTAGGGGGAGGGAGGGAGGAAGGGGGATGGGGAGAGGGAGGGGGAAGAGGGAAGGAAAAAACCAAATAGAATTTTACAAAAAAACAGACAAATCTATATCTTGATTTAAACCTAGCGGATGTAGTGTATGCAATTCATATATCAAGTGTTGTTCTAGCCTTAGAAGAATTTTACTAATATTGCCTCCTCGCCAATGAGTTCTCACTACTTTCAAAACGAGGATGCGTAAATCTGCAACGGAATGTTGAGCTTCAATCCAATGCTGAACCAATGGTTTCTCCGCGATTTTTCTGCGGAGACAGCTCTTATGTTCGATAATGCATGTTTTTATACCCCTTTTGATTTTTCCTACATAATGTAACTTACAGGGGCATTGTATTTAATAAACAACATTTGATGTCTCACAATTTGAAAAATCACGAATTTTTATAAGAGGTAATAGGATGAATAAATTATTCTTTGGTCACCATCACATTCTCACACACTGTGCATCTACCACATTTTGAAATGGCCATAGGCCTTAGGTTAAAAATGTGGTTTACTAAGAGCTGATGGAACCAAAATATCTCTTAAGTTTGAGTTTCTCTTGTAGGCCACTTATAACTTGATGTCTTTTAAAAAAGGCAATGGTTCCAAAATGTTCCATGCATTCTGTAAGATACGCGTTATCTCTCTTGAATAGGCAGAAAAAGTAAGCGTACATACTATATTATTGGTCTTCTCATGAGTATGATTTTTCAAAAGGGACTCTCTATCTGAAGATCGAGCTCGTTGTAATGCTTTCATGTCAGAGTGGCCTGTTTTAAGTGGATCTTGTATTGGAGTGGAGGAGTGGCCTAGTGGTTGGGGCAAGGTACTTCAGGCTGGAAGGTTGGGGGTTCAAATCCCACTAGAGGACAGCAACCTTGGACCGGAAGGACTGAGGTTTCTAGTCCCACAGGTGCTCCTTGTGGTCTTGGGCAGGTCACTTAACCCTCCATAGCCCATGTTCCCTGTAAAATAGTTATCCACTGATGGGGAGGCTGGGATTGGAAATGAGCTGATGGCAGGACTCGGATAGGACTGGAAATGGATGGGGAGCTAGGACTTCAAATGGGCTGATGGCAGGGCTAGGATAGGATTGGAAATGGGCTTATGGGGGCTAGGACTGGAAATGGGCTTATGGGGGGCTAGGACTGGAAATGGGCTAATGAGGGGACTAGAAGGGAGCAGATGCTGGGTGGGGCTGCAACTAGAAGGGAGCTGATGTTGGGGGAGGATTAGAATGGGTTGGAGCTGGGAGAGGGAAAAATATTTTGTGTGGGAGGAAAGACAAATCTACAATTGGCCGGATATTGGGAGAGTAAGTGGAGAATGAGGATGGAGGGGTAAAATTTGAGTGGATGAAATAGGAATGAGGAAAGAGCAAAAGGAGAAAGATTAGTATGTTAAAGCAGATATAGAGAGAGAATGGAAAAAAAACTAGAAGTGAGAAGAAAGGACAAATGGACAGCAGACAATGGAGAGTTAGCAGAAGACACAAAGAAACCAGAAGAAAGTGGCTGGAGCAATTGCAACTGAAAAAAAATGCACAAAAGGTAGAAAAATATCTCTTTATTTTGAATTTATTAACTGGAATATGTCAGCTCTGGGAAATGTGCATCATTAACATCTGCGCTTTGTTTAGTATGAGGAAATTAATTTATAGTTTTATTTGTACAGTGTTGCTGTACATTCCAAGTTTGGCTTTTGGGGTTCCCAGTTTAATTATTGTCTTCCTGTTTCTAAATTGTGATTCCTTGTTTAGTGATGGTCTATGTTCTGCATGTGTAACTGAGCTGAGGTATTCTGTTTATGTAATTCCTATTTGACATTGCCACTTGTTCTCTTTCCCCAGTAGGTCATGTATTGTTATTCTCTGAAATGTATTGGTTTAATATTTGCAGTCTTTCCTTTTGATAGGTAGGGTATGGTGCTTTGTGAGTCCTGGTAGTGCTGTTAGGATACGGCGGGTTTGCTATGGGTTCTAAATGGGCAGTGTTTGTAGTAGTTCCTAATCTGCTTGTCTGTTGGCACTAGATTATAGTAATGTAAAAATCTTTTAGTCTTTCTTTATCCATGCACTCATTAAGAGGCATGTTTACTAAAAGTTAGTGTATGGTGACATTATGCAAATATTTATGCAAATGATGTCCCTTATGCAAATGAGGACCCACACCGAGTCTCTGCACATGGCCCCGCACCCCCCTTGGGCCGCCCCTGGGCACAGCTACCACTTCGATGCTACAGATGGCCTCAGTGATGTTGCACATGTACAGGTCAGCACACCGTGCCACTCCTGCACCCCCCTCCACTGGGGGTTGTGGCCATGCGTGCTGCTGCCTTAGGCCTCTGTGGGGGATCACCATGTGTTCCCCTGTACCTGCTGTTTACATGCTCGCCATCACACTGATGGTGGTAACTGCAGCATTGCAACATAACACAGGGCTGGGACAAAGAGTTTGTCTGCAGTAGGCCACAGCCATTGCGATTTCCATCACCAGCCTCATGCGCTGCTGACATTGCAGCATTGTGGTTGATGCATCATCTTTTTGACTGTGGAAGTCATGACAAATATTGCATGTGTGCATCCTAGGCAGTGGCCTTGTCAGCCTTATTTATTTATTTATTTAACATTTCTTATATACCGCCTTTCATGATATCAAGGCGGTTTACAGTGAACAAATTGAAATTACATTGAACAGGGCATTATAACTTGGAGATAACTATTTTACAGGGAACATGGGCAATGGAGGGTTAAGTGGCTTGCCCAAGACCACAAGGAGAACCTGTGGGACTAGTGGACCTACCAGCCTCACTGTATCACACACACATGATGCCTCCTTTGCCAAATTGGCAGCAACATAGTGCCCTACTTGATGGGGCACAATGCTGTTGCTGCTAATGGAGAACTACTATCCCTTTTTTTGGCATCTCCTGTATGTGCAGCATATTGCGCACATTTAAATAGGCTCTCTTCTCAGAAATAACCCTTTCCATGAGGTTTCAGCTGGTGTTAGGATTCCCAGCGCTGGGAGCTCTAACACATGGTAACACAGCCCGGCATTGAGGGAGCACATGCTATCACCGCCCACTGTCCACCCCATTAAAACCCACTCTCCATCTCCTTTTCCCTTAACACTATGGGACCCAATTCTGAGCATTACATAGTAACATAGTAACATAGTAAATGACGGCAGATAAAGACCAGTATGGTCCATCTAGTCTGCCCAGTAAGATGGCCAGAGTAGGTGCCACTCTGTGCAGGCCACCACTCCCCATGGCTTTGTTTAGGGGTGAACCCACCGCTCCATGTAGGACACCCCTATTTGTTGAGAAGTTAGATAGTTCAGTTTATTTTGATTTCATTCAGTTGCTATAAATGGATCCATTGTGTCTGTCCCATGCCATTTTGAATTCTGTCACTGTATTTGCCGCCACCACCACCATCAGGAGGGCATTCCAAGCATCAACCACCCTTCTCAGTGAAAAAGTATTTCCTGACATTGCCTTTCAATTTACCACCTTGCAGCTTCATGTTATGCCCTCTCGTTTTACAGCTTCCCCGTCTTTGGAAGAGGTTTGTTTGTTCATTATTTCTCTTTAAATATTTAAAGGTCTGAATCATATCGCCTCTATCCCTCCTCTCCTCCAGAGTGTCTTCTCATAAGGCTTCTGATGCAGGTTCCAAATCATTTTTGTCGCCTTCCTCTGAACAGTTTCCATTCTTTTTACATCCTTTGCAAGATACGGTCTCCAAAACTGAACACAGTATTCCAAGTGAGGCCTCACCAGTAACTTATACAGTGGCATTAGAACCTCTTCCTTTCTGCTGGTAATTCCTCTTCGTATGCAGTCCAATATCCTCCTGGCTTTTGTCACCTTGAGATCTACAGAAATAATCACACCAAGGTCTTTCTCCTGATCTGTGCACACCAACCTCTCGCCCCCTATTGCGTACATTTCCCTTGGGTTTCTGCTACCCAAGTGCATGACTCTGCACTTCTTTGCATTAAATCTTAGTTGCCAAGCATTAGACCATTCTTCCAGCTTTTGGAGATCTTTTCTCATGTTAAGCAATCCCTCGGGGGAGTCCACTCTGTTGCAAATTTTTGTGTCATCTGCCAAAAGACAGACCTTTCCATTCAGTCTTTCATCAATATCATTCACAAATACATTGAACAGTGCCAGGCCAGGACCGAACACTGGGGCACCCTGCTAATCACCTTCCTTTCCTCCGAGTGAGCTCCATTTACTATCACCTTCTGTTGTCTGTCAGTCAATTTCTGATCCAGTTTATCACCTTGGGACCCATCCCCAAACTACTGAGTTTATTGATAAGCCTCCTATCAGGGACTGTATCAAAGGCTTTGCTGAAATCCAGGTAGATGACATCCATTACATGCCCCTGATCTAGTTCTCTGGTCATCCAGTCAAAGAACTCAGATTTGTTTGGCAAGATCGTCCTTCAATAAAACCATGTTCCCTCGGATCTTGCAACCTGCTGGTTTTGAGAAAGTTCACTGTTCACTCCTTCAGAAGCGCCTCCATTACTTTTCCCGCCACTGAGGTAAGGCTCACAGGCCTGTAGTTTGACACTTCTTCCCTGTCACCACTTTTATGTAGAGGTACGACATCAGCCATTCTCCAGTCCTGAGGAACTTCTGTTTCCAAGAAACTGTTGAAAACATCCTTTAACGGCCCTGCAATAACCTCTCTGAGCTCTTTCAGTATCCTGGGATGTATCCCATCCGGTCCCATGGCCCAGTCCACTTTCAGTTTCGCAAGTTGTTCTAACACATCATCTTCTGTGAATGGTGTGTATCTACTTCATTCCCATTTTTATATTTGGGAGTCACAGTTGGTCCTTCAACAGGATTTTTTTTAGTAAAAACAGAGCAGAAGTATTTGTTTAGCAATTCCGCTTTTTCAATGTCCCTTTCCACGAGTCCATTCCCAGCACTTCTGAGTCCTGCAATTCCACCTCTGATCGTCTTCCTTTCCCGAATATACCTGAAGAAAGTTTTGTCGCCACACTTAACATCTTTAGCCATCTTTTCCTCTGCCTTTGATTTTTCTATCCTTATTTCTGTTTTTGACTCTGAGTTTGATCCTGTATTCATTTCTGTGTTCCTCTGTTTGCATGCTTTTGAATTTTGTGAAAGCTGTTGTTTTTGCCTTTGAGCAGCCACTTTTTTGGAAAACCAAATAGATTTCCTTCTCCTTTTGTTTTTATTTACTTTTCTTACATATGTATCTGTTGCCCCTTTTATTGCCACCTTTAGTTTAGCCCATTGCAATTCCACTTCCCTTATCTCCTTCCACCCTGTCAACGCCTCCTTTAGGTACATGGCCATTTTATTGAAGTCAGTGTTTTTGAAGTTTAGGACTTTGAGAGCATCCACAATTTTTTTGCTTCTTTCCAGATTTGCAGAAGGAGTAATCCAATCCACATCGGGTAGATTAAAGTCACCCAATATGATCGCTTCCCCCTTTGTGACTATTTTGACAATGTATATAATCAATTTGTTATCTAACTCTTCAATTTGAGTTGGAGGTCTCTAGACTACAGCAGTATGGATGACAGTGCCATCTCCTCTTTCCAACACAACCCAGAGTGCTTCTTCTTTTCCTCATGCCTCCTGCATTTCAGTAGCTTTAATTTTGCTTTTGACATACAAGGCTACTCCTCCTCCTCTTCCATTTCCTCTGTCTCTTCTGAATAGATTATAGCCAGCTATGGCTATATCCCAATCATGCAATTCATTAAACCATGTTTCTGTAATGGCCACAATGTCCAAGTCCATTTCCACCAGTAGGGCTTCGAGGTCTGGAACTTTATTGGATAAGCTTCAAGCATTTGTGCTCATTGCTTTCCAGCATTTAACTGGCTTGCATGTATTTTGCATTGATTTTGTTCTGTCCACTTCTTCCCACTTGTTTTTGATGTGTGGTTTAAAAGTGTGTCTGTTTCTGATGTTGTTCTGTTTTTGCAGGGAGTGACATACAGAACTTGACCTTCCCCATCCGTCAGCCCCTTTTTCTAGTTTAAATGCATATCCACATACTGCCTGAATTTTTCACTTAGGATTCTTTTCCCTGTGACAGAGAGATGTAGTCCATCAGCACAGTATGGTCCATCTGTTGGTCCATCTGTTTCCCCAGTCGCTTATAAATCTGAATCCTTCCTCTTTGCACCAGGTTTGGAGCCATATGTTAAAGCTGTTCATGCGATATAGCCTTTCTGCCCCCTTACCTAGAACAGGTAGAACTTCTGAGAATGCTACAGTGTTAACAATGGGCTTTAGTTTCTCCCCCAGAGTTTGAAAGTCTCTTTGAACTGTAGTGGCACTGTTTCTAGCCAGGTCATTTGTACCCAAGTGGATGATAACATCAATTTTGGACTGCTCACTTTCAGCGCTAACTACATCAACAATTTGGTTTGTATTCTTGCTAGATGAAGAGCCTGGGAGGCATTTGTCTAACTTCCCTCCTTTGAACTGTGTTTCCAAATTGGTGCCTCTGATGATGGAATCACCAAGTAGCAGTAGTTTTCTGTTCCTTGAGTCTTTCTTCATATTTGGTGCTTTATCAGGAGATTGGGCATTGACTATCTCATTTAAGGGCCCTTGAGCTTCCCTGGCTTGGGCATCCTCATTAACCAAAGCAGAGAAGGCACTATGCAGTGATATCTCTTGATGTACAGGGTGTTTCTGCATTACAGAACGTAGTCTACCAGAGCCCACTGTGAACCATTTGTTCCTGGGATGTTTGAGTCTCTGTGGGAGCAGTGGGGGACTTTGTTTGGTTTGTATCCTAGAAGAGGTGTGTTTCATTGCAGCTACTTCTTCCCTTAATAGAGTCAATTCATTATGTATGGCTGCCAACTTGAGGCATATAGGGCAAGCTCTTAAGTTCCAGACGATTTGTCTCAGAATGAAGGCACCATAATTATTGCACTGAATACAAGACATGTGTGGTCGAATTAAGAAGATAGATGTCAACGTATATGACCGCTATATAAACAATGCAGCCCTGGGGTGGGTGGATCGAGGAGTAGGGTGGGCGGGAACCTAAGTGTCCTTGGCCAGCAGGCCTTACCTGAACCGAGGGCACCTTTAGATTTCTGATTGGAGGGCTATACAAGGAATGTAAGCAGATAGACTATTCCCAGAAATGAATGTAAAACCAGCAGTTAACTTAGGTTTACCTATCCTGTTGGTTGTGTAGCTGATATATAATATTTAACTGCTGTTAGGTTTACCTATCCTGGTGGTTGTGTAGCTAACAGCAGTTAAATATTATATATCAGCTACACAACCAACAGGATAGGTAAGACAATAGATAAGAGATACCAAGCTGCAAGCTTATTAAAAGATACAAAGCTATAAGCTTATCTGTTTGTAGGAGAAGCTGTGGAGCCCAGGTTCAGCCAGGTGTCTGCAGGACGTCCACTATTAATGCAGCTTTATTGGCATTTTCTGTGGTATTAACAGCTCACGGGAGCTGCTAATGTGCGTTAACGGCACATTTTATTTTATTTATGAGTTTTTCTATACCACCCCTTCCAGGGATTAAATTTTGAACATAGATATGTTACAAAGAACTGTTTGCAAATTATTTACAGTGAAAATATATTGCAGTATTTACAGTGAACACATATTGTAATAAGTGAACATATATTGAAATCGGTATATTTACAAGGCTGTTTTCTTTTCACCATGATATGAATAATGTGTTATGAAATCTCCTATAATATTGACAGTGTAGTGTGGGGATGGATACATAGATGGTTCATGGAGTGTATCAAATTAAGTTGGATTAGTTTTACTTTGGTCTATGGAGTTTCTAATATGTTCAAGAAATAGATAGGTTTTAATTTCCTTATGGAATATATGCATATCCTTGATGGCTCTTAAATTCTCAGGGAAGGAGTTTCAGAGTATAGGAGCAGAGTATGAGAATGCCCTGTTACCCGTGGAACAGTTTGTTTTACAGAGGTTTGACGAACTACTATGTTATTTTGGGTGCATCCTCTTCTTGTTCTTGTTCAAGCCAGAAGCAGGAGGGCAGTGGTGATAGTGATACAGCAGAGGAAATAGGAAGTACATTGGCAAGCAGTATTGGTACTATGAGTACCACCTTGTCACCTACTACTGGTCCCCCCCCAACCTTTGATGCCAGCAATGGCATATGAATCCCAGCCAGGGAAAATCTATGGTGACCGAAGACCTATCTACAATGCTACGCTGCAGCCTACCACAAGTCAGACTCCTGCAGAGATTTTAGTGAGGCGCTACCTTGCAGAGCCCATTGAGGCTACACACATTTATTTATTTATTTTATTTATTTATTTACATTTCTTATATACCGCACTATTTGCGATCAGCGCGGTTTACATAGAACAAACAGTATCCGACAATAAACAAGAGTCAGGTCATTACAATGAACAGGAGCAGTAAACTTGGATAACAGGGGAAACTATCTACATGTGGGAACATTGAACAAGGTAACTGTATATATATGAGATGGAGTTATTGCCATAATAGACACACATGATAGCTGTCTGGCCTGACCTAGCCAAGGTTGCAAAGCATTTTCTGTCCTGCCCTCCATCCATTGCGCCTAGTGAATGTATATTCTCCATGGCAGAGGATATTGTGGCTCCCTCTCATTCACGGCTAGCACTGGAGCTCGTTGAAAAGCTAGTGTTTCTGAAGATATCCTCCACCAGCATTGAGGTAGGCTATGGCCTGGCATAGCCTGCTACTATAAAAGGCCTGTAAGTTAGGCCTGGATCCTAATTCTCATCATAGCTAGAAAAGAACCGTAAATCTGTGAAAATTGAGAAAGATGTTTTAAAATGCTTAATAAGAGGTTTTTATGAATGCATAAGTCTATTATACTCTTGTATGTGAAAGAACAGAAAAGTAACAGTATATGCATTCCAGAAGCTGAAGTTAACCTTGCAGTAGAAAAGTTACCAAGTTAAGGCTATACCATTGTTCAAGCAATCCTAAGGGAGGGGGCCGGTTGCTAGGCTCCGGAGGGATTTCTAATTGGACAAATGAAGGGAATGTATAACCAAGGAGAAGTTTGCATGTATCGAGCTAGAACCAATAGAACATTTTCATGTATCAAACTGAAAAAGTGGTATAAAAAGTTATGTCTCTGTATAAACCTCTGCTCAGTACCTTTTGCTGCTTTGACTGACTGGGCCTTGTGCACAATAAACTGACTTGGACCCTGTCAATCGACTTCTGGACTTATTCATTGACTGCACTTTGCTACAGCATATTCTTGGTGCGTTGGCCGGGAAGTGCGAGTGGTAAATGGTATTCAAGTGAATAATCCACGTAATTCGCCTTGAGGTTTGGCCCGGTTGGAACTGTGTCTGTCCGACCGCGGGGGAGACCTCAGGCGCCACCGGCCCCTTTGAGCCGGAGAGGGTTCCTCCTGCCTCGGCGGGCCATCGGGTCATGCTGGCCAACACCTCCGAACTGGGGGAGTCCAGGTTCCAACTCAGAAGCTGGTGTGGTATTGGGGACCGGATCCGGTGAATAGACATTTTTGTAATTAAATAGTCAGAAAGAACAGCCTGGGACAGCGTCTTCCGAGTGCAAGACCAATTTGGTAAATTTGGTATAGACTAACTGGGAAATATGGGAAATCTCGCATGAGTGTGCGCGAGACAAAGGAGCCTGATCACCTCCTATAAGGGCGGTCCTAGTAAGCTCCGCGTAAGGAAAGCGGAAGCTGAAACTATCGACCCTTCTTGTTTGTTTGGAATAGTCAGTTAGTCAGAAAACCTGGGCACTTGAAATATTGAAATATGATATCTTGTGGAAATATGCTTGTGCGTGTGAGTGAGAGGTCTTGAAATACAGACCAAGCAAAAATTGACTCCTAAGTAGCGCAGTTCCTGGCCGGGTGACCGCGTCCAGGTTGCGAACAGGAGGAAGCGAGTGGTGTTTGTCCCCCCCAGTGTTCTGTGGGCTGTATGGACCCCTTACCTACAGCCATACTACCTACCCTTATTGTTTGTTGTCTTGTACGTCATTACGTGTACGTAGGGACGTAGGTACGTAACGTACGCAGGTACGTTGAGTACGTAGGCAGTAGCGTAGGCAGGTACGTTTACATTATGGGAGGGACGGAGTCCACGCAAACTCCATTGGCATGTATGATCAAGAATTTCCGTAAAGGATTTTCGGGCGATTATGGTATAAAAATGACTTCATCCATATTAAAAATGTTATGTGAAAGGGAGTGGCCCGCATTAGCAGCTTCATGGCCCCGAGAGGGCACCTTTGATTGTGAGACAGTTTTACGAATTCATCAGCTTATATTGAGAGTGTATCCTGACCAGTTCCCCTATATAGATTCCTGGTTGAGTGTATGCGAACAGCAGCCATCATGGATGAAGCGCTGTTATGAGGAGCACTGTAAAATATTTGTAGCTACTACTAGGGGAGCCACAAAAGCTAAGGAAGAAAAGCCACCAGTATATTCTGACCCAGAGTCCTCAGATATTCTGGATAATTTACCCCGGCACCCATAGAAATTAGTCCCCACGGCCCCACAACTTGAAGTAGAGCCCGATGAGGAGCCCCAGAAAATACCAAAGCTACAGCCTAAGAAGCGCCGTACCCCGAGTGAAAGTTCCGGGTCAGGCCCAAGTACAGCAGGGGGACTTGAGTCATCTGATGAGATAGAAAGTGGAAGTTCTCCTACCAGTTCAGGGTCACCCACCAAGGAGACTAGTGCCCATGAGCCTTACGAATTAAGAAGCGTAACTACCAAGAAGAAGGAGAAAGCAGGGCACCTAATGCCACTACGCCAAGTGCCTGGAATTCCTGTTTTGAATGATCAGGGCCAGATGGCGCCAGGACCAACCAGCTTAGTCTATGTACCTTTTTCTACTACAGATTTATTGAATTGGAAGATGCATTATGCTTCCTATACAGCCAAGCCTCAGGAATTAACAGAATTAATGTCTAGCATTATGCAAACCCATCAGCCTACCTGGGCCGATTGTCGCCAGCTCCTGTCCACCCTTTTCACTACTGAGGAGCGAGGCCGGATCAAGCAAGCAGCCCTCCGATGGTTAGAAGAGAACCCTGTAGAAAGGGGGGCAGTAAATCCCCCGCAGGCCGCAGCTGCAGAATATCCCAATGAAGATCCCGGGTGGGACCCGAATGACGAAAGGGGGGCGGCGGCCCTAACCAGATTTCGCCAGGCCTTAGTGCAGGGCCTGAAGAAGGGAGGCCAGAGGGCCATGAATATTGGAAAAGTATCGGAAGTTCTCCAGGGTCCAGATGAGAGCCCAGCGGCCTTTTATGAGCAGTTGTCTGAAGCTTATAGACTATATACCCCATATGATCCCGCCGCTCAGGAAAATTTACGCATGGTAAATGCAGCTTTTGTTAGTCAGTCCCAGAGAGACATAAAACGAAAATTGCAGAAATTAGATGGATTTGCGGGCATGAATACAGCTCAGTTAATGGAAGTCGCTCAGAAAGTATTTGTGAATCGTGAGAATGAACGAGACAAAGAAAGTGAACAAAAGATGAAGAAGAAGGCAGTTCTTCTTGCTGCTGCTATAACCGAACGACGTGGAGGAGGTTTCCCTAATCAAAGGACCAGAGGATGAGGAAGAGGCCGCGGAAGCGATAGGCCTCCCTTAGGTGCAAATCAATGCGCCTACTGCAAGGAAGAAGGACATTGGAGAAATGAGTGCCCGCATCTGGACTCCGCCCCTGCGAGGGGAGGAGGGAGTCCCTGGAGGCCAGGAGGAAGATTTTGAAGGAGCGGAGGAATGAATCGAACACAGTTCCAACAAGAGAGGGAAGAAGCCATTGAGGGAGTGGCAGTAGCAACGGGCTATGACCTGGATGACATAGATGAAGACTAGGCCAGACCGGGCTCCAAGTTCACCCTGGGTCCCCAGGAGCCTATGGTCAGTTTAAAGATAGGGGACCAATATATGGAATTCATGGTAGATACAGGAGCAGAACATTCAGTAGTAGCCAAGCCAGTAGCTCCACTGTCTTCACGATCTGTGACCATAATAGGAGCTACTGGAAATAAAGCCACAAAACCATTTTTGCAGAACCGCATGTGTGAGCTAGGGGGACAGAAGATAACGCACCAATTCTTGTATATGCCTGAGTGCCTTATTCCACTATTGGTCAGAGACATGCTTGCCAAAATCCAGGCCCAAATATCCTTTGCTGAAGGGGGAGAAATGAAAATGACTGTGAACCCAAAGCCAGCTGGATTAATGGTGCTGACTGTTCCCCGAGAAGAAGAGTGGCGGTTCTATAGTGCACCTGCAATAAAGTCAACCAGTCCCTGTATACCTACCAACCTCATAGCCCCACCTGAAGTTTGGGCAGAAGATAATCCACCTGGCCTAGTGAAGAATATAGCCCCTGTCATTGTCACCCTCAAGCCAGGAGTGGAGCCAGTACATGTGAAGCAGTATCCTCTCCCTCGACCAGCCATTGAAGGAATTCACCATCATCTGATGAAGCTGCTGAAGTATGGACTTCTCCAAGAATGTCAGTCACCATGGAACACTCCCCTTCTCCCAGTAAAGAAGCCTGGGACAGGGGACTATCGCCCAGTACAAGATCTAAGGCGAGTAAATGATGCAGTTGAGACTATACACCCAGTAGTACCAAATCTTTACACTCTCTTGGGACTGATCCCCGCTGAGGCTACTCACACCATCCTGGACCTGAAAGATGCCTTTTTCTGTGTGCTCCTAGCACCTACCAGTCAACTTTTATTTGCTTTTGAATAGCAAGACCCCACACCAGGAAGGCGGGGTCAACTCACATGGACTAGATTACCCCAAGGATTCAAGAATTCACCTACTCTCTTCAGTGCTGCTCTGAATCAGGATCTCTCAAGTTACCCAGTGGACCCAGGAAAAAGGGTTCTTCTTCAGTATGTAGTTGACTTGCTCATAGCCACCAACTCAGAAAGCGAATGCCTGCAAGCTACTAGTGAACTTCTGTACCTTCTCAAAGATGCTGGATACAAAGTCTCAAAAGCCAAAGCACAGCTATGCCAAACTGAAGTCAAGTATCTAGGATTCCAGTTGTCCAGTGGGATCCGACGTTTAGGACCAGAACGCAAAGAAGCTGTATGTAATATCCCCACTCCAACCACTAGGAGGCAAGTAAGAGCCTTCCTGGGGGCAGTGGGACATTGCCGCATATGGATCCCCAACTTTGCCCTAATTGCAAAACCACTATACCAAGCCACCAGAGGAATGGAAAAATCCCCACTAGATTGGGGACCTGAAGAAGATGTAGCATTCCAAACTTTGAAAAAGGCCTTGATGTCATCTCCAGCTTTAGGTCTTCCAGATGTTCAGAAGCCTTTCCATCTTTTTGTCCATGAGTCATAAGGAAACGCATTGGGAGTATTGACCCAATCTCTTGGATCCTGGCAACGACCAGTAGCTTATCTGTCAAACAATTGGATGTAGTTGAAAAGGATGGCCCCCTTGTTTGAGAGCTGTCGCGGCAACAGCCCTCCTAGTGGGCGAAGCAGACAAACTTACCCTAGGACAAACTCTTCAAGTCACTGTGCCACACTCTCATGGAACATAAAGGAAACTTCTGGCTAACCAATGCACGAATGTTGAAGTATCAAAGCATGTTGTGTGAAAACCCTCGGATACAGTTGAAAGTTAGTCAAGCTCTGAACCCTGCTACACTGTTTCCAATTGGTCCTGGGCCACCTGATCATAACTGCTTAGAAACCATGGACACTGTATTTTCAAGTCGCCCTGATTTGACTGATGTCCCTCTAGAGGACCCAGAATGGACTTTCTTTGTAGATGGAAGCAGTCTGGTCATCAATGGACATCGTTGTGCTGGATATGCGGTGGTGACCCTAGATCTGGTAGTTGAGTCCTCAGCCCTGACCCCTGGAACTTCTGCACAGAAAGCTGAATTGATAGCCCTCACCAGAGCTTTGACATTAGGAGGACTCCGCATAAATGTGTACACAGATTCCAAATATGCTTTCACTACTTTGCATGCACACGGAGCCTTGTATAAAGAACGAGGGTTAATCACCTCAGGGGGTAAAGACATTAGGTATGGGCCCGAGATATTGATGTTATTAGATGCTGTATGGGCCCCAAAACAAGTAGCAGTCATGCACTGCAGAGGTCATCAGGCAGGAGCAGGAGAAGTTGCTCGAGGGAATAGATTTGCAGATGCCACAGCCCGAAAGGCAGCCACCACAGGACAAGTAAGGACCCAAGATACTGTAATGCAAGCAGCCCTATTCCCTGTGCCCCTTAGTTCATGGGCACCCCGATATACCACGCAAGAGTTAGACTATTATTGTGAGAAAGAGGGAGGAGTCTTAACAGAACAAGGTTGGATAGTGCTACCACCTCCAGAAGATAGTTCACCTCCAGGCCCTACAGTCATCCCTGAAGCACTAGGACCAGCCTTTGTCCAAGCGTTCCACCAAGCCACACATTATGGGAAAACAGCCATGGAGAAAGCTTTAAGACCCCATTTTTGTATTTCATTGCTAGGATCCCTGACTGCCTCAGTGGCACAGCAATGCCTGATATGTGCCAAGAATAACGCCAAGCAAGGTCCTGTTCCACCTCCAAGAATTCAGTCAGTAGGGGTGACCCCCATGAGTGATATACAGATAGACTTTGCTGAAATGCCTCGTGCAAATGGATATCACTATATGTTAGTGTTAGTTTGCACATTTTCAGGGTGGGTAGAAGCCTACCCCACCCGAACTGAGAAAGCCCAAGAAGTCACTAGGGCATTGCTCCATGAAATCATTCCTCGATTTGGAATACCATCAACTATAGGGTCAGATAATGGTTCATCATTTGTATCTCAAGTGACCCAACAGTTAGCTCAAGCTTTGCAAATAAAATGGAAATTACACACTGCTTACAGACCCCAGAGTTCAGGGAAAGTAGAACGCATGAATAGAACCCTGAAAGCTCAGTTATCCAAGCTTTGCCAAGAAACACACTTGACGTGGCTCCAGGTTTTACCCATACCCCTTCTTAGGATATGTTCAGCTCCCACCAGATCCTTAGGAGTCTCCCCTTTTGAGATTTTGTATGGGCGACCTCCACCCATAGTGCAGGGAATAAAGGGAGACATGAGACAGATAGTTCTTGTCTAGTTATTTCAGATCCTATTAGCTTTAGGTTCTGTTTTGCTGAAACTTCAAACGTGGGTGCAAGACCGACTACCCATCAACCTGACTGAACCTCTGCATCCCTTCAAGCCAGGAACGTCCTTGTGGGTGAAAGAGTGGAGAAAAACCCCACTGGCGCCGCATTGGAAGGGACCATATGTCGTCATCCTGTCAACACCCACTGCAGTGAAAGTTGCAGAATTTGAACCCTGGATCCACCACAGTCGAGTGAAGCCAGCAGCTGCTCCTGATCCTTGCCAATGGACATCAGCAAATGATCCCGAGACTCCATTGCGACTCACCATGAGGAGACAGCCAGTACTATAGAAGAAACTTCAGAATCCACTTACGTCACGTGAAAGTGACCATCACAGCAGAAACAGAAGCAAGCTCAACACAGATCATTATCCTCAACTTTCCAGTTAACCTCCAGAGACTGAAATCACCATGCTCTTCCACTATTGCTTTGCGGGAGTAGTGATCCTGGGAATCTTGGAAAAGACTTTTGCTCTACCCCCTTGTGCAGCCTGCATAACCACCACCCGAACTGGACAGAAGATTACTCAGACTTTGCTCTATCATTCCTACTATACTTGCACTGGTACAGTCAGCCGGTGTGTTTATAATGGTACTGAATTGAACATTTGTACAAAGGGGAAAAGTAAGACTTGTTATAACCCCCGACAGAATCCATCCTACTATACATTTGAGATACGCTGGAATGATGAAGATGGAGCCATCTTGAATATAACTAAACCTCTCACCGACCCCACAAAACCTATCATCTTGAACTTTGATGCTTGTGGTGCCATAAATAAAAATGCTTACCACAGATGTGCGTCTTGGTCATGGGAGCGAGCATACTACCATGATGATAAGTACATGTGTCCAGAGGGAGCCTATGGATGGGGAAAATGTACTGGAAAAAGTACAACAGCCACCATCTACACCACTGCATCTCGACATGATTACTTTTGCCCAAAATGGGAATGTGTGTATTTTGCTACCTGGAAGAACGCACCAACGGGACGAGATGGAGATCATCGAAAAGGTAGCCTAACAAAGGTTAGACTGTCAGAGCCTACGAAATGTCAGAGAGGAGCTTGTAATCCTCTCCAACTCTTCATAGCCAACCCCAGTCACTGGAAGCAAGGATACAAGTTTGGGTTGCGTATTGCAGGAGGTGGTGTAGATCCTGGGACTATTTTATATCTGCGATTAAACACCAACACTCATGTATCCTCACCCTATACATCATTCTTTCTATGAAGCCATGAAATCAGAGTTTGAAATTCCTCCTGCCTCCCAGAACTTATTTCTTGAATTAGCGGGTGCAGTCGCATCTAGTCTCCATGTTACAGACTGTTTGTTTTGTGGAGGAACGACAATGGGAGACCAATGGCCTTGGGAGGCACAAGAACTGAACTATTCTGTTCCATATAATCAGACCAATATACACAATACCACAAGTGAATGGGTATTGGCTCACTCCATTGTGGGTAACTTATGTTTTTCTCGTTATGGACCCATGTTTAATATGGAAGTGGGGCAGCTGGTCTGTCTCAATCAGAAGTTCTACAACAGTACCACTAAGAAGACATCTTGGTGGTCCGGCGTCAATACTACTGAACCTCCCAATCCTCTTGTTCAGTTCCCCAAACTTGCCAGTATCTGGACTGACTTAGCAGCATATCATTCTTGGCAAGCACCACCTGGACTGTACTGGATTTGCGGAACCCGAGCATATGCTAGACTTCCTCATCACTGGGCATGTGTATTGGGAACCATACGACCTTCCTTTTTCCTTCTGCCTACATCCCAGGGAGAACAGCTGGGATATCCTGTGTACAGAAGTCGACAGCTGAAGGAGGCCTTGAAAATAGGCCAGTGGGACAAATGGGAAGGTGATGAATGGCCACCGGAAAGAATCATCGCATACTATGGACCTGCTACTTGGGAGCAGGATGGGACTTGGGGATATCGTACCCCTGTTTATATGATTAATCGAATAATACGTTTGCAAGCTGTTGTTGAAATAATAACCAATGAAACTAGTAAAGCACTAACTCTTCTAGCGAAACAGAGTACACAAATGCGTACAGCCAATTATCAAAATCGTTTAGCTCTAGATTATTTGTTAGCAACTGAAGGTGGAGTATGTGGGAAGTTGAATCTAAGTAATTGTTGCTTACAGATTGATAATAATGGGCATGTAGTTGAAGACTTAGCCATCCAGATGAGAGAGCAGACATTCGTGCCTGTCCAGACATGGCACAGTTTAAAGATGGATGGGTGGTTTGGGTCATTGTTTTCTTGGATGGGTGGTCTGAAATCCCTTATGTTGATTGTCTTACTCATTTTAGCTATGTGCCTATTGCTCCCTTGTCTCCTACCCCTTTGCTTATGCATGATAACATCATCAATTGATAGCACTATAGAGCGGAAGGCAGCTACGAAAGTATTAGCTATGTGGCGATATCACCCTATACTCCATAATGCTGATGCTGTTACACCTGCATAATGTGTTAATTGACTAATGAGTGATTTAATTCTCACCCTTCCTCACTTGCGGGTGAGCATAATCAAAGGGGGGAATGAGGTAGGCTATGGCCTGGCATAGCCTGCTACTATAAAAGGCCTGTAAGTTAGGCCTGGATCCTAATTCTCATCATAGCTAGAAAAGAACCGTAAATCTGTGAAAATTGAGAAAGATGTTTTAAAATGCTTAATAAGAGGTTTTTATGAATGCATAAGTCTTCTATTATACTCTTGTATGTGAAAGAACAGAAAAGTAACAGTATATGCATTCCAGAAGCTGAAGTTAACCTTGCAGTAGAAAAGTTACCAAGTTAAGACTATACCATTATTCAAGCAATCCTAAGGGAGGGGGCCGGTTGCTAGGCTCCGGAGGGATTTCTAATTGGACAAATGAAGGGAATGTATAACCAAGGAGAAGTTTGCATGTATCGAGCTAGAACCAATAGAACATTTTCATGTATCAAACTGAAAAAGTGGTATAAAAAGTTATGTCTCTGTATATACCTCCGTTCAGTACCTTTTGCTGCTTTGACTGACTGGGCCTTGTGCACAATAAACTGACTTGGACCCTGTCAATCGACTCCTGGACTTATTCATTGACTGCACTTTGCTAAAGCAGCATCTTACTTAGTTTCCTTTAATTTTCATGCAACTGGGAAGAGAAATAAGTAGAGATATACTGAAGATCAATTGCCCACACTCTCTGCGTTCATTATCAAGCTGTGTTTTTAACAATTTGCACTGCAGTCTCTCCAGGATGGTTCCTAGTTCCCGTGGCTACCTTTCAGCCCTCTATGCTAAAACTTAAAAGAGAAAAAATCAAGAAATAACAAACAAAGCAAAAGTCAAAACAAACAGAAAGGACATAAAACAAAAAGCTGAAAAAGGTCTCCCTCTGCTGCTGGTGTCAGTCAAACTGTCCTGTTATTTCTGACACAACCTGTCCCTTTGTTGCCAATCTTGCTCTTGAGATACAAGCCACAGCCAAACTGCAGTGATTGCATATTCCGCTCCTGCCTACACAGTTGAACTGAGACCTGCTATCACATTTCCAGGGGGTCCATGTAGACTCACATGACAAAACTGAAAAAAAAACAGAAAGAAAAAAAATGAAATAAACCCCCAAAAAGAAAGGCTTCCTTTCTCCATGCCTCTCTCTGCCTCAGCTGCCTGCATCACTCTGTTGGCACTGCTCTCATGGCTCGTCTTGCTGCTGCCCTTTGCCCTTCCCCGATGGTTAGCTTTTTCTGGGCCACTTGTCATTTTCCTCCTGCTGTGCACCTCTGTGAGTGCTTAGGCTTGTGATTGTATTGCTGCTTCTCTCCGGGACCTTGCAGCAGCAGCAATTACTTCTAAACAGCAATGCAGTTTTTACCATAAACAACAATGCTGTGTTGTTGTTCTTGCTTCAGGCCACTCTGATGCAAATTTCCAAGGATGAGAGGTGCTACAGAATTTCAGCCTCATCCAAGGCCCAGGGAACCTTATTGTTGTGCACCTGGACTAGCATGGAGGCAATTTGCTGCATTAGATCTTTAGCCTTCCCACCTGCCTCCCTACCCCACCTCATCCTCCTTCACCACCATGCCCTCTTCCTCGTCCCCTTTCCCCACTCTCACCTTCCCCTCTTTGCACTTTCCCCTGCCCTCCATCCCTATCCCTTCCCATACCACCTCCCCCAACTCAACCCCATCCACTTCCCACTCATCCCAATCCCTCTCCTTCTCCTCTTCCCCCTCCCAACCCTGCAGGCCCATATCAGCTAAATCCATTGGCCTTTCATCAATGCCCATCTGCCCATCCCCCCTTCCTCTCAGCATACTGAGACTTTCTTTGCCCCTGCTCATGGACAAAGGTGATAACCACATCATTTGCAACCTCCTCCTCCTCCTCTCCTTCCTCTGATGATAATATAAACATCATCCCTGCTGCTAACCCACCACTGCTGCTGCTGCTCTCTGTCTCTGTGGTAGTGTTATCTACATTTGTTCCAGGGTGAGACTGTTGGCAGTGGTGGTGGTGGTAGTATTGTTGCTTCTGGCGTTAGGGGTCTAGCATAAGTGATGATAGCTGCTGCTGTGATGCTGGTGGTGGTGGTGCTAGCAGTTGCGGTTGCAGTGATGGTGGTGCCACATCTCTGGCTGGATCATACTTTGTGCATTGCTATAGTCCAGTATCTCTAAGGTATTGACTGATAACATCTGGTGCTCTCTAATAGGGTATGCAGGCAAAATATTTCTGCCCGTTTAGTTTCCTTTGTGTTTCATGTTTTTTTTCTGTTTTGTTTGCTTTTGGAGTTATATAGTTTCCTTCCAGGGCAATTTTTTTCTATTAGGAGGTAGCCGTGGCTAATGCCTAGACTGAAACAAAAATGAGCAAGGAAATTCTAATATGCCGCCTTCCTTTTCGTTTCTATCTACTAATGTTGATAGGTGATGTTAAAAGTCAGTGATGTTTGGATTAGAAGGCCATTATCTTTCAAGATGAGTTAGTAGTTTTCCTAGTAAGCTGACTCTAGACAGCTGCCCTTGACAGTGTGTTGTATTTCTGATGACCTTTGTTCCTGTATTTTGAGAGAGCTAAAGCTAGATTGTTCTTGCACTCTATGGAGAACTCTTCTCAGATCATTTGATATGTGGTGTTGCTTGACCTCAAACTGGTGATCTTTGGGTTAGAAGACTATTACCTTCCAATGTGAACTATTAGGTTTCCTAGTAGGCTGACCAGCCATCCTGCTCTTGACTGTGTCTTATATTTCTGATGATCTTTTTTCCTCTATTTTGAGTTAGCCAAAGCTGATTGTTCTTACACCCTGTGGAGAACCCTTCCTAGATATTTTGCCTTGTGTATATCTTCACTTCTGCTCCAAAGGCTTACTCTAAAGACTTTTCTTTTGGCTTGTTCTTGTGCCTACAATTCTTTGCAACCATGTCTCAGTATACTATCAGAGAAATTTACTAAGCCTACTCCAGATCACTAATTGGAACACCAGGATCTTGATTAGGCTTATTAAATGTCTCTGATAGTCTACTAAGACATGGCTTCACATAATTCTTGGCACAAGCACAAGGCAAACAAAGGTCTTGGGAGTAAGCCTCCAGAGCAGAGGTTAAGCGGTTCACAGGACAACAGATCCAGGAAAGCTTTCCACAGAGTTCAAGAACAATCAAGTTCATAAGGCAAGAGAAAAGATCACCAGAAATGTAAGACACTGTTAAGAGCAGGCTTGCTAAACAGGCAAGCATATCAGACATACTGGTCTCTTCTGAAAGATGATTCCCTGCCAACCCAGGATTCACTGGCCTGTGTCCAGGTTGTGACGAGAGTGGGGAACCTAAACAGAATTTCAGGTTTTTTGTGTCATTTTCTACTTAACAATATATTTCCCATGTTATTTCAAACAACTGCATATCCCTTCTTGCTATCCTCCTGCACTACCTGATACATATGCCTTCTGAGACAAATCTGTTCAGGTATAGACTACTGCAAATATGGCATGTTGCTGGTTTGACAATTCTGTACTACTTGGATTAAGGAGGGGGAGGAAGGTACTAGAATCACCATATTATCATGCATTGCAGGGCCACGTTGAATGCTACATCCATATGTAACTGCTGTTACTATTTCTAGAACATCTCAACCCTATTTCTGGTGTGCTTTTCTATCATGCCAGACCCATGCAAATGCCTACCACCATGACATCTCCACGTGGTGTCAATGTTCCTTCACTGGATGTTGATCCCCCTCTGGAGCAACTGATTGGAGGGGGCACTACAACCACAGACCTCACATCTGGTAATTGTGTGTTGGGGGCAGCTATTACTCTCCATGCCCATCGGTGACCTTCAAAGACTGGAATCACTATCTAGCACACAGCCGTGGGCTATGCCTGTGCCTGGTTGCTGACTGTGGCACCTACTCAATTCTCCATTGTGTCACATTCAAATGCCATCGATATCCACTACTTATGAGCACTCTGATTTGCCTTGTTCCTTTACATTGCCCTCTGTGTCCATATGATCCATTCTTTGGGTCCCAGATCCTTGCTTTTGGCCCCTTCATATGTTAATAGATACTATATCCTACTGGCAACCCCTTGGGCCCTTTCTACCACATATTTCAGCAGCTTTGCAGTGCTCTCTGCTGCATATCACTATTCTGGCCTATGCCCTGATTGCTGTAGCAGTACAGCTGTTGCCCCTGTGTGGTAATCCATGTTGTGGATGCATGATGTTGGCATGCATATCCAGCACTTGTGCATTACAGATGGTAAGCCAGAGTCCCAAGCTATCATGTCACAGTAATACCACATGCAACGACTTATCTTGCTGCTACTGTAGCTCCTGCTAGAGGTGGCACAGCAATTGAGGCTGGGTCCTCCGCATGACCCAAAAATTTAACTTGATCACTTCCAAGTCCCTAAGGATGTGGAAGCAACTGGTGGAATTAAGTGGCAACATCATGCTTAGCCAAACACTCATTTCAGTATTTATTCCCCTGTCATCTATATCACTCTTCACTGATGCCTCTGGGTTTCGGTTGGCCCTCTGCAAATGTCCAGAGGTTGTGGCAAGTGGTCATGGGGCATGTGTCCCAGATACTATCTGCATCTTTCACCCCTCCCTTCAGATATCTTGACTCCCAGTGCAACATACGGGCTTTTCTGATGGCTGTGGTTGTGCACTATCTGGGCACCTTGTGGCTGCTTTCCTAAGGTTCAGTCTTTGTGTGGGAGCAATGCCTGCAATCATGTGTGCATTGTACACTGCATGTTTCCTGACCTGGTGGTTGGGTCCTTGATCCTGCCTGTACACATGACCTTGCCTCTCAATGGACATGGGACAATTGCATTTGCAGACTTGCCCATGTGCCTCTGTACACATATTCCAGCACCCAATATTAGTCAGTCATGTCCTGCCTGTCTTTTGCCTCCTGTTCATTTGTCATTGCTCTGCTTATATGTGTGTACCTACTCTGCCTGCCAAGTTCCATTTGTGCTTCTGGCTTTTGATGCTGCTCTTGCAGGCCCCTCAGTGGGTGTCTCATGAGGGGAAATAGCCTTTCTTGGTTAACCTTTCACCCAGCTCTGCTTAATCGTATTTCCCTGCCTACACAATGGTTGTCTGCTTGAAGCTACGTGTACCCCCGTGTTATGTGGCTTTGGGTGACTCACTGTGCCTTCACCAGAGATGTTTAGCACAGTGAAGCTGGGAGTGGTGTAGGCACAGGTCCGGGTGATACCAAGGATGATGGTGTGGGGACAGAGCAGACAAGGGCAAAGAGGAGCAATTTGATCCAGAACAAATGAGAACCGGGAGTTCCAGAGAGAAACCTGTGAAGTTAGGGTGGGTGGAACAGTCGGAGGGCAAGAGCTGATTTGCAGTGGGAAAATGGTGCAAAGTAGTGGGAGTGATGTGGTGGGAGAGGCAAGGAGGGACAGGCATATAAGTTCTTGGGGTGGGAGCTCCTGCAGTGGATGACGGAGGAAGTTGAAGGAGAAAAGTGATGCAATAGTGGCCTGTCCATGGTATAGATTTGGTACTAATGCTGGTAGGCACATAAAAGAGCTGGAGGGGATGATGATGAGATGCAGGATATGGAGAGCTACATGTGTGGTAAGGCAACAAGTTGGGAGAGGGAGAGGTCCTGGAGGAGAGTGCAGAAGGCACAGTCCTGGGAAGAGAAGGGCAAAAGTGTAGTGTGCATTGAAGTCACCGAGGAGGAAAAGATGAGGAAACTGAAGGGAGGCCTCATAGATAGTGAGAGTAAAGGCATTCCAAAGATGGATATAGAGAGTGGTATAGATGAGTGAAAAGTGAATAGGCGGAGAGGTATGGAGACACAAGAGGGGAGACTCTGCATAATGAAGGACAATGGATGAGATTTGGGTGACAGATAGAGAAGAGTGAAAAATGGCAGCAACCCCTCTGCCAGAGCACCCTATGCAGGGAGTGGATATGACAGATAAACTAGGAGGGAGACAGTGGCCAAGAAGAGGGTCCTCACCCTCCCTCAACCATGTTTCAGTGAGGAAAAGAAGATATAAATGGCATTAGACAAGGAGCTCCTGAATTAAGAGCATCTTGGCCCAAATGGATCTACAGTTAATGAGGCCTGCATGAAGGGGATGTACTTGCGGAGTAATGGAGGGATGGGGGATTGCAAGGATGGCTGAGCCTGATAGAAAATTAGGTTAGATAGCACTCGGTGGTTAGATAGCTATTGCAGGTGGTTGCTGAGGAGAGGGTCACCATCACCAGTGAGAGGAGATAGCTGACATGCTCAGAGCGAGATAATAAGTTGGTCAGAGCAAGATGCGCAGATAGCAAAGGGAGAGGGTGAACTAACCAGTCATAAGACTTAAAAGGAGATGTTTTTTCCTTGAAGAAAAGATGCCGAGCAATGCATTTCAAAGGGGAGTCTCCCCAAGGAGCTCGTCCAAGTAGCATGTCATGCTCCCAGGGTGCGCGCTACTGTGGTGCAGAATGCCACAGAGGGTTTCCTTATACAATGTGCAGGATGCGTCCCAGTACCTTCAGATTTCTGACTGTGTCACTTATGGGCTGTTTACAGTGATGAGATGAAGACCTTCAGATTCACGGCCACTTGCTCTTGATGAAGAACTTAATAAGGATGTTCACAGGGCAACATTTTTGGTTTTTTTTAGTTAATTATTCCTTTGTTTCCTAATATTCAGACATTGTTTTGGCTTGTTTCACATATTTGTTTCAATAAAACAATTTAGGGGGCATTTGCAAAGGCATTTACATGGCTTGCAGACCTGTAAACTCTGTAACTACCACCGCTACATGCCCCATGCATTGGGGCATTCCAGGGCAGAGTGGAGGGGGGGGGGGGGAGGCAGCCATAAGTAACCTAACCGGGCAGGTGCAATATTGAGCTGCTGCCCAGTTAGTGATATGCGGTGAAAGTCAGGTGCAGGTAGCCCTGGCCTAACTTTCACCACATTAGTTAAATGTGCAGTGGCTCAATATTGCCACTGCCCGGTTAGCCTCATGGTAATCCATGAACCCAGATATTCAATTCCATAGCCAGATATGACCGTGGTATTGAATATCCAAATTTAACTTTCAGTGCTAGCCATTGATGCTGAAATCCCCCCCTTAATGTACACTCTAATAGCCTTAATATGTGTTAATTCATAAGTTAATACACGTGAAATTGATTTAGCACACTCTAAATTTTTAAGGCACACTAACAAACTGAATCCACGCTAAGGAATTCACATTCCTATTGATAGGAGTGGCTCAAGGCAATCTGCTGCCTGAGGCAAGAGATGAGATGGTGCCCCCCCCACCCCCCAGTGCTGGGGGGAGGGGGACTTCATCAAAACTCCAGTCCGGGACTGAACCAAATCAAAAAGCCTATTAGATAATGTGGAGGAAATACAAGATGTTCACACACCAAGGAACTAAAAGAGTCAGAAGCACAGCACAGTTTATACCACCACTTTCCCTCAAATTTTAAGGGAACGCCTCAGTTTAATTAAGTGGAATAGCTTACGCCATTGACTACGGGTTGGAGTTTAAGCCCGACCACGACAAGCTAAGCGATTTTTTTCATTATTGTGTTTGGAATGCCATTTTAGAAATATCGTTGAAAAATTGGTTGCTATGAGATTGTGGTCATTGATGTGAAGTTTGGGTTAGGATCAGAAGTTTCTGTTCCTTTCCCTCGGTACTGAGACCACGTTAGCTTCCAAGGATTCTTTGTTTTTTGTTTTGGGGCATTTCAATGAATTGTGGTCTACATTTGAACAGACTAGTCTTTCTGGGTATATTGCAGAGTCAAAGCTATTTTTGATATCTTTTTTTACGATGACAAGTTTAAGTGAACAACGTGCAGCTGTGAAATTTTGTTTTCTACTCGGTAAAAATGCTGCTGAAACTGTTTTAATGTTGAAAACAGCTTATCAGGATGACGCTATGGGAAAAAGTCAAGTGTACCAGTGGTTTGGTCGGTTTAAAAATGGCGACATGTCGATTGATGACAAACCTCATTCTGGGCGTCCATCAACTGCCCGAATCGACGAAAATATTGAAAAAATTAGAGAGCTTGTGCTCACAGACCGTCGACAGACAATTGATCAACTGTCAGAGATTAGTGGGTTATCTTGGAGCTCAGTTCAGTGAATTTTAACGGAAGATTTGGGAATGAAAAGGATTGCTGCCAAGTTTGTTCCTTGGGTTCTGACTGACAATCAAAAGGAACATCGAGTTGAAACATGTGTTTTGAAACAACAGCTTGAAACTGATCCAGATTTTCTGTCAAAGGTCATTACAGGTGATGAGTCATGGTGCTATGGTTACGACCCAGAAACAAAGCAACAGTCAAGCCAATGGAAGACGTCATCGTCACCCCATCCAAAAAAATGTCGTCAAGTCAATTCAAACATCAAAACAATGCTGATTTGCTTTTTTGATGCCAAGGGGGTAGTTCATTCAGAGTTTGTTCCCCCAGATCAGACCGTCAATCAAACCTTTTATTTGGAAGTTTTAAGAAGATTGCGCAACAGTGTTCGTCAAAAAAGACCCGATTCGTGGCAGACAGGAGACTGGTTCTTCCACCACGACAACGCACCTACACACACAGCCATCTCTGTTAGACAGTTTTTTGGCTAAAAATGGCATGGTTCCGCTGCCCCACGCACCTTACTCACCTGACCTGGCTCCGTGCGACTTTTTCTTATTTCCACGCATGAAAAGGGGCATGAAAGGACACCGATTTGACAACATTGAAGAAGTCAAGAAAAAAAGGAGGGGAGAGCTGTCAGCCGTTTCTAAAGATGACTACAAAAAATGTTTCGAACAGTGGAAGCACCGGTGGGACAAATGTATCAGTTGTAATGGAGAGTATTTTGAAGGGGATAAGGTTGTTTTGTAAAGAATTTGAAATAAATAGCTTTTAAAAAATAATTCCTGGTTTTTTTGGGTACCCCCTCGTATATTGATCGGACTTGGTGCTATCTTTATATTTTATACAGTACAGGGAAATGCATCTCTTTTTATTCCTATGGTATTGCATTGTATGCAGAATCTGTCATATATTGAGACCTGTGGGTGAATATCCTACTTCTGCTCTGCACCCACAGGTCTCAATATATGAAATAAAAATCTGATTCTGGTCATCTCGCTAACAACTTAAACAATCTCCAGTACCTAGCATATTGTGAACCAACAAAAAAACCCTACAAAAGTCCCCGAAGATCTACAAGGCCAACTCTACCAAAACTCATATAACAAGCAGAAAAAAGCAGCACTATAAATAATGCAGGGGCCCTACAACATCCATACACTTATCTGAAAAGCTGAACAAGTCAAATTACTACATACAAACTCTATGTTAACAGAATGCCTGGCCTCAGTCAAACACTCAGAACACATACCTTCACCAAGTATAGAATAAGTGATCACAACCTAAAGTAAAAACAAAAACACGTAGAGAAAAATTAAACTAAAACCCCAAGAAGCCAGACTCCACATGCAACGCAAAGTCCAATCACTAAATTGAAAAGAAAATTATTTTTTCTACCTTTGTTGTCTGACCATTTTATTCTCTGATTATGCTGGTCCCAATCTGAGGCTTCTGCATTCCTCTGTCTTCTCTTAGCTCTCTTTCTATTATCTCTATTCCATCTGCCATTTCTTGTCTCTCCTTTTGTTTTCTTCACTTACTTCCATCTTGGATATTGATTTTTTTTCCTTTCAGCTTTCTTCCATTTATTTCTGTCTCTCTTTCTGTCCACCCAGATTTCACTACTCCTTACTATCCAGTTCTCAATCTCCCATCTATCTACTACTTTTCAACCTTTACCCCAATCCTTCCATTCCCCATCTTTTCTTCCCTGGTCCATTATTCACCAGTCTTTTGCTCATTCTCTCTCTCCCTCCATGTCTAACATCTCTCACCCCACATCCAGTGTGTCTCTCTCTCTGGCTTTCTTTCCCTCCATCCAGTACCTCCACTCTCTCTCTCCTTCCATGTCTGCCCTCTCCCTTCCTATCCCCCTGCAACCAGCATCTACCCCATCTCCATACCTATACCATCCCTTCCCTATTACTCTCATATCCAGCATCTATCCATCTCTTTCTCAACCTCCCCATTTCCAACTTCTCCCCTCTTTCTTCCTATTACCATGATGTCCTGCATTTCCTTCTCCCCTTATTACCCCATGTCCTGTATCTCCCCTCTGCCTCCCTCCATCCCATCCTCCCCAAGTCTAGCATTTTCCCATAGTCTCCCTATAACCCCCTTGCCAACATCACCACTCCATCTCCTCCCCTTGCTTTTCCCTATGCCCCTTTCAATGTCTAGTATTTCCCTTTGTCTCCCTTGCCTCCACCTCAATCTTATCCCCACTGCCTCCCTATCCCTCCCTGCACCCAGCATTTCCCTACTGACTCCTTGTGATCATCCATGTTCACCTCCCAATGCCTCCTCATGTCCACGCCTCCTTCCCAATAACTTCCCATGTCCACCCCTTGTATGTTCAATGATCAGAGCCTGCCCACAGAGCAGCATGTCCCATGGGCAGGGGCTGTGCAAGCCATGATCCCAGCCCAGAGAAGCAAGGCACAATTGGCCTTGCACAGCCCCTGCCACCAGGATATGCTGCTTCTGCGAGCAGGATCTGTTTCTCTGGGCCATGATCGCTGCCTCCCATGCCCTTTTGCCTGCTGAAGCAGCATGTCCTGTGGGCAGGGGCTGTGCAAGCCGTGACTGTGGACCAGAGAAATAGGGCCTGCCCAAAGGAGCCGACGTCAGGAGGGCACTGTTGCTGGCCACCCACCCCCACTCCTATTCAGGATGACCTGTGGAGCGCCAGGGGCCTAGTAGAGAGCCTACCCATGAGACATGCTGCTCCTATGGGCAGAAGGTTGAGAGTAGCGTTTGTGGCCTCTCACAGCCTACTGTGAATAGGGAGTGGGGGGTGGAGGGTTAGCGATGGCATCCTCCTGGTGTTGGCGCCCCCCTGCAGCACTTACCCAGTTTACTGGTTTGGCATTTATCTTCTTGCTTCCCCACCCCCCATTGTTCAGCATTTGTCTTCCTGCTTCCCCCCTCTGTCCAGCATTTATCTTCCTGTCCCCCCCCCCCCTGTTGTCCAGCATTGTGTTCCTTCAACTCTGGAATTTGTTACCAGAGGATGTAGTAAAAGCTGTTAATGTAGCTGGGTTTAAAAAAAGATTTGGACTAGTTCCTGGAGGAAAGGTCCATATACCATTATTACATGGGACCTGGGATATCCACTGCTTGCCCCAATACAAGCATTGTGGAACCTGTGTTTTTTAGGGAAACTGCTAGATACTTGTGACCTAGATTGGCCACTGTTGGAAACAGGATACTGGGCTTGATAGACCTTAGTCTGACCCAGTAAGGCATATCTTATGTTCTTATGTTCCTTCCCAACCCTGTTGTCCAGCATTTGTCTTCTTGCTTCCCTCCCAGTGTCCGTTTGTCCTCCTATGCCCCTCCTTTGATGTCCTGTATTTGTCTTCCTGCTTCCCTCCCTCTTGCCCAGCATTTGTCTTCCTACTCCCCCTCCCAATTGTCTTCCTGATCCCACCCTTGTTGTCCAGCATTTGTCCTCTTGCCCTCCGTATTGTCCAGCATTTGTCCTCCTCCCCTCTCCCTGTTGTCCAGCATTTGCCATCCACCTTCACTTCTCTTCCTGCCACTGATGTCTCTCTCTCAATATCGGAGGAAAGAAAGAAAAAGCACGAGGTTTTCAAGACTCTGTCGCGCTTGTAAGTCCCTGTTGATTTCTCCCCCCTCTGACGTGAAAAGCATCACCAGAGGAGGCAGTACCCATCAGGACCTTACAAGCATGCCGAAGTTACAAGAGCCCACGCTTTCTCTTTCCTTTTTTTGTCAAAGTTGATTGCACGCCACTGTTGTGCCAGTGTACTCGGATCTGGAGCAGGGGCAGGGGCAGTGGCGGGAAGTTGATTCTGCCACTATTGACCTGGGAGAAGCAGAGGCAGCAGCGGTAGCAGCTAGTCTATTCATTTTTTTTTTTTTTTTACTTTAGAAGGAAGAGTGAGGCTTTGGCTACTTGGCTGTTTTGAGGGCATCTTTTGCCACTCCCAAAACTTTGTTGCCTGAGGCGACTGCCTCATTCTGCCTTATTATAGAGCCACTCTGGCCTACAGCTTACTGCTTGGAACTTACAGTATCTTTTGGCCACTTCCATTAATGAGACATTTCCAATCAGAACCTTTAGGAGTTATAATGAATCATAAGGCAGCCTAGTATTGTTCAAGTCTTCAACTCTTAAAATTGAAATGTAGTCACTGGGAAAGGTAGTGGAGGGAATATGAATTATCAAACTTTGCACAGTGTAAAAGCATCACATCAGCTTATGAATCTGCTGTCAAGAAAGCAAAGAAGGGCTTTTTTTGAGCAGTTCGAAATCGTTCTTGCCATTTTTTCCTGTTAATTACCAGCCTGACAGCAAAACCTACTGTCATGCCTTTACTAGACAGAGGACTAAGGAGAGGGTGAGAGACAAAGGATTGGTGCAGGTCTTTAATGGATATGAGAAAGAGCAGCGGACACTTAAAAAAACATTTTTTTTTCTATAGACTGCGAGGAGCTTGGTGTTTTCAGTTTTTATAGCTAAAATGATAGGGTCCCAATGCCAGTTTTAGAAGCACAGAGTTGGAAATACTGACATTTGCAAATAAGGTAAATTTGTTTATTTTTTACAGAGATTTGGTGGCACATATCTTTTAAGATGAACTTCCAGAGGCACTTTTATTTTTGATTTTACTTTTGAAGGTCAGTTTACTAAATTGCATTAGGCTTTTGCAGCTAACGCAGAAAAATAACGCAGATAGCACTATGTTTGCTGCAGAAACTGTGCATTATCTATTGGGGAGTGCATAGCAGTTCCCCAGCAAATAATGCTCTGAACATGCAAAGAATATAGTCAGATAGCACCGTGGATGCAGTTAATGCCATACATTAAGGTGTGTCAGACGGCTGCCTAGGGTGAGAACTTACACAATCTTGACGATGCATATATTCATATGATTCTTGCAAGGTATTGTGGGTATTGTAGTTCATTCACTCCCAAACACAGCTGATGACAATAATTTGAGTTGTGAAACCAAGTGGTAAGATCAATAAAATACTTCTTTTATTGATGGGGTTTAATTCACTCAGCACATGTATGCTTGATAGCACTATAAATGAGGTTACTTGCTTGCAGTGTTTAAAGGGATAACAAAAAGTCACAAAGTAAACCAGAAAACAACCTTCAACTTGTCAGGCAATTAGCTAATGTTTTCTTAGCAAGTAATTACCAAATACAAAGGCACAAAGTAAAGAATAAACTTTGCTGGTTAGGTTAACTTCTGCTTATTTTCCACGCTGATCTCAGCAGTGATTCTCCCTTGCTCACACACACAATCAGGTGCAGCCCTAATTACTATCAATGGACCAGCTGAAAGCCTTTAGCTGGCTGGCTGCTACTGTGTGAGCCCAAATCCTGCTTTAAGAGCTGTTTGCAGTGGAAATAAAGAACAAGGTTAGGTTTCTTTGTGATGGCTGATGTGTTTGCTCAGAGAAAGCTAGCATTTAGATAGAGAACAGCCCATATAAATAGTTTCACCTGCTGTATCTCCCCCTTCATCAACAATCATAGGGTCAATATCATACATTGGCACAGATGAGTCTTTCATTAAGGCACTATCATGAGAATGCTTATTCCCTTGCTGCCATTCTCTATTATAGATAGGGTCTGGATCAGTGTTCATACCTGAGCCTCTCCTGCCATCATAATTCCTCTCTGTAAAGCCTGGCCAATATGTAATCCAATTCTGATGTCCAGCCTTCCAATCTTGATCCCTGGACACTGGATCTCCTCTCACATACCTTCTGGCCTTGGTCTGAAAGTCCCTTCCACGTGCAGTCTTCTCTCTTCCAGGTAGCCACTGGTGATTCCTATCTCTGCCACTCCATTCCTCTGGCTGAATCCAGTCCAATGGACTCTGCTGGCTTTTGGAATACCTCCCAGTATGAATACTGCCTTGGAATCTCCCAGACCTTCCAATGGCCTTCCTTCTCTTCCTTCCAGAGAGTTTCCTTCTCTCTCTATCTGCTTGGCTTGGCTTCTGTTTCTCCAGGTGATACTGGTGCTTGTAGCCGTTGCTGAAGCTCTCCCTTAAGCTCTTTCTGTGGCTTTTGTTGAAGCTGTTCTTGAAGTTCTCCCTCAAGCTGGGCTGGAGCTTGTAGTAACTGTTATCTGAAGAATAAGCTCTATTCTTATCCTGTTCTAATGTGTGCTACTCCCTAACACAGCGCAGCTGTGTTGAATCAGGCCCTGCCCTTTGAGATGAGTGCTTAGGGATTACCTCATAGCTCTCTTGATTGCACACACATTCTCTCACTTCAGCCCCTCTCATGGCTGCTGGAAACCTGGTGCATTCTGGGACTGGTAGTCTTTTATGTGAAAACTCTGTTTTCTTGCTTCTACCAGAACTGACAGGTTGCTTGTTCAGAGTCACATCATCTTTTCTATAGCTCCTACCTGAGCTATGATAAGCTTCCTTATCACAGGTGACATTAGCTGCTCCCATGCTATTCGAAAATCCGACAATTAATGTGTGCTGTTGAGGCCTGCAAATAGCATAGAAAATCATTGAGTTTTCTGAGTTGGCCCAGATTACCTGTTACTGCATCCAAATAGTATGTGCTATCTGCCACATTAACAGCTAACGCGGTTTAGTAAACTGGCCCCTTGGTGTGATAGGTTTCAGCTTACAGCCCTATGTTAAACTGTTCATTACTTCCCTTGGTAAAATCGGTGCTAGTAAAGGCATGAAACATATTTGTCTCTGGGACATGCTGCAAGCATTTATACATGCCATAGAAGTAATCACCATTGGTAATTATCATGGATTGACCACCAGCCCTGACCTTTTCTAATGGCATAGCATATTATCTTATGTGACACTGGAGGTGCATGATGGCCATGACCATATTAGTGGAATTTAACACATAAATGAATTTAATGAACTGATTGTTCTTTAATTTTTTATGTTGTGCTGCCTCTTTGGCTTTCATATATTGATATTGTATTTTGGGCTGTATCTGCGTGAGTTACAGGACTATGTCTTTGACGCGGTAAACTCCTCCTTTTTGACTTTGCTTTTAGAAAATGTATTTGGCATTTAGGAAGCGTGGACATTCCCTTTGATCATTCTACCTGGTATGGGGTTGCTTTTTCTTTTCTCACCCCCCCCCCTTACCTTTTCCTCTTTGCTCCTTTCCCTTCCTCTTCCTTCCCCCCTTTTTTCCCTCACTTCATTTGTCTTCCCTTCCTTCACCCCATTTTTTTCTCCCCTGCAAGCAGTTCTTCTAGTATTTATTAGTCTTGTGTTTGTGTTCTAGGGTCACATATTGTATATTGTTCATTTCTGCCACTGGTACACATCATCAGAGACTGTGTGATAGGTACAGTATTAGGATCCTGATAAACGTTTTTGCTGAAACATTTTGGGAGTATTCTGTAATTGTTATGTATTTGAGAGGCTTACACTGCCAATGATCTATACTGTATGTACATACCTTTATATTTTAAGCATATGATTGTTTGAATAAACAGCTGAATTATTTTTCACCTGCTATCTTGACATTTTAATACATAAGTAACAAATATTGACTTTTCTCAGTCACTGGTTTTTGATACTTCTACTGTTTTGAACATTGATACCTTGTGCAGTTGGGTATTGTCACCCACCTATAGGTTCCCAGAGGCTTAAAGCATGGGAGCTATAGTGGGGCCTCTTCTTAAACAGTGGGGGTTGGTATCAAGAAGGTATGGAAATGCCCCCTGGGAACTGTAGTCCCACAAGCTAATATAAGAATGTAGTTGTAGACGAATAGCAAGGCTTTAAAGAGAGGACTTTTTATTTTCCCTTCCCGGGTGAATTTTCAGCACATTGGAACAAAAGACAAAAGACCATACTTCTGGTATAAAAATAAAGGTAAACTACTGGAACAAAATAAATGCTTGTATCTTCAGCTTGATGATTACAAAAATAATTTTTCATTCACTATCATTATATTCTGGATTAGAGTATTAGAGAATTCAGCTGATTTCCTTACAATTTCTTTTGGGGTCTCAGTTGAGCAATAACAAAGTCTCATAGACTCACGTCAAATGAAGCAAATTACATAATCACATCAATGACCCCAGTTAAATACAAACAGAACCCTATTCCACAATATTGATTCACTAGAAGCATACACTTAGTTAAGTTATCAGACTTAAAAAATATTCATAAAGAGGACTTCCTCCAGTGAAAAGGGTCTGTTTTCCAGATTGCTGTTTCAGATCCCTGGAGGAAGTCCTCGTTATGAATATTTTTTAAGTCTGATAACTTAACTAAGTGTATGCTTCTAGTGAATCGATATTGTGGAATAGGGTTCTGTTTGTATTTAACTGGGGTCATTGATGTGATTATGCAATTTGCTTCATTTGACGTGAGTCTATGAGGCTTTGTTATTGCTCAACTGAGACCCCAAAAGAAATTATAAGGAAATCAGCTGAATTCTCTAATACTCTAATCCAGAATATAATGATAGTGAACGAAAAATTATTTTTGTAATCATCGAGTGATCGTTCAAACAACAAGGCCCATTAATTTTTGTATCTTCAACTTGGCAATAAACAAAAGGTAATTCAAACAGTCCTTTTTCTTAAACAAGCAAGTTTCTTCACTGCTGTTTTCCTTAAACAGATTTTCTGTAGCCACTTCAGCACAATGAAGAAATCTCATCAGAAATTATTAACGTACAATCCATGCAAGACTCAGAAGATGTTTCCTCACAGAAATCACACTGCATTTCTTCACATACTTCTGCGGAGCTATACTCCCTAGGATTGTAACTTAGGCTATTTTTAAACAGTCCCTCTTCTCGGTTAAGAGAGCTCCCCTCCTCCTCTCTGCTAGAGTAAAATGGGAGGTTACCACACACAGTAGAGTTTCCTTCCTGAGAGCCACACACTCTTGGATAAGTGTAGGTAAAACTCTTACTTTCAGCTTCCCTTATACTAGAAGGAATAAGCCTACCTTCTGGCTTAGTTCTCACGGAGCTTCTGGGTACAGGGAACTTAACAGAGCTTTGCCAAGATGAAAGCCTCTCACTGCCTTTCTCTTTCTGCTTTCGTTTGGGCACAAAAGTATCCTCAAGATAAAAACTCTTGCCCTCCTTGTACCTGTTACTAGGAAGATTCTTTCCCACAGCTTTTCTCAGCCTGGTTCCAGAAACACCTTCGTGGCAAAGTCCACTGGGCTTTTGTTCAGTTGTGCACTGCTCTCTGAAGCAAATCCCTGGTATTCTCTCCTGGGTTTCTTCCTCTAGAACTTTGTGTAAGTCTCCGTGTGAAGCTCTGGCTCCCTATCCAGCTCTCTGATCAGCTCTCCAATCGGCTCTGACTCTAACCTCCGGTGAGTGAATTTTAACTGCGTCACTCTTGGTGTTTCCTTGAGCCCCGCCTCCTCCCAGCTGTCCCTCATTACCTAATGGGCTGTGAGGTAACCTACTGCTTGGGCGTGCTCTCACACCTGGTAATTCAGTTTGTGTACGTTGCCTATAGCAACTCTGCTCCATGTGCTGCTCTAGCCTGTCATTATTAGAACTGTTCTGCTCAGTTTTTCCTATTTCCATAGGCTCTGGCTGATCCACCTCATGACAGTATGTCTCTCTTTTTTGACTATCCTGGCCCAAAGACATGACTTTAGCTGTCGTACCTTTGGCCAATGATAGCCAGATTGCCTTTTAATTGAATGGAAGATCTGATAAGAAACTGCTTGATTTTAATAACTTCCTAGAAGCAGACTCATGATGGGTCGCTCACATAGACTGAAGCTAAAACCTTCTGATCACGGGAGGCGGGGCCAGCGAGGAAGCAGGATGGCGGCTTAGGAGAAGAGCTCCGGTACCCCCTTGGCTAAAATCCTGTAAAATTGCGGTCTACCCTTGAGATTATTGGAGCCTGCATTCAGTCTGAGTGTAGGAAGGAGAGAGAGATATGGCAAGTGGAAAACCAGTTAAATTAGACTTTGCCGCAGCGCTCAACATGGGAACGAAGAGAGCGAAGGCAGACCCTCTTTCACCGCACAAGTCGGCCCCGGCGCACGAAGCAGAGGATGCCTTATGAGAGGTTCTGGGAGAAATACGCTCGGTTAAAGAGCTGGTGATGGCAAACGGAGAAGCGATAGCCCGCGTGCAAACCGAGGTGAGCGAGATGAGGGGGCAATTCCAAGAGCTCACGGTTCGCATGGATCAGGCAGAAACCATTCTTGCTTCACATACTACGCAGCTTAAACAGCTCGGTAAGGCCTACAAGAAGCTGGGCCGGCTGGAGCTGCAAATAGAGGATCTCAGCAATCGTAACAGGAGGAATAACGTCCGACTGGTGGGTCTCCCGGAGGGTGCGGAGGGCTCTGACTTATTTACCTTTCTGGGGAAAATGATTCCGGCAGTCCTGAAAATAAAGCTCTCTGGCCCCTTGGAGTTTGAACGAGCGCACAGAGTTCCCGCGCAGAGGAGCCTGCAGGCGAAGGGTGCCAGACCATTGATTTTTTGTATGCTGCGTCATCAGCAAGCCATGCAGATATTGCAAGCAGCTAAGTCCCAGCCAGCTCTTACTTACGAAGGGAAAAATATCGCTTTTTACCCGGATCTATGTAAAGCTTCTGTTGACAAGAGAAGGCAGTTCTTGGCTATGCGACCTCGACTCCTACACCTCCAGGCCAGGTATGGGCTCTTTTACCCTGCACGTCTGAAAATCACGTTGGACAATCGCACTATGGCCTTTGAAGATCCAGATGAAGCCATGAAATTCATTGAGGAGCAGGAGGCCCTGCAAATGCATTGACTTGCTTAGGACGCTGTATTTGGGTATTTGTTTTCGGAGAGTGTGGGTTTGTACTAGCCTTAGGGCTATAACCGTCAGCGCTGCCCTCTCTTTGAGGATGGCTGGATTTGGGTAATCTGATTGATTGTTAAGCGTATTAATCTGTGATGCTTGTTCTTTCCCTTTCTCCCTCCTTTCCTCCTCCCCCCCCCTTTGGTCTTGGGTGATGGTAATTTAATGGGAAAAGCTCCAGTGTTTGTTTATATGGTTGCCTTTTTCTATTGCCATTTGATCTTTTTTTTTTATTTTCTTCTGGGGGTTGGAGGTATATCCTAGCGGGCCAGAGTCTGTGTCATACTCTAAGATGCTGGATGTCGGGCTTACGGGTAAATGGGGGAGTGGGGTAGAGTCCCGAATGTCTATTAGGGGTGCCGTGCGGCCTTTCTGCGGCCGTCGCTGGTCCACCCAAGTACTTTTTGCCTCTGTATCTCAGGGGTATGTTGTCACCTTGCAGGCCTCACCAAACACACCGGAAGGTGATCATGCTTTCAGTTAAGCGGTTCTGGGGAGCACCAATGTGGGCATTTAGGAGTCTTGGCATGGTTGCCTGCTGTGCAGATGTCTTCGCTTAGGATATTATCCCTGAATGTGAAGGGCATCAAACATCCCATAAAGAGGAAAAAAGATATTGGCCTATAGTCTGAAACAGAGAGCTGATATAGTCATGCTCCAGGAGACGCACTTGCCTTCTAGTGAGGCGGTGAAGCTAGCTGGGGGTAAGTACTCCTTGGTCCCTCATGCGCCAGCGGCAGGCGGGAAAAACGGGGTGATCACTTTAATTAGGCGGGCCTGTCAGGCGCAAGTCATATCTACCAGAGCAGACACCGAAGGGAGGTGGGCAAGTGCACAGATTAGCACTGGTAAACGGCAGCTGGTGCTAGTGAATCTGTACGCTCCCAACTCTGATTGTCCCAAATTTTTCCAGTCGCTTGCGGAGACGCTGGCTGACTTCGCTCCGCTCCCTATTGTACTGGGTGGCGATTTCAACTTGGTGCTCGACCCCCTTATTGATTGTCAGCCCCCTAGGATCTCTAGGAGGGGCCGAGCATCTGTGGTGCTGTATTCTCTCATTGACAACATCGCTTTGGTGGATATCTGGAGATTGCGACATCCTTCAGAACGAGATTATACCTTCTTCTCTCATCCGCACAACTCACATTCCAGGATTGATTTCTTTTTGGTCTCCCGATCTTTTGCCAGAGAAGTTGATAGGGTTGAAATCCTGAGTACGCATATTTCTGACCATGCAGCGATTATGCTGGAACTGGGAGATCGCATGGTGCCAGCTAGGGAAGAGGGCTGTTTTTTTTTTCCTAGAGTTCTCCTTGCTGAGGATTCCTTCAAGCTCTATGTCCAACAAGCAATAGACGAGTATTTCGATTGCAACCGACCGGAAGATACATCTATCTGGGCTTGGTGGGAGGCTTTCAAGGCCTCGTTGAGAGCAAAGATAACCAGCTATGTCATAGCCAACAACCGGAAGGCCAGAGCCGAGCTTAAAGTCCTGGATGGCCAGATTAGAGCCGGAGAGAGGCTCTTGCAAGGACAGTTTAGCTCTCTGGTCCTTAATCGCCTCCAAAAGCTACGATATCAATACAATGCTCTTTTAAGCAGGGAGGTGGAACATAGCTCTTTCGACTCGCAGGCCCGCTATTATACGGAGATGAACAAGGCTGGACAGATGCTGGCCTCTAAATTGAGTCCGCGTGCTGCCAAAAAGCATATTGTGTCTATAGCTGACGGTCAGGGGGGCTCTCACGAAGAGAACGCTGAGATTGTGGCGGCTTTCCGAAGCTTTTATCAGGAATTGTACTCCTCAGAAGGTCCCAGCGAGGTAGCTCTGATACAGGACTTTCTGGCTCCGATTCGTCACCCGGTCTTGGAAGCGGAACAGGTGGTGGACCTTAAGAAGCCGCTGAGTATGACTGAGATTCGAGAGATATTACAAGGGATGAAGTGTGGGAAAGCAGCGGGCCCTGACGGGATGCCGATAGAGTTCTTTCAGGTGTTCGCAAAGAGCGTGACTCCCCATCTCCTGGCATATTTTTACTATCTACAGGAGCAAGATAATAATCCAGGGGGGTTTGCGGACGCCACCATTGTGGTACTTGAAAAACCTGGTAAAGACCCGCAGCAGGTAGGGAACTATAGACCTATCTCGCTGCTGAATGCGGATTACAAGTTATATTCGGCTATTTTGGCTAATCGCCTTAATAAAGTTCTGCACCTGCTCATACATCCTGATCAATGTGGCTTCATTGCCGGAAGATCCACGTCGGACAATGCACGTTTATTTTGTAATATCCTGGGATTGGCGGACAGTATGGATGCCCCCCTGCTCGGGCTATCGGTGGACGCTGAGAAGGCCTTTGATAGGCTTGAATGGCCCTTTCTGTTCACTGTGCTAGCGTGGTTCGGGCTTCCGGAGGAATTTGTGAATATGATTCGGGTGCTCTACTCTCGTCCGACTGCAAGGATTCTCGCTAATCGCCAACTTTCCAGTCCCTTTTCTTTATGTCGGGGCACACGTCAAGGATGTCCGATGTCGCCTCTCCTGTTTAATTTGGCTCTGGAGCCACTTGCTCTACTTGTCCGTCAGATGGAGGAGATTAAGGGGATTGCGGCTGCGGATCTTCATATCAAGTTATCAGCCTACGCGGATGATCTTCTGTTTTTCTTACAACCAGCTTCTATAGCTCCTCTAATGCGGGCGATAGCTAGCTACGCTCGGCTCTCCGGCTATAAAGTTAATTGGTCGAAATCGTTGGCCTTCCCCTGAACAATTTGGCAACTAATAACATGGTGCAGGAATTCTCCTTCCATTGGGAAGCTAAGGCCATCAAATATCTAGGAGTCCTTTTCGCTGCCCCGCTGGATGAAACCCTTCGCATAAATATTGCTAAGATAAAGGAGATTGCTAGATCCTTTACGCTAAAATGGTCCCCACTGCATCTCACCTGGTGGGGGCATCTGGAATCCATCAAGATGGTTCTTATGCCCAAGATCAACTATATATTGGGGATGATTCCTATTATGTTTCCGGCATCAGTCTACAAGGAAGTTGAGAAAATCTTGACTGTTTTTCTTTGGGATGGTAAGCCACCCAGAATTGCCTTATGGAAGTTGAAGGCTAGTAAGAGCGAGGGGGGAGTGCACTTTCCCGATTTCCAATGGTACCATTCAGCGGCGATACTTAAGCAAGGTGGACTGTGGGGTGTCATGGCTAATAGTCTGCTGAAGCCAACATGGATGGCCCTAGAAGAGTGGCTATGCTATCCCTGCCCACTGGGGTTGCTGATGGGCATGAGGCACTCGGAGTCGTCCAAAGTTGGCCGCGTCGTTACATCTACGCAGGCTGCCTTTCAGAGTTTGTATCCCCTTATTTCTCGAGAGAATCCGCCTTCCCGACAAGCTCCCATCTGGCATAATCCGTTATTTAAAATAAATAAAGTGTCGGTTGTATGGGAGACTTGGCAAAATTGTGGCATTTGGACTGTGGGCCAGCTTCTTGAGGGCACAAAGTGGAAAAGCTATCATGTGCTCCAGTCGGAGTTTGGGCTCCCAGTCTCCGGATACTTTCAATGGATGCAACTTCGGCATTGCATATCTCAAGTGTGGAGGAAACCAATGGAGATTACAGAGTCTTGGGGACTGGAGAAAATTATGTCAGAGGTCTGTGCGCAGAAAGGCACTATCTCCAGACTGTATGCATATTTTCAGTCAAGTAACATACCTCCACTTGCGGAATTACACAAAACCTGGGAAGCAGAATTGGAACTTAAGATGTCTCCTAAGGAGTGGAGTTTATTCTGGGGACCTATAGTACGTGTTTCGAAGTCTGCGAAGTTAACGCAGTCTATGTTCTTCTTCGCACATAGAGCCTATATCACCCCAATTAAATTGGCCAAATGGAGCGCTGCTGGCACATCTCAGTGTTGGTCCTGTCGCATTGCCCCGGGCTCTTTGAAGCACATGTTTCTGGAATGCCCTCTCATTCAGGGATTTTGGTCATCAGCATGGACTCAAATTCAGAAGGTGTTAAATATCTCTACCCCTCTGTCATGGAGGATTCTCGTATTGAGATCGTTGGCAGATATCCCTAGGTTACACAGAGAAGATTTCTTTGTGTTTAACTTCATGATTACTGTTGCCATCAAACTGATTTTGACACATTGGAAAGATCCTCAGAAGTTATCTGGGCCTTTGTGGTGGAATACAGTATGCTTATATAGTAAATATGAAAGGGCTCAAGACAAGTATGACAGAAGCAGGGGTGGGGAGGTGACTCGCTACAAATGGTGCTCCTTGGACCGCTATACACGATAAGGGGAATTGCGGATAGGTAGAGGCTTGCAAGGTGCTGGGTGGGAATTGTGGTGGTGGGGGGATGTATTGTAGGGTTTTGTTTTGGTGGTTATCTGCTGGTTACGTGACAACTGTATCTTAATAGTTGTATATGTTCGTGTGTGTGTTGTTGTAACTGTTTAAAATGTTATAAAAATAATAAAAAAAAAATAAAAATAAAAAAAAAAACCTTCTGATCCCAAGGTAATCTGAATCAGAAGGTTTAAGCTATCATTAAGCAAAGTCTCACTAATTGTTTGGACCAATATTTCCTTGAGGGATGTTGCTACTATGTTGGTCTTTAAACTGGATGCAAACTTGACTTTAAACAAACAGATGTCATTGGCTGCTAATAATTCTTTTTATTGCAGTATTCATAGTATATTTGCCATTTTATCTTTGACTTGTGATCACTCTTGGGGGCTTGTTTACTAAGCCGAGGTAGCAGCTTCCGACCGATATCAGAGCCGCGACTCCATTGGATTCAATGGGGCCGCGGTTCTGGTATTAGTCGGAAGCCGCTACCGCTGCTTAGTAAACAAGCCCCTTGGTCTTCTGCATTCCAAACTTGTCTACTCTGATTTTCTGCTTCAAGCTCAGTGTTGTGTGACATTAATGATACTTCAACTATTACAAATTACTGCAGCAAGAGTTATTACTTATACTAGATAAAGTGACCACAAAACCCCAGTGGTGAGAGTGAAGCAATAAGTTCTCTCTCTGCTGTGTAAATAATTCATTTGGGAGAAGGAGCTGGGACTAGAAGAGGGCTAATGCAGAGGTTGTGGGGCTGGAACTGGAAGAGGGATGATGTTGGGGAAGGGGCTTGTTTCAGAAGGGGGTTAATGCTGGATGGGAGCTGTATCTGGAAAATGCTGAGGGAGTGAGAAGGGCGAGGTTGACTGATATTGTGGGAAGACGAAGAAGTAAAACATATGCAGGGGAAGGTTGAGAAGGAGGGATATAAAGATGGATGCTGTGGTAAGTAGAAAGACAGGCAGGATCGATGAATACTGAAGAAAGATGTAGATGCATGGATTCTGGGGAAGGGAGAAAAATGCAGGAGGGCAGATACTGGGGATATGAGGGATGCAGAACAGGAGAGATTTTGACTTAGACAGAGACTTTAAGATGGGGTAGGAGGCAATAAGATGACAGGCTTTAAGCGGAAACACTTTTATCTATTGACAAAAAGGACATCTGCATAGCATGGGGCCTATTGCTGCCCACAAGTGTGACCACGCTCAGTTAGAAATGGTGTGACCATGCTCAGTTAGTAATGTCCCGGGGTGGAGTTACTATAGCGGTGCTGGGCACAAAACAGTTTTTCTGATGACAAGCCTCTGAGCTATCAACAGAGTTGCCTTTGGCACTCTAAATGAAGCAGTGGAAGATGAGCGAACCTTAAGGGTCTCTAAACATGTGCAGCATTACTCTTCCTTGCGGCCCACCTCCTCCCTTGATCCCAGCACTTCCTATTCAAAGGAGGCAAACTGCAGGGAGAGGCAGCACTTCACATGTTCAGAGACCCTGCACTACTGCTGGTGTTCCGCCCAGTGTGCAGCGGCGGCCAAGAAAGCAAATAGAATGCTAGGTATCATAAGGAAAGGGATGGAGAATAAAACAAAGGATATTATAATGCCTCTGTATCGCTCCATGGTACGACCGCACCTTGAATATTGTGTGCAATTCTGGTCACCGTATCTTAAAAAGGACATAGAGTTATTAGAAAAAGTACAGAGAAGAGCCACCAAATTGGTGAAGGGGATGGAAGGCTACTCCTATGAAGAGAGGCTAAAAAGGTTAGGGCTCTTTAACCTGGAAAAGAGACGGCTGAGGGGAGATATGATAGAGGTCTATAAATTAATGAATGGAGTGGAACGGATAAACGTGGATCAATTGTTTACGCTATCAGAATATAGAAGGACTAGGGGACATGTAATGAAGCTACAGGGTAAACTATTTAAGACAAATAAGAGAAAATATTTCTTCACTCAACGTGTAATCAAACTCTGGAATCTGTTACCGGAGGATGTTTAAAAAAGGTTTGGACAAGTTCTTGGAGGAAAGGTCCATAAACCACTATTAAAAAGGGACCCAGGATATCAATGCTTGACCTAGTACAAGCACTGCAGAACCTGTGTCTTTTGGGGAAACTGCTAGGTACGTATGACCTAGATTGGCCACTGTTGGAAACAGGATACTGGGCTTGATGGACCTCGGTCTGACCCAGTATGGCATTTCTTATGTTCTTATGTTAGGCAAACTTGTGAAGGAAATTGAGGGAGGAAAAGGGAGGGATGAGTGAAGGAGAAAAGGATTTAGCAAGGTAGAGGAGAGACTGGAAAGGATGAAAGGAGTGAGATGATGACTAAGAAAGACAGAAATAATGTAAGGAAAGGAGGAAACAAGGGAGAACAGAAGAGGGGGATTAGGAGGAGACAAGGGAGAAAAGGATGCAGAAGAGACATGAGGGATGGAGGAGAAAAAGGGTGAGGGAAGGAGGAAAGGCATATGTGTGAGCAGTCAGTGTGTACTGTATGTCAGATTTGGAGGGGGATGTGTGAAGAAGCCGCAAATCTCAGCACTGGTGCAGAAATTGTTTCATGTGCTGAGATTGGTGCATTCTATAAACCATTATTTGATGCTAATTCTTTGCGGACGCTAATCCATGCATTGATAACACAGGTACACTAAAAAAAATTTTTTTTAAACTGCCTCTAATGTTTCGATTGATTTTTACGTTTTTTGGTGCGCTGAATCCAAATCTGGTAACCAATTTGCTCCATCACGTACAGATTTTTTGCTACATTGGGTTAGCAGTTTGAGGTGAACGTTTCAGATTGAGTGCGATCGAGATAAAAGTTTCTTGGATGAATTCTTTATACTAATTGTTTAGTAGTTATTCAAATAAGAATAAAGAAAATTGTAACAAGGCAGCACATAAGAATAGAGTAATGTCAACAAAACACACTGTGATGGTAGCAAAATTGTCTGCACTTAAAACAGCCACATACATGTGCACAAACATTGAACATATAAGAGCGAGGTTAGACACAAAGCAAAGCAAAGAATTTTTATTTATTTATTTAGAACACATTTATATACCGCTGCTTCCAGCGATCAGCAGCGGTTTGATTCTTCTTTTGGGAGGTGTCGATCAGGACAGGGTGGGGAGTATATACATATAGGGCTGAGGGGGGGGGGGTCACGGCACACATGGTTAAAGTTTTTGGGTTAAACTTATTTACATTTATACAATACATATTTACAGATTTAGGAAATCACATTTTACATGGCTATACATGGTTACACAGGCGGATTTAAAATGCATATATATTTATCAGTTTACTTTGTTACGGTTTCCTGGAAATTGCGGCTTATGGCTGGTTGTAGTAGCATTTAAATAGGTGGGTTTTTAACTCTTTCCTGAATCTTGTAATGTCCTGGGTTAGACGTAGGTCCACAGGGAGCTGATTCCATATAGTGGGCGCAGCGAAAGAGAAGGCTCTACGACATGTACTCGTTTTCACCGTTCGGATTGCTTTGGGGACCTGCAGGGTGCCCAAGTTGTTAGTTCTTCTATTCCTATTTGCTGGTTGTGTGCTGATAAGAGAGGACAGGAATGAGGGGGCTATGTTGTTGATCAGCTTGAATGTTGTTACTAGCATCTTGTACTGTACCCTAGCTGCAACAGGAAGCCAATGAAGGTCGATCAATATTGGGGTGATGTGGTCAGATACTCTTGTTCCCATTATGATCCTAGCTGCGACATTTTGGGCCATTTGAAGGATACCCAGTGATTTTTTGGGTAGACCTTGGAGGATGGCATTACAGTAGTCGAGGTGTGGCATAACTAGTGCTTGAGCCACTGACCTGAAGTCGCATGGTGCTATTATTTTCCTTAGAGGTTGTATCACCCTAAGTTTATAGAAGATGGCTTTGTTTGTTTTACGCAGGTGTGTCTCCATTCTTAGGTTGCAGTCGAGTGTGACTCCTAGATATTTGATTTCTTCTTTTGCTTTGTATGTGTTGTTTCACAGGGTGATTGAGTCAGGTGACTTGAAGTTGGGTTTGCTGGACATGTACATTACCTCCGTTTTTTTGTGGTTTATCGCCATGTTATTTTTCTGTAGCCATATCAACATCTCGTCCAGGCAGTTTGAGCTGTGCATATTTGGGGTCGGCGACGTCTAGTTGCGTGTAGAGCATAATATCATCTGCATAGATGTGGTAGTTGATGCTATGCCTTCTAAAAATGTCACAGAGGGGTTGCATGTAGATATTGAACAGTAGTGCCGAGAGCGCTGAGCCCTGGGGTATGCCCTGCGTTTGAGTGAATGGTTTCGCTTCTTCCCCATTAAATTGTACTTGAGGCCTTCTGTTAGATATATAGGAGGAGAACCATTTGAGGGGGGTTCCCTCAACTCCTATGGATTCTAGTTTACTAAGGAGTATCTCATGATGTACCGTGTCAAAGGCGGCTGAGATGTCAATGAAAATGAGTATAAACATTTTCTTTGTGTCTTCTAGGCCTTTAAGTAGGTTGTTCATTAGTGCTATTAGAAGTGTTTCCACTCCATGGTTTCTTCTGAATCCGTATTGTTGTTTGTCTAGGGTATCATGGTCGTCGAGGTGGTCTTGAAGTTGCAATAGTACTGCCTTTTCTATGATTTTTGCCAGGAATGCGATGCTTGATATAGGGCGGTATGATGATGGGTCCTCTTTGTTGAGGGAATTGTTCTTTAGGATCGGCCTTATTATAGATTGTTTTAGTTTCTCAGGCATTTCTCCTTGGCTTAGTGATTGATTAACAATGTGGGCTATTTGTTGGTTTATCTCTTTTTTTGCCGCTTTGATCCAGGCAGTTGGGCAGGGGTCAAGTGGTGAGGTGGTGGTGTTTATGGAGGTTAAGATGTTGGTGGTTTGTTGTTCATCAATGTTGTGGAATTTGCTCCATGTAGGTTCCTGCTTCATCTTTGTTCGTTGGTGTGGAGTTTCTACGGCAAACGTGGGGTGGTAGTATTCAGTTTGCTTGCGTAGTGGTTTGCTAGTGTTTGTGGGTGTATTGGGCTATCCTGAGGTCCAGGGAGGGCTGTCTTTGTAAGTGATTTTACTAGTGCAAAAAGCTCCCGTGGTTTGTTAATGGCTTTGTTCAGAATGTTGGTATGGTGTAACCTTTTTGCTGTGTTTATTTCCTCTTTGTAGTTTGTGAGGAGATTAAGGTACACTGTCCTGAGTTCGGTGGATTTGGTGTGTCTCCACTTTCTTTCATGCTTCCTGAGCTCTCTCTTCATTTTGGTCAAAGAAATGTGCAAAAAATGTTGTACAGGTATGTATGTAAGAATAGAAAACGCAAACCGCACCATTGCAATACATGAAGACAAACACCCGATGGTGTGAAAATAAAATTCTAATAAATGAGATCCGACACTGTGGTAATAACTAGCAAATTTTTATTTCAAAGTTTAGTAAAAACACGATATTTGTCAACACAGTTTAGATTTTAAAGTCATTCTTGGGTCAATCAATCTCCTGGTGGGCCCGTTTCTTCTTCCCCCGAATGCTTCTCTTGGTGCGCTGCTTGGCGTATTTTTCATCTGGGGTTTCCCGCAGCAGCAACCAGCAGAAATCAGCCATCATAGTGGTGTTCCATCTTCCTTGGTACCTTCTCTCTGCGTCCTTGATGTCCTGGTGAAACCTTTCACCTTGTTCTTCACTGTACGCCCCCAAGTTTTCGGGAAAGTAGTTCACATGGGAGTGCAAGAAATGGACTTTCAGGCTCATGTTACAGCCTTGTTCTTTGAAGGCATTGAGCATCCTGGCAACAATATCCTTATAGTTCTCATCCCGCCTGTTCCCCAAGAATTTGAGAACAACATCCTTGAAGGAATCCCAGGCTTCTTTTTCCTTCTCAGACATCGTTTCAGCGAATGCTCCATCTGAAATGAGTTTCCTTATATCAGGGCCAACAAACACTCCTTCCTTTAGCTTTGCTTCAGAAAGTCGGGGGAACTTTGAGCAAAGGTACCGAAAGCACTCACCATCTTTTGGAAGGGACTTGATGAATTGCTTAATGAGACCCAACTTAATGTGGAGAGGTGGTAATAGAATTTTATCACGAGGTACCAAGCTCTCATGAAGAACATTTTTCTCACCGGGTCTCAAATACTCCCGAATTGGCCAGTCTTTTTTCCCCCAGTGTAGGTCGCGGGCCTGGCTATCCCACAAGCAAAGGAAGCAGGGATATTTGGTGAAACCGGATTGCTGCCCTAATAGCATGGATAGAATTTTAAAGTCTCCACAAATCATCCACTTATGCTCATCATAACGAATCTTCTGAAGAATCAGGGCCAAATTCTCGTATTTTTCTTGGAGAATAACAGAGTGATCAATAGGAACTGAAGCGAATGTGTTGCCATTATGAAGAAGAACACCTTTTATGCTGTCTTTTGACGAATCAATGAACAGCCGCCATTCAGCAGGATCATACTTGAGTTTAAACTTTTCCATCACTCCGTATATATCGTTGCAAAATACCAAATCTTCCTCTTTGCTGAAATACTTCAAAAATTGTGTCTCGCGGTTGCAGTACCAATAAAAAGTTGTTCCTGGTGACAATAGATTTTTCTGTTTAAGCCGAGAACCTAGCAGTTGGGCAGCATCTTTTGGGAGTCCTAAATCCCGGACTAAATCATTCAATTCAGCTTGAGAGAAAAGTTCAGGTTTCGGATCTGGTTCAGTTTCAAACTCGGAAGTACTGGACTCATCGGGAAAAGCCATCTGATGAGTCTCAACGTCCACACAAATATGATCCAAAGAATTTGGTGGTTCAGGCACAGGTACTTCGTTGCTATGAGGCATAAGTCTAATTGCTGAGGGAAGGTTGGGGTAACTTATTACGTTCTTATTTTTTAAGTTGTATCCCTTCACAATGCAAGAGCAAAAATAGCAGTCACTGCTGTGGTCTCTTTGTTCACGCCACATCATAGGTATTCTGAAACGAAATGCTTGTTTTTTACCTTTCATCCATAAGCGTAGATCTTCCTCACATGTCTTGCACACTTTGTGAGGAGCCCACGGTTTGTCTTGATCGCCTAACTTCAAACCGAAATAGGCGAAATATACTTTTTTAATAAATGCAGAAATGTTCCTCTGCCGCTTTTTCACGGTATATTCCCCACAAATAAAACAAAAACTGTCCGGAGAGTTGACGCAACCTCTGGCTCTGTGAGCCATCACAAATACACAGCACTGCAAACTACAACTGTAGTGAACCACTTCGGAATAAAGCTGTATTACGACTGAGCAAACAAAAGGTAAGAATGAACTTGCAAGAAACTGAAATTTGACAGGAACGTTCATGTCGCAACCACCGTGTTTGAGCGAGCGAACGAGGCGAGGCGAACAGGAAAGAACATGCGCCAGCGTGAGTACTGGATTTAGCCCCCCGCCTCCCAATTGTCCTGTTAATGTATAAAATGAATACAAAACACTCTAAAATATCATGAGGGAGTGTTTCTAGTTAGTTAACCATTACAACCTCTATTTTGGGCCAAGAAAATAAACTGCAGTCGGCTAAAAAGAAATTATGTGAACATTCCTTATATGGGTAAGAAATCTAATTTTGCAAGAAAACGTGACGTGATGGAACATTTTGGCTATTTTTCCTGGATTCAGCACCCCAAAATCTATAGGAATCAGTTGCAAAACTGGAGGCAGTTTTTTGGTAGTGTACCTGTGTAATGAATCAATTAGATTATTGTAATTCTTTATATATGTGTCTGTCTGGTGATATGCTAAAGAGAATTCAGTTGCTGAAAAATACAGTAAGAAATGTAAAAATTAGAGGGATAAAGAAATGTGAAAAAACTGAAAACAAATAAATACAGATAAATGAAAATAATAAGTATAAATTAAAGCATGTAAGAAACTTACCACAAACAAGAAATGATAAACAGAAGATGAAGATGAGAATAAAACAGCAAGAAATACAAAGGACTGAAAATTATTTATTGAAAAATATTATGGACTCAATTTTCAGCACTGACAATAGTCAACAGTCAGCCATGATACTTAAATATTGGTAGGATATTCAGCAAGGAATCCGATTAGTGTTTGCCTGGACTGTAACTTAGGCCTGCTTTTCATGCAGCCTGAGTTGTCGGCACAAGGGCTGCTGAAAATCATACTGAGTAAATGCTAGCACTTACCTGGTTAGTACCAGTACTGGCCCTGCTCTCCATGGATATCCCCTACACCGACTACTAGACAATGCTGGTACAGTCTATGGAGATACGTATTCAGCAGCACTGTCAGGATAGTGCCACTGAATATCACAGTCAGGGCTGTACCGACGGTGAAAAGCACTCTGTGCGAGTTGCACATCAGGCGCGCGCCCACCCTCCCGCACCTCCATCTAGCCCAGCGGTTCTCAACCTGTGGGTCGGGACCCCCACGGGGGTCGCCTCAGGATTTACCAGGGATCACCTGACAAATCCCAGGAATTATTATTTCTTTTCTAATTTATTGTTCTAATTTGATCACAAAGCCTAAAATGCCAAATACTTTGAATTTAATCAATTTATATATTACTTAGGCTATCCTTACTTACTTTTACCTGTTCGTCAGAAACGATGCGCCACGGGATGTTATTTAGATCACTTCCGGTTTTGTAATGGTGGACATGGGTCCTATTAAATTAAATTTTCTATGTAATATTATATAACACCAGCGACTCCATTGAAAATGAATGATAGAGAGAAGAATACCAAGAAAAGAAAATATTGCGATGACTTTTTCAAGTATGGTTTCACCTCCATATTTTCAGCAGGGATCGAGAAACCACAATGCGCTATTTGTAACGAAGTTCTATCAGTGGAATTCATGAAGCCAAACAAACTGAAACGGCATTTTGACAGTAAGCATCCTGCCTTTGTAGGCAAGGATATATGGTATTTTAAGAACAAAGCTGATGGAATCAAGAAAAACAAACGACATTGGCGGAAAGTTTCACCAGCAAAACATAGCCAGTGTTGAAGCTTTATATATGGTGGCTCTCAGAATCACCAAAGCCAAGAAAGCTCACACCATTGCCCTTCATCAGTCTTTTTGAATAAAGCATACTAAAACCGTTGACCACAAAATCATAATAATTTTGAAATCAAATATTGTTACTTGTTATTGTGATTTATTATTGTGGTTTAAATAAGTAAATTTTATAAATAAATGCATATTGCAAAGGCCTATAATATATTAATAATTCAACAAATGATTACAGCGACAATGCATTAACGGTAAAGGAAGAGAGACGCATTTGATTTTATCATTGGGGGTCATCACAAGTTGACAAATGGTAAAAGGGGTCACGGTACAAAAACCGCTGATCTAGCCATTTTATGAGGGTGGGAGAGAAGAGGCGCGCACCCGATGTGTAATTCGCCAGCACACTAAGCAGGTCTGGACCCTCCCGGAGAGACCAGACCTCCTTAGTGTGCCAGCGAGAAGACTTAAGGGGCACATTTCGGCTCTCTGCCACTGCCTGACGCTCCTAAAGTGGCGGTGGCAGGCAACAGCAGAGAGCCGAAATGCGCCCCTTAAGTCTTTGCGCCCTGTGCAGCTTCACTGCTCACACAGGGCTCTGTAAGGTCCTGATCGCAGTCACTCCGTTAGTTGGCCAGCCAGCCTCCCATTGGCTGGCTTACTGAGGGCTTTGAATAGTGGCCCATATGTATGATTACCAGACATCCCTGATTTTCGGGCATTGTCTCTGATTTGTGAACAGGGTCCCCAACTATGGCATCATTGGAGGTCTCCTGTCCCTGATTGGAACTGCTGGAATGGACATACTATTTAGGCTTCTTTTCCTACTTCCATACTGCAATTGCCTTTTCAACTCTTCCTCCTAGATCATCCCCACGTCATCAGCAGGTACAGCAGGGTCAGTCTGGCAGTATCAGTTCATACCATGAGACTGGCCTCATGCAGCATAAGAGATGGTGGCTGCACAGTGCACACTCTTCCTCCTTCTGAAGTTTCTGGCTGCTGAATTTCCTCTGTGCCTGAGCCCCCCTCCCCTGACAGAAGCAGATCTTCCTGCCTCTACAGCTCAGCTATCTCAGCTGTCACTCCCGTCTCTTTTCTCTGCTGCTCATTTTCATTTCAGGTTCTACCTACTGACTCCTTTACGACTGCATGGAGCAGAGGCAGCAGGGCAGATTGTGGGGTTTCACCTGTTGCTTATATTCAAAGAGGAGATAACCCAGGCACAGGCAGTGCTGTGCCCCTTAAGTCTTCTCGCAGGCATGTGCATGTGGTGCCAAAGGACTGGAGAGAGTCTCATGTGGTGCCTTTACACAAAAGCGGAAGTAAGGATGTGGTTGAAAACTACAGGCCCGTTAGTTTAACTTCGGTGGTGAGTAAATTATTGGAAACGCTGCTGAAAGAGAAAATAGTGAGGTTTCTGGAGTCCAGCGGATTACAGGATCCGAGGCAGCATGGATTCACCAGAGGCAGGTCTTGTCAGACAAATCTGATTGATTTCTTTGACTGGGTGACCAGGGAATTGGACCGAGGGAGAGCTCTAGATGTGGTGTATTTAGATTTCAGTAAAGCCTTTGACACTGTTCCTCACAGGCGACTTATAAACAAACTGAGCACCCTAGGGATGGACCCTAAAGTTACTGCTTGGGTTAGAAATTGGTTGGGTGGGAGGCGACAAAGAGTACAAGTAAATGGAGCTCACTCTGAGGAGAAGGATGTTACCAGTGGTGTGCCCCAGGGATCTGTCCTTGGTCCAATTCTTTTTAACATCTTTGTTAGTGATATAGTGGAAGGGCTGTCGGGTAAGGTTTGCCTCTTTGCAGATGATACCAAAATCTGCAATAGAGTAGACACCCAGGAAGGTGTAGATAACATGAGGAGGGATCTAGCTAAGCTTGAAGAATGGTCTAGAATTTGGCAGATAGGATTTAAAAAATGTAAGGTCATGCATTTGGGCTGCAGCAATCCAAGGGAGCAATACAGTATAGGAGGTGAAGTACTTTTGTCCACTAAAGAAGAGCGGGACCTAGGCGTGGTTGTGTCTGATGATCTTAAAGTAGCTAAACAGGTAGAAAAGGCGACGGCAAAAGCTAGAAGGATGCTTGGGTGCATACGGAGAGGAATGGCTAGCAGAAAAAAGGAGGTGATAATGCCTCTGTATAAGTCTTTGGTGCGACCTCATTTGGAGTATGGTGTGCAATTCTGGAGACCGCATCTTCAAAAGGATGTGAACAGGGTGGAGTCGGTGCAGAGGGTGGCTACTAAAATGATTAGTGGGCTTCATTATAAAGCATATGAGGACAGACTTAAGGATCTTAATATGTACACCTTAGAGGAAAGGCGGGATAGAGGTGATATGATTGAGATGTTTAAATACCTCCGTGGCATAAATGTTCAGGGAGAGAGCCTCTTTCAATTGAAAGCAAGTTCTGCTACGAGGGGACATGGGATGAGGGTGAAGGGAGATAGATTCAGGAGTGATATGTGGAAATATTTCTTTACGGAAAGAGTAGTGGATCCGTGGAATAGTCTCCCAGTGGAGGTGGTAGAGATGAGGACAGTAAATGAATTCAAAAAAGCATGGGACCAACACAGAGGATCTCTAAAGGTAAAAAGTGGACTGTGGTAGTTGTTGATATGGAAGGACAGACTAGATAGGCCATGTGGTCTTTTTCTGTCATCATGTTTCTATGTTTCTATGTTTAAAAACAAAACTAGCCTGTGCTGCTCCTGCTGACCAACAAAGTTTGGTAGGGGAGGAGGGTAGATGGTAGGATGAGATAATGGAGGGATGGGGGAGATAAAGACTGGAAGAGAAAGATTATGGAGTGGTGGACATTACCAATGAGGGAGGGAAAAGGAGAAAATTAGAATTAAAGCACTTGGTGGAAGCCAGAAATGAGAAAGATGAAAGAAACTAGATGAGGGAAGGAAAGAATAGCAGAAGAATAAAAAGATAAAGGAAAGAAGGAGGGGTAGAAGAATTAATGAGTGAAGAAAGAGAGGTGAATGTATGAGTGAGGATCAGTTGATCAGTGAATGGGAAAAGCTGTATATATTTGAAAGATGAAGAAGGGATTGAAGTTTGGATGTGAAAGAGAATTGGGGAGGGCTGTGTGTGTGAAAGAGGAGAAGGAAAGTGGGAGAAAGGACTAGGAGTAGTAACATGGCAGAAAAGAAAGGGTACCTGGGACTCTGAGCAATAAGAGAAAAAAGGGGGATCTGCGAAAATATCTAAAAGCTAAAGTCCAAGAGAATGTAATGGGTAAGTGAAGAAAAACAGAAATCAGAGATGGAAGGAAATATAGAAAAATGGAACACGAATAGATGAGGAAAAGATAAAAAATGTAAATATGAATTATAAAGAAAACATATGACAAAAACTGAGGTGGAATCAAGAGAAATAACCAAGAAAAAAAACAAAGATGAAGACAAGGGGGTCTGTTCACTAAGCAATGCTAGCGGCTTCCATGTGATATCAGAACCGCGGCTCTGATATTGCACGGAAGCCGCTAGCGCCGCTTAGTAAACAGACCCCAAGGAGTATAAAAGGTGGTTTGAAAATATTTCATTGGAAAATATTGCTTTATGTTACAAAATAAATTGATAGACCAGAAATATCAAGTCATGGTGGCTTTAGGGTTATTCTGGCCCTGGTCAAGAAAGTCATTTATGCTCTTAAGGAGTTAATTTTGTTGATCTCTAAATAAGATGAACATTTTTAATTTCAATTTCATTTTGCTCTATATGCAATGAAATATGTATCATGAATCATTTTAATATTCTTTTTGGGGAATTGACTAACTAGTTAAGTGTTAACTAAGGGCTGAACTTTGCAAATATTTCACTTGCAAGATTTGGAGGCTCTCCTAGGTATGAGACCTTGGGCAGTTGCTGGTTTTCTACCTCCCAAGGCCACCATTGGTAGCAAGGTAAGAGATGTCAATGGTAAGATGGTCCATGATTGCTGTTGCTGAGGAAATGGGGAGGTTGCTAGAGTAAAGTCACAGATAGTGGATGTATACAGATCGAAATAAGCCAAGACAGAGAGAGGACATTGAATGGGACAGGTGTAGCCACATGTAAGGAGCAGCTGTAAGAAATGCCAGTACTCAGATATGTGGGAAAATGCTATAGTCAGAAGGCCATCGTCAATAAAAGAGCATATTTTTGTAGCTCAGTAATATTATGCATCCTTTGAGGAATTGTAAAGTTAGTTAAGATTTTTGTGAACTTAGTAAGGGTCCATACTTAGCATTTTAAAGAGTGTTTTTAGAGATGCCCACTGCAAGAATAACTGAAGCATTTTTATAGTGCCAAGTACTTTTTGATGCAAGGTATGTCATTACAAACATATTAATGCTTACTTTCTCTTATAATATATTAGAGTGCACTGAGATTACTTAGCACTTTTCTGGGCATGTAAAAAACTAGTACATAGTCTAGTTTGCTTCAGCATTCATTTATCATTAGTATTTATGCCTAGTTTGCATCAACATGCCCCTCGGTCTCACGTGCGCACCTAGAACAGACACGCAACTCTGCTTTCTTTTTCATGGGCCCCGCAATATAGAACTCTGTACCTTCCTCCTTGTGCTCAGAAATCTCATTCCCCAAATTCAAGTCCATGCTGAAAACTCATTTATTTCACCTTGCTTCCCCGAACTTTGAGAAGGATACCTCTAGCCCCTCCCTCTTCCCTTGATCCGATATCTCTCTTCTCCCTTTCCTACTGTCTTCTTTTCTGTCCTTTTTCCACTCTGCTATCCTGTCTGAATTTGGCAATCCTTTCATCTTTCCAACAGCCACCTGCTTTTGTTTTGTGAACCGCTCTGATGCCAAGGTTGCCTAAGTGATATATCAAATGACTAATAAAGATAAAGATAGTTTGCATCAGCAATGTACTGTCAATGAAAACAGCAGCTTAGGAGATGCACATTTTAACTGAGGAGATGTGACTGTCAGAAGTATCCATGGGTATATCACAGAGATGGGCACAATTGGAAACATGCAGCTGTCCAAAATATGGTGAGCACGGGACATCCAAAACTATTTCAACACCTACTCATGTCCCAGAATATTAGCGGGGACTTATTTCTCCACTCCACTCTCTAGCCCATGCCTGCACCTGTGCACAGCTCTCGCTCTGAATACATGCATGTGCCGGGTAAACAGCATGTTGGACGTGCCACGCCAGACATGTCTATAGCAAGCTTCTTTACAAATTCTCTTATTTTCTTGCTTTTTTAATATCTTGCATCTAACTTGCCAGTGTTGTGTTGTTTCATGGTATTGTCATTTGGCTTCTTTTTCTGTTTTTTGAAAGATACTATTTTGGCTAAAATAGCCTCTCTGACCTCACCTTTAAACAATGCCCAAAGTCATTTGGCCCTTTTTCCACCTTTCTTAAAGCATGAAATACATCTGGTCTAGGCTTCCAAGATAGTATTTTTTAAACGATGTCCAGGCTTGATGCAAAACTTTAATCTTTGCAGTTTTTTTCTTAAGCATTTTCCTCATTTTATCAGTCTTCCTTTTGAAAGTTAAATGCTAGTGCCATGGATTTCCTTACTGTCCTCCCTCCATTTATTAAATCAAATGTGATCATGTTATGATCCCTATTCCCACACACTTCTCTCTTGTGTTCCATTAAGAAATGAGTCTAAAGTAGCTTCCCTTTGTGTCAGTTCATGAACCAGCTGCTCAATGAAACAGTCATGTATTTCATCTCAAAACTTTATATCCCTAACATGTCAGTCAATACCGCGGTAATTTAAATCACCCCTTATCACTGTGTTATAATATTTGTTATCTTCCCTAATTTCTTTTAGCATTTCTTATCCATCTGTTCATTCTGGCCAGGCAGATGATAGTAAACTCCCACTAAGGGACAGTTCGATCATGAGGCAGGGTGAGGCGGCTGCATCAGGTGGCAAATTTGGAAGCGGTAAAAATACCACCTCTCCCCAAAACAGGCCAGTGGTAGCTGTCTTATGCTGCATTAAAAAAAAAAATGATAATCATGGCCTCAGCCTCGCACCACCACCACTGCTGCTTTTCCTATGATTGCGGTGGCAGTGGACCTTAGACTTGAAACACTAAAAAAAAAAAAGCACAGGTCTTTTTGACTCCTTCCTCAGCAACACCACAGAGCAGACTGCTGCAGAAACTGCTGAGAATGCAGCCACAGGAGATGATCCCAGCACCTCTGCAGAGACGGTAGGCTCTACAACCTTCAGTGGGACCACTATAGACTGTGAAACAGCCATTGGAGTTGCTGCCTCCATCAAATCACGCTGCTGGCACTTGGGTGTTGATGATCCCAAGGGCTGAGAGAAAGCTCACTCTCAAACAGCATTGGTTCTCCACCACCTGATGCAGTAGTAGGACAACCCTCAGTTACCCTGGAAGAACCCTGAAGGTATTCAGCAATGCTACCCTGACCAAGGCCATCTGTCGGAGGCTACGGAGGGACAGACTTCAGCTTAGCCTTCCATTTCTGAGGCATCAGAAAACATGGAGAAAGGGTAAACATTTAGTCAGTAGTGTCTGGAGAGCCCTGAGCATTATGCTGCCTTCTTGGATCCCCTCCTCTCTTTTACAGCTTTTCCTTTGATATTTTTGCTCATTCTGCCAGTATTTCATGAGTTCTCTTTTGGACTCTCCAGCTAACCATAGTTCATCAGCATTTCCATTAGTTTTTGTGGTTTGTCTCCTGCTGCATTAAGTCCATAGAAAATATCACCATGGCCATAGCTGCATAGTTTCTTCTCCTAATCTGTTTGCACTGTCACTACCATTATCATTAGCCCTAGTGCTTAAGGCTGATTACCATTTAATCTTGCACAAATTATTTCCTTTTCCTTCCTGTCATACTTCAACTGTAGTGGTTGACTTGCTGAGGTTTGATATAGATGTTATATAATGAGGTCATCAAGTAAGGATAGACAGCAGACTTGGGGAGAGAAATATATTCTCTCTTCCTTCAGAAATGAGCAGTAATTCACTAACATTTCTGCAGGCCATCCTTCTGTCTCAATGTATTTGCTGACATGAAAATAAACACTGGTTAACCAACCATATTATATGTGGCCTTGTTTAAAGAAATGCTTGGAGATTACTTGGATTTTGCAACGGGGATCAGCAGTACCATCCACTGTCCCTACTAGTAATTGCCAGAATGGTATAGAATAGGACTGGTACTTTCCAGAATCCTGGGAGGTCCCTCATGCCATTCACTTTAGGATGGGAGGAGACTCTCTTGAGAAGGGAAAGCCTACTCACTATAAAACCCTCACCCCAGAGGGAGGGAATATCTTTGGCTTTTGCCATTGCACCAAGATGCTATAGGAGAGTGTCTTGTCCAAATGGGGGCTAATTCCTCTGGCATCCAGCCAGAATATATCCCCCACATAGGAGGAGGAGCTGCACCATCCACCCCAACCAACCAAAAGGAATAAAAGAAGCTTTGAACCATTGTTTCTATACAAGGGGGTGCTGAGTTAAAGATGATAATTCTTGCAGGGATCTGCAAAGAACACTACAAGGTGAAGGAACCAGCAAGGTACCTAAATGAGGAGAGGTGAATCTCCACAGTACCGCGGAACTGAGAGATAACAGCCCTAATCCCAAGTACTTTGAGGTTAGAAGAGAGAAATGAAAGAAATCTAAATTTAACCAGTAATTGGGTAGAAAGCTGAGTGTGGTTGGCAGGGGTGGTTCGATCATGAGGCAGGGTGAGGCGGTGGCTTCAGGCAGCAAATTTTGGAAGCAGCACAAATGCACTCCCCTCCAAAAAAACAGGTCAGTGGCAGCCACCTCATGCTGCATTAAAAAAAAAAGCAAATGATAATCACGGTGGCAGCCTCCCTCCACTGCTGAACTGCTTTTCCTATGATTGTAGCAGCAGCAGAACTTAGACTTGAAATACTAAAAAAGTGGGGGGTCTTTGTGATTCCACACAAATGATGCATCAGAAGACGTGGGCATTTTCATTCCTTCCAAGCATGGAGTCACAAAGACCTATGCATTTTTTTGTTTGTTTGTTTCAAATCTAAGATCCTCTGCTGCTGCAACCATAGGAAAAGTGGTGGCAACAGAAAGGGGGGAGGAGTAGGGAGAGAATGGCTGGAAGGAAGATACAGGACACTAAGGGGATTGGAGGGAGAGGCTGGAAGGGAGATGCAGGATACCAATAAGGGTTGGATGACAGATACTGGGCATATAGTGTAGGGGTAGATGGCAGACAACAGGGTGGGGAACATAATAGGGTAGAGGGTACATAGTAACATAGTAATTGACGGCAGATAAAGACCAGTATGGTCCATCTAGTCTGCCCAGTATGATGCCAAGAGTAGGTACACCTGCCTCTCCGTGCAGGCCCCCCCTCCTCATGTCTTTGTCCAGGGGTGATTCCGCCACTCCATGTAGGATACCCCTATTTATTAAGGAATTAGATGGTTCAGATTATTTTGATATTTTCTTGTTGCTGTAAAGGGATCCACTGTGTCTGTCCCATGCCCTTTTGAACTCCATCACCATATTTGCCCCCACCACTTTCATCGGAAGCGCATTCCAAGCATCCACCACCCTTTCAGTGAAAAAGTATTTCCTGACATTGCCTTTCAATTTACCACCTTGTAGCTTCATGTTATGCCCTTTAGTTTTGCAGCTTCTCCATCTTTGGAAGAGGTTTGTTTGTTCATTATTTCTCTTTAAGTATTTAAAGGTCTGAATCATATCTCCCCTGTCCCTCCTCTCCTCCAAAGTGTACATGTTTAGGTCTTCAAGTCTCTTCTCATAAGGCTTCTGACATAGGCTCCAAATCATTTTGGCCGCCTTCCTCTGAACCGTTTCCAGTCTTTTTACATCCTTTGCAAGATATGGTCTCCAAAACTGAACACAGTATTCCAAGTGAGGCCTCACCAGTGACTTGTACAGTGGCATAAGTACCTCTTCCTTTCTGCTGGTAATACCTCTTTGTATGCAGCCCAACATCCTCCTGGGTGGGGTAGAGGAATGGAGGGCAGATGTTAGACATGGGGTTCAGAGCAGAGACTGGACACGGATGAGGGCAGATCATTGATATAGGGTGGAAAAGTGGAGGATCAGAGGGCAGATACTGGGCACGGGTTGGTGGCATGGGAGTGAAGAGCAGATGGACATGGGATGGAGGGGTGGATAGTAAAGACTGGACATAGGGGAGGGGCCATAGGGGAATGAAAGGTAGATGCTAGACATTGGATCAGGGTATAGGGGATAGTGAGCAGAGGCTGGACACAGGGTAGGGATGGAGGGTAGAAGCTGAGCACAAATGGGGCAGTGGAGGGCAGATGCTGGACACAGGGTGGGGAGAGGGGAGTATGCTGGTCATGGAAGGGATAGGATGAGAAAAGAGAAGAGGCACCAGATGGTGAGAGAGGGTGAGACACAAGATGGCAGGAGAGAAGGGGGTAGATGCTGGGCACAGGAGGAGCGGAAGAGAGAAAGGGAAAGGAGAGAGTTAGACTGGGAATAATTGGCTGGGGAAGGATAGAGAGATAGGGTGTGAGAGGGCTGCTCTAAAGGTTGAAAAGTGATAGAAAGATGCAGTTAAAAGATTGAGAACTGGATGGTAAGAAGGAGAAATAAAATCTGAGTTGATGAAGAAAAATAGAAGAAAGCTAAAAAGAAAACAACAATGTCAGAGATGGAAGGAAGTCAAGAAGACAGGAGGGGAAATAAGTGGCAGATGGACCAGAGACCCTAGAGGGTGAGTTAAGAGAAAATGAGGAAAGTAGAAACCAGAGACTTGGATCAACACAATTAGAGAATAAAAATGACCAGACAGCAAAGGTAGAAAATGTAATTTTATTTGCAGTTTAATGTTGAAAAATGTCTTGTCTTTGGACTTCACAGGCCTGATATTCAACCTGCGACAGTCAGCATTTTAAAAGCACCTGACCGCCATGGGCAAAAGTGAAAGCAGATATTCAGTGCTAGATATCCTCTGGCGCTGAATATCCAGTATCAACCCTGGTGACTGGAATAGCAGCAATATTCAGCTGCTATCCAGATAGCTGACACCACATAAGGTTAGGACAGTTATTAAGATGACCTGACTTTATAAGAGCACTTAGCTGTTTAACAATCTGAAAATCGCTGCTAACCAGCACCCTCTTTCCGCCCATGGACCACCCTGGAACTGTCCAGACAGTGTTTAGAGGGGATATTCAGCAGCACTGGCAGGTTATTCCTTCTGAATATCCCTCTCAGTGGGATTTATGCAGTTAGCAGGTCCTGATAATCAGGTAAACCCCTTTGAATATTGGGCTGTAGGTATATATTTAATCTTTATAAGCTACACAGTATAGGGGCGTCTGCAGCTGTCTCTCTCTGTTTTTTTTCTGGTGTTATATTGCATGCAGAGTCTGGTTTTTTGGGACTTCAATTTAAATTTTGCCTACATAATTTATTTTTAATTTGGGTAAATTTATTTTATGCTTGGTGAGGATCTATCTATGTTCTCAGTGTGTGGCCAAGGCCAGGTATTCTGTTAGCATGGAATTTCTACATAAGTAATCCAGCTTGCTTGGTTTTCTGACTAGATATTTGGATATTCTAGGACCCACTGCAAATATTTAGGAGGATGTTTTCTAAGCTGGACTGTTAGCGCATGCTATCTGGCACGTTATCTGGGTATGTTAAAAGATAATGCAGGGAAATTGCAGATAAAGCAGCAATTTTCTGCACTATTTGCAGAAACTGTGTTATCTGCAAGAGTGGGCAGGCTATGGGTGGAGTTGGGGGTGTGCAATACATGCTTACCAGGGGCATCAACAGCATGCAGTAACCATCAAAGTTGCAGACTGCGTGGGTGCTCATAACCCCAACTCAATGGGTGGCGTTATGTACACCCGTGGTGCTGCCGGGGCATGCTCTCTGCAATTTTGGTGCATTATTTGTAAGGGAGATGCTGTGCACCCACCCAACAGATAATGAAGAGCTTTTGCAGCTATGGCCATGCTATCTGCACTTTTTTGCCACGTTAGCTGCAAAAGCCTAATGTGTTTTAGTAAACAGACCCCATTAGAGTGATGCTGTTTTCTGGGTAGGCTCCTTGTGAGAGTTTTGAAAGTTTGTTTACTTATTTATTTTTATTGATTTACAGTATTTAACAGTTTTTCTATACTGCCCTATCATAGGATTCAGAGTGGCTTACATATAACATGAGACAACAATAACATAAAAGGTTACATTGTACAACAGTGCTAAACTTGGATGATTATATGGGGTTATAGATAATTCACATGTATCATTGTTGTGGGTGATACATTACAGCAGGTAGGGAGTATGTTCTTTGGAGGGTGGAGCCGGATGGGTGAGAGAGGGTTAGGTTGGGTTGGGGGGAATCAGGGGGCATTGTAGATTTTCTCTATAGGTCATGAATAATTTTTGTAAAGTTTTATATTATCTCACAATATGTCCATGACTGGTGAGGGTTTATATTGCTGTTACTGAGATGACATCAGAATCACAAATTATTTTGTGTATGTTGACAGTGTTCTCCCCAGGACCTTTTGAATGGTCTCCCAGCTAATTTTACTGACCACCCAGCTAACATAATCTGATGAATTGGCATGGAAAAATAGTGAACAGGAATGGAAAAAGGAAAGACTAATTATGTTGTCTGCTGTCAGCCAGTTTATAATGTGGCCCACCCGGCTAGTCATTCATGCCAAACTATGAAGAAATGTCTCTTTGGATGTAGAATATATACTCAAAAATAAACTGAGCTGTGCTTTTTGCTTTTTAACACCAAAATAAAATTAGCTGTGGTTTTTGCTTTTTCATTTTGCTCTTTGTTTTGTGATCACTTGGCATCTCTTTTGTTTTTTCAGAATATACAGTTAAATTTAAGAGCATGCCAATCGAGTGTGCAAAGTCAGTTTGTTTTACATTAGATTCCTAGGCTATATAATTAAGCTGCTACATTTTTTGCTGCATAAAAACATCATAACAAATTTAAAAAAAAACACCTTATAAAGCCTGAGAATATATTGCTTTCTTTATTCATGGCCATCAAATTTGTTAAACCCCAAACCACATATCCCACATATATATTAACCAATATCAAAGGAATGTGTATCCTAAACTAAAATAATTTTTTTGTCGGAACTATTGCCATGAAGATGTAACATCCTCTCGTAGAAAATATGTTCCTTTTATTCTGTATAAAATGGGGACACCACCCCAAAAACAACCCTTAAGATACTCAAATCAGAGGGGTCAACTCGATTTAGTGTAAGAATTAAATCTAAGTAATTTTAATCTAATTATGCTGACATGCCAATGTATAAAACAGGGGATGACTTAGCTTTCCCAAAATTCCTCAGACTCCAAAGGCGTTCCCTTCCATCATGATTTCCATGAGTATCAGGAGCTAAGAGGCCAAATAAACATCATCCCAACAAAGGCCATAGTTGCAAAAATATCTCCGTCAGTTTGCAGCATTATAAGAAATTATTAACCCAACGTTGCGTTGCGGGCTCCCAAAACTCACAGCCCTTTCTCAAAATACCATTGCAAGTACGAATGACAACCCAACTCAGGTCCCTCTTATTGGTCTGAATAGAATGACATCACTAATCGACAAACCTATCACAGTCACGATCCTTGCATGGGAGGAAAAACCCCCAGTTTATATAACACTCCACCAATCTAAGGAGGAATTTAAGCCCTCCGGTATTAGAAAGTTTAATTGATAAATCCAAAATTGTTCACGATATAAGAGATGTGCGCCCCGATCCCCAACTCTAGGCTTTATTCATGGGGCAACCCCCTGACTGGTGTTCAGTGTGGGGTTTCTGACTAGGGCTCTGGGGAAGCCCCTCCAAGTTTGTTTTTTGTTCATATTAGCAATCCGATTATCAGTTGACAGGAGCAATTTGGAATCTTCTAGTTCTGTCTGCTCTTTATTTAAAGGTATCTGGATTACTTTTACCTTTATTGGAACCTTTCTATCAGTATGCCCTAACTTCCCTATTTTGCTAGTATCCTTCAAAGATACATCTTTCCAAAACATGCACTTTTGGCTATCAACTTTCCCTCATTATCTATTTTAAAAGCAACTCTATCTTAATAGCATTTCCCCCACCTGAACCGACTGCAATTCCCAGATAAGCCAACATGTAAATAGTTAACTTCTCCTCAACATAAGTTATGTGTAAAGTAGCTATTCTGTTAAAATTGTATATTTCTGTTATGTTGTAAATTAAAATTGTACATTTCTGTTATATTGTAAGTTCAGTGTAGATTGTCAAAGCCTCACTCAAAACCCATTTGTTTCAGAAAGTGTTTGATCTCCCTCCTGATTTCCCTCCCTGATACCGCCCTAGGTTGCTGTCCTGTCCTAGCTCAGTTTGGTCCTGCTACCCCCCTTGTCTGTCTCTGTTGGTTGTGCTGTTTGTCTTTTGTCTGTGTGTGGTTGTTGATTATTGTTTATCGTTTATAAGGTTTTTGTGCTATTCTTTTTCTTTCTTTCCTATTATTTTTGGCGTTCTTTTTCTGTAGTTTGCAGTGCTGCCTTTTATTTTATTTGTACACCGCTTTAATGTCCTGACAAAAGCGGTTTATCAAGTGTAAAATAAAGATAAAGATAAAAACAGTTATTGTTACATGTAAACCGTGCTGATGCTGAATAGTGCGGTATATAAGAAATAAAAATAAATAAATAAAATAAATCTCCCATACTGGACTATAATCAAAGAATGGTCTGCATCCAAATCCAATCAATACTGTCATTCATAAACTTTGATCAAAAAAAGGAGGAACAATACCTCTTAGTTCCAGCTAACCAATGCCAGCTAATCGACTATGGTGTTTTAATCAATAGTCTTCAGAAAAAAGCTGCCTCTTCTTTAGATTTTTATTCTTTCAACAAAAACTTAATTTTTCATTCATTTTTCATTATAATAAAATCAACTTATCTTGTCTGTACATTTCTTCACATTTTAATTAGTTCTTTGCCTAATTTGACCCAAACAGAGGCCTTTGCTTTTGCCTCACGCCTTCATCGGGGACCTGAACTGAAGGCATGCAATTAGACTTCACCAAGAAAACAGAAATTCACATTAATTGCTTAATGACTCACTCACATAAACTGTTTCTGCTTCATAATATCAATATCAATGAAAACACTTTACATTTTTCACAGATTGAAGATGAACTTAATGCCATTCTACTTTGCTTTCAAAATACGAATACAGTATTAAAAAAAAAACTTTCAAATTTATAAGATGTATTTTGAACTTAAGCTTTATCTTCTGTTGTTCTCATGTATTGCATTGATTAAGTCTGCTCTCAAAAATACTCATGTGAGGTGGGATATTAGAAGGGCTATCTTGGATGATTCTGGGATGTCCAGAATACAACATCCAAAAATTTGAGGGAGTCGCAGCAGTGAAGGGAGGCATATATAAGCATCTTCTGAAATCACTCCATCTCCACCCTGAAAGATAAACATCCCAGTAAACTGGTTTTGACAACAGACCTGCACAGATAGCAAGGCCAGGTATATGTATGGGTGTGGGCCATTTCACAAATGTGGATGTTCCTGAATTGCATGGCCACAGAACAGGTTCTTGGACATGCTGGTTGGGGTATTTCAGAAGGGAGTGACTATGTTATGAAGCTAGCACATCCCCGCTGACCATTTCAGATAACCAGGTCTCTAGCAATGAGCCAGTAATAAATTTGGAGTATATATTTACATGCAGATTTCTTTGGCCTTGGAAATATTAACTGTGGCTTTGGAAGACCATGTATCACTTCCCCCTGGAAGTGTTGCAGCATGAAAGAAGCTCTTCCACCTTATTCACAGTAAAGATTGGGTATAGCCATGGACACCTCAGCAATCAGGGCCAGATGGACTTGTGCTATTCTAAAATCATACCGTGACATGCATATCCCTTGGGCTGCCCAGTCCATTCCTCTACCATGTTCTCATGCTAGATGAACGTGCTTGTGCCAGGGACGTTTATATACATGGCTTTCTAAAATAGGTCTGGGGCAATCTCTGTGATTTGCATGTCTGAATATCTGTTTTCAGATGTCCAACTCATGAATAGGGCTTCTAAAATGACCCTCTTTCTGTCTAAAATACACTGAAGATTGTTCAACAGCTAATCGCTCTTCAACATGGCTACAATAGTGACCAATCACAAACTCCATTCAACATTAACATTTAAACCAAACACTACCACACTTTGCAAAATATAAATCCATTTTAGCTCCTGATATAAAATAATCCTCACTCTATCTCCTCTCCTTCTTGACTTTACAACTGTATCAATACAAAAAATGTGAAAGTATCAAAAGAACGGGGTCAATTATTTAGAAGGGTTTATGCATAAACCCTGCTCAGTCCAATATTCAGCGGCATTAACCAGTTAGTGATGTTGAATATCCCCACAGACTGCCCAGCAAATATCCAATTAGTTTTGGGGCAGTCCATGGACAGAGTTGCGGTAGTCCTTGCGAATTTATGGTTAGTGGAGTCAAGGGGGCATTTTCTACCTTTGAGTGTGTGTTGCTACATGCACCAGATCACAGACTAACTGATTTTGTTTTGCTTTATGAAATTTTCTGACAAATTTGCAGGCATCCACTGCTGAAACACAGCCATGTCAGGCAACATAAAATCTGTTCCAATTCTTTTGTTTCTCCTGCTCTTTCTTCTGTTTGTGACTATCTGGTTATTGAGCTGCTAACTGGATAGGCAAACCACATCAAAGTTAGAACAGGTCAATACCTGCCCTAACTTTATAAAATTGTGCAATCCGCTTAGAGACCAAAAATGGCGGTAAAACTGGATATGCAGCACCAGACCTTGGAAAGTCTGTAGCGTTGAATATCCATGTTTCATTTAGGGTTGCCAACTGGCTCCAGATGCGCCCGACAGGCTTGATCCAGTCCTGGGTTTACCCCATTGCATGCAGGGACATGTAGTTCTGATTTCTCCATTGGACTCTATAAGAAACACAAGACTACATTTCCCAGCATGCAATGGGGTAAACCCAGGAATGGATCAAGCCTGTCGGGCGCATCTGGAGCCAGTTGGCAACCCTAGTTTCATTTTTGCCCGTAGCATTCAGGTGTTTTAGCAATATTGATAGAGAGGGCACTGAGTCACATAGGATTAAAGATGTCAGGAAACAAAATACACTTTAGGATCTCTATGGATCAAACTCCCATGTAAAAAGCTGAAGGCAGTGGAAGTGGGGGTGTACTACTGAACAGATAGAAATGCTAAAAGAAATCAGGGAAGCTAACTAAAGTTACAACATAGTAATAATACGCAATTTTCAATGATTCTGGTATCAACTGGGTCAGTGTCATAGCAGGAAATGCTAGGGAGATAAAGTTTCTAGTTGAAATAAATGACTGCTTCCTGGAGCAGCTGGTTCATGAACAGACAAGAGGGAAAGCTATTTTGGACCTAGTCCTTAGTGAAACACAGGATCTGGTGCAAGAGATAACCGTATTGGGACCACTTAATAAATAGAGAAAGTTTAGCATGGAAATCCAAAGTACTACTTTTTAATTTTCAAAAGGGAGACTATGATAAAATGAGAAAAATAGTTACAAAAAACTAAAAGGAGCAGCTCAAAGGTTAAAGAATTCCATCAAGCATGGGCGATGTTTAAAAATACTATCATGGAATTTCAGACCAGCTGTATTCCACATTTTAAGAAAAGTGGAAGGAAGTCCAAAAAACTGCCAACATGGTTTAAAGGTAAGGTCAGAGATGCTGTTGTAGACAATACAGCATTTTTCAGGAAATAGAAAAAGGAGAAAAATGAAAAAAAAAAATGGGAAACAACATAAGCACTGGCAAGTTAGATGCAAGGCATTGCTAAAGCAGGCAAAGAGAGAATTTGAAAAAAAAGCTTGCTGTGTAAGCTAAAATGCATAATAAAAACTTTTTCAAGTACATTCATAGCAAAAAACCTGTGAGAGTGTCAGTTGGACCATTGGATGACAAAGGGATAAAAGAGGCACTAAGGGATGACAAGGCCATAACAGAGAGACTGAAGGAATTCTTTGCTTCAGTCTTTACTGAAGAAGATGTATTTAAAGGTGATGTATCAGAAGAATTGAAAGAAATATTGATAAACCAGGAAGATGTAATCTCCAGGAACAAGCAGGAATGCAGTCTTCACATATGGGTGATGTCGTCACCAACAGAGTCCATGTGGGAATGCTCCACAGCATCCACTAGGAAAGCTTTTGAGAGCCCTCCACTGCACCTGCACCTGCATGACTGCCTTCCTAACTTCCCAACCCCTCTCCTCAGTTCTTCATTTTCTGTGGAGCCAGCAATATGCACCATTCCTATCACCATAGAACCCCTTTTTTTTTTTTGGTATAGCATCGTGCTTCTTCCTTCCTGTTGACGCCAGTTACCTCGAACCCAACACCAGTCCTGATATCATTTTCTTTTTTCTTTATTTTAAATTTTTTGCAGTTTTTTTTGCCACCAAACTAGGCCTCAGGGCCTCCGTAGCTTTCTTCTCTTTTCTTTTTGAAGCCATGGACAAACCAGTCACTGGTTTTAAAAAAATATATTAAGTGCTCCAGCACTATTTCAGTCACGGATAAACATGACTGGTGCTTTAAATTTTTGGGCCCTGACCATCAGTCCAACTCTTGTCTTTCATGTCAACAAATGACAAAGAGAGGTCTCAAGAACCAGTCCAACATGTTGGGATCGTTGTTCACCTTGAACTCAGTTTCAGTGGCCTCAACTTCAATGAGCGCATTGACTTCCTCTCAAGGATCTCAGCTTTTTTCCAAGTCCAAACGTAAGAGTAAGTCACAGTCTCTGGCCACATCCAAATCCTTGGCATTGGCATTGAGAACTGATACAGAGGCCAGAGAACATAAGCATGGAGGTGCTTATGATGTAGACCAGCCAGCCAAACAGTCTCGGCGGGAGGATCTCTCCTCCAAAGCACAAGTGGGGCTCCAGGACACTCCTGAGCTATCGCACTCCGGAGAGCTACCGGTGCCATGTTCTGGAATGGTGGCACTCAGCCCCATCGGTGACTCCACACAGACATCAGCAATCTTCCTGGACCAACTCATGCTGGCCCTTGAGAGGAGTTTAGCAGCACTCCTAGCAACCTCAATACTGATAACATCGAGAGTTTCGGGAGTGCAGGCTTTGGTACCGGGCCTGCAGCCAAGCCTACTGAGGCTGATACCAACCCTCGAGATGGCATTGTCACTAGCCTCATTGACACCAATCGATACCTCCGGTGTGCAGCAGACACTCTGTTCCGATACCTCTGAGTATTGGTATCGGCATCGACCTTCAACCTTCATGAAGCATCAAGGTTGAAGCAAGGATTGCCAATACTTTAATTTCTTACCCAAATTAGATTCTATTTCTTTAGAATCTGAAGGGGAATTACTCAGTTCCTGAGACCTTCAAGACATCCCTTCGGACTCCTCACTCCCTCAAGAGCAGCATCCAAGAAATGGCAGTAATGCTCACCGTTACAGTAGCCTCAGAGAAAGAACAGAGGGCCAAAGAATTGCAGATACTTCAATACGCTCCAATGCCCACAGCGGCCGCTACATTACCAGTGCATTGTATCCTGCAAGATCTAATGCTCTGCATGTGGGAAGCATGGTTCCGCCTGTCAGTAAATGACTCGATACCATGTGCCAAGTACCGCAGTGCCCAGGCTTCCAAAAACCTAAATTCCCACATCACTCAATGGTAGTGGAATCGGCGATGTGCTGAATTGAGCTCTAAGAATTGTTCTTCCAAGCCACCAGGCAGAGATTGCAGAACACTCGATGCCTTTGGATGAAAATGCTTCCAGGCATGCATGTTAGCCTCTAGAATAAATTCTTACATGCTATACATGGGCATGTTTCTGAAGGATGTTACTGGAAACCTTCACTCCTCTTTTTACTGATGATAAAAGGAGTGTTTTTCAGATACTCATCAACAAAGCCAGAACAAGTTTCTCACCAGGGCCTCCCCTTTGATGCCTTTGAATCAACAAGCAGAGCCTCGTCAGTTTGCACTGGGGCTCATAGGATGGAAAGTACTCTTCCTCATTGCTTTCATGTCAGCTCGCTACATTAGTTAACTGCAAGCTCTGGTGGTGGACCCACCCTATACCCAGTTCCACCATGACAAGATTGTTTTGCAGACCATCCAAATTTCCTTCCAGAGGTGGTTTCTTACTTCCATTTGAACCAGTCGGTCATCCTACCTATTTTCTTCCCTAGACCACATGCATCTTGGCTGGAATCAGCACTTGACACTTTAGACTTCAAGCGAGCGCTGGCTTACTATTTGAGTAGAACTAAGGATCACAGATGATCCTCCCAATTATGTATATCTTTTGATCCTAGTCACCTGGGTTCTCCAGTGACAAAACGGACTCTATCCAGATTGATAGCAGATTGCATTTATTTTGCTTATGCACAGGCAGGACTCTCCCTGGAGGGTCATGTTACTGCTCATAATGTAGAGGCTATGACAACCTCTGTAGCCAATCTCCATTCAGCAGCCATTGATGAGATCTGTCAAGCAGCTACCTGTCCCTCCATCCACCCTTTTGCTGCCCAGTATTGCCTGGACAGAGACTCCCATTGGGATGCTGTCTGTGGCTAAGCTGTACTCCCAGCACCTCTTTGGGACTTCATCTCAACTCCTACCTTACATCCCAGACTTTTACAAGAAACCAGACTAACTTTAGAGGGGGTTCTCACCTGATGGAATTGAGTCCAAGTCTCACAACTATTCCAGACTCTTCAGCAGCAATCTTTTTTACTCAGGGATTGTATTGCTCCACCCCCATACCTGTCTGGTTCTGGGGAGCTACTGAGTCCCATATGTGAAGACTGCATTCCTGCTTATTTCTGGAGATAGCATAGTTACTCACCTGTAACAGGTGTTCTCAGTCTTCATAACCCATCCTCCTCCTCTAGGAGTTGTAGGGTTCCTTATTTTTTCCTCTCCTTCTCAGCTACAAACTCAACTGAGGAGAGGGGATGGGAAGCTGGGAAGGTAGTCATGCAGGCACAGTGGAGGGCTTCCAAAAGCTTTCCTATTGGACACTGGGGAGCATACCCACACAGGCTCTGTCAGTGCCGACGTCACCCATATCTGAAGACTATTTCCAATTTCCAGAGATCACCTGTTATAGGTGAATAACTATGCTTTACAACTATTTGATGAATTGAAGAGTAGGAAAGCACCTGGACCAGAATGTATACATTCAAGGTTGCTAAAAGAACTGAAATATGAGATCGCAGACCTATTATTAGTAATCTGTGAACTATCATTAAAATCATCTGTAGTACCTGAAGATTGGAGAATGACCAATAAAACACCAATTTTTAAAAAGGGTTTAGGGGTGATCTGGGAAACTACAGACAGGTGAGCCTGGCGTCAGTACCAGGCAAAATGATAGAAACCGTTATAAAGAATACAATTACTGAACATGTAGAAAGTAATAGTTTAATGAGAGAAAGCCAACATGGATTTAGCAAAGGAAAGTCTTGTCTTACTAATCTGTTATGCTTTTTTGAAGATGTGAATAAACAAGTAAACAAAGGTGAGCCAGTTGATATAATGTATCTGGATTTTCAGAAAAACTGTGACAAGGTCTCGCATGAGATACTCTTGGCAAAATTAAAAAGTCATGGGATAGACAGCAGTGTTCTATTGTGGATCAGGAACTGGTAAAAGATAGAAAGCAGAGAGTAGGGCTAAATGGCCAATTTTCTCAATGGAAAAAGGTGAATAGTGAAGTATCTCAGGGATCTGTGCTGGACTCACTGCTTATTAACATATTCATAAATGACCTGCAAATGGGAGTAATGAGTGAGGTGATCAAATTTGCAGATGACACAAAATTATTCAAAGCTATTAAAACCCTAGAGGATTGTGAAAAATTGCAAGAAGACCTTGATAAATTGGAAGACAGGACGTCCAAATGGCAGAGAAATTTGATGTGGACAAGTGTAAAGTTGTGCACCCAGGAAAGAACAACCCAAACTATGATTACACGATGCAAGGTTCCACATTAGGAACCACCACTTAGGTAAAAGATTTAAGCATCATCGTGGAAATTATGTTGAAAACCTCTGCTCAGTGTTCAGCGTCAGCCAAGAAAGCAAATAGAATGCTAGGAATCATAAGGAAAGGAATAAAGATTAAAACCAAGGATATTGTTCCATGGTTCGACCACACCTTGAATACTGTGTGTAATTCTGGTCACCATATCTTAAAAAGGATATAGCAGAATTAAAAACGATACAGAGAAGCGCCATCAAAATGGTAAAGGGGATGGAAAGATGCCCCTATGAGGAAAGGCTTAAAAGGTTAGGGCCCCTCAACTTGCTAAAAAGATGTCTGAGGGGAGATATGATAGAGGTCTATAAATTAATGAATGGAGTGGAATGGGTAAATGTAGATCAGTCGTTTATGCCATCAAAAAGTAGATAGACTAGGGGACATGCAATGAAGCTACAATGTAACACATTTAAAAGTATTACGAGAAAATATATTTTCACTCAACGCATACTCACAGTCTCAAATTCATTACTGTAGGATGTGGTAAAAGCTTTTAGTGTAGTTTATTTATTTATTTAACAGGTCTTTTATAGCACTTTATCATTTCAAAGTGGTTTCATTGTAACTTAAACTTGGTAATGTACATTAAACAAGGACATTGATAACTTGGAATTTAGCTGGGTTTAAAAGAGGTTTGGACAAATTCCTGGAAGAAAGGTCCATAAACCATTATTTAAGAGGACCTGTGAAATCCACTGCTAACCCTGCGATAGGTATTGTGGAACCTGTATATCTTTTCAGGAACCTGCTTGGTACTTGCGACCTGGATTGGCCACTGTTGGAAATAGGATACTGGGTTTGATGGATCTTGGTCTGAACCAGTATGGCATTTCTTATGTTCTTATGACTGCCGCAGGCTGAATACCAACCCCAATGTTTTTTTTTTCAATACTATTTTGCAAGAAGGGGAGGCTTCTCTTTTCCATCTTTTAAGGCATGATCAGTGCTCCATTACTCTCTGCCAGAACAATCTTTCAGTCTTTCCTGCATAAATCATCTGACTCATGCACAGTGCCACATAAATCACTATTTCAATTTATACTGAATGTCATTTTTCAGATTAACAAATTATTTTAATTGTAGTATTGATCTACAAGAGTTACGATGTCCACAAGCATATTGTCCAAATACCGGAATGCTCCTTGGTAAGTCATACTGGACCCCTCCTCGTCTATTCAAATCAGGATGGCATAAAATTTCTTTCTGATTTTTGGTGTTTGCAATTCTTATACTTTTACTTCAAAACAGGACTGTCTCTTCAAAATCTCTCAGTATCTCTTTATGATTTTCTTAATATCAGTCATTCCCAAAGAATATCTAAAAACCCTTGTGATTAGTTCATTTGACATATCAGAACTTTTCTGGTTTTATGATTTATGTGGCACCATGTGCATGTCAGATTTTTGAAGGAAAGATTGAAAGATTGTTCAGGCATATTGTTTTTTTTATTATTGATAGTGTTGTAAAGTCAAGGACGGGGAAAGATAGAACAAGAGTTCTTTTATAGTGGGTGCAAAAATGGATTTATATTTTGCAAAGTGTGAAAACATTTGGTTTAAATATTAATGTTCAGTAGAAAGCATTTCTTTGATTAGCCACTATTGCAGCCATGCTAAAGAGTGACTGGCTGTTGAGCAGTATTCATTGTGTATTTTAGCCGCTTCTATATTTTAGGAAAGATTGTGAATGAAGAAGAGTCTCTGAAGAAAAGCAGTGAGCAAAAAGTATCCTTGGACAGTAAGATGGGCATTTTAGAAAGGACATCCAAGTGCAAACTGCTAGGTACATATGACCTAGATTGGCCACTGTTGGAAACAGGATACTGGGCTTGATGGACCTTGGTCTGACCCAGTATGGCATATCTTATGTTCTTATAATCTGGGATGTCTAAGCCAGAACATTTGAAAAAATGCAGGTACGTCCAGGTGCAGACACAATTTCACAAATGTGGAAATGCCTGATATGGACATCTACAGGGGCATCTACATAGACATCCCCAGAATAGTATTTCAGAGCCTGGACATCTAGGAATAATCTAATGGTTAGAGTAGTGGATTAAGACCAGGGAAGCCAGGCTTCAAATCCCACTGCTGCTATCTTTGTGATTATGGAGAGCACTGGGGATGAAGGAGTACTATCTTCTCTACACTCTCTGGATGTTTTTCAATCAAAACATGCTTATTCATGCTTGGAACAGGTCTAAACTTAGAAACAACTCCAGGACTTTCTGAGATCAGGCAGTGTTGTCCACGTTCTTGGGAATACTTCCACCATGCCCTCATTCAGACTTGCATATCCACAGACCCGCCTGGACCAATGACATATATGCTCTCTGGACAAGCATTCAGCAAAAGCAACAGGTAGAGACATTGTGGGAAGGCTTCATCCAGATGTTCAGAATGAAAAAGGTTCCTGAGAAAGCATATCTTGTTTCAGGCTGTGGCAGCCTCCTATGTGGATCACATTTGGCCTGCTGAAACCAAGGCTATAGGCTTGAACTAAGTCAATAGCAATAATAGCAGGGATTTCCAGGCATATACCATGCTGTATTCATACTTGAACAGCAAGCATAGATATGTCACTGTAAACAACAACAAGATGAATGTGTATATTATACCTCTACCAGCCTTCTAAATTGTCCTATCTAACTGCGCTCACTAATGGTTGCAGGATTGGAAGCAATACACAGCAGCCTATTATTGGAATTAATCTTGTCTCAAAGCTCCTCCTTGACTTCTACTGGGAAGTGTGAGTTCTGATAAGCTGAGAAAGATTATTACATTTCAAGAGCAAACCATGAGGAAATATCAGGTCTCATCTCCTGCCCAGGAGTCCAAAAACAGCTGTGACACATAGTTCTACCGTTTGCCTCCAGACTTTTCTCCCTTTGAAGAAGAGTCCCTAGGGCTAGAGAAGAAGCAATCATCCCATAGTGGGCTCTTTTCTGATACAGTTTCCCCTAGTACAGACACAGTCCATGAAATCTCTACCCGCTTTTCAGATCTTGAAGAATATCTGGTTTCTCGCTTTGAGGAAGAGCCCCTAGAGCTAGAGAAGGAGCAATCATCCCATACTGGGCTCTTCTATGATACAGCTTCCCCTAGTACAGAAACAGTCCATGAAATCTTTACCCACTTTTCAGATCTTGAAGAATATCTGGCCAGTGAGGGTACAGCTGAAGAAGCCAGCACGTCACGTTTACATGATGTGCTACAGTCATATAGCAATATCCTTCTGATAATGAGCCACCACTTTGGCTTGCTACCTGAATTACCAGGGGGGCTGCAAAGCATGAAGCCTGAAGGACCAGCAGAGTTTCCTCAGTGCCATCTGACTGCATTTTGCCAGGAATGCTGCCTTTACTCCCTCTGAATCTCTTAGACTAGTTATTTTTCTTGCTTTTGTGATGTTACATTTTGGCATGGGGAGGTGAAAGTAGACACTAGAAATAAATTCCAAGGGACTGCAGTGCCAGCTGTCAAAAACACAGCTAGTAGGCATACTGCAGGCCAATAATGTGAGCATTGCCCCTCAGTACAGCTCTGCACTCCTTCTTCCTCCCAATTGTAAGGGGATGTATGTCTTCAGAAACATTGGCTTTTCCACTAAGTTTGGTGATAGCCATGATTGATGAAGAGCCACAATGTCACCTGCACTGAGCACATGATTGGAGGGCAGGACAGGAAATGCTGTGCAACCTTGGCTAGGTCTAACTTTAGGACTTCCGTCAATTTTGTGATATTTGCTCAGTCCTGGTGACCCAGGGCCTATCAATGCCAATCAAGACCGTAGCAAGCTAGAAATGTCCCCTGTGTGACTAACAAATCTGGTACTCCCCTCCACCCAGTCACGTGCAGTAACTCACTCTTTTTGAGTTTCCTGGAAGCCCAGTGATGATATCAGAGCCCCCTTCTGTGCTTGCACCCTGTGCCACAGCACTGCTCGCACAGCCCTTGGTACATCCCTGATGCCAATCTCGGTTTCCCAATCCATCTGATGCAGAGCCGCAATTTGCTCCATTAACCTCTCCACCACGTCATAAGTATACTTACATTTTCTACTAAAATCCTTCTTGAGTTGGTGAGCAGGTACCCCTGTTGTTTTCTGCTTTTCAAGCAGCTCATGCTCACCCTTCACACTCCAGTAAAAATATCCAGCTATTTTTCAGCACTTTGGGACAGGGTGCTGCTTCCCTTGCCTTAGGCTTAGGGATTCTCTTACAATTAGGTCAAGCAAGTGTGCAAAGCATCTGATCCCATAAAAGCCTCCCTCCTTTACTGCCTTGGCCATGTTCATCCTGCCATCTGTTAAAAAGAAACATGGATGCACTCTACCCACTTTTCAGCAGGGAATATAGTGCACCTGCCACAAGGCTGATTTGCCTTTACCTGCTAGTTTTCTTGTGTCTTCATACCTGTACCATGTCTATCTCCTTTTGCCCCTCTGTAGAAATGATACCAGTCAGCTGCTCTTCCACAGTTGCATCAGAAACTGAAGCTCTTTCAAATCTCCTTGTCAAGACATCTATTTTTTTGTTTGGATGGAGCTCTTAACCACGCCCAGGGAATGTTTTATCTCTTTCTGGACATCTGTGCCAGTACTACTCTCACTTTCCCTCTCTTTTTATAGATATACTCTTCCCAGGCATTATAATATGCCTTGGATCGACCTTGCAGTGTAGCTTCCAGTAAGGCTAGATACCTCTGCTGACACTTTTAGAAGGACTGGAGAAAGGGTGGGAGGGGGGGAGTGCTTGCCAACTGCAAGTTATGCAGCTATAATGCTCCAATGGGACTGGAAATTTGTCTATATTACAGGGTTTTTTTTACTTTTACATTTTATAATATTTATCTGCTACTGTGCTATAAACAAATGAATGGAATATGGAGACAATGAGGTGTCCTGTGCCCTCCCAACTTCATAGCTGCCATGCCTCAGATACCATGACCAGGGTTCCATGCCTGGCCTTAGCTTAGCACTTCAGTGCAGTACCCAGTAAGGCCAGTGCCTCTACTGACACTCTTGAACAGATTGGAGGGAGGGGAGATGTGTTTGGCCACTGATTAAATGCAGCTATAATGCCCCAATGTGACTGAATTCATAAGAACATAAGATATGCCATACTGGATCAGAACAAGGTCCATCAAGCCCAGTATTCTGTCTACAACAGTGACCAATCTAGGTCATAAGTACCTAGCAGTTTCCCCAAAAGACACAGGTTCCAAAATGCTTGTATTGGGTCCCTTTTAATAATGGTTTATGGACCTTTCCTCCAGGAACTTGTCCAAACCTTTTTTAAACCCAGCTAAACTAACAGCTTTAACTACATTCTCCGGTAACAAATTAGTCTTAAATAGGCAACCCTGTAGCTTCATTGCATGTTCCCTAATCTTTCTATATTCTGATGAAATAAACAATCAATCTACATTTACCCATTCCACTCCATTCATTAATTTATAGATCTCTATCATATCTCCCCTCAGCCGTCTCTTTTCCAGGTTAAAAAGTCCAAACCTTTTTATCCTCTCTTCACAGTAGTATCATTCCATCCCCTTTACCATTTTGGTGGCTCTTCTCTGTACCTTTTCTAATAACACTATATCCTTTTTTAAATATGACGACCAGAACTGCACACAATATTCAAGGTGTGGTTGTACTATGGAACGATACAGAGGCATTATAATATCCTTTGTTTTATTTTCCATTCCTTTCCTTATGATACCTAGCATTCTAATTGCTCTCTTGGCCACCACTGCACACTGGACGGAGGGTTTTAACATGGTATCCACGATGACCCTACTGTAAATATTTTTTCAGGGTGGTGGTTCCTAATGTGGAACCTTGCATCATGTAACCATAGTTTGGGTTGTTCTTTCCTAGGTGCATAACTTTGCACTTGTCCACATTAAATTTCATCTGCCATTTGGATGCCCAGTCTTCCAATTTATCAAGATCTTCTTGCAATTTTCCACAATCCTCATGGGTTTTAACAACTTTAAATAGTTTTGTGTCATTGCATATTTGATAACATCACTCGTTATTCCCTTTTCCAGGTCATTTATGAATATGTTAAAAAGCAGCGTACCCAGCACAGATCCCTTGGATACTCTACTATTTAACTTTCTCCAGTGGAAAAATTGTCCATTTAGCCCTACCCTCTGCTTTCTATCTTTTAACCAGTTCCTGATCCACAATAGTACACTGCTTCCTATCCCATGGCTTTTTAGTTTTGCCAAAAGTCTCTGTTGAGGGACCTTATCAAAGGCTTTCTGAAAGTCCAGATACACTATATCAACCAACTTACTTTGTCTACCTGTTTATTCACACCTTCAAAAAAGCATAACAGATTAGTAAGACAACATCTTCCTTATCTAAAGCTCTGTCTGCTCTGTACTCAAGGGCATTTGGGCTACTTTTGTCTTTATTGGAACTTCTCTGCTGATATGCCCTAACTTCATTCTTTTGGTAATATCCTTAAAGGATACATTGTTCCAAACGATGCGCTCTTGGGCAACTGTCAGCTCTCCCCCTTTATCTAGTATAAAAGCTGCTCTATCTCCTTTATAAAGGTTAATGACAGCAGCCTGGTTCCATCACAGATAAGGTGAAACCCATCCCTTTGGAAGAGCCCCTTCTTTCCCCAGAATGTCCCCCAATTCCTAACAAATCCAAAACCCTCATCCTTGCAACATTGTTTCATCCATGCATTGAGACTCTGGAGCTCTCCCTGCCTTTTGGGTACTGCGTGTGGAACAGGAAGCATTTCAGAGAATACTACTATGGAAGTTCTGGATTTCAACTTCCTACTTAAAAGCCAGAATTTAGCCTCCACAATCTCCTTACCACATTTTCCTATGTCATTGGTACCGACATGTACCAAGACAGTAGACTTCTCCCCAGCACTATCTAGGACGTTGTCTAGGTGGTGTGTGAGGTCCGCTACCTTCACACTAGGCAGGCATGTTACCAGGTGATCCTCACGTCCACCTGCCACCCAGCTATCTACATGCCTAATGATTGAATCACCAACTATAATGGTTATCATAAGCCTTCCCTCATGGGCATATGGCCCTGGAGAAACTTCCTCAGTGCAAGAGGGTTTTACATCACCTGGAGGACAGGTCCTAGCTACAGGATCACTTCCTGTCACACCAGGGTGATGCTGTCCTGTCACATGACCTCTCTCCTCCATGGCAACAGGGATGCTGCCAGACTGGAGGTGGGACTTCAGGATTATATCCCTGTAGGTCTCCTCTATGTACCTCTCTGTTTTCCTTATGTTCTCCAAGTCTGCTACTCTAGCCTCCAGAGATCGGACTCATTTCTTGAGAGCAAAGAGCTCCTTGCACCTAGTGCACATGTAAGACCCCTCACTAACTGGGAGAAAATCATATATGTGACACTCAATGCAAAAGACTGGAAAGTCCCCTTCTCGCTGCTGGACTGCTGTCTGCATCTTAGTTTTAAGGTTGTGTTTAGATATTTAAGTTCTTTACTTACTAAGGGTTGCTGAGGATACTTATACTAATAAAACTATATCTAATATGTTTAATGTACTTTGTTCACATGAAGCTTAATTAAACTCAGGTCCTTAATGTATGCCTGATGAGGATAAACAGTTGCACCTGAGAGTGAATATGGCACCTCCTTTGCTTTAAGAGGTTTAAGCACCTATAAAGCTACAATTATCCCAGGGGTGGGTGGGTGTTGGGGAGGGAGGGAGGGAGGGAGGGAAAGAGACTTATTAAAAGCTGGCTGCTACATAGTAACCTGCCCTGTGCTTCTAAGGTAATCTGTGACCAATTTACAGGGGGAATCCCACAGCCCTTTCTTGGATAGAGGGAGTCTTGGGGTATAAATTTAACCAGAAAACTCTCTTCTGTGTTTTTAAATTTAAACTGAAAGCTCTTTGCTGCTACTAGGCCCTGACTGATTTAACAAATACACTCGGTTCACAGATCAATCAGCTTTAATCTAAAGAATTCCTTTTCCCCCAAGATTTAGAAAAAATTCCAGAAGTAAATACTGTCAGACGGCTGCCTGGGTGAGAATGTTCACAGTCTTGGCAAGTGCATATATCAATATGATTTGCAAGGGATTGTGGGAAATGCAGTCCATTCACACCAGACACAGCTGCTCACAATAATTAGTTGTGCTTGAGTGTAAAGCCAATAAGATATTTATTTATGGGGTTATTTCTCCCAACACAGATATGCTTGGTAGCACATAAAACAGGATACTTGCTTTCAGTGTTAAACTTAGAAAAACAAAATCAGGAAAACAGATGAACTTGTCAGGCAATCAAATGAAAAGAATAAAGACCTGGTTGGTAACAAACTGGTCTTTTCTGTAGGCTTTAGCTAATATTTTCTTAGCAGTGTTTCAAACAACAAGCAAAACCCACAAAGAAGGGAAAAACTGTTCTTTTCAGGTTAACTTCTTATATCTTCACACATAGACTCAGAAGTGATTTCCTCAGAGCTCACAAGCAATTAGGTAAGGCTCAATTGCTAGCAGTTATCCAGCTGAAACCCCTTAGCTGGCTTGCTTTCTACTGCGTGGCCCAAAATCCTACTCAGGAGCTTTTCTGAGTAGATTAAAGAACAAGTTTGTATTTCTTTGTGATGGTTGCTGTACTTTGTAACAGTAAATTACCAAAGGAGTTTAGACAGAGAGCAATCCATATATTCACAGCCTGTATCTAAGACCGCTCCCCCTTCTTCAACAATCATGGGTTCAATATCATGGATTGGCACAGAGGAATTTCTCAATGTAGCACTCTCAGGAGAATACTTGTTTCCCTGCTGTCTTTCAAGGTTATAGCTAGGGCATAGATCAGTGTTCATACCTGAGCTTCCATTGCTGTTAGAGTTCCTCTCTAAATAGCCTGGCCAGTATGTAATCCAGTTCTTATGTCCAGCCTTCCAATCCAGATCCCTGGACACTGGATCTCTCTTCACATACCTTCTGGCTCGGGTCCTAGGGTCCCTTCCACGTGCAGCCGTCTCCCTCACAGGTACCGTCTGGAGATTCCTAGCCCTGCAGCACCATTCCTCTGGCTTTCCCCAGTCCAATGGTGTATGCTGGCCCTTGGAATGCCTTCCAGTATATGTACTGCTCTGGACTCCTTTAGACCTCCCAAAGGCTTTTCTCTTCTTTCTTCCAAAGGGTTTCTTGCCCTCTCTGTCCTTCCGGTTTGGCTTCTGCTTCTGATGATCCTCCAGATGATGAAGCTGTCCAAGATGATCAAGATCCTGAGGATGAGGATAATTCTCTGTATAATAAACTCTACCTTTATTCTGCTTTGATGAGTGCTCCACCCTAGCACAGCGCAGCTGTGCTGAATCAGGCCCTGCCCTTTGAGATGAGTGCTTGGGGATTACCTCATAGCCCTCTTGATTGAACACACATTTCCCCCCTTCAGCTCCTCTAATGGCTGTTGGAAACCTGGTGCATTCTGGGACTGGTAGTCTTTTATGGCAAAATTCTGTTTTCTTATTTCTACCAGAACTGACAGGTTGCTTGTTCAGAGTCACTTCACCTTTTCTATAGCTCCTTCCTGAGCTATGATAAGCTTCCTTATCACAATACTTACAATTGCAGATCTCTCTCCAGAATTAGCAGTCCCCTTTTGTAGTCCTTCAAGACTGAGAATCACAGAACTCTGGTTGAACTATTTATGCCTGTGCTTCTGAGGTAAGCTGTGACCAATTTCCTGGGTGATTAACAGTCCTTGCTTGAATAGAGGGAGACTTTCAAAATGGCCCTTTGATCTGCCAAATGGCTTTAACACCTATTTAAAATATTTCACAGGTCTCTTGCCCCCTATGTAGAAGACTTCTTTCTAAAGGTTTCTATAAATAATTTATTGCTCAAAGAATACTGACCCTGTTTTGCCTTTCATGCTAAGTTATATTCTGATATGATTTAAATTAAAGCTCTTTGCTGCTATTAGGCCCTGACTGAGTACGAAATTCAAACTAGAAAGTCTCTGTTGGGTTCTAAATTTAACCAGGAAGCTCTCTTCTATGTTTTAAATTTAAACTGAAAGCTCTTTTTTTAAATATTTAATATTTATTGAATTTATGCATAAACATCAAGATAATTCTTGAATGAACAGAGATACATTAGCAATTAAAAATTTTAAAATTTTTTTTAAAAAAACCCCAAGATCTCTGGTAGTCCACATTTGAGAAGGAGAGACAGTGTAAGGTACCCAGGGCAGGAGAACCTCAGGTACCACTAAAGGAAAAAGAACTTTAGAAAATTCAAACTTGAATAACATAAGACAGACCTTGAGAACACAGGCTAAATATTAGGAGAGATAGTAATGTTATCATTCTGAGACTTAGCTTTATCCATTAACTTGGTATTAATAAATGTAGCAAGATCAGCAGGCTGAAAGAAAACATATCTTATGGAATTATATAACACCAAGCATTTACAGGCAAATCTTAAGAAAAAAGATCCTCCTATCTGCATGACCCCAGGTTTATGAAGAAGGAAAAGTCTTCTCCTCTTCTGCATCTCCTTAGATATGTCAGGAAACAGAAATAGAAAGACCACAAAAGTCTCCAGTCTCTTTTTAAAGAACATTTTCAGCAACTATTCTTTATCAGTGACAAGCGCACATGAAACCAATAATGTAGATGGAACACACATCCCAGGACCTGATTCTTCAACTAACTCAGATATATTTAACACTTCCAAATTGGAAAACTCTCCTGGAGCCACTGGTTCTTTTTTCTCTTGTGGGAGATAATAAACCTTTGTCAAAGGTGGAATCAAATCCAGTGGCACTTTCAATACCTCTTGGAGGTATCTCTTAAACATGTCAAGGACCGTAATAACTATGATCTTAGGAAAGTTCAAAATCCTCAAATTTACAGCCCTTGCAGTATTTTCCAAAACTTCCATTTTGTACCGCAGCGCCTCATTATTCTTAATCAATGCTGTTGTAGATTCTGACAAATGTTACCAGTTGACTTCCATGATCTTCTACTTGTAATTTAACATGGTCACTTACGGTCTCAAGAGAAACAATCCTGGCTGAATTATCTTGAATCTTAGATGAGAAGGCCCTGGTCTGGCTGTGTACTGCCTCTGAGAGAGAAACAATCGCCTCCCAAATTACCTCAAGTGTGAAGGTTTTGGGATTAGCAGGAATAGGAATTGCAGGAGAAGATGACTCTATTGAAACAGATTGAAAAAATGAACCTTCATCATGCAGGCAGGGAGCCATCACAGTCTCAGAGTCCAGCAGTGCCCCTGTATCCTCCACGGAGCCTCCGGGAGGCAGCTGAGCCAAAGCCAAAGTACTCTCCCTTCTACCAGTGTCTCCACTTCCCCCGACAGAGGGAGGGGCAGCTGAGACTGCTGGTGTTGAACTCAGCATTGCAGGGCACTGCAGTGGAGATCTCTCCCCAGGAGACAGAGAGAACTCTAGCTCCGAAGATGATGGTAAGCTCTCATCGGCCACTGCCGCAACACTGGAGCAAATCTCCTGTTTCTGTGCCTGAGTTAATACCATAAAATGATCCATCGGACCGGTAGACAGAGGCCGGGGCTTCAAGGGGAAAACCCTTGACTTCCCTTTGCGTTTAGGCATCCGTAGAGGAAACAAACTCAACGGCCATCTTGAAAGTCAGGTGTGTCCCCCCCAAAACTGAAAGCTCTTTGCTGCTACTAGGCCGTGACTGATTTAACAAATACACTGGGTTCACAGATTAATCAGCTTTAATCTAAAGATTTCCATTTTCTCCAAGATTTAGAAAAATTCCCAGAAGTAAACGCTTACAATTGCAGATTTCTCTCCAGAAGTAGCAGTCCTCCTTTGTAGTCCTGTGCCTGTAGTGACGGTGCCTGTATTGCAGCTTTCTACTTTTAAATTATTTATTTTATTATTCTATGAACAATGGAATGAGCCCAATCCAACTTCACAACTGCCGTCACAGACAATACATGAGAAAGATTGCTGCAAGAAATATTATTGTACTGTATGCTTTGATTCTTCAATGGAATATCTAGATTTTAATACTGCAACTTCTTTTGCCACTAACTTATATCAAAGTGCAAAGTGATTCCTACCCCAGCCACAGCCAATCTTCTATCTCTCTCCCTTAGAATCCTAAAGCCACCAGCACTCCTTCATGACCCTTTGAAAATTAGAGCCAAAATGGTTGCCTGTCTTTTGCATTCACTGTGTGTGGCAGCCCTGAGCACTTTACAGAAAAAAAAACAAAAAAAACCCCAAAACCCTTAAATCTCTTGTTTTTGTGCTTTGATATAGCAAGGCAAAAAGACTCATGCCCAAGTCAGGCTCAATGTTGTTCATGTTTTGTTTTCTTTGTTTTCAAGTCCTCCTTTGTTCTGGACACAACCCTATGGCAGTAGTACTAGCCACTAGTAAAGCTATTTTTACTACTAATACTTATCATTTGTATAGCGCTACAAGGCATATGCAGCGCTGTACAGACACATGTAAAAGATAGTCTCTGCTCATCAGAGTTTATAAACTAGTCAATACAGACAACAAAGCAGCTGAAGGCAAGGATATATCAAGGGGAATGTTAAGGAAACACATAGGAGATTAAGCGGTATTTGATAAACTCAAGAGTAACAAATCACCTATACTGGATGACATACATCCCAGGGTACTGAAAGAACTGAAATATTTATTTTATTTTTTATTTATTTTTATTTAGCTGTATTTATATCCTGCTTTTCACCGGGTCAAAGCGGTCAATTGGGAGATACATTTAACACGAGGGGATATGACACACATACGCTAATACTTACAGGGAACATGGGCAATGGAGGGTTAAGTGGCTTGCCCAAGACCACAAGGAGTACCTATAGGACTAGAAATCCCAGTCCCTCCGGCCTGAGATTACTGTCCACAGGTGGGACTTGAACCCCCAGCCCTCCGGCCTGAAGTACCTTGTCCTAACCACTAGGCCACTCCTCCCACCTGAGATTGCAGACCTACTTTTAGCAATCTGTGAACTATCATTAAAATCATCTGTATTACTGGAAGCTTGGAGAGTGGTCAACATAACAGCAATTTTTAAAAGGGTTCCAGGGTGATTTGGGAAACTACAGATCAGTGAGCTTGGTGTCAGTACCAGGAAAAATGTTAGAAAGCCTTATAAAGAACAAAAGTACTGAACATGTAGATAGTGTCACCGCCTCTCACTCCCAGAGGCCTTAGCATGGGTAAGGTGAGCGGGGTGATGTTCTTCTTAAGACTATGAACTATTAATTTGAGGCTTGGCAAAGCCTTCTGGGTATTGTAGTCCTTTAGCTCAATGAAGAAAATAGTTGTGTACAAAATGGTAAGGTATAAATGGGATTTATTCCCTTCCCAGGGTTGGAATTTAACCTTGAAAATACAGCAACATAAAGTCCATACTTCTGGTACAACAAAACAAAAGAATAATCAACTTAGGCAATGCTTATCTTCAGCTTCTTTAAGGTAACAGAAAAATAAGGCACAGAAAACAGTTTAAACCTCCAAACATTCTTTGGACTGTTTTCTCTCTTATAGCAGTATTATAGCAATGCTAGCATAAAGATTGTATGCTGTCTGACATCGTGTACGTACAGTCCATGTAAAACTCTGTATCTGGAGCTTGGTAAAACTCACACTGCATCTCATTCACGTCGTCCTCATCGTCCTGTGGGGTGAACTCTTTCCCCTGCTCAATCACTTCCTCTGTGAAGGGTAAAGTGTTCCCATCCCCCAACAGCCTAGAGGAGCTTAGGTGTTTAGCATAAGAATCACGGTTGGCTCTTTCACACAGCTCCTGGTACGTACAAGGGCTTTGATCAAAATCTTCTGCTATGCTATTTGGAAGTATTCTCCTACCTTCCAGCAACTGCTTGTCCAGAGACCTCCCTTGGCTGCAATACGGCTCACGGTAAAACTTTTCCCTTTTGCTTTGCCTGGGCTTTCTCTCAGGTAAAAACTCAGCTTCAGGGAAATACGTTTTCCTTTCAGTATATTTGATATTAGAAGGTTGAGATTGCCTTCTCAGGGGTTTAAAGTAATATTCCTTGCCTTCAGGAGAATGGAGTTCCTCAGTGCACTGACCAGCCATGTACTGCTTTCCACAACATGGAACTGCCTGATTCCTGGAGTCAGCGTGGCTCTCACAGCTCCCTTCTCCAGATGAGCTTTCCTGGATAAGATAGGGATTCCCTTCCCTTCTCTTGTCCTTCCACACTGTTCTCTCCTTCTTGATCAACTCCTTCTCTCTCTCCTGTTCTTCACCCCTCCTCTCTCTCCTAACTAGAGGATTTTTAAATGTGTTGCCTTTTCCGTTTGTTTGGGCTCCGCCCCTCATCAGCTGCTTCCCATCTCCTAATGAGTCATGGGTTAGCTCTTGGCTCGGGCGTTCCCTAGCACTGTGTGACATCATTTGTTTGGGGTTTCTATGCCAACCCTCCTCCATTTTTTCCTCTGAAATGTCAAAAGTGTGTTCATTCTGAGGTATAGTCCCTGTTTCCATGGGCTCTGATCCTTGTGCCTCATGACAATAGTCATGTTTTAATGGTAGAAAGCCAACATGGATTTAGCAAACAAAAATCTGGATTTTGAGAAAGTCTTTGCAAAGGTCCCTCATGAGAGACTCTTGGGGAAATTGAAAAGTCTTAGGATAGGAGGCAATGCACTACTGTGGATTAGAAACTAGTTAAAACATAGAAAACAAAGAGTAGGGCTAAATGGCCAGTTTTCTCAATGGTGAAAGGTGAATAGTGGAGTATCCTAGGGGATCTGTGCTGGGCCCGTCACTTTTTAACATATTTATAAATGACCTGGAAATGGGAACAACGAGTGAGGAGATCAAATCTGCAGATAACACAAAATTATTCTCTTTGAGGCTACATTTGTATCCTGGTCTTCTTATTCTCCTGCTTTCATCTGTATTTTGCCATTCCCCTAGATTTACTCTAGTCCCCGGTTGTTGAGTGGTCTGTCTTGATTAGATTGTAAGTTCTGATAAGCAGAGACTGTCTATATATTTACAAGTAAGAGACTGTCTCTTACTTGTACATATATAGCATTCTTATTTGTACATGTATAGCACCGCATACGTCTTGTAGCGCTATACAAATGATAAGTAGTAATAGTATTCAAAGTTGTTAAAACACAAGAGGGTTGTGAAAAATTGCAAGTGGACTTTGAAAAACTTGGAACACTGGTCAACCAAATGAACGATGAAATTTAATGTAAACAAATCCAAAGTTATGCACTTAGGAAAGAACAACCCAAACTACCAATACATGATACAAGATTTCACATTACAAATCACCACTCAGAAAATGTATCTGGATATCATTGTGGAAAATATGTTGAAACCCTCTGCCCAGTGTGTAGCCACAGCAAAAAAAGCAAATAGAATGCTAGGAATCATAAGGAAAGTAATGAATAATAAAACAAAGGATATTATAATCGGGATATCTTAATATTAGGATCATTTTGGGAAACTGCTAGGTACATGTGACCTGTATTGGTCACTGTTGGAAACAGGATACTGGGCTTGATGGACCTTGGTCTGACCCAGTATGGCATTTCTTATGTTCTTAAAATGCCTTTGTATCGTTCCATGGTGCGACCACACCTTCAATATTATGTGCAATTCTGGTCACCATATCTTAAAAAGGATATAGCAGAATTAGAAAAAGTACAGAGAAGAGTCACCAAAATGGTAAAGGGGATGGAAGGATATCCCAATGAGGAAAGACTTAAGAGCCCAATATTCAAAGGCATTTAAACGGTTTACAGACCTGTAAACTATGTAAATGCAGCTGAATGGGATAATCAGTCACACTAGCATGGTTGGTGCCGCTGAATATCTCTGATTAATGCCGCTACATGTCCAAATGCTAACTGCTTAGCATCAGGGCATGTCATGGGCATTCCAGGGCATTCTGCGTGTGCACCAGTCGCTAAATGAAGGGACGCGGGCAGGATCCCGGTGCCCTCTTGTAACCGGGAGCTCGGCCCAGTGCGGGGACCCTGCGCGCATCTGGTTAGGGAGTGGCGGGGTGTGTGGCAATTGGCAGCTGCACGAGGCATCCTTTAAAAGCATTGGCTCCGCCCACAGGGACGAATGCAGGGGAGCCAATGGGAGAGAGCACTTGCATGTGCTCGGGCAGCCATGAATGCGCCCGAGCACATGAGGTTGTTGGTCAGCGGGGCTGGTGTGAAGCGATGCTCGGGAGGCTGGTCAGCAGCGGCTGAGGGGCAGTAGGAGCCGGAGTTCGTGGGATTGGGGAGAAGTGGTGCCAACGTGCAACGCGGCAGGAGCACATGCAGGCCCCAAGTCTTGACGAGAGTGAGGGTATGTGGTAGGCCAGTAGAGGATCGGCAAGTGCTAGCAGCGGGGCTACCGTGCTACAGGCGAGTACTGCCGCTTATTTCAATTTAAAAACCAATATAAGAAGGGAATACATACAATAAAGAGGGCTTGGGTGCAGGCAGCTGAGCTGAGATACCGGATGGGAACGGAAGGCAGTGCAAGGGGCATGGGGCAGATAGGGTGGGAATGGGAAGGCCAAGGGGAGGTCGGGGGCAATGGGGGCTTCCTGATCGGGCGGGGATCATGGCTTCATGCCAATTGGTGAAGGAGTGTGAAGGCCTGCAAGGGGGCACAGGGGGTCTTCAGCATCGTGCAGGGGAGTTGGGGGGGCACAGAACTCAAGGGTGGGGGATACGGGGTCAGATGGTGTCGGAGAACACGAGGGGTGGGAGTAGGCAATGCTCCACAGGAGGGTGCACAAGGTAGTTCTGGTGCAGGGGTGGGGACTAGTGAAGTAAGAGGAGGTGTGGAGCAGGGGTGCGGGGAGGTGACCCCATCCCGGCTGGGTAATATGGTTGAAGGCGAATGGCCAATCTATGGGGCCCCCAGGTATGTGGGCCGGGGGGGGTAGCTTCCTCTTGTGGGGGGCCTGCCTGGCAGCTAAGTTATGGGCAGGTGAGGTACCAGGCAGCGTAGGATCATTGGAATGGGGAGGGCAAGGTCCTTTTTGGGCAGAATGGGCGGGAGCTTGGCAACCGGCGTGGTCGCAAGGTTCCCCCCCTGCAGTTTCCTCCCCCCGTCTTCCCTTTTTTGTCTTCACAGGTGCTGTTTTCGAGTACGCATGGAATGGAGCACGTACTGGTGGGGCCATCGCGCGCTTTCCATATGGACCAGGGAGCAGCGGTTACGAGAGGTGGTGCTGAGCAAGTGGCTGCGGCATGAGGAGATGGTTCACAGAAGATGGCAGAGGATTGTCAACAAGGAGTACTTCGCCCACCAATGACGGGGACGACAGATAGCGCGGAGATAGGTGAGTTGAATGCGGCAAATGTAGTGGCGAGCGATGGGAGTGGTTCCCGGGGTGAGCGCATGGGAAAAGCAAGCCAGAAGAAGAAGCATTCATGTCAGCGACGGCGCAGTTCGGATTCATTCTCCGTGATGTCTTCAGACTCTTCCTCGGGGTCTGAGCAGGGGGGTCATGAGGCGCACAGGGGCATGGTGGCTGGGTACACGTCGGAGGGTGCGACTCTGTCATTAACCGCGTTGTCGGAATTGTGGGAAGGTGTGGCAAAGAAATTGTGGCGTAAAATTAGGAAGCGGCGCTACATCAATATTTTCTGCTTGCTCGAGGGTAGGAAGCATTTGGGTGAGAGCAGGAAGAAGCGGAAACAGGATGAGAAGGTGGGTCATATTAGGAAGGTCTCTTGTAATGTCGTGAATTGGGTGAGGGCTTTCTTGCGTTTGGCGAGTGTTTGGGGCCAGCATTATCCAGCGCATTATGGGATGTTGTTGGCATATGCTGACTCGATTTTGGAAGCGTTACAGACCCACGAGGGGTGGGCGTGGCTGAATTATGATGAAAAGTTCCAGGACAAGATGGAAGAGAACAAGTTATTAACGTGGGGCACGCAGGACATTAACCTGTGGCTAACTCAGATGTCGGCTAGAGCAAATGTGGGAGGCGTGAGTGGAGGAAAGGGGGGGTCAGCAGCCATTGCGAGGGTGAACCATTCCTTTCGTGGCGGAGGGCCCATACCGCAAACCAGACAGGTGGCTAATGGCACTGGGGACGTCTGCTGGAGGTTTAATAAGTCCTCATGCCCTTTCCCATACTGAAAATTCAAACATGTGTGCTCAGTAGGTAGTGGGGCACACTCGGTGGCAAAATGCATCAAAAAGGGGGCCTCTTTGGCACCGTGCCAGCCCCAAGTAGGGGGGGCCACGGTGGGCTTGGCCCCCACTCCGGTATGGGTGGACGTTTTAAGCTCATGGCTTCACCTCTACCCAAAGCGGGAGGACAAGGAAGTTTTACAGATGGAGTTTCAGTTGGGTTTTGTTATTCCAGTTCAGGGAGTTGTAGCAGGATCGACGGCTCGGAATTCCTCTTCTGTGTGGCGCTTTGCGCCATAGTGTGAGAGAAGATGGCTGCGGAATTGCAGTTAGGTAGAATTGTGGGTCCGTTTATGCAGCTGCCTTTCGATAATTTTGTGGTTTCACCATTAGGGATCATCCCTAAAAAGGAAAAATGGAAGTTTCAGTTGATCCATAATTTGACATTTCCTTTGGGGACTTTGGTTAACAATCATCTTCCGCACGAATGTTGTACAGTGAGATACACTTCGTTTGATAGAGCGGTCGAGTTAGTCAGGAAATTGGGTCATGGGGCATGGGGCATTGATGGCAAAAGTGGATGTCGAATCCGCTTTCTGCTTGTTGCCTGTGCATCCCTCCGCATTTCCATTGTTAGGTTTCCAATTCGATGAAGGCTTCTATTTTGATAAATGAATGCCAATGGGCTGTGCGGTTTCTTGCGCCTACTTTGAGAAATTTAGTACCTTTCTTCAGTGGGCAGTCGTGAGGCGGGTGGGATCGACAAATGTGGTGCATTATTTGGAAAATTTCTTGTTTGTTGGGGCGGCTCGGTCGCCAGTGTGTGGAGCGCTGTTGGACGGTTTTGTGAAGTTGACGGAGAAGTCGGGTGAGTCTTTGGCAACAGGCAAAACTGAGGGCCTGGAGACGAGGATCACCTTCTTAGGTGTGGAGTTGGACTCAGACATCATAGTGGCGCACCTCCCAGTGCAGAAGGTGTCGCGTTTGTGGGTGTTAGTAGCGAATGTCTTGGCACCCGCTAAATTAACGTTGAAGGAAATGCAGTCATTGATAGGATCACTGAATTTTGCCTTCAGAGTAATCCCGATGGGGCGGGTATTTATTAGACAGTTAGCGGTGGCGACTGCAGGGATTGTTAAGCCACACCACTGCATTAGAGTTTTGAGAGTCATGTGTGAGGATTTGCAGGTTTGGGACCTCTTTCTCAAAGACTTTAATGGGACGTCAGTGTTGTTGGAAGCGGAGATGTCTAGTGATGAGTTGAAGCTCTACACGGATGCAGCAGGGGGTGTTGGGTTGGAAATTTATTTCCAGGGTGCATGGTGTGCGGATTGTTGGCCTTTGGTGTGGCAGGACGTGGGACTCTTAAGTAATATTACCTTCTTGGAACTGTTTCCCATCTTGGTGGTGTTGGAGTTGTGGTCAGATAGGCTGCGCAACCGTAGAGTCATATGGTGGTGCGATAATGAAGCGGTGGTGAGTGTGATAAATCATTACACTCTGCGATGTGTGCAGGTAGCGTCTTTAATGTGGGTGGTTGTTCTAGCGTGTTTGTGTCTGAATGTCTCTTTAAAGGCGCATCATATACCAGGCCATCCTAAAGGCAATGCTGATGCTCTCTCACGTTTGCAGTGGGACCGGTTTTGGAGGTTGGCACTGGCAGCGGACGCGGCAGGGCTTGCGGTCCCTTGGAACTTATGGAGCATTGGCCAACGAAGTTGAGGAACCGGCTGCGGAGTTCGGTTTCAGAACGGACCTGGGAAGCGTATCAGCGAGGTTGTCAGAAAGTCGAGTGCTTCTTGGAAGCCTGTGGGTGGCGAGGGGGGGGGGGCAGTGCCAGACCAGGTATTCGGGCAGTATATAATTATGGCCAAAGCACAAGGGATTGACAGATCGACGGTCCGTAGCCATTTGGCGGGTTTCGCCTTTTTGGCGAAGGCTGTGGGATGGGGCACCGCAGGAGGAGGTTTTCTGGCATGTAGATTGCTGCAGGGGTGGGAGCTTGCGAGGCCGACACTGCGAGACCAGCGGCGGCCGGTTACGCACGACTTACTTATCAGACTCTGTGAGGCCTTGCCAAAGGTCGCGGAGTCCCGCTATGAAGCAGTACTCTTCCGAGTGGTTTTTTTGCCTGGCCTTTTTTGGGGCCTTCCATGTGGTGGCGAACTCTGCTAAGGGAGGGGTGGGGGGAAGCTTGCGGCGCCAGCACGTCCACATAGAAAGTGGCCGACTGCGGGTTCTGTTAACAAAATCCAAAACGGACCAGCAAGGAAAGGGTTTGTGGGTGTGCCTGAAGGAGATTGGTGGGCTAACATGCCCTATAGCCGCAATGAGGGACTACTTCCAGTTTCACCCAGTGGCAGAGGGAGGACTATTTCTTCATAGCGACTCCCGGATTGTGACGCGTTTTCAAGTTTCTGCAGTCCTCAGGATGGTTTTGCGGCACATAGATTCTAGCCTGTATTCCATGCATTCCTTCCACATCGGAGCGGCTACGAGTGCGGCGGCGGCCAGGCTGTCGGAGGGCAGATACAGAGTATTAGCAGATGGCCGTCTAGGGCTTTTCTTGGATATGTGTGTTTCTGACTTATAAAAAAAAAAAAGGAATGGTCCATCGGTATCATTAACAGACCTTTTTTCTTGCAGATGGGGGCAAGAGCATTCAGGGCTGTTGGATGCTGGGGCATTCGTTCGTGCATTGGGCTGGTCAGCGAGCAGCAGTGCGGCCATTCAGGCTGAACCTGGGACTGGATCCTGCGGTGGTGTCCGTTTCATAGCTGGGTGAACACGGTCTGTGATGGACTTAGCTGATGCCTTTACTTTGACACCACGGGAGCATATGGAGGCAAACTGCGATTATACTGTTGCACTTGGGGGGCAATGACTTGGTGTCATGGACCTGTAAGCAGTTAATCAGAGCAGCCAAAAAGGATTTTGCTGCGGTCCACAATATGTTTCAGGGGGTGATTTGAATAGGGTCGGATATCATCCCACGGCCGGCCTGCAGCGGACAAGGAGAGTTGGTCCCGGGGGCTGACGAAAATTAATAGGCAGATAGGGCATGGGGTATGTGAGATGGGTGGGTACCAGGTCCAGCATGCATGAGTTGAGGTGGGGTGTGCGGGATTGTATAGGGAAGATGGGGTGCATCTTTCCCCGGTGGGGATTGATTTACTCTTGAATGACTGGCAGGAGGCATTGGAGCGGGTGGTTCAGTGTGACGCTCGCTGGTCGCAGCTTAATGTAAGGGGGAGGGGGCGGCACAGGCACATTAATGAGCCGGTGCCGGTGGTGGGATCCCGGAAGTTTCCGGGGTCGGGAGCCTTAGGTTATACTTGGGCGGGGGTGGGATGCCCACGACCCAGATAAACCCTGGCAGATTTTTGCTATTGATATGGCGAAGTTGGGACGGGGTGGTAGGAACTTTGCCGGTGGCTTGACCGCGGCACGAGCGGAGGTGAGCTCACTTTGCTAGTTGCATGGCTGGTGAGCATTGCTACGCTCTGGTTGTTAGATGAATATTCTGGTTTATAATGTTCAACATGTTGGAATGTTAATAAAGCTGCGACTAGTTGTTTCCAAAGAACAGTTTGTGTGTGAAGTTTGTGGGGCAGAAGGGGTGAGGGATGATGTGGGGTGGGAGGTTTGTGTGGGAGGGCTGGAGCACAGGGTCCAACTACCCGGTTACTGGGCAACAGTGATATTGCACAGCTTCCTGGTTAACACCTGTGGCTAAAAGATAGGCACAGCAAAAACTGATCTTTCTTTACACTTGGGAATTAACCAGGCAGTGGCTCAATATCACTTTTGCCCAGTTAGCTTCTGTGGGCTTGTGGGCTGTGTGGTGACCCTTGATATTCAATATCAGGGCCACATATTACCCCGGCATTGAATATCCACCCCAAAAGACTACTGGGCCCTAAAAGTTTAGGGTTCTTCACCTTGGAAAAGAGACAGCTGAGAGGAGATATAATAGAGGTCTATAAAATAATGAATGGAGTGGAATGAGTAAACATAGATTGATTAATTGTTGACTCCTTCCAAATGCAGAAAAACTAGGGAACATGCAATGAAACTATAATGTTCCTGTACCACACATTTAAGAATATTGTAGAAAATATTTTCTTTCACTCAAACTCTGGAATTCGTTACCAGAGGATGTAGTAAAAGCTGTCAGTATAGCTAGGTTTAAAAGAGGTTTGGATGACTTCCTAGAGGAAAAGTCCATAACTGATTATTAACCCTTTCCAGGCCAAGCCCAAAACTCTCGGGATCCAAAATTCTGACTAAATATTCCTATCAAATGGTATATAATACATGACCATAGCAGAAGGAAAATCACTATTAGAACATATTGAATAAGACGGGTACAATTTTCCTGAAATATGCAAAAATTAACCCGGCTGCAGAATGTGGATTAAAATTTTAAAGTAGGCCTTCAAAGGGTTAAAGAGGACCGAGGAAATTCACTGCTTACTCTGTGACAAGCAGCATAGAATCTGTATACTTTTTGGAAATCTGACAGGTACTTGTGACTTGGTTTGGCTATTATTGGGAATTAGGTTACTGGACTTGATGGACCCTGTGGATTTCTTGTGCTCTTGTCTTCTTATGTTTCCTACTTTTCAGAAACAGCCATAGCTAGACTTTTATCTCCCTTAAAATCCTAAAGCCCACACCAGTATACCTTCCTCATTCTCTGAAAGTCAGAGCCAAAACAGTTCTCTGCAATAATGCACCAAATTACTTATCATACCTCATCACTCTATACGTCCCTCTGCACTGTTTACGTTCCCTTCATGGGAACCAGCTGGTTATACCCTCTCTTTCTTATAAGCTAAATGTGAATCTACATGGAATTCTGCTTTCTTTTTTGTTTCCCCCTCTTTATGGAGATTTGTCCTCTTATATCTGCCTCGAGCCCACTTTCAAAGGATTCAAGTCCCTGATAAAATCTTTGCTTTTTTGACAAGCATTTGAGCTGCTACCGGGGTCAGGGACTGACTAGATGACCAAACCGCTCTCCCAGGTTACTGGACTAACTTCTCGCTATGCCTGTCTTGTCAGAAATTGAGTTATTTTTTAGTAATTTTGTATATGATGTCTAGTGTCTTTTGTTGGCATCGTTAGTGATATAGCAGAAGGGCTGTCGGGTAAGGTTTGCTTCTTTGCAGATGATGCCAAAATCTGCAATAGTGTAGACACTCAGGAAGGTGTAGATAACATGAGGAGGGATCTAGCTAAGCTTGGTCTAGAATTTGGCAGCTGGGATTTAATGTTAAAAAATGCAAGGTCATGCATTTGGGCTGCAGCAATCCAAGGGAGCAATATAGTATAGGGGGTGAAGTACTTTTGTTCACTAAAGAAGAGTGGGACCTAGGCATGGTTGTGTCTGATGATCTTAAAGTAGCTAAACAGCTAGAAAAGGCGACAACAAAAGATAGAAGGATGCTTGGGTGCATAGGGCGAGGAATGGCTAGCAGAAAAAAGGAGGTGATAGTGCCTCTGTATAAGTCTTTGGTCCGACCTCATTTGGAGTATTGTGTGCAATTCTGGAGACCGCACCTTCAAAAGGATATAAACAGGATGGAATTAGTACAGAGGGTGGCTACTAAAATAGGTTAGTGGTCTTCAGTATAAAGCATAACCAAGGCAGGTCGGACCCGGCGCTACCCCGCTCGGGCCCCCCCCCCTTCCTTTAACCTATACCTCCTCTCCTCCCCCCCCCCACCTCGCGCATCTCCCAACCACCAAATACAAAACACACCAACACATTTCTTTGGGCTTATATGGTCGCAGCTTTATTAGCAATTAGGCAAATTCCAAACATTTCTTGTAACATAAATTCCTTAATAATAACCGAGCGGAATGAGACATCACCCGCCATACCACTAGCAAGATGACCTCATTCCACTCCTGCCGCGGCCGAGCCAGTGGCAAACGCCAACCTCCCTTTTCCCCGGCCTCGCTATATTACTAGCAAAGACTGGCAAGGGGTCATCCGGGTTGGGGGCACCCGCCCCCCGCCGCAATTCCAGTTAAAGGCTCCGGACCCCGGAAACCTCCAGGATCCCGCCCCCCCCCCACCCGCAGCGACAACCCTTAAATGGATATATACCCCCCCGGTACCCAACTAAAAAGGAGGGCGGGAGGGTGGGCAGCAAAAGACCTGCTCCTTTCCGCTGCCCCAGCACGACCAAGAAAGACGCAACATGCGTCTCACACCTAACCCCCCCGAACCTGCACCTCTCATTGGCTCGCCGAGCTGTCCCTCCTCAGGCGAGCCAATGATTTTAAATGATGCCTTCCCTGCCTTCAAAGAAGCACCGCCACGCGATGCCACGAGCAGAGTCCCCATGCTGGGCCTCGCGCCTGGTTATCGCTGGCCGCCGGGACCCTGTCCCGCGGCCTCATCATATATATGAGGACAGATTTAAGGATCTTAATATGTACACCTTCGAGGAAAGGCGGGAGAGAGGTGATATGATTGAGACATTTAAATGTCTCTGAGGCATAAATGCACAAGAGGAGAGCCTCTTTCGATTGAAAGCAAGTTATGCTACGAGGGGACATGGGATGAGGGTGAAGTGAGATAGATTCAGGAGTGATATGCGGAAATATTTCTTTACGGAAAGAGTGGTGGATCCATGGAATAGTCTCCCCATGGAGGTGGTAGAGATGAAGACAGTTTCTGAATTCAAAAAAGCATGGGAGAAACACAGAGGATCTCTAAAGGAAAAAAGGGGACTGTTGTAGTTGTTGATATGGAAGGACAGACTAGATAGGCCATGTGGTCTTTTTCTGTCATCATTTTTCTATGTTTTTATGTTTGCGCTTTGTAGTCCTGGCTATTGTTATACTAATGCGTGATTGCATATTGCATGTTTTCTGAAATCTTGTGATGTAAAATGTCATTTTAATAAATCTAATGGGATGAATAATTTTGAGGGTATTTCTACTGCTTCAAATAGAAGGCTTATGTTTATTGTAAACTGATTAGAAACCCATAGGGAAGAGTGGTATATCAAGTAATGAATGGAAATGGAAATGAAAATCAGATTCTCTTTGCAGAGTGAACATTTTCTGATGAGTAGCTGGTAAAAAGTGTCGCTGGTGCATATCTCCAATCTAGTACTTTTTCCTTTAGAATATCCAGTATATACAGCGAGGGTTTATAATAATTGATCTAAGATTAGGTATTTCAAAATAATTTGATCAGTTTCTTAGTTTCTTAGTTGTTGAGGTTGAAAGGCAGTTTTAAAAGAGACCTGAATGATCATTTTTATTCCACATATTCTGATTAGTTTACTATGACAGCCCTAGAGAACTATTAGCTGGGCTGAGCATGGCGTCCTATCCAGGTAAACACCTATTTACCCAGAAGAATCACTCTGCAAATTGTATTTCCTTCTGAGAATGAAATAGTAAATGCATGTTGATTTTGATGTTTTCGATGCTGACTCCAACCCAGTGCTGGAATTTAGTTTTTTTCTCTGTTGGGGCTTTTCTTCTGATATTTTATATTTTAAAGGAATTCAGTAAACATAACAAATCCCCCTCTGAATAAATCCTGGTTTTACGATGATTAACAATCCTCAGACGTGAATATATTTCACACCCATTTGTTCCAGAAAAGCAAACAGGTATTAATCAATATTGAAGTGAAACGTGACCATCTGTTTGGGGAGAGCGATAAAGGGAAAACAAAGCAACAAAGCGTCAGAGATTTATAAAAAGCATATATGCTCAGATAACATTTGGCATCTAATTAATATTATTTACTCCACTGGCAAATTGAAAGATGACTCTGATTTTATCTTTAGATACAGAAAAAGCCTTCAATAGAGTTGAATGGCCGTATTTGATTTGTATTCATCTGAATAAAAGATTAATACTATCTAGGATAATATTCTTTCTCTCTCTCCTACTCATAAGTTCACCAAGAATTTTATATATGACAGATAAGAAAGCTTTTTTTTGAATTTTACTTGGCAGGGAAAGAATTCTCGGATCTGTTTTAAGATTGTCCGCATCTAAACAAATGGGACGAGCTGGAGCGTCCAATATTATTTATTTATTTAACAGTATTTATATACCTTTCCTTAAATCAAGGTGCTTTACATTAAACTCAATTTTTACTTTGTGAAACAGGGTTGTTTACATTAAACTTCAGCACTGAACTCAACTATTTACATTCTAACAAGGTGTTTCAAACTCTAACTTGGAGACATCATAACAGTATGTTTACATAATTTATTTACATAAGTAAACTATTTACAGTTTGTGGTCATGTTGTATAATCATGGACATTGTTTCAGTAGTCATTGTTTCCAGGTATGGTGTGATGTTGCCAAAATGTTCAATGAATAGGAATGTCTTCAGCATGTTCTTGAATTCTTTAACGTCAGTTGTGCATCTGATATTGTTCGGTAGGGAGTTCCACAGATTTGATGTATATAGTGAAAAGGCTCTATTTGAAGTGTACTGCTTAGCTTTGGAAAATTTCTTTGGTGTGGTTAAAGTGTTTTATTGTTTGTTCTTGAAGGGCAGTTTTCGGGGTATATTTTTATTAGGTCTTGGAGTGATTCAGCTGATTCATTCTGGAGTATTTTAAATATATTAGTGATAGCCTTGAAACTTGCATGACTCCTGATTGGGAGCCAATGAAGTTGTGCCAAGATTGCTGTTATGTGTTCACATTTGTTTGCTCCTGTGAGAATGTGAGCAGCGGTGTTCTGTACCATCTGTAGTGAATGGATTGTTGTTGCTGGCAGGGCTTGGTAAATTGAGTTACAAAGGTCCAATACTGGTGTGATTATGGCCTGTAGGACCATTCTGAAATCATTGTAACTTAGCAGCGGCTTCAGTCTCTGAATGGTTTTCATTTTGGGTAAACATTCTGTGTTGCACTGTTAATATGGGCTTGTAAGTTTAAGTTCTGATTGAAGATGAGCCCTAGGTATTTAACTTCACTTTTAACAATGTATCCATCCTTTGTAGCTATTGTGGAGGGATGGTTGAAGGTCTTGTTTCTTGTTATTCTGAGTGCTTCCATGTAGCTATAATTTAAACTGAGATTATGGAAATTTAGCCTACCCGAGATTTCTGTGAGACATTCAGTTATATTTGTGCAATCGGGGTTTCGACATGAAATGGCATGTATACCATGATGTTATCTGCATAGATTTTGTAGTGAATGTTGTTTCCGTATGACTTCACAAAGTGACTGAATGTATTAACCGGGTAGTCAGACCCGTCGCTGTCATGAGGTAGAGTCATCAGAGCCTATGGAAATAGGTAGAACAGATGAAAACAGATCTGAAAATGACAGCTCAGATCAGCACATGGAGCAGAGTTGCTATAGGCAACCAAAACAAACACTATCACATGGTGGGAGAACACGCTCGAGCAGCAAGCAGGTTCCTGATTCATTAGGAAATGAAGGGCAGCTGAGAAGGGGTAGAGTCCAAACAAGCACAGGGACACGCATAGTTAAAACATGCTCACCTGAGGTTAGTGAGGAGAGGAGAAGAAGAGGCAGGGCGAGGAGCAGAACAAGTTCCAGTTCTAGAAGCAGAGACACAGGAGTGAGAGAGAGTTCAGAACCAGCAGAACTGAAAGGTATACGGGAAGAAACACAGCAGCCTGTTGCAGAGAGCAGTGCCCAGCTAAGGACGTGCCCGGTGAAACTTACCAGAAAGCTAGGAGAAGCTACGGTACAGAAGCCAGGCTCAGGAAAGCTGAGGAGTTTTATCTTCCTAAAACCAGGTACAGCACAAGAGGGAAAGTCTGTTCTGGGGAAAGTTTTATGCTTAAGGAAAAGCCAAGACAGAAAGGCAGAGAAACATCTCCGTCTCAGCAGTGCTCTGATAACTCACTCACACGCAGGAGCTCAGAGAAAAGGCAGTTGGGAGGTAGGCCAATTCCTTCTAATAGAAGAGCCTTTGAATATAGTGATTTGCCCTGTACGTATAAGGAGTTGTGTGACTCACAAAGGGAGCTCTCAAGAGAGGGTGGTAATTATTCACTGCACTCTCTTAACCAGGAAGAAGGGAAGTGTAATTACCGAGAACAGGGTTTGCCTAAAGATAACGTTTTCTATAACCCTGAAGAATGTTATTCGGAGGAGGAACCAGAGGAAATGCAATGTAATGATTATGAAGAAGCAATATCAGATACATGCATGGACTGTACTTTAATTATGTCAGATGAAATTACTTCTTTCTGTTGAAGAGGCTGTTAAAGTATAAGCAAACTGCAGTGAGGAAAACTTACCTGTTTTGAACGGACTGTTTGTGTTACTTTTGAGTTCAGCTGAAGATAAGCATATTTTGGTTCCAGTTTGTTCCTTTTGGTTTTTGTACCAGAAGCATGGTGTTTTGCCTTTTGTTTCCATTGCTTTAAAAATCCACCCGGAAGGGGAATTAAAAGTCCTGATTGAAAGCCTTACTATTCATCCACGACTCACCTTCTTTATTCAGCAATTGGGACTACAACTCCCAGAGGGCATTGTAATCATCCACTTTTGCTAGTATTGAAGTAGCCCCGGTGAATTACCCAGGCTCCAGCCCTGGGGACCCTCACCGGGTGACATATGGCGTAGTTGTTGCGGATTTTTTTTTTTGGCCTGGGCAACAAAGGACAATATTAAAGGAAACACTATTCACGACTGGAGAAGAATTGCTGCATCCAGGAGAACCGTCAGAGAGTTCGCTGGCAGATTCGGCCAGGTGGAGTGGACAACAGCAACCTTTCTCACAAAGCCTGAAGCTACGCGAAGGCTAAGGTAAAGTTACCTGGGTCATTAGTGTAGCAGGACAAAGGGTGAGAAAGGGGGTGCTACTGTGCACAAGATAGACGGGTTAAAAAGGAGCATAAGAGCCGCACTTGGTGGGCCTTCTCTTTTCTTTTCTCCACAGGGAAGCAGACACAGAAGAAGATGGATCCCCAAGACGTTATGCATTGGATGCAAGCCCAGTGGGACAAACAGATGGAGATAACACGCCACATCCAAGAGCAAAACGCCATCGCGATAAGGGAGCAGCAGAGACCCCTCATCGAAACTATAGAGGCACTACTCAAGAAGCCACAAGAAGCAGGAGTCGTCATGCCCTCTATGCTACAGGGGGTAGGACTTGGTACCTGTAATGCTTTCAGTTTGGGACAGTTAAACCCATCTGACAATTTAGATGATTTTATAGATGCTTTCGAGAGAATTGCCGAGGCATTAAAGTGGCCAATGGAGCAGTGGGCCACCCGATTTGCTATGTCGCTAACGGGTGAGGCACTATCTGCATACAAGGCAATGCCTGCAATTCTCGCCTCAGACTATAGGGAGGTTAGAAAGGCGGTGAAAGACAGATTGGGCTTAACCGCTCTGCATTACAAAAGGATGTTTCGTGAGGCTAAGATTAGGCCTAGGGAGACGCCAAAAGCCTTGTACCAACGGCTTAAGAGCATCGCATGGAAGTGGCTAACTCCCGAACGCAGAACCATAGAGTCAATAATTGACACTGTGATTTTAGAGCAATTTATGAAGGCTGTGCCAGCCGAGGTAAAAACTTTTCTTACATTGCAAGACTGCCAGACCACAGAGGAGGCAGCCAACCTAGCCGAAAGATATTTTGAGGCTGAGAAGGCTGGACCCTCAGGGGTAGCTGTCTTAAGGGCAGCGGGTATGGAAAATTTTAGCAAGAGAGGAAAGTATGAAAAATGTAAAATGCCTGATGTGTATGATAAGAACGTTGATGATGTTGCCAATGTTTTATCTATGTATAAGGGCAAGTGTTTCAACTGTGGGAAAACAGGGCATTTCCAGAGGGACTGCCGTGAGAGAACAGTCCTCGTGACTGGAACTGACAAGCCGGTCCAGGAAGGCTTCCTCCTCAGAGTGCAGGTAGAGGGCGTGGAAGCACTGGCACTACTTGACTCAGGGGCTGACCAGAGCATGGTTTCTCGCAAGCTCTGGGAAGCCATTGAGGGGCGCCGTCAGTCAGCCCCGAGTCAAGCAGAAGGCCAGGTGCGGATAAGGTGCGTGCACGGCGCATCTTCACACTATCCTTTACACAAGCTGTCTATTAAGGGGTTGGGAACTAAGAAGCAGATACTGGTAGCTATCATCCCGAAGCTACCCCATGAGGTCGTCTTAGGACGAGACTGGCCTCCATTTTTTCGGGAAATGGAAAAAGGTCTTAATAAGCAAGGCCAGAAGTCCACCCAGCTCCTGGTAGGAAAAAAAGGAACAGGGTCAGAGGCCCTAGCTGCCAGACTTCCTAGTCCTCTGTTTGAGAAAACACAAAAGACTAGCAACCGACCCCAGTCATGAGTAAGCGAAGTACCCCAAACAAAGCAAAAATTTGCACTCCAGTTTTGTAAGGCCAATGATCAGGCTAAAAGCCCCCAAAGAGCTTCCATAGCTGCAGCAGGGTATGATCTTTTTAGTGCCGAGGAGGCAATAGTTTTAAAGGGGGGAAAAACGCTAGTCGACACGGGCATAATGGTTAAAATACCGGAGGGATGCTATGGCCGCATAGCACCCAGGTCGGGACTAGCAGTCAAATACTTTTTAGACACTGGGGCAGGGTTTATAGACCCTGATTATAGGGGCATGGTGAAAGTCCTGCTTTTTAATTTCGGGGAGAAGGATTTTAAGGTGCATGTAGGCAATCGCATTGCTCAGTTAATCTGCGAGCGCGCAGGATTCCCCACAGTTGAGGAAGTTCCTTCATTATCACCCACCAACAGAGGGACAAGTGGGTTTGGGTCTACTGGGCAGAGGGAGGTTAAGAATATGACGGCCCTTGCTGAGGAGAGGAAGGAGGAAGACCTCGGTCCTCAGACGGCCGACTGGAAAGAAAAACCAAAACCCAGGATAGGAACAGGGCTCTCCCTACAACAGCAACAGGAGTTGACCCAGGTGTTAGAACGGTTTTCTGATGTCTTAACCACAAAACCCGGCGAAACCCATATGGTCGCTCATGAGATAATTACTATACCCGGGCAGATAATCAGACAGCACCCATACAGAATGCCCGAAGCAAAAAAGAAGGAGGTGATCGAACAGGTAAAGGAAATGGTGGCTATGGGCATAGTAGAGGAGTCCCGGAGCCCCTGGTCGAGTCCGATAGTCCTGGTTCCAAAACCGGACGGGACTCTCAGGTTTTGTATAGATTTTCGTCAGGTGAATGGGATCTCCCAGTTTGATGCCTACCCGATGCCATGCATCGATGACTTACTAGATCGCCTAGGACAAGCAAGGTATTTAACTACCTTAGACCTCACTAAAGGGTATTGGCAGAAACCTTTAACGAGAGATTCGAAACCAAAAATGGCATTTAGCACTCCGATAGGATTGTTTCAGTTTCGGAGAATGCCATTTGGGCTGCACGGGGCGGCAGCCACATGCCAGCGCTTAGTGGACCAAGTATTGAGGCCCCATCATGAGTATGCGCTGGCCTACATGGATGATGTTATCATTCATAGTACCACCTGGACTCAGCACCTCTCTAGGGTAGAGGCAGTGCTGAGAGCGATGTGCAGGGCAGGTTTGACGCTTAACCCAGCAAAATGCTTATTCGCCAGCGAAGAAGCCAAGTATTTGGGTCACATGGTCGGTAGGGGACTGGTCAAGCCCCTAGCAAGCAAGGTCGAGAGCGTGAGGGATTTCCCCCGACCACTGACCAAAAACCAGATACGTAGCTTCCTGGGGCTAATAGGATATTATCGGAGGTTTATACCCCGATTTGCGGAAGAGAGTGTCTTATTCACTGAGATGCTGAAAAGAAATGCACCAAACAATGTGAGATGGACACCTGACGCCGAGAAAGCGTTCACCTCCCTTAAGGAGAAACTCTGTAAGGCCCCAGTACTGCGAGGGATAGATTTTAGCTTGCCCTTCGTAGTACAAACAGATGCTTCAGAGACAGGCTTGGGGGCAGTAATGTCTCAGGAGTTCGAGGGGGTGGAACACCCAGTTACCTACCTTAGCAGGAAGCTCTCCAAAGCTGAAAGAAACTATTCCACCGTAGAAAAAGAGTGCCTCGCGATAAAAGGGGCCATGGAGGCATTGAGATTTTATTTGACGGGGAGACATTTTCTTTTAGTTACAGACCACGCTCCTCTTAAGTGGCTTAATCAAATGAAAAATAGTAATGCCCGTCTTACCAGATGGCATTTGGCGCTACAGTCCTTTGATTTTATAATTCAGCATAGGGCTGGGAAACTGAATGGAAAAGCAGATGCGCTCTCCAGGATTACGTGCTGTCTGAAAGATTCAGCAGCCCGTAATATTTTAAGGGGGGGGAGGATCTGTCATGAGGTAGAGTCATCAGAGCCTATGGAAATAGGTAGAACAGATGAAAACAGATCTGAAAATGACAGCTCAGATCAGCACATGGAGCAGAGTTGCTATAGGCAACCAAAACAAACACTATCACATGGTGGGAGAACACGCCCGAGCAGCAAGCAGGTTCCTGATTCATTAGGAAATGAAGGGCAACTGAGAAGGGGTGGAGCCCAACCAAGCACAGGGACACGCGTAGTGAAAACATGCTCACCTGAGGTTAGTGAGGAGAGGAGAAGAAGAGGCAGGGCGAGGAGCAGAACAAGTTCCAGTTCTAGAAGCAGAGACACAGGAGTGAGAGAGAGTTCAGAAGCCAGCAGAACTGAAAGGTATACGGGAAGAAACACAGCAGCCTGTTGCAGAGAGCAGTGCCCAGCTAAGGACGTGCCTGGTGAAACTTACCAGAAAGCTAGGAGAAGCTACGGTACAGAAGCCAGGCTCAGGAAAGCTGAGGAGTTTTATCTTCCTAAAACCAAGTACAGCACAAGAGGGAAAGTCTGTCCTGGGGAAAGTTTTATGCTTAAGGAAAAGCCAAGACAGAAAGGCAGAGAAATGTCTCCGTCTCAGCAGTGCTCTGATAACTCACTCACACGCAGGAGCTCAGAGAAAAGGCAGTTGGGAGGTATGCCAATTCCTTCTAATAGAAGAGCCTTTGAATATAGTGATTTGCCCTGTACGTATAAGGAGTTGTGTGACTCACAAAGGGAGCTCTCAAGAGAGGGTGGTAATTATTCACTGCACTCTCTTAACCAGGAAGAAGGGAAGTGTAATTACCGAGAACAGGGTTTGCCTAAAGATAACGTTTTCTATAACCCTGAAGAATGTTATTCAGAGGAGGAACCAGAGGAAATGCAATGTAATGATTATGAAGAAGCAATATCAGATACATGCATGGACTGTACTTTAATTATGTCAGATGACATTACTTCTTTCTGTTGAAGAGGCTGTTAAAATATAAGCAAACTGCAGTGAGGAAAACTTACCTGTTTTGAACGGACTGTTTGTGTTACTTTTGAGTTCAGCTAAAGATAAGCATATTTTGGTTCCAGTTTGTTCCTTTTGATTTTTGTACCAGAAGCATGGTGTTTTGCCTTTTGTTCCCATTGCTTTAAAAATCCACCCGAAAGGGGAATTAAAAGTCCTGTTTGAAAGCCTTACTATTCATCCACGACTCACCTTCCTTATTCAGCAATTGGGACTACAGCTCCCAGAGGGCATTGTAATCATCCACTTTTGCTAGTATTGAAGTAGCCCCGGTGAATTACCCAGGCTCCAGCCCTGGGGACCCTCACCGGGTGACATCGCTCACCCTATTTGACTCCCGTACCCCGTTCCTACCATCCTCTTACACACCTCCCCCACACCTTATCACAAATAACACAGACAACCGTTCTTGGGTAACCATTGGTCACAGCTTTATTTGCCAATTTAACATTTGGAACAAAACAACCATAATAATCAACAACCAACCAGACCACCACCCCTTTTGCGGATCGATGCGCCACCAGCCATGCTATTAGCAAAGTGACCTCACCTCCGCACCGGCCGCATTCCTCCGCTGGCCAAATTCTTACTACCCCTGTCCGACTTCACCATATCACTAGCAAAAGTCTACCAGGGGTTGTCCGGGTTGTGGGCACCCCGCCGACGCACCAAGGGGCCTAAGGCTCTGGACCCTGGACACCTCCGGGATCCCGCCACCGGCTCGGGCTATCTGGTATCCCCGAGTCGCCCCCCACGATCTCAAGCTGCAACCAATTCCTGCCGCCCCGCACCACCCGCTCCAAAGCCTCCTGCCAGTCATTTAGAAGGAGGTCCACCCCCACCGGAGATAGATGCACCCCGTCACTCCTGTATAATCCCCCACACCCCACCTCCGTCCACGAATGCTGCACTTGATAACCCCCTTGTGCACATACCCACCGCCCATTCTGCCTATTAATTTTTGTTAACCCCCGAGACCACCATTGCTGTTCCCAACACGCTGGCCGCAGGACAATGTCCGACCAAATTAAAACCACCCCCTCAAACATTTTTAGCACCATGGCAAAATCTCTCTTTGCAGCCCTGATTAGTTGTTTGCAAGTCCAGGCTACCATGTCATTCCTCCCCAGATGCAACAGGATAATCCCAGGCTGTCCTCTTATCCGCTGGTGGTGCCGAAGCAAAGGGAGCAGTTGCGTCCACCGCAGTCCCTGCTCTCCCAGCCATGTTAGACACCAGTGAATGCTGCAGCCCCAGATTCATCCCGACAGGCTGTACTGCTGCTTGCTCTCCAGCCCAGAACACAAAGGAATGCCCCAGCAGCCAACTCTTCCAAACACTCTGTCCCCCATCTGCAAAAGAAAGACTGCGTTATTCATACATCATTTTAGTGCCCCTTAGAGACATACATACCCTCTGAAGGCCCCAGACCGCCATTGGCCGATGCATTGAATCTGCCCCTCTGACAACCCCTCCACCGCAGCACTGGTTGCCGCTCCGATGCGAAACGAATGGGCCGAGAAAAAGGATGGGTCTTTGCCAATATACCACAGCACCATCCGCAAAACCACCACTACTTGATACCTCGTCAGCCTGCTTGAGTCCTTGTGAATGAATAACCCCCCTTCATAAGCCGGACGAACACCCACGTAGGCCTTCATCCTCGCCAAGGGACATGTAGGCCCCCCGATCTCGTTCAGGACCACCCACTGCCCCTTACTGCGCTGATCCGTCTTGGATTTCCTTAAAAACACCCGCAATTGCCAGTCAAGAACCTGCACATGTTGCTGCTGTAAACTAACCCCTACTCCCGCCTTCCCTGAGTCAGCTACCAATTCACTCACCCGGAAGGCGCCAAAGAACGCCAAGCTGAAAACTGCTCAAAACAGCATGGCCTCATACCGCGATTCTGTAACTTGGGGAAATTCTTCGCGCAATCTCAGCAGTAACTGATGCGTGATCGGGCGTCGCCGGTCCGTCAGGGCGGGGCGCAAGCGTTCCCATCCCTGCATTAGTCTCCTCACCAGGAACCCTCCCTCACCAGAACCCCATCCCACCGCTCTCACAAAAAACGCAAAACCCGACAAATGACTACGCACGGTCGATCTTGCAACCCCTTGTTCTTTTGCACTGACAACATATTGCCCCAGCAGGTGATCAGCTACTACCCCCCCTTTCTATCCTCGTGCCATTAAAAATTCAGTGACTCTCTTCCCGCCTTGCTGATAAGCTTCCCATGTCCTCTCCGCCACCGAACTCCACAGGGGACTCCTCATCTCTGCAGGCCAGAGCTCCACAAGTTCCACAGGACCACACGCCCGATGGCGCCCACCTCCGGCGCCAATCTCTGAAATCGCTCCATCTGCAAACGGGAGAGAGCATCAGCAATACCGTTAATATGGCCAGGTATATGTCATGCCCGTAACATCACATTCAAATGCAGACATGCCAAAACTACAGCCCTCATTAGAGACGCCACCTGAAGACAACCGCTTCATTGTCACACCACCAGAGAACCCTATGATTCCTCAACTGGTCGGACCATAGCTCTAACGCAACCAACATAGGAAAAAGCTCCAGAAAGGTAATATTTCTCAATAGCACAGCCTCGTACCAGGCCTGCGGTCATTTGTCGGCACACCATGAACCTGCAAAGTAAATACCTAGACCAACTCCCCCCGCCACATCAGTAAACAACTGCAAATCTTTGCTGGACATTTCCGCTTCCATCCAAACTGAACGTCCGTTTAACCCATGCAAAAACCTATCCCATACCTGCAGATCATCACGCATCGCCCTGGAAACTCGTATGCGGTGATGAGGCTTGCACATCCCAGCCGTTGCTGCTGCCAACCGCCGCAGAAATACCCGTCCCATCGGTAGCACCCTGCAAGCAAAATTCAGCGACCCTAGCAACACCTGCATTTCCTTCAATGTTAACTTTGATGAAGCCGTGGCATTGGCTACCAAAACCCTCAACTTAAACACCTTTTCGATCGGTAGCCGCACCACCATCCCGTCGGAATCCAGCTCAATCCCCAGGAAGGTAAGCCTGGTAGCCGGGCCCACCGTCTTACTGTCCACAAGAGGAACCACCAACTCCCCTGCCATCTCCATATAGCCTGCCAAGAGCTTTTGGCAACCGGATGACTGTGCTGCCCCAACAAACAAAAAATCATCTAGATAATGCACCACCTCTTGTCGCCCAACCCTCTGACCCACTACCCAATGCAGGAAGGATCTAAACATCTCAAAATATGCACACACAACTGCACAACCCATGGGCATACACTTGTTGAAATAATACTCGCCTTCAAATTGGAACCCTAACAAATGAAAAGACGACGGATGCACCGGGAGCAGCCGAAATGCCGATTCAATATCCACCTTTGCCATTAATGCCCCTCTCCCCGCCCTCCGAAGCAGCTCCACCGCCCTATCAAATGAAGCGTATCGCACCGTACAACATTCTCGCGGAATGAAATCATTCACCGATGTCCCGACTGGACTCGACAGATTGTGCATTAAACGGAATTTTCCTGGCTCTTTCTTAGGTATGAGCCCCAATGGGGATATAACAAAGTGAGGAAAAGGAAGTTGGCTAAACGGGCCCGCTATTCTGCCTAACCTCAACTCCACCGCCAACTTCTCCCGAACAATCGGCACACCACACCGGACCGACGCAGAATTTCGAGCCGCCACACCTAATACCACTCCCTGAACCGGGATAACAAACCCAAACTGAAAACCTAATTGCAAGACAACCCTATCTTTCCTCTTCAGGTATTGCCGAAGCCAAGCCCGCAACACCTCCTCCTTTATTGGAGAAGGGGCCACCCCAAATCCCAGCTCACAGTTTTGGTGCTGACACAGGAACAGTCCCTGCTCCTTTCTTAACACATTTTGTTGCCGGATGGACCCCTCCGCAGCTCGAGCAAGCATGCCAGAACTTACAATCTGGGAAGGGGCACACTGACTTATTAAACCGCCAGCAAACATCCCCCCCCCCCCGGTTCCCGCTGGCTTAGTCTGCATGGGGAGGGCTCCGCTCCGAAAGGAATGATTCGTCCCCCCAGTGGGCACCGACCCACCCTTGCCTGCACTCCCATTCCCGGTCCCCGTTCTGGTTGACATCTGCATCAGCCACAAATTGATATCCTGCATGCCCCACGTTAATCCCTTATTCTCCTCCATTTTGTCTCGAAACTTTTCATCGTAATTAAGCCATGACCATCCCTCATGGACTTGCGAGGCTTCGAGAATCGAATCTGCATATACCAGCAATAGACCATACATGTCTGGATGATAATGTCCCCAAACACTCGCCAATCGCAGAAACACCCTCACCCAATTTACTGCTGACCGAGAAACTTTTCTGATCTGACTGGACTTTTCATCCTCTTTTCTCTTTTTTCTACTTTCACCCGACCTCTTGCACCCTTCGAGCAAACGAAAAATATCTATATATTTTTGCTTACAAATTTTACGCTGTAACTTCCGTGGGACGCCCTCCCATAGCTCAGATAAAATCATCGACGTAGTATTACCTCCCCCAACCCCACTAGCCGACCTTACCCGGCCCTGTGCTTCCCCCGCACAGTCTGTCTCTGACGACGCCTCCGACGAGCCCGACGAGGAGGAGGAAGAGAATTCCGAAATATGGTGTCGACGACATGCGTGCTTCCTTTTTCTGTTTGTCTTCCCCGCACGATCCCTCCGTGCCCCGCCCCCTTCTTGCTCAGACACCTCATCCACCGATAACTCACCTGTCTCTGCTACCGCCACCAAACCCGCCGATGATTGCCCCGGCCTGCCCTGTCACGAATCTTCACTCCGCTGCTGTGCACCATCCTGCCATACCACAGGCCAATCTTCTTCAATCTCTTGCGCTGCTCTGACTGCCGTGTCCCTTGACGTCATTCTCAACGGGTCCCCAGCTCCTGGCACAAGTCCAGACGGCGCAACCCCAGGGGCCTGTGAAGGGATAAAAGGAAAGCCAGAAGGAAACCCCGTAGGCCATGCTGGCTGCCACGCTCCCAACCACCCAGCTCTCGACAAACCCTGTCCGCCCCTTGCCCAGTGGTCAGCTGGCGTCTGATACCCTGCGAGCCCATACCCACTCGGCATCGCCACCCCACTTCCCGGGGTAAAATCACTTTCCACCTCCTTAGCATAGGTACTGCAGCCTGACATGTGTCATACCCCCCCCCCCCCCAGAATCCGCCCCCCCAAAAAACTGGGCCTGTCCTCCATCCCCCGCCCTGCCTCCACAGACTCACCACTGCCCGGCTCAGTACGCACCCCCAACGAGCCCCGTACCTGATTGCCCCCCCCTGCTTCCAACTGATTCCCCTGTGCACCCTCTTGCCCCCTGAAGCCGTGTTCCGCGCCCTCTCACCCCGCTGCCCCTCCTGGCCACTATCGGGGATGCCCTTCGCCCACGGACCGGTGACCCGGCCTCTCTTACCCTCCGTTGTGCTCCTCTGGCCCCCACTGCACCCCTCAGACCCCCCGTTCTTCCCCGATCAGCCCCATGACCCCTTCTTCCCCAGTACACCTTTCCCCCCACCATCCTTGCCCTCCCGGCTTCTTCCTTGCTGGGCCCTCTTGGGTGCCATTGCCAGTTCCCCCTCCTGCTATCCCCGGAGCTGACTAATTAACTCCCCCAATACTGGTACCAAACCCCTGGCCCTGTTCCCCGCTCCACTCCCCGACTCAAAACTTGCCTGCACAAATTTAAATACGCTGCCGACTGACTCCCTTTCACTCAGGCCCAAGTCTCTCCTCTGGTACTGCCCGATCCATCGCTCAGCTCCGCTCAGCACCGGCACCCTCCGCATATGCTCAGGGACCTCCACCGCGCCTGAGCACATGCCTTCTCTCCTCAGCTCCTGATTGGTCAGCCGCCGATTTGGCCTCCCCCTCCTACCCCCCCCCGCCTCCGTGCGTGCAGGGTCCCGCGCCGGGCTTCTATTCTGGCTGTTAGTTCTCAAGGTTTGTCGTCTTTACCTCCGATTGTTAATATCGAGGAAGTTACATTGGCTGATATTTGGAAACTTGTCTCAGCTACAAACTCTCTGCTGTCTAGTTTCATGGACCAAACCGCTACTTTTTCCCAACAGGTTATTAACAGGATCCATGATGTGGAAAGCTCTCTCAAGAGCTTGTCTCAGCGTGTGATTCAGGTGGAGGCACACGTTGGTTCTTTGCAATCAACGAGTGAATCTACCGTTAAAGATACCTTGATATTATATAAGCAGGTAGAATCTTTGGAAAATAGTTCCCGGACAAAAAATATCCGCATTTTGAATTTTCCTAAAACTCGTTTCATGTCATCTGTTTCTCTCTTTAAACAATATTGTAAGGATGTGTTGCTATTACCAGACGTTGATTCTATCATGATAGCTCATTCATTTTATTTGCCAGCTCGGGTAACCTCTGGGGACAGTAGCGCAGTTTCAGAGGAAGCACAGAACGATCTTGACTTGACTGATTTTTTGGAAAATTCTCAAGTTTTGATCTCCTCCCGTGCTACTTTAGTTGTCACTTTGGTCAATCTTGCGGATAAGGCTTTAATTATGAAAGCTTTTTTCTTAAAAAAAGATTTTCTTTTCTATGGTCATAAGATGTCCATTTTCCCTGATGTTTCCCGATGTATGCAATTATGGAGGAGGTCCTTCCTACAGCTTAAACCTAGAGTTTTGGCTGGGGGGGGGGGGTACCTTTTTTCTCCGATTTCCATGTAAGTGTTTCATTACTATACAGGGTAATAATTATATTTTTACTGAATCTACTCAGCTTGTGGCTCTCTTAGATTCATTGCAGGTGTGAGAGGGCTGTTTTGTTTTTTTCTACAATTATTATATTTTTTTGCTTGGTTAGGAGATGTAGCCTTAAATAGGTCTGAGCTCTGGTCTCTCATATCGCTGTGCTCTCCATGATTTGGACTATGTAGTGGTTTTGATGTTATTGGTTTTCTTTTCTTTTTCTTGTTCAGAGGCTTCTGAATGTGCTGCTTATTTACATGAAGTTTGTATTTGGAATGCATTAATAAAAAAAAAAGCATGGATGATAATGCTGAAAACTACCTATTGCTGGTAGAACCAATTGATGGATGTATGGTTGAAATACAAATTAATCTGGCCTTATGATTTTCATACGTTTTTACTGAAAACAAAAAAATATCTCAATCAGATGCCGAACACCCATTTTTATTTAATACAGTTACTATTTGGGAAAAGATGTACAAATTAGCAAAGGTCTCAACTATTCTGTCTCCTTTTAGCCCAGTCCGATTAGGGACATGGAAAGTGTTATAGAAAAGGGACACTGAATAACTGAACACTTCACTTTGGGGGACATTCTGAGCTGCGAAAAGTAGGGTTCGATGTGTGGACTGGAAGTCCAATCCACGCTCAGCTCCAAGCCCCTATTCTGCCACCAGCGCTCCTCGCACATACACAGCATTTGTGCGGGGAGTGCTGTACATGGGCAGGAGGGGGCAGAGCCAGGGCAGAGCAAGAGAGTGGTCAGGTGACGGGATATACAGAGGCTATTCGGGACAAGTCTCTGTACGCACCACAGCACTGAGATGGACGTCTGGCTTATTCCACCCTGATAGTGGAATAAGTGCTGGGCACTGCACTATTTGCATATTGCAGCCCCCCCCAACCCCATCGCAACACCATGGTGCAGCACCCACCGCCCAATCCAGGCCTTGGGGGGTCCCCACTTGGATGGTGGTGTGCTGGGGCCATTCTCTGCCTATGCATTCTGCAACTCTGACTAGATGTGCCAGTATTTTATTTATTTTATTTATTACAGTTGCTTATATACCGCACTATTCGGCATCAGCGCGGTTTACAGTATAACAAAATGACCAAAACACACATTCTGTTTGGTTTTACATAGAACAAGGGTATGAACTTGGATAACAGGGGGGGGATGAACTATATACATGAATTATATACATGAGATAGGTTACATGCATGACGCAAAAGTCCTGTAACATGGTTGAGTTGAACAATATGTAATGAGTCCGTTTCGAATACAAGAGACATTGTGAGAATGGGCTGTAAAAAGGCAGTGTTTCTTAGGTGGTGTTATCTAGAATCATCGCTGGCTGGGTAGTATTGGAGGAAGAGGTGATGTTTGATAGCCTTCCTGAATTGGGTCAGGTCAGCAATGGCTCGAATGTTTGGTGGGAGTGTATTCCAATATTTGGGGACGTAAAGACTGAAGGCCCTATTCGCTGTCATGTTATTGCATTTAGTCAAGGTCTTCGGGGTTGTTAATAGATTTAGGGCTGTTGACCTCCTGGCTCTGTTGGGGGGCACTGTATGAATGAGATCAGTAAGTGCTGCAGAGGATAGGCGCTTGATGGCCTTGAATGAGAGGATTAATGTTTTGAAGATAATCCTTCCGTGTATAGGTAGCCAATGAAGCTGTTTTAGAATCGGAGTCACATGATCACTTCTGGTGACTCCATGGAGAATCCTTGCTGCAGCATTCATGGCTAGTTGTAGTGGGTTTATTGTGGCTTGCGGGAGACCTTGTAGGATGGAGTTGGCAATGTCAAAGTGCGGTAGGATCAGAGCTTGGAATATGGTCTGGAAATCATCTGGTTCCAGCAGGGAACGCAGATGCCTGAGTGAACGGATTTTAAAATAGACCGTTTTAACAATGTTGCCTATATGGCATTTCATGTCCAGATGTTTGTCTAAGGTGACTCCCATATATTTTATTGTTTCTTTGGTTTGTAATTCTGCTTCCTTGACCTTTATATGTGTTGGTGGGGTAAAGTCTGGGTCTCTGGCGATGAACAGTACCTCCGTTTTCTTATGCTGGATGCGTAGATTTTGTGCTTGTAGCCAGTCCGATATGGCATTGAAACATTCTATAATAGGTGTGAGGTCCATTTGAACGGTTGAAAAAGGCATATATAGGAGGATGTCGTCCGCATATATCATACAGCTCACGTTAAATGCTCTAATGATGTTGCAAATGGGCTGCATGTATATGTTGAATAGTAGAGATGACAATGAGGATCCTTGCGGCACACCCTGTGTTTGATGGAATTGTTTGGACTCTTCTGCTCCGGATTTCACATATTGACATCGTCCATTTAGATAAGAGCTGCACCAATCGAGTGCAGTATTGCAGATTCCCTTTTCTTTCAGTCGCCCGAGGAGAATCTCATGATGAACCGAGTCAAAGGCTGCAGCGATGTCTAAAAAGATTAACACAAAGCCTTGTCGGATGTTGTCAATGCCTGTGAATATGTTATTGAATAAGAAGGTGAGGAGTGTCTCTACTCCATGGTACTCTCTAAACCCGTGTTGGCAATAATCTAAGGGAGCTGTGGAGTCTATATGATCCTGAATTTGCCTTTGGACCTCTCTTTCTCCAATATCTTTGCTAGTATGGGAATACTAGCTATTGGTCTGTACGAATCGGCTTGTTGAGGATCAAGTTTAGGGTTCTTCATTAATGGCCTGATCGATGTTTGCTTGAGGGTTGTTGGGAAGGAACCGGTAGTAAAGGAAAGTTCTGTCAGTTTTGCGATGAATGGACTGACTTCCTTGCGTAGCTCCTTGATCCAAAAGGCCGGGCAAGGGTCTGTTTGTGCTGTGGAGGTATTGAGGGAAGCTATTGTATCTTCAATGCTTTTTCTAGATGGTGTGGAAAATTTGCATAAAGGGGTTATGCCGGTAGGGTCTTGGAATGCAGCTGTTGATATTTTGTTGGTCTGTATGATCTTTGACTGAAGGTAGTCAGCGAATTTTTGTGGGTGGATATCCACTTGTTGTTCTGGAGTTGGTTCCTTAGAAAGAGTTTGAACCAAGTTGAAAAGATCCCGTGGTTTGTTCAGAGATCTTTTCAAAGTGTCAGTGTGGTGTTGTTTCATTTTTAATGAGATTGCTTCCCTGTGCCTTGTTAGGTGAAGTTGGTAGGCTGTCAAATCTTGTGTGGAGAGTGATCGGCGCCATTTTTTCTCTAGTTTGCGTAGTTGTGTTAGAGAAGCTCTCAATTCTTGGGAGAACCATGGGGCTGTGTTTCTTATTCTCTTGGTTGCGTTGTTGCTTTGTGGACGTTGTGCGATAGCTGTGAGGTTGTGATTCCATGCGGCGACTAGTTCTTCTGGGTCAGATGTGGTTATGGTGAGGAGGGGGTTAGTTTGCGAGAGTATTAACTCTCTGTCAAATGCGCGGAAGTTTCTAGATGATGCTTGAGTCGTGCTGTTACATTTTCGGGTGATATACCGCTGGCTGTCCATGGTGGGTATTTGAAAAGTGATGAGTTTATGGTCAGACCAGGGGACGTCAATGATGGACAGCATCGTGTTGTTGTTTTGCTCAAGGGCTGCATGTGGTGCGAACACCATGTCCAGGATATTGCCCTTTTCGTGTGTGGGTTTATCGATGATTTGTGTAAAGCCCAGATTCTCAATGGCTTCGAGGAATGCCGTTGCATGGCTGTGATGAAGTGTAGGGAGGTTAAAGTCTCCCATGATCCAATTAGGTGAGTTGGGGTTGTGACCATTAGCAGCAAGGTTCAGAATTGTGGGGAGGTCCTCAGGTGATGAAGAAGGAGATCTGTATATTAGATTGATGGAGCATTGCTTGTTTTTGATGGAGAGAGAGTCCAGGTTACATGTACTGGAGGCTTCAGTGATATGGAAATGAAGATCTGATTTGGCGAGGATAAGTACTCCCCCTCCTTTTTTAGTTTCTCTGTGTCTTATATGTACGGAGAAGTTGGGAGGTAAGAGTTGGTTGATGATGACGTTATCCTCTGATGATAGCCAGGTTTCCGTGATTAAAAGTAGGTCCAGGTTATAGAGGGAGATCATATCTAAGACCACGGGCCATTTCTTGCGTATGGAACGTGCATTTATCATGGCACACTTTAGGTTGTGGTGGTACTTTAGTTTCTTGTGATTAGGTGTTGTAGAAGGTTGGAGCGTAATGTGTATAAGGTGAGTGCGACGTGTGTCGCCACTTGGGTGGGGTCCAGACCATCTTTTTCCATAGCTGCTCAAGATGGGGATATGGTTTTGGGATTGAGATAGTGCATTGGATGTTCCTAGCCAATTTGTAAGGAGGTACAGGCTGGCAAGGGCCAGGAAGTGTGAGGCCATATTGTGTGAGAAGGAGTGAGTGATTGCGATATGGGGAGGTTTTTACTGCAGATTATACAGCAATAGTGGGGAAAATAAAGTATCAATAAGGAGTATAAAGTAATAGGTACTGAAAACAGTGAGTATCTGTGTGGCACTCGTGACATCAGCTATTATTTGCTAGGTACTGGCAACAGTAAGTAGCTATGTGGTAAATGGTAACAGTAGTTTGTTAGTTGCAACAATTCCTAGATACTAATAACAGTAGCTGAGCATAATGTAAACATTGCTGGATACTGACTACAGTAAGAAGCTGAGATGTAACTAGAACCGTAGTATTTGGGAGCTTGGTATTAGGAACAGTAATAGCATGTGTTTAACCCTCGGATACACTACTCCCGGGTCAGGGGTGACCCGGGTGTCGGTTTTTGTGTTTTTTCTTCAAAATGGTAAGGAATTGTATTTTGGTACTCTAGGTATTCCTCAGCGAACCATTTTTAAGTATTTTCATACATATGGTTTGCAAAAATAACGTTTTTATACAGTACTGCAAGCTGCTGAACAAACAAGGGGTGATTTTCGACACTCGCACAATAACACTCTCCATTGTTTTATAGCAGCAACGAAAGTCACCACTCCAAGTCCACATTACAATCCTGTGTCTTCTAACATCTTGCTTACATTTATGACATCACCTGACATCAGTTCCTTGTTTGTTTCTGTGGATTAAAATTTTTTACGACAAAGGTAAACAATGCCACACCCGAAACGCTTTGTCACAATGTGCATCATGCCATTACTTGACATAATGGCACCATACTTTGACTGTTGCTGTCCACCTAGCGAATAAATATAGAACTATTGTAGTTTGCAAAGCGTGCAGTGCTGCACAACATTTTTAAGCTTGCAACTGAATAGTTAACAGGTATTGACATTATGCGGCATATATCTGACCTTGTACAACTTGTCCTGCCTGATCTTGGCTAGCATTGCACATTATTCACTTGAAAGGGTCAATTAATAACAAGTATTATAAAAAATACATAAAAGTATGTCTTATTCTTCACAATTTAACCATGTTTTACAAACAAAAGTAGATGTTTCACCATATTTCTACATATGGGTCAGGGGTGACCCGGGGGTAGTGTATACGTGTCAGTCGATTTACCAAGTGTATCCGAGGGTTAAGGCTGCTGATAATAACAACTAAATATGTAGTGTAGCAGTAAAGGCAATTCAAAATTGTCTATAACATCAGTTCTGATTGTACCATGGTGATGGGACACCACTGCACCGGCACACTAGCTGGAGCATTGTGCGGTGGGGACTGGCAGCCTCCAAGAAGTCTCTCTCCAGGGAATCTGGTGCACACCGGACCGTCTATCTGCCTTATTCCACAATTGTGGTTACATATATTTCCCACAGTTGCAAAATTGAGTCCAACCTGGCCCCATCCAAGTTTTAGGCATTTCCACGGCCCAGGTGTGCACCTTTTGGAATCGGCCTCCATAGGAATAATTTTTACATACTCAAAAGTACTCTCAGTGACAAGAAAACATGTACTTTTGCAGGACCTATGTATAGGGGTATTCTGGCACAGAGGTTGGGTGGAGTACAGGCATCATCATATTTTACATGTGTCTTTCATAAAATATCCACATATAAGTGTACTTTACATGCTAAGATTTAAACCTGCTCCCAAACAGGCATAAATATCATTGACTGCAGGCTAGCTGCTCTTTGTGCTAGTTTGCCCCTAGTATTTTATAAAGACAAATCGGCACCTACGAATCTTCCATAAAATAGACTTGAAACAGGCCCTACTTGACCTTTGCACATAGGTGACCTGTTATAAAATTACCCTTCACTTATTTCTCTAGTTTTTTTTTTCAACAAATGTGTTTTTGTAACAAAAGAAGAATATTAGGCCATTACAGGAATACAACTATATTTTTTCCTGTTTGTTTTTATAAATACTACATAAGGCAGGATAAGCATTATATTCAAACCACCAACAACATCTAGTTTAGAATTATGCCCATCCCGGTCCGTTTTAATTTTTGAACATAAATTCACTAATTCAGCCGCAGGCATTTTTTAGATATTTGTAACATGGCTGAAATAAGTGAATTTATGATCAAACATTTAAAAATGACCCAGATAGGTATAATTCTAAACTAGATGCTGCTGGTTTGGATATAATGGTCTAACAAAAAAATTATTTCTCCAGAACCAAGCAGGAAGTGAGTCCTCACATATGGGTGACATCAACTACTCTTTTCTTTCATGAGTGCGTGTTGGGTATGGGTTGACATTTTTTTTTTGGGGGGGGGGTATAATACATTGTTCAACACTGCCTAGCAAATAAACCTTCTTGTTACATTCTGCTAGGCTTTATGAACTATTGAGAATCCTGTGATAAGCAAACTAGTCTTGTGTTTGTATAGAGCTCTCTCTGAAGTTTATGAAAGACTAGTGCAGTATAGTAGACCACCAGAATATGGAAACTTTTTAAACACCATTTCTCTGTCCCAAGCCAATATTCAGCTTAAGATCTTACTGAAAGCTTACATCATAGTACAAAGGATACATAAATGGAATCCTGATCTCTCCTGTGGAGAGAGTGTGGTGAACGGGACTGTTGATCATCGATGGTGAACTGCTCTCATTTTCAAACATTCTGCTCAATGATACAAGATATCCTTACAACTGTTATAAGGTGAAATATTTCTTTACACGTTTCAATATATTTTTAGGGTCAGTTGGTCTGTTGTGGCCACCTATTAACCGAATAACCTATACTGGCCAAATTCTGGAAAAGAGCTGCTCCGCCTAGCATATAGGAGTGGTTACTAAAGATCTGGGGCATAATTAGGATGGAAATGTTAATATTGAAGCTAAGAGGAAAACTGGGAGATTTTTAAGGGCATATGGCATCCTTTTCTTCCGTTTCATTTTTTAGTGCTAGTGAAAGGGAGCATTAAGTTGCTTTGATAGCACACTGGTGTAATGCCTTTATGTCCCATATATAGATGGCCACCTGGTCTTTTTTCTCTATTGCCTGCTGCCATCTGTGTTGCAATGATTGTAGCCTAATTATGTGTATATAATAATGAATATGCTCCTGTTTGGGGGAGGATATATTTGATTAACTAGTTGCTATTTTTATGGGAGGGTAATAATTGCACAGCTTGGTTGATGGTAAAAGCTTTTGGAGTGCAGGTTAACTTTACTGTACAATTATACTCTTATTTGTTCATGTTTAAAGATTGTCAGATTATTTGTTAATTGTCTATTTTTTCCCATCCCCAACAGCTTCAAACATTTTTTTCCTTTGGACTTTGTGCCCCCAGCTGGTGTGAAGGATTCTATGCAAGCAGCAGGTACTGTTTTAATTCACCATGACAGTAGTCTTTTTGATTTCCTGTACTCATGGGCCGGGGCCAGCCCATCCATTGAGCAAGAATGTTTTTTGCATAGGGCCCCGTGTTTCAGGGGGCCCCGCGCAAAAAAACATCTTGCATCGGCGATCAGCCCAGCTAGATAATAAAAAAAACACAGACCGGCTGCTGCTGCCGCTGCCACCGTGGCAGCGGCAGAATCGAGCACCACGCAGGACCCCCCTGCCCTGCAGAGTCCTCCCCTTTCAGCATCAGCTCCCTCAGCGTCGGCTGCCAGAGCCGCAAAGGGAGAGCTTCTCCTCTCATGGCTCTGTTAATCCCGCCGCGGAGCTGATGGGAAATCCATTCAGCACCGCGGCGGGATTAACAGAGCTGCGAGAGGAGAAGCTCTCCCTTTGTGGCTCTGAAAAGCCCGCGCTTTGGGAGCTGATGCTGAAAGGGGAGGACTCTGCAGGGCAGGGGGGGACCGCAGGGTGCTCGATTCTGCTGCTGCCATGGTGGCAGCGGCAGCAGCAGCCAGTCTGTGTTTTTTTATTATCTAGCTGGGCTGATGGGGGAGAGGGGTTAAGACTGGTAATGGACTATGGGGGGGGGGGGGGGCTAAGATTGGAAGTGGGCTGATTGGGGGGGTTAGGACTGGTAATAGGCTATGGGGGGTAAGGACAGTTAATTGCCTATGGCGGGCTAATACTGGAAGTGGGCTGATGGGGGAGTTAGAACTGGTAATGGGCTATGGGGGGGGCTTGGACTGGAAATGGGGTTATGGGGGGGTTTAGGACTGGACGTGGGCTGATGGGGGTTAGGAATAGTAATGGACTATGGGGGGGGGGGGCGAAGACTGGAAATGTGCTGAGGGTAGGGTGAGGATTGGTAATGGGCTATGGGGGGCTAAGACTGAAAATGGGGTGATGGGGGTTAGGACTGGAAGTGGGCTGATGAGGGGATTTGGACTGGTAATGGGCTATGTGGGGGCTAGGACTGAAAATGGGCTGATGGGGGTATTAGGACTGTAAATGGGCTGATGGGGGGGCTAAGACTGGAAATGGGCTGATGGGGGGTTAGGACTGGAAGTGGGCTGATGGGGGGTAGGACTGGTAATGGGCTGTGGGGGGGGTAAGACTGAAAATGGAGTGATGGGGGGTTAGGACTGGAAGTGGGCTGATGGGGGGCTAAGGACTGGTAATGGGCTATGGGGGGGCTAGGACTGGAAATGGGCTGAGTGGAAGGGGGGCTTGAACTGCAAATAGCTGATGGGGACGGGGGCTTGGAATGGAAATGGGCTGAGTGGAAGGGGGGCTTAAACTGCAAATAGCTGATGGGGAGGGGGCTTGGAATGGAAATGGGCTGTGAGGGGAGGGAGCTATGACTGGAAATGGGCTGAGTGGGGGGCTAGGACATTAAATGGGCTGATGGAGGGGCTAGGATAGGTTTGGAAATGGGCTGTTGGGAGGGTGCTAAGATTGGAAATGGGCTGTAGTGGGGGCTTGAATTGAAATGGACTCATGGAGGGGCTAGAACTGGAAGTAGGCTCATGGGGAGCTTGGATTGGAAATGGGCTGAGTGGAGGGGAGCTAGGATTTGACTTGGGCTGATGGTGGGGCTAGGAAAGGACTACAAATGGGCTGATGGAGGGGCTGGGATTGGAAATGAGCTGATGCAGGGACTCGGATAGGACTGGAAATGGATGGGGGAGCTAGGACTGGAAATGGGCTGATGGTGGGGCTAGGATAGGATTGGAAATGTGCTGATGCAGGGACTAGAAGGGATCGGATGCTGGGTGGGGCTGGAACTAGAAGGGAGCTGATGTTGGGGGAGGATTAGAATGGAATGGAGCTGGGAGAGTGAAAAGGAAAGGGAAAAAATATTTTGTGTGGGAGGGAAGACAAATCTACAATTGGCCGGATATTGGGAGAGTAAGTGGGGATTGAGGCTGGCGGGGTAAAATTTTAGTGGACAAAATAGGAATGAGGGAAGAGCAAAAGGAGAAAGATTAGTATGTTAAAGCAGATGTAGAGAGAGGATGGAAAAAAACTAGAAGAGAGAAGAAAGGACAAATGGACAGCAGACGATGGAGAGTTAGCAGAAGACACGAAGAAACCTGAAAAAAGTAGCTGGAGCAATTGCAACTGAAAAAAATGCACAAAAGGTAGAAAAATATCTCTTTATTTTGAATTTATTAACTGGAATATGTCAGCTCTAGGAAATGTGCATCATTAACGTCTGCGCTTTGTTTAGTACAAGGACATTAATTTATAGTTTTGTTTGTACAGTGTTGTTGTACATTCCAAGTTTGGCTTTTGGGGTTCCCAGTTTAATTATTGTCTTCCTGTTTCTAAATGGTGATTCCTTGTTTGGTGATGGTCTATGTTCTGCATGTGTAACTGAGCTGAGGTATTCTGTTTATGTAATTCCTATTTGACATTGCCACTTGTTCTCTTTCCCCAGTAGGTCATGTATTGTTATTCTCTGAGATGTATTGGTTTAATATTTGCAGTGTTGCCTTTTGATAGGTAGGGTATGGTGCTTTGTGAGTCCTGGTAGTGCTGTTAGGATATGGCGGATTTGCTATGGGTTCTAAATGGGCAGTGTTTGTAGTAGTTCCTAATGTGCCTGGCGGTTGGCACTGGATTATAGTAATGTATGGTCTTTCTTTATCCATACACTCATTAAGAGGCATGTTTACTAAAAGTTAGTGTATGGTAACATTATGCAAATATTTATGCAAATGAGGTACCTTATGCAAATGAGGCCCCGCACTGAGTCTCCGCACATGGCCCCGCACCCCCCTTGGGCCACCCCTGCTCATGGGCCATGGCCTTGATTCCTTTCTCAGACTGTGGGGTGGGATCCCCACTAGTAGGCCCTGATTCTCTTTGCCACAAATCTGTTGCTTTTTTGCCTTCCTCTTCTGGCATAGGATGGGGTCCATAGTGATGGGCACCGCTCCGCTTCACTGTGGCTGCACCTTGATTTCTTTCTCTGCTAGTGGTGGATGGAGTCCCCATCAGCACAGTAAAGACAGTGCTGGCAGGATGACACGCTTCTTCTGTAATGGAGCCTGACTTATTTGAAGGCATAGATTTGTTTGCCGAAGTGCAAACAACCCTATGCATACAGATAGAGACAGGCAGATGGATGGACCCTCTCCAATAAGTGCTATCGGTCGGGCAAAAAAGAAAAAGCAAGACATTTTACAGTTTGCATTCTTCTATTTTTTCAGGTGGTGCATAAATCATATTTCCCAAAAGTTTGTTTAGCTATACCTGGCACATTTTTAAAGACCTGGTGGGACATTTTTAATCTAATCCTTCAAGCCTTCAACTTTCAATCGTTTTACAGGGAGCAGAATATGCTGCTGTTTTAATTCATTACACTATTGTACCCTGCAAACTACCTATCATAGTACAATGATGCAGATTCATAAACATTTCACAGTTCAATTTTTTCCCTAAGGGGTCTATATAACCTGTCTTAATTGTTGAACTGGGAAAAACCAGCTCCTTATCAGTTAGTTGTTAAACAGGTGAATTGCCAAGTGCTAACATGGAAGGAGACATGAAATGGGCATGGACAGTGCTTTACAGTTAATACACAAGTACTTACTCCACAGTGGAGCCGTTTTACTAATGTGTGCTAAGTGCTTAATGCACTTTAGTAAAAGGGCCCCTCTAACTTTATCTTTATTAGAAGATATGTTGTGCCTTCACAGCATCAGGACAGTTTACAATTAACAAAAAAACTGAGAAAACGGGGGACAGTGAGAGAAGGATAAGAATGTCAAGGGTCAGTTGGAGGACGGTCATAGGCGGAGCAGAACAGGTGAGTCTTGAGGAGGGCTTTAAATCTGGGGAAGGAATGTTCCTGGAGAAGGGCAGTAGATAATGAGTTCCAACGAGAGGGTACTAGGAAGAAAAAGGCAGAGTGGCATGTCCATTCCAGGTGAGCACATGAGGGGGAGGGATGGTGTAGGCGATTGAGTAGAGGCTGTGGGGTGCAGCATGGAACTGTAGTGAATCAGCAAGGTACTGTGGAGTATGTGTGTGAATAGCGCCGCGAGTTAGAAGTTTGCAGTGGATGAGGAACTCAACGAGAAGCCAGTGGAAGTGAATGAGATGGGGGGGGGGGGATGTGATTGTAGCAAGTGGTGTGAGGGAGAATCCACATGGCAGTATTTTGTATCAACCGGAGATGGTGAAGCTGAGATTGAGTAATGCCGATGAGAACAGTGTTGCAATAGTCGATTTGAGATATTACCAGAGACAAGAGAAGGGTGGTCATTGAAGAGGAGGAGAAGACAGATCAAACAGAATGAATTTGGCCAAGGTAGAAGTAAGAACGCCAGGTAAGAGAGGAAATATGATCATGGAAAGACAGGTCAGAATCAAGTATCACACTGAGATAGCAAAAGGACGAGACTAGTGGGATGGGGGAATCCAAGAGAGTGGGAGTCAGTGAGGGACAAGGGGCACCAAAGGTGAACCATATGGCAGAGGTCTTTGAGAGATTAGGATGGAGGAGATTTAATGTCAGCCAATTAGAGACATGAGAGAGACAAGCGTTGATTTTAAGAGAGATTAGGATTGATAGGAGTGGTATGATAGAGTATGATTATGTCATTGGCATAATAGTACACCAATAGACCAGACTGTTGAATTAATAAAGTGAGCGGTGCCAAGAATATATTGAATAGAAGTGGGGCAAGAACCAAGCTCTGGCAGACCCCACAGTGTAAAAGAAGGGGAGCAGATGTGATAGAACTTGAGATAACAGAGAATGACTGGGAGGAGAGAAATGAGTGAAACCAATGATACACAGAACACTGAACACCCATGTCCCAAAGACCAGAGAGCAGGAAAGAATGATTGACAAGGTCAAAGGCAGCAGAGAGATCCAGGGAAACTGCTAGGGAAACATCACCACGGTCGTGGGAGATGTGAAGTTCATTCAGGAAGGAAAGCAAAATGGTCTCGGTACTATATCTGGAACGAAAGCCAGACTGTTGTGGGTGGAGAAAGAGAGTAGAATCCAGGTGGAGTGAAAGCTAGGAGAAAATGGCCTTTTCTATGATTCTGAAAAGGAAAGGGAGATTGGATACGAGACAATAGTGTGCAGGGTCGGTGGGATCAAGAGAGGGCTGTTTCAGGAGGTGACGAACCAGTGCATGCTTCCAGGGAGTAGGTAAGACAACAATGGCAAGACTCAAATTAAGCATGGTAAGTACAAAGGGTAGAAGAGTAAGAGAGAGTTCTAGAAGTCAAGTTGAAGGGATGGGATCAAGATGACATTTAGATTTATGAGGAGCAGAAATGGATTTAGAGAGTTCAGCAGTAGTAAGTGGACGAAAGGATATGCAATAGAGATGGAGATGAGGGGGAGGGGGAGATGGGAGAGGAGGAGGAGGATAGGTGGGGGAAGGAGGAGCAAAGATGCTTCACCTTAGCAGCGAAGAAAGAAATCAGTTGAGAAGGTCTTGGTGCTGAAGGAGCTGGGGCACATGTGCCAGCGGGATGTATGTTGGATAGGTACTTTAAAACTGAGTAATGTTGGCGGGTGGGGACAGGCTGCCTCCAATTAGGGGCAGTAGAGATGAGCTTGGAATAGTAAGAATGTTTGGCTTTGAGGATGAGGGACTGATAGTGCTGATGACAAGATTTGAAATATTGCAGGGCTTCAGGGGTCTGTGCCTTACACCAAAGATGTTCAGAGTGGCAAAGCTGAGAGTGATGTAAGTGAAGGCCAGGGTGATACCAAGGGTGGTAGGGGGGAGGGGGGAGGGGGGAGACAAGTGCCCAGTGGAGCAAGCTGAACTAGAGCAGTAGATACAGTAGCTGGGAATTGCAAAGGGAGACTTGTGAATCTGGTGAGTGAGTAGAGAAATTGGAAGGGAGATGCTGATCGGCAGGAGGGAATCATTGAAAGGTAGAGAGAGTAATGTAATGGGTGACGTGAGAAGGAACGGAATGGGAGAAGATCCTGGGGGAAAGGATCCTGCAGAAGAGGTCAGAAGGGGCTGGAGGAGAAAGATAATGCAATAATGGTCTGTCCAGGGCACAGGCTTGGTGGCAATACTTATAGGCAGATAAGGAGACTTGAGGGTATGATAATAAAATCCAGGGTATGGCTAGCTACATGGGTGGGAAGGGCAACATGTTGGGCGAGGGCAAGATCCCGGAGGACAATAAGAAAGCTATGGTCACGAGAGGTAGAGGGAGAGCCATAAAGAATATTGAAGTCACCATGAAGGAAAAGATGAGGGAACTGAAGGGAGGCCTCCGAGATGGTGAGAGTGAGGGCATCCCAGAGACAGGGATGAAGAGTGGGAGCAGCATAAAGGAGGAGAAAGTGAACAGGCAGGGGTGTATGGAGGCGCAGAAGGAGAGACTCAGCATAATGGAGAGTAGAGGATGGGATCTGGGTTAAAGGCAAGGAGGAGCAAATTGAGGGCAGCAACCCCATCACTGATACGACCCAGGCTGGTACGAGAAGCCTAGAGACAGAGGCTGAGGAGAGTGTCTTCCCCCTCCCACAGTCATGCTTCTGTTAGGAAAAGAAGATCAAAATGGCACTGGAGGAGGTGGTCCTGGACCAAAAACCTCTTGGCCCGAATGGATCTGTAATTTATTAGATCCCATGTGGAGGGGCTGTACTAGTAGAGTAAGAAAAGGAACAGAGGGGTTGCAAAGGGTGGTAGAGTCTGGCAGGCAATAAGATTGGATGGCACTCGAATGAGATACCCAGGTAGTACAAGAGGACAAGGAGGAGGGTGCCGGCCCCAGTGAGAGGGAATAGCAGACATGCAAAGAGCGAGGTAGAGGATGGTCAGCGCCGACTGTGCAGATAGTGGTGGAGAGAGGCTAGCTTGTCTGAGAGGAGACTTACCGGAAGGTAGCTTCACCATGAGAGGAGTGTGGGAAGAACAAACTTCTCTGTATGAGTCGCCGGAGTCTTAATGCAGAAGACTATATGAAGCAATTAGCATTACCTCAAAAGTTATAGCTTATTGCATCATATCAGCTGCCACGCAGTTAATGTTTGATAATGGATTTTTCTTTGTGTTAGATGGGAGTTAACATAGAGGTTTTGCAGTTATTGTGTATTAATTTTGGCAATTACCACACAGTAATTGCAAAACCTTAATGCAGCATAATAAATGATTCCTCCAAAGAAATAACCCATCATTGCTCTGCATGAATGCAGCAAGCAAATTAAGAAAGTCAGAATTTTTTAGCCATGAGAATCATATAGTATTAGTGGAGGGTTGTTGGTTTTTTTTAATAAAACAAATTATGTCGCACACAATCATGTATCTTAAAAAGTGCTATGGGATGTGCAGCTAATTAAATACTCTAAATCCCATTAAGCAGGTGTTTCTGCATTTTTGTTTTATAGTTTCCATTTCCTGCAAACCAAATGGTCTGGGAATGTTAAGCGGCCGAGTGCTTCAAATTATTAAATTCATTTTTAAAAAGGTAGCATTAAAGGTTTGGAAAATGGCTATTTTCCTTCCTTTCTGAGTCAGAAACATAATTTTGCTAGTAACCATTACCTGAACAGGGGATGACATGCGAGAAACAATTTGCACATTTTTTTCATAGCCCTGGTATCAGTGCTAAAAGGACATCGATTTACGGAAGCTTCCTGGAATAATGAATGTCTGCTTTCCAATGAAATTACCCAAGATCATTATGTAATGGTAAAGACTGCTCGGTATAGGATCTCATAAAAAATTCATGAAGTCAGATAATTAAACAAGCTCAGTCATTCTGAGGGTAACTTTATCGCTGGGTGTCTAAGGCAACAAAAATGCACCTATTTTAAGTCAATTTTAAAAAGAAAAGTAGGCGCTTTACTTTTCTTCATAAAATACTAGTGTAAGTGGCCAAAAATGTTCCATTGATCACAAAGACAAAGATTTGCTGTGCTTTAATGTGACCCTATCTCACAGTTTTCACTGCTGATTATCAGGGTCATGTGTCGAGGAAGTCTAAATAAATGACTCAATGAATCAACTGAACAACTTTATAAGCCAGTTCTGGGACCTCTGTAGATTTCCTTATGAAACCATAGAGCGCTATAATTTTTGTAGAAGATTTGAGATACTGTAAGGAACCTGAAAGCAGGTTATCAACTTTTAAATAAACTAAACTATACAAATTAAGGATGAGGAGGAATTGGGAAGTGCAACAGGCAAGCATTGTTTTCTTTCCTGATCTGTGGACTTTTTTCAGTTAGTTTCACACATTAATTCTAACAAAAAATTTTAAACACACATTAGAGCCTTTTAATGCATGCAAGTCAACTTAATGTGCATTAATTTATAGATTAACATGCATTAAATCTAGGGGTGGGCATCAATGAAACATTTTAATCAAAATCAACTATGCTTTTGCTCACTGGCCTTAAACGAAACATCCCCGGCAACAACAGCAAATCCCTAATGATCCTCTGTGCTGGCATGAAGCCTTCCATCTACTGTGCACCAGCCCTTGGTAACAGGAAGTTACTATACCTCTAAGGGGATATGGCATGGCAGAGGGAAAGCTTGGGGCTCTTCAGAGGAATCATTAGCGATTTTCTGCAGATATTTTATTTAAGGTAAGTGAATGAAAGCAGTTTGGGTGAGGGAGAAGATGCAGGACCCACAGGAGGAGGGAAGAGAATTAAATAAAGTGGTGCAGTTAAAAAATAAATTAATCACATGAAGTATAATAAAATTTGTGAAAAGTTAATCATGTTATTAGCATGATTAATGCCCACCTCTAGTTAAATCAGTTTTGCATACACTAAATTTTTTCAGGTACTTTAATGAACAGAATGTGGGCTAACAAATGCACATCCCTAATGAAGAAAGAAAAATAAAATAAGAAATCAAATATCTGTTTGTGAATTGAGGATTATATGCTTAAAGAATTACATTTATGATGGAGAGAATAGTGTCGATGATGTCTATCTCCAATGTCTGTTATGTTAATGCAATGAATAATTTAGGATGCACCAAAGGTTTACCACCATATATCATGTGGATAAGAAGAGCTGCAGTCCTCATAAGGAAACAGAGATGTTTGCTGGCAAAAAGTACAGTGAAGCACTATCTGCTGAACACAAATCCAGGGTGAGAAGGGCTGCAACACACTATCATTGCTTAAGAACATCTGTAAGACAACTGTATAATAATAACAGCCCATCCCTATATAAATGCTTCCTTGGTTGCACAAGCTATATTTTCCACATTATTTTCCATAGTCAACATTTTAAATGCCCCCTTTTATTCTTATTTGCTTTTTAATTGCCTGGTCATTTGTTCCTATTTACCTATCAATTTATTTATATTTATAATTTTGAAAGCAATGGATGATATACATTGTGGGGGTTATTTTAGAAGCCCTATTCATGCTTTAGATGTCTGAAAATGAGCACACAGATGTCCCAATTACAGAGATGTCCTGGAACCATTTTAGAAGCCAGTTCTATAGATGTCTCCAGTATGAGGATATTTAAGTTGGGAAGGGGTATGACAGAAGCGTGACTAGGGTGTCCCAGCAAGATGAGCATGTGCACCCGATTTCAGCAGCAGCTAGCATGTCAGCACCCTCCAGCGGTACCATCAATGTCTATTTGTACTCCAGGGCACGGATAGGCATCAGAAAACCTCTCATTCAGCCATCAAGACACCTGGAGGCCATAGAGAAGAAGGCACTTTGATATCTCCTATACTTTTAATGATGATAACAAAAAATGAAGGAAACGAGGACACTTGTTTTCGGCTTGGCACACTGACAACATGTCCCCACATGCAAAATAGCTGGCATGAACATAGTTTTTTGTAGTGGGAACATCAATGTGGCTGCTGGCACAGCTGGACATTTCGGAGATGTCCACTTTTCTAAATTCAGGCCAAAACCTGAACGTCTTCAGTGGTTTTTCAGACATTTTGCCTGGGACATCCCAGATTGCACCTGGACCTCCTTTCTAAAATGCCTCTTTGTATCTATAAATTGAATTTATATAATAACATAGAAGCATAAGATGTGCCTTGCTGAGTCAGACCAAGAGCCCACCAAAGAGCAGTTACTCACCTAGAACAGGTGTTCTCCAGGAGCAGCAGGAATCAGTCTTCACATATGGGTATCATCGACGCCGATGAAGCCCCAGCGGAGCATTTCCCCAGCTTTCTATGAAAGCCTTTGGGAATGCAGGCACGCATGCGTGGTTCACTTTCCGCCTAAAGGTGCTATCTTACCTCAGTCAAATGACATAGCTAAGAACAGCACACAAAAATGAAAAATAAACTATGTACAACTGCAACTCCAAGGGGAGGAGGGAGGGTTGTGAGGACTGATTCCTGCTGCTCCTGGAGAACACCTGTTACAGGTAAGTAACTACTCTTTCTCCAGGACCAAGCAGGAAGTCAGTCCTCACATATGGGTGACTCCCTAGCTCTGGGCTACCAAGGAACCCAGGCTGAACAAGAGGACTCCCTCTAGTCCCAGCTGCAAAGAAAGGCTTTCCACTGACACAACCTCCACCGGTAGCCCAACAGAGGGCAGGAGGGCAGGAGTTGCCTAAACCTCAAAGAGATTCCGGAGTACTGCTTGGCCAAAAGCACTGTCCCTACGGGACTCCCTCTCCAGACAGTAATGGGCTGCAAAGGTCTGGCTTGAAGACCAAGTTGCAGCCCTGCAGATGTCTACCAAGGGCACAGAATGGAGATGAGCCACTGAGGCAGCCATTGCCCTGACACGGTGGGCCGTGACCCGACCCTGCAAAGGAAGGTCAGCCGCCCTATAAGCCCAGGTGATACAGTCAGCAACCCAGATGGACAAGGTATGCTTGGACACAGCCAACCCCAACTTATTAGGGTCAAAAGATACGAAGAGCTGAGTAGCCCTTCTATGCCCCTGCGTACGGTCAAGGTAGAAGGATAAGGCCCTCCTACAGTCCAGGGTATGCAGAACTGCTTCAGCCTGGCTTGCATGAGGCCTAGGGAAGAATGTTAGAAGAACCACCTCTTGATTAAGGTGGAAGGAGGAGACAACTTTGGGGAGGAACTTTGGATGAGTCCTAAGGACTACCCTGTTCCTATAAAAGCGAGTGTAAGGCCTATCACAGACCAGGGCCTGAAGCTCACTCACTCGCCTAGCCGAGGTAAGGGCTACCAAGAAGAGTGTCTTCCAGGACAGGAAGCGTAGAGGGCAAGTAGCCATCGGCTCAAAGGGTGGGCGAGTCAGCTGCTGCAAGACCACATTCAACTCCCACTCAGGAGCAGGACGACGGATTGGAGGCTTGAGCAAAAGCAAGCCCCTGAGAAAGCGGGACACCAAGGGGTGAACTAACAGAGAATGTCCTTCCACCAGTGAGTGGTGAGCTGCTAGAGCTGAGAGGTGGACCTGAAGAGAATTGGACTTGAGTCCCTGATTGGACAAGTGCAGTAAGTACTGAAGCACTACTGGAACAGTACAGGAGAAAGGATCCTCTGTACGTAGCTGACACCACACAGAAAACCTTTTCCATTTGAGAACATAGGTTTTCCTAGTGGACTGTTTTCTAGAGGCTAGGACAACCTCCTCAACTTCCTGAGGCAGGCCCCAGGGAGCCAACACTACCCTTGCAGCCTCCAGGACATCAAATTGAGAGCTTTGAGATTGGGGTGCAGAAGGGAACCCTGCTCCTGTGAGAGAAGGTTGGGTTGCAACCCCAGAGGCAGTGGGGGATCCACCGCCAGTTGAAGCAGAAGTGGAAACCAAGGCGGTCTCGGCCACCTGGGAGCCACCAGCAGGACCAAGGCCTTGTCCTGAAGAATCTTGAAGAGAGTTCGGGCCACCAAGGGTGTGGGAGGAAATGCATATAGGAGGCCCTGAGACCAGGGAATCAGAAAAGCATCCGCTGCTATTCTCAGAGGATGCGGTTGCCTGGAGCAGAACTTTGGCAGTTGCTTGTTCAGTGGACTAGCAAAGAGATCTATCAAAGGGAGACCCCATTTTAGGAAGATCTTCTGAACTACTAAAGGATGCAGCTGCCACTCGTGGGCTGTAGAATCCTGCTCAACCTGTCGGCCAGGTAGTTGTCCTAGCCTGGAAGGTACACAGCCTTGAGGAGCATGTTGTGCTTGAGGGCAAATGAACAAAGGTCCTGAGTCTCCCGACAGAGGAGTCTGGACCCAGTCCCACCCTGTTTGTTCACATAAAACATGGCTACTTGATTGCCTGTCTGAATCAGGACAGATTGATGAGCCAGGGTAGGAGAGAAAGCTTTGAGTGCTAATCAAATAGCTCTGAGTTCTTGGAGATTGATCTGCTGTGCAGCCTCCCAAGGAGACCACAGGCCCTGGGTGCACTTGTTCAAACAATGAGCTCCCCAGCCCTGCAAGGAGGCATCTGTGGTCAGTACCACTGTGTACGCATGAGTTCGAAAGGGCACCCCTTTTAGTAGATTGGGTGGGTGCAACCACCAGCTGAGGGAGTTCAGAAATGGTCTGGACACCCTTATCCTGTCCCTGAGGCTGCCTGTGGCCTGGAACCACTGAGTCCGAAGGCACCACTGTGCAGGCCTCATATGGAGCCTGGCATTGGGGGTCACATGTACTGTCGAAGACATGTGGCCAAGAAGCCTCAGGCAGAGTCTGGCGGAGACCAGTGACCTGTTGAGAAACTGGTTTGCTAAGGCTATCCGTCTTTGTGCTCTGTCTTCTGGCAAGAAAGCCTTTGCCAGCAGAGAGTCCAGCCTTGTTCCTATAAACTCCAAGTTCTGGGAGGGGAGCAAAGTGGACTTTGCAAAGTTTATTACAAACCCCAGGCTTTGAAGAAGAGCAATAGTTGTGAGGGTGGCTTGCCTGGCCTCCTGGCACGTCTGACCCCTGATGAGCCAGTCGTCCAGATAGGGGAAGACAAAGATTCCCTGATTTCTCAGGTAGGCTGCCACTACTGCCAGGCATTTGGTAAAGACCCTGGGAGCAGAAGTGAGACCAAAAGGCAGTACTCTGTACTGATAGTGATTTCCTCCCACAATGAACCTGAGGTACTTTCTGTGGTCTGGATGAATGAGGATGTGAATGTACGCATCCTTTAGCCAATCTCCCTGCTAGAGGTAGGGCAGAAGTGTTCCAAGAGTAAGCATCTTGAACTTTTCCTTCTCTAGGAACTTGTTGAGGTTTCTGAGGTCCAGAATGGGTCGAAGGCCACCGGTTCTTTTGGGCACCAGGAAATACCTGGAGTAGAATCCGTGACCTTGCAAGTGGGGAGGCACAGGCTCCACCGCCCTGTCCACCAAAAGACCTTGAAGCTCTTGAAGGAGAAGGTCTGTGTGCAGGGGAGGCCTTGGAGATTCCCCTGGGAAGTATGGCGGAGGCAGTTGGTGAAAATGCAGTGCATAGCCCCTGTGGACTATGTTCAACACCCAACTGTCCCCAGTGATGTGGGGCCACTGGTGGGCAAAGAGGGCGAGGCGACCTCCTGTGCAGGGTTGGGAGAGCAGGGTTGGAGAGGCTACGCTCAAGGGGTCAAAAACCCCCACCCTGCTGAGTGGGAGCAGGGGCCGGAGGCTTGGGGGTCCTCTGCCTACGGGGCCCATTACCCTGCCCCTTGGCTTGCTGACCCTGGGGGGCAGCTTGGGCAGCCTGATACTGAGGGTACTGTTTGTAGGCCATGCCCTTCCTCGGGTAAAAGGGCTTCTTACCCGAGGCCTTCTTGTGAGAAGGGGCAGAGGTCTTCCGAGACAGCCTTGTCCTTGTAAGGTGCTCAGTCTCGAGCTGTGCGGCCTTCTCGGCCATGGGCTTGCCAAAAAGGTTTTCACCTCGGCAAGGGACATCAACCAACTTGTCCTGATCCCACGGCTTGAGGTCCGATGACTGCAGCCATGCCTGGCGTCGAGCCGCGATGCCGGCTGCCTCAAAGCCATCGTAGCGCGGGACATAAACTTCAAGCAGTCTCGAATCCCCGAGGACAAGGACTTGAATCTTTGCAAGGTTTCCCCGGAGAGACCAGCAGAGAACCTGGCCAACTCCTTGGCCAGGTCCCGCAAGTACATGCCCATGTACAGCTGGTAAGACTGGACACGGCAAGCAAGCATCGAGCCTTGGAAGCACTTTCTACCGACACCATCGAGGTTCCGGGCCTCCCTGCCGGGGGGCACCGCGGAGTGCATCTTCTGACTCTTCAGGCAATGCATGGCCGATTCCACAATCATGGAATGGTGTGGTAGCTGCGCCTTCTGGAAGCCAGGGATCTTCCGGAGTCGATAAATCGAATTGACTCGCTTGCTGAGAATCGGCACCAAGGCCGGTGCCTCCCACATCCGGAAGAGGAGCCGTTCCAGCATCGGAGGAACCGGGACAGTAAAGGCCTCCTTCGGAGGAGAGTCGTACTGCAGGGCCTCGAGCTCTTCGGCTCGAGGCTCTTCCTCAGGGTCCGCCGGAATAGCCAACGCAGTGGCCATATCCCGGACAAACTTCGAGAACCGGGTATCCTCCGGAGGGGATCTACTCCGGGGCTCAGACTGCGGTGAGTCTGACGGGACGCACCGAGTCTTAAATGTGTCTGGGGACTCCTCATCTTCCGTCTCCCAGGCAGACTCGTCCAACGAGGAGTCAGGATCCGACCCTGCGGGGCCCTGGAGCACCCGTCTCGACACCGGAGGCACCGGCGTCAACGCCCTTGGTCCAGAACGGGAGGTCGAGGGGGACCGCGACCGAGGTCGACTTCGAGCCATGATCGACTCGAGTATCGGATTGGTCTCCGGGGTTGACTTTGACGTCGATGTCCCGGTGGTCGGGGAGGATGCGCCAGACAGGCTGGCCATCAGTGCCCGCTGCTGCTCCATGAAGGCAGACAATCTGCTTTCCAAGGCTGTCATCCTGAGACTCAGCTCGGGAGACGCAGCAGCGACCGACTCGGGCCCCGGCAGCGCCGGGCCCGACGTCGGCTCTCTGGGAGGAGAGTCCTCGAGGATCACAGGGCTTACGTGTCCAGCAGACTCTAGTTCCACTGGTTGTGCATTAGTTCTATCGACGGAGCTGAGCCTACAGTGCCAAATTTTCAACTGTTTTATAAAAACGGTTTTCTTTATACGTATACTTAATACGAGCATCTGGAGATAATCGGAGATATTCCCCCTGAAGAAGGCGTTGCCGAAACGCGTTGGGGTCCCTTTATAATAAAGAAGTTTTATTTCATCCGACGTCTCCTGCCCTTTGTGTTTCTCTGGATAACCTGCAGGAGGACCTGCTCCTCTTTGTGTGTCCTAGCAATGGTTTATGGACTTTTCTCTTAGGAACTTTTCCAAACCCTCTTTAAATCCAGATATTCTCCATGCCTTGACCAAGATGGTTCACAAGAATCCAAAATAAGAAAAACCTACTGGAATCAACCTAAATAACCCAAAAACTAAAGAATTCCAAAGTCAAATTCCCCCAGAAAAACAAGTTTTTTTGTCGGAGTACGCCAGCACAGTGCCGGGAAGCAATCCAGACACCACTGTGGCAACTCCTTTTTATTAAATTTATATATGAATTAAAATTCAAAATCCATAACTTAGCTTTTATGAAGTACCATCCAACGTAGCAAGATTATGACAGTAATCCAAAAAATGACCAAGATGGTAGCAAAATTCACACCTTGACTGGATATTGAGTGAAAAAGTACTTTCCTCCATTGGTTTTAAATCTGCTCTGCATTAATTTCATGGAATGTCCCCTACTCTTAAAGATATTTGAAAAGGTAAGTAGATGTGCCTATGTAGCCTTCCTGGTTGACTGGGGAGCTGAACACCAGACCTCTGATCCCTGGGACTATGTTGGGCAGGGTGGGATGCTGTCTTTGTCCTCTGTCTGCATCAACCATGTCCTCTCAGGTACATTACTTAGTCCAAGCTCAATCCAGTTTCTGAGTAAAACACAGTTTATTGAGGTGCTTCTTCACATCAAAGGGTGAAAAAACACATTAGAGAAAACTTTAAAGGAACCTGTTTACTATAGGGCACACCTGCAGCATGTAACCAGGTCACAAAACCAGCACGGAGGCCTGTGCTAACTTTAGAGGGGGTGTGCGGCCCTCCTTCCGCTATTGGTGCATTGCTAACATGCAGCACTACAGAAACCATCCAATTCCAAAGAGATTCTGACATCAAAAGTTACTCAGCAGGGCATTTGATGTCAGAATCTCTTTGGAAATGAATGGATGATCAGTGGATTCTGATTGGTTTTTGATTTTTGGTGTTCTGGCACTACAGAAACCGGCACGTGGGTGCCATCCAATGAGCCTTAAGTGCACCCACACTAATGGCAATAATCATAGCTTGCAGGCACCCATAATGCCCCAGATAACCGTGATGAGCCATCAATGCCTCTGTTCTACCCCCAACCCACCCTGTCTCCTCCCAGTCATATGCTAACCTATTAGAGTAGGATTTTTAACATTTTTATTTTTTATTTGTATTTATTTGCTTACATTTTTATACTGCCCCTTCCAGAGATCAGGGGCGGTTTACATTATAACAATGAACTTTAACAATAACAACAGTTACATATAACAAGGTTTAAAATTTTATACATAGACCAGATTGAGTGAGGGCATTCCTCAAAACTATTTACAAGCAGCAGTACATGGAAGACTGCTAAAACTATTTACAGAGCATTTACAATAGTGTTTTTACTGTCAAAAGCTTATAGGTACAAATATGAGAGGGGATGGGTAGAAAGAAAGGAAATAGCATAGGAGGGAGGGGAGAGGTTAAATGGTAGGGGAAAGAAAGAGTGGTCTAGGTATTATTGTAGTATTCTCGAAAGAGGTACATTTTTAGACCTTTTCAGAATGATTGAAGGTCCTTGTTTCCTCTTAGTGTATCTGGAAGATTATTCCATTGGAGGGGTGCCATGTATGTGAATGTTCTGTTACACATAGATTTTTTGGTGTTGCATATTGTGTGTGATACATTGAGTATGTTTTGGTTGGGGGTTCTTCTGTTTCTATTAGGGAGTTGAATTTCGATGAGTGTGGAAAGGTGAGATGGGGCTACGTTATTATGTATTAATTTGAACATCGTCATTATTATCTTGTAACCTACTCTAGCTTGGATGGGGAGCCAGTGGAGCGCCATTAGGACTGGTGTGATATGATCTGAGAGCCTTGATTTCATTATGATTCTCGCTGTTACATTCTGTGCCCATTGAATAATGTTTAATGTTTTTTTAGGGATTCCTTATAATAGGCCTTTGCAGTAGTCCAATTGTGATGTTGTAAGTGCTTGAACTACTGTTTTGAAGTCAGACAGTTCAATGAGGTTTCGTAGCGGTTGTAAAATTCTTAGCTTGTAGAATATTGTTCTGTTTATTGACCTTAGATGGGTCTCCATACTGAGCGTTTTATCAAGTGTAACCCCTAGGTATTTTATTTCCTGTTTGACGTTGAATAGATTGTTATTCAGAAGGATTGTTGTAGGGGGATTGAATTCAGGTTTTTTTGTGATGAACATTACCTCTGTTTTTTTGAGGTTGATGCTCATATTATTTTCTTGAAGTCATGCTTAGATTTCTTTAAGGCAGGCTGCTAGGGATTTGTATGTCGGGTTACTTGTGTCTAGCTGTGTGTACAACATTATGTCGTCTGCATATAAGTGAAAATCAATTTTGTATTTTTTAATACTGTGCAAATAGGTTTTAGGTATAAATTAAATAAGAAAGTTGATAAAGCTGATCCTTGGGGCATTCCTTGGGTTTGAGGGAATGTATTTGATGTTTTTTGATCAAGGTGTACCTGTTGAACACGGTTAGTTATAAAGGAGGAGAACCAATTCAGAGTGGTTCCTTTTATTCCTAAGGACTTGAGTCTTGTAATCAGGGTGAGGTGGTTTACAGTCTCAAATGCTGATGTAAAAATCAAGGAATATCAGAATGAACATTGTTTTGGTGTTCTCCAGGCCTTTTATTAATTTGTCAAACAACACTAGGAGAAGTGTTTCAACTCCATGTAAGGGTCGAAAGCCATATTGTTGATAATCTAGGGCAGTTATTTATTTATTTATTTATTTAACAGGTTTTCTATACCGCCTTTTCCTTAAATCAAAGCGGTTACCAAGACACAAGAAGGGAGAACAGAGGCAGGGAGGCATACACTGACTAAACTATACAGTGAAGGTAAAATTGGGATACACAACATCAAGGAACTGTTACAGATAAACACGTTACATGCAGGCTATAATAATAAAGACTTGTTAGGTGTCTGTGCCATAGTGCTCAATGAAGAGTACAAACTTCAGTTGTTTTCTGAACTCCTTTAAATCATCTATGGATCGCACATCGGGAGGGAGAGAGTTCCAGATAAGTGGGGCCGATAAGGAAATTGCCCTTTGTGTAGTACATTTACATGCTTTTCTGAAGCTACTTGGGTTGCTGAGAGTGTTTGATGTAGTTTTTCTTCTTGGCCTGTTGTTATTCTGGAGTAAGAGATTATGAAGGCTAAAAGCAGAGCACTTGTGTCTGATCTTGAATATATTAATTACCATCTTATATTTGACGCGCTGGCTTATTGGAAGCCAGTGGAGCTCTTTGAGAGTAGGGGTGATGTGATCATGAGATGTTGAGCCAGCAATTATTCTGGCTGCTGTATTCTGAGCCATCTGAAGAGGCTTAAGTGAGTGTTTTGATAGTCCGTAGTAAATAGGATTACAAAAGTCCAGAATAGGAGTTATTAAGGCTTGGCAGACTGACCGGAAGTGGTCATATGAGAGTAAGGGCTTGAGGCGTCTAATCACTTTCATTCTATAGTATGCACTCCTCACAGTCTTTCTGATATGTGACTGGAGGGTTAGTCCTTTATCGAGGGTAATTCCAAGATATCTAACTTCGTCCTTGACTGGTATTGTAATATTGTTGTATTTAATGAAAGGTGGGGGGTTGAAGTTGGTGTTTCGAGTGACAATAAGTGCCTCTGTCTTATTGTAGTTTATGGCAAGGTTATTGAGTGTGAGCCAGGAAGACATGTTGTCAAGGCAATTTATAATCTTGTTGTAGTCGGGGCTGATGAGATCAATTGGTGTATAAATCATAATGTCATCTGCATAAATCGTGTAACTTATTTGATGGGCTGCCATAATTTGACAAATTGGCTGGATAAAAATGTTGAACAGAAGGGTTATTGAGTCTATATAGTCTTGGAGCTGACGTTGAACTGCTTTCTCAATGGTTTTGGCTATAAAAGGGATGCTTGAAATGGGTCTGTATGCAGAGGGGTCATCTTTGTTGAGTGTTTTATTTTTTAGTATTGATTATGGATCTTTTGAGGTTGGAGGGCATAGTTCCTTGCTGGAGGGATTGGTTTACCATATTTTGTATGATTGGTGCCATTTCAGTTTCCATTGCTTTAATCCAGGCTACTGGGCAGGGATCTAGAGGGGATGTGGTAGTGCTGAAGTTTGAGATTATGTCCAAGATTTGTCTTGAGTCAATGGGGTGGAAGGTATGCCATGTTTTTGCAGAGGCCATGGATACTGTTGTTTGATGAGTACAAGTTTTGTTTATGGGATTTAGTTTGCTGGCTTAGAAGTCAGCCAGGGTCTGTGGTTGGATTGGGGCTTTTGAATTGCTATCTTGTGGGGGCTTGGTAATTGATTTTACAAGCTCAAAAAGTTCCCGTGGGCGATTTATGGCATTCTTTAGTAATTTGGAGTGATAGTTCTTTTTCACTAAGTTTATTGCATCATTGTACATTGCAAGGATTGACAAATATTGTGTTTTATTTTCTATGGTCTTTTTAGCTCTCCATTTCTTTTCTGCTTTTCTAAGGTCTTTTTTTTCTTGATTAGGTCTGGAGTGTACCATGATTCAGATTGCTTATTCATATTGGTTTGGGGTTTGGGTGGTGTTTTTGCGACTGCTTCTATTCCTGCATTCCATTGATTTATGAGTACCTCAAGGTCAGTTTGTTTCGTATTGATATGGGAGTTAATTGAACTTATTAGTGTCTTTATCAAAAGTTTTGAACCTGTTTGCGTGTTGGGCGTGAGATGGTGGTTCTTGAGTAGGGAGGTGCATTGAAGTATTAAATGTAAATTGAATTAGTGATCTGACACGGGACCTGTGTTATGTTGGGGGGGGGGGTGGTTGTATATGTGGGGACAGGTGTCAGCATAGGGAGGAATACCACGTTGAGTATATTTCTTTTATTGTGAGTGGGGTTGTGTATTATTTGCTGGTATCCCATTTGGTTCATTGCTTCCAAAAATGCATTCATGTGCATGGTTTGGAGGGATGCTAAGTTGATGTCTCCTAATATTATCTGGGGTTTTCTCATTGGGGTTGCACATACTGTTTCTAGCAAAGATGCTAGTACTTCATGGCTAGATGAGGGGGATCTATAAATGAGGCAGATTGCCAGCCTTCTGTTCTCAATTTTGAGTATATCTACTCCTTCAAGTGAGTTATGTGTGCTGGAGTATACGTTTAAGGCAGTTTTTGCAATTATCATTACCCCTCCTCCTCTCTTATTGGTACGGGGACAATTAAATGTGTTGTAACTTGGTTTCCTTAGTTGGTTAATGAGGACAGTGTCGGCCAGCCAGGTTTCTGTGATACTAGAATATCTGGATTTTTGTCGTGAATGAGGACCTGAATGAGTGGTAATTTATTTCTGATTGACATAACCACTGTTCCCTCTAAGCTGTGCGCGTGTGCGCGCGCACACACCTCGCCGAGCGAGCGCACATACTTTACAGCAGAGCGCACAAAAATTACAGCTCTGATTCTGATAGAAAACAACACAGACATCTTAAAATTTAAAAGTTATGATTGTAATTACTAGAAATTTCCTGCTTCATTTAGTAATTGTCTATTTTCATTTAATTTGATTAAAATCAATGTGGTATACATACTGTATTCTGACGTGTAGTCAAATTTTAAAGTATATAACTTCGAGTGTTGTTATGTGGCGCACAAAAATTTAACCTTCCTTCAAAAGCTGCGCACAGCTGATATTTTATGCGCACACAGCCTACAGAAAATTAGAGGGAACATTGGACATAACATTAATTAATACATAAGTTACCAGCTTCTAGTAAGTAAAATTACTAGATACAACAATAGACTTATTGCTATTTATTGTACACTCAGACTTCAGTTATTACACTTGTACCATATAAACAATACAACCAGTGCTATATTTGTACACTATGAAACATCATAGTTGTGCTTGTTAAGTAGAAAACATCATAGGCTGTTCTACGATTGTACGGCAAGAAACTCCAAACTCACACCCCATACAAAAAACTCACTCACCAATCTCACACACCATTCTAAAAACTCAACTATAGCTCCACAAACACAACCAATTTACATTCTCACAACACCAACTACCTCAACAAAACATAACTGAAGATTTTTTCCCAACACAAAGATGACAACCATGAATCAATTTGCAAGACTGATAATACTCCTCTACATAACTGAGGCAGGTGGACTCGGTGCTTCGGGTCCATTTCCTCCACCCCCCATCACCCCCAATCCCCCAGCCCCACAAAAGACACCACACCAACAGTTCATGGAACACAACTGGTCGCAGCTTTATTAACCTTTAACAATTTCACAATATGCCAACATGCTACACCTTCTCAATCGATTAGTGGCACCCGGCCCGCACCAGCCATACCTTAGCAAAGTGCCTTGCCACTGCTAATGCCATAACTTGCCCTCCCGGCAAGTTACCTAACCCTTCCCCTGACTTCGCCATGCTATTAGCAAAAGTCGACCAGGGTTTGACCGGGTCAGGGGCACCCCGCCCCCGCCCAAGTGTAGCCTGAGGCTCCGGACCCCGGAAACCTCCGGGATCCCGCCACCAGCACAGGTGACAACCTTGTTCCTGTGCCGCCCCCCAACGCCAAGCTGTGACCAGTGAGCATCCCAACAAACACCTATTCCAAGGCCTCCCATCAGTCGGAAAGGGACAGGGTCACCCCGACAGATGACAACTGCCCAATCCCCCAGAAAACCGCGTGCGCAACCCCCCACCCGAGAATGCAACATCGGGAACCCCCAGGTCGGCCAACCCAGTGACCAAATGGAGCAGTACGGTTAACCAGCCCCCGCGACCAACGCTGCTGGCCCCAGCATGCAGGCCATGAAACAATTGCAGACCCCCAGCAGAAGTACCCAAAGCATCTGCAAACTCAGCAAATCCTCACGCGCTGCTCAGAGCAGATGCCAGCATGACCCGGAACCAGGGCAATGCCTCTACTGCAGGCAGACCTGCTCGGGCCTTGGCGCTGTAGCAAAGGAAGCCGCTGCAACCCGCGGGGTCCGCGCTCGCCCAGCCATGATACAGCCACCAAAAAGGAAAACTGGGATAATCCCCAAAGTGGCTTCCACCCGCCCCGCCACAGCTCACCATCCTGCACATTGGACGACAGAGTGACAAATCCCCAGCATTCAGCAGGCAACAGGCCCCCACCCGCAAAATAAATAAACAAGGAAACTCCCCAACCACCCCCCCCCCCGCAGCCCTCACAGCCGCACAAAAACTTCCAACACCCGAAAGCGCAATCCGCTAGTGCTCCCTGTGACCCGTGCAGCGACCCTGAAGTGAAAAAGCGCAGCGCAAAATGCGTAGGCTCTCCACCCACTGAACGAAGCGCCATCCTAACCACCTCGGGCACCGGAACCGTGGGCACCTGAAACAGGTCACACTCTCACACCCAACAAGAAACCCCAGCCGCCACGGGGAGCACCCACAGGTATAGCTGCACGGCAGTCACCGGGCACATCACCCAGCCTACAGCCCACTTACGCACGCACGATCAGTTCCACGCTGATCAGCCGGAAACTTGCCAAAACATTCCAAACCTCCCCGAAACACAAACGTGGGGCCGATGAAGCCCCCCCCACCCCCTTTCAAAAACGAATCCAACACCAACTCTGAAAATGGCAAATCAACAAACTGCCCAAAACAGGGCAGCCTCAGCCATACGCAGTACCGCTGCAAAGAGCCATAGCGGCCTATCACGCACGAGGGGCCACCTCGGATCCCAAGGAGAGGGCCAAGCATGCACCCCCCCCCCCGCAAAACCTGAAAGTTGCAAATGCACGCCCCCCCCCCCCGCAAAAACTTGCAAGTTGCGAATCCCCCAACTAGCGACCCCCACCCCACCACCTTCGCAAATGCGCAACTGTCCAAACTGCAAACGCCCCACCGGTCCGGAACCCCCCCCCCCACACCCTCAACAAACACCATATATCCACCAAGCAATGCTGCCGGTTGCCACTTATGCGCGACCAAAATTGCACCACTTAGTCACAATTCCGCGGACACCCAGACCACGGCCCCAGTGATACCGAACTCTGCAGAAAACACAGGCTGCCTCCAAGACCAGTGCCACAAGTTCCCCAGGACCCTTGATCCCTCCTTGTCTGCTCCATAGCCACAGCCCGAAACCGCTCCACTGGAAACGAGAAAGAGCATCGGCAACCTCGGCAAAACAACCAGGGGCATGTCAGTCCTTCTCCGACACCTGCAACTGTAGAGAGACGCCAACCCTCCCTCCTCTTTAGACCCGCTACCAGCAAACTCCAGCGGAAGGCACGATGGAACCACACAGCCCACAGCCGCAATGCCGCAACTGTAGAGACGCCAACACCACCTCCCTCACTAGGCCCGCTACCGGCCAACTCCTGCGGAAGGCACGATGGCCCACCCTGCCGACAGACACATTACCGCAACACCATACCATCACATGGTCATGGAGCCAATCCGGCCAGGACTCCCAAAACCGCTCAAGGAAGGAGATATTGGCAGTCAACCCAATACCTGCCAAGACGCGGCCAACCGACCGCGCACCAGGCCCTGCCAAAATACACTCCCCACCCTTGTCCCCCTGCCGCATCTGTGCCGAGCTGCAACCCCTCACGGGACACCTCCCCCCACATCAAAACCAAGGTCCCGTCGAAATGGGCCAAGAATGGACTCAAGGGCTGCAATTCAGCCCACACGATTCCGCGACCCCAATCAGGTGCTGAGAAATGTACACCCCCCATGAAAACAGCCAATGGCCGCGAAACAACCTACCCACGTCATCGCACGGCTCGCACAATCAACGAGCCCAACAACGCTTGCCTCCTCTGCAAGATCACCCTGAAGGGCGCCAACACATGAGCCACCAAATCCCCCAAACCGGCAACCTGTTTCAGCAGCAGGTGAGCTGCCTGGTCTGCCGAGTCCAAGTCCACTACCTAAGGGTATTCTCACCACCGGACCGACTGTCCTGCCCACCACCAATGCCCACCAAAGATCCGCGATAGCTCTGCAAACCCGCTGCACAACCACAGGCACTCCCCATCAAAGCCGCCCCACAAACCAATACAACCACTAAATGCCGGGGGCGGAGCCTGATGTCCAGCGGGTAAGACGCTTCGCGCTGAAGCTCCCGAGAGGCCTACTTAGAATCCTGAGTTAATACCTATACAAACTTACTATTTCGCTCCGGGCTGACCGGGGTACCTCGGGGGGGGATGGCGGCCCATAAACCAGCGCGCTTGGACTTCGGGTCTCCTTCTTCTTCTCACGGAAAACGCTCCAAAACAGAGGTGTCCTCCCCACAGAAGATGGTTCCATTTCGGGAAAACCCCGAAATGCACCTGGAGATTTTAGAGGAAATACGCGGCGTGAAGGAATTGGTGCAGTCCAATGGAGAAGCGCTTCGAGCCATGCGAGAAGACTTTGGAGTGCTCCAGGACCGACTTGAAAGTCTCTCATTACGGCAGGACAATATGGCGGGGGTCCTCGACTCGCACGCGGTGCGCTTGGGCACACTGGACAAGGCTGAGCGCCAGATACAGAATCTTCAAAAGGAGTTAGAAGATAGCAATAATCGAGCCCGTCGCAACAATGTGAGGCTCATTGGAATACCGGAGGGGGTGGAAGCGGGAGATATGAGAGAATTCCTGCTCAAAACTCTTCCCTCCTTGCTGAAGATCACTTTTCATAGAGAACTGGAAATCGATCGTGCACACCGTGTTCCTACCCACATGGCGCTCAACCGAACGACCCCCGGCCTATTATCTTTCGCTTGCTACGATATCAACAAGTGGAACAAATTTTAAATGCTGCCCGGGCGAACCATCATTTGGAAGTTGAAGGTCACAAAGTCTCCTTCTTCCCTGATTTGGCAAAGCCTACCGTTGACCGTCGGAAGAAACTCCTTGCTTTTCGCCCTCGACTTCAACAGCTACAGGCTCTCTTTGGCCTGTTGTATCCAGCGAAGCTCCGAGTGACTCTCCACAACCAAACCAGGACATTCGAAGATCCTGATCTACTATCAACATTTTTAGACTCCAAAGAAGCAGAGCAGATGCGCTAATCCAAAGACTTGGACTTTTATTTGCCGGCTCTGTCCGCCATTTTGAAGGGCCCGATGCGGCGGTCATAGTCAAGCACAGAGACTACCTGGACTTTCTTTCTTTCTTTCTATGACTTTTTTGTTTTTGGTCTCCTATCCCTCCATGATGTGTGCCTCGGTCGGATTCGGAGCACGCACAGTCCTACAGGTTATGTGTTTTTTTCAATTTCGGCCTTCTCGGGGCTTCTCCCCGCAGACACATGGTCGCCAGTAATTTTTGGGGTTCTGCTTCTTCTCTACCGCGCAGCGGTTTTTCTTTTTTAATGTGGGGCGCTTCATTGTATTATCTAAGCTTATTTTCTTTTATGCCATATGTACAGTCAGCTACAGTCAATATGAGGGACATTGTGAAATTATGTGCGCTATCATGCTCAGAATTTTTAACTTTTCTGAATGGCCTTATGTAAAATCTTATCACTCAACGTAAAAGGCATTAATAGTCCAATCAAAAGAAAGAAAATCCTTAGCTATCTTAGCCATGAGCATGCTGATTTAGCGTTTCTTCAGGAAACGCACTTAAACTCTGCTGAAACACTGAAACTCAATGCTAAGCCTTACATGGTGGCTGCCTATTCTCCCGCCGTTTCCAAACGGTGCGGGGTAGCCATTCTGGTTAAGAAATCTTTGCAAGCTACTGTAATTGATACTAGCGCTGACAAGGAGGGTAGATGGGCCCGTGTGCACCTTAAGGTTGGAGATAGTGAATTCACGTGTATTTGCATTTATGCCCCGAATGTGGACAACCCTGCTTACTATGCAAGTATTGCGCAGTTGGCACAGGCCTCTGCCAATACTCCATTAATACTTGGTGGTGATTTTAATCAAGTGTTAGACCCTCTGATAGATAGACAGCCGCCTAGAACGAGTAGTCCACCCAAGAGTCTTGCTACCCTTACAGCTCTGATGCAAGATCTTGCGCTGGTAGATATATGGAGGCTGCTTCACCCCTCCGACTTAGAGTTTACTTTCTTTTCTGCCCCCCATCACTCCCAATCTAGAATAGATTTCTTTCTCATTTCCAAAGCACTGATTTCTCAAGTGGACACGGCTAGGACTCATCCTCTCCATATTTCAGATCATGCTGCCATATCTTTATCATTACATGTCACTGCGCGGGATGATTCTCCCCGAGCTTGGTTTTTTGATAGATCCCTACTAGGTCAAAAAGATTTTCAGGTTGATATAAAGGCCGCTATCCAAGATTATTTTCATTTTAATTCACCCCATGACACAGCGAGCTGGGCTTGGTGGGAGGGTTTTAAAGCATCTATCCGCGCAACTATAACTAGCTATCAAATTCGGCAGGGGAAACAAAGAAAGCAGCATTTGCTGATTCTAGAGCAGCAGATACAAGCTGGGGAGCGTCTCCTCACGTCCCGTACTGACCCATGTATTTTACTCCGTTTACAACGCTTGCGTTTTCAATACAATCAGCTTTTGTACACTGCTGCTGTTAAAAATATTGAATCACAACAAGGGCTATATTATCGGGAAAATAACCGTGCTGGCAAATTATTAGCAAATGCCCTAAAAGGTCAAAAAGAAGCCAAGCGTGTTACCGCCCTCCGTAATCCGTCGGGGGGGGCTTGGTCACTAAAGATACCGAAATCTTAGAACTCTTTCGTGATTTTTATACTCGGCTTTATCAATCTGAATGTGATTTTGAGCCAGAAGTATTTGAACGCTTACTTTCAGGGGTACAAAGACCGACCCTATCTGACGAAGATAGAGTGGCCTTGGACACACCATTTACTGTCTCAGAAATTCATTCTGCTATCAAGAAATGTGCCTCAGGTCGAGCCGCAGGCCCAGACGGTCTCCCTGCTGAATTCTACAAAACCTTTCACGCTGACTTAGCTCCAGTTTTGAAACTTTATTTTTCTGCTCTGGCCGAGGAGGGTTCTCCTTCTGGGTCCTTTTCAATGGCAAATGTAGTAGTTTTTGAGAAAGAGGGGAGAGACCCGCAACTAACAGCTAATTATCGTCCAATTTCCCTCCTAAACGCGGACTATAAAATATTTGCCACCATTCTCTCCACCCGGCTCTCTGATAGGATGTCTACCTTAATACACCCAGATCAATGCGGTTTCATTCCTGGTAGATCAACTGCTGACAATGCTCGGACTCTATGCCATGTACTGACTACCGCAGTTAATCTTGATCGCCCATTTGTTGGCCTCTCACTTGATGCCGAGAAGGCCTTTGATCGTTTAGAGTGGCCCTTCCTGTTTGCAGTCCTCCGCTGGTACGGATTCGGGGAAGGTTTTCTCCGTTGTCTTCGCACCATGTACGCACAGCCTACAGCCAGTATATGTGCCAATGCTTTAAAGTCTCAGCCTTTTCCCCTTCAACGCGGCACTCGCCAGGGATGCCCAGTCTCCACTTCTTTTCGATCTTGCACTTGAACCCTTGGCTTTACTAATCCGGCAATCGGAGGAGATTCATGGAGTCCCCTTCACCCATAGGGAAATCAAAATTTCAGCGTATGCTGATGACCTTATGCTTTTTGTCTCTATAGACTCAGTACTGGCTGTCCTAGAGCAAATTGGTAAATACTCACAACTGTCCGGTTATAAGATAAATTGGACCAAGTCGGTAGCCTTTCCATTAAATCCTTTGCTTCATCAGGCCGATATGCAACCCTTCCCCTTTTTATGGCAACCTCGCATGGTCAAATACCTTGGGGTTCACTATTGTTCTCCTTTGGAAGACACTATCTCCTTCAATGCCAAGGACTTAACCTCTAAAGTCCGGGCGCTTACTCACCGTTGGACTCCTTTAACACTTACCTGGTGGGGTCGATTAGAAACTATAAAAATGATGATTGTTCCGAAAGTGAATTATATTTTAGAAATGTTGCCCTGTCTCTTACCTCGACGTATATATAAAGATATAGAGGGCCTTCTGACTAGATACTTGTGGCAAAACAAGACACCTAGGATAGCGAAACATAAGCTGCAAGCAGATAAGGAAAATGGGGGTGTCAGATTCCCTGATTTCCTGAAGTATCATCAATCTTTTCTTCTCAAACAAGGCGCTCGTTGGCTGGAAGATCCAGTACCGAGTAGACCTGTGTGGCTAGACATAGAAGAGGACCTTTGCAAACCGATTCCTCTTACTTTTCTCCCTGGTATGACTCTCCCATCAGACTCCCACTATCCACCAATGCTTTTAGACACCTTAGGTGCCTTTAATACTCTTATGCAATCTTTAGACTCCCGACTCTGTCCGTTAGACAAGCTCCCACTTTGGTACAATACTCGATTTCGAATACAAAATAAGCCGATGGCGTGGAGCCCCTGGTACACTAGGGGCATTTGGATTCCTAGTCAGTTGTTCCATGAAGGTCGCTGGAAAACTTTTAGTGAATTGCAAATTGAATTTGGTCTCCCAGCGAAACACTACTTTCAGTTGGTGCAACTTCAGCATTGCCTTCGGAGTGCTAAGGTGCTCCCGCCATCGGCCTCCCCTACACAAGGTTGGTCGGAGACTATCCGATCTATCGGTTGTTCACCGGGTGTAGCATCCAATTTTTACAAAACCTTATGTAATGCTATAACTAGAGATACCCCTATAGCGCAGAAAGCATGGGAGAGAGAATTGCATGTGACTTTGACCCCGGAGCAATGGAGCCTTGTCTGGAGTAGAGTGACACAGGTCTCCCGATCCGCCTCACTCACTCAGACACTCTTCTTTCTAGCCCACCGGTGTTTTTACACTCCTGACAGATTAGCCAAATGGAACACTACTCAGGGCAATAGTTGTTGGACATGTCATGCGGCCATTGGTTCACTACCTCATGTTATGTATGAATGTCCTGCACTACAGTATTACTGGCGTCGGGTCTGGGGTCGTATCCAGTCTATTTTGCACTTTCAAGAGCCCCTTTCTTGGAGGATAGTGGGACTTCGCTCAGCTGCGGGGATCCCCTCTCTTCCAAAAACGGCTTACTTCCTTTTGGACTTTATGCTTGGCATTGCTATTTCCCTAATTACGAAATACTGGAAAAATAGCTCCCATCTGAGCCCCAATGAATGGTGGAATCATGTCTGTCTCTACAGTAAATATGAACAAATACCTCGTATGTTTGCTTCCCCCATTCAGACTCCTCATCATCGGTCTAAATGGAAGATGCTCAATGACTATGTACATTCTGCTAAATGCTCTCATCTGACTGTCTAAATTTGTATATATCTCTGTCCCATGATTATTCTGTATCGTAGATACTCTTTTGATTGTTTTGATGTATAATCACTGTTGTTTGGAAGCGCTCACATGCTGACATAATCAGCTAGAGAAGAAGCGTGGGGGTGGGGGGTAATTGGGTTTACTTTTCCTTATTGTATACTTGTTTTGTCTCCTTTGGTGTGTTGTTTCTTTTGTTTGTTGCAAAATGAAAATAAAAGTTTAAAAAAAAAAAACCAACCACTAAATGCCCCACTCCCACCCCACTGCAGGAAGGTACTAAACATTGAAAATACGCACCGGAGACTGAGCAGCACCTAGGCCAACAGCTGTCAAAAAGACACCCCTGTAAAAGAGGAGCCCCTCCAGGAAACACAGCGGAATGCACCGACAACAGGCGAAAGGCCAAGGCAATCTCAATCTCATGCAGCGATACGGCCCAAACTGATTCCTTCACTGTCCCCCGTCACCCGAGCAAAAGACGCATACTCCCCTGGACACCAGCCACGCGGAAAGCGGTTGGTGACCTACACCCCCCATAGGACAGTCAAACCACAAGGCACCCCGAATCTCCCAGGCTCCTCATGTCAGCACCATCCGCCAAAACACCAGATGGAAGGGGAATTCCGAGTACTAGGCACTACCACCGCGCCCTGCCCGGGAATCACAAATTCAAACGGCAACCGAACCCCCAGTGCAATCCTATCCCGCCACATGGATACCGCGAAAGCCACCATTGCCAATATACACACGTAACGGAGCCCGAGCCCGACCGCCCCAATGCCTCGGGGCTTGAGGGCCGATCCCCAGGCACCTGTGACCCATTTGAGCCATGCCGGGAAGTGGAATGCCCTCCACCACAAACCGTGCCAAAGCACGAGATCAGCCGACCGTAAATGGGGGGATGACTTATGGAACCTCCCACATGCGTCACCGACCCCCCCCCCCTCCGTATGACCACTGGAAACAGGTCGAGAACGAGTGAATGGAACAAATCGCCACCACTACCCGCATCGCCCTGGCCACCGCCACCACCACCCGCATCATCCCGCCCCCCCCCCACGGCCGCCCCGCATTCTACACTCGCCCACGTGGACATTCAGGTCAGCCATAGGTAAATATATCTTGAGTGCCCCAAGATAACCTGCGGTCCCCTTCCAACTTGCCCCCAACCGTCTAACACAGTGTCACCACGCCCCCCCCCCACCGAGTGGCCGGGATGCCTCCAATACAGAATACGTGCATGCCAAAAGCAGCTGCGATGGCAAGGTGCCGAAAGGATCGAGCCAATTCACTGCCCCGCATGCCACCTTCGCAACCCACCCCGTCTTCGCATCCCCCACCCTCTATGCACGGCTCGCCCTCGAGCGGTTCCAGCCGACCGACATTCGAATGTGGCATCGAAGTCGCTCCGACACCCCCTCCCACTGCACCGAGAACCACTAATAGGGTCCCCCCACAGGACCCACTCTGTGCTATCCAACCCTGCCTCAGCAGCTCACCCACAGATACCTACTACAAATAACACCGGGCCATGACGCCGCCCTAACTTGCATGCCTGACCTCTCCGAACCGCTTTTTCCCAACCTGGCAACCCCGCGCCCGGTGGGCTCGACCACTCACTCGTCGCACGGCCTCTGCAGCCACCGTAGCAGTAGCCCAGGCGGACAGCTGGCTGATCTGAGCGCCGGCCTGCGCCGTCCCCTGTGCCTCACCGGAAGCCTCAGTGGCAGCACCCGTCTGCGTGTCCATTCCACTGCCCTCTGCTCCGGCCCCTATAGAAACATAAGCAAAACAAGGGGGGGGGGAACGGGGATCGGGAGGGAACCGCCAGAGACCAATGCATGTGGCCAGTACCCACGCTCCACCGATCTAGCCATATCCCGCCCATCCCCAAGCCAGCGCTCCCCAGACAGATGCCCACGAGCCACCACCCAAGCACCTCGAACCGGCAAACAGCCAGCAGTAGAAAGGTGTCCCCTTACGCAACAGCCCCCCAACCCAGCTGCCCATCCCCACTTACCAGAGCTACCCGCGCTCCCCCACTGCTCCCCCAAAATCACCACAGTTCACCACCCCCCCCCCCCCGCCCCCACAGGCTCCTCCGGCCAGCCAAACCCGTAGCTGGGTACTGCTAGCCCACCCGGCCCACTGAAGAAAGGGGGCTCCAGCGCACCGCCCCCAACCGCCGTACCCCCACTCCCACCCGATGGCATCACCAATAGGGGCCCACAACCATCCCCCGCCCACGGAACGGGAAGATCCCCAGCAGACAGGGCGAGGAGCTGCGCAGGCCCTGAAGAAACCCCACAAGCAGGATACCGGTCAGCTACCTCCCCCCCTCCCTGAGGCCAGCATGCCCTGCCAGGCACCGGAGCCAGCGTACATCGAGCACCCCTCCCTCCCCAACCCCACCACCCTCAAGTGGCCACCACCCAGGCCCAGGACCCAGCGAGGTGCCCGGAACGGGCCGCAGGGGCAAAGGGACCCCCTGCACCAAAGGGGCCATGAAGAAACAGCCCCGGAAGCAGAGGAAACCCCGTGAAACGGCGACGGAACTGCGGCAGCGATGGCAGCCCCTCCCACCAAAGAGCCGACCATAGCCACCCACACCCCAAAAATGCCCCATTCCCCCGCGGGGGACCGAACTGGCGACCCCTACCCCCGTCTTCCCCGCACTAACCAACACGTCAGAAGAAGCCGGGGCGCCAGGCAGCCCCGTCAGGAGAGAGATCGCGCGCCGTGGGAAAAAGAAGCCGGCACCCCCGAGCAGCCTCCGCCATGAATGACCACACGGAGGCTGCCCGCCAGGCCCAAACCACCCACCACACCGCCAGGATCCTTCCTGATTGGCTCCCATGCGGCTGCCACCGCCGGGAGCCAATGAATTTAAAACCGGCCGTGGCCGCGCACAGGATCCCCGCACCGGCCACGCGCCCGGTTAGGGTCGGCCGCCGGGACCCTGCCCGCGGCCTCGTCATTTTTAATATCTACCTCAATGCTAATTCATAGCCTAAACCCATCAAATACCTACAACATACCTTCAGTATACAATCCTAACAGATACCTCCACATCTCCTCCTGTAATAACATAGGCAACCAACACAAAACACAACCAAATAGACTGCTATACATAAACAAAAGCCCAACCCATTTAACTGACACAAATAACATACCGCATACACCACATCAACTAACATGCTATCTTGTCAACGTAAGATCCATTAGAAAGAAAATCCCAGTTTTCCAAGACCTAATATCTGAACACTCACCTGACATGATCTGTATCTCAGAAACCTGGCTAACCGAAACTGACACTGTCACAATCAACCTTTTGAGAAATCCAGGCTATGAAATCTTCCATACCCATAGATCAGTAAAAAGAGGTGGGGGAGTGCTCATAATTATAAAAGAATCCCTCAAAGCATCACTATCACAGTCCGATAACACTGAAAACATAGACATCCTAACTATAAACCTAAAACAACTCCAAATATGCTTAATATACAGACCACCAGACTCAAATCCTGATAATCTAGACACATTGATAGAACTTCTAGGTACAACCAATAATGCAAAACATTTAATACTACTCTGAGACCTAAACCTACCATCTACATCTAACTCACAAACAGAAGCATACATGAAAATATACATCATAAAGGAAACACACTAGACCTTATCTTTTTACTCAAACAACTAAACAACTCATATGACCCCACCACCTTAGAAATACAACCCATCCCTTGGTCAGACCACTATCTAATAAAATTTCAAATACCACTAATTAACTCCAACATGAACAAGCTTTCATGCTCTCAACACACGGACAGATTCAAAAAATTTAACATTGAAGAATTTTTGGATATCATACCAGAACTCCTATTAGACTCAACAGATCTAGACAAAGCCCTCTCATTATGGAACTCCACCATAACTAATGCAGCCACATCAACTCACAATTTAAAACAAACCACTAAAAGACGAACCAGAAAAAATGCCCGTGGTACAACCTAGAAATAAAACAACTGAGAACAGAGTTACATAAAGCTGAATGTAAATGGTGTCAAGCTAATACTAAAACACTCCAAGACAAATATCTAAATACTCTGACAATATACAGAGAACGAATAAATAACGCCAAAAAAATACTATTCTAGTCAACTAACAAAAGCTCTCAACCGCCCAAGAGAGCTTTTCAAAATTCTTAAAGCTCTAACAGACAATACTGCCAACAAAAACCCTGACAGGCTATTTCACCCCAAACCCTTGCCACCTACTATGAGAACAAACTAAGACAAACCTCATCCACAATGATAACACAGAACCCCACACATAACACAATGGTCTACATTCTACCCCAGAACTAAAGACATGCTGAAACACACATTATCCAAACTAAACACAACCACATCATACCTAGACCTATGTCCAATATATTGGATAAAAGCAACCACCCCCGAACTAGCTTTATTTATCCTACCCATGGTAAATTTATCATTTCAGAACTGTTACCTACCGATGCCTCTTAAACATGCACAAATCCGCCCCATACTAAAATGCATGTCCAGGGATAAAAGCTCCCCAATATCCTACTGGCCAATTTCCAGTCTACCACTTTTGGCTAAACTTACAGAAAAAATGGTACAGATCCAACGGCAAGACCATATCGACACCTATGTACCACTAGATGATCAGCAATATGGTTTTAGACATCACCATGGCGTGGAAACACTCCTCACAGTTCTGACACCCTTGCTAAAGGGACTGACAACATAAAAAATATTTTACTACTAATCTTTATTGATATCAAAGCAGCCTTTGACAGTGTCATCCATCAAACAATGCTAACACGCCTACAACAATTGGGAATCACAGATACAGTATTGAAATGGTTTCAATCATATCTATTGGATAGAACACAAGAAGTCAGAATTGAACAACAAATTTCTGAGAAATATAAACAACAAGGCCTCCCTCAGGGATCAGCACTTTCTGCATTACTCTTTAATATTTACTTACAACCCATCTGCACCATCTTTAGACGTCACTGCGTAAACTATCATATTTACGCAGATGACATAATGATACATCTCCCATGGAACATACTAAACCCCACTATGAACATTCTTACAGCCTGTTTCACAGAAATTACAATGTGGCTTAAGAGCCACAATCTACTCATTAACTTCTTGAAAACAGAAGCAATGTTTGTCACCAGAGACCAAAGGTTCTCCCCCCCCAAACTCAGTCACAATCAACAACATCAACATTAAAATCAGCAATGAAGTAAAATACATAAGCGTCATAATTGACTGCTCCCTCAGCTTCAGCTCCCATATAAAACAACTAGAAATTTTTTTTATAAAATCAGACTCCTCAAGCAACTCCATCCATTTCTCCACCCACATGATTGCAGATCCATAATCCAAGCAATGATTACCCCGCACTTTGACTTTTCAAACTCCATCCTCCATGGAGTGACCAAACAAGACCTAAGACAACTACAAATTGCCCAAAACGTGACAGCTGGAATAACCAGTAACATCAACGCCATGGAACACATCACACCCACCCTTTATGCCCTCCACTGGCTACCTATACACTGCCGTATAGCTTATAAAATACTTATAACATTTAAACTTATTCATGACATCGCCCCATCACATCTATTTACTCTCATAACTAGGGCTCATGCATAGAGCCCTCCTCAACACTACAGCGGAACAGCTACAACTACTAATTGAGTGCCTCAACAACAGCAGACTTCGGTGCCAAAACACTGCAAATCTCCTCCTTCTACCTGCACAGAGCTCCAAGAAATCACAATGCACCTGCACAAGAGCCTTCCAATTCTATTCCCCCACCAACTGGAACAAACTACCCCCCACCTTATGGGCCCTCCAATCCCACACCCTCTTCAAAAAACATCTTAAGATCTTTCTTTTTGAAGAACACTTCAACACAGCCACTGCCACAAACCATACACAAGAGCACCCCCCCCCCCCCTCACCACTCAACCCCCATAAGCAAGCTAATACAATACCTCACCGGATAGCAACTATGTCATTTGTAAATAATCACGCTGTTATCTTGTACAAATGTAACAATATAATTTTATACCAGTTATCTGTACATAGTTCCAACTGCTTCATACAAAAGTTACTATTTGTTTCAATGTAAAATGTTTCAATGTAAAATTTTTACCAGTTAACTGTACATCGTTCTAACTGTTCCATGTAAACCATTTTGCCTTGAAGAAAAACAATATATAAAACCAGTTAAATAAATAAATAAATAAAAACAATAAATTACAATGCACCATGAATAAAAACAAACTTGCCTTACCAACAGACTTTAGGAAAGCAAAAAAGACAACCACAAACAAGGCCTTCTCACACATTGTAACAGTCCTAGGAATAACCTCCCTGATCACCTTAGACAAATAAGTGACCTACTAACATTTAAAAAGTATCTCAAAACACACCTTTTCAACACACACTACGGCACGCAGGACCAAGTTAATAAATCAGCACCAACGCAACAAAATACATAAGATTCACTTCCATCCCTACATATGACTCACAACTAGATAAAACTGTATATTGTTCTACTTATATCTATGTGTTGTATACAAACAAAAGTTCACGATGATAGTTATCATTATGTACATAGTTATTTTTTGTTTCATGTAATTGAGCATGTACCTGTTCGTACCTCTCAAAACTGTTGTTCCATTTAAACCACAATTGATCCTTGGAAATTGCGGTATATGAATTATTGTTAAATAAAATAAATAAATAAATAAATTAGGATACAGTTTAGTGGGGATGTTATGGTGTCATGTGCCCTTAAGATTGGTGTTGTTTTAATTTTGATTAGTCTAGCATTGGGTTTCTTTGAGTTTGGTTTAGGGTGTAATGGGTTATACTGAGTATTTCTGAGAGGGGCACTGTGAATGTTTTGTATAGGGTATTGTATGTAGATTCGACTGTATAGCGTACTTACATGGGATGTGAGTGTGTATGTCAAACATATTTGGGTATATATAATAAAACAGTAGTAAAGGCTTAACAACATTTTTGAGATATCCATGGTCTGATTACAGATATTTTACTCCAGATTACAAGTTTTATACAGCACTAATGCACTTTAGGTAAACTATTGGATGACTGTAGTATGCTGCTAGGTGTGTGTAGGCCTATTATGGGTCTGGTGTGTTGGTGGAGGTCTACAGAGTTAAAAGGATATGTAGGGGTTTTCTCTTGGATAGAACAACATTAGACATGTACAGTATTAATGCAGCTAGCAATGTTCTGTGGATACGGATGAACAGTTGGCAATTATTAAGGTAGGTTGTACATACATCTGGTTGGATCTCAGTCTTTGTGCCACTCCTAAGGGCCATGCCAAAGGGCCCTCTGGCAAGGCCCTCAGGCGCGGGCCTGCTTGTGCGTGCACGAGGTCTTAAGAGCCCTACTGTGCCCCAATTGGGTCTTGCTGGCTGGTGCGGCAGAGGCAGCTGCTCCCATTTCGGCTGATCGTGAGTCGGCAGCTGCTGGAGATGCAGGAGGCAATTCAGAGGAGAGAGGGCTGCCGATCCAGCGTGCATGAGGTCTTAAGAGCCCTGCTGTTCCCCGATTGGGTCTTGCTGGCTGGAGTGAGAGGGGCAGCTGCTCCCGTTTCGGTCAATCGTAAGTCGTCAGCTGCTGGAGATGTAGGAGGTGATCCAGAGGAGAGAGGGACCCCAAGCTCATGCTAATGATTAGTGCAGTTTAGTAAACATGCTCCCATGTGTGGTAAGTGCAAAGTCTGGTTGTAACTACTGGGGCTACTGGGGATGTGGTGAACATTACTGCACAGGGCAGACATTTACAACACAGTAAATGCATTATCAGACAGCACAGTAAATACACCCATGCTATCTGTGGATGCATTTACCATGGCCCGCTGCAGAAGTAAAAAGATCAGGCTCCCAGATGGTCCCACCCTTCAATCAGTATCCCAATCCCCATTTCCACCCCCCCCCCCCCCCAAATAATATCCACTCTAATGAGACTCTAGACCTTCTCTTCCACAATCCTTTTTTTGTTTTTTTATTACATCTTTTTATAACTGTACATCAAAACCAGTCATAGTACAACCTTTTACACTATAACCAAAACCTTAAACTCACACAAAACACCCCAAAAGACCTGTAAACCACCCACCCCGTACCTTGCAAACCTCTCTAAATACACGGAATTAGCTTGCTGCAGAACCTGCAAAACGATCCAAGGCGGTCCATTTATTGGGACTGACTCTGTTCCCCCTTAAAATAAGCGCTTTATCCTGAATTTTTTCATATCTGCTGAAAAGACAAACTTGGTTCCACCAAAGAAGCCAAGTTAGCTTAGAGGCGTCCTTCCAGCAAAATAATATCGTTTTGATGGCGATAGCCATCATAAAGTTCAGGATAAAAAAATGTTCTTTATCTAACTGTGGGATTCCTGCCAGCGATTGCAGCGTGACTATACGCCACATTAACGGAACAGAGTAACCCAGAACCTTCTGAATCCTATCCCATACTGATGCCCAGAATCCCTGAACAAAAGAGCAATCAAAAAACATGTGCCGCATTGTGCCCTCAGTTTGCTGACAAGACCAGCACAGGGAAGATTTAGTTGGAGACCACTTAGCCAGCTTAACTGGAGTTATGAATGCCCGATGGGCAAAAAAAAACATCGACTGAGTAAGCACCGCCGATCTTGAGGCGTGTATAACCGGCCCCCAAAACAGACTCCAGGACTTTGGTGACCAGGGTACGTCTACTTCTTCTTCCCAGAGTTTGCTTAAACCCTGCAGATGGCTTGGGCCCTGCGCACGAAAGAGCGCATAAATATTTGTAATTCCACCTTTCTTGGAAATCAGGTCCATCATAATCCTCGCTAGGCCCCAACTAGGCGTACATTCTCCAGGCCTTATACCTGACTGTGAAAAGCAATGCCTAAGCTGAAGCCACTGGAAATAACACGTTGAAGGCAGCCCATATTCTGTGCATAGCGCTCCAAACTCTTTCCAGTGTCCGACATCTAGCAGCTGCCCCACTGTCCAAATGCCACATCTCTGCCATGCAGTCCATGCAAAAGGGGACGAATGGATCTTGAAACCCGAATTGTACCAAATAGGCAGGAGGAGAGAAGGTGGGTTCTCTGCTGCAATAACCGGGATAAATGATTGAAATGCACTTTGCGTAGATACAATTATACTCCCCATCTTACAAGACTCTGGAAATTTCATTACCATGACAAGCCGCAACGGATATGGGTGGCAAAGTCGTTCTTCTAGTGCTAGCCAGGTGGGCTTGTAATCAAGCGATTCTACCGACGACCAAAGGCAGCCTTGCTTAAGTATCGCCGCAAGATGGTACCAATGGAAATCAGGAAAGTGGACTCCCCCCTTCTCTTTTCCCACTTTCAGTTTCCGTAGAGCTATTCTAGGGGTCTTCCCTTTCCAGAGAAAAACACTCAGAGTACGTTCAATCCCCTTGTAAACAGATACCGGGAGCACAATAGGTATCATTCCCAATATGTAATTTATTTTTGGCATAAGCACCATCTTGATGGATTCCAGCCACCCCCACCACGATAAGTGGAGCGGGGACCATTGTAATGTGAAAGATCGAGTTATCTCTTTTACACGTTCCACGTTGACTTGCACTGTTTCCTCCAATGGAGCGACAAAGTGAGCTCCTAAGTATTTTATAGAACCTGCTGCCCATTGAAAAGAGAACTCCTGCACAAGGCTGCTACTAGCTTGAGAGTTGAGGGGGAAAGCCACTGATTTTGACCAATTCACCTTATAGCCTGAATATTTGGCGTATTTGTCAATCAACTTAAGTAAGGGAGATATGGAGATGGGTCGCAAAAAGAACATCAGGTCATCGGCATAGGCTGAAAGCTTGATATGAAGGTCAGCAACCTTGATGCTGAGGATGTCGCTGGATTGTCTCACCAGCAGCACCAAAGGTTCCAGTGCCAGGTTGAATAGAAGGGGCGACATTGGACACCCTTGTCGTGTACCTCTATGCAGGCTGAAGGACCGGGAAAGCTCCTGATTGACTAGGATTCTAGCGGATGGATGAGAATACAGCACCTGTATCATATTTATGTATTTCCTGGGTAGTCCAAACCACTCCAGTACTCGGAAAAGGAAAGGCCATTCCAGTCTGTCAAATGCCTTTTCGGCATCCAGGGACAGACCTATGAGAGGCGAGTCACTGTTTTCTGCCACATCCAGGAGGGAGCACAGAAGTCTGGAATTGTCCGCTGTAGATCTTCCCACCACAAAACCGCATTGATCCGGATGGACAAGCGTGTGGAGCACTCTATTAAGACGCCGAGCCAGTACGGCCGAGTAAAGCTTGTAATCGGCGTTCAATAGAGAAATGGGTCGATAGTTGCCCACTAGAGTCGGATCCCTTCCAGGCTTTTCAAGTACCACTATCGTGGCCTCCGCAAATGCTCCTGTATCCGATACTTGTTTTTGAAGCGATTGAAAATATGTTAATAAACGGGGCGACATTTCTGAGGCAAATGTTCGATAGAACTCACTCGGGATACCGTCAGGGCCCGCAGCCTTACCGCTTTGCATTTCAGCCATTGCTTCCTGAAGTTCTTCTTGGTCTATGTCTCTGCCAAGCAAGGCAGCCTGAGCCTCATCCATTGTTGTGTGCGATATCCCTTCCAAGAAACGCTCCACTTCTGGTACGTCTCCAACTCCTTCAGAAGTGTACAGTTGCAGGTAGAAATTTCTAAAGATTTCTATTATCTGGACATTGCCGTCCTGAGAATTTCCATGTTCGTCTTTTAAAGACACTATATGCGATTTCTCCTTACGAGGCTTCAAGTGAGCAGCCAGTAACTTACCAGCCTTATTCATTTCTGTATGGTAACACGCTTTCTGCTCAAAGACCTTCTGTTCCACCTCATTGCTTAGTAACATATTATATCGATATCGCAACCGTTGAAGCCGTGTAAGGACCTCTAAACGGTATTGACGTTGTAGCAGCCTCTCCCCTGCCCTGATCTGAGAATCTAGATCCGCGAGCTCTCTTTTCACCTTCCACTTATTTGCTATGACATAGCTGGAAATCCTTGCTCTAATGGACGCCTTAAAGGCCTCCCACCAGGCCCAGATGGAAGTATCCCCCGGGGAGTTTATCGCGAAGTATTCTTCAATAGCTTGTTTGACATGTTGACGAAAAGGTTCCTCAGCCAGCAACGACCTGGGGAAAAACCAGCCGCCACCTTTGACAGACTCTACTGATGGCCCCAATTCAAGCATTATTGCAGCATGATCTGAGATATGTGTGCTTAGAATCTCTGCACACCAAGAAGAAATCAATCCGCGAGTGCGACCCGTGCGGGTGCGAATAAAAAGTTTAATCTCTTTCTTGGGGGTGAAAAATCCGCCAAATATCAACCATTCCCATGTCTTCCATCATGGTAAGAAGGACTTCGGCTGCTCTGCTTCGTCGTGGAGCTCGACAAGGCTGACAGTCCAATAAGGGGTCGAGGACCAAATTGAAATCACCCCCAAAAATAACAGGGAGAGAAGAGAACTCCATCAGCGCCTCTGCCAGATTTGAAAAGAAAATAGGGTTATCACAGTTAGGTGCATATACATTAACTATTAACAATTTTCGGTTATCAAATTTGATTTGCACATAGGTCCACCTTCCCTCTGGATCAGTTCTGGACGATAACATCTGAATTGCACTGGAGCGTTTGACAAGTATCGCCACCCCATTTTTCTTTCCCAATGCAGCAGCATAGGACAAGAGAGAGTAGTGCTTCCCTGTCAATTTCAGAGATTCTTTATTGGTTAGATGCGTTTCCTGAAGAAGCACTACTTCAGCCCCCTGCTTTTGACAGTAAGTTAGAATCTTTTTTCTCTTAATAGGATTCTTGATGCCCTTTACGTTGAGGGATAATACTTTGATTGAGGACATAATGGGTTAGAATGGGAAGATACTCACGCCCGCCTGAGGACCTCTCTGGATCTGCTGCAGCAACATGGCCCTCGTGCCACATCTCAAGGAAAAGAGGTTTGCAAGGTCCCAATATCCCCCCAACAATATGGGGGTAAGCCCTGGGTGAGCCAGTAGCATATCAAGAAGGCCACCCGTTGCCCCCCATAGTATAAAACATTTAACCCACATAAGCTGACAGCGATCTATCACAGTTACAACCTAGTACATTCCTTCACAGTCCACCAATCTCCCTGTGCGTCTACAATAATACAAGGTACTGAGCTAATGCCCAAAAGAGCTTAAACATCAACGCAAAACCACATATATTCAGGCGAAGGATAGGGAGAGAGAAAACAAAAGGGCAGAGAGAATTAAAGCACCCACATACATACCACCCTCTACAAGAGCAGGATAAGTCCCACTCCCCTCCCCCTATAACACCACCCTCACAGCAATGTGCCCGTAAGTGTAGGGGCTATGAAAACAAAGGCCATAATACATATCAAGACAGCTCAGCCTCTTAAACCGAAAGAACCTTTCAGACTGAGAGGACCAAGGTCTATCATCCGTCGGAGAGGCTTCCCCAGAAACAAGGATCCAATTATTGCATCTTGAGGCCTTCTTGCTCGTCAAGAAATTGTAAGACTTCCCTTGGGTCATCATAAGTCTTGGTAACATTATGGAAAGTGACTCGAAGACGTGCAGGGTATAGCAGGCCATATCGTGCTTGAAGCTGTTGCAAACCGCGGCCTCATCGCCAGAAATCTCCGCCGTTTATCCACTGTTGTCTTGCACAGGTCCGGGAAGAAAGATATACTCCTGCCCTCATATGTCACAGAGTCCTGAGCCTTAGCCGCTGCGAGAATCTGGATGGCCTGCTGGTGTTTTAACAGACAGAATATCACCGGTCTAGGGCCCTTCGCATGCAGACTTATTTGCGCCGGGACTCTGTGTGCCCTCTCAAATTCGAGCGGCCCCCGGGAAGTTAAGTTTCAGCGCCGCGGGGATCAGCTTGCTAAGGAACGCTGAGAGATCCGCACCTTCAGCGCCCTCCGGGAGGCCTATTAATCGTACGTTGTTTCTCCTACCACGATTGTTCAGGTCCTCCAGCTGTTGTTCTAAATTCTCCACTTTCTTGGCTGTCTTGTGAAGGCAGGTCAGCTGAGCGGAGTGAGCATTTACTTCTGCGTCGACTTTATCAATGCGCTCAGAGAGCCCCTGAATCTGAGCTCTCATGTCAGATAATTCAGCTTGTACTCTCGCAATGGCGTCGCCGTTTGCGACGACCAGGCCCTTTACCGCCCTTATTTCTCCTAGCACTTCTTTCAGAGAGTCCTCCGATTCACGGGGAGAGGCCATCTTCTGGTGCGAGAGAGGGTCCGATTTCGCCCTTTTGGATCCGGAGTTTGTAGGGTTGACGAAATCCAATTTTGTAGGTTTACCGCTCGACATCCCGTCTCCACCAATTAAGGATAGACCCACAGCAAATAATATCAAAATTGGGTTAGTAATGCAACGATATTTGCAGGAATCTTGACCGGGGGCCTCGGAGCAAAGCTTTTATGCAGCCATCTTGAATCCCCGCTGACTCCGCCTCCTCTCTTCCACAATCCTATACCCACACCCGCCTCCTGGTCTTCCTTCCACTTACAGGGGGTGTTCCTGGTAGGTTAGTTAGAGATGGCAGAAGTGATCAGTGGACATTTTTGCTTTGTTTCTGGCTTCAGTGCAAAATAGTGTCTCTGACCAGTAGCAGTAGTCTTGTGGCACTAGGGATCAAGCTGTAAAAAAAGGACCTAGACCTCTGGTGGTAATGCTGTGAGACAGTTTCTAGAGATCAGAGCCACCATTTTGCACCTGAGCGGTGACATGATATGAGCATCAGGGACTCGCTCCTGCTACCCCACTAAGCCACCAAGGTGGGGTATGAGTCTCATTGAAAGGTTGGAAGGAGGGTCTAGAGCATCATTGGAGGGATGGAAGGGGGTGAAGATGCAGATCTGAGTATGGAATGGTGGTCAGGATCCAGATTAGGAAAGATCAAGATTTTTAAGTAGTTGGCAGTTGTAACTGCCTGCTGGTATCATGGGTGCATGTAACATCTTATTTTGAGGAGGAATTAAGTGCATCTACTCTGTCGGCAGCTGTGTAAGCTTGCATGCAGAAAAATACTATATGCTAAATCAGTCTCCAGGCCCCATCCATTCTCTGCCCAGAATCCGATTAGTTCCCACTCTGAAATATGGCATGTAGTTAGTATGCATGTAGGGCACTATCGATAGGCATCTATAGAAGCACCTGCATAAGTGCTATTTAATGAAGACAAGCCACTAGTACATGTGGCAGACAATGCACTTTGAATGCAGGAGTGATCGCCTACACTTTTTCATGAGCAGGGGTACATAGAAACATGACGACAGAAAAAGATCATATGGCCTATCTAGTCTGTCCTTCCATATAAACAACTACAACAGTCCCCTTTTTACCTTTAGAGATCCTCTGTGTTTGTCCCATGCTTTTTTGAATTCAGTTACTGTCCTCATCTCTACGACCTCCACTGGGAGACTATTCCACGGATCTACCACTCTTTCCATAAAAAAATATTTCCGCATATCACTCCTGAATCAATCTCCATTCACTCTCATCCCATGTCCCCATATAGCAGAACTTGCTTTCAATTGAAAGAAGCTCTCTCCCTGAACATTTATGCCATGGAGGTATTTAAACATCTCAATCATATCACCTCTATCCCGCCTTTCCTCTAAGGTGTACATATTAAGATCCTTAAGTATGTCCTCATATACTTTATAATGAAGACCACTAATCATTTTAGTAGCCACCCTTTGCATCGACTCCATCCTGTTCACATCCTTTTGAAGGTGCAGTCTCCAGAATTGCACACTATACTCCAAATGAGGTTGCACCAAAGACTTATACAGAGGCATTAACACCTCTTTTTTTCTGCTAGCCATTCCTCTCCATATGCACCCAAGCAGCCTTCTAGCTTTTGCCGTCACCTTTTCTGCCTGTTTAGCTACTTTAAGATCATCAGACACAACCACGCCTAGGTCCCGCTCTTCTTTAGTGGACAAAAGTACTTCACCCCCTATACTATATTGCTCCCTTGGATTGCTGCAGCCCAAATGCATGACCTTACATTTTTTAACATTAAATCCCAGCTGCCAAATTCTAGACCATTCTTCAAGCTTAGATAGATCCCTCCTCATGTTATCTACACCTTCCTGGGTGTCTACTCTATTGCAGGTTTTGGTATCATCCGCAAAGAGGCAAACCTTACCTGACAGCCCTTCCTCTATATCACTAACAAAGATGTAATAGCATGAGGTTTGCCCACACAAGTCTTCCGCCCTAGATGGCCACCTAGCCTGCCTAGTGGATGGGCCAATCCTACTCATGACGGCTTGCTGTGGGGTCCAGGCATTCTTCTTTGGCCCTGGCTGCTCAGCATCAGAGTAAGAATTCCTCTACAGGATTTCTATTTTCTTTTCTAGGAACTCCTGGTCTTCTGACCCCTTACTCAATTGTCCTGGTTCCACCCTCCATTCTGGCTTCTTACTACTAGGATGGAGGATAAAAAGGAGATCCTATCCCTTTCTTTACAGGTTTTTTTTTAAAATATTTCTCTATTATCACTATCTGGGTTAGGGTTGCCGACTTTTTGAAAGAGAAAAATCCACCACATGTCATGCCTGTGCTCGGTCCCTGCCCCACCCTCCAAAATAACTGCCATGATGGCAGCAGTGCAAGCTTCAGCACCTGCTGGTTACATCAGGGTGGGGAAGGTGGGGAGTAAAAGAGGTTGCACTATTCAACCCTCAGTGAATCACAGTTCTCTCCTCAATCCTCCAACACATTCTCCCCCATACTATATGAAATCCAAACTTATATTCTATAGAACCAATCCCCAAGCACTTCCTTCAAAACGAGTGCAGAGCAGAACTATGACATTTCCCGTATAGTTTCATCTGAGTAACAGCAATATAAACCCTCTCAGTACCAGGCATATTGTTAAGTAATATAGAACTCTACCAAAAAGTTGCTCAGGACCAAAAGCAAATCTTCCATGCCAACACTACCTGCCAAACCTCACACATCAAGGTCTCTACCTAGGAAAAGGTAGCACATTAAACATTGCAGTAAGCCCTAGAACATCAATACACCTACTTGGCAAACTACACAAGCTGGATTAGTATAGACCGCTACATAGAAAATCCAAGCTAACAGAATACCTGGCCTCAATCACATATGCTGAAATCAGACAGACCTCCACCAAGTACTGTATAAGTGACTACAATCGGAAAATAGAAATAAGCTTTCATTGGCTGCTCCTCACTACCTTTCCACTCTTCTTTTCCCCTATAAACCCCCTCAGGAACGCCGCTCTTCTGGTTAATCCCTTCTATCTGTTCCCTTCTTTTCCACTGCCAAATCCAGACTTTGATCTTTCTACCTTGCTTCTCCTTAGGCCTGGAACAAACTACCTGAGTCAGTATGTTAGGCTCCATCTGTGGCCCTGTTCAAATCCAGGCTGAAAACTCACTTCTTTGAGACTGCTTTTGTATCCTGATCTCCCTAGTCCCCCGTTCACCTCTTATATGTTTCTTTACCATTCCCCTGGGTCTAGATCTATCCTAGTCTCCATGTGTGTTGTGCTGTCTGTCTTGACTAGACTGTCTCTCACATGTCTCTATTCAGCATTGTGTAGGCCTTGCAGCACTACATAAATGGTAAGTAGTAGTAAATATTTAACAAAAACCCTAGCTGCATGAGTAACACCAGAGAAGTAGGAATAGATGCATTTCCTCCTGTACTGTGTAAAATATGAAGACATCAGATGTTAGGGGACTAGTGTTTGGGGGTAGGGGAGAGAGAAAGAAAGGAGGGAGTGCAACCAAATCAACTGCCCCGGGCACAACAGCAATGGATGATCACAGATATCAATGCCAGCTAGGTCACTCCTCTAGCTGGCTGACAGGAACTGGTATGCAGTGACAGTGGTGTGCAGTGACATATACAATAGGGGATTTGGCAAATGTGCCAAACAAGAGGAGCTCTGTCAAAATTGCCAAATAATCACTGAAACAGGAAAAAAAATTGTTAAATTAAATTCATCAGGTGAATATTCTTATTACTGTTCTTTGTTACTTATATATTGAACAAAACATAAAGGAGGTCCCAGACTCATTTGGCATTTGCATCAATGAACATCCTTTACATCAACGCAGTCATTGAAAATACCAATCAAAAAATGCTTAACTGCTTATTTCTTTCACAAAACTGTGTGATCAGGTACTCTTCCCGATCTACTGCTTCCCGATCTACTGCTTTTCCCCAATGCCTCACTATGGCGCCTTTCGAGCATTTCGCTTCATAAAAGCTTCATCAGGGGTGTGAAATTCTATCAACAAAACACTATTATAATACATACTCAAATTGAATCCATTAACAATATCAATACTACCCATTCATACCAATCTTAAAAAACCTTTCATTCAGAAACCAACACCATAAAAACGTGAAGTTAAAACAAAGCACACAAACTCCCCGATTGTTACACCACAAGACTGTTAGAATCAACACCTCCCCTTATTCACTACTACCAATAACAGTAACTTACATCAAAGTCTTCACAACAAGTTCTTAATACTAACGATGCTGCAGACATTCATCCGATCGCACCTCCCTTCAACATGGGCGACCCTGTGCACAAAAATGCCGCGCATGCGAACTACTCATCGTCAGCTCATCTAAATATGCGTCTTACAATGACATCAGCATCACAGCTGTGAAAAACTCATATATCTAAATGACATCATTCACAAATCCACAAACCCTTACACACATATGAACCCAATGTTCAACACTATTACAACGGCAATCCTAAAATTCAGATGCAGCTACCCCAGTCGATTTGCACATTAAGGCCACCAGTAGACACCATTCATAAATTAAAAATTCACCTTTGTTCACAATGTATCAGCGTTTGTTCTTGTGATTGACCCACCCATCCAGCCAATATACTCTTTATACAAAAACATCTAAGTTCTTCAAAAGAGTGACCTTGATCTATACAATGTTGAACTATAGGGGCTTCGCATACCTTATGTTTTAGTCTGCTTTTATGATCTCCCATGCGCACTCTAAAGGGCCTAATCATCTTCTCTATATACATCAAACCACATGGGCAAAGGATACCATAGACACAATAAGAAGATCCACATGAAGTTTGACTCTTTAATTTATATGTTGTACCATGGTTTATAAAGCGTAGTTACTCACCTGTAACAGGTGATCTCCGGGAGCAGTAGGAATTTAGTCTTCACATATGGGTATCGTCGGTACTGACGGAGCCTGTGTGGGAATGCTCCACAGCGTCCAATAGGAACGCTTTTAGGAGCATCCCTCAGCACATGTGTGCTGCCTTCCCGCCTTTCCAACTGTCCCTCTTCAGTTAAGTTTGTAGCTGAGTGAAAGGATAGAGGGAGAGAGGAAAGAGACAGAGAGATAGAGAGATAGAGAGACAACTCCTAGGGGATGTGGGTGGGTTGTGAAGATTAAATTCCTGCTGTTCCCGGAGATCACCTGTTACAGGTGAGTAACTATGCTATCTCCAGGAACAAGCAGGAATGTAGTCTTCACATATGGGGACTCCCTAGCTGAAGATGCCAGGGAGATAGCCCCAGGAAGGTGCCACCCTAGAAAGGTAGGCATCCTTCCTCCCATGGATCTCTGGCAATCCACCAGGGTTGGTGGGTAGGGGTTGAGTTAGGTCTGAAAGAGATTTTGAAGAACAACTTGGCCAAAGAAGGCATCCCGACGGCAGGCAGTAGTGGGCTGTGAAGGTGTGTACCGAAGCCCAGGTGGCTGCTCGACAGATGTCATCGATAGACACAGAGTGGTGATTAGCCATGGAAGTTGCCTTGGCTCTCACGTTATGAGCTGTGACATAGCCTAGAAGAGGAAGACCCTTACTCTCATAAGCAAAGGATATGCATTGAGCAATCCATTTAGATAAAGTTCTTTTGGAGACTGGAAGTCCCAAATGACTAGGGTCAAAAGCTATAAAAAGTTGCGAGGACTTTCTATGTTGCTGTGTTCTCTGAAGGTAAAAGGCTAAGGCTCTTTTACAATTCAAAGTATGAAGGCTTCTTTCTACATTAGAGGTGTGAGGCCTCGGAAAAATACAGGAAATAAATTGATTGATTAAAATGAAAAGGCGAAACCACCTTTGGCAGAAAGTGTTCTAAGAACAACCTTATCATGATGAAACCTAGTATAAGGAGGATCAGCCACTAAAGCTTACAGTTCACTAATGCGACGTGCAGAGGTGATTACAATTAGGAAGATGACCTTCCAGGTCAAAAACTTAAGGGTTGTAGTGGCTAAAGGCTCAAAAGGCGGCTTCATGAGCTGCCCAAGAACTAGATTTAGATCCCATGCCACCGGTGGTGGCTTAATGGGAGGTTTGGTTAATAGAAGACCTCTCATAAATCTGGATATGAGTGGATGAGAGGAAATTGGTTGTCCATTCAGAGGCTTATAAGAAGCTGCAATTGCACTAAGATGGACTCTTACCAAATTGATCTTTAAACCAGAATTCGATAAGTGAAGGAGATACTCTAGTATCAATTCTAAAGGTATGACTAGGGGGTTTAATCCCTTCTTGGAGCACCATATAGTAAAACGTTTCCACTTGAAGGCATAAGATCTTCTTGTGGAAAGTTTCCTAGAAGCCTGAAGGACATCCTTTAACTGTTGGGACAGGTTGAAATCCTGGAGGTCTAAGCCTTCAGCAATCAGGCCGTGAGATGCAGGGACTGGGGATTTGGGTGCCATAGCGTCCCATTCTCTTGGGAAAGGAGATCTGGAGCATACCCTAACTCCAGAGTTGTAGCTTGAGAGAGATGTAGAAGCAGGGAATACCACGCTTGGCATGGCCATCATGTTGCTATGAGAATCATGCGACCCCTGTCTCTCTGAAGTTTGAAGAGTGTTTTGGGGATGAGGGGAATGGGTGGGAAGGCATAAAGGAAGTCCTGACCCCAGTGAAGGAGGAAGGCATCCCTTGCCTGACAATTGTGAGCCGGAATCCTGGAACAGAACTGGGGAAGTTTGGCATTCAGTGGACTTGCAAAGAGGTCTATGTCTGGAGTACCCCAGAGATGAAATATCTTTGCCACCTGGTCTAGGTGGAGGGACCACTCATGAGGCAGCAGTACTCGACTGAGTTTGTCTGCCCAAAGGTTTTGAATGCCTGGAAGATATACTACTAGAAGGTGAATTTGATATTCTCTGGCGAGGGCCCACAGTCGTAAAGCTTCATTGCATAACAACAGAGAGCCTGTCCTGCCCTGCTTGTTCACATAGAACATGGCTACTTGATTGTCCGTCTGGACTAGGACTGTCTTGTAGCTGAGTTGGGCGTGGAACACTCGAAGAGCTAAATAGATTGCTCTTAATTCCAGGAGGTTTATGTGTAGACCAGCCTCCTGTGGAGTCCAGGTTCCCTGGGAAAAGAGATGATTCAGGTGTGCTCCCCAACCCACCTGTGATGCATCTGTTGTTAGGTTGGCCTGAAAAAGGGGTTGATGAAAAGGAGACCCCACTGTCAGATTTTCTAGTGATTGCCACCATTGGAGGGACAAAATTAGTCATTGAGAGTTTATTATTTTGTCCAATAAATGACCTGTGGCCTGTGTCCACTGTGTGGATAGGGTCCACTGAGATGCTCTCATGTGGAGGCGAGCATATGGGACTACATGAACTGTGGATGCCATATGTCCCAGCAACTGTAGTTGCTCTAGCAGTTAGGGAGGATTTCCCTGCTTTTTGAGAAGCTAGTTGCATTATGTGAAGGCACCGGCCCTGTGGAAGGAAAGCCTTTGCCTGTCTGGTATCTAGACAGGTCCCTATGAATTCCAGGCATTGGGAAGGAACAAGTTGGGATTTTGGAAAGTTTATTGCCAACCCCAAGTATTGGAGGATTCGCATTGTGCGAGACAGTGCAGAGCTGGTCTCTGCAACTGTAGGGGCTCGAATGAGCCAGTCGTCTAAGTAAGGGAAGATGAATATCCCCAGGGTTCATAGAAATGCAGCTACTACTGCCATGCATTTCATGAATACCCTTGGTGCTGAAGCTAGACCAAAGGGAAGAACCCTCTACTGGAAATGTTTTCCCCTGAAAAGGAATCGTAAGAATTTCCTGTGATCTGGATGGATCAGAATGTGAGTGTATGCATCCTTTAAGTCTAGAGAGCAAAGCCAATCCTGGCTTTGAAGGTATGGCAGAAGAGTTCCCAGAGAAATCATTTTGAACTTCTCTTGAAACAGGTATCTGTTCAATTCTCTGAGATCTAAAATGGGTCTGTGTCCCCCTGTTTTCTTTGGAATAAGAAAATAGGGGGAGTAGAACACCACACCCCGTTGAAGAATGGATAGATCCTCTATTGCCTCTTGGGCAAGAAGTGTTGAGACCTCGTGATCTAGCAGATTGTCTGCAGAGGTTTGAGAATTGAATTGTTCTAGAATTGTAGGAAGGGGCATGCTGTGAAAATGGAACTTGCACCCTTCTCCTACTATGGACAAAGTACAATCTTCTGCTGTTATCTGATGCCATCTGTTGGCAAAGTGGCATAATCTGCCTGCGATATTGGGGGGTTGGGGAACCCTCAGAGGCAGGAAGGCTAAGCTCTCTAGGAAGGAGTCAAAGCCCTTGAGGGGGCTGAACCTGCAGAGCTGGTTGGGCTCTCGGGCCTTTAGGCTTCTTTTGCTGTCTAGTTTGTCCCTTTTGGGCAACCTGACCCTGAGTTTGACTCTGTTGGGTATAGGAAGGATAGAATTTCCTCTTTTTGCTGAAAGAGGGTTTCTTATAAGACTTCTTTTTGGCTGGAGTGGCTGTAGACTTTGACAATCTATCTAGAGTAGTATTGTCAGCATCTAACTCGTTAGCCTTTTCCTGCCAGTTCTTGCCGAAGAGATTCTCTCCCATGCAAGGACTGTTGCCTAACTTGTCATGTACCCAAGTCTCCAAGTCTGATGCCTGAAGCCAGGCAATCTGTCAGGCGCCAATAGCAATAGCAGAGGTTCTGCTGATGAATTCAAAGCAGTCAAAGGCTGCACGATTTACAAACTTAGAGACATCTTGAGCATGCTTAACTAGAGCAAGAAATTCTTGTCTCTTGTCATCTGGGAGAAATGGGCTCATAAGCTCCAAGTCTCCTGTAACTTCCTTGAGGAACATTCCCATATACAGTATATATTGTGGTGATGCGCAGGTAACAGAGCCCTTTAAAACTGAAAAAAAAGAGTTTTTTTCTCATGAGCGGGGGAAGGGCTCACTAAGGCATAGCTCCCAGGCAGAAAGAGAAACTAGAACACACACTAACAGTGATAGCTTGAAGCCACACCCAGCCTCTAGAGCTCGCGCAGGCAGAGAGGGGGTGGGGCCAGGGAAGGAAACAAGCTACAGGATATTTAAGCTGCGTCACTCAGGAAGTGGGCAGGCAGCAGAAGAAGCAGAAGCAGAGAGAGAAAGAGAGAGAGGACGAGGACAAGGAAGGAAAGTTGCAGAACAAGCAGGACGTGCTCAAGGAAAACTGCATGCTAAAAGCCAGGAGGAGAGGCCAAGAGTCCAGAGGAACCAAGGGAAGAAACAGCATTATAAGGCTGTGAGGCCTGGTGGTTCAAAGGGGGCCAGCCACAACTCCCAAGGCAAGTGCAAAGGTTGTGGGCAAGAGAGGAGCTGGGGAAGAAGTCAGGATTATATGACTGATTCTGAAAGTAGCAGCTCAAGTCCTGGGTCTTTGAACAGACAGTACAGAAAACCAGTTAAAAAGAGGGTTTCTGCCAGTAAAGCAACTCATGTATGTCCTGAACAGGAGTGGCTAAGAGAAAGAAGGGCAAGAGCTTCTGACCCGGTGAAAAGGGGGAGCCAGAAGTTAAAATGGGGGAAGCTTTTTAAACTTTTAAAAGAAGTACAGCAGAGCGTTCCAGAACGTGCCCCAAGCCCTGAGTGTTATAGCACCCCGGAAGAAATGGAAGTGGAGCTGTATTCAGACAGTCCAATGTCCTCTGCAGAATCCATGGAGTGTGGGATTTGCATAAGCCGTGTTTAATGCTTTTATAAGTAAACTGTAGGTAACAGGTTAAGAAGATAATCTGTGCTGGTGTTAAAGTGTGCCAAGGTGAAGAGCAGACAAGAAGTCAAAAAAATCTCGTGTTTAAAAGCAGCCAGTTTTACCTCTGAAAAAGCCAGGTTAAGAAGGCTAGCGGTTTTAAACCAAGAAGCAGCACAGGAGTTATATCCTAATCTGCAGCAGCTGAGAATGTAAAGTCAAAAACTGTCTTACTGAAGTTTTTGTGAAACTGTGCATTTAACAGTGTTATACTGCTTTTGTTAAATGGAAGAAGCTAAAAGGTATCAAGAGTGAAGAAACTACTTGGAGAGTATTTGCTGAGAAGTTTAATGGAGAAAATATCCTATATTTTCAGTTTGCTATTTTTGTTCGCCTTATCAAGGTCATTTGCCTCAGCAAGGTTATTTGTCAAAATTGGTTCCAGAAAGAAATAAAAAGCAATTTATGTTAACAAATTGTCCTGTGATCCTCTTCCACTCGCATTGCTTACAAAGCAAACCCATAACTACACAAAAGAAGAGTGATAACCAGCGCACCCCACTAGGCAACCGCCTAGACGGACGGGGCGCGGCCACAATATGAACTGATCCTAGCTGAAAGAATGGAAGCCTGAAACGTTCCACACCCAAAAGCGTCCAGAATCCTGCATTCATGACCTGGAGGATTGGATGCATGCCTCTTTGCACTTTTCATCCTACGCATAGCTAACTCCACCACCATTGAATGGTGTGGCAGCTGAGTCTTTTGAAATCCAGGACATAGCAGAACTCGATACACAGTATCAAGTATCCTAGAGTGAGGATTTGAAGTATTCCTGACCAAGATGCTCATGCAAAGCACAGTCCCGTTATCGATCAAAGTTGGTACCAAGTTGATCCGGTACCAGTCTGTCGATTCCAGCCAAAGATGGCGTGGGAAGAATTCCCACCAGGGCCGGTACCGTTGGTACTGGTACCGGTGCATGTACCGGTGCCCATTGGACCAACGGTACCGCAGCTGAGAGAAGAGCTGCGATGCTGCATTCGATAGCGAGGAACCTCTGGTCTATTGACGCTGCCGATGCTTTGGTGTCGGTACCAGTGAAAACGTCCGGAACCCCTGAGCATGGCACAGGTAGTTCTTGCGAGGTCGGGGCCTCGAGAACATCCTGGAGTCCCATTGATGCTTTGGAAGCTGAAGCCTCCCACCAGGGCTGCTTTGCTGGTGTGGTATCCTCAAGGGCAATGCCAATGGCCTCTCGATGCTTAGCAGGAGAGCTACCCTTTAAGGACCGGCTTTTATGTTTAGTTACCTGAGATCCATGGGAGGAAGAGGAGGCTCTTGAAGATGTCGATGCAATGGATCTGGCATCCGAAGAAAAGAGGGTACCGAGCTTTGCAGCCTGGTTCTGTCTTCCTCTTTTAGTCATCCCCATGCAGGAGAGACATTCAGATGGAGAATATTCAGGCCCTAAACATTTAAGACACCAATCATGGGAGTCAGTGACAAAAATGGTACCGCCACACTTAGTACATTTTTTAAAACCACTAGTTGTTTTTTCCATATTTTAGGAATATGGGGCCTAGTGCCCAAAATGGCGCCTAGCACCAAAAAAGAAAAGTTTCTGAAGAGAAACGGTTTAGAGTATAAAGTTTTTTTGTTTTTTTTTTTTAAAGAAAAGAAAAGAACCGGCGGTACCGGTAAGCGTCGTGTGGCAGGAAAACGCGACCACAAGAAAACAATTTTAAAGACGGAATTTTCTGCGGTGACAGGGTATGGATCCTGTTGGCTCCGCGGAAAACGAAGAACTAAAGAGGGACAGTTGGAAAGGCAGGAAGGCAGCACGCATGTGCTGAGGGATGCTCCCAAAAGTGTTCCTATTGGATGCTGCGGAGCGTTCCCATGCAGGCTATGTCGGTACCGATGATACCCATATGTGAAGACTTCATTCCTGCTTGTTCCTGGAGATAACATGCTGTCTTCCAAGACAAAGGGCAGATGGAACAATCCCCACATCTACTATGTCCAGCGGAGCTTAGCAGCCCCCCACACCACACCTCCCGCTCCAAACCCAACAGCCATATCCCTCCCCGATCTTTTCCCCTGCACACTGTATCCAATAGCTTCCTTCTCTCATACCCCTTGCTGTTCTGTTTTTGTCTCCTATCCCTTCACCACACATTCCCCTCTTCCTTATCCTGCTGTCCCCTTACCTCTTTTCTCTTACACCCACCCTCTCAAACCCCTACTACTTTCTCTTCCCCTCCATTTGCCATATCCACTCTCTTTCTGACCCCACTCCATACTCCTCTCTGGCCCATCCCTTCACTCTTCCCTTCTTGTGCCCTGAATTTCCCTTATTTTGCCCACCAACTGTTCTGCCCGTCTCATTTTCCCTGCTTTCACTCCCACTCCTCTGTTTCCATCCTGCCCCATCCTATCTTCTTCTCTTCCTCTCTTGCCACCACAAAACTCTCCCCTTTGCATTCTTAATGCTTCCTGCCTCGCCATATTATTTCTACCCCCTTTACCTCTCATTCCTTCTCTCTCATCATCCCAAGATCCAATCCCACCTTGCACTCATCCCTTTGTGACCCACTGGCTCTACACCTTCTATCTTTCCCCTCTTGCTCCCTAAATTCCCCTCTCTCCGCCTTCCTCTTGACCAGGTAAAAAAAAAAAGGTAATGGAATTAACAGATATTTTCCCATTTAACATTTTTGTTTTCTTTCTCTTCCCCTTTCCTATGAAATGAGGTGACCAGAACCGTATACATTATGTGAAATACAGTGTTATCATGGACTGATATAGAAACATTATGACATCTTCTATTTTACTTGCCATTACATTCCAAATAAGACCAAGTATTCTATTTGCTTCTATCACTACCACCAAATATGGCATGTTTATTAAGGTGCACACCAGTAGTATGCAATGGTGCCATCAAATTAGCACAGACTCTCATGCTAATGCACGTGTGTGTGTATGTCCATCCCTCTGATGATAGCACGATGCTAATGTGCAGCACCACACCAAACGGCATGTGGGTGCATTTAATGCCATCTATTGATAGGCACCAAAAATGCCCACACTAACTGTGACATCCTCTCAACATACATTACGGCCCTAATTCACCCACTGGTTATCTAATAACATGCTAACCAATTAGCATGGAATTTTTTAGTGTGGGTCCCTAAACTAAGTTAGCGTGACATCCTTACTGCATATCAAACCACATCCTAATGATTAGCACACTTTAATACACATGTCCCTGAGTATTTTTATATATGGTCCACAAAAGGTTTGACATCCTTTTCCTGCATTTTGACTCTTAATATGGAACCCGGAATTTTATACCTATAGTTTGGATTACTTTCTCTATTCAAATCAGTTTGTATTTGTCCACATATAGGGTAATTTTAAAAGCCATTTAAAAAATATAAAGCAGTATTATATGGACTGAAATAGGTACTTAGAGAACTATGCAACCTGGTATGTGGTTCTTTTGGGGGGGGATTTGTATTTATGTGCATGTTTATGAGACATGCACACTGAGGAGTAGCCTAGTGGTTAGAGCAACAGCATAGCACCTAAAGAGATCTGAAGTCCATTCCCACTGGCACTCCTTGGGTAAATCAATTTACCTTGGGTAAATCAATTTACCCTTCATTGCCTTGGAAGAACAGGTCTGACAATCTACTTCCAGTCATACCTTGCCAAGAAAACCAAAGGGCTGCTGTGTTGCCAGGAGTCAGCATTGACTTGATGGCACTAAAAAAAAAAAGAAAATTAGAAATATATGTGCATAGATAACCCAGAAAGTTTATGCATGGCAAAATACAGGTATAAAGGTAAAAACAAATTCCAGGGATAATTTTCGATATGGAATTAAGCATATAAATTTGCTGTTAAAATTTTGCAAGTACTTGCACAAAGGAAAGCATGCACCCCTTTATAAAATCAATACCGCCTAATCTGGCTAGAACTTACTGCATATCATTCTTTACAAGCCATTCATGTATTAAAAACTTTAAATAATATTGTTTTCTTGTGAAAATTTGACCACATCACTTGTTGCTTCCTTTTCCAGATCATTTATGTACTATAAACGTTAAATAGCACCTGCCCTAGTACAGATCCTTGGCGAACTTCAGTGTTCACCACTGAGAAAACAGACCTCTGAAAATCTAGATATACTATATTCATGTATATATTGACTGACTAGTCCTTATCGATATGCTTATGTACTCCTAATAAAAATGTTAATAAATTGGTAAGGCAATGCTCCCCTTGGGTTAGTTTGGCACATACCATCACAATAATGAGCCTCACTACTAGTAGCCAGGGTATGTGGAATATGCCTCCTTTGCTAAAACAGTGTTGACTCTTCCCATAAGTCATATCAATCATGTGAGGACTGACTTCCTGCTTCTTCCTGGAGAATAGTGGTTGCCTAAAGATATCTGTAGGGTTTTTTTCTCTGACTCGTGATGTAAGGATATGTTATTGCAGTGTGTTCAAGCTTTTGAGCCATTGCATTGGCTGTTTGTGTATCCTGAGGTGGTCTTTCCTCCATGTTTTTCTTTTGTGGAACCTGAATGTGCACTTGCTGGTAGATGTGTTAGTCTGCATAGTGGATATTGTTTTCTGCTTTGATCAAATTTTACAGAGGCTTTTTTAGAAGTTATATTTTATATGAGAATGTACTCGCTGGGGGTCACAGGGGGCACTGAGACACGCACGATGCTGTGGCATGAGTGGGTAGGCACAGGTGCACAGCACACAATGGCAGAACATGGAACTGACATGACATCCTCCTCATCTCACATACGATAGGGTTGGTAGATAATGTTTTAATACACATACATATATATGTTTTTATCTTATTGGTGGCTTTATTGCACAATTAGATCTGTCATTATATAGATTTTATTGATGTATAACAATTTGCATGTTTATATTTAGTCTTATTTCCCTTTCTTTTTAATTATTTGTTTAATGATTTGTCTTATGACAGTGTCTTCATTTTTTCTGTAGTTTTGTTTTTAATTTTGTATTTGTTCTTTCGAGGTTTGCTCCCTCATTTGATATCCCCCTGAGGAAGGCTTATGGCTGAAACGCGTAGGGGTCAATAAAAGGGGTTTGTTTAAACCTGAACATTCTACCAGTCTTGGTATCTGTTTTTTTTGTTCCCACGTATCCTACAGATACTTTGTTGCTTCTTTTTGCTTCACTTTTGGGTTAGCCATGTTCTCTCCTTGGAAGGAGGTCCTTAGTTACAATGAAAGGATTTACAAGATATGTTGCCAGAGGACCCCTTTTTTAACCAAGAAGTCATTAGTAGTGGTATTGAAGATATTTGGGGAGTGACTGTGCGGTCTACACAAAAACTGGTCAAAGAAGAGATGCATGCCTCATCACTCTTAGAAAACTGCCATCATAAGATCATTCCTAGGGGCTTACGGATTCATAAAGCTCCAGGAATGTATCGGGACGATGATGAATTCTTGGCCGATTGGACTAAGATATTAAACAAGTGCTCTTTGGATCTTATGATTTTATTCATTAATACATCACGTTGTAAAGCAGAGTCTTTGCGTACCGAAGTAGGATTGAAATTAGCTACGTTAAAAGAAACAGATAGGAATTTCGAGAAATTGAAAAATGATTATGATAAGAATGTTTTAGAATATAAGAAAATAATAAAAGATAGAAAACTTAAGAAATTTAAAAGAGGTGAGGAGGATTACAAAACTGGTAAAGTACACTTTTGGACTAACAAAATAACTTCTACCAGAAGTATTTCCAGAAAAAGAAAATACGATCCTAAACATGACAGGTACAACAATAATAGATCTCGATATCCCTCAGATGAAGGGAATCCTGAACATAGTATAAAAAGGAGTCAAAGTGATCATTTAGACCCTCCTGATCCTTCTGCCCCTTTTTTCCTCTTATCCGCCCCCAAATCAACAATATAAACATAAGCAGGATTCTTTTCATGGACAATCTATGGAAAGGCGGAGGGAATACACACAAGGAGTCCTCGTTTCAAGACAACCCACACTTCTCTAAGGATTCCCCCTATCACATACGGAAACCAATGGAATTTCACTCCCGAGGCAGAGGCAGAGGTCAATATCACCAATACCAACCAGAACACTAGAAGGAATTTTTAACCTTTCTAGTTATATCTTACCCCCTTGGAAGTCTCCATTTTAAACAAAGGACTTTCCTTTGTTCCCACCAAAAAACATGACCTTTTACTACACAAGTTGAGTTGTTTAAATTTTTTCGTAAACTTCAAATAAAAGAATTTTTTGATAACCACATGATAGGACCGCATGATATTTCCATGATTAGTAGACCTTCTTCTTGTATTCCTCCCAGAACAAATAATGCCATGATAGAGGCCTTTCAGAAGGTAGTATACCATGAAATACAAAGATTATATAATGAGAAAAAAACCACATACTTATTTTAATTTAAGTCAGGAGGAAAAACCAGCATTGATGCAACTTAAAAATAATTATGAAATTATTATCAAACCAGCAGACAAAGGAGGAGCACTTGTAATTCAAGATAGGGATTCCTACATAAAAGAGATTTTACAGCAAGTAAAAGACACTACTTATTATGTACGATTAAGAGATAATCCAACTTTAGTCCTTTAAAGTAAGGTTGATACACTAATTTATGTAGGTCAAGAAGCAGGATATCTTACACCAAAAGAGGTTGAATTTTTTAACAGTAAATTATCCTGTGATGCCAACAATCTATGTTTTACTAAAAATACACAAATCCTTAGAGAATCCACCGGGAAGACCCATAATATCAGCAACTGGCTCCTTATTTGAGCCTATTTCAAAATTTTTGGATGTTTTCCTCCACCCCTTTGTAGAACTTACCCCTTCATATGTTTGGGACTCCTCTCATATGATACATTCTTTAAAAACTTACCAAGGAACTCATGTTGGGATTTTATTGGTTACTCTAGATATAAAATCGCTATATACCAATATACCTCAAGAGGCAGCCCTACCAGTTTTAGAAAGTATTCTCATCACAAGATCTAGACCTGTAAGGGCACCCATTTGTTTTTTAATGCAGTTAGCAACTTTGGTACTATATAACAACTTTTTTTGTTTTCAAGATCTCTATTACCATCAAGTTAGGGGTGTTGCCATGGGGTCCTCCATGGCACCCGATGTTGCAAATCTTTATGTTTCAGATTTTGAAAACGTTTTTCTCACTTCATGTCCATTTCAAAAACAGGAACATTTATGGAGGCATTACATAGATGACATATTCTTTATTTTGGAAGATCCATTTGACCAATTACTTGTATTCATAAATTGACTTAATTCATTAGATCCACATTTACAGTTTGAACATGCATGTAGTCCAGAACAAATTTCATATCTGGATATTTTAATTAAGAATACGCCAGACGGTTTCATTACTTCTCTTTTTAGGAAACCCACTGACAGAAACTCATTACTGCATTTCAGCAGTTTTCATAATTGTTCTTTAAAAGAAAACCTGCCAGTAAGTCAGTTTCTAAGAGTTTGCAGACTTTGTACTACTGATGGTGATTTTGAGAATCAGGCTATAATCATGAGTAATAGGTTCTTAGATCGTGGATATCCAGTTGAATGTGTTGAAAAAGTATTACAACGTGCCCGTTCTTCAGATAGGGAGTCCCTTTTGATAAAACATACTCATGAAAAGACCAACAATATAGTATGTATGCTTACTTTTTCTGTATATTCAAGAGAGATAACTCGTATCTTACGGAATGCATGGCATATTCTGGAACTCTTGCCCTTTTTAAAAGATACAAAGTTACTAGTGGCCTACAAGAGGAACTCAAACTTAAGGGATATTTTGGTTCCATCAGCTCTAAGTAAACCTCACTTTCTACCTAAGGCCTATGGCCATTTTAAATGTGGTAAATGTACAGTATGTGAGAACGTAATAGTTACTAAAGAAGAATTTATTCATCCTATTACCTCCTATAAAATAAAACTCTGTGATTTTTCAAATTGTGAGACATCAAATGTTATTTATTTAATACAATGTCCATGTAAGTTACATTATGTAGGAAAAACTGAAAGGAGTAAAAAATATGTATTATTGAGCATAAGAGTTGTCTCCGCAGAAACATTGTGGACAAACCATTGGCCCAACATTCCGTCTCAGATCTTCGCTTCCTCGTTTTGAAAGTAGCTAGACCTTATTGGCGAGGAGGTAATGTCAGTAAAATTCTTTTAAGGATAGAATACCGCTTGATATACGAATTGCGAACACTACATCCACAAGGTTTAAACCAAGACATAGATCTATCTGTTTTTTTGTAAAGGTTCCTCCCCCTTCCCTCCCTCTTCCCGACCCCTTCTCTCCTTCCCCCTTCCTCACCTCCCTCCCCCTCCCCCACCCTTCCTCCCCTTCCCTTCCCTTCCACACCACACTCCCCCTCCCCCCACCCACTTCCCCCTCCTTCTTTTCTCCCCTTCCCCTTTCCCTTCTGCCCCTCCCCCACCCCCACCCCCTACCCTCCACCCCCCCTCCCCCTCCTCCCTCCTCCCCACTCCCACACTCCAACCCCCCTCACCCCCTTCTCTCCCCTCCTCCTTCTCTCTCCTCCCTCCCCTTTCCCCTCTTCCCCCTCCCCCTTCCACCCCCTCATTACTTACTCTTCTTCCTGTTCCCTGTTCCCCTCTCCTCCCTCCCTTCCACTCCTTTTCTTCCTCTCTCTTTCCCTCCCCCCCTCTTTCTCCCCTTTCCCCCTTACCCTTCTTCCTGTTTGCTTTAAAGTATTCCTTTTAACCATTGTATTTACATATGGAGGTCTCCCACACATTTAGGTAATCCATTTAAATAGAGAATAATGCTACAGTGCATTACAGAATAAGGATATGCAAGCGCATATAGATGAGATCATAACATTTTTCGATTTTATATTGCATTCTGCCAAGAGATTTGTGAAATGAGTTTTTTACTTCAGGCCGGCATAAAAACACCAGTAGAAGGAGCCATGGTGGTCATTTGACTTCTTGATATGGTATAGTATAGAAACTAAAGAAGCATATATGATTGCATGTATATGACATAAGAGAAAGGCCGCATGGAGGAGTCCTTGCCGGCTGCTCGTAACCAGGTGGTGCGGCGAGGGGCGATCGGGAGGTAGGCACGAGGTGGGGGGGGGGGTAGGAGGAGGAGCAGCGTCGAAGGGCACATTATTTGAATTCATTGGCTCCCTGCCCCCCGGGAGCATGCACAGGGAGCCAATGGGATGTCGGGGGAAGAGGCGGGAATAGCTCGGAGGCCGGCGGTCCGGAGAGTGAGGCGCGAGGGAGAGGTCCGGTGGCCCACCTGCCTGCCCCTTTTTTAAGGGGATGGGTGGGTTGAGTCGGGGTATTGCAGTTTGGGGGGATAGGCAGGTTCCTGGAGGTTTCCGGGGTCCGGAGACTTAAGATAAGCTTGGGACAGGGGTGGGGTACCCCCGACCCCTGGACAACCCCTGGCTGGCTTTTGCTAATTACATGGCAAAGCCGGGGCTAAGGGGGAGAGGGAAGGAAGTTGGCAAAAGCGGAGGAGATCTCACCTTGCTAGTGATATGGCTGGTGATAGATCATTCTGCTATGGTTTGCGTTAAGGATTGTTATTGTATTTGATGGTTGATCTGTTTAATGGTTAATAAAGCTGCGACCAGATGTTTTCCAAAAAGGATGGTGTCAGAGTGGTTTGTTAAAGGGGAAAAAGGTGGGGGGGGGGGAGGGGGAGGGGGAGGGGGAGGGGGAAGGTAGGTGAGCGGTGGTGAGGAGCCTCGAGTCCGCCCTACCTCGGTTATAGCAGTTCACATTAATTCCCTTAAATAAGCGTTATACTATGGTTTTTAAAGAATTCTGGACTATGAACTTTTATCCCGATTTGGTGGGAAAATGCCAATAAAAACATCCACGGTAGTAATTTCCTTTCTAATACTGCCCGTACAGGGACTGTCACGCTGAAGCGGTAAAAAAATCCTTTTGGCTTTAAATCTCAATTGATAATTCGTTAGTCTTAACAGAGATTGTTGGTATAGTATGGCACAGCCTATTGGTTTATTTTATAGTATAAAACATTCTTTGGTATTCAATATTCAATATTTATATTGACAATTTACCTTTCATTCTGGGCCGGCACAAAACGCCAGTCATTTGACTTTTTCATATGGCATAGTGTAATAAAAAAAGAATATATAATTATACATATATGATACAATAGCAGTTTGTATAATTTCCTTCAAAGTAGTATTATGTTACATGTTTTTTAAGGAAACTGAACTTTCACCCCGACTCGGCGAGAAAACGCCGTCAGAAATATTTATGGTAGTTATTTCTTTCTTTCTTAACACTGCTCGCACAGGGAGGTTTATGCTGTTGTGGTATGGAAATCTCTTTTGGAACTCCTTTTCGTATTTCTGAATTTGGTTCTGAAAGTAAATAGGTAATCTGTTTGTTTTAATGGAGATTGTAGGTATAGTATGCTATGGCCTGTTAATGTATTCTATAATAGAAATCATATTTTACTTGTGAGTTATTTAAAATGGTTTTTAGACTGAATTGCATAATGTCATGCTGTGCTCCATGCTCTTTTAGATGGAAAAGTGTTAAATATACTGTTTACAAAGTAAAGTAGTACGATTTTGCCAAAATATTTTTAAAAAAAGATTTTACCTTGATTCGCCGGTAAAAGTGAATATTTAAGTGATTTATATTTATCAATAGTGCTCACACACGGCTGTTCAAAATTTTTTGAATGGTTCCTTTTTAAATATCACTTATTCTTGTGATTTGCCGTTTGCTTTAAAACGTTTACATTATAAGTTAGCCTGGTTCTCTTGGTGACACGGTAGAGCACATATGTTCCTAAGTCTCTTACACACGCTATAAGCAAAAACATTTTAAATAGGAACACCACAAGAATTTTGTTTTATATTTAAAATACCTTACCTAGTGGTATATTCACTAGATAACAATAAGGCCAATGTCTGGTCTAGACAAATGTCTAAAAATATACGGAGTTACGACATGATGGATTCCATATTATTCATGTTTTTACAAGATGGTTTATGCTAGATATCCTCTCTTCAATTCTAATGATAAAGGAATCCTACATTTATACAAATAGGTACTTGTTTATAATAACACACAATATGTTTAGTGGTCCTCACTAACATTTTTAAGAATAATAAGGACAATATCTGGAATTCCATTCTGTTCCTATTTTTTTAGTAACCATTTAGGTTTTATTATGATTACTGAAACCTTATGATTAAGGTTGCATCAAGTCATAATTCATCTTTTAGTCTAGATATTGTAACATGACAATACATTTTTTAATATTTAATTTTATGTTTTAGCTCCTCCTTTGTCTTGCTTACTCTATATCCTTAAATATAGGGATCTTCAGGATTTTCCTTTTTTAACACTTTAGATACCGTTTTTTTAATTTTTAAACCTTCTTTTATACAATTTATGTTTTTATGGATATTTCTATGTTGATTGTTTATGATACAACACATCTGTGATATGTGTCTTTTACATGTGTTTTATCATTTTAGTAATTAAGTGATTGACCATTGATGTTTAATTATTTATTTCAATGATTTATGCCTTTTATTTGCAAGAAAGCTTTTACAAAAAGGTATTGGTGACAAATATTTTTATATTTTAATGTTTTTATGAATTTTATTATTATTTATCATATTTCTTATTTACACAATTCTTTTATACATATGATTTACCTGTCATATTGTATCCTCCTCATCTCACATACAATAGGGTTAGTAGATAATGTTTTAATGCACATACTGTGATAAGGAGAGTTGTGTGGACCGAATGGAATGGGAAGGAAATGAGGGATACACCTTTAAAAGTAAAGGCAAACAGGGTTCCCATGGAAACCACAAGCTTTCAGAGCATGTACTAGCTAGAGCTAAACCCTGCCCCAGCAGTGACGTAAGAGCTAGTTTGAGCCCTAACGAACTTCACATGTGCAGCAAGGAGGGAGTGGCTGGTGAGAAGAGCTGTTTTAAGGCTGCCTCAGAGTTTAGTAAAGGAAGGAGGCCAGGAGAGAGGAAGCCAGGAGAGAGGAAGCCAGGAGGTTAACCAGGAAGCGAACTAGCAGGGAAATCACGGAACTCAGAACAAGATAAGGAAGCTAAGGAGGATTCTGGAGAGGCTGCTGATCCCTATTCTCAAAGAGCACTGAAAGCAAACCTGAAGCTTCTGCCAAAGCAACCCAGAGAGAAGGTAGAAAAGCTTACCTTTACCCGGAGAAAGAGCTCTGACTGTAGATAAAGCATTGTACGTTGGAAAGGTACGTGTGCTTCAGTCCCTAACAAGAGCTGTGCTGAGGATATTGTTAAGGAGCTAAGGTTCAGCGCTGAGCAAAGTCAGGACAGGAACGCAGTAAAACCAACTCCAGCCAGGAGTAAAAGTATTCCAAGTAAGTGCCCTGAGACAGCTTCAGATTCTGTGTTCAAATTCTTACAAAAGAATCAAACTCCTTCCCTAAGCAGTGTATGTGAAAACCAGAGAGAACAGTTTATAGGACAACTGCAAGAGATTCTAAATAAGCTTCAGTTTAAACCTGATTATAAAAGTTCCTTAGAAGAGAATGCTAATGGAGCTTGTGAAGATATGATAATAGATGTTGATGAAGCACCTGTCGATAGTGACGTATGTGAAATGGATTGCTCTTTATGTGAAACAAACAGCTTGGACTTACGCTGAGTTACCTCTGCATGAGAGAAGTGAATAGCTGTTTCTAAACCTGAGAAAGAAAGACATTTTGTGGAAACTTTTAAGTTTGTCTGATCAGTTCTTCAGCCTTGGCTGTGAAAAGCTGGTATTGCAGAGAAGCCTGAGCAGAGCTGTGAATGAAACAGTACTACTGTCATTTGATTCTCAACTTTCAGTTGTTCCTGTTATCCTATTATTTTGGAGAAATAATCCATGCCATGTCTTGCGTTAAGAATTCTATGCGAGGGGGAAAACCCTGAATAAAATTTATTTGTTTGCCTTGAACCCCATGTGGTCACAATACTTTGTTGGAGAGTAATTAAACTACAAGTCCCAGCATCCATTGCTGGCGCACTAGGCTTGAGACATTGCTCAAAAACAAATAAGGCAGCCCTTTTGCCGTTCAGCCATTGGCCCTAGGCAAGGGGTATGACAATACATATAAATTTTTATCTTATTGGTGGTTTTATTGCACAATTAGATCTGCTATATTGACTTTATTGATGTATAAAAATTTGCTTGTTTATATTTAGTCTTATTTCTCTTTCCTTTTAATTATCTATTGTCATGTAGAAGACCCTTCCGAGGCTATGGAGCTGAGTGAAGCAGAAGAGTTTGCTTCAGAAACTGACAGGCAGGCAGAGCACATGGCCAAGGGTTGCCAAGGGAAAAATAAACAAAGTGAGTCACGAGAGGAGCAAACACGCCCAAGCTGCAACGTATCCCCGTGTTCAGGAGTTAAGGGAAAACACCTGGTTGGGGGACGGGTGCAGCTAAGCCCTAAGAAAAAGGGATATAAAAAGTACTCACTAGAATTGAGCCAGAGAACGAGGACGAGAACAGGAATGGAGGATTCGAGGAAGGGAGAGACGAGAAGCAGAACAGCAGAGAAAGCAGCAGCAGCAAAGAGAGAACCAGGAGACACAGCACAGGAAGCCAGAGCAACAAAGACTCAAAGAGCCCGTGCACAAAAGCCAGGTGGGAGTAGCCCTCGACTGGGGTCCTATCGTGAAGGCAGCCAGTGGGAGAGACTGCCTGAGAGGCTGGTTTGGGAGCACTCAGAAACTCCTGAGAGAGAGAGGTGCTGGCCAGAGGACATTTGTATGTCTGAGGAAAAGGAGAAGCTAAAAGGCAGGAAAACACATCCAGTGTTTGGAACCCTTGCTGACCCAGCAGTGCTGAGAAGGTCTTCTCCGCAAAAGCCAAGAGGTAGGCTGCAACAATTGTATAGAGAGAAAACTAGGTGTGAAAGTTTTCCTTGTAATTGCCAAGATCTGCTGGACTCTCCCTATGCCAACTCCTGTATATACGGTAATTCTCAACCCTGCTCTTTAGAGTGCTGTGAAGAGAGGCCTCGGGGAAATAGAGAGGGAGTGAATGTTGAAATGCCGTATAACTGTATACAAACTTACCCAGCTGAGAGTGATTTGGAGGAAATGCAGACAGGTTCTGTTAGTGAAGATACAACAGATGAGCAAATGGACTGCACGTTATCACTAGCTGATCATATAGTATCACTTTGCTGACCTGGCTGTTAACAAGGCTGTGGGAACAGCAGTGAAGAAGCAAAGTGTTTCCTTTGTATGAAAAAGGGACTGTTACTTTTGAGCTTGTATTGAGCACTGCATATTTGAAGCTGAAAGCCAAAGAAGCTGTTTTTGTGTTATAAGTCCCTGAATTGTTTCCTTTATGCCAGAAGTATGGCTATTTTGTCCTAAGTTTCATTTGCAATTAATCCGCCCGTTAGGGGAAATAAAAACCTTGTCATTTTTGCCTAAACCACTCGACTACAATTATTCCTGGCTTAGAGAGTAAGAGGGACTACAACTCCCAGAAGGCAGTGTATGACCAACTTCCTGAGTTAGGATTTCCCAGGCTGACCTACCGTACATGCCCCTGGCTCTGGGCAGGTTACTGGTGACACTATTTAATGATTTGTCTTTTGACAGTGTCTTCATTTTATCTGTAATTTTGTTTTTAATTTTGTATTTGTTCTTTTGAGGTTTGCTCCCTCATTTGATATTCCCCTGAGGAAGGCCTATGGCCGAAACGTATAGAGGTCATTAAAAGGATTTGTTTAAGCCTGAATATTCTGCCAGTCTTGGTATCTATTCTTTTGTTCCCACTGACATGCACAGACCAGACTGGGGGTGTGAGGAGGACAGATTGCCTGTGTGGGAGATTCTACTCCTGGCTGGGTCTTGGGAGGGGTGTGTGGAGGGTGGAGAGTACCCCGAGAGGAGGGATACGGATGGCGGAATGCAAGGGTGGAATGTGCAAATGGGGGGGGGGGGTACAGCACAGTAGGGCAGATGTAGAGGGCGTGGTGACAGCTGGTAGGTGATGTAACAGCGAATGAGACAGCAGACATTGGAGGGTGAGCAGAGGACAGGAAGGGACCAGAGGTGGGTCACTGTTGCAGGTGCTACTGGTGAGAATACCACACACATATGGGAGTGAACCTGGTGGTCAGCCTGTGGTCATGGACTGCACAGTGCTCACAGCTGTGCAGTGTGGTGAGGAGCAAAGGCACAGCTGCATGTCCCCTGTGCTGTTGTATGGGCATGGACAGGCACTTGGGGTGCCCAGGATTCTCAATGTCCACACATATCGGTATTGCGCTCCCATCCCATGTTTTGTGATGGGCTCTGTCTTGCATGTGTCACCAAGCTGAGATATGTGGTACATGTGGGGCCCTGATCCCAGGGCCCCCATCTTGGCACACCTGTGCCCCAGCACCCTCCAGCCACAGACACACAGCTTCACCAGCTCCTGTGCCCCATGGCCCCGCCCACCCTCCCTCACTTCCCAAAACCACCAGCCCACCCCAAATGGGACAGCATACCTCACACAAAGTACATCTGCACAAGATTCTGCCATGTCGCCGCATCCCGTGATACGCCGCCCCATGGGATAGGCCGTGGGACCATGGTGTCGTCATCCTGGTCCTCAGGTTGTACATCTGCCCCATCAGGTGCAGGCCGCCTCCTGCACAGTGCATAATTATGAAGCATGCAGCAGGCCAGGAAGATCTGGCATGCCTTGGTTGGCTCATACAGGTGTTCCTTGTGGTCTTGGCAAGCTACTTAACCCTCCATTGCCCATGTTCCCTGTAAGTATTAGTATATGTGTCTCATATCGCCTCCTGTTAAATGTATCCCCCAATTGTGTTATGACCACTTTGAGTGAAGGATAAGGTGGTATACAAAACTGTCTAAATAAATAAATAATTAAATAAATAAATATGATCAGTAATTCTGCTCTTAAAAATGACTTGTATCATTTTTTTCTGGCATCAATGTCAAGCTTTCTGGTCTATAGTTTCCCTATAATTTCCTGGAGCCTTTTTAAAAAATTGTCATTACTTTCATCATGCTCCTTTTTTCATGCACAGTGACTGATTTTAATGATAGCTTAGCAATTTCTTATTTGTGTTCTCTAAGGTGCCTGGGGTGAATACCTTACAGTCCAAGTGAAGTTGCTGTGTCAAAACATCCAGTTCCACAATTATTTGTTTCAGTCCTTCTGAATCATCACTTTCAAAATTAATTTCCAGCATGGGTATCTCTCCAACATTCTCTTCAATATAGACTTAAAACTCATTTAGATTTTTTGTTATGGTCTCAAATTCCCTGAGCACCCCATCTACCCCTAGGCATGTAGTACTACAACTGACTCACTCCCAAGCTTTTTTGCTTTTGGTATATTTCAAAAAGGTTTTATTATGAGTTTTGCCTCTACTGCAGATTTCTCTTCAATTCTTTCTGCCTTATTAATGTTTCTATGCAACTTGCCAGCGCTTGTGTTCACTTGGATCTGCCTTCCATCTTTTAAAAGATGTCTTTTTGTCTTTAATAGCCTTTTTTACCTTTCCATTTATCCATGCTGGCAGTCATTTGATCTTTCCTTGACCTTTTTTAATGTGTGGAATGTATTTTATCTGGATTTCAATAAAGGTACTTTTAAACAATCCCCATGCCACCTGCAAATTTGCAATCCTTTTAACTGTTCCTTTTAATTATCTGCTAACAAATTTTCTCATTTCATTATAGTCTCTCTTTCAAAAGTTAAATGCTAGTGGACTAGTTCTACATAATATCCTACCTCCAAACATTATGTCAAATTTGATTTGAATTATGATCCCTATTATCTGCATGTTTAGCTACTGCACCAGTTCATGCATTCCAATGATAACTAGATTTACAGTGATTAACCTTTTTATTAGTTCCAGGACTAGTTATATAAATGGTTTTAGCTCATATTGGTTATTATAATTTGTTATATTTGGTTCTCCCTCAAAAGGTGACGGGAAGGCTGCAGTTACTACCAAGCTAGTTTTAAGGTAGGATAGATGGGAAAGGGCCACCCTATTCCTAAGTACACTGCACTGGTTGCCAATTCATCTCTGAATATGTTTCAAGTTATTAACCTTTTTTTTTTTTTTAATTTCTTCATAGTATTGGTCACACTGATTTTGGCAATATAATTGTGCAACATATGCTTCGGAAAACACTCAGACTTACTTGGAGATACCTGAAGTAAGGCAGATAAGTTAGTGGAAACCCATGATTGAACTATACTTGAAAGACTGCTACTCACTGGGATTAGCTTCCCACAGGATGTCAAAGGCTCATCCTCTTGTGTGATTTTTTACAAAACAGTTAAGACCTAGCTATTTGAAATGTTATTAGAGAAACTATGATGGCTGTCATTTTGTATTTGTAAGGCTATCTATGAGCATGAAATGAGAGGCTGAAGCTGCAAAGATGTCTTACATATTGGGACATAAAGCATACAAAAGCATGAACTAAGGGAAGTTGTAGGTAGTCAAGAATGAAAAGGAACGTGTACAACTCAATCTGTTGGTTGTCAGCGAACTCAAATGGACTGACATTAAGCACTTTGCATCTGATGATCACATGGTATACCATGCTGGAAATGAAATTATAATTAAGAAGAAGCTTGCAAGAATTGTAATGAAATACAATGCAATCAGTGAACGCTTAATTTCTATTCGTCTATGATGAATACCCATCAACACAACTATTATTCAGATATATGCCCCAACAACAGCTGCAGAAAAGAAGTAGGTGATTTCTATAAACAAGTACAAGCTGAAATTGACAGAACATAAATACAGTATATCATAGTCATGGGTGACTGGAATGCAAAATTGGCAATAAAGTAGTTGGCAAGGTGGTTGGAAAATTTGGACTTGGCAACATAAATGAAGCTAGAGAAAGACTGATAGAATTCTGCAAGACCAATGATCTATTCATTTCAAACACTTTGTTGCAGCAACACAAGTGGTGACAGTACACATGGACTTCACTCAATGGATTGTACAAAAATCAAATTGACTACATCTGTGGAAGTCAACACTGGAAAAGCTCAATAACATCAACAAGGACAAAACCTGGAACCAATTGAGGTACAGATCACCCACTACCAGTATGCAAACTCAATCTAAAGCTGAAAAAGAGCAAGTCACTCATGAATGTAGCAAATTATATCACTGGAATTTAAAGACTGCCTGCAAAATCAATTTACTACTTTGGATACAAATGACAGAGCACCAGAAGAGTTACTGGAAGACATCAAGCAAGTTGTGCTCAAAGAAAGCGAGAAGTCTCTACAAAAAGTGAAAAAGCAAGAAAGGCCAAAATGGATGACCGATGAAACTCTGAAATTTGTCCAGAAACGCAGAGAGTCTAAAACCAGATGCGAAAGAGAGGCAATCATCCAACTCAACAGAGATTTCCAATGTGCAGCAAGATGAGACAAGGAAAAGTACTACAATGAGGCATGCAAGGAAATAGAATCAGAAACTATTAGAGGAAAAACAAAATTGGCTTTCCTAAAGCTATGAGAGTTAAAGAGAAAATTCTAGCCTCAATTGGAATGCTACAGGATGCTCAAAGATCCATGATGAATGATGCTGAGATCATCAAGAAAATGTGGCAAGAATATACAGTCATTCTACCATAAATATCAAGTGGATCAACAGCAGTTTCAACTTGTACCTTATGATTAGGAAACATTGGTGATGAAAGAAAAAGTCAAAGCAGCATTGAAAGCATTATCAAAGAACAAATCACTGGGTATTGATGGTCTTCCCACTGAAGTATTACAGCAATTGGATACAGATGTTTCCATACAAGGCTCTATCAGGAAATTTAGATGACATTATGGCCAACTGACTGGAAAAGATCTGTGTTTATACCTATACTGAAGAAAGGTGGTCCAACTGATTGTGGAAATTATTGCACAATCACTCTGATCTCACATGCCAGGAAGATTCTACTCAAGATCATCCAGCAGAAACTACTATCATACCTGGAACAAGAACTGCCTGAAGTGTGTCACGGGGTAGAGCAGGAATTACCTATGGAAACAGAAAGGGCAGGGCTAGGTAGATCTGAAACTGACAGATCCAAGCACATGCTGCAGGGTTGCTATAAGCAACCATGGAAAACAAAGGTAACCAGAGGTAGAACGTGCTCCTGCAAAAGATTACCTCATCCTCAATCAGTTAATGAAAGGCAGCTGAGAGCAGGGCAAGGTCAACAGAATGCAGGTAGTGACGCAGTTAAAATGCATACAGAGTCACTTACCGGGAGAACTAAGCAGGATTTCTCAGAGAGCAGAACTAAGCAGGATTTCTCAGAGAGCAGAACTAAGCAAGATTTCTCAGAGAGAGGAGCTAACTGGGATTTCTCAGAGGAGAGAGACATTAAGGATACTACAACAGCTGGGGCAGAAAAGGAGAATACTTCTCATTGGAGTTTGAATAAAGTTCCTAAGGAAAGAATATCCAAGGGCAATTGCAGGGTGCTAGGAAGCACGGAGCAAGAGGCCAGTGAAAAGAATCACAGAGGAATTCAATCCAGCAGGAAAGAGAAACCCTTGAGAGACGGTCCTTCTGCTAACAGGTACCCAGAAAACAGTAAGGGGTTTAGAAGGGACACTTACCTGTTTAAGAACCAGCCAGTGGCTAGAGGCAGTAAGAAGCCTGCTTTTAGAAGTATCAATGCTGACTTTCCATGCTGTAAAAGCTCGAGAGAAATCCTCCCTGAGGACTGGCTGAAAGCCTGTAATAGAGAGGGCCTTAGAAGCATAAGTTTTCCCTATACACAACTAGGAAGGTTGGGTCCCCTAGGGGCAGACTGTGAGAAATACGGTAACTTCCCATCCTACCTTGGTGAAGGGGGGAAGGGCAGTCTTGCAGAAGACGGAAGCTTGCACAGCCAAGAAAGGAGACACAGCTGTTCAGAGAGTAGCAACCAGGGAAGCTACGAGGCAATGGACTTTTAATTAGCTGAAGATAATACAGAGGTATCTCAAATGGAATGTGCTTTGACCCTGGCTAATGATGTGTCTTCCTTATGCTAAGCTGTGCTAAGAAGATAACCTTTTAAAGAAAAAGGATTTCTAAAAACTACCTGTATAAATTTAGTAGCTGTTATATTTTGAGTTAAGCTGAAATGAAGCGCTTTTGGTTCCAGTAGAATTTTTATTTGTACCAGAAAACATGGTCTGTTTCTGTTAATTCCTCACGTGCAAGAATCCACCCGGAAAGGGATAATAAAAATACCTCTTACTAAAAAGCCTGGCTGCTCGTCACAACTACAACCTTTAGAATGGCTAGTGGGAGATAATTCCCAGGGGGCCTTAAAAGAGCCCCAGCTACATTAAAGAAGAGGCCCCACTGAAAGTCCCCTAGGCTGCCTCCTAGCGGGGTAAGTAGGTGGGTGACAAATGGCGTAGTTGGCAGGATTTTTGCCTGAGGATTAATAAAGAAGCACTGCAAAAACTACTAGGCTGCCGGAAGCACTGTATCCAGACTGTGGAGCACCACAAGAGAAGATTCTCCGTGCCAGACGCTGCGAAGACCAGCTGACTTTCTCACAGGCTGAACCCTGCCAGGAGCCTCAGGTAAAGGGTACCTGGGCATAACCGGGGCAGGACAAAAAGTGAGAAAGAGGGTGCTGATAGGCGGTGGAAAGTTTGGCAGAGGGGAGAAAGAAAAGGGTTGCGGTATCGCCCTTGGTTTTTTTTCTCTTCTTTTCTCCACAGGGACGTCTGTAGCAGGAATGGATCCACAAGACATCGTGGCATGGATGCAGAAGCAGTGGGACAAGCAGATGGACTTGATCCGGTATCTGCAAGACCAAACTACTGCCAATATGAGGGAGCAACAGAAACCTCTAATGGACACCATGGAGGCATTACTGAAAAGGCCAGTGGAAGCCAGAGCGGACTTCTCCATGTTTCAAGGAATAGGACTGAACCATCAAGGTGCCCTGTCGTTAGGACAGTTAAAACCACATGATGATGTAGATGACTACATTGACGCCTTTGAGCGGATAGCCGCAGTGTTAAAATGGCTGGAAGAGCAATGGGCAACCAGGTTTGCCATATCTTTATCTGGTGAAGCTCTTTCTGCATATAAAGCCATGCCAGCCACCCTGGCGACTGAGTATGCAGAAATAAAAAAGGCTGTTAAAGATAGGTTAGGGCTGACTCCCATTTACTATCATAAAATGTTTAGGGAGGCAAAAATAAAGCCTCAGGAGACCCCTAAGGCCCTATCACAGAGGCTAAAAAGTTTGGCCAGAAAATGGTTGGTTCCGGAGAGAGCTACTCTAGAAACAATCATGGACCAAATTGTATTAGAACAGTTTATGCAAGCTGTCCCCCAGGAGGTTAAAACATTTATTTCACTTCAGCACTGTCAGACCACCGATGAGGCAGCCATCCTTGCTGAAAGGTTCCAAGCAGCGGGGATGACTGACGCCTCGGGGGTAGGGTTATGGCGGGCGGCTGGGATGAAAAGTTTTAACGGAAAACGGTATAAAGAAATGTTGAAATGTTTGATGTTAATGCTGTGAATACTAATGTTTTGCATAGGCCCAAAGGTACATGTTTCACCTGCGGGAAGGCCGGGCACTTCCAGAGGAGCTGTCCTGAGAAAATTGTACTTATGGCAGGAGCGGATGAGCCGGACCAAGACAGGTTGTTCTTACCCGTTAAGGTGGAAGGTATGGACGTACTGGCCCTACTCGACTCGGGGGCTGAACAAAGCTTGGTTTCAGAGAAGTTTTGGGAAGCCATTGTGAGGCATTGTTCGTCACCCCCGAGTCCAGTTGAAGACTGGGTACGCCTTAGGTGCATGCATGGAACAGTTGCTCAATATCCTGTACACATAGTATCTGTGCGAGGGTTAGGCACCACTAGGAAGATAAAAGTGGCTGTAATCCCTGAATTATCTGTGGAAGTAGTCCTAGGTACAGATTGGCCTTCCTTTTATGAGGAAATGGGCTGGGACTTAGGTACACGACAGGCTTTAGTGTCCACCCGCTCTCAAGCGGGAACCTCTGGGATGGGAGGAGTATCCACAGGAAATGCAGATAAATGTAAAGGGGGAAGAAGGTCCCAAGGGGAGGAAGAGTCCCAAGGGGAGGAAGAGTCCCAAGGCGAGGAAGAGTCCCAAGGCGAGGAAGAGTCCCAAGAGGAGGAGAAAGAAGAGGAAAACACAGGTATACTTCCTACGTATGAGGATTTGATCCATCCCCCATGGAGAAAAATGATAAAGGAAAAATCCAAGAAACGCTGGGAGAGGCATTGTAGGTCCCGGGGAAGGGCCGACTTAGAATCAGGCATAGGCCTGCCCTGGGTACCCGCTGAGGTAGTGAAGAAATTTCCCTCGTTCCCCGTGGAGCAGAGAGCTGACCCCGCTCTCAAGAAGGCCTTTGAGTGGGCTCAGGAAGTCCGACCCACCTTACCTAGGTTTTTCTTAGAAAAGGAGTTGTTATACAGAGAAAGTATAAACCCCCATAATGAAGCTGTGAGGAAGCAACTAGTGGTACCGACAACTTTTAAAGCAGCTGTATTAAGGTTAGCGCACGATCACCCTATAGGGTGTCACAAGGCGATTCAAGGTACACTAGACCAGATTTTAGCGAGGTTTTACTGGCCAGGGGTTTTTAAAGAAACCCAATTGTACTGTGAATCATGTCCCGATTGCCAGAGGGTGACGGCTATAAAGCCCAAAGCAGTGCCTATGGTTCCTACGCCCACCATTACTGTCCCGATAAGCCGGTTAGGTATAGACATTATAGGACCATTGGTGAGGACGCCAAGAGGTTTTAAATACATCTTGGTAATAGTGGACCACGCCACAAGGGCTGTCCCAATGAGAAACACCTCGGCCCGTATAATAGCCTTAGAGCTCATAAAGCTCTTCTGCGAAATCGGCTTCCCTAGAGAAGTTTTGACTGATCAAGGCAGTAATTTCTTGTCTAGACACTTGGCCATGGTCTGGGAGGCCTTTGGCATTAAACATATTCGAACATCAGCATACCACCCACAGTCTAATGGGCTCGTTGAGAGAATGAACCAGTCCATTAAGCAGTTACTACGGAGGGGCTTAAAAAAAGGGGAAATGACTGAATGGGACGTATTGCTCCCATTCACACTATACGCATGTCGAGAACGTGTACAGACGTCCCTAGGGGTAGCCCCCTATGAACTTCTGTTCGGCCGCGCTCCACGGGGGGTGCTGGACATTTTACAAGAACAGTGGGTTGAGCCCGACATGAGAGAGGTAGGGGTACCTCAATTTTTAAAAGAGTTACGGCAACGCCTAGAGAGGACGTCGAGAGCCTCTAGGGAGAATTTACGGGCTAGTAAGAAAAAGCAGAAATATCATTATGATAAAAGCAAGAAACCTCGACAGTTAAATATAGGTGATAGGGTACTCATCCAAATATCGGATCCAGGTCCTAAGTTTGAGTCTAAATGGAAGGGTCCTGGTATAGTGGTGGGGAAAGTGGGCTGTGTCCTACCGGGTAGAAAATAGCCGAGGGCGCCAACAGGTCTATCACCTAAATGTGTTGAAGCTTTGGACAGATAGGTCAGCCGAGTCCAGCCTGGTCACTATAGACAAACCAGATCGCTCCCATACGCGAATTACGTGCTGTCCGGTATCTACGGCAGCCCGTAATATTTTAAGGGGGGGGATTTGTCACGGGGTAGAGCAGGAATTACCTATGGAAACAGAAAGGGCAGGGCTAGGTAGATCTGAAACTGACAGATCCAAGCACATGCTGCAGGGTTGCTATAAGCAACCATGGAAAACAAAGGTAACCAGAGGTAGAACGTGCTCCTGCAAAGGATTACCTCATCCTCAATCAGTTAATGAAAGGCAGCTGAGAGCAGGGCAAGGTCAACAGAATGCAGGTAGTGACGCAGTTAAAATGCATACAAGAGTCACTTACCGGGAGAACTAAGCAGGATTTCTCAGAGAGCAGAACTAAGCAGGATTTCTCAGAGCGCAGAACTAAGCAGGATTTCTCAGAGAGCAGAACTAAGCAAGATTTCTCAGAGAGAGGAGCTAACTGGGATTTCTCAGAGGAGAGAGACATTAAGGATACTACAACAGCTGGGGCAGAAAAGGAGAATACTTCTCATTGGAGTTTGAATAAAGTTCCTAAGGAAAGAATATCCAAGGGCAATTGCAGGGTGCTAGGAAGCACGGAGCAAGAGGCCAGTGAAAAGAATCACAGAGGAATTCAATCCAGCAGGAAAGAGAAACCCTTGAGAGACGGTCCTTCTGCTAACAGGTACCCAGAAAACAGTAAGGGGTTTAGAAGGGACACTTACCTGTTTAAGAACCAGCCAGTGGCTAGAGGCAGTAAGAAGCCTGCTTTTAGAAGTATCAACGCTGACTTTCCATGCTGTAAAAGCTCGAGAGAAATCCTCCCTGAGGACTGGCTGAAAGCCTGTAATAGAGAGGGCCTTAGAAGCATAAGTTTTCCCTATACACAACTAGGAAGGTTGGGTCCCCTAGGGGCAGACTGTGAGAAATATGGTAACTTCCCATCCTACCTTGGTGAAGGGGGGAAGGGAAGTCTTGCAGAAGACGGAAGCTTGCACAGCCAAGAAAGGAGACACAGCTGTTTAGAGAGTAGCAACCAGGGAAGCTACGAGGCAATGGACTTTGAATTAGCTGAAGATAATACAGAGGTATCTCAAATGGAATGTGCTTTGACCCTGGCTAATGATGTGTCTTCCTTATGCTAAGCTGTGCTAAGAAGATAACCTTTTAAAGAAAAAGGATTTCTAAAAACTACCTGTATAAATTTAGTAGCTGTTATATTTTGAGTTAAGCTGAAATGAAGCGCTTTTGGTTCCAGTAGTATTTTTATTTGTACCAGAAAACATGGTCTGTTTCTGTTAATTTCTCACGTGCAAGAATCCACCCGGAAAGGGATAATAAAAATACCTCTTACTAAAAAGCCTGGCTGCTCGTCACAACTACAACCTTTAGAACGGCTAGTGGGAGATAATTCCCAGGGGGCCTTAAAAGAGCCCCAGCTACATTAAAGAAGAGGCCCCACTGAAAGTCCCCTAGGCTGCCTCCTAGCGGGGTAAGTAGGTGGGTGACAAGTGCAAGCAGGATTCAGAAAAGGGAGAGGAATAAGAGACATTATCCAGGATGCGAGATGGATCCTTGAAAAGATAAAAGAATACCAAAAGGATATCTATATATGTTTTATTGACTACAGCAAGGCTTTTGACTATGAAACCATGAGAATCTCTGGGCCACATTAAGAAGCATGGGTTTACCAGAACACCTGATAGTTCTCTTGCACAACCTTTACATTGATCAAGAAGCAACAGTTCGAATGGAACAAGGAGAAACAAAATGGTTTAAAATCAGCAAAGGTGTACAAGACTGCATACTTTCCCACTACCTGTTTAATTTAGATGCAGAGCAAATCATCAGAGAAGCAGGATTGTATGAAGATTGGTGGAAAACTCAATAACCTTCGCTATGCTGATGACACTGGCTGAGAGTGAAGATGATCTGAAACATTTGCTTTCCAAAATCAAGGAATATAATCTTAAAATGGGCCTGTACCTTAATTTAACACTAGAAGCCCCAAAGTGCGTCAATTGACGCAAATACATCTTCGAAGTTGTATACCAGCGCCACTGCTAGAACCATGTCAGTCATGTTCTATGACTTTGTTAGCAAGGTCAAGATGTTCAAATATGTGCATCAAAAATTAGTGACAGATGCACCACCTAGCAAGAAAATGAATTTATACCTAGAAGCCCCAAAGTACGTCAATTGACACACTCAATTGTCTTGGATGCGTCAATTGACGTACTTTGGGGCTTCTAGGTATAAATTCATGTTCCCACTAGGTGGCACATCTCAATCACTGTTTACAGTTTTACTCTGACATTACAAACAAACACACGATGATGTCACATACTGCACACTTTTAACAAATAAGTAACTTCACATTAATTCACATCTGCATTTCATGCTAAATGCAGTCGTCATGATAATGCATCAATTGATGCACTTTGGGGTTTCTAGGTAAAATTCCTTTTGGAGCTTCTAGTGTTAAAGAAGAAAAAGATCCTGGCAACTGGCAAAATCAATAAATTCATTGTTGATGGAGAAGAAATTGAAATAGTGGACAACTTTATCCTGCTTGGATCACTAATCAATAAAGAAACAACAAACAGTCAAGAAATCTGACAATGCATTGCTCTTGGCAGAATGGCTATGAAGGACCTATACCAGCTTCTCAAGAACAGAGATATCTCTTTCCTTATAAAGATTCAACTTGTCCAAGACATGGTATTTTCAATAACATCTAATGGATGTGAAAGTTGGACAGTTCTGGTGAAGAATACTGTGTATACCATGGACTGCCCCAAGAACAAACCAGTCAGTACTAGAGGAGATCAAACTAAAGCTTTCTTTAGAAGCAGATGACAAGACTTTGACTTTCATACTTTGGACACATCATGCAAAGAGAGATCATTAGAGAAAAACATTATGCTTGGCAGGACTGAAGGTAAGTGCAAAAGAGGAAGGCCAGCAACGAGATAGATTGATACAATAACCGCAGCTATGGATGCCACTCTATCAACAATGAGCCGCCTTACTGAAGATCAAATGCATTTTAGGACAGCTATCCAGAGGGTCACCATAAGTTGACAGCGACTCGATGGCACCTACCAACCAACCAACCAAAAGCATTAGGCATTAGTAAACATGTCCTTCAATAAGAAATCTGGCCCTGATTAAGAGGCAATCTGAAAATCTACCACTATCCCTTCTAATTTTTTAATATTCCCTAAACTGCAATTGCAACCCCCCCCCCCCAATCCCCAAAACAATCCTAAATTAAGTTCACAAACATAATCAGCTGCCTTTAGCTCAGTCATGAGAATAATTAAAATCCACCTGCAGCTCATGATAATGTAAAATAAGCAACCTGTGCCATGTCTCATGGTATTGCATTCTATGTGATCCAGATCTGGTCCATTTTGAAAGCCAGCTAACAAGCATAACAGTAGTAGAATTTCAAAAAGGAGCCTACATGCATTTTTCATGAAAAGGCTTGATTTGTATAGTAGTACGAGAAAACAGAGTATACATAACAAAGTTACTCAAAGTTACTTGGGCTGACTGCATAAGTACTTCCTCAGTTCATGGTTCTGATTTCCTACCATGCAGTGATGTAAATCTATGATTGTATTATGGCGTTGCGTAAATCCAGCACACCACTAATCAGTCTCTCCATGTCTTTATTCATTTGCATTTTATTTTAAATGCTCACACAAAGCTTGCAGATGCATAGTCACCCTTTCAAGAATGTCCTGTCATTGCAAAGGAACAGAGCAGCATGCAGTCGTAAACATCCACTCAATTAAATTAAAAGCAATCCTTTTCAACTCCTGCCAGAGTCAATTCTGAGAACATGCTCTCTAGCTGCATACTTGAGTAGCTAATCAAAAGAGACTGCAGCAAAGAGCAAGGCAGGACTTCAGAGTCTTGTTTTAAGCAGCCTCTTGTTCAGCAATATATTTAGCTCATGTCTATCTTATGATGACTTGAACTAGGAAAGAACCTTGCTATATTTCTGTCAGCTTTAGGATAGGCATAGATCATTTCAGATATATTTTAATCAGGCCTGACTTGCCTTTTATTTTCTAGTTGGTTGGGAAAGCTAAAGTTCAGAGTTCCAAAGAGAGAGAGAAAGTGACAGCATTTCTTCTTCTATAGTGCTAAGTGCAAAGATAAGAAACATGTAAAACTAATTGAAAAAAAAATCAAAGATATCCCACAAACAATGAACAAGAAAATTTCTATATAAGCCTAGAAGAAACAGAAGACATAGCAGGGGTCAATATTCAAAAGCATGTGTGCAATTGGCACTGGGACTGACTGCATAAGTACCTCAGCAGCCCTGATAGTGCCTGCATAAGCGGCTTTGATACTGGGCCCACTATCGATCTGGATACTTATTTATTTAGAAAAATTACATGAACAATGCATGAAGTCAAGCATTCAGAAATATATATGACGATGGCTCTAGAATGAAAGATCAAACAGTACATCGTTGGCTGGCATCTCTTCTGAAAAAATAAATAAATAAAAATCTGGGCAACTGGAACATATGATTTTGGCCCTATAATCCATCTGAAAAAGGGTAAGGATTTGGCGCATTACGGGGGGGCCTGGAGACTTAGAGCCCGATTCCCGTAGAGGCACATCCGGGCCATCCGGACGGCCCCAGACAAGACTGGCCCATTTGGACCCAATTCTGGACTGCAGGAACAAAATATTCCTGCAGTGGCCAGAATCAGTCCAAGGATGTGCCCCTGTGTGCCCCTGCCTGCCTGCAGAGATGTCTTTCCCACAGGCTCCCTTGGCTGCTGTGGCTTGTCCCCACTTTTCCCTGCTGCCTGACCCATGGCTTGCCAGCCAGGGCCTAGATCGGGTGGCGAGGACTGCCCCCACACCCAGCCGTGATCGCCCCGAAAGTGCTGCTTATGCCACCTTTGCCCAGCAGGACGTATAGGGCCGTGACCTGAATCGACCCTGTATGTGATTCTGGGCTGGGCTGGCCTGTTCCCGTGCTGCCCAGACCCCGCCCCTTCCCATCCCCCACCGGCTCTCCCCGTCTTAGAGCATGGACGTGTGGGGAGGACAGGAGGGGGAATAGGGTCCAGGCAGCTTGCATGGCTGCACCTGCATTTTGGAATGACCTCCTTAGATGTCAGTGGTGACAGTCAATTGCTAAACATTAATTGTACATTTAAGTGGCCCTCACAAACAACAGGTATAACTTCAAATGTCAAATGTGGACGTTTCAGTTATATGTAGATATTCAGTTACCTAAATGGCTAGTTGAATAAACGTACGAGTTTTAAATTACACACTGACTGTGTGGCTGAATATTGACCTCGTTGTATCCTACCACCAGGCCAGAAATTGTACTTATTTATTTCCTACAAGGGGATTACATTCAGATACAGTACATATTTCCTCGTCTCCAGAGGGCTCACAATCTTCTCCCTCTTTATATTGCAAAAACAATTCTCTATGGACATATCTTGCCTGTTTATAAGCCTTGTATACAATGGTGGTCATTTTATAAGCTCCATTTGTGATTTGGATATTTTGAAACAGGCATTCAGATGTCCTCATCACAAAGACATCGCCATAGCCATTTTAGAAAGCCAACGTCTTCAGAGCAAATATGTCCATGTTGCATGGGGGTATGGTGGAGGCATGTATAGCATATTCAATAAAAGATAAATATTTCAGAAATGGTTACCACCAGCACGTCTATTCCTGCTCCAGGGTATGAATAAGCCTCAAAAAAAGCTCTTGTTCTGCCATAAAAACACCTGGAGGAAATGGAGCAGGTGGTACTTTGATATCCCCAATACTTTTCACAATTGTAAGGAAAAATAAAGGGGGAAAAAGACACTTGTTTTGTGGTTGGCATACCAAGGCATGTCTCCACTTGCAAAATAGCAGGCAGGGGACTTGTATGCAGCATGAATATCCCATCCATGGGCATCACTTTTGGGCACATGCATATTTCTTAAATGGAGCTGAAACTTGCATGTGGCTAGCCTTTTTACATATGTTTTGACCTTAATATCCCAGACTGCACCTTGACATCATTTCTAATTTGACTTCATTTCTAAAATGTACCTAGCCATCTCATGTGCTTGTCCTTTAAAGTAATCAAAAGAGAGAGGCTTGAGAGGTCATATGAGGCACTGATTTACTCCAAAGATTTTTCTTTTGCCACGTTTTTGTGCCAGAAATTCCGTGAAACCCTCTCTAAGCTTATCAAGCCTAATCCAGATCCTCATTGATCATCATTTATTGGACAAGAAGGATCTGAATGAAGTTTGGCAAATGTCTCTAATAATGTACTTAGACATGGTTTTATAGAATTTCTGGCACAAGAACATGGCAAAAGAAAAATCTTTGGAACAAATCTCTACCAAAGTAGTCAATAGATTAACACAGCAAAAAATCTAGTTAGCATTTTCCATCCAGTCTCTAGAGCAAACAAACATTGGGTCAATCGGGAAACAGGAAGAAAGATCACCAGCAATACAGTAGACTGAATAGACCAGGATCTCATGGAGACATACTGGCATTTCTGCAAGTTGTCTGCCTTATAACCAGAAGATCTTTAGTTCACGACCAGCATCTTTCCTGTGAGGAACAAAAAATCAGGCTGTTTTTTTTTTTTTTAATTTGCCTGAAACCTTTCTGCTATGTTTTTCATTTGAGCTGCAGCCAAAGCTACCTCTTTAATTAACAAAATTGCCCTAAAATGAAAATGTATAAAAACAAAATTAATTAAATTGAAATAAAAGAAAATGAAAATAAAACTGCAAATAAAACAGGAAACAAAACAAAACAATTTTGTTGTATCTGCACAACCTTAATATTCATGGCATGCTGCTAGTTACATAATAGAGGACGTGACAACCCCTGCCTGCTGTAGATCTACCAGCCATAAGATGGAGCAGCCAAGCAAGCAAGGTGTGACAGCCAGAAATAAATTAATTGAGAGACATTTCATGTGACTGTAGGTGTTTCATTGGCATTATGAGAACCACCAACCATCTGCATAGGTACCGTTCCTCTGTTCCACTCTCACCAATCCCACTGCTCACATACACTGCACATCTGAACCCATCATATGGAACCCCACTCTCACTGCCACTTTCTCAAATACACCCAGCTGTCCAGGCCACAGCACTAATTCATGGCCCCACTCCTTCCCCCAACAGCACCCTTTCCTCATTTCATCACCCAACCTCTACCCCAAAAGTATCACTATGCCCTCCTTTACTCATTTACCTATGTTCTGAACACACATTCCACTCAGAGACAAAATCCCCATATAGACATCCAGGTAGTAACAAAAAACAGATGGTATGGAACACTCACACACCACCACCTGTCATGGTTGCTAGGGAGTTATGATGCCCTCTGTCCTCTCCCCCTTCCTCATGTGCCCTTACCCTTTGCACTTTGCCCCTGGCTGGATTGCAGGGACTGGGAAGATGTGGTGAAGGGTGCTGCATTGGTATCACTAGAGCTGGACAAATCCCCCTACTTCTCTGCTTTTTGAGTGGCACTCTGGCATGTGGGGAACTGCATTGTGGGCCCAGAGCCACAGAGTATAGCACCAACTATGTTGATGATTGAGGGTTGTTGTTGTTGCTGCAAGATCTGGATGGATGATCACTGTATGCCACTTCTATTGTTGAATGAGCGTGCAGAAGAGTGATGGCTAGCTGCCTGTGATGGGATCATTTATTTATTTATTTATTTAGCAAGCATTTGTAGCCCGCTCCTTCCAGCGATCAGAAGCGGGTAGGATTACTATTGTGAAACTGCCGAATCAAGGCAGGTACAAATTTTGTTTACATACAGATTGTCAGAAAAGCACATCATACAGAGTTAACACTTCTTAGCTATGGGGGAGTTCATTTACATATATACATAAATACATATATACAGGATAATCTTCTTGGACTGTCGAATCAAGGCAGGTACAAATTTTGCTTACATACAGATTGTCAGAAAAGCACATCATACAGAGTTAACACTTCTTAGCTATGGGGGAGTTCATTTACAGATATACATAAATACATATATACAGGATAATCTTCTTGGACACAGTGGTCAGGGGCTGCTCCATCTGTGGGTTTAGTTCAGGTTGAAATGTGATTGGAAAATGTGCGTTTTGAGTTTCTTTCTGAAGTCTAGAAGGTCATTGCTAGCTCGTAGTTCTGGTGGGAGTTGGTTCCACAGTGTTGGCGCCACATATGAGAAAGCCCTGTGGCTGGTGTTAGTTTTGGCAGATCTTATATCTGTTGGAGTGTGAAGGATGTTGGAATTGTGGGTTCTTCTGTTTCGGGTAGGAGGTTGCAATCTTACTAGGTTGTTGAGGAAGGAAGGTGCTAAGTTGTGGATGAGTTTGAAGGTGGTTGTTAGTATTTTGTATTTTGTGCGAGCTGTTATGGGTAGCCAGTGTAATTGAATTAGCACTGGTGTGATGTGGTCACTTAGATTTTTCTTCATTATGACCCTGGCAGCTACATTTTGTGCCATTTGTAATATGTTTAGGGTTTTTTTAGGTAAACCTTGTAGGATGGCGTTGCAGTAGTCAAAATGTGGCATGATGAGTGCTTGGGCCACTGTTCTGAAGTCTTGGGGGTCAATAATATTCCGAATGGGTTGGAGCACTCTAAGCTTGTGGAAAACTGCTCTGTTGGTCTTTCGGAGGTGTTTTTCCATCTTTAGGTCACAGTCAAATGTGACTCCTAGATACTTTATTTCTTTTTTTGTTTGGTAAGTGTTGTTACATAGTGTTATTGATGTGGGAGGGTCAAAATTCGGTTCTTTGGAGATATACATTACTTCGGTTTTTTTGTGATTAATTGACATGCTACTTTGTTGTAACTAGTCTTGCATCTCTCCGATACATGTCTCCAGTGGGTTGTAGTCTGGGTTTTTAGTGTCTAGTTGTGTGTATAGCATGATATCATCGGCATAGATGTGGTAATTAATTTCGTGCCGTGAGAAAATTTTGCATAGTGGCTGCATATATATGTTAAACAGAAGTGCTGAGAGAGCAGAGCCTTGGGGGATTCCCTGTGTTTGTGCTGCTCTGGCCATTGCCTGGAGGCTACACATAGGTGGAGGATGATATCAGCTGGCCCAAGGTCTATCTCAGATTCTGGTGTGGTCCCAGGATTTCCTCAGCTAGGGTATGACTGGCCTCCCTTTGTTCTCAATGCATCTCTAAGGGCTTGCACATGATGACAAGATGCTCCTGATGTAGCAGTAGATATTCTTCATTCTGCTGCTGCACCCTTTCCTGCATCACAGTAAATGTTGGCTGCACCAACTGGTGGCATGGTTCCCTTCCTCCTGCGCCAACCCTACTTCCTCAGTAGGTGGGGATCCATATTGTGACCTGGGAACATTAGTGGCCTCTGAATGGAGTTTCCACAAATGTTCTCTTCCTCCATCTTCTCCAAGTATAGCACCTTGCTGCCTGTGAAGTTGATTGTACTGATGTCTGCTCTGGATAACTGCTCCTCTGATGCCTCACTAGGGACCTCTGATTCTGCTGTAGTACTTGGCTATCCTTCTGGGATGTCCCCATCTCAATGCTGGTTCTTCTCTACCCTGGTGCCATCTGCAGCATTACCAGTATCCTCAGCACCTGCAGGTATAAAGGAAGGGATAGACGCATTAATGACTATGATGCACCTAAACTGTCATGTGGATATGCTATCTCTTCAAGTAATGGCAGGGTGTACCTGTGTTGCCATCACCACAGATGATGAGTCTCCATAGGTATGTTAAGGCAGCATGAGGTACCAATACTAAGTTATATGACAGTGCATGTGATGTGTGGGTAACATAGCCCGTGCAGTTGTGGACGGGAAGGAGATTAGAAGATTTGGCCTGGTACTTCTGTGCATGTCAGCCACAGTAATAGCATCAGGTCTGGCCCACCCAGTCAAGGCTCCAGGCATCATAATGCCCCCACCATCGATATCCATATCATCAGACGTTGCATGACTACTGTACATGGCACCAGCCCCACTGTGACAGATTATGCCATTTCATGTTTTATATCCATATATATTGACAGAGAGCTGTGTTACAATGCTATGGAAGCCAAAGCAGAAATGGCTATACAAATCCCAGACATTCTGGAGACATGTGGCAAGGAGGGTAATGAAATCTATGAGGGAGTGCAGGGGCCAATGTGAAATGCTGTCAACATTATAGGTCAGTAGGTAAAGTGGCTGTGCTTGGTGTGAATGTGGCTGATGGTTCTCAATGCAAAAACAGTGGGCAAAACTGAAAGGGGGTATTTTAAAGGCAACCAACCTTTTTGTTAAAATGGTAAATAAAGGCAAAAGGAACAGGAGACCGCTATGGTTTTCGAAGGAAGTAGCTGAAAAAGTGAAGAAAAACAGGGAGGCCTTCATGAAATACAAGAGATCACAGAGAGAGGAAGACAGGCATCTGTATTTGGAAAAACTTAGAGAAGCTAGCAAAGTAGTCAAGAAGGCAAAGATTCAAAAGGAGGAGGAAATAGCCAATGCAATAAAATGGGGGGATAAGACATTTTTCAGATATATTAGTGAGAAGAGGAAGGGCAAAAGTGGTATTGTCAGACTCAAGGGTGGAGGGGGGGGGGATATGTAGAAGCTGATAAGGATAAAGCGGAATTGCTTAACAAATATTTTTGTTCTGTGTTCACAGATGAAGAACCAAGAGCAGGACCTCAGAAAACACCCACAAATAAGAACAGAAGTGAGGGACATCTTGAACTATTTTCAGAAGACTGTGTTCGTGAGAAACTAGCTCAACTTAAAGTAGACAAAGCGATGGGACCGGATGGGATACACCCTAGAATACTGAGGGAACTTGGGGACGTTCTAGCAGCTGCACTGACTGACCTTTTCAATGCCTCATTGGAGTCGGGAGTGGTGCCAAAGGACTGGAGAGAGGCTCATGTGGTGCCTTTACACAAAAGCGGAAGTAAGGATGTGGTTGAAAACTACAGGCCGGTTAGTTTAACTTCGGTGGTGAGTAAATTATTGGAAATGCTGCTGAAAGAGAAAATAGTGAGGTTTCTGGAGTCCAGCGGATTACAGGATCCGAGGCAGCATGGATTCACCAGAGGCAGGTCTTGTCAGACAAATCTGATTGATTTCTTTGACTGGGTGACCAGGGAATTGGACCGAGGGAGAGCTCTAGATGTGGTGTATTTAGATTTCCGTAAAGCCTTTGACACTGTTCCTCACAGGCGACTTATAAACAAACTGAGCACCCTAGGGATGGACCCTAAAGTTACTGCTTGGGTTAGAAATTGGTTGGGTGGGAGGCGACAAAGAGTACAAGTAAATGGAGCTCACTCCGAGGAGAAGGATGTTACCAGTGGTGTCCCCAGGGATCTGTCCTTGGTCCGATTCTTTTTAACATCTTTGTTAGTGATATAGCGGAAGGGCTGTCGGGTAAGATTTGCCTCTTTGCGGATGATACCAAAATCTGCAATAGAGTAGACACCCAGGAAGGGGTAGATAACATGAGGAGGGATCTAGCTAAGCTTGAAGAATGGTCTAGAATTTGGCAGCTGGGATTTAATGTTAAAAAATGTAAGGTCATGAATTTGGGCTGCAGCAATCCAAGGGAGCAATACAGTATAGGGGGTGAAGTACTTTTGTCCACTAAAGAAGAGCAGGACCTAGGCGTGGTTGTGTCTGATGATCTTAAAGTAGCTAAACAGGTAGAAAAGGCGACGGCAAAAGCTAGAATGATGCTTGGGTGCATACGGAGAGGAATGGCTAGCAGAAAAAAGGAGGTAATAATGCCTCTGTATAAGTCTTTGGTGCGACCTCATTTGGAGTATGGTGTGCAATTCTGGAGACCGCACTTTCAAAAGGATGTGAACAGGATGGAGTCGGTGCAGAGGGTTGCTACCAAAATGATTAATGGGCTTCATTATAAAGCATATGAGGACAGACTTAAGGATCTTAATATGTACACCTTAGAGGAAAGGCGGGATAGAGGTGATATGATTGACATGTTTAAATACCTCCGTGGCATAAATGTTCAGGGAGAGAGCCTCTTTCAATTGAAAGCAAGTTCTGCTACGAGGGGACATGGGATGAGGGTGAAGGGAGATAGATTCAGGAGTGATATGCGGTAATATTTCTTTATGGAAAGAGTAGTGGATCCGTGGAATAGTCTCCCAGTGGAGGTGGTAGAGATGAGGACAGTAACTGAATTCAAGAAAGCATGGGACCAACACAGAGGATCTCTAAAGGTAAAAAGTGGACTGTTGTAGTTGTTGTTATGGAAGGACAGACTAGATAGGCCATGTGGTCTTTTCTGTCGTCATGTTTCTATGTTTCTATGGTGTATGTATTTCTCCACACACATGGTATGGTCTGTATTTTATAGGTGTGCAGCACTCACTATGTGTTTGTGATGGCCTGGAACTGTCTAGATCCATGAACCATCTTAGGGAATCCTTGTCTATGGTAACCAGGACATGATGTTCCAAATCTTTGAAGGTGGGGGTCTGCCCATCTGCTGCCATTGTCACTGCCTCTCTCTTTAGCGCTGGTCTCTCATGTCCTGACACTTCATTTTCATGTCCTCTGTGTTCCTATTTTGATGGTAGATAACTACTACTACTACTGAGCATTTGTATAGCGCTATAAGTCATACGCAGCGCTATACAGACAAGTAAGAGACAGTCCCTGACATAGACCTTTACTCAGATACCATTCTAGAGATGCTGCTTGTGGTGGACACTGCCTGTGCACTTGCAGTGCTGAATAGCATGTGACATTTTTTTCCAGTACTTCCTTTATCAGCATCTCCATCTCCCTGGGGTGGAAGTTATCTTTGTGGGAGGAGGCCTTCCTTTTTGCACTGGAAAGCTATATTCCACATGATGATGGACATGGGATACTCGTATCCGATGGCCTAGAAGCTAAGGTGACACAAAACTATTTAAAGTTGTTAAAACCCAAGAGGATTGTGGAAAATTGCAAGAGGATCTTGATAAATTGGAAGACTGGGCACCAAAATGGCAGATGAAATTTAATGTGGACAAGTGCAAGGTTATGCACCTAGGGAAGAACAACCCAAACTATGGTTACACGATGCAAGGTTCCACATTAGGAACCACCACCCAGGAAAAAGATTTAGGCGTCATTGTGGATAGCATGTTAAAACCCTCGGCCCAATGTGCAGCAGCGGCCAAGAGAGCAAATAGAATGCTAGGTATGATAAGGAAAGTAATGGAAAATAAAACAAAATATATTATAATGCCTCTATATCGTTCCATGGTGAGACCGCACCTTGAATATTGTGTGCAATTCTGGTCGCCGTATCTTAAAAAGGATATAGCGTTATTAGAAAAGGTTCAGAGAAGAGCCACCAAAATGGTAAAGGGTGGGAGGATACTCCTATGAAGAAAGGCTAAAAAGGTTAGGGCTCTTTAACCTGGAAAAGAGATGGCTGAGGGGAGATATGATAGAAGTCTATAAATTAATGAACGGAGTGGAACAGGTAAACGTAGATCGATTGTTTACCTTATCAGAATATAGAAAGACTAGGGGACATGCAATGAAGCTACAGGGTAAACTATTTAAGACTAATAAAAGAAAATACTTTTTCACTCAACGTGTAATCAAACTTTGGGATTTGTTACCAGAGGATGTAGTAAAGGCTGTTAGTGTAGCTGGGTTTAAAAAAGGTTTGGACAAGTTCCTGGAGGAAAGGTCCATAAACCATTATTAAGAAGGGACCCAGGATATCAATACTTGAACCAATACAAGCATTGTGGAACCTGTGTCCCTTGGGGAAACTGCTAGGTACATATGACCTAGATTGGCCACTGTTGGAAACAGAAAACTGGGCTTGATGGACCTTGGTCTGACCCAGTATGGCATATCTTATGTTCTTATGTACAAAGAACAGTGTTTGGTAAGTCTGTGGATATTTGGCTGCCTTATATTTCATCTCTTCCAATTAAAGAGAGAAGCAGTATACATAATGTGTGATGTGCTTTGAGTATTTGAATGGGCTCCTTCCCTGCTTGGTAGGCATTCCAATGTATAGTTATTTCTTTATGTACTATGCAGGATTTTGCATTGGCATGGGATGAGATTGTGGAAGAGTCAGGAAATGAAACCAGAAACATGGTTGAATTATTATGCTATTCCAGTGCCTTCGCTATATGTTGTTTGGTGTTCCAGTATAAAAAAAGATTGAGTCTATAAACCAGGGGTCTCAAACACGCGGCCTGCAAGAGAATTTTGTGCTATAAACTGACTTATTGGTAGATGATTTTAGTTTATATGGTTGGAAACTATGAAATCTTTAATAATTATTACAATACACAGGTTTTTGATACAACAATGTAATTAATTTATCATGATCTTTACTAATAGGGATATCTAAAAATACAATAGTATTAATGTGATACTTCAGAGTGAATTGAAGATTTGAAAATAGTATTCATCCAATTTAAAACGTCTAAGAGGTATGCTTACTAAACAGCGGTAGCAGACTCCGTGTGATATCAGAGCTGTGGCCCCACTGAAATCAATGTGACCGCGGCTCCGATATCGCACGGAGTCTGCTAGTGCCGTTTAGTAAACATACCCCTAAGAAACTTTCTTCTGATCCCTTTCATCTATGTAACCAGAAATCTCTACCATAAGAGTTTCTGAAAAATATTTCAAATGGATATATAAAGGATTCTACACATGAAGTCACGTATAAAGTGGTTATAGGAGTTGAAAGAGAAGCCACAATAGAAATCCCATGGAGGCCTTGTAATCTCATCACTAGCCTATTCATCACTGCGGTGTGCCACAGGGTTCTATTCTTGCTCCCCTTCTCTTTAATGTCTTTCTCGCCCCCCTTGCTCTTCTTATTCAACAGTCTGGGATTTCGGCCTATATCTATGCAGATGACATCCTCTTGGTCTATCACACCTCATCCCTGGCACCTGATCTCTCCCCGCTCAATACATGTCTTGATCTCATTGCTTCCTGGTTCAACCAGAATTTCCTTCATGTTAATCCCTCCAAATCCTCTGCCATCTGGTTTTCCTTCCATGCCCCTTCTCCCACTTTGTCACCCCTTATGTCTACATGCCCTATTCCCCTTGTGCTCACCCTTCACTACCTAGGTGTCACTCTGGACTCCTCTCTCTCCTTCCACCAGCATATCTCCACGGTGGTGCGTACTTCTTTTTTTCACATTCATAGGATTAGGTCTATTCGACCATTCCTTTCTACTGCTGCCATCACCACCCTTGTTCTTTCTCTGGTAATTACCCATCTAGACTACTGCAATTCTGTTTTCGCTGGTCTCCCTTGATGTCAACTATGCCGTCTTCAGTTAGTCCAGAACACTGCCGCCTGCCTGATCACTCATACCCCTACCACTGCTCACATCACCCCTAATCTCCTTTCCCTCCACTGGCTCCCGATCATTGTTAAATTTATCTATAAACTTCTTATCATCACGCACAAGGTCCTTCATACTAACACCCCACAGTACCTGGCCGATGATATCCACCTTCAGCCGACCCCTCGTCTTCTCCATTCTGCACATGGAAATCGCCTCTTTCTTCCCTCCCCTGCCCATGCCCATCTTGAACTCACTCGCCATTCTGCTTTCTTTTACCTTAGTCCCGCTCTTTGGAACTCTCTCCCTCACCGACTCCGCACTGAGCTATCTCTCACATGTTTCAGAGCGCTTCTTAAACACACCTCTTTCACCAGGCCTATGACCTTCCTGCTCCTGCTGGCAGCTCTGACCCTCCCTCATCGGGATCCCCAACATCAGTATCATAATAACACTCTCCGCTCCCATTTCTGCAGCTCCTCTCCCTCCATCCCCACTTTCGCCCTTCTTATATCTTTTCTCGCCTCTGTATTTTCTTGTCACACTCCTTTACTTTGCTCCTCTTTCCTGTCCAATTAATGGCGTTCTTTTCAATTTTCTGTAGCCAATAGTGCTTTATTGTACACCACTCTGACGCTCCCACAAGGGCGGTATAACAAATCCCACAAATAAAGAATAAAGGCCTTGCCATTCCACCTACCAATACACTCTTTGGCCTTGATCTCTGCTTTTCAATCTGTTCATACAACAAACTTCTCCTAAAAGAAATGCACTGACCTCCTCTATCCTTATAATTAAACCTTACTTCTTTGCTACTCAACAGATGTTAAGTGCGAAGCCTCTGCATTAGCTGTTGGGGGCATGACCAGCATGTTCCTGGCAGCTAACGCGCGATGGACGACCCCAATATGTGCTCCAATAAAGCAGATTCACCTAATGACTCCCAGAGAGGTGTCTTTAGGTAAAGTCTTATTAAGAGCCACATTGCCACTGAGTGCATGGCAGAGACCCCGGTGCTAATGTTAATGTGCTCTCAATTCCCACACTCCATTCCTTCCTGGCAGGGTCGTACCAAGCTAGAAATGCACCTTGTGCAACTAAAGAATCTGGTGCACCCCTATGCCCCAGCCACATGTAGTAACTCACTCTTTTTGAGCTTATTGGAAGCCCAGTGATGATATCAGCACCCCCTTTTGTGCTTGCACCCTGTGCAGCCGAACCCCTCATACAGCCCTTGGCATGGCCCTGCTTCCTGGCTCTATCCCATGATGGCTGATTACCGTGCATTTTAACATGTGATGGCTGGCATGCTCATACATTAGTGCTCCTGGCTACTAGTTGCCGCAAGTTAAAACGCACATTTACTGGCTACCGGGCTTTAGTAACATAGTATATGACAGCAGATGAAGACCAGCATGGTCCATCTAGTCTGCCCTGCAAGGCAGCAAGAGTGCAGGTTGCTCCTCCCCATGCCTTTATTTAGGGGTGTACCCACCGCTCCATGTAGGTCACCCCTATTTGTTGAGATATAAGAGATAGTAATGTTTATATTGCTATAAATGGACTGTGTCTCTCCCATGACATTTTGAATTCTGTCACTGTATTTGCCACTACCGCTTCCATCGGGAGGGCATTCCAAGCATACACCACCCTTTCATTGAAAAAGTATTTCTTGACATTGCCTTTCAGTTTACCCCCTTGCAGCTTCATGTTATGCCCTCTAGTTTTACAGCTTCTCTGTCTTTGGAAAAGGTTTGTTTGTTCACTAATACTCTTAGTATTTAAAGTTCTAAATCATATCTCCCTTGTCCCTCCTCTTCTTCAGAGAGTGCATATTAAGGGTCTTCGAGTATCCTCTCATAAGTCTTCTGGCACAGGCTCCAAATCATTTTGGTCACCTTCGTCTGAACCGTTTCCAGTCTTTTTATAGCCTTTGCAAGATATGGTTTCCAAAACTGAACACAATATTCCAAGTGAGGCCTCACCAGTGACTTGTACAGTGGCATTAGTACCTCTTCCTTTCTGCTGGTAATTCCTCTTTGTATGCAACCCAACATCCTTCTGGCTTTTGCCACTGCCTTGTTGCACTCTTTCGCCACCTTGAGATCCTCAGAAACAATCACTCTGAGGTCCTTCCCCTGGTCCATGCACATTAACCTCTCACCCCCTATCACATACAATTTCCTTGGATTTCTGCTTCCCAAGTGCATGATACTGCATTTCTTGACATTAAATCTTAACTGCTGAGCATTAGACCATTCTTCCAGGTTTTGTAGATCTTTCCTCACATTATCCACTCCCTCAGGGGAGTCCATACTGCTGCACATGTTCATGTCATCTGCAAAAAGACAGACTTTTCCATTCAGTCCTTCAGCAATATCACTCACAAATACATTGAACAGTATTGGTCCCAGGACTGAACCCTGGAGAACACCACTAATCACCTTCCTTTCATCTGAGTGAGTTCCATTTACCATCACCTTCTGTTGTCTGTCAGTCAACCAATTTCTGATCCAATTCATCACCTTGGTATCCATCTCCAAGATGTTGAGTTTGTTGATAAGCCTCCTATGAGGAACAGTATCAAAGGCTTTGCTGAAATCCAGGTACATGACATACATCACATGCCCTTGATCTAATTCTCTGGTCACCCAGTCAAAGAACTCAATCAGATTTGTTTGGCAAGATCATTCTTTGGTAAAACAATGTTGCCTCAGAATATGCAACCTATTGGTTTCAAGAAAATCCACTATTCTATCTTTCTGGAGGACCTCCATTAGTTTTCCTGCCACTTAGGTAAGGCTTACTGGCCTGTAGTTTATCACTTCTTCCCTGTTACCACTTTTGTGAAGAGCTACCATATCAGCTCTTCTCCAGTCCTGTGGAGCTTCTTCTATCTCCAAGGATCTATTAAAAACATCATTTAACAGCCCTGCAAGGACCTCTCTGAGCTCTCTGTATATCTTGGGAAGCATTCCATCCAGTTCCATGGCTTGTCCACTTTCAGTTTTGCAAGCTGTTTGAACATATCATCTTCTGTGAATGGTGTGGTATCTACTCCATTACTATTTGTATATTTGGGAATCACAGGTGGTCCTTCTCCAGGATTTTCTTTAGTAAAATCAGAGCAGAAGTATTTGTTTAGCATTTTTGCTTTTTCAATGTCACTTTCCACAAATCCGTTCCCAGCACTTTTGAGTCCTGCAATTCCACCTCTGATTTTCCTCCTCTCCTGAAAATACCTGAAGAAAATTTGTCGCCACACTTCATATCTTTAGTCATCTTTTCTTTTTCCTTTGATTTTGCTATCCTTATTTCTCTTTTTGTCACGTTTAGTTTGATCCTGTATTTTCTTTTGTGTTCCTCTGTAAACTTTTGAATTTTGTGAAAGCTGTGTTTTTTACCTTTATTTGTGTAGCCACTTCTTTGTAGAACCAAATAGGTTTTCTTTTCCTCTTGTTTTTATTTACTTTCCTTACATATGTATCTGTTACCCCTTTTATTGTTTCCTTTAGTTTAATGCATTGCAATTCCATTTCCCTTATCCCCTCCCACCCTGCCACCTCCTCCTTCAGGTACTTGGCCATTTTACTGAAGTTAGTGTTTTGAAGTTTAGGACTTTGAGCTTGCTGTGATTGGTCTCCACCTTGGCTTTTATCTCAAACCACACCATGTGATGATCACTACTGCTCACATGGACACTCACCCGGATATTCAACATGCTATCTCCATTGGTGAGCTCCAAATCCAGCATCAAGCTTTCCCTGGTCAGTTCCATTGTCTGAAGATGATAAATCGATATTGCCTCCTCTAATGGAGGGGCAAACCTGCTCTAACACAGTACATTGAAACTGAGAAAACACATGATGACACTGACAAGAAGGAGAAATCAAAGGATTCTCTGCGGTGACTGTCAAAATTTGCTTGCTCTTATGTTCAGTTAATCTCATACATACGTTCCTTATTGTTTTGCCCACATAAAGCAGTGAGCAAGGACAGATCAGAAGATATACCACTGATCTGATATTACAGTCTCCACTAAAGTTAAAGAAAATTGACTTGCACACAGGATTCTCAACCTTCAGCTGAGTGCAAAACTGACAGTCACCACAGGTTCTCAGCCCTGTGAAATTCTCTCCTGAACCATGTAAAACCTCAGGGCAGGAGGGGACCAACATACCTCATAGTTTGTGGCCCTGAACCAAATTTTTTAACAATACGGTGTACCTGAAACACTTGATTAGAAAACAGCAGTGCACATACCCCAGAGACCCTCACAGGTGCCCTATCCCTTGATCTAAATAGAAACTCTCAATGTATAAATTGAGCTCAAGTGTAAGCCTCCTATATACAACACCTGGGGTACTCCTTTTTCAAAAACCGGCCAGCCATAATATCTGCTTGCACCTTAAAATCACTGTCCACAGAACACAGCTGATGCAATCTAAAAAATTGGCTGATTGGGAGGCTCTTTTTCAAATGAAGGGGATGTGCACTGTCAAAATGTAAAAGTGTGTTGCGAGCTGTAGGTTTATGAAAAATTGAAAACTCAAAGTGCCTATCCACTCTGGTGTAAACCCAGAAAAAAGCAATGGACTCCAAATGTGCTGCATAAGAGAATTGTAAGTTAGAATCTACTAAATTTAACCATACAATAAAACAACATAGTGAGTCCACTCCAGATCATAAATACATTGTTGATTTAATGACACCACAGTAATATATACTGATCAAAGGGGAATGTCCTAACCATTGCTGCTCAAAGTTGGAAACATAAATTATCCAAATCAGGCATCATGGTTGCACCCATGGCAGAACTTTTTATTTGTAAAAAAATACTGGGACTGAAACAAAGACATTTTTTGTCAAAGCCAATCTTATTAAGTCAGTCAATAAAGAGGTAGGTGCTCTCAAATCGTCATAACACTTGAGTAACCTCTGTAATTGCCGTTTCCTGAGAGATGTTTGTATATAAGCTGCAATATCAGCCATAACCAAAAGCACATCACTTGTTCAAGTAATTGTATCACATGCATCTAATCCCTCACATAGGTAGGGCTCAGGGATATAAAAGGGCAAAGAAAGAAGTCCACAAATTAAGACAAAGACTCCAACAAGGAGCCTGTCGCAGAAATAATTGGATGTCCTGGTGGATTATGCATGTTCTAATGTATCTTTGACAGCTGTGATGTCGCTGTTACCTCCACAGCCTGAGCTTGTGGAGATGGACGGCCTGATTCTCTATTCAGGAAGTTACTGGTGCTTGGGGAAAGCACTGCTTTCTGGGAGTTGAAGTTTTCACTATCCCAAATAAAGAGAGTTGTGGACTCGAGTGTTTCAGGCAAAACAGGATTTTTAATTCCCCTTCCCAAGTGGTTTCACATGTAGAACAAAAGGAACATTGGCCATACACTTCTGGCACTAAATTATATAAGAAAGAAATTCAAGCTTCTTATCTCAGCATCACTGTAATCCAAATGAAAAACACTTTTCTCTTTCAAAACCCTTTTGTGCTTTTCTGGTCAGCTGCTATCTGCAGCACTCTCTCTTTCTCTGCACAGCTTAATTCTATTTCACAGGACTTATCTTTTCAGATACAGATATCGTACAATCCATTGGTTCACTAGGCTGACATTCTAAAGGTGGTTCAGTGTCCATTGGTTCAACCTGAACCCCAGCTGGAAATGTTTGCAAGTTGTTACAGGGTGTTTCCAAACACACATCTATCTTTTCAGCATTGCACTTTTCCTCACAGCCTTTTGATATACACGGTTGTGAATTGCCACAGTATTCCCTTCTGGGTTAATATCAGAGCACTTAAAGACAACTTTCTGTTTATACCGGTCACTTATCCTACCTCTTGGCTTCCTTATGAGAGTTTCATTTTGTCCTCTAGGATCAGTTGCAAACGTGAGCCTGGAGTTTCTCTGTGCATACAAGTCTGCCTTCCCAGTACGTTTCCCTTTTGGTTGCCTTTTACTCCCAGCAACAAACCCGGGTTACTTGTACCTGGCTCCTTGGTACCAACTCCCTGATTGTTTCCTCTGCTGAATTCCTCTTCTGAGTCAAAGGTCAGAGAATGCTCAATTACCATAGATTCCTCTGAGTCTTCATTCCTAAGGCAATCCTCTGTTTCTCGTGATGGTTCTAAGAGCTGTGTCCTCAGCCATGCTCTTGGCTGAGCTCTCCTCTGAGCTACTAACTGTGCTCCTCCTGGCTGTGCTCCGCCCAGCTGCGTCCTTCCCAGCTGCGTCCTTTCCAGCTGCCTTCCTCCCAGCTGCCTCTCCTCTCCTCCTAATGAGCTTCCCTTAAATCTCTGGTTTCCTGGGTTTACCCTGGCTCCTCCCACCAACAGGTGTTCTGGCTTAACTCGTGACTGCTGCACTGAACTACAGCAGGGGCGTGTTTTCCCTTCTTCTGACCTGCTCTGTTTATGGTTGCCTGGGAAACCAGGAGCCATGTGCATTTGTTTTCTTTCCCAGCCTGAAGCTGGATCCTGTGTTTTATCTCTCTCTAAGGGGTCAGAGGGACCTTCTCCATCACACAGCACATATAACACAGGCATCCAGGGATGCTGAACTTGCAAAAATCCAGCCTTCTTTTTTGTGGTCCAGCCACATAAAGTCCCATCCACAACAACAGTGTCAACCTCTGCCTTGTACTCTAAAGTGGGATCTTGATCCAGCTGCAAGTAGAAGGAGCTATCGGAAAGATGACATGACCTAGTTCACATAAGAAACAATGTCCATGACCACGATAGTACCTCCATTATTGGCAGGTTTAATTATGAGAGCAGAATTCTCTTGTAATTCACTCAGTGTAGTCCTCTCAGAGACCCTCAAATTAACCCTTGGATGGTGTACAGGAAGCTCTTCCACTGCCCGGGTTACCACCTGTTGGAACACTTGCAAGTTCACATCTCTCACTCTCGAAGGAACCCATTTAGATGGTTTTCTTACTCCTGTATCATTGCTACATGAAATTATTATTTTGAGGATGAGTGCAATAATAATGATTGAAAAAAATGAGTCAATGCCACATGTATTAAAAACTTGTTCAGCCACAGGGAAGGCACGAAGGACAAACCCTTGTGTAACAAACACAATTGTGCAGAAGACAGATTTATTGAAAAATGTTGATGACGATGTTGGTAAGTCCACAGGTGTGTGTGTGTAGGTGGTTCAAGAGCACATTTTCCTGCTCTAGTTGTCCTTTGCCCCAGACATGGCATTACGGGTGCAACGATCCAAAAAAACCCAACATTCCTCACTTTCACCATGCTTCGAATCTTCACTCAAGGATTCACCCAAAGTCGCTGCAAATGCCACTGGTCTTCTTGGGAGTCCTGAGTCCTTCATCATCCATACATGTACTGCACCATGTTGATAATCTCTTTCATTGCAGAGAAACTTCTCATATGCCAAATATACATATACATATACTGTAAACATGACCATCACGCCAGAAGTCTCAGGTCCACCTGACCCTTCCCTTCATATCCTTATGTGATTGCTATAACCTAATGGTCTTAAGTAAGGGTAACTATATCCCTAGCATTACTGGTTCCCCTGTAATTACCTATTAATTCACTATACACCAATAATCCTTTGAATTGTTATACTAGTTTTAGTATTCTAATGTTAATGGGTTATTTGTATTGTTTCCTGTTCCTTGTAATGTTATCTTGTTCCATGTAATGCTATGCAACTGTTACTTGTAAGCCGTGTTGATCATTGGAAATGTGGTATATAAACTTTTCAAATAAACAAATAAATACATATTTCAACTGCACTATTTTCTTCCGGAAACATGCCATCTCTTCTTTAAACTGAATATATTTAGATTCAAAAATATCCACATGCAACATTGATTTCAAAGAGTTCAAGCTCATATCTACCTGCTCCTGAAGTTGAAGTGCTTGTGTTTTAGCTGAATCAGCCAAAAGAATCATTAAATGGAAAGAGCATTTATTAAATATCAGGTTCCATCAGAAAACAAAAGCCGCATCTTCTTGAAACATATATGGTTCCTTTTGAATGCAATGTACCCAACAATATTCAGTCTAGGTACGAGAATGTAACTCAGTTCAAACTGCTCTTCTATTTATCTCCACGATGTCTTGCCACTGCGGCACAGTCATCAAAGCACCACTACCCACCGACTTGAAAAAAAGAGGAGCAAATCTCAAGATGTGCTTGTGAAAAACTAACCTATACACCCCTACATCATTTAAAGGTAATCCACTGATGTTATTATTCTATTCTTGCATTTTTCCTTGATTCTGAGGGATCATTTGAGCTTTATCAGTAACGCCAGAAAGTTGTTCAGCTATCTTGACACACAAAACATAACACAAAATTGAAAATATCAAAAAGTACTTTTTGTGGAAACACAAAACACAACATAAGGTAACAGGGGTTTATCCCACTCCCCCCAAAAAAACTGTTAAATAAATCTTCAAGAAGGCATCAAATACGGACTACAGAGCTAAGTGATTTTACCCTACCCTTTCATAATTTGTCTCTCAGACTCACAGTCCATCAACTTTTTTTCAAAAGAATTTTTTAAATCATTGCACATCAAAAAGTAATCTTAAAAAGGCTATAAGCGGGTAGCTGTACCCGGCGCTCTACCCTTCAATGTTACCCCCACCCCCTCCCTTTCCATACCACTCATCACCTTCCCACAAAATTCACACCACACTGAACTTGGAAACAACAGGTTGCAGCTTTTTTGCCCAATCACATTTTAACATTAGTAACAGTCCATCAAACCAACCACCCAGTGGAGCGATACCTCACCCGCCATGCAATTAGCAAGGTGACCTCGCTTCCGCACCTGCCCGGTCAAACCACTGGCCAAGTTATTACCACCCCTGCCCGACTTCGCCATATCAATAGCAAAAATCTGCTAGGGGCTATCCGGGTCGCGGGCACCCTGCCCCCCACCCCAAGTAGCCTATGTCTCTGGACCCCGGAAACCTCCAGGATCCCGCCGCCACCCCCCCCCCCACTGCAACACGCCAAATACCCCCACCACCCAGTATCATCAACGGGTGGGAGGGCGGTATTCCAGCCGCTCCCCTCTTCAACCATGTGCTCGGCGAGCACTGCCGCCACCGAAGCACATGGCCTGCCCCCATTCTGATTGGCTCCCGCCATGCACGTCCCCGCGGTGGGGCCAATCAATTCAAAAGACGCGGCTTGCATCCTTGCGCCTCTTGCACCCCCCCACCCCCTCCCTTCTCTTTTCCAAACACGCACAGGGTCCCGCGCCGTGCCGCACTCCAGGTTACCTGCAGCCGCCGGGACCCTGCCTGCATCCTTCTCATAACCAGGTAGCTGTACCCGGCACTCTACACTTCGACGTTACCCCTACCCCCTTCCTTTCCATACCCCTCATCACCTTCCCACAAAATTCACACCACACTGAACTTGGAAACAACAGGTCGCAGCTTTATTGCCCACTCACATTTTAACATTAGTAAGAGTCCATCAAACCAACCCCCCAGCAGAGAAATACCTCACCCACCATGCAATTAGCAAGGTGACCTCGCTTCCACACCTGCCTGGTCAAACCACCGGCCAAGTTACTACCACCCCTGCCCGACTTTGCCAAATCAATAGCAAAAATTTGCTAGGGGTTATCCGGGTCGTGGGCACCCTGCCCCCGCCCCAAGTAGCCTACGGCTCCGGACCCTGGAAACCTCCAGGATCCCGCCACCGGCACAGGCTCATTGATGCACCTTTGCTGCCCCCTACCCCAAGCTCAAGCTGTGACCTGCCATTGCCATCCTGCACCACCTGCTCCAAAGCCTCCTGCCAATCATTCAAGAGCAGATCCACCCCCACCAGAGATAGATGTACCCTGTCACTCCTATATAGGCCCGCACAAGCCACCTCTGCCCATGCATGCTGCACCTGATACCTGCCATGCACACAAACCCATCTCCCAATCTGCCTATTGATCTTCGTCAGCCCCCGAGACCAGCTCCGCTGCCCCAGCATGCTAGCCTCGGGATGATGTCAGACCAAATCAGCAGCACTCCTTGAAACATCTTCAATATCTGAGCAAAATCTTTCTTTGCAGCACGGATCAGTTGCTTGCATGTCCAGGCAGCTAAATCATTGCCTCCCAGGTGCAACAGTAGAATCCCCGGCGGTGTCCTCAAGCGCTCGTGGTGTCGGAGCAAAGGCATCAGCTGCATCCACCGCAGCTCCCTCTCGCCCAGCCATGAAATCGACACTACCTTTTTTGGATTAAGCTACTACCTCACAGATACAAAGGACTTGTGCTACTCTACCAAAGAAGTTCTCTGGAAAAGAAATCAAGCAACGCACACGTACCTCTGAAGAGCTAACCAGTTCGGCAGGAAAACTCCGGGTGGAGTATCGACGGAAGCGGACCGGATCGGGTGTTCCAGTGATACTGCTGTCCTGTGAAGCGAGACTCACCACTTGTAGCAGGTAACCCGTAGATGGGAAGGGGTTATTTTGGATTCTGCTACAAGGGGGTGGGGGTGTTGCAGAACCGGAGTGGAAGCAGAGAGAGGGGACGATTGTGTGTGAGCCACACTTGGGTTTTTTTTGCTTTCTGTTTTGTTGCAGCTGAACCAACATGGAGACGGCATAGCTGATGAAATGGATGATGGACAGATTCCGGCAGCAGCAAGAGATGTCAGCCCAGGCCCAGGAGAGAACTGCGGAGATGCTGAGGACCCAACAGAAACCGTTGTTGGACATGCTAGGCGCCTGGATCGGCGAGCAGAAACAGACGACAGATGCCCTGAGGACTGTGTCAGGTTCTCTAGGAACAGTATCTGGACTGGGAACCCTAGGGAAGGGGGTATTATCTCTGGGACAGTTGTCAAAAGATAATGATGTGGATAGGAGGCAGTGTACTATTGTGGATCAGGAACTGGTTAAAAGATAGAAAGCAGAGGGTAGAGCTAAATGGCCAATTTTCCCAATGGAGAAAGGTGAATAGTGGTGTACCCCAGGGATCTGTGCTGGGTCTGCTGCTTTTTGACATATTCATAAATGACCTGGAAAGTGGGATAACGAGTGAGGTTATCAAATTTGCAGATGACACAAAACTATTTAAAGTTGTTAAAACCCAAGAGGATTGTGAAAAATTGCAAGAGGATCTTGATAAATTGGAAGACTGAGCATCAAAATGGCAGATGAAATTTAATGTGGACAAGTGCAAGGTTATGCACCTAGGGAAGAACAACCCAAACTATGGTTACACGATGCAAGGTTCCACATTAGGAACCACCACCCAGGAAAAAGATTTAGGCGTCATTGTGGATAGCATGTTAAAACCCTCGGCCCAGTGTGCAGCGGCGGCCAAGAGAGCAAATAGAATGCTAGGTATGATAAGGAAAGGAATGGAAAATAAAACAAAAGATATTATAATGCCTCTATATCGTTCCATGGTGAAACCACACCTTGAATATTGTGTGCAATTCTGGTCGCCGTATCTTAAAAAGGATATGGCGATTTTAGAAAAGGTTCAGAGAAGAGCCACCAAAATGGTAAAGGGGATGGAAGGATACTCCTATGAAGAAAGGCTAAAAAGGTTAGGGCTCTTTAACCTGGAAAAGAGACGGCTGAGGGGAGATATGATAGAAGTCTATAAATTAATGAATGGAGTGGAACGGGTAAACGTAGATCGATTGTTTACATTATCAGAATATAGAAAGACTAGGGGACATGCAATGAAGCTACAGGGTAAACTATTTAAGACTAATAAAAGAAGGGGGCGGAGCCTGTTGTCCAGCGGGATGGTCGCATAACGCTGAGGCTCCCGAGAGGCCTACTCAGAATCCTGAATTAACACCGGACATTCTTGAATTTCTGCTCTGATCTTACCGGGGCACATTGGTGAGATGGCGGGGACCAAACCTACGCGCCTGGAATTTGGATCTCCAGCGGCTTCTCACGGCAAACGCTCCAAAACTGAACCCCCGTCCCCGCAGAAGGGGTTGGCTCTACGCGAGGGCCCCGAAATGCAGCAGGAGATCCTCGCAGAGATCAGAGGGGTTAAAGACCTCGTGCAGTCAAACGGGGAAGCACTCCGAGCGCTGCGGGAAGACCTTGGTGTGTTGCAAGGCAGACTAGAGGGGCTCTCCTCGCGTCAGGACAAAATGGAGAGCATATTGGATTCTCATGTGGTCCGGCTATCCAAACTCGACAAAGTTGAACGTCAGGTGCGGGCCTTGCAGAAAGAAGTGGAAGATGGCAATAATAGAGCGCGCCGCAACAACCTGCGACTAGTGGGCATACCGGAGGGAGCGGAATCGGGAGATATGAAGGAGTTTCTATATAAAATCCTCCCTTCTCTGCTCCAAATCACCTTTACCAAAGAATTGGAGATCGATCGCGCTCATCGTATACCCACAAATATAACGCTCAACAGGAAGACCCCGCGGCCTATCATCTTTCGACTTTTGAGATATCAACATGTGGAGCAAATTCTCAGCGCCTCTCGGGCAAAGGGCCATATGGAGTTTGAGAGCCACAAGATCTCCTTCTATCCTGACTTGGCTAAACCCACGGTTGATCGCCGAAAGCGCTTTCTGGAATTCCGGCCGAGGCTTCAACAACTGCAAGCACGCTATGGCCTGATGTACCCGGCCAAGCTTCGAGTCACGCTGCACAATCAGACAAGAACATTTGAGGACCCTGATCTACTAGCGGAGTTTTTGGATGCTAAAGAAGCCGACTTGATGCGCTGACTTCCAGAGTGTTCCTACTAGTTTCTCCGACCCGCTGTACCCGCCATCTTGGATTTGCCACGGTCCAGCGAGGAGTCTATCGAGGGCGGTTTGTTGCCTTCTTTTGATGATATTTGTGTGACCCGACTCCATCTACCCAGAGTAGCCTCGATGAATATCAGAGACAGTGTTAATTATGGACTCTGGTGTTTCTTCTCTTTTTTTTTTTCATGTCTTCATCCTCCTCTCTAGGGCCTCCTCCCGCAGACATATGGTCGCCATATTCTTTGGGGGTTTTGCTTCTTCTCTAAGTTACTTTGGTACATGCTTTTCAATATGGGGTGTATTAGCCAGCATGCTCGGTGATTATGTCATTGCCGTACAGATTCTGCTTATGTTGTATGTTTTCAAGCGCCCTTACCTAAAATGTCTATTACCGATTGATGGCACCATGTAAGATTTTATCATTGAACGTAAAAGGTATCAATAATCCGATAAAACGAAAGAAAATCCTGAGCTACCTAAGTCATGAAGCTGCGGACCTGATTTTCCTCCAAGAAACGCATTTAAATTCGAAGGAAACTCTTAAACTCAATGTTAAACCTTACATGGTGGCCGCCTACTCCCCAGCTGTCTCCAAGAAATGTGGGGTTGCCATACTGGTTAGGAAATCTCTGCATGCTACTATTATTGCGACTAGCTCAGATACAGCAGGCAGATGGTCCAGGGCTCACCTTAAGATTGGTAACCTCGAAGCTACATGTATATGCCTTTATGCTCCTAATTTAGATGACCCTGCCTTTTTTGCTACCATTGCTCAGGTTGCGCAGGCCTCTGCTAATACTTCATTGATAATTGGGGGGGATTTTAATTTAGTTCTTGATCCCCTGATTGACAAACAGCCGCCTAGGACGAGTGGTCCCCCCAAGAGTCACACTACGCTTACCTCTATGATTAAAGATCTTGCTTTAGTCGATCTATGGAGGTTACTACACCCCAATGAGCTTGACTTTACCTTCTTCTCTTCCCCTCATAAATCCCAGTCTCGCATAGATTTTTTCCTAATATCAAAACTGTTAGTTCCTCAGGTAGACACTGCAAAAATTCACTCCCAACATATCTCAGATCATGCTGCCATTTCTTTTCAATTACACACCACTGCGCCCCAAGGAAATTCGGGGGCCTGGTTCTTTGATAGAGCCCTATTAACTCAACCAGAGTTCCAGTTAGAAATTCGTGCAGCCATACAGGACTACTTTCACTTTAATCTACCCCAGGACACTGCAAATTGGGCTTGGTGGGAGGGTTTTAAAGCGGCCATTCGTGCAACGATCACTAGTTATCAAATTCGCCTGCGGAAACAACGCAAACAGCAGCTCCTTATACTAGACCAAAAAATCAAAGCAGGCGAACGAGTTCTAACTTCACGTACTGATCCATGTGTCTTAGTTCGCTTACAGCGTCTCCGTTTTCAATATAATGCAATCCTCTCAACTGCAGCTTCTCAGAGTATTGCACTTCAGCAAGGGACATATTACCGTGAAAGCAACCGAGCCGGTCGACTTTTAGCCAACGCCTTGAAAGGTCAAAAAGAAGCCAAACGCGTAGCGGCCCTTCGTGCCCCACAGGGGAGGGGCATACTGACCACAGATTCCGATATCGTAGAACTTTTTCGGGATTTCTATACCCACTTATATCAATCTGAATGTGAATTCTCATCCGAGACCTTTGAGCGCTTGTTTTCTGGTATTCAGCGGCCGACCCTTTCTGAAGCTGATAGGGAGGCGCTGGATGAACCCTTCTCTACTTCAGAGATCCATTCTGCCCTAAAACGAACAGCCTCGGGTCGAGCCGCTGGGCCTGATGGTCTCCCGTCAGAATTCTACAGAACGTTCAGTGCAGATTTAGTTCCCTACTTAAAACTTTACTTTACTGCCCTTGCGGTAGATACATCCTCTTTGGGATCCTTTTCTGCAGCTAATGTGGTAGTTTTTGAGAAAGAAGGCAGAGACCCGCTGCTAACCGCCAACTACCGTCCAATCTCCCTACTTAATGCCGATTATAAGATCTTCGCTACGATCTTGGCCACCCGGCTATCTGACAAGATGGCCACCTTAGTCCATCCCGACCAATGTGGTTTTATACCCGGCCGCTCCACCGCTGACAATGCTCGGACCTTGTGCCATGTGCTATCCAGTGCTGCCAATTTAGACCACCTATGGGTGGGTCTTTCCCTAGATGCTGAAAAAGCCTTTGATCGCCTGGAATGGCCCTTCTTATTTGCAGTTCTCCGCTGGTATGGCTTTGGGGAGGGCTTCCTCCGATACCTCCAAGTCATGTATTCTCAACCCGTTGCCAGTATTTGTGTAAATGCCATTAAGTCTCGGCCTTTTAATCTTCAAAGAGGCACGCGTCAAGGTTGCCCCCTATCACCCATGCTCTTTGATCTAGCTTTTGAACCCCTCGCCCTCCTTATTAGACAGTCCACACGTATTCGAGGTGTCCCCTTCAGTCACAGAGAGATTAAACTCTCTGCATATGCAGATGACCTTATGCTCTTTGTATCCCTGGACTCGGTCCCGGCTGTCTTGGACCTGATTGATGGATACTCGCAATTATCGGGCTATAAAATAAACTGGACCAAATCCGTAGCATTCCCACTGAACCGTTGGGTACATGAAGCTGACATGCAGGCCTTTCCTTTCCTTTGGCAATCCCGCATGGTGAAATATCTTGGCGTCCACTATTGTTCTCCTTTAGAAGACACTATCAGTTTTAATGCCAAGGAGGTAGTCTCCAAAGTCCGGGAGCTCACAAATCGGTGGTCTCCCTTATCCCTAACATGGTGGGGCCGCCTAGAAACCGTCAAAATGATGATAGTCCCCAAAGTGAACTATATTTTAGAAATGCTGCCCTGCTTCCTCCCGCTACACACCTACAAAGACATAGAGGGCCTTCTCGTCCGTTATCTCTGGCAGGGAAAACCACCTAGAGTAGCTAAACAAAAACTACAGTCTGCGAAGGAACTAGGGGGTACCCGTTTTCCTGATTTTCTTAGATATCATCAAGCCTTCCTACTTAAGCAAGGTGCCCGATGGCTAGCTGCCTCAACAGATAACAGACCAGTTTGGCTTGACATTGAAGAGGAGCTAAGTAGCCCAATTCCGTTGATCCATCTCCCCGGCATGTCCCATCAAGTAGATACACGCCATCCCCCAATGATTGTCGATACTCTTGCGGCCTTTAACACTCTCATTCTGTCACTGGGCCCAAACGTGTGCCCTCCTGATGGACTCCCGCTGTGGAATAACCCCAGAATTCAAGTCCTAAATAAATCGATTGCGTGGAAACCCTGGTACTCTAGGGGGATCTGGACACCCCAACAACTCTTCTCTGCAGCTCGTTGGAAGACCTTTTCTGATCTACAAAAGGAATTTGCGTTACCAGCGAAACATTACTTTCAATTGATGCAGCTTCAACACTGCCTCAAAAGTGCTCAAATCCTGCCGCCCTCTGCCCCTACGGAGGATGGGCTATTAGAACTAATTCACTCTATTAGTAGTACACATGGGGTAGCCTCTAACTTTTATAAATTATTATGTCAGGGTACCGATACTGCTACTTGTAGAGCTCAACAAGCCTGGGAACGCGAACTGCAAACCACTTTAACCCCTGTGCAATGGAGCGTTTTCTGGAGCAAAGTAGTGCGGGTTTCCCGATCTGCCTCTGTAACCCAAACTCTATTCTTTTTTGCACATAGATGCTTTTATACTCCAGAAAGAATAGCCAAATGGAACACAACTGCTAGGGATCAGTGCTGGTCTTGCCATACTGCTGTGGGAACCCTTGCTCATGTTCTTTATGAATGTCCTCAACTGCAGATTTACTGGGGGCGGGTCTGGGGTCGTATTCAATCTATCTTACACCTCCACGAGCCTCTTTCTTGGAAGATTGTGGGACTCCGCTCAGTGGCGGAGGTCCCCTCTCTTCCTAAGAAGGGTCGCTTTCTCCTTGATTTCATGCTGGGTATAGCCATCTGTTTAATCACGAGGAATTGGAAGGATAGCTCTCGGATTACTGCCAATGAATGGTGGAACCTCGTCTGCTTATATAGTAAATATGAGCAGATATCTCGGAGAGCTATTCCCCATATCCAAACTCACTCTCGCTTGTCTAAATGGCTGATGCTTAATGATTATGTATACTCTGCTCATTGCTCCGGCATGTCTGTTTAATGTATACTCATCATGTTTCAGATCACCGTTAGGTCTTGTACCACAATAATGTCAGTACACGCCCGTTTTCGGGAATGATTAGTTTCTAGAGAAGAAGCAGGGGGGGAGGGGGGTGGCAGGGGTTTACTTTGGTGTATGTATCACATTCTATGTATGTATTTGTTTTTAGCTGTATGTCTTCCTTTCCTTTGTTGTTATAAAACGAAAATAAAGCATTAAAAAAAAAAAAAAAAAGACTAATAAAAGAAAATATTTTTTCACTCAACGTGTAATCAAACTCTGGAATTTGTTACCGGAGGATGTAGTAAAGGCTGTTAGTGTAGCTGGGTTTAAAAAAGGTTTGGACAAGTTCCTGGAGGAAAGGTCCATAAACCATTATTAAGAAGTGACCGAAGATATCAATGCTTGACCCAGTACAAGCATTGTGGAACTTGTGTCTCTTGGGGATACTGCTAGGTACATATGACCTAGATTGGCCACTGTTGGAAACAGAATACTGGGCTTGATGGACCTGGTCTGATCCAGTATGGCATATCTTATGTTCTTATGTTCTTATCTTGAAATATTTGAACGTATTGCTCTCATAAGTAGTTGGCCGAAAGACCAATGGGCCATAAGACTAGCAACATCCCTCACGGGAGAGGCTCTCGCGGCCTACCGAGGTATGCCCAATGATCTTGCCTCCAACTACGAGGAAGCGAAAAAGGCCATAAGAGACCAGATGGGCTTAACTCCAGTGGTCTATCGCCGCCTTTTACGGGCTTGCAAATTGAAGCCAGGCGAAACACCACAGGCCTTAAGCCACCGAATTAAAACGCTTGTGTATAAATGGTTAACTCCAGAGGGAAAGAGTGTTGATACAATTCTGGGTAATATTGTTCTGGAGCAATTTGTAGATGCTGTACCAGTGGAATTACAATCTTTCCTAATTCTGCAGGACTGCAGAAACACAAAGGATGCCATTTCCTTGGCCAAGCGTTTCCTAGAAGCTGGAGCAGTCGGCCAGAGGAAGGTGGGTGTTTCGGGTCCAGCAGTCCTGGGAATTTCGGAAAGGAAAGATAAGGTAATGTTGGGGGAAGGTGTACAAAGGAGACCCCCAGGGAAAGCTGGTTGGGAACAGCGGAAATGTTTCTCTTGCGGAGAAAAAGACCATGTAAAGAGAGATTGCAGAGCAAAGGTGGTGCTAGTGACCACCCAATCCAAGGAGGTTGGGGAGGGCTTTCTACTAGCCGTCGAGGTGGACAATATCCCGGTCGACGCCCTTTTAGACTCAGGGGCCGACCAATCGATGATTTCAGAAAGGTTATGGAGGGATATTGAAGCTCAGGGTGAAGGTTCTGTAAACCAAGCTGAAGGGAAAATAAAGATAAGGTGTGTGCACGGCGCTGCTTCGTCGTATCCATTGCACACAGTCACAGTAACAGGCCTAGGCTTAAGAAAGAAAATTCCTGTGGCAGTAGTACCCAGACTACCACATTCCTTAGTTTTAGGAAAGGATTGGCCACAGTTCAGGAAGGGCCTAGTTAAAGGGTTGACGTCCACCATAGCTGATGCAGGAACCTTAAGCCCAGAAAAAACAGGAAAGGAACCCTTAGGAGGGGGAATAAAGGAGAAACAGGTGACATCCTCTCAGAAGGGAAAATCTAGGTTGAGTATAATGCCTGCCCCTTTGTTTGAAGCCCGACAGGGAAAGATAGGTACTGAAACAACCCCGAAGCACGGCCCTGCCACTAAGACGAAATTTCTGTTGAAGTGTTGTTGTCTCACCCCAAATGATCAGATTCCCAAGCGAGCCTCCGAGCAAGCAGCAGGCTATGATCTTTATAGCACCGAGGATACTGTTATCCCGCGGCAGGGGAGAGCATTGGTAGAAACGGGTATACAGTTGGAGATACCGCCCGGATGCTATGGTATAGCAGTGAAAGACTGTATTGATGTAGGTGCCGGTATAGCAGTGAAAGACTGTATTGATGTAGGTGCCGGGGTGGTAGACCCTGATTTTAGAGGAGCTATAAAGGTCTTGTTATTGAACTTTTATAAAAAGGATTTTAGGGTTACCACTGGGGACAGGATAGCACAGCTCATTCTTGAGAGGGTTGGGTTTCCGCCCGTAGAAGAAGTTACAGAGCTGAGCACTACGATAAGGGGGTCGAGTGGATTTGCATCAACAGGACAGGCCATAATGACAGGTTTGACAGCCACTAGTGAAGAGGAAAAGGTGGACGTGGACCTTGGTCCTCAGTTGGCTGAGTGCAAGACCAAGCCACTGCCCAGAGTAGGGGAGGAGCTCTCTTGGTATCAGCAGCAAGCCCTGCTGAAAATAATAGAGAAGTTTCCGGATGTTTTAACCCATATGCCCGGAGGGATTAGGTTTGTGGTCCAGGAAAGAGTGAACCTTCGAGGAGAAATTGTCCAGCAAAGGTCATATGGATTACCGGTAACTAAGCGGAAGGAGGTAATCCGACAGGTGCGGGAGCAGTGGGTGAAGTCCAACAGGGAGGAGGGTGAGAGACCCAAGTTTCGAAGAGATTGGAGGGGGCGCTGGCCACGTACATTCCAGGTAGTAGAAGGGAGTAGGATAGTTGGTCAAGCACACCAGAAAAGGTATTGTGACCGCGGTACCAGACCTCACCACTGGGAGGTGGGTGAAAAGGTCATTGTAATGGTGCCCGGGAGAAACCCGAAATTTGAGAAAATGTGGGAAGGACCCTACAAGATTGTCAAGCAGGTAGGCCCAGTCACCTACAGGGTGAAATCTTGGAAAGGGAAACGGAAAATTTTCATAGGAAGATGCTACGGCCTTGGCACGAGCATGTAGCCTTAACTCGTTGGGCTGCAGAAAGGGATATCACTGATAGCTACCATGCCCAGGATAGGATTCCGTGCTGTGCTGGAAAGGGCCAGCCAGCCCGGAATATCTTAAGGGGGGGGGGGGGTTATGTGATGGCGCAGCTGGGTTAAGTGCTAGTGAAAGGAGGAGAAACCACTCTTTTTCCCCTGTAGCCAAGAGCAGTGCAGGAAGGGAAAGGGTTAAACCTTCAACTTATGAAAAAAACTCCATGCACAGAGAGCAGGAGAGAGAGCCACACCTCAGCTCCATGGCAACTAGGGGAGCTGACATGAGAGGCAGGGGGGCGGAGCCAAAGCCCATAGGACAGCCCCAAACATTTAGGCAGGAGGAAACAGTTAGAAAAGAACACGCTGAAAAACGTTCTGAGAGGGACGGTGAAAGGAGTTCTGATAGGAGCTGTGATAGGAAGTCTGAGGGGACGTCTGAGAGGAACCGAGAAGGGAAGTGTGAGGAAGAGAGAAGAAGGAATAGTCCTCAGGAGAAAAGGCTGGAAACTTGGTACAAAGGCCAGAGGAATTCTTCTCAGGAGTCTTCCATTGAAGCTGTTGTAAAAGGTGGGAAATTAAGCAGGAACAAAGCTCCATTTGAAAGGCTGCACAGACACTCTGACTGCAGGCAGTGTGTGTGTAGCTCCATTTCAGAGAGAAGCACAGCTGACAGGGAGCAAGTGGTTGATTGGAAGCTCTGGAGACAAGAGTCAGAGTCAGACCCTGTTGAGAAGCTTAACGGCAGAGAGCAGAGGAAGCAGTCTGGGGACAAGAGGTTGCCTGTAAGCTTACCAGAAAGGGTAAGGAAGGCCAGGAAAAAGGTGAGCCCTTTTGAATCCATTAAGTCAGTGCTAAAGGGGACTGGTGTCCTAAGTTCCTCCCCCATACCTCAGAGTAAAGAAGAGTCCCGTTGGAAACAGATTAAAGCTTTATTAGAGCAGTGGAAGCCTGCTCAGGAGAAGCCTGTAATTGAACAAGGCATATCAGACTCAGAGGGAGAGCCCATGCAGATTGAAGAAGCTGTTATTGGAAGCGAGGGTTCTGATATGGAAACAGATTGTGCATTTGCCAGAGAGGGTAAAAGCTGTAAAATGTTATGCTAATAGTAAGTGCTGGAAGAAGCCTGAGATTGTGCTGGTGGGATTTTACACGGGAAGAGGCAGAGAGCTGCCGAAGTGTAAAAGCCAGGCCAATTAGGCAACCGGGGAAGAAAAGAAACATTACTGTTTTATGGTTGTTTGTTTAAGAAGGCATTTGTTGCTGGAGGAGAAAGCAGTGAATGTGTAGTAACAGAAAGAAGCTTGAAGAAAGTGCTTTGAAAGAAACATGCCTGTATGTCTAACAGGTGAATAATGCTGTATCAGTTAAAGACACTTTGGTTTGGAGAAGAATCCTTTATTTCTGTTTATTGGGATAGTAGATAGACACTTGTGCAACAATAACAATAGAACTTATTGTTAACCCAATTCCTTGCTGACTCCGTCTTTGCCACAACTACAAGGGAACAGAGACCACAGCACTTAAAAAGGATAAAATAAATATGTGGTCCGTCCATTCCCACTAGGCAACCGCCTATACCAAGGGGTGGACGCGACAGTAGGTAGTCATAGCCTAATGGGAGACAGCCAACATGGCTTTAGACAAGGAAAATTTTGTCTTACTAATCTGTTATGTTTTTTGAAGGTGTGAATAAACAGGTGGACAAAGGTGAGTCGGTTGATATAGTGTATCTGGACTTTCAGAAAGCCTTTGACAAGGTCCCTCATCAGAGACTTTTGGCAAAACTAAAGAGTCATGGGATAGGAGGCAGTGTACTATTGTGGATCAGGAACTGTTTAAAAGATAGAAAGCAGAGGGTAGAGCTAAAAGGCCAATTTTCCCAATGGAGAAAGGTGAATAGTGGAGTACCCCAGGGATCTGTGCTGGGTCCGCTGCTTTTTGATATATTCATAAATGACCTGGAAAGGGGAATAACGAGTGAGGTTATCAAATTTGCAGATGACACAAAACTATTTAAAGTCATTAAAATCCAAGAGGATTGTGGAAAATTGCAAGAGGAAGTTGATAAATTGGAAGACTGGGCATCAAAATGGCAGATGAAATTTAATGTGGACAAGTGCAAAGTTATGCACCTAGGGAAGAACAACCCAAACTATGGTTACATGATGCAAGGTTCTACATTAGGAACCACCACACAGGAAAAAGATTTAGGCGTCATTGTGGATAACATGTTAAAACCCTCGGCCCAGTGTGCAGCGGCAGCCAAGAGAGCAAATAGAATGCTAGGTATCATAAGGAAAGGAATGGAAAATAAAACAAAAGATATTATAATGCCTCTGTATCATTCCATGGTGAGACCGCACCTTGAATATTGTGTGCAATTCTGGTCGCCGTATCTTAAAAAGGATATATCGTTATTAGAAAAGGTTCAAAGAGCCACCATAATGGTAAAGGGGATGGAAGAATACTCCTATGAAGAAAGGCTAAAATGATTAGGGCTCTTTAACCTGTAAAAGAGATGGCTGAGGGGAGATATGATAGACGTGTATAAGTTAATGAACGGAGTAGAACGGGTCAACATAGATCGATTGTTTACATTATCAGAATATAGAAAGACTAGGGGACATGCAATGAAGCTACAGGGTAAACTATTTAAGACTAATAAAAGAAAATATTTTTTCACTCAACATGTAATCAAACTCTGGAATTTGTTACTGGAGGATGTAGTAAAGGCTGTTAGTGTCGCTGGGTTTAAAAAGGTTTGGACACGCTCCTGGAGGAAAGGTCCATACACCATTACTAAGAAGGGACCCAGGTTATCAATGCTTGACCCAGTACAAGCATTATGGAACCTGTGTCTTTTGAGGAAACTGCTAGGTAGTATGACCCAGATTGGCCACTGCTGGAAACAGGATACTGGGCTTGATGGACCTTGGTCAAACCCAGTATGGCATATTTTATGTTCACCGTACAGCACTCGCTCGGGATGTGGTCATTAGCAAAGCCGCCAAAGGGAACGACAAATTGTGAATTAATCGAAACTTACCGGCTTTTTCTTTGGTATAATCCCCAACGGAGACACCACAAATTTCCTGAAAGGGGGCCTGGCAAACGGACCGGCTATCCGGCCCAACTTCAACTCAACAGCCAACTTCTCGTGCACCACTGCCTCAAAACGTCGCACCGATGGGGAATTTATAGCGGCTGCCACCGCCACCCCACCCCGGACTGGGATAACAAAACCCGACTGGAACCTCAACTACAAAACTTCCCTATCCCCTTTCTTTGGGTAAAGGCACAGCCACTCGCTTAACGCCCCCACCCGTATGGAAGAGGGGGCTACGCCAAAACCTGCACCACTACTTGGGGGCTGGCAATGTGGCCAACGGGGCACCTTTTTTAATACACTTCATAGCCGAGTGCTCCCCTCCACAGGTGGAACAGACGTGCTGAATCTTGCAATCTGGGAAAGGACAGGACGACTTATTGAACCTCCAAGACACGTCCCCCCTCCCCCAGCTCCCTGCTGCTCGGCAGTACAACCCCTCCCCCATGAAAGGAATGGCTCACCCCCGCATCTATCTTGCCTCCCCCACCCCCTCCTCCTACATTGATTCTGACCGACATCTGCGTGAGTCACAAGTTGATATCCTGGGAGCCTCACGTTAATGACTTGTTCTCCTCCATTTTATCTCAGAACTTTTCATTGTAGTTGAGCCACGACCACCCGTCATGGGACTGAGACGCTTCCAGAATGGAGTCTGCGTATGTCAGCAACATCCCGTAATGCTCCGGGCAGTGCTGCCTCCAAACGCTTGCCAAACGCAAGAAAGCCCTCATCCAATTCACCACATTCTGTGAGACCTTTCTAATCTGCCCAGCTTTCTCATTCTCCTTGCGCTTCCTCTTACTGTCCCCCAAACACTTCCGCCCTTCCAGCAATTGGAAAATATTGATGTATCATCGCTTACGTATTTTCCACTGCAACATCTTCAGCACCCCCTCCCACAACTCCGATAATGCTGTCACGGAAGTCATCCCCTCACCGGATGTGCTCCCCGTCGTCGCCTTCCCCTGTCCCCCTGCCTTCCTCCCATTGCTCCTTGACGACGAACTCGATGATGCAGAGTAAGACAACTCGGAACTGCGCCGCCGCCTGCAAGAGTACTTCTTTTTCTTTCTCGCCTTTCCCGACCTCTCCATACCCTTCGCCCACCTCCCCATGCTCTGCCTGCAATTCACCTGTCACAGCCACCGCTGCCGACCCCGCCACTGGCCGGCAAAGCACCTCCTACGGATTATCCTCGACCGAGTGCTGGGCACCAGCTTCTCGTGCCTCAGCCCTTGGATTGCATCCTCCTCGAGTGTCCACGGATGTCCTGTCCATATTTGTTGTCCGCGATTTCCCCCTGTCCCTTGCCTCACTCCCGGAGATGCCAGAAATGGAACCTCTGGAGACAAAAAAGGCAACACCGGTGGGGGGGGGGGGACAACTGCCAACCTTGCTAGCTGCCAAGCCCCTGCCCAATCTGCCACCGATGTGCCCTGTCCTCCCCCCATCCACTGCTCTCAAGCAGTCTGTCCCATCGCCCTGAAACCCCCCCTGACCCTCTGGCCCTCCCCTTGGGAAAAACACCCCTCTACTCCCCCCACCTGCTACCCAGGCATATTATCCGCCCACCAATTCCCCTCCCCACCCTCCCAGGAAAGGGTCAGGTGGGCTTGACCCAGATTCCCTCCCCTCCCCCCCTGCAGCACTCCAACCCCTCGGCACCCCCTTGTCCCCCTCTGCCTGCTGCTGTAATGGACGCCGCCTCGCCCTGGCCCCCCTCCTCCTAGTAGACCCCGCTCCACGCCCCGAGGTTTGCGCTCCACCACCACCCCCTGGCTCAAAGCCGGGGACCCAGTGCACCCCCTTGACACCCTCCTAGGGCTGCCCACCCCCCTACCCATAGGCACACACCTAGACCTCTCCCGGGAGCCTCCCTGCCATGACCCTGCTCCCCTTGCACCCTCTGCGCTGCCTCCCTTTCCCTCCAGCCATCCTCTCCCCCAGCCCAGGCAACCCTCTCAACTTTTGCATTTTTTTTTGTATCCCCGCTCCTAGCACTTCCCCACAAGCCCTACACTCTGTCCCCACTCCACAGCTGACCCCCGTGCTCGCCCCAATTACTTTCAATGTTCCTGCTACTACTCGCCTGCCGCAGCCCTCTGTCAGAGTGCTCCACCGGCTCCAGCAGCTGCAACTCGCGCCGGCATCGCCGCACCATGGCCACCATTTCCGCGGCTCTCTGCTGACCAGCCTCTGCTCTGCGGTCTGCTCCCCGATGCCACCAACTGCCACACCAGCTGCATGCCAGCCACTCCCCTCTTCAACCATGTGCTCAGCGAGCGCCATTGCTGCCGAAGCACATGGCCTGCCCCTACTCCGATTGGCTCCACCGCGCTCATCCCTGTGGCGGGGCCAATCAATTCAAAAGACGCGGCCTGCGTCCTCGCACCTCTCACACCCCCACCCCTCCCTTCTCTTTGCCAAACATGTGCAGGGTCCTGCACCCGGCCGCACCCCCGGTTACCTGCGGCTGCCGGGACCCTGCCCGCGTCCTTCTCATTACCAGCTAACAAAAAATCTGCATATATATATACAGTGTATATATATATATACATATACATATATATATGTATATATATACATATATTTCTTCGAAGAGTCCTTAAAAAATCTCCAAGACTTAAGTGTGCACTAAACAAAAGGGAACATTAGCAAAAGACAGTGTTACTTATCTGGAATCATTGCTGACACACAGTCAAAGTTCCTTTTGCTGTCACATGTTCAGTAGTCAGGTCCCAACATCGATGTTTCTGCAAACCGCTTTCGTCAGGGGGGCCGCAACTATCCAGGCTTTGGACATTTTTTATGATTCTTCAAAAAAGTATTTATATGTAGATTTTTTTTATCGGCCAATAATAGCCTTTTTGGGATTATTTTTTGAAGTGCAATGATTTAAAAATTGTTTTTGAAAAAACTTTGATGGACTGTGACCCCAGGAGACAAATGATGAAAAGGTAGGACACGGGTGCTTTAAGTATAATCACTTAGCCCTGTAGTCTGCATTTGACGTCTCCTTGAGGATTTATTTAATAGGGGTTTTTTTTGGGAGGGGTTTAAGCCCTGTCACCTTCTGTTTTGTTTTTGTGTTTCCACGAGAAACTAGTTTGATACTTTTTTATATTTTATCTTGAACATAATCATGTTCAACAGTTCATCATGGTTAAATTTTCAATTTTATTCTGATGAGTGGATTCTCTAAATCTCTCTAATTATTTGATTGAATTCAAAACTCTACTTAAATTCATACTGATTCATGTTTGACTTCAAATAGTCAGTCATATGGCAAACTGATTATTTAATCTTGTTTTTCACTTCAGAGGTTGTTTCGACTATTAACAACATTAAATCTAAACAGCATTTATTTAAAATTGCATTCTACTGCTAAATAAATGTGTTATCTTGCATATAAATCATCAGTTCTTTGATAATTCTAAGTCCCTTCTGAATCATGCAAATTGTTACTGTACTGTATGTAATAATGGTCCCTAGACAGAATGATAAAATTTTATGTAGATTTAAATCAGATAATTTTTGCTGATTGAGTTATACCATTTGTTCTTCATGATGGGATCTGCAATTGGACTCATTTTATACAGGCAACATAAATTCATACAATTAACCCTTAGAAGTGGGAATAGCTCTATAAAGGCTTTTTGTTGTAAAACTCTATTTCACATGCAGGAAAGGGCATATAAACTTACACGAGCGCATACGTACTTAAAATACATGCATCTACTTTTGAATGATATGAGTCTTCCCCTCTAACTTTCCTCTTTGTTCATGCCTTACTGCTCAACTAGGTTGCTTCATTTCTAGAATTCTAATCTGTTGGTTATTCCTCCTGTCTTCCGTGCTTGCCTCGAAGCATTGTGTTGTGTGGCATTCTATTTCTTAGCCTTGACCCTGTGGAATGTACTTCCGATCTCTCTTTGGTTAGAGACCTCTCTTAAGGCTTTGATGAAAACTCATCTCTTTAACACTGCCTTTCAGGGGATTACATAATGAAGTTGAGTAGGCATTGGATGTTGGTGATCTTCTCTCCGTCTACTTTTTCTCTGCTTCTTTCCTTCCCTTTTCTATTGTAGTTCCTTTCTTTTAATGTATGTTTTATTTTTTTAGATTTGCAAACTGCTCTGGTACTATGTGGCATAGAGAGGTACAGTAAGTTTTAATAAAGGTTAACATAGGCACCCCTGAGGGGTATAGCCTATGTGGAGCAGAGGCAATGCATACATAGATCTTATAAAATATCCGGGTATACATGAAGAGTATGTACAAACTGATACCTTCTTTGAAACAGGTGTAAATATGTATTGGCATTTGTGTGCCATTAGAGCAGGACCTCAGAGGCTATCATTAAAAGGCATATAGGGGCCTTTGCTGCCTTTATAAAATATGCTTAAAATAGGCACTTTTTAATGTCTCACATAAGTGCTCTGTTATAAAATTACCATCTTAACACAATTGATTAAATATGAGCAACATAGTCATTATAGCAGTGGGCTCAGAACCAGGGAAGACAAGGTTCAAATCTCACTGATGCTACTTGTGACATTGGGCAAGTTACTTAACTCTATTGCCTCAGGTACAAACTTAGGGGTAGATATTCAGTGGCACTATCCACATAGCAGCTATTCAGAAGTATTCAGTGGCACTGTGCAAATAATGCCAGAAATTATCTTAAAGACTGCACTGGCACTATACACATAGTGCTAGGATAGTGCCAATTACCAATTATTCAATCTGCTGTCCAGATAACTAACCACATAAAGTTAAGACAACAAAAAGACTGTTAACTCTATCCATATAGCAGACTGAACATTGCTACTGGTGCTGCTAGCTGTACAGAGATGCATCACTGCCTTAGCCAGATGTTCAGCACTGGCCACTATCTGCATGCAAGTGCCACATTCACTCCCTGTGCCATTTTCACAATGGTGAAGACAAGAGAGCTGTCTGAAACTGTCAGAACAGCCATTGTCACCAAACATCAAACTTCAAAGGGGTACAAGACTATCTCCAAAGTCCTTGGGATTCTTGTGTCTACAGTTGATAATGTTATTAAGAAGTTTTCTGCTCGTGGAACTGTCAAGAACCTCCCAGGATGTGGTGGGAAGAGGAAAATTAATCCAATAAGTCTTTGAAGGTTAGTGTGAACTGTTGTAAAAATACCGTGTACAACATCCACAGAACTTAAGGCTGACCTGGAGCAATCTGGAATGGTGGTTTCAACCCACACCATACGCTGTGCACTGAACAAAGAAGGACTTCATGGGTGAAGGCCAAAGAGGACCCCATTGTTCAAAGACAGACATAAAAAGGCACGCCTGATCTTTTCCCAAATCGACCTTGAGAAACTACAGTCCTTCTGGAAAAATGTTCTGTGGACAGATAAAACCAAATGTTACCTCTTTGGCAATGTAGACCAGCGATTTATGGGCAAAGAAATAAAACTTATAAGGGGAAAAAAACACCCTTTCTACAGTTAAATATAGTGTAGGTTCCAAAATGTCCATTAAGTCAAAGGACTACCAAGGTATTTTAGAGTGCAATGTGCTACCTAGTGTCAGAAAGCTCCATCTGGTTCAAAAGTCATGAGTCCTTCAAGCAGGACAATGACCCAAAACATACATCCGAAAGTATAAAAGAATGGTTAGAAAGGAAAACATGGACTGTTAAACTGGCCAGCAACGAGTCCTAATCTCAATCAAGTCCAGAACCTTTGGAAAGAACTGAAATCTTCCATTGGTAAAAGGAATCCTGGAAACATTCATGAGCTTGAACAAACTGCAGTTGAAGAATTGGAGAAACTACCAGCAAATGAAACTTAGTGATGGCTACAAGAAACTTTTGGAAGCTGTTATCACTGCCAAGGGTTGAGCAACCAAATATTTGTGAAGGGTACCATTAATCCTGTCCAGGTCATATTTTCTCTTTTATTTCAGAAATTACTACATCTTTTTTTTGTTGTATACTTTTGAAAATACTATTAAAATACAGTCAAACCTCAGTTTTCGTATGCCCTAGTTTTCGTACGATTCGGTTTTCGTTGACTTTTTTCATTGAGATTTTGTCCCAGTTTTCGTACATTGTCTCAATTTTCGTACAGTTGAAAATGGAGCACCATCTTGTGGCCAGAAGTTGGATTTTATTTATTTTGATTCTCTTGCTGATTGACTGTCTTCCATATGCCAACAAGAGTCTTCAATAAAGGTAAAGTGATGTTAAATGTTCATTTATCCATTTCATTAGTCATTTATATTTATTTCTCATTGTTTTCTGTATGTAAAAATATAGTTATAGTGAGGCAGCCGGAAAAGGCAGCTGTGAGAGAAAGCCCCCCCCCCTCCCCCTCAGGCTGCAGCGAAGCAGCACTTACACATACCCTTTCGCCCAGAAACCAGTAGACCAGAGCATACCGGTCTAAGCAGGTCACTTGGGAACGCTTGATGAAAGCCCACTGTCCCCCCCTTCAGCGGCTACCGATTGGTGAAGAAGAGATACCTGGGGCCAATGGGAAGGTAGCAAGGGGATTTGAGAATGTACTGTATATAAGACAGTGTGGGACATCATTTGGGAGCTCAGATCTTTTGTCCAGGGTGCCGGCACTGGCTATCTGAGTCTTGTGTACACAATTAAAGTTTTTGTTTGCATTCTAGTCTGTCTGTGTGTTCCTTTCGTGGGTGTGGGAGACAGGGTTCCTGCTTCATTTTTTGGTGCATTGGCCGGGAAGGCAACTCTTTCTCCTCGCACCCGTGGAGGGAACCCCTCCCTGTGGTTCTGCAGGACAGGGCCTCGGCTGGCCGGTGGCCAGCCCACAGGCCGTCAACGATCCTTGGCGCCACCATGGGTAGTTCTGTGCATCTGGTATTCTGTAAATCCTGGTATTCTGTAATCCTGTAGCGGTTTGATCACCCGCACGAGCGGTCCGAGTAAGGCCCCCGGGGAGGGGTTCTGAAACCATTGTTCATCCTGTCTGTGCTGGGGGGGGGGAATAGGAAGGGTATATGTGTACCTGTTGTTAATGTGTTAATGTGTTTCTGTCTTTTCTCCCTACGTTTCCTTCGTTGTCCTGTATGTGTGTGAGGTTCGAGCAGCTGGGCTCTCCAAATGCTCCCTCCTCCCCTTGGGAAGGTAGAGTCCAGGTTTCAGCAAGCATTCATTTGTCTCCTCTCAGATGTCCTGTTCGGTGTTCAGTGTCTGTCTGTTTGTCGGTTTAACCCTGTGTGAGCTGGAAATACTGCCAGTGTTACTGCAATGAGAATTGTGCATTGTGATTGTGATTAGAGCATATTGTGATTAGAGCATGGGGGCGGGAGAATCCAAAGGGCAGACACCCCTGCAATGTATGCTCCGTAACTTTAAGTCTGGGTTTGCAGAGGATTACGGGGTTTCACTCTCTGCCTCTCCATTGTCTGTTTTGTGTGAATGGGAGTGGCCAGTGAAGCTGTGGCCAAAATGGCTCCAGCGCTGCTACGAGGATCAGTGTAGAATAATGGTGGCAGCTGCCAGTCGCAGGAAGGAGCGAATACCTGCCCCTGTCTACCAGGGGCGGGATTCCCCGGAGGTCCCTGCACGCCCCCTCAATCTGCTTTACCCTACTGTCCCGTCTGTGCCCTTACAGGATCCCCCCCTAAGAGATGAAGAGTAAGGAGAACCTTCCCCCGGGGCGAGTGAAGCAGGACTTAGGGAGGATTCTGTAGATTCCAGCTCGTCTCATATTCCCTTTCTCATAGTGATATGCCCCTACAGACCCCTCCATGATCCTCCTCTCCTCCTCCTACTCCTGATACTGCCTCCAGTGTCATAGCCTCACCCCCTGAGAGCAGCCCGGCTGAGCTTCAGTCCACCCCGCTGGCCCAGTGCCTGCGATCAGCTGCTGCAAAGAAGCAGACAAAACAGGATTTCCAACTGCCTTTACGACAAGTACAGGGACTCCCGTACCTTGATGCTGCCGGACGGGTGGCAGTAGGACCTTCTAGCCTGATATATGTTCCTTTCTCTACTACTGACCTGCTGAATTGGAAAACCCATTATGCCTCCTATACTGAAAAGCCTCAGGAGTTGACAGACCTTATGACCAGTATTATGCAAACGCACCAGCCTACTTGGTCAGACTGTAGACAATTGCTTTCCACCCTATTCAGCACGGAAGAATGAGCACGTATTGTGCGGGCCACCATCAGGTGGCTGGAAGCACATCCTGCAGACGCTGGGGTCATAAATCCCCGGCAGCAAGCAACTGTGGATTTCCCGAATGAAGACCCTCGGTGGGACCCGAATAATCCCGACGGAGCACGGGCTCTAACTTGCTTCCGGACCGCGCTCCTTGAAGGCCTCAAGAAGGGAGGGCAGCGGGCTATGAATATCAGCAAGATTGCAGAAATCCTCCAGCTTCCTGATGAGAGCCCAGCAGCGTTTTATGAGCGTCTGTCAGAAGTGTATCGACTGTACACCCCTTACGATCCCGCAGCTCCTGAGAATCTTCGTATGGTGAATACCGCTTTCGTAGCACAGGCCCAGGGTGATATACGGCGGAAGCTGCAGAAATTGGAAGGATTTGCGGGCATGAACGCTGCACAATTGATGGAAGTGGCACAGAAGATCTTTGTAAATCATGATCAGGAGCAGAGGCGAGAATCTGAGCGTCGGATGAAGAAGAAGGCAGATTTCCTAGTGGCTGCCCTGACCGAAGGGCCACCAGTATCGGTCTGGACCAAGGACGGGAGCAGGGGACGAGGATGAGGACAAAGGAGGCTGGGATTTCTCCTGGGCCCCAATCAGTGTGCATACTGTAAAGAGGAGGGGCATTGGAAGAATGAGTGTCAAAATCGGAGGGGGCAATATCCGTCCATGAGTGGCGCAAGGGTACACACCACACGAGGGCGGGGCCAGCCCATGGCATATCCACACGATACCTTCCCGCCCCCTCCACCAGATCTTGAAGGCCTCGCAGCAGTGGAATATTATGGCTCGGATGAAGACTAGGCCAGACCGGGCTCCAAGCTTCTGTTGGGTCCCCAGGACCAAGAAATAAAGTTCATGGTTGATACCGGAGCAACACACTCAGTGGTTACTCAGCAAGTGGCCCCGATTTCCTCCTGGAGGTCCTTTCACGCCCCCTCAATCTGCTTTACCCTACTGTCCCGTCTGCGCCCTTACAGGATCCCCCCTAAGAGATGAAGAGTAAGGAGAACCTTCCCCCGGGGCGGGTGAAGCAGGACGTAGGGAGGATTCTGTAGATTCCAGCTCCTCATCAGATTCCCTTTCTCATAGTGTAGTGGGAGCCAAAGGAGAAAGAGTGCAACGATCCTTTCTGCAAAACCGCATGTGTCAGTTGGGGGGACGGACTCTCACCCACCAGTTCCTGTATATGCCTGAATGTCCTATTCCCCTGTTGGGGAGGGATGTCCTGGCGAACTACAGGCCCAGATATCATTTGGGCCCGGGGGCCAGGCTGAGCTCGACATACCCAGCCTGGGCCCAGCAGTTTTGGTATTGTCTGTCCCCCGAGAAGAAGAATGGCGGTTGTTTGAGAACAAACTCAAGCCTGATGTGATTGCCCTGGATAAGTGGGATGCGGTACCCCCAGGAGTATGGGCAGAAGGCAACCCTCCCAGAATGGCCATCAACATCCCTCCTGTCTGTATCGAGTTGAAGCCAGGAGTCTCCCCAATACACGTGCGGCACTATCCGCTGCCACGAGCGGCTGTGGAAGGAATTCATCATCATCTGGAGCGGCTCCTGCAGTACGGTATCCTGCGGCCCTGTCAATCAGCATGGAACACTCCTTTACTACCAGTCCGAAAGCCAGGTACTACCGACTACCGACCTGTGCAGGATCTCCATCATGTCAATGACGCTGCTGTCACTCTGCATCCAGTGGTACCCAACCCCTATACCCTGTTGGGTCTCATCCCAGCTGTGGCCTCTCATTTCTCCATACTAGATCTGAAGGATGCCTTCTTTTGCATACGTCTGTCTGCAGAAAGCCAACACCTCTTCGCCTTTGAGAGAGAGGACCCTGCCACTGGCAGTAAGACCCAAGTAACCTGGACTCGCTTACCACAGGGGTTCAAGAACTCCCCCACTATCTTCAGTACTGCTCTGGCCCAGGATCTTGCTGGTTACCCCCCGGGAGTGCCTGGGAGACAAGCCCTCCTGCAGTATGCTGACGATCTGTTGGTTGCTGCTGACCCTGAGACTGAATGTATTCTGGCAACCACAGAGCTGCTGCAGTTGTTGTATAACACAGGCTATCGCGCTTCAAAGAAGAAGGCTCATTTATGCCAGTTGGAAGTGAAGTACCTGGGATTCTACCTGTCTAAAGGAAGACGGTGGTTGGGGAAAGAATGGAAGGAGGCGGTATGCCGGATCCCTGAGCCAACATCTCGCAGGCAGGTACGCGCATTCCTCGGGGTTGCAGGATACTGTCGCAACTGGATTCCCAACTTCGCCAGGATTGCAAAGCCCATCTATGAATCTACGAAAGGCCCAGAGACGAGTCCCCTTGAATTGGGACCAGACCAATGGGGGGCCTTCGAACAGCTAAAGAGGGCGTTGCTATCGTCACCAGCCTTGGGCCTTCCGGATGTCACTAAGCCCTTCACTCTTTATGTGCATGAAGCAGCGGGCACAGCTCTAGGGGTCTTGACTCAACAGCTGGGATCCTGGCCGCGCCCGGTCGCCTACCTGTCTAAACAGCTGGATCCAGTGGCCAAGGGATGGCCACCCTGTTTAAGAGCGATAGCAGCAACAGCTCTATTGGTGGAAGAGTCGGATAAACTATCCATGGGCCAAGACCTCTTAGTTACCGTCCCACATTCTGTCCAAACTTTACTGGAACATAAAGGAAGCCACTGGGGAGGCGGAGCCAGCTGGGTCCAAGATGGCTGCTTAACTACTGAGCTCCCTGATTCCTATAAAGAATCCTGTCCCCTTCTGTTTTATTGATACCCCATACCTGGATTTCGAAGCTCAACGTGTGAAGCTATGTCCTGCGGTAAACCCACGCGGCTTGATTTCCCAGCTGCTGCAAGCAGTGGGGTGAAAAGAGCTAAGGCCGACCCACCCTCACCACAAAAGATGGTGAATCCTAAAGAGAACCCCGTGGGCCTGCAAGAAATCCTAGCTGAAATTCGAGCGGTGCGGGAGATGCTAGCCGCGAATAGTGAAACGCTCCGGGAAGTGCAAACTGACATCACTGAATTGAAAGAACTGAAAGCGCAAGTTGCTACCCTGGCCGGTAATTATACTTGTCTAGAAGGGAAAGTTACCGCGCATGAGGATTTATTGTAAATAAATCCCGGTAACTCAATTATGTTATGATGACCTGTACATAGTTTGAAAAGTGTTATTCTAGTTAATGTTCAAAACATGTTCAATGTAACTAAACGTGTATATAGTTATTCTAGTTAATGTTCAAAACATGTTCAATGTAACTAAACGTGTATATAGTTAACACAAGTTCCATGTAAAATATACAGAAGTATATTGATTTTTGTTCGATGTGAACCGCCCCTGATCTCTGGAAGGGGCGGTATATAAGAAACTGTTAAATAAAAAATAAAATAAATAAAAAAAATGAGGAGAGGCTGCTGCAAGTGCCGGCTAACTCCAAGAGGGTAACTCTATTGGAACGGAGTCTGGAAGATCTGAATAACAGAACGAGACGGAACAATATCAGAATTGTGGGAGTGCCGGAAGGTGCGGAGGGCTCCAATATGATTCTTTATTTGACCTCGATGATTCCTAAACTATTGAGAATCTCTTTTGAAATACCGTTCGAGATTGAGAGGGCTCACAGGATTCCAACGCAGTCAGGCCCTAATGTCCGGCCTCCGCGCCCAATTATATTGTGTGCCCTCCGGCACTCTCAAGTAACACAGATCTTCGCGGCAGCAAGAGCCGCTCCCTCTCTCATAGTAGATGGGAAAAGGGTGTCCTTTTTCCCAGACTTTCATAAATCTACACTCGAAAGAAGGAAACAGCTTTTGGCTTTTCGCCCCCGTCTGCAATCTCTAGGGGCTCGTTACGGCCTTCTGTTTCCTGCAAGACTACGGGTTACGCTACATAATCAAACGCGTACGTTTGAGGATCCCGCAGCTCTGGGAGTCTTCGTGGAGGAACAAGAAGCCTTGAAGATGAGCTGAAGATGCCGATACAGAGCTACTATGGACATGTCTACTGCAGAGATTGCCACGAGTGGTTCCGAATGAAGTTTTGATGGCGGTAATGGGCCGGCCGCCTATGTACTCTATCCTACTGTTGTAGAGTTATATGTTCTAGGTTTTAGGGGTCTCTTTACTTAGATTCTTTTGATTAAGTACTAAAATGGATGTGTGGGTCAGGTAGACTAGGTCTGGGAAAGAAGTGCTTGCATAACAAAAAATAAATAAATAAATAAATAAATAATAATAATAATAATAATAATAATAAATAACAAAAATAATAATTGAAATTATGGGGCATTAGGGAAACTTACAGGTGGGTTTTCAGAGCCCTTTTTGTTTGGCTTGTAAAGGGGAATGATTTCTTTGTTTGATGGGCTCAGGAGTTTGGGCAGTGCTCGAGGAATGCTGTCTCACCCGGTTTTTTCCCGTGATTGGGGTTTTTTGGTGTCTCCTTTTGGTGGTGGGATCTTTACTCTTCCTGTGCCTTATAGTCATGTTGTACCATGTATTGTAATTATGGTGTCCTTTAATTTTTTTTTAACACAGATCTGTTTATCTCGGCTGTCCCATGAGCTCACTTAAATTTTTGTCATTGAACGTGAAGGGAATCAACAACCCAATTAAGCGCAAAAAGATCCTGTTATACTGCACGAAAGAGCAAGCTGACATGGTTCTCTTGCAAGAGACCCGTCTACCATCTAAGGAAGCTCTCAAATTGGGCCTGGGCAATTATGTTTTAGTCGCACACTCTGCTGCTGTTCAAAAAAAGAATGGTGTTATCATTTTAGTTAAGAAAAAACTGCTACCTGTGATAGAGTCGTCTCATGCTGATATAAATGGAAGATGGACCTCGGTCCTACTCCAAATAAGTGGGAAGAAGCTGGCCATTTTAAATTTATATGCTCCCAACGTCGATGATGTAACCTTTTACCATAGCATTGCGGAGGAACTACTTTCATTACCTAAATACGAAGTCATTGTAGGGGGGGATTTTAACCTGATTTTAGATCCCCTGCTGGACTGTCAGCCTTTTCGTTCATATAGAACGTGCCACGCTCCTTCAGTGGTTCGTGCTATAATGCATGATATGGGTCTGTCTGATATCTGGCGTTTACAGCATCCTAGTGAGAAGGATTTCACGTTCTTTCTCTCCCCCATAAGTCGCACTCACGGATAGATTATTTTTTAGTAGCCAAAACTTTAATTCCTGCGGTTACGCAGTCTCATATACAACCGACACAAATATCTGATCATGCGGCCATTACCTTCTCTCTTTCCTTGGGGGAGCAGGAAGCTCACCGGTCGAGATTCTTTTACAATAGATCCCTTTTGGGCGACAGGGGGTTCTGTGATCACATCAAACAGGCCATAAGAGAATATTTTGAAGTGAACCTCTTGGGAGACACGTCAGGTTGGGCCTGGTGGAAGGGATTTAAAGCTACCATCCGAGCCAAGATCACTAGTTATTCCATCTCATTGTATAAAACAAGGAAAGCCAAACTAGCCGCTTTGGATTTACAAATTAAAGCAGGGGAGAGGCTGCTGATCTCTAGAATTGATCCTGGTATTCTGCTTCGCCTCCAGAGGTTGAGGTGTCAATATAACCAAATCTTAAGCGCGGAGGCGTCGCAACAGATTTTGCACCAGAAATCTAGATATTATGCTGAAGCCAATAAGTCAGGAAGAATGTTGGCTCAGACCTTGACACCCCGGGTTGCCCGGACTAGAATAGAAGTTCTCCAAGGAGACAGACAGGAGCCGTTGACAAAGAGTTCAGATATTGTAGGGGCCTTGTGCCATTTTTACGCTAACCTATATGCATCTGAGACCCGAATGAAGACTGATGATTTTCATAATACCTTTGGCCACCTTTCCCATCCTACCCTCTCTGATATTCAACTCAGGGAGCTTGAAACTGATATAACCGTCAGAGAGATTCAAGATGCTATTAAGGCTGGGAAAGCGGGGAAGGCGGTAGGCCCAGATGGTATTCCTTGTGAATTCTACCAAGTTTTCGCGACTGAGTTGACTCCGTACATGTTGGATTATTTCGGTCAGTTGGAAGCTCAGTCGCCCGCAATTGGTGCGTTTAACGACGCAACAATTGTGGTAATTCCCAAGCCAGGTAGAGATCCCCAGAAAGTTGAAAACTACCGGCCGATCTCTTTTTTAAATGCTGATTACAAACTTTATGCTTCTATACTGGCGAAAAGGCTATCAACAGTTATGTTAGATCTTGTTCATCCTGATCAATGCGGTTTTATGACGGGTCGTGCCACCTCCGACAATGAGCGGCTTCTCCTAAATCTATTCCTTATCGCAGAGAATCAGGCTGATCCAGTGATGGGCTTATCATTAGACGCAGAAAAGGCCTTTGATCGTCTGGAATGGGCCTTCTTGTTTCAGTCACTAAGATGGTTCGGCTTTGGTGAAAATTTTTTACGTTTAATCCAGGTCCTATACACAAATCCAACTGCTCGAATCTTTGCTAATGGCTCTCTTTCTTCCCCTTTATTACTACATCGAGGAACCAGACAAGGATGCCCTCTCTCACCCTTATTATTTAACTTAGCTCTCGAATCTTTGATGCTTCTCATTCGTTCCCAAAAAGAGATTTCTGGTGTCAAAATAGGTGATCTGGAAGTTAAAATTTCAGCCTACGCTGATGATTTGTTACTTTTCATATCCCCTTCCTCCATTGGCTGCCTGCTAAATACTTTCGCCACTTATTCCAGTCTATCGGGTTATAAAATAAATTGGTCTAAATCTGTAGCCTTTCCCCTAAATAGGTGGGCTTTTCAATCTATGCTGGGCCCTCATCCTTTCGTGTGGGCCCCTGCCGAAGTCAAATACTTAGGTGTGCGTTTTTTGAGAGAATTGGATGATTTAATTGATATCAACTCTAGGATCTTGGTTGAGATGGTCCAGTCTTTCGCCAAACAGTGGTCCCCATTGCATTTAACATGGTGGGGCAGATTAGAGTCCATTAAAATGGTTTTGACGCCGAAGATCAATTATGTTTTGGAAATGCTACTGGTAAGCTTCCCTCCCAAAGTTTATCGTTCCATTGAACGTCAGTTAGTTAACTTTTCGTGGCAAGGTAAGCCTCCCAAAATAGCGACCTGCAAATTAAAGGCAAAGAAAATTCAAGGTGGGGTTCAATTTCCTGATTTTAGGAACTACCATTATGCGTTTCGCCTTAAGCAAGGTGCTCTCTGGTGTGTCGTGGATCACCAGTACGGGTTTCCCACCTGGCTGGAGGTGGAAAAACGAATAGCTGCCTCGATCCCCATTTCAAATGTATTGGGCATGAAATGGCCAGACTCCTTCCCACTAGGTAGAGTAATGATTTCTACACAGGAAGCTTTTCTCGCCTTAGATCAGTTCTCGGGTCAGAACACCGTTTTTTCCCGACAAACTCCTATTTGGTACAATACCTGCTTTAAAATTGGCCAGCGAGTTGTCTCCTGGGAAATTTGGCAAACTAGTGGAATTTGGACATTGGGTCATTTAGCGACTCCCTCGCGCTGGAAAACATTTTTGGAGCTCCAGTGCGAGTTTGGCCTTCCGAATGCTTGTCATTTCCAATGGCTACAATTAATTCATTGTTTGTCAAAGGCGAAGGTAAAAGTACCAGCTCTTTTTCCGGAGTGGGATTCACAAAAAGCGGTGGTAGAGTGTAGCTACGGGAAGGGGGTTGCTTCCCGGTTTTATGCTATCTTTCAGGATTGTTCCCCCCATCGTTTAGTAGGGCTTGAAAAGACATGGGATAGTGACCTAGGATTTCATGTACCAGCTACCGTCTGGGAACGGATTTGGCGACAGGTGAATAGAGTATCTCGGGGGGCCGGGATCACTCAGTCCTTATATTTTCTAATCCATAGAGCTCATATTACCCCGGTAAAGTTATCCAAATGGAACAAGGCAACCCAGAACGCTTGCTGGACTTGCCATCAAAGGCCGGCTACTCTCCGGCATATGTTGTTTGATTGCCCTCACGTTCAATTTTTTTGGTCCAGAGTCTGGGATAGGATTCAACAGATTCTTTGTTTTCAAGAACAACTAACTTGGCGAACTGTAATTATGCGTTCAACAGATGTGCATGTAACAGTAACTAAAGATAGAAGATTTCTGTTTAATTTTATGATGGCTATAGCCATAAAACTGATTTTCAGTTGTTGGAAAGATTCCTCTCAACTGGATGATACTCACTGGTGGAATTTATTTTGTTTGTATGCTAATTTGGAGAAAGAATGTGATCAATCCTGTCTTTCTTTGAGATATAAAAATTTTAGGGCATCTGTTGGACGGGATTTGGGCACCGGGAGTTTGCAGAAGTGTAAATGGAATTACTTGGATGACTATGTAGCAAAGGCGAAGTAATGGTCATTGTATTGTATTAATGTCTTAGTGTACGAGGCACAGGTTCCAGTGATCCCAAAAGGAGCTGCCAGGGGGGGTGGGGTGGTAAGTTGGACTTAGAGAGGGAGGGAAGTGGGGGGGAGGGTTAGGTGTGCAAGGTTGATGTTGTTTATGACGGTTGTCATGTATTATTACTTGGTGTGTATTGGAAAATTGAAAATAAAGTTTATAAAAAAAAAAAAAAAAGAAAATAAAGGAAGCCACTGGTTTACCAGCTCCCGAATGTTAAAATACCAGAGTATGTTATGGGGAAACCCCAGAGTGCGGATAACCACCAGTCAAGCCTTAAATCCTGCCACATTCCTGTCTGTTGGCCCAGGACCACCTGATCACGACTGCCTGGAAGTAATGAACATGATCTTTTCCAGTCGCCCTGATCTGACAGACGTACCACTAAACAACCCGGATGAGATCTACTTTGTGGATGGAAGCAGTCTGGTAGTGGAAGGCCGCAGGTGTGCGGGGTATGCGATGGTGACGCTGGAAGTAGTTGTCGAAACTCAGCCATTGCCCTCGGGCACTTCCGCACAGAAAGCGGAATGCATTGCCCTCACCCATGCTCTAACCTTCATGTAAACATATACACAGATTCCCGATATGCCTTCGCCACTCTCCATGCCCATGGTGCTCTATACAAAGAAAGGGGGTTGATCACTGCAGCTGAATCCGAAATTAAGAATGGTCCCCAAGTAGTGGCCTTGTTAGAAGCAGTCTGGTATCCCAAAGCTGTAGCAGTCATGCACTGTAAGGGCCATCAAAAGGGGAACGACGGGATAGCCAAGGGCAATAGACGGGCTGATGCAGAAGCCCGGCGGATCGCGATTGCCTCTTTGTCCCAGCCCTACTCTGAAAGCTCCGAAGATTTGCAAGCCCCCCTATTCACAGTCCCATTAAGCCAATGGGCCAAAAGATACACTACACGGGAAATGGATTTCTTCTGTCAGGAGGAGGGTGGGGTATTACATTCCGATGGTTAGATACGATTACCTGGAAAGGGAACAACCCCAGTGATAGTCATCCCAGACAGCCTTGCCCCAGCTTTCCTGTCATCTTTCCATCAGACTACTCACTTTGACAAGACAGCCATGGAAACTAATCTCCGCCCATATTTCTTTATTTCCTACTTATCTTCCCTGGCAGCCGCAACTGTTAGGCAATGTACCATGTGTGCTAAGAACAATGCTCGCCAGGGTCCTTGCCAACCCCCAGGAGTGCAGTCCTATGGGGTCACTCCCATGGGGAATATCCAAGTTGATTTTACAGAAATTCCCCAAGCAAATGGATACCGATAGCTGTTAGTTCTGGTTTGTACATTCACGGGGTGGGTGGAGGCCTTCCCAGTCCGTACAGAAAAAGCTAGAGAAGTGACAAAAGTGCTACTGCATGAAATCATTCCCCGTTTTGGGCTTCCAATAGTAATAGGATCAGATAACGGACCTGCATTTGTGGCCCAGATAGTACAACAGGTAGCCAAAGCCTTGCAGATTGATTGGAAGCTACATACAGCTTACCGTCCACAGAGTTCAGGGAAGGTGGAACGTATGAACCGTACCATTAAGATGCATTTAGCAAAACTGTGTCAGGAAACCACCTTGAAGTGGCCCCAATTGCTCCCCATAACCCTGCTTCGTATACGCTCAGCCCCACAAAAGGGTATTGGTGTTTACCCCTTTGAAGCTGTGTATGGCCGCCCTGCACCCCTCATACAGGGCGTCCATGGACACCTGATTCAAATAGGTTCAGAAATAACCCAACAGGAACTGTTGGCTCTCAGTTCTGTTTGCAGGAATTGAACCAGTGGATTCAGGAGCGGCTCCCCATCAACCTGACGGAACCACTCCATACACATCAACCTGGTTCGCAAGTGTGGGTCAAGGAGTAGAAGAAGGATCTGCTGACCCCCAGTGGCGAGGCGCATATACCGTTCTGCTGGCTACCCAGACAGCTATCAAGGTGGCTGAGATTACTTCCTGGATTCATCACACCCGTGTCAAGGCCGCAGCGCCAGAACCCGTTCCGGCCTGGACTTCTGTCACGGTTCCAAACCAGCCTCTGCGTTTGACACTAAAGAGAGATACTTCTGCCTAGTGACAGCTAACACATCTGGACTGCTTAAGAGACGAAACCACCCCAAAATGCATGGAAGTGCCATATTTTTACTGCTATCCTGTGGGCCTTTTTCCAGCCGAGCACGGGGACTACTAACACGGCAATATTACTTGCCAAAACTGCCTTAAACATGACAGACTTTTGCATACGTAACTCTCTACAAACTGGGGTTTTTCTATCAACCTGTCTCATTGCTGTACCCTCCAGTTTATGTGAACTGCTGAGTTTTACCATATTTACTAGTCTGGACTGTAAACAACCTGACATGTCATTTTTTACCCTCCTCTATAGTATTGGAGCCACCCAGCCTACCTCAGCTTTTAACTGAGTTCCTTTCTCCCTGCAGGTAGTCTCCACCCTTAATGCTACTGATTGTTTTATTTTTGTAAATACCAAGACAGGAGGGTTTAATGTGTCAAATACTGAATTATCATGCCACTCTGTTACAAGGGTATCTTATGTGTACTCAGAAATGTATCTACCCTTAGGCTGGTTTTTTGATATGTGGGAGGATGACTTATACCTATGTTCCCATGAACGCCACCGGTGGCCCATGCACCCTCGGCAGGCTAATGACTGCTGCTTTCCTCCACACGCCCAAAGTAACTAAAGTCCGCCCCAGACCTCCCCGCTCCATCCCCATGCCTTCGACCTGTAACTCAAATGTAGAACCCTACAGTGATGAGACAGCCCTTGGGCTGTCGCTATCAATTGTTGCAACACCTGGTTTAGCCCTACACAACTCAATGGAGATAAGCCGACTTGCTTGTTCTCTAGCTAAATCCCTTAATCTGACCTCAACCATACTGGCCACCATGAATCACAAAATGTCTGGCTTATGCACAGCGATACTGCAGAATAGGATGACCATTGATTTCCTACTCTTACGCCTTAACCATGGCTGTGACGAGTTCAAGGGTATGTGTTGTTTTAACCTCACTGATGAAAAGCATGTCCATCGAACGCTCTATCCAAGACCTATGTAATTTAGCAAAACATATCACAGACCCCTCCATGGGACTGGGAACGGGATGGTTCGGGAAGTTGTTTGGTTGGCTGGGGGACCTTAAGACCCTAGTTATAGGGATCTTCCTTCTCTTCCTGCTATGTGCTCTCATACCATGCTGTATCCCTATCCTCCACCATTTTATCACCTCCACCCTCGACGCCTTGGTGGAACGCAAGGCGGCTGCCTCTGTCATGGCCCTAACCCCATATACCCCTCTGCGGCCTGCCCCTAGTAATACAGCCCTCTACCGCTCCTAGCGGTTGAGGTCATACTCAAAAAAGGGGGGAGTGAGGCAGCTGGAAAAGGCAGCTGTGAGAGTAAGCCCCCCCCCCCCTCTCCCCCTCAGGCTGCAGCGAAGCAGCACTTACACATACCCTTTCGCCCAGAAAACCAGTAGACCAGAGCATACCGGTCTAAGCAGGTCACTCGGGAATGCTTGATGAAAGCCCACTGTCTCCCCCCCCCCCTTCAGCGGCTACCGATTGGTGAAGAAGAGACACCTGGGATGAATGGGAAGGTAGCAAGGGGGTTTGAGAATGTACTGTATATAAGACAGTGTGGGACGTCATTTGGGAGCTCAGATCTTTTGTCCAGGATGCCGGCACTGGCTATCTGAGTCTTGTGTACACAATTAAAGTTTTTGTTTGCATTCTAGTCTGTCTGTGTGTTCCTTTCGTGGGTGTGGGAGGCAGGGTTCCTGCTTCAATTATCTATAAAATGTATTTTTTGTTAATATCTTTGGGCGTCTGAAACAGATTATTTGGGTTTACATTATTTCTTATGGGAAATATTGCTTCAGTTTTCATACATTCGGTTTTAGTCAGACTTTTTCAAACAGATTAATCACGAAAACTGAGGTTCCACTGTATTATGATGACACACAATTGGAATATTTCCAATTATTTCTCAAGATATTGTACACAACATACCTAAAATGCAAGGATGCCAATAATGTTGACCACAACTATATTCAAGGTTTAGGTTCAATTTTATTTGATATACTGCCTATCATATTATCTAAGGCCCCACAGGATGTTAACAACTCGAATATTGCAACATGGGATGAAGTATTAAAAATACAAAAGCGTATAGTAAAAACAGAGTTGCACCGTTTATCTCTTATCGAGTATGTAAGTTGACAACAAATTCCAAAAGGCTTGAGAGTCTACAAAGAACCTCACATGCAAAACATGACTCTTGATTTTTTAGACAAATGGAATCGCATACTCAATAAGTGTTCCCTTGATCTAATGGTGTTGCTCATAGATACAGCCAAGACCAACCTGACAGAACTGACAAGGGAGGTGGAAGTCAAGTTGGCTGATTTGAAGTCAAATACCACAGAGGAGCAGTTTCAAAAACCGCGGTACGATTCCTTGAAGCAAATTGAAACTTTGAGACAAGAAGTACAAAAATCTAAATTTAAGAAACTCCGAAGAGACAACGAAGATTATACCACAGGATACGTCTACCCTTGGATGAATGCAAATCGCAAAAAGAAAAAATCAGGGAGGAAAGTAACTTTTGAAGATGAAACGGATTCTAGCCGCACTTCAGGAGAAAGTGATTTTTTGGAGGATCAGGAAGAACAGGACACTACCAAAAAGAAAAATCAAGGAGCAAAGGCAGGCAAACAGGATCGCTCCACAAGAAGCAGGAAATAATGAATCCTAAAGATAGCTATTCAGGTTCACCATCTTCTTTGGTGATAAATATTTTGGGAAAAGCAGTGCCACAAGAACAGATTGCTATTTTAGATAAGGGATTATCGTTTGTACCCGGCACTCGTTATGACCCGTTTGCTTTTCGTGTAGACTTGGAGCAATTGATACGGAAATTGCAATTGAAGACTTTTTTCATTCAGGATGTTACACAAAATGAGGTGCCGTCAATTTCACAAGAGCCTGAACATGCCGGGGAGCGTGTGAAACTTCCATTAACATCGACCTGGTATCCTCCAGGACCGATTCATCCGGCTATAGCTCTCTTCAAAGATTTAGTGCTTCAAGATTTACAACTAGTGGAACAACAAACTAAGCACAAGTTTAACATTCTATCTCAAAGTGAACAAATGGCTTTAAAAACTCTTCGTCAAAGAGCTGATATAGTCATCCGCAGGGCGGACAAAGGCGGAGCTATAGTGATTTTAAACCGGGATTATTATATTTCAGAAGCCTTAGGACAACTGATGGACAGCTCTGTTTATAAGGTCCTAACATCTGATCCTTTGTCTCACATTCAGTCTACGATTCGAGAGTTAACTGATGTGGCACTACAAGGAAAATTAATCTCCAAGAAGGAATGGAACTATCTGAATGTATCAAATCCCCGGATAGCCACGTTCTATACAGTCCCTAAAATTCATAAACATTTGAATAGTCCTCCGGGGAGGCCCATAGTGTCTACGAAGGGCTCAATTATGGAGCCCATTTCCACCTTTATAGACTCTTATCTACGTCCGTTATTAGTGCACATTCCATCTTATATAAAAGACACGATGGATTTTTTGGGTCTGTTGACCCGCAGTAACAATTGGGCTAGTGAAAGCACAGTGCTATTGGTAACGTTAGATGTCAATTCTCTCTATACAAGCATCCCACAAGGGGCAGCTTTTGATACAGTAAAACATCATTTATATAAGAGGGGTGATTTAAATGACGATCACTTGAATTTTCTTTTACAACTGACACGTTTGGCCATTTTTTCAAATTACTTTATGTTTGAAGGGACCTGTATCATCAGATTTCGGGAGTAGCTATGGGGGCCACATGCACCCCTCTATAGCTAATTTATACATGGCATCATTTGAAGAGAGATGGTTACATTCTAATCCTTTCAAACAGCACATCATAGTGTGGTGTCGTTATATAGACGACGTGTTCATGATATGGTATGGTTCATCTATTATTTTGGAGACCTTTTTTAATTGGCTAAATGGCTGTGATCCACATATCAAGTTCACTCACGTTTATCATGAAAAGGAAATAACTTACTTGGATGTGAGAATCAGGAGAAATTTAGACACTTGGGAAACCACTGTGCATCGTAAACATACAGATTGCAACACTTTTTTACACTTTTGCAGTGCCCACCCAGTAGGATTGAAAACTGGGCTGCCCTTCTCACAATTTCTCAGGTACAGGAGAAATTGTTCCAATCTGGAAGAATTTAAAACAGCGTCACAAGGTTTGACATGCAATTTTTTGGCTCGCGGATATCCTGCAAGCACAATACGACGAACTTATAAACGTGCACTTCACAATAATCGTGACCTTTTATTGAGCCATCGAACTACCATACAAAAACAAGACACCGATACCAACATCAATCTTATCACCAAATATTCCCCTCTGAGTAAATCCATACAGCAGATCTTACGGAAACACAGCAATGTATTGGGGACTGTGATAGGATTGGCTGGTAAGAAAATTAGATGTGTTTGGCAACGCAGTAAAAACTTAAAAGAGTTTCTCAGTCCGGCGAGGTTGAGAACTCCCGATGACATTCGCTCTTCACACATAGAGCTATCAGGACACAGGAAATGTGGGGATTGTGGTATATGCTCTATTACTAAAGAAACGGCGGAATTTGCATACAATGGCAAGAGTTACACTTTACGACATTATACCACATGTGCCTCGCAGAACGTTGTATATTTGATCAGCTGTCCATGTAATTTAGCTTATGTGGGTAAAACCAGCTGAGAGTTTTGGATCAGGATGGGTGAGCACAAAAGCCGTTTAAAACACAAAGTCATGGAGGCCCCCATCGTGCAACACTGTCTCGAGAACAAACACCGTTTTGAGGATTTAGTGTGCTTTTGCATTGACAAGGTAGAGACCGGAGTAACTGGCAAAACCCTTGATCAATGTTTAATCCACAAAAAACAATGGTGGATATTCGAACTACACTCCTTGACACCTTTAGGTCTCAATGGTTACATTGATTGGAAAGCATGTTTTTAATTAACAAAAACTTTAGAAAGTGACGATCAAGTTCAGTCATGAGCATTAGCACCAGTGTGCGTAAGATTATACCGGAGGGATCCCTTTAGAACATCTTGTCATTGGGATTCCCTTTTCTAACGTGAACGTCATAGACGTGTAGACGTCATCCTTGTGGCTCCTTAGAGTTTAAAAGCAGTTGATAAATCATTCTCCACATGCGCGGCGTCTCTGTACGTTGGGAAAAGTCTCCAAGAAGAACTACGAGGAATTTAGACGTGGGCAGCATCATTTATAAGTCTCACTATTCCAGTGTGGTCAGTAGAAATATGAGGGACTTATATAAAATATATATCACAAGTAGCGATGTTGTGTTTAGACTTATATGCATTTTTTTCATATGTTGTTTTTGCCTGCAGATTTAAAGTTTTTAACTCCAGTTGAGGACGGTCTACATTTGTGGTTATTTCACCCCTGAAGAAACGCATAATGAAACGCGATACAGTACTCAGAATCAGCATTGGGGAAGCATTTTTTCTTGACCGCAGCACATTCCTCGATTTAAGATGAGAAATTTTTTTTATTTTTATGGTGCACAACAAATATTGAAATATTGATTGAAAAATTAATAGAGCATTATTGGGAAGCATCACATATTTTGAAAAAAACAGGAGGGTCGTTGATGTTATTCGACTTGGCTTTCCTCCCTCGGGAGATCTGCTAGTCATTAATCTGAGACCTATCCTTAGGTAAAAATTAATTGGCTTCTCAGTTAATAAGCAAAAATAAACTACGCTACAACTGGTTAATATCAGAGTGTTTTAACATATAGAATTAGGTGATTTCAACACTGTTCACAGACCATATATTTTTTTATCATATTATCTAAGCAGTTCACAAAAAATATTCATAAAATTTCACATACACGTACAGTATGAGTAAAAAAACCACAAATGAACTCACCATCGCCACATAAACAAGCTAAGTCAGGATTTACAATAACATTATAATAACACTGAAAGGAAAACACACCAGGTTAAAGGAATAAGTGAAACCAGTGACTCATCCCCAAGAATCCCAGGTTATAGTATAACCAGGGTGCTTTTCAACAGAAAAAGTCATTTGTCCAAATTTAGATTAGTTAAAAAATGTCAACCAACATGAATGGGTTTTTAAAACAATCTTGAATGTTTTGTAAGAAGATTTTTTTTCCGAAGTCCTGAGGTAGTGCATTCCATAAAGAGAGGGCTAAGTCCTGAACTGTTGAGTGTCTAATTGATTCAAGGCAAACCTTGGAGGAGAGTACTTCTACATATGCACACCAGCATGCAATTTTGTAAGAGCAGAAAAAACCTGAAAAAAATTACCCCCTTCAAGGGTAATTTTTAAAGAATATAAGAGATTGGGTTAAACAAATTACCAACTGTGAAGGAGAAGCATGCATATGCGAAGACAAGTTTGAGTTGGGTATGAGAAATCTGGTAAGAGAATAAGCTGGGAAAGGTATTTAGAAAGTGGGAGAATGGGCCAGTCAGGTGTGTAGGAGGAGAAGACTGTTATACAAATGACTTTAACTAAAATCTATGCTAGGATTAGGAGCCACAGGTAAGGTGATAAAGAGGGAGGGTGACTGAGTCATTGATGTTTTTCAGCTGGGGATTTCCATTCATATATTTTTGTCTTCTGACTTCCTATAGGAGTGGAGGAGTAGCCTAGTGGTTAGAACACTGGCTTGGTAACCAAGCAACCAGGGTTCAAGTCCCACTAGCACTCCTTGTGGCCTTGGGCAATTCACTTAACCCTCCATTGCCTCAGAAGAAAGGTCTGGCAATCTACTTCCAGTGACACTGCCAAGAAAACCCAGGAGCTTCTGGGTCACCAGGAGTCAGGACTGACTCAAAGGCACACATTGCATTTTTGACTTCCTATTGCTATATCTTTGGTATTTCTTCTCCACTGAGTGAATGCACGCAGTGGTTCCGGCTGAAGTTGTTTCTCTGACCACCAACCACTCTCAGTGTGCTGCCTTACTGTCAGTCATATCCTATCCTATTGTATCCGCGCAAGCAGTCATAAAATGACAACAAGTAATCCAGAATAGGGGCCTGCTCTTGTTTGCTTTTTTTCTTTTTTTGTTCCTCTGTGTATGGAGAGTCAACTCCACATGCTCAAAGTAATGAAACCAAACAAATGGAAAAAATGAAAGAAGAAAAGGAAAATAAAATGGGAAAAATAATCTACATACCCAAAACCTAGGAGAGATTCTGCATTCAGGTGCCCATTTTCAATGCAGTCCTGTACTTGATTAGTCTTTTTTTCTGAAATTAATTGAAATTAATTAATATCGCCACTGCTTGGTTAGTGATGAGTGCTGCCTCCACTCCTCCCCAGAACACTCACGACATGCCCCGATGCTAACCGTGTAGCATTGGGGCATGTAGCGGCACCTGCGGATATTAAGCAGCATTAACTTGTGTATAACAGGCTCCATTACCTTTGGTTTGTTGTATAGTAATTTATTCCTGCTGCACTATTTTTTTTGTTTTCTGTTTTTCAATTCCTTAGAACCCACCTATTTACCCTCTACTCTGGAACACAAAACAAAAATGACTGCACCCCCCCCCCCCATCAATACCACACAGCACACCACCCCATCATACACTAAATCATAATGGAAATATAAAACATTTAAAACTGTTTATGACATACAAAACTAGACAAACTGAATACAGAAAACTTCTCAAAACTTGTGAATAGTTCAATACAGAGATCCTCAAAGAGACATGTGAAGCACTCTCTATTATGTTAATAATGTTACTGTATACAGTGTCATGAAGTGGGTATCAATAAAGATGCAAACCTGAAAAGAAACCCTGTTTCTCAGAGAAATCTAGATGTGCAGTTACCTCAAGGCACAGCTAGAGGGGGCAGGAGTGATCATACAGGAGCTAATGAGCCTAAGAGAGCTAATGACTTGCACCTGGGAATGAGCTCGGGAGTTTCAAAGGAAAGATTCCTTTATAAGCAGAAGCTGAATGCTAGCAAAGAAGGAACACCTCTATTGAGAGGGACAGCTCCAGAGGAAGGGCAGAACTGGAACCGGATCCAGAAAGGAGGAATATCTCTACTGAGAGGAACACCTCAAAGGAGAGGACAGAGAGAAGGAACAGCTCTGAGGGAAGGAGCAGCTCTAAGAGAAAGAGAAGGACTTGGAGAAAGAATCTTACCTGAGCAAGCCCAAAGGAACAGAGTTCACAAAGGTGGAGTTCAGAAGGGCCAGGCTAAGCGAGCAGCTGTTCAGAGGGAGTCTGCAGGAGAAAGCACTAAGGCTAGAGATCGTGCCACTCCCTGTTCCCACAACGTTCCTGATTCAAAAGCAGAGAGACGTATCCAGAGAACCAGAGAGATAGGTTTGGAGGAAAGCCTGCAGTCTCTGGGAAATACTAGTCAAGTTTTACCAGGCACCAAAGGAAAAGCAGTTTCTGACAAAGCTAAGTTCTTACTGAAGCACAAAGTTGAATCCACACCAGGTTTTACCAAGCTGCCAGAAAGCACAGCCCTGCCTAGAGCCTTTCGGCAGAGAACCTGTTGCAGGAGAAACGTTTCTGGGAGAGAAAGCTCCACGGATTCAAACCACAGAGGCTCCAGGTATGAAAGCTTTATTCATGATACTGAATGCTTAACTCCTAGAGGCACTGCTAAAACAAATACTCAGTTTGCAAGGAAGAAGAAACCAGGGTGGTTTCAGAAAATTCCCAGAGAACTTGAAACACAGTCTCATTGGAGGCAAGAGCCTAAGGACACTTCACGTGGACCTGTAGCAGACAGGGACAGTGACTACTCTGATGATGAATGTAGTGGATCAGAATCCATGGAAATTGAATATATAAATGCTGTTCCCATTCCTCCACCAGAAGAAATGGATTGTGGTTTGTGCATGGCCACGAGCCTAGAATCTGTAGCCACTGTATAACTGAGAAGAAGTTTGTTTAATTCTTATTGTGTTGGAATGAAGTGAATTCCTCTGATTAACCCTTGCACTAATTGTGGAGTTTAACAATTAGTCAGCTTGTTAATACTGGTACCTTTTGAAACAAAGGACATTCTTTTGATTTCTCAATGTCTTATTTGAACCCTTGCACAGACGGGGAGTAAAGCCTTGTTTTCCCTACACTTGGTTTGATTATTGAGCTCTCATAGGAAACTGGAAATAAGTAAGACCATTTCGCCATTCGTGGACCTTACATTTCATCACGCTCCCTAAATACTTTCTATCGTGGAGCATGCCCATCAGGGCCGGATTTACCTATACGCCATGTACGCCATGGCGTAGGGCCCACAGCCGGCAGGGGCCCACAAAAAAAGAACAAGTTCATTTTTTTAAAATAAAATTTAAAAAAAAACCTGGTGGCTGCCGCCGCGGGGCCCCCTCTGCTGCCGCGGCAGCACCGACTGACCCTCGGGGGCCCCGTCTACAAGCTGAAGCCGTCGGTTCGGTTCGTCCCTCCCTCCCTCTGTGCAGGCTGCAGGCTGTGAGAGACGCGAAAGGAGAGTGTCTCCTCGCGTCTCTGTTAAGCCCGCAGGGGCTGATGGGAAATTTCCCATCAGCCCCTGCGGGCTTAACAGAGACGCGAGGAGACGCTCTCCCTTCACATCTCTCACAGCCTGCAGCCTGCACGGAGGGAGGGAGGGAAGAACGAACCGAACCGACGGCTTCAGCTTGTAGACGGGGCCCCCGCGGGTCAGTCGGTGCTGCCGCGGCAGCAGAGGGGGCCCCGCGGCGGCAGCCACCAGGTTTTTTTTTTAATTAAATTTTACTTTAGGCCGGGGGGGGGGTAGGACTGGTAATGGGCTATTGGGGGGGCTGGGGCTGGAAATGGGCTGGGGGGGTAGGGCTGGTAATGGGCTATGGGGGGGTAGGACTGGTAATTGGCTATTGGGGGGGGGCTGGGGCTGGAAATGGGCTGGGGGGGGTTAAGGTTAGAGGTGGGCTGATGGGGTTAGGACTGGTAATGGACTGTGGGCTTTTGGAGGCGCTTAGAACAGGCAATGGGCTTGGGGGGGGGGTTAAGACGGGTAATGGGCTGTGGGCTGATGGCGGCTGTCTGGTAATGGGCTATGGGGGGGCTAGGATTGGAAATGGGCTGGGGGGTTAAGACTGGAGGTGGGCTGATGGGGTTAGGACTGGTAATGGGCTGTTGGGGGGGTTAGAACTGGTAATGGGCTTTGGGGGGGTTAAGACTGGTAATGGGCTGTGGGCTGATGGGGGTTGTCTGGTAATGGGCTATGGGGGGCTAGGACTGGAAATGGGCTGGGGGTTAAAACTGGAGGTGGGATGATGGGGTTAGGACTGGTAATGGGCTGTGGGCTGATGGGGGGGGTAGGACTGGCAATGGGCTATGGGGGGCTGACTGGAAATGGGTTGATGGGGTTAGGACTGGAAGTGGGCTGATGGGGGGTTAGGACTGGTAATGGGTTATAGGGGGGGATTAAACTGAAAATGGGGTGATGGGGGGTTAAGGACTGTAAGTGGGTTGATGGGGGGCTAGGACTGGTATTGGGTTGGGGGGTTGCTAGGACTGGAAATGGGCTGATGGATGGCTAGGACTGGAAATGGGCTGATGCAGGGACTAGAAGGGAATGGATGCTGGGTGAGGCTGGAACTAGAAGGGAGCTGATGTTGGGGGAGGATTAGAATGGGATGGGGCTGGAAGAGTAAAATGGAGAAGGGAAAAATATTTTGTGTGGGAGGGATAAAAAATCTACAATTGGCCGGGTATTGGGAGAGTAAGTGGGGATTGAGGATGGAGGGGTAAAATTTGAGTGGATGAAATAGGAATGAGGAAAGAGCAAAAGGAGAAAGATTAGTATGTTAAAGCAGATGTAGAGAGAGAATGGAAAAAAATCTAGAAGAGAGAAGAAAGGACAAATGGACAGCAGACGATGGAGAGTTAGCAGAAGACACGAAGAAACCAGAAGAAAGTGGCTGGAGCAATTGCAGCTGAAAAAATGCACAAAAGGTAGAAAAATATCTCTTATTTTGAATTTATTAATTGGAATATGTCAGCTCTGGTAAATGTGCATCATTAACGTCTGCGCTTTGTTTAGTACAAGAGCAAATTAATGTATAGTTTTATTTCTACAGTGTTGTACATTCCAAGTTTGGCTTTTGGGATTCCCAGTTTAATTATTGTCTTCCTGTTTCTAAATTGTGATTACTTGTTTGGTGATGGTCTATGTTCTGCATGTGTAACTGAGCTGAGGTGTTCTGTTTATATAATTCCTATTTGACATTGCCACTTGTTCTCTTTCCCCAGTAGGTCATGTATTGTTGTTCTCTGAAATGTATTGGTTTAATATTTGCAGTGTTGCCTTTTGATTGGTAGAGTATGGTGCTTTGTGAGTCCTGGTAGTGCTGTTAGGATACGGCGGGTTTACTATGGGTTCTAAATGGGCAGTGTTTGTAGTAGTTCCTAATGTGTCTGGCAGTTGGCACTGGATTATAGTAATGTAGAAATCTTTTAGTCTTTCTTTATCCATACACTCATTAAGAGGCACGTTTACTAAAAGTTAGTATATGGTAAAATTATGCAAATATTTATGCAAATGAGGCCCCTTATGCAAATGAGGCCCCGCACCCCCCTTGGGCCGCCCCTGCTGGGGGCCCACAGTTTTTGTTGGCATAGGGCCTCACTCAAGGTAAATCCGGCCCTGATGCCCATACTTCGAATGGTCACCAGGGGATGCCCTCACGACAATAGTTAAGAAGAAAATGTTCTATGTAACGAAATATTTACTTGTTCTGTAATATTCAAATGACTGTTTGCTGTAAACCACTTTTGATCCACCTGAAAAACACGGTATAAAAATTTACACCAGTCAGAGAAGACAATTGGACTCCCGACTTGATCCCACCCCTGCTCTGATAATGTCAAAGGTGGCATTATCTGTATATCCCTTGAAAGCTAGGATGTCAGTAGTGCTGGTGGGTGCCATTGGCACCTGTGCTCCTTGAGATGACTCTGAGGCGACCATGAGACCCATCTATATCTTGCTTGGAACTCTGTTTTTATTTGCAGTTTGCTTTCATCCAGGTGGCCTTTCCCTGAACACCATTAGTAGTTTGACTGTTAGCATTCTGGGTTCTTCACCAGCATGCCGGCCTCTAACAAGAACATGGTTGGCCTCTTTGGTGAATCCCTCGATGGCGGCTATTTCAGTCTTATTGCATGACATCCCCCATTCAGTTTTCCTCTTTGATCTGTGACCAGGTATTTAGCCCCTTGCCTGTCTACTCTAGCAACTGTACACGCCATGTCGCTTCAACATCCCCATTGGCTGGCACTTTTAAACTGCCGCTCCTTAAGGAATAAATCAGACTTCATTCAGGATTGCCTTCTGCATCACAACTTAGATCTGTTATGCCTCAGAGAAACCTGGTTAAGGGCAGGAGATGACCCTTACCTAGTTCGCTGTCTCCCTATGGGGTACTCAGCCTTGTCATCACCATGACTCTGCAGTTCCGGTGGCAAGGTAGAAATCCTGTTTACGATCTCCCTTCTAAGATCTGAATTAACTGTCAACTGATTGGCTGAACCCAAAAGACTTCTGCTTAAGCTTGATGTTGCCCACTCTTTACACCTTCTACTTTGGTACTGTGCTCCTTCTCTTTCAGGGACCTCAATGAGATGTTATTTACCAGGTCATCTCAGACACGTCTGTATCCCTTACTAATCTGATCATTCTGGGAGATTGACAAGGCATTCAACCAATTCCTGACAGATCACAAACTAATACAATTTATCCACACCCCAACTCATATAAGAACATAAGAAATGCCATACTGGGTCAGACCAAGGTCCATCACGCCCAGTATCCTCTTTCCAACAGTGGCCAATCCAGGTCACAAGCGACTGGCAGTTTCCCAAAAAGACACACAGGTTCTATAATGCTTGTATTGGGGCAAGCAGTGGATTTTCTGGGTCCTCTTTAGTAATGGTTTATGGACCTTTCCTCCAGGAACATGTCCAAACCTTTTTTTAAACCGAACTACACTAATAGCTTTTACTACATCCTCTGCTAACAAATTCCAGAGATTGATTACACGTTGAGTGAAAAAAATATTTTCTCTTAGTAGTCTTAAATAGGTTACCCTGTAGCTTCATTGCATGTCCCCTAGTCTTTCTACTTTTGGATAGTGTAAACAAACAATCTTTTCCAGGTTGAAGAGCCTTAACTTTTTAAGCCTCTCCTCATAGGGTTATCCTTCTATCCCCTTTAGCATTTTGGTGGCTCTTCTCTGTACCTTTTCTAATTCCTCTATATTCTTTTTAAGATATGGCAATCAGAACTGCACACAATTCTCAAGGTGCAGTCACACCATGGGATGATACAGAGGCATTATAATATCCTCTGTCTTATTGTCCATTCCTTTCCTTATGATGCCTAGCGTTCTATTTGCCTTCCTGGCCACCACTGCACACTAGGTGGAGGGTTGGGTGAACGGGAATGGGAGAGAGTGGATGCTGGGAGGGGCTAAAACTAGAAGGGAGCTGATGCTAGGGAGGACAAGAAGGGGGTGGAGCTGGAACTGGCAGGATAAAAAAATGAAGCATGTATGGAGAAAAAAGAAGGAACTTACCCTAAAGGATAAATTCAAAGCTCACTATTGTTTTTATAGAGCATCTGTCTTGTCAACTAAAAAACGATACTTTTCTAAGTTGATTACAACCTCTGCGAATGATCCAAAATCCTTGTTTAAAATCACCTCCTATCTTTCTATGGTCCTAAAACCACCTGTCAATTCTGCTCAGCTGATTCTTTCAAATTATCCTATAGTGCACTGGACCTGTTCCCATCAGATTGGTTAGCTGACTCTTCACTGGCTTTCCCACCTTTCATTCTAGCCATGCTAAATGTCTCTCTTCCCTCAGGTGTTATTTCTAAGTCATGGAAAAAAGCACTTATTCGCCTGAGTCTGAAGGGCCCCAAATTGGATTACTCAGATCCAATCCAATAGCCACCTATATCCAATCTAACATCTTCCACCAACTTTCTGATCACCTAGAACACTCACTTGCTTTCTACCCACGGTAATCTGGATTCTGTCTGGCTCATAGTACCAAAACAATTAATGCCATACATTCCCATTTAGACAGTGATTCTTTTGTCCTGGCCATCTCGCTCAACCTCAGGGTGGCGTTCGACTTAGTGGATCACAATCATCTTCTTTCTTGTCTTTTTGACATAGGTCTCTAGGGTTATGTCTTTTCTTGGTTTTCCTCTTTTCTCCATGACATCAGGTTTAAATCAGAACATGTCATGCTGGGTCAGACCAAGGTCCATCAAGCTCAGTATCCTGTTTCCAACAGTGGCCAATCTAGGACATAAGTACTGTGATAAGGAAGCTTATCAAAGCTCAGGGAGTAATGACCAAAGAGGAGAATTTACTCTGATTAAGGGACCTGTGCTGGCAGGTTATAGAACTAAGACAGCTTGTTTCCCTAAAAGACTACATGATCCAGAATGCACTTGTATGCAGAAAGTCCCTAGGGGAGCTAGAGTGGAAAAGCATGTGTCTAATCAGAGAAAGCATTATGTCATCCCTAATCAAACAGCCCCTAGAAGAATGCTTAATCCACAACACCTGAAGAATGCAAGGGTGGAGTTGCAATCTAAGCCCTTTAAAACTAAAGGGGAATCATCAGGGAGACAGAAGGAGACGGAGTCAGAGAACAGAAGGAAGAACAACCGGAACCCGAAGGAACAAGGTCAAGGAAGCAGATGGTCCAAGAGAGGAGTTCAGAAAAGTACCTATGCCTGGAGAGATACCTGGGGGAAAGGTTCAGAGGACTGGAAAAAGCCAGAGGTCTGTAGATCCACAGCCAGGCACCGTCAAGCAACACCTAGGAAGAGGTCTGTTGCAGCTAAGGAGGAAAGGAGTACAAATACCTCTTGGAGGACGTCTGGAGAAAAGATCCTGAGGTCCAGAGATACCAACTGGAGGACAGGACACAGAAGCTCTATTGCATATTGGCCAGAATACCAGAAGAAGCAGCCTGATGCTTGCCTGGATTCAGGTAGGAACTGTGAACGTTTCTCTAGCTTTGAGCAGTGCAAACAACAGGGAAACAGTTTCTCTCCGTGCAGAGGTCAGTTCCTAAAGCACTCTGAGTCAGACGGAGAAACAGAATCTATGCAATTTCAAGAGCAAGATTCAATATCTGATACAGAGGATAATTATATGGGCTGTTCTTTGAGTAGGTTGTTATTTTAGGAAAATCCTAAATATCAGAGCAAACATCAAAAGGAAACATTCTAAATATTAGCTTCCCATAAAGTTTTGTTGAAAAAGAAAAAGCTTTTGGGAAAGTTTTGTACGTGTGCTGAAATCAAGCTACTGATTGCAGTTAATTGTCACCTGCTGGTGGAGGAGAGCCCAGCACAAGCCGTGCACACGTAGGATTAAAAAGTTATTTTCTGTATGGAGAAAGTGAGCATTGCTTTTGTATAAAGAAGTTTCCCTCTTTGATTTGTTTTTTCCCCAGCACTGCTAAGGAGTTTATTAGCAGTGGCTGAAAGAAGCCTTTCTGTTCTATAAAGGACTTTGATTCTTATTTGCATAAGATATTTCAGTTGCCTTATTTTGTGTTGAATAACACCCTGGAGAAGTTATCTGGAAGGTGTTACCAAGCATATATGTGTGTGGGATAATCACCCCATAAATAAACTCTAATTTTGTATACACTCGACCAACTACAAGAGTTTTAATTATTCTAAAAAGGCAAGCTTTGTGTGAATGGACTTCAATAACCACAATCCTTTGCAAGACAGTTAATTTGCATACTTACCAAGATGGTACCTTCATAACAAGCACCCCCTTTTACAGTACCTAGAAATTTCCCCAAAAGACACAGGTTCCACAATGCTTGTATTGGGTCAAACAGTGGATATCCCGGGTCCCCTTTAATAATGGTTTATGGACCTTTCCTCCAAGAACTTGTCCAAACCTTTTTTAAACCCGGCTACACTAACAGCTTTTACTACATCCTCCGGTAACAAATTCCAGAGATTGATTACACGTTGAGTGAAAAAAATATTTTCTCTTAGTAGTCTTAAATAGGTTACCCTGTAGCTTCATTGCATGTCCCCTAGTCTTTCTATATTTTGATGGCATAAACAATTAATCTGCATTTACCCGTTCCACTCCATTCATTAATTTATAGACCTCCATCATATCTCCCATCAGCCATCTCTTTTCCAGGTTAAAGAGCCCTAACCTTTTTAGCCTCTCTTCATAAATGGAAGGATACCATCCCCTTTACTATTTTGGTGGCTCTTCTCTGTATCTTTTCTAATAATGCTATATCCTTCTTAAGAAACAGAGACCAGAATTGCACACTATATTCAAGGTGTGGTTGCACCACGGAATGATATAGAGCCATTATAATATCCTTTGTTTTATTTTCCATTTGGTTCCTTATGATACCTAGTATTCTATTTGCTCTCTTGGCCACCGCTACACACTGGGCGGAGGATTTCAACATGTTATCCACGACGATGCCTACATCTTTTTCCTGGTTGGTGGTTCCTAATGTGGACCTTGCATTGTGTAATCATAGTTTGGGTTGTTCTTTCCTGGGTGCATAACTTTACACTTGTCCACATTAAATTTCATCTGCCATTTGGATGCCCAGTCTTCCAATTTATCAAGGTCCTCTTGCAATTTTCCACAGTCCTCATGGGTTTTAGCAACTTTGAATGATTTTGTCTCATCTACAAATTTGATTACCTCACTCATTATTCATATTTCCAGGTCATTTATGAATATGTTAAAAAACAGGGGACCCAGCACAAATCCCTGGGGTACTGGATATTCACCTTACTCCATTGGGAAAATTGGCAATTTAGCCCTACCCTCTGTTTTCTATCTTTTAACCAGTTCCTGATCCACAATAGTACACTGCTTCCTATCCCATGACTGTTCAATTTTGCCAAACATATCTCATGAGGGACCTTGTTAAAAATTTTCTGAAAATCCAGATACACTATATCAACCGACTCACCTTTGTCTACCTGTTTATTTATACCTTCAAAAAAACATAACAAATTAGTAAAACAAGACCTTCCTTGGCTAAAGCCATGTTGGCTGTCTCCCATTAAGCCATGACTATCTACATGTTCAGTCATTTTGTTCTTTATAATGGTTTCTACCATTTTTCCTGGTACTAACGTCAGGCTCTCCAGTCCGTAGTTTCCCGGATCACACCTGAACCCTTTTTAAAAATTGGCATTACATTGGCCATCCTCCAATCTTCAGGTAATACAGATGATTTTAATGATAGTTCACAGATTACTAATAGTAGGTCTGCAATCTGATATTTCAGTTCTTTCAACACCCTTGGATATATACCATCTGGTCCAGGTGATTTGCTTCTCTTCAGTAGCCACTGCAGGGTTCTCTGTCTGTGCCTTTTTTCCTTTCCCTGTGGGGTCCATCAGGGCTCAGCCCTGTTCCCTATCCTATTCAATATTTACCTGGGAATTAATCTTTATTTCTATGCAGAAGATATTCTTCTACTAACCCACTGGGATCACATTTAGTCTGACTTTTCTTCACTTAACTCCGCACTGGAAGCCATTTCATCTTGGCTCACAGACAATGCACTCATCCTCAACCCTAACAAAACAACTGCTACCTGGTTTATTGGCTCCTCTGTGATACCTGTTCTAGCTTCTGTGCTGGGTTCCCAGCCTATATCTCTTTATTCTTCATTTAAGTACTCGGATGTCTACTTTGATTCAAACCTTTGTTTACCCACATTTCTTATTTAACCTGCTCCTTGCTTTGCTGCCCTTAGAAGATGTAGAGCTCTCTATCCCCTGCTAGGTAAACAATCACTGACCACTCAGTACTGTAATAACTAGAATGGATTACTGTAATTTCTGCTTTGCTGGCCTTTAAATCACCTTCAGTCCATCCAAAATACGAAAGTTCACATTCTTACTTCAGCAAGAATGTTCGACCTCCTCTTGATCCAGAATCACTGGCTTCCTGTGGCTCAGAGGATTACATTCAAAATTTTGACTCTTATACATAAAGCTCTGTACAACTCCCTTCTTCTCTGCCTTTTCTCTTATGTTATCCCGTATGTTCCTTCACGGTGTTTGAGATTGTTACAAGATGATCATTTAGTCCTTCCATCCCCTAACTAAGATTAAACTTAGGAGGATTGGAGGAGTAACCTAATGGTTAGAGCACAGGCTTGGGAACCAAGAGATCAGAGTTCAGCTCCTACTTGGCCTTGGGTAAGATACTTAACCCTCCATTGCCTCAGAAAAATCCAAGTTATCAATGTCCTTGTTTAATGTACATTACCCAGTTTAAGTTACGATGTAAACCACCTGTTAAATAAATAAAAACAAACCTTAAGGCTACTCGTCATTCCACCTTTTCTTACCTAGCTCCAGCCCTTTGGCATAGTCTGCCCCCAGCATTGCGGCTGGAGCCCTCTTTTCCATTATTTAAGTCCTAAAAGCCTACCTTTTCAGGCAGGCATTCAATATTGATCCTCTTTCATGAACTGAATTACAGAAGACATTTGTGCTGCATAAGTTTTAATGTTTTATTTTTATTTATTTAAACTGGTTTTTTATACCGCCCCTTCCAGAGATCAGGGGCGGTTTACGTTTAAACAAACCAGATACATGGAACAGTTATTACAAACCATAATGGTATAACAATGTACAGATACATAAGAACAAGAAAACATGAAAAGTCATTAACTATGTACAGAGCAACTTCCTGGATCAGGAAGTTAGAGGGAGGCTTTTAACAATATACTTATATTTGTAGGTTACATATAAGCGGAGGTAACACTTATGCATTAGTCAATATTGTTAACGTATTCTGTAAAAAGAAGTGTCTTCAGTTCTTTCCTAAAGGTCTGCAGATCTTTGTTTGCCCTAATGGGGTCTGGTAATAAATTCCATAGAGTAGGTGCAGTGAAAGTAAAGGCCCTGTTGCTGGTTATTTGTTTCGTTTTATGCACTGAGGAAGGTATGGCAAGTATGTTCTGGCTACTCTTCCTTCTGTTCCAGAAGTCTGCTTGTGATTGAATTCTAGATTTGAGGAAGAGGGAGAGATGTTGTTAGTTAGTTTGAATGTGGTGATTATTGTTTTATATTTTACTCTGCTCGCTATTGGGAGCCAATGTAGACTCTTGAGACAGGTGTGATGTGATCTGTTAGTTGCATTCTGGAAATAATTCTAGCAGTCACATTTTGGGCTAGTTGTAAGGTGTTGATAGTTTTTTTGAGAAGACCGTGTGGTAAGATGTTGCAATAGTCCCAGTGGGGTGTTATAAGTGCTTGGAACTTTCTACTCTCTCCTAATTTTACTGTAGTTCCTTTTTCCTTTTGTTAATATTTGAATTTTTAAATTTTCTTTGAGAAATATCTCAAGTGGGGCAAGGATTGAAGATGATTCCGCATGACTGCTCTTGCCGGCAACATTCCTTCTAATGCAGTTTTCTGCCTTGCTTAATTATTTCCTGTAGTGTGTGTTACCCTTTTCTAATGGGGAAAAGAAAGGGGAAGGCCAGGACATACCTTGAGGTCAGTCTTCCCCTGATGCAGCAGTCCATTGCAACGTTTTTGGTTGGCGGCACTAAAGTGGAGTGTGCAGGGGTGAGTGCTAGAGCTGACACAGGGGCGGTCCTTCCAATCTCAGAAGTCAGTCTGAGCCCCGAGTAGCATGCCCCTCCAAAAGAGCCTTTTCCACCATTTGGTGAGCTGTTTCTCTAGCTGACTCCCTCCCCCATCGGGATGGGGGAGATGCAGCCATCCTCAGGGGAATTAAAAAGTCCAGCTGCGATGCTTTTAGCCTCCAGTGGTGTTGGGGTGACGTCCGCTACTGTGCCCAGTATGGTATCCATCAGAATGGAGGTTAGTGAGGTGTCTCACACAGTGGGCCATATGGTACCAGGGTACGAGGGGAACCCTCAGATTTCGGCCGTTGGCAGCCTGCTGGTTAAGCCAATGGTGGTTACGCTTGACTCCATCTGGACTGCTATAGTTTCCCTAAATGCTTTAATAATTTGGAGGACACAACCCAGGATCATATGACAAGACTTTAGCAACAAGAGCAAGCCATGCTTAGGTACTTTCCTTGTAAACACAGAGGGAGATATTCTGTGCCACGAATAGTGGAGATGGACATCCCAACGGGACATCCATCCCCACTCTTTGTGCCTTCCCCCTCTGGCGTCTAACCTCCCCGCCGATTGTGCAGAGTAGTTAGACAGGGGGAAGGGAAGGGGTGGCTTGGGGGTGGAGTCTGGGCAGGCGGTGGGTGGTCACTGGCCCTGGACGTACAGGGCCGATTCTAATGTCGGCCTTCTATGTTCAGGGCAGGCAACATGTGCAGGGAAGTTATTCCACCTCCGAGGTGTAATAACTTCCCCAGACATGTTTGTTTTTTAATGCCAGGGTGCGGATGGAGCAGGGGAGGCTGGAGGACATTCCCTGCAGTCCGACCCTGGCCTTAGGAAACCAGATCGGGGGTCAAGCTGTGAGGAATATGCCTTTTTTTCCCAGTGGTCGGTATCGCGGCTTTTAAATGGAGCCACGGTGCCATGGCAAAAATACGCCGTGGCACCACAGCTCCATTTAAAAGCCATGACTGAGTTGTTTGGGCTTGTCTTGTATATACAGGCCAAACTGAATCGCAGTCCATACCTGCACGTACATGACTGATTGCGATTCTGATCCTGTGGGGCTAGACGTGCCGCGCAGGATCAGAATTGCAAGTCCCTCTGTACATCCGGCTCAGATCGGACAAACAGGGTGGCTGGACGTCTGGGCTGGAATGAGCCCTAGAGGGTCTCTATGGTGAGAGACAGCTCTTCCATATATGTGAAGTTAGAGAGACTGGCAAACTTCTCTAAAAGACTCAATTTGTGATTGGTTAATTTTCCTGTCTCCTACTATTTCCCTGACTGAACTTTTCAAAAAAATATCTATTGGAAATATTGAGCATGCTGAAGACCGCACTACGTCCTACCTCCAAAGTTTATTATCTTCTGTTGAAGAAGCATTTTATTAGTTCTACATTGGAGGGTGAGCAAGGTGTGGTTTTAATTGATATACCAAACTTGACCCAGGTTTTGTAAGGATCAGAAGAGGAAAATATGCGGAGAGCGACACTTTTGGTTATATATGTACTAGAACCGGATTGGGCTTGGACTCAAGCTTTATTTCAGGAATTCCACTAAGTTGTTTTATAGTGAAAAAGTCTGGGTTTTCCCAGATATTTCCTATGCTACGCAGTCTAAAAGGTGTCAGTTTCTGTTAATGCGTCCTGAGGTAGCTTCATTGGGCTTTTCCTTTATGCTTCAATTTCCCTGTAAATGTTTACTTAAATCTTCAGTTAGATATATATTCTATGATCCTAAATAACTGCATGTGTTTTTGGTTGCTAGGAAGTTCCCGGGGACTGTTGTAGTTCAGGTTGGCTCTATTTAAGATAGACACTCTCGAGGCGCTAAGGATATTTTTTTTTTTGAAACTTTTATTTTCATTTTGCAACAAACAAAGAAAGAACACACCAAAAGATACAAAACAAGTATACAACAAGGAAAAGTAAACCCATAACCCCCCACCCCGGTGCTTCTTCTCTACCCGTTTGTATCAGCATGTGAGCGCTTCCAGTTAACAGTGATTATACATCAAACAATCAAAAAATATCCACAATACAGCATGATCATGAGACAGAGATATATACAAAGTTAGACAGTCAGATGAGAGCATTTAGCAAAATGTACATATTCATTGAACATCTTCCATTAAGACCAATAAGAAGAAGTCTGAACGGAGGAAGCACACAGACGAGGTATTTGTTCATATTTACTGTAGAGACAGGCATGATTCCACCATTCATTGAGGCTCAGATGGGAACTAATTTCCCAGTATTACTCAAGGAGGGAAACAGCAATGCCAAGCATAAAGTTCAAAAGGAGATAAGCCATTTCTTGGGAGAGAGGGGATCCCCGCAACTGGGCGAAGTCCCACTACCCTCCGAGAAAGGGACTCCTGAGAGTGCAATATAGACTAAATACGACCCCAGACCCGACGCCAGTTATACTGTAGTGCGGGATATTCATGCATAACATGAAATGAAGTAATAAACCAATGGCCACAGGACGTGTCCAGCAACCATTACCCTGAGTAGTGTTCCATATGTCTAAACTGTGAGGAGTGTAAACACACCGGTGGGCTAGAAAGAAGAGGGTCTGAGTGAGTGAGGCGGGTCGGAAACCCGTGTCCCTCTGCTCCAGATAAGGCTCCATTGCTCCGAGGTTAAAGTCACATGCAGTTCTCTCTCCCATACTTTCTGCACTATAGAGGTATCTCTAGCGATAGCATTACATAAGGTTTAGTAAAATTGGATGCTACACCCGGTAAACTACCGAGAGATCGGAAGTTTCCAATCAACCTTATGCAGAGAGTGCCAATGGCGGGAGTACTCTAGAGCTCCGAATGCAATGCTGAAGTTACACTGACCAGAGTCGGGAGTCGAAAGGTTGCATAGGAATATTAAAGGCACCTAAAGTGTCGAAAAACATTGGTGGATAGTGGGAGTCTAATGGGAGAGTCATACCAGGGAGTAAGGTAAAAGGAATCGGTGAGCAAAGGCCCGCTACTATATCTAGCCACACAGGTCTGCTCGATACTGGAGCTTCCAACCAACAAGCACCCCGCTTGAGAAGAAAAGATTGAGGGAGCACTTGAACAAAATCGCCACCAAGCACCAATGGAGCATTAGCGGAGGCCGAGGCCAACTGCGCAAAACTTGCATAGTGAGCAGGGCTGTCCACATTCGGGACACAGCGCAAATACACGTGAATTCACTATCTCCTACCTTAAGGTGTACACGGGCCCATCTACCCTCCATGTCAGCGCTAATATCAGGTACAGGAGCGTGCAAAACTTCTTGACCAGAATGACTATCCCGTACCATTTGGAAACAGTGGGAGAGTAGGCAGCTACCATGTGAGGCCTAGCATTGAGTTTCAGTGTTTCAGCAGAGTGTAGTGCGTTCCCTGAAGAAACACCCAATCAACGTGCTCGTGGCCAAAACAGCCAAGGATTTTCTCTCTGCCGAGTGGACCAGCAATGCCTTGTACGATGAACAACAAGATTTTACATGAGGCCATCCAGAAAAGTCAAAATTCTGAGCATGATAGCACACATAATTTCACTGTGTCCCTCAAACTGACTGTATCGGGCTGTACACATGACATAGGAAAATAAGCTAATATAATACAATGAAGCGCCCCACATTAACAAAGATAACCGCAGTACGGTAGAGGAGAAGCAAAACCCCAAAATTACTGGCGACCATGTGTCTGCGGGGAGAAACCCCAGAGAAGGCCGAAATTGAAAAAACATATAACCTGTAGGACTGTGCGTACTCCAAATCCGACCGAGGCACACATCATGAAGGGATAGGAGACCAAAGACAAAAGTCATACAGAGAAAGAAAGAAAGTCCAGGCTATTTCTGTGCTGGGCTATGATCGCCGCATCGGGCCCTTCAAAATGGCGGACAGAGCCGGCAGTTAAGAGTCCAAAATTTGGGATTAGCGCATCTGTTCTGCTTCTTTGGAGTCCAAAAATGTTGATAATAGATCAGGATCCTCGAACGTCCTGGTCTGGTTATGGAGAGTCACTCGGAGCTTCGCTGGATACAACAGGCCAAAGCGAGCCTGTAGCTGTTGAAGTCGAGGGCGAAGAGCAAGGAGTTTCTTCCGACGGTCAACGGTAGGCTTTGCCAAATCAGGAAAGAAGGAGACCTTACGACCGTCATATTCCAAATGATGATTCGCTCGGGCAGCATGTAAAATTTGTTCCACTTGTTGATATCGTAGCAAGCTAAAGATAATAGGCCGGGGGGTCGTGCGGTTGAGCGCCATGCGGGCAGGAACACGGTGTGCTCGATCGATTTCCAGTTCTCTGTGAAAAGTAATCTTCAGCAAGGAGGGAAGAGTTTTGAGCAAGAATTCTCTTATATCTCCTGCTTCCACTCCCTCCGGCATTCCAAGGAGCCTCACATTGTTGCGACGGGCGCGATTATTGCTATCTTCCAACTCCTTTTGAAGATTCTGTATCTGGCGCTCAGCCTCGTCCAGTTTGCCCAAGCGCACCTCGTGCGAGTCGAGGACCCCCGCCATATTGTCCTGCCGTAATGAAAGACCTTCAAGTCGGTCTTGGAGCACTCCAAAGTCTTCTCGCATGGCTCGAAGCGCTTCTCCATTAGACTGCACCAATTCCTTCACGCCGCGTATTTCCTCCAAAATCTCCAGGTGCATTGCGGGGTTTTCACGAAATGGAACCATCTTCTGCGGGGAGGATACCTCCGTTTTGGAGCGTTTTCCGTGAGAAGAAGAAGGAGACCCGAAGTCCAAGCGCGCTGGTTTGTGGGCCGCCATCCCCCCCGAGGTGCCCCGGTCAGCTCGGAGCAAAATAGTAAATTTATATAGGTATTAAGTCAGGATTCTGAGTAGGCCTCTCGGGAGCTTCAACGCAAAGCGTCCTACCCGCTGGACATCAGGCTCCGCCCCCCGGCGCTAAGGATATTGAACTTGGGCCATGCGGGTTCCTTGGTTTTTTCTAAACAATTTTTCTTTTTCCTATTGACTTGGAATTTTTTTTGTTAGCTAGCCCCTTGTTTCTGATCCTCCCTTTCTGCACTATTGTGGGCTGTTAGAATCTAGCACATGGAGATATAGAATATTTGCTCGTTATATGATTTCTCATGGATTTGTTTACTTTTGTATTAGGTTATTTCATATGAGCTGTCCTTTAAGTATTGTCACACCCTCTCTGGCCAAGCGGTAGCTTCCAGTATTGCAAGGCCCCTGGAGGGTAGTAGTTGTGCTTTTATAAATATAACTCAAACGCTTCTTCCTTCAATTCAAAATGGGTTTTATTCCCCGTCCCATTGAGGGTATATTATCTTCACGGAGCATCAAACATATGCTTGCTTGGACACTTCATGTACAAAACAAATATAAACAAAACTTGCTTTCCTCAGCTTTTAAAGGATAAAACAACAAAATGAACACAAAGTTAAATATGGCTATAAGGTTTCTCACCCAGATAGCTACCAATAGGATATCTCTCTTCTGTCTTGAGAGAGTTACAGGCTGGCTGTATTTACTGGAGTTTTAAGCCACCAAAGATACTTCCCTATCTCAGGGAGAATTCAGGTTCACTTACTAATAAAGAGCAGTCCATTATCTCCTGTACATTAGTCTCCCCAGCATCCTGGTATTCCATTATCTCAGGTTGATTCCGGGATTCATTCTGCCCTGCATGAGTACTCTCTGAGACTTGCTGCCTAAGTACGTCCACAAGGAAGTTCTTTTCCTTCACCGGGCTAAAGCCTTTCTGGGTATTACCATATGTTCTTGTATAGTGGTTTCCCAGGCACTGCCCCTGCTGGTACTTCTTAGTAGAGGTTAGCTTCTCCCTTACTCTGCCTGTAGAATAATTAAGGGAACTTTTCAACCAATCACGTTTTCCCTTGTGTGATCCAGCTGAGCTGAATTGTAGTGTTCGTGGAGTTTCAGACGGAGCTTCTAACTGACAATCACAAAACTCTTCCTCTTGTTCTTGTAGGTAAAATCTTTTATCTTTGAGAGTTTTAAAACTAGAAAGAGGGATATTCTCAGCCTCTATATTATGTGAGCTTGTATGCTTATTCCCATAAGCCCAGGGTTGCCTTTTTCCACGAGGCAAATCTCCCTTGTAATCACGCTTCTCTCTATAACCTGCAACTGCAGTCTTCTGGCGTTTTTCCTGCTCACACACCCTGCTTGGCTGTGAATATCTTACTGACTCATTCAGGTCCTCGGATTCCCTCTGACCTTCATATGGGCATTCTAATTGCTCCAGAGTTTCCTCGTCCCTCTCTCTTGCATTCTCATACCTTTGCCGTGTTTCCCAGGGCTTTAGCTGCCCTCTCTGTAGCTTCTCCAAGTGTGTCCTTGGCTGCCACGGCTTCACTCTCTCTCTCTCTCTCGGCTCTGGCACCAGCTCCTGGCTTTGCCCTGCTCCTTGTCTGAATCCAAATCCGGGTCTCAAACTCCAACCCAATCCGCATCTGCGTCTGCATCTGTATCTATCTCCTAATGCCTGAGGGCTTGTTTTAAACCCACGTTCACTTGCTCCACCCTTAGTTAGCTGAGCCCTGTCAGGTGAAGTGAATTCCTCTCCTGTGCTAACTGGGTGTGTCCTGACTGAGCTCTTGCACGTGTTCCTGCGTTGCTCAGGGTAACTATATGACAGTTTCTTGTTTACCCTGTCATTTTGTTTGTTTTCACTTGTGCTGGCCTGCACTTCCTCAGCTCGTACAGGGTCTACCCTGTTACATATTCCCCTCCTTAAAATATTACTTGTTGCCGTATTTAACGGACAGCAAGTAATTCTTGAGAGCGCATCAGCGTTTCCATGTAACTTTCCTGCACGGTGCTGAACTGTAAAATTAAAGGCCTGGAGGGCCAAATGCCAGCGTGTTAGTCGGGCATTGTTGTTTTTCATTAAATGAAGCCATTTTAAGGGGGCGTGGTCTGTTATTAATAAGAACTTCCTCCCTGTAAGGTAGAAACGAAGGGTTTCTATGGCCCATTTTATGGCCAGACACTCCCGCTCTATTGTGGCATAGTTTCTCTCCGCGGGCGAGAGTTTTCGGCTTAAATATGCCACTGGGTGTTCATTTCCTTCAAATGTTTGGGACATTACCGCTCCCAACCCTGTGTCCGACGCATCCGTTTGGATGATAAAGGGTAAATTAAAATCTATACCCCGCAATACGGGAGCCCTACATAGCTTCCCTTTAAGGGTTTCGAATGCCTTTTCTGCTTCTGGGGTCCAACGGACCTGGTTTGGGGCATTCTTTCGCAACATCTCTGTAAGGTGGAGACTCTCTTCTGCAAATCGGGGAATGAAACGACGGTAGTACCCGATTAGTCCCAAGAAACTGCGCATTTGTTTCTTTGTTGCAGGTCTTGGGAATTCTCGGATACTCTCCACCTTACTGGCTAGGGGTTTTACTAAGCCTCTCCCTATTAAGTGCCCCAAATACTTCGCTTCCCTCATAGCGAATAAACACTTTTCGGGGTTTAATGTGAGGCCAGCCCTTCTCAGCGCTCTAAGAACCGCTTCTACCCTTGTGAGGTGTTCTACCCATGATGTGCTGTGTATGACTATATCGTCCATATAGGCACTAGCGTATTCGTGATGGGGTCTCAGCACTTGGTCCACGAGACGCTGACACATCGCCGCAGCCCCATGTAGCCCGAATGGCATTCTCCTAAATTGATAAAGTCCTATAGGTGTGGAAAAAGCTGTTTTGGCCTTTGAACTCTTTGTTAGAGGTACTTGCCAATAGCCTTTGCTGAGATCCAGTGTAGTTAGGTATTTTGCTTGTCCTAATTGGTCCAGCAAATCATCTATTCGTGGCATCGGATAAGCATCGAATTGTGATATGTCGTTGATTTGCCTAAAGTCGATGCAAAACCTTAAGGTTCCGTTCGGTTTAGGGACCAGAACTATTGGGCTAGACCATGGGCTTCTAGACTCCTCTATAATGCCCATGGCCAGCATCTCCTTCACTTGGGCAATCACCTCTTGCTTTTTTATTTCGGGCATCCTATATGGCCGCTGTCTTATGATCCTTCCTGGTGGCGTGATTATTTCATGCGCCACAAGGTGCGTCTCGCCAGGTAAGGTGGTCAAGACGTCCGCAAACTTTATTAAAAGTCGCGCTAATTCTTTCCGTTGCTGGGGGTTCAACTCTGAGCCTATTTTTGGGGAAGGTTGCCTTTCCCAATCCCCCACTTGAGGCCCAAGATCCTCCTCAGTTTTTTCCTCTCCAAGGGCTGTTAAGCTCTTCACCTCCCTTGTCCCAGTAGCACCAAACCCGCTTTCTCCTCTTTCTGTAGAGGGTAGCGTGGATACTTCCTCTACCGCGGGGAACCCTACCCTCTCACAGATTAACTGTGCTATTCTATCGCCTTGGTGTATTTGGAAATCCTTTGCCCCAAAATTAAACACCAAGACCTTTACGGGCCCCCTGTAGTCAGGATCAATGACTCCTGCACCAATATCTATAAAATGTTGTGTGGCTAGCCCTGACCTCGGCGCTATTCGCCCGTAGCACCCTTCAGGTATTTTAATACGAATGCCCGTATCCACTAGGGCTTTTCCCCCTTTTCCTACTACCACACTTTCCATACTAAAAAGGTCGTAACCTGCAGCCATTTCAGAAGCCCTTGTTGGGCCTTTTGCCTGAGGTGTAGTCTTGCAGAATTGCAAGGTAAATTTCTGCTTTGCTGTAACTAGAGGTCCCTTAGAGGGAGGTCCCTTTTTGGGTATTCTCTCAAATAAAGGGCTAGGGATGGCCGTGGCTATAGCTTCAACTCTTTCCTCCTCTATCACTGGGGCTTTCACTGGAGCAGAGGGCACTATCTCTTGAAGGTCTTCTTCCAATTTTTGGGAGAAAGGGACCCAATCACGCCCTAGAACTACTGCATATGGAAGTTTTGGTATTACAGCAATCAATATCTTCCGGGTAGATCCCAACCCTTGTATGGTTACCTCCCGTAATGGGTAATGAGAGGTTTCCCCATGCACGCACCGTATGCGAATTTCCCCCTCTACTGGGTCCGGGGGAGATGAGCGGTTTTTATCTATGGTTTCCCACAAGTCCTGGGAGACCATGCTTTGGTCTGCCCCCGAATCCAGTAGAGCCAAGGCAGGTATTCCTTCTATCCATATTTCTCTCATGAACCCCTCCGTCACTATCTCTTCTGACCCTGTCATAAGGGCAGTTTTCACATAACAATCTTTTATCAGGTGACCAGGCTTATTGCACCTATAACATTTTCTAACGTTTCTATCTCTGCCCTCCCTGCTAGGGCCATATGCAGCCACTCTATCCCGTGCGTACTTTTCACATTCATACTTTCCAGTCATACCTACACCCTTTAAAAGGTTCAACTTAAAAGTACTATCATGCGCTGCCTCCCTGAACACTTCAGCCATCTGGGCTGCTTCACCAGTGTTTGCACAATTCTGCAGGGTTAAAAACTTTTTCATTTCACTTGGTACTGATATTAAGAATTGTTCCAACACAATTTCATCAAGAATTGACTCCAGCGTTTTGCCATCAGGATCCAACCACTTATAGGCTAGGTTCTTGAGCCTCTGGCATAAGGCTTTAGGAGTTTCTTTGTCACTTAACACAGCCTCTCTAAACAATCGCCTATAATGTCTCGGCGTGAGACCGAGGCGGTCTTTCACGGCCTTTTTAATTTCCAAGTAATCCTTGGTTAAACTAGCAGGCATAGTTTTGAACGCAGACAAGGCCTCGCCACTCAGAGTCATTGCAAAGCGCATGGCCCATTGTTCCACAGGCCAATTAGAGTTCTCTGCAATACGCTCAAAGGCCTCAATGAAATCATCCGGGTTATCTGCCTGCCCTAATTGTTTGCACATAAGTCCCGTATTCATTTCTACTTGCGGTATTTTTGTTTTGTCCTCTCGAGCCTTCTCCAGCAGCGCTGTCATGGCTTCCAGCAATGGCTTCTGTTGTTGTTGTAGCGTAGCCATATACTGTCCTTGCAGGTGTTGGAGCACCTTGGCCTGCTTTTCCTGCTGTTCACTTATCCATGCGAATACGTCTTGGGGATCCATCTTCTCTTCTGCACCTGTAAAAAAACAGAGAAGAGACCCACCAAGTGCGGCACACACAAAAAGTTGTTTCTTTTCTTTTATCTCCCCCTTTCTCACGGTATCCTTATACCGGTTTACCCAGGCTACCAGTACCTTAGTCTCCTGGTGATATCAGCTTGTGAGAAGGGTCTTTTCCTCCGCTGGCCGCTCTGCCAGCCGAATCCTCCTTTGAGCAGTGCTGTAAACACTTTTCCTTTGCTTTTCAGCAGTGTCCTTTCAGGCAAACTTTCCTATGCCCCCCGAAAATTTTATCCACTTCTCTACGCCAATTTATGTCACACCCTCTCTGGCCAAGCGGTAGCTTCCAGTATTGCAAGGCCCCTGGAGGGTAGTAGTTGTGCTTTTATAAATATAACTCAAACGCTTCTTCCTTCAATTCAAAATGGGTTTTATTCCCCGTCCCATTGAGGGTATATTATCTTCACGGAGCATCAAACATATGCTTGCTTGGACACTTCATGTACAAAACAAATATAAACAAAACTTGCTTTCCTCAGCTTTTAAAGGATAAAACAACAAAATGAACACAAAGTTAAATATGGCTATAAGGTTTCTCACCCAGATAGCTACCAATAGGATATCTCTCTTCTGTCTTGAGAGAGTTACAGGCTGGCTGTATTTACTGGAGTTTTAAGCCACCAAAGATACTTCCCTATCTCAGGGAGAATTCAGGTTCACTTACTAATAAAGAGCAGTCCATTATCTCCTGTACATTAGTCTCCCCAGCATCCTGGTATTCCATTATCTCAGGTTGATTCCGGGATTCATTCTGCCCTGCATGAGTACTCTCTGAGACTTGCTGCCTAAGTACGTCCACAAGGAAGTTCTTTTCCTTCACCGGGCTAAAGCCTTTCTGGGTATTACCATATGTTCTTGTATAGTGGTTTCCCAGGCACTGCCCCTGCTGGTACTTCTTAGTAGAGGTTAGCTTCTCCCTTACTCTGCCTGTAGAATAATTAAGGGAACTTTTCAACCAATCACGTTTTCCCTTGTGTGATCCAGCTGAGCTGAATTGTAGTGTTCGTGGAGTTTCAGACGGAGCTTCTAACTGACAATCACAAAACTCTTCCTCTTGTTCTGGTAGGTAAAATCTTTTATCTTTGAGAGTTTTAAAACTAGAAAGAGGGATATTCTCAGCCTCTATATTATGTGAGCTTGTATGCTTATTCCCATAAGCCCAGGGTTGCCTTTTTCCACGAGGCAAATCTCCCTTGTAATCACGCTTCTCTCTATAACCTGCAACTGCAGTCTTCTGGCGTTTTTCCTGCTCACACACCCTGCTTGGCTGTGAATATCTTACTGACTCATTCAGGTCCTCGGATTCCCTCTGACCTTCATATGGGCATTCTAATTGCTCCAGAGTTTCCTCGTCCCTCTCTCTTGCATTCTCATACCTTTGCCGTGTTTCCCAGGGCTTTAGCTGCCCTCTCTGTAGCTTCTCCAAGTGTGTCCTTGGCTGCCACGGCTTCACTCTCTCTCTCTCTCTCGGCTCTGGCACCAGCTCCTGGCTTTGCCCTGCTCCTTGTCTGAATCCAAATCCGGGTCTCAAACTCCAACCCAATCCGCATCTGCGTCTGCATCTGTATCTATCTCCTAATGCCTGAGGGCTTGTGTTAAACCCACGTTCACTTGCTCCACCCTTAGTTAGCTGAGCCCTGTCAGGTGAAGTGAATTCCTCTCCTGTGCTAACTGGGTGTGTCCTGACTGAGCTCTTGCACGTGTTCCTGCGTTGCTCAGGGTAACTATCTGACAGTTTCTTGTTTACCCTGTCATTTTGTTTGTTTTCACTTGTGCTGGCCTGCACTTCCTCAGCTCGTACAGGGTCTACCCTGTTACAGTATATGTACTTTGCTTAATGTAATATGTTGAAAATTAGAAATAATTTTTTTTAATTCTTTTATTTTGTAGTTTTCATTACATTTGATTTTTGTAAACTGCCTTGTCTAGTTCGTAAAGGGCGGTATATCAAAACTGATTAAACCATAAACCAGCATTTAGATGGTTCGCAGGTACGCAAACCATGTAAATTTTATCTATTTATTTATTTGGTTTTATACTGCACTATTCATGATCAGCAGGATTTACAAAATAACATATTACACAGAACAGATAACATTGAACATATAAAACAATTAACATATTTACATAAATAGATGATACACAATAGTATGTAAGACTGGGAACTATTTACAGTTTAACAGAATCTTGAGTATGATATTGATATTGATAGGCAAGGCTTTAAGTTACGTGGTCAAAAGCAAGATGGAATAGGTGTATTCTGATTGCCTTTAAATGCCTTTGAATATCTCCCCCTTCATGTCTAAGGATGTTTAAATCCTGAAAAATAATGAAATAGTCAAATTCATTAGCACAGTATTTATTTTTCTGCATAATGACATACATGGATATTGAAAATGCCAGACCTCAGTCTTAAAATGGAGGCAACATTGATTTTTCTTGGTTTGAACTCGCCATAATTACTGCCCAATAATTAAACCAGAAGTGAAACAGTTGCCACAGTGTTCTTGGATAGAGGTTTGGGATGCAATTAGCTGCTGGCCAATTTGCAGCCTTCAGTTTGATCTTGTTCTTAAGCTTCTGGTCTTTTCTTTTGTGAGAGCACATCCCATTCTCTCCCTGACCCTGATTTTGATAGCTTTTCCATACATTTTAAACAATAATTGCACTTTTAAAGCTTTACAGACTAATAGCTGAAGTTACTAAGGTATGTTAATGGAAAAATGCATGCTATTTGCCAAATCATGCTATTTGCCATTAATGTGTGTTATTTGCCCTAAATACACAATTTTTTAGCAAATAATTAGATCTATAAATATACATTTTAGTATGTAGGGATCAGATAAATGGGGAGCCTGTTTTAAAATGGTGCAGGAGTACATGTGTATTTGCTGATAGGTGAAGCTGCAGGACCCATTCAACAAATCTACACATAGAAAAAATCAAGAGGGGGAACTCATCAACTTCCACGTGTAGAAGCTATTTTGCAACCCTACATGTATAAAAGCCATCAATTAACTACAGATGCTGCTTTCTCTAATTTCAATTTGGAGGTAGAAATAAACAACAGTGGATTAAAAAAGATAACTCCCATAATCTCTCCTCAAAGGGCTGACCAAAACAAGCGCTATTTAAAACTCTACGCATACCAGGGAGCATCTCTACCTATATGGACTGGCAAATGCACCACTAGATTTTTGACCCACCCATGCTATTCCTTAACCATGCCCTTGACGCCCCCCCCCCCCTCTTTAAATTCCTACAAAGTAAGGGCATCCACATAGAAATTCAGCTTTTTCTAAAATAACTGTTTATACATAGATGCCATTTCCATGTGCAAATGCACAACTTTACACATGGGAATTGCAAATGAGGCTTCTAAAATAACCTCCAAAACATGCAATTGCAAAGTTGCTCATTATTATGCAAAATGAATAATGAAACTTATGTGAAACCTTACAATCCATGTTATTCCTGGAAAGAAAATGGTTTCTCAAGAGGTATCATTTTTCCTTCCTGACAGCATCAGGCCACTAACACATGGTCTGATTCCCACCCAAGGAGCAAGTCAAACGCTCTGTGCTTTAAAAATGTACTCCCAACTAAGTTCTTTTCTAAAGTACTCCTTTGTACCTACTAGACATCTCCCTACTAGCTATTGGGAAACAGAAGCAGTCCACAGATGCTCCTGTCCCAGTGGTTCAAATTGTCAAAATGGTAACCTCAGCCCCCAGCAGTAGTTTCACAGTACTATCAATAGGGGATTGATGCCACCATTCTGAGAGCAGGAGCTACTGTGGCAGATGTGTCCAATTTCTCCTTCTCTCTCTGCCCAAACCCTAGCAGACTATTTCCATGACAAAATGCATAATATTACTCTTCAATTCCCCACTAAATCTTCTTCACCCCCTCTTCTCCCTCTCCATTACCAACTTTTCCCATCATCCTCTATCTCCCTTTCATCCTTTACTAAAATCTCTGTTCAGGAAACCTCTATTCTTCTTTCCTCCTCTAAAATCACTACCTGTTCTTCTGATCCTAACCCCACCCATCTCCTCAACTCCTTCCCCTTCTTCATCATCCCTTCCATCTCACATATTCTCAACCTTTTGCTTTCCACTACAGTATTCCTTGCAGCCTTCAAGCATGCTGTAATCACTCTTCTCCTCAAAAAATCCTCACTTAACCCTACTTGTCCTTCTAATTATCGAACCATCTTCCTTCTCCCATTCATTTCCAAAATTTTTGAACATGCAAGTTCTCCACCGCTGTCTCAAATTTCTCTCCTCAAGCCCTCCCTGATCCACTTCAATCTGGTTTTCATCCATTCCATTCTATTGAAATGACTCTTGCCAAACCCTGCAGTGATCTGTATCTTGCTAAGTCCAAAGGCCTTTACTCAGTTCTCATTCATCTGTTGACCACCTCCTCCTCCTTGATACTTTATTTTCACTTGATTTTAGAGGCCCTGTACTGTCTTGATTCTCTTATCATCTCTCCAATTGCTCTTTCAGTGTTCGTTCTTGAGGTCCCTCCTCTAATGCCATCTTTCTCTCAGTTAGTGCATCTCAAGGGTCTGTTCTGAGTCCTCTTCTTTTCGCTCTCTATACCCAGTCCCTCGGTGCCCTCATCTCTTCCCATGGATTTCAGTATCATTTTTATGCCGATAACTCTCAAATCTATCTGAACTTCTTATTTTTCTCCCTAAACCTTCCTCCTCTCTCTATCACTGTTGACAACACTCTTCTTATTTTCTCAGCCTGCAACCCTGGGATCCTCTTTGATTCCTCCCTTTTCTTCTCCACACATTTTCAACATAAGGATAAAACTTGTCAGTTTTTTTTTTCTACAAATCAAATACCGTCACCTTCCAGAGCTTAAAATACTCCTCAGTAATCAAATAATAATTTACAGCTCTATTTCTTAACTCTGAGATTTGCATGTGCAATCCAGTAGACTAATATCGCTATTGCAACCAGGTCTCAGACTTATGTGAAACATTTATTCAAACTCCCAAAAAGTGGAGTCTAATGCTAATTATCGCATCAACGACCTTTCTATGTTGCTCAATAGTGTTTCAATGTTCTTATCCCAAAACAGGTGGTTATCTTTCAAAAACAATAAGTGAGCGCTTATCTGTCAACCATTATTGGATTATATTATCCCACGTCAATATTAATTTAATTTACAGATTTTTTATATACCACTCCTTCCATTGATCAGATGCGGTTTACATGGAACAACAGTAAACAGGGAGAGCTGTTTTTACATATAACAAATTGGAACTTACATTTAACAATTAACAAATAGTGAACTATGTACAAAGGAACAGAATTAAACTATATACAGAGTTATTTGTTGTTCAATTGTCTTCAATACATTGTTTTAGGGCTTCAGTACCTCATTCCTTTTCTGGAAAAATATATTAGCTGGAATAGGACTATCCTTTATCTAGCTGAGAGGTGAGAGGTGAATTCGTCAAGGATCCATAGTGCATTGTAAATAAGTGTGTTTTAAGTTTTTTCCTAAACTCCATGATTTCAGGTAAGGATCTTAATTCTAATGGGATTGTGTTCCACAAAATATGCACTATGATTCATTCAACCTTCTCATCCGATTGAGAACTAAACTTGTTGCAGTTGCTGAGAAGCCGCAACTGCAATGCGGCGTCTCAGCAACTGCAATGCGGCGTCTCAGCAACTGCAATGCGGCGTCTCAGCAACTGCAATGCGGTGTCTCAGCAACTGCAACAAGTTTAGTTCTCAATCGGATGAGAAGATCAAATGAATCGTTGTAGTGCATATTGACGTGTGGTGAAATCTAAAGCCCCTGAAGAAACTAGCAGTGAAACGCAAGGGCGCCAAAGTTAGGCGTTGGGATTATCAATTGGATTGGATTCACAGAAGAACATAACAAGTATTATCAATAGTTTTTGCATAAGTACCATCCGGGATTGAGCATTGGCTTTGAGAAGAGTATCCAAGACCCAGCAAGGGTGGACAGATAAGTGCTCACTTATTATTTTTGAGAGCATTGGCTTTGAAAGGAATATTTATAATCCAATAATGGTTGACAGATAAGCGCTCACTTATTATTTTTGAAAGATAACCATCTGTTTTGGTTGCGATAGTGATATTAGTCTACTGGATTGCACATGTAAATCTCAGAGTTAAGAAATAGAGCTGTAAATTATTATTTGATTACTGAGGAGTTTTTTTTCTACAACATTAACAAAATTCATCCCTTCCTCTCTAACTACACTACTAAGGCTCTTTTCCTCTCTTTGGTCACCTTCCATCTTAACTATTGCAAACTCCTCCTTGATGGTCTCCCTCAGTGTCATCTCTCTCCTCGTCAATCTATCCAGAACTCTGCAGCATGGCTAATCTTCTGCCAGCCCCAATACACTCATATAACCCCTCTTCTAAAATTACTTTACTGTCTCCCCTTCCATTTCCATATCCAATTCGAACTTCTTCTAACATATAAATGCATTCAATCTATTGCCCCTCATTACCTTTCCTTTCTTCTCTCTTCCTACACCCCTCCTTGTGAACTCCACTCCTCCTCTGGCTTTCTTCTCTCTGTGCCCTTTTCTTCTTCTGCAAACTCCAGGCTTTGACCTTTTCACCTTGCTGCTCCTTAGGCATGGAATAAACCTTCCTCTATCTTTACGTCAAATCTCTTATCTTTCCCCTCTTCAAATCCATGCTAAAGGCTTACCTATTTGAGGCTCATTTAGATCACAATCCCTTGTTTTCCTCGTCTCCTTCCATATTTGAACCCCCCTTTTTTCTCTTGTATTGATTTGTCTGTCTTGATTAGATTATAAACTCTATGAGCAGGGACTGTCTTCTTTATATGTTTGTACAGTGCTATGTATGCCTTGTAATGCTATATAAATGATAGTATAATTGTTTTTGACACCCCTCCCCCCACCACTACTCAAACGGAGATATCAAGTAGGAGTTGGGGGTATATTCATTAAGTAGGTGTCGGACGGTGTGCTACTTTTGAAAAGTGAGGAGTTTGAAAGGGGATCAGGTGATAGAGGGCTTTGTAAAAAAGGATTGGGCTGAGGGGTGAGAATTTTGATATGGAATTGGAGGTGGGGTACATTTTTAAATCACTACATCTTAAAAATATATCTAAGGTCCATTATCTTTGCAATGCTACTGCCAGGAACTTATAATATTCCCAAAGGAATTCACTAAACTGTGTTACTAAGGTACTTCAGGTTTTTTACTAATGGGTGCTAAGGCATGGCACTGAAACCATGCCACGTTGCGTGCAACATCCCCGAGTCAACCGTTGGGAGCAAGGAAAGCACTCCCCGGCAGATAATGTGAAGTACTGTCTCATAGAGTGTACTGCATTAATAGGGTTGCACTAACTGCACCAAGCTCACCATGCCCACTTTCTGCCCCTACCCTACCCACTGGAACCTCCAATGTGGGTTGCACAGTTAGTGTGGGATTCATCCTGTGCTTTCATGGCCCTGTTCTACCAGGCAATGAAGGTCCCAGCATGCATTTAGTGCATGACAGAACATTCACTTCTAGGTCCCTTTAAAACAGTGATTCCACTGGTCAAGATTGAAATCGTTACTGACTTTAAAAGGCCATAATCTGTAGTATCTTGGTGAGCTGAACACGAATATAACATTAAAAAAATTTTATTGGCTCTCGTTTTTAAGATATTGCATGTAGTTCATTTTTGACGTTTCACCGTGTAAATTTATCCAGTAGGACATCAACAACATCCCATATAAGCCTTGTATGATGTAATATTGCATCACATTGCATAATACCAGCATGCACACATCATCCAGAGTTGATTGCATCATTTTCTGATGCAATGCAATACTACTGCCAGACGGCTGCTGAAGCAGTGTATTATACGCAGTCGGAAAGAAAAGCAATCTGGTATTCTGTTCCGATATTGAAAGCCTCATGAATGCCTTAAAAATCACTCATGACCCACAAGACTGGAGACTATTTATAGACTCTTTGAAACTGAGTCTGAAGGCTGTGCTTTTGAACAATGGAAACCGTCTTCCATCTATTCCAGTAGCGCATGCCGTCCACATGAAAGAGACATACGATAACTTAAAGCAGCTACTGACTTCCATTAACTATAACAAGAACAGCTGGCACCTCTGTGGTGACTTGAAGATAGTTGCCCTTTTAATGGGACTGCAGCAGGGATATATAAAATACATGTGTTTCTTATGTGAGTGGGATAGCCGAGCAAGGGATTGGCACTACTTGCGGAAGGAATGGAATCGCAGACAAAATGTAACAGTTGGAGAGAAGAATATCCAGCACCCAGCTCTGGTTGAGACTCACAAAATCCTGCTACCACCCCTTCACATCAAACTAGGCTTGATGAAAAACTTCGTGAAAGCCATGGACCACACTTCGCCAGCTTTTCGATACCTGCATGAAAAATTCCCTCGACTCAGCGAAGCAAAGATTAAAGAGGGAATTTTTGTGGGTCTTCAGATTCGAGAGCTCTTCAACGATGACCGGTTCAACAACTTGCTGCAGGGTGATGCGAAACAAGCATGGAATGCTTTTCGCCTAGTGTCAACAAACTTTCTCGGGAATGTTAGGGCAGAAAACTACAAGGAACTAGTAGAAGATATGCTGATGCAGTATCAGAAGCTTGGCTGCAATATGTCTCTAAATCCATTTCCTTGATTCCCATCTCGATTTCTTTCCTGACAACTGTGGTATGTTTAGTGATGAACAGGGCGAACGTTTTCACCAGGATATCGCAACGATGGAGCAAAGATACCAGGGAAAATGGTCCACTACAATGCTGACTGACTACTGCTGGACACTCCCCAGAGAAGCTCCCGAAGAGCTGTACAAGAGACAGGCGAAAAAATCTAAGAAGTAGTCTATGACTTGGCTTTGTACAGGTATTAACCAAAGGCCTATTATATTTACTATTGACATGCATTTCGTGATGCAAACTTTAATTCTTGTAGATTACAAAAAATCTAGATCCAACTTTGCAATTTCACTGTCTTATTCGTGTTCAGCATATAAAAATTGATAAGAAATTACTATTTTTATTTCAGTAACATGACTTTTGTAAAAATTTGTTGACCAGTGTTCTCAGCCCAGTCCTCTGGGACCTCCAGGCCAGTCAGGTTTTCAGGATATCCACAATGAATATGCATGAGAGAGATCTTCATGCATTGCTTCCATTGTATGCAGATCTATCTCATGCATATTCATTGTGCATACCCTGAAAACCCAACTGGACTAGGGTCCCAGAGGACTGGATTGAGAACCACTGCTCTAAATATTCATGAGGTATAACACACACATTAGGTATTCTCATCATTAATTCTAGCATTTGAAACTGCCTGCCAATCTTTGTATAAAGCTACTTTGCTAATAAATTTATTTGTTTTTTAGATTTAGGTCATGCTTTGTCATTTGTAGCTCTGGGAGAAATATGTATTCTGGGCGAGGAGGTATTTCCTTGACCCCAGAAGATTTATAATGTAAGTACATTAAAAGGTCATTTGAGAAGGCGTGTGAGGCATTTTATATGTATATATAATGAATTTAAATGAGTAACTAGCTCAACGTGTTATATCAGGAACTCTTGTATCCATGGCGTGCATAGTTTTCAAAGGGGGAGGAGGTGGATATGGGCATGTTTTGGGAGGGTCTGAAAAGTATGCATAAATTCTCTATTTTGCAACTGTAATATACATCTGCTTAATAAAATTCAGTGGAGGGGTAGCCTAGTGCTTAGAGCAACTACCTAGTACCCAAAAGATCAAGGATTCAGTACCCACTGGTGCTCCTTGTGACCTTGGGCAAGTCACTTAACCTTTGGAAGAAAAGTCCTGGCAGTCTACTTCTGATTGCCAAGAAAACCCAGAGGCAGCTGGGCTACCAGGGGTCAGCATTGACTTGTTGGCACTCAAAAAAAATTAAATGCTGCTATTTACATTTGCTTTGAAGAGTGTGCATCAACTAATTGCACATTTAGATCTGTGGTTTGGAGGAGTGATTGTGCTTACCTCCTTGACATGAGGAAATGCTTCAGAAATGCAAAACATTGCCCTAATTGGCTCCCCTAGACATCCAGTTTTGCAAAATCTGCCATTTATACATGTAAGCCAAGACACATACACAGACTGCCATATGCCTCCAACATGTGAAAGTACTGCTACTTCAAAGCCCCAATTGATGTCAGTCTTTTTAAATGTTTTTTTTCTTTTGTAAAATGATTCTTCTTTTTATACATGCTGCAAATCCACATTTTCCGTGATCTTCGAAGGCTCTGCATTCATGGAGTATTTTCTAAAATACTCTGAACATCTCAACTGGGAGTTCCTTTTCCTACTGAGGAGATCTATGCAAAGTTCAGCATTTAGAGGGTTGTTTTATAACAGGATGCCTAGGATTGTCAGTGGAGAAGGTGCCTATGTTCAGTCCATTTTATGAAGACACATTGGTGCACACATCCTGCAGCATTAGTGCATAGATTTTGGGCACTGTCTTTAACATCTGTTTGGTAGCAGGCTTAAATGCTAGCAGGTAAAGCACATGCATATTTTATTAAATATGCAGAACATTTGCGATTCAGCCCATGCTCCACTCAGACTCCTCCCCTGAGCAGCACCTTCTCTCCAGGTATGAGCCTACTTGTTCCATGTATACTTTTAGGCATGTAAATTAAATTATAAAATTACTTTGCAGGTTAGAAAATGAAAACAGAGAAACAGAAAATGCCATCAAATCAAAACCATACACAGCCTATCCAGTCTGACCATCATATAGCTATTCAATTCTTTCTCGACCCATTCCCGAGGACACACTCATCCAATTTAGATTTCAAGACATTGACAATGGATATCTATGAGATAAATTTACATGCACTGCCTTCACTGTATGCAGATATATTGTGATAATGTAGCAGCAGAGCGCAGACAAACCAATAATACCAGGAGTCTGTTCAGAAGGTCCAAATCATTTAGTTTGTGCACAAGTCTCAAGCAAAGTCAATTTCAAAATGGCTGAGCAAAGTTTTCTGGCAATACAACAACTTTTATAGACTTTTACTCCATTCTTGGTATAGAAAAACATTTAATTGGTCCCGGTACTCTCCCGTACCTCCCGTACCCCTTCTATTGGTCCCGGTACTGATATGATTATCCAATTATGTTCCTTCAGTGGGCTCAGCACCTGCTTACCCCCCTTCTAGTCCCAATTACAATGGCCAGTTCATCAACTTGTTACTTTCATACTTCCAAGGCCATTGAGCCAATTTGTGCGTGTAGGGGAGCAGGGCTCTGCAACTCATCTGTCAGCAGTCCTAATTAAATCCCTTGCAGATGTACTTTACTTATCAGTGACTTTTAAACATATTTTTCTGTATTTTTCCATCTTCCAGTTCTGCTTATCTAAGCTAGTTCAATACTCTTGCTATGTCCTTGCTCTACAGGAGCAGATTGGGGGATGTGCAATTCCCATAGGCCTCTCCACTAGCTTCACTTACAGGTCAAGCTAGCTAAGCTCGCTTGCTTATATCAGACAAAGTGGATCACAGGCCTACACCTGCCACATTCCCCCCTTTGATTAATCTCACCCTATTGCTTAATAAGGTGTGAGAATTAAATCACTTCAAAATAGTTATGTTGTAATCATAGAATTTCGTCTACCTGTAGGAGGTCGTGGTTGGTACAAGGCCATAATCTTAGTTGCGGTCTTCCGCTCTACTGTACTTTCGATAGCATTATGAATAGAACGCATACAACATGGGATTAAACATGGTAATAACAAAATAACAGCAACAAGTATTAGTACTAATATAAGGAAAGTTTTAAATCCTCCCAGCCATGAGAAAAGGTTAGCAAACCAGTTAGGGAATTTCAATGAGTGCCAAGTTTGCACTGGCACATAAGCATGTCTTTGCATATCTTTAGCAATTTCTTCAACTACTTGACCCTTATCATCTATTTTCAAACAACAATTAGTTAAATTCAGCTTACCACATACTCCTCCTTCAGCTGCTAACAAATAATCAAGTGCTAAGCGATTCTGATATATAGCAGTGCGCATCTGAGTGCTTTGTCTAGCTAAAAGTGTGAGAGCTTGGCTAGTTTCATTGGTTATTATTTCAACTACTGCTTGTAAGCGAATAATACGATTAATCATATAGACTGGGGTTCAATATCCATACATTCCATCATCATTCCAAGTGGCAGGTCCATAATACTCAATGATTCTTTCTGGCGGCCAATCATCACCCTGCCACTTCTCCCACTTGCCTACCTGGAGGGGTGATCTCTTCTGTCTCAGTGCTCTTTTGTGTCGGTGGGTAGTGTATACTGGGTATCCTAATTGTTCTCCATGTTCAGTGTTTAAAAGAAAGAAAGAAGGTCTGATGGTCCCTAAGACACATGCTCCTCCCCATTGTGGCGGGAGTCGTGCATACGCTCGGTTTCCACAGATCCAATATAGGCCAGGTGGGGCTTGCCAGACATGGGTTTTGGCAAGATTGGTCCATAAATCAGCAAGTTCAGGAAATCTGGCTAATGGGTTAGGAGGTTCAGGGTGTTTGATTCCTGACCACCATGACGTCTTTTTGGTGGTGGCATTATAGAATTTCTGGCTAAGACAGACCAGCTGTCCTACCTGTTGGGTGAACTGAGGTCCAGTTCTGGTATAGCAAAGACGTCCAACAATTGAGTGCGCTAACACCCATTCGCTAGTAGTCTGGTGTAATTCAGTCTGATTGTAAGTCAGAGAATAATTTAATTCTTGTGCTTCCCATGGCCACTGGTCTCCCATTTGGGTTCCGCCACAGAAATAACAATTTGAGATTTTAAGACTAGATACTACTGCTCCAGCTAATTCTAAAAATAAATTCTGAGAAGGGTGAGGGATTTCAAACTTATTTACATGCATGGCCTCATAGAAGGTATTATGGATATGATATTTAGATGACTTGTGGGCTTGGGTATTCAATCTTATATACACAATGGTTCCCGGATCTACTGCTCCGCCAGCAATACGTAAACCAAACTTGTATCCTTGTTTCCATGCATTGGGATTGCGTATCTGTAAGTGTAAGGGGTTACAAGCATCTTTCTGACATTTGTCATTTGTTGTTGATTTAGTTAAAGTGGCCATTCGTTTATCTATCTTTTCGTCAGCTATACCATCATTCCATGTAGCATAAACACATTCCCAATTTGGGCAATAGTAGTCTGCTTCTGGGGCCGTACTATAGCCTGGTTCTTTTTTACCTGTACACTTCCTCCATCCTATGGCACCTTCTGGGCACATATACTTATGATCATTTCAATACGCTTTTTCCCAAGTACCACAGTTGGAGCGACTATCTCTGTTTATGACATTACATGCATCAAAATTCAAAACAACAGGTCTAGTAATGTCTTTAAGTGGTGGCGTAGCAGTTATTATGGGTCCATCTGCATCCTTCCATCGTATTTCCAACGTGTAATAGGATGGATTCTGATGCGGATTATAACATACTCTAGTTTTACCATTAGCGCAAACATTTAGTTCAGTGGTGTTATAAATACACCGAGTCACTTTTCCAGTGCAGGTATAATAAGAATGGTAAATCAAAGTCTGAGTTACTTTTAGTCCAGTTCGAGTAGAAGTAATGCAAGCGGTGCATGGAGGTAAAGCATAAGTCAGTTCAAAACCTCCAAAGCAGGCAACCAGGGCAAAGCAAAAGTAAAGATACATGTTGATTGGAGTTTTTCTGAATCCTCAGCTTGCAAATCTTGACCACGAAGTTCTTTTTCTTTGTCCCGTTCGCTAATGAAGCAATTCAACGGGTGCTGAGTGTTGATTGAAGATCCTCAAGTTGTCCATCACACCTCAACCAACTTAGCAATTTCAGTTGGTTTTTGAAGTATGGTTAATTAATGTAGTATCAAAGTAGTGTGCAAAATCACACACAGATTGAGTTCGTTGAAACAAAACTGTTGCTGCATGGAAAACAGCAATCCTCTTCGAAAGACTTGGCTACTGCAAGGCACTGTGACAAAGTGTCTAAGTTGCTGGTTGCCGTCTCAGAGTAACTCGCAAGGGTGCATCAAGATGCTGCTCTGCTGTCCACTGCTCAGGTTCAGGATCAGCGGCGGGCTTGGCTCTGCTGTGGTGGATCCAGGCGTCGATTTCTGCTACCTTTACTGCAGTTGGGGTAGACAGGATGACGGTGTATGGTCCCTTCCAATGGGGTTCCAACGGTGTCTTCTTCCAATCTTTGATCCACACCGAGGTACCAGGCTGGTAGGGATGTAGAGGTTCCGTCAAGTTGATAGGCAACTGGTCTTGGATCCACGCATGGAGAGTCTGCAGAACAAAACTAAGAGCTAGGAGTTCTTGCCTGGTTATTTCTGAACCAATTTGGGCTAAACTTCCTTTAATTCCCTGCACTATTGGTGGGGGTTTACCATACAGAACTTCAAAAGGGGAAAATCCTGTTGATTTTACAGGAGCTGAGCGTATTCTGAGTAAAGCAATTGGGAGCACTTGGGGCCACTTTAGGTGTGTCTCCTGACAAAGCTTAGACATTTGGGCTTTTAGGGTACGATTCATTCGCTCAACTTTCCCTGAACTCTGGGGTCTGTATGCAGTGTGGAGCTTCCATTGTATCTGCAAAGCTTTTGCTAACTGTTGAGTAATCTGGGAGACAAATGAGGGTCCATTGTCTGACCCTATTACTACTGGAATTCCAAACCTAGGGACAATCTCTCTCATTAAAACTTTGGTAACTTCTCGGGCTTTCTCAGTTCTGGTCGGGAAGGCTTCTACCCACCCAGAGAAAGTACAGACTAATACTAATAGGTAATGATATCCATTGGCTCTTGGCATTTCAGTAAAATCAATTTGGAGGTTGTGCATGGGGGTTACACCTCCTGACTGAACTCGGGGTGCCGTTATAAGGCCTTGCTTGGCATTATTTTTGGCACAAGTTAGACATTGACGTGCTACTGAAGCTGATATGGTTGTCAATAGAGTAATGTAAAAATGTGGTCTGAGTGCTTTTTCCATAGCACTTTTCCCATAGTGGGTGGCTTCGTGAAAAGCTTTGACAAAAGATAGTCCTAACAGTTCAGGAATTACGATTCGTCCAGGGGGTTGACTGCCCTCTGCTGGTGGCAGCTCAATCCATCCATCTTTCAGTACTCCATCTTCCTTGTTACAATAGTAATCTAATTCTTTGGTGGTATATCGTGGTGTCCATAAATTCAGAGGTACTGGAAACAATGCTGCTTGCATTGGCATAGCTTGTGGTGTAATTTGTCCCGTCATAGCTGCTTGTCGTGCTGAGGCATCTGCAAACCTATTTCCTCGGGCAACTTCTCCTTTTCCTGCTTGATGTCCTCTGCAATGCATGACAGCTACACGAGTTGGGGCCCAAACTGCATCAAGTAACATCAGTATCTCGGGACCATACTTGACTGACTTTCCTCCGGATGTGATGAGCCCTCGTTCTTTATAGAGAGCTCCATGGGCATGTAGAGTAGTGAAGGCATATTTGGAATCTGTATATACATTTAGCACAAGTTTCGCTCCTAATAATAATGCTCTGGTGAGTGCTATCAATTCGGCTTTCTGAGCTGATGTGCCTGAGGCTAAAGCTGATGACTCAACTACTTCATGTTGAGTGACAACTGCATATCCAGCACAGCGTCGTCCACTGAGGATGAGACTACTCCCATCAACATAATAGACTTGGTCAGGATTGTCTATGGGCACATCTGTCAGGTCAGGTCGACTGGAGAATACAGTGTCCATGACTTCGATACAGTCATGTTCTGGGAGTTCTTCACTAATGGGTATCAAGGTGGCTGGATTCAAGGCATGACTCACTTCCAGTTGTATCTGTGGGTTTTCACATAACATGCTCTGGTATTTCAACATTCGGGAATTGGTGAGCCAATAATTTGCTTTTTGTTCCATGAGGGCAAGGACTGCATGTGGCACAGTGACTCGTATGTTCTGTCCTAATGTGAGCTTGTCTGCTTCACTCACTAATAATGCTGTAGCTGCAACTGCTCTCAGGCATGGTGGCCATCCTTTGGCCACAGTGTCCAACTGTTTCGATAGATATACTACAGGTCGCTCCCAATTTCCCAATTTCTGAGTCAACATGCCTAAGGCATTTCCCTGTGCTTCATGTACAAACAAGTGGAAAGGCTTGTGAACATCTGGTAGTCCAAGTGCTGGTGATGATATCAATTCTTCCTTTAACTTCTTGAAGGCTGTATCCTGCTCAAGTCCCCACTCCAGTGGCGACTTCTTCTCTCCTTTTGTGGCTTCAGACAATGGTTTGGCAATTTGGGCAAAGTTGGGTATCCAGATTCGGCAATATCCTGCCGCTCCCAGAAAGGCTCTGACTTGCTTTCTGGTTGTTGGGGTTGGAATTCTACATACTGCTTCTTTTCTTTCTCTGCCTAATCTTCGGCTTCCTTGGGTTATACGAAAACCCAAGTATTTTGCTTCTTTTTGGCATAGTTGTGCTTTTGCTCTGGAAACTTTGTATCCAGCTTCATCTAGTAACTGCAAGAGGTCTTTGGTGGCTTGTATACATTCACTTTCTGATACGGCAGCTATCAGCAGATCGTCCATGTATTGGAGAAGCATTCTCTTCCCCGGGGCCACTGGATAACTTGAAAGGTCTTGATTCAATGCCGCACTAAAGATGGTAGGCGAATTCTTGAATCCTTGGGGTAATCATGTCCATGTGAGTTGGCCCCCTCTTCCAGAGATGGGGTCCTGCCATTCAAATGCAAACAATATTTGACTTACAGGGGCTAATCTTATGCAAAAGAATGCATCTTTTAGATCTAGTACAGTAAAATGGGTAGCTTCAGCAGGTATCAGTCCTAGAAGAGTGTAAGGATTGGGTACAACTGGATGTATAGTTTCAACTGCATCATTCACTCTCCTTAGGTCTTGCACTGGGCGGTAATCATCTGTCCCAGGTTTCTTTACTGGCAAAAGTGGAGTGTTCCATGGGGATTGACATACTTTTAGGAGGCCATATTCGAGTAATCTTTGCAAGTGGCGATGAATGCCTTCAATTGCAGCTCTTGGGAGAGGATACTGTTTGACGTGTACTGGTGTAGCACTAGGCTTAAGGGTTACAATTACTGGAGCTATATGTTTGGCTAGGCCTGGAGGACTGCCTTCTGCCCATACTCCAGGTGGTGCATGAATGTTCTTTAAAGTTTGTTCGAAATAAGTGTCTTGGACAGAGTCATCAATGTAATACCTCCATTCTTCTTCTCGGGGAACTGTCAGCAGCATTATTCCTGCTGGTTTGACTTGGGGATTTACTGTCATTTGCATTTCTCCTTTTTCAGAGAAAGATATTTGTGCTTGAAGTTTGGCTAGCATATCTCGTCCCAGTAGTGGCACTGGACATTCGGGCATGTAAAGGAATTGATGAGTTATTTGCTGTCCTCCTAGACTGCATATACGATTCTGAAGAAAAGATTTTGTAGCTTTGGCACCAGTTGCTCCTATGATGGTGACTGCTTCTGTAGAAAATGGGGCTATCTTTTTGTCTATTACTGAATGTTCTGCTCCAGTATCAACCATAAAGTTCATAACTTGGTCTCCTATTTGTATTCCGACCATAGGCTCCTGGAGACCTAAAGCAAACTCGGAGCCCGGTCTGTCCTAGTCCACGTCATTTTCATCATGGATTGTCGTAGTCAATGCTTGGATAGCTCCTCCTCTTTCTCGCTGGAATTGTTCTCGATTGGCTCCTCCGCGGTTTCGGGGACGGCCTCGTCTTTCTTCTCGCCACTGATGATTGTTTTCGTCATCTTGCTGGGCATCTTCGAGTTGTGGGCATGCATCTCTCCAATGTCCTTCTTCTCTGCAATAGGCGCATTGGTTTACGCCTAGCTGCTGGGGCCGGCCTCCACCTCGGCCCCGCCCCCTTCCTCTGCTCCGTCGACTAAGGGTACCTCCCCTTTTCTGTTCAACTATGGCCGCAGCCAAAAAATCAGCTTTCTTCTTCATCTTTCAATCACATTCTCTCTGCCTTTCATTATCACGATTCACATACACTTTATGAGCGACTTCCAGTAACTGAGTTGTATTCATGCCTGCAAACCCTTCTAATTTTTGTAATTTACGTCTAATGTCTGGTTGAGACTGGTTTACAAAAGCAGAATTCACCATACATAAACTTCCCGGTGCCTCGGGATCATAGGGAGTATACATTCTGTATGCTTCAGTTAATCTTTCATGAAATTCTGCAGGGCTCTCATCTATACCTTGGATAACTCCTGCAACTTTGGAAAGGTTCATAGCTTTCTGGCCCCCCCTTTTCAGACCTTGTAAAAAGCCTTGGCGAAAACGGGCTAGGGCTGTGGATCCTTGCTCTGTATTTGGATCCCATCGGGGGTCTTCATTCGGGAATTCTCTCTGGGCCGCTTCCCGATGGTCTATTCTGTTCGTCCCCGGTCCTGGAGCTACAGGGTTATTCGCCAGCCAATCAATAGCTGCTTTTCTAATTCGTGCTCGCTCCTCTGTCGTGAATAGAGTGGTCAGGAGCTGGCGGCAATCTGCCCAAGTGGGTTGGTGAGTTTCCATAATAGTATTCACTAATTCTGTAAGTTCTAAGGGTTTATTGGTATAGGAGGCATAATGTGTCCTCCAATTTAACAAATCAGTTGTAGAGAAAGGGACATACACATAACTTAGGGGTCCCGCTACCACCTCATCATTATCATTCTTTACGGGCACCCCTGGGACTTGCCGTAAGGGCATCATCTTGGCAGTAGATATCTTTTGGGATCTAAGGGATATTTTCGTAACTGTCTTATCAGGGGTCACCTTCTTCTTTTCTACATGTTTCACTTTGGATGTACTTTTTGCTGGCAAACTAGTGCTGGCAACCAGTTTTACACTGTCAGTATCACTTATGGAAGTTTCAGTTTCTAATTGTTCTATTTCTGTATCTGACTCTCCTTTTTCTGTCACGGATGATTCATCTTCAAACAAAGGGGACTCTTCTTCCTGTTCTTCAAGTAATAGCTCTGGGGTGGGGTCCCGTCTTGGCTGTCTCGGGGTTTCTGGGGCGGGACGCCGGGCAGCTCTTACTGGGCCTGGGGTTCGAGGCTGTCGGGGAATCATTTCTGGGGAATCAGGATCTACCAGGATGGGCTTCTTCCTGGACTTCTTATCCTGCCCTTTCATTCTAGGCTGTTCTGTTTTCTGACTATAATTTGTCTTAGCTAACATTATTCTGCACTGTTCTTCATAACAGCGCTGCGCCCAAGGGGGCGGATCTTCACAAATACTTAACCAGGAATCTATATAGGGGTATTGATCGGGGTGCGCTATCCGCACTCTACGGTGTACTAACTGGATAATTTCTACATTAAAAGTTCCCTCTCGGGGCCAGGTAGGGTCTAGATCGGGCCACTCCCTAGTACACAATTTGTAAACGGGCTGCTGTCATTTTAATACCATAATCTCCAGAATATCCCTCTTTAAAGTGAGCGATCATACATTCTAATGGAGTGTTCCTAGTAGACCCCGCCCCTCCCATTTCGATGTGTGCGCGCAACAACAGACAAAAGGGAAAAGGAGGGCGGACCGTGGGTAAGGGGTCCTCACGGCCCTGGAAACGTATAAGGAGAACAAATAACAAGACAAGACGACAATCGCTTCCCCCTTTTCGCGACCTGAACGCGGTCGCCTGGTCAGGGAAAGCGCTACTCAGGGGTCCGCCTATACTTGGTCCGTGCTGCCAGACCTCTCATCCACACTTCATTCACACAATCTTGCTAGCAACGTATCCCAGAATGCATTCATTTCTATCTATTCTGACTAGTCTTATTCAATTTCCAAAATACAAAAAGATGGGGGTTTTGCCCTGCGAATACTCATGCGGGGTTACTCGGCCCGTCTTTGAGAGGTGATCAGGCTCTCTTACCAATTTCCAAATTCCAAGTTCAAATGGCAGCACTGCTCTTTCTTATCTGTCTAGACATAACAAATCAAAACTCTACTCACCGGATCCGGTCCTCAAACTTCCCAAGCAGGCGCATGAGTTGGACCTCGGACTCCCCTCACTCGGGTTCGAGGCGTTGGCTCCAGCCGGGCTCGACACCCGCCGAGGTCCTACCAGCTCCCTCCGATGCAAGGGACTGGCGGCGCCAGGGAGCAGCCCCCGTCGGAAGGGCGCGATCCCGGCAGGACCAAGCCTATAGAGGCGGAAAGTCGTGTTATATTGCCCTATATACACTCTGATTCCACAACTTCCCGGCCAACGCACCAAGAATATGTAGCAGCAGAGCGCAGACAAACCAATAATACCAGGAGTCTGTTCAGAAGGTCCAAATCATTTATTTGTGCACAAGTCTCAAGCAAAGTCAATTTCAAAATGGCTGAGCAAAGTTTTCTGGCAATACAACAACTTTTATAGACTTTTACTCCATTCTAGGTATAGAAAAACATTTCATTGGTCCCGGTACTCTCCCGTACCTCCCGTACCCCTTCTATTGGTCCCGGTACTGATATGATTATCCAATTATGTTCCTTCAGTGGGCTCAGCACCTGCTTACCCCCCTTCTAGTCCCAATTACAATGGCCAGTTCATCAACTTGTTACTTTCATACTTCCAAGGCCATTGAGCCAATTTGTGCGTGTAGGGGAGCAGGGCTCTGCAACTCATCTGTCAGCAGTCCTAATTAAATCCCTTGCAGATGTACTTTACTTATCAGTGACTTTTAAACATATTTTTCTGTATTTTTCCATCTTCCAGTTCTGCTTATCTAAGCTAGTTCAATACTCTTGCTATGTCCTTGCTCTACAGGAGCAGATTGGGGGATGTGCAATTCCCATAGGCCTCTCCACTAGCTTCACTTACAGATCAAGCTAGCTAAGCTCGCTTGCTTATATCAGACAAAGTGGATCACAGGCCTACACCTGCCACATTCACTGTATGCAGATATATTGTGATAGAGCTGAAGCTAGTGAAGCTATGAACTTAGAAAAAAACACTGTTTTTCATAAAGCAACTGACTTGCAGAGGGTGCAATTACCTAGCAGGACAGCTAGAGGGAGCAGGCACGAGCCTGCAGATGCTGAGCTGACACACCCAGGTACTGATGAAGCAGAAGCTAATCAGGTGCACCTGAGGAGAGGGTCAGAAAACTCAAGGGGAAAATGGCTTTATAAGCAGAGCTCTGCAGGAAGGAAGCAGAGAGAGCCCCGGCAAGAGAGAGAGCCCCAGCAAGGGGGAAAGCCACGGCTGCAGAGAAAGCCATGCCTAGAGAGAGGCCTAGGCATAGAGAGAAGCTCTGAGAAAGGATCTGGTAAAGAACCCAAGGATACTGGGAAGAAAGGACCTGATAGAGGAACCTCCTTTACTGCAAGGCAGAGGAGCTTTGAATCCTTACGTGGCACAGCTAAGCTCCAGGGAGGATTAGCCCAGCCCAGAGAACTCCAAGAAACAGTCTTCAGAGGAGACGTGTCAGAAGGAGGGTGCCTGGTAGGAGGAATACCCGTGCCACAGACTTCAAGGAGCCAAGGTACAGTGATACTTTATTTCTCACGAGGAAGCCAGGTCATAGAAAGACTTATAACTCAGCTAGCAATACTGAGATGAAAGAAAGCTGGCAGAAGTTTTGGAAACCACTACAAAGAGGCATAGGAACAAGACATACCACTTGTTTGCAAAACCCAGAACTGCCAGGCTGGAAACTAGGGAAGAGAACTTCTGAACTGCAAACTATTTCAGCCAGGGAAAGCTCAGGTGTAGAAGAAAGCATGGCTGAGCTGGAACCCATGCAGATTGAGCTTGGGGAACCAGAGCCGTTGATGCCTGAAGAACAAATGGACTGTTCGATGTGTATTGCTGAAAGCCTAGAGTCTCTCCCAGAGCTGTAATTAACAGAACATGCTTTAACAATATCTTTTGCCTATGTTGAGCTAAAGAAGAGCTTGTTTATTTGTTTTACTATGGTGTTGAAAACCCTGTGTATTTTTACAAGGAACTGTGAAGCTCTCATAACAGTTTTCTTGCTCTGTAATTACTTTGGCATAAACCTGAAAATAAGGTAAATTCTACTTTTGATTTCTTAGCGAACCTTAGTGCTAAAGGGGAATAAAAGCTTTTTGTTTGACCCTACACAAGGTGTACACAACTCATTTCTTTAAGAAGAAGGACTACAAGGACCATGATCTCTCTGATCCAAAAAGGTTTCCTACTTCTACAAAATAATTAATAAATGTCCACCTTGTCCCTTCAACAAGCTACCAGCAGGGGGCATGGTGACACTATATCATGTGCACTCCTCGTGCATCTCCTGAAAGCCTGAACTGGCTGTGAATGTCTCAAGGAATGGATTGAGAAGCATTGTTTAAACAAATGAGCACATTAGCAATAATAGGATATCTTTGGTATTGCTACATTTCTCCAAATCGTGTGACACTTTTAGCTGCTACACTGGAACTATCCAGAAGAGTTAAAGTACTTCCATTCTGAGGGATTTCATCAGAGAATTTTATCACAGCTGCACTCAAATAGGATTTTTATTACTTACAATTCTGAAAAGGTGATGTAAAATGAAGATCATGGCACTCAGGCCTTCAACAGAATCTTTCCATAATGTCAGTCTTGCTCAACCCCTTTTGAATGCTACGTAATAAAACTCCTTCAAAATGCTCTACCAACAAATGTCATGTCTACTTCTTATGTAGTGCAAGGACTTATCCTTAGATTTATTGCAGTACTTTAACAGTTACCTCCATTATACATGAACTCATTAAATTCTATCTGAATTTGTTTCTTGGTGCATGTGAGCAGGAATACGCAAGAAATTTTGATCTGAACATCAGCCAAGTAGATTTCAGCCTGTTTAAGATCATCAAATATGCTCAAAGTAAGTTACAAAATAAAACAAATATATTAACAGCAGCATTTCCATGAAACCAACATTCTTTAATACAGTTTATTTAACTGAAAATAATTAAAACTTATTAAACAGAGATCATGTCAATTAAAAGTAATTCAAAAAGTGGTAGAGTAGATATTCAACACAACTTGTCCTGATAACCTCGAGTTCCCCAGTCAGTTTCTCCACCCACCCTGAAGAACAGGTACATTTTCCTCAAACAACCAAAATGTATTAGGTTAAGAGGGATAGCTACTAATGTGTGTTAACGGACAGGGGCGGCCAAGGGGGGTGCAGGGACATGTGCGAAGACGCATTGTGAGGCTTCATTTGCATAATAGGCATCATTTGCATAAATATTTGCATAATGTTAATGTGCGCTAACTTTTAGTTAGCATGCCTCTTAATGAGTGCATGGATAAAGAAAGACTATCAGATTACTACATTATTATACTCCGGTGCCAACTGCTAGGCACATTAAGAAGTACTACAAACACCGCCCATTTAGAACCCATAGCAAACCCGCTGTATCATAACAACACTACCAGGACTCACAAAGCACCATATCAAAAAGGTAACACTGCAAATATTAAACCAATACATCTCAGAGAATACCAATACATCTCCTATTGGAGAAAGAGAACAAGTGACACTGTCAAATAGAAACTACATAAATAGAATACCTCAGCTCGGTTACACATGCAGAACACAGACTGTCACAAACAAAGAACAAGGGGTCACAATTTAGAACACTGAAGAAATAAAACTATAACTTAATCTCCTCTTGTACTTAGCAAAAATGCAAAGACATTAGCATTGCACATTTCCCAGAGATGACATATTCAAGTTAATAAATTCAAAATAAAAAAGTATTTTTCTACCTTTTGTTGTTTGGGCATTCTTTTCAGTTGCAATTGCTACAGTCACTTTCTTCTAGTTTCTTCGTGTCTTTGACTAACTCTCCATTTTCTGCTGTCCATTTGTCCTTTCTTCTCTTTTCTAGTTTTTTTTTCCATTTTCTCTCTACATCTGCTTTAACATACTGATCTTTCTCCTTTTGCTCTTTCCTCCATTTCATCTTTATTTCTTTTTCATACACTCAAATTTCACTCTTCCATCCTCAATCCCCACTTACTCTCCCAATACCCGGCCAATCGTAGATGTTTCTTCCCTCCCACACAAAATATCTTTTCCCCTCTTCATCCTCACTCCCCAAGCCTCTCATCTTCTAGTCCTCCCCCAACATCAGCTCCTTTCTAGTGCCAGCCCCACCCAGCACCCCCTCCCTTCTAATCCCATTCTCCCCTCGCATTCTCCCAATTTCCAATCTTAGCCCCCCATCAGTCATTTCCAGACCTTTCCTGGCTTTCCATCAGCCCATTTCCATTCCTGGCCCCCAATCAGCCATTTCCAGTCCTATCCCAGCTTCCCATCAGCCCATATCCAGTCCAATCCCCACATCAGCCCATTTCCATTCCTAGTCACACCATCAGTCATTTCCAGTCCTATCCTAGCCCCCAATCAGCCCATTTCCAATCTTAGCCCCCCTTCAGCCCATTTCCATTCCTATCCTGCCCCCCATCAGCCCATTTCCATTCCTAGCCCCCCCCCCATCAGCCATTTCCAGTCCTATCCCAGCTTCCCATCAGCCCAGTTCCAGTCCTATCCTAGCCCCCACCCCCACCCTGATGAGTTCTGTGCCTGTCTGAGTAGTTTACGAGGGAGCCGAGGATGCCAGAGGCCCCGGCTCACCTCTGCACAGTGTTCTCATGAAGCCTGCTGAGTGCTGTGTTCTCATGAATGCTGTGTTCTCATGAAGCCTGCTGAATGCTTGGAAAGGTTAAAGGCCTCTGGCATCCATGGCTCCCTCTAAAGCCGGCACAGCAAATCCTGCGGAATAAAGTTCACACGGGGCCCTGTGCAAACAACATTCTCGCACAATGGATGGGCCAGTTCTATTGATGGAATAACATGCTTTTTGTCTTATAAAATGCATTAAACAGCAAAATCATGTGTTATTTGTAAGCACATTATCTTAGCACAGCACAAGTTAAGTAATAATGAGATGCAAAACAAGCAAATGCACGCAATGCGTCTCATTATTATGTAAGAAAGTATAATGCAAATTGTGTGATTTCCAAGCTGTGTTATTTTTGCAAACCTAGTGTTAGCACTTAGCTGATGCTATCTTTCCTCCCCAGAGCATCGGGTTGCTAATGAGCAGTCTAATGTTCCCAGGGACCTTCTTAAAAGGGTCGATGGTTGAGGAAATGTATTCAGCAAGCCCCTGCTCCCACTTCACCAAAAAGTACCCCTCCTTCCTCGATCCCCTCAAAAAGAACCTCCCCCCCAAACAGGAACACAATTTATCGCAGCTTAGCAACTTCCCCTCTAAATGTTGATGAGGAAATAGATGCTCTGAGGGTGGCGTTTAACAAGATAAGGGCAATATTCAGACATACATACAGCAGCCCTAAGATAAGTGGAAAAAGATATCTATTTATTTTGAAATCACTGTACTCAACAATGCAGAGATAAACCAATATGTCCCTGAAAATTATTTTAAGGATCTATTTACCAGGTTGTGTTATCATTTAACATCAGAATTAATGCAAGCTATCAGTTAACGTGTTAACAATTAACGTGGAAAGGGATGAAGAATGGGCTATGACTGCTCTTCAGGGCCATACCAAGGGTTGTGCAAGTGTTGCAGCAGCACAGGGCGCAAGTATAGAAGGGGTGCTGATAGCATCACTGGACTTCCAGGAAGCTCAAAAAGAGTGAGTTACTGCATTACTACTACTGCTACTATTTAACACTTATAGAGCGCCACACACGCAGCGCTGTACAACTAACCAACAAGAGTCAGCCAGAATACAAGAGACAGTCCCTGCCCGTCAGAGTCATGCTCATCCGAGCTTACAAGTGCTGTGCTGAACCGATTTGAAGTCCTTTCACCTTCTCTCACAGATAAGTGTGTTTTTGCACTATGTTCACTCCTTTTTGCTTGTTGCTTGTTGAACAAAACGGGCCCGTTCGACGCTGAGGCGGGAGTTTTTCCTCTCCCCTCTCTTGCCGATCTGGTCCCAACAAAAACTTGAGTTTACAAGCTTATTGGAAGTGTTGGGGGAATCCTTGTGGTTTTCCCAATGACTTTCGGTTTTTGATACACATTTGCAGTCATTGGACATTGGGGGGTTCTGTTTATTTGATGTTTACAATCTAGTCAGAACATTACAGAACATTGGTCGGATTAATGCATGGGTCAGATTAGTGCAAGGCACAGTGTGGTCAATACAATTTGGTCATGGGAGTTGACGGGGGTTAAGATAAGATTCTGAAGGTGACGGTGAAGAGACGAGTCTTCAACCCGGATTTGAAGAGGGCCAGGGAAGGTGCCTGGTGCACAGACACAGGTAGGCTGTCCCAGGCGCGGGGTGCAGCAAGGTGAAAGGAGTGAAGTCGGGAGTTAGCAGTGCGGGTGAAAGGCATAGATAGAAGTAATTTGCCAGTGGAGCGCAGGTTCCGAGAGGGGATGTAGGGAGAGATAAGAGATGAGAGGTACTGACGGGCCGCAGAGTGAATGCATTTATAGGTCAGTAGGAGAAGTTTGAATTGGATGTGGAACTGGACAGGGAGCCAGTGAAGCGACTTGAGAAGAGAAGTAATGTGGACATGGCGAGACTGGCGGAAGATTAGTCGAGCAGCGTGGTTTAGTATAGATTGGAGGGGAAGGAGGTGGCTGACGGGGAGATCAGCAAGGAGTAGGTTGCAATAATCGAGGCGAGACGAGATTAAGGAGTGGATAAGCATTTTGGTGGTGTGTTCAGAGAGGAAGGGGTGAATTTTGCTAATATTGTAGAGAAAGAAGCGACAGGTCTTGGCTATGAGCTGGATATATGCAGAGAAGGAGAGAGAAGTGTCAAAGGTAACCCTTAGGTTGCGGGCCGAGGGAACAGGAAAGATAATAGCTCCATCCACATAGACTGAGAAGGGGGGAAGAGGAGGGGAGGAGTTGGGGGGAAAGACAAGGAGTTCAGTCTTAGCCATGTTCAGTTTCAATCGGCGATGAGACAACCAGGCAGCGATGTCGGAGAGGCAGGCAGAGATCTTGGACTGGGTTGCTGGAGAAATATTAGGTGTAGATTTGGGAGTCATCGGCATAAAGATGGTACTGAAAGCCGTGGGAGGAGATAAGCGCGCCAAGGGCTTGGGTGTAGAGAGAGAAAAGGAGGGGGCCCAAGACGGATCCCTGGAGTACACCTACGTGGAGTGGGGTAGGGGAGGAGGAGGAGCTGCCAGAGCATACCCTGAATGAACAATGGGAGAGATAGGAGGAGAACCAGGGCAGTACCAGGTCCTTGAAGCCAAGGGAGGAGAGGGTGGTGAGGAGAAGATTGTGGTCAATGGTGTCAAAGGCAGCGGAGAGATCAAGAAGGATGAGGATAGAGTAGAGGCCCTTAGATTTAGCCAGGAACTGGTCATTGGAGACTCTTGCGAGAGCCGTTTCAGTGGAGTGTAAGGGACGGAAGCCAGATTGTAGTGGGTCCAGGAGGGACTGGGAGGTGAGGAAGTCGAGGCAGCGGCGGTGGACTGCACGTTCTAGTAGTTTGGATATGAAGGGAAGGAGGGAGATGGGTCAATAGTTAGAAGGGCATGTGGGGTCGAGTGAGGGTTTCTTGAGGAGAAGTGTTACAACAGCTTGTTTGAAGTCAACGGGGACAGTTGCAGTAAAGAGTGAAAGGTTGAGGATATGAGAGATAGTGGGTACAATGGTGGAGGAAATGGGGCGTAGGAGATGGGTGGGGATAGGGTCAGATGAACAGGGGGTGGGTTTGGAGGAGGTAAGAAGGAGTGCGGTTTCTTCTTCAGAGATCGGAGGGAAGGAGGAGAGGGTGGCAGAGGAAGTACCGATGGGGAGGAAGAATTGGGAAGGGGGGAGGTAGATGAGGGGGTGGGGAATTGGATTTTGTCATGGAAGTAGTCGGCTAGGGTTTGGGCAGAAAAGGAGGGCGGGACCAGGGGCGGGGGGCTTTGAGGAGAGAATTGAGGGTATTAAAGAGACGGCGAGGATCACTGCATATGACCTGGGAGGAGAGGGCACCAGATTTGTTAGTCTTATAGGGCACATTTCTGGCTTGGTACAGTCCTGCTGCTCCTTACAAATTAATGCAGAGCTAGCCACTGCTCACTAAGAGTTAGGACAACAGATAATTTGGTGCAGTTAATGTCACTTGTGCTAACCGAATGGAAACTGCTGAGAATACCTCCAATAGTTAATACAGAGGTTTTTCCTTTTCCATATCTTAATTTTGTCAGTTACTGCACTTTAGTAGAGTCTTATTTGAAGATTTAAGAATGGTGTTTTAAATAATTGTTTTATTTCATTGAGGACAGTAGTTACACTAAGCTGCAGTAAAATTTCTCATTTTACGACAGCTTAATTTACCATGGGAGTCACTCACCTACAGTAACTCAGTATCACAGATTAGTGACTCCTACAGTAAAAGGATAATGCAGCTTGCAGTGATCAACACAAGCCATGCTATTCAGAGAGAAAAATGTCAGCTCAAAGCTAACACACAACACGAGGGCCACATTGTTGAAATTAAATCAGCAGTGCAGAATCCCCTTCCCAGCACCACCAATGAGTCAGGACCCCCCCCCAAATATTCCCCCCTCCCCAGAGGGACTCAGTGCCCCACTATGCCCCATTAGAAGACCGTCTCAAAAGACTCCCAATTCCCTGGACCCATCGAACATCTCTCTATCCCTGAAGATCCCTCTAAAGGCCACCCAGGCCTACCTTAAAGGTCCATGATTGCTCAAGTTGACCCTGACCTGTAAACCATATGCCCTGGTGGTCCAAGTGGGTCCTCCTAGACACTCTGATTCCCCCTCCTTTGACCCAAAAAAATATTACCTGATGGTCCAAGTGGACACTCTCCCAGACCCCTGAAAACCATGAAACCAACCCATCCTTCTCTAAATATTAGAAGGCAGGATAACTTCCACTTGCTTCTGCCTTTATACCACCATCCTCCAAAATAGTGGTGCCTGACCCTTAGCAGCGGGTCATAATGCATTGCTAGGGATCAGTCTATAAAGTAAGGCAAAGCTTCAGAAGCATATTTTTTAAACTTTTTTCTTTTTTTACTTTGAATTTTTATTAAAAATTTCCAACAAGGCATTCAGTCCTCAATACAACATCCATCCATCAACCTACCCCACCCCTCTAATTACCAAATATTGCCCTCCCTAGCCCCCTCCCCCCACCCAGTGCGATCCATCCTTCCATCCATCCAGCAATGATTCAATCCTCAGTTTTCCGACCACCCCTTACTTCTCAGCCATTCCCACAGTCACCCACTGCTTTTCCAGCCACTCAAGCTACTCCCTCATAATAGCAATTAACTAATTAACTTATGAATTTTGTACATTTCTGTCACCTTCTTGACAAATCCCACAAACCTGGCAGCTTAGCTTTAGTCTGGTGCCCCGCTATTTAAAGTCTTGTGGCCACAATTAAAGGGTTCAAAACCCCTCCTTCTCCTTAGTGGGCAACCCGGGTCCTCTCTGTGAAGCAAGAATGTTGCTGTGTGTCTTCCCAGTGAAACCTCCAAAATAGACTCCATTAATTAAATCACTACCTCCCAATATTCTTGCACCTTGGAACACTCTCACCATATATGGATGTAATTTCCGTCTTGCCCACACTGACACATGCAACCCCTCCCATTCTATACCCTGGTTTTATACTGTACAATCTCTCTGGTGTTAAATACCAATGCAACAGTGCCTTATATCCATTTTCTATTAAGTTAGATGCTACTGACAATTTTTGCCACTCCCAGCACAATTCTTTTCCAGTACTCCACCTCCCACACTTCCACCAGGTCCCATTCCCACTTAAGCATATACTCCACTTTCCTCAGAACATCTCCATTTAACCCCACCATACAGCTTAGAAAGAACCCTTTTCCTCCATAATGCACCTAGACAAATTACTTCAAACCATGTGTACTCCTTCGCCAAATCCTGCTGGACCCCTCTTTGCTGGAGAAAATGGTGAACTTGTGCATATCCAAAAAAAACCCTCCGATCCAAACCATATAAATCCCTCAACCCATCATAAGGCACTCTCACCTACTGCAACACCTGAGTTCAATCTTCCAACCTCTTATCTGCACACCTATTCAGCACCAGCCCCCCCTAGGGCCCACACCTTCCCCAAAATATGATCTAATGGAATTCAGGAGTGAAACTTTTTTATCCGCTAACAACTTTGATCTGAAGAATCTTAATATATCCTGCATATATTACATAGAAACATGATGGCCTTACTGAAATCTAAGTATACCACCATCTAGGACACTCCCTTGGTCCAACTCTCTGGTCGCCCAGTCAAAGAAATCAATGAGATTTGTCTGACAAGACCTGCCTCTAGTAAATCCTGCAATCCATTGGACTCCAGAAACCTCACTATTCTCTGTTTCAGTAGTGTTTCCATTAATTTAGTTTATTTATTTAACCAGCTTCAATACCGCTGCACTTCCAAGCAAATCGGATTAGTGTGGTTAACAAGCAATAAAAACCATACATAATAAAAGAACGCTCAGAAAATGTAAGAAAGGAATAGCCAAGCTTTCAATCTTTTCCAAAATAAAACAACAGAGGAAACAGATTTGTTTAGACATTGTTCCCAATAATGGTAAGAAAAGACTTGTAAAATGAACAGGAACATAGGGCCCAATACTCTACTAGGCAGGCTATATGCCGCTATGGCGCATAGTGCTGCCCACTCACCACTAATCCCAGATATTCAATGCCACAGCGATGGCATTGAATATCTGGTTTTGGCGCCCAGAGAAAACTGCCGTGATATTGCGCCGCTAACCGGTTAGCAGCAATCTCCACCTCTGCTCCGCCCCAGAACGCTCCTATGCTAACCAGATAGCATTGGGGCATGTAGGGGACATAAACAGGAATATTCAACCGCGTAAGTGCCTTTGAATATCCCTGTTTAAGGCATTTACTGGGCATTCGAATATCGGGCCCATAGTCATTAAAAAGAGCTGTACAACAGCACATAAAACCTAAACCTTACCCTCTCTGAAATCCTATCCAATGAAGCTTTCTAAATAAAGGAGAAACAAGTAAATTTAGAAACCCCAAAAATCAACCTAGCGGCTGTATTCTGACATACTTGCAACCTTCTAAGCTGTTGCTGAGAACAGTTAATCAAAACAGGCCAGACTAACCGGCCTGTAGTTCTCAATTACATTCTTACTTCTGCTTTTGTATAAAGGGAGAACTTGTGTCTTTCTCCAGTCCTTTGGGACCACTCCCAACTCTAAAGGAGCAGTGAAAAGGTCAGGAGGGGGACAAAGGGATTCCCTTTTTTACCTTCCCTAGCCCTGACCATAGCACCGCTTCAAAATTCTGAGTCCCTGTATTATTACGCTCAATGCCTACCCACTGTTTATCCTCCTTCTGCAGTCAAGCATAAATTCCTCTGAATTGAGTTGCTAGGTAATAATTTTTCATATCAGGGAAAGCTAATCCACTCTCTCCTCTAGCCCTTTGCAACATCCCCCTTGCTATCCTTGGAGATTTACCCATCCAGATAAACCTTTCCAATTTCCTCTGCATATTCTTCAAAAATTTCTCTGGAACCATCATGGGCAACACTCAAAATAGGTACAACAATTCAGGTATTATAATAATTTTTGCACTACAGATTCTCCTCAACCAAGATAGTTTCTGCCATCCCCAACTACCAATCAAGCTATCCATCTCCTGTAAAAGATTCCCACAATTCATACCAAAGAGATCCTGCCAATATTTACCAATCTGCACCTCAAAGCATCGAATCCCTTTTGTGCCCACTGAAAAGGAAAAGTTGATTTCAGTCTTTCAGCTATATGAATGGGAACTATCAGATTAAGAATCTCCAACTTCCCGGCATTCAAACAAAAGCCCAAGAGACATCCTTACTCCCTTAATTCCCACATAATGGTAGCGATATCTGGGGCCTCAAAATGGCAAATGTCATCATCCGCAAAAGGAGAAATTCTATAGTCCTCCTCACCCACCCGTATTCCCCATATATCCTGGCTCAAATGAATGCACTGAGCTAATAGTTCCACAGAAATGGCCAAAAGCAAAGGGAAAAGTGGTCAGCCCTGCCTGGTGCCCCTACCCAACATTGAGCTAATAGTTCCACAGAAATGGCCAAAAGCAAAGGGAAAAGTGGTCAGCCCTACCCTAGTGCCCCCGAATCTCTACTTCTCCGCCTCGCAACCTCCCCTCCACTCCACCTCCTCCTCATCTATGCCACTCCTTCTATATCAACCCCAGTCTGGGACTCTCTTCTTTCTACCATCTCTGAGGCTTCACTTCTCTATTCCCAGCTCTTAATTCTCTGAGATTTCAATGTCCATGTTAACTCTCCTTCTTCATCCCGCGATCATGCGTTCCTTTCCCTCTTGTCCGATTTCTCCCTCTCTCAATTTGTCCCTTTTCCTACCCACATAGCTGGACATACTCTTGACCTTCTTATCCTTTCCAAGGCCTCCTCCCTCATTCTCTCTTCCCCCTCCTCCCTACCCCTCCCTTGGACCGATCACTTCTGCCTCTTCTCCCTTTCGCTTCCTCTCTCTTCCTCCCTTCCTGACCCCCAACCCAGTTCTGCACCCCACGGCTTTCTCATCGTATCACTGCTAACATTTGTCAGCATACACCAGCAGGACATTATGCCTAGCATAGGTGTCATGGCTTTTTCCCAGACCTTGGATTTCAAGCAGCTTTGTTACTCTGGTGATGTCAGTCTCCAAACTTAATGAGGGTAGTTTACAAGATGAGATTAACTCTGACCCCCTGGTGATGTCAGTCTCTGGGCCTGATGAGATTGGTCTGCAGCCCCTCCTTGCTAAATCAAGAATAGCAGACCTCAAAGGGAGGTGCTGGAAACAATAGCAGACCTCAAAGGGAGGTGCTAGAGAAAATTCACTATAAAGGACAGAAATACTTCCTCTTTCTCTCTCTCTCTCTTCCTATTTTCACCTTGCCATGAGGCTCTGACACCCACTTCTCTCCCTATTCTTCTTACTATGAGACTCTGGCCCACATTTTCTTACCTCTCTCTCTCTCACACACACACACACAGATTCATTGAAGTAAACTGAAGCAGCTTTCTAACAACCTCCTACCTCTGTTCTGTAACTTTGTAATAAGCCTATTTCTATATAAAACCCTTTTTCCAAGCCACACATGTTTGGTTATCTTATTTGTGCTGCTTACCCTACTGTCTCTGTGAAATGAACCCAGGACCAAACGGAGAGTAGACCGAAAGATTACATATTCAGAAGATTACATTTTATGGGGGCCGTCTCAGACTTCACAGCAGATCTCCAGTTGGGTAAGTAATAATTTTGTTTGATACATTAAAGTGGATTTCAGACAGGGTGCGACAGGAAAATCAAAAGCCCTTGTGACCATGTACAATTGACAATTTTGGTTACAGGCTGGATTTAGTGAAAAGTTCCAGTGATACCTTTGTTTTGTGGGTTAGACAAGGCGAGATTTTTATTGTCAAAAGGCTCTGTAATAATCCAGAATTTTAATATTACCTACACCTAGGGACATTACATAGAGTGGCTTGCAATTTTCTTATTTGTAGGTAGAGGCTTGTTGCGGTTTGTTACAAGGCACACATTTTTCTCCAGTATTTGAGCTGCTAAGAAAAGACAGAGAGATAGTCCAGCTTTAGTTTGGAAGTGGTATACAGGTAAACAGTTCCTCATTGAATACAATATACATCTTTCATGGTAACACTATTACCTCCTGTCCCTTTGCCTTTTATTTCTCAGTCTCCTGTCAGGAGATTAACAGAATTGTCAGTTATACCTAACACCCTTCTTACTATAATTTCATCCTGAACTTCCACCCTGTTAAAAGGTGGTAACCACTTTTTATTCAGGTATAATTTTAAGGCATGGTCTTTATGTCAGTACTCTTTACTGTATTCACGTATCAAGTGGTCTAATTTTTGAACGCTAATCGTTACTACCAAAAAGAACAACGTTCAATATAACCAAATATAATGGTTGCAAACTCACTTTTAGAAACAGTGCTTATTCTATCTCAGGGAATAACATTATTTTAACGGAATAAAGAGGTCTCAGACTTACAGTAGCAACCGTCCTTTAGGCCAACATGCCAATTGTAGGAAACAGTTTTGCTAGTTAGCATCAATGACCTCAATAACACCGTGCGGTTAATAATATAAGAAGCAATAGCTGATGTGATGTTCAATGTCCACAGATCTCTAAACAATTAGAGCCTCGATATGTGCTGTATTTGTAATGTTTGCAGTCTATTGTCCTTATTCATATAGAGAGACTCTGTTCACGGTAATCTTAAACAGCAATTCTTGTACAAATCGGACCCTAAAATTTTCACAGCTTAAGCTCCATTAAAGTACTTATACCGCACTAAAACTTAAATTCCTTCAAGTGTTCAAATATTCAGGTTGCCCCCGTTCCCGACGCCTCCCCTCAGCGCCTCAGAGCGTTTCTCCTGTTACGGTTCTTCAGGGGATGGGGTGTGAATCCTAAAAATATATATAAAACACCGTGTCTTAGCCTAAACCTATCAACCTATTATTAAAACTCATACTCAAAACCTAAATTATCGTTAACTCGGGACCATGTCCCCCTTATACTCACAAACAGCTGCCCACGTTTTCTTTTTTAGAATCTTTTAAGGTACTCGTTTTTCAATGCTCAGTCCTCCAAGATGAAAGCAAAAAAACGCCGCGCATGCGGACCGTATAAATGACAGTGTCTTTATAGGAGCTCCCTGATGACGTCATAAGTTCATCAATGTAATCAGATTCAACAATGGACTATTCTCCCCTGAACGATCCTATCTATTCCTTATTTACCCGCTTAAGTTTTATTATGATGGTGTCACAAATGTGCTGCATTATTCATTCGTATAATCAGTGAACTTGATAGCACGTAACTAGACCCTGTTTTACAGGCACGCCGACCATTCGACCATGGCATTCAGCCCTTGTGGTGCTACCGTATCCAACTCAAATATCCAACGTTGTTCTCGTTGGATCAGAACTTGATCTAGTGTCTGATCTGCAGTACCGCGGGTTATTTGTGCTATGCAGAAACATGTAAGTTGTTCAAAACTGTGGGCATGGTCTATACAGTGTTGGACTATAGGAGCTGCTACTGCCCTACAGTGTATTTTGCTGCGATGCTCTCTCATGCGGATGCGAAATGTTCTTAAAGTCTTACCTATATATAAAAGGTTACACGGGCAACGTATTACATACACTACCCTAGTAGAATCGCAAGTGGTACTCGAGGCTATCGTATATTTAACCTGTCGGTATTGGAAAATCAGCGTCTCCTCGGTGATAGCACAAATGTCACACTTTCCACAAGGCCTGTGCCCTCTCGTGCTGTGGTCTTGATCCAATGGTAATAAGACTGCTGGACTCACATACTCTTTTAAATACACAAAAAACACAGACAAAGGATACCGAGGACAGACACCTTGGAGAGGACAAAGCAGAGGTACTTTTAGAAACTCCTCAGGTTACATTCCCTTTCAGGAGCTCAAAGCACAGAGAGATGGATTAGAAAAGGAGAAAATTAAATGGGAACAGGACAAACACATACTGCAGATGGAACTAGATAAATTAAAACAGGACTTACAAGCAGCTCAGGACAAACACAAGGCTAGTGCATAGGGGTGTCCTGACCTCTTGGGTTCAGATATAAAAATGTCTCAAGCCTTCATAGCCCAGCCTGCCTCCATTCTCTCAGCAGAGGACTCAATTCCAGAGCCTCGGGATGATGAAACAGACACAGGCCCAGAATACAGTTTAAGGCTTGTAACATCCTTGGTTCTGGACTCTTGTGGACGCCCCAATGTTATCAGTAGAGTAGGGGGTCAGGATAAGCTAGCTTTGATTGACACAGGGGCTGGAATTAGTTTTACAAACAGAGCTTCTCCCACTGCAGATCAGAAAAATATGGAAATGTATGAAATTCAAGGAATTAATGACACAGCTTCCAAATGTGTGGCTATCCCAGTTAAATGGGGTATCTCTGTGCACAGTGAACAAAACAAGGAAATGTTGGAAACCACTGCCTCCACTATAGTGAACACACCAAAAGAAATAATTGGAATTGACGTTCTCAACCAGTTAAATTTGGTGGTGGATATGGCTAATCTTAAATTGTGGCAGTATTCAGGAACTTCAAGTGCTTCTAAAACTTTAGTGCATGAAGTCATTCCCATGCAGTTAGCAACTCAGTGCACCAAGACAGCTCAGCAGTATGATCTGTGTATAATTCCCTCAGAGGTGGCTGATATTCCAGTCTGGGCTCAAGACAAGTTAGATTGTGGGAAAATGCACACAGAAATACTGTTGGAAGGCAAGGATCCTCCACCACAGAAACAATATAAATGATGGTAGTAGCCAATGTGAAGCAGACAGGTGACTAGCAGGTTTTGCAATTGTACAATTGGACCCAAATAACCAAGTGGTACGCTGGGGCATTCCCAAGACTATTGATTCTGATAATGGTTCTGCATTTGTTTCTCAGCTCATCAAGGAATTGTTTGATTTTCTAGGCATAGAACAACAACTCCACATACCGTACCATCCACAGGCAGCAGGGCAGGTAGAAAGAATGAATCAAACAATTAAGGCCCACCTCAGCCCTATGCTTAATCTGACCGGGAAAAATTGGGATCTGGTGCTCCCTTTAGTCCTTATGCGGATCAGAGCTAATGTCTGTAAATCCACAGGTTTTGCACCTTATGAAGCCTTAATGGGAAGACCAATGCAACGGTGAGAAAATATGCTGCATCCTTTTCTTCCAGAGGACCAGACCATAATTCTCACCAATGAGTGGATGAAATCTCTGCAAGAACATCTAAAAGAAATTCAGACCACTGTGCTAGCTAACACAGAAAAAGCTAGAGATTATTTGCAGGAGGTACATGCAAAAGGTTCTGATTTAAGGCCCCTCAAGGTTGGGAGTAAAGTGATGATTCTGAGACCTAGACCAAACCTCCTCTTTGGAACTGCAAAGTGGGAAGGACCGTACTTACTTACTGATACCTTAGGCCCAAGCCTATACCAAATCCTAATGCCCGGCAACCAGCAGTAATGGAAACACATCACCCAGTTGAAACCATATGGGTAATACGTGTTTTATCAGTCTTTGTTTTCAGATACCACCTGAAGACAGCATGGACAGCTGCTTTCTGAAGACAGCACGGACAACTGCTTTCTAAAAAAAAAGTCGCTTGAGGATGGTAACTATTTACTTCTGCTGTATAGTTGATGTGTCCTATATACTGGACATGTACCTAATAGTTATGTAAATAAGTAGTAAACATTATTTCTGTTGTTGCATAGTATAAGTGGGGAGCACTAGTTTACTCCCTAGTAGAGTGAAACAAGTTAGCTTTTATTATGTCTCGGTTTTCTGTTGTTCTTGTATCTGCTCTCTTCTACCCCAGTCTCATTACAGGAACCATCATCCGAATATGCATGATTGGCTGGGCTAACTCCACAGGTGGGGCATATCGTTATCAAGAAATACCCCCACCTTTCCCGGAAGGAAAGGATCTGGTCATCCTGAGTTTCTGTTCCGTACAGGACAAGCCAGTATTCTACTCATTAAACATCACTCAAGTACAGTGGGTGCCACCAGTTTCCACTTCTCTAGAAAGGACACAAGAATTGAGGGCACCTCCAGAACATTACTTTCTAGGTCCTCCTGCCTTGATTTTGTACAATATTTCCTGTCAGGACAGAGGTACCTGGAAAATAACTTATACATGGGTTGTGAGTGATCAACAGCACATCACTGAGACTTCATTCCTTCTGGATGTATCTTGTTTACCTACCACCCCTCATCCCACCCCTCCCACCACTTCTGCTCCTCCTGTACTCTACCTTTCTGATATCCACCCATTTCAGGAAGGACATCCCTTTCAGATTAAATATGATGCACCACACGATGTTTTATATGATGTAGAATACCATTTTCTTACTTGGCATCTATTTCCCAAATTGTTTCTAGTTACTCACAAATATCCAAATTGCTCTCAGTTTGTTGCCAACCACATACAAATGCTCAATACTTGGTTTGATATGCAGTCAGTAACACCCCGAGCCAAGCAATTTCGACACAAGCGTGAATTAATTGATACAATTTTAGGTGGCACAGGGACTGCACCGGGTGCCCTTAATATAATTGATATAGAGGTGCTCTGTAATAAAATGGGATCCACTGCTCAGCATGCTGCTGATTGTTTTACCTCACAACATATTATTAATGAAGCTTCCTCTAAACTGTCCAATGTACCGTATTTTCCGGCGTATAAGACGACTGGGCGTATAAGACGACCCCCTACTTTTCCTGTTAAAAATATAGGGTTTGGCCTATACTCGCCGTATAAGACTACCCCCCTCTTCCAGCGCACACCAAAAAAAAAAAAAACCTTTATCAGAAGTCAGATCGCTTGGTGGAGACTTCCCTGGAACCCCTGGGACTGAGATGTAAAAAGCCTTAATCAGGGGAGGATGATTTTCCACTGGAAAGTTTAACACCTCCTTCAAAAACCTCCTCACCATCTCCACAGAGGTAATCAGCGGAGACTTAGGGAAATTAAGGAAGCAAAGATTATTCTTCCTAGATTGATTCTCAAGGAAGCAATCCTTTGAATCATTATCTCCCTTTCCTTAACTTGTGTCAATAACAGTTCTTTCTGACACGAGCATTCCTACTCCAACTTCTGAACTTTCTCTCCCACCCAGGGGCGGCCCAAGGGGGGTGCGGGGCCATGTGCGGAGATTAATTGCGGGGCCTCATTTGCATAGGGAGCCTCATTTGCATAAATACTTGCATAATGTTAACATGCATTTTTAGTAAACATGCTTCTTAATGAGTGTCTGGATAAAGAAAGACTAATAGATTTCTATATTACTATATTGCAGTGCCAACCGCCAGGCCCATTAGGAAGTACTATAAACACTCACCATTTAGAACTCATAGCAAATCCACCATATCATAACAGCTCTGCCAGGACTCACAAAGCACCAAACCCTACCTATCAAAAGGCAACACTGCAAATATTAAACCAATACATCTCAGAGAATACCAATGCATCTCCTACTGGGGAAAGAGAACAAGTGACATGGTCAAATAGAAACTACATGAACAGAATACCCCAGCTTGGTCAAAATGCAGAATATAGACCATCACCAAAGAACAAGGGATCACAATTTAGAAATAGGAAGACAATAATTAAACTGGGAACCTCAAAAGCCAAACTGGGGATGTACAACAACACTGGAGAAATAAAACTATAAATTTCCTCTTGTACTAAACAAAACACAAAAGATGTTAACAATGCACATTTCCCAGAGCTGATATATTCCAGTTAATAAATTCTAAATAAAAAAGTATCTTTCTACCTTTTGTTGCTTGTGCATTTTCTTTTCAGTTGCAATTGCTCCAGTCACTTTCTTCTGGTTTCTTTGTGTCTTCTGCGAGCTATCCATTTTCCTTTCTTCTCTTTTAGATTTTTTTCCAAATTTTTTCTCTATATCTGCTTTAACATACTGATCTTTCCCCTTTTGCTCTTTCCTCCATTTCTTTCCTTATTGCTTTATCATCCACTCAAATTTCACCCTTCCATTCTCAATCTACACCTACTCTTCCAATACCTGGCCCTTCGTAGACTTTTCTTCCCTCCCACACAAAATATCTTTTCCCCTCTCCATTCTCATTTCCCATCCCTTTCTAGTCCTCCCCCAAAATCAGCTCCTTTATAGTTCTAGACCCACCCAGCATCTGCCCCCTTCTAGTCCCAGTCTCCCAAGCTTCCACATCAGCCCATTTCCAGTCCTAGCCCCTCATATGCTGTTTTCCAGTTCCATTCCAGCCCCCCCATCAGCCCATTTCCACTCCAAGCTCCCCATCAGCCCATTTCCAGTCCTTTTCCAACTCCCATCAGCCCACTTCCAGTCCTATTCCAGCCCCCATCAGCCCATTTCCAGTGTCCTATTCCAGCCCATCACCCTTTTGCAGTCTACGTTCCCCCCATCAGCCCATTTCTAGTCCTATCCTAGCTCCTCATCAGCCCATTTCCAGTCCTAGCCCCCATATGCTCTTTTCCAGTTCCATTCCAGTCCCTCATCAGCCCATTTCCTCCACGCTCCCCCATCAGCTAATTTCCAATCCTAGCCTCCTCGTCAGCCCACTTCGCCCTATTCCAGCCCCCATCAGCCCATTTCCAGTCCTAATCCAGCTCTTCATCAGCCCATTTCCAGTCCAAGTTCCCCCCCATCACAGCCCATTTCGTCCATTCCCCCCCACCATCACAGCCCATTTGCAGTCCTATCCCCCCCACCATCACAGCCCATTTTCAGTCCTCCCCATCACAGCCCAATTGTAGTCCATTCCCCCACCACAGCCCATTTCCAGTCTGTTCTCCCCCCCCCACCACAGCCCATTTCCAGTCTTTTTCCCCCATCCCAGACCATTTTCAGTCTGTCCGTCCCCACCATCACAGCCCATTTCCAGTCCTATCCCCCCCACCATCACAGACCATTTGCAGTCCTCCCCCCATCACAGCCCATTTCCAGTCCGTTCCCCCCCATCACAGCCCATTTCCAGTCTGTTTCCCCCATCCCTGCCCATTTTCAGTCTCCCCCCACCATCACAGCCCATTTCCAGTCCGTTTCCCCCCCATCACAGCCCATCCAGTCCGTTTCCCCCCCCCTCCAAATCACAGCCCATCCAGTCCTAGCCGCCCCCCCCCCGAAGAGCCCCGCGCCGTCTAAGGGGCTGCAGAGGGAGCCGGGGAAGCCCGCGCGAGGCCCCGGCTCCCTCTGCACAGCCCGCCAGCCTGAAGAGCCTTTACCTTCCCGCTGGCGGCTGTTTCAATGAAGCCGCGAATGCCGGGAAAGGTTAAAGGCAATGCCCTTTAACCTCTCCCGGCATTCGCGGCTTCATTGAAACAGCCGCCAGCGTGAAGGTAAAGGCTTTTCACGCTGGCGGGCTGTGCAGAGGGAGCCGGGGCTTCGTGCGGGCTTCCCCAGCTCCCTCTGCAGCAGTCCATTGAGCGAGAATGTGGTTCGCGCGGGGCCCTGTGCAAGCAACATTCTCGCTCAATGGACGGGCCGGCCCTGCTCCCACCTAACTCAAACACTGAGACTGGCAAGGAAACTCGGCAGTAACAGTCTGTACCTCCATTTTTAAAGCAGTCACAGAAGCAGTCAGAGAGGACTCTGGGCCTTTCAGGGCTTCCACAGTGTCTGCAACGACACACCAGCAGGCTTTCCGATCTCACCCATATTTACAGCAGAAGGACCCATCTCTCGCTCACCACCACACTCCACTGGCGAGGAGGTCAGCGTCGGGTGTCCCAATGGCATTCGGTTAGCTGAGTGCACTCCGCCAAACTGCACCTCCGCTGCAGCTTCTCCGCTGAAGTCACTTCCGGGTTGTGGGGAACTACCGGTACTCTATTTTTGGGGCTCAATGAGACCCCCTCGGCGCTCCGATCCAGTCCAGAAGAGCCTGAATCGGTCACAACTTCCAATGGTCTTAGCATGGAGCAGCCCGGACACTCTTCCAGAGTTACCAGCACTTTCACTGGGCCACCAACAGCTTAGGGTCCTTGCCTCTGTTTCCCTTTCCTCTTACCCGGCATACCAGCTCTGGGAAGAAGCTGAAGGGGCTGGAAGACAAGAGCTGTGCTCCTCCACCTCTCCAGGTAGGAAACCAAGCTAAGCTTCTCCCCCAAGTTAGCTTACCATCCAGTCTTCCGAAGTTCCGCCCTGTTGTTTACTTTGACTTTTAGGGGAATGAAAGTATCCAGACCGTATTTTGGCATTTCATAGGAAGAGCCACACGTTTTCTGCATCTGTCCGTAGTCTAAGGGCCTAAAGTTCACGGGGAGACTTGAATGTGAGTGAGCTGGCTGGTTGGTTAATAAATGCATGCTGATGGTGAGGCTGTGCAGACAAATTACCGTAAGTTTAGATTGTAAGTCTTCAAGTGTGTGAGTTGTGTACCGGCGTATAAGACCCCCCGACTTTTGAGCATATTTTCATGGCTTAGAAAGTCGTCTTATACGCCGGAAAATATGGTAGTTGTAGATACCTTTGCTCTTATATCTCCCATTATAGAACAGAAAATTGTTACCTTAGCACATGCAGAATATAGATTGGGAAAGAATATTTCCTGGGCTCTTGCCTGTGATCATGTACAGATCGAGCTTATTACAATACTAAAGGAAATTCTGATCACTGTTAAGTTAGGACACTGGCCACCATCTCTCGTCCATATGGCTAGTACCAAAATACCTGAATTTGCTATAGCTCACCTTGATTGGTGGACAGTTAGTGTTCCCATTTGTTCACCACAAGGCTGCTCTATCTGTACTTTGATCCCATGGTCAGGACAACACACAGTTATTTATCCTATTGTTAATATTGGGGTGCAGTTTGATAATATGCTTATGTATCCTGTGGACCATCTCACATGGGTGCAGCCACTGGATGACACCTGGACTTCATTCAAGCTGATGGATCCCAGTTTGTGTGAGCAGACTACATTTCAGTTCAAGTGTCAACCTCACCAGTTTAAAGAGGCTGACACCTCCTGCTGAAACAACTCCTCCTCCTGCTCCCTGACTGTTAAGCTCTCATATTCCCTGACTACCTCACACAGTTTGTATTACCTTGGAGCTGGACACTTTTGTTTTCATCTGTTCTTTCCCCAGAATGTTTCTTTTTCGATTGCTCACAGAATGCATGACATTCGCCTTCCCAAGAACACTTTGTTGTACAGTTCAAACTATTTACCAAACAATACCTGGTGCAGTCATACACCACTGGTCTCCATCATCATTAATGGGACAACTTATTCCACACCGCTGGTTACCAATGACTCTATGGACATTCCAGACTTTATCTCATATGCTGTGCATCCATTACCACTTGTCATGGGAGAAGAGACACTACATAAACTGCTCAACTTTACAGAACTCCATGCCTATATTGATCACCTTAAAACAACATCCACTGAAGTGAATAACACCATCGCTTATGAGAATGGACACATTCAACAAATTGTTGGATACTTGCTACAAGATGCTCATGTGTCTGTGTGGGAATTGTTATTTGGTTACTCACCTACTGCTGATCATGTCTTTAATGTTTTTATTCACCCTATTATTATTTTAACTGCTGTACAAATATTGCTATGCATTAGCATAATTTTCCTGTGTTGTAAAATGAAACAAATATACATGTCCTTGCAGCGCATGTCCTACAGAACAACATCATTTTAAGGTAGTTACACTGAATTTCTCCAGCATCTACTCCTACAACCAGGCTCATTTGGCCTGCTAATTTGGCATTTCCTATTACATTGAATACCAGAATCAGCTGCAGTCTAGTATTGCTTCCTATCCTCACTCATAGCATCCTGGTACCTTTCGGCTTTAACCTCCTCAAAAATTCCTGCAGCCCTTATGCACTGTTCACTCTCTCTAAGACAGGCATGGAGGTAGCATATTGGGTTCCCCCCCCCCCCCCAGTAGTGGCTGCCCTACCTAAGACACGAGGTTTGGACTCATAAGGGGACTTGTTTATCTCTAGAACACTAGAGACAGTACTGTGCAGGACAGGGGACCTGCTAGACATAGCAAGGTATTTAATACAGGAGGTATTAGACAAGCTGCCTACTAACATGTAATGGCAGCTGGGACAGGTACCACAGGTTTGCTTCCACCATTTCCAGGCACAAATAATAAATAAAAATAAAAAAGGTGTGGGAGATGTCAGCATACACCAGCACATTATGCCTAGCATAGGTGTCATGGCTTTTTCCCAAACCTTGGATTTCAAGCAGCTTTGTTACTCTGGTGATGTCAGTCTCCAAACTTAATGAGGGTAGTTTACAAGATGAGATTAACTCTGACCCCCTGGTGATATCAGTCTCCGGGCCTGATGAGATTGGTCTGCAGCCCCTCCTTGCTAAATCAAGAATAGCAGACCTCAAAGGGAGGTGCTGGAAACAATAGCAGACCTCAAAGGGAGGTGCTAGAGAAAATTCACTATAAAGGACAGAAATACTTCCTCTTTCTCTCTCTCTTACTATTTTCATCGGACACACCTTGCCATGAGGCTCTGACACCCACTTCTCTCCCCTCCCCCTTGTTCTCTCTTTCTCTCCCTATTCTTCTTACTGAGGCTCTGACCCACATTTTCTTACCTCTCTCTCTCTCACACACACACACACAGATTCACTGAAGTAAATTGAAGCAGCTTTCTAACAACCTCCTACCTCTGTTCTGTAACTTTGTAATAAGCCTATTTCTATATAAAACCCTTTTTCCAAGCCACACCTGTTTGGTTATCTTATTTGTGCTGCTTACCCTACTGTCTCTGTGAAATGAACCCAGGACCAAATGGAGAGTAGACCAGAAGATTGCATATTCAGAAGATTACAACATTCTTCTCCAGTTCCCTTCCTCTGATACCCTTCTTCCCCCTGACTTTCATCACCTTCCTGTAAATACCCAGGTTGACACCTGGAACTCAGTCCTTTCAACTGCTCTCGATAACCTAGCCCTTCTCCAGCCACGCCCATTTCCCCATCACCCTCGTCGCCACCCCTGGTTCCACCCCGGTCTCTCCCTTCTTCGCAGGCATCTCCGTCATGCTGAAAGACTCTGGCGCAAACATCCCTCTCCCCTTCTTCTGGACCGCTTCCATATCTGTCACCGTCATTACCGTCTCTCGCTTCGCACTGCCAAAAAGGATTATTTTTCCTCCCTTATTTCCACTTCCGCCAACTCTTCCTGCCAATTGTACTCTGCCCTTCACTTCCTATCTGCCCCTCACTCTTTCTCTATTCCCTCCCTCCCCCAAGTCACTCCTGAGCCTGCCTCCCTGGCAACCTACTTCTCCTCTAAAGTCCTCCCTCTGCCTCTTGTTCCCTTGCTGCCCTCCCCCACTTTCTCCTCCCCCACCAGTCCCAGATCATATTTCTCCTTCCTCTTCCCCCTCCCTCTCTCATCGATGGTCCTCCTTTGAACCCATCTCTGCCTCCGCCCTCTCCAAGACCTTTAACTCCGTTCGGAAAACCTTCTGCTCTTCTGATCCCATTCCCTCCCACTGGCTCTTAGATCCCTCTCTAGCTCTCTCCCCCCACATTCTCTCTGTCTTTAATTCTAGTCTCTCCACTGGTGTCTTCCCCTCTCCCTGGAAACACGTTATCATTCGCCCCATCTTGAAAAAGGGTTCACTAGATCACTCTTCCACCTCTAGCTGGTGCCCCATTTCTAACCTCCCTTTCCTCTCCAAGCTTTTAGAAAAACTTGTTTTCACTCAATTGTCATCACACCTTGAAGTTTCTCTCATCCTTCACCCTCGACAATCAGGTTTCCGTCCCGGTCACAGCATGGAGTCTGCTCTTCTTTCTCTTCTAAAAGAACTACACACCGCTCACGATCATGGCCTTGTCACTTTCGCTGTCTCTCTGGATCTCTCAGCCGCATTCGACCTCGTTGATCACCGCACTCTCCTTCCACACCTCCAAGATGCCGGCATCACCGGCACAGTTCTTCATTGGTTTCACTCTTTCCTCTCTGGCCATTCCTTTTCAGTTTCCACTGGTTCTCTCTCTTCACCCTCCACTCCCCTTCCCTGCGGTGTCCCCCAGGGCTCTGTCCTTGCTCCCCTCCTCTTTAATGTCTTTTTGGCTCCCCTTGCACTTTTAGTCCAACAACACTGTGTCTCCGCATATTATTACGCTGACGATATCTTTCTTCTTTATCACACTAACTCTGTCTCCCTCGATATTACCCCCTTCAACAATTGTCTCTCCTCAGTTGCATCCTGGCTTTCCTCCAACTTCCTGCATATCAACCTCTCTAAAACCTCAGCCATCTGGTTCACTGCCGGTAGCCCTGCCCCTTCCCTCATTCCATTGCTCTCTTCCGTTCCAATCCCCATCGTCACCTCTCTACGCTACCTTGGGGTGACCCTCGACTCCTCCCTATCGTTCAAAGCACATATCTTATCTGTAGTTCAGCGTTGCTTTCTCACCCTAAGACAGCTCCGATCTGTACGTCCTTTCCTCTCTTTCTCCGCTATGACCACCCTCCTTATCTCCCTAGTTGTCTCATGCCTCGATTATTGTAACGTCTCTTTAGCTGGTCTCCCCCAATCCCAACTCCAACGTCTGCAATGAGTCCACAACATTGCTGCCCGTATCCTCACTTGCTCTTCCCATTTCGACCATATCACCCCTCTTCTTATTCGCCTGCACTGGCTTCCGATTCCCTTCCGTATTCAGTACAAATTTCTTCTTTTTGTTCACAGGTCTATTCATACTGGCACTCCCCTTTATCTTGCCGATCTGATCCACCTCCACACTCCCTACCGTTCCCTCCACACCATCCACATGAACCGCATAACCTTACCCTCCCCATCCCAGGCCCACCTAGAAACCACCCGTTCCTCTGCCTTTTACTTCCTTGGTCCCCGCCTATTGAACTCACTCCCCTCAGACCTTCGCTTGGAACCCTCATTTAAAACATTTAAGGCAAATCTAAAAACCCATCTTTTCTGTCTAGCTTTTGGCCTCTCTCCCCCCCCCCCGCGCCCTTTTTCACCACCCCCATGATGTTGTTTTCCATTGTTTCTGTTCCTATAATCTAGCCTCGACCTTTTACTCTTCTCTCTTCTTTCCTATCACACTATGGCGTTCCTTTCCTAATTTTCTAAGCAGCCTTTTGTATGTTGTAAACCGCTCAGATGCTATTGTGATGGGCGGTCTATTAAGTTCCAAATAAACATAAACATAAAAAGTTTAGTATAGCCCCTATTCACCTTGACATAACCTTTGGTCTCTTCATATAGTAGCTATATCCACCCCCGAAAACCCTCCCCAAATCCCATTTTCCCTAACACACTGAACATAAAGGCCCAAGAAACCTGATTAAAGGCCTTCTCTGCATCAATGGTTAGCAATAGCAGAGGCTCAGCCCGGCTACATGTGGAATTGAGAATTTTCCGTATATTATCCAGGGTCTGCATCCCTGTTATGAATCCTGCTTGGTCATCATGTATCAGGCCAGGCATAATTTTGTTAAACAGATCTGCAAGGATCTTAGCCATAAGTTTAATATCTAAATTAAATAATGAAATTGGTCAATAGGAGGCATATACCTCAGGGTTATTGCCTTCCTTAGGGATGCAGGGCCCAATTTTCATCTGGGTGGTGCTATGTGCCACGTCGGCGCATAGCCTGCCTGCCCGCCATCTGTCTAACCTGGATTTTCAGTGCCAGGATTATATGTGGCCCCAGCATTGAAAATCCGGTTTTCGCCACACAACTTGGAAAAACCTCGCCTATCTTTAAGGCTCAGAGGCCTAAGCGGGTAGCATTGAAAATCGTTGCTACCCATTTAGACCTTTCCTCTGCCCCTGCTCCGCCCTGGAAAACCCTAACATACCCCATTGCTAACCGCATAGCATCTGGGCACATTAGGGACATATCTGGGATTTTCGAAGGGCACTACCCATATAGGTACCTTTTGAAAATCCCGGATAAGGCATTTACATGGATAACTAGGGCAGTTACCCGTGTAAATGCCTTTGAAAATCGAGCTCGAAACTAATTCCCATCCACCCCATAGTCTCAGCCAAATTCCCTCCCTATGGGATAAATTGAAGACATAAGTCAAAGGCCCACACACCAAAAAGCCAGAGAGCCCAGGAGCTTTCCCTAGTTTAAGCCCCACAATCGCCCCCAACACCTCATCTTGTGAAATATTCTGATTCAGATCATTAGCTACCTCTCTCTCCAACTTTTTGAAGGGAATAGACTCCAAAAAAATATCAATATCCCTTTCAAGGATGAGGGGCCAAGCTTTATGCAAGTTTTCATCGAAACACACAAACTCTGCTTGAATATCTTTCTCCCTCATTTAAAGCTGTCCCTGGGAGTTCCAGACCACTATAATTTGTGCCTGTCAGAGTGCTTCTCAGAGCTGATAGGCTAGCAGTTTCCCCCCTTTATTTTCCATCTCAAAGTCTTCTTGTCTCGCCATCTTCAGTTTATGCTGAATATTAGCCATTTCCAGCCCATTCAGCTTTTCATGAACTGCTAGTAAAGCCCCTTTAAACCTTTTTTGTGGATTCCGAGCATCTGCCTCTTCCAATCTCCAAAGCTGCTCCCTGAACTTGCTTCCCTGAGCTTCTTTTTCCCTTTTAATCTGAGCCCCCCCCCCCACTTAGTAAACTTCACGTTAACTTTGTACCCATGCCAATGAGACCTCTCCACTCACATTCTGTTAAAAATACTCTTTCATCACCCTCTCAACGTCTTTGATGACCCTGGCATCATCTAGCAAAGCTTCATTCAGCTTCCAGAGACATAGTCTCCCCCACCTCTCCCACCATTTTAAACCTCATCCAACAGGGAGCATGGTCAGACCAAGTGATATATTCTATTTCCATTTATTTTACCCTTGCTACAAAATTTTTCCCATCCAAAACATATCCAATCTAGAATAAGTGCCATGCACAGCTGAAAAACAGGTATACTGCCTCAAGTCTGGGTGCCATAGCTACCACATATCCGCCACCCCTTGGTCCCTTAGGAAGCCCTTAAACGTTTTCCTTTCCCCCCTCTCCCCACCCTTAGCATTCCTTGCTGGATCCCAGGTTAAATTAAAGTCCTCCATCAAAATTAGTTTCCCCTTACACAAAAGTGAAATTGTTTCCCCCACTGTCTCAAAAAAATTCTCCGAGGCCTATTTAGAGCATACAGATTTACCAAATTGAACTGTTCATCCCCCAACCGCAAATGAACCATAATATAATGAACTCCCTTGTCCCTTATCACGGTTCCTATTTCTGCATTCAAATAATCTGAAATGAAAACCATCCTACCTCTTTCTTCCTTTCAAGCACATTGGATTCAAAGAGAACTGTACTATATCGCATTGGGCATACCAGCTTTTCATGCACGTGCAATAAGTGCATTTCTTGCACCATAAAAACAAAAGACCTTCAACCTTCCCATTTCCTTATAGAGTTTAGATTGTTTGACTGGAAAGTTGAGGCCTCTCTCTTTGAGGATAGACACTACCATCTCATTCCCCATCAATAATCCCTATCCTCCTACATTCCAGTTCACATCCAACAGATGTTTCTTCTCTCCCAATCCACCCATCAGCAGCACACACACTGGACTCCTCCCCACAACCCCAACTCTCACCACTGCCCTCCCCATCCCACTCCTGCCCACCACCTCCACAAGAGATCACCATAAGATTGAGATTGTCAGTCTCTGCAGCCCCTTGCTACCTCATTCCACCCCTAAAACTCCCCAATAGCGCCCACTGTCCTTCTACCCAAACAATCACCCAACCCTCTCCCATACCCCTTATCAGAGTTCTCCCTTACTGACAAAACACTCTCTCTCCTCTTCCACTTCACTCATCCCCTCACTTCATTCAACCCACTTCCCAATACCCAGACCCTTTAAGAATTTACCCTCCACCACACACACAATAGTGTGGATTACACTGAACGTAACAAACTTTAGAGAATAACAATCAAATAACTCAGGTGGTTAATCTGTTGTGCAAAATAAAATAACTTAGGAAATAATAGCATTCAAAAATAATAATACTAGTGCACAGGCATAGTTTTGGGGGGGACGTGGGGGATGGTAGCCTCCAAAAAGTTGAAGACACTAATGCTCCCACTGTCAAATGCTCCCAAATAAGAAGGCAAACTACACCAATGTACTAGTGATAAGTCTCACAATGCAGCAGACTCCGACCATGCCAGGCTGAAAAGGAAGAAGAAATGAAGAAATCAACAAAGTTTATGGTAACATTCGCTCTCGCCATTCAGACCTATAGCCAAAGAAAGAAGACAAAAGAAGAAAAAAAAGGTGGGTTTTCCCTTTGTCAATCACCCAAAATGTTGCCTTATTAAGCCTCCCATGGCCTTTGTTCATTTGCAGACCATTTCTACGCCCAGCAGAAAAAGAGAAAAAAGAAAGGATCCATTGCAAAGTTATTACTCATCATCAGAAAAAATAGGAACAAACCATGCAGAAACACGCCACACGGTCAAGTATCCTCAGCCACTGCCTTCCCAGCCTCTGAAGAAAGGCACTCTATCCTTTGCCGACCATCTTGGATGTTCTTTCTGCAAATCCTCCTTTTGGTTATTCTTGACCTCCAGGCTGCAATACCGGCGTCCAGCAGAGCTGTCACTACTTCCCCCTAGTGGATCCAATTCCCATCAAGGCATGTCCAGCCTGCCTGGATTTCAAAATCTAGACCGACTGGTTTGGCAACCGATTCTGAACCTGTGGGAGTGGATCAGAATTGGGTGCAATGGGCCTGGATGGGCAGGGTGTGCCTCGATTCTATGCCACCATATGAACATTGCCTGCCCCATCCAACCCAGCTGGAGAATCTGCATAAAGCCCTATTGCTGTGGTGTCCCATCATCATGGCACTGGGATGCCATGCAGGTGTCCCGATTCCCCACCAGACCACATACCTTCCTTTCCCTACTGACCAAACCACAGAGGGGCATGCCACGGCCTGGATCAGGCGGTGTGGCTCCTCCTTCTGCATCCCAAATCTTCGGAGGTTCCACTGGTGCAGTTCCACCTCTAAGATGGAATAAGTTCCCCATGCATTCCTGCAGCCCTTGACATACAGGGACATGACTGTAATAGGCCCTGTATGTTTGGGGTCACAGTCCCTCCTCCAGCCCGCCCATGCTCCACCTCTGGCCTGCCCCCTCCCATCACCATTCAGAGCACCCTGCACAATACTGGTGTATGTGCAGGGAGCCTGGCTTTCCAAATTCGCTCCCTACGAAAAGTGGGGGTTGGATGTCCAATTCAGATGTCCATCCCCACTAGTCACAGGTCAGAATAACATCCAGTGTTTACCTGGATCCTGTGTCCCTTCAATGAAAAATTAAAACTGAAGAGGAAGGCCCAGTTTATCTGATCCCCTCCTGCAGCTTTATGGGAACATCTTTCATCTCCCTCCGCCTTCGCAAGGTGTATTGGGCCAGGTCAGCAATCACCTCTATCTGGTAAGATTCCCATACGAAGCAACTAATGACTAAAATTTGCCTGCCACCTTCTCTTTCACACTGAAATCATGAAAGCAGGCACTAATGTCTCGAGGCTTATTGAGGCCTGCTGGGCTGGACACCTGGTGTGTCCAGTCTATATGAAAATCCCTGTCAGTAATCTCCTCATTGGCCTCAGATAGAATAGTTTCAAAATCGTCTGCACGACTACAGTACAGTCAATAAACTCTGGGTCCTCTGAAACACCCTGAAACCGCAAGTTGTTTCCTCTGAAGTAGTTTCCAGGTCCTTAAGTTTGTCTGACACTTCTTAATGGATTCTTTCCAGCTCAGCAATGCGGTGCTTCACCACTCCCACTGGTTCATCATATTCCTCCCCCCAGCCTTTCATATCCTCCACTTGCTTCCCCAATTCACCCAAAACATTATGCAGCAGATTCAATGAGGCTTTCAGCTCTTTTTTCACCTGTGCAATGTCAGGCTTTAGCTCCTTCAGCAGTAATTCTAATTCTGTCTGGAATAACACCTCACAATCATTCTGCTTTAGAGTGCCGGTGCCTGCTGTTGACACCTTAGCCAGGTTTCCCTCCAACTTGTGTGTCTCATGCTCTGGACTTACTTCGCTGCATCCACCATTTTCTCTGGAGGGAGCTCATGACAGCAAAGGCATAGTCCTTCAAATCAACAGCCATTTTTTTTGCCCATCTTTGCCAATTGTCTCCTCCACTACAACATACCTCCTCAGTGCTCTGGGCTCCCAAACATGTGGCTAGTGTAATGTAGTGGATCTTCCAGAAGCTATGGATCTGGGTGAAGCTGAAGAAAGTCTGTCTGAAACTGACAGCATAGAAAAGCACATGGCCCAGGGTTGCCATGAGCAACGTAAACAAGGAGTGTCAAGAGGGGAGAGAACACGCCCAAACTGCAAACAAGCCCCGAGCTCAGGGTGTAATGAGAGGCAGCTGGATGGGGGCGGGGTGCAGTTAAGCCCTAGGACACACGCACATAAAAATTACTCACCTGAAGATAGGGAGAGAAGCACAGGAAGGAGAATTAGGAGTCTCAGCAGGAGAGTTGATGAGAGACCCAGCTGCAGGACTGAAGGAAGCCTTGGTCGTAGGACTGGTTGGGAAACCAGTTGGAGAAAGGGACCAGAGGAAAGTGTCCAAGTTGAAAGCTGCAGGTCCAGAGAAGCAGAGACGTCCTGGCCTGAGGACATTTATATGTCAGAGAGAAAGCAAAGGGTAAAAGGCAGGAGAACACAGCCATGCTGTGAAAGCCTTATTGACCCAGCTGTGCTGAGAGGTTCCTGTGTGAGAAAGCCAGAAGGTAGGCTGTATAAACCTGATAGAAGAGAAACTGAATGTAAAAGTTTTCCCTGTGACTGCCAGAGTTTGTGGGGCTCTTCTATTGCAAACTCCAGTATATATGGTAATCTTCCACCCTGCTCTGTAGCAAAGGGGGAAGGGAAGTCTCGAGGCAGTGAAGAGACTGCACTTCGGAGGGACGTATAATAATCCACAAGAATACTTAGCTGGGGGTGAGTGTGAAGAAATGCAAACAGAATTTCTTATGGAACAAACCCCAGAAGAACAAATGGATTGTACGCTGTCTGTAGCAGACCACGTCACGTCTCTATGCTAGAATAGCTGTTAAGAGTTTTGATAAAACAGCATTGAAAGCAAGAGAGTTTGCCTTTGTTAAAAGGGACTGTTGCTGCTATGTTTTTGTTCTACTAATTGTTTATAAGAGCTGAAGATATAGAAGCTGTTTCTGTTCCTGTTTCGTTTCATTTTTGTACCAGAAGTATGGTCATTTTTGTTCTTGCTTTTCTTGAAAATGAATCCACCCGGAAGGGGAAATAAAATCCTGTCTTTTGCCTAACTCCACTTGACTACAACTCATTCCTTGCTTAGTAAGAGGGACTACAACCCCCAGAAGGCAGTGCAGGGCCAACTGCACTCCCTACTTGCTAGGTTTGGACATGCCCAGGCTGACCTACCCCCATGCTTTTGCCTCTGGGGAGGGTTACTGGTGACACTAGGTAGGTACTTTAACAACAGGACCTGCTGGAGCTCATATTCAGGCAGCCATCTTGGATCTTGACATCACCCGATCTTGGAAACATTGTCCTTTTTGATTGACTGACCCCTAGTAGTGTGTTGGAACACACCGCTAGGGGTCAGAAGCCACCATTTTGGAAGATAGCAGCTTCAGAGAAAGGATAGAGTGGGTATCGCTCCTGCCTTCCAACATTTAGAGGTAGATGGATAGAGACTGGGGATTCTGGGGAGATCCAGAGAAGGTCCATTTAGATCACTAGGTAATATATTTTATGGTTCAGGTGAAGGAAGAAGATACTTGGGGTGTCAAGGGGGTCCACTTGGACAACCAGTAATATTGTTTTCAGTCAGAGTGAAGGGGTTGGAGGAGTTAGTGTGTCTGGAGGGTTCACTTGGACCACCACGTAATATTGTTCTGGGGTCCGAGGAGGGGGTGGTGAGTCCAGGGTTGGGGAGTCAGGGATATCAGGGAAATTTAGCAGGGTGGGGATGAGGGTTTGGGGCATGGGATGGGGTCATGGTTTGCAGAGTTTGACAATCTTGTTTTTCTAAACATCTCTCTTTTTGTCAGTGCATGAGCCAGTGCCCACTTGCACCGACAGGAAGGGAGACATTTTACTTTCAGTGCAGCAGCTATCTGTATATTACTGCAGCAGTGTGCACTATTATTTTCTGACAGCAGACACTTTTTAACACTGAAATAATTTGCATTCCATCATTTTACTGCAGTGGGATTAAAGGTTCTTTTTCACACATGCATTAAAATGCTGTGCCCTGAAGCTTAGTGCAGTCTTTTAATGCAACACCTAATACATTGAGGCTTTTGTCTCTAATAAGAACAAATAGTGAATGTTCAGAAAAAGTGTAAGAGAAACAGGATATATATAACATTGTCCATCTGCTGGTATAACCTTCTACAGTAGTTACTAGCAATCATAATTTAGAGAAAACGTCCAGAGAGGTAGCCATGTTGGTCTGTAGCAACACAAATGACTATGGTACTGGTGGCACCTTTCAGACTAATCCATTTATTGGTGCATGAGCTTTCAAAGAGAAGAGTTCACCTCATCAGATAAATTGATAAAGTGCACTCTTGTCCTTAAAGGCTCCTGCCTCAATAAATGGATTATCCAATTGATAGCTCCAGCCTTCTTGAAGCTTAGGGAAAGCACTGAATCTGTGTTGACATCTCTGATTGTTATCTAAAATGGCCAATGATTGATCTATCTTGCATAAATATCTCTAATCCCTTATCTTTTAGGATAAATTATACTACTTGTCTCTATTGCCTCCTGTAATATAAAAACATATGGGCCAAAATATTCAGCTACTGCAGTGACATGCTGACCCCAACATATGAGTAGTAGCACTGACTTCCATTTGATTCCAGGGTTATGTTACTGGGAGACAAGATGCCAAGGATGAGAAATAAGGGTCCATGTATGTACATTTCTGAATAGTGGTTAAATTATCTATATTGTATTATTTTTATTTTATTTTTTATTGTAAACCATATTGAATGAGTTTTCAGGTATTGTAGTATGTTAGTCTTTTAAATAAAACAAATCAAATCTGGATATCCATATAGGGAGTGACAATGAATATAAGGATAATGTAGTGAACGTATAATGTTATCCGTTTAGTTTAGGCATGCTATTTATCAGTATGTAATAAAGCTGGACCTCATTCAATGATTAACCAAACTTGTTATTCAGTATTTCTCTATTGTCAGAAACTGAACCTCAGAATCAACCAATGGCACTTAAAATGCAGGGACCATCAAAATGTCCTTATTATGTGCTGGTATTACATCAATGGCCCTGGTAAAAAGGACCTAATGACATATCACGTATAATGCATTGTTAATTCAAATAAAGAAAAATACTCATCTTGTTGTTTAGTAGAATATGCCAAAGAGTTCCTTTAAATGCGTTGCTATATTCGTTTCTGCTTTTAACTTTCGTTAGTTGCTCTCAGTCTCATTATTGCTATGTTGCTGAAAAAAGTATGTCCCAATACCAACAATAAGAGGCGCCCATGCGTTTCTCCAAAAGTGGGTTTCTCAAGGGACTCCAACAACAAATAAATGTCCTGTAAAAAATGACATCAATGGTGACTGAATAATAATACTCAAAAGATTTTTACCATGATACTAAAACCACATTAAAATACGAAGGAAAAGTACAATAACACCCGCCCAACCTTATCACAGCGCAGCTCCTTATCTTAAGGCACACACTCCCGCTTGTTCTCTGGGGAAGCCAAAAAACGCCGCGCATGCGGACTGGAAAAGAAAGCTGACATTTTTAAATACCTCACTAAGACCGAATGGAATCAAGCTGAGTTGCTATTGGTGGAACATCAAACACAAACAGCCCAATCAATGCTGAAATTGAGGCCTCCCGGTTGTACCGTGTCTAAAGTATAAATCCACCACTGTTCACAGTAAAGTAATTGTTGGTCCCGGTAAAGTAATTGTTGGTCCCGTGATCGCCCTTGTCCACCTCCTGCTACATGTTCAATAACCCAACAACGAAGTTGGGCAAAAACGTGTCGATGTGACAAACAATGTTCCACTAGAGGAGCTTCTTTTCTAGTGCAACGAAGCCTGCTTTCATGTTCTTTCATCCGGATTTTAAATGGGCGAATTGTTTTGCCAATGTACAATAAGTTGCATGGGCATTTCACAGCATATACTACGTGGGTGGACTCACAAGTGGTGGTGTGCCTCAATTTATAAGTTGTACCCTTGTAGTCAAACTGAAAACATTCAATGGTGATATCGCATATCATGCAATGGCCGCACCTACTGTGACCAATCAAAAAAGCTGCATGACTAGTTACCGTTGTATCGCACAATTTTGTGGGACTTAAATATTCTTTTAAATTTCGACTGCGTTTCCATACGCAGCGTATTGATGTGTCTTGCATGCCGGGAACCAGCTGAAGTATCGTTCGGTGTTTCCTCAAGATCTTCTGCAAACCAGATAACCACGGTCAATAAAATTCTCTCTTAGACCCACTGCCTGTTTCTTATAGGTCTTCACATCCGAACAGTTCTGCCGGTACCGCAAAAATTGGGATAGAGGCAGACTGTTCTTCAACTGAGGAGGGTGTGTACTATCGTGGTGCAAAAAAGTGTTGCGATCAATCAGCTTATGGTACACCGAAGTACCCCATCCGTTATTCTCTCTGGTGATTAATAGATCCAAATAAGTAATACTGTTCTGTTGTATCTCACTGGTAAAATTGATGTTAACATCTCTGGAATTTAACCACTGAAGAAAAGAATCAAATTGAAACTCAGTGCCCCTCCACAGCATGAAGACATCATCAATATAACGATACCAAGCCTTGATGTTGTCCAAATAGATGGAATTAGGAAAAAAGGTCTTTTCAAAAGTTCCCATATACAGATTGGCAACTGATGGGGCGCAAGTAGCACCCATGGCTACCCCTGAGATTTGATGGTAAAGAACCCCTTGAAATTCAAAAAAATTATTGAAAAGGGCTAAAGCTGTGAGAGCCTGCAAAAATTGTAACTGTAACTGAGACAGGTCACCGCGAGCAATCAATGCTTGCTGTACTATTACACTGGCAGCTTCTTGCGGAATGCTTGTATAAAGTGACTGGACATCCAGAGTTACTAAAAAACCTGATCGTCAGCGGCCCAGGGAGACAATGCGTGTAATAGAGACAAAAAATGCATTGTATCGCGGACATAACATATCAGGCCTAAACTAAACAGATGGAGGTCAATAAAAGGCACCTACCACTTCTGGCGCTGTGCTGACCCTCTAGGTGCTTGCAGTTCACGATTTTCAACAGCATTATACAGAGTGTGAGATTAAGAGGTGACATTCAGAGCCCTTAGTTGGTTGGCCAATGGAAGGTTGTCCAGATAAGGGTGCTGACCACTATATTCACTGAATATCTCCACAGACTGCCCCAGCACTATCTGGTTAGTGCAGGGGCAGTCTGTGAGGTGAACGAGGGTGTGTCAGTGCTACCCAGATGCATGCCAGCTCTTATCCAATCAGTGCAATATTCAGCTGACGCTTATCTGGACAACTTGAACCATATGAAAAGCAGGCCTAAATTACAATCTGGTTAAGTACCAGATGAATATCGTGCTGACCCAATAAGTGCCAGCACGTATTCGGATAGCTCTGCTAAGACTGGATATTCAACAGCAATTCCTATTTGGACACTGCCACTCAATATCCTGCCAATATTGAAGCATCATGGTTTGACTATCAGGTCCTGAATATACCACTGTATGAATAGTGCTGTGCATTCAGTGTGGAGGGTGGGTTTGAGCATTCTGGAGGTGTGGCTACTGAAACGCATAGTTTATATGTCTAGGCACCAATTTTCAGCATCTTCTACTACTGAGCATTTGTATAGCGCTACAAGACATATGCAATGCTGCACAGACATGTAAGAGACAGTCCCTGCTCATCAGAGCTTACAATCTAAATCATCTAAACGTCTAAACTATGCATTTGGTTTAGACACTACAAAACCAAACATAACCTGGAGCGCCTAGCCAAATGCTTAGTCTAAGGGGTCATTTTAGAAGCTTTATTCATGATTTGGATGTCTGAAAATGGGCATTTGGATAAGCAAATCACAAAGATGTCCCTGAGCCATTTTAGAAAGCCAAGTATATACACATCCCTGGTGCAATCTCATCTAAGTCACAAGGGGGCATGGTAGAGGCATGGCATGGGCAATGTTACAGAGATGCACATCACCATGTGATTTTAGAATGGCCTGAACACGTCTGGCCCTGGCTGTTGATGCATCCATGCCTATACTTGCTCCGGATCATGAATAAGTTGCAAAAGGTGTTTGCCTTATGGCAGCAACACTTGCAGGGGAAAGAGTGACTCGTGTTTTCATTGGGTCAACAGACATGTACATGTGCCGCACCACCGCAGATCTGAAATAGCACTTATTCTACACTCTCAAGGAGCATATAAAGTTACTCTCTTATAGAGGAGTCCTGATGTACACGTACATTTTCAGAACTAAGCTAGAGTCAGCATTCTCCTCAGTAAATTTGAAAACTAAGGGATTTATTTTGAAGGTCAGCCATTTTTGAAAATGAAGAACTACTTCTAATATATGAAACAACAAGTGATTCATCCATCAATGTAAGTTTAGCTGCTCCAGGACATTAACTCCTCAGTGGGACTAGCTCAAAAAAGCCAGGCAAAAAGGCAAAAGGGTATTACAAAGCATAAAGGAGATCCATTCAATCAGATTTTTGGCTTGGTTGAACATAACATGCCCTTCTATTTTGTGAAAACTGTGGTTTTGAAGCAATGGCATTTTCTTTCATTCCCTAGCAAATTTTGTTAAAAAAGAAAAAGATTTCAAAGTACTGCATGGTATAAATGAAACTGCCTTTTTTAAAGAAAACACTTGTTGATGCAAGTAAAAATGCCTTATTCATGGGTTTTGTATTGGCCCATCTCTACTTTCAACAGATGTTTTGTTTACTGGTGGTAAAAATGTTGCCATGTGATCTACTCATAGAATTGGATTGTGATGTCACACTGTGCAGTAATAATAAGGTAAGAGTAGTGGAATGATAGCTTAAATCTTGAAATCCAATAAAATGAAATTTAAACAACAGAAATATCATTAAAATAACATTAAGGCACTCTACTTTCTGTTCATCTTGGCCAGTACTACACTTTAATTATTCAGGCTTCACCCTCTTGCTTTACAGGATATCTTGAGCTAGTCGTAATGACCAGATAAATCAATCCCAGTTTCTTCGATACTGTAGTGTAATATATCATACTAAGAACTTTGCAGCAGACAGAATAACTCATGAACTATTTGTCATCCTTGCTCAGCTACTGCTAAAACCAGATAAGACAAATCATTTACAGATTCTATTAACAAATAAAAGAGATTGGCAACGACAGCGCTAATACCTATAGCAAATCATTTGGTAAAAGATATGAAAGATAAACATAAACGTCATCAAAAGAAATCGGAGAGAGAATAAAGGTAAGCACAGGCATGGAAGGTCAAATAGATAATTTTTCATGTTTTGGAAGGAGAGAAACTGATGTCATAAGCCTCTCATACAGGGAGAGTCCTAACATATGGAGCTGATTAGCCAGAGCTACAGAGTGCTGGGGGGATAGAAGCAGTCCTGTTACTTATGGTGGCAAAAGGTAGGACTATGATACTTCAAGTGTTAATCAGGCACCAGAAAGCCCAGAGGAAGCTTAGGGTCTCCCAAGTGACTAAGAGACGGTCAAATAACATGAATAAATGCAAAAAGACTGGAAGCTATTAGCAGAAATGGCCAAGCAACAGACAAGTATGGAAGAATATGAAGGAGCAGCCAAGATGAGAGACCTTGAGAAAGCATGAAATACCTATTTTGACTACTCTCCAATAAGCATATCTGGGGACAGCTAGGTCTAATAGGATTTAAAGGGGGATGTATGGAACCCATTTGTAAGGGTATTTAATGCAAACACTTCTTTTTTCTTGTTCTCTTTTCTATAATGTAATTGGTTTCCTTTGGGGCTGTTGAAAGTGTAGTGCTTGAGGAGCCCTGTCACAAGGAGAGAATAAAGGAAATAAAAATTAATCAAAAGTAACAGGGAAAGAAAAGACACCAATATAGCTGAAAAGATGATATTACTTGAGGGTACTACTCGAGGGATATAAATGATTAAAAATATTAGGACTATATTTATTAACCTGCATTAATGTACTTGAATTCACATTATGGCAGTTTAATATGCATTAATTAATGGACAACAATTTCTGCAAATAGAACTTAACTTCCATTAATGCACATTAAATGGCCAAAATGCATGTTAAAGTGCAAGAAAGGGGATATTTTAAGGGCAACCAACCAGGTAAAAGGAAAAGGAGGCAGCTATGGTGCTGAAAAGGTGATGTAAAAGGAGGAGGCCTTTATGAACTACAGGAAATGAGAGAGAGAGGAAGACAGGCATCTATTGGAAAAAAAACTTAGAGAAGCTAGCAAACTAGTCAGGAAAGTAAAGATACAAACAGAAGAAGAAATAGCCAATGCAATAAAAAGGAGGCTAAGACATTTTTCAGATATGTTAGTGAGAGGAAGTCAAACTCAGGGGTGAAGGGGAGGAATATGTAGAAGCTGATGAGGATAAAGTGGAATAGCAAGGCCGCGGAGCCTCCATAGTGCACGTGGCCGGCACTAACCGGGGGGGGCGGCTGTTCGCGCGCTCCCGCAGTTGGCGGCCGCGAGGGTTCGCGGGGGCAGGCCCTGGCGGCGGCGGCGGGTCATTGGCTCCCGCGGACCAGTGATGGGCGCGGGAGCCAATGGGAAGGTGGTAGGCAGGCGGCGGGGGGGTTCTGGGTAGGCGCGGCGGCTTACACGGCCTTTTCCTCGAGGGAGCCGTGTGGGTCGGCTCGGGCTAGTAGGGGGCCCGAGCCGGTGGCGGGATCCCGGAGGTTTCCGGGGTCTGGAGCTGGAGCCAAGCTGGAGGGCGGAGGTGGGGTACCCCCGACCCGGACAGTCCCTCAGGCTTCTGCTAATAATATGGCGAAGCCGGAATGAGGGAGGCGAGGCAAGTTGCCAGGGCTGGGACCCGGTGGAAGCGGAAGCGGCGTCACCTTGCTAACCACATGGCTGGTGAGGGCTCGCTCTGCTGGGGGGGGGGGGAGTTAACTGTGTTGAATTGTTGTTGGTTATTGTTATTGGTTAATAAAGCTGCGACCAGTTTAACTCCCAATACAGTGTTTGGTATTTTGTTTAAGAAATGTCTGGGGTGGGGGAATTGAGGGGGAGGTTTGGTAAGGGAGGAGGGGCGATCGGTCCGCCGTACCCGGTTATTGCTTAACAAATATTTCTGTTCTGTGTTCACAGATGAAGGACCAAGAGCAGGAACTCAGAAGACATACACAAACAGGAATAGAGACGATATGGATCTTGAACGATTTTCAGAAGCCTGTTATTGTGAGGAACTAGCTAAGATAAAAGTAGACAGAGCAATGGAACCGGATGGCATACATACGAGAATACTAAAGGAACTTAGGGACATTCTAGCAGTTCCACTGACTGACCTTTTCAATGCCTTTTTGGAGTCGGGAGTGGTGACAGAGGACAGGAGAGAGGCAATAGGTGACCAGGGAGTTGGATCGATGGAGAGTCTTTGACACCGTTCCACACAGGAGACATATAAATAAACTGAGGACCCTAGAGATGGACCCTAAAGTTACTCATTGGGTTACAAATTGGTAGAGTGGGAGGCGACAAAGGGTACAGGTAAATGGAGCTCACTCTGAGAAGAAGGATGTTCCAGTGGTGTGCAGCAGGGATTTGACCTTGGTCTGATTCTTTTTAACATCTTTGTTAGTGATATTGCGCAAGGGCTGTCAGGTAAGGTTTGCCGCTTTGCAGATCATACCAAAACCTGCAATAGAGTAGACACACAGGAAAGAGTATATATCATTAGGAGGGATCTAGCTAAGCTTGAAGAGTGGTCAAGAATTTTTCAGCTGAGATTTAATGGTAAAAAATTCAGGGTCATGCATTTTAACTGCAATAATCCAAGGGAGCAGTATAGTGTAAGGGATAAAGTACTTCTTTCCACAAAAGAAGAGCGGGACCTAGGTGTGATTGTGTCTGATGATCTTAAAGTAGCTAAACAGGTAGAAAAGATGATGGCAAAAGCTAGAAGGATGCTTGGGCTCATAGGGAGAAGAATGGCCAGCAAAAAAAGGAGGTGATAGTGCCTCTGTATAAGTCTTTGGTGCGACCTCATTTGGAGTACTGTGTGCAATTCTGGAGACCACACCCTCAAAAGGATATAAACAGGTTGGAGTCGGTGCAGAGGGTGACTACTAAAATGATTTGTGGTCTTCGTTATAAAGCATATGAGGACAGACTTAAGGATTTTAATATGTATATGTTAGAGGAAAGGTGGGATAGAGGAGATATGAAAGAGTGATTTACATGCCTCTGTGGCATAAATACACAGGAGGACAGCCTCTTTCAATTGAAAGCAAGCTTTGCTACAAGGGGTGTCCCCCGCAGCCCCCTCTGGTGGCAGCGTAGTGTTTCCACCGAAGAGCTGGGGAGCGCACAAGATTAGGGGTATTGGGGTTGGCCAGATGCGAGGGTCAAAGGTAGCGGTCCTTTGTGCCGACCTCGTTACCAACTTCCCAAAAGAGTAACTTCACACCAAAGTGGAGGGAAAAAGAAAAAGGCTTTATTTCTCCTTTACGCAAACATGGTTCAAAACATACGGCTTTGGAAAGCAACAGGATTGTATCAGTCCTTACATCAGGTTCAACGCATACAAAAAGGGTCAAAGTAACAACTGTTAACTTCACAGTAACTAAAAGTAAGATGAATCCTGCATTCACTTTATGCATTCATTGAACTCCCAAACAGGCTATAGCTTCACTGCTGTACAATATGTACATTCCATTGGTTCCTCAGCCTCCTCACCCCCAGATTCCACTGGCATCCATTCCATATCAGATAGGTCTGAGTCTGAAGCTTCGGTAGGGCTGAGTTCTGGCTTTTTAAAAGCGTGCCAGACAGTTTTCCAGTGTTTGTTTGTTAGCTTAGGGTGTCGGTTTCTGGCTATAGGATAGAACAATGGCTGTTCATCTGCTATAGTTTTAAAAGCTCTCTTGTCACAACATTTAATACTGGCAGTTTTCTTCTTAGGGAAATTATCTGTTAATCTCGGCTTATAAGTATCATTGTTATACAGATAAACTTCTTTCCTCTGGCTTTCTTCTGTGCTAGGCCTAAGCAAACAATCACAAGAAATGGCTGCTTTACCTTTGAGCTTTCTTCTGTCTTTTCCAGGGAAGGCTTGAGGCCTAGTCGGGTTATCCTCCAACTCTTGCTGGCCCAAGTATTCCCACAGTGTCTCTCTTTCCTTAGAGTGTGGAGAAACCCCTCTGAGGCAAGGCTGCAGCTGTTGCCATCGGCCTTTGCTTCCACTCCTGTGGCTGGTGTCTGTTGGCCGCGCCCTTGCAGCTTCTCCCTGCTCACCAGGCCTCTGAGTTCTCCACTTTTCTCTCCAGTTACTTCTATAGATATCTCTCTGAGTACCTTTCTCTCCTTGGATATCTTTTCCAGCTGGATATCTTTCTCCTGGATATCTTTTCACTGGAGGCCTTTCCTCCACGTCATTCCTCGCATGTCTTTCTCTCAGGCTGTGTCTTAGCCCTTCTCCCTGGATAGGGCTCTCTCTCAAGCTGGATGTTGGAACATCTCTCTCCTCGAGTGCTCTCTGGGCTTGTCCTTCCTTGACTGCTCCCACTTCAACTGCTCTCCGGGCTTGTCTTTCCTTGACTGCCCTCTCCTTGTCTGCTCTGCTTGATTCAGGCCTGCCTCTGCTTAAATCGGAACTGACTGGGCCTAAGTCCTGCCCATAGAGGCGTGGTTCTTCTGAATCTATGCTGGCTCTCCTGCTCCCTCTATGTGGACCTTCAGGATATTGCATCTGAAACCTGTTTTTTTCTAAATTTAAAACTTTTTTTCCTTCTGTAAGAGGGTCCGCTGCATCACAGGGGATATAGGATGAGGGCGAAAGGGGATAGACTCAGGAGTAATATGCGGAAATATTTCTTTACGGAAAGAGTGGTAGATGTATGGAATAGTCTCCCAGTGGAGGTGGTAGAGATGAGAACCATATCTGAATTCATAAAAGAATGGGACAAACACAGAGTATCTCAAAAGGAAAAAAAGGGGGCTATTGTAGTAGCTGATAATGAAAGGGAGACCAGAAAGGCCACGTGGTCTTTTTTTGCTGTCATGTTTCTATGTTTCTAACACAGGTTAGAAAACCTAGTCCTTAGATCAGTGCTTCCCAAATCTTTTCCAGTGTGACCCCATCTGAGCAGTTGAAAATTCATGTGACCCACCCACCCCCAAATGCTAACCAAATAAAATTAACACTCAAACAACATAAATATAAGCCAATCATTCTCAACACATTCCTTTAGACACACTCAGCTAGTCAGGTTTTCAGAATAGCCACAATGAATATGCATGAGAGAGATTTGCTTGTACTTCTTCCATTGCATGCAAGTGTCTCTCGTGCATATTCATTGTGGTTATCTTGAAAACCTGCCTGGCTAGGTGTGTCTTGAGTACTGGGTTGAGAACCTCTGATATAAACATATTGTGGTCATTCTGCGCTGCGTTTAGCAGGAATGTATGTCCAGTTTGGATGTACATCCCCGCTAAATATTGGCACCTGATGCCAGATCCAAAGCTCCCCGCACACACAGAGGAGATGCACAGCAGCACTGGATGGGGGTGGGAGGAGGCGGGCCAAGGGAGGAGCATGGGTGGGCTGGAATGGGACCCTGACCCCGGACATACAGGACTGATTCCGGACACAGCCCTGTATGCACAGGGCTGCTGAGTTAGAGGGGAACTGGCCCATAGAACCCAGGTGAGGAGCAACAGGAGTTCCCCACTGCCTGATCCCAGTCATGGCAGGCCGCAGCGGGGAAAAGGGACATTTGTAGGCATGAGGGCAACCGGGGTTCCTGCATGGCATGCCACAGCACTGGGCTCCATGCAGGGGCCTTGGGAGGCTTAGACGGGGAGGGCACCGAATGTACAGAAGGCCATAGTCGGGGTACGTCCTGTTCATCCAGGCCCAGTGCACCCAATTCTGCTCCCACGGTAAAGAATTGCGTGCACAGTCGGCCCATCCAGATTTAGGATGTCCAGACGGGCCGGGCATGCCCAGTGTGGAATTGACCTCATTATGTAAATCAATGCTTTTTAAAATAATTATCTGATGTATTTATCATGCCTGATACTCACAGGTTTGGAAGAAGGCACATCTTCTTGAACAATTGCAGTAGAAGAGTTCAGCTGCTGAGTGACTAGGGACAGTGCGTATGTGTGGGTATAGGTGCAGGGACTAAGTGGCTGGGGCAGTGTGTATTGAGTTTGTGTGCAGTTGCTGGCGCTGAATGGCTGGTATAGCAGTGCCTGTGGTGTGAAAGTGCAGGTGTGGAGGTTGAGTAGCCAGAGGCAGTTTGTGAGTGCATGTCTGACATTGAAGAAGGGAGAGCTTGCTAGTCAGCCTCCCACCCAAAGTTTTGCCCTAGGCTGAGCCCCAATCATGTATAAATACCTGTCCTGGCAGATGTACATTCCAGAAGCCGATATATTCTAGTAACTAAATAGAAAATAAAATTATTTTTTCTATCTTTGTTGTCTGTCCATTTTATTTTTACAGTGTTCCACAAAAAGCCTTCACTGGATCCCATCTAGCCTTCTAATTGTCAACCCATCTCCCTCCTCCCTTTTGCACTCATACTACTTGAACTCTGCTGTCTTGAATTACTTTTCTCACAAGCCATTCTGAATCCATTGCCATCTATCCTTTGTCTTCTACATTCTGGAGAACTGGCTCTTGCCAAAGTCTCCAGTGACCTGTTTCTGCCTAAATCAAAGGGCCTTTACTTGATACTTATTCTTCTTGACCTATCTGCTGCTTTTGGTTCTATTGATCACAACCTTCTCCTTGATAACCTGTTCTTGCTTGGATTTAAGAGCTCTGTTCTGTCTTTATTAATTTCTTATCTCTCCCATTGCACTTTCAGTGTATGCTGTGATGGATCCTTCTCTACTGCTATCCCGCTTTCAGTTGGTGTACCTCAAAACTCTGTCTTGGGTCTTCTCTTCTCTGTCTACACTCATTCTCTGATCTCCTTCCATAGTTTTCAGTACCATTTTTACCTTGATGACTCTCATATTTACCTCTCTACACCAGCCATCTCTTCAGGAGTCCAAGCCCAAATCTCATCCTGCTTGTCTAATGTTGCCTGGATGTCCAGCCAAAATCAAAAATGAATATGGCCAAGATGTAGCTTCTTATTTGTCTCTCTAAACCAACCTCTCCTTACTTTTTCCATTCCTGTAGATAACACTGTCATCTTCTCTGTCTCCTTGGCTTGCAACCTTGGAGCCATCTTTGACTCCTCTCTATCTTTCTCTACATATCCAACAAATAGCTATAGCCTTGCATTTCTTTCTCCACAACATCAGCAAAATGCATCCTTTCCTGTCTGAACATACTACCAAGACCTTATCTACTCTCTTATCACCTCTTATCTATACTATTGCAACTTGCACCTTGCTGTCTTCTGTTGAATCATCTGTCTCTCCTTCGCTCTGTTCAAAACTCAACTGCATGGCTAATATTCTGCCATTGTTGCTATGCTCACATTACCCCTCTTCTGAAGTCACTTCACTGGCTTTCTATCCATTTCTATGTACAGTTCAAAAGTCTCCTGCTCACCTACAATTGCATTAATTCTGCAGCTCCTTATTACCTCTCATCTCTTATCTCTCCCTACATTCCTTCTTGGCAACTCTGCTCATCAAGCAAATCATTTTTATCCATGCCCTTTCTTCTACTACTAACTGCCGACTCAGTTTGTTCTACCTTGCTGCGCCTTATGCCTGTAATAGGCTACACAAGGAGATACATCAGGTTTTATCTCTGATCCAATTCTAATTTAGGATAAAAACTCACTTCTTTGAGGCTGCTTTTGGATCCTGACCCTCTTAATCTCCTTTCTACAACCATATGCCTTTTAATTATTTCCCCTGTTGTTCTGTTTATCTGTCTTGAGCAGATTGTAAGCTGTGTGGGGCAGGGACTGTCTCTTATGTATATGTGTACAGAGCTGCATACACCAAGCAGTGCTATAGAAATGATAAGCAGTAGTAGTAAAGGTAATTTTTTTTATAATTTTGATTTGTATTTAGTACATTACAAAGGAACACATCATTTTTCACCTGCTTTACAAAACACTGGTATAACCTACATCCAACTATATCCATCATCTCAACATGCACTTGCCTACCTTTCTAGCCTTACTATACAATATTTAACAGTCTAGTTCCTATCCAATTTACCTGTACAATTTTATTATGTTAATATTCCCTTCTACTTCCCTCCTCCCCCCTCCCCAACAGATCCTGTGGTGTTCACCTCCTCCTTCTTAACGATTTTCTTTGATACTCTTAATTAGTGTCGGCCCACTACTCATTATCCTCCTCCTGTAACCACTCAATATACTTTTGCCATCTCCTTTGAAAGCTGTCAATCCTGTGCATTTTATATGCATTAATCTCACTCATCCTATAAATATATGTTATTCTACTTAATATCTTTTCAGGTGCTGGTGCTCTCACAGACCTCCATCCCTTCATTATTTCCATCCGCACTCCAATTGCAAGCATCTTCAACATATACACCATGTCACTCTTTGAATCCTCCCCCCCTCATTCATTCATTAATATTCCTGCTCTGTAATATCTCCTACCCAGCCCACTATCTCCCGCATGAGATCCTTCAGCCACTGCCACGTTTGCTGTAGGACTGGTCAGCTCCACCACATATGCATATACTCCCCCCCGTTCTCTTCACCCCCTCCAACACATCGCATCATTATATCTCCCTATCTTACACAGCCTTACTGAGGTTAGATACATTCGGAACAACATCTTATAACAATGTTCTTGGATTGCTGCCAAAACCACTGGTATTTTAACTCCATCATATACTTTTTCCCATCTCTGTACATCCCAATGACCCCCCAAGTCTGCCTCCCAAGCCCTCATATGCATTCCTTGATCCATGGAGCTACTCAAGGTCTTATAGAGCCTAGAAATCACCCCTCTTGATAAGTCCCCCACCTTAAACATCTTCTCAAAGAGTGTCTCTGTGCTTTTCAGGCCTTCTTTTATATCTTTTCCCCCTAAAAAGTGTGCCAGTTGGAAATAGCCCAACCAATCACTCTTTCTTATTTGGAACTCTTGCTGAAGCTCAGCAAACGGCCTTAATTGACCAGCCTGTTAGTACCTGCCCCATACACTGTAACCCTTTCTCCTGCCATCTTTGGAATATCCCAGAACTTTCTCCCACCAAAAACCCCTCACATTGTGTAATCCCCTGTGCCCTAATATTTCCTCCCATATGTGTTAGCACCTTATGCTTCCTATCCCAGGCTCTAAATGTGCTTATCATATATGGGTTCTTAACTAGGCCTCATTCTCTCTCCTTCCTATTCTTCCACAACAAATCCATAATGTAGTTGGGTCTTACCACCACCTGTTCTATTCTACTTCATTGAGGCCCTTCCTTCTCCAACCTCCACCCCATTATCGCTCGCAAATGAGCCGCCTCATAATATCTTCCAATCTCAGGGACCGCCAGACCACCTTCCTTTTTCGCTCTATACATTATTTTCCTTTGCACCCTAGGGGGCCTGCATCTCCAAATAAAGGAGAAGATTCTTCTCTGAACCAAGTTTATCATGGCTGTAGGAACTTCTATAGCCAAGGTCATAAACAGAAAAAGTAGTCTGGGCAGTATATTCATCTTCACTATGGCTATCTTTCCCAACCATGAGAAAATGGGTTTATCCCATCTTACTAAATACGTTAGCACATTCTTTACAGTTGGCTCATAGTTCAACTTATATAGTTCAGACCCCTCCACACTAATCTGGATTCCCAGATATTTCACACTTTTGCTAGCCCATTTAAATGGAAATGTATTCCGTATCCTATCCTCTTCCTGTGAATTCAACCTTAATTTGAGCACTTCTGTTTTTCTCATATTCATTTTATAGCCTGATACCGCACTATATTTCCTAATCTCCTGTACTAGTGCTGGTATCTATTTCTCAGGTTGTCCTAGTGTATACATCACATCATCCACAAATAATGCAATTTTATATTCCTCCTCACCCACCTTTATTCCATGTATTTCCTTATTCTGCCTAACACTTTCAGCCAGTGGTTCTATTACCATTGCAAACAGCAAAGGAGAAACTGGGCAGCCCTGCCTTGTACCCCTGTCTAACTTAAATTGCTTTGAATAGAACCCATTTATGCATATACGTGCCTTAGGCTCTTTGTAGAGTGCCTCTATCCATTTCTGAAAGTTCTCTCTCAATCCTATCTTCTTGATAACTGCAAACATAAAAGCCCATTCTGCTCTATCAAAGGCTTTCTTCGCATCTACTGCAATCATTATAGATTCTGTCTGCTCACTTCGCACTTGCCATATTAAATTCAACAGTTTACGTACATTATCACTCGCTTGCCTGCCCGGAAAAAAACATGATTGGTCCTCTTTTATTAGCCCTGGAATATATTTCTTCAGTCTAGCCGCCAATATTTTAGCTAATATCTTAGCATCCAAATTTATAAGTGAGATGGGTCTATAAGACTCACACTTCCCATGGTCCTTCCCGGGCTTAGGTATAACTACCACTCCGACTGTTTCCATAGAGCTTGGTAACTTATCCCCTTTCAATACTTCATTAAAAACATCCCGCAGGACCGGACTAACATCCTCACAGAATTTTTTATAAAACCAGGCTGTAAATCCATCCAATCCTGGCGCCTTACCCTTCTTCAAGCTCTTTATAGCCTCAACTACTTCTTCTTTACCCATCTCTCTATTCATCCACTTCTATTGCTCTAAATCCAATTGTTTCAATGTAGTCTTCGCCAGGTACCTCTCTATATCTACTCCCTCTTCTTGTTGCTCTGATTCAGAGAGCTCACCATTATATTTCCAAAATACTTTCTGAATGTGTTTCGTACCCCAAACCCACTTTCCCTGTTCATCCTTTATTTTCAGGATCTGCTGATGCACCCTTTTCTCCCTTAATTTTCTGGCAAGATATCTACCTGGCCTATTACCCTGTTCATAGAACTCATGTTTTAGTTGATTTAACCTATAGACCTCCTCAGCTTCATGTAAGGCCCCTAATTCTTCTCGTATTTTCCGAATTCATTGTAGCTGCTTTCTTCCCCCTCTCTGCTTATGTATTAACTCTTCTGATCTCAATTCTTTTGATAACTCCCACTCTTTCTGTTCTTTTCCTCTCTTCCATCTCGCTGCCAAGGCTACACACTGTTCCCTTACAACCGCCTTCAAGTCATCCCATACCCCAGCCGGCCCCACTTCACCTCTTCGTTGTGACACATATACTCCCTTATAGTGCTCTGTATACTTTTTTGCCCTTCCACCTCATCTATAAGTAACTCATTCAACTTCCAGAAGCACAAACCGCCTCCTTCCTTTCGTAACCTCAATGAAGACTCCACTGGGGCATAGTCTGTCCAGCTTATAAGCCCAATCTCCACCTTCTTGGCCTCTTCTATGATCCTCCCATCCACCCATATCATATCTATTCTACTGTATCTCTTATGTGGGTGAGAGTAGTGTGTATATTCCCTCTTATTCCCATGTTTGTGCCTCCAAACATCCACTGAACCCAATTTAGGCAGCAGCTTCCCAACATCTTACTTACCCCCTTTTGCCCACACTTATTGTCCTCCGTAGTGTCTATTCTGGGATTCAGTGTTGCATTAAAATCCCCTCCTAATATTACTGGGCTTTGTAAATAGGGTTCCACCACCTCATGCAACTTCCCATAGAAACGCCCTTGCTGTGTATTTGGTGCAAATATACTCCCCAGTACTACAGGCCTTTCTTCTATTTTCCCTTTCCACAAAATGTAGCACCCTCCCGGGTCTCTCTCCACATGCTCTTCTTCCATATTCAATCCTTTTGCAAATATTATGCCCACTCCTCCCCTTTTGGCGATTCAGGGTTATGGGCCAGATACAGTTTATCATAATCTTTACTCATCAACCATCTTTCTTGTACTTTTTAAAAATGTGTTTCTTGTAGAAGCAGAACATCCACTCTTACTCTGCTGCCGTCTTTCAATACTGCCTGTCTTTTAAACCAGGAATTAAGTCCTTTCACATTTATGGTTACAATCTTACATTCAACCAATTGTTTTTGATTTCTACCCGTAACTGCCAATCTCTGCACTTCCTCTTCTTACATACACAGGATCCGGGTATCCTCCCTCTTCCCGCCCCTTCCTCCCCTCCTTTAGTTCCCTTCCTCCCGGCCTCCCCCCTCTCCCCATTCTTTCTACCATTTAGTAGCTTCTGCTTCCTCCCAGACATCATCCTCTCTCTCCCACTCATGTTACACATTTCACATTATACTCTCTTCTTATCTTAATCCCCCCCTTTCTTATCACTTCACATTTAACTTTCAACATTACACCCCTCTCCCCCCTCATATCACAAACAGTCCAGCTTTGTGGCTTCTTCAACCTTGCTGTTTTCCATTCTTTTTTCATTTCTCTTTCCTCTGCTTATTTACTCTGTCCCATGTCTTTTCTTTTTTGCATCACGTGTTTACTCTTTCTCTCTTTGGCCTCCACTCTCTGCCATCTTGTTGTCTGTCCATTCACAGGTTTTCTCACTTCTCCCACCTCTGGTAATCATGTCACTCCTGCCTCCTTCATCTCTGCCGCCAATTGCGTTGCTGTTAACGCCCGCCTTGTGATGCCTTGACTGGTGAACGCAATTCCTGCAAGGTACATCCAATTATATTTAATGTTCTCTTCTCTTAACCTCACTGTAAATCCTCTCCATTCTCTTCGGCATTGTAGCGTGGCCGCAGCCAAGTCCGCAAAAATTGCAACCTTATTGCCTTTCCACTCTAGGGGGCCTGCTCCCCTCACCTTATTTATTATGTTTTCCTTAATTTTAAAGTCACGGAGGCAAATAATAATGTCCCATGGTGCCTTCCCTCTCCTTGGGCCCAATGTGCAGTGCACTCTGTCTATTTTTACTTCCAGTGCCTGCCCTCCATCCTCGGGCTCCTCCAGCACCGCCCTACATATGTCTCATGCAGTCTGCTCATAGTCTCTGTAGTCCGCATGTTCTGGCACCCCCTTTATTTGGAGATTTTGCTTTCTCACACGATTTTCCAAGTCTTCCAGCTTTAACTCAATCTGTTCCTTCGCAGCTTCTAAACTGTTCACAGCTTTGTTTATTGCACTCACATTGCTTCGCACCTCTTCCACTAGCCCTTCCACTTCCTCCACTCTTTTCTCCAGCTCCTGCACATCAGCATGAAATTCCATTATGGCCGACTCCATATCATTTCTGAATCCCACCATTTCAGACCTCAGCTCACCAAACCATGACCGGAGCTCTTCCTTTGAAATCTGCACCACAGCACTTCTGCTCTGCACCTCTTCCAAGGTATTCAATTTCTCTTCAGCCTTAGCTTCAGTGTAAACTTCACTTCCCATTTTTCTTCCTTCTCTCTGCTCACCTGACTGCAGCAAACATATATTCTCTTATATCTGCTGTCTTTTTCCTCGCTGTCGTCATTCTTCCAGCCTCCATTCCCAGTGACCGTTCCACTCCACTTGGGATGTTTATAATGTTTTATTTCGAGGAAGATTAATCACTTTTGCGGGGATGAATGGCGGAGCTCGTTTTCAGCTGTCCATGTGGTTCGGTGATGTCACCGGAAGCCCATAGTAAAGGTAATTTTTCTAATTGTGTTGCTCTTAGGGATGTGCAGGCCAACAAATTTCGTTTTGCTTACTTTGATTTTTTTCATTTTTTTTCGTCTTTGTATTGCTTTTTAAAATACTGAACAATAAGGCACACTATTAAGCAATAGAGCACAGTATTATGCAGTAGGGTACACTAATGCAGCTTTTGTTTTAAAATAAAAGCACATACCTAGTTGGCCCTAGGCTCTGATTTCTACTATTCTGTCTTTTCTTAACCGTTTCCAGGGTCTTTTGTCCATTCACTATTTCTTATCTCTCCTCTTGTCTTCATTTCCTCTCCTACATCAATATCTAACAATGATCTCTTCCTTTCAGTTTTCTTCCATGTATTTTTCTGCTTCTCTATTCAGATTTCACTTCTCCTTTTTATCATTTAGACTTCAATCTTCTGGATTTTTTTATTGTATTTAACTACAGTTTTCATCTCATTCTCTCACCTAAACCTCATATTCTCCTTCATTTTCTTCTTCCCAAGCCTTTTATTACTCATACCTTAAGTAATTCGCTCTTCTCTTTCCTCTCCCCAGGTCATCTCTCCCCCCCCCCCCCTCATACAGCATCTCTCTATCTCCTTTCTGTCTCCCTAGTTCCCCCCATGTCCAGTATCTTTCTCCCTAATCCAACTCCCAAGTCCAGTATGTCTCTTCACTAGTTACTCCCATGTCCACTATCTCCTCTCTGTCTCTCTAGTCCCCTTCTCCTTGTCCAGTATCTCCCCTCCCCGATGTCCACTATCTCCTCTCTATCTCTTATTTTTCCTCTGTGGCCAGTATCTCATCCCCATGCCCAGTATCTCCTCTCTGTCTCCCTAGATCTCACCATGTCCATCAACTCCGAGTCCCTATTTTCACCTTTGCCCCATGTCCAGCATGCCTTCATAGCCCTAGTGCCCATTCCCAGATTTCCAGAATCTCCTCTATCTCAGTCTTCTCCTCATCCCATGTCCAGCATGTCCTCTGTCTCTCTTTCCCAGTATCATTTTCCCCATGGAAAGCCTCTCTCTGTCATCTGTCCTATTCCATCCCCATCATGTCCAGCATCTCCCCTTTCTTCCTATTTTCTCCTTTCCAATAATTAAGCATCTACATTCTCCTCTCCATCCAGTCCCTCCCTTCCTCCACCTGAAGCAGCTTATTCCATCCCCCAATACTGTGAGCCATGGTCCACAGCTGACAACACAGCAAAGATCATGCCCCATCCCAACCCTGTAGCAGCAGCCACTATCTGCTGCACATATGGAAAGCATGGGGACCTTGAGACTGCAGCTGTGAGGAAAGCTTAGCCTTAGTCATCCTACAGAACCAGGAGGTTTGCAAGGGGACAAAACATGGCTGATGAGTTTTCTGTATAGCCATGTGCTCAAGGTCCCCACACATCCCATTTGTACTGAAGATAAAGGGTCCAGGTGGTGAGGGGGTGATGCCCTGCATTGTATTGTGATCATCCATGGCTTATAAAGGGACTGAAGGAAGCAGTGGTGGCAGATAGGTGGTGATGGTGTTCGTGACCCCAAATGAGAATGTTGCAACCCTATTTGGGGTCCTAACCCACAGGTTGGGAATCACCGCCTTAGATTATTAAATATAAGTGTGATTCAGAGGTAGTAGGGATAGAGAGGCGTCTAATTTGGATCAAATCCAATTTGAGCTCTTCAAATTTGTGGCTTTAATTTCCTTAGAAAACCAGGTAGTTTTGATCTCATTGAGAAGTGATTAGAATATATTATTCCTTATTTATATATATTGAATTTTTTATTATATTATATATCTTTATCTGGCAAGCACAACTAATATACACAGGAATTGTATCTTTAGTAAAAACAGCAAGTAGTGAACAGTCTACCTCTGTCTATTGTTCCTTTAGCCATAGCTGCATGCATATCAAATCAATATTTATTCATTTATTTATTTAAGAGATTTATAATCCACCAATCTCTATAGAATTAGGTGAGGTACAGAGCATAAATAATTAAATATACAACACATAACATACAGTAATTAGTATTTAGTATCCAATGTACAGGTCTTATATCTGTAGCTTACTTTGCTTATATCACAACAACAAATATGTTGTTATTCTTTTCCAGAATGCAGTTAGATTAGAAAGTGCTCTTATGCCATTCGGTAATGAATTCCATTTACCTAGTATAAATACTGAAAAGTCCTCACATGTATAATTTTCTCCCTTCCCTTTTTTAACTAATGGAACTAACAATGTATTCTACGTACATATTATGGTAGAACAATCAGATGTCTAACACTATAAAACAGACGCTAAATATAATCAGAAGAAAAGTGATTGAAAATCATAAGCAATGTCTTTCTGTACAGTATATCTGATTTAAAATTCCACAAGTAACCAGTGAAACTGGATTGAACATGGTATAATGTTTGTTTATTTGGCTATTTTTCTATTCCGCTGTATCTCAAAGTCACAGCAGTTTACAGGTAACAACATAGTTCAACAGGGCTTTATAGTGAACAGAGAATATGGAAATAGGACAATATAATATGGAGATAGAACACCATCATAATATGATTGAATCTCGATATATTTAACGTAGTAACAAAGTATATGACAGCAGATAAAGACGAGCATAGTCAATCTAGTCTGCCCAGCAAGGTGGAAAGAGTAGGTGCACCTGCTGCTCCTTGCGACTACATTTTAATTAAATTGTAATGCTTTGAGAGTTGAATTTGGTAACTCAGTTAACACAATATTAGCATAATCAAGACACGGAACTAAGACAGATTGAAACACGGTACAAAAATTATTTCCTGAGGTAGAAGTGTATTACTTTTACTTTAAAAATGCTATTTGTATGGTTTTTTTAATATGTTGTCTGAAAATCAAATGTTTATCCAAAATATTCCTAAATAATCCCTGACTGCAAGATATTAGGCAGAACAAAAGAAGCATCACAAAATATGAACATTGCTTCATGTTTTTTCATGTAATTAATCTTTAACCCAGATCACACTTGCACATCATTTGTAAAATTCCACTTCAGGAGTGAAAATTAACTTGTAGTATGTGCAAAGAAATTAATCAGATTTATATGACAAAACCTGTAACTAGTAAAACCATGCAGCTTCAGCTATTGCAATCTATTGGGTTCCAGAAACTGCACTATCTTCTGTTTTGAAAGCATTTCCATTAATTTACTCACCTCAGTTCCTGATTTTGGTAACTACTGATTAACGAATACTGAAACATATCAGATTGTCATACCCATTGCATTCTGCGTTACCCATGCTTTCCACACTATACAATCTGCACCGTTTCACTACCAATTTACTCCTATCATGCAATTCTTTTATGTGCCTCTCTCAATCTATATTTTCTGATTTATGGTGAAAAAGCATGAAATAAAGTAATGATAATTTACTCTAGGTATCTTTTTAAATTTAAAAATGTTGCTGTTTTTGTATTTTTCAAGTGGTTTTCTAGAAAAGTGAACACATTTCAGATTATAAAACAGATTTAGATGACTAGATTGGGGCATGAAAAATCTCCATTGTATTTTACAAGAAGCTCTGATAAATATAGAGCCTCTTGTAGAATACACTAAAATGAAGTATCCACTTGCAGAGGGTAACTGTTAATCCACGTAATATCCAGTGGTTGAGGACTTTGTCCGATATAGCTGGTGCCATAAACAGTCTGAGACCTCTGTATTCCCTAATATCTGTGGTGCAATGTGGCTGTATAAGATCAAGGTAAAATTATGATGTTGCAATAGAGAAGCTTCATAGCCTGAAGATTAATTGGAGGGAAATATATTACGTGGATCTTGTAAAATACATGCAAGTACGTATAGGACTGCATGTCAATGACTTCTAAGTTGATGACTTGAGGGACTACCAAAAGGGACAGTTACAACCGGAAGTAAATCTACACTTGGGAATATAATCTTCTAGAATAAACTCTAAATCTTGGGGGTAAAAGGGACTTCTTGGGGTTAAAGCTGATAATTCTGTGTATTTTAGAATTCAGTGTTTTTGCTAAGTCAGTCAGGTCTTAGTAGCACCAGTGAGCTTTGTATAGAATAGGTTAACATAGAACATAAAACAAGAGTAAATAGACTTTGAAATTTGTTTCTAGAGAGCTTTTCATTTAAATCAAATCAGAGTTTAGCTTAACCTAGAAAGTAAATTGCTAAGACTTTACCTGTGCAACTGCCAACTTTTAATAAATCTTCTCTCCCTCCCTCCCTGACTTCCACCCACCCATGGGATAATCATAACTTTATAGGTGCTTAAATCTCTTAAGGAAAGGAGGTGCTCATATTCACTCTCAGTTGCAGTTGTTTATCCTCATCAGGCATACATTAAGGACTTGAGATTAATTAATCTTGAGGTGAATAAAGTCCATTAAACATAGAGGGCCCGAGACTGTCCTGGATGTAGATCCCCTCTGTACATCTGGTCTGAACCAGATGTACAGAGGGGATCGCAATTCTAATCCTGCGTCTGGTAGACGTGAGGATCACCTGGTAAAATGCCTACCTGGTGCGAAGGTAGCGGACATCACATGCCATCTAGAGACGTCTGCCGGGGAGGAAGTCTGCTGGGGAGGAGTCTGCTGTCTTGGTACATGTTGGTACCAATGACATAGGAAAGTGTGGTATGGAGGTTGTGGAGGCCAAATTGTGACTTTTAGGTAAGAAGTTGAAATCCAGAACATCCAGGGTAGCATTCTACAAAATGCTTCCTATTCCACGCAGAGGACTCAAAAGGTAGGCAGAGCTCAATGCATGGATGAAACAATTCTGCAAGGAAGAGGGGTTTGGATTTCTTAGGAACTGGGCAACATATTTGGAAGGGGCGGTATAGAAGACTCTAATAAATAAATTCTAGGAAAAAGGGGGACTTTTCTGAAGGGATGGACTCCACCTTAACCAGGATGGAACCAGGCTGCTGGCATTAACCTTTAAAAGGGAGATAGAGCAGCTTTTAAACTAGATAATAGGGGAAAGCCAACTGTTGCCCAAGAGCGCTTGGTTTGAAAAAATGTATCCTTGAAGGATACTAGCAAAAGTATGAAGTTAGGAAACATCAACAGAGAGGTTCCAATAAAGACAAAAATAACCCAAATTCCCTTAAGTACAGAGCAAATAAAGATTCCAAATTACCCCTGCCTACCAATAACCAATTAATATGAATAAAATACAGCCTCAAAAATGCTGGTATGCAAATACTAGAAGTCTAAAAAATAAGATGGGAGAGTTAGAATATATAGCATTAAATGAGAGGTTAGATATGATGGGTATTTCAGAGACATGGTGGAAGGAGTACAACCAATGGGACACTGTGATACCTGGGTACAAATTATATCATAACGATAAAAATCAAATTGGTGAAGGGGTTGCACTCTATGTTAGAGAGGGCAATGGGTCACAAAGGATTAAAGTTTTGCAGGAAACAAAATACACCGTAGAATCTCTATGGTTTGAAATTCCATGTAAAAAGGAGAAGGGGAAAGCAATGGCAGTGGGGGTGTACTATTGACTGCCTAGCCAGAATGAACAAATGGATGATGAAATGCTCAAAGAAATCAGGGAAGATAACAAAAGTTACAACACGGTAATAATAATGGGTGATTTCAATTACCCCAGTATCGACTGGGCCAGTATATGGCAGGACATGCTACGGAGATAAATTTCTAGATGAAATAAATGACTGTTTCTTGGAGCAGCTGGTTCATGAACTGACAAGAAGGGAAGCCATTTTGTACTTATTCCTTAGTGGAACAGAAGATCTGGTGCAAGAGATAAGGGTGTTGGGGCCCCTTGGCAACAGTGATCAAAGCATGATCACGTTTGATTTAATAAATGGAGGAAGGATGGCAAGGAAATCCACAGTACTACCTTTTAACTTTCAAAAGGGAGACTATGGTAAAATGAGGAAAATAGTTAAGAAAAAACGAAAACCAGTAGTTGCAAAGGTTAAAGACTTACATCAAACATGAGTGTTTAAAAATACTATCTTGGAAATCCAGATCAGCTGTATTCCATGCTTTAAGAAAGTGGAAGGAAGTCCAAAAAACTGCCAGCATGGTTTAAAGGTGAGGTCAGAGAGGCTGTTTTTGCCAAAATAGCATCTTTCAGGAAATGGAAAAAAGAGCCAAATGACGAAAAATGGAAACAACATAAGCACTGGCAAGTTAGATGCAAGGCAATGATAAGGTAGGCAAAGAGAGAATTTGAGAAGAAGCTTGCTGTGGAAGAAAAAACATATAATAAAGACTTTTTCAAGTACATTCATAGCAAAAAACCTGTGAGAGTGTCAGTTGGACCATTAGATGATAGAGGGGTAAAAGGGGCACTAAGAGGGGACAAGGCCATAGTGGAGAGACTGAATGAATTCTTTGCTTCGGTCTTTATTGAGGAAAATGTAGAGATGTTACCCATGACTGAAATGGTATTTAAAGGTGATGCCTCATAAGAATTGAAAGAAATATTGATACACCGGGAAGATGTATTACATCTATTTGACAAACTGAAGAGTAGCAAATCATCTGGACTGGATGTTATTCTCTAAGGGTGTTGAAAGAACTGAAATATGAGATTTCAGACCTACTATTAGTAACACTGGTCAACATTAAAATCATTACTGACTTTAAAAGGCCCTAATCTGTAGTATCTTGGTGAGCTGAAAACGAATATAACATTAAAATATTTTATTGGCTCTCGTTTTGAAGATATTGCATGCAGTTCATTTTTGACGTTTCACCGTGTAAATTTATCCAGTAGGACACCAACAACATCCCAAATAAGCCTTGAATGATGTAATATTGCATCACATTGCATAATAACAGCATACACACATCATCCAGAGTTGATTGCATCATTTTCTGATGCAATGCAATACTACGGCTGCTGAAGCCATCTGACGTCAGCAGTGTACTATACGCAGTCGGAAAGGAAAGTAATCTGGTATTCTATTCTGATATTGAAAGCCTCATGAATGCCTTAAAAATCACTCATGACCCACAAGACTGGAGACTACTTATAGACTCTTCGAAACTGAGTCTGAAGGCTGTGCTTTTGAACAATGGAAACCGTCTTCCATCTATTCCAGTAGCGCATGCCGTCCACATGAAAGAGACATACAATAACTTAAAGTATCTACTGACTTCCATTAACTATAACAAGTACAGCTGGCACCTCTGTGGTGACTTGAAGGTAGTTGCCCTTTTAATGGGACTGCAGCAGGGATATATAAAATACATGTGTTTCTTATGTGAGTGGGATAGCCGAGCAAAGAATTGGCAGTACTTGCGCGAAGGAATGGAATCGCACACAAAATGTAACAGTTGGAGAGAAGAATATCCAGCACCCAGCTCTGGTTGAGGCTCACAAAATCCTGCTACCACCCCTTCACATCAAACTAGGTTTGATGAAAAACGTCATGAAAGCCATGGACCGCACTTCGCCAGCTTTCTGATACCTGCATGAAAAATTCCCTCGACTCAGCAAAGCAAAGATTAAAGAGGGAGTTTTTGTAGGTCCTCAGATTTGAGAGCTCTTCAAAGATGACCGGTTCAACAACTTGCTGCAGGGTGATGCGAAACAAGCATGGAATGCTTTTCGCCTAGTGTCAACAAACTTTTTCGGGAATGTTAGGGCAGAAAACTACAAGGAACTAGTAGAAGACATGCTGATGCAGTATCAGAAACTTGGCTTCAATATGTCTCTAAAGATCCATTTCCTTGATTCCCATCTCGATTTCTTTCCTGACAACTGTGGTATGGTTAGTGATGAACAGGGTGGACGTTTTCACCAGGATATCGCAACGATGGAGCAAAGAGACCAGGGAAAATGGTCCATTACAATGCTGGCTGACTACTGCTGGACACTCCCCAGAGAAGCTCCCGAACAGCTGTACAAGAGACAGGCGAAAAAATCTAAGTAGTATTCTATGACTTGGTTTTTACAGGAATTAACTGAAGGCCTATTATATTTACTATTGACATGCATTTCATGATGTAAACATTAATTCTTGTAGATTACAAAAAAACTAGAGCCAACTTTGCAATTTCACTGTCATATTCGTGTTCAGCATACAGATGTTCAGCATACAGATGATCATGTGAACTATCATTAAAATCATCTGTAATACCTGAAGATTGTAGGATGGCTAATGTAATGCCAATTTTAAAAATGGTTCCAGGGGTGATCCAGGAAACTACAGACCGGTGAGCCTGACATCAGTACCAAGAAAAATGGTAGAAACCATTATAAAGAACAGAATTACTGAACATATAGATAGTCATGGCTTGATGGTCATGGCTTGATAGTCATGGCAACATGCTTTAGACAAGAATGTCTTGTCTTTCTAATTTGTTATGTTTTTTTGAAGGTGTGAATAAATAGGTAGACAAAGGTGAATCAGTTGATATAGTGTATCTGGACTTTCAGAAAGCCTTTGACAAGGTTCCTCATGAGAGACCTTTGACAAAATTAAAAAGTCATGGGATAGGAGGAAGTGTACTATTGTGGATCAGGAACTGGTTAAAAGATAGAAAGCAGCGGGCCAATTTTCCGAATGGAGAAAGGCGAATAGTGGACTACCCCAAGGATCTGTGCTGGGTCTGCTGCTTTTTAACATATTTGTAAATGACCTGCAAATGGGAATAGCAAGTGAGGTAATAAAATCTGCAGATGACACAAAATTATTCAAAGTTGTTAAAACCAAGAGGATTGCAAAAAATTGCAAGAGGACCTTGATAAATTGGAAGACTGGATGTTCAAATGCCAGATGAAATTTAATGTGGACAAATGCAAAGTTCTGCACTTAGGAAAGAACAACCCAAACTATGGTTACATGATGCAAGGTTCCATATTAGGAACCACCATCCAGGAAAAAGATTTAGGCATCATCGTGGATAACATGCTGAAACCCTCTGCCCGGTGTGCAGTGGTGGCCAAGAGAGCAAATAGAATGCTAGGTATCATAAGGAAAGGAATGGAGAATAAAACAAAAGTTATTATAATGCCTCTGTATCATTCCATGATGCGACCGCACCTTGAATATTGTGTGCAATTCTGGTCACCATATCTTAAAAAGGATATAGCGTTATTAGAAAAGGTACAAAGAAGAGCCACCAAAATGATAAAGAGGATGGAAGGATACCCCTATGAGGAGAGGCTAAAAAGGTTAAGGCTCTTCAACCTGGAAAACAGATGGCTGAGGGGAGATATGATAGAGGTCTATAAATTACTGAATGGAGTGGAATGGGTAAACGTAGATTGATTGTTTATGCCATCAAAATATAGAAGGACTAGGGAACATACAATGAAGCTACAGTGTAACCTATTTAAGACTAATAAAAGAAAAACATTTTTCAGTCAAAGTGTAATCAAATTCTGGAATTTGTTACTGGAGAATGTAGTAAAAGTATAGCTATGCCCCATCCTTATGGAATGCCCTTCCTCATGAGCTGCGAAACTGTTCAGACCACTCTGAGTTCCGAAAGAAGTTAAAAACTCATCTCTTCCTTGAACATTTTTCCCTACCACCTTAGTACTTAGCCCTCTGCCTCCACCTCCTCACCCCTGCCTTCTCTAACTCGATCATGCTACCATGTTGAATTCCTGTATGTACCTATGTAAATAGTTAATCATTATAAATAGTTTCATATTTTCTACATTTTTTACACTTGTATCCTTGTTACTTGTTCCATGTAAACAGTTGAAATATACTGCCATGTAAAGTTCTATTTAAACCGTCTTGAATTGCAGAAAGACGGTATATAAAAATTGTTAAATAAATAAATAAATAGCTGGATTTAAAGAGGTTAGTTCCTGGAGGAATGGTCCATAAACCATTATTAAAGGGGACCCAGGAAATTCACTGTTTGCCCCAATACAAACACTGTGAAACCTGTGTCCTTTAGGGAAACTGCTAGGTATTTGTGACCTAGATTGGCTTCTGTGGTAAACAGGATACTAGGTTGATGGACCTTGGTCTGATCCAGTATGGCATTTTTTATGTTCTTATGTTCCCACATCCAGAAGAAGCAACAATTTTAAAAAGCCACATGTGGGGAAAAATGGGGAGTAGTTTTTTTTTTAATTGCTGCTCCCCAATTTGTACACAGGCCCTGATTCTACAGCTCTAGTTCTCCCCACAATCTTCCCCAACAATAATCTTCCTAATATCCAATCCCCCATCATTAACATTGCATCTACCCCCCCTGGCATCATTATTATCACATCCATCTCCTACCCCCAGCATTATTAGCATTACATCTGTCCCTCCCCCACACACAGTGGTTCTTACACCAACATAGAGGGTGAAAGTGGGCATTACATAAATCAGAAGGATCATGGAAAAAAAATCAAACACTTGCTTTGAAGGCTGTATATCTTGATATCATAAAAAAATGCTTTTGATGAAGCTAAAAAGGCCTTTTTAGGTGTGTTTCACTAAGGCATAATGCCTATTGTTAAGGATTCAGCAGCAGGAAAATTGTCCATACACTAGGGTTGCCAACTGGCCGGTTTTCAGCCGGCCTGGCCGGTTTTTCCACGGCCAGGCCGGCTGCCGGCGCAGAGGCAAAACCGGCCCTTTAAAAGCCGTTTTTTTTGCTCTGGCCGCAAGATCGGGAGCGGCCAGAGCAAAAAAACCGGCTTTTCTCCGCTTCAGAGGGAGCCGGGGAAGCCCGCGCGAGGCCCCGGCTCCCTCTGAACAGCCACCAGCGTGAAGAGCCTTTACCTTCACGCTGGCGGCTGTTCCTGTGAAGCCACGAATGCTGGGAAAGGTGCTAGGGGAGGAGAATGGGTGGAGCATGGCGAGCCACAGGTGTCGGGTTTTTCTCGGTGAAAAAGTTGGCAACCCTACCATACACGTTTGTGTGTACATGCATAGGCCTGCTCAAACAAGCATGTGTATGCTAACCCAATAAAAGCACCACAGCTTAGGCTTTCCGTACCATAATTGGCTCTCTGAATGGTGGAACAGTGTGGTGCAACACATTTGTATTGATCTGGTAGATTAAGAGATCAGTTTGACCTTCCTACTCCACACAGCTACACCTTAAAGAGAACTAATTAGAGTGAAGGAAGTCTAAACATAGTAACACAGTAACATAGTAAATGACGTCAGATAAGGACCAGTATGGTCCATCTAATCTGCCCAGCAAGGTGATAAGAGGAGGTGCACCTGCCGCTCCGTGCAGGTCACCCCTCCCCATGTCTTTCTATAGAGTGAACCCACCGCTCCGTGTAGGGCACCCCTGATTGTTGAGAACTTAGATAGTTAAGTTCATTTTGATTTTATCCTGTTGCTATAGAGGGATCAAAATTGCGGTGATTTTTAAGGAGCTGCAGGCAGACTAGATGAGCAAAGGGATTTGATGAAAGGGGGAAGGGGTGTATGAGAGAGAGTGGGTGAAGCCTCAGGGTTGGGGTTATGAGATAGAGAAAGGGAGAGACATTGGATGAAACCTAGTGATGGAGGGTCTTTCTTTTTTGTGAAGCTGTTACTTCTTTATTTATATTTCCAACAAAGTACAAATAAAAGGAAAACCAAATTACAGTAAATAAAATACACAATTCTTCTCTGTAACATAAAATCATAGCCCACCCAAACCTATCCCTCCCACCAACATGTGATCATCAGGGGGCATAGAAACAGCACAGCTGAAGGCCAACCATACCTATAAGGGCTTTAGAGGATCAGCACTCCATAAACTAAGTGGCACAAGAATTGATTAACAACCCTTTATTAGATCTCATACCTCACTTTAGAAATATATTTCTGTAGGGGTTTCTACTTAAGAAGAGTGGAGGGTGTGAGGGTTCTGCCACATCATGGCATTTGTTCATATTTGCAGCATAAGCACAAGCGGTTCCACCATTCATGCTAACTGAGCTCTGTGGTATGTTTCCAGTCAGAGATAACAAGATGTAGGGACACTCCCAACATGAAGTCCAGCAAAAACTGACTATCTCTCTGTACTGATGAGATATCACTTGCTGATTGAAAGACAACCACAGACCAAGAGAGAGTAGCCCAAAATCCCAGTACCTCCTGAATACGATTCCATACTGCACTCCATTAAGACTGAATGTTAGAGCAATCATCATACACCACATGCCTTGACATGCTGACATCTCCCTGACAAGACCAACACTCATTCCCAGCTGCCTTATCCCATTTAGCAACATTTACCGGGGTAAAGTGTGCTCTGTGTGCAAAAAAGTACAAAGCTTATGAGACAGAGGCAGACTGGGAAACCCTATTTAGTTTACCCCAAAATTGTATCCAAGTTTCGGGAGAGAGGACTTTTCCAGTGTCATGTTCCCATATCCATTGAACCCCAATGGCCTGAGAACTATTGTTCTGAGCCACTAGTTTATAATATTGGGAAGTGTGATGAAGAAGCCCCATTCTCTACCTTAAAAGCACAAGATTCACGGCATTTTAGTCCTGAAGCTGACAGGCAAGCAGGCCATGTGAGCAGCTGTTGTCAGGGACAACAGAAACAAACTCAGCCACGAGGTCTGAAAAAACACTCCGCTGAGAAACATTCCCTAGTTCCTGATAGCATGCACCTGAAAAGGGGAAGAGCTTACAGCCCTTATAAGGACAGTGCAGGGAACACAGGGTTAGAACGAGGAGAACTAGGAGAACTAGCAGGACGGGCAGAACTGACTGAACAGCGTGAGCAGAGAGAACAGGCTGTCTTACCTGAAGCAGCTGTCCGAGAGGAAGCAGGAGGAGTTTCCTACTTTGACCCAGGAAGTGAGTCAGAGTTAGAGCCAGGAAGAATTCACCCGAGTAACTACCCAGAGTCCTACAGGAAGAAGCAGCTAGCAAGAGCAGAGAACAGGTGTGAATGTTCTGCTGATTGCAAACACTTTGAAGCAGAGAGGCAACGTTCCAGCCGGAGTGACTGGAAGCCAAGAGCCAAACTGTATGTATCAGGAAACTGTGACCTGAGGAATGATTATGGTGGGAAGTTAAAGTATGTGAATGATAGAAATTCCTACAGTGTGAATGCAGAGCAGCCTCGTGCAGGAAATCCAAGGTGGGGGCAGGGCTGTAACTCCCAGCCGAGGGATTTGAGCAGAGAGCTGAGCAAAGAGCATTCAAAACCTTCAGAGAAAGAAAGATATTACCCAGAGGATGTGTGCATGTCTGAAGATGACCTTATAGAAGTTCCTAAGCCTCAGAGAAAACCCCGCAGGCTAAAACCTGATATTAAGAGGGGAGAAGGATATTATCTATCCCAACCTGAGGATAGAACTAATAAGCTCTCCAGGGGTGGAACATCCTATAGGAAGGGAGTTTATAAGAACCCCGAGTGGTGGCTTCCCTCTCTCCCAGACAGAAGAGGCTACGAAAGCAGCTATTCTAGCCATAGAGTGAGTACAGCTGAGAGACACTGTGACGGCATGGCACAGGGGAACTTACAAGCATATTTTAATAAGGAGAGTTCTGAATGCGTGCAAGAACCAATGATTATTGACACACTCAGTGAGTGTTCTTCTAACAGTGACCCAATGGACTGCACACTGATTTTGTCAGATAAAATAATGTCTTTGTGCTAGTCAAGGATGTGCATAGTGTGAAAGGAAAACACTATAACTACTGAATGTTGGTTTCCACACAGTGAGACTGTGTGCTGAAGTTGATTTGCCTAACTTTATACTTTATTTTGAAGCAAGAAGAAATTGTTCTAATGTTCCTTTATGTTTTTGCCAGAAAGCATGGCTCATTTCTTTTGAGTACTTGTGTTCTGTTTATTTTGAATAATCCGACCCCGGGAGGGGAATAAATCCTTTTTTGCCTTCAACCACTCGTTGCCTTCAACCACTCGTGTCGTGCAACTACATTCTTTATCATCAGACGCAGGCCTGCTAGCCAGGAGGCAGTCTGCTCACCTGGTGGTGACAGAAGCCACCCCAGAGGTCATACATATAGAACTTATCTTATTCATTAACCCCCAATCATCAGTCAATGAAGTAATATCTAACTGAGATTTTTCTATGCAATGTCTCACTGGAAATATAGAGATTGAGGTAGATCAAATTCACTTTGCAAAATGGAAAAGGGTTTCCACTTGCCATCAACTATTAGTTAGCCAACACTCCGAATGCCTTGTATAAACCATTTTTGCCATGCAAATGAGCTTTGATTAATTTTAAAAAATGGACTATGCCAGATGGGCATTGATTTCGATAAGCAATCTTCCTTGGGAATTGCATTTGCTAACTGCTGAAAAGCCTTCTGAGTGTCCGATATGGTTCTATGAGACTTCAACCTCTTGACAGACACCATGCCAGGGACAACATTCAAGGGGAGAGGAGCACTCAGTCTCTCTTCTATTTCAAGCCATATTGGGCGTATGCCTACGGCCCCTTCCACCCATCGTGATCCTTGTTTTAGCTAAAAAGCACAGTGATATGCCTGAAAGTCAGTTAAATTCACCCCTCCCTCTTTTTTAGCTTTGAGTTTTCTAAGAGCAATTCTAGGTGGTTTATTATTCCATAGGAATTGGACCAGAATCTTTTCAATTTGACAGTACACTTTACTTGTGAGAAAGGCAGGTAGCATCTCTAATATATAATTCACTTTAGGAGTGATAGTCATTTTAATTATTTATTTATTTATTTAGACAGATTTGTATACCACCTTATCCTACAATCAAAGTGGTCACATCACAATTGGAGGGTTACATTTAACATGAGGGTACTTAACATTATACAATGAACTCGTATGTCTAGTTGGGATGAGTGGGTATCGAGTTGGCGGAGGCAGTTGCATTATTGTTTGGGTGGAGTCTGTTGTCTGTCTGCTCATAGGTTTCTGTAAAGAGAACCAATGATTATTGACACACTCTGTGAGTGTTCTTCTAACAGTGACCCAATGGACTGCACACTGATTTTGTCAGATAAAATAATGTCTTTGTGCTAGTCAAGGATGTGCATAGTGTGAAAGGAAAACACTATAACTACTGAATGCTGGTTTCCACACAGTGAGACTGTGTGCTGAAGTTTTAAGGGCCTTGCAGAAGTCTATGATGTCATTTAATGCCCTCAGGCTCATTGGGAGGGAGCTCCAAAGTGTGGACGCCAGTAGTGAAGGAGCTCTTCTTGAAGTTGTTTGTTTAGTCTTGTGATATCTTGCAAGTGTGCTGATCATGTTGTCATTATTTGTCCTTCTTGGTCTATTGCTGATATCCCTTGTTATGATATCTTGGAGTGTATCTGCTGAGAGATGGTGAATGATTTTAAAGATGATCAGGACTGTTTTAAATTTTGCTCTGGCCATCATTGGGAGCCAGTGCAGTTGCTGTAAGATGGGGGTGATGTGCTCAGTTCTTGGAGTGTCCGTAATGATGGGTGCTGCAGTGTTTTGCACTGTTTGGAGTGGGTGTAAGGTCTGCTGAGGGAGACCTTGATATAACGAGTTTCCGTAATCAAGCAGAGGTGTGATGAGTGCTTGGCACACTGTGTGGAAGTGGTCCTGGCGGAGTATTGGCTTGATCTTTCTGATGGTCCTCAAACGTTGATAGGCCTTGTTTGCGGTTTTGGTGATGTGAGATTTCAGGTTCAGAACTCTGTCCATTGTGATGCCCAGGTACTTAACGTCATCTTTGATTACTATTAGTTTGTCTAGAATGCTGATAGTTTGTGGTGGAATGAAGATGGCCCCACCAGGAAAGATAGACCGGCGACCACTTTGCAATTATATTATGAACTATAGTTAGGGTATCTTCTTCATTGTGCTGTAGGGTTGCACTAAGTGGGTAACAATATTGGACTCCCAAATATTTCACCATCTTAGGTTCCCATACAAAGGGAAATTCCTCCACTTCCGTTCTACGTGCTCTTGAGTTTAGGGGGAAGGCAACAGATTTTGACCAATTTATTTTATAGCCAGATAGTCCTGAATATTTATCTATCAGTTCTAAAATACTCGGTATGGAGCTAGGTGTGGTAAAGAGCAATAGATCATCCATATATGCAGATAGTTTAATTTCCATGCCAGCAATAGATACGCCCTTAATCGCGAGGCTTTGCCTTATTAACAAGGTCAAAGGTTTCAAGGCCAGATTAAAGAGCATGGGGGAAAGAGAGCAATCCTGCCGGGTACCCCACCCTAGGAGAAACTCTCTAGACAGAGTTGCATTCACAGAAATTTTCGCACTCGGTCTCAAATACATACGTTTAATTAGATTGCAGAAACCTTCACTAAATCCAAACCACTTCAAGACAGCAAACAAAATAGGCCACTCCAACTGGTCAAATGCTTTCTCCGCGTCTAATGAGAGTACCACAAGAGGGTCTTCTAATTCCTCTGCACCTTCCAGTACATGACAAAGCACTCTGGCATTATCGGCTGTAGAGCGTCCCTCAGTAAAGCTGCATTGCTCTGGGTGTATCAAGGAAGAGATCAGTTTGGAGAGACACCTTGCGACAATGGACACAAACATTTTATAGTCTATGTTTAGCAACGAAATTGGTTGGTAATTGCTAACACACTAAGGGTCCTTCCCAGGTTTTTCTAGGACAACAATTTTTGCAGAGGCAAACGCTCCAGTCTGTGTCATATTGTCAAGACAAATTCTATAGTATTGTTGTAGATATGGTGGTAAAGTTCTGGAAAAGGCTTTATAAAATTCAGCCGGCAGACCATCTGGTCCAGCAGCCTTGGCAGTTTGTGTAGAGTCAATAGCCTGGATGATTTCCATGACAGTTATCTGCTTGTCTAATCCCGCAACAGTTTCTTGATCTAACATTGGCCTTTAGATATTCTTTAGCAAACTATAAAACTCCTTTACAGAAAATTCAATTTCTGGGGAATATAGCTGGGCGTAGAATTGGAAAAAGGTCTCTGCAATGTCAGGATCCTTGACAATCAATTGTTGCACCTGAGGATCCTTTAGAGCTCCTTTAGAGATTCCTTATGACTCTTTAGTGAGTTGGCTAGCAGCCGTCCAGCTCTATGACCCTCTAAGTAATATTGTCCTTTCTACCCCTGAATATTCTGTGAGGCCTCTGTGGTCAAAATCAAATTTTATTTAAATCTAAGATGTTGCAGTCTTATCAGAATATTAGGATCAGATTTCTGGCCTAAAATATGTTTGCCCGCTTTAATTTGTTTGTCAAGTGTACTAAGTTCTGCTTTATGCTGTTTAGCCTGCATTATAGCAAATAGTAATAGTAATAGTGATAGTAATAGTGGCTCGTATACTAGCCTTAGAGCCTTCCCACCAAGCCCACCCCGAGGAATCTTGCAGTAGATTGAATTGAAAGTACTCCTTTATGGCTACTAGGATGGTCTCCCGGAATTCCTGACTGGTTAAAACAGTCCTATCAAATTGCCACCGAGAGTGAAGTTGATGGCTAGTTGAGTCAAGTAAAGTGAGAGAGATTGCAGAATGGTCTGAAATATGAGCTGCATGAATAGTAGTCTCACTAACTTTAGAACAAAGTCCCTTGAAGACTAAGAAGAAATCTATACGTGATAACGAGTTATGAGGGGGAGAGAAAAAGGTAAATTCTTTATCTGTAGGGTGCTGCAGTCGCCAAATGTCTATCATATCCAGGTCCTGCATTAAAGATACAAGAACTAGATGAGCCCTGGAAACCCTAACAGTTCTCACTGGACTCCTATCTATCAATGGATCTAGCACGAGGTTGAAGTCCCCTCCCACTATAGTTGGATATCTGGACTCCTCCTGCGCCAAGGCCGCAATGGAGCAAAAAAAGGTAGGACAATCAATGTTAGGAGCATAAACGTTGATTAAGGCCAACTCAGTGGATCCAATTTTAATGACAGCCATAGTCCCACCGCCCATCAGTACCAGACCTAGTTTGAATAATCGTGGGGGATAGAACTTTCCTTACTAAAATGCCTACCCCGTTTTTCTTATGCAGGGCAGCAGCGAAAGCCACTAGAGAAAAGGGATTTGCCCCTAGTTTTAACGACTCCTTTGCTTTCAAATGTGTCTCCTGCAACAGTAAGATGTCAGCACTTTCCTTCTTACCATATAGAAGAATCTTTTCCTCTTAATGGGATTGTTAATGCCCTTAACATTCAGTGAAACTATCTTAAAGGAACATATACTGATAAAATAGATCAAGTTGATTGTCAAATGTTGCAAAAACATACCCAATTGTGGCATAAAATTTTACATTGTAGAATGGCATCTTAAACGCCCTCAGAGTACTAGCTGCACTTATAGCCCAACAAAAGGAGATATAATTTATCCCTAGCCCCTGTAAATAATCGCCTGTAATATAAAAACATAATTCTGAGAAGACCATACCAAACCCACCAACCTAAACTTAGGGAGGCTATACAACCCACAAAGTTAGTGGATGAGCTCACCAGGACAAGACAGACATAGATGGTAAACAGACCTACTACATTCCCACTTCTGTTACTACATAAAGTATCACACTTTCCCCACCTCCCACAGTAAAAGAAGGACAATGTACCCCAAACCCTAACTATCAATACTGCATGGCAGGACAGCCCTTACTGAACAGTTTATGAGCTGAAAGACCCTGCCAAATGACTAGGGGCCCTCTCGCTTTCCCAACTCCAAATCTCACTTAACCACCATAGACAGAACAACCAACATAGAACACAAAAGAAGAAATAGAGAGAAAACAAAGAAAAGCCAAGGAAGGAAAAAAAGACAAGAAATAACATCTTGACCAGGAAGTACCCTGATCTTCCTTCAAAGAAAACGGAATAAATGTCCTGATACATAATAGTACTGCATGATAAAATATCACATCTGCATAAATAGAATTCCTTTACATGACCTTTCGACCAGTCCAACGTCATGATATTGCGCACCAGCAATCTGCATCAAATAAAGCTGCAAAATAATTCACCGCATCACCGCTGCTTCCGTGTCTTCCAGAAATGCATGTAACTCTCCTGGATCATCAAAGGTCTTGGTCTGGTTGTGCAGCATGACTCTCATGCGGGCCAGATAGAGCAGCCCAAAACGGGCCTGCAGCTGCAACAGACGTGGGCGCAACACCAGAAAACCTTTCCTACAATCCACCTGTGCATTCGCAAAGTCTTGGAAAACATAAGTTTGTGTCCCTGGTATTCCAAATTTGAAAGTGCTCTGGCAGTTCCCATTATTTGCGTTATTTGTTGTAAACGTAGAACTTTCAAAATGATTGGGCATGGATGCTTACCCGCAGCCACGGGCTGAGTAGGTACTCTATGGGTGCATTCGATCTCAAATTGTATAACAAACTGCAACTTCAACACACCCGGAATCATGGCTTGCAGGAAGGACACCATGTCAGGACCCTCTGCACCCTCAGGCACTTCTAATATTCTTATGTTGTTTCTTCTTGAACGGTTATTGCCATCTTCTACCTCTCTCTGTAGTGACCGTATCAGCTTGGCCTGCTTCTCAACGGCCTTAAGCCTTTCTCCATGTGATGCTACATCACCCTCCACCTTCTCCAAACGAGCCGCAATGGCCTCCATGGAAGTTCTCAAAATATTAATATCTTCCTGCATTGCACACAGTGACTCACCATTGGACTTGATCAGGTCTTTGACTGCCCGAATCTCCGCCAGGAGCTCCTGCAAAGTCTCAGGACAGTCTCGGAAGGCCGCCATCTTGTGAGGTGTTCCGTTTTGGTTCTCTTTGCGCTGATGTTTTGAGGAACTTGGTAATCCAGCCACGTCGGTTTGGGACCTGACATATCCGGGATCAAATAATAATCAAGTAGGTAGGAACTCTGATTAAAGACAACAGAAGTCAGGATTCTTGCCAATTGCCCTCCGGAGCTCAGCTCTTACACATCCATCTTCACCAACAACCAGGCTCCACCCCCCAGTGATGGAGGGTCTTAAGTGAGCGAGAGAGAGAGAGAGACTTGATAAAGCCTGGTGGGGTCATAGAGAAAGAGACTGGAGGAAGGCTAGTTGGTGGGCGGGGGGGGGGGGAAGTATGAGAGAGGGAGAGAGGGGGAAGGTTGGAGGAATTACACACACACACACACTATGCACACAACTCTTGACACTCCCCATAATAGACACACACATATTAATAAAGCCCTGCAACACTCACCATGACACACACACACACGCAGCCCATGATAATCCCCATGAAGAGACACCTACACACACCCACACCCCTAGCTGCTGATACCCCGAGATTTCCTATGAGGCACACTCATGAAGACCCCCTCCCATGTGCCTGATTCTGAAAATGGAGGAAACGCGCCATTGTGTCACACTCAAAATGTCATCTTTCATTTTCTCTTGTCAATAACATCTAAAAGACATATTGTCCTTGTACCTTACTATATTGGCTCTATCTTTTCTTCCGTTTGCATCTGTACTTTCTTAATGACTTTACCAGCTTCCATTAGACTCTTCAGATATCTATTGAGGCCCTATTGAAACATATGGAAGATTCATTTCAAACTGTGAATATGTTTTCTCCTGTAGAAATCTCCTCAAGCTCAGGGTTTAGATTCTTCGCTCCCCACCACAGTCTATGGAGGAGGGGGATCATCCTGACTCTATTTCCTCATTAGATGGGAACTCTCTTCACGTTACCATTTCCTTAGCAAGCAAGATGAGAGTTGTTCCTTTGCCTCAGGCAGTTTCATTTATTAAGGACTTGGGATCTATTTCCCAGCCCAAACTTGCTCGTTCTGACAATGCTTCTTTAAGAAATTTGAGGCATATAGTTTCCTAAAGTGAGACAATCCTGGAAAAGTCATTGCATCGGATATGTGTTTTTTCTAAAGACATTGCACATAAATTAACTGACCAAGATCAAAATATAAGTCTACTGGAAACACAAACTGAGAAAGTAGCATCATCTATAAGTAGGGCATCAACATTTGCAATTCCACCCTCCATTCACACCAACCAAAACCCACCAAGGATCAAATAACTACACCAGTATATGTATTTTAGAAAAAAAACATGGCCACAGCTTTTATTCCATCAATCACTTGAAAATTAACGTCATAACATAGCAACTCTATGGGTATCATAGAATATCAGCATCAGATTAGACTAGATGGTACTGTTCTAGTCTTCACCTTAACCTCACCAAAACTCTTGCCATCTGGTTCTCTCGCAGTGACACCTCTCCTCAGATCGCCCCCTCTTTTTCTGGCTCTCCAATCCCACTGGTCACTTCCTTCCGCTATCTGGGTGTTTACTTCGATTCTCAGCTCTCTTTCCACGACCACATCGCTCATATATCAAAATCCTCTTTCTACTTCCTTCGCCAGATCTGTGCCATCAGGCCTTTTCTCACCGCCCAAGCACTTACTACACTCCTCCTGTCCCTGGTTATGTCCCGTGTTGATTTTTGTAATTCTATTTTAGCCGGTCTCCCTATCACTCTGCTTCACCGCCTCCAGCGCATCCAAAACACTGCCGCCCGTCTCATTTTCCACTCCTCTCCCCGTGATCACGTTACACCCCTGCTCGTTCACCTCCACTGGCTTCCTATCAAGTCCCATATCCATTTCAAGGTCCTGACCACTCTTCACCATGTTCTTTATTCCCACTCCCCTCAGTACCTCGCTGACCTCGTTCATTTTCATTCCTCAGCTCGCTCCCTGCAGTCTATGTACCTCAATCGCCTTCATCTTCCTTCTCCTCCTCACGCTCACCTCCAGTCCACCCGTTCCTCTGCTTTCTTTTTCCTTGGCCCTGCACTATGGAACTCTCTCCCCACCTCCATCCGGCTTGAACAGACATTTACCACCTTCAGAATCAAACTGAAAACCCATCTCTTTGCCCTTGCCTTTGACCTCCCTGACCCTTCTGTGTAGCCCATTCCCCCTCTCTTCCCTCTTCTCCTCTCCCCCTTCCTGTCTCATTGACCGATTCTGCTGATTTGCTTTCCTGTTTTTATTGTAACTTCCTTTCCCTTTTTCACAAATATGATTTCTTTATGTTATTGTATCATGTGAACCGCTCTGATGTTTACTGAAGGGCGGTATATTAAGCTCAATAAACATAAACACACACATCAGAAACAAACACATGGATCTCTGCCTGACTAATCATTCTTACAACACCGTATTCACCAGCTCACTTCTCCTGCCAAAACCACCATATCACCTCATAATAGACCCCATTCCCTCCACGAGGACTTCACTACTGCAACAAACTCACTAACTTATAAAGCAGCAAAGAAGGCCAAAGAATATGCTACTCTGAAAAGCTCAAATTCATATGGAGGAGCACAGATCTGTAGCACTGACTGCATTAAAATGCACATTATATCATGCAGGAGAGGCTGCCATTATAGTCATACCACCAATGCCTCATTGGACCTAGTGAAACCATGCACCATCTTGCAGACAAGAAAGGATGTCATGGGATACCTTGCCTTTGAACCTTAGCTGCAAAGGCAACACTGGCCAGGGATCCCTACAGGGCGTGAGGGGACAGTTTATTGGATGAATGGCAGAGCACAAAGTCTAGAACTGCCTCTTGCCCAATCAGCATTCCTGGGGAAATAGTCCATACAGGCAGAATATCTATGAAATGGTGCCATTCAGCTTCATGGGTCTTCTAAGTGTTCAACAAGAATGAGGATCTTAGTAATCTTGCAAGGGGCCCGGAACAACTTTCCATAAATATCTTGGCATCTGTGATGGGGAGTCATCTGCTTCTAGTGCCAAAGCCCAAAATTGGCCCACATTAAGACAGTTTGCTATTGCATTATCTACACCAGGAACATGCTTTGCTGCAAGCATCACATTCAATTGCAAGCACCAAAAGACCAACAAGCAAAACACCTCTATCACTAAGGGTGAATTTGCTGACTACTGATTAATCGCTTGGATGCCCACCCTGTTATTTGAGCACAAAACCATGCACTTATGTCAAAGGTGCTCCCCCCCCCCCCCCACCAGATCCAATGCACACCAGAAATAGCTCTAGAAAGGCAACATTCTGGCACCAACTGGCCAGACATGTTTTCTCACACCTAGCTCCTCCAAAATAGATTCTAAAACCACTCCATCCAGAAGCATCTATATACAATTCAGTATTCTGATTTAACACTGTGGAGAATTGCCAGACATGGACTCCACTGAATTCCTTCAGAAAAATTAACCATATTGCCAAGTCGGCTTTCATCTGACTGCTCACCTGTATGAAATAATGTTTCTTCTCAACACCCCTCGTTGGCAATGCCAATTGCCTTATAAAGACCCTACCTATGGGAATAATCCAGCGGGCAAAGTTAAAGTGCCTTAGCAATTTTTGCACCTGCTTCAAGTTCAGCTTCAGACAAGCTAATGCCTGCTGCATCAGTAGCACCTAATTTTGCACCATCACCACTGGCAGGTGCACCGAATCAAGCTCCATTCTAAAGATTGGGAGAGAGGTATTTGGTCTCTGCTGCTAAATAAAAACTAAAAATGACTGCCAATTGAACACAACCACCATCCTGGAGCATTCCCCAGAGTCTACTGGACTCATAAATAGAAAATCATCCAAGTAATGCAAACTGGAGTTAGATCCCAAAGGTGGAGAATGCCTCAAAGCGAGTGCCCACCACAGCTTTGCATTTGTTCACGTGGAGGTCAATTTGGAAAAGGGCCTGTCTGGATGTCCAAAATCTGGACGGGCCGGCTGTGCATCTGATTCTCTACCCACGAGAGCTTGCATGGGAGCAGAATTGGTTGCACTAGGCCTGGATGGGCAGGACATGCCCCGATTCTGGCCCACTGCATGCCAGCCCCCTCCCCGTACAACCCACTCAATGCTCCTGCATGGAGCCCTGTGCACTGGTGTCCAGTCTCCATGGCACCGAGACACCAGGCAAGAGCCCCAATCAGCTGCAATGCTGAAAATCTTCCTTTTCTGCACCATCCAATCCCCAGAGAAGCCTGCCAAAGCCGGGTTCTGACAGCAAAGAAGAATATGGTGCTACTCACCTGTATCAGTGATCCAGCCATGGCTGCCTTGTGCCGTTGGGGGGACTTATTCCACCTCCAAGATTTTTCTGCTATGATTCCTTGCAGGAGCTGGACTGTCTGCACATTACAGTGTTTGTGAGTTAAAGGAGGCCCGCAAAATAGAATGAGAAAGCCTTGCCAGAAACCTTTCCCTAACAGTTGCACTGCAAGTTAATTTAAGTAACCTTGAGCCAATGTTCCAACTCTCAGAGGTTAATGAGGAAGGAGGCTTTATCCAAGGGCCATTGCTGAGTATATAACCACTGTCCACAATGGCACCCCTCCCTCTCACAAGTCCCCCTCTGTGAGTTGAACATCAAAAGGCTGGGTGCCCTCCCCCACACATCAAGCATTTATGTTGAAAACAGCAAACTGGATGCTCACATTGTCCCATGGTGAATTGAAAGCAGGCACTATATTATCCATTGCCCCAAGACCAAACTGGGTTGGAGAATGGCATCTCAGCACCAGCTGACCTAGAGGGTCCTCCACTTCCTAGTCTCCCCTGAACTCTGCATAAAGAAACATGGAACCCACAAAACTAGCCCTTTTGCCAAGCACCAGCCAACCTCCCAAAATTAAATTGATCTGGTCTCATCTCCACAAGCATCATGTCTACATCCTGATACCCCCAGGCCTCAGATTTATACTTTGCCAGGCTCTTGAAAACAATTCATCATAACTGAGCCACATGCACTCTCTGTAGGTCCTGTGTGCCTGCAATATCAATTCTGAATACCCAAGTAAACTCAGATACAAAGCAGGCTTGGCACCACCCAATATGCTGGTAAAATCATGAAAAATCAGTATCTTGCTGTTAATCATCAAACACCTTGTGCCATACCTTTTTCCTTTTATCTTTACTGCTATCATCCTTCTTCCTATCACCACACCTCCTGATCACTTGCCAAAAAGATTAAAATATCTATGCATTCCCTCACAGCACCTTCACACACAACTTGAAATGTGACTGTCCATAGGTGCTATCAAACTCACTGTGTGCCCTCTCTGGACAAAAAGTATTGCACCAACTCAGCTACTGTCTCCCGGATCAACTACAGTCAGCAGTGCTGGTCCACACTACATGGGCTCAGCCACTTTCTTTTCTCACAATTACTGAGGAGGACTGTCTGAAAATCCTACGAGTCCAAGGTGTCTCACACCCAGACTGCTGACTCATCTCACAGCTGACAGAGTTCTCTTGCCGCATCCTTTTCAACGCCTTGTGCAAATTCCAGTCACACAAGGTTTTGATGATGGTGCCATCCTTCTTCTCACATCTCACTCCTTTCCCTGTGCAGCTGCTCATGGTCACCACCTTGCTCCTTTTTCATGATACAGGTCTGACTCCAGCGCCACTGCCGCAAATCTCTGAAGACTCCCATCACTGGCACTCCACTACCTTGAATCCTCCAGCCAAGAATAAGAACATAAGATATGCCCTACTGGGTCAGACCAAGGTCCATCAAGCCCAGTATTCTGTTTCCAACAGCGGCCAATCTAGGTCATATGTACCTAGCAGTTTCCCCAAGGGACACAAGTTCCACAATGCTTGTATTGGTTCAAGCATTGATATCCTGGGTCCCTTCTTAATAATGGTTTATGGACCTTTCCTCCAGGAACTTGTCCAAACCTTTTTTAAACCCAGCTACACTAACAGCCTTTACTACATCCTCTGGTAACAAATTCCAGAGTTTGATTACACGTTGAGTGAAAAAATATTTTCTTTTATTAGTCTTAAAGTTTACCCTGTAGCTTCATTGCATGTCCCCTAGTCTTTCTATATTCTGATAAAGTAAACAATCGATCTACGTTTACCCGTTCCACTCCGTTCATTAATTTATAGACTTCTGTCATATCTCCCCTCAGCCGTCTCTTTTCCAGGTTAAAGAGCCCTAACCTTTTAAGCCTTTCTTCATAGGAGTATCCTTCCATCCCCTTTACCATTTTGGTGGCTCTTCTCTGAACCTTTTCTAAAATCGCTATATCCTTTTTAAGATACGGCGACCAGAATTGCACACAATATTCAAGGTGCGGTCTCACCATGGAACGATACAGAGGCATTATAAAATCTTTTGTTTTATTTTCCATTCCTTTCCTTATCATACCTAGCATTCTATTTGCTCTCTTGGCCGCCGCTGCACACTGGGCCGAGGGTTTTAACATGGTATCCACAATGACGCCTAAATCTTTTTCATGGGTGGTGGTTCCTAATGTGGAACCTTGCATTGTGTAACCATAGTTTGGGTTGTTCTTCCCTAGGTGCATAACCTTGCACTTGTCCACATTAAATTTCATCTGTCATTTTGATGCCCAGTCTTCCAATTTATCAAGATTCTCTTGCAGTTTTCCACAATCCTCTTGGGTTTTAACAACTTTAAATAGTTTTGTGTCATCTGCAAATTTGATAACCTCACTCATTCCACTTTCCAGGTCATTTATGAATATGTCAAAAAGCAGCGGACCCAGCACAGATCCCTGGGGTACACCAATATTCACATTTCTCCATTGGGAAAATTGGCCATTTAGCCCTACCTTCTGCTTTCTATCTTTTAACCAGTTCCTGATCCACAATAGTACACTGCCTCCTATCCCATGACTCTTTAGTTTTGCCAAAAGTCTCTGATGAGGGACCTTGTTAAAGGCTTTCTGAAAGTCCAGATACACAATATCAACCGACTCACCTTTGTCCAACTGATTATTCACTCCTTAAAAAAAACATAACAGATTAGTAAGACAAGATCTTCCTTGTCTAAAGCCATGTTGGCTGTCTCCCATTAGGTCATGACTATGTACATGCTGAGTAATTTTATTCTTTATGATGGTTTCTACTGTTTTTCCCGGTACTGATGTCAGGCTCACCGGTCTGTAGTTTCCCGTATCACCCCTGGAACCCTTTTTAAAAATTGGTGTTACATTGGCAATCCTCCAATCTTCAGGTATTAGATATGATTTTAATGATAGTTCACAGATTACTAATAGCAGGTCTGCAATCTCATATTTCAGTTCTTTCAACACCCTTGGATGTATACCATCCGGCCCAGGTGATTTGCTACTCTTCAGTTTATCTAATAGTTGTAATACATCTTCCCGATGTATCGATATTTCCTTCAATTCTTCCGCACCTTTAAATACCACTTCAATCATGGGTAACATCCCTACATCTTCCTCAGTAAAGACTGAAGCAAAGAATTCATTCAGTCTCTCCGCTATCACCTTGTCACCTCTTAATGAAGAAATCCTCTTCATTTACCTCTGGATTAGGTCTGTGCCCCACCACCTTGGCACCCCATCTCCATTCAGTATCACTACTGGGCTGACACTCAGATTCCACTGCTTCTGGTTGCTGACCACCCAACAATTCCCCCTCAGCCTCTCCCTCTTCCCTTCATGGGCCTTACCTCTATGGGCTGACTACTTTCTACCTCTTCTAGAAAACATGCAGGTTGCTTTGAGGGTATCTTAGAGGGACCCCTCGCTAACTGCACCCCAGGGGCCTTACCACCTTTGGGTCTCTGCAGGGCCATGACACATAGCACAGATAACTGGACTGATCCTCCTGCAACTCTTTTGCCCCTTCCAGCATTTTAGCTCCTGCTTTAGTTACATACTTACTTTTAATGATCATTTTTACAACCCAGAGAGGCTATGAATATGCCTTCCAACCCTTGGCCATTTAGCTGGCCAAGCTCATGGCTGCCCTACACCTTCATCTGTCTATTTATTTATTTTTGAATTCTTCTTCCCTTTAGGCAGGAAACTGAACTAGTAGTAGGACCCCACAGATGCCTAGTTTTGGTGGACTTCTACAGCATAGCTAAGCCAGTTGCCTCAGTTTCCATGGCTATGTTGGGAACCGTTTTATCTTCTGATTTCAGAAGCTACTTAACCTGATCCTAGCATATCCCCACTTACTCAGGGTCCCGTTACCTGCTCCTCAACTGCCTCAGACATCCCACTCCCCTAGTGAATTTGGTCACTATGACTTAATGCTAAAAAATGTAACCCAAAGGAACAGTACAGGTGGTGAAGTATTTCAATGCAGAAAAGAAGAGCAAAACCTGTGGTTGATCAGATGATCTATAAGTAACCAAACAGGCAGAAAAGGTAATGGCAGAAGCCAGAATAATGCTAGGGTGCATAGGGAGAAGAATGACCAGCAGAAAAAAAGATAGTGATAGTGCCTTTGTATTAGCCTCTAGCGAGTCTTCATTTGGAGTACAGTGAACAATTCTGGAGACCACATCTTCAAAGGATATAAAGCAGGATGGAGTTCATCCAGAGGGTGGTTACTGGGGATGGGGATGTCAAAATGTATAGTTTAGAGGAAAGACAGGAGAGGGTGAAATGATAAATACATTTAAATATCTCAAATGTACAGGGGGTGGGTCCTCTTCAAATTGAAAGGAAATTTTGGAACAAGGGGTCATAAGCTGAAGATGAAAGTGGATAGACTCAGGAATAATCTGAGAAAACATTTCTTTATGGAAATGGTGGTGAATGCATGGAAAAATCTCCCAGTGCCCTAATATGATAAGACTAGCAAGTTCCAGCTTCCTATACTTTCATTCCACTTTGCTTATTTGTTTCTATGGTATCATTCTTCAATAAAATATCTTTATTGTTTTTATTGGGACACAAATTAAGGAAATAAAAGAGCGAATATGATAGACTGACAGCAATGGCATCCAGGCTACAGGATGGTAATTCGAAAACTTACAAAGATAATCAGAAAAAGTAGCAGTAAGAAAAACCCCTTTTGAGATTGGTATCTGTAAACTTGGATTTTGATTTATTGAAAATGCATTCCAAATATACGTCATCTGGAGACCGAAGCAAAATAATGAAGGAAGCAGATATAATATATATAGTTGCACAATAATGGTACTGGACTATTTCTTGATTTGTTTTTGGAATAGCAGTCATATTTTTAAAATCTGTTTATTGTATAATCAACAAGCAATCATAAATGACAAAGGGCTACATCCAAAATATTATACAGAGCTCACCCTCTCTTTCTCTAATACAAAGCAAAATAATACGCAGAGAGAAAAACCCTCCTCTTCCACCCCTCCACCCCCCTCTCCCCGACTGGACGTTCCCAATCACATCTTAACAAGTTTATGTCTATGTTTATTCAGAATTTGATTTACCACCTTTCGCAAGGGCACCAAGGCGGTTTACAATACAAACATCAAGACCATATTAGATAGGACAGTTGGGGAAAAGGGATAAAAAAAATGAAAAACAAATGCTGCAATAGCAGTCAAATGACAATTGTGGTTACATTCATTCCTCAGCCCCCCTGCTCCCTCCCCCGCCCCCCGTTTATCACTGATCTCTAAAATCTGGAAAACCAAGTTCAAAAAATGAGTTTTCAGAGCCTTCTTAAACTTATGAAAACAGGATTCAGTCCGAATATAAGCAGGTAAAGTATTCCAGAGTTGCGTGAGAAAAAAGAAGGTGGAATGATGAGTGTATTCTAATTATACCCGTGAGGCAGGGGGCAGAAAAAGGAGATTAGTTGACTGTGATCGGAGAGGTCAGGAAGGGCTATGTGGAATTAGCAGAAATGCAAGATAATGTGGTAAGACCGAGTAAAAGCCTTGTGCATGGGCACAAGGACCTTAAAGTGGAATCAGAAAGCCAATGGGAGCCTGTGGTTCGGACAGAACATATTTATTGGTCATATTGGTATTGGTGAGGAGTTGAATGGCTGTATTTTGAATAAGTTGAAGTTTCTTCAACTGGGAGGATCGGAGGCCACAACAGTCAGAATATAGTAATCCAATTTCGATATAACCAATGCATCTAACAAAGTCTGAAACTTTGATTTAGACAGAAATGGGTAGATCGAGCAAATCCGGCACAATGCATAAAAGGATCCCCTGTGTTTGCAACCTAGGAATCAAAAGTGAGATGAGAGTCCAGAGTAACACCCAGGTAGGTTAGTGTCTCTGCAAGTGGAATGGGGACCTTAGTAATTAGATTTATGGCAGGAGGGACTGACCTGCCAGTTACCCAGAGTGCTTGGGATTTTTGCAGATTGAGCTATAGGCCATGATTAAAGAGCCATGTGGACACAAACTCTAAAAAGGCATTCAGAGTGGAAAGGTCTGCACTAGATGAAGAAGTGTAGTAAACTACCAAAGTATCATTGGTGTAGTAATAACCATTAACACCAAACTCTTGTACTAGAGTAGCCAGAGGGGCAAACAAAACATTGAAAAGGGTTGGATACAGAAAAGAATCTTGTGGAATCCCACAAGGAAGCCTTAATGAAGAAGAGGCCAGGGAATGCATTAGCTGAACCACAAACAAGCGACTGGAGAGAAAGGACTGAAATCATTGCAACACGCTGCACTTCAGGCCAATATCTGACAAATGCTGGAGACAAACAAATTTTGACAAAGAAATATTGTCACAATTGGTTGCAACAACAATGAATAACCAAAGATCTCCCCAAAAACAATTACCCAATCCTTGAATACATAGATGATAGGACAGAGATTACGCAGAAGGATATAAATAGCTCATTGGTCCACAGTGATAGTAAATAATGGGCCTACTCAGCATTGGAGCAGCAATCAACATCCAATACCAATGTACCCTTAAAGTTTATATAATTTTTGTATACTATCTCATACCTAAAATGTCAACTTTTCCATAAGATATATATCATCCACTTTAAGCAACCATTCAGTCTTGGAGGGATGCACAGAGTCTTTCCAATGTCTGGGTAGCACACATCATGGCACCAGGGCCGGCCCGTCCATTGAGCGAGAATGTTTTTTGCACAGGGCCCCGCGTTTCAGGGGGCCCCGCGCAAAAAACATTCTTTTGAAAAGTAAAATTGGAAAAAAAAAACCCACCTGTCTGCTGCCGCGGTCGGGGCCGCCGCGGCAGAATCGAGCGTGCCGCGGGGCCCCCCTGTGCACGGCAGAGCCTGCCCTCCCCTGTAGCAGCTCTCTCTTTGGAGCTGAAGTCAGACGTGCCAGCTTGCAGAGCAGAGCGCGAGGGAGGAGTTTCTCCCTCGCTGCTCTGTTAAGCCCGCGGGGGCTACATCAGCCCCCGCGGGCTTAACAGAGCAGCAAGGGAGAAACTCCTCCCTCGCGCTCTGCTCTGCAAGCTGGCACGTCTGACTTCAGCTCCAAAGAGAGAGCTGCTACAGGGGAGGGCAGGCTCTGCCGTGCACAGGGGGGCCCCGCGGCACGCTCGATTCTGCCGCGGCGGCCCCGACCGCGGCAGCAGACAGGTTTTCTTTTTTTTAATTTTGGCTTGGCTGGGGGGGGGTTGTTAGGACTGCTAATGGGCTGGGCTGGGCTAGGCTGGGCTGGGGGGGTTGTTAGGACTGCTAATGGGCTGGGCTGGGCTGGCTGGGCTGGGCTGGGGGGGGGGTTGTTAGGACTGCTAATGGGCTGGGCTGGACTGGGGGGGGGGTTGTTAGGACTGCTAATGGGCTGGGCTGGGCTGGGCTGGGGGGGGTTGTTAGGACTGCTAATGGGCTGGGCTGGGCTGGGCTGGGGGGGGGGTTGTTAGGACTGCTAATGTGCTGGGCAGGGGGTTGTTTGGACTGGTAATGGGCTGGGCTGGGCTGGGGGGGGTTGTTAGGACTGCTAATGGGCTGGGCTGGGGGGGTTTGTTAGGACTGCTAATGGGCTGGGCTGGGGGTTTGTTAGGACTGCTAATGGGCTGGGCTGGGCTGGGCTGGGGGGGGGTTGTTAGGACTGCTAATGGGCTTGGCTGGTGGGGTTGTGAGGTCTGGTAATGGGGTGGGGGGGTTGTTAGGACTGCTAATGGGCTGGGGGGGTGGGTTGTTAGGACTGGTGGGGTGGGTTGTTAGGACTGCTAATGGGCTGGGGGGGTGTTAGGACTGCTAATGGGCTTGGGGGTGGGGGTGGGTTAGTACTGCTAATTGGCTGGGGGGGTGGGGGTGGGTTATGACTGCTAAAGGGCTGTGGGGGTGGGGGTGGGTTATGACTTCTAATGTCCTGATGGGGAGGGGTTAGGACTGCTAATGGGCTGGGGGGGTGGGGGTGGGTTAGGACTGCTAATGGGCTGGGGGGGTGGGGGTGGGTTAGGACTGCTAATGGGCTGATGGGGAGGGGTTAGGACTTGAGGTGGGCTGATGTGGTTAGGACTGGTAATGGGCTGTGGGCTGATGGGGGGGGTTTAGGACTGGCAATGGGCTGATGGGGTTAAGACTGGAAGTGGGCTGAGGGGGGGTTAGGACTGGTAATGGGTTATAGGGGGGCTTAAACTGAAAATGGGGTGATGGGGGGTTAGGACTGGAAGTGGGTTGATGGGGGGCTAGGACTGGTAATGGGTTGGGTGGTTGCTATGACTGGAAATGGGCTGAGTGGAAGGGGAGGCTTGAACTGCAAATAGCTGATGGGGAGGGAGCTTGGAATGGAAATGGGCTGTGAGGGAAGGGAGCTAGGACTGAAAATGGGCTGATGGAGCAGCTAGGATAGGACTGGAAATGGGCTGTTGGGGGGAGTTAAGATTGGAAATGGGCTGTGGTGGGGGCTTGAATTGAAATGGACTCATGGAGGGGCTAGAACTGAAAGTAGGCTCATGGGGGGGGGGCTTGGACTGGAATTGGACTGAGTGGAGGGGAGCTATGATTTGACATGGGCTGATGATGGGGCTAGGAAATGACTAGAAATGGGCTGATGGGGGGCTAGGATTGGAAATGAGCTGATGAAGGGACTCAGACTGAAAATGGATGGGGGAGCTAGGACTGGAAATGGGTTGATGATGGGCTAGGACTGGAAATGGGGTGATGCAGGGACTAGAAGGGAATGGATGCTGGGTGAGACTGGAACTAGAAGGGAGCTGATGTTGGGGGAGGATTAGAATGGGATGGGGCTGGGAGAGTAAAATGGAGAGGGGACAAATATTTTGTGTGGGAGGGATGAAAAATCTACAATTGGCCTGGTATTGGGAGAATAAGTGGGGATTGAGGATGGAGGGGTAAAATTTGTGTGGATGAAATAGGAATGAGGAAAGAGCAAAAGGAGAAAGATTAGTATGTTAAAGCAGATGTAGAGAGAGAGAATGGAAAAAAAAACTAGAAGAGAGAAGAAAGAACAAATGGACAGCAGACGATGGACAGTTAGGAGAAAACATGAAGAAACCAGAAGAAAGTGGCTGGAACAATTGCAACTGAAAAAAAATGCACAAAAGGTAGAAATATCTCTTTATTTTGAATTTATTAACTGTAATATGAAACCTCTAGGAAATGTGCATCATTAACGTCTGTGCTTTGTTTGGTACAAGAGGAAATTAATTTATAGTTTTATTTCTACAGTGTTGTTGTACTTCCAAGTTTGGCTTTTGGGGTTCCCAGTTTAATTATTGCCTTCCTGTTTCTAAATTGTGATTCCTTGTTTGGTGATGGTCTATGTTCTGCATGTGTAACTGAGCTGAGTTATTCTGTTTATGTAATTCCTATTTGACATTGCCACTTGTTCTCTTTCCCCAGTATTCTCTGAAATGTATTGGTTTAATATTTGCAGTGTTGCCTTTTGATAGGTAGGGTATGGTGCTTTGTGAGTCCTGGTAATGCTGTCAGGATATGGTGGGTTTGCTATGGGTTCTAAATGGGCAGCGTTTGTAGTGGTTCCTAATGTGCCTGGCGGTTGGCACTGGATTATAGTAATGTAGAAATCTTTTAGTCTTTCTTTATCCATACACTCATTAAGAGACATGTTTACTAAAAGTTAGTGTATGGTAACATTATGCAAATATTTATGCAAATAAGGCCACTTATGCAAATGAGGCCCCGCACTGAGTCTCCGCACATGGCCCCGCACCCCCCTTGGGCCGCCCCTGCATGGCACTAACAATAGGCAGTGAACTAGTTGTGAGTCACATTTAGAGGTATGTATACTAAACTGCAGTAAAGGCACAGGAGGTAATAGCAGCGTCGAGGTGCCTGAAGCCATATAAAACAGTGAGCGGATAGGGGGCATCCCAGCATTAAGGCATCTTGGGTCATTTAATGTGAGCTAACAGGACCAAGTGCGGTAAGGTGACAAGATGTCCTAAGGGGAGACAAGGCACCCTAAGGGGAGACAAGGTGCCCTAAGGAAAGTCAAGACACACTAATATGAGACAAGGTGCCCTAAGGTGGAAAGCATGCACTTTAAGGTACAAAAATGGCTGTAACTCAAACACTGGATAGAGCACCAAGGAATGTCGATGTAAAGGTGACGGAAGGAAGGATAGGTGGGAGGTGATAGACCTGCCATATCAGTGGGCATCCAGTAAAGCAGCTAGTAAAGCAGATGAGCATGTGGGAGGCAACTGTACCGATGCATAGGGTGGTGCCAATGTAAAGTGCTGCAATGTCAGTGTGTAGCATGGGATGGGGAAGACGTGTCCCCTAGTGGAGGCAGAAGCAGTGGGATGTTTTCAGTGAGGACAGAGTAGTAGTGGTTATGTGCAGATCAGGCACAGGAGAGGAGAGTATGAAGAGCCAAAATACAGAAAAAAGTACCAGTGTAGGTCATAGAGTAGCAGCCTGCACAAGAAGACATGACTATACACAGCCGACAGAGGCAGATAGATGGGCTGAAGGATGGGTAGTGGCTGAGGGGAGGGTGGTATGGGCTGCCAGCACCAATGTGCAGAGCCCTGATTGTTACAGGCATGAAAAAGATCTGCGTAGCACAGTCACAAAAAGAACAAGTAGGAATCAAACCCCTGTCCCTGCTTAAGGAGGCTACACCTCCACACCTCTCTGCACAGCAATAGCTGGTTACAAAGAGATTGCAGGTCATTGCCTAAAATGTCTGCTGTGCGTGCCGGCTTAGGGTAGCTCCTTCAGCACACATAATGCAGTACACATGCAGAACAGCAGTCTACAGCTGATCACCAAATGGAGAATGTACTTATCCATCACTAAATCTCAGTAAGATGCACTGACAGTGTGTGATACAAGCACAGAGCAGCTACAATACATGCTACTGATCAGTGTCTGCAGTCACCCTGAGGGCGAGGATGGGTGCCCGACACCGGGTCCCCAGTACCTACAGTGCTAGAGATGGTCTCTGCCACCTGTTCTGCAGATCCCCATCACTGCCAGTGTGTGGCAGATACTGTCCACTGTGTGATATACTAGTCACCTTGTATCCTGCAGAATTTCAGCATGTTGTATGTTCCAGTCACATCTGGCCCTGTGCTCTGCCCCTGTTAGACAGGGACCCACCTAGAAAGGAGCATGTCAATACCCAGTGTTACAATGCTGATGCCATGGCCACCTACTACTGGTGGGGGGAGCGTCTGTACTTGCATGGGGTTGTTACTAGAGTCCTGCTGGCTCTACCAGTACCACTGAGAGTAGGCCTGGAACACCTCACGTCCCAACCACCTGTATCTAACATTCATCCACAGCAAGCACAGTCAGACTGCACCTGCTGCCATGCACATATGAATTGCAGACAGTCCACAGGCAGTACACATTGCATGTGCACAGAGCGAACATGCACACTCAGGCCTGGGATATATGATATGGACATGCAGAAGTTGATGCAGTGATTGGGCCTCCAGGACAGGAGGTGCACACCCATCACTAGAACCAGATGCTATATAGCACCATGTAGATACATAGCCATGCCATGGTCACTCTCGGTCAGAGTGAGAGTGCCCTCTCAGCATGACATGCTGTAGCCACCCGGTCCATGCAGGTGGCAGTCAGGTGCTACAACATCCCGGCCATTGATCCTACCCCTGATACAGACACATCCTGGCCAGTCCTCCCTGTTTCAGTCCATACCCACAATACATTGCTCCTCATCATGCACTGGAAACAGCTAAGGCACTGTGAGGCTCAGTGAGGTGTAGAAAGCCACAAAACAATGGATAGACATACACACAAACACACATATATCGACGCACTGTGCAAAAATGGGGATGGTTGGCATTCCTGCCTGCCACTCTGGTCCCATTCTCAGCTCAAGCCTTGTTAAGGTGGGCTCATTGTGCAGGAACTAGTAGTGCACTCTGATTTTAATGCATGCTCAGTGTGCTGGTGCTGTCAGCCTGACACTCCATTCAGCTGAAGATAGTGGAAGCTGTCTTTGTGGGTGTTTGTACCCTTGTTGGCCGAAACACTGGGGGTCGCACATGTTGATGTTGTACCTGCACTGTGGGCAAAGATCTAGTCACTGGGACATGCACTGCATGATCCACAGCTGGAACCTGAATCTGTGACCCTCCACTCATATGCACACCAACTGTGTGTAGTACGCCACACCATGATGCTGCCACATGGTTACAATGGTCGCTAGGGATGATATGCTTCCCATCAGACAGACCTTGGCACATGTTGCACTGTGCATGGCACTTTGGTCTGCTGCAGGCAGGTGTCGCTGCTCCCTCTGCCAACACCCCCAATTCCATGCTGACCTGCCCATGTGCTGTCAATGTTGGCGGTGCGCAGTTCCAGGCCAGCCAACATGCGGGTTGGGTTGATGGTTGCCTAGGGCACAGGGTCCGGTCAGGGGGGGGGGCAGAGGGATACATGGACAGTCACATATCCTCCCATCCCTCTGACTCTTCAGGGACCCCATCACTGTCTGCCAATATCATGCCTCTTCAACTTGGGGAAGAGATGGCTGAGGGGTATTATGGTAGAGGTCTATAAAATATTGACTAGAGTGGATTGGGTAACTCTAGATCGATTGTTTATGCCATCAAAATGTAGTAGGACTAGGGGACATGCATGCGGCTACAGTGTAACCCATTGAGGACTACTGGGTGAGAATGGTTTCTCGGTCAGCGCATAGTCAAACTCTGAGATTCATTTCCAGAGGATGTTGTAAAAGCATTTAGTGGAGCTGGATTTCAGAAATGTTTGGGCAGATTTCTGAAGTACGATCCATAAACCATTACTACAGAGGAGACCAGAATATTCCCTGCTTGCCCAATACACACACTGCGGATCGTGTGTGTCTTTTGGGGAAACTCCTAGGTACCTGTGACCTAGATTGACCACTGTTGGACCAAGGATACTGAGCATGATGGACCTTGGTCTGACACAGTCTGGCATTTTTCAAGTATTATGTTCTTATGTGCCACCTAGGCAACTGCCCGGTCTGCCCTCTGCACCAGTGGCTCCACTGCATGACCCACTTTCACCCTCCTTTGCCCCATTTGCACCATCAACATAGTGCCCTTTCATACTTGAGCACTATGCTATTGCTGCTAATGGAGCACTACTATCACTTTCTTAGGCTCCCCTGTCTGGCAGCACATTGCAGACATTCAAATAGGCTCTCTCTCTTCAAAATACACTCTTTCTCTGAGGTTTTGATTTGCATTAGGGTTCCTGCCATTAAGGTGCCTTGCGTTAAAGGAGCAAGCCTTGTTAATGCTCACTCCCCACCCACTAACCACCACTCTCCGCCCCGTAGATGCCTACTCTCTGCCCACAGTGCTTTGCACACTAAGGGGCTTGTTTACAAAGCCGTGGTAGCGGTTTCCAATCGTTTTCGGAGCCGCAGCCCCATTGATTTCCATGGGGCCGTGGCTCCGATAACAATCGTAAACCGCTACCGCGGCTTTGGAAACAAGGCCCTAAGTGTACACTTAGTGCACACTAAAGTGGCTTTTGGACATTCTAAGGGCACAAGTGTGCCATTAGTGCACACTAACAGCACCCTTGCTCCTTTACTGTGGTTTAGTAAACATTCCACTTAGAGTACATATCCTCCCAAGGACAAAGACATCCTAAGAGATAGGTAACTCAATCTTCAAAATTAATTTTATGGTATGTTGCACCCCTGCCCAATGAGGGACAATCAAGGGGCAATTCCATAACATATGATCAAAATCCCCCTGGAAGCCACCACCTCTCCACCGCAATGGCAAAGCTTATGGATCCCACTTATGAAGCTTTTCAGGAGAGAGCTATATTCTCATCAGAATTTTTATTTGCATTCACACAAGATTCATCAAGATAGATACTTTACTCTTATGCAGTCGAATCCTTTTCCAAGAATCATCCTCTTGCAATCCCAAGACCTGATCCCAACCTCTTTAATAAATTGGAGAGTATTGATAAAATATAGGTGCCAATGATTTATCAAATCAAGAGATTAACCTCTTACTACTCTTCTCTAAAAAGAGTACCCTCTCCAATCCACTGGGTAATTTGGTAACCCAATCTTTATGCTCGGGTTTGGATAGAAAATATCACAGCTGAAATTATTGAAAATTAAGAATAAGTATACCATATTTCTCTTCCAACCTTGCTTTGGATAACCAGATGCCTTTTTCAAAGCAATTCAAAAAGCATAAGGCATCCTCCCCATTATACCAACCCATCTCTCGCAGAAATTCTTGGGTACTAAGAGGCATAAATGAGGAGAGCCAAGGAGACATATTATCCATCTTGTGGATATGGAGCCAACATTTCTGTATCACGATTAAGAAAGGGTGGCTATTCACATAATGTTTAAGCCCTTTTGAAGGAACAAACAAAAACGTTTGAAGTACGATAGGCAAGACCTCCAGTGCCTCTAGCCCAACCAAATCTTTATGGAAATGAGCATCAGTGCCATTAAGACCATGAATAGGCTCACATGATATTATTACGAAAGCAGGAATGATTGTAGGAATAGATTGAACATTATGATAATTCCTTCTGCAGAAGTTAGGGGGGAGCCCCATAGAAAGCCTGCTTCCTCAAAGATCAAAGGGCTGTGGTCTTCTAGTCCCACCATGATGATACAAAGAAGAAAACATCCTCCATGTTCCCAGCCTCCTACTGCTGACACACACAATAAAAGGGCCTTGGTGCTATTCCAATCCATAAAATCAAGATTAAAAGGATTTCAAAATCCCCTCACTCTTATCCACTGACATTAAGATCAAGGTGGCTTTGTGTCTGAATTATCTTTATCCCCAATTGCGCCCCCCCCCCCCCGTGCCTCTTCCCCTACCCCCACCTTTTATTGAAAAATAAGTTGAGGAAAAGACATAATGGGCCCGATTTTCAAAGACATATACACGATTAACAGCCCATGTTAACCATGTGAATGCCTTAATTGGTGATTTTCAAAGGTACCTGCATGACTAGTGCCTTTGAAAATCCCCAATTAAGTCCCCTACATATCCCGATGCTATCTGGTTAGCATCGGGATGTGTTGGGGGCATTCTGGGGCAGAGCAGAGATGGGGAATGGTGGTAACCATGTAGCAGCGATTTTGGATGCTGCCAGGTTAGCGCTCTGTGGCTTAAAGATAGGCAAGGAAAACCCTCACCTATCTTTAAGGTGCCGGGGCTAACTGGGCAGCATCCAAAATTGCTGCTGCCTGGTTAGGCTCGAATACTTTCCGGCTGTGTGGCAAAACCTAGATGTTCACTTCCATTGCTGTGGAAGTGAAAATCCAGGGTTAAGGGGTCGCAGGCAGGGCTACGCAGCTGCAGTGCTTAGCCCTGCCCAACTAAAAATAGGACCAAATATAATTATTTCCTGAATCACTGCTTCCAAGAAACATTGGAAGCCTTCAAGCACTCCCCTGCTACACCTGGAGAATATGATGTCAAGACTAATGCTCTTGCAAATAATGTGTTAATGGCAGTAGTACATTGATGTTAGATCCCACCTATGCAATATGCTTTAAATACAACTGTTAATGCTTACTCCCATTAGTATATAGGCCTCCATTTGTAGAATCTGTTGTCAAAAGATGCAAAACTAAGCAAATCAGTATGGATACTTACTGTTGTTCACATTACTGTAGTCACTGAATTTAAGAAAGCATGGAACAGGTACAGAAGATCTCTGAGGGAGAAGAAGGGATTGTAGAACTTAACAGTTCTTATCAGGGCCGGCCCGTCCATTGAGCGAGAATGTTTTTTGCACAGGACCCCGCACAAACAACATTCTGCATTAAAGTAAAGAAAAAAGCTGGCTGCTGCCGCTGCCCCCGTGGCAGCAGCAGAATTGAGTGTCTCATGCCCCCCCCCCCTGCCCGGCAGAGACCTCCCTCCCTGCGACGGCTTTCAGAGCCGCGAAGGGAGAGTTTCCCTTTCACAGCTCTGTTAAGCCTGCTGGGGCTGATGGGAAACAGGAAATGCCCATTTCCCATCAGCGCCGGCGGGCTTAATAGAGCCGCAAGGGAGAAACTCTCCCTTCGCGGCTCTGAAAGCCGGCGCAGAGAAGGGCTGATGCAGGGAGGGAGGGCTCTGCTGGGCAGGGGGCGGGGTGGGCACAGAACACTTGAGTCAGCCCCGGCCACGGTGGAAGCAGCAGCAGCAGCCAGCTTTATTTTATTTTATTTTATTTCAACTCTTCCCTGGGCTGCGGGGGGAGGGGGTTAGGACTGGTAAGGGGCCGTCGGCTGCTGCGGGGGGTCAGGACTGGTAATGGGCTATGGGGGTCTAAGACTGAAAATGGGGTGATGGAGGGGTTAGGACTAGTAATGGGCTATGGGGGGGGGCTAGGACTGGAAATGGGCTGATGGGGGGTTAGGACTTGAGGTAGGCTGGTGGGGTTAGGACTGGTAATGGGCTATGGGGGGCTAAGACGAAATGGGCTGACGGGGTTAGGACTGGAAGTGGGCTGATGGGTGGTTAGGACTGGTAATGGGCTATGGGGGGGGGCTAAGCCTGAAAATGGGGTGTGGGGGGGGGGGTTAGGACTGGAAGTGGACTGATGGGAGGCTTAGGACTGGTAATGGGTTATGGGGGAGCTAGGACTGGTAATGGGTTGGGGGGTTGCTAGGACTGGAAATAGGCTGAGTGGAAGGGAAGGCTGAACTGCAAATAGCTGATGGGGACGGGGGCTTGGAATGGAAATGGGCTGAGTGGAGGGGAGCTAGGATTTGACATGGGCTGATGGTGGGGCTAGGAAAGGACTAGAAATGGACTGATGGGGGGCTGGGATTGGAAATGAGCTGATGCGAGGACTAGAAGGGAGTGGATGCTGGGTGGGGCTGGAACTAGAAGGGAGCTGATGTTGAGGGAGGATTAGAAAGGGATTGGGCTGGGAGAGTGAAATGGAGAGGGGAAAAATATTTTGCGTGGGAGGGAAGAAAAATCTACAATTGGCTGGGTATTGGGAGAGTAAGTGGGGATTGAGGATGGAGAGGTAAATTTGAGTGGATGAAATAGGAATGAGGAAAGAGCAAAAGGACAAAGATTAGTATGTTAAAGCAGATGTAGAGAGAGTATGGAAAAAAAAAACTAGAAGAGAGAAGAAAGGACAAATGGACAGCAGACGATGGAGAGTTAGCAGAAGACATGAAGAAACCAGAAGAAAGTGGCTGGAGCAATTGCAACTGAAAAAAAATGCACAAAAGGTAGAAAGATATCTCTTTATTTTGAATTTATTAACTGGAATATGTCAGCTCTGGGAAATGTGCATCATTAACTTCTGTGCTTTGTTTAGTACAAGAGGAAATTAATTTATAGTTTTATTTGTAGATTCCAAGTTTGACTTTTGGGGTTTCCAGTTTAATTGTTGTCTTCCTGTTTCTAAATTGTGATTCCTTGTTTGTTCTGCATGTGTAACTGAGCTGAGGTATTCTGTTTATGTAATTCCTATTTGACATTGCCACTTGTTCTCTTTCCCCAGTAGGTCATGTATTGTTATTCTCTGAGATGTATTGGGTTTAATACTTGCAGTGTTGCCTTTTGATAGGTGCTTTTTGAGTCCTGGTAGTGCTGTTACGATACGGCAGGTTTGCTATGGGTTTTAAATGGACAGTGTTTATAGTAGTTCCTAAAGTGCCTGGCAGTTGGCACTGGATTATAGTAATGTAGAAATCTTTTAGTCTTTCTTTATCCATACACTCATTAAGAGGCATGTTTACTATAAGTTAGTGTATGGTAACATTATGCAAATATCTATACAAATGAGGCCCCGCACTGAGTGTCCGCACATGGCCCCTCACCCCCCTAGGGCCGCCCCTGGTTCTTATGAACAAGCAGACTGATGAGCCATATGGTTTTCACCTGACATTATTTTCTATGTGACAAACTTAGCTGGAGATTTTACAACTGTTCGTTCCTTTGAATAGAGGTTCAAGTCATTAGACGTTTGATAAATTGTCTTCAGATTTCTAAATACACTTATTTCCATTTTCCTTTTTGTAGTGCCTTTTCCCCTCAGAAAAGAGCCTGAAATAGTTTCAAATTAAACATCATTACATCACAAAACAGTACATCAAGGTAAACACCATCAGGCCTGTTTTCAGGCAGAGTTATACAGTCACCAGAGTATGATTATAAGTATCGGGAATCTAGGTAGGTATTGAGACATCCAGGTCAAGATGTTACAATTCCTTGAGTATTTAACAAAGGCTCTGCTGAACAGGAAATGCATGTACATTGTATCTGACAGCACATCCAGCCATTTTTGAAAGAAACACATTAAAAACATGAGTGTCATCAAGTAGGGGTGTCACACAAGTAAGTAACAGAAGGCAAATACACATGTAGATGCTGATGTTTCAACATATTCACATATTTGCCTGAACTTACATGCGTGTCAGATTTCACAAATTATGTGTAAAAGAAGAGCCCATTAAGCAGATGAGCAAAATATATATATATTTTTAATTTTGAAGTGCTATTTGACACCACAGAGATAAGCGAACCTAGCCCTCTCAATCACTTAGGGGCATATTTACTAAGCCCCATGCTAGTAATGTGGGTTTGGGCATGGGGCACTGTGCCATCCCCATGAATGTAGTGCAGCTCACGGTGTTAATAGCACTACAGGGAGCAAGTACCACCATCCACTGTGCTAGCGATAGTTGCTGCCCGCCAAGCGCTGGCAGCGTGGGCTATCAAGGCCCCTGCTAGCCGTGTCATGGTGGGAATGCCCACTCCCCATCCAGGCCCCACTCAGTTGCACTCTGTCCACATTGCACATTTCTCTTTTAGCTCAGGTTCCTGTGCTACTTTGTAGCGTCGTGTCAAAGGTTCATACTAATCATGAACTACCCAGATAGCATTCTGTAATAAATATTCCCCTTAGATCCAAACAAGCAGGTAGCTGGCTCTAATGCTTCCCTCAGAGCAGGTGTAAATGTCAAAGGAGAAGTTTTGTGAAAATAAATACGTATTCCCTTTTTAAAATGAGAAATACACTTTGTTGGATCACTAAAATAATGCTCAGAACACAGTCCTCTCGATCTGTTTACCCCACACCTTGTAAATATGCACACAACAGCAAGGTAAATTCAGTGCTTGCATGTGCATGGAATTTACATGTGTAAACACAGCCATTTGAACGTATGGGAGCTATGCAAACCTTCTATAATAACCTCCTACATGAACAGGGTTGAACTAGAAATCCCTCTAACTAGCTTAAGACCAACAGGTTGCCTAGGTTGAGAGGTCAAGCAGGCATATGGCACCTCCATTGCCTCAGGAGGTTATCAGGTTATCAATGTCCTGTTTAATGTGCATTATCAAGTTGAAGTTGCAATGTAAACTGCTTTGATTGAAATGATAAAGCAATATAAAAAACCCTTCTTGTTAATTAAATACATACATGCATATTTTATAAAGACACCTAGGAGTCTCTGTCTCTTTATAAAATTGTCCCATATAAGCTGCAGAAATTGTACAAATGCCCATGTTTTATAAAGGCTACATGTAAATAGTGACTGCCCATTCTCCATGTAGTGATAGCTTTATAATAGGTATGTAACCCTCCAATTGTACTGTCTTGATGTTGTTAAATTCCCATTGTCTTGATGTTGTTAAGTTCCCATTGAACTTCCTGAAAAACAATTCAGTCAGTTCTAGAGGAAATAAAGCCTAACCTTTCTTTAGAAGCTCAATCTACAAGACTTCAGTGCAAAAGAGGAAGGCTGGCAATGCGATACAGTAACAGTACCTATGCACTCCACTCTATCAACAATTCACCATCTGACTGAAGATTGAACACAATTTATGACAACAATCCAGAGGGTTGCCATGAGTTGACATTGACTCAAAGGCACTTAACACCAACAGTTTAGACTTGTTGAATAGCAGGCTTAAACTAGATGACTAGGACCGGAAATGCTGATTGTATTAAGGGGGCAATTTTAAAGCACTTGTCTTAAGCCTATTTTATAAAGACAAGTAGATGCCTACCTGTCTTCATAAAATACTAGCATAAATGGCAGTGATCATACCCTAAATTAAGGTGCAAACATTTATACCAGGCAAGGAGCTAGTGTAAATGCCAGTGCCTATATTTTTCAAAAACACGCACAAATTATAGCATTTTATAATCTATGAATAGTTTGCTGTGCCCAAAATCCACTCATGTGCATGCCCCCAACAAGGTCATCCGAAGGATTTCTATTGCCCTAGGCAGAAACTCCGGCTTCGCCACCCTCACCAGCTGCCATTGCTGCTCCCCCTCCCCAGCTGATGCAGATTCCGTCTTGGGGGAGGGAGGCAAGCAGCAGCAGTGGTAGTATTTCCAAAAGTGGCAGATGCCCACCTCCCCCGCCAAACGTAATTGGTGGCAGCTGGGGCGGGGGTGGTGCGGCTGCCCATGTGTGCCGCTGCCACCAGCCATCCAGGCTGGTTGCCATAGGCAGCCGTCTAGCTTGCCTAGTGGATGGGCTGGCCCTGATCCCCAGTCACAGTACATGCCATCATGTTTATGTTTGTTTATGTTTATGTTTATTAAAACTTTCTTAACCATCCTTCACAGTTGAACCAGAGCGAAATACAACATAAAAACAAAAGAAAAAAAGAAAAAGAAATGGAACGCCAATAGTCATAGGACAGAGGGAGCTTCATTCACAGAGGGTAATGAAGAGGATGGGGAAGTCATAAAGGGAGGGATGGGGAAAGCTTCAGGAGGGGGAGAGGTGAGTCTTTAGGAGAGATTTGAATTGTATATAGGATGCTTCTAGTCTGAGGGTACTTTTGAGCTGGTTAGAATTTTATAAGAGCTTATTAACATGCATATGTGACTACATACATGTCTTAATGTCAAAAATACAGCAAAGGTAGGTGCATACTTTACTGCTTAAATTATCCATCCCCTTTTAAAATATATCCCCCATATGTATATTCAGCACTACTATTTGAATAACAATGCTGAATATGTGTAATAATGTAAACTCTGCCACTGCTGCAGGATATTTCCCCAATATTTGCAACACCAAATAAATAAAACCCATATTTATTTAGTATACAGCTACTTCCAGTGATTAGCAGCGGTTTGATTACAGATTGGAAAGTGTCAAATCATGACAGGAAATCTTTGAGGTATAAACACATTGATTAGACAGGAAAACACAGCACACAGAGAACTATTTTACAGGGAACATTTGCTATGGAGGGTTAAGTGGCTTGCCCAAGACCACAAGGAGCACCTGTGGGACTAGAAACCCCAGTCCTTCCGGCCCAAGGTTGCTGTCCTCTAGTGGGATTTGAACCCCCAACCTTCCGGCCTGAAGTACCTTGCCCCAACCACTAGGCCACTCCTCCACTCCATCATATATCTATGATGTTCTTGTTTGAAATACCACAGTTGTCCAACTCAGGAATACATTAAAGCTCTGCACTGACTAGCAGAAAATCTGGCTCCTTGCTCCAAAACTTGATCAAACTGGGTATGACGTTTATTTAATATATAGATATTAATGAGAAGCAGAAATAAATGTTTAACAGCAGTGGAACTACAGTAGTTCTGAATGTATGGGAAAAGATTAATTAAATTGGAAGTACAATAGCAAATATACAGAAAGATCTATAGCACAAGACCAATGGAAAACAGAAAGGAAAAATTGCAACAGGAATATAAACCGCAAACTATATGATATATATATTTTTTGAAACGTTTATTTGTTGCGAACATTGGCACACAATGGGAAGCTTTTCTTCAATCAAAACCATTAACTCCTTCTACAGTTATTCATAATTGTTGCAAAGCTAATAACAGCACTTCTAACCAAACATTAGCACTTGCTGTCAAATAATTTAACATGTATTTTACATTTAAATTGGCCTCTGGTTATTAAAATAGTCTGTGAATGACAATGAACCGTCATTCATTATCCTTTAGTTTATAGATATTTAAGTACAGAGACCTTTAATTAACATAGGCAAAGCTTTAGAACCCAAGGTTTTATAAGGAAGGAATAAGGATCAAAATGCTGTACATTTTTTTTTATAAAGAGAACCTCAAAATAAATGAACAAAGGCTTTCTAGAAAAAATGCAGGAACCAACATTCAGGCCTCACAGTCAGATATGCTCTAAAAGTAGTCATCATTGGTCTCCAATAACTGCAACCTTGAAACAGATCAACCAGCAGCTATATTGATATTTTTATATATTTAGGACCATTTCAGGAAGGCAACTAGTGGGGCTGTATGTCTCAGTCTGACATACAGGCCTGCTCGCCATCCTGCCCGAATGCAAGGACACAGTCTCCCTGCATACACAGAGGCTCTGTGCAGGGAGATGGAGTCAGGGGATGCACAGGGGTGAAGTATGGGCAGGGCATGGGTGGGCTAGTCATCCGGACATACAGAGTCGATTCAGGTCAGGGCCCTGTACATCCGGGAAGCACCAGGGAAAGCACTGCTTATTCCACCTCAGAGGTGCAATAAGTGCTGGTCCCCCATGCGTCCCAGTCAGTAGCCCCCCCCCCCCCACCCCATGCAACGGAGCCATGGAAGGAAAGCGTAGTTACTCACCTGTAACAGGTGATCTCCGGGAACAGCAGGAATTTAGTCCACATATGGGTATCATCGGTACCGATGGAGCCTGCACGGGAATGCTCCCCAGCTTCCAATAGGAATGCTTTTGGGAGCATCCCTCAGCACATGTGCACTGCCTTCCCACCTTTCCAACTGTCCCTCTTCAGTTAAATTTGTAGCTGAGTAAAAGGATAGAGGGAGAGAGAAAAGAGAAAAAGAGATAGACAACTCCTAGGGGAGGTGGGTCGGTTGTGAAGACTAAATTCCTGCTGTTCCCGGAGATCACCAGTTACAGGTGAGTAACTACGCTATCTCCAGGAACAAGCAGGAATATAGTCTTCACATATGGGGACTCCCTAGCTGAAGATGCCAGGGACATAGCCCCAGGAAGGTGCCACCCTAGAAAAGAATTCAGAATAAACAGAATACCGGAGATCCCCTCCACCATCCACTAATTAATTTTGTCGGGCATAAACCAAAAGAGGAAGAGAACCACTCTTTTCCTCACTTATAGTACATGCCCCTTTTATTCATCCAAATTTTCTCATGATACGTTTCTCAAAACCCAAAATAAGAAAGGTAAGACCACACTTAGCTGATCCACCGCACGACGTGCACATTTCGAGGCCAAAGCCCCTGTATCAAGTGCTCCCAATGAAACTCAGTGTGTGCCCTCATTCACATAACTGACAAAAAACGCCGAAGACCTGGCCGCTGAAATCAGGGATACTTGTTCAAGATAGGCTAACCATAAAGACTGCCCAGTATCAGAGAACCAATCACTGAAAGGGAATATCCACCCAACACGGGGTTCCCTACAGCGAAAGTTGGTGAAATGTCAAAGTCCCAACCAATCAATATCCCGGTTCAAGCCCCCAGGAGAAACAGTCCGCAAAGTAAATATCCAATGTTGTTCCAATCTACGTAACCTCGGGGTTCAATCCCCTCCCAGGGGATCCATGGGAACATGGTCAATCACCGTCCATTTCAACTCCTCAAAAAAGTGATGTCGATCCAGGCAGTGCTTCACCATTGGAGCCGTCAGTATTGCCTGACGGAGACATGAAGCATGCTCACCCAGCCGAAGTTTAATTACTTGAGTGATGCTCCCCACATAACGCATCGGGCAAGAGCATTCCAAAAAATAAACCACAAACATAGATGTGCACGAAGTCTGCCAACGTTGATGAAAAATTCGATGAGATGACAAATCGGACCACGAAGGCCCAGAAATGGTAGTAGCACAATAAGTGCACTCATTACATGCTGAATGGAATCCCGATCTAACCCCCCAATGTCTAAAGAAATGATCCAGGTAGTAGATGACATATCAAAACTTGACTGCAGCAATGTTAGAAAATGCGCTATATCCTGTATATATGATGGGACAGTCTTTATCACCAGACACAAAAAGACATCTAAAAACTTTGACAGTGGTTCCAAGACAGATCCCCAAGTAGAAGCAATGGGGGTCCCAGAGGGAGGAGACACATTTTATGGAAGAAAATAAATCACGGGGACTGAAGAGCGTTTTTCATACAAAAAACAATATTCTTGAGTGGTAAGGAAACCTTTGAGAAAGAGCAGTATCCAACAGGGCTGCTATTCATTGCTGCAGTGCAAATATAGGGTCAGAGGAGAGTTTAATATAAAATATCACATCTGACAGTTGAGTAATAGCCTCAGCACTATACATACAGCAATATTGTATTACAATACCCCCTTTATCCGCTCTAGATATCAACTGGTCCAATACTAAATGTTCTTCATTTGGAAAATTTCAGCAGGAACCAAAACATAAGGGTCCTCATATTGACATCTCCTGCAGCACCAAATCTCTAAAGGTGCATATAGCAGGATCCATCACATTGGGTGGAATCCAGGAGGAACTTGGATGCGCCAAAGGAATATCCAGAGCTGTAGGCTGTAGTTTAAGCTGTAGTTTCCTTATAAACCCATGAAATGCCATTCAAAAATGAAAAGGGTCATAATAGACCGTAGGCACATAGCCAAGTCCTACATGTTCATCTCGTTCATCTGTTTTGCTGTATGTTTGAACTAATCCATAGAGGAATGGAATTCTCCTATTTTAGTCTGGTAAGTATCAGGATAATCTTCCTTTAATTTAGAATCTACTGTAGAAATTGACAGTCGTAATTCCTCTTACAGTTGTGAGGTAAACTCAGTGATTAACAGCATTAAATCCATACTGCACTTGTTAAGAATACAAATCCATTTTTCCATAAACTTGGTATCAGTAGTTTCTGATCTCAAATCTCTAGGGATCATTCAGCTCTGTGCATACTGGGCTAGCGTGTCTCCATGCAACTCTGCATGAATCCGCCGATGTGCTGTAGAGAATACAATTCAATCCAAGATGGTAAATCAGATTCTTTGGAGAGGGCATCCAATAGAGACCTCACAAGTGCTTTGGAGTAGGTTGGTTATTAGACACTTTTGAAGAACTTGCTGGACTCACTATTATTGAAGAGCTGTTTTGCAGAACCTACTGGACTCACTATTTATTGAAGAGCTGCTGTTACAATGTTTCTATCCCTGATGCAGATAGAAACAAAGAAACATGATGACAGAAAAAGACCACATGACCTATCTAGTCTGCCCTTTCATATCAAACACTACAACAGACCCCCTTTTTTTCCTTTAGAGATCTTGTGTTTGTCCCATGCTTCATTGTATTCAGATACTGTCTTCATCTCTACCACCTCCACTGGGAGACTATTCCACGGATCCACCACTCTTTCCATAAAGAAATATTTCCACATATCACTCCTGAATCTATCCCATTTCATCCACATCCTATGTCCCCTCATAACAGAACTTGCTTTCAATTGAAAGAGGCTCTCCTCCTGTGCATTTATGCCACAGAGGTATTTAAACATCTCAATCATATCCCCTCTATCCTGCCTTTCCTCTAAGGTGTACATATTAAGATCCTTATGTCTGTCCTCATATGCTTTATAATGAAGACCACTAACCATTTTAGTAGCCAGCCTCTGCACTGACTCCAGCCTGCTTATATCCTTTTGAAGGTGTGGTCTCCAGAATTGCACACAATACTCCAAATGAGGTCGCACCAAAGACTTATACAGAGGCACTATCACCTCCTTTCTTCTGCTGGCCATTTCAGATAAGTGTGAATTGTAATAGTGTGTCAGATGATTTTTTAATTATTTTTTTTAAATGCTCTTGGGTTGTTTTTTTTCATTTTTTGAGTCCTTGGCATTAAGTCTGATGTGCCAAGTATTCTATGGGTATCTATATGAGGTTTATATGATGAAATGCATTAATGAAGTATTAAATGAAATTCAAGTTTAGAAAACTAATAACTTAGTGAAAAAAGAACATTAAAAAAGGGGCCATTTGAATACCTGAACATTATATATAAAAACATCAGTATAGCTGCTGGTTGACCTGTTTCAAGGTTGCAGTTATCGGGGACAAATGATGACTACCCTTTGAGCATATCTGGCTATGAGGCCTGAATATTGGTTCCAGCTTTCTTACTAGAAAGGCGTCTTTGCTCATTTATTTTGAGGTTCTCTTCATAAAACGTTTTTGTAATATCTATTGTCCAGGGCTTTTGTGTTTTGATTATTTTTGCTTCCTGAGGTTTTTGAGACATTTGTTGGTGATTATTTGAATTATTTATGAACACAATTTGCCTGTTCTACTGCAGGATACGATGTACAATATCATTTTATAGTGCATCTTTTCCTGTTGCCTGTCTGTTTCTCACTATAAATAATTATTTGCAGTCCTATATAAAGAAACAAGACTTTATGTTGATAACTGGCTGAGTTTCTGCTTAATAACTTTCATAATACAAATACAAAAACTCCACTATAAGGAAGTATGGCTTTGGTTAACTCAAAATAGATGTAATAATAATAATAAAAAAGTCTGATATTGTTCTATGACATGGACATAAATTTATTGATTGTGACTTTGTTTAAAAATGTTATTCACAGTATTCCACTTTATATATGATATTCCCATTCTTTATTGTAAATTTTCTAGAGTAAAATGGACCAGTTCTAAAGCAATCACTATGGATGTCTGATCAATACAAATTTAGTCCAACAAAATAAACTTTTTTTAGGGAGTTTGCCTTGATTATTGTTTATGCCCAGTTTGGGACTTTTTAAAATTTGTTATTATTCTAGAAACATTTTACTAACATAAATGCAAAGTGAATTTTCAAAATTCTTGAATTCATCTGCTTTTTGCTTTGTAGATTTACTCAAAAGTTATACTCTTTAGACTATGCTTATGCTCAAGGATATGTCCTAATAACTAGGATTCCTATGTTTAACAGCTGCATTGATATTATGGGGGTCATTTTAGAAGCTCTATTCATGCTTTGGGCATAGAAACATCTCCAGAGCAATTTTAGAAGCCCACTCTGAGGACATCCCATTGTGAGGGCATCCCAGTCTGAACAGGGACATGGTGGAAGTATGGTCAAGACATTCCCAGGAACCTGGATGTCCCTGCCTAATTTCAAAAATGTCATGGGTGTCCAAGTTTAGATCTGCTCCAGGCACAAATAGGCATCAGCATCGTGTAACCATAGTTTGGGTTGTTCTTTCCTAGGTTCATAATTTTGCACATCTCCACATTAAATTTTATCTGCCATTTGGATGCCCAGTCTAACAGTCGCAATTTTTCACAATTCTCATGGGTTTTAACAACTTTGAATGACTTTATTTCATCTTCAAATTTGATTACCTCACTCATTTTTCCCATTTCCAAGTTATTTACAAATATTTTAAAAAGCAGCAGACCAAGCAAAGATCCATGGGGTACTCAACTGTTCACTTTTCTCCATTGGGAAAATTGGCCATTTAGCCCTACCCTCTGCTTTCTATCTTTTAACCAGTTCCTGATCCACAATAGTAAACTGCATCCTATCTCATGACTTTTTAATTTTGCCAAGAGTCTTTCATGAGGGACCTTGTCAAAGGCTCTCTTAAAATCCAGATACACTATATGAACCAACTCACCTTTGTCTACCTGTTTATTCACACCTTCAAAAAAACATAACAGTTTAGTAAGACAAGACTTTCCTTGGCTAATGTCATGTTGGCTGTCTCCCATTAAGCCATGACTATCTACACATTCAGTAATTTTGTTCCCTGTAGGCAGAAAAGAAAAGCCTTGATTGTGACAAAGACTCTTCCTGCCTGCCTGCTGGGCAAAATAGGAAGGGTCTCTACCCAAGGAGCAATGTTTGGGTGGAGTTAGGGTGGTGCTTTTGCCTAACAAAATAAAAAGACCTTCCGCTGCACCTGAGTAAATGAATGAAAACACTGATAAAATAGGGCAGACATGTCCAACTTCGAACAGGTCGTGATCTACTTTTTCCAGCCAAAAGTGCCGGTGATCTACCACCATGAAAATTAAGTTTCAAATTAGTTTCAAATTAAATTTTAACCCAATAAAGTTGGAGGATTCCCCTCCCCCCATTTTTAATGAACCTTCTGTCATTTACTTGGATGTGATCAGCTGTTAAGCAAATTAAGAAAAAACAAAACAGAGAGATGAAGATCCAGTAAGAACTGCGAGGGGAAATGGAAAGTACGTTTTTTCTTTAACTTTTATTGAGTAATTTTTGTCGAGTATTGATCCAGGCTGATCTTGCACAATCTTTAATATTTCACTCTTGCTCATTAGTGAGATGTCTGAGCCTGCATTTCATCCACCAGCTTTTTGAAGTTGGGTGAATATTGCGTGAGGGCCAGTCTCAGGGAATCCTGGAGATGTTCATCTGTCATGTTGGAACGTTGTGTACTCTTTGTCATTTTCAGATGGGAAAATGCAGATTCACACAAATAAGTTGAACTGAAACAGGAGTGTACAGCTTCACTGCATCTTCTCAAGTAGGGAAATTTGTCTCTAGGCACTAGTTTCCAAAACGATTCTTGCTCAGCATGGGTCTTGAGAAAAATATCATTTTTAGGGGTTAATATTTTGCTTTCAAGAGATGGCTTGTTCAATGAGTAATTTTTACTGATAGCAGCTGCAGTTTCTTTAATGTCCACATCTACTTTGAATAGGTATGACAAGTACTCCACAACTGTTCCCATTTTTTGGAAGTCACAGAATCTATTTTTGAATTCCTGGATAACAGAACAGATTTCTGTCACATACTTCTTGTTCTGAAAAGCAAAATGTGGATATTGTCCCAGATGTTCCTGCTTATTAGGAAAATGATCAAAAGTGTTGTTTGCAAGGTCAGTCATCATTAGCTCAAATTTGCTCTTGTAGGATGACATTGTACTCATCATCTCACCAATGCATTTGTTTTTACCTTGTAGTTCAAGGTTCATATCACTTAGTTCACCTGTAAAGTCAGCGAGAAATGCCAGATCACTCCTCATCTTCCAACTCTGCTTGGTCATCTTCCCTCTCCTTCAAAAAACTTCTTATTTCATTCAGCAAATCACGAAACCTTTGCAGAAATGTGTGCCTACTTAGCCACCCTACATTTGTGTGAAAAACGATTTCCACTGCCCCTTCATCAAGAGTAAGATTGAAAAGCCGTCTTTGAAGTGATCTTCCACGACCTGAATTTACAATTTTGAAAGTGATGTCCATGACAGTCTTTGTATTGAATCTCTTGCTTGCCAAAACTTGCTGGTGAATGATGCAGTGGTAAGAAAGGAAATCTGGGAAGTCGTCATGCTGTCTACAGAGGACTATGAAACCATTAACCTCACCTGTCATCTGGCTCACCTTTTGCCAGTGTGAGGCCCCTGGCACCTGGCGGCCTGCAGGGGCCCCGGATGGGCCGGATCTCACATGATGAGCCCAGCTGCCCATGTCATGGACTCCTCACTAAAGTCACTCATGACATCATTTTGTTACAAATCATTGAAATCAACTTTAATCAATTACTGACAAACTGACCGACAAAGCTGACAATCACATGTCCACATCTCAATTCACAAACAGCTGTCAGCCTGTCAAACACTTAACAATCAAATTGGAAATTTACAGTTTCAAGCATTCTAACTTTGCAATGCATTAATGCACATTCCACGTGCTGACTGCTGACAGTTAGCTAAGTATCAACATGTCGAAGTTCGAACATGTGTTAATGCAAAGTCGCGGATAAAGCACTCAGAGTCAACTTCTCTCAGAAGGTCCTGCTCAATACTCAACAAGCTAAGCATGTTCAGATGCTCGTGCAACATCGTTGATCTGAGATGATTCTTAATCAGCTTCAGCTTGCTGAATGACCGCTCACCCGAGCAGTTCATCACCATGAGGCAGAGGAAAATGCGCAGTGTGATCTCTGTGTTCGCAAACGTGCTATGGAGGCCATTATCAACCATGAAGTGATGCAACTGAATTTTGATCTTGCTGCAGATTGTAGCATTATTTGGATCGTCATTCTCATTTTCCTCCAGGTCGTCCGACTCCGACACCTGCAATGCTTCCTTGCCCAACTTTGTTTGCAGAGCTGCTTTAAATTGTACTAACTCTTCTGCCAGTAAAACTAAAACATTACAACAAGCAGCTGCTGGAGCGCACTGGGCCCTTAGATGCATGGGGCCCCTGGCACAGTGCCATTGTGCCAATCCATAAAGACGAGTCAGCCTGCCATTGCTCTTGCTCCATCAGTAGTGATGGAAACAAGTCTATGCAATGGAAGATTACACTTTGTCACAAAAGAATGGAAAGAACTGAATATTTACTGACTGGTAGTTCTCCCTTTTAAAGAAATCATTCCAAGTAGTTCTTCTTTAACACTGAAGTCTTCAAAAAACATCTGGATAAGGATTAGTAACTGGGCTATGTCTCTTATGTCTGTAGATTCATCCAGTTGGAGTGAGAAAGCAACACAATTTGAAACATCCTCCAACAATTGCTCAGTTGTGTCTCCACACATTATTTTTCTATTCGCCGCATAACGGTGTTTCTTGACAATTGTACATCTTGAATAGCAGTTATGATCTCTTTCTTATTGTTAAATCCTTCAAAAAGATTGTCAGCTGCTTCAAGAAAACAATCTTTTACAAATTCCCCTTCAGTGAAAGGTTTGCTTTTCTTTGCGATCAGGTTGCTGACCTTGAAGGATGCTATGGTTGCACTGACCGAATGTGACCTTGGCTTTTCCATCAACTGTTGCTGAGTAGCCAATTTTGGTTTAAGTTCTTTGAGCTTCAGTTTATGAATTTCACTTTTGGGTAGAAAATCAGCAACAAACTTATTGCTATGCAGAGCGTTATAATGACGTTCCAGATTACCCTTTTTGGACAAGAATACTGGGGCATTACAAATTAGACAACACCACTTGTCTTTCACCATGATGAAGAAGTAGTCCATTTCCCATTCATCATGAAAGTGGTAGGTTTTGCTCTTTTTTGGAACACTCATCTTCATTATACTGGGGTGGCTGGATGTAAGAAGGCCAAATCTACTAAGTTAGTATAAACACTGGCTGAATCTGGTCCAAAAACTGTCACTGTCCCAAAGTATTAAAGATCAATAGGAACTGAAGACCTCTGGATGATGTACAATACAAGAACTGGAGATGCCAAAACCACACATGCAGTTCTAAAAGTAAAAGTAAGAATTCATCATACTGGCACCAATCAAATACCACCAAACAATCATTTAAAAAACTCAAACACCTGTCCAGCAAACCAGATAAAATCAAATACCGCCAAACAAGTTCAAATACCACCACAAGTGATTTAATAAATTCTGCACACAGTATAGAATCAACGCAAATGCTAGGCAAAATAAAATTGGAGAGGCAAGCAAAAGTCACAGTGGTTTGAACCAATTTGAAGGCAAGGCATAGGCAAGTTGGAACAAAATTGGAAAAGCCCACCAAAATCACCAAATTCTTGACAAATTGTTGTGTCTGCCCGAAAACATTTAATGAAAGTGAACTATAAAGTGACCAATGACCAGTACACGACACAACTAATACAGTAAATGTATTCAGGTAAAGCCCAGGCGAATGGATATTGCCCGGTATATAACACACTTCTAAGGGGTGTTGGGGCGGGGGCAGGAATGGGTGACTCTGAGAGGCAGGAGACGAGGTATGACACCAGGCCTGTGACGTCTCATTGTGGGATGCAGCTCCCTGGGGTACCCACAAACTATTGGCACAAAAACAACAAGTGCCCCAATACACCCACAGGCAAGATTCCCACAGGCAGGGAAAAAAGACAGGCAAAGGATCAGCAGTGGCAGCAAGTCCTTGGCAGACGACCTGCCGGCACGAGCTCTCTCCTAGCCACAGGGCGAGCTGCTGGAGAGATGGAGCCAAGTGGGGCTGGTGATCTATCTCTGAACCCTCTGCGATCTACAGGTAGATCACGATCTACCTGTTGGACATGCCTGAAATGGTGTGATTTCTGGAATCCCAACAGGATCTAAGACAGCATGGTTTTACTAGAGGTAGGTATTGGCAGATGAATCTGATTGTTTTCTTTGAAGAGGGAACCGGAGAAATGATTTGAGGGGGATAGGACTAGATGTGGCATATTTAGATTTCAGCAAGGTCTTTGACTCCGTTCTGCATTAGTGACTTATAAATAAACTGAGCGCCCTTTTGATGGACCTTAACGTGACTAACTAGTTAAATCGGAGACAACAAAGGTGAGTACTAAATGGAAGATGTAGGTCTTCCCATTGGTGTTGCCACAGGGATTGGTCCTTCACACTGTTCTTTTTAACATTTTTGTAGGCAATATTGCAAAAGGTCTGTCAGGAAAGGTATGACTCCTTGTGGATGATGTCAAAATTTGCAACAGTGTGACAACCCTGTGATGTATGGATAACATGAATGAAGTGCTTGAATGAAGAGCAGGACCAGGGGGTGATCATATCAGATGATCTTAAAGTCGTTAAACATGTAGAAAAGGCAATGGCAAAAACCAAAGTGATGCTTGAGTACATAGGGAGTGAATGGCCAGCAGGAAAAAGGAGGTGATAGTGCCTTTGTACAGATGTAATTTGAGTACTGTTTAGAGTTCTGGAGACCACACCTTCAGAAGGATATAAACAGGATGGAGTTGGTCCAGGGGGCAGCAATTTAAATGATCAGTGATCTTCATGATAAGGCATATGGGGATAGACTTAAAGATTTCACTGCATATACTTTAAAGCAGTGGTTCTTAACCTTGTTGGAGGTACTGAACCCCACCAGTTTCATATGCACATTCACTGAACCCTTCTTTATTGAAAAATAAAATATGATTTTTTTTCAAATTCAAGACATAGGTATATGTTTTACTGGTTCACAAAATGAATCGTGCATTAACATCACTGTGTTCAAAGAACAAAACCAATACAATGCATGAACTCACAACAAATTACATACATAACTTTTCACAAAGACATGACCGTTTTTAATACTACCACACTGAAATGGTTTTAATTTTTAACCTTATGTATTCCAATAATGAACTTACTGTATTTATGCTATTTATTATTTTTAACATTTTAACACACACCCATCACCTAATTTCCATCAGGTTAAGGAAGTGTTCCTTTAGTTTTGCCGGTACTAGACTAGAATTGCTTAACTTGGCATTGCAAATCATGCAGATAGGACGCTGACTCCCATCACGTTCTGCTATATATGCAAATCCATGTTGTACATATTCGTCTGACCACTTTCTTTTTTTGCTCGACATAGTTAGTATGGATTAAAATATTAAGAAAGAAATCACACGACATACCATCACAACAGTCACAAGTCGACTACTTAGTGCACCAAATTCCCTGCTGCACAGATTGGCCAAGCAATGTAGCATGATCACCTGCAGCCAATGATGGCCAAGCGGGGCATGTCATCACGAATCATATGAGTCGGGTGCGTGTCTTGTGTCTTGACTTCCGCCGAACCCCTGAGACTGACTCACCGAACCTCTAGAGTTCGATTGAACCCAGGTTAAGAACCACTGCTTTAGAGGAAAGGTGAGAGAGGAGAAATATGATAGAGACATTTAAATATTGCTGTAGTATAAATACATAGGAGTTGATCCTCTTCGAGCTGAAAGGAAACTCTGGAACACGGGATCATAGGATGAAGGTGAAAGGGGATAAACTCAGGTGTAATCAGAGGAAATATTTCATTACAAAAATGGTGGTGGATGTTGGAGATGAGAACTGTATCTGAATTTAAGAAAACAGAAGAGAAGTACCAATGATCTCTGAAGGAGAGGAAGGGATTGTAGAACTTAAAGGTTATTATGGATGGACAAGACTGGATGGTCCACATGGCCTTTATCTGCTGTTATCTTCTATGTTTCTATAAAAAGTAAAGTACACACATACTTTCTTCATAAATAGGGGCATAAAAAAGCATATCAATCTAGTTTTGGCATTATGCTGCTCTAGAGCAGGTGCAAATGTCTGCACCTAGATTGTTCAGAAATGTGCTTAAGTTATAACATTTTATAAACTTATCTCTGCAAATGTAGGCTTCACCTAGGCTGTGCACACCCAAACTGAAAGTATGCACAATAGGGCTTATGTACAACCCTTACAGAATAGTGGCCCCCTAAAGCTCATACGAAAGTGCCCATTCATATGCAGAAGTCTTTTAAAGCAGGATTTAGGCACTAGCATGTAACTTTCCGCATGTCCCTTGTAATGCAGCCCCTCTTTGTATAACTTTGGCAGTTTAGCTTAAAATAGCATTTAATCTGTCAGTAACCTCACAAGTGCTTTTGAATATCGACCCCATACGTTTAAAAAAAATGGCTGTGAGTTATGTAGTTAATTCTTTAAGACTCCTTCAGCCAATGTTTTTGTGCTATATATACATAGCCAATGAAAGCCAGTTGATAGCTTACTGGTTTCTCAGTTGATCATCTGAATTTAATTGCTATGTTCTGATTTGAAAAGGGAAATTAAACCTCCAGACTGTATTGAAACAGGAAGAATTAAAAACTAGACAAAAATAATGAATCTTTTAGTCCTCGTACAGTACAGAGCTGAAACTGAATGATGTCTATAATTAAAGGGGTAATTATGGTTGGGGAGGAAGAGGACTCATAATAAGCTGCCTTGTCCAGAGTTAGGTGGTTGTCTGACTGCGATATCTATAGTACGGATGAAGCATTTAGAAGTGAACATTTAAGTCAGAGATCTGAGGGTTTTTTCTCCCCCCTCCCCGGTGTTTTGGTCAGCCAAGTTGAGAATGACCCCACCCAAAAAAGAAAACAACTCCAGAATTACAAGTGCTTAAGCCCTGGTCTTTAATCTGTAACTAGAAAATTCTCATAACACCCTCCATTACACCTTCCTTCAGCTCCTCCTCACCTTGTCCCAGATAATGCATCTTTGTTTTTGCTCACAGATGCCTCTTAGGCTCTGATGCTCAGAATGCTCCCTGCCATCTTGCATCATTGTACCAACCAGTGAAGAAATTAAATTACAGTAAACACCATCCATCAGCAGAATGAGACATGACTTAGAAATGAATGACAGAGAAAGCTTGTGTAGAGTTTTCCCTGGAACTGATCTGCTCATGCTGTTTCCTGCAATGCTAAGACATCGATTTTGGTTTTGATTTGACAGATTTTCAGGACAAACTTCACTGAGGGGGACACCTACTGAGAGCAAATTTTGTATTCTCTGGTTACCTTTCTATGCAATTGCATACTGTGCAAATGGGATATTGAGGGGCTGAGACAAAACTATCACTTTGATGAGGAAACAATTGAAATCCTGGAGAAACAGCATCTGAGTGGGGAGATTTAAAATAACAATTTAAATGTACAAAGCATCTTTCATTCAAACAAGATTCTAATTTTCTTTACTGTTCTTTACAAACCAAGCTGTTCCAAGCTTTGAAAATAAGTAATTGACAGCTTCAACACTGGGGATCCAAAGAAGCACATTCTTTCAATTAAAAATAATATAAAGATACAGAAAAAAATATGTTATTTCCTCTTAGTCAGTGCTAGTTTATTGAACTTTGTCCCATACTTCATTTCCAAGTAAACTGCAATAAAAATATACATTTTCTTCTTCCCATAGAATCATTGGAAGACAACAAAATGAATTAATTCATCATACTAGTCCTAATGATTATATGGAAATGGATAGCACAGCTATAACATCAGCAAAATTTGCCCCTTCATTTCTGAACACACTAAGGAGGATGTTTACTAAACAGCAGTAGTGGCTTCTGTGCGATATCTGAATTCAATGGGGCTGTGGCTCCAATATCGCACTGAAGCCAATACTGTTGTTTAGTAAGCATAATCCTAAGACACTTATCCATTCTTTACTCACCTCCCATCTAGACTATTGCAACATCCTTTTTGCTGGTCTCCCTCTGAATCATCTCTCTCTCCCTTCAATCTGTTCATAATTCAGCTCTGCAGCTGATCTTCCACCAGTCTCACTATGCTTGTATAACCCCTCTCCTAAAGTTGCTTTATTGACTCTCTATCTGTTCCCATATCCAATTCAAATTTCTCCTACTGACCTATTTGTGCCTTCTTTCTGTGTCTCCTCACTACCTTTCCTCTCTTATCTCTCCCTATACCCCTTCTCAGTTCCTCAACTCTTCTGGCAGGTCCCTTCTATCTGTGCCCTTCTCTTCTACTGTCAACTCCAGCTTTGATCTTTCAACCATGTTGCTCCTTATGCCTGGAAGAAACTACCTGAGTTGATATGTCAGGCTTCATCTCTGAACCATTTCAGATCCAGGCTAAAAACACTTCTCTTTGAGGCTGCTTTTGGATCCTGATCCATATAGTCACTTACTCTATGTATTTCCTTGCTATTCCCCCTAGACATATCCTAGTCTCCAGCTGTTGTGTTGTCTGTCTTGACTAGATTGTAAGCTCTGATGAGCAGGGAACATCTCTTCTCTATCTCTGTGCAGTGCTGCATATTCCTTGTAGCACAATAGAAATTTTCAGTAGATGTAGCAGTAGTAGCACAGCACAACCACTGAAAACCATAGGGAGAATATTTGGTGCCAGTGGGTAGCTGCCAGTACTGAAATCTAAACCTGGATATTCAATGCCAAGCACATAGCATCAGGATGTGTAAAAACAATGCCCATGGATATTCAGTGGCATATGGCTTGAAGGGCTGAAAACCATGTAAATGCCTTGGAGTATCCCCCTCCGCCCCCCCATCCATGTAAATACTGTAATATCACTGTATTAGAACACTACTGGGCTTATGTTGACAGAATTATAGAGAAAGAAGTTATGACTCCCGGAAACATTTTTATTCCAACTTATGAAAAGCTCCATGCCAGGAAATTAGAGAAAGATACTGATTGAAATCACCTGGACCGGATGGTATACATCCAAGAGTGTTGAAAGAACTGAAATATGAGATTGCAGATCTGCTATTAATCTGTGAACTATCATTAAAATCATCTGTAAGATTGGAGGATGGCCAAAGTAATGTCAATTTTTCAAAAGAGTTCCAGGGGTGATCCGGGACACTACAGACCGGTGAGCCTGACGACAGAACTGGGAAAAATGGTAGAAACCATGATAAAGAACAAAATTTCTGAACATGTAGTCATGGCTTAATGGGAGACAGCCAACTTGGCTTTAGACAAGGAAGATCTTGTCTTAATAATCTGTTATATTTTTTTGAAGGTGTGAATAAACAGATAGACAAAGGTGAGTCAGTTGATATAGTGTTTCTGGAGTTTCAGAAAGCCTTTGACAATGTCCCTCATCAGAGACTTTTGGCAAAACTAAAAAGTCATGGGATAGGAGGCAGTGTACTATTGTGGATCAGGAACTGGTTAAAAGATAGAAAACAGAAGGTAGGGCTAAATGGCCAATTTTCCCAATAGAGAAAGGTGAATAGTGGAGTACCCCAGGGATCTTGCTGGGTCCACTGCTTTTTGACATATACAGAAATGACCTGGAAAAGGGAATGACAAGTGAGGTTATCAAATTTGCAGATGACACAAAACTTTTTAAAGTTGTTAAAACCCATGAGGATTGTGGAAAATTGCAAGAGGATCTTGATAAATTGGAAGACTGGGCATCCAAATGGCAGATGAATGTTAATGTGGACAAGTGCAAAGTTATACACCTAGGAGAGAACAATCCAAACTATGGTTATACAATGCAAAGTTCCACATTAGGAACCACCACCCAGAAAAAAGATTTAGGTGTCATCGTGGATAGCATGTTAAAACCATCCGCCCAGTATGCAGCAGCAGCAGCCAAGAGAGCAAATAGAATGCTAGGAATCATAAGGAAAGGAATGGAAAATAAAACAAAGGATATTATAATGCATCTGTATCACTCCTTGGTGCGACTGCACCTTGAATATCGTGTGCAATTCTGGCTGCCATATCTTAAAAAGGATATAGCTCTATTAGAAAAGGTACAGAGAAGAGCTACCAATATGGTAAAGGGGATGGAAGGATACCCCTATGAAGAGAGGCTAAAAAGGTTAGGGCTCTTCAACCTGGAAAAGAGACGGCTGAGGGGAGATATGATAGAGGTTGATATGATAGATAAATTAATGAAAGGAGTGGAACGGGTAAACGTAGATCGATTGTTTACATCATCAGAATATAGAAAGACTAGGGGACATGCAATGAAGCTACAGGGTAAACTATTTAAGACTAATAAGAGAAAATATTTTTTCACTCACCGTGTAATCAAAAGCATTGAGGAACCTGTGTCTTTTGGGGAAACTACTAGGTACTTATGACCTAGATTGGCCACTGTTGGAAACAAGATATGGGGCTTGATGGACCTTGGTCTGACCCAGTATGGCATATCTTATGTTCTTATGATAAAGGTATTAGTGCCAAACCACTATTCCATGCTACATAAGGAGATGCAAAGTCAAAGGGCCATGTTTACTAAGGGCTATTAGGCCTTTGCAGCTAATGCTGGATGTTAGTGCAAAAAGCACTGTGATAGCTGCAAAAGTCATGCGTTATCTGTTAGGGGTGCACAGGGATCACAGTATGACAGCATCTCCGATGCAGCTAACACAATGCCTGCAAAGCATGCAACTGTGGGATTTATGCTAGTATTTTATGAAGACACAAAGGGGCATGTTTACCTAGCATCAATAACTGCTAGCAGGGCCATACCAAGGTTGGATCGTGCCCTGTGCAACTTGCACAATGGGTGCATGCCACCCTTCCCCATGGCAGGAGAGAAGAGGCACACCCACTGTGTAAGTTGCCAGCACACTAATCAGATCTGTCCCTTCCTTCTCCGCGCCCCTTAAACCTTTGTGCCCTGTGTGGCCACACTGCTCACACAGGGCTAGGTATGTTCCTGACTGCTAGCACAAGCTAGCCAGCATACGCTGACCTGCAACTACAGTTAATGCTGCCACTAAACAGATACTGAATTTTTTTTCCATGCTAACTGCTTAGTAAGCTATGGGGCAGGGGCAGGATCAGGATGAATAGTGGGCATGTTGGCTAATGACAGTTAGTTAGGGCCAGGACAAGGATAAGAGGCACCCTGTTGTGCACTAGCTGTCACAACTTCCAAGAGCATGGCTGCAGTTAACATCTCTTCTTGAGGTGGGCATTAAGAGCTGCTTATTACCTGTAGCCCGGTAGCATGGCCTCTGCCCATTGTACAGTGTTTGGCACTGCTGCGTCCGTGCCCTCCCTTCCTCAAACCCCTCCCCCCCCCCCCCAGATCCCTCCTAGGGTGGCAACACTGCAAGACCTGCACTATCTTATAGGCTGCTAGAGGTGGAACTAGAATTGATTCCCAAAAAGAACCCAACAAGGGGAGAAATAATATCTAGAAACAACAAAAAATACATCTCCTCAAACTAACTGCACTGCAAACAAGGGGAGAGCCTGTTGCCTATCAATAGCTCTGTTTACCAGGTTTGGAGGCTGATATATCCTTTATATTTCAAAACATCAATACATCAGTATTGCACATTTATTATAATACATAAATAGCACAGTTATAATACAAAATGACAAATGCACAAAATACTCTAATACAAAATTTCAAAGCTTAAAGTCAGTGTGCAGTTCATATAGAATAGATCATTCACCACAAACCCTATTCAGAACAGGCCATATTATAGCAGCTACTCTAGCAACAAAGTTAAAAATGAGCATAACACTATGTCAGAAGGTGTAACAAATATAACAAAATGTTGCTAGTAGTCACCAAGCTGCAATAAGTTCACAAATAAGACGCATGCTAAGCACAATTAAGTCACTTAGCTATGGGTTAGAACAGTTGTTCATCTCATAGCTTTCCTCATTGCCAATGTTCTTTTGAACATCCTGGAACATCCTCTAGTACCGAATGGTTTGTTCTTTGGGCAGGACCATAATTCAAAGGTGTTGATTTTCTACTTGTCTTTCTTTTTCACTGTCCAACATTTACATCCATATGACAATATTGAAAATACCATGGCTTGGATAAGTCTAATCTTTAATAATATTTTCAACATAAATCTAATTGTATTGTATTATTTGAATGTCATCAGTCCAACATTTTACTGTTCATAGCATACGTCCCCCTCAGCTACTCATTCTTTGCCATTTATTTTTTAGCTTTTTCCTTTAACAAACTTAAAAAAACCTTTGGGTCCTTCATGCTCTCAGTAAAATGAAGAAATAAGCATGAAATGCTCATTAATGCTGACCGCAGAAGAAGAAGCATTAAAGTCCCAATATTAGAGAATCACGTGCTCAACTTTTATTACCATGAGATTTAAGTGATCTATGACCTGATATCTCCCAACATCAGCATACAGCTCATTTAACTTCCATAGCAATGAAGATATTAGCTAATAAAACCAGATACAAAGGAAAGCTCAAAAGACCTGAAGGCTGAGCACATGGTTTTCTAGTGCTGGGACTTTAATTTCAGGTATGAGGAATAAAAAGTTGTCTTGTTCTTCTGCAGCTGGTATTAGTGAGGCATGAAGGACCTCCACCTTCCCTGTTCAACAGAACTGACCCAAATGATATGACCCTTTTACTAAACACTGTTTGAATATCAATTCTTGTATCATTGGATGCAAGTATGTATGATCCCTGACCAAGGCTTTGTTACTGAAACTTGCCCAAGTTGGATAGAATCAATCAATTCAATTTTTGTACATACAAGCAATTGTGCCTATTATTCCATGGTCAATCTCTACTCTTCCTCTGGCTGGGTTGAATAGAATCTAACTCCTAATTTAAATGCATGCAATTCTAACTCGGTGATAACAAAATGTGAAAAATGTTCAGGGGGCTGCACAGTAGACTTTCTATAGCCATTATATAAATGATCTGGAAAAGAAAGCAACACGTGAGGTGATAATCTACAGAAGAGACAACATTATTCAAAAAATGTTAAATCATCAGCAGATTGTGAGGAACTGAAGGAGGACCTTGAGAGACTGGAGGAATGGGGGTCTAAATGACAGAAGAAATTTAATATGAACAAGTGAAGAATAAATCATATAAGAAAAAAAAAGAATCCTAATTATGGATACATTAGATATTGGATTCAATATTAGGAACTGCAATCAGGAAAAAGATCTCGAAGCCACTGTGGAGAGTACATTGAATTCCTTAGCTCAGTATGCAGCCATGGTCCATAACAATAGAATGTTAAAAAGTTATCCAGGAATCATTCAAAAATGAAAGGGGATTAGAATTGGGAAATGTTATAAATCCTCTATATCACACCTTGAGTACTATGTGCATCCTAGTTGCCCTATCTCCAAAAGGATATAGTTCAGGACTGGTGCTACCATTAGTCAAACTAGGTAGTCAGCGAAGGCAATGGTTTTAAACAGTGCTCACCTAAATCTGTGGCACTGTGGTGCTGTTCCTGCTTCTGCCTCTTCCAATGCAGAGTTTCTGTTACCATGGGGGTAGAAGTGGCTGATCCAGCGCTTTCACCCCTATGTAAATAGGAAGTCTGCATCGAAGAGGCAGAAACTGGAACAGCACCGTAACACTGAAAGTGTAGGTAAACTCTGTGGTGCTGTTTAAAACCGTTGCCATCACTGGGTCTTAGAGATGGGCGGGGGCAGCAGCTGTGGCAATAGAGGCAGGGGTGGGAGCAGAGTGGGGCACCAGTAATGAGTTCATTTAGGATGCCTCATATGCTTGCACCGCTGTTGATATAGTGGCAATAGAAAAGGCACATAGAAGGGCAGCAAAGATGATAAAAGCAGCAAGCTGACTTTCCTAGGAAGAAAGACTTAACAAGTTAGGATACTTCGGCTAAGAGAAGAAACAGGTGAGAGGAGATATGATAGGAGTCTGTAAAATCATGAGTGCAGTAGAATGATTAAATATAGAACAGTTCTTTAACAACATAAGATATGCCATACTGGGTCAAACCAAGGTCCATCAAGCCCAGTATCCTGTTTCCAACAGTGGCCAGTCTAGGTCACAAGTACCTAGCAGTTTCCCTAAAAGAAACAAAGCTTGTATTGGGTCAAGCAGTGATATCCTGGGTCCCTTTTAATAATGGTTTATGGACTTTTCCAACTTAAAAATAAGGTTTTGTATTGTGGTGATGAGAGCTGCCATGAGAAAATGGAAACAGAAGAAAATGCTGTTTCTACCTTTAAAATGAGTGACAAGCCAGGTTTGCACAGAGTTAGAAAAGCAAGCATGAGAAAAATACAGCTCTCTGCTGAAGCTAAGCCACACCCAAGCTCTGACGTACAGCCAGGCTTGGAGGCTGATTACGGGCACATGTGCAAACAGAAGGGTGTGGCAGTCAGTAAAAGCATTTTTAAACCTGACTCAGAACAGAGGGAGAAGGAGGAACAGAGAGAGGGGAATTACCTGAAGGGAGAGGATTACCTGAGGAGGAAGAAATTCCTGAGCAGAGGAGAAATCCTGAAGGAAGGAGAGAAATTCCTGAGTGAGAGGAGATCTCTGATGGAGTGGAGTTCCCAGGAGGAAGAGAGTTCTCAGGAGGAAGAGAGACCTCAGAGAAAGGGGAGAGCTCAGAGAAGAAGGACAAGGGAAGTCTGTTTTCCAGTTGCTGGATGGTACCGGTGAAAAGGGAAGCACACTGTCTCTGAATAATACTCCTAAAGCTGAAGCCAGCAGACGCCTAGCTGGGAAGGTTACAGCCCATGTGGAACAAGTTCCAACGTCCAGTGTTCTAGACCCCGTGTTGCAATCTTCAACTGCTAGAAGGTGGGTGGATACGCTTCTTTATGGAAAGAGCCAGAGCCCAGCCGAAAGCAGGGAAGCGGATTTGAACACCATAGAGACTTTAAGGGAAGTGTTCCAGGGTAGGAAAGCTCCCTCTCCTAATGTAAGTGTTCCCTCTCAGAAAGAAAAGTTATGGAATGAATTCTGTAAGTTCTTACAAGGGAAGAAGTTTGAACCAGCTTTTGAAGCCAGAGAAACTGACAAGCAAGCTGTAGCCCAAGAACCTATGCAGGTTGATTTCTGTGAGTCACAGTCTAGCTCGGAGGTGTCTCCGATGGACTGCTCTCTATGTTTTAAGGAAGTCTGAAAACCTGAGAGCAGGGCTAAAGAAAGAAACGTCTGCTGAGAAGAAATGTTTAACCAGCTTTTGTATCTAATAAGCATTTCCCCAAAGTAAAGAAGTTTTTGTTAAGAGAGGAAGTTTACATCTGCTGAAGGTGCTTAAACAAAGCTGTGCTGTAAGATGTTAATTTGTTTATTGAAGACAGCAGCTTGGGTCAGAAAGCCTTGAGTTCAGTTTTCCTCAGTTCTAGTATCCTTGTTTCTTTGTGTTGGAGAAGTATCCTTTTACCTGTGTTCAGAACTTTAATGCATTTTGGAAACCCACAAAAAAAAAAAATATTCTTGTTTGCCTCAACCAACGGTTGCACAACTACTTTGTCTTTGAATGCAAATAGCCAAACTACAAGTCCCAGAGTTCTTTGCTGGGAATAAATAGTAAAGCTTCATTTAAGGACATACAAAGGCGACCCACGCCTGTGAGCTCTTGGGCCCAGGCTAGGGGATCACAGTATGCATACAGTGTATGCCAAAAAATTAAGATATCAAAGAAAATTGGGAAAAAGTCCATTTTAAATGAACATAAACTGAATTTTCTTTTGGCCAGAGGTGTTGGAATGCTGTTTTCTGAAGGGAGGCCAAGCTCTGCCCTGGGCCAGCTGAACTCCATTCGCTGTGATCACCAGCCTCCCCTTTTATCTGTCCATGGGCATCCAATCTCCGGTGGACAGACAGGACTGATGTGTGCCATGACTGCAGTGCTCTCCTGCCCATGGGGGATGGATCCTGACAGGCAGGCTGCTGCTTGCTGGGTTGCAATCACTGACCTTCCCTTACTACTTGCGGGAGATCGGATCCCCACAGGCTGAAGTAGGGGAAACCCCCATTGCAGAAGCAAAGTTTTGGTGGGGCCAGGGCCCCTGTGTCCCACCTGTTTTTGATGCCTATGGTTTTGGTTGAGCACAACTCTAGTATCAATGGGTCCATATTCAAAGCCAGCCAGCCAGCCATGGGATGCCAGTGGACTCAGGGTGCTGAACAGGACTACTCAGCGCCTCTGTTCATATAGCACTGATGAGTATCTCCACAAATCATCCCAGCACTATCTGGTTAGTGCAGTGGTGGCCTTTGGATGAAAGAAGCCGTGTTGTTGCTAAACGGATAAGTGCTGATGATTATCTGGTTAAATCGATATTCAGCTGGGACTTCTATGAATAACTTTGGCCATCTAAAAGGTGGTTCTAAACTGCTATCCACAGAGTTCTTGGTGGAATATCGGCCTAACTGGATAAGTGATGGCACTTAGTCGGTTAGCACCACCCAGCCAGGATATTCAGTGGCAGCTCCTATTTGGATACTACCATTGAATATCCCACACTGATCCTTGGGAGCTATCTCCTGCATTCCCTAACTTCTTTCCTCCCATAGCCCCCTTCTTCAGTGCTGACTATCACAGCACTCTCTTGAGTGCATTCCCTCCTGCCCTGCTTCCCATTACCTATGACATCATCCTGAACATGTGCCTTCTCCACACTGTGGACCAATCTTCACCTCATGGCCCCTTCACAAGTACTCTTCTTTCAGCCTTCCTCCTTCTTTGGGCCCCACTTTGAGTGTTTTCCTTTCTGTGCTACTTTCTCCCTCTTGCCCACCTTTCTTCCACTACCACGGCCATACTAATGAACTTTTCTCCCTCACTGTCAACTCAGCAAAACAGTCAGAGCACATGCACCAGTGCCCAGCAATGCTTCTCAGGATTATCACCCTGCTTGCTTCCACTGATCCATGAGTGTCTGGCTCCTGGTGACAGTGATCAGCCGTTCTAGTCTCCATTTTTTTCCATCCTGTTCAGGCTCATGCAGGTGGTGATTATCCCTGCTTCCTATCCATGTTGATTTGGCCTCCTTATGACAGCAATTACTTGCACTGCCTCCTCTCAGAGGCATCAGAATCTCTTTAGCAACAATCAGCTGCAATCTTCTCTTTCTCTTCTCTGTACATATTCAGACTTCTAGAGGCTGCAATCTTCCTCTCTTGTCATAGACAACATGGGACTAGGCAATAGCAGCCTTAGAGCAGAGCTCTTCTCCCTCTCCACACGAATAATTGCTTGGAACAGACACCTCTGTCATCAATGTCATTCTGGTGGTTTTCTCCTTTAGCACTATGTCGGGTTTCCTTGCATCCAGTTTCTTATCTGTTGGAATGGGAATGTCCCAAGTTATCAGAACCTCTGTATTCTTTTTCTCTTCGTGATTATCTCAGTGCTTTTCTGGTACAGCGATGTACTCCTTACAAAGTTTCCAATGGATGAGACATGCCACCTTGTTGTGTCTTTCTGTATATTGTAGAAACTTTCTGCCATCAGTAGTTTACAACCAGCTACAAAATCAGTAACAGTTTCTAGCTGTTACAGAATCTGCATATCTCTGTTTTACTAATCTTCTCCATGACTACTGTGAATGATTTTTTCAGTAAGTCACTGTCCTGGGCTGCAACTATCACTCTTTCATCCTTAGGTTTAAATTCACAGCTCTTTAACCACTCATGTTTCTTTGTTTGAGCAACAAATGACTCCTGTAGTCATACTTTTTATTTCCCACTGTATTTATGCATTTGTTACTTGTTTCTCACTTGCTGATCAGTCTTTGAAGAGTTTTTTTTTATTCACTTGTTTTGCAAATTCTGTTGCTTCTTTCCCTGTGTATACTAAAGGATTCTCATCCATTCCTTCTGCTCGTCGGAATGCCTGTCCTAGTTTGACAATGGAGAAGGATTCTGGCTATTTACCTTCATACTGCAACACTTTTTGTGAATTTGTATTTGTTGATGCTGTTGATAGTCCAGGAGACCTATGGTAGGATGGTTGTCCTTCATGTACAATCGATTTCTATAAGACACATTCCTCCTTCAGCTCTAGGGATGTACAGTCTCAGCATACACTGATTCTTATAAATCACCTCATAGATATGGAAGAGTTTTCTTGTTTGTACATCTAGTTTCTCAAGACTTTTCAAAGGCCAGTCTACAATTCCAAAGCTATATGAGAGTATAGGTATTGCAAGCTCTTTGATGTTAGTGCACTATTCAGCATCAGCTTCAATCTCTTGTAATATTCTTTGCTGGTCTTTTCTTTCAATATTATATGTTGAATTGTGGCTCGTTTCTCTTCTACTAGATATTTATACATACCTCCATGTTTATCAGTTACAGAGATGCTTTCAATTTTACTACAAAGAAAGTTGTCCTTGGCACATTTATCCAGACCAAAGGTCATCCTGTTGTTATCTGAGAAGCTTTTTACTAGACGGAGTTGATCTGTTACATGTTTATCAACAGAAGGTGTGATGTCACCTCTGGGTCTTTGCCAGCTTTAAGGTTAAAGGTAAACCCATACTCCAGAGATTTAAGAAGTGCACTCAAAAGATTAACTGAGTGCCTGGTCACCACTAAAAACAAGAGAGGATCTTGATATTAGGAATAGTGAACTGTCCATCTGCATATAGTGTAGGTGGAGTGTGCTTTACCACATTGTCATAGTGAATTTATCAATCAATTTAGAATGTATTTTCTACATGTCAAGACAATTTATTATCCAGAAGTGTGTGACACTATGTCAAAGGTTTTCTTATAGTCAATCCATACTAAACTGAGATTTCTGCTTTTCTCAGCACTAGTCATGATGGCCTTGTTTAATAATAGTTGCTCTTTGGTTCTGTATACCCCCTTTCTCCCAAGTCCAAAAGGAGGGCTACTGGCCATATTGTTTCCAGTAATATCATATGGCCAGTAGCCATCCTTGTGGCCTTGGGCAAGTCACTTTGCCCTCCATTGCCCCAGAATAAAAACCTGACAATCTACTTCTGGTCACACCTTGCCAAGAAAACTGAGGGACTGCTGGGTCACCAGGAGTCAGCATCGACTTGAAAGCACTAAAAAAGTAAATTAATTAATTAATTAACTCAAAAAAGGTCATGTGGAGCCCGATTCAAGTAGGGGCATGTCTAGGTTGTCTGGACGGCCCCAAGCAAGACGAGCCCGTTTGGACCCGATTCTGGATCGCGGGAACAAAACGTTCCTGTGGTAACCAGAATCAGGCCTGTCGATGTCTGCCCGTGGGGACGTCCTCCCTGCAAGCACTCCCGACTCCTGTGGCCTCTTTCCCCACCGCCCTACCCACAGCTGGCCTGCCATGGCCTGGATTGGATGTCAGGGACCCTCCCCCGCACCCAGCCCCAATCCCGGGAGGATCCCCGGGCCCAATCGCTGTTTTATTCGCTGCTTATTCCACCTTTGAGGTGGAACAAACAGTGTGTCCCCATGGGGTCCGGCAGAACATACAGGGCCGTGAACTGAATCAACCCTATACATCATGCTGGGCTGGCCTGCCCCTGCTCTGCCCTGATCCCACCCCCCTGTCAGCTCTCCCCATCCTGATGCTCAGGACATACGGGGAAGAGCCAGTGGGGGAACTGGGCCCAAGAAGCTTGCAGGGCTGCGCATACCACCGGGATGTGCAGGCTCTTAACCCATATCCCAGATTAGGGCCCATATTCTGTCAGCATCTATTGCAGTAAACAGCTTGTAGATTGTAGGTAGACAAGTTATTGTTCTATAATTTTTGGGAATTTTAATAGAGTAGGATGTGAAAGTTATGTGGCTGCAACATCTGGCATGCCATTGATTGCTAAGTTTGATTCGGCTCATCTGGCTAGCTAAACTGGTGTCCCCTTCCCCCCTCACTGCTCCATTATCATCCCTCCCAAAGCTGTATATTTGATTGAAGAGGATCACCTCCCTGATAGAAAATGAATATTCTTACATCAAAGGTATAGCAATAGCTTTGCTCCCCTGCAAGAACTCCAAACAAGCTTAAGGTCTTTTACAGCCAATTTAAAGGAAGAGGACCATGCTATAGAGGAAGACATTATGTATGGAAACATCACTTTTGCTTACGCACTTCCATACCTACGTTGCCCTAGTATCATTGCTCCCCCCTCCCTTCCAAATATTTCTCTCTAGAAAGGGCATTGATAGTCCTTAAAAGAGAAATACTTAATTTACTCTCTTAAAATCATGGTAGAGCTGAAAAGAAAGAGAACCTTAAAGATAACAGAAAAAGTGGATCTAGGCAGGAATTGAAAAAAAAAGAATACCATCAACTTCTGCACCTCTCTCGAAATTTAATTTAAAGTTATAGTTTGTAGAACCTATAAAATGTATTACATTATTGACTGTATTTCAGTCCTTCTCCCTTATGAGTTTTGCTATTGTTTTGACCTTTTAACTTCTCTACTACAGATATTGCCAAACGGGATTACCCTTTGTGAAATCAACACAATTTGTGAAATTTACTTAATGCAAAGCATTAGCTTACCTTTCATATGTCATCTCTGGCAAAAAAAAAAAAAAAAAAAAGATGATCTTCGCATCATCAGAATAAAAGAAAAAATTGTCAGGGTAAATTATTTTTTTTTTAATCAGCTGCTTCACTACTGGGGTCATTTTTTTCCTGGTAATCAATATGGCAAGTTTTACACATTTTTTTTCTTTTAATACTGTGAGAGAAATAGAAACCATCATTGAACATGCAGAAGAGTGTGAACGATGAAGAAGAGTTTGTATCTGCTATAAAGCAAGATGAAGATTCAAAGCTTGCCTTTAGCATAAAACCAACAGCACTAAATTAAATGCATTAATGTCTTTTGAGAAACAGCATATGAAAACAGTCTGCCCCAGGGGAGCTAAGAGGAGGTTAACCAAGAGAAACGAAAAGTGATGTCTGTACCCTACATGATTTAATCATTTGAGACAAGAAACTCTCTTGAAAGATTTCTGATTTTCTTTTGACTTTATTACTTGAGATACTCCATGTATCACTTAATTCCTCTGCTAGGAAGAGCCAGATTTAGGCACAGTCAACAGAGACAAGTGCCTAGGGTACCAAATTCTGACGGTGCCCAAAAACTGAGACCATCCCTTCGCCAGCTGGTCTCCAGTACGCAAGATGATCTCCCCATGTTCTACAAAATCCAGCTTTGCTGACTGGCTGTCTATAATGTTTCTACTCTATTTGACTCTCAAAGATGGAATTTTCTTGAAACAATTCTATTGGATGGTCCACCTATTGATTGAAAAGCAGTTACAAATAGTGCTGGGAACATGGTGAAAAAGGGTAATCAGACACTGGCTTGTGATAAGAGACATAGGCAAGGAACTGAAGGCAGGGAGAGGATGACCAACATAGAAAGAGATGGAGTTAGTGAGGGAATGAGAAACAAAAGGGGATGAAAGTTTAAGTGTATGATATCCATTTTTGTGTGTTTACATCCTTGGAGGGGGTGGCAGGGTCATGATTAATAATCTAAATATTGGGAGGGGCACTATGAGCATGAGCTTTATATTAAATACCTATTAATGCCTCTGCACACTGCTCATAGGCATGTCCATCACTCTCTCCTTCCTCATACTCTACCATCTGACCCCAGCTGAGAGCAAGAGAGTAGAGTCAATGGCATGACAGGCCTGGAGCTTCTCTAACCCATTCTTCTGGTCTCCAGTGTCTCTCCTGGGATGTACTATAAATTTGCAGAGTACCAAAGAGTTTAAGCAGCTGCTCTGAGTTGGAAACCATGTAGGCACAAGAAATACCAGTATGAGGAAAAGCAGGTTAAAAAAATACTAGGCCTTTTACACTATCAGTTGTGTTCTCCCATTGCCACCTCTCAAGCAACATATCTGGTACCACCCTCTCTCCTTCCTCAGGCTTTCCACCTGTCCCACCTTTAGGTTGGATGGAAGGAGGATATTACGTTACTTCCCAAAGGCTACAGAGTTGCTTTAGCACCCTTTAGAAACATACCACACGTTGAACAGCACACTATATTAAAGCTAAATTTAGGATACAAGTCCTAATGTGTTTTGTATTTGGTAAGGAGCAGACACAAAGTTTAGTGGATTCATTGAATAATTCACGTCTTTATAGTCTACAATTCTTTTTATAGCAATATATCAGAAATAAGCTCTAAAATTTGGATGCCAAAAATTGTGATTCATTTCTGAATTATGCAGATTACATGCAGGTTCAAGATTATTTACTAGTCATAGAAAAAATAAGCCTAGACAGAAATTGAAAAAAAGAGAGAGCAGCATCCACTTGTATAAGTCCCCAATAATTTAATTCAAAGCTATGGCTTGTAGAATCTATAAAATGTATTGCATTATTGACTATATTTCCATCCTTCTCCCTTATGAGTTTTGCACAGTCAATATAGACACACACCTTGTAAATAAATTTTCAAAGAAAAACTTCCCTTGGAGTTCCCTTTTTACCATGACAGGGTATGCAGGTTATTGTTATTTGTGCACTTTGCAAGTGCAAAACATGCATGGTAAAGTAATCACTGGGAGTGTACTTTCCCTGGTGTCACCCTTTTTCAGCATGACTGAAAATATGCACATTCCACTGGAGCATGTCTACTTATAGTCACATACATGGGGGGAAAACTTTAAAAGGTATTTTTACATGGTTAAGTATATATTTTTCTGTGGATAAACTTTTGAAAGCTACCTTCTAAGTAACTACACAGATTTTTGTAAAACAACCCACAAATATGTTATGGCATTTATTTATTTGAAAAAACAGACATTTTCTCAACTGACAGGTAACTGCCCATAGTGATGTATAAATCATAACTACCCATACAACTAAAACATACAGGCAAATTTAACAAAAAATCCACCTCGCGCCGACAGAATTACCAAACCTTCTCTGCATACCTTTCATCCACCCATCAACCACCTAATCACCAATCCTACCCTTCCCTACCAACCCTTCATTCACCTAGCAAGTTTCACCCTCACTCTAAATAGAAGAATAACCAACGATGAAGTTGAAGTGGGAGAAATATTGCAAAGCATGGCCTAGAGATAGGAGATTTAGGAGTGAGGACTCAGCTTAATTAAGAATTGAGCTATGCCAAGATTATTTATGGAACCATTTATGCTAACAATGCCATTATTTAAAAATCAAAGGGGGCATATTCAAATGGCGTAAAGTGGTAGCAAACCTGCTATCTGCATTACTCACGCTGAAGGGAGATATTCACGGGTAGTGCCGCTGAATATCTCCTCTTAACACCTCTGAACACTCCAATACTAATTGCTTAGCGTTAGTGTTTTAGGGGTAGAATATCAATGCTGCTGGCTGGATATGGCCCCATCACTGAATACCCAGGCATTATTTACAAGGGTGTTACCCAGCCACTTTAATCGTGCTGGCCGCCACAACTGAATATGCCCTCCCCTCAAAGATGAACATCTCCAATGTTTGCCTATCACAGAGGGGAGAACACTATGGGATACTTGCACATGCAGAACCAATATGAAAACAGAAAATCAAAATGGGTTAGAAATTGAGAAAGACTACACATTTTAGAAGCAATTGTAACAGTCAGCGATATACTACAAAGAAAAGTTCATCAGGTGAAAAGTTTGTCTCCTATGATTCTAATTGTCCTTGTGGGTTAGCTTACAGTGGAAAATACAAAAAATTTAAGGGTGAAAATTACAGAACAGAACATTTGTTAAGGGCAGGCTCAAAACTTGTTCAATTGGCTTAACATTTTAATGGAAGACCTGCGATTTTGACCCTAAGGTTTTAAGGAAAAGGATAGTAAGAAATCAATTAGAGTGGTAACAGAGATAAATGATTCTTGCAGAGGGAAACCTTTTGGATCCATAAGTTGGAGGCAGTAGCTCTAAGGATTGTAATTAATTAACTTTGTCTTTTTTGGGGGGGGGGAGGGGGGTCTGCTTTTTACAGTCAGCTCCAGCAGTCAGCTTTTCTCCTGAAGGGCTGTATGCTTACAAGGAATGCAAAGGGTCACAGCTCTATCCATCACTTCACAATCTGGTCATTATCCCCTGAAACCTGAAACTGATGGACAGGATAGCTAATTTAGATTTCTTTGAAGAACAAATTACAGGATTCTCCTCTTCAAATGTACTGTACTCTATGGAAAGTGATTTTCTGCAGGATCACAATGTTTCAGACAAAATCTTCAACCAGGAATCTACAGGTGAACATCTAACTCTCAGGTTCTTCATGTAGATTGCTACAGGCTGGCAGTTGTGATTTCATCTTTACAATGTTGTCTCATCCCTATCCAGTCTCTTCCTTCCACTGTAAGCCCCGAGATTCTGTTGAAGACTTCCATAGTAGCAGAGGTTTAAAGCGTTATTTTTATCTATGGATTGTTGTATGGCCTAAATATCTTGGATGTGCTGGATGGCAGCTGTCACTTCAAATGCAATGGAGGCATCTACTGCCTTTTTATCTGCTCAGTTGTATTTCTTCCCTTATTCTTCCCCTAGAGTTCTTGTTCTCCCTCTTATCACCTTTTAGCTGCTTACCAGTTTTCAATTTCCTTTTCTTCTCTAGTTTTCCCATTCCCTACCTCTGTCTCATCCCTATCCCAGCTGTCTATTTCCCCCATCTTTTACCTACTTTCTAGTACCCATTTCTGTCCCTCCATGCTCTTACAGGCTCTCATTCCCCCTTTTACCTCCCCAATTGTTATTTCTCTTATTTCCTTCAAAGATCCACTCCCTTCCTTTGTCTGTCTTCTTGTCTCCTTTGTCCCTTCTGCAACATCTATTGTCCCTGCTGCTCTCTCATACCACCATTTTTCCTTCCCCAGCATCCACCCCTCTTCCTCCTTCAATATTAATTTGCCCTGTTTTTCCTCCTCCTTACTTCAGCATCCATCTGTCTGCCCCTCCCTTTCTGATGCATATGCCCCTTTTCCAAGCTCTAGCATCAGCCCCTCTGTCCCAGCTCCAGCCTCAGCCCCCCAGCACCCAGAATTAGCATCAGAACCTCTCTCTGTCTCCAGAATCAGCATCCCCCTCCCTTTCACCCAGCCCCCTGCATCAGCATCATGCCCTCAGGCTTTAGCATTAACATGACCGCTTTGATTGAAGGATCAAAGCGGTTATGTGACCGCGGTCATGTGACTGCTTTGATTGAAGGATAAGGCGGTCATGTGACCGCTTTGATTGAAGGATAAGGCGGTATACAAAACTGTCTAAATAAATAAATAAATAAATAAACATAAGCATTATCCTCCTTCTCCCAGACCACATCATTAGCATCATCACCCCCACTTATCCCAGCTCCTTACATTAACACTAGAAGCCTCAAAGTGCATCAATTGATGTAAATGCATCTTCAAAGTTGTATACCAGCGCCACTGCTAGAACCATGTCAGTCATGTTCCATGACTTTGTTAGTATGGTCAAGATGTTCAAATATGTGCATTGAAAATTAATGATGGATGCACCACCTAGCGGGACAATGAATTTATACCTAGAAACCCCAAAGTACGTCAATTGATGCACTCAATTATCTTGGATGTGTCAATTGACATACTTTGGGGCTTCTAGGTATGAATTCATGTTCCCACTAGGTGGCGCATCTCAATCACTGTTTACAGTTTTACTCTGACATTACAAACTATAAACACATGATGACGTTATGTAATGACGTCACATACTGCATGTATTTAACAAATAAGTAACCTCACATTAATTCACATCTGCATTTCATGCTAAACGCAGTTGTCGTGATAATGCGTCAATTGACGCACTTTGGGGTTTCTAGGTAAAATTCATTTTGGGGCTTCTAGTGTTAAACATCAGCATCAAGGTCAACCCCCTTATCTCATAGTCTCTAGCATTAGCATCAGCCCCCTTTCTCCCAGCCCCCAGGATCAGCATCAACCCCCTTTCTTCTACCCCAAACATCAGCATCAGCCTCCTTCTTCCAGTCCTCAGCATTAATCCACCTTTACTTAGCCCCTGGGATCGGCATCAGTCAACTCATCACCCCCTGCATTGACATCTGCACCAGACTCCTCATCTCCAAGCTCTTAGCATCAGTATAAGCCCTTTTCCTTCTCCAAGCCCTCAGTATCAGCCCCCTCCTTCCTTCTCCAACTACCATCAGCTATCCCCTTCTTGCAGCATCATCATCAGGCCCACTTTTCCCCCAACCCCTCTTCCCTATCTGCCACAATGACAAGAGTTTGCCTCTTTACTCCTACCACCCTCTGCTTCATCATCAGGCACTGCTGCTGGCACCACAGGGTGACTTGAAATAGAAGAACGGGAACTGAATGTCATGAAAATCCAGGAGGAAGTGGAAAGGGTGCACAACTGATTCAATGACTCAGTTTTATTTGGGTTCATGTACTAATCAAGGCAAAACAGTTCTGGACCTGAGTAACACAGCTTGTAGCATCATGAAATTGAAATAAAAGCTGAATATCATCATCATAGATTCTAAAGTCATAACCCCTCAGTCTTAATAATTTCACTAATTGTAGCAAGTACTGATCAAACAAAATGATGTAGAAAACCAATCTCTGGAGGATTCTGGAGGTTCAAGGTGATTATTGTTTCCCATCTCCACTATTAAGCAACACCTTCTGAGATGGGACCAAAACCAAGTCAACACATAAGCACAGACTTAAAGATCTAAGTATGTGTACTCTGGAAAAATGCTGGAATAAGCGGAGATGATAGAGACATTTAAATAAGTCCAATGTACAGTACATTGCACAGGGGACAGTTCACTTTTAAGGGAAAGGGAGCTCAGCAGAAAGGAGTCAAAGAATGAAAGTGAATGAGGATAAACTCAAGAGTAATCTTTATAGAAGGGTGCGGATGCATGGAACAGATTTCCAGTGAAGGTGGTGGAGATAAAGACAATATTTGAATTCAAGAAAGCATGAGATAAATGCAGGTGGTCTCTGGCAAAGAAAGGGAGTGTGGAGCTAAGTAGTTGATGTGGATAGGTTTGTATAGCTGTACAGAAAGATGGCTCTGTAGGAGACCCATGAGGAATAAGTCGCAGAAGTCTAAGTAGGAGGTAATGAGAGAATAGATGAGTTTTTTCCTAGCATGCTCAGATCACAAGCAATTTGGGCAAGGAAGAAATAACACAATTTAATGGTGATTTGTATGTGCATAGAGGAGAGAAAGGCATCAAAGATCACGCCACAATAATGAGCTGAAGGAACTAGAAGATGAGCGTGCCTAGTTTAATTAGGCAAACCTCTGTTTTCTAAATCCATGCCAGATCACTCTTATAAATTCTTGTTTATTTATTTATTTACATTCTCTTATATACCGCGCTGTTCTGCATCAGTGCGGTTTACATTGAACAAACTGAAATTACATTGAACAGGGCATTATAACTTGGAGATAACTATTTTTACAGGGAACATGGGCTATGGAGGGTTAAGAGGCTTGCCCAAGACCACAAGGTGCACCTGTGGGACTAGAAACCCCAGTCCTTCCAGCCCAAGGTTGTTGTCCTCTAGTAGGATTTGAACCCCCGACCTTTGTTTGTCCTTAACAATAGCTTTAACCATTTTACCAGGCACCAAAATCAAATTCACCCGTCTGTAGTTACTTGGACCACTCCTAAGGCCTTTTTTTAAAAAGTGTCTATTGTGAATAAATAAAACATGTATCTTTTAATTAGTGGCCAAGGTAGCAAGGCATATGGTCCTGCAACAGGTCCTTAAAGAGGTAGGGAACCAGGAAGTAGTATGTGGCCTCAAAGTGCAGGCAGCCAGGAGGAAGAGTGGATCAGAGTCAGTGTGGGACCAAGAACTATGGCATTGCTGGATCAATGAAGAAGAGAGAAGCAAGCGTGGAGAGACAACTCAGACCAGCACTGGTGAAACAAACACATAGGGCTGGAGCAGAACCATGGGCTTAAGTGCCTGTGACAGGGATTACCTTGTAGCAGAGCCTTGGTGGTGAGACAAAAAGTGCCGCCAAGGAAAGGGAGAGAGTCCGTGATGGGCTACATGGACAATGGACACGCTGCTGCTTTTAGTGAGACGCAAGGGGCAGAAGCTGTAATAGTTGTGCAGGACCCTTGAGGAAGTTCCCATTGCTAGAACAAAAGCTGTGGGGAGCACTGAGTACTATGGTGGCTCCAAGAGCAGAGGGACATCACAAAAGAAGCATGCATCATCACAGGGCCATGGGAAAATAAAAACGAACCACAAGGAAATGAGCACCCCCCCCCCCCCCAGTCTTGCATAGAAAAGTGTGCCTCATTTAACCACATTGGCAGAAGACAGTAGGCGGCTTATGATGAAGATAGCAGGAGGAGAGTGAGGGTCAACTGAAATAGGGCATCAAGAGGGCAGAAGTTAGGCTGGGGACAGCTGAAGAAGGGTGAAATGTATGTTTAACTTCAAGAAAAAGTTGATTTGCCATCATGGGAAAAGCTATTCATAATGTTTTAAAAGGTAAATCCTTAGGGGTTGATATTCAAAGGCCTGCATATTTAAATAGCCAGATGGTCTAAAAATCCATCAGATATTCAGCAGTTGGATCTGCATAGTAGCTGGCATTAAATATCTGGATTGCGCAGACACTATGGGGGTCATTCTGTGTCACGTTTAGCGGGGACGTATGTCCAATTTGGACAAACATCCCCACTACTGTAAACGTCAGGTGTCCGATTCTGAACACGGACCTCCTCACACGTACAGTGGAGATGTGCGGGGATTTCTGTACGGGGTGGGAGGGTGCAGGCAGGAGGAGGAGCGTGGGCGGGCTGCAGGCGGGACCATGACCCAGACGTACAGGGCTGATTCTGGTCACGGCTCTGTACGTCCAAGCAGGAGGAGTTAGCTGGGGGATTCTTTCCATCCTGCAGGTGGAATACATCCCCCAAAGTGGGTGTCAGTGAGCTGGGAGTCCCCCAACCCAGGTGAGAAGAATTGGTAGGTTACCCACGGCCTGACCCCAGTCCTGGCAGGCCCAATCGTGGGTCAGACGGTGAGGAAATGAGCAGGGGTGCTGCTTGCTGGTAATCGGGACTCCTGCATGGTGTCCTGCTGCCAAGACACTGGGCTCCATGCAGGAACCCCAAGTGGGTTGTATGAAGAGCAGTCTGGACATACAGAGACCTAGAATCGGGGCACGTCCTGCCTGTCCAGGTTGACTACACCTGATTCTGATCCCACGGGGACATCTAGCCCCTGCAGGATCAGAATCTGGTACAAATCCAGCCTGTTGATATTTTGGACGTTGAGCCCTATCTGGATAATTGTGGCACTTATCTATATAGTGGTGCTTTTTACCCACTATCTGGAACAAGATATCCAGATATGTGCCAGCTTTTTCTGCTTCTCAAGCTGCTCACATAGTGACTGCTCATTCTGGATATTCAGTGTTGGTCTGTTGAGATATTTAGCGGCATTATCTGGATAGTGCCACTGAATAGATCTCATACTACCGTTATCTGAACAGCCTTCATGGAAATCTGGCTTCTGATAACCGACCCCTTGGGGGCATTTTTAAAGGGACTATGGCCACTTTAATCCCGCTGACTAGGACATTCAGTGAACACACCTAGTCTGTGCTGCTGACTACTCCCTCTGAAGCCAGCTGAATACCCCAACACTGACTGCTCAGTGTCAAGACACTCGGGGGTGCAGCAGGGGTGGTACCCACAGTTAGCCGGTCATCGGTGATACTGAGCTGCTAATCGGCTAATTTAAACTGGCTAAGGCTAGGCAGAAAAAAAGCTGGCCTGACTTTAGCTATCCAGTCAGTAGTGCAATATCACGACTGACTGGATGACTAAATGTTATCCGGGCAAATCGGATATTCAGTGCCACTGACTGAATATGGCCCCAGCATGGACTATCAGAGCATTACTTAAAGCAGTGACAGCCAGCCGCTTTAATTATGCTAGCTGCCACCACTGTATAAGCTGCCCTTAATTTTTAGGTCGGAGTAAATGTGTTGATCTGTGAAAGTATGGAGGTAAGGAAGGTAAAAGAAAAGTGAGTGGTGAAAGCAATTCTGAGAAGCCACAAATTTGCTGCTCTAGAATTGATTGGACTGGAGATTTAGTTAATTTTTTTTTTTTAAGAAACTAGCTCTGACAAAGGAAGGAAAGCTGCTAGGGGCTAAGAAAAGAAGAATTTAACAGATTTCTGTCCTGATTTATGAGAACTGTCACCTGTCGTAAATTAAGAAGCTGACAGAGCCTGAACAGGTCAGAAAAATAATTTAACCCCCCTCCCCCTCAGAAAAGATACAATTTGAGGGGTTGTCAAACTGTTTTTAAAACAACTGACAGATTAAAAATTTGGCAGAGAAACTAAGCCTGTCCATATTTGAGAAGTCATAATTTCCAGTTTATTAAATGAGATACTTACACTGAATTTGCATTGAAGCCCGTAGAGAGAGTTGGCATGCCTCGGAGAATTCTCCGCTGGACTGAGCGGCCAGACTGCCATTGCAATGTTGACAAACTGACAGTGTTTAAACACGGATCACCAGATTTCAGCACACAGGTTTTGGGTTGCTACTTGAAAGGGAAAACTTTCTTCATAGGTTTTAAAAGATAAATATTGGACAAAAATCCAGAAAAATAATAAAACACAAGCCCCAGATTTAACTGGATCTGAATAACATGGGCTGAACCTTTCTCCTCCCCCTTCTCATGTGGGTAAGTTTTCAGTAGGTCAGATGGAGTCATCACAGCTTGCAGATTTTTGATTATGAGACCCTTTAAGTCCTGATATGGGTGGTGAGTTATTTTTGAGAGTTGCCATGACGGTCACTAGGTTCTATTAGGGATACCACTGAAGAATAAGGCGATCTTCCACAATCTATTGGCAACATCTGCTCCTTTGATCTGATCAGCAAGCATCACTGTAGGCAACACTATAGGATGGGATGAAGGACACTACTAGGTAACTGATTATCAGGTTGTAGTTAGGTTGATATGGACTAGCTGAAATTTGAGGCTAGTTGCCCATAGGTGATGGCATCAAGGCTGAAAACATGTAAGGTTATAAGGTGTCAGGTCAATGCTGAAATGAGATAAAGTAGCTGAGCTGTTGTTGCTATTTTTATGTTGTTATAGTAAGGTTACCAAGATTTTTGCAGGTGGGGGAGGGGGAGAAGGGACACCTTATTTCCAGTTTTTGGCAAGAAGGTGAAGCAGGGACCCTGTCTCCCACACCCTCGGAAGGAACACACAGACAAACTAGAATGCAAACAGAAGCTTTTATTGTGTACACAGGACTCAGATAGACAGAGCCAGCACCCTGGACAAAAGATCTGAGCCCCTAAATGACGTCCCACACAGTCTTATATACAGTACGTTCTCAAACCCCCTTGCTACCTTCCCATTCGCCCCAGGTATCTCTTCTTCACCAATCGGTAGCACCTGGAAGGGGGGGGGGGGGACAGTGGGCTCTCATAAAGCATTCCCGAGTGACCTGTTTAGACTGGTATGCTGTGGTCTACTGGTTTTCTGGGCGAAAGGGTATGTGTAAGTGCTGTCTCGCTGCAGCCCAAGCGGGGGAGAAGGGGTCTTTCTCTCACAGCTGCCTTTCTGGCTGCCTCACTCCCCTCTTTTTTGAGTATGACCTCAACCGCTAGGAGCGGTAGAGGGCAATAGTACTAGGGCAGTAGTACATAAGATACCCTTGTAACAGAGCTGCATGACAATTCAGTATTAGACACATTAAACCCTCCTGTCTTGGTATTTACAAAAATAAAACAATCAGTAGCATTAAGGGTGGAGACTACCTGCAGGGAGAAAGGAACTCAGTTAAAAGCTGAGGTAGGCTGGGTGGCTCCAATACTATAGAGGAGGGTAGAAAATGACATGTCAGGTTGTTTACAGTCCAGACTAGTAAATATGGTAAAACTCAGCAGTTCACATAAACTGGAGGGTACAGTAATGAGACAGGTTGATAGAAAACCCCCAGTTTGTAGAGAGTTACGTATGCAAAAGTCTGTCATGATTAAGGCAGTTTGGGCAAGTAATATTGCTGTGTTAGTAGTCCCCGTGCTCGGCTGGAAACAGACCCACATCAAGGATAGCAGTAAAAATATGGCACTTCTATGCATTTTGGGGTGGTTTCGTCTCTTAAGCAGTCCAGATGCGTTAGCCGTCACTAGGCAGAAGTATCTCTTTTCAGTGTCAAACGCAGAGGCTGGCTTGGAACCGTGACAGAAGTCCAGGCTGGAGCGGGTTCTGGTGCTGCGGCCTTGACACGGGTGTGATGAATCCACGGAGCAATCTCTGCCACCTTGATAGCCATCGGGGTAGCCAGCAGAACGGTATACGGGCCTCGCCACTGGGGGGTCAGCGGATCCCTCTTCCACTCCTTGACCCACACTCGCGAACCAGGTTGATGTGTAAGGAGTGGTTCCGTCAGGTTGATAGGGAGCCGCTCCTAAATCCAAAGGTGCAATTCCTGCAAAACAGAACTGAGAGCCAACAGTTCCTGTTGGGTTATTTCTGAACCTATCTGAATCAAGTCCCCATGGATGCCCTGTATGAGGGGTGCAGGGTGGCCATACACAGCTTCAAAGGGGGAAATACCAATACCCTTTCGTGGGGCTAAGCGTATACGAAGCAGGGTTATGGGGAGCAATTGGGGCCACTTCAAGGAAGTTTCCTGACACAGTTTTGCTAAATGCATTTTAATGGTACGGTTCATACGTTCCACTTTCCCTGAACTCTGCGGACGGTAAGCTGTATGTAGCTTCCAATCAATCTGCAAGGCTTTGGCTACCTGTTGTACTATCTGGGCCACAAATGCAGGTCCGTTATCTGATCCCATTACTACTGGGAGCCCAAAACGGGGGATGATTTCATGCAGTACCACCTTTGTCACTTCTCTGGCTTTTTCTGTACGGACTGGGAAAGCCTCCACCCACCCTGTGAATGTACAAACCAGAACTAACAGATATCGGTATCCATTTGCTCGGGGCATTTCTGTAAAATCAACTTGGATATTTCCCATGGGGGTGACCCCATAGGACTGCACTCCTGGGGGTTGGCAAGGACCCTGACGAGCATTGTTCTTAGCACACATGGTACATTGCCTAACAGTTGCGGCTGCCAGGGAAGATAAGCAGGAAATAAAGAAATATGGGGGGAGAGTATGGGATTCCACCTGTCTAAAGGAAGTCGGCGGAGAGTAGTTTCCATGGCTGTCTTGCCAAAGTGAGTAGTCTGATGGAAAGATGACAGGAAAGCTGGGGTAAGGCTGTCTGGGATGACTATCACTGGGGCTGTTCCCTTTCCAGGTAATCTTATCCAACCATCAGAGTGTAATACCCCACCCTTCTCCTGACAGAAGAAATCCATTTCCCGTGTAGTGTATCTTTTAGCCCATTGGCTTAACGGGACTGGGAACAGGGGGGCTTGCAAATCTTCAGAGCTCTCAGAGTAGGGCTGGGACAAAGAGGCAATCGCGACCCGCCGGGCTTCTGCATCAGCCCGTCTATTGCCCTTGGCTATCCCGTTGTTCCCCTTTTGACGGCCCTTACAGTGCATGACTGCTACAGCTTTGGGATACCAGACTGCTTCTAACAGGGCCACTACTTGGGGACCATTCTTAATCTCGGACCCAGCTGCAGTGATCAACCCCCTTTCTTTGTATAGAGCACCATGGGCATGGAGAGTGGCAAAGGCATATCGGGAATCTGTGTATATGTTTACATGAAGGTTTGTCCCAAGGGTTAAAGCACGGGTGAGGGCAATGAGTTCCGCCTTCTGTGCGGAAGTGCCCGAGGGCAGTGGCTGAGCTTCCACTATTACTTCCAGCATCACTACAGCGTACCCCGCACACCTGCGGCCTTCCACTACCAGACTGCTTCCATCCACAAAGTAGATCTCATCCAGGTTGTTACTCAGACCGCTCGTGCGGGTGATCAAACCGCTACAGGATTACAGAATACCAGGTTTACCAGGTTACCAGACTCACAGAACTACCCAAAACAGAAAGGCAGTAGTACTCACCAGACCTCCGGCTGGAGAATGTTTGGATGCCAGTCTATCCTGCCGGAATTCAAACAGAGTAATCAGCCCACCAGGACCGACCAGCCAGACGCGTCAAGGAGTCCTGCCGGACACCAGGGACCCGGTGGCGCCAAGGATCATCGATGACCTGGGGGGGCTGGACACCGGCCGGCCGAGGCCCATTCCTGCAGAACCGCAGAGAGGGTCCTCCGCGGGTGCGAGGAGAAAAGAGTTTCCCGGCCAATGCACCAAAATGAAGCAGGAACCCTGTCTCCCACACCCTCGGAAGGAACACACAGACAAACTAGAATGCAAACAGAAGCTTTTATTGTGTACACAGGACTCAGATAGACAGAGCCGGCACCCTGGACAAAAGATCTGAGACCCTAAATGACGTCCCACACAGTCTTATATACAGTACGTTCTCAAACCCCCTTACTACCTTCCCATTCGCCCCAGGTATCTCTTCTTCACCAATCGGTAGCCCCTGGAAGGGGGGGACAGTGGGCTCTCATAAAGCATTCCCGAGTGACCTGTTTAGACTGGTAAGCTCTGGTCTACTGGTTTTCTAGGCGAAAGGGTATGTGTAAGTGCTGTCTCGCTGCAGCCCAAGCGGGGGGGAGGGGGGGCTTTCTCTCACAGCTGCCTTTCCGGCTGCCTCAAAGGCATGGAGGAAGGAAAGGGAGTCATGACCCTGCCCCCACCATCCATCTCATGATAGCAACAATATCACTTCCAGAGTGATGTATTACTCCCATACTGTGCAAAATATAAAGAAAATAGATCTATATTCTAAAAACTGACATAATCAAATCCATAAATTGAAAATAAAATATGTTTCTACCACCTCTGTCCCCATTGCTGAAATTGAGGGCAGGAGGCTGACAAACAGGTGGGAGTTGGGGACAATCCCCAAAATTCAGTGACATCTAGTTACTTATTGCTATCTCCTTCTTATGAATATTTTACAACATTAATAAAACTATGGCATCGATTTGCCACTACATTTATGTTTAGTTGGGTGATTTCTTTACTACATAAGGGTCAGGTTTTCAAAATGTCCACAATGAATATTCAGGAGACAGACTTGCAGGCACTGTTTCCATTGCATGCTAATTTCTCTCATGCATATCCTGAAAAATTTGACTGTCTGTGGGTCTCCCAGGACAGGTTTAAGAACCATTGTTTTAGTTCATTTAAAAGATTCATCACACATTAATGAATTTAACGTTCATTAAGGATCCAGAATACTTTTCTTTCTATGGATGCAGTGGCACATAAAGCACATAAAGTACATTAACCTTTAGCAAACATGACCCTTAAAATCTTATAATAAATGGAATCTAGATACCATATACATTTATTTTTATGCATGCAAATTTTTGCCCTTTGCTATACTATAGCAAGGCAACTCGTGCCCTAATAACTGTCCCTTACCATTTATCAATTACCAAGAAAGCTGGCAACTCATGCTGTCAGCCAGGCTAGGCTTTCAGTTCTAAAGAATGCTGCCTTCTCTGTTGTTGGGCAGATTCTCTCTTCTATTGTATCTAAAAATTGAGTTCAATTACCTTGCCTATAGGAAACAACTGAAGGCTATGTTATTTACTCAAGCCTATGGCATCTGGTACCGAATTGGTTATTTAATTCAGTTTTTTATTTGTTGTTTTAAACTTGTATTTTTGTTATGCATGTTTCACTTAAGTGATTCTGCCTATTGGGGAAGGTCCATCTGTCTGTTCATCTGCTTGTCCATGTGCATGTGCAAACAGATGCATAGGGATCCATGCTCCTCTCAGGGCACAGCAGTGGCAGGAAGATCCACATACGACCTGCCAGAAGTCCTTGGTTTCTGCTAGCAAGAAGAGAGGTACTGCAACAGTTAAGTGCTGGCCGGAGTAGTTAGGTCTTGCTGGCAAGAAGAATGGGGCTGTAGTAGTAAAGTGCGAGTGGGAGTCCTTGGATCCCACCAGCAGGAAGAGAGGAGCTACAGCCTTAAAATGATGGCAGGAATTCCTAGGTCCTACCAGAAGGGGAAGCTGTGACCTTAAAGGGCCAGTAGGAGTTCCCGGGAACCCCAGGATGAAGAGCAGGCTGTGGCAGAGAAGGGAAGGGGTATTTGAAGGGTGGAGCATCAAGGGAAGGGGAAGGTAGATGAGGACAGGAGAAGGGAGAGAATGAAGTTGTTTGGGAGTGGAGAGAAGGGGAATAGTGCACAGCTGGGTGGAAGGGAAGGAAGCAGAGTGCAGGAGGGAGAGTATTGAAGGGTAGGGAGGAGAAATAATGCAAGAGGATGGAAAGAATAGGGAACGAGTGCCCACCTCCCCACCCCCTCAATCTCAGTGACACCACAACACTCATACCCATTCCCAACACCAACAGCCACCCTTACTGCACACCCTCTGAGATCTCCACAGATAAACAGCTAAATTCTCTCTGTAGAAATAAATATGCATATCATACCATTGATTCACACAAACACACGTATCTCATACATACCATCGGTACTTATGCTCACCCAGCCACACATCCCCTGCAAGCTAGTTGAGACACAATTTACCCTGGCTTTTTCAGTCAAGACCCTGATACAGACATATCCAGGTCTGCAAATGGAGGAAAGAGGAAATGTGCCATTGTGTGGGCCATTTTACTAAAGTGCGCTAAGCAGCTAGCACAGGTTTTGGTCTTTGGCAACTATGCACTTAGGGCAGTGGTAAGTGTTAGCACCGGAACATGACAGTTATCATGCACTGATTTGTACGATAACTGCCACTCGCTCATTGGTGTGGAGAATGGATAGGTTAGGGATGGAGAGTGAGCATGGTGAACGTATTGCAGTTAATGTGGGGTACATTTTGCATGCTGTCAATATTGCAATTAGCATTAGTGTAATTCAATAGGTGGAGGTAAGTGCACCTGCTGTAATAGCATCATACATTATTGTGCATATCCGTGAATTAAGTGTTATTTTTTGCACTAAAGATGTGCAAAAGGACCCCTCAGTCAACTTTCAAATGCTTTTTATTGTTTATTGTTTATTAATTATGTTTTATTTTTTAGAAAATGTATAAAACTACCAATACAGCAATAATTCATAGTGGCTTACAATAAAAAACTATAGGCCAGGCATGTCCAACAGGTAGATCGCGATCTACCTGTAGATCACAGAGAGGTCAGAGGTAGATCGCCAGCCCCACTTGGCTCCATCATCCAGCAGCTCGCCCCATCTCTAGGAGAGAGCTCATGCCGCTGCTGATCCTTTGCCTGTCTCTTTTCCCTGCCTGTGGGAATCTTGCCTGTGGGTGTATTGGGGGTGCTTGTTGTTTTTGTGCCAATAGTTTGTGGGTACTCCAGGGGGCCGCCGTGACGAGACGCCACAGGCCTGGTGTCATACCTGGTCTCCTGCCTCTCAGTCACCCATTCCTGCCCCCGCCCCAACACCCCTTAGAAGTGTGCTATATACCGGGCGATATCCATTCGCCCGGGCTTTAACTGAATACACTTACGTATTAGTTGTGTCGTGTGCTGGTCATTGGTCGCTTTATAGTTCGCTTTCATTAAACGTTTTCAGGCAGACACAACAAAGTGTCAAGAATTTGGTGATTTTTGCAGGCTTTACCAATTTTGTTCTAACTTGCCTATGCCTTGCCTTCGAATTGGTTCAAACCACTGTGACGTTTGCTTGCCTCTGCAATTTTATTTTGCCTAGCCTTTGTGTTGATTCTACACTGCAATTTTATTTCGCCTTGCCTTTGTGTTGATTCTACACTGTGTACAAAATTTATTAAATCGCGTGTGGTGGTATTTGAACTTGTTTGGCGGTATTTGATTTTATCTGCTTTGCTGGACAGGAGTTTCAGTTTTTTTGATGATTGTTTGGTGGTATTTGATTATTGGTGCCAGTATGATGAATTCTTATTTTTACTTTTAGAACTGCATGTGTGGTTTTGGCATCTCCAGTCCTTGTATTGCACATCATCCAGAGGTCTTCCGTTCCGGTTGATCTTTAATACTTTGGGACAGTGACAGTTTTTGACCAGATTCAGCCAGTGTTTATACTAACTTATCAGATTTGGCCTTCTTACATCCAGCCACCCCAGTATAACAAAGATGAGTGTTCCAAAGAAGAGCAAAACCTACCATTTTCATGATGAATGGGAAATGGACTACTTCTTCATCATGGTGAAAGTCAAGTATTGTTGTCTAATTTGTAACGCCCCAGTATCCCTTCTTACCACTCTCTTCTGCAAGATAATCACCGGCATTGACGACATCCGTCAAGGATTTGCTCTCATCTTTTTGGACATCGCTGCAGCTTTTGATTCAGTAAGTCATGAGCTTCTCTTAGGACGACTAATTGAGAAAGGCATTACTGGAAGAGCGCTTGAATGGTGCAGATCTTACCTGTCCGGAAGATGGCAGCATGTTCGTTCTGGAGGGACAACTTCAGAACCCTTCCACCAAAGCCATGGAGTCCCACAAGGTTCCTCCCTTTCTGCCCTATTGTTCAACATTTACATGCAGCCAATTTGTAAGATCATCCGGTCCTTCAATGTTGATTGCGTGTTATGATGATGTCCTGCTTTACATACCCTTCTCTACTGAACATTTGGACCTCTCCCCACTGACGAGCTGTTTCAATGCAATATTTGACTGGCTTCTCTCCCAAAACCTCCGAATACAACCTAAGAAAATGGAAGTACTCTTCATTACGAGGAACCCTAACTTCACCCCACCACAACATATTAAAGTACCAGACGCTGAGTTACAATCTAAACCTTCAATACGTTACCTGAGAGTCACCTTGGATCAACGCTTGGACATGAAGGCCCACATAGGAAATACAGTCAGAGCAGTATACTACAAGATCCGCTCACTTAGGCATTTACGATCCATGCTGGAACCAAATGATTTCAGGACAATCTACCAGGCGCTGATCATACCTCATTTTGACTACGCCAATGCCATCCTACAAGGTCTACCCCAATCCACCTTGAACCCGCTGCAGCTCGCCATGAACGCAGCAGCTAGGGTCCTCCACGGAGCCTCCAGGAGTGACCACGTGACTCCTCTGCTGATACAGTTACATTGGCTACCCATCCAGGCTAGAATCGTTTTCAAGACCTTGTTACTCACTTTTAAAGTGGTTAACAAGCTCTCCTCTGCATCCTTAACTGCCCTCATCCATAACACATCTCCAAATAGAGCAAGAAGATCCACGGCTATAAACTCTTTAAAAGTCCCAAAAGCACTAACTGATTGCATTACATCTACAGCCAACAGGGCCTTTAGTCTCAGTGCGCCAAGATGCTGGAATGCATTACCCCCAGGTATCCGGGCTGTTAAGAGCCTAACTCAGTTTAGGAAAGCCCTCAAACTCCACCTCTTCAACAAGTACCTCATAGAGCCCAACGTCACCCCATAAAGTCCAACGATACAATTCGCTAGCAAATATATGGATGCCCGACAACACGCCAAGACAGATACTATAACCCTTAGTGGTGCATATGTTTCCATGAAACTCCTGTTCATATGACTCTATGTAGCAAGTTTTGTAAATAGTTACCCCTGTTAGCCAAGTTTTTTGCCCTGTTATCTGTAAACTCATACATGTTAACTGTACTGAGCATTTTTGATCCATGTAAACTGCGCTGATGCTGAATAGTGTGGTATATAAGAGACTATAAATAAATAAATAAATAAATATCCTTGCCCAAAAAGGGTAATCTGGAACGTCATTATAAGGCTCTGTATAGCAATATGTTTGATGATGATTTTCCACCCAAAAGTGAAATTCGTAAACTGAAGCTCAAAGAACTTAAATCGAAATTGTCTACTCGGGCAACAGTTGATGGCGAAGCCAAGATCACATTCGGTCAATGCAACCATAGCTTCCTTCAAGGTCAACAACCTGATCGCAAAGAAATGCAAACCTTTCACTGAAGGGGAATTTGTTTTCTTGAAGCAGCTGACAATCTTTTTGAAGGATTTAAAAATAAGAAAGAGATCATAGCTGCTATTCAAGATGTACAATTGGCAAGAAACACCGTCACGTGGTGAATAGAAAGAATGTGTAGAGGCACAACTGAACAATTGTTGGAGGATGTTTCAAATTGTGTTGCCTTCTCACTCCAACTGGATGGATCTACAGACATAAGAGACATAGCCCAGTTACTAGTCTTTATCCGGATGTTTTTTGAAGACTTCAGTATTAAAGGAGAACTACTTGGAATGATTTCTTTAAAAGGGAGAACTACTGGTCAGGAAATATTCAGTTCTTTCCATTCTTTTGTGACAAAGTGTAATCTTCCATTCCATAGACTTGTTTCCATCACTACTGATGGAGCAAGAGCAATGACAGGTGAGATTAACGGTTCCATAGCCCTCTGAAGACAGCATGATGACTTCCCAGATTTCCATTCTTACCACTGCATCATTCACCAGCAAGCTTTGGCAAGCAAGAGACTCAATACAAAGACTGTCATGGACATCACTTGCAAAACTGTAAATTCAGTTTGTGGAAGATCACTTCAAAGACGGCTTTTCAATCTTACGCTTGATGAAGGGGCAGTGGAAATCATTTTGCACACAGATGTAAGGTGGCTAAGTAGGCACATATTTCTGTAAAGATTTCATGATTTGATGAATGAAATAAGACGTTTTTTGAAGGAGAGGGGAGATGACCAAGCAGAGTTGGAAGATGAGGGGTGGTTATGTGATCTGGCATTTCTTGCTCACTTTACAGGCGAACTAAGTGATATGAACCTTGAACTACAAGGTAAAAACAAATGCATTGGCAAATGCATGCAATCTTCCTCCTCCCTCTGCTCTCCTATCTCCCCCACCCCACTGAATCTGGATGTTTTTAACCCTTTGTCGCTGCGCACTTTGTTTTGTTTTCACCTTGCTGCTCTATCCTATCTCTCTACTCTATCCTATCTCTTAATTTTTTGGCGTTCCTTTTCCTTTTCAGCAGCCTAAATATTTTTGTTATTGTAAACCACTCTGGTGCCCTCAGTAAAGAGTGGTATATTAAATGAGCTAATAAAGATAAAGATAAAAGATAAAGAGATGATGAGTATAGTTTCATCCTACAAGAGCTAATTTGAGCTAATGATGACTGATCTTGCAAACAACACTTTGATCATTTTCCTAATATGCAGGACCATCTGGGACAATATCCAAATTCTGTTTTTTCAGAATGAGAAGTATGTGACAGAAATCTGTTCTGTTATCCAGGAATTCAAAAATAGATTCTGTGACTTCCAAAAAATGGGAACAGTTGTGGAGTACTTGTCATACCCATTCAAAGTAGATGTGGACATTAAAGAAACTGCAGCTGCTATCAGTAAAAATTACTCATTGAACAAGCCATCTCTTGAAAATGAAATATTAACCCTTAAAAATGACATTTTTCTCAAGACCCCTGCTGAGCAGGAATAGTTTTGGAAGCTAGTGCCTAGAGACAAATTTCCCAACTTGAGAAGATGCAGTAAAGCTGTACACTCCTGTTTCGGTTCAACTTATTTGTGTGAATCTGCGTTTTCCCATCTGAAAATGACAGTGTACACAACGTTCCAACATGGCAGATGAACATCTCCAGGATTCCCTGAGACTGGCCCTCACGCAATATTCACCCAACTTCAAAAAGCTGGTGGATGAAATGCAGGCTCAGACATCTCACTAATGTGTAAGAGCAAAATATTAAAGATTGTGCAAGATCAGCCTGGATCAATACTTGACCTAAATTTAACACAAATTACTCAATAAAAGTTAAAGAAAGTTATTAAGACAGTTAAAGAAAGTTATTACTCAATGAAACATTAAGAAAAAATGTACTTTCCATTTCCCCTCACAGTTCTTACTGGATCTTTGTCTCTCTGTTTTGTTTTTGCTTAATTTGCTTAACAGCTGATCACATCCAAGTAAATTACAGAAGGTTCATTAAAAAGGGGGGGGGGAATCCTCCAACTTTATTGGGTTAAAATTTAATTTGAAACTAATTTGAAACTTAATTTTCATGGTGGTAGATCACTGGCACTTTTGGCTGGTAAATGTAGATCACGACCTGTTCGAAGTTGGACATGCCTGCTTTAGAGGAATGGCGGGATAGAGATGATATGATTGAGATGTTTAAATACCTCCATGGCATAAATGCACAGGAGTAGAGCCTCTTTCAATGGAAAGCAAGCTCTGCTATGAGGGGACAGGATGAGGGTGAAAGGGGATAGGCTCAGGAGTAATATGCGGAAATATTTATTTACAGAAAGAGTGGTAGATGCATGGAATAGTCTCCCAGTGGAAGTGGTAGAGATGAGGACAGTATCTGAATTCAAAAAAGCATGTGACAAACACAGAAGATCTCTAAAGGAAAAAATAGGACGGTTGTAGTGATTGAAATGAAAGGGCAGACTAGATAGGCCATGTGGTCTTTTTCTGCCATCATGTTTCTATGTTTCTATCTTAGCCCACAGCTAAGAGGGGTGGAACAGGGGCATGATTTGCCATGGAGATGTGTAAAGCTTATTCTGGAAATCCTCCTATACATTTTTTTTACTTCCCAGCAGACGTGGCCATTATTTCTTCCAGAGACATTAAATAAGGCCAGCAATCAAAAAAATTTCTGCTGTCTTCAACAAGTCATTCCTGCATGTGTATATGTGGCTTGAGGGTTGCATGAGTGGATCTGGTGTGCTGATCTGCAATTCAGGGAGGACATGAATGTCTGGCCAGTACTTGAACCTTATGGATGACTACAGTATCACCAAGTGCCAATGTTTTAGGGTAGCTATACATCAGCTGTGCCAGGCATTGGGAGACATGACTGATGTTGCACCAACATTCCCCAGATTGTGCCATGAGGCCTACATCCTTACCCAGTCCAGTAATTATGCAAGTTGCAAGAGTGATGATATATCTGGAGGCTGGCTACCATGCCCACATAGGCCTGACCAGGGGAACATTGACACAAAGCAGACTGTGGGAAGGCAGACAGGGTTGTCCCACAGATAGTGGATGTATACAGACCAAAATAAGCAACACCAAAGAGTGGAAATTGTATGGGACAGGTGTAGTCACATGTAGGGAGTTGCTGTGAGAAGTGCCAGTACCCAGATATGTGGGAAACAGATGCCATAGCTAGAAGGTCATAGTCATTAAAAGAGCTCACTTTGGTAGCTCAGCAATATTATGCATCCTTTGGGGAATTACAAAGTTAGCTTAGTTTTTTGTGAATTTGGTAAGGGTCCATACTTAGCATTTTAAAGAGTGTTTTTAGAGATGACCAATGCAAGAATAACTGAAGGATTTTTATACTGTCAAGTACTTTTTGATGCAAAGTATGTTAATGCTTACTTTCTCTTATAATATATTAGAGTGCATTGAGATTACTGAGCACTTTTCTGGGCATGCAAAAGACTAGTATATAGTCTAGTTTACATCAGCAAAATACTGTCAGTGAGAACAGCAGCTTAGGAGATGCACATTTTGACCTAGGAGGCGTGGCCATAAGAAATGTCTACGGATATATCATGGAGATGGGTACGATCAGAGACGTGCAGCTTTCCAGAATACAGTGAGCACAGGGATGTCCAAAATGATTTAACACTAGAAGCCCCAAAGTGTGTCAATTGACGCAAATGCATCTTTGAAGTTGTATACCAGTGCCACTGCTAGAACCATGTCAGTCATGTTCCATGACTTTGTTAGCGAGGTCAAGATGTTCAAATATGTGCATTGAAAATTAATGACAGATGCACCACCTAGCAGGAAAATGAATTTATACCTAGAAGCCCCAAAGTATGTCAACTGATGCACTCAATTGTCTTGGATGCGTCAACTGACGTACTTTGGGGCTCCTAGGTATAAATTCATGTTCCCACTAGGTGGCGCATCTCAATCACTGTTTACAGTTGTACTCTGACATTAAAAACAGTAAGCACACGATGATGTCATGTAATGACATCACATACTGCACGTATTTAACAAATAAGTAACTTCACATTAATTCACATCTGCATTTCATGCTAAACGCAGTCGCCGTGATAATGTGTCAATTGACGCACTTTGGGGTTTCTAGGTAAAATTCCTTTTGGGGCTTCTGGTGTTAAACACCTTCCCATGTCCCGTAATATTAGTGGAGATGGGTTTCTCCGCCTCACTCTATGGCCCATGCCTGCACCTGTGTGCAGCTCTTGCTCTGAATATGTGCACGGGCCAACTGAACAGCATGTTCAAGGGAGGAGTAGCCTAGTGGTTGGGAGAAGGTACTTCAGGCCGGAAGGTCGGGGGTTCAAATCCCACTAGAGGACAGCAACCTTGGGCCGGAAGGACTGGGGTTTCTAGTCCCACAGATGCTCCTTGTGGTCTTGGGCAAGCCACTTAACCCTCCATTGCCCATGTTCCCTGTAAGTATTAGTGTATGTGTCTCATATCCCCATGTGTTAAATGTATCCCCCAATTGTGTTGTGACCACTTTGATTGAAGGATAAGGCGGTATACAAAACTGTCTAAATAAATAAATGTTGGATGTGCCAATTCCATAAATACAGGCGTGTCTATTCCCATAGAGGCAGAATTAGGACTAAATCACACCTGTGCTCAATTTAAACGTGTCCACCGGAGATAACAGGCCTATATGGAATCTGCCTCTAATTGGGTAATATAACAGGGCACCTAAGTTAATAGGGCAGGAAGGTGCCTATTTTATAAAGGCACATAATCACCAATGTGTCTTTATAAAATACTAGTACAAATCCTGCAGAAATTGGGTCTAGACTGAAGGCATGGTCAATATGCTTGCTCAAGAGCACCATAGTTTACAAAATGTGTATATAAATCAAGTTGTTTTTTCTCATGCATGTTGTAATATTGTGCTTATTCAATAAAAAGAGTACACAATTTTTTAAACATGCATATAAATCACAATTCCACTCATGCTCCTCCCAAACTCATTCTCTGATCACGCCTGCTCTACAAGAACATGTTGACTTTTATTGCATACACATTTAGGCATGACCAAATTTTATGAGATCTTTTATGCAGCTAAAACTGTGTTTCAGGTGCAAAAATGGTTTATAAAAATGACACACGTGTATTTGTGTTGGGAAAGTTTCAAAAGACATTTCTGTGATTCAATACTGGGTTTTTTTTTCATAGAATATGCCTTTAAACACTGTCTTCTGATAGTGCAAAGTAAAGCTTATGCTGTAACAGCCCAGAAATATAATTATTATGCTAGTCTATAATCCTATGAAATAAATTAATAGTCAAAAGAGGAAAGGGCATCTTAATGGAAACCAAGATCAAACCTTCATCTTATTCTTTTTAAAGAGGTTGAAATATTTTATTAGTTAATCAGAATAGAAATAACTGGCTATTCTGTCTCCAGTGAATATTACAGATATCTGTACTTCAAAAGAAAATTTTAGTTTTTGGTCTTTATTATTTTCTTTAAACCATATGTAGCATCTTTCACATCTTTTACATTATACTTGATAAGCAGCATAACCTTATATAAGTCATCTTGGCTGGGAAATGGATAGACAAGTCTGCCCATTTAAAACTGTGTTAGCATTTCCAAAGAGATGAATATTTTGCAGTGCATACACAAGAGAAAAGCCTATTTTATAAAGGAGTATGTTCAAAAAAGAGCAGCATAACTAGTGGATTTATAAGCTTAAGTAGTGCTATGAGATATGCGGAGGGTAATTTTATAGAAACAGAGAAACATAGAAACATGACGGCAGTAAAAAGATCACAAGGTTTACCTTCCATATCAACTACAATAGTCACCTTTTTACCTTTAGAGAACATTTGTTTGTCCCATGCTTCTTAGAATTCACGCATGCCTCTCCTGTGCCTGATCTGCATGTCACTTTAGGTTGTGCTAGGCCGTAATGGAGCACATTACCTGCTGAGCCAGGGAAAATCCGATGTTTGTTTTCTTTCCCCATTGTTCATTTGAGATTAGCATTCTTTGGCCAGCCAATTCAGAGTTAAGGGTTTTGGGTCTCCAATGAAAGAAGTACTAGGAGTACCACTGAAATACTAGGCTGGAAGTCAGATGTTGTGAGAAGACTCTTATTTCTGTCAGCATTGGAGATACTCCACATTTTCCCTTTCACACAGAGACTGCTATAGTATTTAGAGCCAGCCAGCTTGGGCGGCTGAAAGCATGAACTAAGAGTGTCCTGTATAACATGCCCTAATGTTTTGTTGGTTTTCTGGTTATGTATATTTTACAAAGTGCTGAATTATAATCGACACCCAGTGCTTTTAGTAATTCCTCAGCAAAAAGAGGATATGGACATCCTGAATGGGTCAGGCGAACCTAGGGACACTATCCCACAAAGAGCTGACAGCACCCCTTGGCTGTTACACAGGACAATCTGGAAGCCAAAGGTAAAGGAGATGTTCATTTTTGCTTTATATACTGCCACCAGCAGGGATTCCCACCACTTGAGCTGCAGCTCGAAAAGCTTTGCACTTCCTAACAAATTCAAAAGAGTACTCAAAATAGATCTTGTCCAAAATGCATGTTGTCATAGTAATAGAATCCTGGTCCATCATCAGACAACCGCTTATGGTAAAGAATCTGCCCTGTAACAATACTACAATATTTGACACCCTGATATTTACCTACCTTCAAGCCCTCTCAACACTGATAATGCTAGTCACATCTTTGTTGATGTTATTGAGCTTTTCCATCGTTTACTTCCACAGATATAGTCAATTAGATTTTTGTGCAATCAATTGGGCAAAGTCCATGTATACAGTCACCATTTGTTTTGCTGGAAGAAGGTGTTTGAGATGAATAGATTGTTGTTCTTACAGAATTCTATCATTCTTTCTCCAGCTTCATTTCTGTTGCCAAGTCCATATTTCCAGCAACTGCCATTTTCTTTGTTAACGTTTGCGTTTCAGTCACCCATAACTGTCAAGATATATATTTGGTATGTTATGTGAGTTTCAACTTGTTATTCATAGAAATGATCAAGTTCCTCCTCTTCTGCAGCTGCTGTTGGAGCATATACCTGAATAATGGTTGTGTTGATGGGCATTCCTTGTAGACAAATAGAAATTAAATGTTCACTGATTGCACTGTATTTCATTATAGTTTTTGCAATTTTCTTCTTAATTATCAATGCAGAGGGCATAAACACTCAGAATTTTCATACTATGTAAATGAGTTTTCAGCAAGAGAGTGTTAATGTAAGCGTCATAGAAATGCTCTATTCTCTGCGTCCCCTCCCTTCACCCCTCACCTAGGCAAGTAATTGTTCCAAATTTAATATATTATATATATGGATCTTCCATAAGTTGCATGCAGAGACCTATCTTCCAAGCATAGAATCATAAAGCACATTTTGCCAATTAAGTATTGTGATGGGAACAGCTTGGCATACTCCCTCCTGTGACAACATGAATTATGTTGTCTAAGATAATTGCCTGGATATGTTTTTTAGTCCTGTGCCCTATCACAGATTTAGAATGTTGCCCCATAAAGTTGAGATTTTATTATTAGTACATGTCCAGATAAAATGCATGTGTGCTTTTATCCATCTTATATTTACAACACCAATTAGACATCCTTGTGGCACATATTCCATGTATGGATTTGAATTGTGCTTCTCTTAAGAGAATGCTTTCTGACAATTGCTTAATTTGTGTGAACCCTTCTTACAATACAACAGCAAGCACTTTGAATCACAGATCTTTCTGCCTTTTGGACAAAACAATTTCAAACTATTTAAAATCTGAAAAAGGAGATATTTTTAGAAGAGGAAGAAATTTTCAGGTAATCAAATGAAGACAGTGTATGAGAAGCAGGGTTTATCATCTGCAATGAGCCAATGTAGGGGGCAAGCTGTAGAGACACACAAAGGGGATAATTTCATAAGGAATTCCTTATTTTTAGATGCCAACAATGCAACTAGACGTTGGTCATTTAGGCATTTACACGCTTAAGTAGTGACTTATGCACTTAAATGAGTTCTTGTAGAATACAATAATTTCTGCGTACTTGCAAAAAGTAGGCACAGTAATTTACACAAGCTCTAGGAATGGTCTAAGCCATCACACCTTAACTTACAGCATGTTCTCTGCCACTTACACTAGTATTTTATAAATTTAACTGCACTTGTATTTGACTTTATAAAAGAGGCATGCAGTAAGTGAATTAAAATGAGCATTAATTAGGCACAACCTTATAAATTTACCTTCCATGAAGTAATTTTATAAGTGGCTGTCTAGGCTGAGCAGGCAAGTAGACACTCATTTCAAGTCAATTTAATAAAGACATATATAGGCACCTATGAGTCTATAAAATGCTTACACATATCCAACAGAAATCATGGCTAGAATGCATCAGCATTCATTTACACCTGTTTGGGAGCAAGTATACATGTAAATGGATAAAGTATGCGGATCACATGCAAATTCTTATTACCATGCATACTTCTACGTGCATGCCCCATGGAGTCTTTTTATTTTAAAAAATAAAAAAAAAACTTTCACCTCAAAAAGTACAGAGATTCTCATATGAGCAATTTTTACAAGTGAGTTACTTTTACACATACCATGACAGTCATGAAATTCACTCCTAAGCTAAGGTATATGGAGATGCAAGACATGGGGGGAGTAGGAATGGAGGAGAGATGCTGGACATAGGATAGGGAGAAGGGGGACATGGAAAGAGGGAGAGAGAGGTAGTGTGGAGATACTGTATGGAGGGAACGAGAAAGAGAGAGAAACTGGGTGAGGGTGGGGAGGGATGTTAGACATTGAGGGAAAGAGAGAATGAGCAAAAGACTGGGGGATAATGGACCAGGGAAGAAGAGGTGGAGAATGGGAGGACTAGGGTGAGGGTTGAAAAGTTGTAGGTTGATGGAGTAAAAAAAGAAGGGGATTGAGGACTGGATAATATGAAGGAATAGTGAAATCTGAGTGGACAGAGTGAAAAAAGTAAATGGAAGAAAGATGAAAGCAAAAGATCACTATCCAAGATGGAAAGAAGTGAAGAAAACAAAAAGGAAGACAAGAAATGGCAGATGCTCTAGAGACCATAGAAAGAGAACTAAGAGAAGACAGAGGAAAGCAGAAACTTCAGATTGAGACCAGCATGATTAGAGAATAAAATGGTCAGACAACAAAGGTATTTTCAATATACTGATTGGATATTGCACTATTTTTATATTTTGCACAGTATGGGGAAATGCATCTCTGATGTTGCCCTGCATGCAGAGTCTAGCTTCATGGTGTTTTAGTTTAATTTTAATTTTTTCTACATATTTTTATTTTAGGTTGTGGTCACTTATTCTGTATTTGGTGAGGATCTGTATTCTGAGTGTGTAATCAAGGCCAGGTGTTCTGCTAACATGGAGTTTATACATAGGGATCTGTACTGTAGTAATCTGACTTATTCAGCTTTTCAAATAGGTGTATGGATGTTCTAGAGTCCACTGCAATATTTACAGTGCTGCTGTTTTCTATGCAGGCTCTTTGTTGCATGAGTTTTGGAAGATGGTGCTGGTATGATATGGTACTGTAGCTTTGCTCTATAGATCCTCCATGACTTTTGTAGTGTTTTATATTAGCTCACAATGGGGGTAGTGGGCAATTCTATGTAGGGGGCACTGAGCATCTTTGGATTTTGTGAACATAGAAAATGCTGTGTTGGGGCCGCCAAGTTGCTTTTGTAGAAGTGGAGTTCTTAAGATGTAACATGTAGGCAGACTTGATCAAAGTATGCTTGGAAATTCCTTTCAATCAAGCCTGTGGCACCCAACACAATGGGAAACAGATCTATCTTTTTGACAAATTTTCTTGGTCTCTGGTTTCATTTCTTGGTACTTTAAAATCTTACCCCTCTCGAAACAATTCACAGAATAGTCACTTGGGACTGACACTTCTAATCAGTGCCATTCTGGTATTCTGCTTTACCACTATGTCCGGCTTCCTCACATCCAGCTTTTTATCGGTTGGAATGGGGATATCACAGGTGATCATAACTTCTTTGTTCTCCATAGATCTCTTAGAGTCATGATCCCAGTGCCTTTCTAGGACAGTGATGTAGTGTTTCCAGTTTACAGTGATTGAGATGTGCTACTTTATTGTGCCTTTTCTGCACAGAAATTGTCTGCCATCTGCATAGCCTGTTATGAGTGGAGTCCTGTGTCCAGCTCTCTCTTATAGAATCTGCATATGACTATTTTGCCAGGTTTTTCCAATGCTCACTGTAAACCATCTTGCCCGTAATCTGCAATCCTGCTCTGCAGCTATCAACTTCTCATCTGTTTCACTTCACTTCTCCTTGATCATTAATGGGTCCGATTTTGATTTGCAAAGGGTTCCTGGAGTCACACTTTGTAATCCCCACTGTATTTGTATATTTGTCACAATCCTTCTTTGTTAATCTAATTCTTTGAAGAGTTTTTCTTCTTGTTTTGCCAATTCTGTTACTCCCTTCCATTTGCGTGCTTTTAAAGATGCTGGTGATTTTTCTGAAATAATGTATGCAGGTACTTCCACTTTGAAAATTACCTCGTGGAATTTATGTGCATATTTAATGCCTCTTCTTTGGCACTCACAAATTTCTCAGATCAATTTTCACTTGTATGTATGTAAGTGCTAACCCTTCCCCAACTCTGACCTCAGGAATGCTTCAGCTCAGTCTAGATAAATTTATACATCTATAGGTTGTACATACAAGTTTATGCTCATATTGGAAGGACATTTTTATAACACCATAGAGATGCTTTGGAAAATGCCTTCATAGTATTCTGCTTATAAATAGCAAAGAAGTCCTTATTATCCAAGTTGAAATCAGCTGCTTGCTATTAAAATGAGTATATAATTGCCCTATTAGATGTGACAAAATTGTGAATTTGAACTAGGCCAGGTTTCTCTTGCTGATCAGAAGCTTTCACTTAAAATGCAGGCAAAAAGCTTGAATTATATTTCAAGGGCAATAGTAGAGAGTAGGAGGAACATAGCCGCAGTGCTTCTTTACACTAAACCTATCTAAATTGATATACTCTGAAATACAAATTGTGGATTTAAAGGATACAAAAATTACCTTTATACATAAATCGGAGTACATCTATTTGATGTGGCGCAGTTGACAAGGGGCATGCATTGATATCCGAGACTGTGGGGTTTGAGATCTGGTGCAGGTGGGGATGTGGGGCATATTTGTGGGGCTTTGTGGTTGCTGGACTGACATGATGCGTACTAGCTGTTTCCTTAAACCCTCCACCCAGTGTGTAGTAGCAGCCAAGAAGGCAAATAGAATGCTAAGAATCATAAGGAAAGGAATGGAGAATAAAACAAAGGATATTATAATGCCACAGTACCATTCCATGGTGCGACTGCACTTTGAATATTGTGTGCAATTCTGGTCACCGTATCTTAAGAAGGATATCTTTATCTTTATTTAAAAACTTAATATACCGCCGAAACCATAGGCATATGGCGGTTTACAATACAACCATAGAGGTACTGCCAGGAAGAAAAGAAAGGAACGCTATATTACAAACAGGAAAGAGATAGCCAAGGAAGAAAAAGGGTGGGGGGGGGGGGCCAGCCAGAAACAAAAAGAAACAAGTAGAACTAGACATCAACGGGGGGAGGGGAAGGAGGGGAAGGGAGATCAAAAGCCGTGCAAAAAAGATGGGTCTTAAGTTTAGCTTTAAAAGTGGAAAAAGAGAGCTCAAGACGAATTGCAGACGGTAGGGAGTTCCATAAGTGGGGGCCAAGAAAGAAAAAAGCAGAAGAGCGTGTAGACTTCAAATGAGCCTGGGAGGGGGAAGGAAGAAATAACCGATTATCGTGAATTTATCTAAGGATTCTGGGGGGACAGAGAAAATGAACTAGATCAGAAAGGTAGAGCGGGGTGCCAGTGTGGTGTGATTTGTGTACGAAAATGAGAATCTTGTATTGAATCCAAAAAGGAATAGGAAGCCAGTGCAAACAAATGAGAAGGGGGTGACATGATCAGACCGTGAAGCGTGGGTCAGAATACGGGCAGCAGTGTTGTGTACCAATTGAAGCCTACGCAGTTGGGTGAGGGGGAGACCGGCCAAAGACACATTACAGTAATCTAAGCGTGAAACAACAAGAGAGAGAAGCAATGTGGTTAAGAAGATGGGGAAAGGAAAGGGTGAACCACACGAAGTTGCCTTAGGGTGTAAAAAGAGCGTTGAATGACAGAAGAAGTGTGATCTTTGAAGGTCAGAGCAGAGTCAAGAGTAACACCAAGATATTGTAGTGAAGTGACAATAGGAATAGGGGCAGTTGATAGAAGTGGAACAAGAGAGGGGGCGGGATTACCAGTGGTGAACCAAATGGCTGAAGTTTTTGGCAGATTAACATGTAAGAAATTATCAGAGAACCAGGAAGCTACAGCGGAGAGACAGACAATAAGTGGACCAATATCAGGAATAGTGGAGTCAGTGTGATGGAGGAGAATAATGTCATCTGCATAATAATATGCAGAAATAGCATGTTGCTGGATTAGTAAGGAAAGGGGGGCCAGAAAGATGTTAAACAATAGAGGTGCTAAAACGGAACCCTGGGGAACACCACAGTGAAGGGGTGTTGAGGGAGAAGAATCAGTGCCGGAAAGAACCAAGAAAGACCGATTGAAAAGAAAAGAGTGAAACCAGTGAAGAACTGTGCCAGATAGACCAATAGTACTGAGACGGAAAAGAAGGGTACGGAGATCAACAACGTCGAAGGCGGCAGAGAGATCACGTGAAACAGCAATAGATATAGAACCCCGGTCGTGAGCGACGTGTAACTCATTGAGAAAAGAAATAAGGATATAGTGGAATTAGAAAAGAAATAAGGATATAGTGGAATTAGAAAAGGTACAGAGAAGAGCCACTAAATGGTAAAGGGGATGGAAGGATACTCTTATGAGAGCTTAAAAGATTAGGGCTCTTCAAACCGGAAAAGAGGTGGCTGAGGGAAGACATGATAGAGGTCTATAAATTAATGAATAGAGTGGATCGATTGTTTATGCTCTCAAAAAGAAGAAAAACTAGAGGACATGCAATGAAGCTACAGCGTAATCCATTTAAAACTAAAAAGAGAAAATATTTTTTCACTCAATGCGTAATCAAACTCTGGAATTTGTTACCGGAGGATGTAATAAAAGCTGATTTCCATCTCATACAAGCTAGGATTAGGAGACATCCCACAGCATAACAAAACAAAAACACAAGCCCCCATTCCCTGTTAGTGTTCATTGTCATACTGTAAAATAAAAGGGGTATTGGTGTGGTTCCTTCACACCCTCCAGACATTTGCCTGACAAAAGGATCACTTTTCAGATGCCTGTTCATGCCTGGAAGAGAGACTCCAGATGTCCAGGACATTTCTGAGATCAGGCGGAGACTTCCCACATTCTTGGGAACACTCTGGCCACACCTCCACCATTTCCCGTTCAAAACTTAGACATCCTTGCATTGGTGACGTCCACAAACCCAGCTTATAAAATACCTTTGGAGAGTCTCTGTGCCCATTTTCAGACATCCAAAGCATTAATAGGACTTCAAAAATAACCTCATTAATTATTGGCTCCATATTTCACTATTACTAAGTAAACTGAACATGGGTCAGAATGTGGGGATAATTTTATAGCAAGATACCTGTGTGAATGAAAGTTCAAAAAAGTACCTATGTTATGCCTACAGTTGGGGGTCGAAATTATGGACACCCTTGCATTTTAGGTATGTTGTATACAAAATCTTGAAAAATAATTGGAAATATTCCAACTGTATGTCATCATAATAGTTTAATAGTATGTTCAAATGTATACAACAAAAAAGATGTCTGTGCAATGTAGATGTAGTAATTTTTGAGAAAAAAAATATGACCTGGACAGAATTAATGGCGCCCTTCACTAATATTTGGTTGCACAACCCTTGGTAGTGATGACAGCCTCCAAACGTTTCTTGTAGCCATCTATAATTTTTGTACATCTGTCTGCTGGTAGCTTCTCCAACTTCAACTGTGATTTGCTCTAGCTCATGAATGTTTTCAGGATTCCTTTAACCAATGGCAGATTTCAGCTCTTTCCAAATGTTCTAGATTGGATGGAGATCAGTACTTATTGCTGGCCAGTTGAAAACAGTCCATTTTTCCCTTTTTAGCCATTCTTTTGTATTTTTGGAGGTATGTCTTCTCCTTGTCCTGCTGGAGGACCCATGACCTTTGATCCAGACCTAGCTTTCTGACACTAAGTAGCACACTTTGCTCCAAAATACCTTGGTAGTCCTCTGACTTCATGATTCCTTTAATACGTTCCAGGTCTCCAGCTCCAGAGGCAGCAAAACAGCCCCACAACATTATGGAGCCTCCACCATATTTAACTGTAGGAAGGGTGTTTTTCCTCATAAGCTTCATTTCTTCACCTGTAAATTTATCACTGGTTTGCATTGCCAAAGAGCTTAAGTTTGTTTTCATCTATCCACAGAACATTTTCCCAGAATGATTGTAGTTTTGGGCAAAGATCAGGTGTGCCTTTTTATGTCTGTCTTTGAGCAGTAGGGTCTTTCTTGGCTTTCACCCATGAAGTCTTTCTCTGTTTAATGTGCGACATATGGTGCAATTTGAAACTACCACTCCAGATTGCTCCAGGTCAGCCTTAAGCTGTTTGGATGTTGTACGTGGTGTTTTTCCAACAGTTCGCGCTAATCTTCGAAGAATTCTTGGATTAAATTTCCTCTTCCCACTACGTCCCGGGAGATTCTTGATAGTTCCACGAACAGAAAAGTTCTTAATAGCATTGTGAACTGTACATTGGAATCCCAAGGTCTTTGGAGATGGCCTTGTACCCCTTTGAAGTTTGACGGTCTTAGGCAGCTCTCTTGTCTTCACCATTGTGAAAATGGAACAGAGTGAATGTGGCCATTTTAAACATTAGAGCCATCATTCATTGGTTGATTCAAGTCATGTGAGTACTGACAATTGATCAGGTGTATTTAATTTTATTGCAATGGGAATGTGGTTCTCCTGTTCATACAGATTTGAATTGTTTGTAAATGTGTTAATAATTATATCCCGGCAATGGCCTATTTTTTATACTATTTCCTTTTTTGATTGGTCTTGTTTTATTTGATTCTTTTGTGTCAAATATGTGTGCGTATATAGTGCAAAGTCATTTCACTGGCCACTATTTTTTAAGAGATATTGGACATTAAGGAGTTGAATGGCAAGGGTGCCAATAATACTGATCACAGCTGTATTTGCTAAAGGCAACATAAGTGTCTATCAGTCTTTATAAACTGAATTTCTACAATAACTCCGCATAGTGCACAATTGAGAAGCTTTTAAACTAGAAAATAGGGGAAAGCCGACAGTCGCCCAGGAGTGCATGGTTCGGACGAAGGTATCCTTGAAGGATACTACCAAAAGCAGTGAGGTTCCAAAAAAGAGTATAGTAGCCCAAATGCCCTTGAGTAAGGTGCAGACAGAGCGTAAAGATTCCAAATTAACCATGCCTACCAATAGCCAGATTAATATTAAGAAAATACAGTCTCTAAAATGCTTGTATGCAAATGCTAGAAGTCTAAACAATAAGATGGGAGAGTTAGAATATATAGCACTAAATGAGAGGTTAGATATGATTGCGATCTCAGAGACATGGTGGAAGGAGGATAACCAGTGGGACACTGTGATACCTGGATACAAACTATATCGTAATGATAGAACTGATCAAATTGGTGGAGGAGTTGCGCTCTATGTTAGAGAGGGCATTGAGTCAGAAAGGATTAAAGTTTTGCAGGAAACAAAATTTGCTGTAGAATCTCTATGGATTGAAATTCCATGTAAAAAGGGGAAGGCGATGGCAGTGGGAGTGTACTATTGACTGCCTGGCCAGAATGAACAAATGGATGGTGAAATGCACAAAGAAATCAAGGAAGCTAACAAAAGTCACAGCAGAGTAGTAATAATGGGTGATTTCAATTACCCTGGTATCGACTGGGTCAGTGTTACGGCAGGAAAAACTAGGGAGATAAAGTTTCTAGATGAAATAAATGACTGCTTCTTGGAGCAGCTGGTTCATGAACCGACCAGAGGGGAAGCCATACTGGACCTAGTCCTTAGTGGAACGCCAGATCTGGTGCAAGAAATAAGGGTGTTGGGACCACTTGGCAATAGTGATCATAGCATGATCATGTTTGATTTAAGTAGTGGAGAAGGGATAGTAAAGAAATCCGCAGTACTAGCTTTTAACTTTTAAAAGGGAGACTATGATAAAATGAGGAATATAGTTAAGAAAAAACTAAAAGGAGCGATTGCAAAGGTTAAAGACTTACAGCAAGCTTGGGTGTTATTCAAAAATACTATCCTCGAAGCCCAGACCAGCTGTATTCCACGCATTAAAAAAAGTGGAAGAAAGTCCAAAAAACTGCCAGCATGGTTTAAAGGTGAGGTCAGAGAGGCTGTTGCTGCCAAAAATGCATCCTTCAGGAAATGGAAAAAAGAGTCAAACGAAGAAAACTGGAAACAGCACAAGCACTGGCAAGTTAAATGCAAAGCATTGATAAGGCTCGCAAAGCGAGAATTTGAGAAGGAACTTGCTACGGAAGCAAAAACACAAAATAAAGACTTTTTCAAGTACATTCGTAGCAAAAGGCCTGTGAGAGAGTCTGTTGGGCCATTAGATGATAGAGGGGTAAAAGGGGCAGTAAGAGGAGACAAGGCTATAGCAGAGAGACTGAATGAATTCTTTGCTTCGGTCTTTACTGAGGAAGATGTAGGGATGTTACCCAAGACTGAAGTGGTATTTAAAGGTGATACTGCAGAGGAATTGAGAGAAATATCGCTACACCGGGAAGATATATTACAACTATTTGATAAACTGAATAGTAGCAAATCACCTGGACTGGATGGTATACATCCAAGAGCGTTGAAAGAATTGAAATATGAGATTGCGGACCTGCTATTGGTAATCTGTGAACTTTCATTAAAATCATCTGTAATACCTGAAGATTGGAGGGTCGCCAATGTAACACCAATCTTAAAAAAGGGTTCCAGGGGTGACCCGGGAAATTACAGACCTGTGAGTTTGACGTCAGTACCGGGGAAAATGGTAGAACCGGGGAAAATCGTAAAGAACAAAATTACACGGCATGTAGATAGTCATGGCCTAATGGGAGACAGCCAACATGGCTTTAGATAAGGAAGATCTTGAATTACTAATCTGATATGTTTTTTTGAAGGTGTGCATAAACAGGTAGACAAAGGTGAGTCGGTTGATATAGTGTATCTGGACTTTCAGAAAGCTTTTGATAAGGTCCCTCATCAGAGACTTTTGGCGAAACTAAAAAGTCATGGGATAGGAGGCAGTGTACTATTGTGGATCAGGAACTGGTTAAAAGATAGAAAACAGAAGGTAGGGCTAAATGGCCAATATTCCCAATGGAAAAAGGTGAATAGTGGAGTACCCCATGGATCTGTACTGGGTCCGCTACTTTTTGACATATTCATAAATGACCTGGAAAAGGGAATAACGGGTGAGGTTATCAAATTTGCAGATGATACAAAACTGTTTAAAGTTGTTAAAACCCAAGAGGATTGTGGAAAACTGCAGGAGGATCTGGATAAATTGGAAGACTGGGCATCCAAATGGCAGATGAAATTTAATGTGGACAAGTGCAAAGTTATGCACCTAGGAAAGAACAACCCACACTATAGTTACACAATGCAAGGTTCCACATTGGGAACCACCACCCAGGAAAAAGATTTAGGAGTCATCGTGGATAACATGTTAAAACCCTCTGCCCAGTGTGCAGCAGCGGCCAAGAAAGCAAATAGAATGCTAGGTATCACAAAGAAAGGGATGGAAAATAAAACAAAGGATATTATAATGCCTTTGTATCGTTCCATGGTACGACCGCACCTTGAATATTGTGTGCAGTTCTGGTCACCGTATCTTAAAAAGGACATAGCATTATTAGAAAAAGTACAGAGAAGAGCCACCAAAATGGTGAAGGGGATGGAAGGCTACTCCTATGAAGAGAGGCTACAAAGGTTGGGGCTCTTCAACCTGGAAAAGAGACGGCTGAGGGGAGATATGATAGAGGTCTATAAATTAATGAATGGAGTGGAGCAGGTAAACGTGGATCAATTGTTTACGCTATCAGAATATAGAAAGACTAGGGGACATGCAATGAAGCTACAGGGTAAACTATTTAAGACTAATAAAAGAAAATATTTTTTCACTCAACGTGTAATCAAACTCTGGAATTTGTTGCCGCAGGATGTGGTAAGGGCTGTTAGTATAGCTGGGTTTAAAAAAGTTTTGGACAAGTTCCTGGAGGAAAGGTCCATAAACCATTATTAAAAAGGGACCCGGGATAATCAATGCTTGACCCAGTACAAGCATTGTGGAACCTGTGTCTTTTGGGGATACTGCTAGGTATGTATGACCTAGATTGGCCACTGTTGGAAACAGGATACTGGGCTTGATGGACCTCGGTCTGACCCAGTATGGCATATCTTATGTTCTTATGCTCCTGTGGAAATATGCAAATGCTCCAAGGAAGATGTGAATACATATGTGTCTTTTATGCATTGTAAGGAATATCCTCAGGATATACAGGGAACCGTAGAGGAAAGACCTGGGTACTACAATGGAAGACAAGGAACCCTGGGAAGTGGAAATCCTGCCGGGGAAAGAGCCCTTTAAAACTCCACAGAACAGGAAAAAGGTAGGAAGGGAGAAGATTGTGTGGGGGCAGGAAACAGGAAATACAAATATTCATGGAGAGACTGGAGGAGAGGAAGAGAGAGAGGAAGAGGCAGAGGATCAAATTAAGTCTTTGGAGACAGAGCCTTGGGAGTTGGAAACTGGGGGTTCTGCAGAGCCCATGGAAATAGAGGTCATGGAACTGAACCTACTGGATGATAACAGCCAATCAGTGCTGACAGAGGACAGCAAGATGCAGATAAGTTAAAGGGCAACCCCCTGTTTAGTTCTGAAAGTCATTTACAACTCCTATGGGGAAAGGAGGGTTGACTGTGTGGTTACATCAATGTTTGTTTAGTTTGCTTTTGGGAAGAGCGGAAGGACCACTGTGAAGGGAAAACACTGATGGGGTAGTTGCTGCCATAGCCTAGGAGCTACCAGGAGGTCCTGGCTAAAGCTTTTCTTTTGAGGGTTTTTGGACTATAAATAACCAAGAGACTAAATTTGGACACGTGGATTACCACCTTCCAAATACTCCAGAGAAAAAGGGAGGGGGGGGGGTATGATTCTGGTTCCAGCCTGACAGTCTGGAGTTTTACTGTCAAAAAAGGAGTACTGCACAGCAAACATAACAGACTAAGCTCAGACTGTGTTTGAACATTTACTGGAGATATTTTGTTTGAACTTGGGGGATTGTGTCATGTTGTAGCAGCAAAGCGCAGACAAACCAATGATACCAGGAGTCTGTTCAGAAGGTCCAAATCATTTATTTGTGCACAAGTCTCAAGCAAGTCAATTTCAAAATGGCTGAGCAAAGTTTTCAAGCATTACAATAACTTTTATAGACTTCTGTTCCATTCTAGGTATAGAAAAACATTTCATTGGTCCCGGTAACCTCCCGTACCTCCCGTACCTCTTCTATTGGTCCCGGTACTGATAAGTTTCTCCAATTATGTCCCTTCTGTGGGCATGACACCTGCCTGCCCCCCTTCTAGTCCCAATTACAATGGTCAGTTCATCAACTTGTTACTTTCACACTCTCAAGGTTATGGGACCAATTTGTGCGTGCAGAAGAGCTAGGTTCTGTAACTCATCTGTCAGCACTCCTCATTATTTCTCTGCAGATGTACTTTTTCTTATCAGTAACTTTCAAACATGTCTTTTCTGTATTTTTCCATTTCTTAGTTCTGCAGTTCTGCTTACCTAAGCTAATTCAATACTTCTACTGAGTTCTTTCTTACAATAGCAGCATATTGGGGGATGTGCAATCCTATATGCCTCTCCACAGGCCTCATTTACAGGTCAAGCCAGCCATGCTGGCCTGCCTATGTCAGACACCGTGGGTCACAGGCCTGCACCTGCCACATTCCCCCCTTTGATTAATCTCACCCTATTACTTAATAAGGTGTGAGAATTAAATCACTTTTTAGAAGAATCACATCATGATTGAAGGATTTCTACCAGGACTAGCTTTGTATAAAGCCATTATTTTAGTTGCGGTCTTCCGCTCTACTGTGGTATCAATAGCACTATGAATGGAACGCATACAACATGGGATTAAACATGGTAAGAAGAGGATAACAGCAACAAGGATTAGTACTAAGATAATGAAAGTCTTAAATCCTCCCAGCCAAGAGAAAAGGTTAGCAAACCAGTTAGGAAATTTCAATGCGTGCCAAGTCTGCACTGGCACATAAGCATGTCTTTGCATATCTTTAGCAATTTCTTCAACTACTTGACCTTTATCATCTATTTTCAAACAGCAATTAGTTAAATTCAGTTTACCACATACTCCTCCTTCAGCTGCTAGCAAATAATCAAGTGCTAAGCGATTCTGGTATATGGCAGTGCGCATCTGAGTACTTTGTCTAGCTAAGAGCGTGAGAGCATGACTAGTTTCATTAGTTATTATTTCAACTACTGCTTGTAAGCGAATAATACGATTGATCATATAAATTGGGGTACGATAACCATACATACCATCATCATTCCAAGTGGCAGGTCCATAATACTCAATAATTCTTTCTGGTGGCCAATCATCACCTTGCCACTTCTCCCACTTGCCTATCTGTAAGGCCTCTCTTTTCTGTCTTGATGCTCCTTTGTGTCTGTGGGTTGTGTATACTGGGTATCCTAATTGTTCTCCATGTTCAGTGTTTAACAGGAAGAAAGAAGGTCTGATGGTTCCTAAGACACATGCTCCTCCCCATTGTGGCGGGAGTTGCGCATATGCTCGGTTTCCACAGATCCAATATAGGCCAGGTGGGGCTTGCCAGGCTTGGACTTTGGCAAGGTTAGTCCATAGACCTGCAAGTTCAGGAAATCTAGCTAATGGGTTAGGAGGTTCAGGATGTCTGATTCCTGACCACCATGCTGTCTTTTTGGTCGTGGCATTATAGTATTTCTGGCTAAGACAGACCAGCTGTCCTACCTTTTGGGTGAACTGGGGTCCAGTTCTGGCAAAGCAAAGACGTCCAACGATTGAGTGCGCTAACACCCATTCACTGGTAGTCTTATGTAACTCAGTTTGATTGTAAATCATGGAATAATTCAATTCTTGGGCTTCCCAGGGCCATTGATCTCCCATTTGGGTTCCGCCACAGAAATAACAATCTGTGATCTTAAGACTAGATACTACTGCTCCGGCTAATTCTAGAAACAAATTCTGTGAAGGGTGAGGGATCTCAAACTTATTTACATGCATAGCTTCATAAAAGGTATTATGAATATGATATTTAGATGACTTGTGGGCTTGAGTATTCAATCTGATATACACAATGGTCCCTGGATCTGTTGCTCCTCCAGCAATACGTAAACCAAACTTATATCCTTGTTTCCATGCATGGGGATTATGTACACGCAAATGTAAGGGGTTGCAAGCATCTTTCTGACATTTATCATTTGTGGTTGGCTTGGTTAGAGTAGCCATCCGCTTATCTATTTTCTCATCAGTTATACCAGTGTTCCAGGTAGCATAAAAAACACATCCCCAATACGGGCAATAGTAATCTGCCGCTGTAGCAGTACTATACCCTGATCCTGTTTTACCTGTACACTTCCACCAATTTGTGGCACCTTCTGGACACATATACTTATGGTCATTTCGATACGCTTTTTCCCATGTACCACAGGTGGAATAACTATCTCTATTAATAGCATTGCATGCATCAAAATTCAAAACAGCAGGTTTAGTAATGTCCTTAAGTGGTGGTGTAGCAGCTAATATAGGTCCATCTGCATCCTTCCATCTTATTTCCAACGTGTAATAGGATGGATTCTGATGCGGATTGTAGCATGCTTTGATTTTGCCATGAGTGCAAACATTTAGTTCAGTGGTGTTATAGATACACCGAGTTATTGTTCCCTTGCAGGTATAGTAAGAATGGTAAAGCAAAGTCTGAGTTACTTTCAGTCCAGTTCTAGTAGAAGTAATGCAAGCAGTGCATGGAGGCAGAGCATAAGTCTGTTCAAAACCTCCGAAGAAGGCAACCAAGGCAAAGCAAAAGCAAAGATACATGTTGATGTTGATTGGAGTTCTTCTGAATCCTCAGCTTGCTGATCTTGATCACGACGGTCTTTTATTCTTCGTCCCGTTTGCTAATGAAGCAATTTAACGGGTGCTGAGTGTTGATTGAAGATCCTCAAGATGTCCAGTACACATTAACCAACTTAGCAATTTAGTTGGCTTGTGAAGTCTGGCTTAGTCAATGTAGTCTCAAAGTAGTGTGTCAAATCACACACAAATTGGGTTCGTTGAAACAAAACTGTTGCTGCATGGAAAACAGCAATCCTCTTCGAAAGACTTGGCTACTGCAAAGCACTTGTGATGAAGTGTCTATGCTGCTGGTTGCCGTCTCAAAGTAACTCGCAAGGGTACATCAGGGTGCTGCTCTGCTGTCCACCGCTCTGGTTCAGGATCGGCGGCGGGCTTGACTCTGCTGTGGTGGATCCAGGCGTCGATCTCGGCTACCTTTACTGCAGTTGGGGTAGACAGGATGACGATGTACGGTCCCTTCCAATGGGGTTCCAACGGTATCTTCTTCCAATCTTTGATCCACACCGAAGTTCCAGGCTGGTAGGGATGCAAGGGTTCCGTCAAGTTGATAGGCAACTGGTCTTGGATCCACGTATGGAGAGTCTGCAGAACAAAACTAAGAGCTAGGAGTTCTTGTCTGGTTACTTCTGAACCAATCTGGGCTAAACTTCCTTTGACTCCCTGCACTATTGGTGGGGGTTTACCATACAAAACTTCAAAAGGAGAAAATCCTGTTGACTTTACAGGGGCTGAGCGTATTCTGAGTAAAGCTATGGGGAGCACTTGGGGCCATTTCAAGTGTGTCTCCTGACAAAGCTTAGACATTTGGGCTTTCAACGTACGATTCATTCGCTCAACTTTCCCTGAACTCTGGGGTCTGTATGCAGTGTGGAGTTTCCACTGTATCTGCAAAGCTTTTGCTAGCTGCTGAGTAACTTGGGAGACAAATGAGGGTCCATTGTCTGACCCTATTACTGCTGGGATTCCAAATCTGGGGACAATCTCTCTCATTAAGACTTTGGTAACTTCTCGGGCTTTCTCAGTTCTGGTTGGGAATGCTTCTACCCACCCAGAGAAAGTACAAACTAATACTAGTAGATAATGGTATCCATTGGCTTTTGGCATTTCGGTAAAATCAACTTGGAGGTTGTGCATGGGGGTGACACCTCCTGACTGAACTCGGGGTGCTGTAATAAGGCCTTGCTTGGCATTATTTTTGGCACAAGTTACACATTGACGTGCTACTGAGGCTGATATGGTTGTCATCAAAGGGATGTAGAAATGTGGTCTGAGTGCTTTCTCCATAGCACTCTTCCCATAGTGGGTGGCTTCGTGGAAAGCTTTGACAAAGGATGGTCCTAACAGTTCAGGAATTACTATTCGTCCTGGAGGTTGACTGCCCTCTTCTGGTGGCAGCTCAATCCATCCATCCTTCAATACTCCATTTTCTTTGTCACAATAGTAATCCAATTCTTTGGTGGTATATCGTGGGGTCCATAGATTCAAGGGTACTGGAAACAATGCTGCTTGCATTGGCATAGCTTGTGGGGCAATCTGTCCTGTCATAGCTGCTTGTCGTGCTGAGGCATCTGCAAATCTATTTCCTCGGGCAACTTCTCCTTTCCCTGCTTGATGTCCTCGACAATGCATGACAGCTACACGTGTTGGGGCCCAGACTGCATCAAGTAACATCAATATTTCGGGACCATATTTGACTGATTTTCCTCCAGATGTGATGAGTCCTCTTTCTTTATAGAGAGCTCCATGGGCATGCAGGGTAGTGAAGGCATATTTGGAATCTGTATATACATTTAGCACAAGTTTTTCTCCTAACAACAATGCTCTGGTGAGTGCTATCAATTCGGCTTTCTGGGCTGATGTGCCTGAGGCTAGAGCTGATGATTCAACTACTTCGTGCTGAGTGACGACTGCATATCCGGCACAGCGTCGTCCGTCAAGGATGAGACTGCTCCCATCAACATAATAGATCTGGTCGGGATTGTCTATGGGCACATCTGTTCAGTCAGGTCGACTAGAGAACACAGTTTCCATGACTTCGATACAGTCATGTTCTGGGAGTTCTTCACTGATGGGTATCAGGGTAGCTGGATTCAAGGCATGGCTCACTTCAAGTTGTATCTGTGGGTTTTCACATAACATGCTCTGGTACTTCAACATTCGGGAATTGGTGAGCCAATAATTTGCTTTTTGTTCCATAAGGGCAAGGACTGCATGTGGCACAGTGACTCGTATGTTCTGTCCTAGTGTGAGTTTGTCTGCTTCACTCACTAGTAGCGCTGTAGCCGCAACTGCTCTCAAGCAAGGTGGCCATCCTTTGGCCACAGGGTCCGATTGTTTCGATAGGTAGGCTACAGGTCGCTCCCAATTTCCCAATTTCTGAGTCAACATGCCCAAGGCATTTCCCTGTGCTTCATGTACAAACAAGTGGAAAGGTTTGTGGACATCTGGTAGTCCAAGTGCTGGTGATGACATCAATTCTTCTTTTAACTTCTGGAAGGCTGTATCCTGCTCAAGTCCCCACTCCAGTGGTGACTTTTCTTCTCCTTTTGTGGCTTCATACAGTGGTTTGGCAATTTGGGCAAAGTTGGGTATCCAGATTCGGCAATATCCTGCTGCTCCCAGAAAGGCTCTGACTTGCTTTCTGGTTGTTGGAGTTGGAATTCTGCATACGGCTTCTTTTCTTTCTCTGCCTAGTCTTCTGCTTCCTTGGGTAATACGAAAACCCAAGTATTTCACTTCTTTTTGACATAGCTGTGCTTTGGCTCTGGAAACTTTGTATCCAGCTTCATCTAGTAACTGCAAGAGATCTTTGGTGGCTAATATACATTCTCTTTCTGATACGGCAGCTATCAACAGATCATCCACGTACTGGAGAAGCACTCTCTTCCCCGGGGCTACTGGATAGCTTGAAAGGTCTTGATTTAGTGCAGCACTAAAGATGGTAGGTGAATTCTTGAATCCTTGGGGTAATCTTGTCCAGGTGAGTTGGCCCCCTCTTCCAGAGATGGGGTCCTGCCATTCAAATGCAAACAATATTTGGCTTACAGGGGCTAATCTTATGCAAAAGAATGCATCTTTTAAATCCAGTACAGTGAAATGGGTAGCTTCAGCAGGTATCAGTCCTAGAAGAGTGTAAGGATTGGGCACAACTGGATGTATAGTTTCAACTGCATCATTTACTCTTCTCAAATCTTGCACTGGGCGATAATCATCTGTCCCAGGTTTCTTTACTGGCAAAAGTGGGGTGTTCCATGGGGATTGACATACTTTTAGTAGGCCATATTCGAGCAATCTCTGTAGGTGGCAATGGATGCCTTCAATTGCGGCTCTTGGGAGAGGGTACTGTTTGACGTGCACTGGCGTAGCACTAGGCTTGAGGGTTACAATCACTGGAGCTATATGTTTGGCTAGGCCTGGGGGACTGCCTTCTGCCCATACTCCAGGTGGTGCATGAATGTTCTTTAAAGTTTGTTCAAAATAGGTATCTTGAATCGAATCATCAATGTAGTATCTCCATTCTTCTTCTCGGGGAACTGTCAGCAGCATTACTCCTGCTGGTTTGGCTTGGGAATTTACGGTCATTTGCATTTCTCCTTGTTCGGAGAAAGATATCTGTGCTTGAAGCTTGGCTAGCATATCTCGTCCCAGTAGTGGTACTGGACATTCGGGCATGTAAAGGAATTGATGAGTTACTTGCTGTCCTCCTAGACTGCATATTCGGTTTTGAAGAAAAGACTTTGTGGCTTTGGCACCAGTTGCTCCTATAATGGTGACTGCTTTTGTAGTGAATGGGACTATCTTTTTGTCTATTACTGAATGCTCTGCTCCAGTATCAACCATAAAGTTCATAATTTGGTCTCCTATTTGTATTCCGACCATAGGCTCCTGGAGACCTAAAGCAAACTTGGAGCCCGGTCTGTCCTAATCCACGTCATCCTCATCATGGGCTTGTGTGGCCAATGCTTGAATGGCTCCTCCTCCTCTCTCTCGCTGGAATTGTTCTCGATTGGCTCCTCCTCGGCCTCGGGGACGGCCTCGTCTTTCTTCTCGCCACTGATGATCGTTGTCGTCATCTTGCTGGGCGTCTTCGAGTTGCGGGCACGTATCTCTCCAATGTCCTTCCTCTCTGCAATAGGCGCATTGATTCACGCCTAGTCTCTGGGTCCGGCCTCCGCCTTGACCCCGCCCTCTTCCTCTGCTCCTTCGACTAGGGACACCTCCCCTTTTCTTTTCAACTATGGCCGCAGCCAAAAAATCAGCTTTCTTCTTCATCTTTCTATCACATTCTCTCTGTCTTTCAGTATCACGATTCACATACACTTTATGAGCGACTTCCAATAACTGTGTTGCATTCATGCCCGCAAACCCTTCTAATTTCTGTAATTTACATCTAATGTCTGGTTGAGACTGGTTTACAAAAGCAGAATTCACCATGCATAAACTTCCTGGTGCCTCGGGATCATAGGGAGTATACATTCTGTAGGCTTCAGTTAATCTTTCATAAAAATCTGCTGGGCTCTCATCTATCCCTTGGATAACTCCTGTGACTTTGGAAAGGTTCATGGCTTTTTGGCCCCCCCTTCTCAGGCCTTGTAAAAAGCCTTGGTGAAAACGGGCTAGGGCTGTGGATCCTTCATCTGTATTTGGATCCCATTGGGGGTCTTCATTCGGGAATTCTCTCTGAGCTGCTTCTCTACGGTCTATTATATTCTGCCCCTGCGCCGGAGCTGCAGGGTTTTCTGCCATCCATTCAATAGCTGCTTTTCTAATTCTCGCTCGTTCTTCTGTAGTGAATAGGCTGGTCAGGAGCTGACGGCAATCTGGCCAAGTGGGTTGGTGAGTTTCCATAATACTAGTTACTAATTCTGTCAGCTCCTGGGGCTTACTAGTATAGGAGGCATAGTGCGACCTCCAATTTAATAAATCAGTTGTAGAGAAAGGGATATACACATAAGTTAAGGGTCCCGCTACCACTTCATCATTATCATTCTTTACGGGCACTCCCGGGACTTGCCTTAAGGGAAACAGTTTGGCTGTCCCAGGCGTCGATTGGGATCTAAGGGTTATTGTCGTTGCCTTTGCAGGAGTCGCTTTCTTTTTCTCAACAGGTTTTGCTTTGGGTTTTTCTTTCACTGGCGTACTAGTGCTAGCGCTGGCTTTCTCGATTATTTGTACACTGTCCTCCTCCTCTTCTGGGGAATTCTCTCTTTCTCCTTCTTCTATCTCCGCTTCTGACTCACTTTTTACGTCCTCCACTTCTCTTTCCACTAATTCTTCCTCTTTCTCTTCTCCAGGAGGGGGATCAGGGGTTGGGTCCCGCCTCGGCTCTGGCCGTCTCTGGGGTTCTGGGGCAGGACGACGCCGGGCTACTCTTACTGGACCTGGGGTTCGGGGCTGCCTGAGGACTATTTCTGGGGAATCAGGATCTGCCAGGATGGGTTTCTTCTTGGCTTTCTTATCCTGCTCTTTCATTCTAGGCTGTTCCGTTTTCTGTCTAGAATCTGTTTTAGCTAACATTATTCTGCACTGTTCCTCATAACAGCGCTGCGCCCAGGAAGGCGGATCTTCACAAATACTTAACCAGGAATCTATATAGGGGTACTGATCGGGGTGCGCTACCCGCACTCTACGATGTATTGACTGAATAATCTCTACAGTGAACGTTCCCTCTCGGGGCCAGATGGGGTCTAAATCGGGCCACTCCCTAGTACACAAAATCTGCAAACGGGCTGCTGTCATTTTAATACCATAATCTCCTGAATATCCCTCTTTAAAATGTGCGATCATACATTCTAATGGAGTGTTTCTAGTAGACCCCGCCCCTCCCATTTCGATGTGTGCGCGCAACAACAGACAGAAGGGAAAAGGAGGGCGGACCGTGGGTAAGGGGTCCTCACGGCCCTGGAAACGTATAGGGAATACAAATAACAAGACAAGACGACAATCGCTTCCCCCTTTTCGCGACCTGAACGCGGTCGCCCGGTCAGGAAATGCGCTAATCAGGGGTCCGCCTTCACTTGGTCCGTGCTGCCAGACCTCTCATTCACACTTCGTTCACACAATCATGCTAGCAACGTATCCCAGAATGCATTCGTTTCTATCTGTTCTGACTAGTCTTTTTCCCAATTACAAAAAGGATGGGGGTTTCACCCGGCGAATTCCCATACCAGGTTACTCGGCCCTTCCTTGAGAGTTGATCATGCTCTCTTACCAATTCCCAATATCTCGAGATTACAAATTCCAAATTCCAATGGCAGTACTGCTCTTTCTATTTCTGTCTAGACCCAAAATCAAAACTATACTCACCGGATCCGGTCCTCAAACTTCCCAAGTAGGTGCATGAGTTGGACCTCGGACTCCCCTCACTCGGGTTCGAGGCGTTGGCTCCAACCGGGCCCGGCACCCGCCGAGGTCCGACCAGCTCCCTCCGATACAAGGGACCGGTGGCGCCAGGGAGCGGCCCTCGTCGGAAGGGCGCGATCCCGGCAGGACCAAGCCTATAGAGGCGGAAAGTCGTGGTATATTGCCCTATATACACTTTGATTCCACAACTTCCCGGCCAACGCACCAAGGAATATGTAGCAGCAAAGCGCAGACAAACCAATGATACCAGGAGTCTGTTCAGAAGGTCCAAATCATTTATTTGTGCACAAGTCTCAAGCAAGTCAATTTCAAAATGGCTGAGCAAAGTTTTCAAGCATTACAATAACTTTTATAGACTTCTGTTCCATTCTAGGTATAGAAAAACATTTCATTGGTCCCGGTAACCTCCCGTACCTCCCGTACCTCTTCTATTGGTCCCGGTACTGATAAGTTTCTCCAATTATGTCCCTTCTGTGGGCATGACACCTGCCTGCCCCCCTTCTAGTCCCAATTACAATGGTCAGTTCATCAACTTGTTACTTTCACACTCTCAAGGTTATGGGACCAATTTGTGCGTGCAGAAGAGCAAGGTTCTGTAACTCATCTGTCAGCACTCCTCATTATTTCTCTGCAGATGTACTTTTTCTTATCAGTAACTTTCAAACATGTCTTTTCTGTATTTTTCCATTTCTTAGTTCTGCAGTTCTGCTTACCTAAGCTAATTCAATACTTCTACTGAGTTCTTTCTTACAATAGCAGCATATTGGGGGATGTGCAATCCTATATGCCTCTCCACAGGCCTCATTTACAGGTCAAGCCAGCCATGCTGGCCTGCCTATGTCAGACACCGTGGGTCACAGGCCTGCACCTGCCACAATGTTATACCTATGAGAATATGACCTTCCTTTGGATTCCTCACCCACAGGAGCAGCCATGACTGTGACAGCGAGTACATGCCACAGGCCCGATATTGTGACGGCATTGAATATCCGGTTTGGGCGCCTAACCGAGTAGCGGCGATATTGAACCACTACATGATTAGCATCCACAGCTAAGACTAGACGAGTCAAAAGCTCTCCTAGTTTTAGCCGTGGATCTGTCTAATATTGCTGCTACCTGGTTTCTGCCATTCTCTGCCCTGGAATGCCCCCAACACGCCCCAATGTAAACTGGATATCATTGGGGCGCATAGGGGGCATAAACGTGGATATTCAGCGGCACTAACCATGTAGGTGCCATCGAATATTGCCATTTAAGGCATTTACACGGTTTACTGGGCTGTAAACTCTTTAAATGCCTTTCCAATATCGGGCCCTGCATGTTTATCTCACGCGTCTGCTCTGCCAAAATTGCATTCTCAGTAATGCTTATATGCAGGGTGTGTATGAGTATGCATTATTTTATGTGCCCACATACCTATATTCAGCTGCACAATTTTAAAATAATATTTTATTGCATATAAAACATGCTTTATATTTGGAAGATGCTTTATAAAATTAACCCCATAATCTCAGTAAAGGGGGGCATAAGGTTAGCGAGTGCCATTTTGGATCGTGGCAGAAATGCATTGTACTCTCTCTTGCCCCATCTTCTGGGTGAGGATTTCTGAAGGGGTAAGTGAGGGGGACCTTGATAGGGGTAGATTGGAGCAACAAGGCCACTCATCACTTGATTAGGAGTCAGAAAGTGCAGGGGTGATCAGGCTTTTGGGGATGCTTACTCCCAGTCTGTAGTTTGCGGGGGGTGGTAGGGAGTTCACTGCCCAGGGCACTTACACTCTGAGAAGGTAATTTTCTAAGCCATTTACCTGAATAATGGTGATTTAAGCCAGTAAACATTACAGTTCATGCAGGTTTCTTCTTTATTATAAATGCAACACCATTTCTTCTTTGTCTCTCATTTCCAGCATAGTAGATCATGTGATCATCTGATGCAAAGTGCCTGATGCCAGTCCATTTCAGTTCGCTGACTCCCAACAGATCATCCCTTGGTTCATGCTTCATACGTTCCATGTCCCAATATGTAAGACTTCTTTACAGCTCCTGACTCTCATTTCATGTGTATCACTAGCGGTCAGACGTCTCGAGGGCTTTGATCCAACTGCATCATAAATACTGGCTTTACTCTCCAGAGGGTCGCCGTAAGTCGACACCAACTCGACGGCACTTAACAACAAGCAGCCAGTAAACTGGCTCAAAATTAGCCCTGAGACTGTCACCTATCCTAGGATCCTCTACCTATGCTATAAATATCACCTCTGGTTCTCTGTGCTTCTGTGATTGTCCTCCCAGGACTATTTTCCTGTGCTATCCTGTTGCCCCAGGACTCTCCTTCCCCCTACCTCTAACTGTTCCCAGTATAATTCCACAATGGCATGTGCATTTAAGATTAAGATGAGGCATTCTTGGCAGTGCATTTTTGGACAATAATTCAAATACATTGCATTTTCAATTGTATACACATTTTTTTCTTAGAAATTTTACCCAAATGAAAGCAGGTACTAAATCTGTAAGTATTTTATATCTGTGATGGCTTGTCAAGGCTATAAGTTCTCTTCAAAAAATTAGGTATCAGGTCCACAAGTACTATGTATCTGTGGACTTTGTCACTATCTTTATCTTTATCTTTATTACATTGCTTGCTTGACCGCCCAGGCCAAAGCATCAGGGCAGTTTACAAAAAAACAATAATAGTAAAACATAAGCTGTGATTAGAAAAGGAAAAGGAACACCAATTTCGTGATAGGAAAGACAAGATAAGAGACAGCTAGAATACAGAGTGGACCGACTAACATCATACAGCTAAGTGGGAGAGAAAGGTAGGTCAAAGGCCTGGCAGAAGAGGTGGGTTTTAAGGAGGGATTTAAACCAGGGGTAGGAGTGTTCGGTGCGGAGGAAGGAGAGAAGGGAATTCCACAGGGCTGGCCCAAGAAAAAAGAAGACAGAGTGACAGGTGTGTTCTAGGCAGGCTCGGGCCGGGGACGGGAGAGCCAGGTGGTCATTGTGGATAGCACGGAGGGTACATGGAGGGAGGTGAACATGGATGAGATCAGCAAGGTGCTGAGGCTGGCCGATGCGGATTGTTTTATGTACAGTGGTGAGAACCTTCTATTGATAACGGTAGGTCATTGAGAGCCAATGAAGCTGAATAAGAAGGGGGTGACCTGGTCTCTGTGACTGGCATGAGTGAGAAGGTGAGCGGCGCTGTTTTGGATGAGCTGTAGACAGAAAAGCTGGTATTGGGGAACACCCACCAATACTACGTTACCGTAGTCGAGGCGGGATAGGAGGAGAGAAACTGTGAGCGTGACCAACGAAGCAGGAAGGAGGGAGAAGCGCACTGTGCGAAGTTGTCGAAGAGTGCAGAACAAATGCCTGACAAGGGAGGAAATATGTTGGTGAAACGCAAGGGCTGAGTCGAGGGTGATCCCCAAGTATCGTAAAGGAGGGGTAAGCGGAATGGGAGTGTCAGAAAGGGAGGGTATTAAGTCTGGGATGAAGGTACCAAAAGTAAGCCACATGTCAGCAGACTTAGAAGGATTCAAATGGAGATAATTTGCTGACAGCCAGGAGGAAATACTAGAAAGGCAAGCATTGAGAGGAGAGAGATTGAGAGCAAGTGGGCAGAAGTATATCGTCAGTGTAATAGTACGCTGAGATTCCAGATTGCTGGACGAGCAAGGTAAGGGGGGGCGAGGAAAAGGTTAAAAAGGAGCGGAGAGAGTACTGAACCCTGGGGGACACCATAAGGGAGAGGGGTTGGAGGGGAGGAGGAAGAACCCATACGAACTGAGAATGAGCGAGAGGAGAGGAAGGGCCGAACCAATTGTGGACCATCCCACACTCCCCGTAATCCGTGAGAAGCATAGAATGGTCAACAAGATCGAAAGCAGAAGAAAGATCTAAGGAAACCAGCAAGGAAATGTCACCATGCTCGTGTGCCATGTGTATCTCATTGAGGAGGGAGAGGAGAATGGTTTCAGTGTTGTGTCCAGGCCGTAAACCTGACTTGCGGGGATGGAGTGCAGATGTGGATTCCAGATAGGATGACAGTTGAGCAAATACTAAGGTTTCAAGGAGCTTGAAAAGGAAGGGAAGGTATGGGTCTCCAGTGGACAGGGACAGAAGGATCTAGAGAGGTGGACAGTTAGGACAATTAGGAATTGAATCCTGAGCAGGATGGTTTTGGGGAAAGTATTTGAATCCTGAAACATTTTTTTTCAATGGGCAGTGGCTGAGAGGAAGAAATGAGGGCATCCAGAATATGTGAACTTTGACTTGGGATGTGGGAAGGCCATAATGATTTGCCATCATATAATGGGAGGAATGAAATGTCCCATGACAATGATCTTTTCATTCTTAGCCAGTTAGCATAATGGATTTTGAGATGCAGCTTGTTCTTATGCTAAAGGTCCCATGCACTATTTAGCATACACCATTAAACATGTGCATGCTGCAGTCCATTACCTTTCATGCATTACAAGCTAACTTGCAATTTAGCACGCATGCTAAAAATTTTATTGAGTGCGGGGGCGGAGCCTAGCGCGAGCAGAGATGGCCGCATAATAGGAACTCTCCGCTGAATCCTGTTGAATCCTGGGCCCTAGCTGAGTGATCCTTGCTCCCTTCCTCCCCGGACCCCCTCAGGAGAGCTGGGAGATGGCGGCCGGTAAGCCCACCCGCCTGGAGTTTGGGGCGTCGTCGAATGCAGGAGTTAAACGGCAGAAGGCAGAGCCACCCTCGCCTCAGAAGGCCCTGCAATCATTGGAACCCGCGGCCGGATTGTCGGAGGTCCTGGCCGAAATAAAAGCGGTGCGCTCAATGGTAGCCGCGAACGGAGAAACGCTAGCGGAGGTGCAAGCTGAGATCCTAGAGCTAAAAGAGCTGAAGGAACAGTTACTTGCAGTAGAAGGCCGGGTCTCGGTGGTGGAAGGCCACGTGGCGTCGCATGATGCACGGATCAAGCAGGTGGAGCGGCTCTGTAAGCGGGTGGACGTCCTAGAGCAACATCTGGAGGATCAGAGCAACCGGGCGCGGAGGAATAATATTAGAATTGTGGGGCTTCCGGAGGGAGTTGAAGGGAGTAATGCGGTGGAATTCCTGGAGAAAGTGCTCCCGAAAATGCTGCGGTTGGAATTCTCGCAGGCCTTTGAAATCGATAGGGCCCATCGGATCCCCACGAGTATCAGCCCACAAGTGCGGGTGCCGCGCCCGATGATCTTGAGGGTGCTGCGGTACTCTCAAGTGGCAGCGATAATGGTGGCTGCGCGAACACGGGCCCCTATAAAATATGAGGGTCACACTGTTGCGCTCTATCCTGACTTCAGTAAAGCTACTGTATCCCGGAGGAAGCAGCTCCTGGCGTTCAGACCGAGGTTGCAGAAGCTACAAGCCCGATATGGTTTGTTCTATCCCGCACGGATGCGGATCACGCTACATAATCAAACCAGATCCTTCGATGACCCGGCGGCCCTGCAAGCTTTTTTGGAGGAAAAGGAGGCGGCCTTCATGCAATGAACTCTGCTTTCTCCTGAGATTCTGGCTGCATGGTGTTGGTGCTCGGCTTGCAGTAACGGGGCTGCGGAGTACTGGATGATTGATGCTTCGACTTCTGCTTGGCGAAATGAGTGCGGACCCCTGCAGCCCCGAGGCTAGCTCTGGACCTCTGGGCTGGGGAAGCCAGACCCTTGTGTAATTTCCTTGTTAGTAGCTTTAGGAGATCTGTGTTGATTGGGTTCGGGAATGTCATTGTAGTGGGTGGGTTGGCGGTTGTGTGGGGGGGCTAGGGGGGGGAGGTGGGGAGGTCAGGGGAAGGGGCAACGGGGAAGTATGGTAGTGATAGTTTAATGTGTGTTTGTTGCTAGAGTGATAGGATATTTTATGAATGTTGCTAGGGCTAAATCTGGGAGGGGGCGGGTGGATGGGGTATCTTGCTGTGGGGGCTCGCCCGGAGATTTTGTTAATGTGGGGGGGGGGGAGGGGGTTGTTAGGGGGGTCGTCCTGGGAACACTGGGTATGTCTCCTGAAACAGGGCTGTTTGTTATTATTTGGAAAGGGGTGCTTTGGATTGGTCGGCTGATCTTGCTCCATGAGGCCAATTAAAGTGTTATCTCTGAACGTCAAAGGGGTCCTTCATCCTATTAAAAGGAAGAAGATACTTCTCTTTTGTGCCAAACAGGCAGCAGACATTATTCTCCTGCAAGAAACGCATTTGTCATCCCCTGAAACAAAGAAACTCGGCATGGGGAATTTCCTTTTGGTTGGGCATTCTCCTGCGTGTGGGAAAAAAAATGGGGTTGCTATACTTTCACACAAAAAGTTAGACCTGCAAGTGATGCAGGAACAGGCTGATTCCGCAGGTAGGTGGGTTTGGATATTGGTTCAACTTGGGGGAGTTAAATTGGCACTCATGAATGTGTATGGCCCAAATGTGGATGACGTGGCATTCTTCCAGAAACTTTCTGAGGTGGTACGAGAAAGGGAGGAATATCCTTGGATCAATTGGGGGGATTTAAACCAAGTACACGACCCACTCCTAGATAAGTCCCCTTACCGCTCCCGCTACCGCAGTAGAGCGGATGTGGTTCTCTTATCTCTTATGCGGGATGCAGGGTTGGTAGATGTATGGCGGCTATTTCACCCGGTAGATAGGGAATATACTTTCTACTCTATCCCGCATGATTCTCATTCACGGATAGATTATTTTCTAGTGTCTCAGGCTCTCCTTAGTTTTGTGATACATTCTCATATAGGGGAAATGCATATCTCGGATCATGCTTATATTTCTCTGGAGGTGCGGGTGGAGGGTCAAGGACAGGGTACCCCAACCTGGTTTTTTCCAAGAGAATTTCTCAAAGATCCAGACTATTGTGCTGGTGTCCGTGATGCCTCTCTTAGATACTTCGAGACAAATCTACCTGATGCTACCCCAGCCTGGGCTTGGTGGGAAGCCTTTAAAGCGGTAATCAGAGCAGAAAACACCAGTTATAAAATTAAAGTAGCTAGGGAACGGAAGAGGAAGCTGCAGGAGCTTTCTGTGCAAATTCAAGCTGGGGAACGCCTGCTAGTTGCCAGGACAGACCCGTGCATTTTGCTGAGGCTACAAAAGCTGCGTCACCAATATAATATGTGTTTGAGCACTGAGGTGCATGTGGTGGACGGGCAGGTGCGAGGTAGGTGGTATGGGGAGGGTAATAAAGCGGGGCGGTTGCTGGCGCGCACACTCCGCCCCAGATCTGCCCGGCCAAAAGTGCCTGCTATCCTGCATGGGGCGCGTGGATTGTTGACGGCGGAGAAAGATATGGCTGAAGTGTTTCGGGAATTCTATAGCGGTCTGTATACCTCCGAGGCGGCGGCAGACCCGGGGGCCTTTCATGAGCTATTTGGTCCGGTGCCGCACCCTAAGCTCTCAGCTGCTCAGGTGAGTTTGCTGGATGACCCCTTGACGTTGGAGGAGCTTCGGGAGGGTTTAAAGGGCATGAAGCAGGGTAAAGCTGCAGGGCCGGATGCAATCCCGGCTGAGTTCTACCAGGTGTTCACGGACGTTCTCTTGCCCTACCTTTTAGTGTACTTTCAGGTACTGCTGGAGCAAGTACCAGGGGTGGGGTCCTTTAGTGATGCGATCATTGTTCTCTTGGAAAAGCCAGGGAGAGATCCCCATAAAGTGGAAAATTATCGGCCGATATCACTATTAAATGCAGACTACAAACTATTCTCTACAGTCTTAGCGCACCGCATGGCTCAGGTGGTGCCCACACTTATACATCCCGATCAATGCGGATTCATCCCGGGACGGTCCACTTCGGATAATGGGCGGCTATTGTTGAATTTGTTCTCTGTAGCGGAGACTTTGCAGGAGCCTATAGTAGGGCTTTCCGTAGATGCGGAGAAGGCCTTTGATCGGCTGGAGTGGGGGTTTTTGAACCAGGCTTTAGTGTGGTTCGGATTCGGGGAGCGGTTCCGGCATATGGTCCAGCTCTTGTATGCGTCCCCCTCGGCTAAGATTCTGGTGAATGGCACGCTTTCCTCTCCTTTTCGTCTCCTGCGGGGGACTAGGCAAGGATGCCCGTTATCTCCCCTACTCTTTAACATTGCGTTAGAGTCCTTGGCTATACTGGTGAGGCAGGATGAGGAAATCAAGGGGCTGGAAGTAGCAGGGCACCAGGTGAAGTTATCGGCCTATGCAGATGATCTGTTGTTGTTCCTGCAACCTCCTGCGATAAGGAGAGTGTTGGAAATTATCTCTGTTTATGCCGACCTTTCTGGTTACAAGATTAATTGGACGAAATCCACGGCCTTTCCAATGAATAGGTTGACCTTCTCCTCCCAGGTGGCAGAATTCCCTTTCAAATGGGAAGCCTCTCAGGTTAAATATCTTGGGGTACAATACTGCGCGTCCCTTCAGGAGACGGTGCAGTGCAATGTGCGAGTCATTAAGGAGCTGGTGCAGGAGTTCACACTGCAATGGTCCCCTTGCATCTCTCCTGGTGGGGTAGGCTGCATTCCATTAAGATGGTTTTGGCTCCCAAGATTAACTATATCCTGGGGATGCTTCCCCTATGTTTCCCGAAGTCCTTTTATAAAGGGGTGGAGCGTCTGTTGACGGCCTTTCTCTGGCATGATAAACCCCCCCGGATTGCGGTGCTTAAGTTAAAAGCCAGCAAAGAGAGGGGCGGAGTGCAATTTCCGGATTTTGAGTGGTACCATCAAGCACTCATATTAAAGCAAGGGCTGCAGTGGATGGACTCCGGTCCGCCTGAGGCGACGCCGATTTGGGCCCAACTGGAAAAGAAGCTCATGTCCCCCGCCCCAATGGATCTGATGATCGGTATGCATGTAGGGGAACAGGAGAATGGTCTCACGGTTATTCGTGCCACTCAGATAGCCTTCAAGTTTCTGGAGGGTGCCACGGGGTGCGATCAGCGCCTTTCAGTTCTTCATCCTATTTGGCTTAACCCCAAGTTGAAAATAGGGAGACGACCCATTGATTGGAAAAGGTGGCAGAATGCCGGGATTTGGGTCGTTGGGCAGGTAATGATGGGTGGTGGGTGGAAAGGCTTTGAGACTCTCCAAACGGAGTATGGTATTCCTGCTGGCTGTTACTTTCAGTGGCTCCAGTTACTTCACTGTTTAAAAGGGGCTATACGGGAAGGGATGGCCATTGTAGACTGCTGGGGGCTTAAGAAGGTAGTGGAAACGATTGTAGATACTGACCGGCGCATGGCCCATATATATGCAATTCTGAGAGATGCGATAGTGGGGGAAGGGAATACAGTCGGCCGTAGTTGGGAGTTTGAGGTCGGGTATGCGATCCCTCCCCGCTCCTGGGAGTTACTGTGGGGCACAGTTAGCAGGGTTTCAAAAGCTGCATCCCTTACACAGTCACTGTATTTTGTGCTTCACCGAGCATATCTTACGCCCGTCAAGGTGTCGAAATGGGATTCAGCGGCTGCCACTGAGTGTTGGTCATGCCGGTCGGTTCTAGGCACCCTACGGCATATGTTATATGACTGTTGCTATGTTCAGAGTTTCTGGCAGGAAGTATGGAGCAGGATCAGCTGTGTATTGGGGCTCTCGGCTCCGCTGGGATGGGACATTGTTATTTACCGCTCCTGCGCGAGCAGCCTACAGCTTGATCAAGACCAGTACTTTCTGTTTAATTTCTTGATGGCTGTTGCGCTGAAGGTGATTATCACCAACTGGAAAGATTCCACTAAGTTGGATGTTTATCTGTGGTGGGGCTTGGTATGTACCTATTCTGGCTTCGAGAAAGCGTTAGAGGTGCAGGCAGCCCGGGGGGCTCAGCGGCGATGGCAGCGTAGTCTTGGTGCCTCCGCCGCTGCCCCTCTGGGGGATAGATGGCAGATGTTGGATGATTATGTGGCACGAGCTAAATGTACTGTTCAATCATAGAGGTACCATTGACGATAGCTGTATTGTGAAGGGTACTATGTGGGGGTTCCCAGGGGGATCGGGGGGGGGGAAGGGGGGTGGGAGGAGTTTAGGGTGTTGATTGTGGGTGTATTGTTTTGTTTTTCTGTTGGTTGTGTATTGTTTATAAAAGGTTTAAATAAAGGATTAAAAAAAAAAAAAATTATTGAGTGCATTGTAAAATTATTTTAGCTTATTCTGTAGCACATAAACCCCCTAATGTTCTGGTGTTAGAATGCAATGCAAGGCATTCCTATTTTTAGGCTTCCTTGCTTTTTCTTAAGGTCTGTGTCTGCCCTCTCTAAGGGAGATATATTTTTGCGAAGAAGCAGAAACTTCTCCTATGTTTATTTCACTTTGCAATGTTCTGACCTTAATCCCCTTAGTATCTACTTGAAGTTCAGCACCAGCTTCTGACAGACACTTCTGATTAGCTTTACATCTGCCATAATGGCAACTATGGCAGCTTTAGTATCAGGCAAATCTGTTGTTGTGATATCGTAGTCTGCTTATTTTCCTGTAATTTTTCTGACACGTTGATCTCCGTTTGCATTCATCTTGCCAATTCCTGCTATTTTTAGCTAACGTGGCAGGGTAATTGGATTTCCAATCCATGATTTATACTTTTTGCATATTTTTGATGTCTGAGCATAAAGTTAACTACTGGAGTGCCAGAACTATTGTCTTATAGGCACAAAAACTCTTTTTACAGTATCTCAGTAGTTTTCCTTCAGCTTTTACTCTTTGTGGGTGATCAAGTAGTATAGGAGGCGTCTAGTAGGAGACAGAGAAAGGAGTTCTAACTGAGAACTGAGATAATTTATGGCAAAACATATAGCTTTGTTCCTAATTTCAGAAACCTGAAACTCCTCTTGATAAATAAGTCTGAAAAACAATTGATGGGAACCGTAAGTCAACAGATATTATGGGGATGATATAATAAAACATATGATAGAAATGTTTTAGCCTCTTAGTTGGTAAAATTGCTGCATACACACTAAAGCCCCACCTAATATGCTTTGTAATACATTTTACTGAGGACACGATAAAACATACAACAATATGAAATCATCTAATGTCCATGGTAATGTCTAGAGCAGAGGTTCCCAACTCCAGTCCTGGAGGGCCAAACACCATTCAGGTTTTCAGGCTGTCCCTAATAAATATGCATGAGATGCATGTATTCAAATGTATCTCATGCATATTCATTAGGGACAACCTGAAAACCTAAATGGTGTTTGGCCCTCCAGGACTGGAGTTGGGAATCTTTGGTCTAGAGTGAAGGAGTAACCTAATGGTTAGAGCATTGGACTGAAAACCAGGGAAACCAGGTTTGTAATCCCACTACTGCTCCTTGTGATTTTGGGCAAAGTCACATAGCTCTCTAATGCCCAAGGTACATACTTAGACTGGAAGCCCTACTGGTGACAGGAAAATACTTACTGTGCCTGAATATAGCTTACCTTGAACTTCCAAGAAAGGTGTGATCTAAAATCCAGTTCCCTTTTCCTAATGTGACTTTCATTTTTGGTCAGTTAATGTGGTGTATATACTCCCCCCCCCCCCCCAAAAAAAAAGCTCTGTGCAGAGGAAAAAAGTCCCCTCTGAATTCATCCCCCAATCAACCTCAGCCAGCATACCTCCCTCAAACTGCAGTAAATTCCTCACCCGCCCTTCCAAAAGCTATCCTTTTTATGCATCAGAAATATCCACACCCCTCCTGATAAATATTTTGCCAGGTGCATCCAGAACACCACTGTTTCTGAGCCATACCCGGAAGGTGCCAAAACATCACTTCAGACCTAGGTCTTAAGAGTGTAGAGGGACAGGACCTTTATGCAGGGGCAGCCCAAGGGGGGTGTGGGGCCATGTGCAGAGATTCAGTGTGGGACCTCATTTGCATAAGAAACATCATTTGCATAAATATTTGCATAATGTTAACATGCATTTTTAGTAAACACGCCTCTTAATGAGTGTCTGGATAAAGAAAAACTAGCAGAATTCTACATTACTATATTCCAGTGCCAACCCCCAGGCCCATTATGAAGTACTACAAACACTGACCATGTAGAACCCATAGCAAATCTACCGTTTCATAACACAACTACCAGGACTCACAAAGCACCAAACCCTACCTATCCAAAAGGCAACACTGAAAATATTAAACCAATACATCTCAGAGAATACCAATACATCTCACTGGGGGAAAGAGAACAAGTGGGACTGTTAAATAGAAACTACATGAACAGAATACCTCAGCTTGGTTACACATGTACTGTAGAACATAGGCCGTCACCACACAAAGAACAAGGGATCACAATTCAGAAATAGGAAGATAATAATTAAATTGGGAACCCCAAAAGTCAAACATGAAATGTATACCACCACTGGAGAAATAAAACTATAAATTAATCTCCTTTTGCACTAAACAAAAACATAAAGATGTTAGCGATACACATTTCCCAGACCTGACATATTCCAATTAATAAATTAAAAATAAAAAGTATTTTTCTCCCTTTTTTTTGGCCATTTTATATTTCCGTTGCAATTGCTCCAGTCACCTTCTTCTGGTTTCTTCATGTCTTCTGCGAGCTGTCCATTTGTCCTTTCTTCTCTCTTCTAGATTTTTCCCATTCTCTCTCTATATCTGCTTTAACATACTGATCTTTCCCCTTTTGCTCTTTCCCCCATTTCCATTTCTTTCTTTATTCCTTTATCATCCACTCAAATGTCACTCTTCCATTCTCAATCCCCACTTACTCTCCTAATACCCGGCCAATCATAAATTTTTCTTCACCCCCACACAAAATATCCTTTTCCCTCTCCAATTCTCACTCCCCCATTCCCATCCCCTTCCCCTTCTAGTCCTCCCCCAAAATCAGATCTCTTTTAGTTCTAGACACACCCAGCATCTGCTCCCTTCTAGTCCCATTCTCCCATGCCCCCATATCAGCCCATTTCCAGTCCTAGCCCCCCATATGCTCCTTTCCAGTCCCATTCCATCCCTCCATCAGCCCATTTCCAGTCCAAGCTCCCCCATCAGCCAATATCTAATCCTAGCCCCCCATCAGCCCATTTACACTCCTATTCCAGCCCCCATCAGCCCATTTCCAGTCCAAGCTCCCCCAGATAAGTCCATTTACAGTCCTAGACCCCCATCAGCCATTTCCAGTCTTATTTCCTCATCAGTCCATTTCCAGTCCAAGCTCCCCCCATCAGCCCATTTCCGGTCCAAGATCCCCCTCATCAGCCATTTCCAGTCTTATTCCATCTCTCTATCTGCTCATTTCCAGTCCACGCCCCCCCCACCCCACCCCAAAAAGCCCATTTCCAGTCATAGCCCAACCCTCCATCAGCCATTTCTAGTACAAGCTTCCCCCCATCTGCCCTTTTCCAGTACAAACTTACCCTCCCATCAGCTCATTTCCAGTTCTAGCCCCCCATTTCCAATCCTTGCCCCCCCCATCTGACCATTTCCAGTCCAAGCTTACTCTTCCATCAGCTCATTTCCAGTCCTATCCCCCCTTCGCCAAAGAGCCCCACAGCTGTCTAAGGAGCTTCAGAGGGAGCCACCCACCACACACCACCAGCCTTAATAATACTCACAATCCCCCTTGCAACATATGCAGATTCCACCTCTTTAAGGACTCCTTCCTAACCAACATCCTCCCGCTTACAAACTCAAATACAACAGACCTTGATTCCCTTATAGATGACTGGGATGGCTGCATACATAGCATACACCACAATACCTCATACTACTAAAGCAAGAGAACACACCTAGTTACATGGTACTCAAAGGTCTTGAAGGAGCTCAAATGCAAGCTCAGATGTCTAGAACAGAGATGGAAATGCTTTAGGGATCCAATCCATTATGCAGCATATGCCACAGCTCAATCAGAATACTACTCCTTATCAAATACATGGAAAAAAAAAGAGTACCATACAAAACTCATTAAATCTTATTTGAAACCCCCCAGAGAGCTTTTTAGTATCACACAGCAGCTATTGAAATCCCCAAACTCCAACAAGGCAAACTCCATTTGCCTTCACCACATGGCTAAATTCCTATCATGCAAACATTAGATTGAAACATGGATGATTCTCTAGGCCACACATGGTCTACCTTCAATACCATACCTCCTAAACAACTGGAAACCATCATCTCCAATCTTAATACCACAACCTCTCCCTTTGATGCATGCCCAGTACCATGGATCAAACTCACCAAACAGGAGTTATCTTCAACATTACTTAAAATGGTGCAATCCTCTCTGGCTCAGGCGTACATGCCCAAAAGTCTTAAGTGTGCCTCCATCAGACCACTACTAAAGAATCCCACATTAGACCCAGAGTCCCCAAACTCATACAGGCCCATCTCCAGTATTCCTTTCATTGCCAAACTAATTGAAAAAGCAGTAATTCTGCAGCTACAGAAATATATTGACGCTCATGCACCTCTTGATCCTCAACAACATGGTTTTAGACCATTCCATGGCATTGAGATGCTACTTACATCACTGCTTGACAACCTAAGGACACTGAAAAACCAACACAAGCATTTGTTCTCATATTTCTGCAGCATTTGATTCTATCAGCCATCACAGCCTGCTATCATGACTGGAAGCAATGGAATTGAAACATAAAACACTCAGGTGCTTTCAGACCTACCTAGAGGACCATCAGCAGCAAGTCAAAGTAGTATTGTTCACCTCTCAATGCTATAAACAACATCAGGGACTCTGACAGAGTTCTACCCTCTCCTCCCTACTATTTAATGTCTTTATACAGCCGCTGTGTTCCATCATCCAAAAATACAAGATATTCTACCACTTTTATGTAGATGACATCCTAATCTACACAACTTTTTTTTTTTTTTTACCAGCAACCTTGCTTTAAAGCAATATCCAACTGGCTCCCCGAACATAATCTAACCATCAATCACGGTAAAACAGAAGTCCTTCATGTAACAAAAAAAACAACATTCATCCCACCACCTGCTATAAACCTATCTGGTACAGTCCTAGCAGTCAAAGAGGAAGTCAGATACGTAGGAATAACACCCGACCAGAGCTTATCCTTCTAGCCTTGCATCAAAAAATGTCATAAAAATCGGCCTACCATACGATGAGAGCCATTCACAGACTCTGCTCCTTGCTTGAACAATCTTATTTCAGAGATGTATGTCAGGTACTGCTAATGCCAATATGGGACTACTATAATATAATATACTATGGACTTCCACCAGCTACCTTACACCCACTACAAATAGCACTATGGATATTACACATAAACAATAGCAGTACCTCCTGGTACACCCAACTCCTACAACTCCACCCCCTATACCTCCCCTCCCTGCATCCCAATACACCCCTACTGTATACATTAGTTGTCAATTTAAATTTAAATTAATCATACTCTGTTAATCTTTGGTTCCTTAAATGTATCATCTGTTTATGTTATTCTCCAGTTCTCTGTAAACTCTACACAGTTGAGTTATTTATAAACCACTATGACTCATAGATATAGCAGTATATAAAAGTTGTTAAATTAAAACAATTACTGTACTACCAATAAATAAATAATCCCCCTTCCCACCGGTGCTTAAAAAGCAGAGCACAAATCTCCTCCCATTGCCTCTTTCTGGTACTCTGGCACTCCTATTTCTACTTTCACCTCCCAGACTATTTCTAAATATACTGAAACCTAGCTGGGAAGAGAATGTAGTCATAACTCATTCCAGCTTTTGTATCCATAATTGCTCCAATAATGATACTTCAAAGATTTTTAGGGTGCGGAGGGAAGGAAAACAATTGCCTGGGAAGCAGTGAGCCAGCTCTCGACCCATTGTCCCACCAAACAAGCGGATATAGACATACACAGACACAGAGACAATTTTGATACTCTGCTCAGGTCAAGCTCCCCAAGGCAGGTGCCTCAGGTCTACATCTGAGGAGACAATGGATCAGAAAATATAGTCTTCCATTTTATAGTAAAATGCTACTCTGTTAGTTCTGACTATGTGCTTAACTGGATTCTGCTGCTTTGTACAGTTGTGCTTCTGTCTCCTAGGACTTCTGGTGCCTGATTTCTCTGCCTCCCTGGTCCGAAGCCTGTGCCGGCCTCCTGGAAGTGACGCGACCGCGTGCCCACGGTCGTGACCTTTCTAGGTATTCTCCTGCCTATTTAAAGACCATCTCCATGGCATCCTGCACCGCGAGGACGCGCGCCACAGCCGCGCGACCAAGGAGCAGGTCCTGCTCCTTGGACGAGCTCCTTGGGGCAAGTCCTGGGCGATTAAACCCCTCATATGCTGTCTAGTACCGCTCTGTGTGGGTGTTAACGTTTATCCTCGGACACCACGCACTCTGATTTGCTGCTTATCTGGGTTTTATGTCTATTTACCTTAGGTAAGATCTGGCTTAAATTGTTCAATCTACTTTTCCTTATCTATACTATTCGTGTCAGCCATATGGCATCCATTCCAGTTCAATAGGGCCATCACCCTTTATCTACCGCTAAGTTTTGTGTAGGTCTTCAGGCTTGCTGCATGTCTAACTTGGTGATATGCAAACGTACACGAGCTCCTTCTCACCAGCGTTCGGCTCGTTTTACTTCACTCTCTGTTGCTTCTACTCTGACACTTAGCTTAGCATTGCTTAATTGTCATTCACTCCGTACTAAATCCTTGTTGGTTCAGGACCTTATTCAACAACATTTATATGATCTTTGCTTTCTTACTGAAACCTGGCTCAAAGAGGGTGAGGGTTCCCTCTTATCCAGCGCACTCCCGTCTGGTTTCTCGGCCATTTCAACATCTCGACTGGGCAGATATGGGGGTGGTGTGGCCCTCCTTTATCGCTCCACGTTTCCCATTACTGAGGTTACGGCTTCTACAATCCACTTTTCAGAATCCCTTTTTCTCCACTTTCACTCAACTCCCCTGCTCTACTTTCTCTTCCTCCTTCTCTCTCTACTGCTCGATGGGAGGCGATCTTAAAGACCCTCTCAGAGACAGTTCTTAAAAACCCCAATATTATCATCTTAGGTGATTTTAACATCCATGCTGATGCACCATCTAGACTCAAAGATTGAGTTTTTATGAACCTTATAAATGACTTATCACTTGTGATGTAGCAGGTTCTTATGAAGCAAGAGAAACTGATAGTGATCCGGTGGAGAGAGCCGGTACTGCATGGGAATGCAGGATTTTCTCTGAAAGGAAAAAAGAATGCAGAGCTAATCAGGAACCACTCCTCACTTCAAGGCAGGTGAAAAGCCAAGTCCCTGATTGGGCACGCCCAAGCAGGAGGCGGGCAGTGCAGTACTCAGCTAGCTTGTTAAAAACCCAGAAACAGTTAGACAAGGAGGGGAAGCCAAGGAAGCAACGTGACAAGCAAGGAGATTGGGAAGAAGGACACAAGCACCTGGACGAGGACAGGTCAGATGACCAGGAACAGGAACCGTGGGAGAGAGAACCACTAAGCAGCTGTGATCCAAGAAGGCGCAGACAGGAGCTGGGAGACTCAGGGGCAGAGAAAGATTTCTGGAAGCAGAAGAATTCTAAGGCATTGAGAGACCCAAGGCTGCAGCTCAGGAGTTTAAAGGACCCAGAAGAACCTTGGAATAGGAGGTAAAGGGATAAGGAATTACCCTGGAAGAAGCCCAAGCACAAGGTATCTGGTGGGTGTGGCACAGCTAGCAAGCTTAACAGTGGAAAGCCAGAAAGAGTGAATTTTAATTGTGAAAGACAGGATAAAGGCAGAAAGTTTGATACTAACTGGTTAAGTCAAGAAAAGCCTGACTGTTTTCCTTTTAACACTCTGAGAGCCTCTCTAAACACAGCTGAAGCGTTTTACCCTGCACTGCCATGTGGAGATAGGTGGGGGAAGGGAAATGCTTACACGCTGAAATGTTGTCCAAGTAAAAGCACTGATAATTGCCTAGAGATAAGAAATATAGACAAGCATTTACCTGAAGGAGGATTTGCTCAGCCTAGCTCAGAAAATGCACAGGCTGAATTACTTCTCACTGAATTCAGAGAGTTCCTTAAAAGCAGAGCAGTTTCTACTCAGAACGTAGCAAAGCCATTGATCAGCTGGCAAGAAGAAATGCCTTTAATTTCTTTGCCACCTACAGAACAGGAAGTCCCGATGGATTGCTCTACTTGTATGATTCCAAAGGACATTTAACTGATTTGCATGCCAGTGTTGGATGTAAGAAAATAGCAAAGTTACCTCACTGTTTGCTGTGATAAAAGGGCTTATGTGAAGTGAATAAGTGGAAGCATATTCTGTTGAATTCAGGAACAGTGCTGGTATCAGAGTTTCTGTTACCTTAATGAAAAGGAGATCACATGACAGGTGAATGTGATCAGTAATGGACATTCAGTCAAGCAGTGAAAAAGCCTTGTTTAAGTTCAGTTTCTCAATCTTGTTTTGCACCATATTATTTCATTCACATCTGCTGCATTTGAACTGTGAAAGCGGAAAATAAACCTCACAAAAAAGAAATATTCTTTGCCTTGCCTTATCACTTGAGCACCAACACAACTACAACATTAACCCTCAAGGGCATTCAAGGCCAGCCCCTCCCTTAACCCTCAAGGTCCAGGGAGTGGGTGGGTGGCAAAGTGGCGTAGTATTGAGGATACTGCGCAGGCGCAAGAAATAACTACAGCAAGAAACCACAGAAGCTGACTTCCAGGAGCTGCCCAGCCGAAGAGCTGAGCAACCCAAAACAAGGAAGGAAACTGCAGGACTACAGGATCTTCTGTTCCTGACGTGCTTGTATACCACCTGAGCCAGGTAAAGGGTATCCACCCCGGGTAACCAGGATACCAGGGCAAGGGTGAAGCCTAGTGGTGACTAGGGAGAAAGGAAAAAAAAAAAAAAAAAGAGCAGATAGCCAAAGTGTACTGTGTTTTCCGCACTTGGGTCTCTTTTTTTTTATTTCTTTCAGGTATCCCAAGATGGCGATGGACGCCAAAGAAATTTTTCAATGGATGGCGACACAGATGGAGCGCCAGACAAACCTTGCGTTAGAGGCCCAGGCAAAAGCCAACGCAAGCATGCGTGAACAGCAGCAGCCTCTACTCACTCTCATGGAGGAATGGATGAAAGAGAGGAAGCAAGCCGCTGGACAATCATCTACAACAGGTTCCAATATAACAGGCCCTGTACAACCTGTCGGTTTACAGGCGGGAACTGTGTTTAATTTTGGACAGCTTACCAATCAAGATGACGTTGATGACTATCTTGAGAGCTTTGAAAGAGTAGCTCGCCTTAGCTCATGGCCTAAGGAGCACTGGGCTCTAAGACTGGCAGCATCCCTTACTGGGGAAGCGATGGCCGCTTACCGCGCCATGCCTGCTGCCATGGCTGGCAATTATGATGAAGTAAAAAAGGTGATCAGGGAGAGATTAGGGCTCACTCCTTTAGTCTACCACACACGTTTGAGGAGTGTGAGACTGAAGCTGAGTGAGACGCCTAAGTCATTATGTCATAGGATTCAAAGCTTGCTTGATAAATGGTTAACTCCAGAAGGGAGGTCTGTGGAGTCAATACTGGATGCTTTGATTTTAGAGCAGTACATGAACGCTCTACCACAGGGAATCCGCACCTTCCTAATCTTGCAGAATTGCAAAACTTCCCAAGAAACTCTTGCACTCTCTGAGAGATATATAGAGGCAGAGCTAACTGCCCAGAGAGCTGGCACTACTTCCCAGGAGTCAGGCAAAGGCAGATCAGAAAGGGACGGAAAGGTGCTAGAAGACCCTATAACAATGTGCATGCCTTTATGGAAAAGCTCTAAGAATAGGCTAAAATGTTACAGATGTGGGCAAGAGGGACATTTGCAAAAACAATGTGTTGTAAAAACTGCATTGATAGCAGGTTGTCCCAGGGATGATAGACCTGGATTTCTTTTTGCTATGGAAGTACAGGGAATTACCACTCAAGCTCTGTTGGATTCAGGGGCGGAGTTAAGCATGCTCTCTGAAGAGTTTTGGCAGAGAATAGAGGCCATGCAGGGCAAGGAAGTAATTCAGCCTGTGAGTTCAGTTAAAATAAGGTGCGTCCATGGAGGAACTTCTACCTACCCAGTATACAAGTTACGCATAGCAGGGTTAGGTGCACCAAAGACTGTCCCCTTAGCAGTTGTCCCAGGACTTCCCCAGGCAGTAATTCTAGGCAGGGATTGGCCGCAGTTCTTCAGGGAGATGGAAAGAGAGTTGCAGGTGAAAGGTGCAATGGTCTCCACAAGAGCCCAGCCCTCAGCCTTAGAAAAGAAAGAAGATACCTCAGAGGATATCGGAGAAGTTCTCCCCTCTGATGATGCGTTGATAGATACTTCAGACACTAAAGTCAGGAATCCTAAATCTGTGAAACGTAAGGAGAAACAGTCTCGCTCTAAGAACAAGTCTGAAATAAAGGCAGGGCAAGAGCTACCATGGGTACCAGAGGAGCTAATGAATAAGTTTCCTACGTTCCCAAATGAGCAGCAAGCGGACCCCACTCTCACACAGGCATTCAAATGGGCTCAGACTACTAGAGATACCTTACCTAGATTTATTCTGACTGCAGGAATACTCTACAGGGAGAGTAAAGATCCTTTCACAGGAGATAGTAGAAAGCAGTTGGTTGTGCCAACGACCTTTAAAAATATAGTGCTACGGTTGGCACACAACCATCCCGTTGGGGGACATAAAGGCATTCAGGGAACCCTTGATCAAATCTTATCCAGGTTCTACTGGCCCGGTGTCTTCAAAGAGACGGCCAAGTTCTGTGAGGCTTGCCCCGCGTGCCAAAGGGTTTCAGCAGCCCATCCCAGGGATGTCCCCATGATACCATCACCAGTGATTAAGGATCCCATCCAGAGGATAGGTGTTGACATTGTCGGACCTCTGATTAAAACACCCCGAGGTTTCCGCTATATTTTAGTGGTGGTAGACCACGCTACAAGGTTCCCATGGGCCATGCCACTACGCACCATATCTGCCAGAGTGATTGCAAACAAACTTATTAAGTTGTTTTGTGAAGTGGGTTTCCCTAAGGAAGTTCTCACCGACAGGGGGAGCAACTTCATGTCAAAATACTTAGGACAAGTGTGGGATGCCTTTGGTATTCACCACATCAAGACAGCAGCATACCACCCTCAAACGAACGGTTTAGTCGAGAGAAAAAACCAGACTCTTAAAAGGATGTTACGTAGAAGTTTGGAGGGGGAAATGGACAATTGGGATACAATGTTACCCTTTGTTCTTTATGCATGCCGAGAGAGAAAACAGGCCTCATTAGGAACAGCACCCTATGAGCTACTATACGGGAGGTCTCCCCGAGGCATTCTCGATATTTTGAGAGAACAGGGGGTAGAACCCGATCCCAGGGAAGTAGAAGTGCCCGAGTTCCTGAGAAACTTAAAGAAGCGGCTACGCCGGACTTCACAAGTTGCAGTGGATAACCTGAAGCGTAGTCAGGCCAAACAAAAAGTCTATTATGATAGGAACACAAAGCAACGTCAACTAAATGTAGGAGAGAAAGTTATTGTAATGGTGGCTGGGACAGAACCAAAATTTGAGAGCCATTGGAAAGGACCGTGTCGGGTAGTACAAGCTGTAGGACCTGTGTCTTACTTGGTAGAGAATAGGAAAGGTTGCAGGCAAGTTTACCATGTCAACGTGTTAAAGCCATGGCATGAGAGAGTAGCTTTAGCCCAAATAGCCACAATAGCCTCTCCCAGACAACAGCCCCAACAGAAGCTCATCACCACTGAACCCATAGATAGAATCACGTGCTGTGCGGGCGTACCTACGCCAGCCCGTGATATCTTAAGGGGGGGATCTGTGATGTAGCAGGCTCTTATGAAGCAAGAGAAACTGATAGTGATCCGGTGGAGAGAGCCGGTACTGCAGGGGAATGCACGATTTTCTCTGAAAGGAAAAAAGAATGCAGAGCTAATCAGGAACCACTCCTCACTTCAAGGCAGGTGAAAAGCCAAGTCCCTGATTGGGCACGCCCAAGCAGGAGGCGGGCAGTGCAGTACTCAGCTAGCTTGTTAAAAACCCAGAAACAGTTAGACAAGGAGGGGAAGCCAAGAAAGCAGCGTGACAAGCAAGGAGATTAGGAAGAAGGACACAAGCACCTGGACGAGGACAGGTCAGATGACCAGGAACAGGAACCGTGGGAGAGAGAACCACTAAGCAGCTGTGATCCAAGAAGGCGCAGACAGCAGCTGGGAGACTCAGGGGCAGAGAAAGATTTCTGGAAGCAGAAGAATTCTAAGGCACTGAGAGACCCAAGGCTGCAGCTCAGGAGTTTAAAGGATGCAGAAGAACCTTGGAATAGGAGGTAAAGGGATAAGGAATTACCCTGGAAGAAGCCCAAGCACAAGGTATCTGGTGGGTGTGGCACGGCTAGCAAGCTTAACAGTGGAAAGCCAGAAAGAGTGAATTTTAATTGTGAAAGACAGGATAAAGGCAGAAAGTTTGATACTAACTGGTTAAGTCAAGAAAAGTCTGACTGTTTTCCTTTTAACACTCTGAGAGCCTCTCTAAACACAGCTGAAGCGTTTTACCCTGCACTGCCATGTGGAGATAGGTGGGGGAAGGGAAATGCTTACACGCTGAAATGTTGTCCAAGTAAAAGCACTGATAATTGCCTAGAGATAAGAAATATAAACAAGCATTTACCTGAAGGAGGATTTGCTCAGCCTAGCTCAGAAAATGCACAGGCTGAATTACTTCTCACTGAATTCAGAGAGTTCCTTAAAAGCAGAGCAGTTTCTACTCAGAATGTAGCAAAGCCATTGATCAGCTGACAAGAAGAAATGCCTTTAATTTCTTTGCCACCTACAGAACAGGAAGTCCCGATGGATTGCTCTACTTGTATGATTCCAAAGGACATTTAACTGATTTGCATGCCAGTGTTGGATGTAAGAAAATAGCAAAGTTACCTCACTGTTTGCTGTGATAAAAGGGCTTATGTGAAGTGAATAAGTGGAAGCATATTCTGTTGAATTCAGGAACAGTGCTGGTATCAGAGTTTCTGTTACCTTAATGAAAAGGAGATCACATGACAGGTGAATGTGATCAGTAATGGACATTCAGTCAAGCAGTGAAAAAGCCTTGTTTAAGTTCAGTTTCTCAATCTTGTTTTGTACCATATTATTTCATTCACGTCTGCTGCATTTGAACTGCGAAAGCGGGAAATAAACCTCACAAAAAAGAAATATTCTTTGCCTTGCCTTATCACTTGAGCACCAACACAACTACAACATTAACCCTCAAGGGCATTCAAGTTCAGCCCCTCCCTTAACCCTCAAGGTCCAGGGAGTGGGTGGGTGGCACACTATATCAACATGTTGCTGGACCCACTCATTGTATGGGCCATACCTTAGATTTAGTTCTCACTTCTTCCAGCCTGTGCTCGATGCTCTCCCTTCCGACTTCCCACGATATCCCCTGGTCTGATCATTCTTGTGTTTCTTTTTCTGTTTCTTTGCTAATTCTAGATAATGGTGGTCCCTCTTCAACTCATTCCCCCCCCCCACGCCTACGGCATTGTATTACCACACTTACCCTAAATGCCTTTCCTTCTGCCCATTCTTTATTCCCACCGATTTTTCTACACTCTCATCCGATGATCAGGTCCATCTTTGGAACTCTGCTCTTACTGATGCTTTGGATCTCGCTCCTCTCCGTCTTTCCACCAAGTCATCTCATTCAGCCCACTCTCCTTGGTTCCATCCAGGCCTGCACTTGCAGCGCACACAGCTCCGACAAGGAGAATGTCGTTGGTTAAACCATCCCTCGCCGGATACAATGGTGCTGTTTAAACAGTTGTATTCTAATTATCGTACATCAATTCAGTCTGCTGAGCGCTCCTTTTTCTCTTCTGAAATATCTGAAGCCGTTAATTCCTCCAGGCAGCTCTATTCTAATTTGCGTAAGCTTTCTTCTACTACTCCTGGTTCTGTTTCTCAAGTTGCAGCTCCTTCTCCTGCAACTCTGGCTACTTTCTTCTCTGAGAAGATTCAGAATTTGCACTCATCCTTTACTATACCTCCTCCACTACCTCTCTCACCTCTTTATTCTCACTTCTCATCCACCATTTCATCTTCCCCGGGGAAATGATCATCTCCGATTTAACTGATTTGCCTTCACCACCAGTAAATAGAGCATTAGCTCATACTTGGTCCACCTTCCATTCCATTACTTCATCAGAGCTACGTACTACCTTGTCTAAGTCCAGAAAGACCACCTGCCAGTTGGACCCCATTCCTTCAGGTTGGCTGGGAGAGCCCTCCCTGCAGTTAGTGCCTATCATTGTGATCATTCTAAATTCTAGTCTGTCTTCTGGCTGCTTTCCTTCTTTGTGGAAATCTGCCATTGTGCATCCTCTATTAAAACAATCCTCACTTGACCCCTCTGTTCTATCTCACTGGCGTCCAGTGTCAAACCTCCCCTTCCTGGTGAAATTACTGGAACGTTTTGTCTTTTTTTAATTTGCATCGCATGTAGAGGCGACCAACGCCCTTCACCTGCATCAAGCAGGATTTTGGGCAGGACATAGTACAGAAACAGTTCTCCAGGCCCTCTTAAATGAGCTTCATATTGCCCACGATCGCAGGGACATCACTCTTATGGTGTCCCTAGATCTGTCATCAGCATTTGATTTGATTGACCACCGGACCCTTCTCTCCCGTCTTTATGATGTTGGGCTGCGGGGTACGGTATTGCACTGGTTTCGTTCTTTCTTTACAGCTCGCTCTTTCACTGTCTGTTCTAATCATCAATCTTTTTCCCCTGTTCCTTTAGCTTGTGGAGTGCCTCAGGGCTCTGTTCTCTCCCCTTTGCTTTTCAACATTTTTCTAGCTCCCTTACCTCTTCTAATCCAACAATACCCGGTTTCAGTATATATTTATGCTGATGATATTGTTCTTCTTTTCCATACCTCCACGGTTCACATTGACATCACACAGTTTAATGACTGTCTCTCTCATATTGCCGTTTGGCTTTCCTCTAATTTCCTCCATCTGAATCCATCAAAATCTACAGCCATGTGGGTTTTTCTGAGTACCCCATGCCCAACGATTATGCCCCAAATTAATTCTACTTCTATTCCTCTCACTTCCTCCTTCCATTATTTAGGTATAACTTTGGATACTTCTCTCTCTTTTCACAACCATGTGTCGAATCTCACTCGCTGTTCTTTTTTTGCATTGCGACAAATCAGAACAGTTCATTTCATGTTGCCTCCTGACTCTCTTATTTAATTTAATTTAATTAACAAATTTTTTTATATACCGCTCCTTCCATTGATCAGACGCGGTTTACATGGAACAACAGTAAACAGGGAGAGCTGTTTTTACATATAACAAATTGGAACTTACATTTAACAATTAACAAATAGTGAACTATGTACAAAGGAACAGAATTAAACTATATACAGAGTTATTTGTTATTCATTTGTCATCAATACATTGTTTTAGGGCTTCAGTACTTCATTCCTTCACTGAAAAAATATATTAGCTGGAATAGGACTATCCTTTATCTAGCTGAGAGGTGAGAGGTGAATTCGTCAAGGATCCATAGTGCTTTGTAAATAAGTGTGTTTTAAGTTTTTTTCCTAAACTCCATGATTTCGGGTAAGGATCTTAATTCTGATGGGATTGTGTTCCACAGTATGGGGGCTGCATGGGAGAAGGCTTTTTTGTTTGTGGATTTTTTGGCCTTTATAAATTCTTTTGGTGTTGTTAATTTGTTTAACTGGTCTCTCCTTTGAAGATTATGAGTGGGCTCTATTTTGATGAGGTTATTTATGATCGGGGGTGCTGTTTTATTTAGGGCTTTGTAGGTAGTTAAAAGAGTTTTATAATCTATTCGGCTTTGAATCGGGAGCCAGTGTAAATATTCTAACATAGGGGTTATATGTTGGAAAGGTGGGGCCTTCGTAATGGTCTTTGCTGCCACGTTTTGTGCTAATTGAAGTTTTTTCAAGGTCTGTTTTGTTACACCTAGTAGGATTTGATTTGCAAAGTCAAAATGGGGGGTTATTATCGCTTGTATAACTCGTTGAAAATCTTGTAGGTGCATTAGGGGGCAGAGTTGCTTTAATATTTTAAGTTTAAAATAAACTTTTTTTGTTATGTTTCTTACGTGTGTGTCCATGCTGAGGTGTTTGTCTAGTATAACGCCTAAGTAACGTACTTCAGTTTTTAGTTTGATATCGTTATTCTGCAATGTAATATGTGAGGGGGGAATGAACGTTGTGTTTTTAGTTACTATTAGGGCTTCTGTTTTTGAGTGATTGATGTATAGGTTGTTTTCATTTAGCCAAGTGTTTATTTCATTGAGGCATTTGTTAATGAGTTGTATAGGGATATTTGGTATTTTGAAAGGGACATACATCATAATGTCGTCCGCATATAGGTGATAGTGGACATTGAATTTTTAAAAGATTTTACAGATGTGTTTTAAGTATATGTTAAATAGTAATGCTGACAGTGCTGAACCTTGGGGGAGGCCTAGTTCTTGATTATATGTTTTTGAAGTAAGGTTACCGATTTGTACCGTTTGAGTTCGGTCAGTTAGGTAAGAGGTAAACCATTCTAGAACAGTAGATTTTATACCTATTTGCCTAAGTTTATTAATCATTGTTGAATGGTGAACACTGTCAAAGGCTGCAGAGACATCAATGAATATGAGTAGGAATGCTTGTTTTGAGTTGTCTATTCCTCTTACAAGTGTATCGATTAGAACTGTTAGAAGAGATTCTACTCCGTGTCTGGGGCGAAACCCATACTGCTGATCATCAAGGGGGGCTGAGCTGTCAATGTAATCTTGTGTTTGAATTTGTACTACTTTTTCAATTAATTTAGCCATAAATGGAATACTTGATATGGGTCTGTAGGATTTAGGTGATGATTTGTCAAGGGTAGTGTTTTTTAGGATTGGGCGGATCTGTGCGTGTTTTAGTGTAGGGGGTAAGTATCCGTTTTTTAGGGAAAGATTTATTATTGGGAGGATGAATTGAGAGAGTATAGGTAGAGAGTTCTTTATCCAGGTTACTGGACAAGGGTCAAGGAGTGAGGTTGTTGTATTAATGTTTGTGATAATGTTCTTGAGTGCAACATTGGTTAGGGGTTGGAATACAGACCATTCGTCTGCATGATGTATTTGAAAAGTATAAATGGGTTTAGGTAAGGGGGGATGGGACATTGTTTTGTTCATGTAATAATTTGCCAATGTCTGTGGAGTAATATCTGTGATTTCATTGCTGGAGTTGTGGGTGTTATTTGTCAGCTTTTGGACTATTGAGAAAAGTTCTCTAGTCTATTTATTGCATTATTTAGGATGGAGGCATGGTAATTTTTCTTGGCATTGTTAATTGCATCTTTATACTTGTTAAGGAGCATGAGGTATAAATCTTTTATAATCGGGTTTTTATTTTTCCTCCATTTACATTCAGCTTTCCTTAAATTCTTTTTCATTAGTTTTAAATCATTATTGTACCAGGGGGTTTGACCAACATTAGAATGCGTGTATCACTTATCACTCTCGTATTAGCCTTGGTTATGAGTAGATTAGATTATTGCAAATCTGCCATTCTATCAGCTCCAACGCCTCCAACCTTTGCAGAATACAGCCACCGTCTTATCTGCCATGCTCGGAGATTCGATCACGTCACACCTCTCCTTTTTCGTCTTCACTGGCTGCCACTCCGTTTTAGGTTCCAATACAAGCTTCTCATTCTGACACATAGGGTCATCCACACATCGAATCCACTCTACTTAGCAAATCTCATCTCTCTCCACACACCTTACCGTTAACTTCGCTCATTACACACTAATCGACTTTCCTTGTCTTTCCCGTCGCATGCTCACTTAGAACAAACCCCTCATGCTGCATTCTTTTTCCTCGGACTCTTTCTCTGGAACATACAGTATTACCATCTTCCCTCTGGCTGGAACCCTCATACCAAAACTTTAAAAATGTATTAAAAACTCACTTGTTCCAACAGGCTTTTGACCTTCCCTGTAACAGTTCTTCTTAGCTACTGCTTCCCTGACTGCCTCTAGTGCCTATACTGTTAATCTATCCCTTTCTGTTTTACAATGGAGTTCCTTTCTTTTCTTATAGCGTTAGCATGTTTTTATTGTGAACTGCTCACATGTTTCGACAAGGGTGGTATATAAAGTGTTGGAATATAGATAAAGATATAAAGATTTATTATCCTTCAGTAATGCTAATTTTAATTCTGTTATGATCACTATTGCCAAGAGACTCCACCACCAGTATACTTTGTACTAGTTTTTGTGTATCAGTGAGGACCAAATCTAAAGTAGCTTGTCCTTTCTACTACAAAAAAATTGTTATTTATTGCAACTGTTGGTTTTACCTTCATATCATGTTCTGAGGAGACGTTCATTCAGTCAATATTAGGGTAATTGAAATCTTCCATTGGTACTATATTCCCTACTTTATGAGCTAGTCTATTCTCTATTAGCATGTCACATTCTGGACTGGGGGAAATTGGGTACCCCCTACTACCGTACTCTCTTATCATGCATGATATTTCTAGTAATAGAAATTCCAGATTGTAATGTTTCTTCCAGAATTTTATCCCTATCTGACCTTTATCTGTTTCCAATATGTAGTGCTATGCCATTACCTGCTCATTCTCCTCATTACAATATATTTTGTATTCAATCTTAAGATCACACAGTATGGTCAAATTTATGTCTACCACCTAAATAACCCAACCCAATGTTCAACCAAACAAACCTGTCATTAAAAAACAGACCATAATAAATTGGAAATATCAGTTTGCACAATCACCACATCGTGTGTCGAATAATTTCCATTGTATGTTATATTTTTCAATATCCCCTCAAAAATTGTTAGCTTCAAATTGTGCACCCCATCCAAATTCCTTTTACTCATACTTCATAAATCATTAATATAACAGCTTCTTCCAATTCATACTTATTTTCATTGTTTCCAACGGGATGAATTGGGCCAGTTTTAAGCTGTTTTCCTCATGGAATTATTAATATAATATTAAAAGGAAACTTTTTTTTTGTTTAATGGTTGTTTTTATTTCCAGATACACAGCATTGTGGTGGAAACAGCATGTGCTCCTTCTAAAGCCACTATTTATGTGGCAGCACGGGAAAAGAAGGTTCTATATGTCTCCCAATGGCTCCAGCAAACTAACTTGTTGATGAAGATTTTTGAAAAAAAACAAAGGAGAAAAGCGACCTCTGCAAACAAGACCACCAAAGGAAGGAGCGGAGAGAGACCACACCCAAACAGAAACGTCCTCAGTAAAGAGTGTCAGTAGAAGACCTTTTCATGTGGCTGTGGTCTCTCTCCGCTCCTTCCTTTGGTGTTGACGAAGATTTCTGGACAATATTTTTATTATATAGAAGTCTTCCATGGAGCAACAGTGTCAATTTTTAGTGTAGTTAAATGTTTTATATTCTAATTTACAATTTGTTAATCAATGTCATTGGACATAGACACAGTCTGTGACTATTTTAATAATGAAATTGCAAATAAGATCGAGAATATTTTTAGGAAATCAGTTGATAGAAACATAGGGGTAGATATTTCAAAGGGTTTCGCTGGAAAACAGGAAATGCTAAATCAGTACTTCTCAACCTTTTCTTATTTTGTGGCACACTTCCGGCAACTCATAAATTGGTGTCCTTTCCTCATCCCCATGTCCACAATGGTGGTGGAACTGACCCAGGCATCCCCAAACATTTGTGCTCCCCTGACATGCTTACCATGCTCACTGCATTGTGCCAGCCCAGTCTGTTTCTCATTCTGCTGGCTTCCATCTGTTGCCTGAACATATGAGGCCAACAGGTCTTGCAAGATTAGAGAATACCAGGCTTTATCAGATTGAAACCAGGAGAGAAGGCACAGACATAGAACGTGCTGCTCTCTTCCTGGCAGTGGGAAGGAATAAGGAAGGGTAAAATTACCTGTTTTCCGGAGGGTTATCAGAGACTGCAGTGCCAGTGATTTATTTGGGGATGATGGGGGCAGTGCAGTAGACTGTCTGCATGGATAATTGTAGAGCCTACTCTCAAAATACTTAAAACCACGTTCATTAAGTTTTGTGGCTTATCACAAAGTACTTTTTTTAGACCAGTACAAAAGACAGGTCTTGTGAGTACATCCAGGCTACAAGAGAAGTATGCACCAGAAAAAAAAATACAAATGCTAGGACTATCCAACCATTTCAAACGTGTAGAATTTATGTAGGAGGTACGACCCGGGTTAAAGATTTTCTACGGAGTTCCAGGACATCCAGTTTATTCCAGGATGTCCATTGGATCACTATTTGAATGGATTACTATTCTTATCACTATTTTGAAAATAATTTTTTTCTACCTTTGTCTGTGTGTTTTTATTTCCTAATCATGTAGGTACAGCTCTTTTTTGTTGTTGTTTTCCTTCTTCAGATTCTGCAACCACAAATGGAGGTCACCTTCACTTCTTTCCTTTACTATTTTTCACCCTCTAGTTCTCTCACAACATTTGTTCCTCTCAGCTCTCCGTCTGGCTCCTTTCTTCCCCAGTAGACATCATAGCTTCTGTATTTTGATTCTAGTACAGAAGAGAAAGGGATTGGAGCAACTACTATAGGTGTTCTTTGTTCTGCAGTGTCTGTTCCAGTCATACCTATACCTTCTTATTCTTGAATGACAGGAGGGAGGGGTGGTTTAGGGCGCAGAGTGTCTCATCTGTGCTCCAAGTTCATCCTCTCCTCTTCTCTTCCTACATGTTGCCTGGCAGGAAAGGGCAGGCACTTCCAATAGACAAGCAACAAGAGCCGCATGAGACTGTATAAAGCCATGTCTATGGATGTCACCACCAAGGCATGCCAAGGACGTTCCCAAAAACAGACAAAACAAAACTCCAAACTAGGCGCAAAAAAAAGAAAAAGAAAAAAAAAGAAAACAAACACCATGTGAGAGAAAAGAAAAACCAATTAGGAACCAATACAAAAAAATTAATAAATATATAGAGAGAGGAAAAAAGACCTCAGCCAACCCTCCTGCCAATACCATCAAGGAGGAAGAGCCAGTTGATGTACAGTGATGCCACAACAATTGAACTAAGCTCAAAAAAGACATCAGTGGTCAAGGACATTCCCAAGGCACACCGTTGTGCCCTGAGGCAGAAGCAGTATGCTAAATAGCTAAACCCTGCTCTGCCCAATATTCAGCAGCACTACTGTGTTGCTTGTTTCAGGTCATTCTGTGGGGGAGATGGGTCAGTCTCTTTGCCTATCTCATTAGCAACATTCGGCCACCATCTGGATAAGTAAACTGCATAAATTTATGCAAAGAGTGGTCCTAACTTTGCAGATTTTGCTATCTGGTTAGCAGCTGACTGTTTCTGCAAACAGCGCGATCTCATTTGGAGTACTGTGTACAATTCTGGAGACCACACCCTCAAAAAGATATAAACAGGATAGAGTCGGCCCAGAGAGCAGCTACTAAAATGGTTAGTGGTCTTCATAAGAAGACATATTGAGATAGACTTAAAGATCTCAATATGTATGCTTTGGCGAAAAGGCTGGAGAGGGGTGAAATGATTGATACATTTAAATACCTCCTTCGAATAAATGCACAAGAGGTGGCTCTCACCCAGTTGAAAGCAAGTTCTGGACTGAGGGGTCATAAGATGAAGGTGATAGGGGTAGATTCAGGAGTAATCTTACAAAATATTTGTTTACAGAAAGGGTGGCAAATGCATGGAACAGCCTCCCAGTGGAGGTAGTAGAGACAAGAACGTATCTGAATCCAAAAAAAAGATGAGACAAATACAAAGGATCTTTGAGGGAGAGGAAGGAATTGTAGAACCTAATATTTCTTATGGATGGGCAGATTGGATAGGCCATATGGTCTTTATCTGTCATTGTTTTCTATGTTTTTATGTTTCTATAAGAACATAAGAAATGCCATACTGGGTCAATCGAAGGTTCATAAAGCCTAGTATCCTGTTTCCAACAGTGGCCCATCCAGGTCACAAGTACCTGGCAGGTTCCAAAAGGGCACACAGGTTCCAAAATGCTTGTCCAGGGGCAAGCAGTGGATTTCCCAGGTCTTCTTTAATAATGGTTTATGGACATTTCCTCAAGGAACTTGTCCAAACCTTTTTTAAACCCAGCTACACTGGCAGCTCTTACTAAATCCTATGGTATTGAATTCCAGAGTTTAATAATGTGTTAAGTGAATTTTCTCTTATTAGTCTTAAATGGATTACATTGCAGCTTCATTGTCTGGTAAACCCCAATCTGGTACAAGAGATAGATCGGATAGCCAGTCTTTCAAATGTGTAACAAAAATAGCAGCCTGGTGCATACTGAGTGATCAATGAGGAAAGGTAGGTAGGAAGATCAGAATAAAGGGTGTTCAAACAGTAGAGGATTTGTATGATCATGTTGCATACATGTGAGTAAACCCCGACAGTTGTGTTTTGAACTGTTTGTAAGCACTTTAGGTCATCTGAATGAATAATGCTATAAATAATATTGCAATAATCAAGTCAATGATGCATGGATGATTGTATTTTGGGCCTTTGCATTTAAAAATGGGTGGCTAGCATGAAACTGGCATAGGACACAAAAGCTGGATCTAACTGTTGAGATGTGATTTTAGAAAGTGAGTTCCAAGTCAATGATGGCACCAAGGTAGTTAAAAGAATCTGTGAGGATGATAAGGAAGCCAGAGAGTGAGTTAAGTAGCTGGGCTTTTTGCAGAATTAAGTTTGATGGTTGGCTCGAGCCATTATGATATTCTCTCAAGGCAGTAATTTAAGGGTGTCAAGTCAGGGGAGCCTAGTTTGTATAGGCTATGGGGATTATTCTAAGACACGAATAGTGGGGATGGACGTCCCATCCATCCCTGCTATTCGTGCCAGCGGCAGCCCCTGACTTACTTACCCACCGGTTGTGTGGGGAAGAGGTGGCCCGGAGGCAGAGAGTGGGTGGGCAGTGGGTGATCTCCGGCCCTGGACGTACAGGGCCAATTCTAATGTTGGCCCTATACATCTAGGGCCAGCGAAATGGCCTGGGAAGTTTTTCCACCACTGAGGTGGAATAACTTCCCTGGACATTTTTTTCTTTCAACCTTGGGGCACAGGAGGGGCTGGGGGGCAGGGTTTATTCGCTGCAGCCCGACCCTGGCCTTAGAAGGCCAGATCAGGTGTCGTGCTGTGGGGAATAAACCTTTTCTGTGGCAGCCGGCATCGCGTTTTTAAAATAGAGTCACAGTGCCATGGCAACATGATGCCATGTCGGCTTGACTCCCTTTAAAAGCCTGATTGAGCTATCCAGGCAGTGCCTGTACTGCAGGTCAGGATGTACAGGCCTGTTCGTGATTCTGATCCCGTGGGGCTAGATGTGCCCCGCAGGATCAGAATTGCGATCCCTTTTGTACGTCTGGCTCAGAATGGACGTACAAAGGGGATGCACGTGCATAACAGAATTGGGCCCTATGTGAAGAATATCATTAGCTTAGTAAAATGCACTTACAGTATATCTAGACCTTGCACTAAAGTGGCCAGTGGACTGAGAAAGATATGGAAAAGGTGAGAAAGTAGGACTGATCTCTGGGGAACCCTATAGATCAGGTGGTGAATGTAGAAAGTGTAGGGACCAGCTAATACTCTAAAACAATGTATGTTTAGGAAGGAAGTAAACCAAGACAGAATCTGATCTTGGAAACATATGTCACGGAGTTGTGTGAAGGTGCAGAGTGTGGTTCACTAAATAGAAGTCAGCAGAGAGATCTAATGATACCACAGTCAAATAAATATATGCATTGCTTAGTAAGGCAATTAGAATGGTTTCAGTACTGTGGGATGGAAGGAAACCTGGTTGATGTGGTGTAGAAGCTCAGATTTTTCAACATGGTTCCAGAGTTGAGTAAAAATAATTTTCTCTATGACGTTGGACAGGAACAGAAGGTAATGCTACTGGGCAGAAGCGAGCAGATGCAGATGTATCAAGAAAAGTTATTTTTTGAGCATAGACCAAATAAGGAGCTGTTTCCATTGATTGAGCACAAGACCTGAAGCAAGAGTGTATAAATGATAGTATATGGCCCCAAGAGATGGCAATCTACCTGCATGCCAAACAAAAGCCAGCATCCTACTGAGTCCTCTACTTAACTACTCCAAATCCTCAAGATACCCCTCTGAAGATCTGGTCACAATTTAAAATTCCATTTCTAGAAAACATCGAATCTACAATCAAGAATCTCAACACAACCACCTCAGCATTGGACCCCTGTCCTGTACATTGGATAAAGGTTGCTAGAACCCAACTCATCCCCTACATACTGAGTATGGTACGTACATCTTTATCCCAAGGCCACGTGCCCCTATACTAAAATGGAGCTCAGTCTAACCAATACAAAAAAGCACAAAACTCAATGGCACCTCACTGAGTTCATTCTGTCCCATATCCAGTATTCCTTTTTTCTCAAAAATGCTAGAGAAAATAGTACAAACAACTTCAAAATTTCATCAATGATTCGGGAAAAGAAACTCAAACCCATTGTTAACACTATAGCATTCTCAGAAGTTGTATCTATTTATGATAAGGGGGCAGAAAGGCTGCACCGCATAATCAGCTTTAATACATGACTCCAAACCTGGTGTAAATAAGAAGGATTTAGATATGTAGGCAACTGGGGAAATAGATTGGCTGACAAGAGGCTATACTGTGTTGATGGACTATATTTCTCTGTCACAGGGAAAAGGATCCGAAGTGAAAAATTCAGGCAATATGTGAACAGGCATGTAAACTAGGGAAATGGGGTGGCAGATGGAAAAGAACAAGTTCAAGACATCATTCCCAGCGAAAACATAACACTGGAAACAGTTACACTATTAACCCACACATCAATGGCAAGTGGGAAGAGTCATGTAGAACAAAATCCATGCAAACTACAGGCAAGCCAGTCAACAAATGCTGGAAAGCTATGAGCACAAATGCTCGAAGCCTAGCCAACAGAATTTCTGACCTGGAAGCTCTAATGGTAGAAATGGACTTGGACATTGTGGTCATTACAGAAACATAGTTTAATGAGTCCATGAATGGGATATAGTCATAGATGGCTATAATTTATATAGAAGAGATAGAGAAGGCAGATAAGGAGTCGTCACAGCCCTATATGTCAAAAACAATATTAAAGCTGCTGAAATGCAGGGGATGTGAGGAAAAGCAGCACTGTGGATTGTATTGGAAAGAGGAGATCACACTATCATCCATAGTGGTGTAGTCAACAGGCCTCCAACTCAAACTGTAGAAATGGATAGAGACTTTATTATTGATATTGCAAAGGTAGCCATGAAGGGGGAAGTGATTACATTAAGTGACTTTAATCTACCTGATGTGGATTGGAGTATTCCTTCTGCAAATCTGGAAAGAAGTAAAAACACTGGGGATGCCTTTCAAGAAGCATTGCTTAAACAAATGGTGATGGACTTGATCAAGGAAAGTTCGATGCTGGATTTAGTACTTGCCAATAGAGATAGTGTGTCGAATATCCAGACTGGTGCCCATGTGAGCAGCAGCGATATTCACATGATGTGGTTTGAGATAAAAGCCAAGGCAGAGTCCAATCACAGCAATCAAAGTCCTAAACTTCAAAAATGCTGACTTCAGTAAAATGGCCGAGTGCTTAGAGGAGGAGTTGGAAGGGTGGGAGGAGGTAAGGGAAGTGGAATTGCAGTGGGCTAAACTAAAGGAGGCAATAAAAGGGGCAACAGGCACATGTGTAAGGAAAGTAAATAAAAACAAAAGGAAAAGGAAACCTATATGGGTTCTCCAAAGAAATGGCTGCACAAATAAAGGCAAAAACCACAGCTTTCACAACATTCAGTTTGCAAACAGAGGAACACAGAAAAGAATACAAGATAAAGCTAAAAGAGACAAAAAGAGAAATAAGGATAGCATAAAGAAAAGCAGAAGAAAAGATGGCTAAAGATCCAAAGTGTGGAGGCAAGACTTTTTTCAGATATATTCGGGAGAAGAGGAAGATCAGAGGTGGACTTGCAAGACTCAAAAGTGCCGAGAACAGATTCATGGAAAGTGATATTGAAAAAGCAAAAAGGCTAAACAAATACTTCTGTTCCGTTTTTACTAAAAGAAAATCCTGGAGGACTACCTGTGATTGGCAAATATACAAATGGGAATGGAGTAGATACTATACCATTCACAAAAGATGATATATTTGAACAGCTTGCAATACTGAAAGTGGTCAAGTCCATGGGACACATCCAAGAATACTGAAAGAGCTCAGAAGGGTTCTGGCAGGGCCCTTAAAGGATGTTTTTTTTTTTAATTCTTTATTTATAAATTTGAAAACATTACAAAGAGATATCACCATAACAGTATAACAATACCATTACTATAAGGAAAACAAAAGTAACAAATTAGTCCACATTAAGAAGCACACTATTCAAAAAAGAAATAATACTAACAAACAACCGACTGGACCTGGAATACAATCCTAAGCCCAATATACTTTGTCAGGAGAATCAGAAATGTAAATTCCATTATTTATCTTTAAGAAAATTCTGTAAGTGCTCCACCTCAGAAAAAACAAAACGATTACCTTGATATATCACCTGGCATTTACAAGGAAACCTAAGATGGAACGAGGCTCCCAAGGACACCACTTGCGATCGCAACTGCAAAAAAGCTTTGCGTCGCACTTGTGTAGTCCTAGAAACATCGGGGAATATTTGAATGGGCTGTCCACAGAATTTCACAGATTTCTGCTTGAAATACGACCTCAGAACTCTCTCCTTATCCGTATGCAATACAAAAGTAACTAATAATGTATCCCTAGAGGATATTTCATCCGTGGAAGATTCCAAAAAATTTGAAATATCTAATGTAGAAGAAACAATTTGTTGATATGGTAAATCTCCCACTTGATCTAAATCTCTTACCACCCTCCCTCTAGGGACATAATAAATTTGAGAGATCAAAATATCACTCCCATCATTAATTAATAAGATATCCTTAAGGTATTTCTGGAACAAAATTAAAGGAGATAAATAATGGGTTTTAGAAAAATTTAATAAACGAAGGTTCTTAGAACGCATTAAATTTTCCAACATTTCATCCCGTTGATGCAAAGAGGAAAAATCTTGAATAAACTTAGTTGAAACCATTTGATGAGAGGCCAATTGATCTGTATGCAAATTAACCCCTTTTTCCAATTCTAACAAACGAGCATCGTGGTCAGCCAACTTAGTTACCGTTTCTCTAGTAAATGCAGCAACCTTCTGTAATGACACACCCAAGGCCACCTCCATACGAGATAACATTACCCAAACATCTTTAATAGATACATCAGATGGAGGGGACAAGGGCTGTCCAGTAGAGGAAAAAGAAACAACAGACGGAAGTGGAGGAGGAAGTTCTCCAGAGGCAGGTTCCAGCTGTAAAAGGGAACCAGGAAGCACATCACAGCCAGCTCCCCCTACCCGGTTAACATCAGACAGAGGGAGCTTATTAACAAGAACCTCCAACTCCTGACAGGGCTGAGCTAAACCCGACGTGGGCGAAGGGGTAGAGGAGACAGTACTCACACTTGACGTATTACTTGGGGTCGATGGTAAAAGTCCCCCAGCAGACACAGCAGGTTCCACCCGAATGTGAGCATCCATAGGGCCCACCACCTTAACTGCTTTTGTCTGTTCAGGTTGAGGATAGTGCTTCCTTCTCTTTCCCATTCCAAGGAGCCTCCCTCGGCACCTCAAGGCACGCCCCTTTGGTGCTCCTTCGGTGCTTGAGGTGGCTTAAAGGATGTTTTTAATAAATCCTTGGAGACAGAAGAAGTTTTACAGGACTGGAGAAGGACTGATGTGATACCTCTTCACAAAAGTGGTAATAGGGAAGAAGTGACAAACTACAGGCCAGTAAGCTTTACCTCAGTGGCAGGAAAAGTAATGGAGGGGCTCCTAAAAGAGAGCATAGTGGACTTTTTTGAAACCAATAGGTTGAATAATCCAAGGCAACGTGGTTTTACCAAAGGATGGGAACTCCGCTCTTCCAGCAAATTGCTTCTATCTGTGCCCTTCTCTTCTATTACTAACTCTAGATTTCACTCCTTTCACCTTGCTGCTCCTTATGCTTGGAACAAATTACATGAGTCTGTAGATCAGGCACCTTCTCTGACACTTTTCAAAGCCAGGCTGAAAACTCACCTCTTCGCTGCCGCTTTCAGATCTTGACTCACCTGTTCTCCTTTGTGTTTCCATACCATTCCCCCTAGATGTATCCCATGTCTACAGTTATTGTGTTGTCTGTCTTGACTAGAGTGTAAGCTTTATTGAGCAGGGACCATCTTTTACATGTGTCTGTGCAGCACTGTGTATGTCTTGTAGCACTATAGAAATGTTCAGTAGTAGTCAGTAGTAGTAAATCTGATTGAGTTCTTTGACTGGGTGACCAGAGAACTAGATCAAGGGCATTCAATGGATGTGATCTACCTAAATTTCAGCAAAGCCTTTGATACTGTCCCTCACAGGAGGCTTATAAATGAACTGAACAGCCTGGAGATGGGTTCCAAGGTGATGAACTGGATCAGAAATTGGTTGGTTGACTGACAGATGACAGAAGGTAATGGTAGATGGAATTCACTTAGATGAAAGGAAGACGAGTAGTGGCATGCCCCAAGGATAGGTCCTAGGACTAATATTGTTCAATGTATTTGTGAGTGATATTGCTGAAGGACTGAATGGAAAAGCCTATATTTTTGCAGATGACACAAACATTTGCAACAGAGTGGACTCCCCTAAGGGAGTGAATAACATGAGGAAAAATCTAGAAAAGCTGGAAGAATGGTCTAATGCTTGGCAGTTAAGATTTAATATGAAGAAATGCAGTGTCATGCACTTGGGATGCACAAATTCAATGCAATTGTATGAGATAGGCAGTGAGAGTTTGGTGTTCACACACCAGGAGAAGGACCTTGGAGTGATTGTTTCTGAGGACCTCAAGGTGGCCAAACAGTGTAACAAGGTGGCAGCCAAAGCCAGAAGATGCTGGGTTGCATATAAAGAGAAATTACCAGCAAAAAGGAAGAGGTATTAATGCCATTGTACAAGTCATTGGTGAGGCCTCACTTGGAGTACTGTTTCAGTTTTGAAGACCATATCTCACAAAAGATATAGAAAGACTTGAAACTGTTCAGAGGTGGGCAATCAAAATGATTTGGAGCCTGCACCAGAAGACATATGAGAAGAGACTTGAAGATCTAAATATGTATAAACTAGAGGAGAGGAGGGAGAGGGGAGATATGATCCAGACATTTAAATACTTAAGGATATTAACGAACAAACAAACTTTTTTCAAAGACAGAGAAACTATAAAACTAGAGGGCATAACATGAAATTGCAAGGCGGTAAACTGAGAGACAACATCAGGAAATACTTTTTCACTGAAAGGGTGGTGGATGCTTGGAATGCCCTCCCGATGGAAGTGGTGGGGCAAATACAGTAACATAATTCAAAATGACATGGGACAGACACAGAGGACCCCTTTAGAGCAACAGGATAAAATCAAAATAAACCTAACTATTTCTTATATTTCAACAAATAGGGGTGATCTGCATGGAGCAGTGGGTACACCCCTAAAAGGCATGGGGAGAGGTGACTTGCACAGAGCATCAGGTGCACCTACTCTTGCCACTTTTCTTGACAGACTAGATGGACCGTACTGGTCTTTATTTGCCGTTATATAGTCACTCCAGGTGGAAAAGACAAAGGGTGATGTAATACCAAGGGTAAGGAGGATCACAGTGTCATTTTGGATATTTAAGAGGTGCTACTAACTCTAAGAACTTGGTTCACTGTTCTGGATGTTAACTTCATTAGAGAGAAAGTGTCAAAATCAGGTGGGAATACAGTAGAGCAAGATGGAAATGAGGTTGGCTCAGCTCATGTAAGGTCCCACCATATGCATAGCTCTATTAGAAGCATATTGCGGGAGATGGAGAGCTCCATGTAAATGATGTCAACATCTCTTGTAGCCACACGGTAACACACCTATACCTGGAAATAAATCCACACAGAGCCATCAAATAGCTAAGATTATCTCACATACTAATAAAATGGAATTTTGTGATGGACCATCAAAAAGGAACACAAAGTAATGGATAGCTTCATTATTAAATGTGCAATCAAAGTTGTATCATCAACTCAAATTTTAAATATCCTTGTATGCAAAAACTGTCACCCACCACAAAGAGCTTCTTTTATGTCTTTCTACATTACATATTTATTTGATGTAATTTTTGATATGTTAATATATGGTTTTGATTTGAATGTTTTTATGTATCTGATTATTTTTGAAACATACTGTATTTGTAGAAATTGTCAGCTTTATGACTGAACCCTTGACACAAGCTATATTGTACCAAAACATGGCTGCATTGGGTCATTTAATACATTTCATTATTTATCCTTTGGAGTTCTGCTGTTTTCTCTACTGTGTATTTTTGTACTATACAAACACCTAGCCTGTAAGTCTAAAAAAGATACAACCCTGGGGATGTAGGTATGGCAGAACAGGTGAGATAATTGTGAGATATACATTTATTTTATAAAATATGTACGTACATGCATAAAAGACATGTACATATTCACACTTTCTTTTGAGCAAATGCAGATTTGTACAGAAGCAATTGTGCGCTATGGGGAGATATTGTACATTCATTTTATAAAGACACATAGGCACTTGTGTGGCCTTTATCAGATAGGCATAATATAGGTACTTTTTTGAACTTTCATTCATGTAGACATCTTGCTATAAAATTAGCTCCCACATTATGACCCATGTTCAGTTTACTTAGTAATAGCTAAATATGGAACCAACATGGGGGTTATTTTAGAAGCCCTATTCATGCTTTGGACATCTGAAAATGGTGATCCTGACATCAGTACCGGCAAAATGGTAGAAACTATTATAAAGATCAAAATTACTGAACATGTAGATAGTCATGGTTTAATGGCAGAAAGCCAATGTGGATTTAGCCAAGGAAAGTCTTGTTTCACTAATCTTTTTTGAAGGGGTGAACAAACAGGTAGATAAAGGTGAGCTGGTTGATACAGTGTATCTGGATTTTCAGAAAGCCTTTGACAAGGTCCCTCATGAGAGACTCTTGGGGGAATTAAAAAGTTATGAAATAGGATTAGGAGCTGGATAAATGAGAGAAAATAGAGAAGAGGGCTAAATGGCCAATTTCCCAATGGAGAAAAGAGAATAGTGGAGTACCCCAGGGATCTGTGCTGGGTCTGCTGCTTTTTAACATATTTATAAATGACCTGGAAATTGGAATAACGAGTGAGGTGATCAAATTTGAAGATGACACTAAGTTATTCAAAATTGTTAAAATACAAGAGGATCATGAAAAATGAAAAGAGGACCTTGAAAAATTGTGAAACTGGGCATCCAAATGACAGATGAAATTTAATGTGGACAGGTGCTAAGTTATGCACTTAGGGAAGAACGACCAAAACCACATTTACATGATGCAAGGTTCCATATTAGGAACCACCACTCAGGAAAAGGATTTAGGAGCCATCGTGAATAATATATTAAAACCCTTTGCCCAGTGTACAGTGGTGGCCAAGGAAACATATAGAAATTATAAGGAAAGGAATGGAGACTAAAACCATCAGTATTGCTCCAAAAGGTACAGAAAAGAGGGACCAAAATGATAATGGGGATAGAAGGATATCCCTATGAGGAAAGGCTTAAAAAGTTCTACAACTTGTTATTATTTCAATCCTTTATACAAGGAAATAACGCAGGGAATACAAGAAACTGTTCTATATTCCAAAGGAAAGGAAAAAAAAAGGAACATACATGATATCAATAATAATAATAATAATAATAATAAAAAAAAAGTTCTACAACTTGGAAAAATACAGCTGAGGGGAGATAAATAAAATAATGAATGGAGTGGAACAGGTAAATGTAGATTGGTTGTTAAACTTCTTTAAAATGTAGAAAGTCTAGGAGGCACCCAATGAAGCTATACTGTAACATGTAGACAAATCAGAGAAAATATTTTTTCACTCAAACTCTGGAATTCAGTATCAGAGGATGTAGTTAAAGCTGTTAGTGTAGCTGGATTTGAAAGAGGTTTTGAAAAAGTTTCTGGAGGAAAAGTCCATATGCCATTATTAAAGTGGACCGGGGAAATCCCTGGCTTACCCCTGGGATAAGAAGCATGAAATCCGTATATGTTTTGGGAACCTGACAGGTATTTGTGACCTGGATTAGCCCAAGCTGGAAACAGGATACTGGGCATGATTGAGCTCTGGTCTGACTCAGTATGGCATATCTTATGTTCTTAGTATACTCCCTTCTCTCTTCTCCCTCCCTCTCCCGGGGGGGGGGGGGGAAGTGTTTCACTTACAATAAAAAAGATGATTTTAACATATATTATTGTTGCTATTTTGAGAATATTTAATAGAAAGAGGTTACCATTTTAGATTAGAATTATGAGGACCATCTAGCCCAAGCAATTTCATTCTTGTTGCAGTGGCATAGACCCTAGCTTGCCTTTGTTTTTTTTCCATTTCTTCAGAACACAGTGGTTATCCCTTTCTTGAATGATGTCACTGTTTATGTTTTTACTGAGAGGCCATCCCATTCTCTAATTACACTTTCTGTGGAGAAATATATTCTGATGTTAATCCTAAATCTATCATCTTTGAGTACTATAAATTGTAGTTACTCACCTGTAACAGGTGATCTCCGGGAACAGCAGGAATTTTAGTCTTCACATATGGGGTATCGTCGGTACTAATGGAGCTTGCACAGGAACGCTCCCCAGCGTCCAATAGGAAAGCTTTTGGGAGCATCCCACTGCGCCCGCGTCGCTGCCTTCCCACCTTTCCAACTCTCCCTCTTCGGTTGAGTTTATAGCTGAGACAAAGGAGAAAGAGAGAGAGAGAGAGAGAGAGAGAGAGATAACTCCTAGGGGAGGTGGATGGGTTGTGAAGACTAAATTCCTGCTGTTCCCGGAGATTACCTGTTACAGATGAGTAACTACGCTATCTCCAGGAACAAGCAGGAATGTAGTCTTCAAATATGGGGATTCCCCAGCTAGAAGATGCCAGGGAGATGACCCCAGAATGCTGCAAACCCAGGCTGAGATGGGTCATGCTTCCTCCCATGGATCTCTGGCATCGAAGCCCAGAACAGCAGGTAGGAGTTGTTCTAAGTCTGAAAGAGATGCTGGAGAACAGCCTGGCCAAATGAGGCATCCCGATGAAAGTTCTTGTCTATGCAGTAGTGGGCTGCAAAGGTGTGTACCGAAGCCCAAGTGGCTGCTCTACAAATGTCATCAATGGACACAGAGCGAAGGTTAGACATAGAGGCTGCCATTGTTCTCACATTTTGAGCTGTGACATGACCTTAGAGAGAAAGTCCCTTACTCTCATATGCAAAGGATATGCAATTCGCAAACCAGTTAGACAAAGTTCGCTTGGAAACTGGTAGTCCAAGATGATTAGAGTCAAAGGCAACAAAAAGCTGGGAAGACTTCCTATGTTGTTCAGTTCTTTGAAGGTAAAAAGCCAAGGCTCTTTTACAGTCTAGAGTGTGTAGATTCCTTTCTGCATTGGAGGCATGAGGCCTAGCAAAGAATACAGGAAGGTAAACCGATTGGTTTAAATGAAAAGGCAAAACCACCTGTGACATAAAGTGAGGGTGAGTCCTAAGGACTACTTTATCATGGTGGAACCTTGTATAACGAGGATCAGCCACTAAAGCCTGTAGCTCACTGATGCATCTTGCAGAAGTGAGAGCAATTAGGAAGATTACTTTCTAAGAAAGAAACTTTAGAGATGTAGTGGCTAAGGGTTCGAAGGGTGGTTTCATGAGCTGCCCAAGGACAAGATTCAAATCCCATGCCACGGGTGGTGGCTTAATGGGAGGTTTTGTTAAGAGTAGACCGCTCATAAATCTTGCTACAAGTAGTTGAGAGAAAACAGGTTGTCCATCCAAGGGCTTGTGGAAAGCTGCAATGGCACTAAGATGGGCACTTACTGAATTGGTCTTAAGACCAGAGGATGACAAGTGGAGGAGATACTCCAGTAACGCCTCCATTAGCACTGAAAAGGGGTTAAATTCCCTTTTTGAACACCAAATAGATAACCTTTTCCACTTAAACCTTGTGGAAGGTTTTCTTGAAGCCAAAAGGATATCCTTTACTTGTTGAGAAAGGTTGATATCCTGGAATTTTAAGATCTCAGGAACCACGCCCTGAGGTGTAGAGACTGAGGATTCGGGTGCAATAGGGTCCCGTTCTCCTGGGAAAGGAGATCTGGAGCACATCCCAACTCCAGAGGTCTGGCTTGAGAGAGACGCAGAAGGAGAGAATACCACGGTTGTCGTGGCCAGCATGGGGCTATGAGGATCATATGGCCCCTGTCTCTCAGAAGCTTTAACAGGGTTTTGGGAATGAGTGAAATGGGTGGGAAGGCATAGAGGAAGTCCTGACCCCAGTGGAGGTGGAAGGCATCCCTTGCCTGACAGTTCTGAGCCGGAAATCTGGAACAGAACCAGAGAAGTTTGGCATTCTGAGGACTTGCAAAGAGGTCTATATCTGGAGTTCCCCAGATCTGAAATATTCTAGCAATTTGCTCTGGATGAAGACTGAGTTTGTCTGCCAAGAGATTTTGCATGCCTGGAAAATACACCACTAGTAGGTGGATTTGAAGATCTCTGGCAAAGGCCCAGAGGCGTAGAGCCTCATTGCATAATGGTAGAGACCTTGTCCCACCCTGTTTGTTCACATAGGACATGGCTACTTGATTGTCGGTCTCAACCAGAACTGTCTTGTAGCTGAGGTGGGCCTGAAATACTTGAAGAGCATAAAATATGGCTCTGAGTTCCAGGAGGTTTATGTGAAGACAAGCCTCTTGCTAGGTCCAGAGACCCTGAGTGGAGAGATTGTCCAAGTGAGCCCCCCAGCCTAACATGGACACATCTGTCGTCAAGGTGGCCTGGTGTAGTGGCTGCAGAACGGGAGAGCCTACGAGAAGGTTTTCCAGCGATTGCCACCACTGTAGGGACAAAATGAGATGTGTTGAGTTTCTGATTTTGTCCGTCAAGCGACCAATGGCCTGTGTCCACTGAGAGGTTAGGGTCCACTGGGCTGCTCGCATGTGAAGGCAAGCATAGGGAACTACATGGACAGTGGATGCCATATGTCCCAGCAGCTGAAGCATTTCTCAAGCAGTAAGCAGAGTTTTCATAGCTGCTTGAGAGGCCAGCTGGAGTATTTGAAGACAACATGGTTGTGGCAGAAAAGCCCTTGACTGCCTTGTGTCTAGATGAGCCCCTATGAACTCTAGAGATTGAGAAGGGGTGAGATGAGATTTTGGGAGGTTTATGACCAGTCCCAGGTACTGCAGGATTTGCATTATGCGAGAGAGAGCGAAGCTGGCTTCTGGAGCTGTTGATGCTCAGATGAGCCAGTCGACTAAGTAAGGGAAGACGAATATTCCCAGAGTTCTCATGAATGCTGCTACTACTGCCATGCATTTCGTGAAGACTCTTGGGGCAGAAGCCAGTCCAAAGGGTAGAACCCTGTACTGGCAATGTCTTCCTTGAAAGATGAATCAAAGAAACCTTCTGTGATCTATATGGATGAGGATATGTGTGTATGCATCCTTTAGATCTAGAGAACATAGCCAATCCTGATTCTGAATGTAAGGAAGAAGTGTTCAGAGGGAGAACATCTTGAAATTTTCTCAGAACAGATATTTGTTCAACTCTCTGAGATCCAGTATGGGTCTGTATCCTCTGTTTTCTTTGGAATGAGGAAGTAGGGGGAGTAGAAACCCATGCCCTGTTGGGATATAGGTACCTCCTCTATTGCTCCTTGAGCAAGTAGTGAGGTGACCACTTGACACAAGAGAGTGGTGAAAGGGCCCTGAGAATTGAACTGTCTTGTGATGGTGGGAGGGGGCATACTGTGAAAATGGAGTTTGTACCCCTCTCTCACAATGAAAAGAGTCCAGTGTTCTGATGTTATTTGTTGCCATCTTTTGGCAAAATGACAAAGTCTGCCGGGGATGGAGAGAGGCTCTGGAACTTTCAGGGGCAGGATGACTAAGTTCTCTAGGAAGGAGTCAAAGCCCCTGAGGAGGCTGTGTCTGCTGAGCTGGTTGAGCTCTAGGGACTTGTGCTTTTCTTGGCTGTCTGGGTTGCTGTTGCCCTTTATGGGGAGCATGAACTGGACAGTGGACAGTCTGGGTGTAAGATGGGTAACATTTATTTTTCTTGTTGAAAAAGGGTTTCTTAATAGTCCTTTTCTTTGCTAGGTTGGCTGTAACCCTTGATAATCTGTTCAAGGTAGTATTTTTAGAATCAAGCTGATTAGCTTTGTCTTGCCAATCCTTGCCAGAGAGATTTTCTCCTGTGTAAGGAATATTCCCTAGCTTATATTGCACCCATTGTTATAAATCTGATGCTTGAAGCCAGGCAATGTGATGTGCACCGATTGAAATAGCAGAGGTTGTGCTAATGCACTCAAAGCAATCAAAGGTTGCACGATTCATGAACTTAGACACATTCTGGGCATATTTGACCAGAGTGAGAAAGTCTGTTCTTTTATCATCAGGGAGAAGTGGAGCCATGAGCTCTAGATCCCTTGTAACCTCCTTAAGAAACATTCCCATGTAGAGAATGTAAGAGCTGATCCTGGCTGATAGCATTGAGGATTGAAAGCATTGACGCCCAAAGCATCGAGTGTCCTCACTTCATGGCCTAGAGGATTAAAGAATGTGTTTTAGCACTCTTGATCCTACGCATCTCCGATTCCACTACCATTGAATGGTGTGGTATTTGTGTCTTCTGAAAACCAGGGCACTGTGGAACTCAGTACATGGTTTTGAGTCTCCGAGAGTGTGGAGACACCATTAAAGGAGCTTCCCACATCCTTAGCATGAGATCATGCAAATTCGGTGAATGGGAAGGGTAGCAGCTTCTTTAGGAGCTGCCGGGTACAGAAGAATTTCTAATTCTTCTGATCTCAGTTCCTTCTCAGGGGTTACTGTGATTGAAGGTCCTCGGGCTACATCACGTATGAAATCCTGAAAAGACATGTCCTCTGGAGGAGACATCCCATGTTGAGGAGAAGGAGAGGGATCCTCTGGTAATATCACCCCGGTACCGGCGGTGTTCTCAGAGTCATCGCTTGGCATTGCTTGACGCTGGTATCGATCAAAATCAAATATTGGACTGTCTCGATACCGGGCCCTCGATACCGAAAATTGATTCAAGAGCCAGTATGGGGGGAAGCACATCCATTAAAGCAGATGCAGTCGGTACCGGTACCGATGACTGCGGAACCATCTGAAGCGGTCTTAGCGGTACCGATGCTGCTAAGAAAGCCGCTAGACTGTGTTCGATGGCCAGGATGCGCCATAGCCCCTGCCGATGCACCAGTGGAGCAGGCCACGACACCAGAGCATGGTCCCAGGAGTTCTCCTGACGTGGAAACTTCTGGAACATCCTGGAGCCCCGTTAATGCTTTGGAGGCCAGGGCCTCCTGCCGGGGCTGTTTTGCCTGTATGTTTTCCTCAAGGGAAAAACTAGTAGTCTCGATGCTTCGAAGGAGATCTACACTTTGAGGACCAGCTGGTCTTGGAAGACCTGGGTTTAGTTACCTGAGATCCATGGGAGGAAGATGAAGCCCTGGAAGACATCAATGCAACAGACATCGAATCTGCGGCAAAGAGGGTGCCGAGTTTTGCAGCTCTGTTTTGCAGACCTCTCTTGGTCATCTTTCTACAGAGGAGACACTCTGATGGTAAATGGTCAGGACCTAAACATTTAAGACACCAGTCATGAGTGTCGGTAGCAGAAATGGTACCGCTACACTTTGAACATTTTTTTGAAACCACTAGATGGTTTCTCCATTTTAGAAGAAAAGAGGGCCTAGTGCCCAAAATGGCGCCTGGCACCTAGAGTGTACAGACCTTCCAAAAAGAAAAAATATTCTTAGGTGTTTTGTTTTGTTTTTTTAGGAAAAATGAAGAAAGGACCAGTTGCACCCGTAGAGGTGTCGACGGTGATGGCAGACGCCACCACAAAAAGAAAATTTTCTGTAGTGACAGGGTTTGCTGCCTGTCGGCTCCGCGGAAAACAAAAAACTGAAGAGGGAGAGTTGGAAAGGTGGGAAGGCAGCAATGCAGGTGCAGTGGGATGCTCCCAAAAGCTTTCCTATTGGATGCTGGGGAGCGTTCCCACACGGGCTCCGTCGGTACTGACGATACCCGATATGTGAAGACTACATTCCTGCTTGCTCCTGGAGATAATAGATTACAGCATTAGAATTGTATAAATATGAATAAATCAACCCTTTTCCTCCTCCCTACACAATGAATTAACACAAAGAAATATTCTACAGAGACAAAAACATACATAAGTAAACAAATGAACACTATGCCCCAGCTATCTCTTGATAATTTTAGACAGATGTCTCTGCTAGTCTCAATTACTTTTGCACTCATCCTTCAGAGAAGTCATTGCCAATGCTTCTACCAAGCTTCACAGGTGTCAGTGCTGCTGGTGATGGGGGCAGGTGCTGCCATATTGCATTTTTAAAAAGTGAAAAGGACAATCCCACAACGAGCAGGCAGTGAGAATCCCTAATGATTTTTGCCGGATGAGCCATCAAGAGAGGAGGGAACCACTCTCTCACAAGAACCACATCCTTTTAATCATTTCTTCAAGAATACTATTAAAATTTATCTTATTCGGCATAAGAAGGAATGTCTTACTGAGAATTCTAACGTGACTTTCAGCATGTTTCGAACTCTCACACAGCTCTGTTTCAGGTGCGTGGGAGCTCCAACTCCGAAGAACCACAAAAAAAGGAACGCCAGTTTTGGGGTTTTGTTATTTTTATATTGCATTTTCAAGTGCCAAACTCAGAGATGTTATGGAGAGTTTGCTCATCTATGACAGCACAAATGATACTGCTAGGTATCTCTCTGAGCATATGAAGACTGACTTCATGGCTATGGCACAGAGGGTGAAGCAGATAGGTGCACAGGTGGTGTTCTCTTCAATCCTCCCTGTTGAAGGTAAAGGCTGAGGAAGAGGAACTTGCATCCTGGATTTGAATGCATGGCTGCATGCATGGTGTCATCGAGAGCATTTTGGTTTCCTGAACCATGGGATGCTTTTCCAAGGGCTGTAGAACAGATATAGTGTCCAACTGACCTACTGAAGAGGGCTTTAAATTAGATTCATTGGGGATGGGTGAAGAAAGCCCCCAGGTAAGGGAAACATTAAATACATTTATAGAAATGGATAATAGGGGGAAACATCTGGAAAGTGGTGTGTATAAATGCCAGTAGCATGGAAAATAAGATCACAGATGTTTAATGGAAGAGGCTGACTTGGATTTAGTGGCAGTTATGGAGACATAGTTCACAAAAACCCATGACTGGGATGCAATTATACTGGGCTATACTTTATTCAGGAATGACAAGGTAGGTAGAAGGGGAGATGGAGTGGTACTATATGCAAAAAATAATATTAAAGCTATAGAATTACAGGGCTTAAAAGGGAGCGAGGAGACACTGTGGGTTGAACTGGAAAGAGGGAAAGGAAAATCCATTTATATTGGAGTTATATACAGATCCCCCTTATAGGAAGTAGAAGTGAATGAAGATTTAATAGAAGACATACATAGTATTGCCATGAAAGGAGAAGTGCTACTAATAGGTGATTTCATTATGATGGATGTGGATTGGCACATCCCTGCTGCAGTGTCATTTAGAAGTAAGGAGATCCTGGATTGTCTACAAGTAGAACTAGTCAGGCAATTGGTAACAGAACCTACATGTGATGGGGTCATACTAAACTTAGTGCTTAGCAATGGGGAAAGGTGTTTCTGATGTTACAGTGGGAAATCATCTCGCATCCAGGAATCACTAGATGATATGATTCAGTATTAGGACTAGGGCTGATAAAATCCATTCAAAAGCAAGGTCTTAGACATTATTAAAACTAACTTTGTCCAAGATGGGACAACACATCAAAGAGTTGTTAGTGGGATGGGAACAGCTGGGGGATGTAGAAAAACAGTGGGCAAAACTGAAAGAGGATATTTTAAGGGTAACAAACATTTTTGTTAGAAAGGTAAATAAATGTAAAAGGAAAAGAAGGCTGCTATGGTTCTCAAAAGTAGTAACTGAAATGGTGAAGAAAAAGAGGGGGGCCTTCATGAAATACAAGAGATCACAGAGCGAGCAAGACAGGCATCTATATTTGGGAAACTTAGAGAAGCTAGCAAAGTAGTCAGGAAAGCAAAGGTACAAAAAAGAAGAAGAAATAGCCAATGCAATAAAATGGGGGGATAAGACATTTTTCAGATATGTTAGTGAGAGGAGGAAGGGCAAAAGTGGTATTGTCAGACTTAAGGGGATGCAGAAACCGATGAGGATAAAGCAGAATTGCTTAACAAACATTTCTGTTCTGTGTTCACAGATGAAGAAGGACCTCAGTAAACACCCACAAATAGGAACAGAAGCAACGGGGATCTCAAATGATTTTCAAAAGACTGTGTTTGTGAGGAATTAGCTAAACTAAAATTCAACAAAGCCATGGGTCTGGATGAGATACATCCAAGAATACTGAGGGAACTTGGGGACATTCTAGTGGCTCCACTATCTGACCTTTTCAAGACCATTTTGGAGTCAGGAGTGGTGCCAGAGAACAGGAGAAGGGCACATGTGGTCCCTTTATACAAAAGCGGACATAACGATGACATTGAAAACTTAAGGCCAATTAGTTTCACCTCTATGGTTAATAAATTATTGGAAAGGCTACTAAAAGAGAGAATAGTGAGAGCCTGGAGTCTAATGGATTGCAGGATCCAAGGCAGCATGGATTCACTGGAGGGAGGTCTTGTCTGATTGATTTATTTGACCGAGTGATGAGGGAATTGGACCGAGGGAGATACCTAGATGTGGTGTATTTAGATTTCAGTAAAGCTTTCTGCACAGATGACTTATAAACAAACTGAGCACTCTAGAGATGAACTGTAAAGTTACTGATTGGGTTACAAATTGGTTGAATGGGAGACAACAAGGATACAAGTAAATGGAACTCACTCTGAGGAGAAAATGGTTACCAGTGGTGTGCCGCTGGGATTTGACCTTGGTAAAAAAAAATTTTTAACATCTTTGTTAGTGATATTGCAGAAGGGCTGTTGGGTAAGGCTTGCTTGTTTACGGAGGATACCATTATCTGTGATAGAGTAGACACCCAGGAAGTAGGTAACATGAGGATGGATCTGCTAAGCTTGAAGAATGGTCTAAAGTTTGGCAGTTGAAATTTAATGCTAAAAAATACATTTGGGCTGCAAAAGTCCAAAGGAGCAGTACAGTGAAAGAAGAACGAGACCTGGAAGTAATGGTGTCTGATGATTATAAAGTAGCTAAAGAGGTCGAAAAGGTGATGCCAGAAGGATGCTTGGGTGTATAGGGAGAGGTATGACCAGCAGAAAAAAGAAGGTGATAGTGCCTCTGTATAAGTCTGTTGCGACCTCATTTGGAGTATTGTGTGCAATTTTAGAGGCCACACCTTCAAAAGGATATAAGCAGACTGGAGTCGGTGCAGAGGATGGCTACTAAAATGGTTAGTGGCTTTCGCTATAAAGCATATGAGGCAGACTTAAGGATCTTAATATCTACTGTATACTTTAGAGGAAAGGCAGGATAGGGAAGATATGATACAGATATTTAAATACCTCCATGGCATAAATACACAGAAGGGTTTCTTTCAATTGAAGGCAATCTCTGCTACAAGGGGACATAGGGTGAGAGTGAAAGGGGATTGACTCAGGAGTAATATGCAAAATATTTCTTTATGGAAAGAGTGGAAGATGTGTGGAATAGTCTGCCAGTAGAGGTGGTGGAGACGAGAATAGTATCTGAATTCAAGAAAGCAAGGGACAAACACAGAGGATCTCTAAAGGTAAAAAGGGGATTATAGTAGTTAATATGGAAGGGCAGACTAGATAGGCCATGCGTTTTGTTTTCTGCCGTCATGTTTCTACTGTATGTTTCCAACTGAAAATGCAGTATAGCAGCACCCACTAGCAGCAGTGCTGGAATAGGATTCACTCGGCTTCATGGGAACTTTGGTCATAGCAAAAGTTGCTGAAAAATTCACATTTATGAAACAATTAAAAGACATGCAATTAAACCTCAATCTCATTCTTTTCTCCATTTAGCATGCATGTACGACATCCCTTGGCAACAGTTTGGGTACAAAGTTCATCTTTTGCAGGACAAGGTTTGAACTGAAGAAAGGACAAGCATTTCCTTGAAAATATGGAATGTTTACTTTAAAAAAAAACTCTCACCTCTACTTCACACAAGGCATTTAAAATGTTGATTATGTTCTCCTCAGGGCTCCCAGCATCTTAAAGAAGCATGGACAGCTGTGAGGGGTCAATGCAATCTGTAATTCTCTGGCTCATTTAAGTACACTTTTTTATTCAATTACTACCTGCGAGTGCAGACTTGAAACCAATATGAGAAATATCATCAGATAATGTAAAATGTAAGCATAACAAATAGTTAATGCATTTGTTTATATGGTTTAAATTGGACTAGCCCACTGGTGTCCAAGGCTTCCTGGTTTCTGGCACATTATTTTCAAGGTATCTGTATATTACGATTAGGATTATATCCAGCAGTAAAGAACACAGAATAAAACCCTTCAGACAATCATTCTCGGAATCAATGGGTTGATATGACTGCTAAAATTATATGGCTGTATTTTAAAAGAAAACAGCAGGAATGGATGTGGAATAGAAATGCAAAAATGTGTTGATTCACCTCGCTCCTACAGTTACATAGAGGAGCTCTGCAGGACAAGGCAAAGATATTCATGAAGGCTTGAATAAAGGCATTCAGGGAAAGCAGGAGGCATAGACACTATAGATGCTCCATTGTCATCATTTGTTCCATCCTCTGAATAAGACCAAAAAGAGTTATTCATTGACACACTTATGTGGGTTTTATTTACCTACCAGAGGCCTCAATCCTGAACTGATTTACTTTTTGCTTAGGGCAGTGCTTCCTAAACGTTTCCTGGAGGCCCATCTAGCCAGTCAAATTCCAGGATTAATATAATAAATAAGTATGAGATAAGTATGCAAGCAGTGGCCCTCTGCTATGTGCAGATTTAGCAGACTGGAGGTCTAGACATTGGGCCAGAGAAGCCTGAGGTGCTAGAGGAAATGAACTTCATGCAGGTCAAAATTAATGCCCATTAGGAATTGGATTTACTCTTTTCCCTAAAAAGAGAGGTTTTGGGGAACAAGAAAGTTGTTCCCAGAAACCTGAATGCACCCATTCATGCATGGAATATGATTCTGCCGCCCAGCAGAAGTATCCTGCTTTGAACTACAACTTCCTGTGCACACACTAACCTGATGAATCCTGCTGCTTATTCCAGACTGGCACCTGGGCTGGTGCACAATCTTATAGCCTGATAGTTAAACACCATGGATGCCATTTTTTAAATGCCAACTGAGACATTTAAATATTTTCAGTGCTGTTTATCGTGATTCTGGCCAGTGCTGACTATCAGGATAAAGCAGCAAGCAGTCTTAAAGATATCCAGATAGTAGTTACAATATTGCCGTTCTCCAGATAAATTCCTGATCCACCCATGTTCTGACCACGTACCACCCCCATGCTATCTGGATAGTGCCAGAGTGGTCTATAAGGATATTTATTTATTTATTTAGCAACTTTTGTATACCGCTGTATCTACCAGTCACAGCGGCTTACATGGAACAAAAGAACAAGTAACTTACATCAAACATAGGGAATAATATATAACTTAATGTGTGTAACATAACCATTTAGATAGAGCTGAATTGGTGCTGCGTGAGATACTGTACATATGAGGATGTGATGGAAGGGTGGCTAAGAGACTGTGCCAAAGTGTTCCAAAAAAAGGGAGGTTTTTAGCTCGCACTGGAATTCACCTAGGTCCATGAGGGCTTGTATTTCAGGGGAGTTCTAAATGAGAGAATTCTAAATGAGCGGTGCATAGTTGGAGAAGGCTCTCTTAGTGGTGGTATTGTTGGAGTGAATGAAAGAAGCTGGAATTGCGAGGAGGTTGTGGTTGGGGGACTGTGTTGATCTCTTGTTGGTAGATTGTTGAAGAAGGGGGTGAAGGATGTTTGCTGAGAGGTGGTGGAGAGTCTTGAATATGGTTAGCGTGACCTTATATTTGATCCTCATTTGGATGGGCAGCCACTATAGTTGTTTCAGAGTTGGGGTGATGTGCTATCGTAAGCCCATGCCTGTGATTATTCTGGCTGCAGAATTTTGTGCAAACTGTAAGGGTAGTAAGATAGTTTAGGGAGACCATAGTAATTATGTTTGCATAGTCCAGAAAGGGGGTGATGAATGATTGGCAAACGTTTCTGAAGTCATTAGAGTCCAGCAGTGGGTCCAGGTGTCATAATGTTCTCATCTTGAAGTAGGCAGCTTTAGTAATCTGGTTAATGTGGTGGTGGAAGCTGAAGTGGTAATCCATGGTGATGCCCAAATATTTTACTTGTTGTTTGACATGAAGAGATAAATTGGCCAGACTGATAGACTTCGGAGGAGTGAAGGATGGGTGTTTGGTTATCAGGAGGACTTCTGTTTTGCTGGGGTTGATGCACATGTTGTGTATGTTGAGCCATTGGATGGTATCTTCTAGATATCTGCTGATCATGGAGTAGTCTGAGTTGGTGGTGGAGAAAGTGGTGTAGATCAGTATGTCATCTGCATACATATGATAGTGGATCTTATGATGTTTTAGGGGTGAGCATAGGGGCTGGATGAAAATGTTGAACAGAAATGATGATCATGCAGAACTTGAGGTAATTCCTGTAGTAGCTGGAAAGGTTTGGAGGTATCAGAACATGCACCTGGCTCTGTGCCTCAGATACAGAGCACCTCATGATGAACTCAGATACAGAGCACCTCAGATGAACTCTCCTCCACACTGGAATCTATGTGTGCAAACAATGCTCCCCACAAACCATTGCTAGATCTTGGTGACTTTAATCTCAATTCTGCCTCCACCAAAGATAAGGAAACCTTCTTGGCAGCTATGGACTCTCTCCAATTCACTCAACTTATTAACACCCCCACACACAAACACGGTTCCTCTCCAGACCTCATATTTGTACCCAACAAACCAATCAACCACAACTTTGTAACAACCCCCATAATTACACCAATACCATGGTCAGATCACTTTTTGATACAAATCAATCTACAGCTCCCCATCATAAACTCTCAGACAGGCCAGCTCCACCCCAGAAAGTGATTCAAAAGCTTCCAAAAGGACCAGTTTCTACAAGAAATACTCTCCAACCTTGACAAAGACTCCAACAACCTAAATAGCCTAATTGAGAATTGGAATACCACCATCTCCACAGCTGCAAAAGCACCAGAGTCCAGAAACCCAAGATCCCAAGGCACCAAGCACAGACCATCCCCTGGTACTCAAATGATATAAGGAAAGTGAAGAGAGATCTACGAAGATTGGAACGATGCTGGAGACAGAACAAGTCCAACATCACCCAAAACCTCTATCAAATCAAACAAAAGGAATACAACAATCTCATCAACCAATAAAAAAAAGGATTATTATACCAACCTCATCCTCAAATCTGCCAATAGACCCAGAGAGCTATTTGAAATAGTTTGTACCCTCACCAAAGAAACCAACCTCAGGGAGGAAGATCTGATACATCTGCACACCTTCGCCAACTTCCTTCAAGCAACCATCTCCCTCACAAAACTCTTGAAGCATCATCTCCAAACCCACAAATCCCGGGCAGATCTGGGGAAAGTTCTGCATCCCATCAGCTGAACAAATAACCCAAACCTCCTCTGCGCTCATCACCAGCACTGCCCCTACAGATCCAGTAGCCTGGATTAAATCTTCAAAAAATGAGCTCCGTCAATTCATCCACAACATTGTCTGCCAATCCTTCACTCAAGGTAGCATGCCTGACACACTAAAACTTGCTATGATCCAGCTAATACCCAAGAACACTGCCCTAAGCAAAACTGACCCAGCAGCTTACCGGCCCTTCTCGAGCCTCATCTTCCTAACCAAGATCATTGAAAAAACAGTGCAATGCCAACTCCAAGACCATATTAACTCCCATGCTCCACTGGACCCTCAACATCATGGCTTTTGACCAAGCCATAGTGTCAAATCCCTTCTGATATCCCTCTTCGACAACCTGATAAGAACTATTGACAACATCAAGATGGGAGTTATCCTCATTTTCATTGATATCACCACTGCATCTGACATGATCTCGCACAGCATACTACTGCAAAGACTAGAAGAGATTGGGCTGCATGGCACCACCATGAAATTGATGAAATTGTTCACCTCTTAACTTACAAACAGACAACTTCAGTTTAAATATGGCTGCAAAACTTCCACACCATTCTCAGCAAAACAGGGCATGCCACAAGATTCTTTCATTACTGCCCTTCTATTCAATGTTTACATACAACCCATTTGCACCATCATCAGAAGACACAGGATCAGCTACATCATATATGCAGAAGGTATAATGATTCACATTCTGATCAACCTTGACAACCTGGACTACACAGGAATAGCAGATTGCCTCCTAGAGATGACATGCTGCCTAAACCAAAACAACCTAATGATAAACTACAAAAAAGACAGAAGTCCTCATTATCACACAAAACTCTGGATTTACCCCACCATCCGAGATAAATCTGAACAACAACATGTTACCCATCAAACCCAAAGTGAAATACCTGGGAATCACTCTGAACAGCAATGTAAACCTCCAGTCTCATATCAACAAAACCACCAAAAATGCCTATCTTAAAATGTGAGTCATCAGAAAACTCAAACCACTACGCTGCCCAGAACACTTTCATTCTGTCAAACAATACTCACTCCCATATGGGACTACTGCAACCCCATATACCTTGGACTGCCAATACAATCATTACACCCTCTGCAGATGGCACAAAACACTGCTGCTCAGATTATAACAGGATCATCAAAGTACAACCACATCACCCTCTCTCTTGCTCCATTGGCTCCCTATTACCTCCCACATCAAATAAAAAATACTTAACATCTTTAAAATCAAATACAACCTCTCAGCAAACAGCCTGAAGTCTTTAGTCACCAATGACACCAGCACTAGACTCAGGAGGCGTTGCACCACAGCTATGATCACAACACCCAGTGCCTACACCAAAACCAATCAATCAATTTCTGGAAGAACTATATCCCTTGCTGCCCCTGCCCTATGGAACTCTCTCCTCTGAGAGACACCTCATATACAGAAAAAGACAGCTCTACTCTTTAACCATAAAGTAGCTTAGATACCTCTTAGCAATTAAAGAGAAAGAACGGGAGCTATGACCTCAGTGCGCCGATAAAACCAATAGCCAAGAATCTGCCAACAAAGGTTCAACTCAGGCAAAATCGCATCACAGGTCTAGCATCCCACCTCCATCCATTTACTGATCATTAAACTTAAAGAGTTGGCATCAAACAGCATTCTTCACAACATAATCAAAAAAATCATTCCAACCACATCCATAACAATGCTCATAATATCCATCACAATGATTTTACAACATGGATCATACAAACGTGGTGGTATGACATCAAGAACATTAAACATTTCTCTCAAACCCCATCATACTCTCAAGCCTAAGTTTCCAGCTTCAACAAAACCCCCGACGCCTCCACAGACGACCCTTTAAGCGTTTCACAACTGCTGCTTCAGGGGAGTAAACTGCAAACAAACAAAACAAAACAAAACCTTAAAACTTGCTACTATGTTAAGCTACAAACAAACCCCCCACCTCCCACCAAAACTACAACAAAGGAACCTCCTACCGCATTAGCAATGAAGCTTCAAATTTCAACCAGACAATGAATCCACAGGTTAAAAACCTCCTCCAACCAGCCGGAACTCCCAAACTAAGATAACATCGCACTTTAAAGATCCCCAGCATCTGACATCATCTCCATAACCCCGCCCAATATTACAAACCACTTACCCACTATACTCCACATCAAACACACGCTTTCCACTCAATACTGAAATTTAGTCCTCCGGGAATAACCGTTCCAAGCGAAAATATCCACCACTGCTCACGGTAGACCAAAAATTGCTCATGCGTCATACCATGAAACCCTGTAGTGATCCGTTCAATGCCAAAACAACGTAACTCATCGAACTGATGACCAAATTGCAAGCAATGACCCACCAGAGGAGCCTCCCGTCTTTTACAATGTAACCTACTTTTATTCTCACCCAATCTGATCCGCAGAGACCAAATAGTTTTCCCTACATAGAGCAGCGAGCACAGACAAAAAATACCGTACACAACAAAATCTGATCCACAGGACATGCTCGATGTCAACATATATTCTTTCCCCTTATACACAAACCGATCACATTCCAAGCCAACAGCACATAAAGAACACTGCCCACAACAAACATACCCAACTTTCTGCATAGACACCCCTACCTCTTGTCATAACCTAGAAGGGCTCAAAATCTCTTTCAGGTTCCGATTCCGTTGCCAAACACATCTTGGGCTCCGAGCCTCAAGCCCTGGAACCATCCGCAGCACATTACTATGTGCATTAATAATTTTTTGAATCCTTGAGAGACACCTCAAACATCAAAGACTTTTGGAAGATGCTGAAAACCACACTCTATATTGAACACTTTGGAGACATCATATAACTTTGACCACAGGAAACAGCTCAACTGCCTCTCAACTACTATCTCTGTAATTACATATTTTGTACATAGTTTATATTGCAATAACCCCTTTGAACCTCAATGTTATAAGATCCATTGCAATATCTTCCTGTATGCTCCCCCCTCCCTCGTTCTATGTAAGACTTTTAGTTGTATTGTAAACCACTTTGATTTAAGGATAAAGTGGTATAAAAATCCATTTAAATAAATTAATATGTAGAGATGTTTGTATTCCATTCAGAGATGAATGTGTCAGTACTGGTCGGGTTAGCCTGAGGGAGAGGCAGGATCGTGCTTATAAAGAGGTGTCTTTATCGAAGGCTTTGAATCTCCGTGATTGGGTGAGGGCGGTTTGAGGGTGTTTGATTTAGGTATGTGCAAGAGATAGAAGGTGATTAGATTGTGGTCTGACCAGGGCACGGATATGATGTTGGTCTTGTGGGAAAGGTCTCAGTGTGGCCAGTTGGTTACTGTGAAAATGAGGTCAAGGGTTTCTCCTTTGCTGTGCATTGGTCCAGTGATTATCTGGTTGAGCTGTAGTGCTTCCAGTGCTTGGAGGAAGGGGGTGGTCTGGCTGGTCGGTAAGGAGGGGAGGTTGAAGTCACCCAGGAGGATGACCCATTTGTTTTTGTGGTTCTCTGAGCATGTTTCTTCGATTAGTGGTAAGAGGTCATTGAGCCCTACTGAAGGAGAACTATATATAAGGCATACTGATAAGTATGAATTGGTTATGGAGATGATATCCAGTATTCCGTGGTACAATCCAGATAGTTCTGCGGATGGACCATGGATATAGTGACTAAGGGAAATATCTATATACTGGTGGCTGTTATCCAAATATTTCCCTTTGAAAATTGACCCATTAGAGACTAGAGTAGAGCCCCTTGTCTGGAGAGGCATGTGCTATTGTGCCTTAACCTTCAGACAATCCCTGTTGGCAACATGGCATTTATCTCCAAAACCAGATAAGAAAAAAACCCTCGGATGTATCGTATGAGATTTTGAGGCACATTTTAAAAAATACATGGAGACTGAAATTCAGACATTGTGGTTGTGCTGTTTACAATTCCAGTGCTATTTCAGAAAACGATCTGCTAGATGTGGAGCCCCTTTTAAAATACTAATATGCAGGTGCAGGAATGCAAGTATACAGAAACATAGAAAAATGATGACAGAAAAAGACCACATGGCCTATCTAGTCTGTCCTTCCATATCAACAACTACAACAGTCCCCTTTTTTCCTTTAGAGATCCTCTGTGTTTGTCCATACTTTTTTTTTAATTCAGATACTGTCCTCATCTCTACCACCTCCACTGAGAGACTATTCCACGGATTCACCACTCTTTCCGTAAAGAAATATTTCCGCGTATCACTCCTGAATCTATCCCCTTTCACCCTCATCCCATGTCCCCTCATAGCAGTACTTGTTTCAATCGAAAGAGGCTCTCTCCCTGAACATTTATGCCACAGAGGTATTTAAACATCTCAATCATATCACCTCTATCCCGCCTTTCCTCTAAGATGTACATATTAAGATCCTTAAGTCTGTCCTCATATGCTTTATAATGAAGACCACTAATCATTTTAGTAGCCACCCTTTGTACTGACTCCATCCTGTTCACATCCTTTTGAAGGTGCGGTCTCTAGAATTCCACACTATACTCCAAATGAGGTCGCACCAAAGACTTATACAGAGGAACTATCACCTCCTTTTTTCTGTTAGCCATTCTTCTCCGTATGCACCCAAGCATCCTTCTAGCTTTTGCTGTCGCTTTTTCTAACTGTTTAACTACTTTAAGATCATCAGACACAACCACGCCTAGGTCCCATTCTTCTTTAGTGGACAAAAGTACTTCACCCCCTATACTATATTGCTCCCTTGGATGGCTCCAGCCCAAATGCATGAGCTTGCATTTTTTAACATTAAATCCCAGCTGCCAAATTCTAGACCATTCTTCAAGCTTAGCTAGATCCCTCCTCATGTTATCTACACCTTTCTGGGTGTCAACTCTACTGCAGATTTTGGTATTATCCGCAAAGAGGCAAACCTTACCCAACAGCCCTTCTGCTATATCACTAACAAAGATGTTGAAAAGAATCGGACCAAGGACAGATCCCTGGGGCACACCACTGGTAACTTCCTTCTCCTCAGAGTGAGCTCCATTTACCTGTACTCTTTCTTGCCTCCCACTCAACCAATTTCTAACCCAATCAGTAACTTTAGGGTCCATCCCTAGGGTGCTCAATTTGTTTATAAGTTGCCTGTGAGGAATGGTTTCAAAGGCTTTACTGATATCTAAATACACCACATCAAGGGCTCTCCCTCAGTCCAATTCCCTGATCACCCAGTCAAAGAAATCAGTCAGATTTGTATGACAAGATCTGCCTCTGCTGAATTCATGCTGCCTTGGATCCTGTAATCTGCTAGACTCCAGAAACCTCACTATTTTCTCTTTCAGCAGCGTTTCTAATAATTTACTCACCACCAAAGTTAAACTAACCGGCCTATAGTTTTCAACTACATCCTTACTCCTGCTTTTGTGTAAAGGCACCACATGAGCCTCTCTCTTGTCCTTTGGCACCACTCCCGACTCAAACGAGTGCTGATACATGGGGCCAGAGGAACCACTTCACAATTCTATATGTAAGAATAAGCAACAGGGAGACATGGCCAACATATACATTTAAAGGACAGATTTCACAGTTTCCACATGTAAGTGCTGGTCTTACACATATATGTTTTCCTTTTTTCAAGCTTGCACAAGTAAATGCTACCAGTTAAGTTCAGAAGTATCTATCTTTCATTGCAATTTGAAGGGGGAAATAAACAATGGTGAATTAAGGAAGATCACCCTTTTACGAGCGGGTCTCTGGCCTTGTAACAGAACAGAAAGCTATCTACACATGTACAAATCACACAAAGTTTCTAAAATAACCCCCTTTATGCATAGTGGAAGAGTCTACTAGTCCATGTATAAGATTCATTACATATCTAAGTTTAAGTGTAGATACTCAGTAGGAGCTTAGCAAGATCAAGGCCTGCTGTTTTGGACAGTTTGGTTGTTACTGGATTACTGGAGTCTTTAGCGTCTGGTGAATTGCAGAGGTCTACCCTGTTGGTCACTTTTATGTTCAAGTAAGACCTGAAGGCTTTACTTTCATGATGTGAATTTCCTTTTTTATTTTTAAAGAATTTGGACATTTCCTGACCTAGAAAAGTCTACACAAGAAAGAAGGACATTGTTTTTGAAGTTGCACCCTATGTTTTGGCTTTGGGTACATCATTTATACTTTGATTTCCCATTAGACGCCTGACTGGGTAGCTCCAGAAGAAACTACATTTTTTAATACTGGAGTCAACAGTAGTGGGAGTAGTTAGCTATCATTACGGATGCATATTCATTTGAAACAACATTTCCTTTGTCATTTCATATTGTTTTTAATCTGAACATGATATGAAATTTTTTTTTCTCCCAGTTTCATCACAGCCTGGTCAAGCTAGTGGCTCAGGAGTTACGTCTCCATGGGGAACGGCTTTAGCCAGCCTGTATTTAATTGTCTTGTATTTCTGTTGATGTGTTCCTATTTTATGATTGGACCAAAGCTTGATTGTTTTTGAGTTCTGTGGAAAACCTTTCCTGGATTTTTTCCTTTTGAATCTATTGGTTCATGCTCTAGAGACTTATTCCAAAGACTCTTCTTTTGCCTTGTTTTTGTGCCAGAAATTCTGTAAAATAATGTCTAAGTATGCTATCAAAAACATTTACCAAGCTTATTCCAGATCCTGGTTTTCCAATTAGTGATGATCACTAATTGGACAACCAGGATCTGAATTACACAGTTTTTATAGACTTCAAGAACAAACAAGTTCTGGGCCAAACAGAAACTAAGATCACCAAAATACAAGAAACAGTTAAGGTCAGGCAGGCTAGAACAAGACTCCTTGAGACCTAAAAGCTCATCTTGGAAGCTGATTGCCCTCTAATTCAAAGGTCAGTGGTTCAAGGCCAATGATTAGAGCTATATACAAAAAAGAATCATTATTATTTGCTTTCTAAACTTAGTAACATTTCAGGTGTGCTTTATCTTTACTACTACTACTACTACTATTGAGCATTTATATAGCACTAGCAGTTGTGCACAGAGCTGTACAGACATGTAAGAGACAGTCCCTGCTCACAGGGCCGGATTTACCTTGAGTGAGGCCCTACGCCAACAAAAATTGTGGGCCCCCAGCAGGGGCGGCCCAAGGGGGGGTGCGGGGCCTCATTTGCATAAGGGGCCCCATTTGCATAAATATTTGCATAATGTTACCATATACTAACTTTTAGTAAACGTGCCTCTTAATGAGTGTATGGATAAAGAAAGACTAAAAGATTTCTACATTACTATAATCCAGTGCCAACTGCCAGACACATTAGGAACTACTACAAACACTGCCCATTTAGAACCCATAGTAAACCCGCCGTATCCTAACAGCACTACCAGGACTCACAAAGCACCATAATCTACCAATCAAAAGGCAACACTGCAAATATTAAACCAATACATTTCAGAGAACAAGTGGCAATGTCAAATAGGAATTATATAAACAGAACACCTCAGCTCAGTTACACATGCAGAACATAGACCATTACCAAACAAGTAATCACAATTTAGAAACAGGAAGAGAATAATTAAACTGGGAATCCCAAAAGCCAAACTTGGAATGTACAACACTGTAGAAATAAAACTATACATTAATTTGCTCTTGTACTAAACAAAGCGCAGACGTTAATGATGCACATTTACCAGAGCTGACATATTCCAATTAATAAATTCAAAATAAAGAGAGATTTTTCTACCTTTTGTGCATTTTTTTCAGCTGCAATTGCTCCAGCCACTTTCTTCTGGTTTCTTCGTGTCTTCTGCTAACTCTCCATCGTCTGCTGTCCATTTGTCCTTTCTTCTCTCTTCTAGTTTTTTTCCATTCTCTCTCTACATCTGCTTTAACATACTAATCTTTCTCCTTTTGCTCTTTCCTCATTCCTATTTCATCCACTCAAATTTTACCCCTCCATCCTCAATCCCCACTTACTCTCCCAATACCCGGCCAATTGTAGATTTTTTATCCCTCCCACACAAAATATTTTTCCCTTCTCCATTTTACTCTTCCAGCCCCATCCCATTCTAATCCTCCCCCAACATCAGCTCCCTTCTAGTTCCAGCCTCACCCAGCATCCATTCCCTTCTAGTCCCTGCATCAGCCCATTTCCAGTCCTAGCAACCCCCCAACCCAATACCAGTCCTAGCCCCCCATCAACCCACTTACAGTCCTTAACCCCCCATCACCCCATTTTCAGTTTAAGCCCCCCCTATAACCCATTACCAGTCCTAACCCCCCAGCCCATTTCCAGTCCTAGCCCCCCCCATAGCCCATTACCAGACAGCCCCCATCAGCCCACAGCCCATTACCAGTCTTAACCCCCCCCCAAAGCCCATTGCCAGTTCTAAGCCCCCCCAACAGCCCACAGTCCATTACCAGTCCTAACCCCATCAGCCCACCTCTAGCCTTAACCCCCCCAGCCCATTTCCAGCCCCAGCCCCCCCAATAGCCCATTACCAGTCCTACCCCCCCCAATAGCCCATTACCAGCCCTACCCCCCAGCCCATTTCCAGCCCCAGCCCCCCCAATAGCCCATTACCAGTCCTACCCCCCCCCATAGCCCATTACCAGTCCTACCCCCCCCAGCCCCCCAGCCCATTACCAGTACTACCCCCCACCCCCCCCCCCCCGGCCTAAAGTAAAATTTAATTTAAAAAAAAACCTGGTGGCTGCCGCCGCGGGGCCCCCTCTGCTGCCGCGGCAGCACGGACTGTCCCGCGGGGGCCCCGTCTACAAGCTGAAGCCGTCGGGTCGGTCCTCCCTCCCTCCCTCCGTGCAGGCTGCAGGCTGTAGGCTGTGGGCTGTGAGAGACGCGAAGGGAGAGCGTCTCCTCGCGTCTCTGTTAAGCCCGCAGGGGCTGATGGGAAATTTCCCATCAGCCCCTGCGGGCTTAACAGAGACGCGAGGAGACACTCTCCTTTCGCGTCTCTCACAGCCTGCAGCCTGCACGGAGGGAGGGAGGGACGACCCGACCCGACGGCTTCAGCTTGTAGACGGGGCCCCCACGGGTCAGTCGGTGCTGCCGCGGCAGCAGAGGGGGCCCCGCGGCGGCAGCCACCAGGTTTTTTTTTAAATTGTATTAACAAAAAATGAACTTGTTCTTTTTTTGTGGGCCCCTGCCGGCTGTGGGCCCTACGCCATGGCGTACATGGCGTATAGGTAAATCCGGCCCTGCCTGCTCATCAGAGCTTACAATCTAATCAAGACAAACACAGAGCTAACAATCAAGTCAAGGCAAAACATGGTGCATACAATCTAGTCATGACACAGAAGTCAAGATTTGAAAGCAACAAACAATCTCACCTCCTCCTCCATCAAGGACCTCGTCCTCCCCACCCCCTGAAACAGAGTCAGGTGGTCAGCTGCTGCCAACACACTGAGCATCCCTAGTAGGATCACAAAATGCTCTCAAGCAACCAGAAATAGAGCATTCATGTACAATGCACCCACATTGTGCCCCAGGGATCTGTCCTTGGTCCGATTCTTTTTAACATCTTTGTTAGTGATATAGCGGAAGGGCTTTCATGTAAGGTTTGCCTCTTTGCGGATGATACCAAAATCTGCAATAGAGTAGACACCCAGGAAGGGGTAGATAACATGAGGAGGGATCTAGCTAAGCTTGAAAAATGGTCTAGAATTTGGCAGCTGGGATTTAATGTTAAAAAATGTAAGGTCATGCATTTGGGCTGCAGCAATCCAAGGGAGCAATATAGTATAGGGGTGAAGTACTTTTGTCCACTAAAGAAGAGCGGGACCTAGGCGTGGTAGTGTCTGATGATCTTAAAGTAGCTAAACAGGTAGAAAAGGTGACGGCAAAAGCTAGAAGGATGCTTGGGTGCATACGGAGAGGAATGGCTAGCAGAAAAAAGGAGGTGATAATGCCTCTGTATAAGTCTTTGGTGCGACCTCATTTGGAGTATAGTGTGCAATTCTGGAGACCGCACCTTCAAAAGGATGTGAACAGGATGGAGTCGGTGCAGAGGGTGGCTACTAAAATGATTAGTGGTCTTCATTATAAAGCATATGAGGACAGACTGAAGTATCTTAATATGTACACCTTAGAGGAAAGGCGGGATAGAGGTGATATGATTGAGATGTTTAAATACCTCCATGGCATAAATGTTCAGGGAGAGAGCCTCTTTCAATTGAAAGCAAGTTCTGCTACGAGGGGACATGGGATGAGGGTGAAGGGAGATAGATTCAGGAGTGATATGCGGAAATATTTCTTTACGGAAAGAGTAGTGGATCCGTGGAATAGTCTCCCAGTGGAGGTGGTAGAGATGAGGACAGTAACTGAATTCAAAAAAGCATGGGACAAACACATGTTGGAATGCCCTCCCGCCTGACATCTGGGCCATTACGGACCTATTCCAATTCAGGAATGCCCTGAAACACCACCTTTTCACCAAGCACTTCTCACACAATGGAGACACACAGCACCCAGCCACACGCAACCACCAAGACAGCTGCTCCAAGACTCTCCCTACCCACAGCCAAAGCCCTGGCACATTAGCACAACCAGACTCCCTGAGATGCGCTTGTAAACAGCCACCACTCAGCTTGTATATAGCGGTTTAGCCTGTCTATAGCTACCTACGGAGTAGCCAGGCTACTGTATACCCTGTACATAGTTACCCCCAGTTAGACCAAGTTGCATAACCTGTTTTTTGTAAGTAGAGTGCTGGGGTGCCTGCACTGTACAAATTTACTGTTGAATGTAAACCGAGCTGATTTTAAAGAGTGTGGTATAGAAAAGACTTTAAATAAATAAATAAATAAATAAATTAAATAAAATAAAACAGAGAAGAGGTGAGATTTCAACCTGGATTTAAAGAGGGCTAGAGAGGGTGCCTGGCGTATAGACACCGGTAGCATATTCCGGTAGCATCTTTAGTTAGGTAGCATCCATAGTTACCTCTTAATTAACAAAGTGCTCTGAAATGAACATTTATAAAAGCAAACAAAACAAAATGAAAATTTATAAAACCAAAATGAAACAAAATAGAAAAAAACTGCAAATGACACAAGAAGCTAAACAAAACGTTTTTATTTTATTTTTTTGCCTGCACATCCTTGCAGTCATCACTAAGGTATCAAATTGGCTGAGGCAGGGCCGTATTTACCTTGAGTGAGGCCCTACGCCAACAAAAATTGTGGGCCCCCAGAAAAGATAAAAACGAGCACGCCGGATCAGCTGCGCGCTGTTGGCCCTGACGTCATAATTAAACTGGGAATCCCAAAAGCCAAACTTGGAATGTACAACACTGTAGAAATAAAACTATACATTAATTTGCTCTTGTACTAAACAAAGTGCAGACGTTAATGATGCACATTTACCAGAGCTGACATATTCCAATTAATAAATTCAAAATAAAAAGATATTTTTCTACCTTTTGTGCATTTTTTTTCAGCTGCAATTGTTCCAGCCACTTTCTTCTGGTTTCTTCGTGTCAGCCCAACTCCAGTCTTAACCCCCCCCAGCCCATTTCCAGTCCCAGCCCCCCCCCATTGGCTCAAGTAAACTTTAATTTAAAAAAATAAAACGCTGGCCGCTGCCGCCGCGGCAGCATGGACTGTCCCGCGGGGCCCCCTCTGCCCGGCTGAGCCCCCTCCATGCCAGCTTTGAGAGGCGCGAAGGGAGAGTGTCTCCCTCGCGTCTCTGTTAAGCCCGCAGGGGCTGATGGGAAATTTCCCATCTGCCCCTGCGGGCTTAACAGAGACGCGAGGGAGACACTCTCCCTTCGCGCCTCTCAAAGCCGGCACGGAGGAGCTCAGCCGGGCAGAGGGGGCCCCGTGGGACAATCCATGCTGCCGCGGCAGCAGAGGGAGCCCCGCGGGACAGTCCATGCTGCCGCGGCAGCAGCCAGCGGGTTTTTTTACAATTTGTTCAATTTTTGTTGGCCCTTGCCAGCTGTGGGCCCTACGCCACGGCGTAGTTGGTGTATTGGTAAATCCGGCCCTGGGCTGAGGGCTTACTTTAAAGTTTAATTAGTCTTTGTATTACTGATCCTAGATTTCAGACTTTCTGTCCTGGTCAATTGGAAACTAATATACAGTGATCATTAACAGAACTTTGGCCATTTGTAATTTCTTTGGTTGAATAGATTGGAACAAATGTTTTTCATAATAATCACTGTAACCTTTCTTTCTATTACTTGCTAGTATCAATTTTGTGTTAAAATTTACAATTATATTTTTTTTCTTTGAAGAAATTGAATTTATTTTAAAGGATCATGTCTAGATTCCATCATGAGATCTGGCCATTCAAATCAAGCAACCAAAGCATCAAAAATTATATTGAATCATTTCTCAATAAAATTAAGAACTCACCAACAAATCGCAAATGGTTCAGATTACAAAAAAATGGCTTTACATTTTTTTGAAAGGCAACATGCTGCAGAGGTAGAATGCACAGCCCCTTATGGAGCAGAGAAGGGAGTCATATGAACTGTGCTTAACTGTGACACTTAGTGGCTAGATTTAGGGCCCATAATTGCAGGGTTCCTTGGCCCACATCATCACTGCACCAATAGACCACATATGTTGGGGAATGGTAAGGGGTTGCAATATAAGAAGGGAAAATATCCAATAGTCGTGAATGAAACATCAAGGCACAAGAGCCTAACCCATATTTATGTTACTGAACTTTTAAGAAACATAATGGAGGTAATTTTATAATGAGCTATGTATGGCGAGAGACATTTGTGCTCAAGAATCTTGTCTACGTCCTTCATAGCCATTCTGCCAAAAGCAATGCATCTTGATAACCATCACCATTATCCAGATATTTCCCTTAGCTGTCGCTATCCATGGATATTCAGTGGCATTATCATGATATCCTTGCAGAATGACTCAGCACTATCTGGACACTACCAAGGCAGTGAGCGGGTAGAGCGAGAGTGGAGCAGCAAGTTATCTGGTTAGCAGTGATATTGAGCCTGCTAACTATCTATTTATTTATTTAGACAGATTTGTATGCCACCTTATCCTTCAATCAAGGTGGTCACATCACGTCACATTACAATTGGAGGGTTACATTTAACATTAGGGCACGTGTAAACATTTAGACAGTACAGTTACATAACAGCATTTAGACAGTGCATTTATTTATTTATTTAACATTTCTTATATACCGCGCTATTTCACATCAGTGCGGTTTACAATGAACAGAATATTTGGACAAATCGTCAACGTTTACATAAAACAGGATTTTTAAACTTGGGTTAATTGGGTAAAACTATATACATACATATAACAAATTTTTCCGTCAGGATTAGACTATAACATTTTTGTATTTAACATGGTGATGAGGCATTAATGCATTGTGTTAGTATACTAATCATTAATCAGGTTGCAACTGAGTAAAGCATGTGTTATCGAGTGATACAACTGGGTGAGTGTGTGGGTATGGAGGTGGATCATGATGCTGTGTATAGTACTTGAGTAGTACTATATAGTATATATATATATATATAGTACTATATAGTACTTTAAAGGTTACATTTAATATTAGGGTATTTACTAACGTGGTATGATACACTTGTGTGTGTGGATAGGATGGTGCGTACTTAGCTGGCAGCATAAGTAGTATTTCAGTTTAGGTATGGGGTGTTGCCTGGATGCTCATATGTTTCTATAAATAGAAATGTTTTGAGGTCTTTGCGGAATTCTTTGAGGTCATCTAATGCTCTCAGGCTCGTTGGGAGGGAGTTCCATAGTTTGGATGCCAGTAGTGATGGTGCTCTTTTTGAAGTTGTTTGTTTGGTTTTGTGATAGCCTGCAGGTGTACTGATCATGTTGTCGTTATTAGTTCTTCTTGGTCTATTGCTGATATCCCTTGTTATAACGTTTTGGAGTGCGTCCGCTGAGAGATGGTGGATGACTTTGAAGATGATCATGAGTGTTTTGTATTTAGCTCTTGTCACCATTGGGAGCCAGTGCAGTTGCTGTAGGACGAGAGTGATGTGCTCGGTCCTTGGTGTGTCTGTAATGATGTGTGCTGTGGTGTTTTGTACCATCAGTAGTGGGTGGAGCATCTGCTGAGGTAGGCCTTGATATAGTGAGTTTCCATAATCAAGCAGTGGTGTAATGAGTGCTTGGCACACTGTGCAGAAGTGGTCCTGACGGAGCATTGGTTTGATTTGTCTCATTGTTTTCAACCATTGTTAGGCCTTGTCTGTGGTTTTGGTGATGTGGGATTTCAGGTTTAGAGCTATGTCTAGTGTGATGCCCAGATATTTAACTTCTTCTTTGACTACTATGTGTTTGTCTAGGATGCTGATAGTTTGTGGAGGTATGAAGGTGGGGTTCCTGGTGAGGAACATTGCCTCAGTTTTATCGTAGTTGACCGTTAAGTTGTTGGCTATGAGCCAGTCATTCATGTCTTCGAGGCATTTGGTTATTGTTGTGGTGTCTAGTGCTAGTAGGTTGATTGGAGAGTGCACCATAATATCGTCAGCATAGATGTGATAGTGAAATTTGTGGTGCTTGATGATGTTGCATATGGGTTGTATGTAGATGTTAAAGAGCACTGATGATAGGGCTGAGCCTTGAGGTATTCCCTGCATGACAGGGAACTGTAGTGATTTCTTTTGGTTGCATTTGACTTGTTGCATTCACCCTTCCAAGTATGATGTAAACCACTTCAGGGTATTCTTGCATAGTCCTATCTGTTGTAAGTGTTGCAATAGCTTGGTGTGGGACACAGTGTCGAAGGCTGCTGAGATGTCCAGGAACACTAGCAGGAAGCCGGTTTTTTATGTTGTCCATGCCTCTTAGGAGGTTGTCAAAGAGGGAGGTTAGTAGTGTTTCCACGCCGTGTTGGGGCTTAAATCCATGCTGATGTATGTCCAGTGGGGCATTTATATCAATATGGTCCTGAAGTTGCCTTTGCACTGCCTTTTCCATGATTTTCGCAAGGAATGGAAGGCTGGAGATGGGACGGTATGATTTTGGTTCGGAGGGGCTCAGATTGCTACTTTTAAGTATTGGTCGTATCATTGCGTGCTTTAGGGGGTTGCGGCATATATCCTTGTTGGAGTGAATCTTTGACAATTTTTTGAATGTGATAAGAGAGTTGGCGTTTTGTAGCTTTGAGCCACGTCACTGGGCATGGGTCTGACAGTGATGTTGTTGTGTTTAGTCCGGATATAATGTCTTCTACTTGCTGCTTTGTTGGTATGTTGAAGCTCTCCCATGTTTGATGTTTTTTTATCATGTGATCGTTTGTTTGTGGTGTAGTGGAGCATGTTTGGTTAGTGTTTTTTTACTTCATGTAGTCTGTATATTTTTGTGGGTCAAGATGGTGGGTGCTTTGTTGTGTATCATCCTTGGTGAGCTTTTGGACAATGCTAAAGAGTTCTCTTGGTCTATTAGTAGCTTACATGATTAGGTTGGTGTGGTGTTGCTGTCTATGCTCATTTATTAGATTGTTATATTCTCATTGTTTGTCTCTGTATTGGGTAAGGAGGTTGGGTGATTTGTTCCGTCTCCATTTTCTTTCCAGTCTTCTGAGTGTGCGTTATGCAACTCTGATTTCATGTGAGTACCATGGGGCATTGGATCTCTTGCGTGTTTGTGGTTCTTTGGTAGCTGGGGCAGATGCTGCATTGGATATTATTGTGTTCCATTCTTCTATGTTTAGGTCCAGGGTGTCGTGTTCCTGTTGAAGTTGTGGAGTGATTTTATTTATGAATGAGTCTCTGTTAAATGTTTTGAACCGTCTAGTTATTCTTTCATCTTCTTTGCATTGGGCGGGGTTATTAAGAGTCATGGTGAATTCGATCACATGGTGGTCTGACCAATGGACTGGCGTGATTATTGGTTTTGTGGTCTTGTTCTGTTCCACTAATTGCATTGGCATGAAGACCATGTCCGGCTTTGTACCATGCTGATGTGTTGGGGTGTTAATTGTCTGGCAGTAATTTAATGACTCCATGGCTTTTAAGAACGGTTCAGCTTCTCTGGTGGGTGTGGATGTTAGGTTGTAGTCTCCTAGTGCAATGAGAGGTTTGTGTCATCTGTTATGTGTGCATATCATTTCAATTACTGTGGATAGGTGTTCAGTTGTGGTTCCAGGTGGTCTGTATGTGAGGGAGATGCTTAGGTACTTGTTGGATATAGTGAGTGTGTTAGATTCAATTGTGTTAGTGGTGGCAATTGTTTTGAATCTGTATTCTTTTTTGGTAAGTATTAATACTCCTCCTCCTCTCTTTTGTGTTCTGATGCAGTTAAATGCCGAGTATCCTGTTGGTGTTACTTGGTTTAATATGACCTGGTCCGAGTCCTCTAGCCAGGTCTCAGTGATGCACATTATATCAAGCTTCTTGTCGTGGATTAGGTCAAGGATAGTATTTGGTTTGTTCCTGATAGATCTAGCGTTTAGAAGTGCACACCTGATGTTTGTTGTTATGATTGGGTTTGTATGTTCGTTATTTGTGTGATGTGTGGGTGTATTAAGTGTGGCATCGTATGGTTTGTGGGCTGTATGCTTTGGTTGTTGGCGTTCTTTGGATAGGCGTGATGTTGTTGTGCATCTGGGTTGGGTAGTATGTGGGTTAAACAAGGGGATTTGCTCGTTGAGTCTGATGCTGTGTGTGCAGGGTGCGAACATATGTAGGAGTGTGAGGCAGACCATGAGGTAGTGGGTAGTGGCGTGCATTTTGTGATTTGTATTTTAATGACCTGGGATTGGGCTTGTGGTTTATTGACCTGTGCTCAACTTGAGTTGGGTCATATAGATGTAATTCTGTGGGTCCTCTATGTGTGGTTCTGCATTGGTATTGGTGTCTATACTCTGTGTATTGTGTTACTTGTGGTTGGTTAGTAGTCTAGCTAGAGGTAGTAGTAGGGTTACTAGAGTTAATAGGCTATGCCGCTTGTGTTATTTTACAATGCAAACAGTGCAAACAATGGGTAGTATGATCTATGCAATTAATCTACAAGCAATAGATTGTCCAGGCAAAGTAGCAGCATTAATCTACAAGCAGTGGATTGTCCAGGCAATGTAGTAGCATTAATCTGCAAGCAATGAATTGTCCAGGTGGGTTAGCAGTTTGTTCTTTGTGTTTTGTTTTATTTTACTTAGTGTGATCTGCTTCTATGTTCTTCTGCACCGTGGCGATATTTCTCGGTCCGCGGGCGAGCCCGATGGCGCTCTCTTTTGCAGGAAGCTGGCGGGAACTCCTGTTACCTCCGCTCCACCCCGATCATTCGGGGGAGCTGGAGGGAGGTGACGGATGGTGCTCCTGTGCGCTCGATGGCTCTCTCCCTTGCAGGAAGCTTGGGGGAACTCCTATGCTGCCTCTGCTCCACCCCGATCATTCAGGGGAGCTGGAGGGAGGAGCCGGATGGTGCTCCTGTGCGCCCGATGGCGCTCTCCCTTGTAGGAAGCTGGCGGGAACTCCTATATAAAGTTAGCGCTGCATATAAGCTGTCCTCACTTTTTTGTGGCTAACAGGCTTGGTATCAACACTATCTGGAAAGCACCAGTACTGATCACACTCCATCGATATTCAATGCCAACTACAATCCAGGTACCAGTGCTGAATATCCTTATTATAATTAATCATTGCAGCTGGCATTTTATGAAACTGTCAATCACAGAGGCTGAATATTAACTCACCAACACTTAAGTGGAACAGCACTATTTATGCTTTGTAGCATTATACAAATGGTAAGTAGTAGGAGGAAGAGGAAGAGATTTCCACTGTATAAAAGTAAAGGTGAGACATGCTGGATTTATGACTGAACACATATCTAGCCTGTGGGCAGCCCAATGTAATTAAAGACTTGCATTTGTTTGGGTGAATAGGCAGGTATTTGAATGCAAAGGAGGACATTCATATCTATGGAAGCTATTTTTTATCACTATTTAACATTTACACCCAAATCCACTCCAATTCTAGCTTTGCAGTAGAAACAATATTGGAAAACTTGTCTCTTGTATGAACTGACCTTGTAAATAAAGATTGACCAAAGGAAAATACAGTAATAATTCACTGCCAAGATCTATAATGACTGCCATAGAGCAGCAACTAGGTGAAAAGCCACATAGGATTTTAAATGTTAGGTAGCATAATGAGGCGCATAACTTACAAATGTCATTTGGAAACAGAAATATCACCTATAGAACTGGCTAAGCAATTTAATCTTGTGAGTTTATAAAGAAAACATAGCAACCCTCTACTCCGACTCATAATGGCAGTGAAATTTTAGAAATACAATCACATCTTCAGATTGTTTGAAGAAACAGTAATGAACTTTATAGACTTTGCTTGCTATGCTTATTTTTGGTACAATAATTCCAGGCTAGTTAGATCTCACAGCATACAAACAGGGTCCTTTTTCTGTAGAAATGTTTTCAAAGGACTCTTGAATTTTAAGGGAGATTAAAATGCTGGGTGATTATATAAGGCATTTCCTAAATCAGATTATCACAGTGGTTTTAATTTGAAGCTATATGGGAAAAAAATCTAGTCTCGAGGTCTATAATCTAGGGCTAATGGCCAATGTACTGTGTGTGCTGAGCATGTATTACTCATAGGAGGCAATGGCTCCTGTTTGCCACCTCCCTTGAGAACATTTGTAGCCTCTCACTAGTGATGCCAATTAGGGTTTAGGCATTGTTTCAGGCACTCCCTAATCAGAAAGTGTCTCCTTAGGAATTAGATTTCCAAGAAATTAAGGGTGTGCATTTGTGAAACAATATTCAATTCTTTTGAGCACCTAAAAAATGTTAAGTGTGGCATCAGCAACTAGAGAGCTAGAAAGGAACAGGGCAGAGACTAATTTGTTTGTTCGTCCTCAACCAAAAGGCGTTCCACTGCCCCTAGAATTTAAAATCCTGTGCATTGCCTTTAAAAGTCCGAACAACTGGATCCCTATTTACTTCTCAGGTTTGGAATCGTTCAAGTGTCACAGCAAGTCTTACAGTTATGTCCTCCATTAGTTGCAGCTAAACCTTCTTGCTCCAAGCAGAGCTCATTTAGCTGCAGTGCTTCTAAACTTTGGAAGGCTATTCCACTAGAGACATATTTTGAACTTTGTTATCTTTCTTTAGAGAGGAAAATCAGATCTAAGCTATTTAATTTAGCCTTTGCCTAGGCAGTGTTTATTGATTCTGGTGCATTCTGACTTTCCAAGTCAATGTCTCTAGCCTATGAGTGTTCCTTGAATTGTTGCTAAAGAAAAGCTCCCCCTTTCTTATTATTGACTTCCTGTGAATGAAAGGATATTTTGTTGCTCAATTTTTTTTTTAATATTGGATGAGCACTTTGCAAAGTTTTATTATGTCAGTTTTATTATGTGACCCTCTTTATACTTTCTTTTTTCTTTTTTAATGGTGGAGAAGTAGTCTAGTGGTTTAATGAAGCAGCCTGCTCACCAAAGAAACCAGCGTTCAAATCTCACTGGCACTCCTTGTGGCCTTGGGCAAGTCACTTACGTAATCCTCCAATGTTTTAGGTACAAACTTAAATTGTAAACTCTCAAGGACATGAATGTAGCTTGCCTTGAATAATTACTGGAAAGATGTTAGTCCAAATACTAAATAAATCAGTTACAATAACAAATAAATATAAAGGAAAGACAGCTAATAAAAACCATAAACACACTTTAATTCTGGCTAGAATCATGTATATCTTATTTTCTTTAGTTAGCTCATGTGCACTCTTAGTGACAAATGTAGCCAACATTCTTACAGAAAAGAACACATTCAGGAACACTAATGGGCCCTTTGCTGTAGCCACTCTCTGTCCTCTTAATTCTTGGAGAAAACCGACTTTCCTAATTACATTTGAAAAAGCTATTTTTCCAATGAACATGAAAGTTCAGGCTATAACTGCACAAGAATGTCTAGTATGAATGGCTCCACCAACGTATTTTTGATTTTACAAATGTGAACAAAGGGATTTTCAGGGTTGGGTGAATGTTGAGTTGTGTAAGATAAGATAGAGGGGGGGGGGGTGTCATTCCCCTGTAGGATGCAGGGGTATAAGAAAAGACTCAGTGAACCCTGGCGGCCATCCACAATGCATGAGGGAATCTGTGCTCTTCCATGCTTCAGAAAGGGGAAGAGTAGTGCCTTTCTTGCCAGCTACTTTTTCAAGCAAGTAAAGGGAAGATGCATTGAAACACTGCCCAGGAGTACAAATATTTCCAGGTAAGGAGAATAAGAGTTATGTCCTAGGTGCATTAGTCATCCGAAAGACATTTGAAGTGATTTCTGTATTTAAAGAGGAAAAAAAGATAACTTTCCTCGGATTCCTGGGTTTAATGAAGAAAAGCCTCTGTGGAATTTGGGAGGTCCATCTTTCTTTCAATGAATGCTTAAGAAGCTGGATTATTAGATTGCCAGTGAATTCTGTGAATAATTGTTGAAAACATGAAACTGTGGAAATGATAGGCTCTGTTTTCTTTGTACCCCCCTGCTACATCTACCCGCAAAGCATGTTGACAAGTATATTAGCCTAATGGCTAGAGCACTGGCTTGGGAGCCAAGCTACCAGGGTTCAATTTCCTTATGACCTTGAGCAACTCATTTAACCCACAATTGTCTCAGAAAACTCCAAGTTATCAACGTCCTTGTTTAATATACATTGCAAAGTTTAAGTTATAATGTAAACCGCTTTGACTGAAATGATAAAGCAGTATAAAAATCCAGTTAAATAGAATAACTTCCTACTGGTTGGCATTTTATAAGAAGCCATTAATGCACTCAAACTGCCATATATGTGCAAAAATGATTTTATAAATTGCCCCCTATGAGGGGCATTTTAGAAAGGATGTCCAAATTCAATCTAGGAGAACATCTGAAAAAAAGCAGGCATGTCCAGGTGCAGACATAATTTTACAAACAGGGACCTACTCAATATGAATGTCTGCAGGGCTGTCTATATAGACATCCCCAGAATAGTAGTACAGAAGCTAGACATCTTGGAAGAGCCTAATGGTTCGAGTAGTAGGCTAGGACCTGCTAAGCCAGAGTTCAAATCCCAGTGCTGCTGTCACTGTGCTTGTGCTTAGTACTGGTGGTAATGGAGCGCTCTCTCCTCTGGATGTTTTCCAGCCACAAGCAGCGCTTTTCCTGATGCTTATTCATGCCTGGAACAGGTTTAAACATAGACCGAACTCCAGACATCTAGGACATTTCCGAGATCAGTCAATGACATCCAGATTCCTGAGAGTGGCCCAGGCAAGCTGCCAGACCCACATTCAGACCTGGATGTCCTTACAATGAGAGCATCCACAAACTCAGCTTCTAAATTGGCTCTGGAGATCTTTTTGTGCTTTAGACATCTCTATGCACGAACAGGGCTTCCAAAACATGTGTGTACATGCCTGTTTCATAAAATATGCACAAAACTCCACCCAAACTACTCCCCCCCCCCCCGGGAATGCCTACATAAAAATCATTTTAAAGGAGGCAGACACTTTCAGTACTGTATATACATGTATGTGAGCACACAATTTTATGCAAGTCCTTTTTTGCATGTAAAAATGATTCCCATAGGACCTGATATTCAGCAGTGGCAGCTAGTGCCTAGTGCTATTACTGCAGCCAGCCACCGTTCCTGAGCTCTAAACCCAAATATCCAGTGCTGGGGCCATATCCGACCACCTGGCACTGAATATTCAGGTCAGTCCATGAAGCAAAAAGCTAACCAGGCAGAAGCGATATTCAGTTACTGCCCAATTAGGTTTGGTGACAAACGTTAGGACGGCTTTTTCTGTGTCGAACTTCCACCACCGAGAAATAATTGGGCAGCAACTGAATATTGCCACTGGCCAGTTATCCCAGGTGCTGCCCCACAAAATACCCCGATGCCAAGCAGTTAGCAGTAGGGCACCAAGTGGCAGCACATGCAGATATTGAGTGACACTACTATTCAATGCAATTAACACAGTCATCTGGCTCTGCTAACCACATTAATCATGTTGAATATCGGGCCCTTAGTGACTTAAAGAGCAGACATTATCTCTTTTAAGTAGACAAATTTTGAAAAAGAAAAACACTTATATGTTCAGCACTACAACTGCAAACTAACAACTTTTATCAGTTTATCTCCGACAAAGAAGCTCAGCTCTTGCTGAGAAATGTTGTCCTTTCAAAACACATTAGAAGATTTTGTTTATGGTGGATTAAATTACAACTAGAGATTATTCAACAATTGATCTGCATAGATCTGACACATGCCACAGGCCATACAGCTGATTTAATTTTAGCTCCATTTAAAGGGATTAATCAATATTTGATTATCGCATGGGGAGCAGTCCCTCTGATTTAGTCAGATCATTTTTTTGTTATATTTTAGTGTAAAGTTCTGTCTTAGGAAGGCTTAGCTGCTCACCTTTGCTTTCTCAACTTCTTCGGAGGTGGGAGAAGGTGGTACATTTTTGAGAGGGGAGAGGAGAGCAGTGAAAATATCTGTCATCTCTTTGAAACTGGAAAATGAAGGATATATGACTCCTGATAGGTTTGCCAAGGCTTGGAATAGTTGATATGGTTTCTCCTTTGATGCTAGATTTGCACTCCAGATCAGGGACTTACATTTTCACAAGAGTTGTTAAGTGTTAAGTTCAGACTGTTGGAAATACTTGGCATGGTTCCAAAAGTACCGTGGTTTTGCAGCCCCAAAGAGAATAGAATAAGTAGTAAACCAAAATAAAAAAGCTTAAATCTTTAGTTTATAAATTAAATAGAGGTTTTTGTCCAGCTGATCCCTGTCCAACATTTCTATTTAGACATGTAAGAGGAATCCTGACAGACTGGTTGGTGACATTTGTCAACTGCTCACTTAGATAGGGGATCTTTTCTAACTAGTTGAAGACAACTGTCCTAGTCTCCTTGCTGAAGAAAAGTGGACTAGGTCCCAGTGAGTATTTAAGCTTCTGACCGATCTCACATCTGTCTTTTTGGGGAAAATTGGTTGAGGCAGAAGTGGCATTGTCAACTTCATGAATTTTTGAAGGATAATAATATTTGAGATTCTTCTCAATAAGGAGCGAGTCCAGCATAGCTTCAATACAGAGATTGCACCGTTAGCACAGCTCAGACTTAGGACCTTTTTTCCTAAAAGCTACTAACAGGTAAATGCACATTTTAGTATGCAGTAACTGAGAATGTTACGGTGCATGCATGCCAGCTACCAGCAGCTAAAATGCATATTAAGTGGCCATCATGTGCTAGGGTAGAGGATGAGCAGGTTAGTGGAAGAGTGGACATGGCGAGCATATTGCCGCTAGCATGAGGGCAATTTCTGAGTGCTCAGTGATAATGTGTCGATTAGTGTGAGTGCACATAATGATACTCTATGGGTGTTAAGTGCACGTGTCAATTATGCTACATGTTCAGGTACACGATGTGTGCTAAGTGCTGAGAATTTGCCGGGCATACCGCTGACAGTAAACAATGGCTGCATTTACCACATTTTAGTTTTGCTGGTAATTGTACAGTAACGGGGGGGGGGGGGGGAGGCTAAAGGGGGATATGATAGAAGTCTATAAATTAATGAATGAAGTGGAATGGGTAAAAGTAGAGTGGTTATTTACACCACCAAAAGTAGAAAGACTTAAGGGGCATGCAATGAAGCCACAGGGTAACCCATTTAAGACTAATAAGAGAAATATTTTTTACTCAATGCATAATCAAACTCTAGAATTTGTTACCGGAGGATGTAGTAAAAGCTGTTAGTGTAGCTGGGTTTAAACAAGGTTTAGAGAAGTTCCTGGAGGAAAGGTCTATAAACCATCATTAAAGAGGACCCGGGAAATCACTGCTTGCCCCAAGACAAGCATTTTGGAACCTGTTTACATTTTGGGGACCTGGATTCGCCACTGTTGGAAACAGGATACTGGGCTTGATGGACCTTGTTCTGATCCAGTATGGCATTTCTTATGTTCTTAAGAGCACGCCTTTAGTAAAAGAGTTCCTTAGTTTGGAGGAGGTAGCCTCATAAAATTTGACTTATCACTTACTTTTCAACTGATGGATCACTAGGTTTGTGCATTCATTAGTGTGACTTAAAAAATCATATATACAGACCTTGACCAAATACAGAATGAAATATACAAATTTGGAACAGAATTATGTAGACAAAAACTGAACTGGTTAAAAAAACAACAACACTATCCCTTCCCTATCTGACTAAGTGCAAAACTAGATGGCAAATCAAAATAGATAGTGTTCCTATGGCCTCTTCCAGAATTCAGTTATAATATCCAAGCCAGTGAGGGACAGCGGTAACTGCTCACCTTTGCTTTTTAAACTTCTTAGGTGGAAGAAGGTGGTAAATTTTTGAGAGAGGAGGGGAGAATAGTGAAAATATCTTAAAAATTTCTACAGGGACTTTTAAGCCATTTTTGGATAACTAATAACCTGAAAATTTCATTTCTGAACATTCTCTCAGCTTTAAACGTGTGCAACATTACCAGTGGGAGATACAGTACATGTCCCCTGCTGATGTTTCCTATGAAGCTATCTCTTTTGTGTAGACAAGAGAGATAAACTCAGATAAATCAATGGTAGATTGTCATAGTCTGTTCCAATGGTGGTGTCAGAGAAAGCTACACATCAATTCAGAGCTGACTCCTAGAGACAGCCCACTATAGATCCCGCTACCCCACATACAACTCTAGTCCACCATTCATCCTCGCTTCTCTAAGAGCCAATCGAAAAGTCAGGACAAATTAACTAGCACAGGAAAAACAGCTGGGAATTCTGACAAAAATAAAAAAAACAAACTTTTCTGACGTTTCTTTTTGCTGGTTTGATTTCTCAGCTGCCTCTGAGTGAACACAGAAGTACAGCACTATGGAAAAGCTGAGTATTGGTAGACTGGCACTGCTTGATAATGATCTCCCAGTCATTAAGCATGTATATTTTGGGTTTGTTTGGGCATTTGTCTGGATATCTAAACATTAAATGTGTGCAAATTGCTTCTGCATGCATATACAGGGTGGTCCCAAAAAATAAGAACATCTCGTAAATTAAAAGCTTAAATAGTTTACTTAATTTACCTTTTTTAGCTATATAACGTCATTATTTTGACAATTTCCAGTCACCATTTTTTTTAAATTTGTCAATTGTTTACATCTGTCTTTTTGAATTTTTAAATAACTTATATGCTATGAGATGTTCTCACTTTTTTTGGGCCACCCTGTATATTTATGAATTAATGCACACACAATGAATTTGCGTGTGCAAAAAAACGTCAGACTGCATAGTAGATTTTATTTATTTATTTATTTATTTATTTAACAGTTCTTCTATACCGCTCTATTTTAGATCAGAGCGGTTTACATTCAACATCAACCATACAACACAGGAACCCTGAGTTGTATTTACAATAAACAGGAGATCAACTTGGAAGTAACTGGGGGGAACTTAGCTTAACTTAGATATGTAATTAAAATGAAATCAAAATAACTTCATTTTCTTTTCCGTTAAAACAAAGTATATTTTGGTCCTGCACATACATACCAGTCACCATTTGTTTCTCTCTCCCTCCTTACTAGCTCTCCTTTACCCTTTCCCATCTTTGATTTTATGCATCCATCTCCCTCATCTCACCTCTTCATATCGCACCCTCATTTTCCCTCCCACTTCTACTGAGGCAGCCATGAGGTAGCTGTAGATAGCCCTTCCCCCAAGCCATGCGGCAAGCCATGAGGCTCTGATCAGCCTGACCCTTCCCCCGCAAGCCATGCTAAGAGAAAGACAATGAGATTCCAGTAGGCACCCTTCCCCCACTCCAGGTCTGAGCACAGTATTTCCCTAGCCCTGAAACCAACAGACCAGAGCATACCGGTTTGGACAGGTCACCCAGGTACCTCCCCAGGGGCTGCTGATTGGTGGGCAGGAAATACCTGTGGCAAATGGGATTGTAGAATGAGTTTAAAACTGTACTGTATATAAGGCATTGTAGGCCGTCCCTCGGGGTTCAGACTTTTTTGTGGAGGGTACCGGCTCTCTGTCTGATCCTGTGCACATTAAAGATCCTGTTTGCATTCCAGCCTGCCTGTGAGTTTTCCTTCTGTGGGTGAGTGATTGAATAAGAGCTTTTCACAGCGTTTGCTATAACATTTTGGTGCATTGGCCGGGAAATATTAAAAGAAAAGCCTCTCTCATCACACCCACGGTGGGAAGACTTCTGCCTTTGCAGCATCTGGGCCTCCACCAGTCAGGGACCTGCCACTCCATGTGATTAACGGTCCTTGGCGCCCACGGGCCACTTTGTGCTCGGAAGGACACCTTGATTTGTCTGGACAGCTGGTCCCTGCGGCTGAATCCCCGATTGAAAACCGGCTGGATAGACTGGCATCCAAACTACCTGTCTGATCAGAGCTCTGGTGAGTACTGCTACATTCTGTACTCCGTCTGTAATTCCTAGTAAATTCTAGGAACCTGTAGCGGCCCGATCACCCGCACAAACGGTCCTAGTAGGGACCCCAGGGGGGGGGTTCTGAAGCCATCGTTCGTCCAGTTTTGAGCAATTAATTTTGCTAGAAATCAGAGCAATTAATTTTGCTAAATCAGAGCAATTCATTTTGCTAAATCAGAGCAATTCATTTTGCTACCTTGGGCCCCTTAAAAGGTATTTAAAAATTGCCTAGGATATTACCACTCTTAAGAATCTTTTAAAAGCGCTGCAGAAAACTTCTAAAAGTAACCAAAATATAGCACTTGATAAGTTAAACATACCTGAGATAAAGAATAGATAGCTGCTTCTCTTCTTTCCTTTCTGCTTGTGGGGAGTTTTCTGAAGCGTGACTGCAAGGAGAGAGTTCTCTAATGTGCTTCCGTTATGCTACCCGATGTGAATTTCTGTCTCCTCATGTGCTCCGATGTGAATTTCTGTCTCCCCATGTGCTCCGATGTGAATTTCTGTCTCCCCATGTGCTCCGATGTGCTCCGATGTGAATTTCTGTCTTCCCCTTGTGCTCCGATGTAAATCTGTGCTGTCTCCATGCTGCCCGGTGTGGATTTACTGCTCTCCCCTGAGCCCCCCCATGTAATTTCTGCTCTCCGATGTGAATTCTTGCTTCTCCATGTGCTCCGATGTTAGATTCTGCCATCCATGCTGCCCGGTGTGGATTTACTGCTCTCCCCTGAGCCCCCCATGTAATTTCTGCTCTCCGATGTGAATTCTTGCTTCTCCATGTGCTCCGATGTTAGATTCTGCCCTCCATGCTGCCCGGTGTGGATTTACTGCTCTCCCCTGAGCCCTCCATGTAATTTCTGCTCTCCGATGTGAATTCTTGCTTCTCCATGTGCTCCGATGTTAGATTCTGCCCTCCATGCTGCCCGGTGTGGATTTACTGCTCTCCCCTGAGCCCCCCATGTAATTTCTGCTCTCCGATGTGAATTCTTGCTTCTCCATGTGCTCCGATGTTAGATTCTGCCCTCCATGCTGCCCGGTGTGGATTTACTGCTCTCCCCTGAGCCCCCCATGTAATTTCTGCTCTCTGATGTGAATTCTTGCTTCTCCATGTGCTCCGATGTTAGATTCTGCCCTCCATGCTGCCCGGTGTGGATTTACTGCTCTCCCCTGAGCCCCCCATGTAATTTCTGCTCTCCAATGTGAATTCTTGCTTCTCCATGTGCTCCGATGTTAGATTCTGCCCTCCATGCTGCCCGGTGTGGATTTACTGCTCTCCCCTGAGCCCTCCATGTAATTTCTGCTCTCCGATGTGAATTCTTGCTTTTCCATGTGCTCCGATGTTAGATTCTGCCCTCCATGCTGCCCGGTGTGGATTTACTGCTCTCCCCTGAGCCCCCCATGTAATTTCTGCTCTCCGATGTGAATTCTTGCTTCTCCATGTGCTCCGATGTTAGATTCTGCCCTCCATGCTGCCCGGTGTGGATTTACTGCTCTCCCCTGAGCCCCCCATGTAATTTCTGCTCTCCGATGTGAATTCTTGCTTCTCCATGTGCTCCGATGTTAGATTCTGCCCTCCATGCTGCCCGGTGTGGATTTACTGCTCTCCCCTGAGCCCCCCATGTAATTTCTGCTCTCCGATGTGAATTCTTGCTTCTCCATGTGCTCCGATGTTAGATTCTGCCCTCCATGCTGCCCGGTGTGGATTTACTGCCTTCCCTTGAACCCCCGATGTAATTTTATGCTGCCCCGATGTCTATCCCTTTTTTTTTCCCCCTTTGGGCCCAGAGTCAGCAGAGACAGAGTCATTAGAGGAGAAAACCTGGCCTTATCTGTGAATACAGAGCTGAAATCCGGTGTAGAACGCACGTGGAGGCGGCCATCTTGAAAAGACCACGTGTAAGCTACACTGCAATATACTTAAAGTGACTCTGGAGCTCCATCTAGTGGACATTAGCTGTAATTACTACTATTCCCTGTGTTTTAAGTGATCCTGGAGCTCCATCTGGTGGACATTGTAAGAATAGCTAGCTTGTATATATATATATATATTTGTAAATTGCCAAATATTGTAAGTTGTATTAGTTGTCCTGAGTTAAGACTAGATAGGGTCTGTATTATAAATTGTATTATTTTTCCTGGATTAAGTCTAGATAGGATCTGTATTATAAATTGCATACTTCTCTCTTACTGTAAATTGCATTTTTTCCCAAATTGAGATTAGGTTAGAAGATCTGATCTACATTGTATACTGTGCTTAGTTATTGAACTAAATTAGAGCATGGGGTCGGGAGAGTCTAAAGAGAAAACGCCCCTACAGTGCATGCTTCACAATTTAAATCTGGGTTTAGAGAGGATTCTGTAGATTCCAGCTCTGCTTCAAGTTTTCCTACCCCACAGTGTTACACACATACAGACTCCTGGGTCCTGTGGACTGAGTCCATCCTCTGCCTCAGGCCCCAATTGCTTTGTTAAATGCACGTCCAATCAGTTTGCATGGCTACAGGAAGATACTAGAGATCAGGGAGGAGTCATTCTTCTAGCAGATGAATGGAGACCCATTAGAGAGGACAAAAGAACAAATTCACCTAGCCTCCAATGAAGAATTTTGAGCATCTAAAACCATGAGGGGTGGCTCCCTTGAACATTCTCAGATGTCTGATCTTGATTGTGTACCATGTGTATGTCTCCTGAGGGCTGGGAACGAACGGGGAATGGGGAGGGTTACTAAAATTTATCAAGAAAACCTTTGTATTCCAATCAGATAGGCTGCCAATAGTCATGTGTTTAAATGCTATATGCTATCAAGCAAACAAACAAAAAAAAGTTAAAAGGGGATTTTATATATTGTGGCAAACACCTCGTAGAGCTATAAACATTTATATAGCGCTACAAGATATACAGCACTTTAGATATAATTCTTATAAAAGTATCAGTTCCATGCCTGTTTTGAACTATAAGATACAAGGTAATCACTTTGCCTTGTTGAGCTCTGTGCTGATGAATGATGAACAGGACAGTAACATCATAGGTGCTATTTAGAATAAATTCACCTGTCCTTCTGTATTTGAATTTTACATGTTGGTGTCCAGAGTTCAAGAGCACAATATATTATAGCACTGTGAGATACAAATCTTTTAGTTTATACATTTGTACTTTGTTACCAAATATACTGGTAGGAGTACATTATGTAGAGGTCCAGTATACACAGCAATAAGATGAGTAAATATTAAATTTTGGAAAGGGGCTGATCTGAAATTGCTTTGTTCCCAAGTATATCAGAGCAAATTTAGTGGAAAGATGGAACTGTGTTTTTTAATTATTTACAAATATAATGATAACATTAACTTGAGTTGATTGGATAAAAACTAAATCTTACTTGTCAGCAATGATCCAGGAGAGCTTTGAGAAAATGAATGAGAGAGAGAGAGAGGGGCAGAAGGTGAGACGACAGCCTAGGAAAAAGGCAATAAACGTGCTACTCCAAGTGTGATGATCTGGGCCACCGGAATTCAGACTGCTCTAAGTACCTCGAGGACCCACAAAGCCTGAGAAAACATGAACCTTGTACATTTATGCCTCTGAAGAGACATGAATAGGCAAGGGGGAATAGGCCAAGAAGAACCCGAGGAAGTACTGCCATGAGGCCTATTCACAAATGCCTTGCCGGCCAAGAAGAACCAGAAGGAGTATCGCCATGAGGCCCAACCACCAATGCCTTGTACCCTCTTAGTCTCTCACCCCAAGAGGATCTCTTTTGACACCATAATTAATGGATAGCTTACATAAATCCTTGTGGACACTGCATTTTCAAGATCGGTCCAAGTATTTTTAAGTTTCCTACAGTACTCTCACTGGGAACCAGGTATACAAAAGACTCTAGTCATACATGAGAGATATGTGGCTGTCATGTTAGGAGCCATATTTCTTTCTATTGGAATTGATGTATAGTTTTATATTGAAGATTGTTTAGACAGTCGCTATTTAGAATGAGCACCCATGCCAATCTAGAACTGCACCAATTAAGTTAGTGGAAAATGGACACTGTTTACAACAATACTATGTTTCTAACAATTGTTTTAGCAGCCTTGCCAGATAAGGATACATTAGTATAGTATAGAAAAAGAAAAATTGAAGGACCTATGTATGTAGTTGGTGGAAAGTGTTGTGAGGGATAAAGTGATATATTGAGAGGAAGGACTCTGATGGACAGTAAACTGATGAAGGAAATTAATGATGTGGAAGGACTGATGGACAGTAAACTGGTGAAGGCAATTTAATGATGTGAAGTTGCTCCGAGGATCCATCACTCTCGTGTCAAGGCCGCTACACCAGAAATTGTTCCAGCCTGGACTTCTGTCACAGTTCCAAACCAGCCCCTGCGCTTTGACACTTCTGCCCAGTACGGGGTTCTAACAGACTGCCGACGAACTCTGGACCACCGGAGAGACTGATTTACAGACACCTTTCCTGAAACCGGGATCAGACTGAGAAAAAGGTGCTTTAGCCTTACTCCTATCCCTGATACGGACTTGCTTTCAAACAAGTGCAGAGACTACTAACACAGCAGTATTATTTGCCCAAACTGCTCTGAACATGACAGACCTTTGTATACGTAACTCTCTACCTTAACTTGTCCCATTGCTGTACCGTACATTTTAACCAGGTGCCTTTTTCCTTACAGGTTGTTTCCACCCTTGGCACCCTGGTAGAACGCAAGGCGGCTGCCACGGTCATGGCCCTGACCCAATATACTCCTCTGCGGCTTGCCTCCAGTAATACAGCCCTCAACCGCCTCTAGCGGTTGAGGTCTTACTTAAAAAGGGGGGAATGAGGCAGCCATGAGGTAGCTGTAGATAGCCCTTCCCCCAAGCCATGCGGCAAGCCATGAGGCTCTGATCAGCCTGACCCTTCCCCCGCAAGCCATGAGGTAATCAGCCTGCTAAGAGAAAGACAATGAGATTCCAGTAGGCACCCTTCCCCCACTCCAGGTCTGAGCACAGTATTTCCCTAGCCCTGAAACCAACAGACCAGAGCATACCGGTTTGGACAGGTCACCCAGGTACCTCCCCAGGGGCTGCTGATTGGTGGGCAGGAAATACCTGTGGCAAATGGGATTGTAGAATGAGTTTAAAACTGTACTGTATATAAGGCATTGTAGGCCGTCCCTCGGGGTTCAGACTTTTTTGTGGAGGGTACCGGCTCTCTGTCTGATCCTGTGCACATTAAAGATCCTGTTTGCATTCCAGCCTGCCCGTGAGTTTTCCTTCTGTGGGTGAGTGATTGAATAAGAGCTTTTCACAGCGTTTGCTATAACACTACTACTCTACTACTCTTTCAATGTATTACTCTTTCTAGCTCTTCTTCCCCTTCTGTTCCCACTTTCCTTTTATTTGTGAACCTCTACTTTTTGCATTCCCACTACAATCACCGAGTCCCTAGTCTATCCCATCACCAGCAGTTGAGTTTCAGAATTGCCCTTCCCCAGCTGTTAAATTCCCTCGTCCTCTCCCCAGGCATCCAATAGTGAAATTCCTACTCCCACTCAAGCCATCATAGCTAGCTTTCAAATGCAATGCCTGAGACAGATTTTGGGTGCCTGTCTTCGTGAATGCCATCAAAAGAGACAATTCTGATAAGGTGTGACTATCAATCCTCAGTCGAAGAACAAATCCAAAAACGTAGACTGCGCTGGTTTGGCCTTGTTTTCAGAACGAATACCAGTCAGTTGCCATACAAACTCCTCTGGCGAGAGTGAGCTGTCCACTGGAAAGTTCAATGGGCAGCACCAAAGAAAACATGGCTCAAACACATCGAAGAAGACCTAAGGAATCAACGACTGACCATCATTGTGGCCAAAAATGTCGCCACTGATCGCCAAGATTGGAAGTGTATTGTGAGCAACACACAGAATCCAGCAACACCTACAGCAGTGTATTGGCTGAGAGGACAAGCTTCTCTCCGAATGCCAGCTAGGAATTAAAGAAGAAGGAAAAGGAGGATTTAAACCTGTAGTCAGTGATTCCCTGAGTTAAAAGGGCAACAGTTTGTTTAAACTGCCTTTTCCCCTAAAATAAAATGTTCACTACAGAAATGTCTTCTCTTGTCTTTCACCAACTGCTTTTGTGTCTTTACTTTGAGATCTGACCATTTTGTCTTTTTTTTTTTAAATGATCATTTAACCTGTATGTCAATCAGCCACCCCCCCCCCCCCAGCGAGTACAGCCACAGCAACACTCCCAGCAAGCTACCCATGACAAAGGATTACCGACTAACATGTCTTGACATGATACCTGTATGCAAATAGTTACCCCAACGTTATCCAAGTTTCTAGTACCTGTTCTGTGTAAACGCAGTACAGCTTACTGCACTGTGTACTTCTCTGTTTCATGTAAACCGCACTGATGTTGAATAGCGCGGTATAAAAGAGAATGTAAATAAATAAAATAAATGAATAAACCTTAATTTGCTCATGCATTGCTATATATTATGGGGCATGATTACTAAACCACCTTAATTGCTAGTGCGGGGTTTTCCATGCACTAAGCATGCAACAGTAACTGTTAGCATGGGGCACCAGTAAAACTCCCATGCTAACAGATTAACAGAGACTGTGGGTTAGGAGTATAATGCGGATATGCACCGTAGGCACAGGTGTAACGGGTGCCTGTTAGCTGAGAATGTTGCCATTAGTACGGGTGCACTTAATGTCATCTCAAGGGATGGCAGGAAGTACCCCTGCATGCCAATTAAAGTGGTGCCAATCCTAATAGCAAAACTTGGATTGGAACCTTCTTTTGAGGATTGCTGGCCATTTGGTTGCCAAATTCATTCTAGGGATGTGGATATTTTGGTTAGGTGAATTAAAGTGGTGCAGCCCAGTGTGATGCCAGTATGCAAATGGCAAGGGGATGGGCTTATATAACTCCAAAGTTCAGCATGGTCCTCTGTGCTAGTTTTGCAGCTGAAACATGCACTAATGCTGCATCTTTAAGTATACAGGCCTCCATATGTGATCATAGAGCATTTACAGCAGCGGTTCTCAACGCAGTCCTCGAGACATACCTAGCCAGTTAGGTTTTCAGGATAATCATAATGAATATTGTTTGAGATAGATGTTCATACACTCCTGAAAACCTGACTGGTTAGGTGTTTCGAGAGCCCTTGATTTAGAGATACATTTTATGGCGGATTCCACAGAATATGAAATAAGTGTGCTGTATTTAACTGCATTTTAAATACTATCTTTATCATTCAAGATAATTTTATGCATGATTTTTAGTGCTAATTTCCAATTATGCACTTTCCTGTTTAAAAGTGACAGCAGCTTTAGAAAAGATTTTTGACATTATACTCAGAACTTTACCTAAAATCCCCCTCCAGATCTTACTAGAACTGCAATGGTCATTCCCGACTCATTACTCTTACTCTTCTGCAACATGTAGTACATGTAGGATGCCCATGTGAAATATCCAGAAAAACACCTATTTTAAACCTATTTTACAAAGCAACATAAGCACCTATGAACCTTTATACAGTAAAATGGCCTAGTACAGCGAGCCCAATACAACATTACTTATTTTGCAAGAATTTACACCTACTCCGAAGAAAGTGTAAATATGTGGATATATGGTATGCGTGCCCTTGTGTATTTCATCAAATAAGCATGTACATAGCATGTCCACCCGGTTCCAACCCAACTATGCATAGAAACAGCAGTACATGGTGAACATATAAGTGCACACCTCCTTGTTAGAACCCTTAATTATACAGTATGTATGCACTTGGACACTCTGTTTCATAACAGCCCATTTACGCATGTAAAACACTTCAAATGTGGAAAATTCTTGACAGAACTACCCCCAAAATTATCTGTCCCCAAAAGGTGTATGATGCTGAATTGCCTACTGTTTATTTTTTACAAAATCAACTTCCATGGGGCAGTAGTTTGGGGGCATCAAGATTCTTCTGAAAGGTGATAAATTTTATATTTGTGAGTGGGCTGTGTAGGTGAGTAAGGGAGATGGCAGATGACAGCCCGCCTAATAAGGAGTAATGATTTGCAGTTCAGTTTATGAAGTTTATGGTTGGGAGATCGTCATTAGTGCATCAAGTTGTAGTGAAGATAAAGTACAGCAATGACCAGAGCTAAAGCAAGCAGACCAGATATAGCAAATGTTTGTACTACTGTTTTTTGTATTTCTTGTAAGGGAAGGCATTTGCAGTGGGCCAGGGAGGAATCACGTTTTTTCCAGTGATAATTTTTTTTTTATTCTTTCAATTGCAATGAAATAGTTAAGTAGTTGAAAAAAATTAGACCGTCAGGGGGGCAAAATAACTCTTTGAAAATGTAACAAACTGAGACCAAATTTGGCATAGAGGAAAAGATGGTGAAAAGACACCAGATTTGAAAATGGGCCAGATCAGACCTGGGATTCCAGAGAAATAAAGTACCCAAAAATGTCCCACTTCATTTCTATCGGAGAAACAGTTTCGGCAGCTGGGCCATACAGACATTGATTAACACAGCACTTAGAGACTTGCTCCTTTCAACTGTTCCTCCTTCCTCATATCCTCTCCCAGTCTCTGGCACACACATTGCTAACACAGATACGTACACTCACACACAAAACATTTACACACACAAACACATATGCACATGCAGATTTTGAAATAATCTACATTCTTTCCCCACCAAGTACCAAACATCTTTCCCACCACATACACACACTGCTGTCACAACCCTATCTCTGTTGGGCTGGATCTTAATGATTGAGATGTGTATTTAATTTTCTTGGTTATGCCACAAATCCTTAGTAACTGAATCCTATAGCCTTTCCTAATGGTTGCTACTGTATATGGGGGCAACTAGTGGTGAAAAAGCATGGTGATACCTGTAACCTTGGGACAATGGTAACCAGTGATTAAATTATTAAATCCATCCCTTGAAATCTGTTGACAGTGGCATCCAATAGTTTGATATATTATCACTAGGGGTATGCAGACAAGAAAACAAATATTTTGTGTCATTTCCTGTATCGTTTAAAGTGGGCCATATCCACGAAGGCGAATAGGGGGGCTGGACATCCCGATGGGACATCCAGTCCCGCTATTCTCCCTCAGCCTATGTTGCCTCCCGGCACCACAGTATGTAAAGAGCTACTGTGCATGCTGTGGGGAACAGGGACAGAGAGTGGACAGAGCATGGACAGGACCGACCTCCGGACGTACAAGGTTAATTCCACTGACAGCCCTGTACGTCAGGGGATTGCCAGGGGGACACCCTGCTTATTCCACCTCCAATCCTGGCTGGCAACCCTCCCCCCCCCCCACACCAGATGAATGGGACACTCATGTTGAGTCCCAACTGCCCGATCTGTGCTCCAGAGGCCCCCATCAGGGGTCATGAAAGCAGCGGCAGGTTGTGCCATGGGGAGGACATCCCCGCAGTAATGCAGGGGCACGCCAGGTCATCCCAGGGCCATCTTGCTCCCGTGGTGCAGAATTGAGTCAACGGGCCTGTCCTGCCTGGAGGCGTACAGATGGCCCGGACATGCCCCTGCAGGGATTGGCTCAGTGTGTTTTGTTTTATTTTAATATATTTTCATTTTCTTTTCTTTTTTTTTTATAAAATTTTCATTTCAGGGCAATTAAAGAAGTAACTGTGGCTGCTGTCCGGATGAATCACATAGCTGAACAATTTGGGGTTTCAGCTTTTTTTTCCCCACAGTCAGAGGCTGGTCTTAAACCAGTGACCTTTGGATTTAAAAAAAAAAGGGCAGAAAAAAAAAAAAAGAGCCATCATGTCTCCATCGGGGATGTTATAACCAGCCTATTCTTACCTCATGTATTGTTGATGATCTTTCTTCCCATTTCCCAATTGGTCCAAAGGTTGTGTGGTCTGCAGTTTGATAGAAAACGCTAACTGGATTTTTTTGCCTTGTGGATTAATTGACTCTTACTGTAGCGATTTACTGCAAAGATTTTTCTTTTGTCATGTTCTTGTGCTAGAAACCATGTGAAACCATGTTTAGGTATACTGTCAGAGACATTTACCATGCCTAATCCAGATCCTGTTTGATCATCACTAATTGGACAGCCAGGATCTAGATTTGGCTTGGTAAATGTCTCTGATACAGAACTTAAACATGGTTTCACAGAATTCCTGGCTTCAGTGATTTACTTACTCCATACTGGCAGGGAAAGAATTGACCTGTCAAATAATTGTATAGAGGTGGATTCTACTTTAATTATTATGCTGCTGCTCATTTCAAGTAAACACATAATAGAAGTCATTTTAGAAGCATCTACATGTACATGTGTAGACTGGCCTCACGTGCAAATAATGATTTCAGAAAGTTGCTATTAAATGGGTTAGGACACAGATTTCAGGGGAGTAAGGTTTGAGGATATTTTGGGCAGACTAAAAATGTATACATGTAATTTTTATTGAATAAAGGATGCATGTCCATATTTAAATACATTTCTCCATTGGCTTTTGCGCCAGCAAGTGAGGCACAAAACGGGTTAAATTACAACGCTCTTTCAACCAGGGCTTTAACGATGAATTAAGGGGGTAGGTTTCCCTTAATTCCCCATTTCTTATTTCTGTCTCAAAATTTAAAAAAAAGGAAAAGAAAACATTTTTTGCAGCTTTCTTAGTTAATTCTACAAAACTCTATGTATAAATGGTGACAAATAAGTACGAGGGCCGGCACCCATATGTGAAAGTTGCGAAATTCCATGTGTAAGTGTTTGCATTCACACATGGAAGATGCGGAGCAATGCCACATTTTTTCCCATGTATATTTTTTTCAAAATCACTGCTCCCACTAGATGTGACAGCAAATACACGTGTTTTTGGCAGCATCCTTATTCATATTTTTTTTTTATAAAAGGACCCATGTTTGACCAAGCCCTTTTCAAAATATTCGGGAAATGTGAATGCTCTGACCTGGATGTCCTATTTCCCACATTGGGCTCCAGAGCAAAATGGAGTTTACTGTATTCTGTAGCAGAAGAATATAGTACTGCAAAGGGAAGATCAGAATCATATTAGAAAGAAAAAACACTCTTCCCACAAAAAAACTCTAGCTATATGCACACCTTCTCTCAGTCCTTTTTACTTCCTTGCTTATTTAAAGAGGGACAAGCTTTAAATTGGGAAGTTATTTTTCATTTTTAAAAAGACGCTGATGACCTCTTGTGGACACATTACAGAATCTTAGTGTATAGTTTCTATATATCCATTTATCATTGCTTTAGAAGATATAATAAACTGTTTCATTTTGCCTGTCCTTAGACTATAGATTTGCAGGTCAAGTTGCAGACAGTAGTTAATGAATGGGAAAGTGATGGGAGCGCACAACCATGAGACTATTATTCCCTGTCCCTCTCTCATACAAGTGGAGCACACTGTGAAAACACTGTTTATAATAAAGCATCTCTCTGTCAGCGCCAGTATTGCATCTTGTAATTTGTTTAATCTCTAGCCTTACAAGAGAGACAATTTTCACTGTGCTTTTGTTCTATGGAGAGGATGATATTCAAAGTATTTTACACAGGTAAAAATATGTTTGCTAGAGTGAAATTTGCTCTCTGATTATTTCCCACTCAGTATGGGTAAGAACAGGGATGCGATAAAGTCAGCAGAGGAAAAGTACATACTGCGATTTCATTTGGAAATCGCTAAATGTGATTTTGGCATGCATTCAGTAATTGCTGCAATGCTGAGGTGCTGTATTTTCTAGCTATAGAACATCGATCTGGCATTTCAAAGGGAAACTCCACTGGTAGTTTCCCTATGAAAATGAGCTTGTAGGTGCACAGTTACAAAGTACCTGCAACTTCCGCAGAGAGTCTGGACACTGTCCCCCCCTAAAGCGTAGTTACTCACCTGTAACATGTGATCTCCGGGAACAGCAGGAATTTAGTCTTCACATATGGGTATCATCGGTACCGACAGAGCCTGTGCGGGAACGCTCCCCAGCGCCAATAGGAATGCTTTTGGGAGCATCCCCCAGCACATGCGTGCTGCCTTCCCACCTTTCCAACTGTCCCTTTTCAGTTAAGTTTGTAGCTGAGTGAAAGGATAGAGGGAGAGAAGAAAGAGACAAAGAGATAGAGAGACAACTCCTAGGGGAGGTGGGTGGGTTGTGAAGACTAAATTCCTGCTGTTCCCATTTTTTATTAAGTATTTGTTTAATATATATGTTCTTAATAACATTTTTTCATCTGTAGTTCTGATTGGTTGTTTTAAGCGTACTGTTTTAAGTAATTTATACATTTTATTTGTTGCATGGTTTTTATTTTTTATTCATTCTGTGTATATTAATGATTGTTCTTAGTCCTTTTTACAATCATTTATATTATGATTTTGTGGTTCATTTTTATTTCTTTATTTGTGGGTCTTCACATATGGGGACTCCCTAGCTGAAGATGCCAGGGAGATAGCCCCAGGAAGGTGCCACCCTAGAAGGTGGGAATCCTTCCTCCCATGGATCTCTGGCATCCCACCAGGGTTGGTGGGTAGGAGTTGATTTAGGTGAGAAAGAGCTTTTGAAGAACAGCTTGGCCAAAGAAGGCATCCCGATGGGAGGCTTTATCCAGGCAGTAGTGGGCTGTGAAGGTGTGTACCGAAGCCCAGGTGGCTGCTCGACAAATCTCATCGACAGAGACAGAGTGGAGATTAGCCATAGAAGCTGCCATGGCTCTCACATTAGGAGCTGTGACATGGTCCTGAAGAGGAAGACCCTTACTCTCATAAGCAAAGGATATGTATTGGGCAATCCATTTAGATAAAGTTCTTTTGGAGACTGGAAGTCCCAAATGACTATGGTCAAAAGCTATACAAAGTTGTGAGGACTTTCTATGTTGCTGTGTTCTTTGTATGTAAAAGGCTAAAGCCCTTTTACAATCCAAAGTAAAAAGGTGTCTTTCTGCATTAGAGGCGTGAGGCCTCGGAAAAAATACAGGAAGATAAATTGATTGATTTCAATGAAAAGGCGAAACTACCTTTGGCATAAAGTGTGGGTGAGTTCGAAGAACAATCTTATCATGATGAAACCTAGTATAAGGAGGATCAGCCACTAAAGATTGCAATTCACTAATGCGACGTGCAAGGGTGATTGCAATTAGGAAGATGACCTTCCAGGTCAAAAGCTTAAGGGCTGTAGTGGCCAAAGGTTCAAAAGGCGGGTTCATGAGCTGCCCGAGAACTGGATTTAGATCCCATGCCACCGGTGGTGGCTTGATGGGAGGTTTAGTTAATAAAAGGTCTCTCATAAATCTTGATAGGAGTGGATGAGAGGAAATTGGTTGTCCATTCAGAGGCTTATAAGAAGCTGCAATTGCACTAAGATGGACTCTTACCGAATTGGTCTTTAGACCAGAATTTGATAAGTGAAGGAGATACTCTAGTATCGATTAAAAGGGTATGACCAGGGGGTATAATCCCTTCTTGGAGCACCATATAGTAAAATATCTTTGCCACCTGGTCTAGGTGAAGGGACCACTCGTGAGGCAGCAGTACTCGACTGAGTTTGTCTGCCCAAAGGTTTTGAATGCCTGGAAGATATACCACTAGAAGCTGAATTTGATGCTCTCTGGCGAAGCCCCACAGTCGTAAAGCTTCGTTGCATAATGACAGAGAGCCTGTTCCACCCTGCTTGTTCACATAGAACATGGCTACTTGATTGTCTATCTGGACTAGGACTGTCTTGTAGCTGAGCTGGGCGTGGAATACTCGAAGAGCTAAATAGATTGCTCTTAATTCCAGGAGGTTTATGTATAAACCAACCTCCTGTGGAGTCCAGGTGCCCTGGGTAGAGAGAAGATTCAGGTGTGCTCCCCAACCCACCTGTGATGCATCTGTTGTTAGGGTGGCCTGAAACAGGGGTTGATGGAAAGGAGACCCCACTGTCAGATTTTCTAGTGATTGCCACCATTGGAGGGACAAAATTAGTTGTTGAGCGATTATTATTTTGTCCGACAAATGACTCGTGGCCTGTGTCTACTGTGTGGAGAGGGTCCACTGAGCTGCTCGCATAAGGAGACGAGCATATGGGACTACATGAACTGTGGATACCATATGTCCCAGTAACTGCAGTAGCTCTCGAGCAGTGAGGGAGGATTTGCCTGCTGCTTGAGAAGCTAGTTGCATTATTCGAAAGACACCGGGCTTGTGGAAGAAAAGCCCTTGCCTGTCTGGTATCTAGACAGGCTCCTATGAATTCTAGGCATTGGGAAGGAACTAGTTGAAATTTTGGGAAGTTTATTGCCAAACCCAAGTATTGGAGGATTTGCATTGTACGGGACAGTGCAGTGCTGGCCTCTGCAACTGTAGGGGCTCGAATGAGCCAGTCGTCTAAGTAAGGGAAGACGAAAATCCCCAGGGTTCGTAGAAATGCAGCTACTACTGCAATACATTTCATGAATACCCTTGGTGCTGAAGCCAGACCAAAGGGAAGAACCCTGTACTGGAAATGTTTTCCCCTGAAAAGGAAACGTAAGAATTTCCTGTGATCTGGATGGATGAGAATGTGAGTGTATGCATCCTTTAAGTCTAGATAGCAAAGCCAATCCTGGCTTTGAAGGTATGGAAGAAGAGATCCTAGAGAAATCATTTTGAATTTCTCTCGAAACAGATATTTGTTCAATTCTCTGAGGTCTAGAATGGGTCTGTGTCCTCCTGTTTTCTTTGGAATAAGAAAATAGGGTGAGTAGAACCCCGCACCCCGTTGAAGAATGGGTACTTCTTCTATTGCCCCTTGGGCCTGAAGTGTGGAGACCTCGTGATCTAGCAGATTGTCTGCAGAGGTTTGTGAATTTTATTGCTTTAGAATTGTAGGAGGGGGCATGCTGTGAAAATGAAGCTTGTACCCCTCTCCTACAATGGACAAAGTCCAATCTTCTGCTGTTATCTGATGCCATCTGTTGACAAAGTGGCATAACCTGCCTGGAATATTGGGGGGTTGGGGACTCCTCAGAGGCAGGGAGGCAAAGCTCTCTAGGAAGAGTCAAAGCCCTTGAGGGGGCTGAACCTGGAGAGCTGGTTGGGCTCTTAGGCCTTTTGGCTTCTTTTGCTGTCTAGTTTGTCCCTTTTGGGCAACCTGACCTGGAGTTTGACTCTGCTGGGTATAGGAAGGATAAAACTTCCTCTTTTTGCTAAAAGAGGGTTTTTTATAAGGCTTCCTTTTGGCTGGAGTGGCTGTAGACTCTGACAATTTATCTAAGGTAGAATTGTCAGCATCTAACTCGCTAGCCTTTTCCTGCCAGTTCTTGCCGAAGGGATTCTCCCCTGTGCAAGGAATGTTGCCTAATCTTGTCCTGTACCCAAGTCTCCAAGTCTGATGCCTGTAGCCAGGCAATCCATCGTGTGCCAATGGCAATAGCAGAGGTTCTGCTGATGCATTCGAAGCAGTCAAAGGCTGCATGATTAACAAACTTGGAGACATCTTGAGCATGCTTAATAACTAGAGCAAGAAAATCTTGTCTCTTATCATCTGGGAGAAATGGGCTCATAAGTTGCAAGTCTCCTGTGACTTCCTTGAGGAACATTCCCATATATAGGATATATGAACTGATCCTAGCAGAAAGCATGGAAGCTTGAAAAGTTCTGCACCCAAAAGCATCCAGAGTCCTGCATTCACGACCTGGAGGATTGGATGCATGCCTCTTTGCACTTTTCATCCTACGCATGGTTGATTCCACTACCATTGAATAGTGTGGCAGCTGAGTTTTCTGAAATCCAGGACATGGCGGAACTTGATACATAGTATCCAGTCTCCTAGAGTGAGGAGAAGTAGTCACAGGTGTCTCCCACATTCTGAACATCAAACTATACAGAATTTTATGGATAGGCAGAGTGGCTGCCTCCTTAGGAGCTTTAGGATATTGGAGAATTTCCAATTCCTTTGCTCTGGGTTCATCCTCAGGAGCTACTGTGATTGAAAGACCTTTGGCCGTATCACGAATGAAATCCTGAAATGACATGTCCTCTGGAGGTGACATTCTGCGTTGGGGAGAAGAGGGATCTTCTAGGAGAAACCCTCTAGGGCCAGCAGAATTGTCAGAGTCTTTGGAATCAGAGGAATCAAAGTACTCCTGACCCTGATGCTCCTGCAAAACACTATCCCGGTACCGATCGAAGTCAGTACCAGTTGACCCGGTACCGCTTTGTCAATTCCAGCCAAAGATGGCATGGGAACAGTTCAAACCAGGGCTGGTACCGTTGGTACCAGTATCGTCGATGTCGGTACTGGTGTCTGTACCGGTGTCGGTACCGGCATCGGTGTCGATGTCGGTACCGGTGCCTGTGGGACCACCGGTACCGCAGCTGAAAGAAGAGCTGCGATGCTGTGCTTGATAGCGAGGAACCTCTGGTCTATCGACGCTGCCGATGCTTGGGTGTCAGTTCCAGTAAGGATGGCCGGAACTCCTGAGCAAGGCACAGGTAGTTCTTGCGAGGTTGAGGCCTCGAAAACATTCTGAAGCCCCATCGATGCTTTGGAAGCCAAAGCCTCCTGCCAGGGCTGTTTTGCCAGTATGGTTCCCTCAAGGGCAACGCCAATGGCCTCTCTATGCTTAGCAGGAGAGCTACCCTTTGAGGACCGGCTTTTATGTTTAGTTACCTGAGATCCATGGGAGGAAGAAGAGGCCCTTGACGATGTCGATGCAATGGATCTGGCATCTTTTAGTCATCCCCATTCAGGAGAGACATTCAGTTGGAGCATTCCCGTGCAGGCTCCGTCGGTACCGATGATACCCATATGTGAAGACTACATTCCTGCTTGTTCCTGGAGATCTAACAAAATAGTACAAGTGGTTTGGTGGTTATGCATTCAGTTTAACATCTTCCTGCTGGCTCCCAGCACTGGCTGACAATCAAATACTGTGCATGCTACTGTAGCTGGGAGCAGACTGTATTCATTGTGTTTCCCAAACCTCTCCCTTGGGCTTTGCAGTCAGTTCGATTTTCAGAAAATTCTTAATGATTATGCATAGGATATTTCTGCATAAGCAACACAGCAAATATATCTTATGCATATTTGCTGTGGCTAGCCTGATAATCTAGCTAGCTGTGGCGTCTCAAACAGTTTGGGAACAATAAATGATAACATCTTTGCTGCTGAAAAATAGATTTTCTGACTCATTGTCTTTGTCAATCTGTATTAGAAAAATGGATAATCCTTAACACCTGAGTAAACTTTACTATGCCTTTTGCCTTTCCTCACTCAATTTGGGCATAGATGAGCAGGGGAGAAACCACTTTATAAACCAGGAATACTGAAGGTAATTCCCAGGCACATGCATGTGTATATGACTTCTTATAAAATAATGGCAGCGGTGGAGACCGGGAGATCATCCTAAGTGGCTGTTTGTCCTGACCTGGGAGTGCCTTTTGACACAAAGTGGTGACATCTCCGAGGGCCTTTAAAATCATGATTCTTAACATGTTCGATGGGAGACCAGGAGATCATCCTAAGTGGTAGCTGGTCCCGGCCTGCGAACGCCTTCCGATGTGAAGTGGTGAAATTACTGAGGGCCTTTAAAACTGCCGCCCTTATCATAGGATACACTCACGGGCGCCTAGAAACAGGAGCAGGGGAGTTTCTATGCAATGAGAAAAAAGAAGAAGGGGATTGTGTCCTCTAATACCTCTGTCAAGTCATCTAGAGTAGAAGGCCCCTTGGACAAACATCAGGTGAGGAAGACTATAGATGAGTTTTCCCCATCTCCATCAACATCTATACATACTGATTCTCCTACTTGTATGGCTCCTTTTGAGGGTATATCCCAACCCCTTCTACCTCTACTACTACTACTACTAATACTGAGCATTTGTATAGCACTACAAGTCATACGCAGTGCTGCACAGACATGTAAAAGACAGTCCCTACTCATCAGAGTTTACAATCTAGTCAAGACAGACAACACAGAAGGTGTAGGCTGGGATAAAAACAAGGGGAAAGGAAAAGAAAAAGGAGATCAGGTGAGTCAAGATCCAAAAGCAGCAGCGAAGAGGTGAGTTTTCAGCCTGGATTTGAAAAGGGTCAGAGAAGGTGCCTGGTATACAGACACAGGTAGTTTGTTCCAGGCGTAAGGTGCAGCAAGGTGAAAGGAGAAAAGTCTGGAGTTAGCAGTAGAAGAGAAGGGCACAGATAGAAGGAGTTTGCCAGAAGAGCGGAGTTCCGGAGGGGGGTTGTACGGAGAGATAAGAGAAGAAAGGTAGTGAGGAGCTGCAGAGTGAATGCATTTATAGGTCAGCAGGAGAAGTTTGAATTGGATGCAGAAATGGATAGGGAGCCAATGAAGTGACTTGAGAAGAGGGGTAATATGGGCAAGACAAGGCTGGCGGAAGATTAGCCGCACAGCAGAGTGTTGAACAGATTGAAAGGGAGAGAGATGATTCAAAGGGAGACCAGCAAGGAGTAGGTTACAGTTGTCAAGATGAGAGGTGATTAAGGAGTGGATAAGCATCTTAGTAGTGTGTTCAGAAAGGAATGGGTGGATTTTGTTGAGAAAGAAATGGCAGGTCTTGGCTATCAGATGAATGTGTGTGGAGAAGGAGAGAGAGGCATCAAATACAAATCCAAGATTGTGAGCTGAGGAAACAGGAAGGAGTAGAGAGTTATCCACAGAAACTAACAAAGGAGGAAGAGGAGGGGAGGTTTTAGAGGGAAAGATAAAATGTTCAGACTTGGCCATGTTCAATTTCAAGCAGCGGTGAGATATCCAGGTAGCTATATCAGAAAGGCAAGCAGAGATCCGGTTCTGGATTGTTGGAGAGATTTCAGGCATACAGAGGTAGATCTGGGAGTCATCATCATAAAGATGGTACTGAAAGCCATGGGAAGAGATGAGCACACCGAGTATATAGAGACAAAAGGAGCGGACCCAAGACAGATCCTTGGGGTACACCAACTGGGAGTGGGATAGCAGAGGAGGAGGAGCCACCAGAACACACACTCAATTAAAGATTGTGGCCTAGATAGATTATGGGCAGCATGGAAATGCAGACATCTCTAAACAACCAACTCAAGCATATGCAAAATAAAGACTTACCCACATTTGTTTTTGCATTCCCTCCGCTGATTTTTCCCACATGTAGGTCTTTAACAGTGCTCCTCCTACTGTGTGTAGATGCAGATCCATATCCGTGTGCACTCCTGCAGTTCCTTATATGTATTTTAGAAACTGTTCCACATGTGGTAGAGCTTATTCTAAAATAATGTTACAATCATGTACATCTCAAATGTGATCTCCCAGTACTACAGTATCTAACATGGGTCTTTAGAATTTTATAAAGACAAGTGCATCCTTGTCCTTATAAAATTGCTTTAATATGGGCACGTGAAACATGCTTAAAACTAGGCACCCCCTTATAGAATTATCCTCACTGAGTTTTGTCAAACCTATTCAATTGTCTTTGGATTAGTACAATAGAAAAGGTTATTTGGAACACTCAGTGAGGAAATCAATTTTACAGGCAGTGTAGATCAAGATTTAGATTGAGATGTGAAGTATCTGATTATGTATTATTAATTTAATATATGAAGCTGATTATTTTGCTACTTTGGTAGCAAAATTGGTTTAGCTCATTTAGTTGGCTTAACAACAGTAACATTTTAGGACTGACTGTCATCCAGGTGCACTGCAGTCACATTAAAGAGACTTATTAAGTTCTTTGGTTTTGGAGAACAAAACGCTATATGGTAATCTCTGACCTTACAAATGCGAAACATTGTGTTCTATTTCCTGCATTATAGAGAGTGCTATTCTTCTGAAGGAATAATAGGACTGAATTCAAAGTTAACTTTGGGGGAGAAAGTGGCCTAATGGTTAAAAGTGTGGGCGGAGAAGCTGGGGAAGCCAAGGTTCAAATTCAGCTTTTGCCACGACGCTCGTTGAGACCTTGGCCAAGCCATCTTATCTCCAATTGCCACTTATGAACCTAAATTGGTCTCTTTGAAAATGTATTTAGGATGAGTGGCTAAATTTATACACAAAAACTCAATAAATTCTTAAATTTAGTATCATAACAGTAGGTGGCAACAGGGGTGGATTTAGGTTAGGGAAACATATCAAGGAGCTCAGCACAAACTTCTCGCACTAGGCTGATAAATCTAGGCAAATGAATGACAGGCCTTAATTTATAACATGGGGTCAAACGGGACTGTACCAAGCTATAACTATGCCCTCTGTGACGTGCAAACCTGGTGCACCCCCCCCCCCCCCATTATGACATCATCTGGCTGCTTTGGAGATGAGTATTTATATTGAAGAAATGTTTTCTGAATGGAACTGAATAACTTGGCAGCTCTGTTACTATCACACTACGTAAGGCAAATTTATTTGGAAACACTGCTCTCCCTGATCCTCCCTCCCCCCCTGAGAGGAAGCACAATATGATGCAAACTGAGAAATCATGAAAACATGTAGCAGCAAAATGAGTTTGAGTCATTTTTTTCATCTATCAGATGCAGTAAGCTGCAGCCGGTAGCAGGTTAGACCCAGTCACCTTCATCTGCCTCCTTCCGGGCCTGATGCTGTCCCTGTGCAAACCAGATGCAGGATGAGCTTCACGCTGGCAGGGAGGGATGAGGTATCAGGACCAGTGGGCTTACCTGCTCCATGCTGATTTGCTTCTGTGCTGCATTCTGCTTGCTTGGCACAGCTCGGCACACCTCCTTCTACAAAGCAGGCGGCAGCTGTGGCTCCCCCTGGTGCATGCCCTTCCTCATCGCTGGCCAATATTGCTCTTAAGTGTGTGGAGCAAAAAAAGCCAGCAGTGCACAGGGAGGCGACATGGACCATATCTCCCCAATGGAGGGAAAGAGGGAGGGAACGGTAGGCGGGCGGCTACTCCCAAAAGTTATTTTATACTGGAGAGGCAAGTGGCAGTGGCAGACAGAAGGAAGAGCAGGGGCAGCCCAAGGGTGATGCAGGACCATGTGCCAGGAATCATTGCAGGGCCTTATTTGCATGAATATTTACATATCCAATGGGAGCTATTTGCATAAATGTAATTTACTTTAATTTACAACATATGTGTTGTATTCCACTAACCCCCAACCAACATTCTACAGTTGACTACACACTAACAACCCACAGTATAGAACCCATAGAGTAAACCTTCCATTCCATAATAGCACTAACTTCTAAAACTCACACAAGGAGGATACCCAGAAAAGGTGATGCCATAAATATTGCATTCAAACCTAGAACATCCATATACCTACTGGGAAAACTGAAACAGAAACTCCATACTAACAGAATACTTGGCTTCGGTCACACACTTAGAGTGTACATAGACCCTCACCAAATATAGAATAAGGGAACAAAAACTAAAAATAGAAATATGTTGAAGAAGCCGCACTCTACGTGCAGGGCTGGCCCAATCACTAGGCAAACTTTGTAAGATAGTAAAAAGTAGGACATTCAAAGCTAAGCAATAAATTTTGACAGCCAAGGTGGGGGGGGGGGGAGGTGTAAGGCTTAGATCTGCCTAGAGCAGCAACATCTTGAACCAGTCTTGGGGCCAGCTCTGTCTACATGTAGCTCAACACCAGAAAAATAGAAAGATGCATATAAAGCACATACAAATTAGATGGAAAATACTGATCTTTATCTGTCATCATATACTATGTTACTAAATTGAAAATAAGATATTTTTTCTATCTTTGTCTGGCCATTTTATTTTTCTAATCGTGTTGGTTCCAGTCTCTGATTTCTGCTTCCTGCATCTTCTCTTAACTATTTCTTAACTGTTCTAATGCGAAATTTGTTATCTGTAAACCGCGCTGATACCAAAGAGCGCGGTATATAAAAACTGTAAAATAAAAATAAATAAATAAATAAATTTCCAAGATCTCACGTCTGCTACTTCTCTCCTCTTCATCCATATCTGACATTGATCTTTTTATTTTCAGCTTTCTTCCATTTTTTCCCCTATGGACTCAAATTTCTCTCCTTCTTATCATCTTGACCTTGATCTACTACTTTTTAGCTTTAAGCACAACCTTCCCATTACCTCTCTCTCCCTCTGTCCAGCTTCTTATCCCGTCTATTACAAATTTCCCTTTCTCTCTTCCCTGTTGTGTCCAACATTTCTCTCCTCCATTTTCCCCACTGTCCAGCATTTCACCATCCAATATCTGTCTCTTCCCGTCCAGCATCTCCATATGTTTCACTTCATATCCCCCTACCATATCCAAAATATCTCCTCTATTTCCCCATGTCCAGCATTCCAACCCTTCTCCCTATTTCCTCCCATGTCTAGCATGTTCACTCCATCTCCCTATATTCTGTCAAGTCTACTTTCTCCACCTGTAGCTCGATGCCCCCTCCCCTGTGTTCAGGATTTCCCCCTCCATTGTTGTATGCCCTGTGTCCAGCTTCTGTCCTCTCTCTCACTCCTCCCCATTGCTGCATCACCACTCCATCTCCCTATTTGCATTTCCCCCATGTCCAACATCATTCACTTCTCCATCTCTCGAAGTCCCCCTTATGTCCATCTCCCTGTAACCCTCCATATCTCGCATCCCCTCCCTATGACCTCTTCCCCTCACCCCACGTGTCCAATACCTCCATATTCCCCCTCAATCGTTGCAGTCTTTTAATACACTCATGTTGGTAGCCAGGGAGGGCAGTCTTCCAAGTGGGGTTCAGCCGTTGCTGAAGACTATTGTATGGGCTCATGCCTCCTTTGGCCTGACTTACTCAGCCTCTCTCCAGTGGCCACCGGCTCTTCTTCTTCCTCTCTTGGAGCTGCTGGGCCTGGGATGACAGCGCTAAGGCCTAGAGTGCTCCTAGTGTTGCACTGTCCTTCTACCTCTTCTGCCACTGCCTCCTTCTCCCAGTGGCAGCGGCCAGCAGCAGGAGACTCTGCCCTATAGCTGGAAGAAAGGACCCACGCTATGCTGATGTCATTGCCCGATTGCTGCAGTGGCGGCAATGGGCCGTAACTTTTTGTGTTGTGCAGTGGCACGGGGCTTTTGACAACGCGGGGTGTCCTCCTTTTGTAGTCCTGTCAGCCCAGCTCACCTAATTGCCCATGGCAAACTTTTAAAGAAGTTTGCCACACTGCTCCACATCACCTCTCTGTCTGTAAAGTGCTGCCCCATGACAGCCATAAGCCTGAGAAAAAATTTCCCATTGAGGAGCCAAAATCTTGGGTATTACGAGGCATCGGCCCATCAATAGGAAATGCTTTTCCAGGTCTCTGGCTGCCATGAGCAGCGCAGTAAACTTCTTTTAAAGTAAGTGTGAAAAGGTTTGCCGCTGCAATTGATACTTTGGGATCGCTGCACCCTCTTCTGGCCCTGGCACCCCTGAATTGCGGGGGCTGCTGGGGCAGTATTTACACCATTGGGTGAGAGGCTTCACTTCTGGTGAGGATTTCTTTGACTTCTGGCACGGGTTCAAATGTGCCCCTACTCTTGCTGTGTCCTGTGTGGCTACACCACTCGCACCGGCCTAGTTACAGTCCTGGGGCCCTTTATTTCTCATAACTATCGCTAAAAGCACACAAACACTCAAACAAGTTTGCACTTGTTCTTAATGCATAAATGTATCTGTGTACTCTATAGATGCAATTTTATCAGTTGGCCCACATACATTTAGGTGCCAACTATGCACCTAATTAGAGGTATAGGAATAGCCTAGTGGTTAGAGCAACAGCCTAGTACCCAAGAGATCTTGGTTCCATTCCCACTGACACTCCTTGTGACCTTGGGCAAGTCACTTTATCCTCCATTACCTCAGACAAAAAGGCCTGGTAATCTACTTCTGTCACACCTTGCCAAGAAAACCCAGGGACTGTTGGGCCACCAGCAGATAGCATTGTCTTGATGGCACTTAAACAACAAGGAACAAAAAAGCAGCCAGTCTAGAGGTACAAACATTGCTTCATGACACATATTTTGCAGATGGGTATGTGCATGGGTGGAGTTTGGACACAGTGCAAGTGGACCACACAAGTATGAACATAGATTGATACTATAATTTACCTATGCTCTTGCAAAATAATGGATGATTTCTGCCACTTAGGCTGGTTACTTCATGAAAACAAGTAGGCATTTAATTGATTTTTTAAAACAGGCTTAAAATAAGTACCTTAAAAAATGCTGCTATGAAATTATTCTCTGTGCATATATAGATTTATTTTATCACATGTGCATATCTGGCAACTCTACCCTAATCCACCAAATTATGCCCTCGGGAACACCTATACACAGCAGGTTTATAAGTACATGCTATCCTCTTGGTACACATACTTATGTGTATACTCAGCTATGCAATTGCCTAAGACTCTTTTTCCACATGCTTAATAAAATTACCCTTCTCTATTTTTCATGGGCATATTTACCAAATCAATTACTTGACTTTATAAAGTAGAGCGTAAGTGTGAACATGTTAAGGTGCAGTCACTTACACCAGCCCCAGAGCTGGTTTAAATGGCCATGCATATTTTTACAACGTTTTTCAATTTATGTATATAATTGATACCTATGCATGGAATTGCTCCTACTACCCAAGATCCTCCGAAACTCCATCCATGTGCATGCTTATGGTGGAAGTACACACAATGCAAATTATGTGCACGCTTTCACTCTAGTTGGTATTTTATGGTCATTTATGCATGCAAGTCACCATCTAGGAGTGTGAATAACTAAAATACCAGAACTTGTGTGTGTTGTTTACACATAGGTGGCTCCTTTTAAAATTACTCTCCAGAGGTTCTGAAGAGGATATGGAAAAGGCAACATGAGAGATGCATTACTACCCCTAACAACAGCTGTAAATATAATGGATTAGCATTGGTCAGAGGAATTAGTGTTTGGAGACATTTCAATCCTATCGTTCTACATCAGAGTCAAGATTTGGATAATCAATCTAAAAGAGTGCTTCCCTGGAGGAGCATAAGGGCCCTCCATACCCACTCACATTTTTTCTGCTGATGGACCAATATTAATACCTCTGTCTCGGTGAATTGATGTCTGCGCTTTGTAAAACTGCACTTCAGCAAACGCTCATAAACCATGCTGAGGTGAAAGGAATAGTCTTTGCTCACATGACACATGCCTACTAAAGTAGGGGCTACCAGTATAGCAGGTAGATGGGTGTATTTTTTAAAGATATGAATAGCCCTCTGGTAGGACTAAAGTTTTCCCTTTAAATTTAAAGCTATCCCACTAACCTGAAACACCACCCCTATAACACCCAAAATGCTGCCTAGCTAGGTAATTTTTGTCCTGCTAATAAAATGTATGTGATCAATGGGTGAGGGGAGGGGAATATTTTGTAAAATCTATGATTTCTCCAGGTAACTTCGAAAAGTTAACCTGTCAAACCTTTTCAAATAGCAGTCTCTATATATTATCTGATACTATTAAATTAACTGTCAAATACAAATACAACTATTTTAGTATATGATACCACACCAGAAACACTTTGACGATCATTTTAGAAGCGATTAGAGAGATGTCTCTGGCATGGGGACATCCACTTATGACAAGGGCATGGTAACAGCATTCCAAAGACCTTAGACATGCGTGCCCAATTTCAGAAATGGCCGGCTTTTCTTCACCCTGCTTAAATTTATACCTGCTCCACATTTGAAGAGTGCTTGTTTTTCTTCCAGTAAAACATCTAGAGGGTCTAGAGGAGATGGTACTCTAATATCCTCAGTACCATCCACAACCATAACGACAACTGGTATTGGGCAAACCTGTTTTTTAGTTGTTGTACTATTGAACATCTCACCAGCGGAATGGCAGGCTGGGCTGCATCCAGTGTCTGGAATGTCATTGCAGGGACATCTATGTAGCTGTCCCGATGACATCCATATCAGGTATGTCCATGTTTCTGAAACTATGCTCTAGCATGGACGTGCTCTGCCTTTTTTGAAACGTTTTCAAATAGACATTTCAGATCTCACCCGAACATCGTGTCTAAAATGCGCCTTATATATTTCAAATGTATTAATAGATCATGCTATAAATATAAGATTAAAATGGAATGGAAACTTAAGTCATGTTCAGCTATAATCCTAGGTATAAATGATGCTTTTTAACACCCGGATTTAACAACAATAAACCTAGCACTTCTTTCACTAAGACTTTCTCCCACGTTGTGTCTATGGAGAAAAAAAAACTTAGTAAATAAAGACATAATCTATGAGGTACAATTAAACCTTTAAAAATGAATATCTTTAGGCTGGGTCCAGTGGCTCACTGGAAGATAAGGCATTTTCTTCCTTAGATCAGCTGGGACAGGGAAGTAGCGTTCACAGCCATGGGGGAACCGGGCCAACCCTAGGGTTTCTACTACTCTAGGCAGGCCTGCCCATTGCTGCCCCATCTCCTGCAACCCAAGTCCTCCCCTCCTAACCCTGGCATCCATCTTCTCTCCTTCACCTGCGGGGGGGGGGGGGGGGGCATATAACGACACCACCACCATTCTTCACAGTGGCAGTAGAGCAAGCCTCATTGGTCTTTAAGCATCCACAAGTATGCGCAAACTCACGACCTGCCACTTATGCCCCTTCCAATGCAAACTTCCTGTTAGAGGGGGCATGAGCTTTAGGTCATGACTGTATATGTGTGTGTAGGTGCTCCAAGGTCTGCTGTGATGCCAAAATGGCTTACACTGTTGCTGCTTTGAAGAATGGTAAAAGAATTGCTGCATCACCCACTGGGGTCTGCCACCCTAGGCAGATGCCTAGTGGATGGTACAACCCTGTTGGGAGGGCTGTGGCAAATATTCAAAGTGACATGCTATAAGAAATGATGAAACAGTGTACTGGAAGGAACAGCGTGAGAATCTGTTAGTAAGGGGGGAAATTTCTTGGCTTGTTATGTGTAAAGGCTCATAGAATCAGGATCCCAGCGCTGATTCCAGCTGAGCTGGACATAAAATAAAGAGGAACTACCAAGCAAAGCAAAAAGAAGACAGAAAAGATTTGTAAAAGCATCCAAAAGGTCTTCTGTGACCCACTCATCAAAACTAGTAACACAACTACAGTAATCCCTTTAAATAAATACTGGCTGAGGATGGAGCACTTCTATAACTCTTTAGATTTTAAACTGGAAAGCTATTTTTATCAGAAAAGAGGTACGTACCTTATACAGAGCATCATGTTTGGCCATTAATGATCACTTCTCTAATAAAGAAAACAAAAAAAAAATTGGCTAGTTAACAGAAGACTTTCTATTGGATGCCTTGGGAATCTGGAAAAATGGCTTTGTACTATTATACATTTAGTCTAATTTCAGTTGCTTGTGCCTTTCAATGAGAGAAGCCCATATTCAGCGGTATGCTAGAAATAGTACACATAAAGAAAACCAATAGCAGAATATTGTTCCTCCCAAATATAAGTTGCCATACTATAATTCACATAAAGTTCATACGCTCTAACAATCACCAATGAGATTTGCTGTATTCTATCTGTTTCAAATATAATAGATCAAATCAAAGCGAACAAGGTCTCAGACTTGTATAGGGCCATGATTCAGACTTTAACACGTCAGACTCTTATATGCCCTCATTTGCATCAATGACCTCAAAGCATCGTTTAAATCAGATGTTAAGTATGTTTAAATTATAGTCACAAAACAGTGCTTATCTTTGGTGTGATGTGACCGTAGGAATAGTTTGTCCAATACTATAATTCACTACTTCAGCCTACCCTTCCCCCTTCCCCCTTAAGTTGCTGGAACAGACGGCTTATATAAACTAAAGGGGTTAGTTTAGAAGCCTTATTCGTGCTTTGGACATCTGAAAATGGGCACACAGACATCCCAATCACAGAGACATTCCTGGAGTCATTTTAGAAGCTGGTTCTATAGTTGTTCTCAGCGCCATAATATCCAAATTGTGAAAAGGCATGACTGAGACATTCAGGGCACGATGGATGCGCACATCTAATTTAAGAAATGGCTAGCACATCCTCACCCACTAGCGTGACTGTCCATGTCCATTCCTGCTCCAGGGCATGAATACAAACAATCTATAATCTTATGAGAGTACCTTAAACATAATCACAAAAATCCTTCTCCAGCTAAATGTCAACATACTATGAGGGTCATTCCAGAACACAAATCAGGGTTCTGTATATGCGGCGGGGATGTTTTTGTGCCTAAAGCGTCCCAGACCATGTTCTGAAACACTGCTGACATGCATGTCTACGGTGCTAATACAGGGATCTCAGAACATGTCTAGAAGGGGCGGAACAGGGGCGTGGTCAGCCATAGAAAGCATATTCAGGAAAGGCCCGTATTTGCATTGTGTTTCCCAGAAATGTCCACGTTATTCCTGCTGAAAAGTGGTTTAACCCGTTAGAAAAAATCTACTGCCCCAATGTTAACTTATTGCTCACATAGGAAGTACAATTTAGAATCAGTATAAGGCCTCAGACCTGCGGGCTTTTTCAATGGAAAACACTGTGAAACTTAGTGTTTACCAATGCCCAATTGCATCAACGGCCCAATGTCCAATCAATTTTTATGTAGCTTTGTAGAAAAGTGGTTTAAGGCCAGGACTTAGAAACTATGCTGCTCTTCTCTGCAATGTGTCCCATATTGAAGAATGGTTGTGGCAAGAATGTTTTGAACTGGTGTGACTGCAGTCTGGAAAAACCCAAGATACAGTGTTAAGATACAGGGATCAGAGGTGAGGAATGTTGTAAGGTAAAGAAACATTTATAAACACCCTCACAGAAATATTAAGAAGAGCAATAGTGTTTATTCAGGCTATGCACTTATGTGCTGTTTGTGCTAGAGTCAATCTATGGGGCTCTAACAATTCCTATGTTCTGAAAAATGAGACTGCTGATGCAGGGATAAAATGGCTGTGAGCAGGGAAAGGATTCTTTATTGGGTGAGAAACAGAGATCGTATTTGCTGTCCTGGAACCCCATCCAATTATGCTATGTCATAGCTGTTATATATAGTTTCAGGGCATCTCTTTGGCAGAAACATTTTTTTGAGACAGAAAGAGAAAGTTTGTGTGTATGTGGTTGGAAGGGTGCACGGAAGGATCTGGTGTGCTCACCTGCAATTCAGGGGAGGGACATGAAAGCCAGGCCAGTGCCTGGACTGTATGGATGACCACAGTGTCACCAGGTGCCAGCGTGATCAGGCAGTCAAACTCGGAGAGGGTTCAATATAGCTGCATGTCAAAACATATCTTGTCAATAATAAGGGACTCTCAGAATAAGGGCACTCAACAGTGCAAACAGCACTAATGCATGCCCATAATGCACATTTTGTGGGACCAAAGGTGTTGTTGTTGAGCATGTATTAGTTCTATTTGCACTGCTGACTGTCCTTATTCTGAGGGTCCCTTATTACTTACAAGCGATATGTTTTGACATTTAGTCACAGGGAACCAATGCTGATTCCTCCTGAATTATTTTACATTGGGTACTCCAATTAGATCAGATATTGTTGGCAGTGTGATAAGGTAGCCATACATCCGCTGAGCCTGGCACTGGGAAACGTGACTGATATAATGCCAATGAGAGCGGTGACATATCTAAAGTCTGGCTACTTGGTGTGATGGCACAAGGATCTTCCCTCCTATACCCACACACCCTGACCAGGGGAACAGTGCCACAAAGCTGGCTGTGGGAAGGCAGACATTGTTGCCCCACAAGTAGTAGATGTATAGAGACCAACGTACGCCACGATGGGAGAAGTGTAGCTGCTGTGCAAAATGCTAGTAAGGTTTGCCTCTTTGCGGATGATACCAAGATCTGCAATAGAGTAGACACCCAGGAAGGTGTAGATAACATGAGGAGGGATCTAGCTAAGCTTGAAGAATGGTCTAGAATTTGGCAGCTGTAATTTAATGTTAACAAATGCAAGGTCATGCATTGGGATTGCAGCAATCCAAGGGAGCAATATAGTATAGGGGGTGAAGTACTTTTGTCCACTAAAGAAGAGTGGGACCTAGGCGTGGTTGTGTCTGATGATCTTAAAGTAGCTAAACAGGTAGAAAAGGCAACAGCAAAAGCTAGAAGGATGCTTGGGTGCATACAGAGAGGAATGGCTAGCAGAAAAAAGGGGGCGATAGTGCCTCTGTATAAGTCTTTGGTGCAACCTCATTTGGAGTATAGTGTGCAATTCTGGAGACCGCACCTTCACAAGGATGTGAACAGGATGGAGTCAGTACAGAGGGTGGCTACTAAAATGGTTAGTGGTCTTCATTATAAAGCATATGAGGACAGACTTAAGGATCTCAATATGTACCCTTAGAGGAAAGGTGGGATAGAGATGATATGATTGAGACATTTAAATTCCTCCGTGGCATAAATGCACAGGGGGAGAAAGCCTCTTTCGATTGAAAGCAAGTTCTGCTCTGAGGGGACATGGGATGAGGGTAAAAGGGGATAAATTCAGGAATGATGTTTCTTTACAGAAAGAGTGGTGGATCCGTGGAATAGTCTCCCAGTGGAGGTGGTGGAGATGAGGCAGTATCTGAATTCAAAGAAGCATGGGACAAACACAGAGGATCTCTAAAGGAAAAAAAAAAGGGGACTGTTGTAGTTGTTGATGTGGAAGGACAGACTAAATAGGCCATGTGGTCTTTTTCTGTCATCATGTTTCTATGTTTCTACCCAGATAGGTGGGCCTCAGATGCCATAGCCAGAAAACCCTACAACAATTACAACTACTACTGATCATTTGTATAGTGCTACGAGGCGTATGCATTGCTGCACAGACATATGTAACAAATGGTCCCTGCTCAGTAGAGCTTACAGTCTAGTCAGGACAGACAACACAGCAGCTGTGAACAGGATACATCCAGGGGTAATGGTCAGAACATACAAGAGAGCTTAGGTGGATCTGCTCCAACAGCCGCACTGATGAGGTGAGTGCCCACTCTGGATTTGAGAGGAGCCAGGGACAAAGCCTCAGATAGTTCGTTCCAGGCATATGGGACAGCAAGGTGAAGAGAGCAACATTTGGTTTGGCACTAGGAGGAAAGGGCAAAGATAGAAGCAATTTGACAGAACAGCGGTGTTCATGGGGATGGGTGTAGGGAGCGATAAGAGGGGAATGGTAATGCAGAGCAGCAGAATGAGTGCACGTATAGGCCAGAGGTACAAAAGGGGCATACATTTGTTGCTCAGCAATATTATGCATCCTTTGGAGACCTGCAAGGTTAGTTTGGGGATTTGTGGACATGGTGAGGGGCCATCCCTAGCAGTTTAAGGTGGGTTTATAGAGATTACCAGAGCTTGAATAACTGGAGCTGGTTCCTAATGCCCATACCATTTGATGCAAGGTATGTCCTGATATACATTTTCATATTTACATTCTTGTATACCATATTGGGGTGCAGTGTGCTTACCTAGCACTTTTCAGGGCATGAGGGGGACTGGCATATGGTCTATTTTGCAGCATCTGTCATTTCTCATGGCTATTTATGTCTGGTGTGCATGAGCACACTACTGTCTGTGATGGGCAGCTTAGGAGATGCATATTTTTCCCGAAGTGCGTGGCATCCACGGATACATTGTGGGGATGGGCATGATACACAACCTGTAACGTTTCAGAATACGGTGGGCGCGGAGATGTCCAGAACATTTACCTACATTCAAGGCATGGGACCAGTTGGATAGCACTTGCATGTGTCCGCCAATCTCCCCAATTCCAACCCCATGGGTATTCCAAACCCGTGGACACAGAATTAGGTTCAAAAGGGGCCCGTTTTTGATTCAGACGTGTCTGCAGGCCAGACGTGAACATTATGGAATCTTGCTCCACATGAGTCGCTAAGAGACCCTCAGAGAGGGGTTTCTAAACAGTACATAAAAACACTTAACTAATTGTCCATAGCACCATCACCAGTCTCCAGAATATATGCAAATTTATTCACAAATATATATTTTAAACATTTTTCAATGTTTTATAAAACAAAAGTATATACTTCAACAAATGAACTATTCTTTTAGAAAAAGCACTTATCTGCCTGAAGATAAGCCCAACATGAATTCATGTTTCAGGCTTCAGAGAGCCTTGCTTCAAGGTGCAATTTCAAAAATCCAAACTTTTAAGACAGACATTCATAGACACCCATCCTAACTTCTTTTTTGGGCGAGCCCCTTCTTTTTTGGGTAATGTTCAGAGAATGTTAAAATTTAAGTGTTTGAAGAGCAGGGGAGAGTTGGGAGAGGGCTGTTAAGTCCTAGAATGGAGTTTTTTAAATTGTAAATGTTTTGGTTGAGGCAGTTTTTTTAACGTTTGTGGCAGAGAGTGGGGCCATGTCTTCCTAAACGGGCAAAACCAGCCCAAAATTAAAAGTAAATTTTTGAAAGTTTTAAGGGTTCAGGTGGTATGGGGGGGGGGGGGGTGAGAAGGTTAGTAAGCCCTTAACAGATGTTTTTGTGATCCTTTAATCCTGTTTAATGCTGTGATTTTTACCAATTTAAAAAGTGAAATCAAAAGCAATCTTAAAGTGTTGTAAAGCTTTGCTAATGTTATAAGAATGCTTTCCCTAAATAAGAAATGCTTACAAAAGTGGATTTGAACTGTAAAAATTCAAGTTTAATGTTTAAAAAATACCTGCATGTAGAGGGAGGGAGAGGGGTTTCAATGGCAACTTTGTGGCAAAGAGGCTCAGCTGTATCGGAAAGTACACAGTGACACACAGTTTGCTGTGGGAGTTTCTTTTAGACTCTTATGAGCTAGTGATAGCTGTAAAAATTACTATGAGACTCCTTCAGTATTAATATTGAAACATTTTTAGGAATGTGGGAAATGTAAGTTTTTATTATACATGGAATGGGACTATTGGATGACTTTTGGGGGATCACCTTCTTTTTTGGGAAACATTTAGATAACATTAAAATTTAAGTGTTTGAAGATCAGGGGAGATTTGGAAGAGGGCTATTAAGCCCTAGAATGGGAAATTGACTCACCTGATCTCATTTGTGTTTCCTTACCATTCCTCCTCGCTGTATCCCATGTCTACAGCTACTGAGTTGTCTGTCTTGACTAAATTGTAAGCTCTGATGAGCAGGGACTGTCTTCTACGTATCTGTGCAGCGATGCATACATCTTGTAGCACTATAGTAATGTTCAGTAGCAGTAGTAACTCAGAGTGTGTAGTGATACCTACCTGGGCAAGTTAGAATGCTGGAGAGTTCAACTTTTTCAGTCAGTTGGTGGCTGACTAAGAATGTGTTAGTGGGTCTGAGTGCAGAGGTCTCTGAAAGTGTATTTTTCTGAGAGATCTGAGAGTTTTGATTGAGTTTGGAAGGGGATGAATGAAATGTGAGCTTTTAAAGGTTTTTTTTTTTAGAATTTTGGCAAGAAAGCTTTAGGTATAAGTTCTCTTAGTGTTAGGGTAGAAAAGTGAGATAACCTTTGGAGATAAGGCTAGTAAAGGGTTAGTAATATATTTTAGAAGAAGGAGAAGGGGCAAGTTACTTTTCCTTTATTTACAAGGGTGCCAATAATCATGTCCTAAATACATTAAACACAACCTTTAAATCCTAACCCCTATTTTTATATCACTATATTTTTGTTGGAAACATCACCATGAGGGAACCCCTCTCGAGGTGAACCTTTCCTTTCTATTTGTTTTATATGAGCCAGAAATACCAACCCCAAATGCTTAAAAGGTATAGCAGTTACACCAAGGGAAGTGCTTGAGCAAGCCCCTTTACCAGAATAAATACTTTCAGTTCCCAAGAACATCAACACATTTAAGAGACAAAAAGCTTCTTATCTGTTTGTTCCTCTCAGACAAATGTCTCTTCTTCACTCACTGTGGTTACGAGAAGAAACTTCTGATCGTGCTCTCGGTGTAGGGGCACTCGAAGTACTCGTAAAATCAAGCCAATCTTTCATTCATGAATGGTACGCAACATAGTGCCATGTTTCAGGCTTAGGTATTCTTCTAGCCCTTCATCAGGCCTTTCCCCCGACTGAATGACATGCCCGATCCCTGCCTGCCTTTTTAATAGCGAATCACTCAGTGATGTCAACTCAATTAGTTACTCCTCCTTCCCGATTTACACAACACTCCACCAATCGAGTTCTAAATTAAGTCCCTTAGGAGTAACTGGCTGCAAATTAAAGATCCAAGGCTATTCTAATTTTTGTAAATAGGCTACCTTGTCTCCTCCCTGAAAGGTCGGAGGGACTTGGTCAATTATTCCCCATTTGTATTGGTCAAAAAAATGATTATGTGAAATGCCATGAGCCACAATAGGAGCTGTCAATACTTGTTTATTTAAACGGGATCTATGTTCTTGCAATCATACCTTGTCACGCCCATAGCCCCTTACATATGTATGGAGGGGCGTGCTTGCTGTATAGGATTCACCACTTTGGCAATGTTCCAGACTGACTATCTTGCAAAGGATTATGGTAATGGTAGTCCAGTCATGCGGTGCTTGCCTTTGAGGTAAATGAAGACTATGGTAGTTGGCTCGAGTGTTAAGGCAATGACAGAATTTATTTATGAGGTAAATCAAAATGCACACAGATTCACTTGGTAACACCTTAGGATGTCATCTCCAGGATTTATATTCAAAATAACAATACAACTGAAAGCTTATGCAAGTAACTTATAAAGTCCATTAAACAACGGAAAGTCTCTCTCTCAGCCACTGCTGGCAAACCTGCTCAGCAGTGCTGATGTATAGCAAATCAAAAGTAAAAGCTTCTTCACAAAACAGTTTTTCTTTTCCACATCCAAAGAACGTTTTATATCCAACGTGTGCACAGCCTAAGCTGTGCTCTGCCTTGATATCAGCTGGGTAACAAGCTTCAATCAACAGCTTTTCACCTTCTCTGTACAAGTATTTCACTTCTCCCAAAACCTTCTCTCTTTCCACACAAACTTTCTGGTGTGCCAGTTACTAGAACATTTCCTTTTATGTTTGATCCACTTTCAGGATTTCTTTGTGCTAGCAACTGCATAAAGAACAGTCCATGAAAGAATCGTCTTCCTCTGGAATTATATCTTGTTCTTCTCTATCTGCATGGGTTCTATATCAGGGTCTGGCTCAGAGGATTTTACTAACTGACCTCCATTAGGACAGGAACTGTTTCTAAGCACTTTGCATTGCTCTAGGTTAGACAAACATCCAAAGTTCATACCTGAGTTAAAGCTGGCATCAGACTGTCCTCTTAGATACTCTGGCCAGTATGCCTTTGAGCTTTTATGATCTGCCCTCCAGTCTGTATTTCTGGACCTCAGGGCATCTGCTCCATACCTCTTCCAAAATGTATTCGTGTTCCTTCTCTCTTCAGCTGCTTCTGTCCTCTTACCGGCTGCTTTAGGGTTCCTAGCTGAAGTTCTCCAAACCCCTGGATTTCTCCAATCCCTTGAAGCTGGCTTCTCACAGGAATCTCTCCAAGAACACGAATCTCTCTGAGCTCCTCTCTCCTTCTCCCTCTTCTCCTTCTTCTCCTCCTTCTCCTTTTTATCCTCCTTTTTCTTCCTCTCTGAATATTCTGTTCTAGTTTTAAAGTTCCCAGTTTCCATTCCCTCCCTTTCACTCCTCAGGTGTTGGTGGTCAAACTCCCTCCTGGCAGCTGAGTAATTAGGAGTGACGTAAGGGTTTCTCACGCTGGGCTTATACTCCTTCTCCTCATCTCCACTAGGGGCTTTCTGCAGGCCATTGCAGCCTGGAATAACCTGTCTTTTAGGAAAACATGCAGTTTTATTCCTCTGACCTGACAACACAGGTCCCTTGATTAGGGTAAATTCCTTTCCTTTGTCACTATTCTCTGGGCTCTGATAAGCTTCCTTATCACAACCTTCATAGGTCTGATAGTTCTACCAATGTATTTTAATGCACAAGGGCATATCAGCAGGTAAACAACATAGGTCGATACGCAGGTGGTGTTAAAACGTGCTTTGTAACATTTAGAAGTGGTAGAATCAACCTATGCTAATCCTGATATCGAAGAACTGCAAAAATCACAGCCATTGCATGGAGAATGTCCTGTTAATGGGGTCCGAATGGAAGGGCCATCAGATTTTAAAGCAACGGGATCAACTACATAATTTGCTATGTTACTGCCCTGGCGGTATGTGATCATAAGCCTCCATTGAAAATGAGAATGAATTCCCAGTATGTGCCAGTGCTTTCTCAGTATGGCACTTACTTGGGAAGAACAATGTGTAAAAGGCAATACTACTATGGAACTCTACTCAGTTGATCCTTTAGTTCGTTCAGTAATGTTCCACCACTCTGGGTGGTTAAACTAAGCTCTCCGATATGCCATGTGGACTAAATATTTCAGATAGCCTCGTTTACTTAATCGCTGACATAGATCTTTTGCATGGGTATGAAAGTCCTCAATGGAAGTACATAATCTACGGATTCTTAAAAATTGACCCAAAGGTAAACCCCTACATAGGGGTCCTGGGTGAAAACTATCATACTGTAATAAAGTGTCACGTTTCACTGACTTTCTATAAAGAGAAGTGTGTAAAGAATTACCTTGTTTGTAGATCCTCTTGTCCAAAAAATTGATTTGTTCCAGATGGTAAGAGGGTACGAACTGTATGTTAGTTTTTAATGTATTAATCCATTCGAAAAAATCAATTAATTGAGCTTTGGTTCCTACCCAAATGAAGAAAACATCCCATCTAAAAAATGTAACCATTTAAAGATATATGAAACCACTCAGAGGGATAAATATCGCGTTCCTCATGATTTGCCATATATAATGTGGCCACCGATGGGGCCACTCTTGCTCCCATTGGGACTCCATAAATGTGTAAATAATAATGCAAATCATATTGAAAGTAACTATGCTCCAATACGAACTTTAAAAGAGATAGCAAAAAAGCTTGTGGCATACAATGAGGCAGATTTAATGGGAAAGCTGATATAATTTACAACACCTCACGCTGATCTATATTTGTATAAAGAACTGTAACATCCATAGTTACTAAAAAAGCATTTTCTAATGAGGGTAATCCCTGATTGAGTAGTGATATAAAGTGAAAATAATATTTTACATAGGAAAAAATATCTTTAGTAATTGGCTGCAGAAAATGATCACAAAATTGTGAAAGAGGCTCCAAAACTGAATTTTGGCAGGACACTATTGGCCATCCCGGTGGTGCTGTCAAAGATTTATGGATTTTTGGAACCATATAAAACACTGGTACCGATGGTTCCTTTTGGTATAGGAACATATATTCTTTTTAAGTAATCCAGCCTGAATGTAAAGCTTCGTCCAGAATTAATTTTATCTCTATGATGATACTGTCCAATGGATTATCCAATAAAACTTTATAGTACTGGATACTGCATAAGTGGTCTAGCGCTAATTTATGATAATAGTCACGATCTTGTATGACTATGGCTCCCCCTTTAAACGCACGATGGATCACAATTTCAGACCGGGAACTGAGCTGCTGTAATGCCTGCCATTGTTGCCGTGATAAATTATGATGTTTCTTAGGTTGATTGGCCTCCAAAAGCGCCAAATCATGCAATACTAAAGATTGGAAAGTAGAAGTATTCGGATCAATCTCCCCCGGTGGAGCCATTTAGATGGTTTGGTTTTCACAGAGTCATCCTGTGGTATTTCCATCAATCTAGTTTGAAAAAAGTTTATAATTTGTAATTTACGAAATAATCCATATAATGCTCTCCGCATGGCAAACGGATCATATTGTGGAGTCGGAATAAATGATAACCCCTTTGATAGCACTGAATTCTGAATTTCAGATAACTTAGCTCTAGATAAGTTAATCACTGAAGTTTGGTGGTTGATCGGGTTGACGGCCCTCTGAAGCTGTCCCCTGTCTGATATCGGATAGGGCCAGCATCCTTGAGGCCGGCCCCGGTGAAAATCCTGCTGTGATTCTCCTGATGTTACCCCTGTATGGGAATCCGAACTAGATACTCCATTACCTATAGAGTCACTGTCTGTATCCTCTAAATATGAATCAAATGTCACTCTTCATGGAGTGCTATATTTGCCTTGAGCATACTGACCATGTTGTCTCCATGTGTAAACTTGGTCTTTTTCGTAAACATTAGAATTACGTGTAAACTTTTTTATTTTAGATAAACATAATGATTCTCGCAATTGATCTAACTCAACCTTAAATTGAATATTCCTAGAATCCAGAGTCAGTGCAGTATCTCTTCATTTAATTGGACTATAACGAATCCAATTTACTTTTAACGATTGCTTCCTCCTTTGTTAACCGTTCGATCAACAGGGCTATCAGATCCAGTCCACATTTGTTGAGAATCATATTCCATTTTTGTAAGAACTTAGGTTCTTCAACAAACACATGAGGGGGCTTCAGTACCTGTAATCCTCTTGGAATCAGTTGTTGTTTGAGGTATTGAGTCATCGTGGATGCATGCAGTTTTTGCAGTTCTACGATATTAGGATTAGCATGGGTTGATTCTACCACTTCTAAATGTTACACAAAGCATGTTTTAACACCACCTGCTTATCAACCTATGTTGTTTACCTGCTGATATGCCCTTGTGCATTAAAATACGTTGGGAGAACTATCAGACCTATGACGGTACAATTGCAAGAACATAGATCCCATTTAAATAAACAAGTATTGACAGCTCCTATTGTGGCTCATAGCGTTTTACATAATCATTTTTTTGACCAATACAAATGGCGAAAAATTGATCAAGTCCCTCCGACCTTTCAGGGAGGAGACAAGGTAGCCTATTTACAACAATTAAAACAGCCTTGGATCTTTAATTTGCAGTCAGTTACTCCTAAGGGACTTAATTTGGAACTCGATTGTTGGAGCGTTGTGTAAATCAGGAAGGAGGAGTAACTAATTGAGCTGACGTCACTGAGTGATTCGCTATTAAAAAGGCAGGCAGGGATCAGGCATGTCATTCAGTCGGGGGAAAGGCCTGATGAAGGGCTGGAAGAATACCTAAGCCTGAAACATGGTGCTATGTTGCGTACCATTCATGAATGAAAGATTGGCAGGATTTTAGGAGTGCTTCAAGTGCCCCTACAGCAAGAGCACGATCAGATGTTTCTTCTCGTAATGACAGTGAGTGAAGAAGAGACATTTGTCCAAGAGGAACAAACAGATAAGAAGCGGATCGTGCTGCGGTACGTAGAAGATGACCCATGTCAATTTGCAGCACACTCCTTCCGCATTGGCGCAGCAACTAGTGTGGCTGCTGCGGGATTGCCTGAACAAGGGATACAAAGCATCAGCAGATGGCGTTCTCAGGCCTTTTTGGGTTATGTTCGCCTTTAAGGTGGAGAAAGGACAGACAATCTAGGGATACTAACCGGTATTTATTTTTTCAGATGGGGGCCAGAGTCCATGTGCCTGTTGGCTGATCGGTCATTCCTTCGTTCATTGGGCTGGTCAGCGAGCAGCGGTGCGGCCGATGGGCCCTAATCTGGGATAGGATCCTGCTCTGATGTCCGTTTTATGGCTGGATGAGCGCGGTCTCCATTGGACACAGCTAATTCCTTTGCTTCAGCACCATGAGCGAGTAAGGAGTAAGCCTGCATTGATACTGTTACATTTGGGAGGGGGGGGGCAACAACCTGGTATCATGGACATGCAAGCAATTGATAAGAGCGGCAAAGAAGGATCTCGCTGAGGTGCTGAGAATGTTCCAGGGTGTTGTGTTGATGTGGTCAGATATCATTCCAAGGCCTGCTTGCTGGGACCAACGGCGTTGCTCGTGGGGACTGACAAAAATTAATCGTCAGATCGGCCGTTGGGTCTGTGAGCAAGGAGGTTATCAAATCATGCATTCCTGGGTTGAGATTGATTGTGCAGGGTTGTATAGGCGGGATGGAGTGCACCTATCCCCAGTGGGTGTGGATTTGCTCCTGAATGACTGTCAGGAGGCCTTGGAATGTATGGTTCGGTGGGATGCTCGCTGGCCGCAGCTTGGTGGTAGGGGGACAGTTTAGGGAAACTAATGTCACCTGTGCCGGTGACAGGATCCCAGAGGTTTTTGGAGTCCGGAGCCTTAGGCTATATACTTGGGCCGGGGGTGGGGTGCCCCCGACCCAGACAACCCCTGGCCGACTTTTGCTAATTACATGGCGAGGTTGGGGTAAAAGGGGGGGGGGGTTAGGAAGCTTGCCGTAGGCATGACCACGGCAGAAGCGGAGGTGATGTCACCTTGCTAATCGTATGGCTGGTGAGGCATTGTTCCACTGTTTGGATTGTTAAGAGGATGATTCCTGGAATTTAATGTTAAGATATATTAAAAAGGTTAATAAAGCTGCGACCAGTTGTTTTCCCAAGAACAATTGTATCTGTATAGTTTGTGGGTAAAAGAAAGGCGGGGCAAAGATGTGGAGGGGGTAGGTTGTGCATTTTAGAGGGGTCTGGAGCATCGGGTCTGACCTACCTCGGTTAGTAGTATTAAGTTCACAAACTGTGGACACATACATATTTGAGCTCAAATACAAGAGATTAGACTTCCAGTATTGTGGTTCAACATGCTTAAAGCAAGGAAGTGCTTTGTAACACATTTCAGAGTTTTAAGTTGTGTGTTCTAAGGAAAAGAACTTGAGACATCGAAACATGCGACAATATCTGTTAAAAATGCAAACCCTTTGATACTTACCATTTCTATGCGTTATCCACTAATGAATATAAAATAACATTTCATTCTGAAACATTGTACGAGTCCAAAAGCTTGAATCCACATTAGTTAATTTTATTATACTCGCTGTTGTTCCCCTGCTCATTGAGAAGGGGTATTCCAGGAGAACCTAAGAGTTTTTTTCCTGGTTGTCACTCTCCTAACAAGGCCAGCTATTCAATATCACCCTTTATTCACCCTGAGACATCTTAACTGAAAGGAAATCCTGTTATTTGTCCCCTGAGTCTGTGGTGACAGTATCGTACTATCAGGCGCTCTGAATGCATCCTGGACCTCTCCCACTCTAGCAGATAAGCATCACCGTATCCCCACTCCCAATTCCCCATAAGCAGCATGAAGCCCCTCCACCCTGATTCTCTCTGAAGCCCCTCTGATCAGCAAAAGGTCCAGTCCCCATCCATGAAGAGGCACCCAGCCATCCTCTCCATCTCTCATTTTTTACCAGGAGTTTTCTTGTCAGTATGGGGAGGCATGAGCCATCCCCTGGTGTTTCTGCCCATTCCTCCTGGATTCAAAATGTGACTATGACCTCTAATGGTAGTCTTGTATTATAACTGATAGGGGTCAAGCTGCCTTGCTGTGAGGAGGGTCAAGGGGTGGGGAGGGTTGGGTGCCAGTTGAGAGAGGCGTGAATAGGGAGGGTTACACTATTTAGGGAGGGAATGGGGGGCTTCATGCTACTTGGGTAGGAAATTGGAGGTGGGGGGGGGGTCTTCATGTTACTTGAGGGGAATTGGGGTATGTGGTGATGATGATCAAGGGGTGGAAAATGGGAGGTGATATTCCAGGATTGCGGTCATTTACGGAATGGAGTCATGGACTGCACTATTTGTCAATGCATTTAGCGTGAGGTAAGTATCTGTCCTGTGTAGCAAATGCAGGACAGATGCCAGGCACACACCCAATATTTACCACACAGGCTTTTGCACTTGCCACATATTAATTTTACACCTAATGACTGGTAAGTGCAAAAGGTTACTCCACTTTAGTAGACTCTTTAATGTAATCTGCATTGAACAGGTTCTCAACCAGTTTGCAACTGAAAGGACTTTTAAATATATGGAATAAGTATTCACTCATCGAAGGAATAGTCCAGTTACTTAGCTTTACATTAATGACATTTTTACTGCAGAAAATCCTAATGAAACTATTATAATAAAGCCGTTTCAAATTAAAATAACACCATTTATTGTAGATGAGACAAATTCATCAAATGGGAAATCATTAGCAAAATTCTCTGCAAAACTGTGAGCTTTTTAAATGCACAATGGATTTTGTATTCTATACTGCTTCAAGGGTTGCGCACATGGGCTGAGTCACCTCTAGATATTTTAGTTTAAAGCTTTCAAAAGCACTTTCAAATGCATAGCGGCCATTTGCAAACCTACATGAATAAATTAAGAACAAATGCAGCTCTCTAATTGAATTTGAGGTGATTAAGGAGGATAACCCCCTTCATCCCTCCTGTAAAGGGCTGGCTGAACTGAGCACTTTTGTACTATTGCACATTCCTATTTTTACAATTTTGGTCATGCACGTGTCTACATATAGTAGTATATGCAATGCTATGACTTGCATGTTTGACAGAACTATTTGCCAATATACTGTAGTTTAACAATAAGCTTCTGCTTATACCTCCTGATATCTGTACATTTATGGGGTCCATAATTCTATAGATGATGTATGTTTCAGAAAATGAGATCTTGATATGTGCATTATCGTTTGCATGAAAGTATAAAATGTGCAGAACGTGAGTTCTGTATGTGAGATGTGTAAAAGATGATGAAAAATTGCAATTGCAAGAAATAGGATATAAATAGATTATGTGAATGTTGAATAAACTATGTTTAGAGTAGATCAAGTGAGTGGTTTTAAAATGAGCATTGCAGTCTTTGAGGTGAAAAGTAGACTTCTCCTCTTAAAAATAGATTTTGTACCAAAAACCTGTGGTACTGCTTAAAAACAGTGAAGATGTTAAACAAAGGAGTATATGAAGGATATTATTCTGCCCTTTTATCCCCGAGTGTAACAAGAGGTTTAAAATTATAACAATATCTCCAAGGAAGTAATGGTAGTTGATTGGCTGTTGTTGCACTCTGGCTTAGGCTTGAGCAGAAGAGAATATAATTGGGTCTAAAGGCAGCTATTCATGAATAAATGATGTCTACATATTGGAATAAATATGCTTGTGGTTTTAGTAAGTAAAGTGGAGGGCATTCAAGATCATTTGTAGTGATTCTACCTCTTGAATGCTCCAAAAATGTTTAATCAGACTGTGATAAATATTTAACTTTCTATCATCTCCCAATTATCAATTTTTAAAACAGTTACTATAGGTTTTCCCTTCTCTATGCTTCCACTCTATTTTCCCTTCAGAGGCAGAGATAAATGTTGATATCTTCTGTTACAGATGCTACCCATGAACAACGTATTCTCCTCCCTCATTTGACCCTAAGAAGAATAAGTCTACAACCCTTCATAGTTGTCATTTTGTTTTGTTTTTTTAATAACTGTAAATGGGTTTTGATTTTTTTTTTTTTTAGATTTACCGCTCACCTTTGCCAAATCCAAGCTTAGGGTGAGTTAAATATTCAGATACATGAGCTATTCCCTGCCCCCATGGACATATACAATCGAGTTGTACCTGAGGCAATGGAGAGTGAAGTGGCTTACCCAAGGACACAGTGTCAAAGGTAGTTACTCACCTGTAACAGGTGTTTTCCATGGCAGCAGGATAAGTCCTCATGTATGGATGATGTTATCGACAGAGCCTCTGCAGGAATGCTCCCCAGCTACTAGTGGAAGCTTTTCGGAGGTTCCACCGCACCTGCATGCCCTCTTCCCACCTGCCACCATGGCACCATCCTAAACTAGTCTGTTACTATAGCTATAGTAGAATACAACTCCCAGGGGTGGTGAGAGGGCTGTGAGGACTTAGTCCCACTGTCCAGAGAGAATACCTGCTACAGGTAAGCAATTGCCTTTTCTCCGTGGATAAGCAAGAATGAAGTCCTCACATATGGGAACTCCCTAGCTACAGGCTACTGAAAGGTCATGAGACTGCAGACAAGCCCAACAAGTGCAACCTTCCATCTGCATAACAGCAATAGGCCTTAGCAGCTCAAGATACAGAACTATGTACAGTAGAAAGAGTTATCTTTCTTTTTTTTAAAGATAGCCTGAACAGAATAGAATGGGTCTAGGAGAGATGGAAATGGATTGTAATCCCTAAACAGATTCCATAATACAGATTGACGGAAGTTGCTGTCACATCATGAATCCCCTTCTGGAGTGTAGTGAACTGTGAATGTATGGACAGAAGACCATGTTGCAGCCCTGCAGATCTCTTCCATGGAGACCGAGCGCAAGATGGCCACCAATGCAGCCATGACCATCAATGCTCAAGTCTGTGACATAACCATCAATGCTCAGGTCTGTCTGAGCATAAGCAAAATAGATGCAATCTGCAAGCCAAAGAGAGAGCATTTGGAAACAGCAGACCCTAGCTTGTTGGGGTCAAAAGAAACAAAAAGCTGGATGGACTTTCCATGGGCTTTTGTCCACTCTAAGTAGAAGGCTAAGGCTCATTTGCCATCCAACATGTGCAACAAAGCTTCCCCTTTGTGGGCATGAGGTGTTGGGAAAAATGTTGGTAGAACAATTGACTGATTAAGATGGAAGTCCAATAACACTTCTGGAAGAAATTTAGAATGAGTATGGAGGACCACCCTAGTATGATGGAATTCTGTGTAAGGTGGATGAACTATGAAAGCCTGAATCTCGCTCACTCTGAATGCTGAAGTGACTGCCACCAAAAACATACCTTCGAAGTCAAGAACTTCAGAGAACAGGAATTGAGTGGCTCAAAGGGAGCTTTCATGAGCTGTGCAAGAACTACATTAAGGTCCCAAGACACTGTGGGAGGTTTGTAGGGAGTCTTAAAGAGAAGCAACCCCTGCATGAAGTGAACAACTAAAGGCTGTACTGAGATGGACTTCCCTTCCACACCTCAATGATAAGCTTCATTCCACTGAGGTGTACCCTGATGGAGTTGGACTTAAGTCCAGACTCAGAGAGGTATAAAAGATACTCCAGCAGTTTTTGTGTGGAACAAATAAAAGGATCTTGGGCCTGGCAGACAGAAAACCTCCTCCATTTACAGGAATGAGACTTTCTCATTGAGACTCTCCTGGAAGCTAAAAGACATCAGTTATGCTGGCAGGCAAGTTGAGTTCAGACAACAGGGCCAAGGACTGGATGTTGGGGTGCAACATCATCCTGTCTTCCTCCCAAATCAAATCTGGTGCATGGCCCAACTGGAGTGGCTCTACTGGAGAGCTGTAGCAGAAAAGAAAACCAAGGCTGTTTGGGCCAATACGGAGCAATGAGAATCATTGTGACTCAGTCTAAGCTTCAAGTGGGTCTTTGCAATGATATGGATTGGAGGATACACATACAGAAGACCCCCTCCCCAATGTAGGAGAAAAGCATCCAAGACTAGAATGCTGTGTCATCTTACCCTGGAACCAAACCAATCCAGCTGGGCATTCTGCAGAGTGGCAAAAAGATCTATCAAGTGGGTGCCCCACTCCAAAAAGATCCAAGCCACCACCTTCCTGTCAAGTGTTCATTTGTGCGGTTGGAAGACTCGACTCAGTCTGTCTGTCAGAGTGTTTTGCTCACCTGGCAGTACGTGGCCATAAAGTCCATCCCACATGCAATGAAAAATTTCCATAACCTGACTGCTTCCCAACACAAGAGGTTTGAGCCCGTTCCTCCCTGCTTGTTGATGTAGCACATTGTGACTTGATTGTCAGTCTGAATCAAAACAATTTGGTTAGCCAGTCAATCCTGGAAAGCCTTTAGAGTGTTTGCTATGGCTCTTAACTCTAAGAAGTTGATCTGGTGGAGACTTTCTTGGATGGACCAATCATCCTAAATGTGAAACCCATCAAAATGAGCTCCCCAACCCAGTTTGGATGCATCTGTCATCAAAACATTCTGAGGTGGTGCAGTTTAGAAGGGAAAACCTCTGAGCAAATTGTGATGGATTCTTTACCATTCAAGTGACTGAATGAGTGGATTGGTAACATACAGACAATCCCTGATTTGGCTTGTGGTCTGGATCCACTGAGTCTTTAGAATCCACTGAACCTGACTCATATGGAGGCATGCCAATGGTGTGACATGTACAGTAAAAGCCATGTGACCTACTACAGTTAATATCTTGCGAGCTGTTACCTGCTGACTCAATTGAGTCTCCTACACTAGTGCTATCAATTTGTGAAGTTGGTTGTGCAGAAGGAAGGCTCTCACCTGAGTCGTGTTGAGCAGGACTCCTATGAATTCTGACTGTTGGGTGGGTTGTAGGTGGGATTTATGATCATTTATAATGAACCCTAGTAGATCCAACACCCAAATTGTTAACTGTATTGATTCTTGAACCCCTTCTTGAGATGTATTCTTGAACAACAAATCATCCAGATAGGGGAAGACAAATACTCCCAGTGGCTGGAGGTAAGCAGCTACTACTATGAGGCATTTTTGTGAAAATGCAAGGTGCTAAGGCTAGGCCAAAAGGCAACACTCAGTACCAGAAGTGATGTCCCCCCAGGATGAATCTGAGATACTTCCTGTGAGCGAGATGTATCTGTATATGGGTGTACACATCCTTCACATCCAGGGAGCATCTCCTTTTTGAAGGTAAGGAAGCAGTGTGCCTAGAGGAATCATTCTGACCTTTTCTCATACCAAGTTTGTGTTCAGATCTCTTAGATCTAGGATTGGATGGGATCCCCCAGTTTTCTTGAGAATCAGGCAAATACCTGGAATAAAATCCTGCCCTCTTTGCTCCAGTGGCACAAGCTCAGTCACAAGATCCATCAAGAGCACATTGATTTCTCTCTCAAGAAGTTCCTGATGCAGAGGATCAGTGTGATGCACCCTTGGGGGCAATTTGGAGGTAGTTTGAATGAATGTAATTTGTAACTGCTTTGGACAATTTGCAGAACCCATGTGTCTGAAGTTATGAGGGGCACCTTTGGGCAAAATGAGTGAGCCTTCCCAACCAGAGGGTCTTCCACTGAGCTCTTCTCTGAAGAAACCAGTCAAAGCTCCACCCCTGGCTTTGGCTGAGGAGCAGGCTGGGCTTTCTGAGACATTTCTCATCAGTTATGGACAATGAACCTGTTTTGGTACCTCCTGCAATAGGAGGCTGGTTCAGACAAGCACCTTGAAAGATTACAATGGGTGACATGCTGCTTTTTGATGAAGTTAGCCTTCTCTTCAACCTGTTCTCCAAAGAGATTCTCTCCATGGTATGGCATGTCAGCAAGCTTGTCTTGCACTGATTGTTCCAGGTCTGAGGACTGGATACCGGTGAGTCTCCGGGTGCCAATACCCAAGGCAGAAGCTCTCAATGCCATTTTGAAGGCATCGTAAGTTGCATGGACCATGAACTTTGAGCAGTTCTTGCTGTGAGCCACTAGGGAATGACGATTTTCCAATTTATTTGGAGATAGATACTGGGACATATCAGCAAGGTCATACACAATGTTCTTCAAAAACATGCCCATGTAGAGTTGGTAAGGGGCCATGTGGGCTATAAGCAAAGAGTGCAATGTCCGAGCCTCCCTCCCCAGGGGCACTGAGGAATAAGTCTTGGAAGTCTTGTATCTCTTAAGGGTGGATTTGAACACCAAGGAAGGGTGCAGAAGCTGGGGTGTCTCAAATCTCAGAGCCTTCTAAACTCTATACATGGAATCAAGCCTTGTACTGACCAGATGTACAGTGAGGGGGGTTCTCCCACATACTCATCTGTACTTTCTGTAGCATGAGGTGCATGGGCACTGTCACTGCCTCCTTAGGGAACGAGGAGTACTTTAGGATCTCCAACTCTTCTGCCCTGGGTTCATCTTCAGTCACCAAAGAAAATGGTATAACCTTGGCCATGTCCTGACAAAATCCTGGAAGGTCATATCCTCGGGAGGGAACTTACACTGCTCATGAGGTAGAGAAGAGTCCAACAGAAGCTAAGGAGATTGGCCCTCCAAAAAGTCTTCAGACTTGACATCGGTTACCCAGCCTTCTGAATCCGACTCAGAGGGAGTCAAAGTACTTCTGAGTCTGCTAGGATCTCTCTCCTGATATAGGGAGGATCGGTAACTATGATGCACCAATGCTCATCTAGATTTTGAGGGTGCTAAAGAGTGGTATCAGCTGGGCAGAAACTGGTGTTGGGGACCTTTGATTCCCCAATATTGATGCATCTCCCACAGGCAAGGTGCCGAGTCTCAAGGACTAGTTGCACAGTTCCCGATGTCGATGCAGCTGACATAAAGGCCCTGGCCTGCTTTATAGCCAAGAGCACTGTGATCCATTCCTCGAGAGCCTGCAGAAGGTGTTTCTCCGTGGCTGCTGATTGTGGAGGTTGTGGGACCTCAGCAACTTTGACCAATGTACACGGAATCCAAACAGGGTTATCAGTGGCTTGATCTCAGCTCTCGGTAGGCCGTCGCTGCCCTTCCAATATTCTGGAGGATGAACTCTCCTCCCTTTGGGGCAGCCTAGAGTGGTACTCTCAAAGCTCTGCCTCAAGGGGCTCTGATGCACCAAAGTCTTCACTCGGTGCTTGTCACAATCTCTCTTCGGCGTCGATGAAGATGAAGCCGAATCCTTCCTAATCCTCAGGTGGAGATCAATCGATGGCCAATGCTCCAGGGCACTATGGGTGCTTGGCTCTGAATGGGCTCAAGAACTCCTTGTTAATCAAGCACCACCAGTGTTCAATGCAGCCTTTGAAGCCATGGAGACCAGTATCGATGCAAACATCAACGGATCGTGAGTGCCAAGAAGTGATTTGCACTGCTTCTTTCACCTCTTGAGTCCTATTTTAATCATCTGCAGACAAGAAAAGAAACTTAAAATGACCAAAAATGGAAAAGGAAAAAGTAAAAGAGAAGTAACCATGATCGCATGGAATTACAGCAAAAACTGGAAGGTGGCAGGATCCCTGGAGGAGAAAAAAACAGTTACCAAGGGGGAGACACGCCGGTACATGTCCACTGGACTCTGTGGAAAAATGAAGACTAGTTCAAGACGGCACCATGGCAGCAGGCGGAAAGAGGGTGTGCAGGCATGGTGGAACCTCACAAAAGCTTCCACTAGTAGCTGAGGAGCATTCTCACCTGGACTCATTCGGACGACATCACCTATATGTGAGGATTTCATTCTTGCTTGTACACTGAGAATAGAAACAAGTAAAAATGACCAAAGATTAAGATCATATGACCTAATCAGTCTGCACATCCATGAGAACTATTAAGTTCCACAATCCCTCATTCTCCCTCAAAGATGTTCTATTTGTCCCATGCTTTTTTGAATTCAGATACTTTCTCATATCCACCATCTCCACTAGGAAACTGTTTCACACATCTTCCACAATTTCTGTAAAGAAATATTTCCTCAGATTACTCCCGACTCTATCCCCTTTCTCCATCATCTTATGACTCCTTCTTCCAGAACTTCTTTTGGAAGAGGGCCACTTGCTGTGTATTTATAACTATGGAGGTATTTAAATGTCTCTATACTATCTTCCACCTCCCGCCTTTCCTCAAAAATATACACATTGAGATCTTTAAACTTATGATGAAGGCCACATCCTGTTTATATCCTTTTTGAAGGAGTGGTCTCTTATAGAGATTTGTACAAAGGCACAAAGCGGAGTGGAGGAGTGGCCTAGTGGTTGGGGCAAGGTACTTCAGGCCAGAAGGTCAGGGGTTCAAATCCCACTAGAGGACAGCAACCTTGGGCTGGAAGGACTGGAGTTTCTAGTCCCACAGGTGCTCCTTGTGGTCTTGGGCAAACCACTTAACCCTCCATAGCCCATGTTCCCTGTAAAATAATTATCTCCAAGTTATAATGCCCTGTTCAATGTAATTTCAGTTTGTTCAATGTAAACCACACTGATGCAGAATAGCACGGTATATAAGAGAATGTAAATAAATAAATATTACCTCCTTTTTCCTGCTGATCATTCCTCTCTCTATGCACCCAAGCATTATTCTGACTTTTGCTGCCACCTTTTCTGTTTGGCCATCATATGCTATAACCACCCCAAGGTGCACTGAAATACTTCACCCCCTACACTGTACTGCTCACTTTACAGCCCAAATCTATGGGGTTTTACAGCCCAGATCTATGACCTTGCAATTTTAACTTTATATCTTAGCTGTCAAATTCTTGACCATTCTTCAAGCTTCACTAGATCCCTACTAATTCTATCCACACCTTCCAGTATGTTTACCTGTTGCAGATTTTGGTATCATCTACAAATAGGTATACCTTTCTTGATAGATCTTGGCAATAACACTGACAAACATATTAAAAAGAACACAACCAAGGACTGATCCATGAGGCACACCACTGCTAATGCCCCTGTTTTCAGAGAGAGCTCTATTTACACCTACACTGATGCCTCCCACTCAATCATATTCTTACCCAGTCAGTTACTTTAGGCTCCATATCCCAAGGGCATTGACCTTGGAAATACAGAAACAGGGAAAATGACTGCAAATAAATACCATATGGCCTATCAAGTCTGCTCATCCATAAGAATGATTAAGTTCTGCAATCCCATCCTCTCCTTCAGAGATCCTCTGTATTTCTCTTTGCTTTTTTGAATTCAGATGTAATTCTTATCTCCCCAACCTCCACTGGGAGGCTATTCCACACATTCACTGCCCTTTCCATAAAGAAATATTTCTTTAGATTACTCCTTAGTCTATCCCCTTTCACCTTCATCTTATGATCCCTCTTCCAGGGCTTCCTTTCAACTGAAAGAGGGCCATCTCCTTTGAATTTATTCCATGGAAATATTTAAATGTCTCTATCATATCACCCATCTCCTGCCTTTCTTCCAAAGCAACTTGACGGTGCCTGTTAATGTATTAAGCAATATATATTTATTAATCACTAGTCTTTTCATTTATTTTTATTATGATTTTACCTCAATTCATTTGGAGTGTCAAAATCTTTTAGCAATTGAGGATGCCATTTGCTTTCTATGAATGTGCTCTTAATGTTCTGTTACTGTCTTTAATTGTTTTAATGGTTTAAACTATATTTTAATTAATATAATTTATTTATGTTCTTTATAGTGCCTATTTAACCCCTGATGAAGGCAGTGCTGAAACACAGCTGTGTTGGGTTAGGTACAAACCCAGGATTAAATTTTATTCCAATAAAGGACTCCTATTTGCATCAACACCCCGCTCTGGCCTGGTTTTTCTTACAAAGTATACATACAGAGATCTTTCAGTCTATCCTCATATGCCTTATAAGCCACCATTAAGGATTGGTGTTAAAGGCCTTGCTAAAATCTAATGGAATATTCAAACATTTTTAGCTGGTTAGCCATCCTAACTGGTTAATGGTTGAATATTGCTGCTAATGGATAGTGGTATTGGCTTCCAGGTAGTCCAGATATTCAAAGACAAAAACCAGTTATCTGGGCTATTTTTCCTTCCATTTGTATCTTTGCTTTCCTGCTACTTTATTGTCTCCCCTTGGCTTCTTCAGATATTGCTGCTTGTCTTTCTCTTTCTGTAATCTCTTATAGTTTGTGAAAGCTAATGTTCCTTACCTTTTCAGCTACTTCTTAGAAAACCATAGCAGCCTCCTTTTCCTCTTACTTTTGTTTACTTTCCTAACAAAAAGATTTATTACCCTTAAAATAACTTTGATACGTGCTTTGTTCACTGTTGTTCTACTTCCTCCAAATGTTCTAGTCCAGCCAACAACTCCTTGAGGTATTCCTCTTTCTTTGAAAAGTTAGTTTTCCTAAAGATGAGAACCCTCACTTTTGAATGAACCAGCTCTATCTGTTTTGTAATATGGAAGCTCACCATCCAGTGATGACTCTATGCCAGATGATCACCCACTATAACATTTGAAACACGCTCCCATTTGTAAGCATCAAATCCAGTATCACGAGGCAGAGTACTCCCTGTAGCAAATCCAGGATCTCTCAACTTCTGGATGACACCACAGCAGGGATATCCCCATCAACATCTGGCAAACTGAAATCTCCTACAAATAATACTTCCCCTCTCATAGCAATATTATGAATGTCTTCAATTAAATCTCTATTTCTTTTGCCTTCGAGGGAAGTCTGTATATCATACCAATGCAAACAGATTTTCCATGCCCTCTTTCTAAACTTCATCCCTCCTTCCTTCATAAGCCCTGCAGTTCTGTGTCTTTAATATTATTTTTACATTACTCTTTCCCGAATAGAATATACCTGGCATAACTAAGTCTTAGTCATTGTTTTCCATGTACCATGTCTCCATGACTTCCAATATATGCAAGTCAGCCTCTTCTATTACAGCTTCTAAATCTGAAACTTTATTTCACATACTATAGGCATTAGTATTTGTAGCTCTCCAGATGTTTCCTTTACTTGATGACTTTGTTCACCAATTCGATGATCTTAGTTTAAACCCCTCCTCCATAGATAAGCCATTCTGTTATGGAAGACACTTCTCTCCTTCTTATCTGGATGCCACCTCCAATCAGCAGCCTTTGGAAAATCAGGCCTCGGTATAAGAGGTCAAAATGTTATTTTTGACACCATCCACACAGCCAGGCATTTATCAGCTGTACAACTAACTGATTCACCTTCTCTTCCAGAGCCATAAAGTAATGTTTGATATATTCAGGAGTGAAATTAACAGTATCATTTATGCCAGCATGGATAATGGTCAGTGGTTCTTGAGGAGTCTCGACATACTCTCCATAACATCTCAGTGCTTGGCACTAGGCAGACAGCACATCATGTCTGGCCAGCAGACAGATGACTCTGTACACCTTAAAAAGGAGTCACCAGCTACCACTACTCTTTGCTTCTTAGTGGATACTAATCCTACAATTCTAGGGGGGGGGGGCAGTTTGAGCTCTATACCGCCTATTCTGTGATTGTGCTGCCTTTTCCACTTCCAGGACTGCATATCAGTTTCTCAGTTCTAGGGAAGGTGGAATCAGGGTGTCAAATCTGCAGACTCTGGTGATCTGTGTCCAGCTGTCATCTTTTTGAAGAGTCATCTTCCCTTCTGCTAGAGATCTAAGATGCCTCGAGAAGCATTTCATCAATGTACCTCTCAATGCTTCCTAGCCTTGCCACCTCCTCCCTCACTTTTTCAACTTGTTTCCTAAGGGATTCAACCTGCAGGCATCTTGTACACTGAACTGGTTCCATGGCTGACTGTCTGAATGGTTATAGAAGTGGTAATGGGGGCTACAGCTCTGGCACTATGATATTTCCCAGCTATATATTATTTGTTGGAGCTTTGATACCTGTTGGAGAAAAAACCTACCCTGTTCTCAGCTTTGGTTATGTGAAAACTAATATATTTTTTTAGATTCCTTGTGTAGTCCTACTTGTTTGCTCCCTACTAATGGGTCTGCAGTAGTTTACATTAAGAGGCATTCTGTGCTGCTGTCTCCCCTTGTACGGCTGATCAGAATTGGGGTATACAGAGGTAGACCCGATTCTGATCATGTGGGGGCTAGAAGTGCCCCTAGAATCAGAATTGGATCTATGGCCTGGACGTGCAGACTATGCCCCCATTCCGAATGGATCTTCAATGGTAAGTTTGGAATCCAGTACAAATCCCAACCTGAAAAGCTGGTGACCAAAAAGAAGAGCAATCCCTTTGAGGATCATTTTAGAATTTAACTTTTTCCCCCCCTATTTCTGTCTTTTGTGCATGCAGTCTGAATAGGCTAATGAGAGACCTTTCCAAGATATTCATTCAGATTGGCCAATACTTTGTCACTTGTAGAGTGATACAGTATAGAGGGAGAAGTACTTCTATCTACGAAAAAAAGCAGGACCTGGGCATGATGGTTTCTGATAATCTTAAGGTGGCTAAACATGTTGAAAAGGCAATGGAAAAAGCCAGAAGAAAGCTTGGGTGCACAAGGAGAGGAATGGCAGGAAGGAGGAGGTGATTTTGCCTCTGTATAAGTATTTGGTGAAATTTCATTTGGACTTCTGTGCGCAATTCTGGAGACCATACCTTCAAAAGGATATAAACAGGATAGAGTTGGTGCAGAGGGTGGCTACCAAAATGGTCAGTGGGCTTCGTCATAAGGCATAAGTGGACAGACTTAAAGATCTCACTATAAATACTTTGGGGGAAAGGCAGGGGTGGCCCAAGGGTTTCTGCCACCCCAGGCAGAAGACCCCACCATGCCACCCTCTCCCCCCATAAATCTTCTCATCTTACAGCAGCAGTGGCCTGATTCCATTTTGAAAGTCGCAGCCCAGTCTTCCAGTTTAAAGTCCTTTTACAATTTTTCACAATCCTCTTGTAATTTAAACAACTTTGAATAATTTTGTGTCATCTGCAAATGTGATCACCTTGCTTCTTGTTTCCATTTCCAAGTCATTTATAAAAAGCAGGGGGCCCCAGTACAGATCCCTGGGGCATTCTACTATTCACCTTTCTCCTTTGAGAAAAATAAACATTTAGCCTTACTTTCTATTTTGTATCTTTTAACCAGTTCCCACAATAGACCATTGCCTTCTATCCCATGTTTTCCTCAAGAGTCTTTTATGAAGGACTTTGTCAAATAATTTTTGAAAATCCAGATACACTATATCAACCAGCTCTCCTTTATCTACAGTACATATGCAGACTGGTGATGCAGGACTTCCCTTGGCTAAATCCATGTTGGGTTTGTCCCATTAAACCACACCTTAGATTTTTTTTAAACTTCCTGATATATTTTCTCTACACTGTCTTCTTCTCCTTCTTCATTTTTAAGATTTTAACAAAGTGAAAAAAGGAAACAAGACATGACTCCCTGACTCACGCAGGTTACCTAATATCTTTTGATAGGATGAGACAGACCATCCCAGAGATGCACTCCACTTTGTTTTTCTATCATATATCCTTTAGTCTTTCTTAGGGTGAAAAAGTCATCCAGTTAGTTATGCCTATGGAGAACATTTTAGCCGGTTAGCAGACCTGCTTAACCAGTTAAAACGTGGTCAGCCTGATATTCAGCAGCACTAACCAATTAGTACTGCTGAATATTCCAGAAGACTGCTGAAAAAATGCCCGGTTAAAACTGGGGCAGTCTGCAGACTGATCGGGGACGGTGATGGCCATCATCCAGTTAGCAGCGACATTCAGCCACTAATTGGATGGCTAAACCCGCTAAAGTTAAGTCAGCCGAATAGTTGTCCTAACTTGAGCTGTTTTTTGCTAACTGGTTATCAGTTGAATATCACCACTAACTTGATAGCGATGCTGCTGACTAGCAAGTCCAGATATTCAGCATCAGAAACCAGATATTTTCCACTGCTGAATATCCAGTTCTAAATAAAGCGGCTCTAACAAGGTGCTTTAAAGTAGCCTAGTCACCACCATTGAATATGTCCCCCAGACAAGCCTTTAGTTGACAGGTCTATCACTGTCAGAAGATATATTATATGAACATGTACCAATCAAGATGTTCAATATTGCTAATGTAAGTCATAATTCTTTTCGTTTCAAAGAAAAGGAAATATGTCATACTATTGAGGTCAGCCCATTCAAATTTGACAGTGATGAATCTATGAAGGATTTCCTTCTTTGTCCAAAGATTCATTACTTTATTTGTAAAGGTGAACCCAATTGTTTTTAGTAATTTAAAGAGTAATTTATTTTTGTTCCTTCTCTAGTCACCTAAAGCTTACATTCCTTATCAACAAGTGACTACATAGTATTTGTCCAAGTAAATGGATACTCTTCAAGAATCGTAGAGAGTTCAGAGGGAAGAGACATGCTAATTTAGTCATTAAATTATGTATTTCATTCTCTACCAATCTACCTGCTTATGCAACATCACTTACCTATCATCAGATGTCATCTTTCAACCGAAGATACACAGACTAGTAAATATAGCCATCATTACTTAGTAGATCATGAAGCCATTGCATTGTATGCTGTCCTTCAGTGCCTTTACCCATGTACCCTACAATTGAGAGCATTTAGTGTTTCTATAAATCTGAGAATAAAAATGAAATAGGCAAACACACTCAGTTGTGAATGTCGTTGCAGTGGGGGCACCACATGCTGAGATGTGTAAAAATGCTGCCATTCCTCCTTTTTGCATATTTTTAGATGCATAGTGTCATACTGCAGAAACCATAGAAATCAACTTTGTGCCTAGTAACTTTTCACACAGAATCTATTACATGCAAAAATATATTTAAATTCATTGTTAATGGATCAGCAGCCATAAAAAATCATGCAAAGCAGCTCATTATAAATTTTGGCAAACTTTTTTAGAAAATTGTGTGTGGAAAAAACTTTGTACGTAATTGTTTTCCTGGCCCATTTGCACATAAATCCATGTTGAAAAGATATCCATGCCAAATTGTGGTTAGGTAGGTTGCGCCTTTTCTTTCTTTTTGATGGTTTTCTATTTGCTCCAGCTTCCTCTGATTTGTTTGTTGGGTCCTCTTTCTTTTTCAGGTCTAATTATTCTGGATGGAGTTCTATAATGTTCTATTTTGGATATGAATTGTGTGATGGCTTATATCCAGGGCCACTACAAGGATATGAGGCGCCCTAGGCAAACCTCATTCCCAGCAAAGCCCCTGCTCCAGCCCCATGCCTATTGTTAAAGGTGAAAAGTAAAAAGGTTCATGATAATTACATCTGTACCCTGCATTTTCCAAGTCTGTCTGCAAATATAGCCAAGATCATGCGGCGATATATTGGCATATCCTTCAGACATTATCATGCTTTCAGAATCAAAGACTGACAATTGCCTGTAGTAGAGGGAAGAATCTAAGGGACAAGTTGATTTTTTTCTTCCCTCCTGAACCCCTCAAGTAGATACCCCCGATCTGAGTCAGGTCACAAGAAATGTGGAAAGTGTTCAGTTTGTCGGAATGCGGTAGCCTTTGATATTTTCATACATCCAAAATCAGGCAAACGATATAAACTACATCACACTTCTGATTGCAATTCTCAGTTTGTCATCTATGTTGGTTTTGTGCCCCTGTGGGATGCTGTGCGTTGGGAAAACTAGACAAACGGTTAAGGTTTGCATACAAGAACATTTGAGCTGTCTGAAGCATAAGGTTTCAAGGCTCCTCTCGTCAACCACTGGGTACAAAAATGGACATAGAGTAAGTGATATCTCCTTTTTTGTACTGATGGTTATCCATCCATCACCACGGGGAGGAGATATAGATACTATATTTTTGCGAGAACAGCAATGCTCGATTTTCGAGCTGGTGATGGTACATCCTGATTGCCTGAATAAAGAGACTGAATATCAAGTTTTTTTCTGAGTCTATTTTTTTCTTAATTTATTCTTACACTACAGACTGACTATCAAATTTTATCCTGAGTCCATTTTTAAACTGCAGGTTATTCGTCCGCCACTACAGGGAAGAAGTATAAGATATATTACTGTAAGAAAAATAGCGCTTGATTTTTGGATTGGCAACGATAACAAAAGTGTTTTTGAGGTCTTTTTTTAGTTTCTTTTCCTTCCCTCCCCTCCTCCTTTCCCTTTTTCCCCTTTCCCCTCCCTTTCCTTCCCTTTCCCCTTCCCCCTTACCTCTTCCCCCTTTTTCCTATTTTTTCCTTTTCCTTCCCCCCTCTTCTCCCTTCCATTCTTTTTTCTCCCCCCTTTCCCACCTCCCTTCTGTACCTCGTTTTATACGTCTTTTGATTTTGGTACTTCTCTAGGAGAAGTGTTCCATTTTATTTTATTTGATTTTAAGGGGGTTCCTTTGGGGTATTATGTCTCTTTTTTTAGGACAACAATATATGAGTAGTATTACTCTGATGTACTTTTATATTCTTGTCTGTCTCTATATTGGTTTATTTTGTTAGTATCTTCTAAATAAAATGCCTGTTACAGCTTTGTGCAGTAGTATCCTTTGAATAAGATGCCTTTCACAGTTTTGTTCATATGAGCAGGTGCATCCACATCATCAGTTTCGTGCTGGTGTAAGGCTCCCTAATTCTTTTGTTTATTTTTTATACATGTGTTCTATTCTAAAGAACATTTTCTTATATTTAAGAAGGTGGGATTTGCACTTGGAGCTTTTCAACACAACAGAAACTGTACACAGTGATACAGCATTGATTGCTTCTATAAAGAGTGGATTATCCATATAAAAGGATGATTTTTCTCCTTTTTTTTTAATCCATATGTAATTTTAACAATGAAAATATTTGGGGAAGTTCCTTTTTTATTTAGGTTTGCCTGTTTTTTTGTGTAATGAGCACGGCTCGGTTATTGTTATTTTTAAAAGGACAGTGGATTTGTTTGACATCATAACATTTTCTAGTGCTGTGTCTAGATTTATTATCTTACTCTGGTTCTTCTAGGAGCACTCACTTGCTAATCTACATATGAATTAGTGCACAGGTATTAAGGGAGGTCATGTGCTCACTTGCTAATTTACATATGTATTAGTGCACAGGTCTTAAAGGAGGTCATGTGCGCTACAGATTTTTACTTTCACTTTCTCAGTAGATGCCGAAGGTAAGAGCCTATCTTTGCTAGTTATGGAGCTTTATTGTGCTAGTTTTTGGCACTGCTTCAACAATCTTTATTGTTTTATTATTATGTGTTTATTTTTTCTGGCCATTAGTTGTTCTATGTTTTTTGATTTACAGACAGTGTGGCCTTTTTATGCCTTGTTATTAAGAGCACAAGTTTTTATAAACTGTCTTTACTGTTGTAATAAAGCTAGATATGGGCAGTTGTACACTTTAATTATGTGGCTACATATTAGGGGTATGCATTTAAGACTGTATCCGCAATATATGTCCCAGTTAAAGGCTTTCTCTCTTTTTCTTTCATGAGATAAGTGAGGAGATGTAGATCTTTTTTATTTCACTGTTGTACTGCTGTGTTCCTGCCATTGTCTGCCATTACCTAGTCGGCTGATTACAAGTATTATGGCTTATGTTTTTTCCCTTTGCTGTCATACAGGCAAACCTGAGAAGCGCTTATTGAGCTTTCAGCTACTGAAATAGCTTGTTTTTCCTTTTTTCACTCTCCTCCTCCCTTTCTTTGTAAATGTTTTAGCTCAGTTAGCAGTTGTAGATTATTCGTTCTGTCCAAGTTCTTTTAGTTACTATTAGTCTTCTCTTGTTTTTTTTTTTTTTTAATGTTTATGTAAAGATCATGAAGCAAGTTAGCTGCATAATTTTATGGTATTGTCTATAGCAATTGTATTTATTTATTTATTTATTTATTTATAGACTCTTATATACCGCACTATTAAGCATCAGCGCGGTTCACAAAAAACAGTGAGATACACAATTCAACAGTACTTTGTGTTTACAGAAAACAGGAGAATATAACTCGGATAACAGGGTATATAATTAATAAACATAGTCATAATATCATCATGGCTTCAGTTTTGTGTGTATGTGGTCTGTGGGGTATCTGTATTGTATGTGTATGAGTGGAAGGTCTGTGGGTTGGTTGAGATGTCTTTATTGTTTACTGGATAAGATATTGCCTCATATGCACCTTTTAGATAACATGTATGTTTTATTTATAGGTTTTTGTTACAATGTCCTGACTGCCATTGGAGTATATATGCAATTGAATCTTAATTGGTATTGTATGTTTCTTTTGCATTTTATTTTTGTTTGTTCTTTACTGTACAGCTTGGAGAATATTATTGTATTTTTAATATATTTTTTAATATTCATGTGTTTTGTTTTTTGACCCTTGATGCAGGCTGACAGCCAAAACTTGGCCAAGTCAGGTCTGTACCTTTTGAAGGTTTTATGAAATAAAAGGTTTCTTTATTTTTAAGAGGTGTGGCCATGTCCTCCCTGCGCTGTTCTGGTGACTCCTGTGATTTCTACGGAGGATTGTTGTTGTTCTTCTTCCTCTGGTTTTCTATTTGCTTCAGCTTCCTTTGGTTTGTTTGTTGGGTCCTCTTTCTTTTTCAGGTCTAATTATTCTGGATGGAGTTCTATAATGTTTAATTTTGGATATGAATTGTGTGATGGCTTATATCCAGGGCTGCTACAAGGAGATGAGGTGCTCTAGGTGAACCTCATTCCCAGCAAAGCCCATGCTCCAGCCCCCATGCCTATTGCTGACGTAGCCCTTCTTCAGGACATACATAGAAACATGACGGCAGAAAAAGACCACATGGCCTTTCAAGTCTGCCCTTCTATATCAACTACAATAGTCCCCTTTCTACTTTTAGAGGTCTTCTGTATTTATCCATTGCTTTTTTTATTTCAGAAACTGTCCTCATCTCCACCACCTTCACTGGCAGACTATTCCATGCATCTTCCAATCTTTCTATAAAGAAATATTTCCACATATTATTCCCAAGTCTATCCTCTTTCACTTTCAGTTGAAGGCAAGAAAGATCTTGCCTTCAATTGAATGAAACTCTGCTATGCATTTATGCCATGGAGGTATTTAAAAGTCTCTATCCTAGTTCCCCTATCCTGCCCTTCCTCTAAAGTATACATATTAAGATCTTTAAGTCTGTCCTCAAATGCTTTACAACAAACACCACTAACCATTTTAGTAGCCACTCTCTGCACCGACTCCAACCTGCTTATATCCTTTTAAAGGTGGTCTCCAGAATTGTTCACAATATTCCAAATGAAGTCACACCAGAGACTTATACAGAGGATTTTTTCTGCTGGCCATACCTCTCCCTATACACCCAAGCATCTTTCTGGCTTTCACTGTCACCTTTCCTACCTGTTCAGCTACTTTAAGATTGTCAGAAACAATTACACCCAGGTCCTGTTCTTCTTTCGTGGACAGAAGTACCTCACCCCCTACACTGTACCACTCCTTTGGATTTTTGCAGCCCAAATGCAGGACCCTGCAAATTTCAGTTGCCAAATTCTAGACCATTCTTCAAGCTTAGCTAGATCCCTCCTCATGTTATTTACTCCTTCCTGGGCGTCTAACTCTATTGCAGATTTTGGTATCATCCACTAACAAGCAAACCTTACCAGACAGCCCGTCCGCAATATCACTAACAAAGATGTTAAAAAGAATCAGACCAAGGATAGATCCCTGCGACACACCACTGGTAGCCTCCTTCACCTCAGAATGAGCTCCATTTACTTGTACCCTTTGTCGTCTCCCACTCAACCAGTTTCTAACCCAATCATTTAACTTTAGGGTCCATCCCTAGGGTGCTCAGTTTGTTTATAAGTCGCCCGTGTGGAATGGTGTCAAAGGCTTTAATGAAATCTAAATACACCACATCTAGGACTCTCCCCTGGTCACCCAGTCAAAGAAATCAATCAGATTTGTCTGATAAGACCTCCTTCTGGTGATTCCATGCTGCCTTGGATCCTGCAATCCATTGGACTCCAGAAACCTCACTATTTTCTCTTTTAGTAGCCTTTCCAATAATTTACTAACCACAGAGCTAAGACTAACCAGACTGCAGTTCCCAATGTCATCCTTACATCCTCTTTTACATTAAGGGACCACATATGCCTTTCTCCAGTCCTCTGGCATCATTTCCGACTCCAAAGAGGCATTGAAAAGTTCAGACAGTAGAGCTGATAGAATATCCCCAAGTTCCCTCAGTATTCTTGGATGTATCCCATCCAGACCCATGGCGTTGTCTACTTTTAGTTTAGCTAGTTCTTCATGAACACAGTATTCTGAAAATCGTTCAAGATCCCTGTTGCTTCTGTTCTATTTGTGGTATTTTCTGAGGTCCTGCTCCTGTCCCTTCATCTGTGAACACAGAACAGAAATATTTGTTAAGCAATTCTGTTTTATCTTCATCAGTTTCTTTGTATTCCTCTCCTGCGCCCTTAAGTCTGACAATACCACTTTTGCCTTTCCTCCTCTCACTAACATATCTGAAAAATGTCTTATCCCTGCATTTTATTGCATTGGCTATTTCTTCTTTTTTTTGTGCCTTTGCTTTCCTGACTACTTTGCTAGCTTCTCCGTTTTTCCAAATATAGATGCCTGCCTTCCTCTCTCTGTGATCTCTTGTATTTCATGAAGGCCTCCCTCTTTTTCTTCACCTTTTCAGCTACTTTTTTTGCAAACCATAGAGTCCTCCTTTTCCTTTTACATTTATTTACTTTTCTAACAAAAAGGTTTGTTGTCCTTAAAACTAACTTAGTTTACTGGTGTTTATCTCAGAGGCACACACATACTGCTACCGTAAGTGCAATAAAGATTCAAACAATTTAGCACAGTTGAGGATTGCAGATAGGTGCTCATCTTAGTTTGAAATATCAACCAGAGTACCTTACAAATCTGTCTTATTTATTTAATGTTTTTTTAGACCGCCTTATCATTAATTCAAAGCGGTTTACAATGAACAACATAGCAACAAGCTTTTACATGGAACAGGATATTACAAATTGGAAGATTACATGAGACAATTAATACACTTAACTACATAAAGGTACGTTGTAGCAGTGTGAGGTATAGCAGAGTTACATAACAGGTATAAGTTATGAAGTTGTATTATTAGTATCTGGCACTCGCTCTTCTGAGGTGGGACCATAGTATTGATGGAAAAGGTGGAGTTTTATGGCTTTCCTAAATTCCATTAGGTCTTTAATTGCACGTATTGCGGCAGGGAGGTCGTTCCATAGTTGGGGGCATACATGGAGAAGGCTCTACTAAAGGTGGATTGTCTGGCTGTTCTGAAGCTTGGTGGAGTTACCAGGATGGTGTTGTCTGCTCCTCATCTCATTCTGGTTAGGTGTGCTTTCGTGATCAATGGTTGAAGGGCCGAAGGAGACAGATTGTTTAGTATCTTGAAGATTATTTTGATGATCTTGTATTTAATGTGTGAGTTGACAGGGAGCCAGTGTAGTTGGTGGAGAGTAGGTGTTATATGGCTGTATTTGGCAGTTCCAGTTATAACTCTTGCAGCTGTGTTTTGCACCAGTTGGAGGGGGAGTAGTTTTTTCTTGGGTAATCCATGGTAGATGATGTTGCAGTAATCTGTTATGGGTGTTACTATGGCTTGACACAGGGTCTTGAAGTCGTTGCTGGATAGTAGTGGTTTGAGTTTGTGTAGGGTTCTCAACTTGTGGTAGGCTGATCTGGTTGTCCGCTTTATGTGCGGTTGGAAACTGAGATATTGATCGAAGGTTACTCCGAGGTACTTAACTTCTTGCTTGTTGATTAGGGTGTGATCTAGGATTTTTCTTAAGTCCGGGGGGGGGAGGGATTTGGTGTTCCTGGTGATATGAATCAATTCGGGTTTTTTTAAGTTTATGGAAAGGTTCTGTCCTTTGAGCCATTTTGACATTGATTCGAGACATGCTGTGATTTGTGAATAATCTGGATGATTGATATTAGTGCAGGTGAATATCATGATATCATCCACGTATATTCTGTAGTGGATGTTGTATTGTCTTATTATGTTGCCGACTGGTTCGATGTATATATTAAATAGACTGGTTGTTTTTGGTTCTGACTTGCTGGTTACAGTGGCGCAGGTAAGAGATAAACCAGTCTAGTACTGTACTCTTTATTCCTGTATCTTGGAGCCTTTGTAGCAGAGTATTGTGGCTCATGGAGTCAAAAGCCACAGTGATATCAATGTAGGACAAAACCATGAAGTATGTTGTCTATGCCTGTAACAAGGGTGTCCATCAGTGATGTAGTGAGTGTTTCTACACTGTGATTTTGTTTAAATCCATACTGGTGGAGGTCCAAAGGTGCATATGTGTTTATGTGATCTTGTAGTTGATATTATACTATTTTCTCAATTGTTTTGGTTAGAAATGTGAGACTGGATATTGGGCGGAAGGAGCTTGGGTCCCTTTTATTGAGGTTATTGTTCTTGATGATTGGTCTAATAGAAGCTTGCTTGAGTTGGGGGGGGGGAGGGGGAGGTATCCTTGAGCGAGTGAGGATTTGACGATCTCTTGTAGGTATGGTACTAGACATTCTTTTGTTTGCTTAATCCAAATAACTGGGCATGGGTCAATGGACGAAATTGTTGTGTTAATCTTGGTTATGATGGAGTCAAGCAGTTTTCTTGTTGGAATTTGGAATGTGTCCCATGCTTCATCTGTGTTGTGTTCTAAGTTGGACTTGGTTGGTTTTTTTGAGTGATTCTTGTGTGTACGTCAGTTGTATAAAGTCCACCATGTCTCGTGGGGATATGGAGTATGGGTCATCGGGTTGTACTGGATTGTTTATTAGGCCATTTACAATAGCAAAGATTTCCCTTAGCTTGTTGATTGAGTTCCTTATTAGGTTTGAATGGTATTCCTTTATTGTGTTGTGGTATATGTCTTGTATTTCCTTGTATTTTGCTAAGTTGTCTTGGCTTTTAGTTCACCATAGTCTTTCCATTTTCCTTAGTTGCTTCTTCAGTTTGATTTCATTCGAGTACCAGGTGGCATTGTGTTTCCTTCTTATGCTATGGAATAATTTGTCTGGTGCAGTTGCAACATTATGGAGGATGATATGCCATTTTGTGATGGCAGTGTCCAGGTCTGCTGTACATTGCTCTAGGCCAGGTAGCACATCTGCTAGGAAATTATCTTTGTTGAAAGTGTGGAATCTTCTTTTTCCCTTGAGCGTCGGTTCGGATGTGTCCTTCATTATCAGCAGGGTTACGGAGAAGTTGATCATGTGATGGTCAGACCATGGAATTGAAGTGACTGTTGTGTCTTACGAGGTCTTTGATGGGGTGTTGGCTTGGCACGAGGATCAGGTCTAGGGTCCCCCCCCTCCTCTTGTGGGTTGAGGTATTTATTAATTGATTGTATTGGAGGCCTTTCATTGCTTCTAAGAAGGTATCTCCTGCCTGAGCAGGCAGGGATGGGAAGTTAGGGTCCCTTAGTATGATGAGAGGTTTATTCTGAGTGGAATGGGAGCAGACTTGTTCCAGAAAGTTTGAGAGTTCCTCTTCATTTGCTTTTGGGGCTCTGTATATAAGGCAGAGGATGGAAGGAGGAGTTAGTGACAAATTTTAGGTGTGACTTTGCAATGACTAACACATCTCCACCTCTTCATGTCGGTCTCGTGGAATAGTGTATTGTGTATTCCTCTGAGGAGATTTGATTTATGACGATGTTATCTGTGTCTTATCCTCACTTCTGGTTAACATCTATTTAGCCCCTTTTTATAAGCTATTTAGTAGGCTTGATCTGAATTATTAAATAAAATATATACAGATGATATTCACACTTTTTGTTCCAGTCACCATCCATTGTCAAATACCATTGATAATACTATTCTTTGTATCAAAATAGTGAAAACCTGGATGATCCACAACAAGCTTACCCTGAACACTAGTAAAACTGAAGTTTTGCATGGGATATACCACCCATTATTCCCACTCACCTAAAGATTGATGACTGGGCTATTCCATTGTCCTTGCAGCTTAGGAATGTAAGTGTAATTCGGGACACCCAATTAGAAATTCTTGCCCAAATTTCATCTGTTTGAAGAGTACGATCTACAAATTGTTAATGATTAGGAAATTAAGACCTTTTTTATCCATCGGCAACTTGTGTACAGTGGTTCAAGCTTTAATTATCTCAACTTGAACAACTATGGTAGCATGTATGTGAGATTTCTGTATTATTGCTGGTATTAAGTGTCAAGAGCATATAACCCTTTTATTATATAATACCAGCTGCCAGTCAACTGGCATATAATGTGCAAGGTACTGGCTATGTTCTTTAAAGCCTTAACTCATGAGACTCCAGTATATCCATGATAAGAATGTATAGACCACTGGGTCACTTTGTTCCCAATATGCTTTGTTGCTTGATATTCCTTCCTTTAAAACTTTTTGGTTCAGTGAGCTGCATGATTACAAGTTCTCTGTAGCATCAGCTTTCTTATAGAATGCACTCCTACTGAAGTTATGTAAAATACTACATCTAATGTAGTGTTCGAAAGAAGCTTAAATCATTCTTAATCACACAGGCTTTCCCAGATTACTCTGTATCATCATTATGTGGGCTTACACAGATGAGCCAGGCAACATGTTGTAATTAGTGAGGTTGTTTATGTTCTCCATGTTTAGGGTTCTTCAACATGGCAAAAAAACGATTGAGGGGAGATATGATAGAGGTCTATAAAATAATGAATGCAATGGAATGTGTAAATGTAGATCAGTTGTTTACTGCTTCTAAAAGTGGCAAGACTAGGAGACACTCAATGAAGCTACAATATAGCCCATTTAACACTAATAGGAGAAAATATGTTTTCACTCAACGTGTAATCAAACCCCAGGAATAGCAGCATGGAATCTGTCTACCCTTTTGGGACCCTGACAGGCAGGTCCTGTGCTACCATTAGGCAAAGTAGGTGGTCGCCTAGATCACCGGCCCTCTGGGGGGTGTCCATTGCCGCCACTGTCACCCCTCTCCAGAACAGACAGCTTCTGCACCTCTGTGATTCAATGCTGACTTTCTGTTTGCACCGAATGTCACATCGGGCATCAGAGAGCAAACAGCCTGTGGGGCTCTCTGAGGCTATTGCTGCTGCTGTCGATCCTGGAGAGGTGTGGTTGTAGTGGCAATGGATGCCGCGGGGGCAGGGGGCAAGGGATGAGGTTCATCTAGGGCACTTCATCTCCTTTCGCTGGCTCTACTGACAGGTACTTGTAACCTGGATTGGCCACTGTTGGAAACAGGATACTGGGCTTATTGGACCCTTGGTCTGACCCAGTATGGCATTCTTATGTTCTTATATTTGTTTGCAATGCAGCTGCAAATGGAAGAGGATGTGCATAAGTACTGCAGAGTCCCAAATAGTTTCCCAAGTAGCACGACATCTCTCTGAGAAATTTGGTGATCTCTGTCTTTGGGATCTACAGCAACAGGAGTCTCCCAGAGCTTCTCTGTAGTCCATGGGGAGCAGCAGCTGATCCCCCACACTACTGCAGGGGTCTCTGAACAAATAGGGCACAGCAACTGCAAGCTGTAGCAAGAGTTACATTTTCTTTTCCCTTACTCAGGCATTGGAAAACAACTCCGACACCAGGATCGCTTGGCTTCCCTCCTGGATATCTCTGTTGCACCCTTCTGAAAAGCTTTAGCTGGAAAATGAAATTTTGGCACTAAGAACAGATGGGTCAAACATTGTTGGTTGTGGTGAGTCTATTTGTTTAATCACCAATCTCAGAGTTTAAAACAATATGGGCCTGATATTCAAAAGGGTTTATCTGGTTAACAGGACCTGCTAACTGGATAAACTTTATTAAGCCAAATATTCAGCAGCACGATCCAGACAGTACCACTAAATATTCACTCCAGCTGCCACGGCACTATCTGTAAGTGGGGTGAGGGTGGTCCACACCGTTATTCAAGTAGTGGTGTTTTTTGGTCCATTAACTGGATAATAGACCACAAAGTTAGGCCACAAAAACATCAGATCTAACTTTTTTGAAATGGTGAAATTGGATATTCAGTGGAAGCCAGCGTTTCAAAATGCACTGGCCAGCCAGGCTCAATAGCAGCCCATATACACATTCAGCACTATTAAAGGCAATGGTAGTGAATATAGTATAAGCAGTCACTGCCACTGGCTGTATAAACAACAGTGATATTCAGCTACTCTCCATATAACTAAGCGGTTTAATTTAGGATTGCTTTTTCACATGCCTAAATTAAACTGCTTAGTTAGCTGAATATCGCCACTACCTACAGTATATATTTGATTCTACCATAACTCTCCCTGAGCATTAGCCAGTTGCAATGATGTTCAGTGACACTAACTAGATTGGCTCCCCAGTCTCTGTATCCTAAGTCTGGGCAGACTTTCTATGGAGACACTCTGCTGCCTTTTTCAGAAAGGGCAGTTATCACTGGCCTTCCCCCAAGTCATGGAGGGCTCTGACCTTCTGTCAGCTTGGAAGACTCTCTCTTTCTACCATTCTAATACTCACAACTACCACATCCAGATGCAACTGGCAGAATCCTTTTTCCACAACAGGCAACGCAATGCAAACTGGGACAGCTAGTGAATGTGCACAGGCAAAAGATTGGTTCATTTTAGATCTTTCCTGGTTTTTAGATGAGTTTTTAAGGCTCTTTTTACATCTATTGTTTTAAAAAAACATTTAACATGCATTACAGATTTATAATGCAGGCAAATAGATTCTATGCCTGCTAACTGGTAGATGAATGCTCATTCGGTTTTGCATGCACTAAATTTTTTACGGCGTGATAATGAACTAATGTGTGCAGAAGAAAATGTATCACAAATACCTGATCGTCTTACAGTCAGTTACACTTCCCCCTGATTATACTGTAGCTACTCCAAACAGGTAATCTCTTGCCAGTACGATCTTCCAATAGCCCTCACACTCCTCCCCCCCCCCCCAAAGGAAAGCTTTTCACATCCACAAAAAGGAAACTTTTTCCATCTAACCTCTGTGTAATATCGCTTACAAAGAGGTTGAACAAAACTGGGCATAGGACATATGCCTGCGGTACTCTGCTAATTGTATTTCTTTCCTCAGAATGAATTCTGTTTGCATCCACCCTCTGTTTATCATTCAATTAATTCCTAATCCAGTCCACCCTTGTGGTGCCTACCTCAGGCTGCATAGTTTATTTTTAAGTCTCTTATACAGGACAGTATCATAACTTTGCTAAAATCAAATAAACCACATCCAGTGCATGCCCTTGATAAATCAACTAATGGACTAATATCATGAAAATGCCCTTTAGGCACAGTTATCTGATTGGCTAATGCTGATCGTGTAACATCCAGTAAAAGCATGAACTGTAAATTAACCTAATCACATATTGTCATCCTTTTTATAAATAATCAGCTCATTAGAGCAATTAGATGCACTAGATTCATTTATTTTGTCGCCATTATTTAATATTTGAGTAGTTAATGGCATCAAACTCATACAGGGAGGGTTCAACATGTTGTTTTTCTACTGTGAAGTGCATTGGCCCATAACCTGCGTATCGCAAAGACATAATATATGAATTAGCTTTCTGCTGCTAGAGAATAAACACTAGGGGGTCTTTTATTATAGGGCACTAGCTGACAGCACATGTTCTGGTGTGTGCTGAATATGCATTGGGACATATGTTGCTGGCTAGCACAGAGCCACGACAGCATGGGATGATTCCTGCCCTAACTCTATAACCTACGGTAAGGTGACACGTGGACGGGATGGGGTTGTAGAGTGGGCGTGGGGAACTCAGCACAGTTAGCACTGTGTTCACTGTGTGCTACCTGCATTAGTGCGGGATCACCTAACGCCACCTCTATATGTGTTGTGCACTAGGGGACAGGCTTCATGTTAACTGCTGAGGAAATTCTTTCCATAGCCCAACAGTCAACACACCGTTTCACATTCTAAGCGTAATTTTGTATGAGAAGGTCGAGTTTAAGCATGTTTTTGGGTGCCTATATTAAGGTAATTTCATAAAGACAAGTAGGTGCCTGTCTTTATAAAATACTGATTTAAGTGGCAGATCTCACTCTTGCATTACAGACACAGACCTTTACACCAGCCCTGGAGCTAGCGCAGGGTAACACATCAGCAAGATGACAAAAGCTGCCCTGAGCATCACTCTCGTACCTTTGAAGGGATGGCCCTGTCTGCATGTGCAGTTCGGCTCGTATTAGCTTTAAGCTGTGTGGTGCAGAGAGTATAAAATGCAAGATCATGGTCTCTCTCTGCTCTGTGCTTGTATATCCAATCCTTGTTGCGGAGGTTGTCACCTTCTACCTAGCTCCTTCTGAGAATGCAAGACTGGCACCAGAGTTCATTCCTGCACTGTGCATCTAAGAGTCGAGCCATACAGAGGTAATAGAGCGGAGCTTATGGCAGCCGAGGCAGTTCCCTGTGGGGGTTGATGGGAAATAGGGAAGGAGAGATGAGATGCTGGACATGGGAGAAACGATTTATAGGTTCAGAGGAACACCAGAAACTCTAACTCTGTCCCTGATCTGGTGTAAATGTCCATGTCTATAATTTTAGGTACATGCATAAATGATAATTAGAGTAGTTTAAAATCTATACAAGTATGTGTGCACTCCACCCATGTCCCTCCCAATATTTGTGCATGCTTAACAGCAAAGGATGCACACCATGATGTCAAAGCGCATAAGTTTATGCCAGTAAGAATTTATTGGCCAGACCATCTGCCTGCCTCCGGCCCAATCGGGGCTGTGGGAGGGGAGCAGCAGCTCCATTAATTTCAAGCCGCCGACGGCGGGAAGGACTCCATCGTCGGACTCCCTGTGAGAGGGGCCAGACCATCTGCCTGCCTCCGGCCCAATCGGGGCTGTGGGAGGGGAGCAGCAGCTCCATTAATTTCAAGCCGCCGACGGCAGGAAGGACTCCATCGTCGGACTCCCTGTCAGAGGGGCCAGACCATCTGCCTGCCTCCGGCCCAATCGGGGCTGTGGGAGGGGAGCAGCAGCTCCATTAATTTCAAGCCGCCGACAGGCGGGCCCGCGCCTGTCGGGCCCGCACCTGTCGGGCCCGCGCCAGAGGGCCCTTTGGCGTGGCACAACATGCAATTCAAAACGGAGCCCACATATAATGCCTGACCAGGTTTGTTTTTGTATTGCATGCCGTATACTTATACAAGCCCCTCACTAGAGGATAAAGCTAGAGTCAGTCAGTCACCTGGCAACATTGTATACTATCTCTAGATACTTTGTCTCCTAATGCTATGCATCCTGTTTAATAGTTTATACTGAATAGATACTATTCCAGTCTTGCTCTAGCTATTTCAATTAATTGATCACTTATTCTGCCTTTTTGTTTAGATATATATTTCGAACACTTCCTAGTGCACACAGATATTATCTAGTACCATTACACTAGCTCACTCTTTACCTTCACCATGCTACCATATTGTTCAACCTCATATCCCTATACCCTCTCTCTCTGTTATATGTTAATAGCTCTAACTTATGACACCCTAGCCTTTACTCCACCCCACAACACTATTCCAATCCTTCATAGACCAGGGAAAAGACCCTTTGGCCTCCCCAACCATCAAACTGATCCACCACGGCGCCCACCTGGTCCACATGTGATCTATGTTGCCCTACAGCAACACAACCCTCCTCAGAGCACACAGCCTCTCCATCCCTCTAACCTCAAATGCGCACTAATAAATGCTCGATCAATACGGAAAAAATGGCCAGCATTAACAGATATTCTCTTAGCTCATAACCTTGATATCTTATGTGTCACTGAGACCTGGCTATCCGCCTCTCACTCTGTGCTCCTCCACCAGATTGTTCCTCCCAACTTCATAGTTCACTCATGTCACAGAACTGACCGCCGCGGTGGAGGGGTACTCATCTTATCCAAATCTGACCTTAGGTTCCAGCTTGTAGCCTCAAACAGCACTTCGACCCTTGACTTTGTGACCATCACAAATAAGCAGGTCACTATCAATTTACTTTATAGAGCACCATCCTCTTCACCAGACGATTTTGCCACAATCATTGATCTTGCCTGTAACTCTACGAACCCACACACCCCAAACTGGGTTCTAGGCGAGCTTAACCTCCCAACCATTCAAGACAGCCACACCAATGCCTTTATTGATGCTCTCAGTGAACTAGGCTATGTTCAGTGGGTCGACACTCCTACTCATACAAAAGGTAACACACTGGACCTTATCTTTGCACCACAATCAGCTCTTACTCATTGGCACAATTCCTACCTAAATTCAATCTCAGTACCATGGTCTGATCATCTCCTGATCCTGTTCCAGATGCCAATATGTTCTAGATCTTCCAAGACATTACCAGTAGATGCACCCTCCCCAGAACACTTTAGATGCTTTCACCCTTTTAACAGAGAAGACATCCTAAAGAGGACCCAGAACCTACTTTGCCCTCCTGAAAAAAGCCTTGATGACATGGTCGATTCTTGGAACTCCTGCCTAGATGCTGTGATCCACTCTCCTACCTCAATCAAGGCACCTCATAAGAAAAAGAATGCACCATGGTACTCCCCAGAGCTACGAACATCACTCCTCCTCCTCAGACAACTAGAAAGACGGTGGCGACGATCAAGAACAGCCGAAAATCATGATGCATTCAAAACACAATTAACAAGACATCGCTCATCCGTATCTTCCAGTATGAAACAATATTACGCAGGCAGATTACAGCGCTCCCTCAACAAACCTCACGAGCTCTTCCACATTGTGAAAACCTTAGCAAAGGAACCTTCTCAGAGTGCACTGCCCCACCTAGACCCTCAGGAATATGCCAACTACTTACGAAGCAAAAGTAATCAGCTTGCTCCAACCTCTATGCCCCCTACTTCAGCCAACACTCCCTACACTGTCCCTCTACCCTCACCTAGCCAATTCTCAGGCGAGACTCAACACACTCTTTCATCCTTCTCCACCCCAAATGACAGAGTCATTCAAGACACCATCTTAAAAATAAACTCCACAACATCACCTTCCGACCCCTGTCCAGCTTCCTGGATAAAGTCACTACGGGCGGATCTCAGCCCATTTCTAGCTAAAATGATAGATGTATCGTTCTCTACTGGGACCTTCCCTCACACTCTGAAGCAGACCTCCATCAGACCTCTCCTAAAAAACAGAAGGTTGGACCCCTCCTTGATGGAATCCTACAGACCCATCTCCAGCATTCCTCTCCTTTCGAAAATCATTGAAAAGATTACCCAACGTCAACTACAAGATTATCTTGACTCCAATGCACCCTTGCACCCATGTCAGCACGGATTTCGTGAATCACATGGTGTGGAAACTCTACTAACATCCCTGTTTAATGCTCTAACCATAGGCCTAGACAACGTCAGACAAGGTTTTGCTTTAATCTTCATGGACATTGCCGCGGCGTTTGACACTGTTGATCATGAAGTACTCCTGTCACGTCTTAGAGAGAAGGGAGTTCATGGATCAGCCCTCTCTTGGTGCTCTTCATACCTCAGAGACCGTTGGCAACATGTTCGTTCTGGATCTTCAACTTCTGACCCCTTCCCTCAAACTAAAGGTGTGCCACAAGGCTCCTCCCTTTCCGCCTTACTTTTCAACGTTTATATGCAGCCTATCTGTGACCTCATCCACTCTTTTAACATCAACTGCCTGGTCTATGCTGATGATGTCCTTATGTATATGCCATTCTCGACAGAACTCCTGGACCTCTCCCCACTAATCAAGTGCTTTGACGCAGTCACAGACTGGCTAAATTCACAAATGCTTAAGATAAATTTTAAAAAGACAGAAGTCCTCTTCGTGACCAGAAACCCTGCATTTACCTCACCAACGTCCATCAAGGTGCGTGACGCTGAACTCCTCTGCAAGACTACAGTTAGATACCTAGGGGTTACGCTCGATCAACAACTCAATATGAAGGCTCATATCAGCAACGTAGCAAAATCTGTCTATCATAAAATCCGGACCCTTCGTCATCTGCGTCAGCTGCTAGAACCAGATGACTTTCGATCAGTCTTTCAGGCCTTAATAATGCCTCACCTGGACTACGCCAATGCGATCCTACATGGCCTACCAAAGAGCACGATTAACCCCTTACAATTGGCAATGAACTCAGCTGCAAGAATCCTTTATGGAGCCTCCAAGAGAACCCACATCACTCCAATACTGAAACAGCTACATTGGCTTCCTATACAATCCAGGATCTCTTTCAAGATCCTAACTATGACTCACAAAGCGATCAATAACAACTCCGCATCTTCTATCACCGACCTGATATCAATTACACCCCCTAATCGAGCAAGGAGATCGACTGCCTCCAACTCTCTTGTACTACCTAAGGCAATCACGAAATGCTCTCAAGTCACCAGATCCAGAGCCTTCTCTTACTTTGCACCATCATGTTGGAACGCCCTACCATCAGGCATCAGAACCATCAGTGACCTCTCCCAGTTCAGGAAGGCACTGAAGCATCACCTGTTCTTGCAGCACTACGATGTTTCAGACACCTTCTCATACCAACCCACCTCTACACCCCAGGCCAACACATTAAACCCATGCACTCCATAGTCTTAATTCGCAGAACTGCAATCTCACCTTGCACCTCCTCTCATCAAGAAATCACCTAGACTCATTTAAGCTCTACATATAGCTGCATTTAGTTGCTTTGTACATAGTTGCTTTTGTACATAGTTCTCATGTTCTCTGTTTATGAAACCTGTTTAATGTATACCCAGCTTATTGTCCTGTTCATTGTAAGCACTGATCAATCTTTGTGACGTGTAGTTTTATGTTCATTGTAAACCGCACTGATGTCAAATAGCGCGGTATAAAAGAAACTGTAAATAAATAAATAAATAAATTAGAGGGTATTTACACCCATATGTGCCTATATACATAGGGAAAGGACTATAATGAAATCACCACCTATGCTATCCGTTTATTTTAACAGGTTTTTTAATACTACATCACCATTTCAATCAAAGCTGTTTACATTGTAACTTAATGTGTATATTATACAGGGACATTGATAACTTGGATTTTTCTGAAGCAATAGAGAGTTAAGTGACTTGCCCAAGGTCACAAGAAGTGTTAGTGGGCAACAAACCCTGGTCTTTTGGTTCCCAAGCCAGTGCTCTAACCATTAGACTACTCCTCCACTCCATTTAAGCAGCAGCCCTGCTGAATATACAAGTATAAATTGGAATATCCACATTCAATATTTCAGATTCCTTATCGTTCCTCCAGTTCAGTCCTCCACCTCTGGGTAGTGTACCTCCTCCTGCAGCTTGGAGACTGGGCATGTCAAAACTGTGACATCACTGGATGTAGCCTGCTGGTCTCTCCCATCAGCTTCAGTGTGTCCAGTCTCCATGCAGCAGGAGGATGTAGTGAGCCTAAGTGCTGGACTCACTTGAGGAACAGATAAGGAGCAATTAGATTAGGTTTTGGAATTTATTTGGTCCCTATAACTTATTTAATTTTTACATTGTAGCTGTATCTTAAAAAAAAAAAAAAGGGGGAGGGATATTCTGGGGTTCGAGCCGGTCCTCAGCCTATATTCTCTCTATCTTTCTCTGCTGGGCCAGTGTCACTCAGCAGCTCTCTCCCCCTGGACTGCTCGGGGGAGAGCTCTGCAGCTCGCAAACCCGTCTCTCATTCGGCTCCGGACCATCAGGAGATGTCGGGGCAGGCAGCGCAGACCGGGAGTCCAGCTCTCCTGCGGACGTTGGCTCACTGCAGGGCTGAGCAATGCAACGGTACATTGAGCGGAGCATCGCCCTGGTAAGAAAGACATCCTCTGTTCTTTGTTTGGGGTTGTTCGTTGAAGCAGGTGTTCCCCCGTAGACGAGCAGCATGCCGGGGGCATTTTTCTCAGCAACATCGGGATTTTGGCACCAAGAAAGAGCCCGACTTCATTGTGGCCATTTTCCCACATGCTGAAACTGCGTGGCGGTGTTCAGCGGACAACCCGCGATGGGGGTGAAGGCAGAGCAGTTTTGAAAGTTAAGTTGTTTGGTTTATTTTCTTTACTTTATTTTCCTTACTTTATTTCTATGCAAATTCAGGGGAGTTGAAGGGGTTTACACTGCAGGCAGGAGTTGCCTTCTCCATTAGGTTGAGTGTAAAAAAAAAAAAAAAAAAAGAGAAAGTAAACCCAAGAAATTTAATAGGAAGTAAGGGAGCAGTGCTGGTTCGGCCCTTTTTTCCGTGCTACACCAAGAGCATGTTAGAGTTGATAACTAATGCCTTCATGTCCCCGTTGCCTGATATGTGACACACGCAGAGGCACGGTCTTGGACACTGGTATCTGCCAGGACTGTGTGGCAACTTCAACCAGTATGGAACAGCAGATGGAAAATAAAGTGACTCAGAATTCACACAGCTCTTCGGCATGAGCCGAAGGGGAATTACTGTTGGATGGCCAGTTGTCCTCCTTGCCGGAGGTGGTGGCGGGACCATCTAGTGCGGTGCCTTTGACAACTCCTGGGCCTTCTCTGGGTAATTTCTCTCCAGACTTCGTATTGTTAATGCATCAAGCATATTGCTTGCGGCAGCAGAGGAAAATGCCTGAGCCAATGCCACTTGTCACTCTGGTGAGGCAGTCCGGGGCAGAAGAGATCAGTAGCCATCCGGCAAGACCCCTTAAGAGGGCACGGCTGTTAGATCATCCACCCTCAGATACAGAGTGGCCAGAGATGGAAGAGACTGAAGTAGAACTTGAATCTCGAATGGAAGAGCTGGAAGAAGGGGAAATTCCGGAGCCTGAGGATCAGGCGAGAATCATTCGAGTTTTCCGGAAGGACAAGCTTACTGTGCTCATAACAGAATCCCTTCAGGCACTCAATCTGGCTACAGTACAGCCAGCGGAGGAAGAGGGGTTGGAAGACCCTCTCATTCAGGCGGTGAGGGAATCTCAGGTGGTGTTCCCTTTCCATCGAGTAGTTGACCAGATGATCCAGGATGAATGGGATCTGACAGAAGCGGAGCTGAGGGGAATCAGGACCATGAAGAAGCTCTACCCCGTAGCGGACAAGGAAAGGTTTTGTTCCCCACGAATAGATGTGGCGGTGTCAGCTGTCACAAAGACGACGACTATTCTGGTAGAAGGCAGCACAGCTTTGAAGGATGCGCAAGATAGGAAGGCAGATGGATTGTTGAAACAGGCCTTTGAGATGAATGCTTTCATTGCAAGTTTCTATTTGTGGGGCTTGGGTAGCGAGAGCGTGTCTTAGGTTGTCCCAACGGCTACAGCAATCCTCTCAACTGGAGCAAATGGAGGTGACACAACTGGAATCTGGATCGGCATATTTAGCTGATGTCCACTACGATTTGATAAGAGCATTAGCCAATAGTATGTCTTCTTTGGTAGCCGCGCGGCGTTACCTGTGGTTACGAAATTGGGCGGTGGATGGCTCTTCCAAGTCGCGTCTCAGTAAGCTCTCTTTTAAAGGCAAGTTAATGTTTGGGGAAGATCTAGACAAATTGGTTAAGGATTTGGGAGATTCCAAAGGGGGAAGGCTCCTGGAAGACAAACCTAAGCAGGGGAAGTCCTTCCCAACCATGAGGGGCCAGTTTAGGGATTTCAGGAGATTTTGCTCATCTCAGTTAGGAGGATTTCAAAGAGGTAGATTTGCTTCCAAAACCCAGGGGTTTCATGGGTTTCAGAGAGCAGGTAGAGGTTTCGCAGCGGCCTCTAGAGCGTCAAGTCGAAAACCACAATGAAGCGAGGTGGGTCTGGGTAGGAAGTCAGCCGATTGGAGAACAACTTCGGGAATTTCTTCCTGCCTGGGCCCAAATAACGTCTGACCAATGGGTGTTGGAGATAATACGCGAAGGTTATGCTCTAGAACTGGCCCGGCTGGTCCTGGACTCATTTATGCTTTCCCCTTGCAAAGGCCGGCAGAAAACACTTGCAGTACGTCAAACGGATCGACTCTTGCAATTGGGGGCAGTAGTGTCGCTTCCGATAACAGACTACGGCGTAGGTCATTACTCCATTTATTTCGTGGTGCCAAAGAAAGAAGGGTCACTCCGGCCTATCCTGGATCTAAAAGGGATGAATCGCTCTCTTTGAGTCCCGCATTTCCAGATGGAAACATTGCGTTCGGAAATAGTGGCTGTACAACAAGGAGAGTTCTTAACCTCTCTCGATCTCACAGAGGTGTATTTACATGTGCCAATCAGAGCAGCTCATCAAAAGTTCCTGAGGTTCGCTCTCCCTTGGGGCACTACCAGTTTCAAGCACTGCTCTTCGGTTTGGCAACGGCTCCATGCACCTTCACCAAGCTCATGGTGGAGGTGGCGGCAGCTTTGCGAGAGGAAGGCATTTTAGTTCATCCTTATCTTGACAGTTGGTTGATTCGGGCAAAGTCCGAGGCCGAGAGTGTGCAGGTTACGGACAAAGTGGTGAAGTTTCTACAGAGTCTCGGCTGGGTAGTCAATCCGGCCAAGAGTCGGTTAGTTCCGTCCCAGGATCTAGAATACCTGGGTGTATGCTTTGACACACGGAGAGGAGCTGTGTTTTTACCAGATCGACGGGCTCAAGTCCTGCGATAGCTAGTATGCAAGTTCTTGGCAACTCCAGTGCCAACAGCTTGAAGTTATCTTCGCATGCTAGGGACAATGGCGGCGACCCTGGAGGTAGTCCCATGGGCCAGAGCTCATATGTGGCTGTTGCAAATGGCGCTGCTCCGCTGATGGTCACACCAGAACGATTCGCTAAGCAAATGCCTTCCCTGTCCTCTTCGAGTCCGGCGGTCTCTTCAGTGGTGGCTTTGTCCAGAAAATCTGGAGGCGGGCTTACTACTGGAACAGCCACGGTGGCTTCCTCTGTTGACAGATGCGAGTCTCGCAGGATGGGGAGCACATTGTGGGGATCTATTCATGCAAGGTACTTGGAGCGACCAGGAGGTCCCATCCTATCTTGCGCATCAATCGTCTCGAGCTGTGAGTGGTGTTTCTAGCACTAGACATTTGAAGATGCAGTGAAACACCGGGCGGTGAGAGTGCTTTTGGACAATTCCGTGATGGTGGCCTACATCAATCGGCAAGATAGAATGGGAAGTGCGGCCATGGAAGAGGAAGCAGGGGCATTGTTCGCCTTGGTAGAACCTCAGCTACAAACGATCTTGGCAGCACACATTGCAGGAAAAGACAATGTGATGGCAGACTTTCACAGCAGAGTCCGGGTGGATGCCGGGGAATGGGAGCTCCATCTGGAAATGTTTGCCCAAATATTCCACAGATGGGGACCGCCGATTATGCATCTCATGGTGACCTTTCGGTCAGCAAAGATGAGTTGCTTTTTCAGCAGAAGACGAGAGAGGATGTTGGAAGGGATCGATGCCCTCATGCAACACTGGCTGTCGTCAGGTCTCCCTATGTTTGCCCCCGGTGGGCGCTCATAGGGCGAGTGGTGCAGCGCATCGAGGCTCATCGAAGAAGAGTGCTGTTGGTGGCCCTGGATTGGCCAAGATGCCTGTGTTATGCCGATCTAGTCCGACCCCTCGACGGGGACCCTTGTAGATTACCAATAATGGAGATTCTGTTGCTTCAGGGTCCGCTGCGAATGCCTCAGGTGGATCGGTTCTCACTTACGGCTTGGCCATTGAAAGGACGAGGTTAAGGAAAAAGGGCTATTCTGGAGCGGTCATCATAACTTTACTTCGAGCCAGAAAGAGGTCCACATCCCTCGCATATGTGCGAATATGGCGTATCTTTGAGGACTGGTGTTCTCGACGACAGGTCCGTGCTTCCACTGTGTCTGCACCTATGGTATTAAGCTTTTTACAAGATGGTTTTGATAAGGGCCTGGCAGCCAGTTCTTTAAGGGTCCAGCTGGCAGCTCTGTCTTGCTATAGAGGGGTAAAGTCCAGGGAGTTTCCTTTGGCTCTCACGTCAATGTGGTGTGTTTTCTCAAAGCGGTTTCTAGGCTTCGGCCCTCTCACAGGATATTAGTGCCGCTGTGGGATCTCAACTTGGTCTTAGGGGCATTAGCTAAGGAGCCCTTTGAGCCCTTGCACCAGGTTTCAGTTAAAGATTTAACTCTGAAGATGGTGTTCTTGGTGGCCATCTGCTCGGCGCGGCGAGTCTTGGAACTGCAGGCCCTATCCTGTCGAGAGCGGTTTTTGTCCTTTTCTAGGGAAAAGGTGGTGTTGCGACCTGTGCCATCCTTTTTGCCTAAGGTAGTTTCTCTGTTTCACTTGAATCAATCGGTCTCTTTGCCAGTGTTGGGTTCTATGGAGGGGAACGTCTCAGACTGTAATCTATGACGCTTGGACATAAAGAGAGTGTTGAGGCAATACTTAAAGGTTTCAGAGTCCTTTCGCAAGTCTGAATCCCTATTTGTCCTGTTTGGAGGCCCCCATAAAGGGGAAGCGGCTACTAAAGCTTCAATTTCCTGATGGGTTCGGGAAGCAATTGCATCAGCATATATTTTGCAAGGTCATCAGGTGCCGGCAGGGTTACGAGCTCACTCTACTAGAGCACAAACGACTTCATGGGCGGAACACAGTTTGGTTCCGCCAGTGGACATTTGCAGAGCGACCACTTGGTCTTCTCTTCATACCTTTAGTAAACACTACCGCCTCGATGACCTCACAGCGAATGATGCCTGTTTCGGGTTGGTGGTGTTGCGATCCGGGTGGAAAGGTCTCTCCCAATGATTACTGCTCTGTTACATCCCAGAGGTGGAGGACTGAACTGGAGGAATGATAAGGAAAGAGAAATTATACTTACCTGGTAATTGTTGTTCCTTGAGGAACTCCAGTTCAGTCCTCATTCCCACCTGAGGATGATTTTGCAGAAGTTACTTTTCGGTTGGGGGGAGTGCCAGTCATTTATATTCAAAAGATTTTGTTATAAGTTGTAAATAATTATTTTGGTTTATATTGTTCTTTTTATATAGACGAAATGTTGCATAACGTTCCATGTACTTATTACCTTTGTTCACTGTAAACCGCCACTGATCTTGGGAAATGGCGGTATATAAAAGTTTTTAAAATAAATTAAGTGGGTTGAAGCCCTCATAGTCTCGGGATCGTGGTGGTTCTTTATTTCTGACTTTCCTTGTTCTCTCTTTCTCTCTCTTACTCGGCTCAGGGAGGGAAAGGGAAAGTATTAGAAGAAGTTTCTCTCTCTTTGTTGAGGGGGCATTAGTTAAAAGTTAATGTTGAATGTAAAGTTGAAATAATTATTATAGCCACTTATTTGTTGCTCCTTTGAGTCTGCTTTGTCAATAGTTCACTGGGGCTGATGGGAGAGACCAGAAGGCTACATCCAGTGATGTCACAGTTTTGACATGCCCAGTCTCCAAGCTGTAGGAGGAGGTACACTACCCAGAGGTGGAGGACTGAACTGGAGTTCCTCAAGGAACAACAATTACCAGGTAAGTGTAATTTCTCTTTATAGTAGCTATTTAGTAAACATATATGTTTAGAAGCTGGCTATCACCATATAAACATTTGAAGTGACCTTTTAAAAAGGAAGTCTAGGTACAATCTGGGACGTTCAGGGCAAAATGTCTATGAAAACCGTGGTGATGTTTACATTTCAGCCCTAGTTTAGAAACATGAATGTCCCCAAATAGACAGCGACAGAAACAGATTTTGGATGTCCCTGGCAGCATTTTCCAGAAGGTGGACCATCTACGTTCGGTGGCATTGCAGACACTCAGATGTGCGATGGCAGCATTTGGGTCTGTTTGGAGTTTGTATTTACATGCACATTTCTTTGCCCAGGAAATATTGACAGTAACTATGACAGTGCATTGTACTCTCCCCCCTGGTAGCATGGCTGCCATGAAACGAGCACTATTTTTGATCATGGTCAGCAGCAGGTATAGACACACCACAATGTGCATCACACCACAATGTGAATCACACCACAATGTGCATCTTCACTGCTCCACCCAGGCCAATCCTTCAGCACACCCTCATCCTACTTGGACATTCTCACGCTAGGGACGTCCATATACCCAGTTTCTAAAATGAATCCAGGGACGTCATTCTGAATTGGATATTTGCATATCCATTTTCAGCCATCCAAAGCACAATTTGGGCTTCTAAAATATCCCCCATAAGTGGCATAGCCCCTGGAAAGTCCTTAATCTCACCTCATTTTTGGATGGATAACTTTGGCTGTATAACATTCTGCGTGTGCACAATCATCGGTAAAAGTGTAAGAGATTTCTTGTTGAAAGCACTCATGAGGTTTGCAGTGCCACTGCTGATTGCATAAGTGCTTTTAGATATCATTAATAATGAAGGCAACTGAAAATTCAAGAGGATTTCAAGAGGAAGATATGTGGCCTGTACAAATTGGTGCCTTGGACAGTATTCGGAAAAGGACAGAAACAGGCACCTGCTCTTCGCCACTAAAAACATGATATTGCAGCTCCTCCCATCACCTGCAGCAGTGTGGGCAAAGGATTCCTGCACAATCGCATGGGGTGTCCATATGGTCGAATATTCTTAAATGAAATTAATAGGAGATTAATAGGAATAGGGCATCTCTACCCTGAATAGGGTAGAGTTGCCCTATTCAGTGATTATACATTCTGATTTTGTCTTTAATTTCTTCAACTAGCACTTAAAAGCCACAGCAGAAATAAAGTACACTCCCAGCTCACAGGTAATAAATTTCATAATCGTGAACCTTAATTTAGTGAAAATGAGCAGACGAATGCAGTTCTCACTCTATGTATTCTACATTTAAGATTAGCAGGAGTACTAGAAGCTCCTAAAGTCTCTACTGCTCCAGTAATTAAAGAAGACAGGAAAAGAGCTGTCTCGCAGTTATAAGAATGCTGCAAGGAGTGCTGAAATGAAAACCTCATAAGGTCACTGAAGGATGACATTTTATTTAGCCACCATTTTCAGCTGTAGGACTCATCTTTACGCCCCAGTTGAAACTTAGCTATCATTACATTGCCTGCTCTCCTAAATTAATTATATTTGTCTGCTACTGTAGGTTTGCTGTCAATTTGGTTTTATGTACCATGAACGATATGTGAATAGGAAAGGCATAATAAAAGATGAGATTAGCACACTGAAATGAAAAGGTTTCCTTGTCCTAAGTACATGCAATTTCTTTGTGGTTTGGACTTGGAAGTTGACTGCTGGTTCCCGCCATTGATATTTCATTGAATCTGCGTTCATATGAACAAGGTTCTTTATCTCCCCATGCAATGAATGAGGCCAATAACTCAATTTTCCACTCACTGATGGCATAAACATTGCATGAGGCATGCACAGAATAGATTGAATTATTTACTTCCAGTTCCTAAAAAAGAGAGAACATAAAATTTGTGCTATGTTTTGCTAATTATTTTCATTTTATATTGATTCAATTATAATACATTTTTATTATTTCTGCCACTTAAATCAATCTGCCAATTTCATGCCACTATCTGGACTTTTTTGAAAAAACAGGAAATGAACAAACTGATTTAAAATCATTTCATTGAGAATTAACTGGGAGAGGGATTTACCTGACTCATGAAACACAAAGAATTGTTTTTATTACAAGTCTAGAGTTGCATGGCAAGTTATAAGCACATTTTATAAAATGTGTGTCTGCCTGTCTGTTTCTTGCAGTTGTGTGTGGATGGAAGGCAGAGGTAGGGAGATGGATAGTATGTCTGCCTGAGTGAGGAAGTGGAGGGGTGAGTATGAGTGGTATGTGGTGGGGGGATATGTGAGGAATCGTGATGGGGTGGGAATGTGTATGGTAGAATGTAGCTGGGGCAGGAATGGACACATTTGTAGCTGGATTGGGAGTAGGTATATGTAGGGTAGGGGTGCACAAGACCGGCCCTATGCACCTAGCCCCACTCCCCGAGGAGCCTCATGGCCTCGCTGGCTTAAGCTGAGCCAGTGAAACCCGAAGCCTGCCTCACTAGCTCACCTCTTCACAGCCACGGCTGATTTTCCTCATTCCCATGAATGTACTAAATTGCAGCCACTGGGATGCAGAGTACTAAAAGTTTCACTTTTAGTGACTCTGCAGTCCCGGCAGCTGCAACTTAGCACAGCCGCAGGAACGAAGGACATTGCTCCTCTGGCTGTGCAACGCGTGAAGGCTGTGTCAGGGCCACAGGGAGGAGGGAAAGAAAAGGTGACTGGATGGGTTTGATGCTGGGGGTGCTGGCTGGCACGTGAAGATTGCTTTTGGGAGGGGGCTGCCTGGCACGTGATGACTGCTCCGGGGGGGGGGGGGGGTGCTGGCTAGCACCTGAAGAACTGCTGGGGAGCTAGGACTGGACATGAGTAGATGCTGGGGGATGGGAATACTGAGACTGGAAGGGAGATGATGCTGAAGGATCTGAGACTGGAGGAAGCCTGTTGCTGGGGGAGCGTGGGGACTGGCACTGGAAGAGGATTGCTGGGAACCTAGGACTGGAAATGGGCTGATGCTGGGAGGTGGGAATCGGAGGATGGGAGAATGGGACTAGAAGGAAGATGATGCTGTGAAGGTTTCAAACTGCAGGACTGTGCTGGGGCTGGGACTGGAGGGTCTTGGGATTGGAGAAGAACTGATGCTGGGGAATGGGAGGACTGAGACTAGAAGGGAGATGATACTAGGAGGGACTGGGATTGGAGGAAGACTGATGCTGGGAGGGCTGGCACTGGAATAGGACTGCTGGGGAGCTAGGAATGGAAATAGGCTGATGCTGGAGAACGGGGGGGGGGGTCTGGAAGGGAGATGATACTGGAGGAGGACTGCTTCTGGGGGGGGGGGCTGGCACTGAAAGAGGATTGCTTGGGAGGTAGGACTGGAAATGGACATGCTGGGGATGGGAGGACTGGACTGGAAGGGAGACGATACTGGAGAAGGACTGATGCTGGGGAGGGGATCCTGGAAGTAGAGGGGAGCTGATGCTGGGAGGGACAGGCACTAGAATGGTGCTGATGCTGGGAGGTTCTGGGACTGGAAGGGAGACAAAGTGGAAGGGTCTTGCAGTGAGATAATGTTGGGAATAGCTGGGACTGGAAAGGAATAGATACTAAGATGAACTGGAATTAGAAAGGAGATGATTCTGGGAGAGACTGGGATTGGAAGGGAGCTGAATCTGGGACAAAGAGCAGGGAACGATGTAATGCTACGCCGGGGTTGGGGGGCTGAAAGGGAACAAGATGCTGGGGTCAGGCTAGAGAAAAAGAAGCAGAATCTGAGGGTGTGAGGATGGACAGGGGGACAGCTATTTTGTGTGACAGGGAAGAAACAAGGAAATACAGACGAAAGGTGAGAGGTCAGGACGTAAGAATTGTTGCTGAGGTAAAAAGGAATGTCAGGGCCAATGAAAATCAGAGAAGCATGGGGGGGGGGGGTTGGGAATATACTAATATACCCTTTATGGTAGTATTGTGGGCTTATAAGTTGTATTCGCTTTACATCCCATTTCTTATTAATATTTTTCTTTGTAACCATTTTCCTACGGTGTATACTGTTCTTGAATCCTCCCTTTTCTTTATTGTTCTATTGTGGACTGTTAACATACTGTCATGTTATTGATTGTTTTATGTTCTTTTGTACTTATTTTCTGTTTGCGCATGATGGATTGTGATATTCTTTAACCAAGGTTCTTGGTTTATTGTAAAATTTAATTAAATATATTTTTAAAAAAAGGAAATATACTGACACACTAAAAATGTGTAGTTTTATGTATTTTTTGCACATTGCATGCTGGCATGAATAAATGTACACATTTTGACCTTTCCACCAGTAAATATTTGCAAGCAAGTCAGCTTATGCAAAGGTTTATGCAAATACAAAAATAGCGAGCTACTGCAATGAATACACATGCAAAGTTGCTCATTAATGTCCCTGTTTAATGTACATTATCAAGTTTAAGTTACAATGTAAACCACTTTGATTGAAATAATACAGTGGTATATAAAACCTGTTAAATAAATAAAATAAAATAAATTAATTATTAATTCTTTTAAATTCAACATACAAATATGTTTTCACTTGTCAGTTCTCTCAATTCTACCTTAGGGGCATGTTTACTAAGCGTGTTAAGTTAGCACATGATTGGGCTGCAATTCTAGAGTGGAGGCCTGAGGCTAACCTCAGGAGGCATCTGCATCTGTTCCCCTGCCATTAGCATGTTGCAACCATGTAGCATTGTGCTAACTGGTACATGGTACATCTTACACCACCCACTAGGCTGGTGCACCATGCTAACGGCAACAGCCATGGTTACTGAGCAAAGACACCCATGCTAATTGCACTTCACCATCAATGTCCGCATTCCACCTCCAACCTGCCCACTCCATGCCCAAGCCTTCATTAACCTAATAGTGTAGGATTTCTGCCATGGTGCCCCACACTAAAAATTTTTTTTAAATTTATGCACATTTTACAGTTTAACCACAAGATAAGCTCTTGTTTGGGAAAAGAATATTCAAAGAAAACTACATAGAATTATTCACTAGCCCACAATTATACAGAGAGGGTCAAAACCATAATCAAAAGATAGATCTTAAGGAAATTAGATACACAAACCAATGCAGCTATAATCTTCCCTGCAGTCCAACTGTTCTATTTCTCTATGGAGTAGATCCCAGAAAATCCAAGGGCTATGGGGGATGTTCTAAACTATTATTTACAATAAAATGTGTCAAATAGCTGCGGTCAAAAAATACCTCAAGGAGTTGTTAGCGAGATGGAAACTACTGGGGGATGTAGAAAAACAGTGAGCAAAACTGAAAGGGGATAATTTAAGGGCAACCAACCTTTTTGTTAGAAAAGTAAATAAAGGTAAAAGAAAAAGGAGGACTCTATGGTTCGCAAAAGAAGTAGCTGAAAGGGTGAAAAAAAAGGGGGAGGTCTTCAGGAAATACAAGAGATCACAGAGAGAGAAAGACAGGCATCTATATTTGGAAACACTTAGAGAAGCTAGCAAAGTAGTCAGGAAAGCAAAGATACAAAAAGAAGAAATAGCCAATGCAATAAAATGGAGGCTAGGAAATTTTTCAGATATGTTAGGGAGAGGAGGAAGAGCAAAAGTGGTATTGTCAGACTCGAAGGTGAAGGGGAGGAATATGTAGAAGCTGATGAGGATAAAGCGGAGTTGCTTAACAAATATTTCTGTTCTGTGTTCACAGATGGACCAGGAGCAGGACCTCAGAAAACACCCACAAATAGGAATAGAAATGACAGGGATCTCTAATGATTTTCAGAAGACTGTGTTTGTGAGGAACTAGCCAAACTAAAAGTAGACAAAGCAATGAGACTGGATGAGATACATCTGAGAATACTGAAGGAACTTGAGGACAGTCTAGCAACTCCACTGACTGATATTTTCAATGCCTCCTTGGAGTTGGGAGTGGTGCCAGAGGACTAGAGAGAGAGGCACATGTTGTCCCTTTACACAAAAGCAATAGTGTGGTTGAAAACTACAGGCCATTGAGTCTAACCTCTGGGGTAAGTTAAATTATTGGAAACACTGCTGAAAGAGAAAATAGTGAGGTTTCTGGAGCACAATGGATTACAGGTTTGGCGGCAGCATAGATTCACCAGAAGCAGGTCTTGTTAGATAAATCTGATTGATTTCTTTGACTAGGTGACCAGGGAGCTGGACCAAGGGAGAGCTCTTGATGTGGTGTACTTGGATTTCAGTAAAGCCTTTGACACTGTTCTGAACAGGTGACTTATAAACAGAGCACCCTTGGGATGGACCCTAAAGTTACTGATTGGGTTACAAATTGGTTGAGTGGGAAACAAAAAAGGGTACAGGTAAATGGAGCTCACTCTGAGGAGAAGGAGGTTATCAGTGGTGTGTTGCAGTGATCTGTCCTTGGTCCGATTCTTTTTAACCTATGTTAGTGATATTGCGGAAGGGCTGTCGGGTAAGGCAAAATCTGCAATACAGTAGACACCCAGGAAGGAGTAGATAATATGAGGAGGGATTTAGCTAACCTTAAAGAATGGTCTAGAATTTGGCAGCTGAGATTTAATGCTAAAAAATGCAGGTCATGCATTTGGGCTACAAAAATCCAAGGGAGTGGTACAATTTAGGGGGTGACGTATTTCTGTCCACAAAAGAAGAGCGAGACCTGGGCATGATTGTGTCCGACAATCTTAAAGTAGTTAAACAGGTAGAAAAGGCAATGGCGAAAGTTAGAAGGATGCTTGGGTGTATAGGGAGAGGAATGGACAGCAGAAAAAAGGAAATGATAGTGCCTCTGTATAAGTCTTTGGTGCGACCTCATTTTGGAGTATTGTGTGCAATTCTGGAGACTGCACCTTCAAAAGGATATAAATATGTTGGAGTCTGTGCAGATGATGGCTATTAAAATAGTCAGTGGTCTTCATTATAAAGAATATGATGACAGACTTAAAGATCTTAATATGTATACTTTAGAGGAAAGATAGGATAGAGGAGATAGGAGAGAGATATTTAAATACCTCTGTGGCATAAATACACAGGAGGGAGCCTCTTTAGAATGAAAGCAAATTCTGCTGCGAGGGGACATAGGATGAGGGTGAAAGGGGATAGACTCAGGAGTAATATGCACAGATATTTCTTTACAGAAAGAGTGAATATGCACAGATATTTCTTTACAGAAAGAGTGGCAGATGCGTGGAATAATCTCCTAGTGGAGGTGATAGATATGAGGATAATATCTGAATTTAAAAAAGCATGAGACAAACACAACGGATCTCAAAGGAAAAAAAGGGGACTATTGTAATAATTGATATGGAAGGGCAGACTAGATAAATCATGTGGTCTTTTTCTGCAGTTATGTTTCTATTTTTCTAATTAGTGTGTGATAACTGGCGGTACAGGAACTTGCTAATGGTTGCCAAACAAGCATGACAATGGCCACATGCTAATTCTCACGGTAACTGCACATTGCACAATGAGTCAGGGAATGAACAGGTTAGGGGTAGATGTGGAGAGTGCATTGTGATTAGCGTGAGGGTACATATCACCTGCTTTCAATAGTGCAATTTGCATGGGTCAGGACCGGCTTTAGAGTTGGTTCAAAGTGTTGGTGCCCTAGGTGAACCTCAAGCTTTACGCCTCATCTCTCTGTCAAAATCTATTATTTAGCTTTGAATGATCTATTTTTGCTGCCCTCTGGAAGTTGCTACCCTAGGTAACTGCCTAGTTTACCTAGTGGTTGTGCTGGCCATGACGTGGGTGCACTTAATATTACTTCAATGAGTGCCATTAAGTGCACCTACTTTAATTGTGAATACAGTACTGTTTCCGCTCATTGGGGTATATTTCAATGCAGTAACTGACAGAAACATACTGGCATGCCCCTCAGACTTAGTGAATGACTGTTGCACTTTCAGGTTGCTAATATTTACTCAAAACATAACAACATAGTAACATAGTAAATGACAGCAGATAAAGACCAGTATGGTCCATCTAGTCTTCCAGTAAGACGGCAAGAGTAGGTGCACCTGCCGCTCTGTGCAGGCCACCCCTCCCCATGTCTTTGTTTAGGGGTGAACCCACCGCTCCATGTAGGACACCACAATTTGTTGAGAAATTAGTTAAGTTTATTTTGATTTTATCCTGTTGCTGTAACAAAAATCACTGTGTCTGTTTTACATGTCGTAAGTACAGAAATGTACTGCACCTTTGTAAAATGGCCCTATGTCCTTGATTTATTATTGAACAATAAAGACTGGAAAGTGTTTAGCTAAATGGATGCACCATGAAAAGTTTGCTTTTGAATGGCTTTGGAAAGACTGAATGATTCTTGGGGTTAGGAATGCCCAAAACAGAAAAGATTTTTTCTCTTAGACATTGACCATTGTTGGTTCAGCTTAAAAATAGCTTTTTATGCTTTTATTCCCCTTTTTAATGTTAATATAATTTTTTGTTGCCATTTTATCTTATGATATATTTTATCTGATAAAATATAGGCTACCACTTTAAGATTGTACTGTATGAGCCTTTTTAAACCATATTGTGTGAAATACATTTTACTGGGGACATATGATTACAAATTCGTTTTCACTCCTTTTTAGAGAGAGCTTCAGCCAAATACAAATATGATTTCCCTTTAATTCTGTAATTTAGTTCAGTTTAGACCTTATTAAAAGGGTGTAGTAATGCGTACGGAGTATTGTTTTTTATTAACAAGTTTCCACATCCTCTGGATTAAAATAGCTATTCTTTATTTTGGGATTGTATATGTTTCTGATTAAATAGGACACACTGAGATTTATAACACTTCTAGAACTTTTATGCGCTTACATTTACACCTGTTTTTTGGCATACCTAAATTTTTAGATAATTGTATATGCCTATATACATATTTTGCAAATACAAATCCCCTCCCCACCTCTGCTCCTAGGAATGTCTCTGCTGCACCTAGGCAAATTTACATATGTACTGGCTGTTCTCACATAAATTTACATGAGTATCTGGTGCACAATTTGATAAAAGCCTATTTCTATGAGTAATGTAGTGTTTATGCACAAAAGTGCTCATAGTAATAACCCTCTATCTTAGAATATAAGGCCAGAAACCAGTGAAGACTAGAGATCTGATGTGCATTCAGGGGCATATCTCTTATAATGCAGCAAAATGTTGCACTTACAGTGCATTAGGAGCAAAAACTACTATGCAGTAAGTTTAATAGCTCTGCACTAACTGTTCACGATGTGCCCGGCATACTCCCAGCAGCTATCATACAGAAACATCCCCTAATCCATGGCAGCAGCATTCGCAGTTAATGCAGGCGCACTTAACATCATCCATTGAGGTGGCATTAAGTGCACCTGCACCAACAGCAGCATTGACAATTAGCACACATTAATTACCCCTGTACTAAACACAATGAGCAGTCAATACCCACTTTCTGTCGCCAACCCACCCAGTTCCTTCATCACATGCTAAGCAGTTAGCTTGGGTTTTTTTTTTACCAGGCCGGTTGTTTATAGAACATGGTAGCAGTTATAAGAACATAAGAAATGCCATACTGGGTCAAACCAAGGTCTATCAAACCCAGTATCCTGTTTCCAATAGTGGCCAATCCAGGTCACCACATATTCCCAAAACGGTGCACAGGTTCCACGAAGCTTGTCCCAGGGCAAGCAATGGATTTTTCAGGGTCCTTTTTAATAATGGTTTATGGATCTTTCCTCCAGGAACTTGTCCAAACCTTTTTTAAACACAGCTACACTAGCAACTTTCACTACATCCTTTGATAACGGATTCCCAAGTTTGATTACATGTTGAGTGAAAAAATATTTTCTCTTGTTGTTGCTAAGTGCCGTCGAGTTGGTGTCAACTCGTGGCGAACCTCTGGATAGTTGTCCCAAATTAACAGACTGGCACCTGTAGCTGCTGTTTTATTGTATTGATCCATCTCATTGCTGGCCTTCCTCTTTTGCGTTCACCTTCTACCTTACCAAGCACGATGTCTTTCTCTAATGATCTCTCTCTTCGCATGATGTGTCCAAAGTATAAAAGTCAAAGTCGTGTCATCTGAGCTTCTGAAGAATGTTTAGGTTTGATCTCCTCTAGTACTGACTGGTTTGTTCTTCGGGCAGTCCATGGTATACACAGAATTTGTTGCCGGAACATAATCTGGCATCAATTTTCTTCCTATCTTTTTCACTGTCCAACTTTTACATCCAAATGATATTATTGAAAATGTATTTATTTATTTTATTGGTGAGATTTCTATACCGCCATTTCGGATAATCATAGCTGTTTATATTTCGAACAACAATTACATTGAACAATTAATAGAACAGGTGCAAGAACAAGAAATCAAAGAAATTTACAGGATTCTGAGAATAGTATAATGTTTATACAATGGCATGGCTTGAACACAGTATGGAGAGAGACATCTCTGCTCTTGAGAATCTTGTCTAGATCCTTCAAAGCCATTCAGCCAAGAGTAATGCGTCGTCTGATTTCCCCACTGCTTGTTGCTTCTTTATTGATAGTTGATCCAAGTAGGTTAAAGTTGTCCACTATTTCAATTTCTTCTCCATCAACCATAAACTTATTGATTTTAACAGTTATCAGGATCTCTGTCTTCTTTACATTAAGGTGCAGGCCCATTTTAAGACTATGTTCCTTGATCTTGACAAGCAAATGTTTCAGATTGTCTTCACTTTCAGCCAGTAATGTGGTATCATCAGCATAACGAAAGTTGTTGAGTCTTCTGCCAATCTTCACACCTCTGTTGTCTTCATACAATCCTGCTTCTCTGATGATTTGTTCTGCATATAAATTAAACAGGTAGGGGGAAAGCATGCAGTCTTGTCATACACCTTTGCTGATTTTAAACCATTCTGTTTCTCCTTGTTCCGCTTGAACTGTTGCTTCTTGATCAATGTAAAGGTTATGCAAGAGAACGATCAGGTGTTCTGGTATACTCATGCTTCTTAATGTGGCCCAAAGATTCTCATGGTTTACACAGTCTAAAGCCTTGCTGTAGTCAATAAAACACATATATGAGGGGTGTCCAATATTAAAGGTACAGGCCAAAATTACACTAACATTTGTATTTAAAGAAATTATTCAATACATTCCACCAAAAACTACATACTTTTGTTTATTTCTCCACATAATCACCGTAAACATTGAGACATTTATCCCAGCGTGACACTAGTTTGAACATCCCTTCACAGTACAGTTGCATGTCAAGTTGCTTGAAGTAGTCCATAACAGTGTCTTGCAATTCCTCCTGATCCGCAAAGCGTTTCACTGCCAAGTATTTCTTCAAAGGTCCGAATAAATGAAAATCCGAAGGGGCTAAGTCCGGACTATACGGAGGATGTAGCAGGACCTCCCACTTCCGCTGTGTCAACCACAGTTGTCATCCGTGTGTGAGGTCCTTGCTCTGCCTCTTTTCTTTTCCAGATCATCATTCAATTCTGTTCGGCCATCTTTAAACTTGTTACGCCAGACGCTGACTTCTTTTAGGTTTAAAACGTTCGGGCCATACACACTCTCTAATCTGCGATGAATTTCGCTCTGATTAACTCCTTTGGCTTGCAAAAATCTGATAACTCCACGCACCTCAAACTTTGAATACTCTGAGATTACACACGCCATGTTTGTTTGCTTCCCGAAAACTACTCGTAATTTGAGTGTTTAACAAAATGTTACAGACTCTCCTACTACGAGTACAAGTAGTCCTGCATATGACGGCACTATTGCGCATGCGGAGCCGGTATGATTGCCACCTGTACCTTTAATATCGGACACCTCTCATAGATATCCTTTTGGTATTCTTCAGTCTTTTCAAGGATCCATCTCACATCCATGTTGGATGTCTCTCATTCCTCACCCTTTCCTGAACCCTGCTTGTACTTCAGGCCATTTCATCTCTGCTCTTGAGAATCTTGTCTAGGTCCTTCATAACCATTCAGCCAAGAGCAATGCATCGTCTGATTTCCTGACTGCGTGTTGCTTCTTTATTGATAGTTGATCCAAGTAGGTTAAAAGTTGTCCACTAATTCAATTTCTTCTCCATCAACGATAAACTTATTGATTTTGCCAGTTACCAGGATCTCTGTCTTCTTTACATTAAGGTGCAGGCCCATTTTAAGACTATGCTCCTTGATCTTGAGAAGCAAATATTTCAGATTGTCTTCACTTTCAGTCATTTCAGGTATGGTTGTAGTCTCTGCTGAATGAACTTGAGTAGAATCTTGCTGGTATGTGGGATCAGAGCGGTTGTGCAATAATCTCCACAGTCAGTTGGATCACCTTTCTTTAGTATTGGTATAAACACAGATCTTTTCCAGTTAGTTGGCCATGATGTTGTCTTCCAAATTTCCTGGCAGAGCCTCGTAAGTTTGGTAACAGCTGCATCAGATTGCTGTAATACTTCTATGGGAATGCCATCAATGCCTGGTGCTTTGTTCTTTGATAAGGCTTTCAATGCTGCTTTGACTTCTTTCATCACCAATGGTTCCTGATCATAAGGTACAGGTTGAAATGGCTATTGGTTCACTTGATCTTTATCATTTAAAAATTCTGTATATTCTTTCCACATTTTCTTGATCTTCTCAACATCATTCAACATGGATCCTTGAGCATCTTTTAAGATTTCAATTCAAGGCTATAATTTTTTCTTTAACTCTTGTAGCTTTAGGAAAGCCGATTTTGTTTTTCCTCTGCTGATAGTTTCTGCTTCTATTTCCTTGCATGTGTCATTGTAGTACTACTCCTTGTCTTCTCTTGCTGCACGTTGGAAATCTCTGTTGAGTTCTGTGATTGCCTCTCTTTCTCCTCTGGATTTATCTTCTCTGCATTTCTGGGCCATTTTCAGAGTTTCTTCAGTCATTCATTTTGGTCTTTATTGCTTTTTATACCTTTTGTAGAGATGTCTCAGTTTTTTTTCAACACATTCTTCTTGATGTCATCCCATAACTCTTCTGGAGCTCTGTCATTTGTATCTAAAGCAGCAAATAGATTTTGCAGGCAGTCTTTAAATTCCAGTGTTAGATTCTCAATGTTATATTTTGCTACATTCATGAGTGGCTTGCTCTTTTTTCAACTTTAGCTTGAGTTTGCATACTAGTAGTTGGTGATCTGTACCACAGTCAACTCCAGATTTTGTCTTTGTTGATGTAATAGAGGTTTCCCATCATTCACTTCCACAGATGTAATCAATTTGATTTTTGTACAATCCATTGGGTGAAGTCCATGTGTACAGTCACCGCTAGTGTTGCTGGAAGAAGGTGTTTGAGATGACTAGATCATTGGTCTTACAGAATTCTATCAGTCTTTCTCCAGCTTAATTTCTGTTGCTAAGTCCATATTTTCCAACCATTTTGCCTTCTTTGTTGCCAACTTTTGTGTTCCAGTCACCCATGACTATCAGCATATCCGGTTTGCATGTTCTGTCAATTTCAGCTTGTACTTGTTCATAGAACTCATCAATTTCATCCTCTTCCACAGCTGTTGTTGGCACATATACTTGAATTATAATTGTGTTGATAGGCATTCCTTATAGACAGATAGAAGAAATTAAGCGGTCACTGACTGCACACTGTATTTCATTACAGTTCTTGCAAGTTTCTTCTTAATTATAAATGCAACACCATTTCTTCTTTGTCTTTAATTTCCAGCATAGTAGACCATGTGAGCATCAGATGCAAAATGCCTGATGCCAATTCATTTCAGTTCGCTGACACCCAATGGATCGAGTTGTACACGTTCCATTTCATTCTTGACAACCTCCAACTTTCCTTGGTTCATGCTTCATACATTCTATGTCCCAATACATAAGGCATCTTCCTAATGTGGAACATTGCATCATGTAACCATAGTTTGAGTTGTTCTTTCCTAGATCTTAGCTTTGCACTTGTCTACATTAAATTCCATATGACATTTGGATGTCCAGACTTCCAATTTATCAAGGTTCTCTTGCAATTTTCCACAATCCTCTTGTGTTTTAAAAACTTTAAATAATTTTGTGCCATCTTTAAATTCAGTTTCCTCACTCATTATTCCCATTTGTAGGTCATTTATGGCTGTGTTAAAAAGCAGCAGACCCAGCATAGATCCCTGAGTTACTCCACTATTCGCCTTTCTCCATTGGGAAATTTGGCTATTTAGCCCTACCCGCTGCTTTCTATCTTTTAACCAGTTTATGATCCACAATACTAACCTGCTTCCAATCCCATGACTTTTTAATTTCAACAAGAGTCTCTGATGTCAAAGGCTTTCTGAAAATTCAGATACACTATATCAACTGATTCACCTTTGTCTACCTGTTTATTCACATCTTCAAAAAAATACAACAGATTAGTAAGACAAGACTTTTCCTTGGCTAAATCCATGTTGGCTTTCTCCCATTAAACCATGATTATCTACATGTTCAGTAATTTTGTTCCATATAATAGTTTCTACCATTTTGCCCGGTACCAACGTCAAGCTAACTGGTCTGTTGTTTCCCGGATCACCCCTGGAACCCATTGGCATTATACTGGCCAATCTCCAATCTTCCAGTACTACAGATGATTTTAACAATAGTAGGTCTGCAATCTCATATTTTGGTTCTTTCAATACCCATGGATGTATACTATCCGGTCCAGGTGATTTGCTACTCTTCAGTTTATCTAATTGTTGTAACACATCTTTCTGATTTATCAATATTTCTTTCAGTTCTTCCAATACATCACCTTTAAATATCATTTCAGGCATAGGTAACTTCCCTACATCTTCTTCAGTGAAGACTAAAGCAAAAAAATTCATTTAGTTTCTCCGCTATGGCTTTGTTCTCCCTTAGTGCCCCTTTTACCACTTTAGTAAACATGCCCCTCAGTTCATTAGTGAACCTTAAACAATTTAGCCCATGTTAAAATGATTTAATCCATAACAATATGAGGTCTGTCCCTAAAGTAATGAGAATTATTTTATTTTGTGCAGTGCAGAAGGGCCAGGAAAGGAAAGTGGGGGTCAAGGCAGGTGGAGGGGGAACCCAGATTTATAGTTTGACCTTCCTCAGTTGAGTCTGTGCCTTTGAGCAGTTTGGTATGTTAACAAAGTGCATAGCCATTTTTGTGTCTTTTCACAGGCGAAAATGCAGAGGAGTCTCTTGAGGACAGCTTATGGGGATGTTGTTTTGTCTTCAGCTCAAGTCTTCAGGTGGTACAAGGTGTTCAAGGATGGAAGGGAGAGCGTTGAGGACGAACAGCTCAGGGCGTCCTTCAACTTCAAGAACTGAGAACAATGTGACTCGTGTGAAGGCTGTTCTGGATAGGGACCAACATCTGAATGTATGGTTAATTGTAGATGAGGTAGGACTACCAAAAACAAATGTCCACCGAATCATTACAGAAGATCTGCATGAGAAAATGGTCCAAAAGAATTTGTCCGATGAACAAAAGGACAATCGTATGTTGGTTTCTTGGGAACTCTTGGATCATGTGACAAGTGAGCCTGACTTTCTGCAGCAAGTGATAACCGGAGATGAAACTTAGGTTTTCAAGTACAGTCCCACAACCAAAAGACAGATTTCCGAATGGCACACTTCCCAGTCACCTCAACCAAAGGCGGTCTGAATGAGCAAATCAAGAGTGAAATTCATGTTCATCATTTTTTTTTATTCAAAGGGAGTTATTCACAAGGAGCTTGTGCCACCCAGACAGACTGTGAATCAAACATTTTACCTACAGGTTCTCGAGCGTTTGAGAAACAGAGTTGTGTGCATCCATCATGAAATTGCAAACACGTGGTTCCTTCACCACGACAATGAGCCAAGTCACACATCATTCGCTGTGAGGAAATTTTTGCCTCAAAATAATATCACGCTTCCCCACCCACCATACAGCCCTGACTTGGCTCCGTGTGATTTCTTTTTATGTCCCAAGCTGAAAACCCGCCTCAAAGGACATCATTTTGGGACAGTTAACATCTAGACAGCTGCAATGAGGGCTTTGAACAACATCTCAAGCAAAGACTTCCTCCACTGCTATGAAGAGTTACAGCAATGCTGGAATCACTGTATTCAATCACAAGGAGCCTATTTTGAAGGGCATAAACTGTAATTGCATGTATGTTCAATTAAAAAAAAATTAAATCATTCTCATTACTTTTAGGACAGACCTCATATATTGATGTGCATGAAAATCGCCATTAAAAGAAATGTGCAAAACAAAACAAAAAAAAATGAACTGAAGAAAAATTTGAGAAAAAATGAAAACTAACCACATTTTATTTCCCTGCAAATATCCCTACTTCCTTTTGGTGCTGTTTAGTCTTTGAAGGATTGCTGTATCTTAGTATTTCACATTTTCTCAGATAAAACAATTATGTAAAAAAAAATACCTTGGGTTTCCAGTTCATATCCTTGTTTTCATTATTCCCTTTGCCTACCAATAAAATATTTATTAACACTGAGGTGTGTATTTAGTAATGTGCATTTGGAACAAATCTAATGTTGGCCAAATGAGACAGCCTTGCGTTAGCTGGTTGAAATGTGCCTAGAATATTTCCAGCAGTTATTATACTGAACAATTCCCTAACATGTGACAATAAATGTAGGTGTACTTAATGCCAACTATTGAGGTGCTGTTAAAAGCACCCACACTAATTCCAATGTGCAGTCAAAACCTACGCTTTGCCCCTAACCTGCCCAGTTTGTACCCCATTGCATGCTATGCAATTATAGCACAGGAGTTTTAAGACAGGCTGCTTTAGCATGCATTAGCAGCTACTGTGATCCTGTGCGAACTTCATAGCAATGCTACAGCACACGTTAACCATTAACACCCTTTGGTAAACATGCCCCTTATTTTTCTGGCATGGTGCATTTAGATTTGCGGCCAATTTTTTTCCAGTTTTTCTGTGTGCACTAGGAATGTGCTTTTGTTTGAAATGTAAAAAACAAAACAAAACACAACCCACCCTACATACCCTGGTCTCTACCACTCCTTAGAGCTTAGCTGTTTAAGCCTTTCCTTTTGCTATTATTGGACTCTATTGCATAATAGGGTGCACTATTGTTGCTTTCGTTTTGAAACAAAAGCATACCCCTAGAGGAAATGGCTGACTACAAGCTACCTTCCCTAATTTTCGAATGTGAGGATGTCGGAATTTAATGAAAAATCAAATTGAGCATACCTGTGATTTCTCCCAGTAACAGGAACAAGGGATTATAAAGGTTCATGAAAGAGAAAGAGTTAGAAGGAAGGGGGCTAGAAGCTAGCTAGCTGGACATATGTTTAACTGTGTACCTGTGATTCTGTTCCTGTACTGTGTCACCTATGCTTTGTCAATTTATTAGTAAAGACAGCCGAATTTCACTGGAAGAGTCTGTGCACTGGGTGTAATAACTTCCCTACAGGGACTAATGTGCTTTTTTAAAATTAAGAATGCTACTCTTGATGAAGCTTATAATCCCTACCATATGATGTTATTAATATGAAAATTCAGTTCCTTCTTCCCTTGTTGTACATTTTCATGAGATGCTTGTAACCGATTCCAGTATTTGGAAATGGGGTACTGATGTTATTGTGGGAATGTAGCACCATCTACAGAGCTACACTAACATTATTGCTAGAAGGGTGAAAAGCCTTTTCAAGGCAGTTGACCCCCCAGTGCTAGGGTAGGTCCTATGGAAGAAATATGGTAAGTGAAGGGGGCATAATAAAGACAGAATGCTGCAGGAAGAAGAAATTGTCCTCTCTCCCCAGCACCAAGGAAGAAAAAATGGAAGCAGCAAAAGGAGTGAACTGAATTAAACTGTATGACTGCACACTAGGAATGACAATTCATTAGTGAATATTTGGTTTGGTAGTATGCCTTATAAAATTTAAGGGCATGTTTGATGCTTGCTAAGGGTGCCGCACTGACAGCATGGGCTCTATGCTAAAAATCCCACACTAACTGGTTAGCATACGACTGGGCAAGGGTTGGGTGGGTTTGGGGTGTGACATGGACTTTGATGGTGCTTCACAGTTAGTATGGGTGCTTTGGGTATGTGCTAACCGTTCCTGTTACCATTAGCATGTGTGCACCTAATGACACCTCATTGGGTGACGTTAAGTAGACCCTCGTGCTGAATAGCGAGGTGCTGTGCATTAACATTGCACTATTGGGAGGAGGACAGACACACATGCCCCCAAAAATTAATGCAGGCCTCTATGCTAATTTGGAGATACACTCATGTGCTACCAGGGTGCATCTTAGTAAACATGCCCGTTACTGTGTGCTAAGTCAATTTAATGCACATCAGCCTTCAAATTTACATGCATTCAGTTGATGAGAGTGTATTATAAAATAACATTTTAATTTTTTAAACAAATTGTGAAAAGAACAAAAACTGAAAATATATTGTTCATATCCCCACTGTCAATACCGAGATGATATTGAACAGCTGCTAGCAAATACAATTATATTTGACTGAGAACTAATTCTATGGTAAACAGGAGACTTGATGGCAAGGAACAGAATAATTCTGAAATTCCCAGACAGAGACATAGCGGCGGATATATGAAATTCACATGGAGGCTTCTCCAAGAATGAGGTATGAATAACAAACAATGAATATGGGGAAAGTCAAGCATTAGAAGGGTCATACTGAATCATGCCCAAATAACTTTTTGGATGAGTACATTTTAAATGATGAATGCTTTTTCACTATTTCAAATTATTCCTCATGTTCATCAAAATATAATCACCCACTTACCTGACTACCAAATTTCGCAGAAGCAAGTTATTACTGAATGTATGATGAACAGTGAAGTTAGGGATAGAATATGATGAGCATATTGAGCTTGAATAATCTTGCCATGAAAAATCTAAATTGATATGGGATATTCACTACCAATGTTTATCAAGAGTATCCATGAAATAGATATTTGCTCTTGTTAGATGAATTTGGTTATTAGTTTAGCCAATTAAAACTTGCATGGGAGATTGGATGGCTCATAGAAATAGGCACAGGACTACACAAATTTTCTTCTCTAGGGCACCAGTTCAAATCTAGCTTAGGAACATAAGAAATGCCGTACTGAGTCAGACCAAAGACCATCAAGGTTCATCAAGCCCAGGTTAGTAAGAGAAATAAATGTTTTCAGGACAGTTCTCAGAGACAACTTCAAAATCTGCTCTATTTGACACTATTGTCAGTAGTCTCAGCTAACTTTGCATAGACATAGAAACCCAATTACCCTCTTGCCCTTCTTATGTAGAAGACAGAGTATTTAATTATGTACCCTGATAAGCTCTATGCTCTGATCAGATAGAGCTAGTAGAGCAACAGGTTAAAGGAGAGAACCAATTGAATATATGCAGAAGAGAACCTGTTTTATTAAATGAAATTCCAGAAAGGATTAGGTAAGAAAAAGAATATCTGGTATTTAGAAAACAACTGAAGGCATGACTCTTGACAAATCAAACCACGAGCAGTTAGAAATTCATGTTAGGGATGACGATGGGGGTTGGGATAAAAGAGGATAAGGAAGCCAGGCAGGTTTTAAATGTGATGTGTTATATGAATATGGAATTTTAGATGCATTTCAAGTGTTCAGGCTGCTGGACAAATGTCTGTCCATAAACATGCCTATCCCCCATTGTGATTGGCTTTGTGGATGATTAAGCCATGTGGTGGAGAAAGTTTGGGCTGATCAAGGTTTCAAGTCTCAGTCAGCCCACAGTGTGGCTCAACCATGCACATAACCAATCTTGGTGGGGGAAAGTTGAAATACTGAGTTTCAGGATCTTCAGTCAGGCAGAAGAATTGGTGAATGAGAGAGCGACTCGATAAAGGGGGGAGGGGGAGTTATACAAGAGAGAATGAGAGAGAGACAGACACCGGGTGAGGCCAGGGGGGCTCTTGAATGAGACAGAGAGAGAGAGACAGAGAGAGACTGGAGGAAGCCTGGGTGGGGAGAGTCATGAGAGAGAGAGATTGGGGAAGGCTGATAGGGTTTTAGAAGGGGGGGGGAAGAGACACATACACTCATACAGCTTCCGACACTCCCCATGGCACACACACATGTATACAGGCAACCACCAATACGCCCCATGGTGTGCGCACACGCACATACACACCCAGCATATATGTATGCACCCCCTGGCACTTCACATGGCACAGTCAGTGCAGAGGATGGTTACCAAAATGGTCAGTGGGCTTTGTCATAAGGCATATGGAGACAAATTTAAAGATCTCAATATGTATACTTAGGAGGAAAAGTGGGAGAGAGGCGATATGAAAGAGATGTTTAAATACCTCTATGGCATAAATGCACAGGAGAAGAGTCTCTTTCAATTAAAAAAAAGCTCTGCAATGAGGAAGCATAGAATGAAGGTGAACGAGGATAGACTCAGGAGTAATATGCGGGAATATTTCTTTACAGAAAGAGTGCTAGATGCATGGAATAGTCTCCCAGTGGAGGTAGTAGAGACCAGGACAGTATTTGAATTCAAGAAAGCATGGGACCAACACAGAAGATCTCTAAAGGAATAAAAGGGACTATGGAAGGACAGATTGGATAGGCCATATGGTCTTTTTTTGCCATCATATTTCTATGTTCCATACACACACACCAACCCCAGTAGTCCCAATGACACACATACATGCTCGCAGCCCCCAGCACTATCCATGACACATACACACACAACCCAGACATACATGTATGCATTCCAAAACACACACACACACATGTATGCAGCCCCCAATACACACAAACACACATACAGCATACAGTCCTTCTGACATATACGCATATAGACACATGTGCATGTAGCCCCCTGACACTTCTATGAGACATGCATATCAATACCTGCATGCCCACTTCTGCAAATGAGGGAAATGCCATTGTGTTAAACTGTAACTGTACACATTAGGTGTAATATGTACACTGCCCTAGTTTGTTTTAGAAAAAGCAATTTGTAAATATCCATAAATAAAATAAAGTGGACCCTCTAGAGAGGTGAGGCATATACAGTATGGACAGTAAATTTATAACAGGTTGTCTAGGTCATAAGGCCACCTATTTAAAGCTTATTTTATAAACATGAATAGGTGTTTGTTGTTGTTTTGTGTCATTGACTCAATGTTGGCTCACTGCAACCCTTTGGATACTTGTCTTCAGTCATGCAGCTGCTGTTATTGTATGTCCATTGCATTGAAGCCTTGCTCTTTTACACTGCCCTTCAACCTTGTCAAGTAGGATTTCTCTCTCTAATGATCCTTCTCTTTGCACAATGTGTCCAAAGCATAAAGCAAAGTCTTGTTATTTCAGCTTCTAAAGCAAGCTTAGGTTTGATCTCCTCCATGATTTATTCTTTGGGCAGTCCATGGTATGCACAGTATTCTTTACCAGCAGCATAATTAGAAGATATCAATTTTCTTCCTTTCTTATTCACTGTCCAACTTTTGCATCATTATGACATTACTGAATATACCATAGCTTGGACAAGTCAAATCTTTGTATATAGAGATATATTGCTACATTTGAGAATCTCGTCTAGGTCATGTAAACAGCAATGTATTGTCAGATTTCTTGACTGCTTGTCATTTCTTTATTGGATCCAAGCAGGTTGATGTTGTCTGCTTTTTATATTTATTCCCTATCAAATATGAAATGATTGATTTTGCCAGTTGTCAGAATCCTCTTCTTCATGTCAAGGTGAAGACCCATTTTAAAACTATATTCATTAATATTGGTAAGTAGATGTTTCAGATCGTCTTCACTTTCAGCCAATTATGTGGTATAACAAATGTTTGATAATAAATAGCAAAAGTGGTTGATGATCCTTCCACCAATATTCAAAACTTGGTTATCTTCATAGAGTCCTGTTTCTCTGATGATTTGTTCTGCATAGAAATTGAACAGAGAGGGGGAAAGCCAATTATGCCAATATAAAGAAGAGGATTCTGACAACTGGCAAAATCAATCATTTCATATTTGACCTAGACGAGATCCTCAAATGTAGCAATATATCTCTACATACAAAGATTTTAAAAAACATTTTCGAGAGCTGTTTTGGTTATTCCACATAATCTTTATGTTTTTTGGGGCGCTGAATCCGAAAATGACCTCCATTTTGTCATAGGACATCATGTTTCCTGACAATTTAGGTAACTATGTTAAATAAAGCAATACCTCAAAATAAATGGAAATAGACTTATAAAATTAAAGTTTTATTACAATATTTTCATGAAAATCTTTTTTTGAACTGAAATGAGCTCACCTACACACACTAATCTCGATTCTTCTTCCTTGTGAGGCTCCTCTTGGTGCATGTATGCTTGTGAGTAGCATCTGGAATGTCTCTCTGAAGCATCCAACAGTAGTCTGCCATCATTGTAATGCTCCATTTTCCCTGGTATCTCCTTTCCATCTCTTTAATGTCTTGGTGGAATCGTTCACCTGTTCCTCACTCACAGCTCCCAAATTTTCAGGAAAGTAGTCAAGGTGGGACTGGAGGAAATGCACTTTCAAACTCAGACAACCTAAAGCTTGAAATGCTTTCAGCATTCGTCCGACGATGTTTTTGTAGTGAGGATCTTTGATATTGCCTAAAAATTTCTGTACGACTTCTTTAAATGCAATCCACCCTTCTTTTTGAGGATCCGTCATGGTATTGACAAACTCTTGATCAACTATAAGCCTTCTAATGTCTGGTCCGATGAACACACCTTCCTTCAATTTTGCCTCCGACAGGCCTGGAAACTTGGTGACCAAGTATTTGAAGCATTCTCCATCTCTTGGAAGTGATTTTAAGAATTGCTTCATCAATCCAAATTTTATGTGGAGAGGTGGTAGAAGAACTTTATGGGAAGGTACCAAAGTTTCTCGGAGGACATTTTTTTCACCAACTGTTAGCACCCTCGGCTGCCAACTCTTCTTGGTCCAGTGATTTTGTCGTCTCGACTGTCCCATAGACACAGAAAACAAAGATATTTGGTATACCCAGCTTGTTGCCCGAGCAGCATGCACAAGACCTTCAAGTCCCCACACACTTGCCAACCATGGTCTTCATATTTAAGTTTACGAAGAACCAATTCCAAGTTCTCGTAGGTTTCCTTCAAGTGTACGGAATGACCTACAGGTATGGAAGCGTAAAAACCATTGTGGAGTAAAACTGCTTTGAGACTTCTTTTTGAAGAATCTATAAAAAGACGCCATTGCTCTGAATCATATTGGATTTTAAATTGACCCATCAGACCTTTGACATCGATGCAATACACCAACTTGTCTTCCTGGGTGAAGTAAGGAATGAACTCCTTTTCACGATGTATGAACCATGAAGATGACACTCCTGGCAACAATAAATTCCTGCTTTTCAGCCTTGATCCAAGTAACTCAGTGGCATGTTTGGGAAGATTCAAGTCTCTTACCAAATCATTCATCTCCTCCTGAGAAAACAATTTTAGTCTTGTATCATCTTCAAAGTCAGAACTTGATTCATCATCTGGTTCAGGTATGACTTCACCTTCATCGGAGCTAGGTATCTCTTCCAAGATAGCAGGGGGCTTGGGTACTGGTATATCTGTGCCATGGGGGATGGGGCGAATTGCCGAGTGAAGATTGGGGTATGAAATGGAATGCTTCCATTTGGAATTAAACCCTTTCACATCGCATGAACAAAAGTAACAGTCTTCACTATGGTTCTTTTGCTCTCGCCATACCATAGGAATCCCATAACGGAAAGATTTTTTCTTACACTTGAACCAGTTTCGGAGGTCCTCAACACACCATTTGCACACTTTATGAGGCGCCCAGACTTTATCTTGATCTCCAATTTTTAGTCCAAAGTATGCAAAGTATACTTTTTTCACAAAGTCTGTAATATTCTGCTGTTGCTTCAACACTATATATTCACCACAGATGAAATAGAAACTGTCTGGCGAATTAATACACTTTTGCGGAGCCATAACATAACGGTTGAAGAATGACAAGCTAACATGAATTTTGCAATGAAAAAGTGTGAACAGCCTAGAACCAAGAACCTGATGATGATTCGTGCACAAGTGTGGCATGCAGGAGAGAGCAGCTCTGTGTCTGTACACCAGACGTCACAGTGCTGGCCACGCCCCCTTGCACTGAGCGGAGCTGCTGCTATCTGCCCTGTGTCTCCCTCCCACTGGATTCTTCAGGAAAGATTAACCCCTTCTACCATTACAAGCACGGACTTAAAACTTGCTTAGCTTATGTATATATATTGCTGACCATCAGATTTACAGTGCTATATTTTTTTTTTTACATAACTCGGACAACCCCTTTAAGGTTTTTTTGGCATTTTATATCTTAAATGCACTTATGTGAATTAATTAATAGTAATTTGAATTAATTAATAGTAATTTGAAAAAATTTGATAAATTTGAAGACAATTTTGCATGTTGTGGCAAATCATGACGTCTAGGACTTTTTTCAATATTTTATTTGTTTTCAGTACACCAAAATACATGGAAATTAGATGAAAATAATCAAACAGCTTTTTAGTCGCAAACCTGTGTTATGCTGAACATGACCAAGACCGAACTTCTTATCTTTCCCCCTAAAACCTCCTCTCCTCTTCCTCCTTTCTCAGTCTCTGTGGATAACTCTCTACTCCTTCCTGTTTCCTCGGCTCGCAATCTGGGGGTTGTCTTTGACTCCTCCCTCTCCTTCTCCACACACATTCATCTGATAGCTAAGACCTGCCGTTTCTTTCTCAATAACATCAACAAAATCTGCCCATTCCTTTTGAACACACTACTAAGACACTTATCCACCCTTTAATCGCCTCCCGTCTTGACTACTGTAACTTACTCCTTGATGGTCTTCCCTTTGAATCATCTCTCTCCCCTTTAATCTGTTCAACACTCTGCTTCCGCCAGCCTCATCATGCCCATATTACCCTTCTTCTCAAGTCACTTCATTGGCTTCCTATCCATTTCTGCATCCAGTTCAAACTTCTCCTGCTGACCTATAAATGCATTAGCTCTGCAGCTTCTCGCTACCTTTCTTCTCTTCTCTCTCCTTATACCCCCCCCCCCCCAAATCGGGAACTCCACTCTTCTGGCAAACTGCTTCTATCTGTGCCCTTCTCTTCTATTGCTAACTCCAGACTTTGCTCCTTTCATCTTGCTGCACCTTACGCCTGGAACAAACTACCTATGTCTGTACGCCAGGCACCTTCTCTGACCCTTTTCAAATCCAGGCTGAAAACTCACCTCTTTGCTGCTGCTTTTGGTTCTTGACTCACCTGATCTCTTTGTTTCTTTACATTTCCCCCTTGTTTTATCCCTGTCTGTCTTGACTAGATTGTAAGCTCTGATGAGTAGGGACTGTCTCTTACATGTCTGTGCAGCACTGCGTATGACTTGTAGTGCTATACAAATGCTAAGAAGTAGTAGTAGTAGAAAGCATGCAGCCTTCTCATACATCTTTGCTGATTTTAAGCCATTCAATTTCTCATTTTTCAGTTTAAACTGTTGCTTCTTGATCAAAGTAAAGGGTGTGTATGAAAACTACAGTATCAGGTGTTCTGGTATACTCATGCTTCTTAATGTGGCCCAGAGATTTTTAAGATCTACATAATCAAATGCTTTGTTGTAGTCAATAAAACACATGTAGATATCCTTTTGTCTTTTCAACGATCATCTCACATCCACGATGATGTCTCATGTTCCTCGCCCTTTCCTGAACCCTGCTTGCACTTCAGACAGTTCTCGTTCCAGCTATAGTTGTAGTCGCCACTGAATGAACTTGAGTAGAATCTTGCTGGTATGTGGGATCAGAATGATTGTGCAATAATGCCCAAAGTCAATCAGATCACCTTTCTTTGGTATCGGTATTAGTATTGGTATCTTTTCCAGTTAGTTGGCCATGATGTCTTCCAAACTTCCTGACATAGCCTTGTAAGTAATTGTAATAGTTGCATCTTGATCTTTATCTTTATTTAGCATTTGATATACCACCCAGGCGGCCCTGGCATCAGAGCGGTTTACAATAATAATAATAAAAACACAATAGCAGCTGTAGGAAAGGTGAAAAGGAATGCCATAGTTATGACAGGACAGCATAGAAAGAAAAGGAGAGAGGATACAGAAGGTGGCAGTTGCATGATGGATGAAACATGTCAAGACTAAGTGGGGAGGGAGGGGCTAAGGATGTCCTGCTGGGTAGTAGTAGGGGGAGATCAAACGCAGTAAGGAAAAGGTGAGTTTTTAGAAGTGCTTTAAACCTTGAGAAGGAGGCTTTTGAACACAGAGTAGGAGGCAGAGAGTTCCACAATGCGGGACCCAGATAGAAGACAGCAAATTTCTGAGTTTGTTCGAGATGGGCCTGAGTGACTGTGGGAAGGGCTAGGCAATTAACGTGAATATACCTGAGGAGACGATGAAGGATGTGAAACTGAAGCAAGTTTGAGAGGTACAGTGTGGTACTGGTGTACATGGCTTTGTGAACCAGGGTGAGGATTTTGTAATCAATCTGGAATTTGAGGGGGAGCCAGTGCAGGTGTATGAGGGGAGGGGGGGTGACATGATCTCACTGTGAGGAGTGAGTGAGTATGTGTGCAGCAGTATTCTGCAAGAGCTGAAGGTGGTGAAGCTGGTAGAGTGGAAGACCCACGAGTGCAACATTACAGTAATCTAACCTAGACATAAGTAGTGAGAGGAGGAGAGTCATGAGGGAAGTCACCATAAGGAAAGGGAAAACCACACGGATCTGATGGAGGGAGAGAAAAAAACGCTGGACCAGAGAGGACACATGGACGTGGAAAGAGAGCACAACCCCAAGATACTGTAGTGTTTGGACAAGAGGGACAGGGGTGCAGGCAAACTGAGGGGTGAGTGAAGGACATGGTGTGTGAAAGCTAAACCAGATGGAAGCAGATTTGGAAGTGTTGAGATGAAGGCAATTCATGGATAGCCATATGTGAATCATAGCTAGGCAGGGATTCATAGGAGAGAAATCAGGAGGCTGGGAGCTAGTGTAGTGCAGAAGATCATCATCAGCATAGAAGTAGGAGGAAATGCCGGATTGTTGGATAAGCAAGGAGAGAGGCACTAGGAAAACATTGAAAAGGAGCAGAGCCAGGACCGAGCCCTGGGGAACACTATAAGTTAGGGGGACAGTGGAGGAGGTGGATGGCCCACAGGAGACAGCAAAGGAGTGGAGAGAGGGGAATGACTTAAACCAGTAAAAAACAGCACCACGGAGCCCAAAATTATGGAGACAAGTAAGCAGAAGAGAGTGGTCGACTAGGTCAAAGGCTGCAGAAAAATCCAGTGAGACAGCGAGAGAGATATCACCCCGGTCGTGAGCAACATGAATTTCATTAAGTAGTGGAAGAAGGATGGTTTCCGTGCTATGGCCGGGCCTGAAGCCGGATTCTCTGGGGTGGAGTGTGTGAACAGCATCTAAGTGAGGGGACAGCTGAGAAAAAAATAAGTTTCTCTAAAACTAGAGAAATGAGGCAGGTTGGCGATAGTTGGCGAGAGTGGCAGGATCTGTTAGGCTTCTTCAATATAGGTCGAATGATTGCATGCGTCCAGCGGGAAGGGAAAGTGCCAGATGAGAGGCTACAGTTGAACATGGTTAGCATGAACGCCAGTAGGGCGAGAGAGGGTTCCAAGAGCCAGCGAGAGGGAATAGGATCGGAGGGACATGTAGTCGTGCGTGATACATGGGCTTTATTGAATTCCACCATTCAGTAGTTTGAATGTGGTCCAAGTGTGAGATAGGGATTCAACAGGCTTCGGGGAAGGGGACAAAGGGGGTGATGGTGAGCCAGCTGGAAGGGATGAACGGAGTGCAGTTATCCGATTGCTGTACTAATGACATCAATGCTACTTCAACTTCTTTCATCACCAACAGTTCCTGATCATAAGGTACAGGTTGAAATGGCTGTTGATCCACTTGATCTTTATAATATGATAACTGCGTATTCTTTACATCTTTTCTTGATCTTCTCAGAGTCATTCAACTTGGATGCTTGAGCATGTTTTAGCATTCCAGTCTGAGGCTGGAATTTTCTTTTTAACTCCTAGCTTTAGGAAAGCCAATCTCATTCTTCCTGTAATAGTTTGATTCTTTTTCCTTGCATGTGTCATTGTAGTACTTTTTTTGCTGCATGTTGGAAATCTCTGTTAAGTTCACTGATTATTTCTCTTTCTCCTCTTGCTTTAGCTTCTCTGCATTTTCAAGTAACTTTCAGAGTTTCTTTAGTTGCAAATCAATTTTGCAGGCAGTAATTAAATTCTGATGGTATATTTTCAAGATAATATTTTGCTACATTCATGAGAGGCTTGTTCTTCAGCTTGATTCTGCATACTAGTAGCTGGCGATCTACACCTACTTGTGTTTTATAAAAGACTGTAGGTGACTGCAGAACTTGTAGTTGGATTGAAGCCATAGACATTTACACCTGCCCAGGAGCAGTTATATGCTTGAACATAAATCATGCACACTTATCTATGTATTTTATGAAATAGAAACATAGAAAATGACAAGAGACTAAGGACTCTATGGCCTATTCATTCTGCCCATCCATACCAACTACTAAGCTCTACAATCCCTTCCTCTCCCTTAGACATCCTTTGTGATTGTCCGATGCTTTCTTGAATTCGGAGACAGTCCTCACCTTTGACCTTGAGTAATCGAATCATGAAAGTTTTACCAGCCATAAGAGAAAAATAACTATTTATTCTAAGCCCCAACTAGAAATCCCCATCTCTCCAGAAGATATATCTGCAGTCAGTATTTGTAAACTTGTCAGATGTACAAATAACTAGCTGGCCCTTTTACTAAAGAAACCGATAGCGTGGGCCTACCATAATTCTACAATGCATTAAAAGTAGACAGCACAGTAAAATCACATGTTTATGCAAGATGTGGTAGAGAATGGGCATGAACTGAGCATTAGAGTTAGCAGCTGGTAATTTCCATACTGTCAATTTACAGTGAGGATGCATTTAAAACCATCTCGAGTGGAAGCATTAAGTGTTCCTGTGCGAATTGCACATGAATTTAATGCACAGTAAGGGACTTTTGCAAACAGCAACTGCAGGGGACATTCTGGGCACACCCTCGACAGTTACTGTGCAGCTTTTGCAGTATCATGCTTTGGGTTTTCCTCATAATATGCAGCAAATGCAAGAAACTTACCACACTTTAGTAAAAGGGCCCCTAAAAGTTCTGTTATTGCAATTCATTGAAAAGTCAAAACACTTGCAATAAAAGATAAAACTAATAATATAGAACCCTAAGGGACTCTTTAATTGTCTATCGTATCATAGACATGGCGCCATAATTATTAATGTACAATTTGAACCTACGTACAAAAAGGATCATTTCATTTTAAGGAAAATTTATTTTGCTATTAAAGTAGTCATGTTCTGCAATTTCTATCTTATGATTCTATGCATGCAATAACACTGAATATTTTAAAAAGAAAATTAGATAATAGCATATTAATAATATACGAGGGTACAAAGGCATATGGCACTGTCACAGTAGTAACCAAGATAAGTTACTACGACTAACACAAGGCTGAATCTAATCAAGAGAAAGTATTTTTCATCGAAACTTCTGCAAGCTCCTTTCTCACAAAATCATGTGATTCTTAAGGAAGCATACGATCGAAAAATATATAAAGGATATTTATAAGTTCAACAATTTTATTCTTGATGTGGAAAAAATTGTCAGTAAGATATTCACTATTTTGGCAAACCAAAATAATCCCATATCTGTATCCAAAAAATGAGACTCAAATGCTCTATGCATCTGAGAAAAAGCAAATAAATCTCTTTTGCACTGATACTTAAACAGCCTCGCGGCAGAGATACTTTAGGGCATGTTTACAGAACCACACTACTGGTTAATACAGGGTTTACCGTACTCTAAGCCTGTCACAGTAACCATTATCATGCACTAAAATTCAGCCAAGGTAAAAACCCTGCACTAATTGCTTAGTGCACTTTGGGACAGGTACTTGGTGGGTTAGGTGTGGAGCGTGGACATTAACTGCACATTGCAGCTAGTACATGCATCTTTAGCAGGCACTCGTCAATGTTGCAGCTAGGGTGACGACTTCAGTGGGTGGCGGTAACTGCAACTGTGTTAATCATGCAGTGGGAATGGCATTAGACCTTTGCTAACTGCATAAAAACATGATGTGCATGCCCCCCATTCCTTAGCATGGGTCTGGTACCACCCTCACGCTAAGTTTTGAGGCTGAATGCACAGTAAACTACTGCGCTTAGTAAATACATTTAGCAATGCATTATCAGTTTCATTACAATGGGCTTGGCTTTCATTAGCTCTTTCTCACAACTTCCTCTCTGGATGTCAACAGCTAGATATGGGCAAAAGAAGAAACTTGATCATGCTTCAATTGCGATGACACCAGAGCGTAAGTACAGAAACTTCAAAATACTTGCTTATGAAACACTTGACTCGTTTAAATATTCTCAAATGCATATACTCTATAGAATTCACAGGGGGGAAACAAGAACTGTAATAAACATTTGATGACAGAAAATGATGTAATAGATCATTTAGGGGTTCAGTATTCAGAAGACAAGGCCACCGGGGGCGGAGCCCGATGTCCAGCGGGATGGTCGCATAACGCTGAGGCTCCCGAGAGGCCTACTCAGAATCCTGAATTAACACCGGACATACTTGAATTTCTGCTCTGATCTTGCCGGGGCACATTGGTGAGATGGCGGGGACCAAACCCATGCGCCTGGAATTTGGATCTCCAGCGGCTTCTCACGGCAAACGCTCCAAAACTGAACCCCCGTCCCCGCAGAAGGGGCTGGCTTTGCGCGAGGGCCCCGAAATGCAGCAGGAAATCCTCGCAGAAATTAGAGGGGTTAAGGACCTCGTGCAGTCAAACGGTGAAGCACTCCGAGCGCTGCGGGAAGATCTTGGTGTACGGCAAGGCAGGCTAGAGGGGCTCTCTTCGCGTCAGGACAAAATGGAGAGCATATTAGACTCCCATGCGGTCCAGCTGTCCAAACTCGACAAAGTTGAACGTCAGGTGCGGGCCTTGCAGAAAGAAGTGGAAGATGGCAATAATAGAGCGCGCCGCAACAACCTACGACTCGTGGGCATACCGGAGGGAGCGGAATCGGGAGACATGAAGGAGTTTTTAAGTAAAATCCTCCCGTCCCTGCTCCAAATCACCTTTACCAAAGAATTGGAGATCGATCGCGCTCATCGTGTACCCACAAACATAACGCTCAACAGGAAGACCCCGCGGTCTATCATCTTTCGACTTTTGAGATATCAACATGTGGAACAAATTCTCAGTGCCTCTCGGGCAAAGGGCCATATGGAGTTTGAGAGCCACAAGATCTCCTTCTATCCTGACTTGGCTAAACCCACGGTCGACCGCCGAAAGCGCTTTCTGGAATTCCGACCGCGGCTTCAACAACTACAAGCACGCTATGGCCTGATGTATCCGGCCAAGCTCCGAGTCACGCTTCACAATCAGACAAGAACATTTGAGGACCCTGATCTACTAGCGGAGTTTTTGGATTCTAAAGAAGCCGACTTGATGCGCTGACTTCCAGAATATTCCTGCCAGTACTCTCATATTCGCTGTATCTGCCATATTGGATTTACCGCGGCTCAGCAATGAGTCTGTCGAGGGCGGTTTGTTGCCTTATTTTTGATGATATCTGTGACCCGACTCCATCTACCCATTGTAGCCTCGATGAGTATCAGAGACAGTGTTACTTATGGACTCTGATGTTTCTTTTCTTTTTATTATGTCTCTATCTTCCTCTCTAGGGCCTCCTCCCGCAGACATATGGTCGCCATATTCATTGGGGGTTTGCTTCTTCTCTAAGTTACTTTGGTACATACTTTTCAATATGGGTGTATTGGCCAGCATGCTTGGTGCTTATGTCATTATTGTGCAGATTCTGATTATGTTGTATGTTTTCAAGCGCCCTTACCTAAAATGTCTATTATCGATTGATGGCACCATGTAAGATTTTTCATTGAACGTACAAGGAGTCAATAATCCGATAAAACGGAAGAAAATCCTAAGCTATCTAAGTCATGAAACTGCGGACCTGATTTTCCTCCAAGAAACGCATTTAAATTCGAAGGAAACTCTCAAACTCAATGTTAAACCTTACATGGTGGCCGCCTATTCCCCAGCCGTTTCTAGGAAATGTGGGGTTGCCATACTGGTTAGGAAATCTTTGTATGCTTCTATTATTGCGACTAGCTCAGATACAGCAGGTAGATGGTCCAGCGTCCACCTCAAGATAGGTAACCTTGAAGTTACCTGTATATGCCTTTATGTTCCTAATGTGGCTGACCCTGCCTCTTTTGCTACCATTGCTCAGGTTGCCCAGACCTCTGCTAATACCTCATTGATAATAGGGGGGGATTTCAATTTAGTTCTTGACCCCTGATTGACAAATAGCCGCTTAGGACAAGTGGTCCCCCCAAGAGTCACATCACGCCTGCCTCTGTGATCAAAGATATTGCTTTAGTCGATCTATGGAGGTTACTACACCCCAGTGAGTTTGACTTTATCTTCTTCTCTTCCCCTCACAAATCCCAGTCTCGCATAGATTTCTTTCTAATATCAAAACTGTTCGTTCCTCAAGTGGACGCTGCAAAGATTCACTCCCAACATATTTCAGATCATGCTGCTATTTCTTTTCAATTACACACTACTGCACTCCAAGGGAATTCCGGGGCCTGGTTCTTTGATAGAGCCCTATTAACTCAGCCAGAGTTCCAGTTAGAAATTCGAGCAGCCATACAGGATTATTTCCAGACCCTGGTACTCTAGGGGGATCTGGACACCCCAACAGCTCTTCTCTGCAGCTCGTTGGAAAACCTTTTCTGATTTACAAAAGGAATTTGCGTTACCAGCGAAACATTACTTTCAATTGATGCAACTTCAACGCTGCCTCAAACGTGCTCCAATCATGCCGCCCTCCGTCCCTACTGAGGACGGGCTATTAGAACTATTTCACTCTATTAGTAGTACACATGGGGTAGCCTCTAACTTTTATAAACTATTATGTCAGGGTACAGATACTACCACTTGTAGAGTCCAACAAGCCTGTGAGTGCGAACTGCAAACCACTTTAACCCCTGTGCAATGGAGCGTTTTCTGGAGCAAAATAGTGCGGGTTTCCCGATCTGCCTCAGTTACCCAAACTCTCTTCTTTTTTGCACATAGATGCTCTTATACTCCAGGTAAAATAGCCAAATGGAACACAACTGCTAGGGACCAGTGTTGGTCTTGCCATACTGATGTGGGAACCCTCGCTCATGTTATTTATGAATGTCCTCAACCACAGGTTTACTGGGGGCGGGTCTGGGGTCGTATTCAATTTATCTCACACCTTCACGAGCCTCTTTCTTGGAAGACTGTGGGACTCCGCTCAGTGGCGGAGGTCCCCTCTCTTCCTAAGAAGGGTCGCTTTCTCCTTGATTTCATGCTGGGTATAGCCATATGTTTAATCACGAGGACTTGGAAGGATAGCTCTCGACTTACTGTCAATGAATGGTGGAACCTCGTCTGCTTATATAGTACATATGAGCAGATACCTCGGAGAGCTATTCTCCATACCCAAATTCATTCTCGCTTGTCTAAATGGCAGATGCTCAATGATTATGTACAATCTGCTCATTGTTCCGACATGTCTGTTTAATGTACACTCATCATGTTTCAGATCACCGTTAGGTTTTGTAACACAATAATGTCAGTTCACGCCCGCTTCGGGAATGCTTAGTTTTCTAGAGAAGAAGCAGGGGGGTGGGGGGTGGCAGGGGTTTACTTTGGTGTATGTATCACATTTTATGTATGTATCTGTCTTTTAGCTGTATGTCTTCCTTTCCTTTGTTGTTATAAAACGAAAATAAAGAATTTAAAAAAAAAAAAAGAAGACAAGGCCACCATGTAGATTTAAGCACCAGCACTGGTAATAAGCAAAAATTAATGCACAATAACTACAAAGCTTGAGTGGTAACTGTTAGGAGCATAGCCAGCATCTGCCATGCAGTTTCTTTTCAAAAGCGTAGTGGGTCCATACAGACAACTCCTTCCACATGGTTATCACAATATTCTCTAGGTTTAATTCCCATTATACAATACATACCCCAATTAATCACAGTCTTTCTGTTGGAGCTTTTTCTGATCCATGGAAAAAAGCCATGATATATCCACTTCTTTAGAAATCCAACCTTGGCCTAGGGGCAAGCCCAAGGCAATCTGTTGCCTGAGGTGAGGGATGAGATGTGCCACGCCCTCCCCTGAGCCAGGGGGGAGACTTAACTGAGGCAGGTGGACCCGGCACTACGGGCCCTACCCTTTTCCCCCCGCCACCCCCCCACCCAACCCCCCCCCCCCAACATAAGACATCACACCATAACTTCATGGAACACAACTGGTCGCAGCTTTATTAACCATCAACAATTATAACAAACCAACATCAAAACTTCCTAACCCCCCATTAGCGGAACCCGACTGCACCAGCCAAACCTTAGCAAAGTGCCCGCCACCGCCAATGCCATAACTTGCCTCACGGCAAGTTGCCATGCCCCTCTCCCCGACTTCGCCATGCTATTAGCAAAAGTCGGCAGGGGTTTGACCGGGTCAGGGGCACCCCGCCCCCGCCCAAGTGTAGCCTGCTGCTCTGGACCCGGGAAACCTCCGGGATCCCGCACCCCCCCAAGCTGCAACACCCCATACCCAAGCCATCCAAAGACAGGGAGGGAGGGAGGGACGCCGGCACCCCCAAAGCAGCCTCCGCTCCGACTGAGCACGCAGAGGCTGCCTGCCGGGAACTCACCGCCCACCCCCGAACAACAGCCCCTTCGATTGGCTCCCACACGGCTGCGACCGACGGGAGCCAATCAATTTAAATCACGCCTCGTGCACCCCCACCCGGGCCGCGTGCAGGGTCCCCGCGCCAGGCCGCACACCCGGTTAAAGTCGGCCGCCGGGACCCTTCCCGCGGCCTCGCAATAACCGAGGCAGGTGGACCCAGCGCTACGGGCCCTACCCTTTTCCCCCCACCACCCCCCCACCTAACCCCCCCCCCAACATAAGACATCACACCATAACTTCATGGAACACAACTGGTCGCAGCTTTATTAACCATCAACAATTATAACAAACCAACATCAAAACTTCCTAACCCCCCATTAGCGGAACCCGGCTGCACCAGCCAAACCTTAGCAAAGTGCACGCCACCGTTAATGCCATAACTTGCCTCCCGGCAAGTTGCCATGCCCCTCTCCCCGACTTCGCCATGCTATTAGCAAAAGTCGGCAGGGGTTTGACCGGGTCAGGGGCACCCCGCCCCCGCCCAAGTGTAGCCTGCTGCTCTGGACCCCGGAAACCTCCGGGATCCCGCCACCGGCACAGAAACCTGTTCATGTGCCGCCCCCCCCCCAACCCCAATCTGCGACCAGCGCACATCACGAACAGACATATATTCCAAGGCCTCTTGCCAGTCGTTAAGGAGCAGGTCTATACCAACTGGAGACAAATGAACCCCATCAGCCCGATAGAGCCCCGAACACCCGACGTCCACCCAATCATGCAAGATCTGATAACCCCCCTCTCATAGACCCATCGACCAATCTGTCGATTGATCTTCGTCAGACCCCGAGACCACCGTCACTGGTCCCAGCAAGCCGGCCTTGGAATGATGTCTGACCAAAGCAAAATAACACCTGGAAACATCCAAAGCACCACCCCCAAATCATCCTGCGCTGCCCGGATCAGCTGCCTGCAGGACCAGGACACCAAGTCATTGCCCCCCAGATGCACAATCAGGGCTGCCGGCCACCGCGACGTCCTCCCGTGGCGCTGTAGCAAAGGCAGCAATTGCGACCAATGAAGTCCTCGCACGCCCAGCCATGTCACAGCCACCACCGATGGGTCCAGTCCCAAATTAATTCCGATAGGCCGAGCAGCCGCACGCCATCTCACCCAGTGGACAAAGGAGTGGCCAGCCACCCAACAGCCACCAGGCCCGAAAACCCCCATCTGCAAAAGAAATAAACAGTCAAAATCCCCGACCCCAACCCGAGCCCCTACAGCCGCACATAGCCCTTAAAAGCCTGACAGCACCACCTACCTATGCCCTGAATCACCTGCCCAGGCAACCCAGCCGTCGCCACGCTAGTGGCAGCCCCAATACGAAAGGAGTGCGGCGCAAACCACAGAGGGTCCTCCCCCACCGCACGCAATGCCAGGCGCAGTACCGCCGTCACTTGAAAACGTGTTAAGACCCGCGCGTCCACGTGCACGAAAAAACTACCCACTAGCCCCGGACGTACCAACACAAACTGCCGCACCGCCCGAACCGGGCAAGACCGTGGGTCCCCGACCTCACCCAACAACACCCACAAACCTTTTCCCAGCGGATCCATCTTGAATCTCGCCAAAAGGATCCGTAACCGCCCCCCCCCCTCCACCCAAACATGATGCGCCTGCAGCCCCCCAACACCCCCCCCCCGCCCGGAGCCCGCGACTAACTCACCGATTCGAAAAGCCCCAAAAAAGGCAAGGAAAAACACCGCCCGGAACAAAATTGCTTCGTACGCAGAAGCCGCCACTCACGATAAGGCCCCGCAGACCCTCACCCAGAGCTCTTGCGTAATGAGCAACCGCGAATCCCGCGGAGTAGGCTGAACATGCTCCCAACCCTGCAGAAGCCGCCACGGCAAGACCCCCCCCAGCAGGCGAGCCCCAACCCACCGCGCTCGCAAAAAAGTTAAACCCCGCTAAGTGCGCACGCACCGCCGATCGAGAGAATCCAGCGCCCTTGGCCTCCACAATATATTGACCAATCAAGCCCACCAGAACCCCTCCTGGCTGCCACCCATGAGCCACCAGAAATGCGACCACCCGGTCACAGCCGCGCTGATACGCAGACCAAGTCCCCGCAGACACCGAACTCTTGAGCAGATATAGCATCTCCCGTGGCCAATGCTCCACAAGCTCTCTGGGACCACAGATCTGTCCTTGTCCACTTCGGGGGCCAGAGCCCGGAACCGTTCCCACTGAAAATGAGAAAGAGCATCGGCAATCTCATTAGTGCACCCCGGTATATGCCGAGCCTTCACCGACACATTCAACCGCAGACAGGCTAACACCACTTCCTGCATCAAGTCCGCCACCCTCAAGCACCTAGGGGAGTAGCGATTGACCACACTGACCACGGCCTCATTATCACACCAGAGAACCCGGCGGTTTCGAAGTCGATCTGGCCAGAGCTCCAAAACCACACGAATCGGAAAGAGCTCCAAAAAGGTGATGTTCCTGGTCAACCCCGTAATGTGCCATGACTCCGACCAACTATCCGCGCACCAGGCCCCACCGAAGTAGACTCCCAACCCCGCCCCCCCCGCCGCATCCATGTACAACTGCAAGGCATCACTGGACACCTCGGACTCCAGCAAAACAGAAGTCCCATTGAAGTCCTCCAAAAAACGACTCCACACCATCAAATCTGCCCTCATCGCCACCATGACTCGAATCCGGTGGTGAGGCTTCCGCACCCCGGCCGTGGCACACGCCAGCCGACGTGAAAACACCCTCCCCATCGGAATCACCCTACACGCGAAATTTAAAGACCCCAACAGCGCCTGCAGGTCCTTCAAGGAAATCTTGGGGGACGACAACATGTTAGCCATCGAAATCCGCAAGCGGGCAACCTTATCCTGTGGCAAACACGCCACCATTTCCTCAGAATTCAACTCGACCCCCAAAAAGGTCAACCGCGTTGTCAGACCCTCCGTCTTACTTTCTGCCAACGGTACACCGAACTCCCACGCCAGCCGCAGAAACGCAGATAACATCTCTTGGCATTACCCCAACTGCGCTGCACCCACAAAAAATCATCCAGGTAATGCACCACATTCGATAAGCCGGACCTCTGCACCAGCACCCACTGCAGGAAGGTACTAAACATCTCAAAATAAGCACAAGAGACCGAACAGCCCATCGGCATGCACTTGTCAAAATAATACCCCCCTTGAAAGCAAAAACCCAAGAAAGGAAAAGCAGACGGATGCACCGGTAACAAGCGAAACGCCGATTCAATGTCAACCTTCGCCATAAGGGCGGACCGACCGGCCGCCCTCACCATCAGAGCCACCTTATCAAAGGACGCGTACCGGACCGTACAAAACTCATTGGGAATGCGATCATTAACGGAAGCCCCAATCGGACAAGACAAATTATGAATCAACCGGAACTTCCCCGGTTCCTTCTTGGGGACTATACCTAATGGAGAGATCACCATGCCAGGAAACGGGGGCTCCGCAAATGGGCCCGCCACCCTCCCCAACCGCAATTCCCCCACTAACTTGTCCTGAACGACCGTAACCCAACGTCGAACAGACGGGGAGTTCCGCGCCCTCGGCGCCGACACCACACCCTGCACCGGGATAAAAAAAATGAAGCAAAAACCAAACGACAGAATCGCCGCCTCCCGCCTCCTAGGATAGCAACTCAACCACCCCAAAAAGGCCTCCACCCGAATCGGGGAAGGCGCACACCCCTGCCACTCATTGCCCCTTAGGCGCGGGGCCGGCAACGCCGGCGGCACCTTTCTTAATGCACCTGGTGGCCGGGTGAGGACCTCCGTACAAGGAACAGGCGTGCTGAAATTTACAGTCGGGAAAGGGGCAGGTGGACCGATTGAACCGCCAGCACAAGTCACTGCTCCCCGCCGCATCCGCCTTCGGCGGCACCCCGCCCGCCCCCGCGCGAAAGGAACACACCGCCCCCGCCGCCCCACCACTACCTTTCCCCCCGCCCCCCCGCCCCCCCCCACCGGCACCGGACCTAGCCAACATTTGAGTCAGCCACAGGTTAATGTCCTGCATGCCCCAGGACAGCGATCTACTCTCCTCCATCTTGTCCCTGAACTTTTCATCATAGTTCAGCTAAGCCCACCCGTCATGCGTCTGAGACGCCTCCAGGATAGAATCAGTGTACGCTAACAACATACCATACTGCCCCGGTTCGTGGTTACCCCACACGCTGGCCAACCGCAGAAAGGATTGCATCCAGTTCACCACATTACGCGCCACCTTAACCCTACCGGCCTTCTTATCCTCCTTCCGCTTCTTCCGACTCTCACCTGAACGCTTCCTCCCCTCCAGCAAGCGGAAGATATATATGTAGCGCCGCTTCCTAATCTTGCGCCGCAGCTTCTGCGGCACCCCCTCCCACAATTCCGGAAAAACCACCACCGATGCGGCTCCCCCACCCGCACCGGAGCCCACCCTCCCCACCTTCTCCGTCCCGCCGGCCCGGATACCCCACAGACCCAACCGACGAACCACTCGAAGAGGAAGAGCACGAGGACGAATCGGAGCTACGACTCCGCCGACAAGACCGCCTGCGCTTCTTACGCGAACTACCCCCCACCTTCCCCTCCTGCAACCGCATCCCCATGTCACCCGCACCCCCCAGCAACTCACCAGGCTCACCACCAGCAGCCGCCAAAGCCTCGGCTGTACCATCTGCAACCGGACTGTCCTCACCACCGGCCCGTGCGACATCTGAGGGCCGTTCTCCCGATGACTCCGCTGCTGCTCTGTACTGCGTCGCTGCACCCGCCACCAGATTCAACCAGCTCTCGCATCCAGTGGCACTCGACGTCCGTGGTGGCTGCGCCATAACCGGCCCCTGTGGAGACATAAAAGGAAAAACAGGGGGGGGGGGGAACTGCGAGCGGCCAAGCTTGAGGCCAAAGGCCACCCCAGTCCGCCCGAGATGTACCTTGCCCCCCACCCAACCACTGTTCCCACGGCGAAGGCCCCCCCGGTGGACCATAGCCACCGGTACACAGGAGCCAACCCGCAAGCGCACCAGAGCCACTGCCCCACTGGGCCCCATCCGGCCGCAACCCTCCCCCAGGCCCCTGCGCCCCCAACATGCCACCCGCTGCCCCCGTACTCCCCGACGGACCCCCAGCACCCCCAGCACCCACATCCGTACCCCCCACTACTCCCAGAAGCCCCCCACCCACCCTTTGGGTTCCACTGGGGAACGGGTCACCCCATCCCCCCCATCACCCCCCCAGGCTGCCTAACCTCTTTAGCCCCTTTTTGCCCCCGCACAGCACCCCACCAGAATCCCCACGACCCCTCTGCCCCCCCACCCCCAGGGCTGGGCAACTCCCTGCCCGTCCCAGCTCCACCACAAGACCGCAAACTCCTCCGCCCCCGCACCCCCGCAGCACCCTCTGGGGCCAAACCCCCTTTTTTTGCTCGACCACACGGTGCAGGCATCTCACCAGACCCAACAACCCCTTCTACAGGCCCTGACTCCCTGGAATGGTATTAGCCACGGTGGAAGCTTAGGCACCACTGCTGCTGCGTCTTTTAACCGCGCTTTGTCTTTTGTTTTTTGCAGCACAATGCCCAGCGCGGGCCACCCTCGACCATCCCACACACCTAAGATCTGGCACCCCTTACCGGGCCTTAAGGCACCCCAGCAATGCCCGATGCAGGAACTCGCACTGGACGCACCAACGCGCTCCACCGCTGCCCGGAATCTTGCCTCTGCACCTTCAAAATGCCGACTCTGGTGACCGTGGCTGCCCACACCAATCCACTCCGCTGCCGCTGCGTCGCTGCACAGACCCGTTCTGCCGCCGCCGCTTCTCTGCCTCCGACCCATGCCGGCACCCCCAAAGCAGCCTCCGCTCCGACTGAGCACACAGAGGCTGCCGGCCGGGAACTCACCCCCACCCCCGAACAACAGCCCCTTCGATTGGCTCCCGCACGGCTGCGACCAACGGGAGCCAATCAATTTAAATCACGCCTCACGCGCCCCCACCCGGGCCGCGCGCCCGGTTAAAGTCGGCCGCCGGGACCCTGCCCACGGCCTCGCAATTCTCAAAACTGCAGTCAGGGACTGAACAAAATCAAAAAGTCAATTAGATAATGTGAAGGAAATAAAAAGATGTTTGCACACCACGGAACAAAAAAGAGAGCGAGAACCACTGCACAGTTTACAACAGTTTACAACACCAAATTAAATAACTCATTTTTATTTTGTTTTTATAAACTGTGTTATGGTTATTGATTTTCTTTTTGAACATATATTTTGCATTCACAGAAACCCTCCCCTCCTCTCAACAATGGATGCAAAGCAGAACTAGGACATCCATCCACAAAACTCAGTATCTAATTTTTAAAAAATCTGATTCTGGCCATCTCACTAAAATTCTCCAGTACCAAGCATTATGTGAATTAATACAAAACCCTACAAAAGTCACTGATGATCTACGAGGCCTAATCAGCCATATCATACCAGCATAAACTTCCAAAACTCATACAGCAAGGTGCCTACCCAGATAAAAACAGCATTATAAATGCTGTAGCAGGCCCTAGAACATCCATACACCTACTGAAAAGTTAAACAAGCCAAATTACTATAGTACAGATCGGATCATACAAACGCCATGTTAACAGACCTCCTGGCCTCAGTCACACACTCAGAACACAGACCTTCACCAAGTACAGAATAAGTGAGGATAACCTAAAGTGAAAATAAAAATATGTAGATAAAAATATGTAGATAAAAATTAAACTGAAAGCCCAAGAAGACAGACACGGCATGCAATACAATACCAGAGAAATAAAAGAGACTCATTTCCCTGTACTGTGTAAAATATAAAAATAGTGCCAAGTCCAATCACTCATTTGAAAATAAAAAAAGTTATTTTTTCTACCTTTGTTGTCTAACCATTTTATACTCTGATCATGCCAGTCTCGATCTGAAGCTTCTGCTCTCTTCTGTCTTCTCAGCTCTCTTTCTATGGTCTCTGTTCCATTTGCAACTTCTTTTCTTTCCTTTTGTTTTTTTCACTTCCTTCCATTTTGGATATTTTTTTTTCTTTCCAGCTTTCTTCCATTTATTTCTCTCTCTCTCTCTCTAGCTACCCAGATGTCACTACTCCTTACTATCCATTTCTCAATCTCCCTCTTTTTTACGCCGTCTACCTAACACTTTTCAACCTTCACTCCCAGTCCTTCCATTCCTCAGTTCTTCTTCCCCTATGTGTTGTTCAGGATTTGTCCCCCTGTCCCCCCCATTGTCCAGCATTTGCCCCCGCCTCTCCCCTTTATCTAGCACTTGTCCCTCTGTCTCTTCCCTTTGTCCAGCATTTGCCCCAATCTCTCCCCTCATCTAGCACATGTCCTCCTGTCCCCCCCCTCCCTCCACCTGAACCTTTCTTCCTGCAAATGATCACCTGGTGGTGGCGGCACTTTTGCCACCTCTGGCCTGCCTCGGCCTTCCTGCTGCTTTTTTTTCCTTGAGAATGCTTGCAGCGAGAAAACAAATGTGGCAGGAAGGCAGAGGCAGCAAAATTTAAAATGGAAACAGCAGGAGTGCAGCCGCTGCTGCTGGATGAATCAACCTGATCGCTTGGTGATCACTTGCAGAGTTCCTGAAAGCAATCAGGATGATTTGTCTGGCGACGGCACTCCAGCTCTGTTTTAATTTTAGATTTTGCAGCCTCTGGTCTGCCTCTGCCTTCCTGCATGGGAAAGCAGAGGAAGGCTAGAGGCTGCAAAATCTAAAATTAAACCCGAGCGGAATGCAGCCGGCATCTGAGTGCCGCCCCCATCCAAGTGCCACCTGAGGCCATCGGCTCAGGTGGCCTCATGGTAGAACCACCCCTGCCTTGACCAAACACGCCCTTCTAACTACTGCCCAGTATCCAATGGCTGGTTGACGTGAGGATTGCCTGGTAACATGCCTGCCTGGTGCGAAGGTAGCGGACCTCACGCGCCACCTACATAAGGTCTTAGATAGTGCTGGGGAGGAGTCTTCTGTCTTGGTACATGTTGGTACCAATGACATAGGAAAATGTGGTAGGGAGGTTCTGGAGGCTAAATTTAGGCTTTTAGGTAGGAAGTTGAAATCCAGAACTTCCAGGGTAGCATTCTCCAAAATGCTTCACGTTCCACGCGCAGGACCCTAAAGGCAGGCAGAGCTCCAGAGTCTCAATGCGTGGATGAGTCAATGGTGCAAGGATGAGGGTTTTGGATTTGTTAGGAACTGTGGAACATTCTGGGGAAAGGAGGGGTTCTTCCGAAGGGATGGGCTTCACCTTAACCGGGATGGAACCAGGCTGCTGGCATTATCCTTTAAAAAGGAGATAGAGCAGCTTTTAAACTAGATAATAGGGGAAAGTCGACAGTTGCACAAGAGCGCATGGTTTGGAAGAATGTATCCTTGAATGATACTACCAAAAGCAGAGAGGTTCCAAAAAAGAGTAAAGTAGCCCAAATGCCCTCGAATATGGAGCAGATAAAGCTTAAAGATCCCAAATTATCCATGCCTACCAATAGTCAAATTAATATGAATAAAATACAGTCTCTAAAATGCTTGTATGCAAATGATAGAAGTCTAAAAAAAAAAGATGGGAGAGTTAGAATATATAGCACTAAATGAGAGGTTAGATATGATTGGCATCTCAGAGACATGGTGGAAGGAGGACAACCAGTGGGACACTGATACCTGGGTACAAACTATATCGTAATGACAGAGCTTATCAAATTGGTGGAGGAGTTGCGCTCTATGTAAGAGAGGGCATTGAGTCAGAAAGGATTAAAGTTTTGCAGGAAACAAAATTTTCTGTAGAATCTCTATGGATTGAAATTCCATGTAAAAAGGGGAAGGCGATGGCAGTAGGGGAGTACTATCGACTGCCTGGCCAGAATGAACAAATGGATGATGAAATGCTCAAAGAAATCAAGGAAGCTAACAAAAGTTACAGCACAGTAATAATAATGGGTGATTTCAATTACCCCGGTATTGACTGGGTCAGTGTCACGGCAGGACATGCTAGGGAGATAAAGTTCCTAGATGAAATAAATGACTGCTTCTTAGAGCAGCTGGTTCATGAACCGACCAGAAGGGAAGCCATATTGGACTTAGTGAAACACCAGATCTGGTGCAAGAGATAAGTGTGTTGGGGCCACTTGGCCATAGTGATCATAGCATGATCGCGTTTGATTTAATTAGTGGAGGAGGGATAATAAGGAAATCCGCAGTACCACCTTTTAACTTTCGAGAGGAAGAATATGATAAAATGAGGAAAATAGTTAAGAAAAAACTAAAAGGAGCAGTTACAAAGTTTAAAGACTTATATCAAGCTTGGGTGTTGTTGAAAAATACTATCTTGGAAGCCCAGACCAGCTGTATTCCACGCTTTAAGAAAAGTAGAAGGAAGTCCAAAAAACTGCCAGCATGATTTAAAGGTGAGGTCAGAGAGGCTGTTGTTGCCAAAAAAGCATCTTTCAGGAAATGGAAAAAAGAGCCAAACGACGAAACCTGGAAACAGCACAAGCACTGGCAAGTTAAATGCAAGGCATTGATAAGGCAGGCAAAGGGAGAATTTGAGAAGAAGTTTGTCGCGGAAACAAAAACACGTAATAAAGACTTTTTCAAGTATATTCGTAGCAAAAAAACTGTGAGAGAGTCAGTTGGTTCATTAGATGATAGAGGGGTTAAAGGGGCACTAAGAGGCGACAAGGCGATAGCTGAGAGACTGAATGAATTCTTTGCTTCGGTCTTTACTGAGAAAGATGTAGGGATGTTTCCCCAAGACTGAAGTGGTATTTAAAGGTGCGGAAGAATTGAAGGAAATATCGATACATCGGGAAGATGTATTACAACTATTAGATAAACTTAAGAGTAGCAAATCACTGGGGCCGGATGGTATACATCCAAGGGTGTTGAAAGAACTGAAATGTGAGATTGCAGACCTGCTATTAGTAATCTGTGAACTATCATTAAAATCATCTGTAATACCTGAAGATTGGAAGATGGTGAACGTTACACCAATTTTTAAAAAGGGTTCCAGGGGTGATCCGGGAAACTACAGACCGGTGAGCCTGATGTCAGTACTGGGAAAAATGGTAGAAACCATCATAAAGAACAAAAATACTGAACATGTAGATAGTCATGGCTTTAATGGGAGACAGCCAACATGGCTTTAGACAAGGAAGATCTTGTCTTACTAATCTGTTATGTTTTTTTTGAAGGTGTGAATAAACAGATAGACAAAGGTGAGTCGGTTGATATAGTGCATTTGGACTTTCAGAAAGCCTTTGACAAGGTCCCCCATCAGAGACTTTTGACAAAACTAAAGAGTCATGGGATAAGAGGCAGTGTACTATTGTGGATCAGGAACTGTTTAAAAGATAGAAAGCAGAGGGTAGGGCTAAATGGCCAATTTTCCCAATGGAGAAATGTGAATAGTGGTGTACCCCAGGGATCTGTGCTGGGTCCGCTGCTTTTTGAGATATTCATAAACTACCTGGAAAAGGGAATAACGAGTGAGGTTATCAAATTTGCAGATGACACAAAACTATTTAAAGTTGTTAAAACCCAAGAGGATTGTGGAAAATTGCAAGAGGATCTTGATAAATTGGAAGACTGGGCATCAAAATGGCAGACGAAATTTAATGTGGACAAGTGCAAAGTTATGCACCTAGGGAAGAACAACCCAAACTATGGTTACACGATACAAGGTTCAACATTAGGAACCACCACCCAGGAAAAAGATTTAGGCGTCATTGTGGATAATATGTTAAAACCCTCAGCCCAGTGTGCAGCGGCAACCAAGAGAGCAAATAGAATGCTAGGTATCATAAGGAAAGGAATGGCAAATAAAGCACAGTTACTTACCTGTAACAGGTGATCTCTGGGAACAGCAGGAATTAGTCCTCACATATGGGGACGTCGGAACCGACGGAGCCTGCGCGGGAAAGCTCCCCAGCTTCCCAAAAAGGAAGCTTTTGGGGCCTCCCACAGCACATGCGCGCTGCCTTCCCGCCTTTCTGACCAACTCTCTTCAGTTCGAGTTTAAAGCTGAGACAATAGAGAGAGGAAAGGAAAGAGAGAGAGAGAGAGATACAACTCCTAGGGGAGGTGGGTGGGTTGTGAGGACTAATTCCTGCTGTTCCCAGAGATCACCTGTTACAGGTAAGTAACTGTGCTATCTCCAGGAACAAGCAGGAATGAGTCCTCACATATGGGGACTCCCTAGCTAAGATGCCGGGGAGATCCCCCCCCCCCAAGGGTTCCTCATCTTCCTATGGATCTCAGGCATCCATTCAGGGAAGGTGGGCAGGATTTGTTTAAGAATGGAACAGGTGTCTGAGGACAGCCTGACCAAACAAGGCATCCCAGCGGGAGTCCTTGTCCAAGCAGTAATGGGCTGTGAAGGTATGAACCGAGGCCCAGGTGGCTGCTCGACAGATCTGATCAATGGATACAGAATGAAGATGAGCCATAGATGTGGCCATGGCTCTGACATTGTGAGCTGTGACATGGCCTTCCAGAGAAAGGTTCTTACTCTGGTAAGCAAAAGAAATACACTGAGCAATCCAATTGGACAGTGTTCTTTTTGAGACTGGAAGTCCTAAATGAGAAGGATCAAAAGCAACAAAAAGTAGAGAAGACTTTCGATGTTGCTGTGTCCTGTGAAGGTAAAAGGCAAGAGCTCTTTTACAGTCTAGAGTATGAAGGTTCCGCTCTGCATTTGATGCATGAGGAGCTGGAAAAAAGACAGGTAAATATACCTCTTGATTAAGATGAAAAGGTGAGACCACTTTAGGCATAAAGTGGGGATTTGTCCTAAGGACTACCTTATCATGATGGAACCTTGTATAAGGTGGATTAGCCACTAAAGCCTGCAGTTCACTGATGCGGCGAGCAGAAGTGATTGCAATAAGGAGAATGACTTTCCAGGAAAGGAATTTTAAGGAGGTAGTGGCTAAGGGTTCAAAGGGTGGCTTCATAAGCTGACCAAGAACCACGTTTAAGTCCCATGCCACCGGAGGAGGCCGAATTGGAGATTTAGTTAAAGTTAGACCTCTCATGAATCTTGCAATAAGAGGATGAGAGGAAACAGATTGTCCATTGATAGGATGAAGAGATGCTGCAATAGCACTCAAATGGACCCTTACAGAATTGGTTTTAAGTCCTGCATTGGAAAGATGCAGGAGATATTTGAGTAAAGAATTCAAAGGTAGTGCTAGAGGGTTAAGACCTTTGTCAGCACACCAAATTGAAAATCTTTTCCATTTAAAAGCATAAGAACGCCTGGTGGAAGGTTTCCTAGATGCATGGAGGACATCCTTCACCTGTTGAGTAAGATTCAAATCTTGAAGGTCTAGGCCTTCAGTAACCAAGCTCTGAGGTGAAGGGACTTGGGGTTTGGGTGCCACAAAGTCCCCTCCTCTTGAGACAGAAGGTCTGGAGCCGCTCCCAGATCCAGGGAGGGTGCCTGGGAGAGATGCAGAAGTAGAGGGTACCACACTTGGCGTGGCCAGAGTGGAGCTATGAGGATCATAGATCCTTGATCCCTCTGGAGTTTGAATAGAGTCTTGGGAATCAAGGGAATGGGTGGAAAGGCATATAGGAAGGCCTGACCCCAATGAAGGAGGAAGGCATCCTTGGCCTGAGCTTCCTGACACGGAATCCTGGAACAGAACAGGGGAAGTTTGGCATTGTACGGACTTGCAAAGAGGTCTATGTCCGGGGTTCCCCATTCCTGAAAGATTCTGAGTACCTGATCCATGTGCAGGGACCATTCATGTGGAAGCAGAACTCGACTGAGTCTGTCTGCCCAAGAGTTTTGGATTCCTGGGAGGTACACTGCCAGGAGATGGATCCGATGCTCTCTGGTGAAGGCCCACAGTTTTAGAGCTTCGTTGCAAAGCGACAGAGAGCCAGTCCCTCCTTGTTTGTTTATGTAGAACATGGCTACTTGATTGTCGGTATGAACAAGAACTGTCATGTTGATGAGGAGGGTATGAAAGACCTTGAGAGCAAGGAAAATTGCTCGCAGCTCCAAAAGGTTGATATGAAGGGTGGTCTCCTGTGGAGACCAAGTGCCCTGAGAGGAGAGATGAGCTCCCCAACCTGCTTGGGAGGCATCTGTAGTGAGAGTTGCTTGGGGTAACAAAGGTTGGAAGGGGGCCCCCAACAACAGATTTTGATTGGATATCCACCATTGGAGAGACCAAAAAAGACGTTTTGAGGTTGCTATTTGGTCTGAGAGAGCTCCTGAGGCTTGTGTCCACTGGGTGGACAGAGTCCATTGAGCTGCTCTCATATGTAGGCGTGCATAAGGCACCACATGAACTGTGGATGCCATGTGGCCTAGTAGTTGTAGCATCTCCCTGGCCAACAAGTGGCTTTTGGACTGAACTTGAGCGGCCAAGTGCACTAGACGGTGGCAACGGGCCTGAGGAAGATAGGCCCTTGCAGTGGTGGTATCTAGCCAGGCCCCTATGAATTCTAGGGATTGAGTAGGGGTGAGTTGAGACTTTGGCAGATTGATGACAAGTCCCAGATACTGCAGTATGCGTCTGGTGTGGTCCAGGGAAGTCTGAGCCTGTGACTGAGATGGAGCTCGGATGAGCCAGTCGTCCAGGTATGGGAAGACAAAGATTCCCTGAGTGCGTAGAAATGCAGCTACTATTGCCATGCATTTGGTAAATACCCTTGGAGCAGAGGCTAGACCGAAGGGAAGGACTCTGTATTGGAAATGTTTTCCCTGGAACAGAAACCGTAGGAATTTTCTGTGGGATGGATGGATGAGCATATGTGTGTACACATCCTTGAGATCTAGAGAACAAAGCCAGTCCTGACTCTGTAGGTATGGAAGGAGAGTGCCTAGAGAAAGCATCTTGAATTTCTCCTTGTATAGGAATTTGTTCAATTCTCTGAGATCCAGAATGGGTCTGTATCCCCCTGTTTTCTTGGGAATGAGAAAATAAGGGGAGTAAAAACCTGACCCTTGTTGAGGAAGAGGAACCTCTTCTATTGCCTTTTGGGCGAGAAGAGTGGTCACCTCTTGGCCCAACAGGTACAGGAGAGAAGGGGGAGAATTGAATTGTCTCACCATGAAATGGGGAGGAAGGCTGGAGAAATGTAGTTTGTAGCCCTCTTTGATGATAGAGAGGGTCCACGGTTCTGATGTGATTTGTTCCCATCTGGGAGCAAAATGAGCTAACCTTCCTGGAATGGTGAGAGGTTCTGGTTGTTGCAGAGCCAGAAAGGTTAAGTTCTCTAGAATCAAGTCAAAAACCCTGAGGGGTTGGGACTGCTGGATTGTAGCAGCCCCTGTAGACTTTGTTCTGGCCTGTTTAGTTTGCTGACGCTTAGGAGCAAAGCGAACTTGGGAAGATTGCTGGCCAGTATTTGTGGAAAATCTGGTCTTTTTATAGAAAGTTTTCTTAAAAGGTTTTTTCTTGGCAGGGGTAGAGGTAGACTTAGAAAGTCTATCTAAAGCAGCATTCTCTGCATCCATTTGAGTGGCTTTGATTTGCCACTCCTTGCCAGACAGATTTTCACCTGTACAGGGCAGATTGCCCAAGCCTTCTTGTACCCAGGGTTCTAAATCAGAGGCCTCGAGCCAAGCCAGTCTGCGAGCAGCTATGGCAATGCCAGAGGCTCTGCTTGCCCCCTCAAAAGAGTCAAAGGCTGCTCTGTTGGAGAACTTTGAAACATCTTGAGTGTGCTTTAGCAAAAGAAGGAACTCCTCTTGCTTATCCTCTGGGATAAAGGGGAGAAACTGACGTATCTTTAATGCAATCTCTTTCAAAAACATGCCCATATAGAGGCTGTATGAATTGATTCTGGCAATAAGCATGCTAGCTTGGAAGATTTTTCTCCCAAAAGCATCCAGAGTCCTACATTCTCTTCCTGGAGGGGTAGAAGAGTGTCTTTTGGTACTCTTTATCTTTTTCATAGCAGACTTCACCACAATAGAGTGGTGAGGAAGCTGAGTTTTTTGAAAACCAGGAGAAGGAGGAACCCGATACATGGTGTCCAAATGTCGAGAATGTGGAGATAGGGTGAGAGGAGCCTCCCACAAATCCATCAGGTGTCTTGAAGAATTTCATGTATGGGTAAGGTGGCTGCCTCTTTGGGAACCTTAGAGTATCCTAAAATATCTATTTTTTTTGCTCTAGGTTCCTTTTCAGAGGATACAGATATGGAGAGTCCTTTAGCTACTTCAATAATGAAGACTTGAAAGGACAAATCCTCTGGAGGAGACATTCTCCTTTTTGGAGAAGAGGGCTCCTCAGGAAGAGTAAAAGAGACGTCAGCAGAATCATCTGATGTATCAGAATCTTCAGAGGATTCAAAGTATCGTCTATTTGCTTCCAGAGATCGATACGCGTACCGATCGGTACTGACATCGGGCGTACCGGGAATCGGAGCGGTATCGAAGAAAGCCCCGGAACCGGAGACCGGAACCGGCATGCTACTGGAAGTAGATGCTCTGGGTACTGGTATCGGTTGTGGTACCGGAATCGGAGTCGGAACCGATTGTCGCGGTACCGATGGCGGTGCAGCATTAATGAAAGTCAGTAAGGCCTGCTGCATGGATTGTACCGTAGTACCCATAGCCGCCACAACTGCCTGGAAGTCGGTACCGGTGTTAGCAGAACTGAAGAGAGTTGGTCAGGAAGGCGGGAAGGCAGCGCGCATGCGCTGTGGGAGGCCCCAAAAGCTTCCTTTCTGGGAAGCTGGGGAGCTTTCCCGCGCAAGCTCCGTCGGTTCCGACGTACCCATATGTGAGGACTCATTCCTGCTTGTTCCTGGAGATAACAAAGGATATTATAATGCCTCTGTATCGTTCCATGGTGAGACTGCACCTTGAATATTGTGTGCAGTTCTGGTCACCGTATCTTAAAAAGGATATAGCATTATTAGAAAAGGTTCAGAGAAGAACCACCAAAATGGTAAAGGGGATGGAAGGATACCCCTATGAAGAAAGGCTAAAAAGGTTAGAGCTCTTTAACCTGGAAATGAGACGGCTGAGGGGAGATATGATAGAAGTCTATAAATTAATGAACGGAGTGGAACAGGTAAATGTAGTTCACTTGTTTACATTATCAGAATATAGAAAGACTAGTGGACATGCAATGAAGCTAAAGGGTAAACTATTTAAGACTAATAAAAGAAAATATTTTTTCACTCCACATGTAATCAAACTCTGGAATTTGTTACCAGAGGATGTAGTAAAGGCTGTTAGTGTAGCTGGGTTTAAAAAAATTTTGGACAAGTTCCTGGAGGAAAGGTTCATAAACCATTATTAAGAAGGGACCCAGGATATCAATGCTTGACCCAATACAAGCATTGTGGAACCTGTGTATTTTGGGGAAACTACTAGGTATGTGTGACCTGGATTGGCCACTGTTGAAGACAGGGTGCTGGGCTTGATGGACCTTGGTCTGACCCAGTATGGCATATCTTATGTTCTTATTTTCCCATGTGTGTCAAAACTTCACAAATGTTAGGCAATTTCCCAACTATCTACCCATGCTGAATCAACTCAGGTTCTTCTCACCCATCAGTCAGGCTTTCAAATTTCCCACAGCACAGACCCTAAGAGAATTACAGAGAATGAAACGGTTATGATCATTTGGGATATTCCCATTCCAAAGAATAAAAAGCTCGGTACAAGGAAACCAGACATAGTGGTAAAGGAGAACACCAGAATGGCATTGATTATAGAGGTGTCAGTCCCAAGTGACTATTCTGTAAATCAGGTTGAGAGGAGGAATATTTTCAAGTACCAAGAAATGCAGTCAGAGACCAAAAAAATATGGCAGAAAGAAACTGAGTTATTTCCCATCATGTTGGGTGCCACAAGCTTAAGAAGAATTTCTAAGCACACCCTGATATAATACACCATACACATAGAGGCTGATTTTGTATAGGATGTCTCACTGCGGTGAAGACGTTTAAATCAGGCACAGATACGATTCCTACGATTCTGGAAACACGGGTTTAAATGCTCCCGTGTTTCTGGCATTGGAATCATAGACAGGTCTGGCACGGCACATCCAACTTGCAGTTTGGCAGGCCCATGCGCGTATCCAGCGCGATGCTCCACGCACAGATAAAGGCATGGGCCATAGAGTAAAGCAGAGAAACACATGTCTGGCAATAGTGGGAGATATGAGTAAATAGTGATCAGGTTTTGGACATGCCCATCCTCACTGTATTCTGTGAAGTTAGCTATCTCTGAGCTGGCCACGCTACATAATCCCAGCACTCTCTAAGATAGTATAAGAGAAGGTAAATATGAGCATGTATGAAAGAACATATCTTGCATTAAATGGTACTTGGCATAATGAAAAGGCTTCAGTGAGGTATGCATTGGTCATCTCTGCATACATCCTAAAAATGCTCAGGATGAACCCTCATCATGTGCAAAAAAATGATATTAACATAATTCCCCAAGGAATGCATGATTGCTGAGCCACAAATGTATGCCCTAGGTATGGCATGCTGCATAGCACAATCTGGGGACTGTTGGCACTACATCAGTCATGTCTCCCAATGCCTAGACCTCATCCCCGATATGCAGATCAGCACACCAGATCCTCCAGGGCAACCATCAAACCACAAACACACACTCTCTCTCTTCACTTGCACAAAAGACTTACTTCTGGGAAACAGATGCTCAGCACCTATATAAAAAAATCTGATATATCATAAAAGCATGGAGTGCCAGGACTACATATCTGATCCCCATCTCTCACTCAAATAAACTCCTGTGGCAGACTCACACTTCTAACATCAACAGTCCTATTTTACAGAACACAGGACTTGTCAGGGTGCCCCAGATTATCTCATGTACCACAAACAGCCATCATATGCACTATTGTTGGTTTTCAAATATCTTTAGGGGTAGTTATTCATGGCCCTTAGCTTACAAGATTCTCTCAACCCTGATTTCTGTCCATTATATATGCATCTAGCTGTGTTTCACAGACTGCAGTCACACCAGTTTGAAACATACTTGTCACTACCTCTATACAAGCACAGCAGAAATATTCATAAGTACTGGCCTTATTCTATATTTCTGTAGGAATAACAAGCATGTCTGCAGGGAACACAAAAAACATGCACGGGTCTTTCCTGAATATACTTTATATGTTTCTATGGCAAAACCACACTCCCGTTCCGACCCTCCCGGGCACGTTACGAGATCCCCCATGCTAGTGCCAAGGATGTGCATGCGTCCAGGGTTTCAGAATATGGTGACATCTTCGTGAGAAAAACGTCTCCCGCGCACGCCCAAATAGCCTATTCGTGTTATAAAATGACCTCCATAATGTCTTATGACCTCAAGAGGGAAGCTCTCTTCGGCACAATGAAAGTACAATGCCAAGCATTAGCAGTAAATTTGAAAGACTGAGATCATATTCCACATACCCTGGCTTAGAAGTGAGATTCATGACTGTCATGGTGTGTGCAAAACTAACCTATTTGGAGAAACTGCCCCAGAGACCATTATTACTTATTTATTTATATTCTCTTATATACTGCGCTATTCTGCATCAGTGTGGTTTACATTGAACAAACTGAAATTACATTGAACAGGGCATTATAACTTGGAGATAACTATTTTACAGGGAACATGGGCTATGGAGGGTTAAGTGGCTTGCCCAAGACCACAAGGAGCACCTGTGGGACTAGAAACCCCAGTCCTTCCAGCCCAAGGTTGCTGTCCTATAGTGGGATTTGAACCCCTGACCTTGCGGCCTGAAGTACCTTGCCCCAAACACTAGGCCACTCCTCCACTCCTACTTCTCATCTCATCAACATCCACAGTTATTTGGATAGGGGTAATCTGGTTCTGGCAGTTTTTCTGGATCTTTCATGTGCTTTCGATTTTGTTAATCATGATCTTTTATTCACCCGTCTGTTCAAAATTAGTCTTCACGATAAGCCTTTGGCCTGGTTTCAGTCTTTCCTAACTGGCCGAACTTTCCAGGTCTCCACCGGTCCATCTGATTCATTTTCCTTTTCCACAGCTTTCCCTCTTCCCTTTGGGGTCCCACAGGGATCTGTTCTATCCCCTCTACTGTTAAGCATCTTTATGAGTACTCTATGAACTTTGATCCAAGAATCTGGATAAAAGGCAATATTCTGCTAATTACCTACTCAGATCCATTAAATCCAGACTTTTCCCAGATTAATTCATGCCTAGGCAAAGTTGTCCAATGCCTCTCAACAAATTGCCTTCAGTTTAACTCTGGGAATACTACAGCAACCTGGCTTACTGGATCATCACATTATCGTTCAATCAGTCCTATACTAAACTGCTTTCCAATTGTACTTACTTCCTCCTCTGAATACCTTGGTATTATTATAGATACTGCACTTTCTTTTTCTCAACAAATTAACTCTGTGTTAAGATCCTCCTTCAATGCTCTTTGCCATTTTTCTGCTATTTGGCCATATCTTGATCCCTCTGCACAGGCTACAGTTATTCAGAGCCTTACAATGTCCTGCTTAGACTATTGTAATATTGCGTATATAGGTCTTCCAGAATACACATTAAACTGTCTAAAGTCAGTTCAAAATATGTCAATACGTCTTTTCACTAATGCCCACAAATATGATCATCTTACTCCATTATTAATTCATTATCATTGGCTTCCGGTTGCAGCACATATTCAATATAAGATTCTTTCCCTTATGTTCAAGGCCTTTCATAATGAAGCCCCTGCCTATCTATCCTCCCGCATCATTGCCTACTCTCCTTCATATATCCTCCACTCTGCTTTCTTCTTTGTAGTGCTATTTCTTTGGAAAATTGGATGTTCTTTTCTCCTTTAACCTCTCTTTTATGTTTCAAATGGAGTTCCTTTTTCCATTCTTTTAATGTGTTTTATTTGATGTTATTTTAAACTATATAAACCGGTCTGGTACCCTAGAATAGTGGCCTATTAAGTCATAATAAACCATACTAGATAGGATAGACATTTGTAGGGCAATTTTATGAGTACCTAGTTTAAGGCAAGCAAAACATGCCTATTTTAAGCCTCTTCTATAAAGAAAAGTAGGTAGCACAAGGCATCTACTTTTCTTTATAGACTTCTTGTGTAAGTAGAAGAAATCATGCCAAGTTAAGGTGCAACCATTTTTACCAGTCCTAGAGTATGCCTACAACCTGCAAGTGCCCTCTGTAAATTTTAGTATTCTATAATCAGCCCACGTTCTTGTGCACTCTGCCTATGCTCCAACCAAACTCTGCTCTGTACATGCCCACAGCGAAAGTATGTGCCATAGAATTTAGACACATAGATTATTAAAATATCTCTTTTAGGAACCTACTTTCATGCATAAACATACAGTGCCTTGTGAAAGTATTCATCCCCTTGGTGTTTGTCCTGTTTTGTTGCATTACAACCTGGAAGTAAAATGGAGTTTTGGGGGTTAACATCATGTGATTTACACAACATGCCTACCACTTTGAAGATGCAACATATCCTTTATTGTGATGCAAACAATAATTAAGACGAAAAAACAAAACAAAACAGAAATCAGGAGTTTGCATAGGTATTCCCCCACCCCCCTCAAAGTCAATACTTTGTAGAGCCATCTTTTGCTGCAATTAGTTTAGCACATATAGCCACTGGGATTTTCATCCATTCGTCAAGACAAAACTGCTCCAACTCCTTCAAGTTAGATGGGTTGTATTGGTGTACAGCAATCTTCAAGTCATGCCAGAAATTCTAAATTTGGATTGAGGTCTGGGTTTTGTCCTAGTCTCATATCTCTGGCAGACTGAAACAGGTTTTTCTCCAGAATTGCCCTGTATTTAGTGCCATCCATCATTCTTTCGATCCTGACCAGCTTTCCTGTCTCTGCCGATGAAAAACATCCCCACAGCATGATGCTGCCATCACCATGTTTCACTGTGGGAATGGTGTTCTTGGGGTTATGGAAAGTGTTGGGTTTGCGCCACACGTGGACATTTCCCATGATGGCCAAAAAGTTCAATTTTTGTCTCATCTGACCAAAGAACCTTCTTCCATGTGTTTGGGGGGAGGGGGTCTACCACATGCTGTTGTGCAAACTCCAAACGTGTTTTCTTATTTCTTTCTTTAAACAATGGCTTTTTTCTGGCCACTCTTCCATAACGCCCCACTCTGTGTCATGTATGGCTTAAATTGGTCCTATGGACAGATACTCCCATCTCCATTGTGGATCTTTACAGCTCCTTCAGTGTTCTTTGTAGCATCTCTGCTTAATGCCCTCCTTTGCCGGTCTGTGAGTTTTGGTGGGCAGCCTTCTCTTGTCAGGTTTGTAGTGGTGCCATATTCTTTCTATTTTGTTATAATGAATTTAATGGTGTTCCGTGATATATTCAGAATTCAGAATATTTTTTTTATAATGCAACCCTGATCTATACTTCTCTACAACTTTGTCTCTGACCTGTTTGGAATGTTCCTTGGTCTTCATGTTGTTTACTTAGTGGTGTTGCAGAGTCAGGGACCTTTCAGAACAGGTATATTTATACAGGCATCGTGTGACAGATCATGTGACAATGATTGCACATAGGTGGACCCTAATCAACTAATTATGTGACTTCTGAGGTTAACTGGTTGGACTAGATCTTATTTAGAGGTTTCATAGCAAAAGGGATGAATAACTATGCACTCACAACTTTTCAATTTTTACTTGTTTTCTTTTATATATACAAGGTATTTTATTGTCATTTCACTTCAACAATTTGGACTATATTGTTAGGTCCATTGCCTAACATCCAAATGAACCTCCGTTTTCACTCCAGGTTGTAATGCGACAAAACAGGACAAAAACAGAGGGGATGAATACTTTCACAAGGCACTGTAGGTGTATCCTTATAAAACTGCCCACATACCACATAGTAAATGCATCTGCACGATGTACATTTATTTACTATGCCCTGATGCATTACAAAAAAAATCCAGTCCTCCTTACTTTCCCATGGATCCCCCAATCAGCAGCTTTACATGCCCCTCTGATGAGCATCCTTAACCTCTCCAAGCTTTCCAATGAGCATCCTTAAGCATTCTTCTGATCCCTAAATTAATATCCTTAACTCCCCTGATCCATCCACTGAGCATCTTTAACTAATCCCCCCCAAAAAAATCAGCATCTTTAACTTCCTTATCCGCCCTGTTGAGCATCCTTAAAAGCAGAAGTCTGTGTTGGGGGGGTGGGGGGCGGAATAAGATAATACAGTGCAGAAACCGCATAACAGCACTGGCGAGTTGAGATCAACACTGTGTCACAGTTTATGGACCATTTCCACCACTGCAGACCCTGGAGAGGGGTGTCAGTGCCCTCAATAGGCACCCATGAAGGGCCAGCGCTCTAGGCAACCACCTAGTTTGCCCAGTGGAAGCACCTGCCTTGAGTATGTTATCTTTTTCAATGTGTAAACAATGGATTGCATAGTCTATTACCAAACAAAAACTTTTACAATGATATTTAGCTGCACTGTCTGAATAGTACTGAATGCCTTATATACTTCTAGTAGGCCTGGGAGGGGGAGGTCTATGGGTAAAGTGTGGGAAGATAATCAAATTATCCAAATAGTGGCAATATTAAGCCAGCTATCTAGATGATTTTTCACACAAAGTTAGAAAAGGTAAAAGGCTGTTCTAACTTTGTCCATATAGCTAGCCAGATAGCAAACTGAATATCACTGCTAGCCAGATAGTGGTGCAGGTCACCTCGTTATCAGCACTGAATATCCAGATTTTGTTGGGCTGTCATAACTGGCATCCAAAAATAAATTCTGACCATGGCAGCTGAATATTGGCCTGATATTCTCTACATCTCTACAACCGCAGAAAAAACAGGTATAAAATTAGGCAGGTCAGCCAAACACGTAGACACAAAGGCATATTTTAGCTAGTACCAGTACGTAGAGATTAGAAATGAGACGTGGCGATCGTGATGTACACAATTCTAACAGTATTTTAGAAAAGGTTCTGATAAATGTGAAGCATTACCTAAAATAGTGCAGGAACATACATGTATTTGGCAATACATGGAGCTGGATGGCCCATTTTGCCAATCTACATGGGAAAAATCAACAGGGGAAGCTCTGCAACCTCTACATGCAGGTGCTGGCTCTTACACATGTATGTCAGCCATTTCGCAAACCTAAATGTATAAAAGCTTCCAGTTAACTATAGATGCTACTACCTTTATCTAATTTCAATTTGGAGGTGGAAATAGACAATGGAGGATTAATGAGGATAGTCCTCTTAATTTCCCTGTAAAGGGCTTGCCGAAACAAGCACTTTTTATTAACTTAAACATGTCAGGGAGCAGCTGTAAATCCCAGCAAAAATAAATTACAACCATATAAGTGCATTCCTTATATGACATGAAAAGTACACGGATAGATTTTAGGTCCAACCAGGCCATGCACTTCAACACACCAAATTTCAATTTCTACATACTAAGGACATCCATATGTAAATTCAGCCCTTTCAAAAAGATCCATTCACTTATGGATGCCTTTTCCACATCTAAATGCCTGATTTTATCCACAGAAATTGTGAATAAGGCTTCTAAAATATCCACCTCTCTGTATAAGCAGCAGTATTCAGAACGTCTAGGTGTACCATATGCATAGCAGCATCGATATTTATCTAGCGGAACATTGCGGTACATTGGTATGTTCAGTGACACATGCCGTATGTACAGTGATACTGAATGTACAACTAATTTGAAACCTCTAGACTGGACATTCCAAAACTGACCTCATTTACTTCTTTCTGAGACAGAAATTAATCCTTTTGACTGCTAATGGTGGTCATTCAGTTTCATTCATCCATGATACTTGATTTTCTGCTGCGACCATATTCTTCTCTTTTGCCTCCCAACTTGTCTCCTCCCTTCACCACTCTTTGTTAAACTTGTTTTTCTATTGGCATTGACATCTGGAACATATTTTTGTTTTAAACAAATTACATAGAATTATTCTGTCCCATGCTGTTGTTCTTCTAGCATGAACAATAATGATGGCCTACCAACTAGTAATAATACTATGCCACAATTTTTCATTTTAATAATGCAGCCAAACATATATAACCACATCAGCTACGTTCTCCATTCACTCCAATCACACTTCCCACACCCCAATACAGAGCCAAGTATCTGTCAGTATAGAGTTTTGTTTAGCTGTTGCAATAGATTTTATTCAGCGTGCATATGAACCAACTTCTTCTCTTGTCAGTTTACTTTAGTAAGCTAACTGTGAACAGCCTACCAATAAACGTTAGCCCATGGTAATTGCATCCTATTTTTCTTTACCTCTCACTTTGCCCAGCACTTTGCAATCAAGAATACCCATCTTTGATTATTCATTGGAGAAACATATTCATCAGATGGACCTTTCTCAACCCTTTTAATCCAGTGGATCTCAAACTAGTCCTGGGACATACACTGCAGGTCTGATTTCAAAGGTATCCACAATGAATATACACAGTATCTATCTGCATACAGTGGGGACAGTGCATGCAATATCTCTCATGCATATTCATTGTGGATGCTCTGAAAACCAGATTGGTTGGATGTATCCCAAAACTGGCTTGAAAATCACTGTTTTAATCAGTATAACCTCTCTATGAGCTATTAAACAAAAATAATTATGTGCATTTTCTGTTGAACCAATTTGTTTTCAAACCTCCTTTCATATTATCTAATAGCACTAGATCTTTATTCTGAGAAATATGCATATTCAAGATCTTATTAAAGAGACAACTTTGTTTCAAAACTTTTTTTCTGATCCCCATCAGAAAATTATGTAACATTGATCGAAGAGCTTTCTCTAACGAGCCAATGAGAAGATTGCAATCAGCCCACTCTACGTCTTTAACCTGATCAATGAAAATTCTGTTTAATGTGTATTGTATTTCTTTTATTCTAGTATTCAAGGATGCATGCCCTACTTTCCACAGGAAACCTTTTAAAATCTCCCTGACATTTGGAACTAATTGTTCTCATTATGAAAGACTTCATACCCGTATTCCATAGCACTTATGTTTACAGTGCCAGCTACTGTATAGATAAGCGCCCTGTGAACTTTCAGCAACACTATCCAAATGAAGGCACATTTTAGACAGGACATTGAGATAAGAATTGAAACATCAAGGGCAGGACGTGCTCTGTTCAGACAGTATTTTAGAAACAGCTCTGCCAAAGGTGGAGCAGTTTCTAAAATACAAATAAGGAAGTGAAGGAATGCACAGGGATTGATATCCATATACAGTGGAAGGAGCCATTTCACAAATACTGCATACAAGTAGGAAAAATCAACCGAGGAAACCCAGCAACATATGTATGTGTAGGGACTGGCACTTAGACGTATCTGAGCCATTTTGCAAACCTGGATATGCAACTGCTCTTAAGCACCTACAGAGGCCTCTATTTTACCTCATTTCAATTTGGAGGGGGAAGTAAACATTGGGGGAATAAGGCTAGCTGAAACAAACACATTTTACATGCCTATTCATGTTATGGAGGAGGTATAAAATCCAAATGTTAACTATTTTGGGCTTATATATGTATTTCTAACACAGACTCCATTGTAAGCAAGGTACCAAAGCTCTACCAACTAAACAGTGGCTGGGAAAAATTGCATTGCCAAAACTCTTGCCCTCATTACAGATTCTGCCTCTGTCCAGAAAGACATCCCAATACCAGTGGAAGGACTAGTTCCATGTGCAGGATGCCTGCATGCTGAAGCTCTAAAGAAAAAAGTGGAAGAGTTCAGAAAAGAGGTGGTGAGGCTGATAAGCATTCAAGACAGTGAGAGGTTTATTGATGAGATGCTTCTTGAAACATCCAAGCTCTCCGACAGAGGTAAGGATGGGAGGCTACAGTTTAAAGAAAGTAGACATGAATCATCAGAGCCTGTAGAATCAACACTCCAACTCCTCCATCCCTTGAATTGAAGAAGCAGTATGCAGCCCTGGAAGTGGAGGAGGTGAAAATATCCCAGGAAAGGAAAGAACCAGAACTCGAGCACCCCAAAGTTACAGAATTAGTGACCACAAGGAAGCAAAGGGTAGTGGTGGTTGGTTACTGTCTTTTGAGGGGTACTGAGGTGTCCATCTGCTGACCAGATGATGTTCAGAGAGGTGTGCTGTTTGCCAAGTGGCAAAGTCCATGATGTTATGCAGAGTTTGCCAAGACTCATCAAGCCTATTGACTATTATCCGATGTTCTTCGTCCATGTTGGCACAAATGATACTGATAGGTATCCCTCTAAGCATATCAAAAATGACTTAATGGCTCTGGGACAGAGAGTGAAGCACATACATGTGCAGGTGGTATTCTCTTCGATCCTCCTTGTTGAGGGTAAAGGCCAAGGCAGAGAAGCTCGCATCTTGGAGATGAATGCATGCTGCGTAAATTATGTCAGAGTGTTGGACCATAGGTTGATGTTCCAAGGGCTGCAGAGAAGAGATGGTGTCCATCTGTCCAAAAAGGGTCATATAGGAGGAAGTTATTCAGGAGCAAATATATAGATAGATACTCAATATTTCCAGGGGTGTTTGCTACTTTTCCCAAGATTCTATAGATCCGTCTGGCAAATAAACGTGATGTTAAAAACCAACCCTGTGTTTATATAGAAATTAGACTTTATTGCTGATAGAAAAATAGTGAAGATTTAGAATAAATTAGTTTTCTGAGGTAGCAGGTTATGTAGTCCTTTGATTACAGTTTACTAAGGTCACAAATCACTGCTCTAGCAACCATCATCATTGATTCGCTGTGCACTCAGATGTACAGTACATTAGACACAACCTTGGGGGGGGGGGGGGGAATTAAGGACCAGTACCTCAGTTCTTGCCAGAATGCTTATGGCTGAGTCTGAGAAGTCGTCTCAGGAACGGCATAAAGTCCAAAGTTTGGCAGAGGTCCATTGTCAGCTACAGTATTCACTCCTTCCCGAGGTTCACTCCTTCCCGAGGTTAGTCTTTGTCCTTGATACAGATAGGCAATAGGTCTAAGGTCTACAAAAAACAAACTGCCAGAGTCAGAGTTAAGTTAAAATTCCCAAGCAGTATTCAAAAGTTCTGCAAGTCTAGAAGTGCTCAGAAGTGTGTCCAGAGTCTCTCTGAGTCCAGCATATAATTCTTTGTCCTGACCTCCTCATCAATGCACGGTGATTGGCTGGTCTTAGATAATGTATGTCATCTTCAGCAAATCCTGTAATAGTGGTCAGGTTGTTCTTCTCCAAACAAAGTTCCATGGTACAAGAAAGATGCTGGCATGCAGGTTCATACATTGTTGCAAATGCTAGTACCAGAGGAACAGTCTCGGGCCTCAGCCTTGTTCTCTTGCACATAGTCAGAAACAATACTCTGCTGAATTACTTGGTCTGCAGGTTTTAATGCTGGCACAGCAGAAAAGAGTTCCATCTTGTTAGGCTCATGCTTCAGTTTTTGAGCAGGCAAGGAATCCATTTGTTTGGTTCAGAACCATTCAGAACAGGCCCCATCTTGTAACAGGAAGTCATGTTGCATGGTTCAAGCTTCAGTTTCTGAGCAAGCACCAGCCCTACAGTTGAAGTGTCCTCAGAAACAGACTGGCTAACCTACTGAAGAGGGCTTTAAACTAGAATGTTGGGGATGGGTGAAGAAAGCCCCCAGCTAAGTGAAGCATTAAATACCTCTGTAGAAATGGGTAAAAGGGGCAACATCTGGAAAGTGGTGTGTATAAATGCCCGTAGCATGGGAAATAATATCCTAGATGTTGAAGTTTTAATGGAAGAGGCTGACTTGGATTTGATGGCAGTTACGGAGACACGGTTCAGGGACAACCATAACTGGGATATAATTATACCAGGCTATAATTTATTCAGAAAGGACAGGGTAGGAAGAAGGGGAGGAGGAGTTGCACTATATGTAAAAAATAATATTACGGCTATAGAATTACAGAGCTTAAAAGGGAGAGAGGAGGCACTGTGGGTTAAACTAGAAAGAGAGAAAGGGGAATATATTTGCATTGGAGTGATATACAGAACCCCTTCAAAGAAAGAAGAAGTGGATGGAGATTTAATAGAAGACATACATAGCATTGCCATTAAAGGAGACGTGCTACTGATAGGTGATTTCAATATTGATTGGCACATCCTTGCTGCGGTGTCATCTAGAAGTAAGGAGATCCTGGATTCTCTACAAGGAGAACTATTCAGGTAACTGGTAACAGAACCCACATGTGAAGGGGCCATACTGGACTTGGTGCTTACCAATGGTGAAAGTGTTTCTGATGTTATAGTGGGAGAACATCCCACATCCAATGATCACCAGATGGTATGATTCGGTATTAGGACTAAGGCTGATAAAATCCATTCAAAAGCAAGGGTCTTAGACTTTAGGACAACTAATGCTTCTTTGGAGTTGGGAGATGGACCGAGGGAAAGCTCTTGATGTGGTATACTTAGATTTCCGTAAACCCTTTGACAACATTCCACACAGGTGACTTTTAAACAAATTGAGCACTCTAGGGATGGACCCTAAAGATGCTGATTGGGTTAGAAATTGGTTGAGTGAGAGGCGTCAAAGGGTACAGGTAAATGGAGCTCACTCTGAGGAGAAGGAGGTTACCAGTGGTGTGCCGCAGGGATTTGTCCTTGGTCCAATTCTTTTTAACATCTTTTTTAGTGATATTGTGGAAGGGCTGTCGGGTAATGTTTGCCTCTTTGAGGATGATACCAAAAACTGCAAAAACACCCAGGAAGGAGTAGATGACATGAGGAGGGATCTAGTTAAGCTTGAAGAATGGTGTAAAATTTGGCAATTGAGATTTAATAATAAAAAATGCAGGGTCATGCACTTGGGCTGCAAAAGTCTAAGGGGATGGTACACTGTATGGGGTGAAGTACTTCTGTCCACAAAAGAAGAGCGGGACCTGGGCATGATTATGTCTGATGATCTTAAAGTAGCTAAACAAGTAGAAAAGGCGACAGCAAAAGCCAGAAAGATGCTTGGGTGCATAGGGAGAAGAATGGCCAGCTGTAAAAAGGAGGTAATAGTACCTCTGTATAAGTCTCTGGTGCAGCCACATTTGGAATACTGCATGCAATTCTGCAGACCACACCTTCAATAGAATATAAACAGGTTAGAGTTGGTACAGAGAGTGGCTACTAACATGGTTAGCGGTCTTTGTTATAAAGCATATGAGGACAGACTTAAAGATCTTAATATGTATACTTCAGAGGAAAGGCAGGATAGAGGAGAAATGATAGAGATGTTTAAATACCTTGGCGGCATAAATGGATAGGAGGAGAGTCTCTTTCAATTGAAAGCAAGCTCTGCTACGAGGGGACATAGGATGAGGGTGAAAGGGGATAGGAGTAATATACGGAAATGTTTCTTTACTGAAAGAGTGGTAGATGCATGGAATAGTCTCCCAGTGGAGGTGGTAGAGAGGAGGACAGTATCTGAATTCAAAAAAGCATGGGACAAATAGAGAGGATCTCTAAAGGTAAAAAGGGACCTATGTAGTTGATATGGAACGGCAGACTAGATAGAAATATGATGGCAGAAGAAGACCACATGGCCTGTTTCTATTCCCTATATGAAATGGGGAACACACATGTAGATGTTTGTCCCACCCAGATCAAGATTTCGACGTGCTCCGACATCCCCCCTCCCAGTGTATTTCAATGTGGGAAGCCATGTGTAAAATGAGCCTTTTTCTGAAATGACCATTTAGACATGAATTCCATTTACATAAATAAGTAGTCATATTTACATGACGAAATCACAAATAAGTCTAAAATAATCTCCATCGTGTCAGTGAATATCTGGATTGTGCTGGACAGAGCGTGGGTATTCCTCCCAGCCATACAGATAGAAGAAATATCCAGTCTCTATCTGTATTGATAGGTGATCTAATTAGGTCAATAAAGAGGCTGTCCTAAATGAAATCATAATGGACTAAATATTTCCGCTATCCACTGCCGCTCACTATCGAGGTAGCAGCACTGAATATGGGTAAAATATTTTAATGCTGTAGCTGGCAATTAAAAGAATGCTGACTGTGACAGTCAGATATTGATCCAAAAGTGCACAACCCTTTTCCCCAGTCGGCTTTATTATTTCATTGTTTTCTCTGTCAACCATTGGGGAGGCAATTTTAAATTGCCAATTTTGGTAGACTTTGCTCCAAATTTCAAAAGGGAAGTGATAATTGCTCATAGAGCATGATTTTTATACAAGTGAGATTTGAATAGAAAATAATGCCCATGGATATGAAAACAGAATCTAGAGATCAGTTTTCAGTGGCAATGGTGACCACAATTATTTAAATGCTGGTACCAGTGTTTGAATTAATATGCATATTTAGTGCCATTTGGGGTAATTTTATAAGGCGACACATGCTTTAGATGCCAAAAATATGCCTAAATGGGGATTATTTTGGCCATTAACATACATATATGGCCACATACATGAGTTAATGACCTCAGACATTATCGATCAGTGTAAAAGTACATGTGATGCTTAATAGCGCCTCCCTTGCTGGCAAGTGCACCTGGGTGAATCATAGGCAGAGAGCGCAATTATGTGCATAGATTATAATAACTCCTCGTGGAAGAACAATGCCTTCCAACTCAAGAAGTACTGTACTAGTTTGAGGCCGGTCCATTGCAACTGTTAACAAAACTAGAAAGAAAATCCAGCTATAACATATGTGCATTCTTGCAAACCTCTAGGCATTTTCACTAGCTATAAAACTGGTAAATATCGGTGTGTTCACTTAAGGTGCAATTTCAGCTGCTTAGGCTAGTATTTTATAAAAACAAGCACGCACCCAATTGGGCAGATAGATGGCTACTTAAGTATATGCATTCTTAATGCTAAGTATACACACAAAGGGTAATTTTATAACTGGGTACCTAGCTTTAAGCTCCCAGAATGCACCTATCTTGAGCCTATGTTATAAAAAAAAGCAGATGCCTACTTTTTCTTTATAAACTAGGGGTTTACATGTCGAAAAAAAAGCGTAAATCTAAGTGTGGACACCAATATCAGCCCTTGTGCTGGTGTAAATGTCCACACCTAGATTTTATAACTTATGTGCATGTATGCACTGTGCTCATGGTGCAACCGTGCCCATAGGAAAAAACACTCGATCAGCCTTATGTGCATACCTAAAGAATAGCGACTAGCTAAAGTATGCATGAAAGTCTTTGAAAATAGGTGATTTATGTTTGAAAATGGAGCAGCTTCTTATATAGTTACTCCCACAATGGCTATCAAGAGAGAAATATTTCTCAGGAAAGCCAGCTTTTCCCAGGGGAGATAGCTCTCTTGGTGAAGGAGATGATTAAACATTTTACAGTCCTTTATGAGTCCATCTTCACCAAGGCAGAGAACAATTCACACGCAATATGGGTGTGACACATGCAATTGGAAAGGATCTCACTCGCACACACAAGATCCCCTCCTCTCACTATTTCGATCTGGTTAGGCATATCACCTCCCCCTCCCTTGCCTGCTACCATAGCCATCAGTCAAGTAGCTGTGGAGGCCACAGAGTCTTCTGGGTCCTGTGCTGTCCGGCAGGTAGTTTATAACGGAGGAGGGGTTACGCAGAAAGCTTGAATGCATTTCTGCACTCCATCCACAGCTACTTTACCAGGATTCAGAGCAGCAGGCAGAGGTAGGCTGAGGGCAACAGCAATGGCGGCAGCAGCAGGAGGGGTGGCATGGAAGATGCTGTACATGAAGAAAGGAGGCGAGTGGTGAAATACGATAGACACGAGGGAGACGAGAAGGCAAGATGGGGGAAGGGAAATGCTGGACCTGGGGGAATGGCAACAGCTCTATATTGCTGAACCTTTTATAAAATATTAGTGTTTAAATGCATGGACCTAAATATTTGTATCCAAAACTTGACAACTTATTCAAAGTTATCCTCATAATTTACAGAACACAAACCAATAGCCACTCCCTCCCCAATCATATACACATTTTAAAAACATGCAGAATAACCAGTGGATCTTACTGCATGCATATCTCTCAATAAAGGCATATATATTCATGAACCTAGATAGCGTGGATTGTCCAAGGATTTTCTTGTGAAGGTCAGCTAGAACTCATTAGAACACTTTCTGGTAAAATAGCTTCTTAGCTGACAGAATGCATTACATTTTCTTGTAGGAACACTGGTGATTACATATATATGATATCTGACGTATAATGATACTGAAAATCTTCTCACATTAATAGAATCTCACCATTGAAAAGCAATCCAGCTAAGTGCAGCAGTTAGGTGTTTCTTGTAGATTTACACTGTAAGTCTTTTATTTCTGTTAAAACAAAAAGAACATTTTTCAGAAAATGGGTGCAGAGGTACTAAATCGTTCAGCAAGTATTTATAAGAAAAACTGCCTTCCATAGCATTGCCTAAGTAATAGAAAATGTCAGGATATGGAAATAATTTGATCATATATTTAAATATTACATTTGTAAATATTGTATAAATCAAGGTAGATATTGTAAAGTGTTAGAAGCCATTACAATAAGATAGCTTTCTCTTTATCTCATTGGTAGAGTCCTTAGTTTGCAGACCTTGAGATCAACTTCATATTTGTACTATAAGGAGGGAAAGCAAGGTGTAGTTTTGAGGGTTGCTAAAATAAGAATACGACCTTCACTTTTTTCCCCTATATTATGCCTATGGGAAAATAACTTCCATAAATCAAACCTTGAAAGTTTATCCATATCACAGAATCATCCCAGCTAGCAACCACTGCAATTGATAACCTCAGCAGAGAGATCGAGGCTACAATGGACTTGGAAAATGAACAGCCCACTCATCCATAGATCAAGGTTGAGGCACAATGACAGGAGCATGTGAGGAGGGTTGCAGAGAGCGCATTTGTTTCTGAATAAACTGAGGATCAGAAATTAGTGCATCTGAATGGACACCATTCAAAAACATGAAATTCAACAGATATGTTTCATTAAGAAGCATGATTAATGGGCACGGTAAATTTGGACAAACCACAGCCTTTTACAGTCAAGGTTTGCAGCATGGTCTAATGGACACTAAAGTGTTGCTAATAATGCTACTCTGTTTGCTGAACGCCTGCTAACCTGTCCACAGATTTCAAATTTTTAGGCATGCAAACGAATCAAACTTGTGCTCAGAAAAGACATTCCTAATTCCTAGCTCAATGCTACCTTCCTTTTAAAAGCACCAGTGTCTGTGTCTTTCTCTACTTTCCTTGCTCCATCTTTTCTCTTCTACTCCCAGGGTTCAGAATGATAAAATGTGCTGCATGCTGCTCATTATATAGACTTCCCAGAAATTGCTCACAAGGGGCATTCTCAGCAGTTTTAATCAGTACTGCAGCATTTGTTCTTAAAATTGAGAGCTTCACTCATGCTGAAAATTGTTGAGTCATGGCTAGAAGCAAAATTGCTACACAATCAAGGTTTGGTTTATATTTGACAAGAGATCGACTCAATTTTATCATCATCAAACTTGTGATCTAAGGATACAGGGCTCAATCTATGTAGTATGAGACACATTTCCATTAGATCATGGCTCTAAATCATTTTACATTTTCATAATACAATCAATCCAGAAAATATAAACCCCCAGTGCAGCTATCCCATCTCTATACGAAGGCTGAAATTTATTCTGAACAGCAATGAGTATCCATCTAATCCAAGCTAAATAAAAATCCCTTGGTATACTGCAACTCAGCATTTAGAAACTTACATCACTGAGACATAACTACATTAATTCTTCTATAATGCAGCATAGAATCTGGAAATTGGCAACATTTATACATAATTGCATTATCTGCTTTCTCCAGGCAATATATACAACACTGAGAATTGAACCCAGAAACAGAGAGGCATATATTGCAAATTCTGCTGAATGGTACCTTGTCTCTCTTGTGATGTGCAGGTATGCACACAGATATTTTTGCTCTCCCAATACAGGGGACTTCACACATTGAGTGAATACAGGACATGGTTAACAGACAGTGAGGGATTTCATAAGGACAGGGGCGATAGCAACCACCTTAAAGAAACTGCAATGCTCCTGGATAGCCAGGAGAGTGTAGCCCTGCCTGTTATTCTGTTGATGTTGTTGTATGTGAACCGCGCTGATACCAAATAGCGCGGTATATAAAAGATTGTAATAAATAAATACATAAATAAAAAGAGGAGGCACCATGGAAACAATTTGGAATGGACAGTATGTTTCCTGCAGGAGTGGCAGGGGGTAAAACAGTTTAAATAAAATGGTGAAGTACAGAGCGAAGGACTCGGGGTTGGGGGAAGTCAGTTGAGAAAATGCAGATACCCCTAAGGAAACCAGCTGAGGTGTGAGATGGGTAATACAGACATGAGAACTCTGGTTGGGAAATATGATGAGAAAAAGCAGGTTCCCTGTGTAGTTTTTTTGTTTTAATTATGAGCACTGAAGTGTGTGGTGTGACATTGAATGACAGATGACAGAAGGTGGTGGTAAACGGACTCACTCAGAAGAACAGGTGAGCAGCAGCGTGCCCCAGATATCGGTCCTGGACAAATACTGTTGAATGCAGGGCCGGCTCATTCGTTGCGCAAGAATGTTGTTCGCACAGGGCCCCAATCTTCAGGGGGCCCCGCACCAACATCATCCCGCACATGCTGTTAAGCTCCCGGCAGGGCCAGCTTCAAAAGGAGCCAGGAAGGCCCGAGGCCCCAGCTCACCTCTGTACAGCTGCCCAAGTGAAGAGAGCCGTTTTTCTTCACTTCGGCAGCTGCATTCTAGTGTAGGCTGTTGGTGTGCTGGAGGTCAAAGGGCATTTCCTGTTTCCCGGCACTCAGTGCGCCAGCAGCCTATACTAGAACACAGCTGCTGAAGTAAAGAAAAATGGTGCTCTTCACTTTGGTGACTGTACAGAGGTGAACTGGGGCCTCTCCGGCTCCCTCTAAAGCCAGTCAGACAGGCGCGGAGCTCTTTGGGGGGTGGGGGTGGGGTGGGGCTAGGACTGGAAATGGGCTGATCGGTGGCTAGAACTAGAAATGGGTTGATGGAGGGGGCTAGAATATGACTGGAAATAGCTGGGTTAGAACTGGAAATGGGCTAATGGGGGGACTTGGACTGGAAATGGGCTGATGGGGAAGAGGATAGGACTGGAAAGGACTGATGGGGGGTTAGGATTGGAAATGAGCTGATGGAGGGCTTGGACTGGAAATTGGCTGATGAGGGCTAGGATTTGAAATAGGCTGATGGAAAGGGGCTTGGATTTCAAATGGGCTAATGGGGGGGCTAGGATTGGAAATGGGCTGATGCAGAGGATGAGAGAATGGGACTAGAAGGGAGTGGATGCTAGGTGGGGCTGGAACTAGAAGGGAGTTGATCTTAGGGGAGGACTAGAAGGGGATGGGGCTGGGAGAGTGAGAATGGAGAGGGGAAATGATATTTTGTGTGGGAGGGAAGGAAAATCTACGATTTGTTGGGTATTTGCAGAGTAAGTGGGGATTGAGAATGGAAGGGTGAAATTTGAGTGGATGAAAAAGGAAGAAAGAAAGAAATGGAGGAAAGAACAAAAGGGGAAAGATCAGTATGTTAAAGCAGATGTAGAGAGAGAATGGAAAAACACTAAGAAGACAGAAGAAAGTACAAATGGACAGCAGCCAATTGAGAGTTAGCAGAAGACAAGGAGAAACCAGAAGAAAGTGACTGGAGCAATTGCAACTGAAAAATAAAATGCCCAAACAAAAGGTAGAAAAATACTTTTTTATTTTGAATTTATTAACCTGAATATGTCAGCTCTGTGAAATGTGCATTGTTAATGTTTTTGTGCTTTGTTTAGTACAAGAGGAAACTAATTTATAGTTTTATTTCTCAAGTGGTGTTGTATATCTCAAGTTTGGCTTTTGGGATTCCCAGTTTAATAATTGTCTTCCTATTTCTAAATTTTGATCCCTTGTTCTTTGTTTGGTGATGAATTGTGTTATACATATGTAACTGAGCTGAGGTATTCTGTTCATGTAGTTTCTATTCGACAGTGCCACTTTTCTCTTTCCACAGTAGAAGACGTATTGATATTCTCTGAGATGTATTGATTTAATATTTGCAGTGTTGCCTTTCGATGGGAGTGTATGGTACTTTGTGAGTTTTGGTAGTGCTTTTATGATATGGCGGGTTTGCTATGGATTCTAAATGGGCCTGGTGGTTGGCACTGGAGTATAGTAATGTAGAAATCTGATGGTCTTTCTTTATCCAGACTCTCATTAAGAGGCATGTTTACTAAAAGTTAGTGCACATTAATATTATGCAAATATTTATGCAAATGGAGCCCCTTATGCAAATAAGGCCCTACAATGAGTCTCCGCACATGGCCCTGCATCCCCTTGGGCTGCCCCTGGTTGAATGCATTGAGTGATATTGCTGAAGAATTGAAGGGAAAAGTCTGCCTTTTTACAGATAACACGAAAATTTGCAACAGAATAGACTCTTCTGAGGGAGTAGACAACATCAGGAAAGATCTACAAACATTGGAAAAATGGTCTAATGCTTGGCAGTTAAGATTTAATGCAAAAAAGTACCGTGATGCACATGGGATGCAGAAATCCAAATGAATTGTATGCGAAAGGGGGTGAGAGATTGGTATGCATGGACCAGGAGAAGGACCTTGGATTGATAGTGTGAGAATCTCAAGGTGGTGAAACAATGTGACAGGGTAGTAGCGGAACTGACCCATCCACTAGTTGAGCTAGGCGGCCAACTAGCTTGGCCAGCGCGAGTGGGCAATGGCAGATATGACTGGCCGCACTGCTCCTCCCCCCCCCCAGCTGCCACCGATTCTGTTTGGGGGGGGAGGCTGGCTAGCACCAGCAATATTTATAAAAGCAGCAGCTTTTTGCTGCCACTTTCTTGCCCACAGCAGGCTATATCTTTCAGCATATATGGCCTGCCACTTCTGACCCCCTTCCCGAGACAGAATTGACAGCAGCGCCAACTGGTGGGGGGGGGGGGGAGGGTTGCAAGGTTGGGGTTTCTGCCTAGGGTGGCAGAAACCCTTGGGCCAGCTCTGGGTGATAGCCAAAGCCAGAAGGATGCTGGGTTGCATACAGAGAGGAATAACCAGCAGAAAAGAGGAGGTATTAATGACTCGTACAAGTCTTTGGTGAGGCTGCACTTGGAGGGTTGTGTTCAATTTTGGAGACCATATATCACAAAGGACATAAAAAGACTTGAAACGGTTCAGAGGAAGGCGAGCAAAATGATTTGGAGCCTGTGCCAGAAAATGTATACCCTAGAGGAGGAGAGGAGGGACAGGGGAGATATGATACGTAAAGGATATTAATGAACAAACAAACCTTTGCCAAAAGGGGAAGCTGTAAAACTAGAGGGCACAAAATTAAGCTGCAAGGAAGTAGGTGTGTGAGTGGTTTGTAGTTTCTGAGTATCTGTGAGTGTCTGTCACCATTTGTCCATCTGTCTGGCTGTGTTTTAGTGTTGCACAGAGCACTGCATGTTGGTGGTGCATGACACAAGGGTGTTAGTGGTGAGACAGCAAGGGTGTTGGTGGTGGGTAGAAACCATGGATGCTGTACCTGCCTGGTTAGGGTTGATCCTGCAGGAAGAGGCCCATAGGGAGTACAGGAAGGAGAGAAGAGAGCACCTATACCAGAAAGTATACCATACATGGGTCCAATATGTGGATCTCACAGATGAACAGTATCTCACCTGGTTCCGTTTTGATAAGGCAGCCATAAACTAGCTACGTCTGGAGCTGGAACCTTTCCTCCACTTTGCTACACAGATAGGTCATCCCATATCTGTGCACCTGAAGAAAACCATGGTCCTCTCATTCCTGACCTCCGGCAACTTATCATCAGTGCTGGCTACCACTGCAGGACTCAGCCAGTCAGTGGTGTCCCAGTGCATCTCCTAATTCTTGGCAGAATTTTTCACTGGAACTGTGGACTACATAGCCTTTCCCCACCACTGTGCAGCGGAGGCAGAAAACCACGCTACAGTTCCATGAGGGGGCATGACTCCACAATTCCCTGCAGTTCTGGATGTCACACTGTACACATGTGGCCCTCAGGCCACAAGAGGGAGGGAAGCCACATACAGAATTAGGAAGATCTTCCACTCTATGAATATGCAGCCAGTCCGCATGCCCAGAGTGAAATAACTGATATGTTTCCACACTTCTGAGGGTCATGTCATGTAATGTTTCTTATATCCTCTCACAGGTGGGCATATATGAATGCTTCACCAACAGAAAAATCACTGGAGGCTGGCTCTTAGGTAAGCAGGCAGATTACACACAAGGCACCTGTGGCCAAGGTTGGGGATATGAACAATATACTCGCAGCAACAATATACTCTACAGAGCAAGCAGCAAAATAATGAGAAAGGAGATCACATATAGCTCATTGGCGAGAGTAATGGGGAACTAGGTACAAATCCCACCTCCATTACACACATCCAAGTGCCAGAGGAACCCATAAAGCAATTACCTTTGAAGCAAGTGAAAAGGCAGGACCTCATGTCAACAGTGCAGGGAAGAGGGCAGTCATGAACAGCCCCCTAACCCATACAAGGTGAGCATATGCAATTGCCTAGTCAACCTATTTTAGGGTCTGAGGCACATGCTAACAAGAGGTGCAGCATGGCAAGTAGAGATAGGCTGTTTTCATGTGCTTTCCCTATACCATACCATTGCTTCCCCTGTCATCTACAGCTGCTCCCACAGAAGGCTAGACCAGGCACAATGTCTCAGCACACTCCCACATACCAATCTATGGTCAATGACTGTGTTAGAGAGGAAACAGAAACATTACGGCAGAAAAAGACCACATGGCTATCTAGTCTGCCCTTCCATATCAACTACTACAATAGTCCTCCTTTTTCCTTTAGAGATCCTCTGTTCCATGCTTTTTTTTAATTCAGACACTGTCCTCATTTCTAACACCTCCACAGGGAGACCATTCCATGCATCTACCATCCTTTCCATAAAGAAATATTTCCGCATTTTACTCCTGAGTCTATCCCCTTTCACCCTCATCTTATGTCCTCTCATAGCAGAACTTGCTGTCAATTGAAAGAAGTTCTCCTCTTGTGCATTTATGCCACAGAAATATTTAAATATCTCAATCATATCTCCTCTACCCAACGTTTCCCCTAAAGTATACATATTAAGATCCTTAAGCCTGTCCTCATATGCTTTATAACGAAGACTACTAACCATTTTAGTACGAGTATCCTCTGCACCAACTCCAACCTGTTTATATCCTTTTGAAGGTTTAGTCTCCAAAATTGCACACAATACTCCAAATGAGGTCACACCAAAGACTTTTACAGAGGCACTATCACCTCCTTTTTCTTCTAGCCATTCCTCTCCCTGTGCACCCAAGCATCCTTCCGGCTTTCGCCATCACCTTTTCTACTACTCTCAGCATTAGCAGTAACTTTGAAAGACCGAGATCATGCTCCACATATGCTGGCTTATAAATGATGTTCATGGCTGTCATGGTATGCGCAAAACTAACCCATTTGGAGAAATTGCCTCTATTCCTATTGCTTCCCTGTATGGACCTCCTGCCATTGTGGGGTCCACAGCCAGCAGCTACTGTGTGCATACAAATGCTTTTCTGGGTGGGGGTAGCATCAATGCTTCACTAACTGTAGCTGGGCCTGTTAAAGATATTGTATTGTGCTCTGAAAAAATATTGTGCATTGTATCACTCAAGGCATCTCTTGTGCTGTGTCCCCTTAAATTGTAAGCTCTCTTGATGGCAGCTAATTGCTGCGACTTCCTAAGGACTGTTGGAGGCAGTGTCAGGACACTCAGCATAGATATGACAATTGTCTGAGGAGATGCCTGTGCAGAGACAGCAAACTGTGGGACATAGATACAAGGGCCTATATATCAGAGAGACATTGTGAGAGTTACACATGTTGCTTTTGCATGATGATATTGTTACCATCACATGGGACAGCCCCCCATGTTGTCTATGGCTGCATATATGTCATTAAATCCAGTGTCATCTTGAGGTTTATACCTGTGCTGATGGATCTATCTCCTTTACGTTCTCCTATGCTTCCTTTTGCCAGGCAATAGCATGTACAGTTGGTTGTTTCTCTAGGCTGTTTTTGGCTTTGGATATTATTCCACGTGATCTGTTAGAGCTTGCTGTGTGTCCAGGGTACATGTGCTTAAGGACTCGGGGTACCTTTGGATGGTATTTTTGTAGATAGGAGAACAAGAGAGGGTAACCAATATGGACCCTATCTGTGGATCATGGGTCTGGCAGAACCCAGTCACCATCTCACTATCCCATTGATGTTCCTTTCCAAATCAGATCTGTGGAATGCAGCCCCAGGAAACAGATCATTGAAAATGGAAGACCTATGTGGTGGGAGGATCAAACAGTCTATTGAGGGTGGGTCTTGTATGTGTGTAATGGTATCATCTGGAGTCCCTGGGTCCTGGTGACAGCCATTGTGTGTTGGTCATTTTCATTACAGCCTGCTTATCCCCGAATGCCGTCCCCCTGTGGTAGCTATTAGGAGTGTTTAGGCCAAAAAAACTGTTTTCTTTCATTTTCTGTATCGTTTTCAGGTTTATTACTTTTATGTTTTGTTTTCATAATTTTGCATTTTTTGTGGTTTGTATAATTTGTCTTTTCTGGGCTGATTAATGACTTATATGTTATTCCGTGATGTTAAAACATTTTTCAATAACAATTTTAATTTCTTGTGATATTCTTCACTGATATTTTCTCTCAGTATTTTTTGCTCGATTCTTATATAAACCTTCCTGTTCAAGTTCCCTGATGTCACAGTCCTTATGGGGCCATCACTGTTCTTCATCGTCTTTTGCTTGATACATATGGTGCCACTATTAGGTCAGTCAAGAGTAAGTAAGAGTTGTACTGTTCTAGGGAGGATGTCACTGCATGAAGCCCACAGTTATTTTTTTTTTGCCAGTGCTTCCTTGTATGAACCTTCTTCCACTGTGGGACCATAGCCTAGATATGTAGATTGTGTTCCGATAACCCCACCTCAGAATGCCCCAAACCCACCTTCTTTACTGAAGACACAAGAGTATGCAGAGAGTGGAATTTAAATATCTTGCTCTATGTATACTGCTACTGAAATTCATAGGCACCTAGGCATTTGGCACAGCACAAAATCTAGGTGCCTTTTAAATATTGGCCCCTTTGTATTTTTTTGCCCAAAATATAATTCTTTGGGAATGAGGAAATGGGGTCAAAAAACTGTGACCATTTTGGCAAACAATTTGAAGATAATTCTGAAATGTGATAGATTGAGCAACAGAACTCACTATTAGTGCACGTTGTCGCAGGGCACCCTCTGTAGAGGGGTAATAGACCCGGGAGGGACCCAGACACAAGAAAGGTGAGGGTTGAGGTTGGCCTATGCTGCAAGGGTCAAGGGTGGTTATTCCTTGTGGCTTCCTTGTAACCAACGCTCAAAGAACGAATGCACAGAGTGGAGGGAAAGTTAAAGGCTTTATTTCCCTTTCTTGCACAAAACGGTTCAAAAGGATTGGTTATGGTAACAACTGAAATGTCCTTACTTCAGGATAGGGAAAAATAAAAGCAAGCAATAAAGTAAAGGCTGTTATCTTCACAGAACATTTGTACAAAAACAATAAACTTCCTTCACTTAGTTATCTGATATATTGGAGATATATTCAACACTCCCCGAGGCACAATATGTACAATCCATTGGTACCTTCCCATAAAGTTCTTCTACCACCTCTCCACATAAAATTGGGATTGATGAAGCAATTCGTAAAATCACTTCCAAGAGATGGAGAATGCTTCAAATACTTGGTCCCCAGGTTTCCAGGCCTGTCGGAGGCAAAATTGAAGGAAGGTGTGTTCGTCGGACTCGACATTAGAAGGCTTATAGTTGATCAAGAGTTTGTCAATACCATGATGGATCCTCAAAAAGAAGGGTGGATTGCATTTAAAGAAGTTGTACAGAAATTTTTAGGCAAGAACAAAGATCCTCACTACAAAAAGATCGTCGGATGAATGCTTAAAGCATTTCAAGCTTTAGGTTGCCTGATGAGTTTGAAAGTGCATTTCCTCCAGTCCCACCTTGACTACTTTCCTGAAAATTTGGGAGCTGTGAGTGAGGAACAAGTTGAACGATTCCACCAAGACATTAAAGAGATGGAAAGGAGATACCAGGGAAAATGGAGCATTACAATGATGGCAGACTACTGTTGGATGCTTCAGAGAGACATTCCAGATTCTACTCACAAGCGTAAATGCATCAAGAGGAGCCTCACAAGGAAGAAGAATCGAGTTTAGTGTGTGTAGGTGAGCTCATTTCAGTTCAAAAAAGGATTCTCATGAAAATATTTAATAAAACTTTAAATTTTATTAGTCTATTTCCATTTTTTTTTAGGTATTGCCTTATTTAACATAGTTACCTAAATTGTCAGGAAACGTGATGTCCTATGACAAAATGGAGGTCATTTTCGGATTCAGCGCACCAAAAAACAAAGATTACGTGGAATAACCAAAATAGCTCTCAAAAAAAAAATTTTTGCAGACCTGTGATTAGAGAAGCAGGACTGTATGAAGACAACCAAGGTGTGAAGATTGGTGGAAGACATTAACAAGCTTCGCTATGCTGATGATACCACATTACTGGCTGAAAGTGGAGATGATCTGAAACGTTTGCTTCTCAAGATCAAGGAACATAGTCTTAAAATGGGCCTGAACTTTAATGGAAAGAAGACAAAAATCCTGACAACTGGTAAAATCAATAAGTTCATCATTGATGGAGAAGAAATTGAAATAGTTGACAACTTTAACTTACTTGGATCAATAAAGAAACGACAAGCAGTCAAGAAATCTGATGACATAGTGCTCTTGGCAGAATGGCTATGAAGGAACTAATTGGAGCAGGACCTCAGAAAACACCCACAAATAGGAACAGAAGCGAGGGACATCTTGAACAATTTTCAGAAGACTGTGTTCGTGAGAAACTAGCTCAACTTAAAGTAGACAAAGCGATGGGACCGGATGGGATACACCCTAGAATACTGAGGGAACTTGGGGACGTTCTAGCAACTCCACTGACTGACCTTTTCAATGCCTCATTGGAGTCGGGAGTGATGCCAAAGGACTGGAGAGAGGTTCATGTGGTGCCTTTACACAAAAGCGGAAGTAAGAATGTGGTTGAAAACTACAGGCCGGTTAGTTTAACTTCGGTGGTGAGTAAATTATTGGAAACGCTGCTGAAAGAGAAAATAGTGAGGTTTCTGGAGTCCAGCAGATTACAGGATCTGAGGCAGCATAGATTCACCTGAGGCAGATCTTGTCAGACAAATCTGATTGATTTCTTTGACTGGGTGACCAGGGAGTTGGAACGAGGGAGAGCCGTAGATGTGGTGTATTTAGATTTCAGTAAAGCCTTTGACACTATTCCTCACAGGCGACTTATAAACAAACTGAGCACCCTAGGGATGGACCCTAAAGTTACTGCTTTGGTTAGAAAATGGTTGGGTGGGAGGCGACAAAGAGTACAAGTAAATGGAGCTCACTCTGAGGAGAAGGATGTTACCAGTGGTGTGCCCCAGGGATCTGTGCTTGGTCCGATTCTTTTTAACATCTTTGTTAGTGATATAGCGGAAGGGCTGTTGGGTAAGCTTTGCCTCTTTGCAGATGATACCAAAATCTGCAATAGAGTAGACACCCAGGAAGGTGTAGATAACATGAGGAGGAATCTAGCTAAGCTTGAAGAATGGTCTAGAATTTGGCAGCTGGGATTTAATGTTAAAAAATGCAAGGTCATGCATTTGGGCTGCAACAATCCAAAGGAGCAATATAGCATAGTGGGTGAAGTACTTTTGTCCACTAAAGAAGAGCGGGACCTAGACTTGATTGTGTCTGATGATCTTAAAGTAGCTAAACATTTATAAAAGGTGACAGCAAAATCTAGGAGGATGCCTAGGTTCATAGGGAGAAGAATGGACAGAAGATAGAAAAGAGGTGATAGTGCCTCTGTATAAGACTTTGGTGCAACCTCATTTGGAGTAGTGTGTGCAATTCTGGAGACTGCACCTTCAAAATGATATATACAGGCTGGAATCAGTACAGAGGGTGGCTACTAAAATGGTTAGTGGTCTTCATTATAAAGCATAAGAGGACAGACCTAAGGATCTTATTATGCACTCCTTAGAGGAAAGGGCAGGATAGAGATGAGATGATATGATTGAGACGTTTGAAGACCTCTGTGGCATAAATGCACAGGAGGAAAGCCTCTTTCGATTGAAAGCAAGCTCTGCTACAAGGGGACATGGGATGAGGATGAAAAGAGATCGATTCAGGAGTGATATGCAGAAATATTTCTTTACGGAGAGAATGGTGGATCCATGGAATAGTCTCCCAGTGAAGGTGGTAGAGATGAGGAGAGTATCTGAATTCAAAGACGCATGGGACAAACACAGAGGATCTCAAAAAAAAAAAAGGGGATTGTTGTAGTGATCAATATGGATGGACAGACTATGTTTATCAAAGGCAGTGATAATGCTAGAAGGTACAAATACTGAGGCTTTCTTTGAAGAAAAGCATGTGAAGGTTGTAAAAGCTTATGCATATTTGTACAGCAGATTCCCTGGAAGTCCATACACCAGCTGCAGTAAAGCCAAAATACTAAAAAATGAATACATCTGGGTCAGTTTTTAAATACTACACAAGTGGTGATGACCAGCTTGGCACTATACGTCTAGTGCTGGGGCGGAGCATGAATGTTTTGGGAAATTAACCACATTGTGGCAGTATTCTGTCCTCCATTCAGATAATTATACAGAGAACGTATCTGGATAGTTATCCAGAGAGCAGACAAAATATTACCACCCTTTGAATAGGGGCAGCGCTTGCTACTCTCCACATATATTTAGTGCCGGCCACTATCCAGATAGTATATTCAGTGTCACTATCATAATTAAAGTGTCACAGCCCGTCATTTAAAAAAAGCAGAGACTTCTGGTTAACTTCGAGCCTGTATGTCCATTGACTTTCTGCTGCCCTATGGAGCACATTTACTAGTGTGTTACAGTGTCAGTGTGTATTAATGCTGTTAATGTGCCTTACTAATAAGTAGAATGTGCTTTATAGAGAATACCCACAGTAAATGGCACACAATGCATGTTAGTGCACGGTAATACCGCATCACCTTTTAGTCTAAGTTCTCACACATTTTTTCACCTGATATTTAACCATAGTGGCCAGTGTTGTTTTTACCATCAGCTGTTTATCAAATGGAATATTGAATAGTGCTGCTAAAGTTCCCTCTCAGCAGGATTTATCTCGTTAGCAGGTGCTATGAAAGATTTAAAATTTGATTTATTAAAAGTGTGCAACTGTGTTAGTGTGCAATAATACCTTAAGAGCATTATGAGGTAAAAAGTCCCATTACATAAAATGAGACCTAGAGAAAATAACAACCCACATTTTCTATGGCACAGTCACTGATTTTGGGCTTCATCACATTGCTTTGTTGATAGATTAAATTTTTCTGGGATCTTCTGTGTGTTTTTGCTAAACATGTTTGAGCAACAGCCGTGATCCAAAAAAGATAAATATATTTTTATTTATAATCAAACAAAATAGGGTACCTGTATACGCTAAATTGATTTTTTTGAAATATGAGGTAGATGGAACAGAACATTCTTTATTAAACAGAAAACTCAGCAGGTCATAAACAAACCAGCTGGAGTTTAAGCCTCAAAGGATTGGCCATAAACTAGATTGTTCTTTAAGCAGTGACACATAGTATTAACCTGCATTGCCCTTTTCACTCATAACTAAAAAATATGTCAGTACCTTAACCCAATTTAACTTTCAATAGGTTTGCCATCTTTGGCACTAAGCATTTTTCCATAGATATGTTGTGTTGGGGGGGGGGGGGAGAAAATTTTATAAACTCTGTTTACCCATAGACAAGCACTTTTATAAAATTACCTCATGGTACATTCATGCAAAACTACATGAGTTGGAGGTGTTAATGTATGTGGGCCATCTTGATCACAATTGTTGCAGCACATAATGTGGTCTTCATAAAATAGTCCAAAACAGGAACCTGCTTTAGCTTCCTACCTCGGAGACATATGATTAATTTACCCTCAAAGAAATATATTTTATAACAGGCCACCTAACTTACTTCACAGAAGGTACGTGCCCACATCTAAACCTGCTCTTTAGCATGCACAAAGTTCCCAGCATATGCACATAGTAACATTTAATAAATGATGGCAGATAAAGACCTGCATGGTCCTTCTAGTTTGCCCAGTAAAGTAACTAGAGTAGTAACCACTGCTCCGTGCAGGTTACACCCCGAGCCGGCACTACCATTAAGCGAGCTAGGTGGTCTCCTAGAGTGCCAGCCCTTCAGGGGCACCCACTGCTGCTGATTGCCACTTCTTCCACCCCTTTTTGGGACCAACAGTGGCAGCAATGGCTATGAAACCCCAAAGAGACACTTACCTATTGTCTTCGGGGCTGCGTCATGGTTTCTCTCTTGCACAATCTGCTACATCTGCCCCGCTTTGACACTGATGTCCAGTTTATGCAAGACATCAGAATGTTAAATCATAAGGAAAGGAATGGAGAATAAAACAAAGGATATTATAATGCCTCTGTATCATTCCATGGTGCAACCACACCTTGAATATTGTGTGCAATTCTGGTTGCCATATCTTAAAAAGAATATGGCAGAATTAAAAAAGGCACAAAAAGAGCCACCAAAATGATAAAGGGGATAGAAGGATACCCCTATGAGGAAAGGCTTAAAAGGTTAGCGCTCTTCAACTTGGAAAAAAGATGGATGAGGGGAGATATGAGAGAGGTCTATAAAATAAAGAATGGAGTTGAATGGGTAAACATAGATCGTTGCTTACTCCTTCAAAAAGTGGAAAGACTAATAGACGTACAATGAAGCTACAATGTAATCCATTTACAACTAATAGGAGAAATTTTTTTTTCACTCAACACATAGTCAAACTCTGGAATTCTTACCAGAGGATGTAGTAAAAGCCATTAGTGTAGCTATTATTTATTTATTTATTTATTTATTAACATTTCTTATATACCGCGCTATTATAATCAGTGCGGTTCACAGAAGAACAGAAACACACTACAATGCAGTATGGTACATTGAGTTTACATGGAACAGGTGGTCAAAAACTTGGATGAACTGGGGAGAACTATATACAAATTATATACAAAATATACAGTAGTTAGTATTCACATGGGGCATGTAGGATTCGTAGCTATTAGGGTGTAAAAATGGTTTGGACAAATTCCTGGAGGAAAAGTTCATAAAACATTATTAAAAAGGACCAGGGAAATCCACTACTTACCCCAGGATAAGCATCATGGAATCTGTGTACCTTTTTGGAATTTGTTGGAAACAAGATACTGGCCTTGATGGACCTTGGTCTGACCCAGTATGGCATATGTTATGTTCTTAAGTATAAAGTATAAAGTTTGTTTTGATTCCATCCTCTTGCTATATAAGGATCTTCTGTGCCCATCCCATGGCTTTTTGAATTCAAGTGCTGCTTTTGCCAGCACCATGTCCATTAGTAGGGTATTCCAGCCAACTACCACCCTTTCTGTTGCTTTTAAGTTTATCTCCTTGTCACTTCATTTTGTATATTTTAGTTCTACAACTTCCCCATCTATGAAAAAGTTTTGTTTGATTATTAATACCCTTTAAGTATTTAAATGTCTATCATATCTCCCCTGTCCCTCCTGTCCTGTAGGGTATTCATATTTAGGCCCTCAAGTGTCAAACATCTTCTGTTGCAAGCACCATATCATTTTGGTTGTCTTCCTCTGAACCATTTCAAGTCTTTTTATATCCTTTCCAAGGAACACAATACTCCAAGTGAGTCCTCACCAATACCTTCTTCCTTCAAGTGGTTATGCCTCAAGTGGACAGACCATGGTCTTTATCTGCCATCATTTCTGCAGCTTTTGTGGGTCAATTTAATAAAGACACACAGATGCCTATGTTTATTTATAAAATGGGCTTAAAATAAGTGCCTGTTTGGCTTTCCATCCTGGGGGACCTGTTATATAATTATTCTCCAAGTGTGTATATATGTATTTTATATATGAAACACATACCTCACAGTTCCACCCCAGATCTGCCTAAACCCTGCCTCAGAGAAACCTACACACCAATTGCATAAAAGTAGGACCAGTCTTTCAGTGCACCTACTTTTTATCCATACAATTTGATAAAAACCATTTCCCAAATGTAAAAACATGCTGTGCACATGGAAAAATTACCCCATTATGTGTTCCACTAAAACTTGAATTCCAGTCACTCCTTTATCATCCAGGAACAAAAGGGATCTAAAGGTTTAAAAAAGGTTAGGGTGTGTTGCGCCACTGTGACCATATACATAAAAGGACTCATTAACTTTCTTTTTTTTTTTTTTAATTCTTTATTTTCATTTTATAACAACAAAGGAAAAGGAAGACATACAGCTAAAAGACAGATACATATAGTGTAATACATACACCAAAGTAAACCCCTGCCACCCCCCTCCCCCCTGCTTCTTCTCTAGAAAACTAATCATTCCCGAAACGGGCGTGTACTTACATTATTGTGTTACAAAACCTAACGGTGATCTGAAACATGATGGGTGCACATTATACAGGCATATTGGAGCAGTGAGCAGATTGTACATAATCATTAAGCATCTGCCATTTAGACAAGTGAGAGTGAGGTTGGGCATGGGGAATAGCTCTCTGAGGTATCTGCTCATATTTACTATATAAGCAGACAAGGTTCCACCATTCATTGACAGTAAGTCGAGAGCTATCCTTCCAATTCCTCGTAATTAAGCATATGGCTATACCCAACATGAAGTCAAGGAGAAAGCGACCCTTCTTAGGAAGAGAGGGGACCTCCGCCACAGAGCGGAGTCCCACGATCTTCCAAGAGAGAGGCTCGTGAAGGTGTAAGATAAATTGAATACGACCCCAGACCCGCCCCCAATAAACCTGTAGTTGAGGACATTCATAAATAACATGAGCGAAGGTTCCCACAGCAGTATGGCAAGACCAGCACTGGTCCCTAGCATTTGTGTTCCATTTGGCTATTTTTTCTGGGGTATAAAAGCATCTGTGTGCAAAAAAGAAGAGAGTTTGGGTAACAGAGGCAGACCGGGAAACCCGCACTACTTTGCTCCAGAAAACGCTCCATTGCACAGGGGTTAAAGTGGTTTGCAATTCGCGCTCCCAGGCTTGTTGGGCTCTAAAAGTGGCCATGTCTGTACCCTGACATAATATTTTATAAAAGTTAGAGGCTACCCCATGTGTACTACTAATAGAGTGAACTATCTCTAATAGCCCATCCTCAGTAGGGGTAGAGGGCGGCATGATTCGAGCACTTTTGAGGCAGTGTTGAAGCTGCATCAATTGAAAGTAGTGTTTCGCTGGTAACGCAAATTCCTTTTGTAAATCAGAAAAGGTTTTCCAACGAGCTGCAGAGAAGAGCTGTTGGGGTGTCCAGATCCCCCTTGAGTACCAAGGTTTCCATGCTATCGTTCTATTTAGGACTTGAATTCTGGGGTTATTCCATAGCGGGAGTCCGTCCTGAGGACATACGTTCGGGCCCAGTGATAGAATGAGAGTGTTAAAGGCCGCAAGAGTATCAATGATCATTGGTGGATGGCGGGTGTCTACTTGAAAGGACATACCGGGGAGATGGGTCAACGGAATTGGACTGCTAAGCTCCTCTTCTATGTCTAGCCAAACTGGTCTGCTGTCTGTTGAGGCATCTAGCCATCGGGCACCTTGCTTAAGTAGGAAGGCTTGATGATATCTAAGAAAATCAGGAAATCTGGTACCCCCTCTTTCCTTTGCAGACTGTAGTTTTTGTTTAGCTATCCTTGGTGGCTTGCCCTGCCAGAGATAACGGACGAGAAGGCCCTCAAGATCTTTATAAGTATGTAGCGGGAGTAAGCATGGCAGCATTTCTAAAATGTAGTTCACTTTGGGGACTATCATCATTTTCACAGTTTCTAAGCGGCCCCACCATGTAAGAGATAAGGGAGACCAACGATTCGTGAGCTCACGGACTTTGGAGACTACCTCTTTGGCATTAAAACTGATAGTGTCTTCTAAAGGAGAACAATAATGGACCCCGAGATACTTCACCATGCGGGATTGCCAAAGGAAGGGAAAGGCCTGCATGTCAGCCTCATGTACCCAGCGGTTCAGTGGGAATGCTACAGATTTGGTCCAGTTAATTTTATAGCCCGATAATTGTGAGTATCCGTCAATCAGATCCAAGACAGCTGGAACCGAATCGAGGGATACGAAAAGCATAAGGTCATCTGCATATGCAGAGAGTTTAATCTCCCTATGACTGAAGGGGACACCTCGAATACGTGCGGACTGTCTAATAAGGAGGGCTAGAGGTTCAAGAGCTAGATCAAAGAGCATTGGTGATAGGGGGCAACCTTGACGCGTGCCTCTTTGGAGATCAAATGGCTGAGACTTGATGGCATTTACACAAATACTGGCAACAGGTTGAGTATACATGACTTGGAGATATCGAAGGAAGCCCTCCCCAAAGCCATACCATCGGAGAACTGCAAATAAGAAGGGCCATTCTAGGCGGTCAAAGGCTTTTTTCGGCATCCAGGGAAAGACCCACCCATGGATGATCTAGATTGGCAGCACTGGATAGCACATGGCACAAGGTCCGAGCATTGTCAGCAGTTGATCTGCCGGGTATAAAACCGCATTGGTCGGGGTGAATTAGGGTAGCCATCCTGTCAGATAGCCGGGTGGCCAAGATCGTTGCGAAGATCTTATAATCGGCATTAAGTAGGGAGATTGGACGGTAGTTGGCGGTTAATAGCGGGTCTCTGCCTTCTTTCTCAAATACTACCACATTAGCTGCAGAAAAGGATCCCAAAGAGGATGTATCTACCGCAAGGGCAGTAAAATAGAGTTTTAAATAAGAAACTAAATCTGCACTGAACGTTCTGTAGAATTCGGTCGGGAGACCATTGGGCCCTGCGGCACGGCCCGAGGCTGTTCGTTTTAGGGCAGATTGGATCTCTGAAGTAGAAAAGGGTTCATCCATCGCATCCCTATCATCGTCAGAGAGGGTCGGCCGCTGAATGCCAGAAAGCAATCGCTCGAATGTCTCTGACGAGAACTCACATTCAGATTGATATAGGCGGGTATAGAAATCCCGAAAGAGCTCTACAATGTCGGAGTCTGTGGTCACTATGCCCCCTCCCTGTGGAGCTCGAAGGGCCGCTACGCGTTTGGCTTCTTTTTGACCTTTCAAGGCGTTGGCTAGGAGGCGACCGGCTCGGTTACTTTCACGATAATATGTCCCTCGCTGAAGCTCTATACTCTTAGAAGCTGCAGTTGAGAGGAGTGAATTATATTGAAAACGAAGACGCTGTAAGCGAATTAATACACATGGATCAGTACGTGAAGTGAGAACTCGTTCGCCTGCTTTTATTTGTTGGTCGAGTATGAGTAGCTGCTGTTTGCGTTGTTTCCGCAGGCGGATTTGATAGCTAGTGATCGTTGCTCGAATGGTCGCTTTGAAGCCCTCCCACCAAGCCCAATTCGCAGTATCCTGGGGTGAGTTAAAATGGAAGTAATCCTGTATGGCTGCTCGAATTTCTAACTGGAACTCTGGTTGAGTTAACAGGGCTCTATCAAAGAACCAGGCCCCCGACTTCCCCTGGGGTGCAGTAGTGTGTAATTGAAAGGAAATGGCAGCATGATCTGAAATATGTTGGGAGTGAATCCTTGCAGTGTCCACCTGAGGAACTAACAGTTTTGATATTAGAAAGAAGTCTATGCGAGACTGGGATTTATGAGGGGAAGAGAAGAAGGTGAAGTCAAGCTCATTGGGGTGTAATAACCTCCATAGATCAACTAAAGCAAGATCTTTGATCAGGGAGGTAAGCGTGGTGTGACTCTTGGGGGGACCACTTGTCCTAGGCGGCTGTTTGTCAATCAGGGGATCAAGGACTAGATTGAAATCCCCCCCAATTATCAATGAAGTATTAGCAGAGGCCTGCGCAACCTGAGCAATGGTAGCAAAAAAAAAAGCAGGGTCATCCACATTAGGAGCGTAAAGGCATATACATGTAACTTCAAGGCTACCTATCTTGAGGTGAACTCTGGACCATCTACCTTCTGTATCTGAGCTAGTCGCAATAATAGTAGCATGCAAAGATTTCCTAACCAGTATGGCAACCCCACATTTCTTAGAAACGGCTGGGGAATAGGCAGCCACCATGTAAGGTTTAATATTGAGTTTAAGAGTTTCCTTCGAATTTAAATGCGTTTCTTGGAGAAAAATCAGATCCGCAGCTTCCTGACTTAGGTAGCTTAGGATTTTCTTCCGTTTTATCGGATTATTGATTCCTTTTACGTTCAATGAGAAAATCTTACATGGTGCCATCAATCAGTAATAGACATTTTAGGTAAGGGCGCTTGGAAACAAACAACATAATCAGAATCTGTGCAACAATGACAATCACCGAGTATTCTGGCTAATACACCCCATATTGAAAAGTATGTACCAAAGTATCTTAGAGAAGAAGCAAAACCCCCAAAGAATATGGAGACCATATGTCTGCGGGAGGAGGCCCTAGAGAGGAATGAAAGACATGAAAAAAAAGAGAAAAGAAACACCAGAGTCCATAATTAACACTGTCTCTGATACTCATCGAGGCTACTGTGGGTAGATGGAGACGGGTCACAGATATCATCAAGAGTAAGGCAACAAACTGCCCTCGCCAGACTCATTGCTGGGCTGCGGCAGATCCAATATGGCAGGTACAGCGGATATGAGAATACTTGCAGGAATATTCTGGAAGTCAGCGCATCAAGTCGGCTTCTTTGGAATCCAAAAACTCCGCCAGTAGATCAGGGTCCTCAAATGTTCTTGTCTGATTGTGAAGCGTGACTCGGAACTTGGCCGGGTACATCAGGCCATAGCGTGCTTGTAGTTGTTGAAGCCTTGGCCGGAATTCCAGAAAGCGCTTTCGGCGGTCGACCGTGGGTTTAGCCAAGTCGGGATAGAAGGAGATCTTGTGGCTCTCAAACTCCATTTGGCCCTTTGCCCGAGAGGCATTTAGAATTTGCTCGACGTGTTGATATCTCAAAAGTCGAAAAATGATAGGCCGCGGGGTCTTCCTGTTGAGCATTATGCTTGTGGGTACACGATGAGCGCGATCGATCTCCAAATCTTTGGCAAAGGTGATTTGGAGCAGGGAAGGGAGGATTTTGCATAAAAACTCTTTCATGTCTCCCGATTCCGCTCCCTCCGGTATGCCCACGAGTCGTACATTGTTGCGGCGCGCTCTATTATTGCCATCTTCCACTTCTTTCTGCAAGGCCCGCACCTGGCGTTCAACTTTGTCGAGTTTGGACAACCGGGCCGCATGGGAGTCCAATATGCTCTCCATTTTGTCCTGACGCGAAGAAAGCCCTTCTAGCTTGCTTTGCAGCACACCCAAATCTTCCCGCAGCGCTCGGAGTGCTTCACCGTTTGACTGCACGAGGTCTTTGACCCCTCTAATCTCTGCGAGGATTTCCTGCTGCATTTCGGGGCCCTCGCGCAAGGCCAGCCCCTTCTGCGGGGACGGAGGTTCAGTTTTGGAACGTTTGCCGTGAGAAGCCGCTGGAGATCCAAATTCCAGGCGCGTAGGTTTGGTCCCCGCCATCTCACCAATGTGCCCCGGCAAGAGCAGAGTAGAAGTTCCAAGTATGTACGGTGTTAATTCAGGATTCTGAGTAGGCCTCTCGGGAGCCTCAGCGTTATGCGACCATCCCGCTGGACATCAGGCTCCGCCCCCAGGACTCATTAACTTTCATTAACATGCCCCTAAGAGATAATTCCCTATGGATATTTTGACAGCTATGAGAGATCATCACTTGTGCTCTGCCTTGGAGCCCATTGTCAAACACAGCCACTCACTTAAGCACTTGAAGAGATCTCAGTAAACCCCTACTGAAGCAGAAAATTGAACTTGATCTCACAGCTATCCAGGTTCCAAAAGCTAAGATAGCAGTTTACTTTCCTCAACTCAATCTATTGATATTTTGACAAAAGTGTCATAATTCCAAAATCATCTACCTTAGTAACTACGTATTCTCCCATCTATACTGCCAAGGTCAATATGTAAATGTCCCCTTTCTCCTTCATTTTCTTTCCAAAGATATGTTTGATATGGGGCAAACCCCTCCTTTCCCTCTCAGAATCTATGGGGTATGTTAACTAAACCGTGGTAGCAGACACAATGCAATATCGGAGCCGCGGTCCCATTGAAATGAATTGACCGCAGCTCCGATATCGCACGGAATCCGCTACGGCCGTTTAGTAAACATACCCCTATGTTTCTGAAAATGGTTAAACCATTAGACGGATACATTAGAGAATAAAATATCTTTATGGGCCCTTTATTCAGCTCATTTTTATGTTGATGTTGAAGTTTTATTTTGGATTTGTTCGTTTTATTTTTTGTGATTTCATTGTTTATTTAATTGTTGAAATATGCTAATTGGGTTGCTTAACCTACAGATTGGTGGATTTTACAATATTTTGGGTGACTTTTTCATAGCTCTTGCTTTGCTCTATCAATTTATACTAGCCTTCCCAGGCAGATTTCATACAAACCATAACAAATATTTTTTTCTCTTTATCTATTTGTAAACATTTGCTATTCTGCCTCATATTTATCAAATATTAGTGTTTACAATAAAAATCACATTCCACAGTTTAAAACATAAATAAGGCATGGCTTTTTAATCAAGAGTTTAAAATTATGCTTTATATTTAACTTTCTGAAATAATTTTCCTTCGCCATTCTCATCTCTGAAGGGAAGGAATTCTATACATTGAGCCAAACTAACTAAATGCCATCCTTCCACCGAAGACAAAGTTTTTAATAACCTTTGATGTGAAGAATGTAGCAAAATACTGGGTACATATAGCTGCAATAATATGGCCAAAAATTGTGGACATGCTCTACTCAAACATCTGAAAATCATTAATACTCACAGGTCTGCGACTAAAAAGCTGTTTGATTATTTTCATCTAATTTCCATGTATTTTGGTGTGCTGAAAACAAATAAAATATTGAAAAAACTCCTAGATGTCATGATTTGCCACAACATGCAAAATTGTCTTCAAATTTATCAATTTTTTTCAAATTACTATTAATTAATTCAAATTACTATTAATTAATTCACATAAGTGCATTTAAGATATAAAATGCCAAAACAACCTTAAAGGGGTTGTCTGAGTTATGTAACAAAAAATATAGCACTGTAAATCTGATGGTCAGCAATATATACATAAGCTAAGCAAGTTTTAAGTCCGTGCTTCTAATGGTAGAAGGGGTTAATCTTTCCTGAAGAATCCAGTGGGAGGGGAGACACAGGGCAGATAGCAGCAGCTCCGGTCAGTGCAGGGGGGCATGGCCAGCACTGTGACGTCTCGTGTACAGACACAGAGCTGCTCTCTCCTGCATGCCACACTTGTGCACGAATCATCATCAGGTTCTTGGTTCTAGGCTGTTCACACTTTTTCATCGCAATTCGTGTTAGCTCGTCATTCTTCAACCGTTATGTTATGACTCAGTGAAAGTGTATTAATTCGCCAGACAGTTTCTGTTTCATCTGTGGTGAATATACAGTGTTGAAGCAACAGCAGAATATTACAGACTTTGTGAAAAAAGTATACTTTGCATACTTTGGACTAAAAATTGGAGATCAAGATAAAGTCTGGGCGCCTCATAAAGTGTGCAAACGGTGTGTTGAGGACCTCCGAAACTGGTTCAAGAGTAAGAAAAAATCTTTCCATTATGGGATTCCTATGGTATGGCAAGAGCAAAAGAACCATAGTGACGACTGTTACTTTTGTTCATGCGATGTGAAAGGGTTTAATTCCAAATGGAAGCATTCCATTTCATACCTCAATCTTCACTGGGCAATTCGTCCCATCCCCCATGGCACAGATATACCAGTACCCAAGCCCCCTGCTACCTTGGAAGAGATACCTAGCTCCGATGAAGGTGAAGTCATACCTGAACCAGATGACAAATCAAGTTCTGACTTTGAAGATGATACAAGACCAAAATTGTTTTCTCAGGAGGAGATGAATGATTTGGTAAGAGGCTTGAATCTTCCCAAAGATTCCGCTGAGTTACTCGGATCAAGGCTGAAAAGCAGGAATTTATTGTTGCCAGGAGTGTCATCTTCATGGTTCAGACATCGTGAAAAGGAGTTCGTTCCTTACTTCGCCCAGGAAGACAAGTTGGTTTATTGCATCGATGTCGAAGGTCTGATGGGTCAATTTAAAATCCAATATGATTCAGAGCAATGGCGTCTTTTTATAGATTCTTCAAAAAAGAAGTCTCAAAGCAGTTTTACTCCACTACGGTTTTTACGCTTCCATACCTGTAGCTCATTCCGTACACTTGAAGGAAACCTACGAGAACTTGGAATTGATTCTTCATAAACTTAAATATGAAGACCATGGTTGGCAAGTGTGTGGGGACTTGAAGGTCTTGTGCATGCTGCTCGGGCAACAAGCTGGGTATACCAAATATCCTTGTTTTCTGTGTCTATGGGACAGTCGAGACCGACAAAATCAATGGACCAAGAAAAGTTGGCAGCCGAGGGTGCTAACAGTCGGTGAAAAAATGTCCTCCGAGAAAAATTGGTACCTTCCCATTAAGTTCTTCTACCTCTCCACATAAAATTGGGATTGATGAAGCAATTCATAAAATCACTTCCAAGAGATGGAGAATGCTTCAAATACTTGGTCACCAAGTTTCCAGGCCTGTTGGAGGCAAAATTGAAGGAAGGTGTGTTCGTCGGACCAGACATTAGAAGGCTTATCGTTGATCAAGAGTTTGTCAATACCATGACGGATCCTCAAAAAGAAGGGTGGATTGCATTTAAAGAAGTTGTACAGAAATCTTTAGGCAATAACAAAGATCCTCACTACAAAAAGATCGTCGGACGAATGCTGAAAGCATTTCAAGCTTTAGGTTGCCTGATGAGTTTGAAAGTGCATTTCCTCCAGTCCCACCTTGACTAGTTTCCTGAAAATTTGGGAGCTGTGAGTGAGGAACAAGGTGAATGATTCCACCAAGACATTAAAGAGATGGAAAGAAGATACCAGGGAAAATGGAGCATTACAATGATGGCAGACTACTGTTGGATGCTTCAGAGAGACATTCCAGATGCTACTCACAAGCGTAAATGCACCAAGAGGAGCCTCACAAGGAAGAAGAATCGAGTTTAGTGTGTGTAGGTGAGCTCAGTTCAGTTCAAAAAAGGATTTTCATGAAAATATTGTAATAAAACTTTAATTTTATAAGTCTATTTCCATTTATTTTGAGGTATTGCCGTATTTAACATAGTTACCTAAATTGTCAGGAAACGTGATGTCCCATGACAAAATGGAAGTCATTTTCGGATTCAGCGCACCAAAAAACATAAAGTTTACGTGGAATAACCGAAGCAGCTCTCGAAAACATTTTTTACTTTAAGTGTAAATACAGCTGTTATTGGAAGCCAATGTAGGGACTGAATTATTGGTCTAATACGATCATGTTTCTTTCTACCCATAATCAATTTCACTGCAGCACGTTGCATTACTTGTAGCCTTTAACAGCTATAAATCATCAGATATCCAGCGATCTCTGATGAGCCAGAGAATCGAATCCAAAAATATCTCTACTTTAACTGCCAGTTCAGTATGTATACAAAGAAGTATGTAAAACCAATCTAGACATAGTTTTTATTGAAACACCATAAAAAAGGCAAATTAGATAAGGTTATAAATTTACAAAGTGTTTTTCATCATGGAGGAACATGCAGTTTGAGTCATATCAGGACTGGCATTACTAGATTGAAAAAGATGAATCAATAGTTCTAACATTACTTTGAAAGACCAAGTATTTTTCTGTTTGCTTCATGATCTGTTTCTAATTTACAATGTGCTAAAGTTCAGTCTCTAAGGTAAAAATGTAATTAAGGAAAAAAGATTAAAATGAAATATTTGTATAAAAAAATCAGCTTCCAGTCAACTTGAAAAATCAGAAAAATATATCACACATTTCTTCACTTTTCTTCATTTTTATTACAATGTAAGCAAAAAAATATATAAAATCAAATTGGATTTTAAAAAATGTAAACATTTCAGAAAAAAAAAAAACAATTCTTGAGCTGCTCCAGGGATTTAAAAGGTTTTTCCCAGTGAGGTAAAATGTTCCAACAAATTACTTATTCTTTCAACAATTCTTCAAAACTTGGAGATCAGTTTTCAGTAGATATTTGGGGAACAATCTGAAACATTTAATCCGGACATTTCAAATTTTTATATATTCAGAAACACTCTAATACTTAGAGCTTGTGTTGCTAAATATATTCATATAAATTATGGGGGGCATATTCGAAGTGGTTTATCCAGATAGCAGACCTACTAATCCGTTAAACTGCGATCAGAGAGATATTCATCGGTGTTAAACAGTATAGTACTGCTGAATATCCCGTTATTTGGGTTGTATGCCCTGACCCTAACCCATGTAGCATCAGGATGTTCCAGGGGCAGAGTGGTGGTGGCACCAGAGGTTAGCTGGTCAGTAGCAATATTGAGCCGCTGGCTGTTTAACCCCAACCTTCTAAAGTTAGGCCAAAAAATAGCTATCCTAACTTTAGCTGTTTAGCTATCTAGACAGTGGCTAAATATCATCGCTGATTGAATAGCTAATCCTCTATCTGGGCAAAATCGATATTCAATGCAGGTGGCCAGATACGACCCTGACATTGAATATCTGAGTTAAATTTAAAGCAGCAACAGTCAGCCACCTTACTCTGGCTGGCCACAACTGCTGAACATGTTCCCCTATATGTATTAATACATATATACTTATAAACACCAAAAATCAGTTAGGTATGGTTGGCATTCTGAGCACCGAACCCCATTTAGATCAGGGACCATATGCAGCACTTCTTTCTCACCCCCCACATACAGGGCCATTGTGTGGGGAGCGCTGGACGGGGGCATGGCCATGCACCCTGACATACAGAGGACATTTCGGACAGACCTCTGTACGTCCTCTGGAGCTGCACTGGACACCTGGCCTTATTCCATCTCAAAGGTGGAATAAGTGCTGGGTGTGGAGGTAACCGGGCCCTGCAGCTCCCCCAATGACAGCGCACTACTGCAGGAAATGTCCTACCACCCAATCCAGGCCCTGACTGCCCCACCGAGGGTCGGGCAGCGGGTAAAGTGGTTTACTGTGCTGTCGGGCATTGGGTGCTCCTGCTGGATGTGCCAATGCTGTGCATGTCGAGCAGTCGAAGTGCCCTAATTCCACCACCATAGGAATGTATAGCTCCCGCAGTTGTAGAATCGGGTGCAACTTGGCCCCATTCATCTTCTGGATGTCCGGACGTGCACAGTATAGAATCGGCCTCCACATGTATAAGGACCTGAATATGGGTACCATGGGCAGCATTTTTGAAAGCATTTACATGGGTAACTGCCCTAGTTACCTATGTAAATGCCTTATCCAGGGGTTTTGAAAGGCACCTACATGTTATCCGCACCGAGCTGTCCTTCCCTCGCTTCAAAGCTTCGCTCAAATCTCTTCTGCCAGGCCTTTGATCTTCCCCTCCCTCCGCTCACCTCCAGTCCATCAACTACACTACCCACCAGCAATCCACCAGAGGGTTAGAACATTCCTGCACTTACCTGGTTTAGCCCCTCCCTTTTTGAACTGCTTGTCCTTGTCTGTGCTCCTCTCCCTTGACGTTTCCACTGTGTCATAACTGTCTCTGTGGTATTGTCCATCTTCTGCTATGTGCCTTGTCACTTTCTATGCTATCAGCCCTTTGTCCCCTTGTCTTGTATTTATTATGTCTTTCCCCGTTTGTCGTAATGTCTAATTTTGTTTTGTCTATGCCACTTTTACTGTCCTTTTCTCTCTTTTCTCCTTGACTTCTCTCCTATCCACCCAATGGCGTTCCTCTCTATCTTTCTTTTCTGCAGCCATGATAATTTTGTGTTGTACACCGCCTTAATACTTTTGTTATAGGTGGTATATCAAATCTGACAAATAAAGATAAAGATAAAGCCTGCCTAAATCAAAATCGGGTCCCATATGTACAGCTTATACATTATGCAAGGGGTTCTCAACCCAGTCCTCAGGATGCACATAGCCAGTCAGGATTTCAGAAAGCCACAATGAATATGCATGAGAGAGATTTGCATGTGCTGCTTCCAGTGTATGCAAATCTCTTATATGCATATTCATTATGGCTAACCTGAAAATTTGACTTGCTTGGTATGTCCTAAGAATTGGGTTGAGATTCTCTACATTAGGCTCGGATGGCCCAAGTTACCTGGTTTGGTATATTCAAGCCAAATGTGTAGGTTATAGAGGCTATTTTATAAGCTTTATTCATATGCATGCACAATCATCTATATATGCACATGTAAGTTTCATCCAAGTGTAAATGGTCATTTTAGAAAGGGTTGAATTTACACATGGCTGTCCATACCATGTCAAAATTGCCTGGTACATGTCAAGGCATGACTTGGCCAGGACCAAACTCTACACATATTCCCCATGTCATAAAGGGAATGCATATGGAAGCCTAAAATTGTCCACATCTAGATTTATACTTGCTCCCTAACATGAATAGATATTAAAAAAAAAAAGAGAGATTGTTCCTTTTGGCCATCCCTTTAACAGGACAGATTAAGGGGGTATATCCTTAGTCCTTCAATGTTTATTTTCCCCTCCAAATTGAAATGAAATCAAGATAGAGTCCCCTGTGTTTAATTAAGAACATCTGCACATCTAGTTTTGCATAATAGCTCAATTTCATGCAGAAGAAAAATGAAGCAAGCTGACAAGACTTTTTTCAGATATATAATATCGGTGAGAGGAGGAAGGCCAGAGATGTAATTTCAAGTCTCAAAGATGCTGAGGACCAATGTGTGAATAGCTGCAAGGAAAAAAAAGTAGATACGCTACACAATTACTTCTGTTCTGTGTTCCCTAAAGAAACTCCTGAGGAAGGACTATACATGATGGATAAGGGTACCATGAGGAATGGAATAGATACCACACCGTTCATGGAAGTAAATGTTTCTGAACAGCTTTCAAAATTGAAAGTAAACAAAGACATAGGATTGGATGAGATATATTACAGGATACCAAGGGTATTCAGAGAGGTTCTGGTGGGACCCTTTAAAGCACCACTTACTAGATTTCTTAAGGCAGTTGGATTTTCAAAATGGCCACCATACAGCATCTGTACTTGTTGCCATGTTGAATGAGATTGTCAGCTAGCAAGACAGTTACAAAGATGTCTTACTGATGCAGTTGGCCTCGAGTTCGGCCTTTGATCTTATAGATCATTATCTTTTACTTTCCCGACTACAAGAAGTATGCGTACGAAAAACTGTTTTGAACCGTTTCAGATACTAGCTTTCTAAACCCACTTTCAGGTTTCATTTAACAGGTCTTACTCTAATACTTATCCATTACTTTTTTTGAGTATTTCAAGAGCCTATCCTCACCCATACTTTATGAAATATATTTATTTTCCTACTGATTACTGTAATTCAGAGCTTAGGCATTAGTCTTTATGCCAATGACATTCAGCTTTATATTTTATTTATTTATTAGAACTTATATACCGCCACTTCCAAAAGATCAGTGGCAGTTTACAGAGAACAAAACTGGAAATTTACATAATAACTTTGAAAAACTTAACAGAACAAATCGAGATAGTTATGCAAATTGTTAAGCTGTACTATGTACAATATGGAGATGTTGTATAGCATTGTGGAAGTGCGTGAAAGGGAGGGGATGGGGAAGCAAGGGCTATCAAGAGGGGTGAGAGGTTTGGGGGAGATTGTTATAGGTGGAGGGACCATAGTACTCAAAAAATAGGTGGGTTTTGAGCTCTTTCCGGAACATTTTGAGGTCTTTGATGGCTCTGAGGTTGTCTGGTAATGCATTCCAAATGGAAGGGGCTACATAAGAAAAGGCTCTATTGCTGACAGTTTTTTTGGCATTGCGGATATGGATGGGGATTATTAGTGTATTTTGGGAGCAGGTCCTCCTGGTTCTTGAGTTGCTGAGTGGGCTAAGCAGGGAGTTGAGGAAGGATGGGGCAATTTTATTATACAATTTGAAAGTAATTATGAGGTATTTGAATTTGGCCCTCATTGGAATGGGCATCCAGTGGAGGGAGTGGAGGAGCAGCGTGATGTGGTCAGAGTAGTTAGCCTTCTGTATAATGCGTGCAGCTAGGTTTTGAGCTAATTGGAGTTGATGGATGGTGTTTTGGGGTAGGCCATACAGAATACTGTTGCAATAGTGAAGGTGGGGTGTTATCAGTGCTTAAAGAACTGATCTAAAGTCTTGACTGTCTAGTAAGGGACGCAGATGCTGTAACATTTTTAGTTTGAGGTATATGGTTTTTGCGGTGGCTTTAATGTGGGTGACCATGAAAAGGGATTGATCTAGGATGATTCCTAGGTATTTGATTTCTGTTTTTTAACTTCCAGCTCTGAATTGCATAGGAGTAGTTTTGAGGGGGGGGGGGGGGGTTGAAGTTTTGATTCCGGGTGATGAATAAAATGTCTGTTTTCTTCATGTTGATTTTTAAGTTGTGTAAGTTGAGCTAGGTGGATAAGTCAGTCAGGAATTCTTGGATTTGAGGGCAGATGGGGTTGGTGATGTCTACATCTAGAACAAACCTGTCGCTCAGCCTTCTTCTTTCTAAGCCCCGCTCTCTGGAACGCCCTCCCATCCTCCCTCCGTTTGGAATCCTCTTACCCAAAGTTTAAGGAGCTATTGAAACCCCACTTATTTCAGCAAGCCTTTGACCTCCCTCCTGCCGTCCCTCCCTGAGTTTTGTTTTGTCTATGTCTGATATACTTGTTGTGTGTTTTTGCACTGTCCTTTTCCCCCCTTTCCTATCTTACTATGGTGTTCTTTTTCCTATAGTCAGGGTGCGTAGTCTTTTTGTTATTGTAAACCGCTTTTATGTTTCGACCAAAGCGGTATATCAAATTAAGAAATAAAGATAAAGATAAAGATACTGGATGATACAGCATGATGTCATCCACATAGAGGTGATAGTGTACATTGTGCTTTTGAAAATGTAGCATATTGGTTGCATGTACAGGTTGAAGAGAAGAGAGGATAGGGAGGAGCCTTGGGGGGACATCTTGGCTTTGTTTGAAAGTTGAGGAGGCTACTGTGCCTATTTGTACCTGTAGGGTGCGGTCAGAAAGATATGATTTGAACTATTCTAGGACAGAGCCTTGAAGGCCGAGTTGTTGAAGTCTTGTGATTAAAATGTGGTGGCTGATGCTGTCGAAGGCAGTAGCTATGTCGAGAAAGACAAGTAGGAATGCTTGTTTGGTGTGGTTTAGTCCGCGGTGCAGTTTGTCCATTAGGGCGATTAATAAGGTTTCTACACTGTGGAAAGGTCAAAAGCCATGCTGTTGATCATCTAGTGGAACATTCAGGTCCATGAAGTCTTGTAATTGGATTTGGACAGTCTTTTCAATAATTTTTGCCAGAAATGATAGGCTGGTGATAGGCTGGTATGAGTTTGGGAGGGTTTTGTCCGTTATATTGGATTTAAGGATGGGACGTATGGTTGCTTGTGTTAGTACAGGGGGCATTTATCCTGTTTGAAGTGACTGATTGACTATATTGAGGATAATAGGTGAAAACTCCTCTTTTGTTGCCTTGAGCCAGCTAACTGGGGACGGGGTCTGATGAGGACGTGGTTGTATTGAGGATTGTGATGGTATTTTTTAGTTGTTTGAGGTTTGTGATGTGGAATGATGACTGGATGTTTTGATTGTGAGGCTTAGGCAGGCTGGTAATGTTTGAGAAGGTGTTGGTGTGAGTATTCATATGATTGTTATTGTTGTTTAGGGGATTGAGTTTTTCCATTAGGAAATTTGCCAGAATTTGAGGTTCTATAGGGGGAAGTTCAGTGCTGTGATTGAGAGATTTAGTTAAGTATTTTACAATTGAGAACAACTCTCTAAGTCTGTTAAGGGATTTTGCAAGGAGCTTGGTGTGATATTCTTTTTTTCTATTATTGATGGCTTCTTTATATGCTTTGAGAGTGGACATGTAGAGCAGGTTGTCGGTGTTTGCCCTTGTGATTCTCCATTAGGTTTCCAGTTTTCTAAGTTGCTGTTTTAACTTTCTTAGTTCAGCGGTACACCAAGGTTTGGACTCTGTGTTTATATGGGTGGAGGTGTATAGTGGTCTGTGCGGCCTTGGCAATGGTCAAGTTCCAGTTATTGATGAGGTAATTTAGTTCCATCATAGAAGGGTTTATGTTTATGTTTGGAATGGTGTGATTTAAAAAAAGGATTATTTGTCAAATGATTTGAATTTCTTTTTAAAACTGTTAATTTCCTTGGTTTTGAGGGGTGCTGTGGTAGAGGTGATGGCAAATTCTATAAGGAAGTGATTTGTGTATGGGAGAGGATGTGTTTGGGGGTGGATTAGTGAATGTCTTGTAGCATGATGTTTGGAAGAAATTTATTTATTTATTTATTTACATTCTCTTATATACCGTGCTATTCTGCATCAGTGCGGTTTACATTGAACAAACTGAAATTACATTGAACAGGGCATTATAACTTGGGAGATAACTATTTACAGGGAACATGGGCTATGGAGAGTTAAGTGGCTTGCCCAAGACCACAAGGAGAACCTGTGGGACTAGAAACCCCAGTCCTTCCGGCCTAAGGTTGCTGTCCTCTAGTGGGATTTGAACCCCCGACCTTCCGGCCTGAAGTACCTTGCCCCAACCACCATGAAAGATGAGGTCAAGCATGCTGCCTCGCTTGTGAGGGGGGTTTGGACAAGTTGTTGAAATACTAAGTCCTGTTGGGCATTCAGAAAGTGGGTGGAGTGTGAGAGGGGGAATGATAGAAGGTTGAAGTCGCCAAGTATAATGTGATGTTTATTTAGGGTAGAGGTGCAAGCGGTTTCTAAGATGGAGTAAAGGTTATCTGGACTGGGGGAAGGGGGTCTGTAGATCAGGTTAATCGTGGTGTATTTGTTGTTGATGGTTAGTGTGTCCATGCCTTCTGCAATATTATTTGAGCGGATGGAGAATTTGAGGTCTTTTTTTGCCAAGATTAGCACCCCACCCCCGCGCTTGTTCGGTCTAGGGCATTGAAATAAGTCATAGTTGGGAAGGACAAATTCATTAATTAGGACATTGTCGAAGTTGGAGAGCCAGGTTTCAATTATGCAAAATATGCTTGGGTTGTTATCTTTGATGAGATCAATTTATTGCGGGGCATTTGTTTCTGATGGATCTGGCATTAATGAGAGCTATTTTTATTGTACATTTGGTGTTATTTGTGGGGGGGTGAGGGGTGGTGCTAATGGGGGTTAAGTGAATTAGCCTTGATGGGTAGGGTTTTGGGTGGACGGTGAATGGGGTTCGATAGGGGAATACGTGAGAGTCTCTTTGGTGGTGTGGTAAGATGGGAATATGATGGTAGTGGTCTTCCTGTTGTAGTGACATGGTTATTGGCGCTAGTAATAGAACATGGAAGGTACGAAGCATGAACCAAGGGAAGTTGGAGGTGGTCAAGATTGAAATGGAACGTGTACAACTTGATCTGTTAGGTGTCAGTGAACTGAAATGGACTGGCATTGGGCACTTTGCATCAGATGATCACATGGTCTACTATGCTGGAAATGAAAGACAAAGAAGAAATGGTGTTGCATTTATAATAAAGAAGAAACTTACAAGAACTGTAATGAAATACAATGCAATCAGTGAATGCTTAATCTCTATTCGTCTATGAGGAATGCCTATCAACACAACTATAATTCAAGTATATGCCCCAACAACAGCTGCAGAAGAGAATGAAATTGAATAGTTCTATGAACAAGTACAAGCTGAAATTGACAGAACATGCAAACAGGATATCCTGATAGTCATGGGTGACTGGAATGCAAATGTTGGCAACAAAGAAGAAGGCAAAGTAGTTGGAAAATATGGACTTGGCAACAGAAATGAAGCTGCAGAAAGACTGATAGAATTCTGCAAGACCAACAATCTATTCATCTCAAAAACCTTCTTCCAGCAACACAAGCGGTGACTGTACACATGGACTTCACCCAATGGATTGTATAAAAATTAAATTGACTACATTTGTGGAAGTCAATGATGGAAGAGCTCTATAACATCAACAAAGACAAAACCTGGAGCTGACTGTGGTACAGATCATCAGCTAAGTTGAAAAAGAGCAAACCACTCATGAATGCAGTAAAATATGACCTTGAGAATATACCACTGGAATTTAAAGACTGCCTGCAAAATCGATTTGCTGCTTTAGATACACATGACAGAGCTCCAGAAGAGTTATGGACTGACATCAAGAAGGTTGTGTTGGAAGAAAGCGAGAAGTCTCTACAAAAGGTGAAAAAGAAAAAATGGCCAAAATGGATGATGGAAGAAACTCTGAAAATTGACCAGAAACGCAGAGAAGCTAAAGCCAGAGGAGAAAGAAAGACAATCACAGAACTCAACAGAGATTTCCAACGTGCAGCAAGACAGGACAAGGAAAAGTACTACAACAATGCATGCAAGGAAATAGAAGCAAAATCTATTAGAGGAAGAACAAGATCGGCTTTCCTAAAGCTACGAGAGTTAAAGAAAAAGTTCCAGCCTCGAATTGGAATGTTACAAGATGTTCAAGGTTCTATGTTGAATGATGCTGAGAAGATCAAGAAAAGGTAGAAGGAATATACAGAGTTTTTATATGATAAATATTAAGTGGACCAACAGCCGTTTCAACCTGTACCTTATGATCGGGAACCACTGTTGAAGAAAGAAGAAGTTGAAGCTGCATTGAAAGCCTTATTAAAGAACAAAGCACCAGGCATTGATAGCATTCCCATAGAAGTACTGCAGCAATCTGATGCAGCTGTTACCGTACTTACAAGGCTCTGCCAAGAAATATGGAAGACAACATCATGGCCAACTGACTGGAAAAGATCTGTGTTTATACCAATACTAAAGAAAGGTGATCAAACTGACTGTGGAAATTATCGCACAATCGCTCTGATCTCACATGCCAGCAAGATTCTTCTGAAGATTATTCAAAAGAGACTACAACCTTATCTGGAACAAGATCTACCTGAAGTGCAAGCAGGGTTCAGGAAAGGGCGAGGTACGAGACACATTATTGCGGATGTGAGATGGATCCTTGAAAAGACTAAAGCATACCAAAAGGATATCTATTTGTGCTTTATCGAGTATAGCAAGGCTTTTGACTGTGTAAACTATGAGAAACTCTGGGCCACATTAAGAAGCATGGGTATACCAGAACACCTGATCGTACTCTTGCACAATCTGTACATTGATCAAGAAGCAGCAGTTTGAACGGAACAAGGAGAAACAGAATGGTTTAAAATAAGCAAAGGTGTAAGACAAGGCTGCATACTTTCCCCCTACCTGTTTAATTTATATGCGGAACAAATCATCAGAGAAGCAGGATTGTATGAAGACAACAGAGGTGTGAAGATTGGTGGAAGATTCATCAACAACCTTCGCTATGTTGATGATACCACATTACTGGCTGAAAGTGAAGATGATCTGAAACATTTGCTCCTCACAATCAAAGAACATAGTCTCAAAATGGGCCTGCACCTTAATGTAAAGAAGACAAAGATCATGACAACTGGCATAATCAAAAGGTTCATCGTTGAAGGAGAAAAAATTGAAACCGTGATCAACTTTAACCTACTTGGATCAACTATCAATAAAGAAGCAACAAGCAGTCAAGAAATCAGACGACGCATTGCTTTTAGCAGAATGGCTATGAAAGACCTAGATAAGATTCTCAAGAGCAGAGATATCTCTTTCCATACAAAGATTTGACTTGTTCAAGCCATGGTATTTTCAATAACATCATATGGATGTGAAAGCTGGACAGTGAAAAAGATAGACAGGAAGAAAACTGATGCCTTTGAATTATGGTGCTGGCGGCGAATACTGTGTATACCATGGACTGCCCGAAGAACAAACCAGTCAATACTAGAGGAGATCAACCTAAGCTTTCTTTAGAAGCTCAGATGACAAGACTTTGACTTTTATACTTTGGACACATCATGTGAAGAGAGAGATCATTAGAGAAAGATATCATGCTTGGCAAGATAGAAGGTCAACGCAAAAGAGGAAGGCCAGTAATGGGATGGATCGATACAATAATAGCAGCTACGGGTACCAGTCTGTCAACAATGATCTGCCTGACTGAAGACCGAACACAATTTAGGATAGCTATCCAGAGGGTCGCCATGATTTGACTCCGATTTGATGGCACTTAACAACAACATCAACAATAGAAGAGTAATGAGAAGGACTATGTGTTTTGGATGAGCCATTGTGTGTAATGATGGCTGCTGGGATTAGGGGTGTGTGGATATTGAGCATGTATTGTATTTAGCTTAGAGATGAGGAGTGTATAGTGTGATGGTGCAGAGGGGTTAAGCACTAGAAACAGGAGGTTGGAACAGTTTCTTTCCCCTGAAGCAGACAGCAGTACAGGCAAGGAAAGGGTTAAACCTCCAACTCAGAGAAATTCTATGCTTAGAAAGATAGAGAGAGAGCCACACCTCAGCTCCATGACAACCAAGGGAGCTGACGTGAGAGGCAAGGGGGCAGAGTCAAAGCCCATAGGACAGCCCCAAACACTTAAGCAGGAAGTAATAGTTCCAAGGGAGGAGGTGCTGGGGAACAGCAGAGAGACTGAGAGAGAGTCCGAGAACAGGAACAGGAAGGAGAAGTTCCAGGAGAGGTGCTTGGAGAAACCTCTGGGAAAGCATCTTGAGAGAGAGAGGAATTATCACTGGACAAGCAGCAGAGAGGAGGAGGAGAGAAGAACCTTTAAACCTCAAAGGGAAAGGTTGGAAACCTTATCTAGGAGAGAGAGAAGTTCTTCTGAGGACTCTTCCGTTGAAGCTGTGCACACAGGTGGGAGCTTAGGCAGAAACAGAGTTCCGTTTAAAAAGCTGTCCAAACATTCCCAAGGCAGGCAACGTATCTGTAGCTCAAGTTCTGAAAGGAGCACAGGTGCTTTGAAGCAGTCAGGTGATTGTGTGCTGCAGAGACAGGAGTTGGAAACAAACCCTGCTGAGCAGTTTGCCATGAGGGAATCCGTGAAGCAGTTTGGGGACAAATGTTTGCCTTATGCCCAGCCAGTGAAAGCTAGAAGTACCAGGAAAAAGGTGAGCCCTTTAGATTCCCTTAAAGCTGTGTTAAAGGAGTCTGGTATTTTAAATTCCTTCACCCTACCTCCAAGTAGGAAGAACTTTAGCTGGAAACAGCTTAGCACTTTATTAGAGCAATGGAAGCCTGTTGATCTGGAAGCCCTTGTAAATAAGCAGGATATATCAGAGTCAGACGAGGAACCTATGCATACTGAGGAAGCTTTGATAGGATCTGAATACTCTTGACATGGAAACAGATTGCGCTTATTGCCATAAAGAGTGAGAGCTGTGTAACGTTGTGCTGTTGAGAAGTACTGAACAAAGCCCGACTAATTGCAAGGGAGCTTTTACACTGAGAGAGGCTGAGAGCAGCCAAAGTGTAAAACTCAGTCTATTAAGCAGCTGTGAAAGAGGAGTACACTACGGTTGTGTTGTCTGTTATATGAAAGCTGTTTATGAAGACACTCTTGATAATAGGGAAAGCATTTAATGTTTGAAGCTGAAAGAAGTTGGTTATTCTGTTGGAACGGACTTGCCTGAGAGTTATCAGGAGGACTGTGTTATACCACGTAACTTCATTTTGGTTGGGAAAAGCATCCATTTATTTCTGTTTAAAGGGGTAGTAGATATCAATTCCTGTGCAACAATAAACTTATTGTTACCCTAAAACCTTGGCTGTATTCGTCTTGGCTCACAACTACAAGGAACATAGACAACAGCACACACAAGGGATATAAATTTGTGGTCACGTCCACTTCTACCAGGCGACCGCCTACACATACAAGAAGAGGGCGTGACAATAGTTATACAGAATTGTATGTTACGAAAAGTCAGTAGTTTTCTTGGTGTAAATTTAAGCAAAGTTACATAGAATACAAGCAATTAATTATATTTGCAGGCTTGCTTGAGGGAGGCTGTTTGGTAATGACAAAGCATGAAGGTTAGTAAGGGTTGGGGAGAGTATTAGTTACAAGACTAACCTTGAGAAACTGTTTAGAGTCTTTGTACCTGGATTATCTGAGATAGTCAGTCTGCACAGCCGAGAGGTATTAGGGAGCTGATTGTTGGTTGCTGGGAGTAGAAAGTCCAGGTGATGAGAAGCTGTTTGCGCCTACTGGCATTTCTTTTGTTTGGTGAAAGCTGGTAGACATTTGGGAGTAGAAAGTCGAGGTGCTGAAGAGCTGTTTGCACCTACTGGCATTTCTTTTGTTCGGTGAGAGCAAGTAGATGTTTGGGAGTTTGCTGAAGCGATGATTGCATTGAAGCAGAAGTAACAGGATTTGTTACAGAGGGACTCTTCTACTGGTACACAGGTCAACGCCTAAGGGCCACTCCAAAGGGCCCTCTGGCGAGACCCTCAGGCATGGGCCCGCAAGGCATGGATGCACCCTCAGTGCACTGGCTTTTATCATAGATCTGTTTTGCAGCCGGTCTTGTGGTTTCATGAGTGGAGCTTTACAGACAATGTGCAGCTGGAGGGAGTCCCCGGGCAGAGCAAAGAAGCAGGAGCAGGAAAGGGACAGATTAAAGAACAAAGTCTCATCTCCCCCGATGTTGGAGATCGCTGGAATACACTCAGTACAGGAGGCAGCAGCAGGAGGAAGGGAGCGTGCCTTGCTTCTTTTCTCTCTGTGTTGCCATAGTGATCACAGCCCCAGGATGATGGAAAGGATATTATCCATGAAACCTGGGATTTTTCCTTCCAGCAACAATTGGACAACCTTGCATAACTTGAAATCACAAAAAAAAAACCCAAGATCTTGTGGCTCTCTGCAAAATGTTCTCCATTGTCTTCATTGTTCCAGAACAGCAGCATATTACTCCTATTTAAGTTTTCAATTACATCCCTGGGCATGACACTGGATTATCATTTGTGTCTTGTATATTTTGTACAGTGACTGGTGCTTTATTTGTACTTAGAACTAAATCGCTTAGACCCTTCATGGACACCAGATTTCTGAAAAACCTGTTTCACACTTTAGTAATCAGTAAGATAGATTATTGAAATTTTCCATTAGTGGGAGGCCTCCTCTTATCAGATAAAGTGTCTTCAACTTGTCCATATTATGGCTGGTTATCATCCATCATGCTAGCAGAGCAAGCCAAACTAGCACAGACTTCTTGTGAGCATGTGTTTGGCTTGCTCTCAAAAATTATAAGAATGATTTAATGTTCGGCAGTTAAGATTTAATGTGAAGAAGTACAGAATGATGCACTTGGGATGAAGAAATCAAAGAGCTGTATGTGTATAGGGGTGAGAGGCTTATGTTCAGGGTAATAGTGTTGGAGGATCTCAGGGTGGTGAAACAATGTGATAAGGCATTACATATGGAGAGGCATTACCCAGCAGGAGAGAGATATTAATGAACATAAGAACATAAGAAATGCCATACTTGGTCAGAACAAGGTCCATCAAGCCCAGTATCCTGTTTCCAACAGTGGCCAATTTAGGTCATAAGTACCTAGCAGTTTCCTCAAAAGACACAGGTTCCGCAATGCTTGTATTGGGTCAAGCAGTGATATCCACAGGTCCCTTTTTAATAATGGTTTATGGACCTTTCCTCCAGGAACTTGTTCAAACCTTTTTTTAACCCACCTACACCAGCAGCTTTTACTACATCCTCTGGTAACAAATTCCAGTTTGATTACATGTTGAATGAAAAAAAAACATTCTCTCATTAGTCTTAAATAGGTTACCCTGTAGCTTCATTGCATGTCCCCTAGTCTTTTTATATTCAGATGACAATCGACCTACGTTTACTCACTCCATTCATTAATTTATAGACCTCTATCATATCTTCCCTCAGCCATTTCTTTTCCAGGCTGAAGAGCCCTAACCTTTTTAGCCTCTTTTCATAGGAGTATCCTTCCATCCCCTTTACCATTTTGGTGGCTCTTTTCTGTACCTTTTCTAATAACGCTATATCCCTCTTAAGATACGGCGACCAGAACTGCACACAATATTCAAGGTGCGGTCACACCCATGGAACGAAACAGAGGCATTACAATATCCCTTGTTTTATTTTCATTCATTTCCCCATGATACCTAGCATTCTATTTGCTCTCCTGGCCACCGCTGCACACTGGGCGGAGGGTTCCAACATGTTATCCAAGATGACGCCTAAATCTTTTTCCTGGGTGGTGGTTCCCAATGTGGAACCTTGCATCATGTAACCATAGTTTGAGTTGTTCTTTCCTAGGTGCATAGCATTGCACTTATCAACATTAAATTTAATCTGCCATTGGATGCCCAGTCTTCCAATTTATCAAGATCCTCTTGCAATTTTCCACAATCCTCTTGGGTTTTGACAACTTTAAATAGTTTTGTGTCGTCTGCAAATTTGATAACCTCACTCCTTATTCCCTTTTCCAGGTCATTTATGAATATGTCAAAAAGCAGCGGACCCAACACAGATCCCTGGGGTACTCCACTATTCACCTTTTTCCATTGGGAAGATTGGCCATTTAGTCCTACCCTCTGCTTTCTATCTTTTAACCAGTTCCTGATCCACAATAGTTCATCACCTCCTATCCCATGACCTTTTTGTTTTGCCAAAAGTCTCTGATGAGGGACCTTGTCAAAGGCTTTCTGAAAGTCCAGATACACTATATTAACAGACTCACCTTTGTCTACCTGTTTATTCACACCTTCAAAAAAAACATAAAGCCGATTAAGTCATGACTAACTACATGCTGAGCAATTTTGTTCTTTATGATGGTTTCCACCATTTCTCCCGGTACTGATGTCAGACTTACCAGTCTGTAGTTTCCCGGATCACCCTTGAAACCCTTTTTAAAAATTGTTGATACATTGGTGATCCTCCACTCTTCAGGTATTACAGATGATTTTAATGATAGTTCACAGATTACTTATAGCAGGTCTGCAATCTCATATTTCAGTTCTTTCAACACCCTTGGATGTATACCATCTGGTCCTGGTGATTTACTACCCTTCAGTTTATCAAACGAATGTACTTGAGAAAGTCTTTAGTATGCATTTTTTCTTCCACAGCAATTTTCTTTTCAAATTCTCTCTTTGCCAGCTTTATCAATGCCTTGCATTTAACTTGCCAGTGCTTGTGCTGTTTCGTGTTTGTGTCATTTGGCTCTTTTTTCCATTACCTGAAAGATGCTTTTTTGGCAACAACAGCCTCTCTGATCTCACCTTTAAACCATGCTGGGAGTTTTTTGGACTTCCTTCCACTTTTATTAAAGTGTGGAATACAGCTGGTCTGGGCTTTCAAGATAGTATTTTTAAAAAACACCCAAGCTTGATGTAAGTCTTTAACCTTTGCAACTGTTCCTTTTAGTTTTTTCTTAACTATTTTCCTCATTTTATCATAGTCTCCCTTTCGAAAGTTAAAAGTAAGTAATGTGGATTTCCTTATCATCCATCCTCCATTAATTAAATCAAACGCGATCATGTTATGATCACTCTTGCCAAGTGGCCCCAACACCCTTATCTCTTGCACCAGATCTGGTGCTCCACTAAGTACTATGTCCAAAATGGCTTCCCCTCTGGTTGGTTAATGAACTAGCTGCTCCAAGAAGCAGTCATTTATTTCATCTAGGAACTTTATCTCCCTAGCATGTCCTGCTGTGACACTGACCCAATCATTAACAGAGTAATTGAAATCACCCATTATTATTACCGTTCTGTAACTTTTGTTAGTTTCCCTGATTTCTTTGAGCATTTCATCATCCATTTGTTCATTCTGGCCAGGCGGTCGATAGTACACCCCCACTGCCATCGCCTTCCCCTTTTTACATGGAATTTCAATCCATAGAGATTCTACAGCAAATTTTGTTTCCTGTAGAACTTTAATCCTTTGACTCAATGCCCTCTCTAAAACAGAGCGCAACCCCTCCACCAATTTGATCAGCTCTATCATTATGATATAGTTTGTACCCAGATATCACAGTGTCCCACTGGTTGTCCTCCTTCCACCATGTCTCTGAGATACCAATTATATAACTTCTCATTTAGTGCTATATATTCTAACTCTCCCCTCTTATTTTTTAGACTTCTATCATTTGCATACAAGCATTTTAGAGACTGTATTTTATTCATATTTATCTGGTTATCGGTAGGCAGGGGTAATTTGGAATCTATAACCTCTGTCTGCTCTGTACTCAAGGTCATTTTGGCTATCTGTCTTTATTGGAACCTCTCTGCTGATATGCCCTAACTTCATTTTTTTTAAGTATCCTTCAAGGATACATTGTTCCGAACCATGCGCTTCTGGGTGATTGTCGGCTCTCCCTTATTATCTAGTTTAAAAGCTGCTCTATCTCCTTTTTAAAGGTTAATGCCAGCAGCCTGGTTCCATCCCGATTAAGGTGAAGCCCATCCCTTCGTAAGAGCCCCTCCTTTTCCCAGAATATTCCCAGTTCCTAACAAATCCCAAACCCTCATCCTTGCACCACTGTCTCATCCACACATTGAGACTCCGGAGCTCTGCGTGTCTTTTGGGACCTGCACTTGGAACGGGAAGCATTTTGGAGAATGCTACCCTGGAAGTTCTGGATTTCAACTTCCTATCTAAAAGCCTAAATTTAGCCTCCAGAACCTCCCTACCACATTTTCCTATGTCATTGGTACCAACATGTACCAAGACAGCAGACTCCTCCCGAGCACTATCTAAGACCTTGTCTTGGTGGCGCGTGAGGTCCGCTACCTTTGCACCAGGCAGGCATGATACCACATGATCCTCACGTCCACCAGCCACCCAGCTATCTACTTGCCTAATGATCAAATCACCAACTATAATGGCTGTCCTAACCTTTTCCTCATGGGCACATGGCCCTGGAGAAACATCCTTGGTGTGAGAGAGTTTTACATCACCTGGAGGACAGGTCCTAGTTATAGGATCACTTCTTGCCAAACCAACATGATGCTCTCCTGTCACGTGACCTCTCTCCTCCATGGCAACAGGGATACTGCCAGACAGGAGGTGGGACTTCAGGACTATATCCCTGTAGGTCTCGTCTATGTAGCTCTCTGTCTTCCTTATGCCTTCCAAGTCTGCTACTCTTGCCTCCAGAGATTGGACTCATTCCCTGAGAGCAAAGAGCTCCTTGCACCTTGTGCAAATGTAAGACCCCTCACTAACTGGGAGAAAAATCATACAAGTGACACTCAATGCAAAAGACTGGAACGCCCCCATCTTGCTGCTGTACTGCTGTCTGCATTTTTCATTTTAAGGTTGTGTTTAGATATTTAAGTTCTTTACTTACTAAGGGTTGCTGGGGATACATATACTAATAAAACTATACCTAATACGTTTAATGTACTTTGTTCACCTGAAATTTAATTAATCTCATGTCCTTAATGTATGCCTGATGAGGATAAACAGCTGCACCTGAGAGTGAATATGGCACCTCTTTTCATTAAGAGGTTTAAGTACCTATAAAGCTACGATTATCCCAGGGGTGGGTGGGTGTTGGGGAGTGAGGGAATGAAAAAAGACTTATTAAAAGTTGGCTGCTACACAGTACCCTGTCCTTTGCTTCTAAAGTAATCTGTGACCAATCTCCAGAGGGAGTCCTTTATTCCTTGCTTGGATAGAGAGAGTCTTGGGTTCTAAATCTAACCAGAAATCTCTCTTCTGTGTTTTAAATATAAACCGAAAACTCTTTGCTGCTACTAGCCCCTGACTGATTTAATAAATACATTGGATTCACAGATTAATCAGCTTTAATCTAAAGAATTCCTTTTCCCCAAGATTTAGAAAAATTCCCAGAAGTAATACTTACAATTGCAAATCTCTCTCCAGAAGTAGCAGTCCCTTTTTGTAGTCTCCTGTATAAGTCATTGGTGAAGCCACACTTGGAATATTGCATTCAGTTTTGAAGACCATACCTCACAAAGGATATAAAAAGACTAGAAACAGTTCAGAGGAGGGTGACCAAAATGATATGCTGCCTGCACCAAAAGATATAGGAGAAGACACCTGAAGGCCTAAATATGTATACCCTAGAGGAGAGGAGGGACAGGCGAGATATGATAAATATGTTTAAAAACTTAAAATAATATTAACAAACTAAACTTTTTAAAAGTCAGAGAAACTGTAGAACTAGAGATCATGAACTGAAGTTGTTTTTAACTGAAAATTCCAGCGTTGTTCACAGCGCTGAAGCGCTTGTTCCCGATCACCTCCCCAGGGGTCCAGAGGGACTAGATCAATTACTCTCCAGCGAAGGTCTTCAAACGTATGTTGATGCAAAAGGCAGTGTTCCACCAAAGGAGCCGAAAGGGTCTTAGTGGTCAATCGTGAAGCATGTTCGCCCAAACGGATCCTGACCGGGCGGATGGTTCTGCCAATATAAGACAGGTTGCAAGGGCAGGTAATCATATAAACCACAAAGGGTGTTAAACAAGTGGAATGACCTGTAAATGAAAAAGACCTGCTCGAGAACAAATGCATCCATTGAACCCCCTTCTTCGGTGGAAGCACAAAATCTGCAATTTTGACAAGACCAATGGCCCGGGCATCGATCATCAATCACAGGAGGGACAGACGGAAGAACTGCACGTACCTTTCATATTGCCTACGGAATTGAACTTAGAATGTGACTGGTGGAGTTTGATTTAATTCATTTTTGCCTGGTTTGTGACCTTTGGTTTCCTCCTCAGTTATTCCCCTTGTTTTGGGGTTCTCTGATGACAAGCTTTTGGCTCCTCCTCCTTTTTTGGTGACGCCTTTTTTCAGCAGCCATTCAGCGGTTCTGTGGTGTTATAAATCATCCGTTGAGTTCGGCGTTTTTTCAAGGGCGCGGAAATCTGCTGAATTCGCTTGATACAGGGCCCTCTTTGGGCTCGAAACATGCATGTCGTCCTTTGGAAATTTGTTGCCCTTTTGATGAATTGATATGGTCCACTTTTTCAGATAAGTGTTTTTCAATACTATTTACTTTTTATTTAATTAATTTTGAAAAAAAGAAAAAGGCTTCTGCCGACGCAGAGAGGGGAGCTTTTGTGAGAATGTTGTTTTCTCTATAAACGGATTCACGGGTATTATGTTTTGACTTTGTTTTTTGACTGAATATACTGACTTTGTTTAGGGTTGTACCTGCCACTCTGTGCAGATTACCCCCTTTTATGCCTTTATTCAGAGCTGTACCTGCTGCTTGTTCCTCTCAAATCCAAGGGTTTTTACTCGATCCTCATCCTTCATCTCCTCCCATGGTTGTCAGTACTATCTCTATGCTGACGACTCTCAGGTCTACTTCTCTGCACCTGAAATCTCTCCGCAAATCAAGGTCTGGATCTCTGCCTGCTTATCCGACATTTGTGTCTCGATGCTCACCACCATCTGAAATTGAACATGGCTAAAACTGAGATCCATATTGTTCCCCCTAAGCCCACCACCCCAGCTTCTGTATCCGATTTTTTGTTTGTTTGTTTGTTTTTTTGATTTTGAAGGCCAAGTGAGGTGGTCTTTTTGGAGGCAATTTTTGCCGCCACCAAAACGTTGCTCCCTGAGGCGACCGCTTCACTCAGCCTCATTATACAGCTGCCCCTGCACCCCACTCTATGGAGTGAATGACTTAAAGTGGTCCTATGGACAGATACTCCCATCTCAGCTGTGGATCTTTGCAGCTCCTTCAGTGTCATCCTTGGTGTCTTTGTAGCATTTCTGATTAATGCTCTCCTTACCGAGTCTGTGAGTTTTGGTGGGCGTCCTTCTCTTGTCAGGTTTGTAGTGGTGCCATATTCTTTCTATTTTGTTATAATGAATTTAATGCTGCTCCATGGGATATTCAGAATTTGGGATTTTTTCTTATAACCCAACCCTGATCTATACTTCTTCATAACTTTGTCTCTGACCTGTTTGGAGTGCTCCTTAGTCTTCATGCTGCTTGCTTAGTGGTGTCACAGAATCAGGAGCCTTTCAGAACAGGTATATTTATACAGGCATCGTGTGACAGGACATGTGACACTGCACACAGGTGGACCCTAATCAACTAATTATGTGACCTCTGAGGTTAATTGGTTGGACCAGATCTCATTTAGGGATTTCATAGCTGAAGGTATGAATACATATACACTCACAACTTTTCAATTTTTACTTGTTTTTTTTTAATATACGCAAGGTATTTTATTATCATGCCACTTCACCAATTTGGACTATATTGTTCGATCCATTACCTAACAGCCAAATGAACCTCCATTTTCGGTCCAGGTTATAATGCAACGAAAAAGGACAAAAACAGAGGGGATGAATACTTTCACAAGGCACTGAACCAATACCACACTAACTGGCATGAGGATGCATTTAGCACCACCCCTTGAAGTGCCTTTAAGACACCCGCACTAATGGCAACATTTGCAATTAGCATGCACCCATTATGCCTATGCTAACTGCAATGCACTGTCAACACCCATATTATGCCCCTAACTGGCTCAGTCCCTGCCCAATTGCATGCCTACCGGTTATTGTGTGATTTTTATTGCACGGCCCCATGCAAATAGCGTGGTGCGCTTAGTTTGGCAAACCCCATGCTAATGGTTAGCACAGTTTAGTAAACATGCTCCTTGATGTGTGTTGCAATAAAATATCCTGCATTAAGTTGCATTATTGTCAAATAACATATGCTAGGGTCAATTAACCCAAATTATCTGGCAAATAACGTATATTACTACTATAATGCGGCTTAGTAAATAGACCCAAGTGTCCTAAATCCAGCATATGGCACTAAGAACCAGTATAATTGACCCATGGTTAGGGTAATTTTGCTTCATACATAAGCTTTCTGTAATCATGTGTGTGGCTGAATTCAGCACTAATTGGATACACTAGAACAAGTTTGCTGGAAGTCCAACAGAGTACTTAGCACTGATGTGTGACAATACCATCACACACACAGTATTGTTTTCCAATATGATGACTTTAAAAATGAACGTATCAACTATAGTGTTTGTCATTTTCTGCACCTTTGTTTATTCTTTATCTATGCTTTTTGTAGGAATTAAGCCATAGATGTTAAATTTTTTTTTGACTGATAAAATTCAATTGTATATGGCACTGAGGAATAGACAGGCTGGGAGCCTGGCGTATTCGTTGACTTGTTTGCCACCAATTAAAAGTTGGATGGCTAAAAACAGTTTGAAACTGAATGTTGAAAAAAAATGGTGTTGCTTAAAGAGGTAGGGCTCGATATTCAAAAGGCATTTACATGGTTTACAGCCCAGTAAACCAAGTAAATGCCAGTCAGTGGGATATTCATGGTTAGTGCTGCTAAATATCCCCGATCTTCCCCCTACATCCCTGAATATTCCCGATCTTCCCGCTTAGCATCGAGGCATGTCATGGGCAGTGACAGAGGCTGATTGGGAAGAAGCAATATTGCACCATTACCTGGTTAGTTTCTATGGGTAAAAGATAGGCCAGCTTTTGTAGTGCCTGTCTTTACCCGTAGAAGCTGACTGGGCAGCGGTGCAATATCACTACTATCCGGTTAGCCTCTGCGACTTCTGGGCATGTGCGGTGACCCCGGATATTCAATGCCGGGGCTGCATATGACCCTGGCATTGAATATCTGGGATTAGAGGATGGTGGTGACAGGTAGATGCTGAACTCGTGCCTAGCTGTCCTAACTCAATATCGGGCCCGTAGTATTTCCTTTGCTGCCTGAAGAACCTCAAAGTCTGGTGATAGATTTGGTTTGCTAACTGCATAAAGTAGTGTGACTGTCCATTTAGTACACTTTAATGGTTGTTAAATAAATGTAAAGTGGTTTTATAGATAGAAAGATTTAAAGGTGGCAACTCCAGCAAAAGAATTTCTTGTTAAGAGACCACTGTCCACATATTCATTTATTGAAAAAAATAGAGTGTAATTTGGAATGCTGTTGGCTTAAAATTACACTTTGAAAAGAGCAAAGCTATTTACCTGTTTTTTATGAAAACATGCAAAGATGTGCTGATACTGGTGAAAAAAAAATCTTTTGTATTCAGATTGCAAAAGTGGAGAACAATTTGAGAGAACTACTCGAGTCTTAGCAGAAAATCACATGCTGCTTTAGAATGGGATTGTAACCTCAAGCGGACCTCTAATATTCACACAAATTAACTGCTGTATTTTTTTATGGAAAAAGGACAGTTTCTTTGTAAAGGTTTTCATGCTTTTTCACATTCTGCTGTCTAAAATAATAAATAATAAGAAACCAAAAAAGTTCTGATGGCAAAAGTCTTCACACTGCCATCAGTTGTTTCCAATAAGGGGATAGATGTATAGAGGCCGATATTAAAAGTAATTAACTGGGTTAGCAGACCCATTAATCATGTTAATTGTGGCGACCGCAATATTTAGAGGCAGTGATGCAATTAAGTGCCGCCGAATTCTCCTGCGTGCTGCCATTAAATGACTCCATGCTAGCCGGCCGGCACTACGGTGTTCCGGGAGCAGAGCAGAGGTGAGACCCAGGGATAACAGGGCAACGGCATTAAGGCAATATTTAGCTGGTATTCAGTTATCATTAAGAGGCGAAAGTTAGACACAAAGGTTTGCTTAACTGATCGCAGAAGCTAACCAGGAAGCAGCTGGATATTGCTGCTGCCCATTTAGCTTTTCTGCTATCTAACAGACCCCAATATTCAATGCCAGTTGCCCTTATATGGCCCTGACACTGAATATCAAGTTCAGCGGTGATGCCCAGCTGCTTTACAAGGACTAGCTGCTGCCATAGAATATACCCCATAAAGATTTTTCACACGTATGTGACCGCATCATATAAATATGTAAAAGGTCTTTTGCAAAATACTGACTGGCTTAAATGTGACTTGTCATAAGGGCATACACTTTGCTGATAGGCATAGCTGGGGGTATGGTTTTGGTGGAGCACGGGCAATGTTCAGAAGCACACAGGATGATTATAATAATACCTCAATTTATGCACATACTTGCAAACCTTAGGTAAAGACATTTACATCTACTCAAGAGCAGGTCTAAATGTTCACATCTGCATTCAAGGCACAATGCAAGGCAAAAACTCTTCTCTTGACTCTTCCTCGCCGGCCATCTATTATCCTGTCTCTACATTTCCTTTTCACTCTAAGCTTCTACCACTTATATTAGTATTTTTAAGGACACCTAGGCATCTAGATGTCTTTATAGAGAAGGGCAAAACTGAATGTCTCCCACTTCTCCAAAAGGCTTATGGAGAAGATGCAATGTCAAGGTCGCCAGTCTTCGAGTGCCACAAATGCTTCAAGACTGGCTGCGCGGAGGTGGAGAATGACCCCAAGTCAGGATGGCCTTCCACAACAAAGATGGCTGAGAACATTGACAAAATAAACCAGCTGGTGCGGAGTGATCGCAGATTGAAGGTGCGGATGATAGCTGAGGAGCTCAGCCTGAACAGGGAGTCAGTGTGGACCATCTTGGTGCAGGAGCTGGGGATGCGGAAGGTGTGTGCCAAGATGATGCCCAAGCTTTTATCACATGACCAGAAGGCGCACCGGGTCAATGTTTGTCGAGACTTGCTGGAGAAGATCAGAAAAGATCCAGAGTTCGTTGGCTGAGTCATCACAGGAGATGAGACCCCGAAAGCAAGAGGCAGAGCCTGCAGTGGAAGACTCAACTATCACCCAAACCTAAGAAGGTGTGCATGTCCAAATCAAGGATCAAGGTCATGCTGATCACATTCTTCGACGAGAAGGGAGTGGTCCATCATGAGTTTGTGTCTGAGGGTCCGACAGTCAACTAGCACTTCTACCAGCAGGTCCTCAATCAACTCCATGACCAGGTTTGGCACAGCAGGCAGGCTCTGTGGAGAGACAAGTCATGGCTGCTACACCACGACAACGCACCCGCACACACCGCGCTCAGTGTGAGGCAGTTCTTGGCCACACAGATCACAGCTCTCGACCACCCTTCTTATTCCCCATATCTTGCACTGTCTGACTTCTGACTCTTCCTCAGTCTGAAGACTGCTCAAAGGAACTCATTTTGCCTCTGTAGAAGAGATCAAGGCCACTGTGATGAGGGACCTCAAGGAGGAGGACTATACTGAGTGCTTCCATACGTGGCAGAAGCAAATGCAGAAGTGCATTAACTCTGGGGCGAATTACTTTAAAGGGACAATTGTGATGTAGAGACCCCTGCGGAGCCCATGGAAATAGAGAGAAAGGAAGATTCCACCTTTAAAACTGACAGGCAGCTAGAACACATGGCTCACTGTTTACAAAGAAAAGGTAAACAGAGAAAGACAGGAGCTGAGCTGACACGCCCAAGCTCTGACGTAGCAGCAAGCCTGGAGCTTGATCAATCACACCTGTTCAGGTTGAGAGCAGAGCCAAGCCCAGGGGAACAGAAATTATAAAACCTCGTCATTAGCTCCCAGAAAAGAGAGAGGAGAAGCAGGAGAGAAAGGAAGCTGGAGAGGAGGCTGGAGTGCAGGCTGGAGTGGTAATTGCAGTTCGGATGGCAGTTGGAGTCGTGGCAGCAGAGAAAGTTGGAGTTGTGGCAGAGAAGGAAAAGAAGCCACACAAGGAAGGAAAGGAGGTGAAAGAGGAGTTCTGGACAGCAAAGACAGGAGAGAGGAGAGACCTCCAGTAAGACCTGCTTGGAGAGGCTCAGAAACTCCAGAGGGTTGGATACTGGGTAAAGAAACTACCTACAGGTCTGGGAGAAAAGCCAGCAGGCTAGGAGGAGGGAAGGCACACCCTGTGACCAGGAACTGGCTGGAATGGAGAGAGCAGGGAGCCCTTCAGTCAGAAGGAAGCCTTCAGAGTTTGCACAGGTGGGAGCCCAGCACAAAAGTATTTCCTCATAGCTGCCAAGAATTAGAGGAGAGCCAAAGAAGAAACTCCAGAGCAACAGGTATTTTAAACCCGTGCTGTTTTGAGTTGTGGAAAGGGCAAACACCTGAGTTTACAGAGGGAAGTTATCTTAAATCCCATAGTAACAGTTTGCAGACAAACGCTGTTAGTCCTGAGACAGAAGATATGCAAATAGACTCTAATGTTGATGAAGTAGCAGATATGCAAATGGATTGCACGCTTTGTTTGGCTGACAACATTGAGTCACTGTGTTAAACCTTGAAGTAAAAGTGCTAAGAAACAGCAAAGAAATAGGAACTATTTTTCTTTGCTGTGAGAAGCTGTTTTGTTTTCCATTTTTGTACTTGCAACGAGCACTGCATGTTTTGGAACCAGAGAGTGAATAAGCAATTACCTTAGTTATTGTATATAAGCCTCATGCTAAACTCCTGGAGACTGTCCTATTTTTGTTCTGCACCAAAGTTCTATTTGTGAGGGGAATAAATCCTTGTCATTTTGCCTTAAACACTCGGACTACAATTGCTTCTTTATCAGAGAGCTAAAAAAAAAAGGGACTACAACTCCCAAGAGGCCTTGCAAGAGCCACAGCTGTAGTCTCACTTTCTGAATAGAGAATTATCATGGCAGACCAACCCTCTGCGCCCTAGGCGGAGGGCTGGCCACGTGGTGACAAGTGGCATAGTATTTAGGATTTTGTGTGGAATATAAGGACATTCAACTGAGAAACACACCAGGATATATGCCAGAGGATTTGCCACAAGAGCACCGAGAGAAAAAAAGAACCCTGCTAAGCTGTGGGCTGAAGAGCAGTGGGAGATACCGCTAGCAATATCGGCCAGAAGGACCGAGGACCAGCAGAAAGACTCCTTTCTCAAAGTTTGAGTCTACACTGTGCTCAGGTAACGGGTATTTGGGCACGGGTGTATAGGATTCGTGGGAGGAAGGAGAGCTCTTGTTCAACGTATAACCTAGACAGGTTTAAGGAAAGTTGTTGTGCCGCACTTGGTGGGCCTTTCTTTCTTTTTTTTCCCTCTCTGCAGAAAAAAAAAAAAAAAAAAAAAGAGTCCTGAAGATGGAGCCACAAGAAGTTCTACGCTGGATGGCCAACCAATTTGAAAAACAACGGGAGATGGCCCAGCGCACCCAGGAGCAAGCTGCTGCAGCCATGCAGGCCCAGCAAAAACCCATCATGGACTTGATAGAGGCTTTGCTTGCCGGTCAGAAGGCGACGGGACAAGCACAACTCTCACCTACCTGTGTGGTAGGACCACAAGACTGTGGAGCGTTAACTTGTGGACAGCTAAAAGTAGAGGATGATATAGATGACTTCATTGAAGCCTTTGAAAGAATTGCACTTACTGTAAAGTGGCCGCCAGAGCAATGGTTGGTAAGGCTCGCTACATCCCTAACGGGAGAGGCCTTAGCTGCCTATAAAGTTATGCCCGCTGCTCTTGCGACTAACTACGAAGAACTTAAGAAGGCAATCAGGGATAGATTGGGATTAACACCCCTGGTCTATAGACGTATGTTAAGGGATACTAGGCTAAGACCTAATGAAATGCCCAAAGCCTTGTTCCATAGGATAAGGAGCTTAGCGTGAAAATGGCTCCCTCCTGAGGGAAAGACCCTCGAGTCTGTGGTAGACACTATTGTCTTGGAACAATTCATGGAGGCGGTTCCCCAAGAGATAAGATCCTTTTTAATCTTGCAAAGTTGCCAGACCACAGCAGAAGCAGCCCTCCTTACCGAGCGTTATTTGGAGGCCGAGTTGGCTGGTAAGCCAAAAGGAGGCGCTCTGCGTGTATCTGGGTCGGCAAACTTTGGAAAGGCAGAAAAGGAACTAGGAACCAATGTGAAAGGTGTATCCACTTGTTTGCCAAAGCCAGAATGGAAATGGGAAAAAGGTAAATGTTATAAGTGTGGGAAAGCAGGTCATTTACAAAGAAACTGTGTAATGCGAACAGCACTGATAATGGCCAAGGAAAAACAGATACAAGAAGGTTTTCTGTTAAATGTGGAAGTTAATGGTGTTTTGGCCAGTGCATTGCTCGACTCAGGTGCTGACCAGAGCATGGTCTCAAAGAAGCTCTGGCAGGCAATAGAAGCCCGCATTGGGTCAGTACCGAGCCGACCAGAAGGCAGAGTTAAAATCCGCTGCGTACATGGTGCATCATCCTTCTATCCATTGTATAAGCTCTGAGTGAAGGGATTAGGAACACAAAAAGAGGTTCTAGTAGCCGTAGTCCCTAAGCTTCCCCATGATATAGTGCTGGGTAGGGATTGGCCCCAGTTTAGTAGAGGAATGGAGAAGGGCCTACATACCAAGACAGGCATGGTCTCTACTAGGTCCCAGGCAGGAACCTCAGAAATGAGAGTTGAACCCCCTGTAGAGAGAGATGAACTCCCTGAAGAGAAGGATGAACCCCCAGAGGATGAGGGTGGACAGGTAGAAGAGGCACTGGAGGAGCTCCCTACATCTGAGAACCTGATTAACACCCCCTCTAAGAAGACCAGGAAAGGGACAGAACAGTCGAATGATCAGAGGGTAGAAGCCCTGGCAACAACCGTTCCTAGTCCCCTATTTGGAAAGCCCTGAAAGACAGGTTTGGGGTCAAAGGAGCCCTTAGAAGTTATACCACCAGTTAAACAAAAATTTGTCCTGAGATTCTGCAAAGTATCTGCTAAGGCGCAGAGCCCGCAGAGAGCCTCGACCGCAGCTGCTGGCTATGATTTATTCAGTGCTGAAGAGGGCATGATTCCAAAACAAGGGAAGGCCTTGATTGACACCGGCTTACAAATGCAAATGCCTATGGGCTGTTACGGCCGAATAGCGCCACGCTCAGGTTTAGCTTCCAAATACTTTATTGATGTAGGCGCAGGAGTTATAGATCCTGACTACAGGGGGGTAGTCAAAGTACTACTTTTTAATTTTGGGAATGAAGATTTTAGAGTGAAGAGGGGTGATAAGAGTGGCTCAACTTATCTGCGAACGAGTCAGATTCCCCTCCTTGGAAGAGGTACCTTGGCTATCCCCTACGAGTCGGGGAGCCGGGGGATTTGGGTCCACGGGGCGGAGTGAAGTGAAGAGCCTGACCGCCACTTCTGAAGAAAGAGTGGAGGAAGACTTAGGTCCGCAGCTGGCGGACTGTAAAGGGAACCCGGAGCCCAGAGTAATCGCAGAGCTATCCCTGCAGCAGAGGCAGGAGTTAGCTAGGGTGCTGGCCAATTTCACAGATGTCTTGACACCGGTACCGGGAGAGACCAATTTGGTGGCACACGAGATTATCACCCCACCAGGGAAGGTGGTTAGGCAACGGCCTTATAGACTACCTGAGGCCAGAAAGAAGGAGGTCATGACCCAGGTGCGAGAGATGCTTAACATGGGCATTATAGAGGAGTCAAAAAGTCCTAGGTGTAGCCCCATCATCCTCGTACCGAAGGCAGATGGGATCCTTCGTTTTTGTATTGACTTCAGGCAAGTGAACAATATCTCCCAGTTCGACACCTATCCCATGCCCCGTATTAAGGAGTTGTTAGACCGGCTGGGCCGGGCACGGTATCTAACCACGCTCGATATGACAAAAGGCTACTGGCAGATACCGCTAACCTGTGAGTCAAGGATGAAGACTGCCTTTAGTACGCCCATAGGTTTATTCCAATTCCGTAGGATGCCTTTTGGCTTACATGGAGCTGCGGCAACATGCCAGAGGCTACTCAACCATGTTTTACGGCCCCACCAGGAGTACGCTGTAGCGTACATGGATGATATCATTATACACAGCACCAGCTGGGCCCAACACTTGCCCAGGATAGAAGCTGTCCTCAGAGCCATGCGACGGGCCGGGCTAATATTGAATCCGGGGAAGTGCCTATTTGCAGGTGAAGAAGTGAAGTACCTCGGTCATATGGTGGGAAAAGGTATGGTCAGGCCCCTGCTGAGTAAGATAGATAGCGTGAAGAATTTCCCCAGACCAACGAATAAGAAACAGCTAAGATGTTTCCTGGGCCTCATAAGCTATTATCGACGATTCATCCCTCGCTTCGCCGAGGAGAGCACCATTTTTACAGATATGCTGAGGAAAAACGCTCCAAATAATTTAAAATGGACCCCGGAGGCTGAGAAGATGTTCATATTGTTGAAAGGAAAGCTCTGTAAGGCCCCGGTGCTACGCGGAGTAGACTTCGGGTTACTCTTCGTTGTCCAAAGAGACATGTCAGAGACCGGATTGGGGGCGGTCCTGTCATAGGAGTTTGAGGGTACTGAGCACCCCATTATGTACCTCAGCAGAAAGTTGTCCAAAGCAGAGTGTAACTACTCTACAATAGAGAAGGAGTGTTTGGCCATTAAATGGGCACTAGCGGCCCTGAGGTTTTACCTCACAGGACGCAAGTTTCTATTCATCACGGACCACGCACCCCTAAAGTGGTTGAGCCACATGAAAAACCATAACGCTCGTCTGACTCAGTGGCATCTAGCGTAGCAAGCCTTCAATTTTTCAGTACAACACAGGGCAGGAAGGCTATATCTTAATGCCGATGTGTTATCACGGATTACGAGCATGGGTTCGCCAGCCCGTAATATCTTAAGGGGGGGGGGGGATATGTGATGTAGAGACCCCTACGGAGCCCATGGAAATAGAGAGAAAGGAAGATTCCACCTTTAAAACTGACAGGCAGCTAGAACACATGGCTCACTGTTTACAAAGAAAAAGTAAACAGAAAAAGACAGGAGCTGAGCTGACACACCCAAGCTCTGAAGTAGCAGCAAGCCTGGAGCTTGATCAATCACACCTCTTCAGGTTGAGAGCAGAGCCAAGCCCAGGGGAACAGAATTATAAAACCTTGTCATTAGTTCCCAGAAAAGAGAGAGGAGAAGCAGGAGAGAAAGGAAGCTGGAGAGGAGGCTGGATGCAGGCTGGAGTGGTAATTGCAGTTCGGAAGGCAGTTGGAGCTGTGGCAGCAGAGAAAGTTGGAGTTGTGGCAGAGAAGGAAAAGAAGCCACACAAGGAAGGAAAGGAGGAGAAAGAGGAGTCCTGGACAGCAAAGACAGGAGAGAGGAGAGACCTCCAGTAAGACCGGCTTGGAGAAGCTCAGAAACTCCTGAGGGTTGGATACCGGGTAAAGAAACTACCTACAGGTCTGGGAGAAAAGCCAGCAGGCTAGGAGGAGAGAAGGCACGCCCTGTGACCAGGAACTGGCTAGAATGGAGAGAGCAGGGAGCCCTTAAGTCAGAAGGAAGCCTTCAGAGTTTGCACAGGTGGGAGCCCAGCACAAAAGTATTTCCTCATAGCTGCCAAGAATTAGAGGAGAGCCAAAGAAGAAACTCCAGAGCAACAGGTATTTTAAACCCATGCTGTTTTGAGTTGTGGAAAGGGCAAACACCTGAGTTTACAGAGGGAAGTTATCTTAAATCCCATAGTAACAGTTTGCAGACAAACGCTGTTAGTCCTGAGACAGAAGATATGCAAATAGACTCTAATGCTGATGAAGTAGCAGATATGCAAATGGATTGCACGCTTTGTTTGGCTGACAACATTGAGTCACTGTGTTAAACCTTGAAGTAAAAGTGCTAAGAAACAGCAAAGAAGTAGGAACTATTTTTCTTTGCTGTGAGAAGCTGTTTTGTTTTCCATTTTGTACTTGCAAGGAGCACTGCATGTTTTGGAACCAGAGAGTGAATAAGCAATTACCTTAGTTATTGTATATAAGCCTCATGCTAAACTCCTGGAGACTGTCCTATATTTGTTCTGCACCAAAGTTCTATTTGTGAGGGGAATAAATCCTTGTCATTTTGCCTTAAACACTCGGACTACAATTGCTTCTTTATCAGAGAACTAAAAAAAAAAAAGGGACTACAACTCCCAAGAGGCCTTGCAAGAGCCACAGCTGTAGTCTCACTTTCTGAATAGAGGATTATCATGGAAGACCAACCCTCTGCACCCTAGGTGGAGGGCTGGCCACATGGTGACACAATGCATAATTTCTCTGTAGATTTTGTAATAAAACATTTATGGGACAGTCTCGTTTCTTTTTTGCCACACCTCATATAGTCATCTTAACCACCTTGAAAGATACAAAAAAATTCTTTATCTAGTGTAATTCAACCGCAAACAATTTCAAAGAAGTGGAGTGCAACATCTGAAAACCAATCTCCTTACCCAGCTCAGATGAATTTTCTTTCATATAGATTTGCTTAACAGCACTCCCAATGTGGACAGTAAATTAATCTAGCACATATCAATTAAGTATATCCTGTACAAGGTGTGTAGCTCCAAGACCCAAAGGGGATTTAAGACTATATAAGCAATCTTACACTGGATATGGTACTCCACTGATAACCAGTGAAACATTTTTAACACTGTCATTATTTGATCCCACAGCTTGTAGCCCATTACTGCAGTGAACATATTTTTTAGGTAACCCTTCTAACATATCAGGAACAGATAAGGTTATATATGAACTTAAACAGATCATTTCTTTCCAGGTAAGATTTTAGTAAGGAATACATCCTGATTGCCCAAAATTAGTTTGCAGCTCTAAGATCATGTAGAAAGTTGCTCATCAATGAGCATTCCCAAATTTCACACTTTCTTTTGAATTCGTAACATATTAGCATCCAGTAATGTCAAAGTCCCTAATCTTTGTATCACTAGATTTACTAAAGTGTGGTACCACATTATCATTGAGGCATATTTTTAGTAAATAGGCTTCTTTATTAAAATGGGACATGCGATAAATAAAGCATGTTATTGTGTATTAGTGCGGTAGCACCTTTTAGTAAATGTAATTTATCAGTCTTCACTCTTTTATAACTTTTTTCCTTATCTCTATATGGAAACAGGACAATTCAGTTCTATGATCCAACAATATGGAACTCCCTCCCTGTAAAAATCCAAACAACTATAGACCTTAAGGATTTCAGGAAACTACTATAGGCACATCTGTTCCAAATGCGCTTTCAGGGCGTAACAAACATGAAAACACCTCAACTAAATCACACACAAAGACACCTCTACGCCATAGTCCTACCTTCACTCCTCAACAATAACAAGGCAATGACAAAATACCAAATAAACCTGTCCAGCATTCTGTCTGGTATTTTGGTATGTTATTAATGTTTTGAATTTTTTACTGGTTCCCTGCAAAGTTGCACAGGATTCTTATATTTGGTTCAATGTTCCTTGTAATGTTAACACGTTCCATGTAAGGTTAAGTTCTGTTCTATGTAAACTGTATTGAACATTGGAAATGCGGTATATAAACTTCTCAAATAAGTAATTAAATAAACTAACTCATTTACTGAGGAGATAACAGCACTCTGAAATATCCCTAAGCAATTTGAAAACAACCTGCAATTGGTAATTTTGTGAGATCATGCATGCAAATTAGGCTTCATGGACTACTCATATATCCTTTTTTAACCAATCCTTTTTATTTATGAATTTTCAAAAACAATACATCAAGCAAATACATACATAAATAGAGAAATAGAGAATTGCACAAGCAATAATGCACAAAAATATATCCAGAAACAAATAAGAAAATAAACACAATATAGTACTGCTCTCTAACAGTGCCACCAGTAGGAAGGGAGAGGCCCTTAAAAAAAGGCAAGATCAAATTAAGAAAATAATACAAAGAAAATAAGCAAAAGGATAAACAAGGTGGCATGACCCTCTACTTAAACATTTTAAGGGGAAATTTGATTTTAACCAGATGGAACTGTGACCACCAAAGAGCTGGAGGTTTTACGAGTGTCCAAAAGGAACGTAATTGCTTAGGGTCATAGAAACAATGAACAATGATGACAGAAAAAGACCACATGGCCTATCTAGTCTGTCCTTCCATATCAACAACAGTCCCCTTTTTTCCTTTAGAGATCCTCTCTGTTTGTCTCATGCTTTTTTGAATTCAGATACTGTCCTCATCTCTACCACCTCCAGTGGGAGATTATTCCACGGATGAACCACTCTTTCCATAAAGCGTAGTTACTCACCTATAACAGCTGATCTCCGGGAACAGCAGGAATTTAGTCTTCACATATGGGTATCGTCGGTACCGACGGAGCCTGCGCGGGAACGCTCCTCAGCGTCCAATAGGAACGCTTTTGGGAGCATCCCTCAGCACATGCACGCTGCCTTCCCGCTTTTCCAAATGTCCCTCTTCAGTTAAGTTTGTAGCTGAGTGAAAGGATAGAGGGAGAGAGGAAAGAGACAAAGAGAGAGAGAGACAACTCCTAGGGGAGGTGGGTTGGTTGTGAAGACTAAATTCCTGCTGTACCCGGAGATCATCTGTTACAGGTGAGTAACTACGCTATCTCCAGGAACAAGCAGGAATGTAGTCTTCACATATGGGGACTTCCTAGTTGAAGATGCCAGGGAGATAGCCCCAGGAAGGTGCCACCCTAAAAAGGTAGGCATCCTTCCTCCCATGGATTTCTGGCATTCCACCAGGGTTGGTGGGTAGGAGTTGAATTAGGTCTGAAAGAGATTTTGAAGAATAGCTTGGCCAAAGAAGGCATCCCGGCAGGAGGCTTTAACTAGGCAGTAGTGGGCTGTGAAGGTGTGTACCGAAGCCCAGGTGGCTGCTCGACAAATGTCATTGATAGACACAGAGTGGAGATTAGCCATAGAAGCTGCCATGGCTCTCACATTATGAGCTATGACATGGTCCTGAAGAGGAAGACCCATACTCTCATAAGTAAAGGATATGCATTGGGCAATCCATTTAGATAAAGTTCTTTTGGAGACTGGAAGTTCCAAATGACTAGGGTCAAAAGCTATAAAAAGTTGTGAGGACTTTCTATGTTGCTGTGTTCTTTGTATGTAAAAGGCTAAGGCCCTTTTACAATCCAAAGTATTTAGGTTTCTTTCTGCATTAGAGGCGTGAGGCCTCGGAAAAAATACAGGAAGATAAATTGATTGGTTTAAATGAAAAGGCAAAACCACCTTTGGCATAAAGTGTGGGTGAGTTCGAAGAACAACCTTATCATGATGAAACCTAGTATAAGGAGGATCAGCCATTAAAGCTTGCAATTCACTAATGCGACGGGCAGAGGTGATTGCAATTAGGAAGATGACCTTCCAGGTCAAAAACCTAAGGGATGTAGTGGCCAAAGGTTCAAAAGGCGGCTTCATGAGCTTCCCGAGAACTAGATTTAGATCCCATGCCACTGGTGGTGGCTTGATGGGAGGTTTAGTTAATAAAAGGCCTCTCATAAATCTTGATAGGAGTGGATGAGAGGAAATTGGTTGTCCACTTGGAGGGTTATAAGAAGCTGCAATTTGTAAACGGAGGCGCTGGGTGAGAATGTCCACAGTCTTGGCAAAGGCAAATATTAATATGACTTGCAAAGGATTGTGGGAAATGTAGTCCATTCATACCAGACTCAGCCGTTCACAATAAATTAGTTGTGCTTGCTCGAATGTAAAGCAAAGAAGATATTTTATTTATGGGGTTATTTCTCCCAACACAGATATACTTGGTAGCACATAAAAAGGAATACTTGCTTTCAGTATTATACTTAGAACAACAAATAAGGAAAAACAACAGCTGAACTTGTTAAGCAATCAAATCAAAGCATAAAGACCTTGATGGAAACAGAAAGGTCTTTTCTGTAGGCTGCTGCTAATATCTTCTTAGCAGTGCTTCAAAGAACCAACAAAACCCACAAAGTAGGAAAAAACTGTTCTTTTTCAGGGATATCTTCCTGTATCTTCACACACACTCAGAAGTGTCCCTCCAGAGCTCACAGGCAATTAGGCAAGGCTCAATTGCTAACCATTACCAGCTGAAACCCTCTTGGCTGGTTTACTTTCTACTACGTGGCTCAAATCCTACTCAGAAGCTTTTCTGAGTAGATTAAAGAACAAGTTTATATTTCTTTGTGATGGTTGTTGTATTTTGTAACAGCATATTCCACAGACGTTTAGACAGAGAGCAATCCATGTATTCAAGGTCCCCATTTATGACATCTTCCCCTTCTTCAATTATCATAGGTTCACTATCATGAATTGGCACAGAGGAATTTCTCAATGGAACACTCTGAGGACAATACTTGTTTCCCTGCTGTCTTCCCAGTGAAGAGCTAGGGCATAGATCAGTGTTCATACCTGAGCTTCCATTGCTGTTAGAGTTCCTCTCTAAATATCCTGGCCAGTATGTAGTCCAGTTCTTATGTCCAGCCTTCCAATCAAGATCCCTGGACACTGGATCTCTCTTCACATACCTTCTTGCACTGGTCTTAGGGTCCCTTCCAAGTGCAGCCGTCTCCCTCACAGGTGCCGTCCGGGGATTCCTGGCTCTGCAACCCCACTCCTCTGGCTTTCCCCAGTCCAATGGTGTATTCTTGCCTCTGGAATGCCTCCCAGTATACGTACTGCTATGGACTCCTTTAGACCTTCCAAATGCTTTTCTCTTCTTTCTTCCAAAGTGTTTCTTGCTCTCTCTGTCCGTCAGCTCTGGCTTCTGCTGATGATGATGATCAGGATGATCAAGGTGCCTCTGATCAAGATGATGATTCTCTGTAGAATAAGCTTTTCTTTTATCCTGCTTAGATGAATGCTGTGCTGAATCAAGCCCTGCCTTTGGAGATGAGTGCTTGGGGATTACCTCATAGCCCTCCTGATTGAACACACGTTTCCCCACTTCAGCTCTTCTAATGGCTGTTGGAAACCTGGTGCATTCTGGGACTGGTAGTCTTTTATGGAAACATTCTGTTTTATTATTTCTACCAGAACAGACAGGTTGCTTGTTCAGAGTCACTTCATCTCTATTATAGCTCCTTCCTGAACTATGATAAGCTTCCTTATCACATACCCCCCTGCTTAAGTTATTACGGACTGGTGTAACTGGTGAAACGTTTTTCCTACAGTCCGTAATACCTATGAGAGTATTATCTTTGTGAAGCTCACCTACTTCCTGACTGGCTTCAGGGTCATTATTATTTACAGGCCTCTCCTTCCAAGACTTAAGTACATTAATATTGGTAGGTCTGTCTACGCCCTCTTGCATTTTCTACCATATAAGATACTGGGCTCACTTGTCTAACAACCTTCCATGGCCCTTTCCACTGTACTTCAAATTTTGGGGCTGTACCTGCTACTTGAACCAAAACCTTTTCACCAATGCTTAATTGGCGGCTTTTGGCCTTCCTATCATACCACCCTTTCTGGTGCACTTGGCTGTCCTGCAGGTTCCTCTCAGCAACCTGCGAGGTCCTTTTTAAACGTGCTCTCAAGTCACGTAGAAACTGTGGCACCTCCTGACTTCCTGGTTCAGGATCAATCCATTGTTCCCTCAAAATATCTAACAAACCCCGTGGAGCCCTACCATACATCAATTCATATGGAGTTACACCTAGGGACACCTGAATTCTTTCCCTGCAGGCATATAAGGCAAAGGGCAATAACATATCCCATTCTTTTACCTCTCCTGCTAACCCCCTTCTCAACATTTGTTTGCGAGTTTGGTTGAATCTCTCCACCAAACCGTTTGATTGTGGATGGTAGGCTGAGGTTTTCACGTGATGAATGCCAAAGGCATCCCAGACCTGGGCCAAATATTTGGATACAAAATTGGACCCTCAGTCAGTCAACACCTCTCTTGGGAATCCCACTTCGCAAAACAATTTTACTAGCTCTAAAGCTATTATTTTTGCAGAAACATTCCTCAATGGTATGGCCCAGGGAAACCTTGTTGCCTGATCTACCATAACTAGGATGTATTGGAAACCTCAGGGCGTTTTGACTAATGGGCCTACAATATCCATAGCAATGCGACCAATTGGGTCTGTGATAATTGGCATGGGAATCAAAGGCACCACCGGTGGGTGAGCCGCTGTAACACGCTGACACCCTGGACATGCAGCACAAAACTGGGCAGTTTCTTTGAAAATACCTGGCCAGTAAAAATGCATAAGTATTTGATCCAGCGTTCCTTGCATCCCCTTATGACCTCCAACTGGATGATCATGTGCTAATCTAAGTACTAGTCCTTTGAAAGTTGTGGGTACCACCAATTGTTTACGTATGGTCCCATTTCTGGGGTCCTGACTCTCTCTATATAATATTTCATTATCTAGTCTGAATCTGGGCAACTCCTCCCTGACCTCCTGAGCATACTTAAAAGCTCGGGTGAGAGCTTGATCAGCTCGCTGTTCTTGTGGAAAGTTAGGAAACTTTGCCACTAACTCAGCTGGCACCCAGGGTAAACTTTGACCTGCCAACATGTCAGCCCTACCCTGTGCTCTGCAAAGTCTCTCACGCCGCTTTTGTGCTTTCAATTTTCTTACTTTCCCAGACGGTGGAGTTATTAAATCATCATGAGAGGGTAAGTCTCCTAATAACTCTGCCTGCTCCCCCTCCTTCTTTTGACTCTCTACCTTAGTCTGCGAGCGGGTGGATACAAGGCCCCTCTTATTACCTATAGTTTGGCCTTCTGAAAGCTTAACCATCTTTTTAGCTAGGGACTGAGGACTTCCAAACAAAGGCCCGGGAGCTATTTCCATCATTCCTTCTCCCTCCTTCTTTCCTAGCCCTTTCACTAGTCCCTGCTTAAATCTTGGCCAGTCTTTTCCTAGAACCAAATCAAATGGTAGCCTAGGCACCACTGCTAACAGAACTTCCTCTTGTTCCCCCAGGCACTTAACCATTAGCCTATAGGTGGGATATGATGTTGCAGCGCCATGAATGCATCTGATGTGAACTTGGTTTTCAGGGGTTCTAGGCACAAATCCTTCTTGGGCCTCTATCCTTTTCCAAAGCCTCTTTGACAGCATACTCTGGTCTGCCCCAGAGTCTAACAGAGCATTTGTGGTAATTCCCTGCACATCAACCATCAAAAGAAATCCTTCTTTGGGCTGTTTTAAATCAACACCCATTAAGCTAGTGTGTGTCTGGCATCCCCTTTCTAAATGTCCCCATTTTCCACATTTGAAACATTTCTTTTTACTCCACTGTGTCATCTGGTTTGGCACAGTACATTTATTTTCAGAAACATTTTTAGCCATTTTCTTTTCTGATACAGCACAGCTTGCCTCAGCACCAATCTTCAGAGGGCCACCCATTCTATGGCAAGCCTGCGTGGCTTCCAAGAATCTCTCTGCTAGCATGGTTGCCTCTCCAAGATTTTGGCAATTTTGCTGTATAAGGAAAGTGTGCAGATCTTTAGGTACAGCAGACATAAATTGTTCAAGCATAATAATGTCTAATAACATTTCTACCGTCTTTCCCTCAGGCTCCAACCATTTTATAGCCAATCCTCTGATTCTCTGACTCAGAGCCCTGGGTGTCTCACCCATTCTTAATGCTGTAGCTCTAAACATTCGCCTATACTCTGAAATAGACAACCCTAGGCGATCTCTAATAGCAGCCTTTACATCCTTATAATTCAAAGCCTGAGCTGCTGGCATTGCTCTATAAGCTACAAGCGCCTCTCCAGTTAATGAGGCTGCCAGCCTTACTGCCCACTGGGTCTCTGGCCATGCTAATGCTTGTGCCACTCTCTCAAAAGACTCTAGAAAATCATCAACATTATCATCTGGTGTTAGCTTCCCAAAACTAAATGCCCCAATTCCCGGATTGAGTCCCACACTGTCCACATGTGGTATACCAGTATTTACTGCTGGTCTTGCATCTGGTCCACTTTGGTTCTGCAGCTTAACTAAGGCTTCCACCAGCTCAAGCACAGGCCTCTGATGGTCCATTAAGGCTTTCATAGCAGTGTCCTGAGCCTGCTGTGCTAGCTCCTGTTGCCTGCTAAACTGGGCTGCCATCCAGCTAGGTAGTTCCTTTGGATCCATCTTGATCCCTGCAAGAAAACAAAGAAAAAAAAAACACAGTGCACCACCTTCCCAAAAGGTGTTTTTTCCTACTAATTTTTTTTTTCAATTACCCCTGTGCCTTACTCCCATCCACCACTAGACATACCCAGGTACTTATTACCTTATGCCAGTGATGAATCCAGCTCTACACAGGGTCTTTTTCTCCTGGAACAGCTACCTGGATCAGCCACCTCTTCCTCCAAAGTGTAGTTAAGGGAAATCTTTTTTTTTCAGCTTTTAAATTTGAACTTTCTTTTTTTCTTCAGACTTTAGTTGTAATCCTTAGCATGTAAATCCTTTGCGCAAAAGCAATGCGAAAAACTACGCCATCTGTAAACGGGGGCGCTGGGTGAGAATGTCCACAGTCTTGGCAAAGGCAAATATTAATATGACTTGCAAAGGATTGTGGGAAATGTAGTCCATTCATACCAGACTCAGCCGTTCACAATAAATTAGTTGTGCTTGCTCGAATGTAAAGCAAAGAAGATATTTTATTTATGGGGTTATTTCTCCCAACACAGATATACTTGGTAGCACATAAAAAGGAATACTTGCTTTCAGTATTATACTTAGAACAACAAATAAGGAAAATCAACAGCTGAACTTGTTAAGCAATCAAATCAAAGCATAAAGACCTTGATGGAAACAGAAAGGTCTTTTCTGTAGGCTGCTGCTAATATCTTCTTAGCAGTGCTTCAAAGAACCAACAAAACCCACAAAGTAGGAATAAAAACTGTTCTTTTTCAGGGATATCTTCCTGTATCTTCACACACACTCAGAAGTGTCCCTCCAGAGCTCACAGGCAATTAGGCAAGGCTCAATTGCTAACCATTACCAGCTGAAATCCTCTTGGCTGGTTTACTTTCTACTACGTGGCTCAAATCCTACTCAGAAGCTTTTCTGAGTAGATTAAAGAACAAGTTTATATTTCTTTGTGATGGTTGTTGTATTTTGTAACAGCATATTACCACAGAGGTTTAGACAGAGAGCAATCCATGTATTCAAAGTCCCCATTTATGACATCTTCCCCTTCTTCAATTATCATAGGTTCACTATCATGAATTGGCACAGAGGAATTTCTCAATGGAACACTCTCAGGACAATACTTGTTTCCCTGCTGTCTTCCCAGTGAAGAGCTAGGGCATAGATCAGTGTTCATACCTGAGCTTCCATTGCTGTTAGAGTTCCTCTCTAAATATCCTGGCCAGTATGTAGTCCAGTTCTTATGTCCAGCCTTCCAATCAAGATCCCTGGACACTGGATCTCTCTTCACATACCTTCTTGCACTGGTCTTAGGGTCCCTTCCAAGTGCAACCGTCTCCCTCACAGGTGCCGTCCGGGGATTCCTAGCTCTGCAGCACCATTCCTCTGGCTTTCCCCAGTCCAATGGTGTATGCTTGCCTCTGGAATGCCTCCCAGTATACGTACTTCTATGGACTCCTTTAGACCTTCCAAATGCTTTTCTCTTCTTTCTTCCAAAGTGTTTCTTGCTCTCTCTGTCCGTCAGCTCTGGCTTCTGCTGATGATGATGATCAGGATGATCAAGGTGCCTCTGATCAAGATGATGATTCTCTGTAGAATAAGCTTTTCTTTTATCCTGCTTAGATGAATGCCCCAACCTAGCACAGCGCAGCTGTGCTGAATCAAACCCTGCCCTTGGAGATGAGTGCTTGGGGATTACCTCATAGCCCTCCTAATTGAACACACGTTTCCCCACTTCAGCTCTTCTAATGGCTGTTGGAAACCTGGTGCATTCTGGGACTGGTAGTCTTTTTATGGAAACATTCTGTTTTATTATTTCTACCAGAACAGACAGGTTGCTTGTTCAGAGTCACTTCACCTCTATTATTTATTTATTTATTTATTTATTTAACAGTATTTCTAAACCGCCTTATCTTAATAATCAAGGTGGTATCACAGCAAGCAATCAGGTAAAGTGTGTGTGTTGTACATGCAGTGAGGATAAAACTTAGTTGTGTGAGGGATGTGTTGGGTGCTTGATTTGTTTGAGCTATATACAGGGTGGGCTATTTACAGTGGTGCTAGAATCATATTTTATATATATTCAGTTGTTTGGGAGGATTGGAGTGCTGTTATCCATTCTTAGGTTATGTGATGTGACCATAGTGCTCTATGAACAGGATGGTTTTCAGTTGTTTTCTGAAGTCTTTGAGGTCTGGAGTTGCCCTTAGATCGTCCGGTAGATTGTTCCATATTGTTGGAGCAGCCATGGAGAGAGCTCTGTCTGTTGTGTCCTTGCGTGTGTGCTTGTACTCATTTGGGGTGCTGACTCGGTTGCGTGTTTGACTTCTTCTGGGACGTGCGCTGGTCTCCGGTTGTATGAGCAGGTGGAGGCTGTTGGCTGATGTGTTCTTTTATCTTAAATAGGTTTATGATAGTCTTGTATCTGATGCGAGCAATGATTGGGAGCCAGTGTAAGTCCTTTAGTGTAGGTGTGATGTGCTCCTGCCTTGCGGCTCCGGATATGATTCGAGCTGCAGTGTTTTGTGCCAGCTGTAGTGGTTTGAGAGCTTGTTTTGGTAGTCCGAGGTATATCGGATTGCAGAAGTCCAGTATTGGGGTTATCAGTGCTTGACAGACTGTACGGAAGTGTTCTGGAGCGAGGAGTGGTTTCAGTCTCCTGATGATTCGCATCCTGTAATATGCTTTTTGGATTGTTTTGTCTATGTGTGGTTTGAGGTTGAGTTTACTGTCCAGAGTAACCCCAAGGTATCTCACCTCCGATCTTATCGGTATCGTGGTGCTTTGTATCTTTATGTTTGGTGGGTGTGTGAAGCTTTGGTTTCAAGTGATGATTAAAGCTTCAGTCTTGTTGTAGTTTATAGCTAGATTGTTGTTTTGGCACCACTTCGCCATTTGGGTAAGGCAGTCTGCTATCTTAGAGAAGTCCGGGTTTTCGATTGATATCGGGGAGTATACCATTATATCGTCTGCGTATATTGTGTATTGGATGTTGTTCTCTTTCATAATGTTGCATATTGGTTGGATGTAGATGTTAAAAAGGAGTGCTGAGAGTGCGGATCCTTGTGGTACTCCTTGTTGGACGTTTATGGGCCGGGAGGTGTCCTGTCCCACCTTGACCTGTAGCTGTCTTTCTGTTAGGTACGAGTGGAACCATTTTAGAGTGGTACCGTGTATACCAGTGTTCTTCAGTCTCTCCAGGAGTATATTGTGATCAACTGTGTCGAACGCTGAGGAGATGTCGATGAAGATCATTATAATTCCATTCCTGATGTCGTCAATTATTCTTATGATGCTGTCGAAGAGGTAGATCAGGAGAGTTTCGACTCCATGGTTGGGACGAAATCCGTGTTGGTTGTCGTCGAGAGTTCCGTGTTCGTCAATGTGTTCCTGAAGTTGTAGTTGAACCGTCTTTTCGATTATTTTTGCGAGGAAGGGTATGCTGGAGATTGGTCGGTATGCTGCTGGGTCCTTTTTGTCGAGAGAAGTTTTCTTTGTGATTGGTCTTACTGAGGCAAGCTTTAATTGCTGTGGCATGAGTCCTTGAGTGAGTGAGTTGTGTACCATTTTATGAATGTTTGGTATGAGGCTTGCTTTGGTGGCTTTGACCCATGACACTGGGCAAGGGTCTGTAGGAGCAGTGCTTGTGTTGATTGTGGAGATGATGTCTGATATCTGCTCTTTTGAGGGTGAGTGGAATGTGCCCCAGGTTTTGGGGTGGACGTTCGTTCTGTTGGTTCTACTGGGTGTTGAGCGCTCTGTGGAGTGAAATTTGTCTTTGATGTAGTCGGCGAATATCTGTGGATCCACTTGTATTTCTCTTTCTGCTGCTTGCTCTTTTGTCAGGGTTTTTACTATTTCGAAAAGTTCTCTGGGTTTGTTGATGGAAGAATTTATCAGGTTTGTGTGGAATTCTCTCTTTGATTGGTTGATGTGTTCATTGTATTGTTTTTGCTTTGTTAGGTAAAGATGTTGGTCGGAAGTAGTTTTGTTTTTTCTCCATCTCCGTTCAATTTTCCTGAGCTCCCTCTTTTTCTGTCGTATTTTTGCTGAGTACCATGGTTTGTTTTGTCTCTTGTTGTGGTGTTGTTTCTTGTTCCTGTCAACGGATGGTTTGGCGGCGTTAGCTAGGACATTGTTCCAGTTGGAAACTTGTTCCTCCAGGTCCTCTGAGTCAATGTTCAAGTGTTGTATTGTGTCCTGGATGAATTCGTCCTTGTCAAAGGACTTGAATCGTCTTTGTGTGTGTGGGAAGTTCGCTCTTTCGCTTGTCCAGTCTTCTTGTGATTGCAGATTTGTCTCGATTAAGTAATGGTCAGACCATGGTACTGGGGTGATGGTGGGTGTAGAGATTAGGTCTCTTGAAGTTAGGTAGTTTGATGCGAAGATGAGGTCTGGGGATGATCCTAGTCTGTGTGTTGGTGCATTGACTATCTGTGTGAATTGAAGTGATGACATTGCCTGAAGGAAGGCCTCTGCATATTTTGTATTGGCGGACTTGAGGTTGAAGTCTCCGATTAGTAGTGCTGGTTTGTTGTTTGACGTTATGGCACAGGCTTCTTCGAGTATGAAGGCTAGTTCGTCGGGTGGAGCACGGGGTGCTCTGTAGGTTAGGCAGATTGCAATATTCTTGTTCTTGATGCTAATTGTGTTACACTGCTTTGTATCTGTGAGATTCAGTGTCTTGAACTTGAGTTCTGTTTTTGCTATTATTAGGACTCCTCCTCCACGCTTGTGGATGCGTGGGCAGTTGTATGCTGAGTAGTTGTTCGGTACTAGTTGGTTGAGTAGTACACTGTCGGTAGGGTTGAGCCATGTCTCTGTGATGCATATTATGTCTGGCTGTCGCTCTTCAATGTGGTCTACCAGAGTGTGTATCTTGTTGCAGATGGATCTGGCGTTTATGAGCTCAATTGATGTTTTCTTTGTGGAAGAGGTTGTTGCGACGTGTGCTTCCTTAGGGCCGGTGTTGGGGTTTGATTTGTGTCTGTTTTGTCTCTTTGTTTGGGAGGTTGCGAGTGTCTCTTTGTGTGTGTGTTGTGGACCGAGATATGGCAGTGCAGTTGGTGGGTACCATGGTGTGTTTGTTTGGGTGTAGTGGGGGTGTGTAGTTGGTGGGAGGAGTTGTGTGACTAGTAGGTATAGTGGGAGGAAGTATGTGGTGTGCATGTTGATAGCTTGTGATGTTCTGATAGGGCGACGCCTGTGTCCTTAGGTTTTCGTCTGTTGTTTGCTTTTTTGAGGAGAGTTGTACTTGTTGCAGGGGCTTGTCCTGGGGATGTGAAGTTGTATCTGTTGCGGTGCGGGAGCCTGTCCCGTGGAGGGAGCCTGTCCCTTGGATGTGAAGCTGTATCTTTTGCAGTGCGGGAGCCTGTCCCGTGGAGGGAGCCTGTCCCTTGGATGTGGAGCTGGATCTGATGCGGTGCGGGAGCCTGTCCCGTGGAGGGAGCCTGTCCCGTGGATGTGGAGCTGGATCTGTGGCGGACGCCTTGGTGCGGGAGCCTGTCCCGTGGAGGGAGCCTGTCCCGTGTGTGTGGAGCTGGATCTGTGTTGGTCGCCTTGGTGCGGGGGCCTGTCCCGTGGATGTGGAGCTGGGTCTGTCGCGGTGCGGGAGCCTGTCCCGTGGAGGGAGCCTGTCCCGTGGATGTGGAGCTGGATCTGTGGCGGTCGTCTTGGTGCGGGGGCCTGTCCCGTGGATGTGACGCTGGATCTGTCGCGGTGCGGGAGCCTGTCCCGTGGAGGGAGCCTGTCCCGTGGAGGTGGAGCCGGATCTGTGGTGGTCGCCCTGTTGCGGGGGTCTGTCCCGTGGATGTGGAGCTGGGTTTGTCGCGGTGCGGGAGCCTGTCCCGTGGAGGGAGCCTGTTTCGTGTGTGTGCAGCTTGATCTGTTGATGAACTCTTGGTCTGACCCACTATGGTACATCCCAAGTCCCTATGTTCTTATCTAGCTAAAGATGACATTGCTCTAACATAGCATCAGCACTGGCATATCTCTGGGTTTAAGGTATCAATCTGGACAAACATGGTAATACCAAATATGGCCTATAAACGATGGTAGTTAACAACACTGGCATATCCCTGGGTTTACAGTATCGATCTGGACAAACATGGTAATACCTAATATGGCCTGTAAACGCTGGAAGCTAACAACAGTATCCAGAGGGAACTAGTCACTAGAGTGCCCAACACTGATCTTGGATTCTAGTCCCAAACATGAATTTCTACCCTTTAAATTAGTATTTTTATGAGAGGCAGGAGGATAATCCTAGCTGTAGAGAGTGGTGCTGCTGCAATCAGATGATTTAAACAGAACTATACATTCAATTATTGTTAGGAGTGCAGTTAATTCATATAAGTAATGAAGCAGTGTTGATAGTTTAAAAATCACTCAAATGAGTGTGACTTACGTGCCCCAGAGTTTCAGCTCTTTAGGCAGTTCGGCGTCTTCGGAGTTGGTATTCTGTGTTTCCACTGTGAGTTGGTGGATTGTCAGTTCCTTGATTGTACGCGAGCTCGACCCCGAGGGAGCTCAGCTGTACCAAGAAGGAGGTGTAGTCTCAGCGTCGTTTTTTCTGTTATGTTTCTGTGACGATCTTGGGGGTGCCTTTGCCTAAGGGCCGTGCCAAAGGGCCCTCTTGCGCGGCCCTCAGGCGCGGGCCCGCAAGGCGCGGGTGCGCCTGTGGCGTTCTCCTTTTAAATGGAGAGCTGTGCCCCGATTGGGTAGAGATGCTCTGAGACACACTGCTGGAGGGGTGGAGCCAAAAAGCAGCTTCCCCCGAAGAGCTCTTTTGTGTGCAGCAAGGTCTTTTGTAGCTGGCTTGCTCTTTTCTTGCCGCCGATCTTCTGGAGCAGGGCAGGCTCCCTTCGATGAGGCTTCGACTCGGGTAGATGGCTCAGCTCCTCCTGGAGCTAAGCAGAGCAAGAGAGGATCCTGTGCCTGTGGCTTCTCCTTTTAAATGGAGAGCTGTGCCCCGATTGTGTAGAGATGCTCTGAGACACGCTGCTGGAGGGGTGGAGCCAAAAAGCAGCTTCCCCCGAAGAGCTCTTTTGTGTGCAGCAAGGTCTTTTGTAGCTGGCTTGCTCTTTTCTTGCCGCCGATCTTCTGGAGCAGGGCAGGCTCCCTTCGATGAGGCTTCGACTCGGGTAGATGGCTCAGCTCCTCCTGGAGCTAAGCAGAGCAAGAGAGGATCCTGTGCCTGTGGCTTCTCCTTTTAAATGGAGAGCTGTGCCCCGATTGAGTAGAGATGCTCTGAGACACGCTGCTGGAGGGGTGGAGCCAAAAAGCAGCTTCCCCCAAAGAGCTCTTTTGTGTGCAGCAAGGTCTTTTGTAGCTGGCTTGCTCTTTTCTTGCCGCCGATCTTCTGGAGCAGGGCAGGCTCCCTTCGATGAGCTCCTTCCTGAACTATGATAAGCTTCCTTATCACAAATTGCTCTAAGATGGACTCTTACCAAATTGGTCTTTAAACCAGAATTCGATAAGTGAAGGAGATACTCTAGTATCGATTCTAAAGTATGACCAGGGGGGTTTAATCCCTTCTTGGAGCACCATATAGTAAAACGTTTTCACTTGAAGGCATAAGATCTTATTGTGGAAAAATTTATAGAAGCCTGAAGGATATCTTTTACCTGCTGGGACAGGTTGAAATCTTGGAGGTCTAAGCCTTCAGCAACCAGGCCGTGAGGTGCAGGGACTGGGGATTCGGGTGCCATAGTGTCCCGTTCTCCTGGGAAAGGAGATCTGGAGCATGCCCTAACTCCAGAGGTGCCGCTTGAGAGAGATGTAGAAGCAGGGAATACCATGTTTGGCGGGCCATCGCAGTGCTTTGAGAATCATGCGACCCCTGTCTCTCTGAAGCTTGAAGAGTGTTTTGGGGATGAGGGGAATGGGTGGGAAGGCATAAAGGAAGTCCTGACCCCAGTGAAGGAGGAAGGCATCCCTTGCCTGACAGTTGTGACCGGAATCCTGGAACAGAACCAGGGAAGTTTGGCATTCAGTGGACTTGCAAAGAGGTCTATGTCTGGAGTGCCCCAGAGATGAAATATCTTTGTCACCTGGTCTAGGTGGAGGGACCACTCGTGAGGCAGCAGAAACTCGACTGAGTTTGTCTGCCCAAAGGTTTTGGATGCCTGGAAGATATACCACTAGAAGGTGAATTAGATGCTCTCTGGCGAGGGCCCACAGTTGTAAAGCTTCATTGCGTAATGACAGAGAGCCTGTTCCACCCTGCTTGTTCACATAGAACATGGCTACCTGATTGTCCGTTTGGACTAGGACTGTCTTGTAACTGAGCTGGGTGTGGAACACTCGAAGAGCTAAATAGATTGCTCTTAATTCCAAGTGGTTTATGTGTAAACCAACCTCCTGTGGAGTCCAGGTGCCCTGGGTAGAGAGATGATTCAGGTGTGCTCCCCAACCCACCTGTGATGCATCTGTTGTTAGGGTGCCCTGAAAGAGGGGTTGATGGAAAGGAGACCCCACTGTCAGATTTTTTAGTGATTGCCACCATTGGAGGGACAAAATTAGTCGTTGAGAGATTGTTATTTTGTCCGACAAATGACCCGTGGCCTGTGTCCACTGTGTGGAGAGGGTCCACTGAGCTGCTCGCATGTGGAAGTGAGCATATGGGACTACATGAACTGTGGATGCCATGTGTCCCAGTAACTGCAGTAGCTCCCAAGCAGTGAGGGAGGATTTGCCTGCTGCTTGAGAAGCTAGTTGCATTATGCGAAGACACCGGGCTTGTGGAAGGAAAGCCCTTGCCTGTCTGGTATCCAAACAGGCTCCTATGAATTCTAGGCATTGGGAAGGAACTAGTTGAGATTTTGGGAAGTTTATTACCAATCCCAAGTATTGGAGGATTTGCATTGTATGGGACAGTGCGGTGCTGACCTTTGCAACTGTAGGGGCTCGAATGAACCAGTCGTCTAAGTAGGGGAAGATGAAAATCCCCAGGGTTCGTAGAAATGCAGCTAATACTGCCATGCATTTCGTGAATACCCTTGGTGCTGAAGTCAGACCAAAAGGAAGAACCCTGTACTGGAAATGTCTTCCCCTGAAAAGGAAACGTAAAAATTTCCTGTGATCTGGATGGATGAGAATGTGAGTGTATGCATCCTTTAAGTCTAGAGAGCAAAGCCAATCCTGGCTTTGAAGGTATGGCAGAAGAGTTCCTAGAGAAATCATTTTGAATTTCTCTCGAAACAGATATTTGTTCAATTCTCTGAGGTCTAGAATGGGTCTGTGTCCTCCTGTTTTCTTTGGAATAAGAAAATAGGGGGACTAGAACCCTGCACCCTGTTGAAGAATGGGTACTTCCTCTATTGCCCCTTGGGCAAGAAGTGTGGAGACCTTGTGATCTAGCAGATTGTCTGCAGAGGTTTGTGAATTGAATTGCTTTAGAATTGTAGAAGGGGACATGCTGTGAAAATGAAGCTTGTACCCCTCTCCTACAATGGACAAAGTCCAATCTTCTGCTGTTATCTGATGCCATCTGTTGACAAAGTGGCATAACCTGCCCAGAATATTGGAGGGGGGGGAGGGGGTTGGGGACCCCTCAGAGGCAGGGAGGAAAAGCTCTCTAGGAAGGAGTCAAAGCCCTTGAGAGGCCTGAACCTGGAGAGCTGGTTGGGCTCTCGGGCCTTTTGGCTTCTTTTGCTGTCTAGTTTGTCCCTTTTGGGCAACCTGACCTGGAGTTTGACTCTGCTGGGTATAGGAAGGATAAAACTTCCTCTTTTTTCTAAAAGAGGGTTTTTTATAAGGCTTCCTTTTGGCTGGAGTGGCTGTAGACCTTGACAATCTATCTAAGGTAGAACTGTCAGCATCTAACTCGTTAGCCTTTTCCTGCCAGTTCTTGTCAAAAAGATTATCCCCCGTGCAAGGAATGTTGCCTAGCTTGTCCTGTACCCAAGTCTCCAAGTCTGATGCCTGTAGCCAGGCAATCCGTCGTGCGCCAATGGCAATATCAGAGGTTCTGCTGATGCATTCGAAGCAGTCAAAGGCTGCACGATTGACAGACTTGGAGATATCCTGAGCATGCTTAACTAGAGCAAGAAAATCTTGTCTCTTATCATCTGGGAGAAATGGGCTCATAAGTTCCAAGTCTCCTGTGACTTCCTTGAGGAACATTCCCATATATAGGATATAGGAACTGATCCTAGCTGAAAGCATAGAAGCTTGAAAAGTCTTGCATCCAAAAGCATCCAGAGTCCTGCATTCATGACCTGGAGGATTGGATGCATGCCTCTTTGCACTTTTCATCCTACACATGGCTGATTCCACTACCATTGAATGGTGTGGCAGCTGAGTTTTCCAAAATCCAGGACATGGCGGAACTCAATACATAGTATCAAGTCTCCTAGAGTGAGGAGAAGTATTCAGAGGTGTCTCCCACATTCTGAGCATCAAGCTATGCAGAATTTCATGGATAGGCAGAGTGGCTGCTTCCTTAGGAGCTTTAGGATACTGGAGAATTTCCAATTCCTTTGCTCTGGGTTCGTCTTCAGGAGCTACAGTGATTGAAAGACCTTTGGCAATATCATGGATGAAATCCTGAAATGACATGTCCTCTGGAGGTGACATTCTGTGTTGGGGAGAAGAGGGATCTTCTAGGAGAAACCCTCTAGTGCCAGCAGAATTGTCAGAGTCTTCGTAATCGAAGTATTCCTGACCCTGATGCTCTTGCAAAGCAGGATCCCAGTACCGATCGAAGTCGGTACCGAGCTGACCTGGTACCGCTTTGTCAATTCCAGCCAGAGATGCCATGGGAAGAGTTCCCACTGGGGTCGATACCATCGGTACCGGTATCATCGGTGTCAGTACCGGTGTCTGTACCGGTGTTGGTACCGGCATCGTTGGACCACCGGTACCACAGCTGAAAGAAGAGCTACGATGCTGCACTCGATAGCGAGGAACCTCTGGTCTATCGACGCTGCCGATGCCTGGGTGTCGGTACCAGTAAGGACGGCCGGAAACCCTGAGCATGACACAGGTAGTTCTTACGAGGTTGAGGCCTCGAACATCCTAAAGCCCCATCGATGCTTTGGAAGCCGAAGCCTCCCGCCGGGGCTGTTTTGCCGGTGTGGTTCCCTCAAGGGAAATGCCAATGGCCTCTCGATGCTTAGCAGGAGAGCTACCCTTTCAGGACTGGCTTTTATGTTTAGTTACCTGAGATCCATGGGAGGAAGAAGAGGCCCTTGATGATGTCGATGCAATGGATCTGGCATCTGAAGAAAAGAGGGTACCGAGCTTTGCAGCCCGGTTCTGTCTTCCTCTTTTAGTCATCCCCATGCAGGAGAGACATTCAGTTGGAGAATGTTCAGGTCCTAAATATTTCAGACACCAATCATGGGTGTCAGTGACGGAAATGGTACTGCCACACTTAGTACATTTTTTAAAACCACTAGTTGGCCTTTCCATGATTTAGGAATATGGGGCCTAGTGCCCAAAATGGCACCTAGCACCAAAGAGAAAAGTTTCTGAAAAGAAACAGTCTAAAGCCTACGTTTTTGTTTTTTGTTTTTTTGTATGAAAAAAAAAGAAAAGAACCGGCGGTACCGGTAGGCGTCGTGCAGTAGGCAAACGCGACCACAAGAAAATAAATTTAAAGACGGAATTTTCTGCGGTGACAAGGAATAGATCCTGTCGGCTCCGCGGAAAACGAAGAACTGAAGAGGGACAGTTGGAAAGGCAGGAAGGCAGTGCGCATGTGCTGAAGGATGCTCCCAAAAGTGTTCCTATTGGATGCTGGGGAGCGTTCCCGCGCAGGCTCCGTCGGTACCGACGATACCCATATGTGAAGACTACATTCCTGCTTGTTCCTGGAGATAGAAATATTTCCGCGTATCACTCCTGAATCTATCCCCTTTCACCCTCATCCCATGTCCCCTCGTAACAGTACTTGTTTCAATCGAAAGAGGCTATCCCCCTGTACATTTATGCCATGGAGGTATTTAAAAGTCTCAATCATATCACCTCTATCCCGCCTTTACTCTGTTTACATATTAAGATCCTTAAGTCTGTCCATATATACTTTATAATGAACACCACTAACCATTTTAGTAGCCACCCTCTGTACTGACTCCATCCTGTTTATATCCTTTTTTGAAGGTGCGGTCTCCAGAATTGCACACAATACTCCAAATGAGGCTGCACCAAAGACTTATACAGAGGCACTATCACCTCCTTTCTTCTGCTAGCAATTTCTCTCCGTATGCACCCAAGCATCCTTGTAGCTTTTGCTTTCGCATTTTCTACCTGTTTAGCCACTTTAAGATCATCAGACACAATCACGCCTAGGTCCCGCTCTTCTTTAGTGGACAAAAGTACTTCACCCACTATACTATATTGCTCCCTTGGATTGCTGCAGCCCAAATGCATGACCTTGCATTTTTTAACATTAATTCTCAGCTGCCAAATTCTAGAACATTCTTCAAGCTTAGCTAAATCCCTTCTCATGTTATCTACACCTTCCTGGGTGTCTACTCTATTACAGATTTTGGTATCATCCGCAAAGAGGCAAACCTTACCCGACAGTCCTTCCGCTATATTGCTAACAAAGATTTTAAAAAGAATAGGATGAAGGGCAGATCCCTGGGGCACACCACTGGTAACTTCCTTCTCCTCAGAGTGAGCTCCATTTACCTGTACCCTTTGTTGCCTCCCACTCAACGAATTTCTAACCCAAACAATAACTTTAGGGTCCATCCCTAGGGTGCTCAGTTTGTTTAAAAGTCGCCTGTGAGGAATGATGTCAAAGGCTTTACTGAAATCTAAATACACCACCTCTACGGCTCTCCCTTGTTCCAACTCCCTGGTCACCCAGTCAAAGAAATCAATCAGATTTGTCTGACAAGATCTTCCTCTGGTGAATCTATGCTGCCTCGGATCCTGTAATCCGCTGGACTCCAGAAGCCTCACTATTTTCTCTTTCAGCAGCGTTTCAAATAATTTACTCACCACCGAAGTTAAACTAACCTGTCTGTAGTTTTCAACCATATCTTTACTTCGGCTTTTGTGTAAAGGCACCACATGAGCCTCTCTCCAGTCCTTTAGCACTACTCTTGACTCCAACGAGGCATTGAAAAAGTCAGTCAGTGGAGCTGCTAGAATGTCCCCAAGTTCCCTCAGTATTCTAGGGTGTAACCCATCCGGTCCCATCACTTTGTCTACTTTAAGTTTAGCTAGTTTCTCACCAACAGAGTCTTCTGAAAATTGTTCAAGACACCCCTCACTTCTGTTCCTGTTTGTGGGTGTTTTCTGAGGTCCTGTTCCTGGTTCTTCATCTGTGAACACAGAACAGAAATATTTGTTAAGTAATTCTGCTTTTTATTCATCAGCTTCTACATATTCCTCCCCTTCACCCTTGAGTCTGACAATACCACTTTTGCCTTTCCTCTTCTCATTAACATATCTGAAAAATGTCTTATCCCCCCATTTTATTGCATTGGCTATTTCCTCCTCATTTTGAATCTTTGCTTTCCTTACTACTTTGCTAGCTTCTCTAAGTTTTTCCAAATATAGTTGCCTGTCTTCCTCTCTCTGTGATCTCTTGTATTTCATGAAGGCCTCCCTCTTTTTCTTCACCTTTTCAGCTACTGCTTTCGAAAACCATAGCGCTCTCCTTTTCCTTTTGCCTTTATTTACCATTTTAACAAAAAGGTTGGTTGCCCTTAAAATATCCCCTTTCAGTTTTGCACACTGTTTTTCTACATCCCCCAGCTGTTCCCATCCCGCTAATGACTCCCTGAGGTATTGGCCTATCTTTGCAAAGGTTAGTTTTCCTAAAGGCTAAGACCCTTGCTTTAGAATGGATTCTAACAGCCCTAGTCCTAATACTGAACCACACAATCTGGTGATCACTGGATGCAAAATGATCTCCCACTATAACATCAGAAACACTTTCACCATTGGTAAGCACCTAGTCCAATATGGCCCCTTCACGTGTGTCATAGAATATAGATCTAGCATTAGACAATTTTAACAAATATTTAGATGGAAACCTTCATAAAAAATAAACCCCAAGGAAACCACCTCAGAGTGCATCTTAAGAAACTGACGCCTTTTAGATTGCATTACAAAGGAAATATCGGGGAAACCCCTATTTGATTAGTGGTAATTTCAACCACTAACTGGATAGCGATAACTGGTTAAAGTTAGAACATCAATCATCTCTCCTAACTTTAATCAGTTACACTATCCAGTTAGTGGCTGAATATTATCTCTAACCAGATAACGATTGGCAATGCACCCACAGGCTGCCCCAGTTTTAAATGGATGTGTTTTATATAATCTGTGGAGATAGGCAGGCTACCGGCATCAGCCGCACAATGGCCTGCACAGAACCAAACATGGATTCCTGCTCCAAGTCTGTTGATTCTACAGATTCATTTCCTGCCAAGCACTGTGAGCATGGATACTGAAGACCACTGTTTTCTGTTCTGCTAAGTGCTGACACAGATTCTCTCTAGTCTGAAATCACCTGAGGACCTTGGAAGTTGCAACACCTTATTGGGGCCCTGCTCAGCTGCTTCTGCATTCCATCTCTCACCTTGGGCCCTATTGTGCAGTGACAACCTTCAGAAAGTGAATCCTGATTCGTCCAGCATCTAGACAGCATCCTGGGTCTATCCCAGCCTAGCCCAGACCAGCCCAAGGCAAGATGCATTGATCTCTGCAGAAACAATAAGAATGTTTGCCTGAGAAAGGCTGGGGCTTTTCTTGCCACCTAACTGACCCTTGTGCTTGCTTTAGCACTGTGACACAGTGAGACCAGATAAGACCCCTGCAGGCACATCAGGTGTTCTGTATTTCTTACTATCACCCCATGCAGCTTGCCGGGCATAGCTTGATCTAGTCAACCAGCTCCTCCGCCTCTGGGGACTTTTGGCTGTCTTGCTATCTGACTTTGGATCCCAGTATCGTTCCTTTCTCCAGGCAAGGCTGAAGGAAATTGGCCTCCATTTCCTTCTGTGGGTATGTGTGTTGGGGGGAGGTGGGGGAGAGGATTAGCCAGGTAGCTCCCTCCAGTGCTATACTGAGTGCAGAGCAAGCCATGTGACCTTTGGTTGCCAGATAGTGTTGATCGCTGCTATGTAATTATTAGTGATACTACAAAACCTAATTATCTCTTTCTGTAGTGTTAGCCTTATGTTCTCTATTTTTGCACCCTAATAAAAGCCTAATATATAACCACAGAACTGCTCTCTATATCACTCAATGCTAGAGAACCATGCAAAAGAACTGACAGTACAACCCCAAGGCCTACCTACTGAGCATACCATATATCTTATCTGTCTGCTAATAACTTTACAGGATATTCACCAGCACTATCCAGCTTAGTTAATATCCCCCCCCCCCCCCTTATAAATTTAGTTGTGAAATTTGGCCACCAAATGGATAATTTTTGCCTGCCCTCGCTCTTCCACTAACTAGGCCCATAATATCCAGAGCTAGTTCTACCATCAGGTGAAATCAGAGGTCACCTAAAACACCAGTCTATGGAGGATCGTACCACGGCAGAAAGTTCTGGCCTCTAGTCTGCTGCACCTACCATTATGGCTGCTGCTACACCTCCCCAGGACCAGCAGCAGTGGCAATAGCAATACAACAATTTTATTTATTTAAATAGTTTTTTATACCACCTTATCCTTCAATCAAAGCAGTTTACATTAAACATCACTGTGTACAAAGAATGCTGAACAGTTGGGGGGGAATGGGTATGTGGGACAAGATAACAGATTAACTTATGTACAATGCAGTATATAGGGTTTAATGCTTGTATAGTTTATGTCTGCGGTGATGGGGAATTGTCATTAGTCCTTGGCTGGAATTGTCGGCCGGGAGGGGGGGGGGGGTTCGGAACCTTACCCTGTATTAGAGGCAACATGAAATTTTCCAGATGATTTGTGTAAAGGAAAGTTTTCAGTTTCTTTCGGAAGTCTTTGATGTCTGTCATGACTCGCATGTCATCTAGTAGGGAGTTCCATAGCGACGGGGCATACAGATGTAGATTTTTTGGATTTTTGATGTTTGTGGGGAGTGATGATCTTATTCTTGTTAATGTCTCTCCTGGGACGAGTGTTTGAGTCTCTTGAGATTAGGTCTTGTAAGATGTCGGCAATAAAGAAGCACAGTATGGATGGAAGTTTCTGAACTCCTGGCCCTCCCCTCTTTACTGCTGATAATTACTTATAATAATACAAAAAAAAGAGGCAAGTACATGTGGGGTTTGCATTTTGAAAACCGCTTACAAGACCAGTGCAAATACACATTCTAAGGTTCACGCCATGGTCCTATGGCCAATCACGTTTTCATAGGGAACTCTGGTATTGCCCTTTGAAAATGAGTTTCTAGTCCTATGGATGAAAGCTTGGTTTATCTTGCTTTCTTTTATTCTATTGTATTTGATTATCTTTGCAGTTTTTTACCTAAAATTATTTTGAAATATTGCAATTAGTACTCTAAATAGAAAAACAAACAACAGCTTCTCACAAGAGGAGAAGGTTTGGGTTTTTTAACATTTTGAGTAGTGTCCAAAAGAGATTTCTATTTTTTTCTGGACTTTTCCCTATTTTGCTGTTCTAGTTTAGTCTTTTAATTATCTTTTAAGCCATTCTTGACTCAATATGTGACAGAGATCCCGCTGTTTTTGAAGACAATGATTTAGATTGAAAGCTTTTAATATTATTGCATGAGAAATTTCTAGGCTTAGTAAGCCATGAGTCTTTCATTTCATTTTAAACCTTTTTATACTAATTACTGCATCACTCTACTTATTTCCCATTTTTTCATATCCTCTTTGATCCCAAAGATATAAAAAAACAACATTTTGTTTCGTGCCCCCCCCCCCCACCCCCGTATTGTCATGACATGGCTTGGCCTCAAACTGGTGTCTTTTGGGATGGAAGTCTTTCCGGAGGAGCTTTTATGCTTCCTGGGTGGTGAGGTAGGGCAGAGGATTGCTTTAGGCCAGCTTATTCTTAGCTGAGTACTATTATGGTAATATTGGTTCCTTTTTTCCTGATTGGCCTAAGTTTTCTTGTCTGAGACTTACTCTAGAGACTTCTGAATTGGCAACTAACTTCTTGCCTATTTCATTGCACTTCAAATTTTGTCTTTAAGGCATCAAAATAATGGCAATAGGTTTTTGCAAGAATTAATTTTAAAGATTTGGGTTACAAATGAACATCTGTTCTCAATAAATTCTTAAGGAATGAGTGTGTTTACGGATGGCCAATATTCAATTATTAGGTGGCTTAACAATTTTTCACATGACCTGGAAAGGCAAATTTCAAAAACAATAGGTAAATAGTGATAGTCTCGCTGAAAATTCACAGATAGGGGGCTTCTCCGTAATAGTGCCTGCTATATTGATAAGTCATTCTGAATATCAACCTGTTTGACTACAGTAGGTTATAAGAAGGAAGCCCATATGGCTTTACCAAAGGGAGATCATGTCAAACAAATATGATTCATTTCTTTGCTTAAAAGATTAGAAAATTAGATTAGGAACATAGAATAGATATAGTCTACTTGAATTTCAGCAAAGCTTATGATACTGTGTACTCTTTCAGAAGTAGGCCCTTTCGGACTAGAGGGGCAGGGCTTTCCTACAATTTAAAACATAAGTAAGCCTCTTGGAAAGGGCTACAGTGCTGGGGGGACTGGAATATGAATCTATTGTTCATCGTCTTGGAAGTAAAATGTTCAACCTCAAGGACGGATTAACCCCCCCCCCCCCCCCATCCCTATATTCAAAAGACTTCCCTCCAAGCCTCCTAGGTAGACCATTTGCAAATGTATTCAGGGACAAAACATTTTATATTTTGCACACATATTTAAAAGCATTCCTACAGCATTTTCAGAAGCAGATAGAGGACCTTTTCATATTGAAGAGTTGAGAGTTATATCTTTCTAGCCCTGACAGGAGAAATAAGCACAATTTTTTAACTACGGTCTAGCAAAGGAAACAATATTATCTGCCTAGACTGACTCATACAATCAGATTTCAACCAGGAGAATAAATTGCATTACATACAGAGGCAGACAAACTACTAAGCAGTGATTCCTAATCCCGTCTTGTTTATCTTCAATAAATGTGAAAGAGCTACAAATGTAGGCCCTTTATCAAGGTTTTTCTCCTAGTGGAGAACATATGATAGTGATGAATGTAGAGTGGACTGATTCATTTTGTTGCAATATTCCCCTCCAGAAGTAACCAGAATGATACAGCCCAAGGATTGGTTGGAATTTGCAGAAGGAGATTCTAGATAGACAAAGTTTGGGAAGGCAATAAAAGGTGTTTCCTGTCCCATAGGCCTAGGAAGGGTGAGAGAGAAAGTCAGTCCCCTGTTGACTCTTCAGAAGGTGTTAGAGCAAGAAAGTTGAAGTTTAGTCATCTGACTTGGTATGATACTATCCATACCATATAACACACTGTTCATTGTAAACCGCACTTGATACTTGTGAAAGAGCGGTATAGAAATAGTTGTTAAATAAATAAATAAATAAAATAAATCTGCTCCTGAGCATCATAGGAGCTGGAGAGGGAGGAAGCCTGCCTTCTGTATCTGGTATTTGAGAATGCAAAAGAACTATGTAGAAGAATTCCAGTGGAGATGTTTCTTATATCCAGTGAAGCAATGTTACTGAGGGATCTTGCAGTATATTATAGATGGAAAATGATAATGGGAGAGAGCTGCCCTATCCAATGTTCAGGAGTCCCTGAAGTGGAGAGGAGAAAAGGAATGAGTGGAATAGGTACCAAAAAGGATCCTTGAGAACTTAGGGAGTCCAGTAAACGTCCATAGAGCCCAAGTCCAAAGGATAGGGAAGGAGGATGTCCAAATGTGTGTGGAGGAAACCTTTATTCTGCTTTTTGTACTTATGTGTATGTTTATTAGGAGCTTAATATACCACCCATAACAGCAGCATCTGAGCAGTTTACAATATAACGGCTACTAGGAAATAGAAACGAACGCCAATAAAATTAGTCAGGAAAGGAAAGATAAAGTCTAAGGAGAGATGGTGGTCAGGACAGAAACAGGGAATTGGACATCAGCGAGGGGGTGGGGAGAAAGGGGAAGATGGTGGGGAAAGGTCAAAGGCAGAACAGAAGGGGGGGGGGTTCAGTTTGGCCTTGAAGGTGTTAAAAGAGGGTTGTAGGCGGACAGCCGGGAGAGTGAGTTCCACAGTTGGGGACCAAGGAAATAAAAAGCAGATGAGCGGGTGGATTCCAGATGGGCCTGGGATGGGGAAGGGAGAGATATGCAATTAAGATAGATCAGAGGGAGCGATTGGGGGTATAGAGATGTACCAGGCCAGCGAGATAGAGGAGTGCCGGTGTGAATCGATCTGTGGATAAAGATGAGAAATTTAAACTGGATCCGGAAGGGGATTGGGAGCCAGTGCAGACGTATGAGAAGGGGGGTGACGTCAGGAGCATTTACTCTGCAGCCTGATTCCCGCGGAGGGGTGAGAGCAGCTGGTTTGGGATCTACCGACCTGTATGGGGCAGCCCTTCTAATGTCATCTTTGGGCCCCGATAAAAAGAACTGTAGTGTTGTTATGGCACTAGCCGTTGGTGCTATGTTGGGCGTTTCCTAAGGGGCATGTCCAAAGGGGCTTTACATGCCCCTTGTGAGCCCTTAGGAGCACAGTAGGAGCAAGGGCTGGTCGGAGTGTTGGAATGCCTGGTGGAAAAAGAAAGAAGAAGGCCCTAGTGGTCGGTCCTCTTGCTGGACCAGTGGATAAACATGTGATTTCCATGCCGAGTTCATCCAAACCAGGTACTGCATCTTTTTGACCCATCCACAAAGAGAGCGAGTTTGAGCTCAGTGGTGCGTACTCCTCCGCTTCCCCTTGGATTCCTGGAACTATCTGATGTGCCTCAGACCGGTGTGAGTTCCCAGTGGGACGGTGAGCTCCCCAAAGCGGTTGTTTGGAAGGAGCCCACTGTTCCCTCTAACGACTCAAGTTTCCGCAATTTCACTTCTGGACATATGGCAAGTTGTGTCTCGTATGGAATGGATTCTTGTGGAGACTGCTCCTTCGCTTTGTCAGTTTACTAAAGAACTTGGAACTTGAACTTGGAACTTGGAACATCAACAGCAGCACTTTGCAAGTTCTTAAGCTCATGTAGCTCCTTGTTGAAAGTCCGGTTTCAAATCACAATTTCCCCTGAAGAAACCTTTAGGTGAAACGCGTATAAACAGCGTGCTAGGTGGCGTTGGGACTTGCCAGCTACAGATTGTCAAGGATTTGGCAGGCCTCTTTTCGATTACACAGGTACACTAAAACAATTTTTTTTTAAACTGCCTCTAATGTTTCGATTGATTTTTACGTTTTTTGGTGCGCTGAATCCAAATCTGGTAACCAATTTGCTCCATCACGTACAGATTTTTTGCTACATTGGGTTAGCAGTTTGAGGTGAACGTTTCAGATTGAGTGTGATCGAGATAAAAGTTTCTTGGATGAATTCTTTATACTAATTGTTTAGTAGTTATTCAAATAAGAATAAAGAAAATTGTAACAAGGCTGCACATAAGAAAAGAGTAATGTCAACAAAACACACTGTGATGGTAGCAAAATTGTCTGCACTTAAAACAGCCACATACATGTGCACAAACATTGAGCATATAAGAGCGAGGTTAGACACAAAGCAAAGCAAAGGTGCAAAAAATGTTGTACAGGTATGTATGTAAGAATAGAAAACGCAAACCGCACCATTGCAATACATGAAGACAAACACCCGATGGTGTGAAAATAAAATTCTAATAAATGAGATCCGACACTGTGGTAATAACTAGCAAATTTTTATTTCAAAGTTTAGTAAAAACACGATATTTGTCAACACAGTTTAGATTTTAAAGTCATTCTTGGGTCAATCAATCTCCTGGTGGGCCCGTTTCTTCTTCCCCCGAATGCTTCTCTTGGTGTGCTGCTTGGCGTATTATTCATCTGGGGTTTCCCGCAGCAGCAACCAGCAGAAATCAGCCATCATAGTGGTGTTCCATCTTCCTTGGTACCTTCTCTCTGCGTCCTTGATGTCCTGGTGAAACCTTTCACCTTGTTCTTCACTGTACACCCCCAAGTTTTCGGGAAAGTAGTTCACATGGGAGTGCAAGAAATGGACTTTCAGGCTCATGTTACAGCCTTGTTCTTTGAAGGCATTGAGCATCCTGGCAACAATATCCTTATAGTTCTCATTCCGCCTGCTCCCCAAGAATTTGAGAACAACATCCTTGAAGGAATCCCAGGCTTCTTTTTCCTTCTCAGACATCGTTTCAGCGAATGCTCCATCTGAAATGAGTTTCCTTATATCAGGGCCAACAAACACTCCTTCCTTTAGCTTTGCTTCAGAAAGTCGGGGGAACTTTGAGCAAAGGTACCGAAAGCACTCACCATCTTTTGGAAGGGACTTGATGAATTGCTTAATGAGACCCAACTTAATGTGGAGAGGTGGCAATAGAATTTTATCACGAGGTACCAAGCTCTCATGAAGAACATTTTTCTCACCGGGTCTCAAATACTCCCGAATTGGCCAGTCTTTTTTCCCCCAGTGTAGGTCGCGGGCCCGGCTATCCCACAAGCAAAGGAAGCAGGGATATTTGGTGAAACCGGATTGCTGCCTTAATAGCATGGATAGAATTTTAAAGTCTCCACAAATCATCCACTTATGCTCATCATAACGAATCTTCTGAAGAATCAGGGCCAAATTCTCGTATTTTTCTTGGAGAATAACAGAGTGAGCAATAGGAACTGAAGCGAATGTGTTGCCATTATGAAGAACACCTTTTATGCTGTCTTTTGACGAATCAATGAACAGCCGCCATTCAGCAGGATCATACTTGAGTTTAAACTTTTCCATCACTCCGTATATATCGTTGCAAAATACCAAATCTTCCTCTTTGCTGAAATACTTCAAAAATTGTGTCTCGCGGTTGCGGTACCAATAAAAAGTTGTTCCTGGTGACAATAGATTTTTCTGTTTAAGCCGAGAACCTAGCAGTTGGGCAGCATCTTTTGGGAGTCCTAAATCCCGGACTAAATCATTCAATTCAGCTTGAGAGAAAAGTTCAGGTTTCGGATCTGGTTCAGTTTCAAACTCGGAAGTACTGGACTCATCGGGAAAAGCCATCTGATGAGTCTCATCATGATCAGAACCGTCCACACAAATATGATCCAAAGATTTTGGTGGTTCAGGCACAGGTACTTCGTTGCTATGAGGCATAGGCCTAATTGCTGAGGGAAGGTTGGGGTAACTTATTACGTTCTTATTTTTTAAGTTGTATCCCTTCACAATGCAAGAGCAAAAATAGTAGTCACTGCTGTGGTCTCTTTGTTCACACCACATCATAGGTATTCCGAAACGAAATGCTTGTTTTTTACCTTTCATCCATAAGCGTAGATCTTCCTCACATGTCTTGCACACTTTGTGAGGAGCCCACGGTTTGTCTTGAACGCCTAACTTTAAACCGAAATAGGCGAAATATACTTTTTTAATAAATGCAGAAATGTTCCTCTGCCGCTTTTTCACGGTATATTCCCCACAAATAAAACAAAAACTGTCCGGAGAGTTGACGCAACCTCTGGCTCTGTGAGCCATCACAAATACACAGCACTGCAAACTACAACTGTAGTGAACCACTTCGGAATAAAGCTGGATTACGACTGAGCAAACAAAAGGTAATAATGAACTTGCAAGAAACTGAAATTTGACAGGAACGTTCATGTCGCAACCACTGTGTTTGAGCGAGCAAACGAGGCGAGGCGAACAGGAAAGAACATGCGCCAGTGCGAGTACTGGATTTAGCCCCCCGCCTCCCAATTGTCCTGTTAATGTATAAAATGAATACAAAACACTCTAAAATATCATGAGGGAGTGTTTCTAGTTAGTTAACCATTACAACCTCTATTTTGGGCCAAGAAAATAAACTACAGTCGGCTAAAAAGAAATTATGTGAACATTCCTTATATGGGTAAGAAATCTAATTTTGCAAGAAAACGTGACGTGATGGAACATTTTGGCTATTTTTCCTGGATTCAGCACCCCAAAATCTATAGGAATCAGTTGCAAAACTGGAGGCAGTTTTTTGGTAGTGTACCTGTGTTATTTATCAAACTTCTTCAGAAAAAGCTAAGTAACAGCTTATTATTTTGAAAGAAAATTGCCAGCATTGAAAGTAGTTTCATGGACTGCACAAGTTGCACTGTAGTTTGAACAAAAATTTTAAAAAAATTAATAGTGGAAGGGATGGTGGTAGGTCGGTGATGTATGCTACAAGGTTTGTTCAGTGAGCGTTAACTCTAGCCGCTGACGGCCCATAATGCTCTGAGACCTTACCCTTCCCCAAAAATGTATTCATTGTATTACAAGACTTTAAATCACATATTTCTTTTCTCACTTTCCACAATAATATTGAGAGTATATTTCTGATTTGATTTGGATTTCCTTATTACACTCACAAACCATAGACCATTACTCGGGTTGTAGTTTACTAAAGATGTCATAGTTAAATTTCAGAGTCTAGATTCTCAGCTTGGGACCTTGAGTTCCAGTGTGGTGAATATGGATACCTAAGTTAAATCCTTCTCAATGTATCAATCTGCTAATAGGAAGGATAGCTTTATTCTGCATCAGAAACTAGAGAATTTGGAGAATTTGTCTCAGAGTAAGAATTTAAGGGTGCTTAATTTTCCTTGTTGTACTATGCTGTCCCCCTTAATTTTGTTCAGGAAGTACCTTAAGAACATTCTTCTCCTTCCACATGCTGATTCTTTAGTATTTGTTAAATGTTATTACCGTTCTACTAAAGTTGTCTCTAGCGTTGTGGAAGGGGATGTAGCTGTCCTTGAAGAGCAGAATAATTTTGATTTGACCGCATTTTTAGAAGATACATGCAAGACATTATTTCCACTAGGGCTACTTTGTTAGTGACTTTATCCTCCGAGGAAGATAAAGCACAGTTACTTACCTGTAACAGGTGATCTCTGGGAACAGCAGGAATAAGTCTTCACATATGGGGTACGTCGGTACCGACGGAGTCTGCGCGGGAACGCTTCCCAGCGTCCAATCAAAGAGCTTTTGGAAGCATCCCACCACGCCTGCGTGCTGCCTTCCCGCAGTTAAGTTTTAAAGCTGAGACAAAGAAAGAGAGAGAGGAAAGGAAAGATAGATAGAGATACAACTCCTGGGGAGGTGGGTGGGTTGTAAAGACTTATTCCTGCTGTTCCCAGAGATCACCTGTTACAGGTAAGTAACTGTGCTATCTCCAGGAACAAGCAGGAATGAGTCTTCAGATATGGGGACTCCCAAGCTGAGATGCCTGGAGTCCCAGCATGTCATAGGTTGGAACATGCTATCCCCCACAACACCAGGCATCATGAGGATGGAGGGTAGGAGTTGAAGAAAGAAAGGTGCTGTGGAACAGCTAGCCTAGCAAAGGACTGCAGACAAGGAGTCCATGTGTGGATGATAATTATCATCAATGATATTGAAAGAAATATTGCAATATGGACCTCCCCTAACAGGATTACACAGCAGTAAGGAGGTTCATGGGATCTACTGGGGAACCCAGTAGAGGAACCTCAAGGAGGACCTCACTGTGAAGTGGAGGTAATAAACCTGTAGGAAAAAACAGTGGAGGTCAGATTCCTGAAAGGTAAGAGGGGACCCCGATAATAACTGGCGTAGTACCAAAAACGGTGGGCCTTCGGCGGAAGGCTTTATGATAAAAGCCGAACTCTTTTGGCGACAGAGTGGCTCACACTTGGAAGCAAAAAGAGAAGGCCGACCGAGTTGGACAAACAGGCACAGTCCTTGAGGGAGGAAAAGGTATGGAAACCCCTTGTATCCCAAAAGAAAGGACAAACGCCTGAGGCGTTAGAGCCTGTGATTAGCTGAAGATCCGCAATGTCTCTCCTAACTGGAGTCAGCTAGGAGAGATACTGGAACATGGAGAGCTTCAGAGGTACCTAAACCTTAAGGTATGGTGGAAGTTGTTAACTACCACAGAAGTGGTTGTGAGTGTAGAACCCCAAACATGCTGGATAGCATAGGTATGGGTAAAGCTCATCTGTCAGAATCATATAGCTATATGAGCCTCAACAGTCAGGTAGATAAATGCAGAATACATATCTACCAATAATAAAATATCTCGACAGATACATATAGATATATAGATATACGTATAAGAATATATCTATAGTGAGATATGAAAGGGCATAAAATACACACAAATGATAGACATAGACATCTGTAAGATGTATACTATAGATATGAATATATATATATATATATATGCCTCTATATGGGTGTCTGCAAGAAGCAGACAGAGATATGCCTACAGAACGGTATTCACATAGGAAATGTGGAGAGGAAAGATTCATCTAATAACAAGAAGGTGGAACCTACTTGAGAAGAAATATAGAGAATCTATTCCCACTGGTTATGGCTACAGGGATGCTAGCTAGTGAAATAACCAGGACGGTTACGTGAAAAGCAGAGGATGAAATCAGTCTGCAGCCAGCAAGTCCCGAGTATTCCAGAACTCTAACATGGTAAGTGAACAGAAGACGCATAAAAATGAGATACCATGCTGATCTGCTTAAGGGCAAAGAGGTATCATGCGTTCTTACCATGAGGACGAGCTGCAAGGAGAAAAGCATATTCCCGATTGGAAATAGTATGGACCAAAGCAGGGAATTGGCAACTCCTTAAGCTTTCACGTAAGAGAAGGCCTGTGTCCTTTATATTAAAAAGGAGAAAGTGAAAAAAGGGAGAACCTTTCTAGTCATGGGAGACATGACTGAAAAAGCCTTTTCCAACCATCTAGGATAGCTGTTGGAGAAAAACACCTCATGCTCTCTAGCAAGGGCCCATAGTGGAGAGCTTCTCTGTAGAATTGCAGAGAGCATGATGCAGGAGAATGAGGAGATAGAACTGGCTGCTGGAGAGCCAGTACCTATGTCAACTATGCTGCCAAACCCAGGGGAATGGAGATGGCAGAAAGAGAAGACAATCCAACAAGCTTGTAGTGAAAACATTTTCAAGACAGATGACAGCACTGACTTGGAGCCACTACTAAGACCAGACAGAATGTTAGTGGAGGACAAATCTGGTTGCTGGTGGACAAGAACCAGTGGTCCAAACATTAAGGCTCCTGCATTGGCAGCTGCTTGCCAGACAGCAGAAAGAATCTTACTGTTTAAAAACAGAAAGAACAGACAGAACAGGTGTAGAGAACTCTGGACATGTCTGATGAACTGCCTCAAAGCAAGATTGAAAAAGAGGAGTCAATTCAGAGAGGAGAACTCTGCACTGGAAAAGTAACAAAACTAGAGAGGCTGAAGAAAAGCCCTCCAGTTAAGCAATACCGCTCTTACAGAGGAAAAGCTTGGCAAGAGGGTAAAGAGAATGGAGCTGAAGAAGACTTACAAAGTAGTAAGTCTATAGAAAGGAAAAAAGACATGCTGGCACAGGAAACTATCGTTTGATAGTGGTTAGACCTCTTTCCCTAGCAGGAAGAAGAGGAGAACCCTGTGACCTATAAGCATGAGCATCCTGACAGCTCATAGAACATAGAAAAAAAAATGGATGTCTTTTGGGAAGAGATCTATGTCTAGAATTTAGAATGACAGCAGTGGATTGCCTCTATTGAGAAGAAACAACTGCAGATTCTAACCTCAAGAGTCACAAGCATCTGATGGAGATTGATCAGAAACCCTGTGGTTGCTGGGTTTGCTGAGCCTGGTGAGAGGTTGAATTCTGCAGACCAGGACGATGCTTCCCTTGTTTGGGAACATCTGTATGATGGGCAGATGACGCATAAAACCTTCTTCTCTTATGGGAAGAAAGTTTGGCAGGACATTTCCTACCTACTGGGACAGAAGAAGGTGCAGAACAGCCCCTAGAAACAGGTAAGTCAGTTGTCAACTGAGTAACCTGACGTAAAGACTCCTTGTTGAAAAGATTGTCTCCAGTGCAAGGAGTATGTCCCAGTCTTTGCTGTGCCCATTTGTCCAAGTCTGAAGCTTGGAGCCAGGCTCTACGTCGTGCCCCTATAGTTATAGCAGAAGTCCTGCTAACAGACTCAAAAGAGTCTAGGGAAGCACTAGTAAGAAACCAAGAGATATTCTGAAGATGCTTAAGCAGTGTAGAATAGCCTGCACTCTTGGACTCTGGAAGGGAAGGAGTCAAAAGATGTAATTGCTTTGTGACCTCCTCAAGAGATAGACTCATATAAAAAATATATGAGAGAATTCTTGCAGAAAGCATAGATGTCTGGAAGGTTTGACGTCCAAAGGCATCTAGTGTCTTAGACTCACGACCTGGCGGATAAGAAGAGTGCTTTTTCTTACTCTTTACCCGCCTCATTGCTGATTCCACTACTATGGAATGATGAGGAAGTTGAGTCTTTTGAAACCCTGGAGAGGGGGGCACCTGATATAAGAGATCAGTTGCTCTGGAAGGTGGGGGTACCCTGAAGGGATAATTGGAATAAAGGGATAATCAGCTCAGATCTGCTTTATATGTTTGCCTTATGATTTGTGATAAGGAAGCTTATCATAGCTCAGGTAGGAGCTATAGAAAAGATGATGTGACTCTGAACAAGCAACCTGTCAGTTCTGGTAGAAGCAAGAAAACAGAGTTTTCACATAAAAGACTACCAGTCCCAGAATGCACCAGGTTTCCAGCAGCCATGAGAGGGGCTGAAGTGAGAGAATGTGTGTGCAATCAAGAGAGCTATGAGGTAATCCCTAAGCACTCATCTCAAAGGGCAGGGCCTGATTCAACACAGCTGCGCTGTGTTAGGGAGCAGCACACATTAGAACAGGATAAGAATAGAGCTTATTCTTCAGATAACAGCTTCAGGGAGAGCTTCAGCAAAAGCTACAGAGGGAGGAAGAGATACAGAGACAGCAACGGCTACAAGCTCAAGCACCAGTATCACCTGGAGAAACAGAAGCCAAGCCAAGCGGATAGAGAGAGAAGGAAACTCTCTGGAAGGAAGAGAAGAAAGGCCATTGGAAGGTCTGGGAGATTCCAAGGCAGTACTCATACTGGGAGGTATTCCAAAAGCCAGCAGAGTCCATTGGACTGGATTCAGCCAGAGGAATGGAGTGGCAGAGATAGGAATCACCAGTGGCTACCTGGAAGAGAGAAGACTGCATGTGGAAGGGACTTTCAGACCAAGGCCAGAAGGTATGTGAGAGAAGATCCAGTGTCCAGGGATCAAGATTGGAAGGCTGGACATCAGAATTGGATTACATATTGGCCAGGCTATACAGAGAGGAATAATGATAGCAGGAGAGGCTCAGGTATGAACACTGATCCAGACCCTATCTATAATAGAGAGTGGCAGCAAGGGAATGAGCATTCTCATGATAGTGCCTTAATGAAAGACTCGTCTGTGCCAATGTATGATAGTGACCATATGCTGATTGATACAGCAGATGAAAATACAGTTTATATGGACTGTTCTCTATCTAAATGCTATTACTAGTTTTCTCTGAGCAAACACATCAGCCATCACAAAGAAACCTAACTTGGTTCTTTATTTCCACTGCAAACAGCTCTTAAAGCAGGATTTGGGCTCACACAGTAGCAGCCAGCCAGCTAAAGGCTTTCAGCTGGTCCATTGATAGTAATTAGGGCTGCACCTGATTGTGGGTGTGAGCAAGGGAGAATCCCTGCTGAGATCGGCGTGGAAAATAAGCAGAAGTTAACCTAACCAGCAAAGTTTATTCTTTACTTTGTGCCTTTGTATTTGGTAATTATTTGCTAAGAAAACATTAGCTAATTGCCTGACAAGCTGAAGGTTGTTTTCTGGTTTACTTTGTGACTTTTTGTTATCCATTTTAAACACTGCAAGCAAGTAACCTCATTTATAGTGCTATCAAGCATACATGTGCTGGGTGAATTAAACCCCATCAATAAAAGAAGTATTTTATTGATCTTACCACTTGGTTTCACAACTCAAATTATTGTCATCAGCTGTGTTTGGGAGTGAATGAACTACAATACCCACAATACCTTGCAAGAATCATATGCATATATGCATCGTCAAGATTGTGTAAGTTCTCACCCTAGGCAGCCGTCTGACAGATTGCATATATATCTGCCTTATAACTGCACTCTGGCCTGTTTGAAACAGACACAGCAACATATGGTTGGTACAAAACAGGTGGGCAACAGGAAAAGAGTACATGCAGCTTACTACTGTTATAAAGCCTAAAAAAGCTATACTTTGGACAGAAGTGTCCAAGGATATAAGCCTAGGTTCAAACAGGTCAAGCCAGGAATTCAACTAATGCTCTTGCCCTGAAGGTTTCAATTGGTGCCAGGAGATGGAAAAACACAGGAGGAAGCAGAGGGCTATGATTGATTGCATAGATAGGCAAGCCTTGATCAGCAGATCTAGCTGCATAACCATAGAAGGCCCTGGGAAAGAGTTTTGCATTTGCTGAAACTATTTAGAATTTGAAGCAGAGAGGTATATATAAGACAGCAATTTTAGAGGGTTTTGGGGCAGTTCTTTTCTCCCCTTGCAGAGAGAAGTCTGCCCCGCTGTCCCTCAGACAGGCACTTGCTATCTGCATCTATAACCATTTGTTTGCTGTGCCAAATAAAAAGTTTCTTTGTAGCTGAGCAACTTGCTGTCTGAACTGTTTATTGGTAATTGGGGAGGCTTTGTAGGCGGACCCGGCCTACAAATTGGCGCCCGAACAGGGACTTCTAAACTGAGTTTAGACACTCATAAATTTTTCTAAATTGCCCAAGGACTCCTCTGACTGCAGTTTTATTTGTCAGAGGGACTACCTCCTGTTTTTCACAGGAAAAAAAAAACAGGGGATGAGAATACCTTCTCATTAGGAGAAGAGGATTCCTTCTGCTGGTACAGAAGATGGGAATACCGCTCTGAGTGACGTCGAGAGAGATTTTGATACCCTAGGATGACTCTATTGGTGAGTGTTCAGTTTCCCTGTCTGTATGAAAGGACAGAAGACTTGCCCGGGTTCGAGTGGTGGGTAAGTATGTAATTAATATTTTGTTCTCTGTATTTAGTTGTAACATTAGGGAATGATTAGGGAAAGGAAGTTTTGCCCAGACATTAGGTCTCTTTTTCCAGGATTGATTGATGTACGCTTGAGACTGTACATATCATTGATATGAAGCGAGTGTGTGTCTTTATCCACGTTTCCATACCTCCGCGAGGGGATTGGCTGGGTTTGGACGAAGCGCAAGAGTTGTATGTTTATATGAGTCCTGGATTAATTTCGCGCCTCTGTTAACTACGAGGTTTGGATTTCCACCTAAAAGCGAAATTACGCGCGCCTCTGTATATAAGGAGGTTCAATTTGCTATTGGTAAAAGGCGAAATTAATTGCCCCTGTCCCTAAACAGTGAAAACACCAGGTTTATTTATAGAAAAACAGGGATGATCACCTTATCTGGGGTGCTCACAGACCAGAGAGGGTGACAATTAGATCTATTGAAGAATAGCTTTCTAAGTATCTTTTTGAAATAAATTACTTTACAAGTTCCAGATCAAAAGTGAATGACGGAGCTGACTGCAGCTGAATTAAATAACCAAGGGGGAGTGGGTCTAGTTCAGTTTCAGTATTCTGATCAGATAGGCTGTTGGGTATAATGCATTTAACTCTGTCCTGTGTTTTTAGTTTTAGTCTTTAGTAAACACTGTCCTTTCATTACTGGCTACTCCAGTAGATTTTATATTCCCTGGAGCTGAACTGATTAGAATTCTTTGGGAATTCCTGGAGAGTGTATCTGTTTGCTTTTATTTTCTTCCACAATACCTATGTGCTTGTAAGACGTCCCAGTCTCTGGAGAGGGTAAAACCGTTGGCCCAGAGTCCCTTGAACGCAAGTGACGGTGTTTGTTTATTTTTCCAAGCCTTTCCTGTCTTCTTTAGAACATTGAAAACAACAAAAAATCTTCTAGGGTCTGCTGTAGCTATTGATGTGCTGAGACAGCTAGGTTTTTTTTCCTCCTGTCTGTCTGAATGTATTGTAACATGGAATGGATTTTCTGAGTTAATGGATTAGGATCGGAATGTATTGTACACTGAAGTGAGAATCTTAGAAGCAGACCGCACAGATAATTGACAGTGTTTTATTCTGAACTGCCAGCTATTGTGTGCAGTGATCTGACTGGTAGAAAAACAAAGAAAAATAGTTTATAGTTACAAGTACAGCCTGAAAATTTCAAATTGTTTTTTTCCCTGTGCATATTTGTGTGCAGTAAATAAGTCTAATCCATATGTGTAAGTTTTATTTTTTAGATTTGGGATCTGAGTATATCCTGGTTAAGAAACATTTGTCTGCTGTTTTCTGTGTGTCAGAAGATTAAATAGCTCTGCCTGGGTCTGTGATAGGTCATAGGGCAGCTGTACACAATGCGGAACGAATTCCTATGTATGTGTTACTTTTTGAGAAGCTTATTTTGATTTTTCTAACAAATGTGGAAGATCCTAATTAACCAGAGATTAATAAAAGATCGTAGTGATGCTAAGATTAGTTTTGACTAAGTGATACAAGATCAGTTTTGTTATGTTCTTATGACTTTACAAATTTAAGATCAAGCTGATAAAGGAAAAAGATTACAGCTGGATTTTGCAACCAAGGAAAATAGCTCTAAAAGAAAATCAGTTTAAGAAAATATGTAACCATGTGATGCAAAGATGTTTAGTTAGTAATACATTGTTGGAGAAAATCCTTATATAAGATTATGAAGAAACAACTTTTTAAGATTCATGAGTTTCTCAAGCTGAAAGGTATGCTGCTTTTCGGGATTGCCCAGGGGGGGTGGTTTGGCGAGATCTCTCAGGGAAGCCTCTCTATTCTAATCAGATGGGCTGCTGTACTTAATGACTGATAGCTTTGTATTTAGCTGTCAGCTGTTCAAGTGCTCCTAGATGTTAGATCAAACAATTAAGGCATGAAATTGGAGAATCTGCTTCTGTTGTCCTTTGACCTTAAGAGTGGAGATTGATGGCCCTGACAGGACAATGCAACTGAGAAATGATTTAAACCCAGTGAATGAGTGAATGAGAAGTTATATGTTTGGTTTAGATCAAGCAAAATTAAAAGTAAAACAGAATTTTATATATTGTTGCAAGTATTTCATAGAGGACAGAAACCCAAAAGAGCTGTAACTAAGTTTTATTTTAACTTTTGTTTAAAGGACAGAAAGAGAGATCTACTGTTTAGTTTGCAGTTCCGTTTGACACCAGTCTCATTCAATTTAAATGCGAAAAGGAGTGTTTGTATTCTTAAGCTCAGTGCTAATGACTAATGACTAAGGACAGTAACATGGGAGTTGCTGAATTTTAGGATAAATTCATCTGTTTTTCTGTAGTTGAATTTTATATGTTGGGGTCCAGAGAAAACAGTGTACTTTGTTTTGAAAGATTTTTTTAAGTTTCAATTTTAGGAATACACTATATTGTAGCACTATGACATACAAATTTACTTTAGTTTACACACTTGCAGAACAAATTTGGTGAAAAAAATGGAGCTTAGTTCCCAGAAAAATATGAGAATATTTGTAAAGTTATTTACACATAAAACAATAACATTAAGTTGAATTGATTAGACAAAGTCTCCTACAACACAGAGGTTTGTTTTTTTTAACATGTCTGTCTAGTTCTGTTGTCCATTTGCATTTCTTGAGATAGCATGCTGGTAAGGTGAAGCTAGCCCGAATACTGACTTGAAATCTCCGCTTGACATGCAAAAGTATCAGTGTAATGAAAGACTCAGGATAATTACTTTGCCTTGTTCAGCACTTTCACTGAGAACAGTATATACAATAGATTCTAGTCATACGTGAGAGAGAGACATGTGGCTGTCATGTTAAAAGTCATGATTTGTCCTATTACGACTGCCGTTATAAAAATGTTACAAAAATAATATTTTTATACTGTAGGGAATTTATTCAGATTGTTTAAGACATTTGCTATTTTGAATGAGCACATATGTCCATTTTTGAACCATACCAATTAAGTTGGTGAGAAAAAAGGGGACACTGTTTACTCATGCTGATATATTTATGAAGAAGAATTCAAATTGATATTTTCTATATACTACTTGTTTACCAAAATACTAAGTTTTTTTAACAATTGTTTGATGATCTTAGCATGCCAATTAAGAGGTGGTACTCTGATGGACATTAAACTGATGAAGGTTATTTAAAGTGACATATCTGTCTAATGAACATGTAAACAAATTTTATTCAACTATGCTGTCTCCAGAAACTTTAATTCAGGAAGTCATTTAAGCCCCAACACTTACTCAACAATTGGAAATAGACACCTGGAGACAGGCTAGGTGCATTTTGCACCATGATATGCTTTGGAACATCCACACTGGCCATGTGGTACTTCCAGATGCTTTTTGCCTCGTTTTGCCTTTGTATGTCCTGGCCAGACATGCATGGGTAAAAATCTCTACCCCATACACCACACACACTACACGATGTAAATATACTTTTGTACAAAGTTTGATATGTTTGCTTGTTTTTTGTTACAATACCTACAAAGTTTATACTTACTGTTCAATGTAAATAGTTGATTTCTACTGTTCTATGTAAAATGTATACAAATTGTGTACAAGACTGTTAATCTGTTATATGTAAACCGCCCTTGATCTCTGGAAGGGGCGGTATAAAAGAAATAGTTAAATAAATAAATAAATAAATTTGATGACAAATTTTCACAAATAAAAATTGGAGTAATTTTGAAACTTGCCAAACTTACAGAATATGTGCGTGCAACTTGTCTAATCTATTAATATGTAAAGATCAGTTAAGAGCATAGTGGAGTATTTCCTACCAGCAAATGAATCTCCAGTGATGGAGAGACAAGATGTTTATCAAACTGAGAGACACAGTTGATACCATATGAGATAGTTATGATCTTAAGTAAATGTGGATGAAATTATGTTTGTCACATTGCATTGTCTCATTGTGGAATCTAATCTAATCTAGAATATTTAGTCTTTTCATTTAATATTGGTGCTGCTCTTCTGAATGGGACCTGGAGCCATGTCACCAATTGAAATCCAGAGATTCCAACAGAGAAAATTGGCCATAATCCAGAAGAAACAGTCCACCCCAAGACCTCTGAACTAAACCACACTTAAACTTCAGAGACAGGTGAAGCGCACGACGCAGTCCTGAAAAACTGCTGGGAAGCAGGCCCAAATTATCTGAAAATAAAGACTATTAAGACTGATTGGGACTTTTGGGAAAATCTACAAGCCATTTGAGCTACAGCAATTGCAATACCCACACCAGTTCAAGTTTTGCTGTAACATTTTCAAAGCTTTCTTCATCACTTTGTTGAATATTTGATGTGTTCAGTATTATTGCAAGCTGTATGTCTTCCATTCTCTTAGAATGTTGCCTGCTGGTTTTTCCAGACTCGGAGGAGGCCTAACAGCTTTCTTTATAACTCTTTTAAGTATAGCTTGTTTTGCAATCATTGCCTGTTGTGCCTTATCCATTTTACTTGCCTGGTGTAAACAAATGATGCTGCAAAGCACTAAAACCATGTACATAGTATCTATGGAACAGTACCAGCGGTTGCCTCTCAATGATCCCTCTCTGTCTCAAATGGTTGTTATCAATGCCCCTTAGTGGGATTATTTTTGCCCCTCCACATAAAAAAAGAAAAAGGAAAAGATAAAGTGGGGAATGAAGGGATAATTGGAATAAAGGGATAATCAGCTCAGATCTGCTTTATATGTTTGCCTTATGATTGCATATATATCTGCCTTATAACTGCACTCTGGCCTGTTTGAAACAGACACAGCAACATATGGTTGGTACAAAACAGGTGGGCAACAGGAAAAGAGTACATTTTAGGAAAAAAGATAATATGTATTGTGGGGACAAAGTGTCCATTTTTCCTGAGGTATCAAGGTCTACACAGTTACGTAGAAAGGCTTTTCTTGCATTCAAAGCTAGAATTCTTGCTCTTGGAGCAACATTTTTCTTAAGATACCCTTGTAAATGTCTTGTTTCTCTCGGATTTGATAAATTTATATTTCTGTCTTCCTCAGAGTTGGAGAAATGGATTCTTGAAAAGAAAAAGGCACATTGATTATCTATTTTACAAATTTATTTCTCAGGGTTAAGGGAGTAGTCTCATGGCAGGTTGCTATGTTGGCAGGGGACACCTCCCCTTGAGGTTTGTGGTCGCTTGCTTTGTTTTCTTTTTGTTTATTTTTTTATATTTATTGTGAATGATTCCCCGAGACGTGGGCTGACGTACTTATAAAGGTTGCATTATTATGGCAGTATTATGGGTGATTTGTTTGTATTTCTCTATGCTGTAATTTCATATTGTATAGCCATAAAAGTCTTATAAATAAAAGATTAAAAACAAAAAGAAGGAGAGTGACGTGATCAAAGCAGGAGGCGTGGATCAGAATATGGGTGGCTGTGTTTTGAACACATTGCAGATGGAGGAGCTGGGACTGAGGGAGGCCAGCCAGGGAGGCATTACAATAACCCAGGGGTGATATGACGAGGGAGAGGAGCAGTGTGGTCATGGTGGAGAGAAAAGGGCGGACGGTACGAAGTTGCCTCAGAGTGAAGGAGGAGCGCTGGACTTCGGAGGAAATGTGTTCTATGCAAGAAAGAGAGGAATCAAGGGTAAAACCTAGATAGCGCATGGATGTAACAGTGGGAAAAGGGGAGGAAGAGAGCAGAGGGATGAGGGGGGGCTGCCTAAAGTGAGCCAGATAACTGAGATTTTGGAGAGGTTAATATGAAGGAAGTTGGAAGAGAACCAGGATGCCACTGAGGAGAGACAGGCATTGAGGGGAGTGATGTCGGGAGCAGAGGAGTCAGTGCGGTGGAGAAGGAAAATATCATCTGCATAATAGTATGCAGAGATACCGTGTTGTTGGACCAGGAGAGTAAGAGGGACAAGAAAGATGTTAAACAGGAGGGGCACAAGAACAGATCCCTAGGGGACACTAAAGGGAAGAGGGGTGGAGGGGGAGGAGGTAGACCCAGAGAGAACCAAGAAGGACAGACAAGAAAGGAAGGAAGCGGAACCAGTGGAGAACGGAACCATCAAAGCCGGCATCATGAAGATGTGCGATAAGGGTACGGTGATCGATCAGGTCGAAGGCGGTGAATAGATCAAGAGAAAAGGCGAGAAAGAAAAAAAAAAACACGATCATGGGCAGCATGCAATTCATTGAGGAGGGAGAAAAGGATGGATTCTGTGCTGTGACCGGGGCGGAAACCAGATTGCCGGGGAAGGTGAGAGAAACTTGAAGGTGGGAGAAGAGTTGGGTAAAGACAAGTTTTTCCAGGAGCTTGGAGAGGAATGGGAGATTGGAAATGAGGTGCCAGCTGGAGGGAGAGGAAGGATCCAGGGAGCCCTTCTTTAGAATGGGGTGGATAGAGGTGTGCTTCCACAGTGCTGGGAAAGTGCCGGTGGAAAGGCTGGAGTTAAAGATGGAGAGAATCTGGGGGGAGAGAGCTAGGGAGGATTCTAGAAGCCAGTGGGAGGGAATAGGGTCAGCGATGCAGGAGGTTTTTCAGGTGGAGGTGAAAGCTTTGGATAAGACTGAGATGGTGATAGGCTCAAAAGAGGACCAATGATGTGAGAGGGGAGGGGAAGGGGAGTGGGGGAAAAGGAGGGGAGGAGGGAAGTAGGGACCACAGAAGGAGGGGAGAGAGGAGGGCATGTACGAAAGGAGAGATGGAGGGAAAGGACTTTTGAGGCAAAGTGAGAGGTTAGGGAAGCGGGATCAGGGGTGATGGGGGAGGGAGTGGGGTACAGAGCGAGAGCAAAGAACAGAATAGAGCTGACGAGAAAAATTGGCAGAGGAGGAGATGAGATTAGAGAAGTAATCTTGCTTAGCCGAATGAAGGAGGAGGCAATAGTGACGATGGCAGAGGCGGCAATGGTCTAGATTGGAGAGGGAGGGGTGTTTGCGTCAGAGCCGCTCAGCACGGCGGAGGTACCTATGATGAGGAGAAGACTGGGATGAAGCTATGAAGCTGTAACTGAACTTGTCACCATATACTTTGATGCAGTAAAGACTTCTGGAATATACTACTGTGTCTAATGAGTCTCCTTCAACTTTGACTAAAACCCCATTCAGGCCTGATGTGGAAAATCCCCTCCCCATTGGAGAATCCATATCAGGGTTTGTACATGTAGATGGGTCATGGGAATTAGTCCAGGAACTAAGTAAACCCTGGTCTATAGTAAGTATTAAGAACAGGGACTACATTTGCATAGATTCTTGCATGCATATTCATTGTGACACAATTGTATAGTTGTGCCTTTAGGACTAGTTTTGGAAATACTGTTCTAAAGCGCCTCAGACTAGTGGTCTGATCCTCCAGGACCTACTTAGACAATTTAAGACACATTTTACAAAGGACCTCTAAATGCAGTCAGGATGTCAAAGCCAGAATATCTGAAGAAAAAAAAAAAGCAGGCACATGCAAGTTCAAGCACGATTTCAGAAACATAGACGTGTCCGATATGAAGGTCTATGGAAATGTCAACATAGACATCCCCAGAATGATATTTCAGAACAGAGGTGTTTAATAGCCTAATGGTTACAGTAGTGATTAGGAGCAGGGTGACTAGGGTTCAAATCCCAGTGTGAATCTTTGTGATCTTAGGCTAGTTATTTAATTATCCATCTTCTCTACACCCTTTGGATGATTTAAGGCTACAACAAACAATTTCCAGATGTTTGTTCCTGTCTGGAGCAGGTATAAATAGCGGGCCAGTGCCGTTTTGGGTGCAGCCCCATAATGAGACTACCTGGATGGGGAAGGGCAGGTAGGAGGGCAGGCAGGATAGGCAGGGCGAAGGGCAGGCCAGCCACAGATAAAAGGAAGGGGACTGGAGTTGTCCCTTCCTTTTCCAGTGGCAGCGCAGCCAAAACAGGAGCAGCAACAGCAGAGACTCATCGGGATTGAGCAGAGGGCAGATAGATAGAGCGTGGTGTGCGGCATTCTCGGATACGGGTGGTCCAGAGGTGATCAACAGCAGAAGCAGAGAAGTGAGAGCGGCAGTCACGGCAGCTTGAAGGCAGCACAAAGACAGAAGCAGGAGCTGGCAGTCCCCCCCCCCCCTCCCCTCTGCTTCCGCATAGCATCGCGGGCAGAGGGCTGCAGGACAAGCAGGAGTGCAGAACAAAGAAGGAACCCGGCAGCCAGGAGAGGACAGCAAGTGGAGCAGTGGAGATCAGCAAGGCACAGACAGCCAGGACATGTGAAGGCAGACTACATTGAAGAGTGCGGGCTCCCTCTGCTGGTGAATGCTGGTACTGCAGCTAACAGAGGCAGTAAACAATAAGCTTATCAGAAGGCAGTGGAGGCACAGCGACAAACAGAAGGGAGCATCGCTGGTCGTGGCCAAGGAAGGCAAGCGAGGGACACAGGGCAGCATGGCCAAGCAGCAATGCAAAAGGGGTTGGGACAGCGGACCAGTGGCAAAGAAGGCAAGGAAGAACACAGAACAACAGGAACTGCAAAGAAGGGTAAGGAGAACAAGCACAAGGATAGCGGTTAGAGACACAGCAGATGCGGCAAGAAAAACAGCGCTGGAGGAGCTCAGGTGGGGCAGCGATGCACTCAGCGGTGCACAGAGCCCACGGTGGGGCCAGGAAGGATGGTTTTGGAACCTACAACCCGCAACCCTGATATACCATGCGGAGGGGAAGAGCCAGGGATGTGTGAGCTCGTAAGTCAGATGAGGGCCATCGCCGTGGTCCATGGAGCAGGATGTGTGCAGGCTCTCCTGAGCTCACTGGAAAGAGTTCCAACCATGAACAATGCTGGAGCTGCGGGGGCAGGTGCGAGCTATGCAACAGCACCAGAGAGTCACGACTAAGGGGTGAGTTTGAACATTATACAGTGGAGTGGAGTGGAGGAGTGGCCTAGTGGTTGGGGCAAGGTACTTCAGGCCGGAAGGTCGGGGGTTCAAATCCCACTAGAGGACAGCAACCTTGGGCCGGAAGGACTGGGGTTTCTAGTCCCACAGGTGCTCCTTGTGGTCTTGGGCAAGCCACTTAACCCTCCATAGCCCATGTTCCCTGTAAAATAGTTATCTCCAAGTTATAATGCCCTGTTCACTGTAATTTCAGTTTGTTCAATGTAAACCGCACTGATGCAGAATAGCGTGGTATATAAAAGAATGTAAATAAAATAAATAAAATACATTGTTATCTGAGAGAGGTGGGGGCAGGAGTGAGGCCAGTTTGGTGAGAGGGATGAGGCAATCGGCAGACGTTACGAGGGGGATAGAGGATATGGGGGAAGCTTGGGAGGGGGGATGATTCGGGGAATGGAGACAGGGGGTCTGCGGGGAGGGGAGAATAAGGGGCTAGCAGCAGTGGCACAAGTGTGGGGATCAGAGCCCAGCAGGGGAGGGGGGGGTCAGCATGGACCCCATCCCTCTCCCTGCCCCCCCCACTCCCTCCTCTCCCTCAGAACTGGGGGCGACATGGGGGTGCAGGTGGGGGATGATGTATTGGTTTCAGAGCTCAGGCCAATGGAATATGCATCCACCACCAGTGCCTTGGACAGCCACGTACTGCCTGCCCAGAAGGAAAAAATCTGGAAGGGTGAATACGTGGACATCTTCGCACTGCTCATCCGGAAAAATGATGAAGCATGTGAGTGTGTGGGATGCCACAACAGGTGCAAGCTGGTATCCAAGAGGGCCAGCTCGGTCCCGCGGACCATTGCAAACTGGTGCGCCACTTTCCAGGTGCTAGCCAGTGTGGTGGAGGACAAACACCCAGAGCAGTGTAGGGGGCTCCTTAAGTACCAGGACACCATTTGCGAAGCATACCGGGTGTACAGTGGCAATGCCTGTCTGGAGTACAACAAACAGTTTCGGTGGAATTTGGCAGGTGATAGGAGGCTAAGCTGAGACAGGAAGGACATTGACCTATGGATACGGTTAATGACACAAGGTCAGCGAAGCAGCCGAATGAACGGGGCAATAATTGGGAGTTGGCCTGGTAGGTTCCCAGGACCCCCACAACATCCTTGGGGAGATAGCAGACCCGGTACGGGGGATGGTAGCGGCAGTGCCCCCTCTCCCCTACCTCCCAGCTAGCCTATGCGGCGGGGGGTGTGCAGGCTGTTCAATGGAGGAGCAAGCAGGTTTAATAACACCTGCAAATATAAGCACAGATGTGTTGTGGGAAGAGGCAAGGCAGTGACCTGCGCTGAGGTCGTCCGGCTAGGACAGGCCCTATGCCATTAAAGGCAGGGGCATTGGGGGGAGGGGACTTGCAGGGTTACAACCACAAAAAGGCGCGGTTGTTAATTGAGAGCTTCACATGGCAGGGAACTTGAAATCCACCTTGGAGCAGAGGGAAGTAGTCCGAATGAAGCTCCACAAGGAGCAGAAGCTGGGCAGGATTGCAGGCCCCTCCAAGGCCAAATCCCTGAGCAAGTTGATCATCTCCCCGCTGGGTCTAATACCAAAGAAGGAGCCTGGAGAGTTCTGGCTCATACACCACCTCTCCTACCTGGAAGGCTCATCGGTGAATGACCACCTGGACACGGCAGCTTGTTCAGTGAAGTATGCTTCAATTGACCAGGCACTGGACTTGCTCCAGGGCCTGGGAACTGGGGCATGGCTAGCAAAGGCGAATGTAGAAGCCACCTTCTAGATGCTTCCGATACACCCGGATAGCTTTCATTTGCTGTGTATGCAGTTTGAGGAACAGTATTACGTAGATAAATGTCTCCCGATGGGCTGCTCCATCTCCTACACCTACTTCGAGGAATTTAGCTCCGCCCTCCAATGGATGGTCGGGAAGGAAATCGGCAAGGGCAATATGGTACACTACCTGGATAATTCCCTGCTTCTGGCGGAAGACCGGTAGGCCTGCCGCAAAAAACTGTGGGATTTCCAAAGGAAGGCCATGAAATTGGGGGTCCCACTCACGGCAAACAAGACAGAAGGGCAGGCACGGTGGCCATCATTCCTGGGAATTGAAATAGATACTAAAGAAATGGTGACATGCCTCCCATCAGAAAAACTGGCAGCTCTGAAGGCAACAGTCAAGGCGGCAATAACTGCAATGAAAGTCACGCTCAAGGAGTTGCAATCTCTGATAGAGCATTTGAACTTCGCCTGTTGGTTGATGCCCATGAAACGGGCCTTCATCCGATGCCTAATGGATGCCACAAAAGGGGATCGCAAGAGGCAACACTTCATTAGGGTCAATGCCCCCATGCGGGAGGACCTGGCTGTGTGGCAACAGTTCCTATTCCAATATAAAGGCAGGAACATCTGGAGGGTGCCAGCCATTAGCAACACAGACATAGAGCAGTTCATGGATGCCTCAGGGGAAGGTCAGCTTTGGAATCTATCTAAAGCAGCAGTGGTGCCAGGAGCACTGGCCAGCAGAGTGGCATCAAGCGGGGGTACCCAAGGTTATCACCTTCCTTGAGATGTTCCCGATTGTGGGGGCCATGGCCCTGTGAACGCACCAGCTCGCCGACAGGAGATTAGTATTTCACTCAGACAACACAGCGGTGGTCTTCACCATTAATAAGCAGACAGTGAAGGTAGGGAGGGTGATGAGATTGGTGAGGAGGCTAGTTTTGCTAAGCTTGGAGATGAATGCATTCATTATGGCTCGGCATGTCCAGGGAAAACAATGAAACAGCTGACATTCTGTCTCCTTTCCAGCTCCAGCGCTTCCGGGAGCTCGTCCCCAACAAGGCGCCTAGGGCGGTCCACATGCCGGCAGCGATGTGGAACCTTGGATGCAATGCACAGCCAGAATGCTGATGGCATCATTGTCAGATGGGACCTGGAAAGCCTACAGGAGAGCATGGAGGAAATTCCAGAACTTCATATGTACTTGTTTATTTGTACTATTCAAATTTGTTGTTAACCGTAAACCACGGTATACACATTTTTAATAAATTAAAAAAGAGAGCCAACCCGGTGCATGGAGTGACAATTGGTCTGCTACTCAAATTCCTTACGCACTTGCAGGTGAAGGGAACCTCCGTTGGGGGGTTTTAGAGACGTAATGGGGGAGTTCATGGTGAGGAAGCTGATGGAAGGCTGGGAGAGGGGGGGCAATACCTTGGCCTGATGGGCACAGGTCAGTATCCCTACCCATGCTGTACATAGCTACGCAACAAGCATCAGTCATCACCAGAGATGGATTTGAGTGCCAGCTGTTCAGGCTGGCCACTCGGGTAATGTCCTTTGGGGCATTTCGCATGAGTGAGGCTCTGCCAAAGTCCACTATGGGTATGTTGGACACTGCCATACGAACCGAGGACATGGCGGTGGTAGAGGGACAGGGTCAGCTTGTTTCTGGCCCAGTCAAAGGCAGACCAGCGTGGAAAGGGGAAGACTGCTATGGCAGTCCTAGAATTGAGCCCAGTGGAGGCCATACATGGGTATTTGCACATACACCATTGGGGGCCCCCCTGCTGTGCCATGCCGATGAATTCTGCCGCTCACAATATCAGTTCAGGACACTGTGGCTGAGGGCGGTGTGGGCGATGAGGTTCAACACTAAAAAGATCACGCTCCATTCCTTTAGGATAGGTGTGGTGACAGCGATGCATGGGTTACTGCTGGGGAAGGACCAGATCCAGACTATCGGGAGGTTGGAGTCAGACCAGTACAAGCTATATTTAAGGCCTTAGGGCAATCTGTCTTATCATCTGCTGTGTTCTCTCACCCAATAGGCCAAGGAGCGACGACAGTCTGGATCATAGGGCATTCATATGTCTACTGGGTAAGGCGAGGTGACATTGGATGGGAAGGCAGAGCATGCAGTGGGACCAGCTGAGGCCCACCCTCGCTGGACAGAGGCAAGGGGATCGCCCACTGGACTGGGTGGTCCTGCACCTTGTTGATAATGATCTGGCATCCAAGAAGGATATTGATCTTATCAAGATAAAGGCAGACTTGACCTGGATCCGCGACAAGCTCAGGACCTGAGGTCGTCTAGTGCCACATCATCCCACGACAGAAGTGGAAGGGGCACAACATCCTTAGGGCATAGAAAGAAGCAGGAACAAACTCAACAAGGAGGTTGGGACCTTCATGTGTGTGTGTGGGAGGGGAGGGTTAGGCAAGGTGGTGGTTGAGCACCGGGGCATCATTGTGGGGAGGGAAACTGTGTACTCAGGGGATTGGGTGCACTTGAACGACATCGGGATGGAGCTGTTCATTAAGGGCTTGCTGCGGGCCACTGGTTCGGTACTCACGGTGGGGTGAGTCGAACCGCAGGCCCCTCCTGGTGGTGGGACCTGTCAGACGGCTGCCTGGGTGAGAACGTTCACTTCTTGGCAAGTGCATATATCTATATGATTTGCAAGGGATTGTGGGCAATGTAGTCCATTCACACCCGACATAGCTGCTCACAATAATTAGTTGTGCTTTTGGGTAAAGCCAATAAGATATTTATTTATGGGGTTATTTCTCCAAACACAGATATGCTTGGTAGCACATGAATCAGGTTACTTGCTTTCAGTGTTAAACTTGAAAAAAACAAAACCAGGAAAACAACATTTGAACTTGTCAGGCAATCAAAGCAAAAGAAATAAGACCTGGTTGGTAATAAACTGGTCTTTTCTGTAAGCTTTAAGTAATATTTTCTTAGCATATATCAAACAACAAACCAAAAGCCACAAAGAAGAGAAAAACTGTTCTTTTCAGGTTAACTTCTTATATCTTCCCACATGATTCAGAAGTGATTCTCTCCTAGCTCACAAGCAATTAGGTAAGGCTCAATTGCTAGCAGTTATCCAGCTGAAACCCCTTAGCTGGCTTGCTTTCTACTGCGTGGCTAAAAATCCTACTCAGGATTTTTTCTGAGTAGATTAAAGAACAAGTTTGTATTTCTTTGTGATGGTTGCTGTACTTGATAACAGAAAATCACCAAAGGAGTTTAGACAGAGAGCAGTCCATGTAAACAGATTCTTCATCTGCTATCACCCCCTCTTCTTCAACAAGCATGGGTTCAATATCATGGATTGGCACAGATGAATCTCCCAATGGATCACTTTCAGGAGAATACTTGTTTCCCTGCTGTCTTTCAAGGTTATAGCTAGGGCATAGATCAGTGTTCATACCTGAGCTTCCATTGCTGTTAGAGTTCCTCTCTATATAGCCTGGCCAGTATGTAGTCCAGTTCTTATGTCCAGCCTTCCAATCCAGATCCCTGGACACTGGATCTCTCTTCACATATCTTCTGGCACAGGTCTTAGGGTCCCTTCCACATGCAGCCGTCTCCCTCACAGGTACCGTCTGGAGATTCCTAGCTCTGCAGCACCATTCCTCTGGCTTTCCCCAGTCCAATGGTGTATGCTGGCCCTTGGAATGCCTCCCAGTATATGTACTGCTCTGGACTCTTCTAGACCTCTCAAAGGCTTTTCTCCTCTTTCTTCCAAAGGGTTTCTTTCCCTCTCTGTCCGTCCGGTTTGGCTTCTGCTTCTGATGATCCTCCTGATGATGAAGATGATCAAGCTCAAACTGCTTCTCTGTAGAATAAACTCTACCTTTATTCTGCTTAGATAAGTGCTTCTCCCTAACACAGCGCAGCTGTGCTGAATCAGGCCCTGCCCTTTGAGATGAGTGCTTAGGGATTACCTCATAGCCCTCCTGATTGAACACACGTCTCCCCACTTCAGCTCCTCTAATGGCTGTTGGAAACCTGGTGCATTCTGGGACTGGTAGTCTTTTATGGGAAAATTCTGTTTTCTTATTTCTACCAGAACTGACAGGTTGCTTGTTCAGAGTCACTTCACCTTTTCTATAGCTCCTTCCTGAGCTATGATAAGCTTCCTTATCACAGACCTCACCGGAGACCAAGGGAAGGGGAGGGGTACAACAAAAAGGGGGGAACCCAAGTATCGAGCCGGGGGTGCCGGGGCCTGGTAACAGGGGGTCAAGGGGTCTGACCTCAGTTACCAGGAACATAGATGGGAATGGGACACCCGAATGCCAACATGGAGCAGTTGGAAACGGGGGAAGAGGGGTGCCACGGGGCAGGCCAGGGCCACCGACTAGGCAATGTGAACAGGTCCTAACCAAGGGGTGGGCCAGGGCCACCGACCAGGCAATGTGAATAGTTGTACCCTCCAGGCCAGCCTCCAATACAGGGCCATTGTTAATCATTGTCAATCATTGTGTAAATATTGTTAAACTATTGTGTAAATATTGTTTGCATATTTTATATGCGGTGTGGAATAATGCCTCCAGAATGTTATCCAGATTTAGGAGTTAGATCAGTTAGCATTGTTAGGGTTACCGATTGGTTGTCAATAGTGCAATACATTGTTTACGCAAGTTGTGATCCACTAATAAAGCAGTTTTTGAGCTATGGATCTGGCTGTCTGTCTGTTGCTTGCAGGCGTGGGGGAGTGGGGGGTGGAGGGGGGAAGGGGGCAAGGACCAGAGACCATTCCGGCATGCTCCGAGTTATGTGAACATGCTTGCAGATGTCCCCAATGTTTTTGAAATTGAAGGGAGATGTCTAGGTTCATTGCACCTCCACAGACATGCCTCCTCACGCCCTCTGCCTGTTTGGACATCCCTGCATTGCAGGCATCATTTGTAAAATGTCTCCATGAATTTGTCATCCATGTGTACGTCTTCAGACATCCAAATCATGACTAAGACTTAAAATGACCCCCTTTGAGTCTCAGAATATCCAAAATGAATATGTAATACGATGTTTGCAAATATATTCATTACAGATATCTTGAAAATCAAACTAGGCATGTAGGTCCTGTGGACCTGGTTAAGAACCACTGCACTAGACAGAGACTCTGAATGAATTCTGCAGGTGGTGGAGGAACTCGCAGGAGCAGTTGCTGCAGGTGCCTCTTGATATACAGTATGGGGTAGATTCTGCCCTGTGTATAGTGGGGATATACATCCTAGTTGGACATTCAACCCCCGCTATTTGCATGAAGTGTATTCCGTCTCCCTGGCTACCCACACACACACAGAGGGCTTGTGTGGGGAGCACTGGACAGAGGCAGGGGAGGGAGGGCCGGAGGTGGAGAGTGGGCAGAACAGGAGCAGGCTGACTCACCCAGACGTACAGGGTCTATTCTGGTCATGGCCCTGTATGTCCAGCAGGCGGGGGAGCGATCCAGCCAGACAGCCCCACCAGACCTAGGGAGCAGTGGCAGATGGGCCTTTGCTGCCCGATCACAGCCCCGGCCGACCCCACTGAGTGTCGGGTGGCAGGGAAAAGTGCCATTGTTCACTGGCGGCCCATGCAAGCTCCTGATGTGCATCCCAGTGCCATGACGACGGGATGCCACAGCACTAATACACAGGCAGGAGCATTGAGCAGAGGAGACGAGCGGGCACTTGGACTTCGGCTGGCACAAAATGCAGTGCATGCCAACCTATCCAAGTGCCCTGATTCTGCAGCCGCGGGAACGTTTAGCTCCCGCAGTTGCAGAATCGGGTATCTCAGGCTCGTACATTTTCTGCATGTCCGGACGTGCAGAGGTCAGAATCGGCCTCCATGGCTTTTTCATTCGGTCAAGCTATACTTTTAGTTTTACAGAAAGGGGATAGAGAAAGCCTGGGTTAAGGTTAACAGCTGGCTCACTTGGTAGTGCTTGCCATCTTTCCTGGATTATGGCAATTCAAATTTATAAGATCTCTTTTGAGTTTGAGTGCACTAAATATTAAGACTCATATTGGATGTTTCTCTTGATAGTTCCATGAAAAATTATTTTATTTCTGCTACTGTAACTTTTAAAAAAATACTGGAATGTATTGTGCAGGAGAAATAGAAGACGATGGTCATTAAATTTAAAGAATATAGTGAATGGCCTCACTTCTACTTAGTATAAGCTGGAAGATATTGTCAGTGGACCGTTCTTCTCCTGATAAGACACTCTGGTCCGGAACAAGAGCAATTTCCTTGAAAGGAAGGAAAGCTGGCAGCCCTGGAGTATTCTTTTCTCATTTACAATAGGCAATTCAAGTCTGTGAAGCAAAGCTTGAAGAAAACCTAGAAGTAATGGAGTCTAAAATTGATTCATTTGCTTACCAATTAGTGGGGCTGGACAAAAAAAGATTAGCAATTGTGGATGGAAGTAAATATTTAAATGCCTGTGGAGGAAAATAGCATGGCAGTGTACATCAGGGATTACATAGTGACACAGAGCACATGAAAGTGCTTATAAGGAATGACTGCACCTTGAAGAATGAGTCCCTTGAGAATTCAGTGAAAAGGGAAAGATTTCCACATGTTGCAGGTTCCCAGATACAAACTTTGCATGACTGATAAAATATATTTTATGTGTCAGTGTCCCAAGATTTCCACTTCAGAATTTTGCAAAAATAGGAAGAAGATACTAAGCAATATGAATATGGCTTGGCCATTGCCGCCTACTAAAGCAAATTTAGACTGTATGGAGGCCATTTTGGAAGGCTAAGCCACATTTATAGATGTGAAAAGCTCATTTGCAAATATAAATGGCCATGCACATGTACAGGGGTATGTTCTGTGCATCATGTAGACAGACTTAAAATATATACCTACTTCCCTTTTCACAAGGGGATTAAATATTTATCTCAGAAATAAGGTGGGCATTTAATGGTCTAAATGCAGTTAATGCATTAAAGTTTTAACAAGCATTAAAATTTTGAAGGCACAAAGGGGCATTTTTACTTAACCATGCTGTTAGTGTGGGGTTTACCATATGCTATGGGTACTGTGTTAAATGTTAATGTGAGGCTGTGTAGTAAAACCCCATGCTAACTGCTTAGAGTGGAATGGGGTGGGGAGGGTGCGAATTAGTGGCGGAATGTGGGCATTGATGGCACATCACCATAAGCGCAAGCATCACTGGTGCACTCTGACCATGAATTTTGCCTCAAAGGAAGGTGTTAAGTGCACCCATGTGCCGCTTAGTGTGGTAGAGCACAGCTCAAATGGACTAACAGCAGAGCGACATGCAGGCCACCCCCTTGAACGTTAGCACTGGCATACAAGTTAATTCCAGAGCACCAACACGTGCTAGCATTTTAGTAAACATGCTCGTAATTGCGTTAGGGAAGATGTAGGCACATGATGCCCCGGTGCTCAGTCCGGACACTGCCATATTCCCCCTCCCCCACAGTGCTTTGGCTCATTTGCCTTACAAGCAAGTCTCCTTGGAGAAGCCTGTGCAATAGAGGTTTCGGGGCTGGCGAGAGGCAGATTTGAGAGGAAGAGGTGCTGGATTTATGAGGGGAAGAGGAGAAGGGAGAGGGATGTTGAACTGCAGAGGAGATGGGTTGAGAATGGGGATTGATTTATTTATTTAGCTGTATTTATATCCCGCTTTTCACCGGGTCAAAGCGGTCAATTGGGAGATACATTTAACACGAGGGGATATGACACACATACGCTAATACTTACAGGGAACATGGGCAATGGAGGGTTAAGTGGCTTGCCCAAGACCACAAGGAGTGCCTATAGGACTAGAAATCCCAGACCCTCCGGCCTGAGATTGCTGTCCCCAGGTGGGACTTGAACCCCCGGCCCTCTGGCCTGAAGTACCTTGTCCTAACCACTAGGCCACTCCTCCCACTGGGGATGGGTCCTTAATAGATGCCCACTCCCTAATCAAATAATGTCCCCATTGGTGTCTCCTCTGAGTTGCAGTATGTATAAGTGTCAGCTAGCTGCTCATTCGAAGCAGCACTTCAGAAGAGTGACTGAGGGAGCAATTGTGATTCACCATCTCGTATTTAAAATGACCTGAATATGTAAAAACTGGACTTCAGAAGCTTGGCTACTTACCTCCAGGAGGGCACAAAGTTTTGAGCTCTTTGATTCAGCTAACCTGCAGAGCAGAGGAAGCATGATATTGTCAATTTGCACCTTCTCTAATATAGCATGAAGTTTCCAATCCAGCTAGATGATTATGTTTGGCCCTAGAGTTGTAGAAATACTCGTTTCCCTTCCCTGGTTAAGCCACAGTTAAATTGCATTTGTTTCAAGAGGTGCTTCAGCTTAGTACTTAATTATGTATCTGGTGTGGGAAAGAGTTTGAAGAGAGCTTTCCAATCATTTTCCAATCATATATAACATAGGAGTACCAGTATCATGTTTAGCTTTAATGGTCTCATTGTGGAAAGTACCATAGAGATCAATGTAAACTGAAATTTTGAATCTAAATCCCCTTAGAAGATAAATAAAATACAAAAAAAAAACTGAACGGTGGCAGTTTTCTAAAAGAAAAAAAATATCAAATAAAGGTCCTACACTGAAAAGGCATGATTGGGGAGGGGGGGCATCAAATTTATCTCCCTTTTCTGTTGTGTTGGCTTGTCCAAACATCCCATGCCCTACACAGGGTCACATATCCTGGCTTAGAAGTGAGATTCATGAATGTCATGGTATGCACAAAACTAAACCATTTGGAGACCCTGTCCCGGGGCAAACATGTCTCAAATTCCCTATCTCCAGCTCATTCCTACAACTTTATCTCCCTCCCCCACCATCACTCCCCCCTCTCTCTCTCACCCCAGCTCAACTCAACCAGCATTTTCAACCTGTCCCTCCCGATCCCACAACCCATCTTCACTTCTCTCTGTCCCCTCTATACTATCCCCACCATCTAGGTATTTCTCACCCTATCACTCTTTCGCCAACCCCAGCTAACGCTAATCTTTCACTAGTCAGTCCCCATCACCCTTCCTCCCTCCTCCCCCCCCCCCCAATCCAGGTTCTGGCTGCTTCTTATTCCTCTCCCTCTACCCTTTTTCTTTTCCAAAACAGCAGAGCCATAGATATGCAGTCTGCAGGGAACGTGACCGGCCTTGCTGTTAACTTTGCAGCATACCTCAGCTCTGTAGGCTTCCAGGGCCACTTTCAGCCCAGCTTTCTCTCAGAGAATGGAGGACAATGTAGCTATTGCAAGAACTTGAAAGATAACCAAGCAAAAAAAATCATAACTGATAAACGTATGCTGTGATTCTTTCTAATGCTAATTTACTAAAGAATCCTTAGAGGCTCTGGAAAGGTTACTGCTATAAAACATATGCAAGAATATTATAAGTAAGATGTTTTCTTATACTATATCTTTTCAATATAAACAGGATATTTATTTTAGGCATATTTGCATGGAAATATAGTACGAAGTCAATACACAGGGCTGGAGATGATGGGGAGGGTTATTTTCAGCCCAGCCCCACCTCACATAGCCCTATCACTGGGCCTGTAAGTCAATTCTCAAAGGGAAGCTTTCTGAAGAATTTCCTATATACAATTTATTTTCAGGCATGTCCATGAGTACTTTATTATCAACAGAATTTGCAAATACAAACTCCTTATGGGGAGTGAAAAATAAACTCCCAAAACATCTTGGGTCATGGCCAAATTTAAGATTTTGGCTCTCGCAGTCAAGACCAGACAGTAGATTCCAAAAAACAGATGGTTGTCAGAGATCCCAAAGACTGGAGAGCAAGAAGAGAAGTAGAGGAAGACCATAGCGCACCAGTTACCCCAGTTTGAAGCAGCATGTGCACAAGACCCTAAAATAAGCAGGAACAAGCTCCTCTTTGGCCTGGGTATTTAGTACCTTTAAAAGTTTGACACCCTAAGCAGTCGCCTGTGTTGCCTATGCCTGAATCCAGCCTATCTTGGGCCCTATTTATTAAAGTGAGGTGAGATATTGCAGTTTCCGCATGTCCGTTATCATAATTAACGCTCTGTAACTGCAGAACCTCTGTGTTTACTTGGGAGCTTTCCCAGCAGTTTCTCATTCAGTTAATTAAATAGAAAGAGGTTTTAATCTTCGAAAGCTAGTCTACAAATACATTAATTTGTCCAATAAAAAAATATCACCGTATTTTCCTTTTTCTTCTCGTTTTATTGGACTAACACAGCTATCACACTATTTTATCTGTTCATTAACACAGAGGAAATGTTATTACGCATATTAACTGCATAGCGTATCATGCAATGCGGTTAGCTACACCTCTTCAGGATGCATTAACTGTGCTTCATTATCTGCGGCATTAAATGATTGCATGGTAACTCTCACCATTTCTCCTCATTCCATGCCCTCTTCTGCATTACCTGTTAGCACGCCTAACTAGGCCCCTTTATCAGGACAGCCCAGGCTCCAACCTTTGTACCCTACACTGTGGTGTGCAACTTGTAAATGGTTTTTATTCTGAAGGTAAACACCAGTTCACCCATGGTAAAAAAAGCCATTTGAAATTTATTTTTTAATTATGTCATAACAAAAGTTATTTTAGAAGAACAAGAATTTTTAAAAACTGACAAAACCGATGACTGACCCTTTATATTCAGGAAAGGATGACTAGAAGATTAATATATGTTTTCTCCTTTTTTAGCTATTGTTAGTAAATTTGATTTTGAAACTCAAGGTAGTGAAAGTGTGATAAGATAATGGCCAAATCCATATACAGTAGCTGCTAGGGTACTTCAGGAGAGGCATAATTAATAGAAAAAAAGTTATAATGAAGACCATTGGTAGGATTTCCTGGAATATTATGTCCAGTTCTGAAGACTGTACCTTTGAAAGGATAGAGATGGAGTTGTCCAAATAAAGCCTACCAGTGGCACAAAAAACACATGGGATGAAACAAGACCCTAAGGCCCCTATTTACTAAGGTGCACTACAGTGTCACCCAATCACTTTGCAGGGTAACTCCCTAAATAAAAGGCTGACTTGAGAGAAGGCCTACTCAGGCAGACTCCGATGGTCCCCGAAAGCTTGGCACCTGGTGCATTCACATGAATAAGATAAGTGTTAGCAGCTGAGATTTCCCTCCTTCCCCTCCCGGAAACTGTATAACAAGACTGAGTAGAAGTGTTTACAAGTTTTATTGACTTACACAACTATTCAGTTCATATAAAGTACCCAAACTGCATTTAAGCAGTTGAGATATTAATCCCCCTGAAACATAACCATCCAAGCCAGAAGGAACTTGTCATACACTCCTACAGAGAATCAGATAACTAATCAAATAGTTTGGGAGGTACTAATCCTCACATAGTGTTGCCAGTTAGATAGGAAACCCAGGTTCCATTAACAGTTATCATTCCCCTTTTCGTTCCCCATGTACCCCAAATCTTGCCCATATGAAAGTGCAAATGGACCTCTGACTGCCGCAAATCCTGTGAGAATGTGTTGTGCTTGGACTGATCTTCTCTGCTACTCTGCTGTCTCATTCTAAAGCTCCTGGGGCTGTTATTCCACTGCCTCTAAGATGCTAGATCCTACTCTACCAGGAACCATTTCTGCATCTGCCATATTAACTGCCAGGGGACGATCTGTTCCAGTGCCACTTGGCTATTGGACTCCTCCTACCTAAGAGCCATTGCTCTAGCACTTTGCAGTGCAGCTAAAAATCCTGGAGTACCTCTCTTCTTGGAAGAGGTTCCCGTGGTTACAATTCTATCTATCTTCTTTATGTCTCAGTAACTCTACTTCTCATCAATTCTAGCCAATCTAGCTCATGGGTTGCAGTTATGCTCTCCCTAGGTTGGAAGGACCCCTCTGTCCTCACCCTTAAAGCCAAGGGTCAGATGGAAACAATCAGAATGCGTACAAGCTTTTTCTTCTGCCCTGATATTATGCTAGTGTAACATAATAACATAGTAAACGATGGCAGATAAAGATCAGCGTGGTCCATGTGATCTGTTCAGTATGGTGGCTCGAGTTGTAGAGCTGCGTCTGTCTCTGTTGAGGTTACTTCCCCTCCATACCTTTGCTTAAGGTTATATCTACTACTACTACTACTACTACTATTTAGCACTTATTTAGCGCCACGCATGCAGCGCTGTACAGTCAAACATACAAGAGACAGTCCCTGCTCGTCAGAGTCTTGCTCATCAGAGCTTACAATCTAGTCACTCCAGGCAGGTACCGCTCTCTATTTGTGAGGCTGTGTTTCATAATATTGCTTTAAGTTTACCTCCTTGCAGCTTCATTTCATGTCTTCTACTTCTACAGCTTCCCCATCATTAATACCCTTTTAAGTATTTAAAGATCTGTACGAGTATTACCTCAGTTTCTCCTCTCCTCTAGGGTATGCATATTTAGGTCTTCAAGCCTTTTCTCATATACCTTCGTGTGTCACCTTCCTCCGACCCATTTCAGGTCTTTTTATATCCTTTGTAAGGTACTGTCTACAAAACTGAACAGAATATGCCAAGTTTGGCCTCACCAATGACATGTATGGGAGGCACTAATACCTCCTTCAACCAGGTGGCTATTCCTCTCTGTATGCAGCCTAACATCCTTCTGGCTTTGGCCACCACCTTGTCACATTGCTTCTCCGCCTTGAGATCCTCAGAAATTAATCACTTCTAGGTCCCTCTCTGTGTCCCTACACACCAGCCTCTAATACCCTATCACGTACAGCTCCTTTGGGTTTCTGCATCCCAAGTTCATCACTCTGCACTTTGCATTAAATCTCAATTGCCAAGCATTTGATCATTCTTCTAATTTTTGTAGATTTTTTCTCATGTAAATTTTCATTTCATGCAATTTTGTTAATTAAAACAAGGTTTCAGAGGAAATAAAACACTCAACAGACTTTTCTCTCTCATAGTCAAAGGCTGGTCTTGAACCAGTCACCTTTAGGTTAGAAAGTAGCTAGCGTTCAGGTAGAACTACTACAGCTCCATAAAGCTACTGAGCATGAAAGGAGTTGACCTAAGGTTTCACTCCTACCATAAGAGAACTACCAAAAGAGACTACTACCGCTGGAAAGTAAATATTGTAAGTATTTATTTGCTGGGAAATTCTCTAAATTTTGGGGGAAAGGGTGCATTTTATAATTCAGTGTTTTTGTTAAGTCAGTCAGGGCTTAGTACCACTAGAGAACTTTCCATTTAAATCAAATCAGAGTATAGCTTAGCATAGAAAGTAGAATATGGTAAATATTCTTTTGAGTAGAAAGAAAGAATTTGTTTCTACTCAACAAACAGGCTAGAGGCAAAACCTGTGAAATAGTTTTAAAAATTGGAATACAGGATACAGGATACTGTATGAAGATGATTCAAAACTCAGGGCATCCCTCAAGGATCTACCCTCTCAGCTCTCCTCTTCAATATCTACCTGCAACCCCTCTGCAACATCATAGAATCACACAATATCAACTATCACATCTATGCAGATGACATTAAGCTCTACATATCACTCAACCTCAACAAACCATCCTACCATGAACTCTAGCATTTTCTCAGACGTCTTATAATGGCTATCTGCAAATCAACTATCTATAAAGCATAGTTACTCACCTGTAACAGGTGATCTCCGGGAACAGCAGGAATTTAGTCTTCACATATAGGTATCGTTGGTACCGACGGAGCTTGCGTGGGAACGCTCCCCAGCGTCCACAATAAGAAAGCTTTTGGGAGCATCCCAGAGCGCCTGCGTGCTACCTTCCCGCCTTTCCCAACTGTCCCTCTCCAGTTGAGTTTAAAGCTGAGACAAAAGAGAGAGGGAAAGAAAGAAAGAGAGAGATAGAGAGATACAACTCCTAGGGGAGGTGGGTGGGTTGTGAAGACTAAATTCCTGCTGTTCCCGGAGATCACCTGTTACAGGTGAGTAACTATGCTATCCCCAGGAACAAGCAGGAATGTAGTCTTCACATATGGGGACTCCCTAGCTGCAGATGGCAGGGAGAAAACCCCAGAAGCTGTGTGCCCTTGTGAAAGGGCTCCACTTCCCCCCATGGATCTCTGGCATCCTACCAGGGATGGTGGGTAGATTAAGTCTGAAACAGGTGTTGAAGAACAGCCTGACCAAACAAGGCATCCCGGCGGGAGTCCTTGTCTAAGCAGTAATGGGCTGTGACGGTATGAACTGAAGTCCAAGTAGCTGCTCGGCAGATATCGTCAATAGACACAGAGTGAAGATGAGCCATAGAGGCTGCCATGGCTCTCACATTGTGAGCTGTGACATGGCCTTCCAGAAGAAGGTTTTTACTCTCATAGGTAAAAGATATACACTATGCAATCCAGTTGGACAGTGTTCTTTTGGAGACTGGAAGTCCCAAATGGCTAGGATCAAAAGCAACAAAGAGTTGAAAGGACTTCCTAGGTTGCTGTGCCCTTTGTAAGTAAAAGGCCAGAGCCCTTTTACAGTCCAAAGTATGAAGATTCCTTTCTGCATTTGAGGCATGAGGCCCTGGGAAGAATACAGGAAGGTAAACCACTTAGTTTAAATGAAAAGGTGACACCAACTTTGGTATAAAATGTGGATGAGTCCTAAGGACTACCTTATATGATTGAACCTTGTATAAGGAGGATAAGCCACCAATGCTTGCAATTCACTGATGAGACGTGCTAATGTGATTGCAATAAGAAAGATGACTTTCCAGGAAAGCACAGTTACTTACCTGTAACAGGTGATCTCTGGGAACAGCAGGAATAAGTCTTCACATATGGGTACGTCGGTACCGACGGAGTCTGCGCGGGAACGTTTCCCAGCGTCCAATCAGAAAGCCTTTGGAAGCATCCCAACACGCCTGCGTGCTGCCTTTCCACCTTCCCAACTGCCTCTCCTCAGTTAAGTTTGAAAGCTGAGACAAAGAGAGAGAGAGAGCGCAAGGAAGGGAAAGATAGAGATAGAGAAAAAGCAACTCCTAGGGGAGGTGGGTGGGTTGTGAAGACTTATTCCTGCTGTTCCCAGAGATCACCTGTTACAGGTAAGTAACTGTGCTATCTCCAGGAACAAGCAGGAATGAGTCTTCACATATGGGAACTCCCAAGCTCAGATGCCCAGAGGGAGTCATAGCATGTTGAAAGTCTAGAACGAGCCATGCTATTCCTCAGGACCTCAGGCATCCTGGGGATGGAGGGTAGGAGTTGAACACAGAAAAGGAGCTGTGGAACAGCTGGCTAGAACAGTGCTTCAAAAGGGGAAGACCCTGTATAGAGGGCATTTAGTAGTATAATATTGTAATCTTGGCCTCCCTTGTTAGCAATGCACAAGTCCACTGAGCTACATATGGATCTGTTAGAAGAGCCAGTGAATGTGCTCAAGGGGTACCTCACTGAGAAGTAGAGGTAATAAAGTAGAACAAAAACAAGTGGAGGTCAGAACCCTTCAGGGTGAGAAATAGCCCCAGGGGAAAAACTGGGGTAGTATAAGAGGTAGAGCTTCAGCGGAGACGCAGAAGGTACTATGAAAGAAAGCTTAAGCTGTTCTGGTCCAAAAACAGTACAAACCTTGGACCAAGAGAAAAAATGAGTCTGACCCAACTGGACTGGGGTGGGAATCAGTCCATGTAGGGGAGAAAGGGTATGGAGACCCTTGCATCTGATAAGAAAGTAAGGACAGACTCAGGAGCGCTAAGTTTTAGAGTAACTGAAGCTCCGCAATGTCTTTCCTAAATGGGGTCAATTAGGAAAGAAAAAAGTTACATGGAGAGCTTCAGGAGTACCTAAACCTTAAAAGGTTATGGTAAGGAAAAGGTTTGTTAATTACCACAGGAAGTGGTTATAAGTGTAGTCTAAGTATGCTGGCACAGCATTGATAGGGGCAGTGCCCATTTGTCAGGATCATATAGGAATGTAAGGATATCTGAACCTAACAGACCGATAGATAAGTAGATGGATACAGATCTATCTAAAAATATATCTCACTATATCTATAAATATATATGTATATATATATATATTTAAATATATACACATATAGGGTATATATGCATATATCTATAAAGAGATATGGATGGGCAGAAGACACACAGATAGATATAGATAAGTATATATATATCTATATATACTTATATGAATATGTAGGCATATAGACACATGTCTCCAGGTATGTGGATGGAGAGATGTCCATAGAATCTCATCCCCCCAGGGATATATAGAGAGAGGAAGATTCATCTGACAGCAAGAAGGTTGATACCTGCTTGAATAGATATATAGAGAATTCTCTTTTCCTGGTTATGAATGGGAGAGTCAGAGGAAAGGTCTCCTTGACAAGAAGACGTCTGAATTTTTTGCAGAATTTGAGCTCTTGAATAACCAGGATGGCCTACGTGAAAATTGCAGAGGATAACTTCATTCTGCAGACAGGAAGTCCAGATTTCTCCAGAATTGCAGTATGGAGAATGGATAGAGGACGCCCCTGGAGGAAGATACCCTAGTGACCCGCTTATGAGGGCAAGATGGGTATTAGGCGTCCTCTAGTTGCCATTGAAGAAAATTATCTCTGACGAGAAGACCCAAGGAGATATGGGCCAAGCCAGGGAATTGGCCCTCCTTTAGGTTTTCACGTAATGAAAGGCCTGAGGCTTATGCCTCAAAAGAGATTTAAGATGAGATGGTAAGGGTAGGGAATACCTGCCAGACATGGAACATGACTGGGGGAACCCCTCCTAACCATCTGGGGTTATCTGCTAGGTAAGATACTGATGCTCTCTAGCAAGGGCCCATAGTGTAAAGCTACTCTGTAGAGATGCAGAGAGCATGCTGCAGGTTGGTTAGAAGAAAAAACTGGCTGTGGAAAACCAGCAGGTAACCAGCTATTCTGCCAAGGACAAGGGGGCGAAGAATAGAAGTTAACCAACCAGACTGTGATAATAGGGTTTCCCAAACGAGGTTGATAATCAGTTTGGGACTTAGCACTGAGGCTAGGAGGATTGCTAGTGGAGGGGAATCCCTGGTTGTGTAGTGAACAAAACCAGTGGTTAACCACTAGGAATTGCTGTATCTGCAGCAACTACCAGGGCAGCGTGGAAAATTTCTTTTCCCTCTTCCACTTTTAGATTGGGAAAAAGAACAACAGACATGGTAGGAGTTCCTATTGTCTGATGAGTTGCCCTAAGGTAACAAGGGGGGGAGACAACTCCAGAAGGGAGAATCCCCCGGTAGAACAGGTAGAGGACCATAGGGGCTTACCAGTGTAAAAGGGCCACTCTTACAAACCAAATGTTGTAGTAAGAGGGAGGTAAGACAGAGTTGCAAGAGACCGACTATGGAGGAAGTCTCTGACAGGTGAGATGATACATGCCAGTAGAGGGAAACAACTGTCTATTGAGAGTTGTTACCTCTGTTTCCTTCAAGAGGAAGAGGAAACTGTTAAGTATGGGCATGATCATCATAAAGACTCTTAGAAAAAAGATGTCTCATGAAGAGATATCTAGGTAGGTTAGGATAAATTTAGTGCAGATACTGCCAGTGAAGGAAGCAGACTGCCACCCTAACCACCAACCAAGAGGGACAATGATCTATTTGAAACCCTGCGACTGCTGGGTTTGTTGACCCTGTTGAGGTTGTGGATTCTTCAGACCAGGGCGATGTTTCCCCTGTTTGGGAACATCTGTATGATGGGCAGATGATGGGTAAAACCTTCTCCCCCTAGGGGAAGAAAGTTTGGTAGGACATTTCCTACCTACTGGGAAAGAAGAAGGCGTAGAACAGCCTCTAGAAAAAGGAAAGTCAGTGGATAACTGAGTAACCTGGAGTAAAGACTCCTTGTTGAAGAGATTTTCTCCAGTGCAAGGAGTATTTCCCAGTCTTTCTTGTGCCCATTTGTCCAAGTCTGAAGCTTGAAGCCAGGCTCTACGTCGTGCCCCTATAGCTAGAGCAGAAGTCCTGCTAACAGACTCAAAGGAGTCTAGGGTAGCACGAGTAAGAAACCTAGAGATATTTTGAGTATGACTAAACAGTAAGGAATAGTCTTTACTCTTGGGCTCTTGAAGAAAAGGAGTCAAAAGATGTAATTTCCTTGTGACCTCCTCAAGAGATAGACCCATATAAAAAATATATGAGAGAATTCTTGCTGAAGGCATGGATGTCTGGAAGGTTTGACGTCCAAAGGCATCTAGTGTCTTAGACTCACGACCTGGTGGACAAGAAGAGTGCTTTATATTACTCTTCACTCGCCTCATTGCTGATTCTACCACAATGGAATGATGAGGAAGTTGAGTCCTTTGAAACCCTGGAAAGGAGGGCACCTGATATAGGAGATCAGTTGCTCTGGAAGATGGGGGTACCTTTAAAGGAGCTTCCCACATTCGTAGAAGGAGATCCTGCAAAGAATGATGCAAAGGAAGCATTATATTCTCCTTTGCCTTGCTAGGAACAGAGAGATATTCTGTATTCCCTTGTGTAGGATCTTCTCCAGGAATAGGAATGGCAAGTGATTTTGCCATATCCAGGAGGAAAGTCTGGAAAGAAGGATCCCCAGAGGGAACTTCCCTTGGATAGGCTAGATCTGATGAAGAACTAGCATTGGCACCGAGGGATCTATTCAGGTATATAGGAATAGAAGATCCTGAATGGTGCAGTATGGGATCCTTAGATGGTGGTCGCTGGTACTGCAGGTCAGAACCAGCGACAGTCGGTAACAGATCATCCTGCTAGGGATCGATTCCAAACTCGGCATCGAGGGAAGCGAGCCTGATGAGAGAAGCATGGAAGGTACCGACAGCAATGGTACTGTGGATATCGGTACCAATCTCGGTACCGTATCTGATATCGGTGGATGAAGACCAGCCGGTGGCAACTCTAATGGTATCGGAGGAACCAAGAGTTGCAGATCCGAATCATCAGAACCGAGCCTTCGGTACCGACGGGAGTCGGTACCAAGGCGAGTCGGTACCCAGTCCTCCAGACTGGAGATCGATTCCAGACTCGGCATCGAAGGAAGCGAGTCTATCGATGCACGTCTGGAGGGTACCGACGTCGGTACTAGAATCGGTGTCGGTACAGATACTGGAAGGTCGATCTGGAGCATATCCACCGGCCCCGCAGGTACCGAGGATGCCAGATGACGATCCTTGGTGAGGAATGTTTCATCCAACACCAGTGCCGATACCGGGGTATCGGTACCGCTCGAAGCGTATGCCACCACCGGGCATGGCTCAGGTATGTTCTGTGAGGGGTGAACCTCAGGAACAACCTGAAACCCCACACAGGCTTTGGAGGCCGAAGACTCCCACTGGGGTTTTGAAGCCAGTGGATTCTCGAGGACAAGGCCATAGGCATCTCTATGCTGTGCATGAGAAGTGCCGCTCGAGGACTGGCTAGTCTTAACAGACTGTTTTTGGGTTACCTGATCCTGTGCCCTGAAGTTGGAGGGGGACCGCGTGTCGAGGGGAACTCGATGTTGAAAACTTCTTCTCACAATACTATTGCCCGAGGGCTCCGGAGCAAAATGGTCAGGACCCAAGCAGATTAGACACCGATTGTGAGTGTCTAAAATTAAAGTTGTACCGCCACAGTTTGTACATTTCTTGGGGAAAGTGGCTGGCGGTTCCATGAAGGAAAATGGAGAGGTCTAGAAGGCCTGAGAACTGTGAGACACTAAGGAAGAAAAATATATTCCTTAAAAAGGAAAAAATTTTACAAGAAAAGAAAAAAGAAACACTGGTGGTACCGGTGGCATCGGGGAAGGCAGCCGCGACTACAAGAAAACTAAAAAATAAAAGAAGAATTTTCTGCGGTGACAGGAGGACGTCCTGCCAGCTATGGACAAGTTCCTGGAGGAAAGGTCCATAAACCATTATTAAGAAGGGACCCAGGATATCAATGCTTGAAGCAATACAAGCATTGTGGAACCTGTGTCCCTTGGGGAAACTGTTAGGTACGTATGACCTAGATGGGCCACTGTTAGAAACAGAATACTGGGCTTGATGGACCTTGGTCTGACCCAGTATGGCATATCTTAATCCTGGAACAGAACCGTAGAAGTTTTGCATTCAGTGGACTGCCCCAGAGATGAAATATCTTCGCCACCTGTACTAGGTGGAGTGACCACGCGTGAGGTAGCAATACTCGACTGAGTTTGTCTGCCCAAAGGTTTTGAATGCCTGGAAAATATACCACTAGAAGGTGAATTTAATGCTTTCTGGCGAGGGCCCATAGTTGTAAAGCTTTGTTGCATAACAACAGAGAGCCCTTTCCGCCCTGCTTGTTCACATAGAACATGGTACCTGATTGTCCGTCTGGACTAGGACTGTCTTGTAGCTGAGCTGGGCGTGGAACACTCGAAGAGCTAAATAAATTGCTCTTAATTCCAGAAGGTTTATGTGTAAGCCTACCTCCTGTGGAGTCCAGGTGCCCTGGGTAGAGAGATGATTCAGGCGTGCTCCCCAACCCACCTGTGATGCATCTGTTGTTAGGGTGGCCTGAAAGAGGGGTTGATAGAAAGGAGACCCCCACTGTCAGATTTTCTAGTGATTGCCACCATTGAAGGGACAAAATTAGTCATTGAGAGATTGTTATTTTGTCTGAAAAATGACCTGTGGCCTGTGTCCACTGTGTGGAGAGGGCCCACTGAGCATGTGAAAACAAGCATATGGGACTACATGAACTGTGGATGCCATGTGTCCCAGTAACTGCAGTAGTTCCCGAGCCATGAGGGAGGATTTGCCTGCTGCTTGGGAAGCTAGCTGCATAATGCGAAGACAGCGGGCTTGTGGAAGGAATGCCCTTGCCTGCCTTGTATCCAGACAGGCTCCTATGAATTCTAGGCATTGGAAAGGAACTAGTTGAGACTTTGGGAAGTTTATTTCCAATCCCAAGTATTGGAGGATTTGCATTGTACGGGACAGTGCAGTGGTGGCCTCTGCAACAGTCGTCTAAGTAAGGGAAGACAAAAATCTCCAGGGTTTGTAGAAATGCGGCTACTACTGCGATGCATTTCATGAACACCCTTGGTGCTGAAGCCAGACCAAAAGGAAGAACCCTGTACTGGAAATGTCTTCCCCTGAAAAGGAAATGTAAAAATTTCCTGTGATCTGGATGGATGAGAATGTGAGTGTATGCATCCTTTAAGTCTAGAGAGCAAAGCCAGTCCTGGCTTTGAAGGTATGGCAGAAGAGTTCCTAGAGAAATCATTTTGAATTTCTCTTGAAACAGATATTTGTTCAATTCTCTGAGGTCTAGAATGGGTCTGTGTCCCCCTGTTTTCTTTGGAATAAGAAAATAGGGGGAGTAGAACCCTGTCCCTTGTTGAAAAATGGGTACTTCTTTTATTGCCCCTTGGGCAAGAAGTGTGGAGACCTCGTGATCTAGCAGATTGTCTGCAGAGGTTTGTGAATTGAATTGCTTTAGAATTGTAGGAGGGGGTATGCTGTGAAAATGAAGTATGTACCCCTCTCCTACCATGGACAAAGTCCAATCTTCTGTTGTTATCTGATGCCATCTGTTGACAAAATGGCATAATCTGCCCGGAATATTGGGGGGGGGGGGGGGTTGGGGACCTCTCAGAGGCAGGAAGGCAAAGCTCTCTAGGAAGGAGTCAAAGCCTTTGAGGGGGCTGAACCTGGAGAGCTGGTTGGGCTCTCGGGCCTTTTGGTTTCTTTTGCTGTCTAGTTTGTCCCTTTTGGGCAACCTGACCTGAAGTATGACTCTGCTGGGTATAGGAAGGATAAAACTTCCTTGTTTTGCTAAAAGAGGGTTTTTTATAAGGCTTCCTTTTGGCTGGAGCGGCTGTAGACTTTGACAATCTATCTAAGGTAGAGTTGTCAGCATCTAACTCGTTAGCCTTCTCCTGCCAGTTCTTGCCAAAGAGATTCTTCCCCGTGCAAGGAATGTTGCCTAACTTGTCCTGTACCCAAGTCTCCAAGTCTGATGCCTGTAGCCAGGTAATCCGTCATGCGCCAATGGCAATAGCAGAAGTTCCGCTGATGCATTCAAAGCAGTTAAAGGCTGCACGATTGACAAACTTGGAGACGTCTTGAGCATGCTTAACTAGAGCAAGAAAATCTTGTCTCTTATCATCTGGGAGAAATGGGCTCATAAGTTCCAAGTCTCCTGTGACTTCCTTAAGGAACATCCCCATATATAGGATATATGAACTGATCCTAGCTGAAAGCATGGAATCTTGAAAAGTTCTGCGCCAAAAGCATCCAGCGTCTTGCATTCACGACCTGGAGGATTGGATGCATGCCTCTTTGCACTTTTCATCCTACGCATGGCTGATTCCACTACCATTGAATGATGTGGCAGCTGAGTTTTCTGAAATCCAGGACATGGTGGAACTCAATACATAGTATCAAATCTCCTAGAGTGAGGAGAAGTAGTCAGAGGTGTCTCCCACATTATGAGCATCAAGCTATGCAGAATTTCATGGATAGGCAGAGTAGCTACCTCCTTAGGAGCTTTAGGATATTGGAGGATTTCCAATTCCTTTGCTCTGGGTTCCTCTTCAGGAGCTACTGTGATTGAAAGACCCTTGGCCATATCACGGATGAAATCCTGAAATGACATGTCCTCTGGAGGTGACATTCTGTGTTGGGGAGAAGAGGGATCTTCTAGGAGAAACCCTCTAGTGCCAGCAGAATTGTCAGAGTCTTCGGAATCGGAGGAATCGAAGTATTCCTGACCACGATGCTCTTGCAAAGCACGATCCCGGTACCGATCAAAGTCGGTACCGAGGTGACCCTGTACCGCTTTGTCCACTCCAGCCAGAGGTGGTATGGGAAGAGTTCCCACCGGGGCCAGTACCGTCTGTACTGGCATCGCCAGTTTCGGTACCGTTGTTGGTGTCGGCACCGGTGCCCTTGGGACCACCGGTACCGCAGCCGAAAGAAGAGCTGCGATACTGCGCTCGATAGTGAGGAACCTCTGGTCTATCGACGCTGCCGATGCCTGGGTGTCAGTACCGGTGAGGACGGCCGGAACCCCTGAACATGGCACAGGTATTTCTTGCGAGGTTGAGGCTTCGAGAACATCCTGAAGCCCCATCGATGCTTTGGAAGCCGATGCCTCCCGCCAGGGCTGTTTTGCCGGTGTGGTTCCCTCAAGGGCAATGCCAATGGCCTCTCGATGCTTAGCAGGAGAGCTACCCTTTGAGGACCGGCTTTTATGTTTAGTTACCTGAGATCCATGGGAGGAAGAAGAGGCCCTTGATGATGTCGATGCAATAGATCTGGCATCTGAAGAAAAGAGGGTACCGAGCTTTGCGCCACGGTTCTGTCTTCCTCTTTTGGTCATCCCCATGCAGGAGAGACATTCAGTTGGAGAATGATCAGGTCCTAAACATTTTAGACACCAATCATGGGTGTCACTGACTGAAATGGTTCCGCCATACTTAGTACATTTTTTAAAACCACTAGTTGGCTTTTCCATGATTTAGGAAATTGGGGCCTAATGCCCAAAATGGTGCCTAGCACCAAAGAAGAAAGTTTCTGAAAGAAACAGTCAAAATTGTTTTTGCTTTTTTAAATAAAAAAAAAGAAAAGAACCGGCAGTACCGGTAGGCGTTGTGCGGTAGGCAAACGCGACCGCAAGAAATAAATTTAAAGACGGGATTTTCTGCGGTGACTGACAGGGAATAGGTCCTGTCGGCTCCGCAGAAAAAAAGAACTGAAGAGGGACAGTTGAAAAGGCGGGAAGGCAGCGCGCATGTGCTGAGGGATGCTCCCAAAAGCGTTCCTATCGGACGCTGGGGAGCGTTCCTGCGCAGGCTCCGTCGGTACCGACGATACCCCATATGTGAGGACTACATTCTTGCTTTTTCCTGGAGATCAGCTGTATCCATGGTAACAGTGTCAGTCCACCTGCCACAGCTGAATACTATAGGGAACTTAACTCAGGGGGAGGGCTGGCCTCAGTGAATGTGCAATCCATTGACTTAGTTTGTGACACTGGCAGGGATCTGTGATTTCCCTGCATGCATGTTGCTCTCATACCATGCTGCATTTGCAGAGTGCAAGAGAGGGGACTCTGTGCTTGATGCAGTGTATACACATACAAGGAGTTACGTATCAGGCAAATTTGCACACAAGAAACACCATCTTGACATTGTCTACTGATCACTGGCCAAATCATTCAGCAGTAAATTACCTATTACCCCGAATAAGAGTCAAAATGCACCTGTGTGCCTGATTGGACAGTGGGACACTGACCTCTGAATGCTGCGTGCACACCTCCAGCTACTGAAATGTGGCACAGGATGTGATGTTGGCCTCTGCATCGCCCACCACCATATGAGATGGCAGTGCCTGAAGGTGAATGCTGAGGTGGGGATAGGGATGCGGGGAACTATACCACATGCCCTCCCGTAAGCGGCATTGCTGGCCAAAGCCTGTGTTCACATTTCCAGAACTTATGTGGGCCTACTCAGTGCCTGTATGTTTTACGTCAGAGGGCCTTCATGACAGCCTCACTGGCTTCCTATGAGCACTGAGTTAGACAGTCACAAGGATGTTGTTAGAGTACAAGGAGGCAGGGTATGGTGCTGAATGTGACCAACCTGCCATGATTCCATGTGGTCTGGGGGGGGGGGGAATGTGTATGCAGCATGGGAGAGTGCAAGTGCTGCACTGGGCAGATTTGGAGCGCCCATAGCTAGGGACATGACATTTTATGTGAATAGAGGCATGGAACTAGGTGCAATGCCCACTGACCACAGCTGTGTAGGGGGACACCATATCTGTGTATGTGCTAGACGTAGACCACTGTGGGCCAGCATGCACTCTCCACCTGTTTCTGGTCCACTTTCCAATGTTCCTTGCATTGCATGAACGGTCCCCATGCCCAGCATAAAAGGGGATATAAATGAGCAGAAGATTCTGGGTATTGCCTAGAACAGAGCGGTTTGCATAGGATGTATATGTGTCAGAGGGTAACTCAATGACTGAGCCATCTTACCGTGGGTCTGCCATGGGAACGGCCTTGGTGTACACATCTGTTCATGCTGAGAGGTCACTCTCACTCTGACCAAGCTGTGACCATGTCATGGCTATGTATGCACATAGTGCTATATATGGTCAAGCTGTAGTGGTATGTGGGCTGTTTTTTTCATGGTAGTATAGTCACTACTCAGGCTGCTGGTTGTACAAAACTGATGTGTTCATGGTGGCTATGTGCACATGCAGCATGTGGTGACTAGCAGAATGGGCACAGATGGTATGTGAGTGGCTGATACAGGATGGTGTTGCCCAACATATGCAGGCTGCCTGGGATTGATCTGGTTGGCTTGAATTCACGCAAAGTGAGCCTAACATCAATTCTTGGGCTGTTGGTAACCTGCTGGTAACTATGATCTTAGCAGCTTCTTCTGCTTGGTGTCAGCAAACCCCTCTCCCCTTCCTTGACAACACTCACCAATCACAGAAAAAGAGTACAAATGATCTCAAAAATTAAACTGACTAAAACATACCTGAAGGAAATGGAAAGTGGAAAACATACCCCATTCCCTTTGAGTGGATATGTTAATGCTGATAAAAGACTCATTGCAGCTTTGAGTTAGGGTGTTTTAAGAAGATGGCTTGTTTTCCACTTTCCTTCAGGTATGTTTTAGTCCGTTTAATTTTTGATTTCACTTGTACTCTCCTTTGATTGGCAAATGTAGTGAGAATCATTGGAGCTTTGTAGACAACACTCACAGCATTTGAGTTCCTTGTCAACAGCTGCCACAGTCTTAAGAAGCAACATGAGATGTTATAGAAGAGTCTATGGTCAAAAGGAACAGGACACAAGGCATAGATAAAACAGGCCACTCTGCCTACCACAATTGTAAAGCATACCAAGTAGCTAGCATCACACACTGCAGAAAATACCTCTAGCACACTGGCAGTGATAGGAATCTGATCCAGAACCTGGGGAATCCATCTATTGCAGGGCTTGCTCTGGGGACCAGATGTGTGTGCCCTCCCTCACAATCAGGGTGACTGCAGAAACAGGTCATTTGCACATAAGGTAGCTGCCATGCGCATAAAGTACATTGTCCTTGCATAGTATAGTACTGTTGTGATGGATCGCTGCATTCTCTATATGGCCATCAGTTGCATATATGTGCTCAGATTGTGTGGTGCATCATGGGTAATGGAGGTGCTCACCAATACCGGCATCCAGGGCCCCAATTGCAACCATGGTGGTGACTGTGATCACTGGAACATTGCCCAGTACCTGCTTATCATCTATGACGGTAATAGGCATGTGCCTGGCCCCCCAAAGAGGGCAGGCTGGTCAGCAATCGACTGCAGGGGTAATGAATGTGGTTTCCACTAGGTGTATGAGCAGGAGTACCTATCTTGCAGTGTACAGCAGGTGGTAAAGGACTGCATGCCCTGCACATGAGCTGCCTCAGTGGTTACTACCACATTGTGGCACAGAGAACCTCTGCGTGTGACTGTAGTTTGGCGTTGGAGGTACAGTGGGGGGAAGGGCATCTTGACCTCACATGTGGCTTGGCCTTTGAACAAGGGATGCATTCTTCAGCTGTGTGTCTGTTATGCAGCTAGTGTGCTGTGTGTGCAGTGCGTACTGCATGTGTGCCGCTATAGGCAGCCCTAGGTGTGGTGTACCACTGTCTCAGACTGTGCCAGCCACGTTGTTGCATATCTTAGGTTTTTCCCATTGCAGGCAGGGAGCAGCAGTCTCTTTGCTTCTAGACAGTGCTATGGTGAGATGTATAGAGGTGTAGCCTAATGGTTAGAGCACTGGCTCAAGTAAGCAACATACTAGAGTTTGCATCCCACTTGGTCTGTTTGTGGTTGTGGGAAACTCACTTCAATATACTGCCAGAAACAGGCCAGGGTCTATGTTGACTTGAGGACACACATTCTTATACTTTTTTTATGTTTAGGATAGCACATTGGGTCTGCAAACTTGCACATTGCAATCATGCCCATCTGACAGCATTTATTTATTTAGCCAGATTTGTATACCACCTTATCCTTCAATCAAAGTGGTTTAGGGAAGGGACGAGGGATTACATACAACATAGGAGACAAGACATACATATATTTCAGGGGGGTTGAGCCCCAGGTGTGGATGATGGTGCTTGATGTTTGTATCTGCAAGGGTGGGAGTTAAGGTTCTTGTTCAAATGAGGCTCTGAGGGATTTTCAGAAGTCCTTGAGGTCCCTTTGTGCTCTTAGTTCTTCAGGGAGGGTGTTCCAAAAGTCCGGCGCTGAGAACGAGATGGCTCTTCTGGATGTTGATTGCTTTGTTTTGTGGCATCCGGCGGGGGTGAGGAGTCTATTGCTGCCTTGGGTTCATCTGGGTCTACTGCTAGTGTCTCTGGTTACAGTGGTTTGTAGAATGTCTGCTGAGCATTGGTGTATGATCTTGAAAATGGTTAGTGTTGCTTTGAATTTTGCCCGTGCCATTATGGGTAGCCAGTGCAGCTGTCAGAGAACTGGTGTTATGTGCTCGTATTTGAGTGTGCCCGTGATTATGTGGGCTGCGGTGTTTTGCACCAATTGAAGTGGGTGTACAGTGTTTTTGGGTAATCCCTGATATAATGAGTTTCCGTAGTCCAGTATGGGGATGATGACTGCCTGGCACACTGTGCAGAAATGTTCTTGGCTGAGGATTGGCTTGAGTCTTCTGATGATCTTTAAACAGTGGTATGCTTTTGCTGCAGTCTTGGTTATGTGAGATTGTAGGTTCAGGTTCTTGTCGATGGTGACACCGAGATACTTTACTTCTTCCTTTGTTGCAATTGTCCTGTGTAGTATGTTGATTTCTTGGGGTGGGTTGAACGTTGTGCTCCTGGCAACGAACATTGCTTCAGTCTTATCAAAGTTTACCTTGAGGTTGTTGTTGGCGAACCAAGTGTTCATATGTTCGAGGCACTTGGTCATTGCAGTTATGTCCAGGGTGCTCAGGTCAATTGGGGTGTACACCATTATATCGTCTGCATATAGGTAATATTGCATGTTGTGTTGTCTGATGATGCTGCATATGGGATGGATGTAGATGTTGAAAAGTATGGATGATAGGGCAGATCCCTGTGGTATTCCTTGCATGGTGGGAAATTGTGCTGATTTCTTCTGCCCGCATTTTACTTGCTGTGTGCGGTTGCTTAGATAAGAGGTAAACCATTTCATGGTGTTGTTGCATAGTCCAATTTCTTGAAGGCGCCGTAGGAGTATGGGGTGTGATACCATGTCAAAGGGTTGGATATGTTCACCCTGCAGATGTATGACACATGAGTTGTCCATGTTTAGAATATTTCATCATAACTGTTATTGAACATCTTTGGCTCTGTCACATGTCTGCAGTACATTCAGGCACATCCCACTCCTGGGATGGCCACCTGCAGAGATCATCACATGTCCCTGCTTGCTCCATATGGCCAATCTGAGGGACACTTGTCCTGTTGATATATGCACGTGTCAGGAATATTATTATGGTGGTTAGAAAAGCTGACACAGCTGTCATACCACATAGCTGGTATTGGAACTTCCCAGTGACACAGCTACTATTTTTTCACACACACTACAACTGTATTTCTGTATTCACATCAAGTACATCGGGGTAGCTAAGCCACGATACATTCTTATCTACCAGCATTCTTCCTTCAGCCCATCCATCAGCATATGCCCATTATATACAGTCATGTATTCTCCTGCCAGCTGCTACACAATGGCCCACACAGGAAGTTTAATCATTTGGATCTATCAATCATACCTCTCCTGTGAATGGTCTGCATGTCACCACTCCTGCTCGGTCATCCTTTTGATGCCCATATCATAGGTCTGCACATTTCTTCACAAACCTATGCGCACACACAGACATTACAGTGTATTATGTGGGCACCCCTAACTAATACTGTAGAGCTGCCACCCACATACTCATTCCACTTACTGACTGACACACAGGATACATGTGGATCTTACAGGTCCATCAGCTTTTACCTTTTCTTCTATTCCTCACCTCATATTTGACTTTCACAGGGGCTCCCTTTTCCTGCATTACAGCGATTGCTATTTTTGGGCATTAAGGTGCATGATTGACACCTTAACGGCCCATGTCCTGTTAGCACCCAGTAAGGAGAGCCAGGTACCCTTACCGCTGCCCACCCCAGCTTTTATTGCATGATGACACCCTTACTGCTGTCATTACTGTTTGCTAATAGGTGAACCCTTAACACTCTTTAGTAAACATACCCATACGTTTCACAGCATTAGGAAGTCAACTGTAATGTCCAAAGCTTGTGAGAAGAGTATATAAAAGGGAATTTATTCTAAAGATCAATGGAGTTGAAGTGCAGAAAAATAGAAACATGACAGCAGAAAAAGGTCGCTTGGCCTATCTAGTCTGCCCTTCGATATCAACTACAATAGTCCCTTTTTTTCCTTTAGAGATCTTCTGTGTTTGTCACATCATTTCTTGAATGCGGATTCTGTCCTCGTCTCTACTACCTCCACTGGGAAGCTATTCTACACATCTAGCACTCTTTCCATAAATAAATTTCCACATATTACTCCTGATCTTTCCCCTTTCACCCTGATCCTATGTCCTCTCGAAGCAGAGATTCCTTTCAATTGAAAGAGGCTCTCACCTTGTGCATTTATGCTATGAAGATATTTAAACGTCTCTATCATATCTCCTCTATCCTGCCTTTCCTCTAATGTATACATATTAAGGTCTTTAAGTCTGTACCCATATGCTTTATTACAAAGACCACTATTTTAGTAGCCACCCTCTGAACTGACTCCATCCTGTTTATATCCTTTAGAAGGTGTGGTCTCCAGAATTGCACACAGTGCTCCAAATGAGGTCGCATCAGAGACTTATATAGAGGCACTATCACCTCCTTTTTTTTTTGCTGATCATTCCTCTTCCTATGCACCCAAGCATCCCTTTAGCTTTTGCTGTTGCATTTCCTACCTGTTTAGCCACTTTAAGATCATCAGAAACAATAACGTCCAGGTCCCACTCTTCTTTCGTTGACAGAAATAATTCGCCCCCTACACTGTGCCACTCCCTTGCATTTTTGCCCAAATAGATGACCCTGCATATTTTTCATTAAATCTCAGTTGCCAAATTCTTGACCACTCTTCAAGCTTAGCTAGATCCCTTCTCAAGTTATTTATTCCTTCCTGGGTATCTACTCTATTGCAGATTTTGGTATCATCCGCAAAGAGGCAAACCTTACCCAACACTCCTACCACAATATCATCAACAAAGATGTTAAAATGAATCTGACCAAGAGCAGATACCCATGGCGCGCCACTGCTAACATCCTTCTCCATTTACCTGTACCCTCTGTCGCCTCTCATTCAACTAATTTCTCACCCAGTCAGTCACTTTAGGGTCCCTACCTAGGATGCTCAATTTGTTTATAAGCCACTTGTGCGGAACGGTGTCAAAGGCTTTACTGAAATCTAAGTAGACCACATGTAGGGCTCTCCTTTGGTCCAACTCCCTGGTCACCCAGTCAAAGAAATCAATAAGATTTGTCTAATGAGACCTACCTCTGTTAACCCTTTCCAGGCCGAGCTCAAAACTCTCGGGATCCAAAATTCTGACTAAATATTCCTATCAAATGGTACATGACCATAGCAGAAGGAAAATCACTATTAGAACATATTGAATAACATGGGTACACTTTTCCTGAAATATGCAAAAATTAACCTGGCTGCAGAATGTGGATTAAAAATTTAAAGTAGGCCTTCAAAAGGTACTCATGCTGCCTCAGATCCTGCAATCCTTTGGACTCCAGAAACCTAGAAATATAGAAATATGATAACAGAAAAAGACCACATGGCCTATCTAGTCTTTCCTTCCATAACAACAACTACAACAGTCCCCTTTTTTCCTTTAGAGGTCCTCTGTGTTTGTTCCATCTCTACCAACTCCAATGGGAGATTATTCCACAGATCCACCACTCTTTCCGTAAAGAAATATTTTTGCATATCACTCCTGAATCTATCCCACTTCACCCTCATCCCATGTCCGCTCGTAGCAGAACTTGCTTTCAATTGAAAGAGGCTCTCACCCTGTACATTTATGCCATGGAGGTATTTAAACATCTCAATCATATCACCTCTATCCCACCTTTCCTCTAAACTGTACATATTAAGATCCTTAAGTCTGTCCTCATATGCTTTATAATGAAAGCCACTAACCATTTTAGTAGCCACCCTCTGTACTGCTCCATCCTGTTTATATCATTTTGAAGGTGTGGTCTCCAGAATTGCATGCTATACTCCAAATGAGGTCACACCAAAGACTTATAGAGAGACACTATCACCTCCTTTTTTCTGCTAGCCATTCCTCTCAGTTTGCACCCAAGCATCCTTCTAGCTTTTGCCATCGCCTTTTCTACCTGTTTAGCTACTTTAAGATCATCAGACACAACCATGCCTAGGTCCCGGTCTTCTTTAGTGGACAAAAGTACTTCATCCCCTATACTATATTGCTCCCTTGGATTGCTGCAGCCCAAAAGCATGACCTTACATTTTTTAACATTAAATCCCAGCTGCCAAATTCTAGACCATTCTTCAAGCTTAGCTAGACCCCTCCTCATGTTATCTACACCTTCCTGGGTGTCTACTCTATTGCAGATTTTGGTACCATCTGCAAAGAGGCAAACCTTACCCAACAACCCTTCCGCTATATCACTAATGAAGATGTTAAAAAGAATCGGACCAAGGACAGATCCCTGGAGCACACCACTGGTATAATCCTTCTCCTCAGAGTGAGCTCCATTTAACTGTACTCTTTGTCGCCTCCCACCCAACCAATTTCTAACCCAAGCAGTAACTTTAGGGTCCATCCCTAGGGTGTTCAGTTTGTTTATAAGTCACCTGTGAGGAACAGTGTCAAAGGCTTTACTAAAATCTAAAAACACCACATCTAGGACTCTCTCTCGGTTCAACTCCCTGGTCACCCAGTCAAAGAAATCAATCAGATTTGTCTGAGAAGACCTGCCTCTGGTGAATCCATGCTGCCTCGGATCCTGTAATCTGCTGGACTCCAGAAACCTCACTATTTTCTCTTTCAGCAGCATTTCCAATAATTTACTCATCATCGAAGTTAAACTAACCGACCTGTAGTTTTCAACCACATCCTTACTTCCGCTTTTGTGTAAAGGCACCACTTGAGCCTCTCTCCAGCCCTTTGGCACCACTCCCAATGCCAACGAGTCATTGAAAAGGTCAGTCAGTGGAGCTGCTAGAACGTCCCCAAGTTCTCTCAGTATGCTAGGGTGTATCCCATCCGGTCCCATTGCTTTGTCTACCTTAAGTTGAGCTAGTTTCTCACTAATACAGTCTTCTAAAAATTGTTCAATATGTCCCTCACTTCTGTTCCTGTTTGTGGGTGTTTTCTGAGGTCCTTCTCTTGGTTCTTCATCTGTGAACACAGAACAGAAATATTTGTTAAGTAATTCCGCTTTATCCTCATCAGCTTCTACATATTCCTCCCTTTCACCTTTGAGTCTGATAATACCACTTTTGCCCTTCCTCTTCTCATTAACATATCTGAAAAATGTCTTATACCCCCATTTTATTGCATTGGCTATTTCCTCCTCTTTTTGAATCTTTGCTTTCCTAACTACTTTGTTAGCTTCTCCAAATATAGATGCCTGTCTTCCTCTCTCTGTGATCTCTTGTACTTCATGAAGGCCTCCCTCTTTTCTTCACCTTTTCAGCTACTTCTTTCGAAAGCCATAGCAGTCTCCTTTTCCTTTTGCCTTTATTTACCATTTTAACAAAAAGGTTGGTTGCCCTAAAAATATCCCCTTTCAGTTTTGCCCACTGTTTTTCTACATCCCCCTGCTGTTCCCACCCCGCTAACGACTCCCTGAGGTATTGGCCCATCTTGGCAAAGTTAGTCTTCCTAAAGTTTAAGACCCTCACCTTTGAATGGAGTCTAACAGCCCTAGTCCTAATACTGAACCACACCATCTGGTGATCACTGGATGCAAAATGATCTCCCACTATAACATCGGAAACACTTTCACCATTGGTAAGCACCAAATCCAGTATGACCCCCTTCACGTGTGGGGTCTGTTACCAATTGACTCACTATTTTCTGTTTTAGTAGTGGTTCCAATAATTTACTCACCACAAAGGTTAGACTATCTGGCCTGTAGTTTTCAACTTCATCCTTATTTCCGCTTTTGTGTGCATTTCTCCAGTCCTCTAGGACCACTCCTGACTTTAATGAAGCATTGAAAAGGTCAGTCAGTGGAGCCGCAGGAATGTCCAAATGTTCATTCAATATTCTCAAATGTATTCCATCTGATCACATCGCTTTGTCTACTTTTAGTTTAGCTAGTTCCTCACAACAGTCTTCTGAAAATTGTTCAAGATCCTCTTTGCTTCTGTTCCTATTTCAGATTTTTTTCTGAGGTCTTGCTCCTGGCCCTTCATCTGTGAATACAGAACAAAAATATTTGTTAAGCAATTTTGCTTTATCCTCATCATCTTCTATATATTCCTCCCCTTCTCCCTTCAGTTTGACAATACCACTTTTGCATGTCGTCCTCTCACTAACATATCTGAAAAATGTCTTATCCCCCCATTTTATTGCATTGGCTATTTCTTCTTATTTTTGTATTTTTGCGTTCCTGACTACTTTCCTGGTTATAGAAACATCGAAAGTGAAAGATACTGGAATCCCGCTGCCTGTCTGAAATGTGGTCAATGGTGTGTTAGTAAGCAAACCCTTATAAGTTGAGGTATGCAGAGTGCAAGTGAGAAGAAGGAAGGAGAGACCCATTTAAAAGTGAGACTTTCCTTTCCTTGCATAAGCAATATGGCAATATAGCCAAATGAAAGATTACAATAAAAATTTAAGCTATTTCTATAGAGTATTATATAATGGTATCCCTGCTGTCAGTGAACAATGAATGCTGCAGTCACTATGGCAAATTAATTATCTAAGTAAACTCTAAGGCACAATAAAGTTTTCTCTTATTTATAGTAAGAATAACGGTACCTACTGAGAGCGCACACAGAGAGGAATATTGAATTCATAAGAAAGCAGAAGGGATATGTTGCACACAGTGAGTGTTCTGCAGAAATATAAACATTCTATTTAAAGCTCTATTCTCTATATTTTGTTTAGTATATTTAATGGTGCTATAACAACAATAGATTATCCTAAATTAAGTCTTTTGGTACCTCCAACCTACTTGAGTATGTCATCTTTTACACCGAAGCTCTGTTCTCTTTGTCTGTCAAATACTTGAGTGGAATACCAATTGTATTAAATTTACTCAATAAAATGAGTAGAGGGGCGAGGAAGGCGGCCACTTAGGTGGTTTCTTCTAACCACTCTATTACCCAGTATAATTGGTATAATAAAATCACCTTTAATCAATTCAGCCAGTAAGAAAAGTTCAAACTTCTGCTACTGACCTATAAGTGCCTTCATTTTGTGGCTCCTAACTACCTTTCTTCTCTTATCTCACCCTATAACCCTCCTCGGGAACTCTGCTCCTCTGCCAGATCCCGTTTATCTGTGCCCTTCTCTGCCACTGCCAACTCCAGAGACTTCATTCATTCCACTTGCTACTCCATATGCCTGAACAAACTACCCAAGTCAGTATCTCAGGCTCCATCTCTAACCCTATTCAAATCCAAGCTAAAATCTCACCTCTTTGTGGCTGCTTTTGGATTCTGATGCCCCTCGTTTTCTGGTTCACCATGTGTGTGCACCTTACCATACTCTAGTCCCCAGTTTTGTGATGTTCTTCATCTTGATTAGATTGTAGGTTCTAATGAGCAGGAACCATCTCTCACATCTATATACAGTATCAGGAGCAAGGTGAAAGGCAACCACACATAAGATGGATGAAATGTATAAATAATTTATTAGGCCCTCTTGAACTTCGAGTGCACCTAATATATTCTTTAGACATTTGATCCATCTTGTTTGTGGTCACTTTTCACCTTGTTCCTGGTACTGTATTGATCTTTACCAGTGTGAGCGCTTTCTCATTGGACCTGTCTCACATCTATATGTACAGCACTGGCATATGCCTTGCAGTGCTATACAGATGATAAGAAATAGTAGTAGTAGTAATACATTTTATAATTCTTCTCTGTACAGCCCACAAATCTCATGGTTACTTAACATGTTTTTATATTTGATTCTGTATTCATTTTTCCCCAAAACAGCTTCTTCCCGTCCTTGAACAACCATAATAATATTAGAATAAGATGCAGTTCTCATGATTCTGAAACAAAGATACTGTAGCCTAAGGAATAGTTTATTTAATTCCATATGGAGTTTTGTATTCTACTTTCCGAAATGCAACCCCAATCAGATAATCTTTCCTGCCTCAGGACTTCAAAATATTGTAGTCCTCAGTAATCAAAGTAAAAAAGAAAAGCAATGAGTAAACAAATACAATTCAGCTAAAACAAATCCTGAAATATGGTGCCTTGTATATGCTTCATATTCTGCTGTCTGAAAACCCCCCCACAATTTATAAAAATAGGAGGTTTTTTCCACCGATCTACACAACATACTCTGCCCTTTCATGTTGAAAGTGTAATCAGAGAAATAGTCATTAAAGAGGTCATTCCAGAAACCTAATAAGGGTTTGTATATGTGCCAGGGATGTTTATCTGCTGAAAACATCTACGAGCATATTCTGTTACATAGCACCTGCGGATATTTATCTCGTTAACACGGGAATCTCAGAATGTGTCCGGTAGGGCCAGAACGGGGGCATGGTTTGCCACGGAGACATATAAAATGTATTCAGGAAAGTCCCGTGTACGTTTTGGGAGGTCCCCGCAGATGTGTCTGTTATACCTGCCGGAGATATGGAATAAGGCCAATATTTTGCTGTGTTTATATAAAAATGTGCACATTTGTAGAGACCAGTGATGGTGCTTTTGGATATTTATCAGAGCTGTTTGCACTGCTGAATGCTCTTATTCTGAGGGTCTCTTATTATTGAAAAGGATATGTTTTGACATTTAGATATGGAGAACCTTTTTGATTTTTTCTGGAATGTGTTTCATAAGGTACTCTAGTAAGATCATATATTGTTGGCAGTGTGATAGGGCAGCTATACATCCACTGCGCCAGGCAGTGTGAGACATGACTGATGTTGTGTCAACATTCCCCCGATTGTTCCATGAGGCCTACATCCTTACTAGTCCAACATCTATCAGAGCTGCAAGAGTGGTGATATATCTGGGGGCTGGCTGCTTGGTATGATGGCACAGGGATCTTCTCTTCCATGCCTAGGCCTGACCAGGGAAGCAGTGCCAAATAGCAGCCTCTGGGAAGACAGGCAGGGTTGTCCCCAGGGGTGGCTCTACAATGAGGCCGAGTGAGGCGCTAGTCTCAGGCAGCAACTTTTTGGGGGCGGCAAAAATTGCCCCCAAAAAGACCGCCTCACTCGGCCTTCAAAATAAAAAAAAGAAAACCCCAAAAAATCCTGGCTGCAGAAGCTGCTGCAGAATGAAGTGTCCTGCAGCCGCCACCTCCCCGGAAGAGCTCTGCCAGCATTCCCCCCCCCCCCCCCACACACCAGCTCACCTTTGCAGAGCCGCACAAAGGGAGATTATTTCCCTTTCCCATGGCTCTGTTAAAGCTGAGCCCACCGGTGCTGATGGGAAACAAGAAATGCCTATTTCCCATTAGCGCCAGCAGGCTCAGCTTTAACAGAGCTGCGGGAAAGGGAAATGCTCAGCAAAGCTGAGCCGGCATGGGGGGAAATGGTTCTTCTGGGGAGGGGGCCATGGGGCACTTCATTCTGCTGCTGCCACCATTGCAGCAGGGTTGGGGTTTTTTTTCAGTTTCCCTAAAGAAGGTCTGGGGCAGAGCTAGGAGGGTAGCACAATGGGGGGTAGTAATGGGCTGATGGGGGGGTTAGAACTGGAAATGGGCTGATTGGGAGGGGGGACTAGGACTGGTAATGGGCTATTGAGGGGGGGCTAGGACTGGTAATGGGCTGATTAGTGGGGCTAGGGTAATAAATGGGCTGATTGGGGGGCTAGGACTGGAAATGGACATTGGGGGGGGGTTAGGACTGGTTATGGGCAGATGAGGGACTAACACTGGAAATGAACTAGGGCTGGTCATGGGTTGATTGGGAGGCTAGGACTAGAGTGGGCTGATAAGGGGGATAGGACTGGAAATGGGCTGGGACTGGAAGTGGGCTAATGGGAGAGGGGAGGAGAATGCCGCTGGCCCTGGAAGAAAACTAGGGGCTAGGGATACAAATGGGCTGATGTGGGGGAATAGTAGAATAGGACTGGAAAGGAGTGGATACTGAGAGGGTCTGCCAAGGGAAGGAGAGGGTAGGAAGGGAGCTGACACGGGGGAAGGAGGGGGCTGGAAAGGAGCATACACCTGGGATGTACTGAAGGAAGACTGGAAGGGAGATGACACTTGGGGATGGGAGTGGTAGGTGGCTGGGTAATGGGGAGGAGGTTGGAAGGGAGCTGACATGCACATGGCACTGGAAGAGGGATGGACAGAGGGTAGGGCGACTGGAAGGGAGCTGACTGGGGGGGTGGCACTGAGAGTGGACATGAGCTGATACCTGGGATTGTATTTGGACTAGAAGGGGGTGGACAGTGGGGAAGGAGGGGGACTGGAAGGGAATGGACAACAGTGGCAGTCGTGGGAATGCAAGGTGGTTGACGTTGGAAGGTACTGGGAGGGGAGGACTGGAAAGGAGGCTGATACTGGGGATGGTTATGGAACTGGAAATGGGCTGATGGAATGACATGAAGAAAACAAAAGAAGAGATAAGAAATGGCAGATGGACCATGGACCACAGACCACAGAAAGGGAGCTAAGAGAAGACAGGAAAGCAGAAGCCTCAGATCAGGACCAGCATGATCAGAGAATAAAATGGTCAGATAAAGGTAGAAAAAATAATTTTATTTAATTTTAGTGATTGGACTTTGTGCTATTTTTATATTTTACACAGTATTGGGGAACTGCATCTCTTATTTATCTTTTGTTGCACTGCATGTGGGGACTTTGGCTTCTTGGGGTTTCATTTTAAATTTTGTCTACATATTTTTATTGTTACTTTAGATTGTGGTTACTTATTCTGTACTTGGTGAGTGTCGATGTTGTGAGTGTGTGACTGAGGTCAGGTGTTCTGTTAACATGGAGTTTGTACATAAAGATCTATACTGTACTGTAGTAATTTGACTTGTTCAGCTTTTCAAATAGGTGTAAGGATGTTCCAGGGCCCACTGTAGCATTTAGAGTGATGCTTTTTTTGGATGGGCTCCTTATGTAAGTTTTTGAAGTTTGTGCTGATATGATATGGTAGATTTGCTCCTTGTTGTAGGGTTTTGTATTAATTCATAATATGCCTGGTACTGGAGAATAGTGGTTGTTGTTGTCAGTGAGATGATCAGAATCAGATTTTTTTTTTTTTAATACTGAGTTCTGTGGGTGAATGTTCTGGTTCTGCTCTGCACCTACTGTGGATGCAAAATATATATTGAAAAAGAAAAAGCAAGAATCATAATGCAGTTTATAACAAAATAAAAATGAGTTATAATTTAGTTTTATAAACTGTGCTGTTGGTTCTTGCTGTCTTTTAGTTCCTTGGTGTGCAAACAGGACTGTACCTAGCCCTGTGCAAGCGGTGCAGCCGCACAGGGCACAAAGGCTTGTGGGGCGCATTTCGACTGTCTGCTGTTGACCTGCCGCCGCTGACAGGACAATAGCAGGCAGCTGAAATGCATCCCCCAAGCCTTTTTGCAGTACTTTAAGCAGGTCTGACCCCTCCCTCCACCAACGTGATGTCAGAGCAGGGAGGAACAGATCTGCTTAAACTGCCGGCGCATGCCCCCTTCCTCCTCCCCATACCTCCATCCAGTGCTGCCTGCTCTTTCCCTGCTGCTGGTGCCACCGTGAAAAAAAAAAAAAAAAAGAGGATGGCAGCAGCAGGGAAAGAACAGGCAGCGCTGGACACAGGTATGTGTGTGTGTGTGTGGGGGGGGGGGGGAGGGGTGCCATCCCATTCTTTGCCTCAGACAGCAGATTGCTTTGAGCCACCCTTGTTGTCCCACATAAAGACCTACATAAGCTAGGACAGAAAGAGGACATTCTATGGGATAGGAGTGGTGTAGCCACATATAGGGAGCTGCTGTGTGAAATGCCAGTATCCAGATATGTGGGAAACAGATGCCATAGCCAGACAGACAGTCATTTGAAGAACATTGTTATGTCACTCAGCAATACAATGCATCCTTTTCAGAAATTACAAAGTTGAATGAAGTTTTTGTGAAGTTGGTAAGGGTCCATGCTTAGCATTGTAAAGGCTGATTTTAGAGATGAACTATGAAAAAATAACTAAGGATTTCTTCTACTGCCATGTATGTTTTGATTCAAAATATGTCATGACAAACATATCACTTTCTACTTGCTGTTACTGTATCTTTGAGTGCACTGAGATTACCTTGCACTGTTCTGGGCATGCAACAAACTAGTAAATTTAGTCTAATTTGCATCAACATTTATGTTTCATCAGTATTTATGTGTAGTTTGCATCAGCGCAACACTGTCAGAAAGAGGAGCAGCTTAGGAGATGCATGTATTAACAAAGGAGGTGGAGACAGGCAGGATTGGAAACATCCATCTTATCAGAATATAGTCAGTGCGGTGATGTCCAAATCATTTGCTGTGTATATCCGTGTCGTTATAACAGACTATGTCGCCAATTCTGGAACCCCAAATGCGTCTATACCCATGGCTGCGTAATTAGGGCCCGTTTTCGATTTGGACGTATCCGCAGGCCATATTTGCAGTTTATATGTGAAAATATGACCACTTACATGTGGACATTTTAGAAAAGACTCATTTTACACACAGCTGTTCATACCATGTTGAAATTGCAAGGAGGGGATGCTGGGAGTATGTCACGAGTTTATCCTGGGTAGAGTATAAATCTGCACATTTTATTCATTTATTTATTTGTCTTTAGCTCAAGCCTTTCTAATGGTAGTTCAAAGCAAGTTACATTCAGGTACGTAGGTACAAGTATTTTGCTGTCCCCAGAAGGCTTACAGTCTAAGTTTGTACCTGAGATAATGGAGGGTTAAGAGACTTGCCCAAGGCCACAAGGAGTGCCAATGGGAATCAAACCCAGATCTCTTGGGTACTAGGCTGTTACTCTATAAGGAATGCACATGTAGGCCCAAAATTGTACACATCTGGATTTACACCTGCTTCCTGACACATATAGGTATTTAAAAGAGTTCCTTTTGGCCTTCCCTTTACAGGAAAGATTACGTGAGCCTCCTTAATCTCCCAATGTTTTTCCCCCTCCAACTTGAAATAAGGTACAGATAGAGGCCTCTGTAGTTAACTGGTAGCATCTACAGTTCTAGGTTTGTAAAATGGTTAAAATACACACATAAGTGACAACATTTACATACTGTCACGCCACCACCACTCGCCTCTAGGTTAGAGGGGCATGGATTATTGAAGGAACCTTCTGCTGTATGCTTTTTCAGCTTTTTTTTAAACTATTTCCCTGCAATGCCCTATGGGAAATGTAGTCCTTATTCAGCTGTATGAGTGCACCATGCAGAAAGCTGCAGTCAGGCTCAAGTAGGTAAGGCAAATGACAGAAATTTATTATTTTTATATACACAATGGTTCGCTCATACCACTCATAGGATTGTTGGTTCAGGACTCTCTGAAGCAAAAATTGTCCAAAACATATCCAACCACAAAATGCAGTTTTAAAGGTTCTCTCTATTCCAGGATACACAGTCTTTACCAGCAAGCCTAATTGTATTCCCTTCTTAGCTTTGCTGGCTAAAGCACCAAACAAAAAACACATTTAAAGTCTGTGGTAAACTTCCCCTTTATAAACACAAGGGAAACACAGCCACTCTACTTGTGGGGTAAGGGTACCTTTTTCCTGGATAACCTTCTTTCAGGACTGGCTTGCCTTCTCTACGTTCCCAGGTGTATTGCTTGGCACAAAGAACAGTCCATGAGAGAGTCCTCCTCAATCAGCTTCACCTCAGGCTCTCCCAGCTGCATAGGCTCTGACTCCCCACCTTGCTTAGCATGCTCAGCTAACAGCCTCCAGGGGGATCCTGGAGTCTCTCTTGTTCCTGGCTCCAAACTGTCCTGCAGCCATGCTACATGCCAAATAGCACTCTCTCCAGCTAGAAGCTCCATTCCTCTGCTCTGCTCAGCCTGGCTTCCTGCTTCTCCTCTCCTTCTCTCTTTTTCCCCTAAACCATACTCTGCTCTGGGTTTATACTTCCAGGGCTCTAGCTCCAACCCCACCCTACTCAGGTGACGGCAATCAGCCTGACTCCAGGCACCTGAGTGCTTGAAGCATTCACTGCCTAAAGGGTTCTGAGCCTTGTATCCTCTCCCCTTCATTCCACTAGGGGGAGCCTGAAATGTCTTCCACGTGGAAGTTTTCTGATCCCTGGAGGTGTTTATGGCTTTCCTACCCTGTCTTGGTAAAAGGGGGCCCTTTACTAGGGTGAATTCCCTGTCTCTTTGTCCTCCCCTGGACTCTGGATAGGCTTCCTTGCCACAATACACAGGTTGCGAAATGCCATGCATATATTTGTGAATGGTTCCTTCCGCTGCAAGTGAATATAAATCCTTGTACATTCCTGCACTTCTATTCGTGCATTTTAGAAACAGCTCCATCTTTAGCAAACCTATTTCGAAAATACCAGTGAAACGAAGTTTACCCTGACCTCGATGTCTCAATTCTGATCTCCATGGAATATCTAAAATATGTCTTCACATAACTAAAAAGAGTAAGAAACCAGAAAGCCTTTGTCACAGCAAATCTGTCCTTGGTCCGATTCTTTTTAACATCTTTGTTAGTGATATAGCAGAAGGGCTTTCAGGTAAGGTTTGCCTCTTTGCGGATGATACCAAAATCTGCAATAGAGTAGACACCCAGGAAGGGGTAGATAACATGAGAAGGGATCTAGCTAAGCTTGAAGAATGGTCTAGAATTTGGCAGCTGGGATTTAATGTTAAAAAATGTAAGGTCATGCATTTGGGCTGCAGCAATCCAAGGGAGCAATATAGTATAGGGGGTGAAGTACTTTTGTCCACTAAAGAAGAGCGGGACCTAGGCGTGGTTGTGTCTGATGATCTTAAAGTAGCTAAACAGGTAGAAAAGGCGACGGCAAAAGCTAGAAGGATGCTTGGGTTCATACGGAGAGGAATGGCTAGCAGAAAAAAGGAGGTGATAATGCCTCTCTCTAAGTCTTTGGTGCGACCTCATTTGGAGTATAGTGTGCAACTCTGGAGACCGCACCTTCAAAAGGATGTGAACAGGATGGAGTCGGTGCAGAGGGTGGCTACTAAAATGATTAGTGGTCTTCATTATAAAGCATATGAGGACAGACTGAAGGATCTTAATATGTACACCTTAGAGGAAAGGCGGGATAGAGGTGATATGATTGAGATGTTTAAATACCTCCGTGGCATAAATGTTCAGGGAGAGAGCCTCTTTCAATTGAAAGCAAGTTCTGCTATGAGGGGACATGGGATGCGGGTGAAGAGAGATAGATTCAGGAGTGATATGCGGAAATATTTCTTTACGGAAAGAGTAGTGGATCTGTGAAATAGTCTCCCAGTGGAGGTGGTAGTGATGAGGACAGTAACTGAATTCAAAAAAGCATGGGACAAACACAGAGGATCTCTAAAGGTAAAAAGGGGACTGTTGTAGTTGTTATTGGAAGGACAGACTAGATAGGCCATGTGGTCTTTTTCTGTCATCATATTTCTATGTTTCTATGTTTCTAAACCAAATTAGCTCCATTTTCAAGCAGTACTTTAGCAGGGCCCATAGTAAGTTAAATACAAGCTGTCTGTGTCCAATCATAGGGACTGAGTTGATTCAAATACTCCTCAATGAAGAATCAAGCTGTTCTGAAGTGAATTTGAAGCAAAGAGATGCCAAGAGAACTCTAGAATAGTCATTCCAAAGTACTGATCAGGGGAAAGCTGTAAGAAAATTTTAGTTTGTTTGAATATCCTGTAGAGCATGGTCAGATCCCTTATTGTAAAATGGATATGGTTCGACACCACCAAGACAGTCCAACAGCGAGGCCATCCCTCCAAAATCAGCAATCATGGGTTAAGGAAACTGCTGAGGAAAGTCACTGAGGCATAAGATTACTTTAAAAGAGCTATTGAGTTTTCTGGCTGAGAATGGGGAAAATATTAACTCTTATACAATTTCAAGATTGCTCTACAAATGTGGCTATGCAAAGAAGCTATTTCTTTGGCTCAACATGCATACCCATAATTTCATGTGCCTCTCTTTTACAAAGAACAATCAAATCAACAGACTGTAATGCTTAAATTCTTGAAGTAGCCAAAGACAGCATGTGAAGTCTCAAAGGTTTATGCAGTTCTAAAAAAACAGCACATGGACATGCTAAATGTTAGTAGACACTAATACTCATTAGCATGCACTATCTGCTGCAATACCCATAGGAATTTTATTTTATTTATTTATTTAACAGTATTTCTAAACCGCCTTATCTTAATAATCAAGGTGGTATCACAGCAAACAATCGGGTAAGGTGAGTGTGTTATACATGCAGTGAGGGTGAAATTTAGTTGGGTGAGTGTTGTATTGTGTGCTAGATTGGTATGAGCTATGTACAACGTGGGCTATATACAGTGGTTCTAAATACATTTTCTATACATACATTGTTTAGGCGGGGTTATGTGCTGTTATACATTCTCTGGGGTTATGTGATGTGTCCATAGTGTTCTATGAACAGCATGGTTTTCAAGGAATAACATGGGTGTGGCAGCAGACAGCGAGTACTAACTGACAGTAGGTTGCATTTATGTTTATTAAACAAGTCCCTTCATGTGATATCCTGAAAACTTGATTAACTATGGGATCTTGAGGACAGACTGGGAAAATCCATAGAAATATCAGAGCAATAACACCTTCATGCAACAATGGATAAGTGGAGAAGTAGCCTAGTAATTAGAGCAGTGGACTAACAGCCAGGTTTAAATCCTATGGCTTTTCCTTGTAGTGGGCAAGTCACTTTACTCTCCATTGCCTCAGATACAAGCTTTTATTGTAAGCCCCCATGGATAAGGAAATAGCTACTATACCAGAAAATAACTTGCCCCAAGCTACTACTGAAAAGAGATATGCTAAATCTCACCACCTCCATCACGAAAATGTTAAACTCTCTCTCTTGATTTGAAGCTACTGCTTTAAAACTTGGTTTGTTTATGTTTATTAAAATTTGATATACCACCCTTCATGGATATGGAAAGCTAAGTTGCCTTGCCATGGTTGCCAGCAGCAGTTGAGATAGTCTGAGATACCAGGTCCAGCCCAGGTGGTATTCAGCTGAGAGCCTTGACCACAGTCTCCTATTTCCTGTGGCAATTCAAAAGTGGATTCTGCTGCAAGGGTTGGAAAATTCTGTGGTATTTTTGCATAGTAAACCAGTAATTCCTAAACGGGGTCCCATCATTAGTACATGGAGTCACAGAAACGGCTGTTTCTGACTTCCACTGGTGACCTACGCTGAGTAGGAGTCGTCATCATAGGGTCTGTGAGTGAGTGAATGGGCTTCCTGTTGGACTGGAAACCCATGAAGAGTGTTGTGATCTATGAGTGCACACTGACACACACTCACATTCACCATGCTGCTGCTGCCTTCATGCTTTGGATAAGTGGAAGGTGAAGGAAGTGGATGAGAGAGGAGAGGGAAGTGGGACGTGGAAATCTGCTAGTTTGTTCTCATTATTCTCTAGGTTCCTATGAATTTTTAAGTGTTAAAATGGGGTCATATTGAATAAGAGTTTGGGAAGCACTATAATACATAATGTTCTATTTTATACTATTTTATGAAACTTGGTTTTCAGTCTTTGCAAGTCTGGACAATTTATGTTGTTCTTTCTTGTGCAGAAAAACTATCTTAGGGATCAATGGATGGAAGAGAGATCACACAGCTTGAATCTCCCAGCAGCAGAGGAGAACATGGTCTGATGCACTACTGCTCATCTTCTCCTTCCTCCTGCCAGACTGAATCAATCAGAGGGAGAATCAGCTCAGGGTGAGGATAAGATCAGGGGAAAGCAGAGCTTTCAAATTACTCAGTGCCAGAAGGGAGAGATTTAGGCCACTCCTGGATTTCTGACAACCCTACCCTGATGAATTATTGGACCTACAGCACTAATATCAAAGGGTAGAATCAGAGACTCTAAATACCACACTGTATTCTGATGTAAGTTCAAAACCAGAATTGACCAAAAAAAAAAGTCTCACTTTTGAAACTGGGTAACTTGTCATCTCTGGGAAAGGACAGAATCAAAGATGCACACTCCTCTGCTTCAACAGCGTCCCAGAAAAACCAGTAAGGGTCATGGAAAGCTTTACCTTCCACTCCAGAAACAGTGGGGAAAAGGAAGCACATTCAGAAAGGTTGCAGGTGGGTTATCTGACATATCAAAAAATCACCACTAATAGGTATATTGCATAATATGATATCTAAAAAAAAAAACATGAAGTTTTGTAAGTTTATGTACTACACTAATTTTTATGTTCAGTCTGTAAAAGGTGTGACAAGTAGAAATGCCAAAGGTTTTCCCTCCCAATTAGTGAGATTGAAGGATAAAAAGTGAGATTTTTCAGGTGAATAAAACAAAGGATATCATAATGCCTCTGAATCGCTCCATAGTGCGACCACATATTGAATATGGTGCGCAGGTTCTAGTCACCACATCTAAAAAAAAGATATAGTGGAACTGGAAAAGGTACAGAGAAGAATGACCAAAATAATAAGAAGAATGGAAGGATACCCCAATGAGGAAAAGCTTAAAAGGTTAGGGCTCTTCAGCTTGGAGAAGAGATGACTGAGGGGAGATACAGTATGATAGAGGTCTATAAAATCATGAGCAGAGTAGAACGAGCGAATGTGAATCAGCTGTTTACTCTTTCAAAAAGTATAAAGAATAGGGGACATGCAATGAACCATAGAAAGTAGTATATTTAAGACTATTGGAGAAACTATTTCTTTGCCCACTGTGCAATTAAGCTCTAGAATTCATTGCCAGAGAATATAGTAAACGTTGTTAGTGTAGCAGAGGTTAAAAAAGATTTGGACAAGTTCCTGGAAGAAAAGTCCATAAACCATTATTAAAGTGGAATGGGGGAAATCCAATGCTTATTCCTAGGATAAACAGCAAGGAACATGTCTCTCTTTTGGCATCCAGCCACATACTTGTGACCTGGATTGGCCCACTGCTGGATACTGGGCTTGATGGACCAGTAGCCTGACCCAGTATGGCAAATCTTATGTTGTTATATTATGCCGTGTTGTGTTCTTATGTATAAACCTGGAAAGATCTGTGTGGTGTATTGCTTTGCAAATGAAAGAAGCAACATAATTAAAATGATATTTACTTTAGTCCAATATTATTCCCATGGAGTATCTAATATCAGACATGTTGCTATCATTCTTTGCAGGTTTATGTTCCTTCTCTCTTTTATCTCTCTGGTGGACCTTATAGCAATTAAATCTTTTCATTTAAAAACCATTGCATAAAATACTGTTTATATTACTGGAGGATTTGGTTCACATTATTCCACTAGAAAAACAAGTTCTTAGAAGGAAAATATCCTCCCACACCTTTCTTTCCAATCCAATTAAATTTAATTGTAAAAACTAATTGTTAGCTATCTTCACCTTACCAATTTAGTAAATTTACTTATTAAAAAGGATGCATTTTCATCTTACCTGTACCGTTCTACTCTTACAAGCATGTCTGATAGAAAACAGAGAATCAATGGAAGGCTATGCATGTCTTCCTGAAAAGTCGCTGCCTTGGGACTCTCGTATTTTGACCCTTTCTACCCTTCAGACTATCACATCAATAATAAAAGACCTTTGATTATCTTAATCCACAACAGAAGCAGAGCAATATAAATTCATTGATACCCAGCAACTTAGAAATAAGCATTGTACTCATGAATAAATAATGCTCTCACTTGTTTATTTGACCTAGATCGCAAGTGGTAAGGTTAAGAAAATGTAGGGTTTTTTCCAAGTTTTCTTTGGGGCTGTTCAATAAGGGATGGGGGTGGGGCTCTCTGCTTCTGTCCCTATTGATAGCAAACTTCCTGTTTGCATGGGGGCAGAAGCCACTTCCACCCCCATGCACACAGGAAGTCAGGCAGAAGTGGAAGCGGAAGCAGACAGTCCTGCAGTGCCAAAAATTTGAAGGTAAACACCACAGGGCTGTTTCAAGCCACTGCCACTGCTGTAGGTCCCAGTGAGGTGTGGCAATGAGAAAATGTGTGTGTGTGGGGGGGGGGGGGGAGGCACAAGGGATAAGATTTGCCTAGGGCATCTCATCTCCTTGCACAGTTCCTCGGCTTATATTTGTTCTTAGGGAGCAGATAAAGTCCAAAATGGTCAATTTGGTCTGTCCAACAGAGATTTGCCAACTTTGGGCTGATATGCGCACAAATTCATTTATAGAACCCAACAATACTACTCTTACTATTAATCATTTATATAGTGCTACAAAGCATGGCAGAACTGAACAGATGGTCCCTACTCATCAGTGCTTATAAACTAATCAAAATAGACAGTACAAGAGTAAGGATACAATAGGGAAGGGTAAGGAGACAGAAGGAGAACAAATGATTAAGATCCAAAAGCATCCTGAAAGAGGAGAGCCTTTAACATGGATTTGAAAAGGGGGAGAGATGAAATCTGACATAAAGATACAGGTAGTTTGTTCCAGGCATAAGGAGCAGCAAGATGAAATGAAGGAAGACTGGAGATGGCAGCGGAGAAGGGCCCAGAGAGAAGCAAGCCAGAGGAAGAGCAGAGTTCATGAGGAAATGTAAGGAGAGAGGAGAGAGGAAAGGTAGTGAGGAGCAGCAGAATGAATGCATTCATAGGTCAGAAGGAGAAGTTTGTATTGGATACGGAAGGGAAGCCAATTACTTAATTTAAGAAGAGGAGTTATGAGTATACTGGAACTGACGGAAGATTAGTCACACAGCAGAGTTTTTATCAGACTGAAGGGGTAAAAGATGGCTCAGAGGGAGACCAGCAAGGAGGAGGCTGCAATAGTCAAGTCAAGAGATGATTAAAGAGTGGATGCGTTTTAGTAGCTTGCTCAGAAAGGAAAGGACAAATTTTGTTAATGTTATAGAGAAAGAAAGGACAGGTTTTTGCTATCTGTTGGATATGTGTGAAGAAAGCACAGTTACTTACCTGTAACAGGTGATCTCTGGGAACAGCAGGAATTAGTCCTCACATATGGGTACGTCGGTACCGACGGAGCCTGCGCGGGAAAGCTCCCCAGCTTCCTAGAATGGAAGCTTTTGGGACCTCCCACTGCACATGCGCACTGCCTTCCCGCCTTCCTGAACAGCTCTCCTCAGTTTCGAGTTTATAGCTGAGTCAATAGAGAGAGGACAGGAAGATAGATAGATAAAAGATACAACTCCTAGGGGAGGTGGGTGGGTTGTGAGGACTAATTCCTGCTGTTCCCAGAGATCACCTGTTACAGGTAAGTAACTGTGCTATCTCCAGGAACAAGCAGGAATAAGTCCTCACATATGGGGACTCCCTAGCTTAGATGCGTGGGATCCCCTGTCAAGGTTCGCCATCTTCGTATGGATCTCAGGCATCCATCCTGGGAAGGTGGGCAGGAGTTGTCTAAGAATGGAACAGGTGTTTGAGGACAGCCTGGCCAAACAAGGCATCCCGGCGGGAGTCTTTGTCCAAACAGTAATGGGCTGTGAAGGTATGAACTGAGGCCCAGGTAGCGGCTCGACAGATCTGATCAATGGAAACAGAGTGCAGATGAGCCATAGAAGTTGCCATGGCTCTCACATTGTGAGCTGTGACATGGCCTTCCAGAGAAATGTTTTTACTCTGGTAAGCAAAGGAAATACACTGAGCAATCCAATTGGAAAGTGTACGCTTGGAGACTGGAAGTCCCAAATGTGAAGGATCAAAAGCCACGAAAAGTTGAGAAGACTTTCGATGTGGCTGAGTCCTATTAAGGTAAAAGGCTAGAGCTCTTTTACAATCCAGAGTATGAAGGTTCCTCTCTGCACTGGAGGCATGAGGAGCCGGAAAAAATACAGGTAGATATACCTCTTGATTAAGATGAAAAGGCGAGACCACTTTAGGCATAAAGTGGGGATTCGTCCTAAGGACCACCTTGTCATGATGAAATCTTGTATAAGGTGGATTAGCCACTAGAGCCTGCAGTTCGCTGATGCGACGAGCGGAAGTGACTGCAATTAGGAATAATACCTTCCAGGAAAGAAATTTCAAGGAGGTAGAAAATAACGGCTCAAAAGGTGGCTTCATAAGCTGACCAAGCACTAGATTCAAATCCCATGCGACCGGGGGGGGGTCTGATGGGAGGTTTAGTGAGGGTCAGGCCTCTCATGAATCTTGCAACAAGAGGATGAGAGGAGATAGGTTGTCCATTTACAGGTTTCAGGGATGCTGAAATAGCACTTAAATGGACTCTTACAGAATTCGTCTTAAGGCCTGCATTGGAAAGATGCAGGAGATAGTCTAAGAGGGAATTCAAAGGAAGTGCCAGAGGGTCAAGGCCCTGCTGAGCACACCAAATGGAAAAACGTTTCCATTTGAAAGCATAAGACCGCCTCGTGGAAGGTTTCCTAGAGGCATGAAGGATATCTTTCACAGGTTGAGAAAGATTAAAGTCTTGAAGACTTAAGCCTTCAGTAACCAAGCTCGGAGATGTAGGGATTTGGGGTTTGGGTGCCACAAAGTCCCGTCCTCCTGAGACAGAAGGTCTGGTGCAGCTCCTAAGTCCAGGGAGGATCCCTGGGAGAGCTGTAGAAGCAGAGGGAACCACACTTGGCGTGGCCAGCGTGGAGCTATGAGGATCATAGAGCCGTGATCTCTCTGGAGTTTGAACAGAGTCTTGGGAATCAACGGAATGGGTGGAAAGGCATATAGGAACGCCTGACCCCAATGGAGGAGAAAGGCGTCCGTGGCCTGAGCTTCCTGACATGGAGTCCTGGAACAGAACCGGGGAAGTTTGGCATTCCACGGACTTGCAAAGAGGTCTATGTCCGGGGTCCCCCATTCCTGAAAGATTCTGGTTATCTGGTCCACGTGTAGGGACCACTCGTGTGGCAGCAGAACTCGACTGAGCCTGTCTGCTCGAGAGTTTTGAACTCCTGGAAGGTACACTGCTAGCAGATGAATTTGGTGCTCTCTGGCGAAGGCCCATAATCTGAGAGCTTCGTTGCAAAGCGACAGAGAGCCCGTTCCTCCTTGTTTGTTTCTGTAAAACATGGCCACCTGATTGTCTGTCTGAACCAGGACAGTCAGGTTGGCAAGGAGGGTATGGAAGACCTTGAGGGCAAGGTAAATTGCTCGCAGTTCCAGGAGGTTGATATGAAGGGTGGCCTCCTGTGGAGACCAAGTGCCCTGAGTGGAGAGAGTTAGCAGATGGGCTCCCCACCCCAATTGGGAGGCATCTGTTGTGAGGGTTGCTTGGGGTAGCAAGGGCTGAAAGGGAGCCCCCAACAACAGAGTCTTGGTGGATATCCACCAATGGAGGGACCAAGACAGACGGTTTGAGGTTTGTATTTGGTCTGAGAGTGCTCCCGACGCCTGAGTCCACTGGGTGGCCAGGGTCCATTGAGCTGCTCTCATATGAAGACGAGCATAGGGCACCACATGTACTGTGGAGGCCATATGGCCCAGGAGGCGTAGCATTTCCCTGGCTGTCAAGTGAGTACTGGACTGGGCTTGGGAGGCCAAGCTCAGCAGACGCTGACCCCGAACCAGTGGAAGGTAGGCTCTTGCAGTGGTGGTGTCCAACCGGGCCCCTATGAATTCTAGAGACTGAGTAGGGCTGAGTTGAGACTTGGGAAGGTTTACCACCAGTCCCAGATACTGCAGAAGGTTCCTTGTGCGGTCTAGGGAAATCTGGGCCTGCGACTGAGTTGGAGCTCGAATGAGCCAGTCGTCCAGATATGGGAATACGAAAATCCCCATGCTTCTGAGAAATGCGGCTACGACTGCCATGCATTTGGTAAAGACTCTTGGGGCAGAGGCGAGACCGAAGGGAAGTACTCTGTATTGGTAATGACTTCCCCTGAACAGAAAGCGAAGATATTTTCTGTGGGAGGGATGGATGAGTAGATGTGTATACGCATCCTGCAGGTCTAGAGAACAAAGCCAGTCCTGACTCTGAAGGTATGGAAGGAGAATGCCCAAAGAGAGCATTTTGAATTTCTCCTTGTACAGAAATTTGTTCAATTCTCTCAGATCTAGGATTGGTCTGAATCCCCCTGTCTTCTTTGGAATGAGAAAATAGGGGGAGTAGAAACCTGACCCCTGTTGATGAAGAGGAACCTCTTCTATGGCCCCTTGGGCAAGCAGAGAAGAGATCTCCTGATCCAACAGGGCTAGGAGAGGAGATGGAGAATTGAAGGGTCTCACCATGTGATGAGGAGGAAGGCTGGAGAAATGAAGTTTGTAACCCTCCCGGATGATAGAGAGGGTCCATTGCTCTGTTGTGATCTGTTCCCATCTGGGAGCAAAGTGAGCTAACCTTCCAGGTATGGTGAGAGGTTCTGGTTGGTCCAGAACCAGGAATGGCAAGTTCTCTAGGGGCAAGTCAAAACCCCTGAGGGGGTGGAGCCTGTTGAGCTGCAGTAGCTGCTGCAGGCTTTGCTCTTGCTTGTTTCGTTTGCTGACGTTTAGCCGGCAAACGAGGTTGAGAAGATTGCTGGCCAGTATTGGAAGCATATCTGGCCTTCTTATAATAAGGCCTCTTGAAAGACTTCTTCTTAGTGGGAGTAGAAGTGGACTTAGAAAGTCTCTCTAAGGTGGCATTTTCAGCGTCCATTTGAGTGGCCTTAACCTGCCACTCTGCACCGAATAAGTTCTCACCTGTACAGGGCAGATTCCGTAAGCCATCTAGAACCCAGGGTTCCAGATCAGAAGCCTGGAGCCAGGCCAGACGTCTGGCTGCGATAGCAATGCCAGAAGCTCTGCTGGCTCCTTCGAAGGAATCAAAGGCAGCTCTGTTGGAGAACTTAGAAACATCTAAAAGTTGTTTCACAACAGAAAGGAAGTCCTCCTGTTTATCCTCAGGGATAAGGGAGGCAAAATGCCGTACTTTCTTGGCAAGTTCCCCTAGGAACATGCCCATATAGAGGCTGTAGGAATTAATCCTGGCTATAAGCATACTAGCCTGGAAGATTTTCCTACCAAAAGAGTCCAGTGTCTTACATTCCCTTCCTGGAGGTGTAGAAGAGTGCCTTTTAGTACTCTTGATCTTTTTCATTGCAGACTTTACCACAATGGAGTGGTGAGGCAATTGAGTTTTCTGAAAACCAGGAGAAGGAGGGACCCGATACATGGTGTCCAACCTACGGGAATAAGGAGACAGAGTTAAAGGGTTCTCCCAGAAATCCATCAATTGTTCCTGAAGGATTTCATGGATAGGCAGAGTAACTGCTTCTTTAGGAGACTTAGAGTATCCTAAAATATCCAATCTTTTTGACCTTGGTTCCCTTTCAGAGGAGGTAGTGATAGAAAGGCCTTTAGCCATTTCTAAAATAAAGTCCTGAAAGGACAAATCCTCTGGAGGAGACATTCTCCTTTTTGGAGAAGAAGGTTCCTCAGGAAGGTCAAGGGAGAGCTCTGCAGACTCATCAGAGGAGACAAAATCCTCAGAGGAATCGGTGTATTCTCTAGTTTCCTCCAACGCACGATACGCATACCGATCGGTATCGACATCGGGCGTACCGGGTATGGAAGCGGTATGGAGCGAAAGCCCATACGGTACCGATTTGCGTTTAGAAGAGGAAGGCCTGGGTTCCGGCATGGCGGACGATACCGGAACCGGGCCCGGAACCGCTGGAAGCGGTACCGATGGCGTTGCAGCTTTAATGAAAGCCATAACGGCCTGCTGCATGGATTGGACAGTATTGCCCATAGACGCCACGGCTGCCTGGATGTCGGTACCGGTATGGGCCGGTACCCCAGAGCAGTCCAACAGGTGATCTGTCGAGGCCGTGCCATCGATGTCAACCTGTAGCCCCTGTATTGGCGTTTTGGAAGGTAGGGCTTCCCGCCGGGGCTGTTTGGCTGGGGCAGGGTCCTCAAAACTAAGAGCCTCTCGATGCTTTGAAGGAGATTTGCTCTTTGAGGACTTGCCCACAGAAGGTTTGGTTACCTGAGATCCATCCGGGGATGATGACCTGGATGACTGTGATGTTGGATTCTCTGAAGCAAACAGCACATGGAATTTGTTGGCCCGGTTCTGCAGCCCACGCTTAGACATTTGGGAGCAGGAAGGGCAGTCCGGAATGGAGTGGTCAGGCCCCAAACATTTAAGACACCATTCATGGGTGTCTGTGACTGATATTACAGCAGTACACTTGGTACACTTCTTAAATCCAGGGGCTGGCTTCTCCATGTGGAGAATTCAAGTAGGCCTGAAGGCCTAACTGAAGTGACCAAGTGCTGAAAAAATAATAAAAGAAAATAATTTTTTAAGAAAGAAAAAGGAAGACCGGCGATACCGGTATCGGTATGGGAAGGCAGGTACGCGGTCTAAAGAAACAAAACAAAAAACTACAATTTCTTCAGCGGTGACAGGATACACGACCTGCTGGCTCCGCGGAAAAAGAGAAACTGAGGAGAGCTGTTCAGGAAGGCGGGAAGGCAGTGCGCATGTGCAGTGGGAGGTCCCAAAAGCTTCCATTCTAGGAAGCTGGGGAGCTTTCCCGCGCAGGCTCCGTCGGTACCGACGTACCCATATGTGAGGACTTATTCCTGCTTGTTCCTGGAGATAGAGAGGGAGGAATCGAAGATGACTCCAAGGTTGCAGGCTTAGGAAACAGGAAAAAGAAGAGTGTTATCAACAGAGATAGAGAAAGGAGGAGGGGGGGGAGCGGGTTTAGGGGGAAAAATAAGTTGTTTGGTTTTGGCCATGTTCAATTTCAAATGGCGGTGACACATCCAGGCAGTGATGTCAGACAGGCAGGTATATATACGAGCTTGGAGTGTAGGAGAAATATCAGGAGTAGATAGATTTGAGAGTTATCAGCATAAAAATGATACCAAAAGTCATGGGAGGAGATGAGAGCACTAAGGGACTGGGAATAGAGAGAGAAAAGCAGAGGGCCCAGAACAGACCCATGGGGTACAACAGAGGGGGACAGCAGTAGAGGACGAACCACCAGAATAAACACTGAAAGACAGAACAGAATCTCTAAATCCAAGTGAGGACAATGTATCAAGGAAAAAGTGGTGGTCAACAGTGTCACAAATAGCAGAAAGGTCAAAAAGAATGAGTACTGAGCAAAGGTCTTTAGATTTATCCTTGCTGGAGACTTTGGCAAGGGCCATTTCAGTAGAATGTAAGGGATGAAAGCCAGATTGAAATGGATCAAGGAGGATTTGAAAGAAGAGAAATTCAAGGCAATGGTGGAGAACTGCATGCTCAAGAATTTTGGAAATGAAGGGAAAGAGGGAGATGGGTCGATAATTAGAATGACTTTATCCTTCACCCACTCTATAAATGTTTATGACTGAGCTGCATTTTAGGGTATTTTATTGGTGGGAAGTTTTAATTTTATTTAAGAACATAAGATATGCCATACTGGGTCAGACCAAGGTCCATCAAGCCCAGTATCCTGTTTTCAACAGTGGCCAATCTAGGTCATAAGTACCTAGCAGTCTCCCCAAAAGACAGGTTCCTCAATGCTTGTATTAGGTCAAGCAGTGATATCCCAGGTCCCTTTTAATAATGGTTTATGGACCTGTCCTCCAGGAACTTGTCCAAACCTTTTTTAAACCCAGCTACACTAACAGCTTTTACATCATCCTCCGGTAACAAATTCCATTTTGTTTTGTTTCATGAGGGAGATGGTTGATTTTGTTTTTTTTTTCTTTTAGTGCCTACAAAGGAAACAAAATGAAAAACACTGAAAATAATATTAATAATTCTCTTGTTTCATTTGCAAAACTAGGGCCCTTTTACTAAAGACTGCTAACTGGTTAAGGTGCTTATTGTTGTGTAGTAAGTGGCAGCTGAAAATGCTAGTGCAGGTGCATGCCATCTACCAGCTGTTAAAATACAGGTTAAGTGGTCATCACACAGAAGGGCAGAAATTGGGCAGGATAGAGACAGTGTGCTGTGGAGAGTGAATTGTCGCTAGTGCAAGGGCAAATATCATGCACTCATGGCAGTTAGCACAAATGCACATAATGATGACTCTATGGGTGTCGTTAAGTACACCCACATTAATTGTGTCATGTATTTAGGTACTCAGTCATGCAGTAACAGCCAGGAACTTGCTTGCCACACCCCCAAGAGCGTATGACTGTTGAACTTACCATGCATTAGTTTTGCCACTAATTGTTTGATAAGTGCACACCTTTAGTAAAAGGGCCCCTAAGAGAAAGCACATTAATCTTTATTCTGAAGCTGAATTGCAAAATATGATGAATATTAGGATACTGTAGTACTTACATTTACTAATGTACTTAAGTAACACACCCAAAGGATAAGTTTAGCTAGCACATAGAGACCAGACTTGAGACATTGAGGTCGAGACATACACAATTCTGCTGGTATTTCAGAAAAGGCTATGAAAAATGTGGAATGTTTTCTAAAATACACAAGCACATAAAGACGTGTATGTGAATTTGCCAACACATAGAACCAGAAGAACCATTTCTCAAATCTGCAACTGGGAAAAATCAATGGAGAAAACTCGGTAACTCACTTATGGTAGTGACGCCCTTTAACATGCAAGTTCATACTTTACAACTTACATGTGTAACTTTCACATGTAAGTGTGGAGTGGAGGAATGGCCTAGTGGTTGGGGCAAGTTACTTCAGGCCGGAAGGTCAGGGGTTCAAATCCCTCTAGAGGACAGCAACCTTGGGCCGGAAGGACTGGGGTTTCTAGTCCCACAGGTGCTCCTTGTGGTCTTGGGCAAGCCACTTAACCCTCCATAGCCCATGTTCCCTGTAAAAAAATAGTTCTCCAAGTTATAATGCCCTGTTCAATGTAATTTCAGCTTGTTCAATGTAAACCGCACTTATGCAGAATAGCGCGGTATATAAGAGAATGTAAATAAATAAATAAATAAAGTTGGTATTCTGCAAACCTACATGTATAAATGCTGACAATTAACTACAGAGGCTGCTATCTTTAATCTATTTCTGAATTTGGAGTGAGCAGCTGTAAATCCTGATGTGGACAATTTCAGTCATACAAGTGCATTCTGTATATGAAATAAGGAATACATGTGTAGATTTTTGACCTGACCAGGGACTGTCCTAATCATCCCTCTTCCCCTCAGGATGACCGCTTGCAATTGGCATGTGTAAATTTAGCCCCTTATAAAACTGCTATTTCGATGTGTATATACCAGATTTCTACATGGAAATTTCAAATAAAGCTTCTAAAATAATTCCCCAAATATATCTAGGAATTTTAAACAGCACATCTAAATTACTGGGTAAATGCTTTTGACTACTGCCGATTATTTTCAAAATTACATTTTTCAGTACGAGGATAAAGGTGGCTAAAAGGCATGATGGCAAGCTGATTGAAGAACAGTCGAAAGTCAACTGAAGACCTATTGGGATTCTGGAAGCCATGGGAACCATGAGAATTTGGGAGCTAGGGATGTGCACTCATTAAAATGCATCTGTTTCCTTTACCTTAAAAATTTATTTTAGTCATGCAAAATCAGTTATATGCACCTTGACCTAGGCATTAAAGTACATAAAATTAAATTGTACACATAAAAAAATTAAACAATTGTAAGACTTTGACAAGATTTTCAAGTGAAGATATGCATCTCTGCATACAAAGATTTGACTTGTCCAATTCATGACATTTTTAATATCATCATATGGTTGCAAAAGTTGGACAGTGAAGACATACAGGAAGAAAATAAATGCCTTCAAATTATGGTGCTGGCAAACAATACTGTGTATGCCATGTACTGTCCAAAGAACAAATCAATCGGTACTACAGCAGATTAAACCTAATCTTTGCTTAGAAACTCAAATGTCAGGACTTCGACTTTCGTATTTGGACCATGGCCATACCCAGGGCGGTGTGAGTAGTGAGGCCGCACAGGGGGCATGCACAGTAGGGGGGCATCAATATCACTGGGCTTCCAGGAAGCTCAAAAAGAGTGAATTACTGAATGTGGCTGGTTCAAGGAGGGGCACCAGATTCGTTAGTCACATACGGTGCATTTCTAGTTTGTGTCCAAAGCAGGACCATACCATCATGCAAAGAGAGAGATCATAGAGAAAGACATTATGCCTGGTAAGATTGAAGGTCAATGCAAAGAAGATGACCAGCAAGTCAACAGATCAACACAACAACAGCTATAGATGCCACTATCAACAATTAGCTGTCTAACTGAAGATCAACCAAGTTTAGGATAACTATCCATATGGTAGCCATGAGCCGACAGACTCGACAGCACTTAACACCATGAAACAAACAAAAGAACCAGACAGAAAATCTAGAAAAGCATCATACTGAACATGAACCAATTTTTTTTTCCCTTACTCATTTCTACTGGGAGCTAATAAGAGTCAGACCTGTAAGTCCTGGATAAAGAAGAAATGATTACAGTATAGTCTGTACAGACTTCCATATCCAATTCATCTCAGGTAGCAATAAAAATCAATTTCAGACTAAAGCATTTACACACTTTTCCTCTGTTATTCTTCATAAAAAAGGATTTTAAAAAATCTGGCATTAGGAAGAACAAACCAAAAGGATACTTACAAAAATAAAGTGACTAATGACAAATACTTCATAAATGAATATTAATAATAGCAATCAAGATATACTAAGGTAGTGTCACGCCCTCACCACTCGCCTCTAGCTTAGAGGGGCGTGGTTGTATAAGGAACTTTCCCCTTTCAGCCTTAACTGACTAATTCCCCACAATGTTTTCTGGGAAATGTAGTTTAATTGCGCTATATATGGGCTTCAGGTAGAAAGCTGTAGTCAGGCTCCTTGGGGTAAGGCAATGACAGAAATGTATTGAGCACAAAAAAGGTTCATAAATACCACATTCAGGCATACTTCTCCAGGCTTCTTCAAAGTACAACAGGTTATAAGCAAAAAAAAAACCCAAAACCAAAGTGGCAGCTTAAAGTATTCTTCAGCTCAGAAAAACATAGCCTTTTAACAGCAAGGCTACCAGCTTCCTTTTGTGTTTTGTGCTTTAACCAGCAAGGCTAAACAGGCTTTCTTCTGTGGCAGCTTGCCTTCTTTTCCAGTCTCCAACCTTTCCAGGCTGTTTTCTAATTAACAAGCAAAACAAAAACTCCAAACAGGAACAAACTTTCAACGTGCAAGCAAAGTTCTATTCAGGTTTCTCAGGAAAAATTCAAGAGTAAAAAGAAAGCTTTTTCCTCACAGTTAATTTGGCTTCTTGCCATCTCACTTCACAAGTAGCAGGTGGTTAACAAGCACAATTCACAACTCCAGCTTGTTCTTACGTCTTAGTAAACTTCCCCCTCTTTACCACGTGGGAATTTACAATCCATCTACCTGCTTCTTATGGTTACCTTTCTCTGGAGGGCTTCCTCTCAGGGCTGGATTTCCTTCAACCCTTCTGTGGCTAAGGCTTGGCACAAAGAGCAATCCATGAAGGTGTCTTCCTCATTCAGCACAGCATCAGGCTCTCCTAGTTGCATAGACTCTGACTCTCCTTCTGGCTCACCGGGCTCGGCCAACAGCCTCTCGTTAGAGCTGAGAGCGTCTCCTGCTCCTCTGCATTGCCCAGCATAAGTCAGGCTTCTCCTGCTCTGCTCAGCATTAATCAGGCTTCTTAGACTCATACCTGTGCCTCAGCTTGTATCAGCTTCTCTCTCTCTTTCTCCTCTTCTTGCCTTTGCCTCTGCCCTTGCTTCTAGTGTTCCTTCCACCCTCTCTCTTTCTCCTTTACTATAATTTAGCATAGGCTTATATCTCCAGGGTTCTAGCCCCACCTCCTCTCTTCCCAGGTGACAGAGATCACTCTGCTTTCTGGCACCTGAGTAATCAGGGAGCTTACTGACGTAAGGGTCTTGGACCTTAGCTCTGTATTTGCTCTCCCTTATTTCAAGAGGGGAAACATGAAACCTGTTCCAGCTGGAGGTTTTCTGGTTCCTAGGTGAGGTTGTGGTTTTGTTACCCTGACCTTGCAAAAGGAACCCTTTTACTAGGGAGAACTCTTTGCCTTTTTCCCTTTCCCCTAACTCAGGATAGGCTTCCTTACCACAGTAGCAAGGCTTAAGACATTGATTTGATCAATACATGAAATTAAAAAAAATATATATATATTAATTTGTATATGGTCCCACATGTCTACTATAGTATTCTCCTGCTAACAAACATTTTTGACATTGCTTAAGCCACCATTAAGTCAGCAGGGTCAATGTGTGTCTGTGTGTGCAGACTTGATGGACATTTTTGGAACGGCATGCCCAAGTTCCACTGACCTACATATTATTATGACAGCAATAAGCTTTCTGTGGGGATGCACTTTGAGACATTTCCTCCTTGCTAATTGGATGTTTTTGCTCTGAAGGTTGGGAGAATTGATGATTTCTAACCTGTTCATCTTTGTTCTGTGTTTCTAGTTCAAAGACAGTTGTTTTAATGTACAAGCTGGCCTGTACTGACCTATTTTTAAGGCTCTCCATCAGAGTAATCTTGTTGCCACTCTGTTGGCTCCTTACTAGCTTGAATTGCCACTTCTGGAAGTTTCACCCTCAGAGAAATTGACTGCAGGTGCCCGAGCTGCTGGGTCGCCAGGAGTCAGCATCGACTCAAAAGGCACACAGTGCATTGCCAATTTAGCACTGTAGAGTGCAGCAACAGAGGAGGGGCAGAAGCATTTATTAAAACCTTCAGTAGTGGGAGAATGATCATTTTCTCCAAAGAAGAGTCAGAGGGAGGAGGAAGAGGAATGGAAAGTTAAATAAATGAGGGAGACACCAGTGACTTTCCTTTTAGTATACACACAATTTGTAATTTGGTTAGGAAGAAAAAAAAATTAAACCTTTGTAGCTATTCAAATGTCCAAATAAAGCACTAACCCTAACCTGCACAAAAAGTAATTTCAAACATGTAAAATACCATAAACACGAATATGGCAGGGAAGGGAGGAAAAACCAATTGTCATCCAGTTGCAGACTGTTCTTCAAAAGACATATCGTCCAATGAGTGAGTTTCATTAAATACATAGACTCTTGTTTTATTTACTTGTTTAATGGTTAGGATATATGTGTTTCCTTAAACATATACATGCTTATGCACTTTCCTGTATTAGATGGTCCTTTGAGTGACCTGCTCATGTGTCCCAGTGGATAAAATGTACCCATTTAATAAAAAGAAATCACTGACGAATTGGATTGAAATTAACTTATAAAGGTTATTCATTTGCTATGAAATGCCTGGACTGCATTGCTTATGTGACAGAAAACTGGAAGAGATTGTCTTATCAACTAGGATTGCTCACCTATTTTCTAATGTTGTATATAGAATTCTGACTTTGGGAACAGCCGGACTGCTCCTGCGTACACCTCCTGGTTACCTCTGCTGCTATGAAACTCAAAGCATTCCTATTGAGCACCAGTCGAGCAAACCAGTATTACCCATCAAATAATGCAAAAAACATCACATACTTTGGCTTTCTTTTATATTTCTCATTTTTAAATGTGGTGTTCACATTTTCATTGCTACCCTATTATAAAATAGCACTGATTTGCCCAATAAGCCCTTAGAACTATCATCGGGTTTACAAGGTTCCATGACTGATCATAGTGCATCTATAACCTGAAGTAGTACAGGTATAGTGCTATTTTCTATCAACTGCCATCAAGCTAGGGCAACCCATGGATTTTCCATGACTGACCAAAGCAAATTCAACCCAATACAGCATCCAGTGACAAGTGTAGCTCAAAGTAAAAAGAAAAAAAAGTCCAAACGTGTTATCAACGCAAACAAATCAGCTGACAATATGCAGTATAGTATAACAGGCTTTAAATATGTTTAAGGCCAACACTGAAGCCTTTCTTTGCACACATTATGGGTCTAAAAAAAACATCCTCAGCATTCCATCCAGAAAGTCAAATTCATTACATTTTAATAAAATTTCTCTAATTATAATAAAGACGCACTTATCTCCTTTCATGCTGTTTGTACATTCCAAACTCCACGTCAGCTCTAACATCCTCTCCACTCCCCATTTGCTTTGAAATCAATAGAGGCAGCGTGGAAGTACATTAGCAGTCAAGGTGCATGGGTTGCATTAGCATGAAGGTTCCCCAGCTTCTAGCACTTAATCAGTAGAACATAGGTCATGCTTTGTTTTTCTATTCTGGAATGGTTATACATTGCCTACATACAGGAAAGTCTTTCCTAGATTTCATCCCACAGAGGACTACATGCATCTCTCATAAATAGGCTGTCAGCTATGTTAGAATTTGGATGTAACTTCTTTATAAATATTAGGGGTTTTTTTTTACTTTTTATTATTTTTTCCAATTCAATAGTAGTTGGAAATAAATAAATAAAAAGGGTCAAGAATGTCTCTGTCCATCCATCTGGGGGCAAAATAAGTCTCCAAAATTTAACAGAACAAGATGAAACTTGGTATGTGCAAAAAACTGGTAAAAAGAGACAGAGTAAAAATAGGGCCAAATCAGAATGAGGGTTCCAGAGATATAAGACTCCGCCGCCAAAAAAAAAGAATTGCCCAATGTATTACAATGGAAGGAAGAGTTCCAGCTTCTGGAGCATAGAACAAGGAAGAAAAAGTATCTTATGAAGCCTTTCCTCAGCCTGACATTTTTCTAGCTGGAACCAAGCCAGTGAAGCAGCTGCACCCAACCATTCCTCCACACACATCAACCTAGCTGCCACATAATATAATCATTTTAAATGTAAGACCCATTCCTCCCACCAGCTTAGGTTCACCAGAGCACCAGGGATGCCTTCCCTTGCCATATAAAACTAGAGATATTATTCAGCTTATCAAAAAAGGATATTGAGAACATGTATGGCAAAATGTTGGAACTATTACATAAGCCTTTTGTTGTCTTGAAGGACTACAAAAAGGGTCTGCTACTTCTGGAGAGAGATCTACCGTTGTAAGTATTTACTTCTGGGAATTTTTCTAAATCTTAGGGAAAAAGGAATTCTTTAAATTAAAGATTAATAATCTGTGTAAATTAGAATCCAGTGTATTTGTTAAATCAGTCAGGTCCTAGTATTAGCAAAGAGCTTTTAGTTAAATTAAAAACTCAACAGGTCGCTTTCACTTTAAGCTTACAACCCAGCAGAGGACTTTTTGTTTAAATTTAGAACCCAGCAGGGAGTTTCTAGTTTAAATTTAATACTCAGTCAGTGCATAGTATCAGCAAAGAGCTTTAATTTAAAACAAATTAGAGTATAACTTAGCATGAAAGGAAACAGGGTCAGTATTCTTTGAGCAATAAATTGTTTCTAGAGAACTTTACAAAGAGCAGGGGGCAAGAGACCTGCAAAATTAAATAGGTGTTAAAGCCAAGTGACAGATCAAAGGGGCATTTTGAATGACTCCCTCTATCCTAGCAAGGGCTGTGTGAATCACTCAGGAAATTGGTCACAGATTACCTTAGAAATACAGGACAGGATACTATGCAACAGCCAGCTTTTAAATGTCTTCTTTCCCTCCCTCCATGACTCCTACCCACCCCTGGAATAATCATAGCTTTATAGGTGCTTAAACCTCTTAAAGTAAAGGAGTGCCATAGTCACTCTCAGGTGCAGCTGTATATCCTCATCAGGCATACAGGGTGGCCCAAAAAAAGTGGGAACATCTCATAGCATATAAGTTATTTAAAAATTCAAAAAGACAGATGTAAACGATTGACAAATTTTAAAAAAATTATGGCGACCGGAAATTGTCAAAAGAAAGATGTTATATAGCCAAAAAAGGTAAATGAGTAAACTATTTAAGCTTTTAATTTACGAGATGTTCTCACTTTTTTTGGGCCACCCTGTATATTAAGGACCTGAGATTAATTAAGTTTCAGGTGAAAAAGTGCATTAATGTATTAGGTATAGTTTTATTAGTATAAGTAAACCCCAGCAAACCTTAGTAAGTAAACAACTTAAAACAGAACCTTAAAACTAAGATGCAGACAACAGTCCAGCAGCGAGATGGGGGCTTTCCAGTCTTTTACATTGAGTGTAACATGTATGATTTTCTCCCAGTTGGTGAGGGGTCATACATGTGCACTAGGTGCAAGGAACTCTTTGCTCTTAGAGAACGAGTCCGATCTCTGAAGGCTAGAGTAGCAGACTTGGAGGACATAAGGAAGACAGAGAGGTATATAGACGAGGCCTACAGGGATGTAGTACTGAAGCTCCAGCTATGAATGTACTTGAAAAAGTCTTTATTATGCGTTTTTACTTCCACAGCAAGCTTCTTCTCAAATTCTCTCTTTGCAAAGAGTGAATTTGAGAAGCTTGCTGTGGAAGTAAAAACATGTAATAAAGACTTTTTCAAGTATATTCATAGCAAAAAACCTGTGACAGAGTCAGTTGGACCATTAGATGATAGAGGGGTAAAAGGGGCACTAAGAGGGGACAAGGCCATAGCGGAGAGACTGAATGAATACTTTGTGTCGGTCTTTACTGAGAAAGATGTGGGTATGTTACCCATGACTGAAATGGTATTTAAAGGTGATACTGCGGAAGAATTGAAAGAAATATCGATACACCGGGATCAATGTTCACTCTAATTTTCTGTAGGCTGTGTGCGCATAAAATATCAGCTGTGCAGCTTTTGAAGGAAGGTTAAATTTTTGTGTGCCACATAATGACACTTGGAGTTATATACTTTAAAATTTGACTACACGTCAGAATACAGTATGTACACCACATTGATTGCACTAGAAAATATTGTAGAACTTATGAAAACTATAAATACACAACAACTTTTCAATTTTAAGAATGTCTGTGTTGTTTTCTATCAGAATCAGAACCGTAATTTTTGTGCGCTCTGTTGTAAAGTATGTGGCGAGGTGTGTGGGTGACCGGGATGATGTATTACAACTATTTGATAAACTGAAGAGTAGCAAATCACCTGGAACGGATGGTATACATCCAAGGGTGTTGAAAGAACTGAAATATGATATTTCAGACCTATTATTAGTAATCTGTTAACTATTGTTAACTATCATTAAAATCATCTGTAATACCTGAAGATTGGAGGATGGCCAATGTAACACCCATTTTTAAAAAGGGTTCCAGTAGTGATCCAGGAAACTACAGACCGGGAAGTCTGATGTCAATAGCAGGAAAAATGGTAGAAACCATTATAAAGAACAAAATTACTGAGCATGTAGATAGGCATGGCTTAATGGGAGACAACCAACATGGCTTTAGTCAAGGAAGGTCTTATTTTACTAATCTGTTATGTTTTTTTGAAGGTATGAATAAACAGGTAGATGAAGGTGAGTCAGTTGATAAAGTGTATCTGGATCTTCAGAAAACCTTTGACAAGGTCCCTCATGAGAGACTCTTGGCGAAATTAAAAAGTCATGGGATAGGAGGCAGTGTACTATTGTGGATCAGGAACTAGTTAAAAGATAGAAAGCAGAGGGTAGGGCTAAACGGCCAATTTTCCTAATGGAGAAAACTGAATAGAGGAGTACCCCAGGGATCTGTGCTGGGTCTGCTGCTTTTTTTTTTATTTTTTTTTTTTATTGAAAGACTTCCAAAAAATACAAAGATACAAGAACCACAAAGATCTTCAAAGAGAATGCATCAGTAACAACACAACATCAGGTTAACATTTTGTAAATGACTTGGAAATGGGAATAACGAGTTAGGTAATCAAATTTGCAGACAACAAAAAGTTGTTAAAACCCATGAGGATTGTGAAAAATTGCAAGAGGACCTTGATAAACTGGAAGACTGGGCATCCAAATGGCAGATGAAATTTAATATGGACAAGTGCAAAGTTATGCACCTAGGAAAGAACAACCCAAACTATGGTTATACAATGCAAGGTTCCACATTAGGAAGCACCGCCCAGGAAAAAGATGTAGTCGTCATTGTGGATAACATGTTGAAACCCTCCGTACAGTGTGCAGCGGTGGCCAAGCGAGCAAATAGAATGCTAAGAATCATAAGGAAAGGAATGGAGAATAAAACAAAGGATATTATAATGCCTCTGCATCGTTCCATGGTGCAACTGCACCTTGAATATTGAGCGCAATTCTGGTCGCTGATTCTTAATAAGGATATAGCATTAATAGAAAAGATACAGAGAAGAATCAACAAAACGGTAAAGGGGTTGGAAAGATACCCCTATGATGAGCGGCTAAAAGGTTATGGCTCTTCAACCTGGAAAAGAGACAGCTGAGGGGAGATATGATAGAGCTCTATAAATGAATGAATGGAGTGGAACAGGTAAACAGGTTGAAGAGCCATAACCTTTTACGCCATCAAAATATAGAAAGACTAGGGTCATACAATGAAGCTACAGGGTAACCTATTGAAGACTAATAAGAGAAAATATTTTTTTCACAACGTGTAATCAAACTCTTAAGTTCATTACGGGAGGATGTAGTAAAAGCTGTCATGTATATGGGTTTAAAAAAGGTTTGGACAAGTTCCTGAAGGAAAGGTCCATAAACCATTATTAATGAGGACCCGGGATATTCACTGCTTGCCCCAATACAAGCATTGTGGGACTTGTGTCTTTCGGGGAAACTTAGGTACTTGTGACCTAAAGTGACTACTGTTGGAAACAGGATACTGGGCTTGATGGACCTTGGTCTGACCCAGTATGGCATATCTTATGTTCTTAAGCCAGGTAAAATGTTTATTTTCGACACAGTCAGGCGTGAATTTAGACAAAGATAACACAGGCAACTTCCTCCGCTACCCAGTTATAGAAAGCACTAGACCATTGATTATGTCGGGCCTCAATTCAGACCCGAGGCCATGGTGGTACTGCCGTGCACAGCAGCAATCTCAATCAACAGCATCAGGCCCCAAGATCAGGGCCGCTTTTACCTATGGGCAAAAGGGGCAGCTGCCCATAGGTACAAGCGGCCTATTTAGGGCCAGTGCAAGTGTATGAGGTGCCAACACTGCCCTAATCCTGAACCTGCGCCCACTAGCACTGCTGGCACTCCTTTCCGGGATATGCAGCAACAACATTATATTTAACCCTTTCCACTCAGTTGTACCATGCTGTGGTATATTAAAATTTTTCATTCCGATTATTTGTCCCTCCTTGTGGGACATATGAACAACATGCTTTTTTATGGCCCAAAATACAACATGAATGGTTACTCTAGAATGTATATGTCATATTGGTTATAATTTGGGCAGCTTATTGTTAAAATTTATTCTGATTTGGCTTGAGCAAAATAGAAAATTTACCTGAGTGGAAAAGGTTAAAAGGCAACATGGCAGCACACTTACCTTCTCTTCCGGTGCTGCGGTGACGTTCCAGCTTCCACCCCCTCTGATTCCACTTCCTGGTAAAGTAGAATAAAGGGGGGGGGGTACAAACATTAATGGCACAGCTGCACCTTAAGGTAACTCCAGTGTCACGGTGCCTTTTTAAATATATTGCCACCATTGCACGTTCCAGTTGAGGGGCAGTGGCGGCAACAATGGGTGCCCTTAACAGCATGGGGGCCCATTCACAAATGTCTCCCCAGTGACCCTGCCTGAAGTGCCCTGCTCCATGCACTTCCACAGATTGCCATGGTAACAGAAAGCCCATAAGAGCAAAAAGGGCAGAGTATTGGTACGCTCTGTCAGCAGGGGAAAGCCTGCAAGCCTCACACTGAATTCTATGTAGAGGTTGTGACTGCTGCTGTTCAGAACTGCTACTATGCAGCAGTGAGAGGCAAAGGTAAGGGGAACAGGGTAAAATTAGACAGGCAAGATGCCCCTCTCCATCTATGAGATCTTTATGTTAAATTTATATATATATCATTGGTAATTTCTATACTTCAAGAAGTTTAATTTGTGTTTATGATTATGCAATGCAAAAGCAAAAAGGTGTTTCACATTACTATGCAAATTTTAGCAAGCACACAAAATTACTGAGTATCATTATTATTTGATAGAAACCTTTCTGTCTGGTTGAGAGAACATGGAATTAGATGGAGAATTTAAAAAAAAACATACAGTGGTTACTTACATTGGTAATGTGTACATTTTTTATAATGTTACTGGTAGAATGAAAAAAAAATGTCAATATGACTTCTGCAGTTTTTCATTAACTGCTATGGTGGATCCTTGGATCCTATCATCATGTTAGTGGTCAACGGCACCACATTTCTCTTGCTCCCCGTATGCACAAAAGAGAAAAATTAGAAGTGATATAGAAGCAAATTGACTCTTAGGTTTTAAACATTGTTAATGGTGGTGTTAAATTTTAAGTTCCAAGTGGCATAAAATAATTTTTCATATGAGCTGCATTACTCTGTACAGTGACTATATATAGTGGGTATTATTGTTGAGCTTGTTTGGGTATTTTTTTTAAAGTGCTTTGTTTTTCCTTTATTTCCTTTGATGTGTTTTACTGGATATTCACTCCCTCCCTTTCTTCCACTCCTCTTAATTTGTAAATCCCTTTCCTCAGAATCAATTTGAAAGCATAGAGAAAATATGGATTTCACAGCATATGGCAAAACTGAGTTTTGTCCTCAGAAGCTCATGACTCAATAAACTGGTTATTTTTCAGGTGGACACCCCTCTGATTTCAGGGATGGAATTCACTGAAATATATACTGTACCTGAATATACACAGTTTTGACCCAGGGAAAAGCAGTAATTAAACATTGCTAAATAAATAAAATAAAAAAATCTGGAGTGGTGGTTTCAACCCGCATTAAACACTGCACACTAAACAAGGGAGGACTTCATGGGCAAAGGCCAAGGAGGACCCCACTGCTCAAAGTCATACATATAAAGGCACACCTGATCTTTGCCCAAACCCACCTTGAGAAACCACAATCCTTTTGGGAAAATGTTCTATGGACAGATGAAACCAAATGTGTGCTCTCTGGCAATGCAGACCAGCAATACGTTTAAAGGTGAGGAAATGAAGCGTATAAGGGAAAAAAAAACACCCTTCCTACAGTTAAATATGATGAAAGCTCCATAATGTTGTGGGGCTGTTTTGCTGCCTTAGTAACTGGCGGCCTGAAACGAATTAAAGGAATCATGCTCGAGGCCGTGGGCCGGGTCCCGCGGCCGTCAGTAACCTGGGCCCGGGCCCGGGCCCGGACCCGGACTCGGCCTCCAGCGTGCGGGGTGCTGGGGGGGGGGGGGAGGGGGAGGGTTGAGAGGGAACGGCGCGCGCGGCGTTTGAAATCGCTCCGTCACAACGTCGGAGCGATTTCATTGGCCGGCGGGGGGGCGGCGCTGTGTCGGCGAGGAGCCGCGTGGCCGTCTTCTTCTGGCCGCGGCTCCTCGGGAAACCGGTCGTGTTCTTCGGGCTGGTGAGGGTCCCGGTGAGTTGGGTTCGTTGGGGGGGGGATTTTGGGGTCGCGGGGTGGGGGCCTTCGGTGAGGGGGGGTGCATCGAGGAAGGGGGCTGTTTAAAAAAAAACAAAAAAAACTCAGAAATATAAAATAAGAGGAAAAGGAAGAATACCAGTTGGGGGGTGGCACTGAGTAGGGCAGCCCTAACATGGCTGGCTCCAGCAGAGCCAGGAGGACGTCGGGGGCACGGGCTGGGGGTACTCCGTGGGGATCCCGCGGGGCAGGGGCAGCACCAGGCGCCGGAGCTGGTCGAGGAGTAGTGCGGGGGGGGTAGTAGGAAGGCGGCTAAGCGGCGGGTCGGGGCCGGGAAGCGGGGAGCTCTCCCTGCCCCTGCAGGTGGTCTCAATGGTCCTGGGGAGGTGGGGAGCCCCCTGGGGGTGGGCGCTGGGCCAGGAATGGTGGAGGTTGATGGGTTGTTGGGGGGGGGAGTGACTGAAGGGGGGGTGGTTGCTGCGAGCTTGTCTCACGGGGGGGTTGGGGATGGGGTGGATGGTACAGGAGGGGGGGGGCCTGGGTGGGGGCAGGCAGTGGCTGGGGCTTATGGGCCCCTATCTATGGGTTGGGGGGGCCGGATTGCATGGGGGAGGGTGGCCGGCTTGGTCCCCGGTACCTGGGCAAGCTCCGGCCTGGGGGGTGGGGTGGGGTGGGAACCATTGGGGTGCCGGGCTTCCGGCTGTTGGGCAGCCCCCCTGGGGGGCGGCAGACTGGGCGGCCGGGGGGTTAGGATCCTCTGGAGGGGCGCAGGGACGGGGTGTTGGGTGGGGGATGGGGCCGTATGGGTGGGCGCCTCCGGGGACGGGCTTTCCGCCTTCCCCGGGTGTTGGCTCCCCATGTGTTGGCTCTCCTCTCCCGTTGCAGGTGTCAGGGTCTGCTCCGGTTCCTCCGAGTGGGTCCTCAGCGGCGGCTGTGGGATCCACTGTGATGTCTTCGACTGCTAGCCAGCTGGGCCAGTCTTCGGTGGAGCAGACGGAGTCCACTTCGGAGGCGCAGACGACGGCGGCGCAGTTGACAGCAGGTGAGTTCTCGGGGGTCGCGGCGGGGGGAGGTGGGGCGGTGGTGGTGCCGAGCGAGTGTGCTCCGCCGGCACGGAAAGCCAAGGCGAAGCGGAAGCACCGACGGCGTCGGCGGAGGAGCACGTCGTCTTCCTCCTCGTCGTCCGGGTCCTCAGCCACTTCCTCGGCTGACTCCACGGTCGTCCCGCAAGCGGGGGCGGGGTCCGAGGGGGCGGGGTCTGCGGTGGTCCGTTGCGTGGAATTGTGGGAGAGTGTTCCGCGCAAGTTGCGGAGGCGGATCGTGAAGCGGCGTTACCTGGATATTTTCCGGTTGTTGGAGGGGAGAAAACGTTCAGGGGAGAGTCGCAAGAAGCATAAAGAGGGCGAGAAAGCGGGGAGGGTACGGAAGGTGTCACGGAACACGTTGAATTGGACGCGGGCTTTTTTGCGGCTGGCGAGTGTATGGGGCCATGAGGACCCGAGTTGTTACGGCGAGCTTCTAGCTTACGCCGATGCCATCTTGTCGGCTTCCCAGGTGCACGAAGGTTGGGCCTGGCTCAATTATGATGAGGAGTTCCGCGACAGGATGGAGGAGAACAGGCAGTTGTCATGGGGAATGAAGGATATCAACCTTTGGCTCACGCAAATGTCGGCAAAAAGGGGCGGTATGGGGGGGGGTACGGGTCCGGGTAAGGCGGCGGGTACGGCGGCTCCGGTCGGCCTGCGGCCCTTTCGGTCAGCGGGCCCGGGGCCCGAGACGAGCAGAACGGGGGCGAGCGGTCCCGGCGGGGACCTGTGCTGGCGCTTCAATAAAACGTCCTGCCCCTTCCCGGACTGTAAGTTCCGGCATGCCTGTTCGCTTTGTGGTGCAGGTCACTCGGCCGTCAAGTGCAGCCGCAGAGCGGTGCCTGGGGCGGCGGCTGCCAGTAAGTGACGGGAATGCGGAGGGGCTAGCGCCTACCCCCATTAAGAGGCTGGCGCTGCAGCCGTGGCTGGAGCTTTATGCGGCTACCAGACATGGCAAGGCGGGGACGATGTTATGGGCAGGGTTTTCCGAGGGCTTTCGTATCCCAGTGCGGGGGGCGGTTCAGGGGTTGGAAAGGGGGAATGCGGTATCGGTGATGCGGTTGGGGGAGGTGGCCCGGGGAAAGATTGCGGCGGAGCGTGCTCTGGGCAGAGTGGCTGGGCCATTTGAACGGCCCCCCTTCTCGCCTTTTATCGTATCGCCGCTGGGGGTCATCCCGAAGGAGGAGCCGGGGCGGTATCGGCTGATCCATAATCTTTCTTGCCCCCTCGGTGCTTCGGTGAACGACCATATCCCGCGTGAGCTGTGCTCTGTGCGATATGCGTCCTTTGATGAGGCATTGGAGCTGGTGCGACAATGTGGGAAAGGGGCTCTGTTGGCGAAGGTGGACATTGAGTCAGCCTTTCGTCTCCTGCCGGTGCACCCGTCCGCCTTCCCCTTGCTGGGATTTCGTTTTGACAATCAGTACTACTATGACAAATGCATGCCCATGGGCTGTGCGATTTCGTGCGCCTACTTTGAAGCCTTTAGCTCTTTCTTGCACTGGGTGCTGGTGCGGATGTCTGGGCGGCGGACTATAGTGCATTATCTTGATGACTTCTTGTTCGTCGGGCCAGCCCAGTCCGACGTGTGCGGATCTTTGCTGGGGCTTTTCCTGGGCTTGGCGGCGGATTTTGGCATCCCATTGGCAGAGGGCAAGACGGTCGGACCGGTGACTCGTATCTCCTTTCTGGGGATAGAGATTGATTCGATTGAGTTTGTGGTCCGGTTGCCTGCGGATAAGGTAGAGCGGCTGCGGCTCTTGGTGGCGGCGGTTGGTTCCGCTGCGAAGGTGACTTTGACCGAGCTTCAAAGTTTAGTTGGTCACCTGAATTTTGCATGTCGGGTCATTGCTATGGGGCGGCCCTTTGCGCGAAGATTATCTTTGGCGATGGCCGGGGTCCGATGTGGGCATCATCGCATCCGAGTCAATGCGGGGATGCGAGCCGATCTGCGCGTGTGGGATGCGTTCCTGGCGGACTACAATGGTTGCTCGTTGTTACAGTCCAGGGAGATTTCCAACCGGGATCTGGAATTGTTTTCAGATGCAGCCGGTGGTTCGGGCATGGGATTGTACTTCCAGGGCGCGTGGTGTGCTGTGCCGTGGCCCGCATCGTGGTGTTCAGGTGGTTTGACGCGCAACGTGACGTTCCTCGAATTATTTCCGATTGTGGTGGCCTTATGGTTGTGGCCGGAGAGGTTACGGGATAGGCGGGTTGTTTTCTGGTGTGATAACGCTGCGGTGGTGCAAGTCATTAATCGCCATTCTCCCAAGTGTCCACGGGTAGCAGCGTTGATGCGGGTGTTTGTGCTGGCTTGTCTTCGTCTTAATATCACGGCTCGGGCTCGTCATGTGCCGGGCGTTCAGAATGGGATTGCTGATGCTTTGTCTCGTTTCCAGTGGGAGCGGTTTCGGGAATTGGCACCGGGGGCGGACGAGACCGCGGCGGTAGTGCCGGAGCACCTTTGGCAGCTTGGGACGCCGGAATGATCTCGTTGCTGCGTTCTTCCCTGGCTCCAGGTACGTGGAAAGCCTATCTGCGGGGGTATACACGGGTTCGTGAGTTTCTGTGGGGAAGGGGCTGGAGGGGTGGCAGCGTTGGGGACCTCTTGGCAGGGTCTTTCATAGTCTGGGCGAAGGAGTCTGGTTGGTCCCGGTCAGCGGCACGGGCGGCTTTGGTCAGTTTCTCTCCTTCTTTTGCAGGGTGGCGGGTTGGGGCAATCCGGGCACTTCGTACGTAGTGAAGCGGCTCCTAGCCGGTTGGGCTCGAGTGCAGCCCCCTGCCTCAGATTGGCGCCGTCCCGTGTCGCATGACTTGCTGCTGTGTATTTGGGGTGTCCTGCCCGAGGTCGCGGTTTCCGCGTTGGAGGCCGTCCTGTTCCAGGCGTTGTTTGTCACAGCATTCTTTGGGGCCTTTCGAGTTAGTGAACTGGTCCCCCAGGCGGGCGGGCGGGGGGGTCGGGGAGGGTTGCAGGAGCATCAGGTGGACCTGCAGGAGCAGTTGGTTCGGATATTTCTGGATCGCTCGAAAACTGACCCGCAGGGGCGGGGTCGGTGGGTGCTGTTGCGGGCCATCCCTGGTCTGGAATCTTGTCCGGTGCAGAACTTGTTGATGTACCGGCGTCAGCGTCGGGTTGGGGCTGGCTGTTTCTTTTGTCATGAGGACGGTTCGGCTGTCACCCAGTTTCAATTCACGGCGATCTTCCGCCTGGCCTTGAGGCGGTTGGGCGTGGACGAGCGCGGGTACGCTTCTCATTCCTTTCGGATAGGTGCGGCGACCAGTGCTGCGGCCGCGGGCCTCGGGGGTGAGGTGATTCAACGCATCGGGCGTTGGAGCTCCAGGGCCTACACGGGCTATGTGCGCCCAGAACAGTTGTGAACTGCAGGGGTGTCGGGGGGGGGCGTGGGGGGGTATTAATGCTGTGTTTCTTTTCCAGGTGTTCAGCCAAGCGTGCCGACATGGAGTGCTGCACGGGGCCCGCCAGGCGTATGGTGGCTTCTGGGACATTCCTTCGTCTATTGGGCGGAACGCAGAGCATCAACTCGTCCGCTGGGTCTACACCTGGGCTTGTTGTCCTGTAATTTCCGGCTGGTGTGGCTCGGCCAGCGGGGCATGCGTTGGTGGCAGCTACTTCCAGTGGTTCGAGAGCACGCGGAGAGGCGGCAGCTGCCGTTGGGACTTCTGATACACCTGGGCGGCAATGATCTTTCCGGTTGGACGTGCCGGCAACTTATTCGTGCTGTACAACGGGATCTGCGGGCGCTGCAGGAGCAGTGGCCGGACTTGGCGATTGTGTGGTCGGACATCATCCCGCGGCCGGCCTGCTTGTCGCAGCGGCGGTGGTAGAGAGGGCTAGCCAAGATCAACAGGCAGATCGGCCGGTGGTTGCAGCAGGCTGGCGGGTGGCAGGTCCAGCACCCTTGGGCGGACCCCCGGTGCGCTGGACTGTATCGTACCGACGGGGTACACTTGTCCCCGGTTGGCCAGGACTTATTGCTCAATGATTGGCAAGAAGCTTTGGAACTGATTGGTCGCAGCTTTATGGGGGGGGGCGGTGCGAGGATAGTTCATACCTCGCAACGGTGGCGGGGTACAGAGCCTGCGCTCGCAGGAGCGGCGCGGGCTTGATCTGGTTATGAGCAGTGGGGGCGAAATGCTCCTTGGGGTGGGGCGAGATAGCCCGGTTGGGGGTCTCGACCCGGTAGCAGGGGGGTGGGAGCCGGCCTTTGCTACTAGGATGGCAAGGCAGGCGGCGGGGTTTGGGGGGGAGGAGGATGCTCCGCCTTGCTACTAAGATGGCGGGTGGGGGGGGCATCCTCCGGTAAAGGGGTGCGGGGCTGGGTTATGTTAATTGTTATTCAGGCCCTTTGGGCGGTTTACAAGTTGTAAATAAAGCTGCGACCAAAATGTTTGTACCAAATACAGTTGTTTGTGATTTTGTTGGGGGGGGGGGCGAGGTACTCGTGGGGCTGTGTTAATGATGTGGACGGAGGCGAGGAGGGCTTCCGGGTTACCAGAGTTAATGCTCGAGGCCGCGGGCCGGGTCCCGTGGCCGTCAGTAACCTGGGCCCGGGCCCGGCCTCGGCCTCCAGCGTGCTGGTTGCTGGGGGGGGGGGGAGGGGGAGGGTTGAGAGGGAACGGCGAGCGCGGCGTGTGAAGTCGCTCCGTCACACCGTGGGAGCGCTTTCGTGGGCCGGCGGGCGGCGGGGGGGGGGGCGGTGCTGTGTCGGCGAGGAGCCGCGTGGCCGTCTTCTTCTGGCCGCGGCTCCTCGGGAAACCGGTCGTGGTCCCGCCCACCCGCCCCTTTTTGAGGGGGGGTGGTGAGGTTGTCGCAGCGGGTGGGGTGGGGGTACAGAGCCTGCGCTCGCAGGAGTGGCGCGGGCTTGACCTGGTTATGAGCAGTGGGGGCGAAATGCTCCTTGGGGTGGGGCGAGACAGCCCGGTTGGGGGTCTCGACCCGGTAGCGGGGGGGTGGGAGCCGGCCTTTGCTACTAGGATGGCGAGGCAGGCGGCGGGGTTTGGGGGGGGAGGAGGATGCTCCGCCTTGCTACTAAGATGGCGGGTGGGGGGGGCATCCTCCGGTAAAGGGGTGCGGGGCTGGGTTATGTTAATTGTTATTCAGGCCCTTTGGGCGGTTTACAAGTTGTAAATAAAGCTGCGACCAAAATGTTTGTACCAAATACAGTTGTTTGTGATTTTGTTGGAGGGGGGGGGGCGAGGTACTCGTGGGGCTGTGTTAATGATGTGGACGGAGGCGAGGAGGGCTTCCGGGTTACCAGAGTTAATGAAGTTAGAGGACTACCAAGGTATTCTGGAGTGAAATGTGTAACCTAGGGGCTTGTTTACAAAGCCGCAGTAGCGGTTTCTGCCTGATATCGGAGCCGCGGCCCTATTGAATTCAATGGGGCCGCGGCTCTGATATCGGGCGGAAGCCGCTACCGCAGCTTTGTAAACAAGCCCCCTAGTGTCAGAAAGCTGGGTCTGGGTCGAAGGTCATGAGTCCAATGACCCAAAACATACATCCAAATGTACAAACGGTTATAAAGGAACAAATGGACTGTTTTAAACTGTCCAGCAATGAGTCCTTTTATCAATCCAATCGAGAACCTTTGGAAAAAGCTGATATCTGCCATTGGCAAAAGGGATCCTGGAAATATTCATGAGCTGGAACAAATTACAGTTGAAGAGTGGGAGAAACTACCAGCAGACAGATGTACGAAACTTATAGATGGCTCAAGAAATGTTTGGAGGCTGTCATCACTGCTAAGGGTTGCACAACCAAATATTAGTGAAGGGTGCATTAATCCTGTTCAGGTCATAATTTGTTTTCTCTCAGAAATTACTATGTCTAATTATTTTGGGTTGTATACCTTTGAACATACTATTGAAATATTATGATGAAATACAGTTGGAATATTTCCAATTATTTCTCAAGTTATTCTACACAACATACCTAAAATGTAAGGGTGCCAATAATGTTGACCACAACTGTTTCCCATCCCCACCTGTCTGCTAAGCCATTATCCCCTTCCATCTGTCATATCCTTAATCTATTGCTTTCCACTGCAATTGTTCCTATGGCCTTCAAACAAGCTGTGGTTACACCTTTTCTCAAAAGCCTTCACTAGATACTAATGGTTTTTCCAGTTATTGATCTCCCTCCCCTTTACTTCAAAACTACTTGAATGAGTGGTTCACTCTCACTGTCTTGACTTTCTTTCCTCAAGACCTTCTGGACCCACTGCAATCTGGCTTTCATTCTCTACATTCCACAGAAATCGACCTTGCCAGAGTCTCCAGTGACTTGTTCCTTAACAAATCCAAAGGCTTCTACTCAGTTCTCTTCTTTCTTGACCTTTCTACTGCCTTTGACACTGTTGATCCCCACCTTCTCCTCGATACCCTGTCCTTGCTTGGATTTAAGGGCTGTGTTCTGTCCTGCTTTTCTTCTCATCTTTCCCATCACACTTTCAGTGTCTGTTCTGGTAGTTCCGCCTCCTACCGCCATCACCTCCTCAGTTAATGTACTTCAGGGCTCTATCTTGGGACTTCACCTTTTCTCTCTCTACACACGGTTCTTGGTGCACGTATTTCCTCCCATGGTTTTCAGTACCATTTTTATGTGGACAACTCTCAGAGCTACCTTTCTGTGCCTCAAATCTCTCCAGGAATCCAGGACCGGATCTCTGCCTGCTTATTGCTGCCTGGATATCTCACCATCATCTAAAACCGAACATGGCCAAAACTGAGCTTCTTATTTTTCCCCCTAAATCTAACACCCCCCTTCTTCCCCTCTCTATTTCTATAGATAAAAACTACACTCCTTCCTGTTTCCTCAGCTCGCAACCTTGGGGGTCATCTTCGACTCTACTCTCTCCTTCTCTGCACACATCCAACAGACAGCTAAAACCTGCCACTTCTTTCTCTATGCACCAAATCAGACAATGCTATTAGAAAATGACTATTAATCTAGATTCCAAAAATAGAACAAATGAAGGTAAGAAATTTTATACAGGTTTAATGTGGGTCATAAGAGAGCCACTATAAACTGAACCATGTAAGTCATCAAGTGCCTATACCTTCAATTTAAAATATACAAAGCACACTTATTTCAAAACATATACAGCCTCATAACCTCAGAACAGCTTCATAGCCTCAGACAAATACCCCGACACTGGCAGCATTTCGCAATGTAAGCTGCCATCAGGAGATAATTTCAAAGCACTGACATTGCGCTATGATCCATCAGATCAGAATCACTTTGTAACCATCTTTACCCAGGGGGACGCTACTTCTGCAGTATACCATTTCTCACTGATGCCTATCACCTTCTTTTGTTGTTCTATTTTTGGAATCTAGATTAGTAGTCATTTTCTGAGAGCAGAAAACTGCACCAAATCGGGCAATGCTATCTATTTTGAGGCTTTTTTATGGCTTCTTTCTTTATAACATTGGCAAAATGCATCCCTTCCTTTCTACACACACTACTATGACACTTATCCACTCTTTAGTCACCTTCTGTCTAGACTATTGCAACCTCCTCCTTGCTGGTCTCCCTCTGAATCATCTCTCTACCCTTCAGTGAGCTAATCTTCCGCCAGCTTCGATATGCTCATATAGCCCCTCTTTCTCAGGTCGCTTCACTGACTCTCTATTCATTTTCATATCAGGTTCAAACTTCTCCTGCTGACCTGTAAGTGCCCCAATTCTGCTGCCCCTCACTAAATTTCCTCTCTTATCTCTCCCTACACCACTCCTCAGGAACTTTGCTCTTCTGCAGACCCCTTCTATAAGTGCCCTTGTCTTCTACTGCCAACTCCAGACTTCGATCCTTCCGCCTTGCTGCTCCTTATGCGTGGAACAAACTACCTGAGTCTGTACATCAGGCTTCATCTCTGGCCCTTTTCAAATCCAGGTGGAAAACTCACCTCTTTGAAGCTGCTTTGGGATCCTGATCCACTTAGTCTCCTATGTGCTTCCTTACTATTACCCTATATACATCCTTGCCCTCAGCTGTTTTGTTGTCTGTTTTGACTAGATTGTAAATTTTGATGAGCAGGGACCATCTTTTTCATGTGTCTCTACAGTGCTGTGTATGCCTTGAAGCGCTATACAAATGATAAATAGTAGTAGTAGTAGCAGTAGTAACTGTATTAAAAAGGGTCAAGAATGTCTGTTTGTCCATCTGCCTGGGGGCAAAATAACTCTCGGACCTGAGGTTCCAGACTCCATAGAAAACTAGCCCAATTAATTTCTATAGGACAAGGAGTTCTGGCTTCTGTATCACAGAAAGCACAGTTACTTACCTGTAACAGGTGATCTCTGGGAACAGCAGGAATAAGTCTTCACATATGGGTACGTCGGTACCGACCGAGCCTGTGCGGGAACGCTCCCCAGCGTCCAATCAGAAAGCTTTTGGGAGCATCCCACAGCGCCTGCGTGCTGCCTTCCCGCCTTTCCCAACTGTCTCTCCTCAGTTAAGTTTTAGAGCTGAGACAAAGAGAGAGAGAGAGAGAGAAAACTCCTAGGGGAGGTGGGGAGGTTGTGAAGACTTATTCCTGCTGTTCCCAGAGATCACCTGTTACAGGTAAGTAACTGTGCTATCTCCAGGAACAAGCAGGAATGAGTCTTCACATATGGGGACTCCCTAGCTTTAGATGCCAGGGAGAGAGCCCATAAGTTGTGTGTCCCTGGAACAGGGCTGCACTTCCCCACCTGGATCTCTGGCATCCCATGAGGGATGGTGGGTAGGAGTTGATTAAGTATGGAACAGGTGTTTAAGAACAGCCTGACCAAACAAGGCATCCCAGCGGGAGTCCTTGTCCAAGCAGTAATGGGCTGTGAAGGTATGAACCGAGGCCCAAGTGGCTGCTTGACAGATGTCATCGATAGATAGAGTTCAGATGAGCCATTGAGGCTGCCATGGCTCTGACATTGTGCGCTGTGACATGGCCCTCCAGAGAAAGGTTCTTGCTCTGATAGGCGAAAGAAATTCATTGGGCAATCCAGTTGGAAAGTGTTCTCTTGGAGACTGGTTGTCCGAGATGAGAAGGATCAAAGGCAACAAAGAGTTGGGAAGACTTCCTATGTTGCTCTGTCCTCTAAGTAAAAGGCCAAAGCTCTTTTACAGTCCAGGGTATGAAGGTTCCTCTCTGCACTTGATGCATGAGGTCATGGAAAAAGACAGGTAGGTAGACCTCCTGGTTGCGGTGAAAAGGCGAGACCACTTTAGGCATAAAGTGTGGATTAGTCCTAAGGACCACCTTGTCATGATGGAACCTTGTATAAGGTGGATTAGCTACTAGTGCTTGCAATTCACTGATGCGGTGTGCAGATGTGATTGCAATGAGAAAGATAACTTTCCAAGAAAGGTATTTCAAGGAGGTGGTAGCTAAAGGTTTGAAAGGAGGCTTCATAAGCTGACCAAAAACCAAATTTAAGTCCCATGCCACCGGGGGTGGTCTAATGGGAGGCTTTGTTAAAAGGAGGCCTCTCATGAATCTTGCAACAAGAGGATGAGAGGAAATAGGTTGTCCATTTAGAGGCCTAAGGGAAGCTGCAATAGCACTCAAATGGACTCTTACTGAATTTGTCTTAAGGCCTGTATTAGACAGATGAAGGAGATACTCCAGCAACGATTCCAGAGGTATGGCACGGGGGTTAAGACCCTTTTCAGAACACCAGATGGCAAACCTCTTCCACTTGAAAGCATAAGAACGTCTAGTGGAAGGTTTTCTGGAAGCATAAAGAACATCTTTCACTTGTTGAGAAAGATGAAGATCCTGGAAATCTAAGCCTTCAGCAACCAAGCCCTGAGATGTAGAGACTGGGGAATGGGGTGCCATAACCTTCCGTCCTCTTGAGAGAGGAGGTCTGGAGCAGATCCTAACTCTAGGGATGGAGCTTGAGAGAGATGTAGAAGCAGAGGGTACCACACTTGCTGTGGCCAATGTGGAGCTATGAGAATCATGTGGCCTCTGTCTCTCTGAAGCTTGAACAGGGTTTTGGGAATTAGGGGAATGGGTGGAAAGGCATACAGGAAGTCTTGACCCCAGTGAAGGAGGAAAGCCCCCTGAGCCGGAGTTCTGGACAGAACTGGGGAAGTTTGGCATTCCACGGACTTGCAAAGAGGTCTATGTCCGGGGTTCCCCAAATTCGAAAAATGATGGATACCTGGTCCATATGTAGGGACCGCTCGTGTGGAAGCAGAACTCGACTGAGTCTGTCCGCCCAAGAGTTTTGAACACCTGGAAGATAAACTGCCAGAAGATGTATGTGATGCTCTCTGGCGAGGGCCCACAGTCGCAGAGCTTCGTTGCAAAGCGACAGATAGCCAGTTCCTCCTTGCTTGTTTACATAGAACATGGCTACCTGATTGTCCGTGTGGATAAGGACTGTCTTGTGGCTGATAAGGGTGTGGAAAACTCGCAGAGCAAGGAAGATTGCTCTGAGTTCCAAGAGATTGATATGTAGACAAGTCTCTTGTTGGGACCAGATGCCCTGGGTGGAGAGGTCCTGAAGATGAGCTCCCCAGCCCATTGGAGAAGCATCTGTGGTAAGAGTTGCTTGGGGTAGAGGTTATTGAAAGGGGGACCGCAGCAACAGGTTTTGAGGGGACTTCCACCACTGGAGGGACAAAATGAGGCGACTTGAGTTTGCTATTTTGTCTGACAGGCAGCCTACTGCATGGGTCCATTGGGTGGATAAAGTCCACTGAGCTGCTCTCATGTGAAGGCGAGCATATGGTCCCTGTAGGAAAGGGCTAACTAGGCCAGGCGTGAAAACCAAATTGGATACAATTGGAGAATTGGATGAATCAGCTTCTAATACACGAACCTATGTCACCATGGTTCTTCCAGAATATGGGGATCTAGATTTAATGGATTCAGGGACAGACAGTGGATCAGGATCCATAATATCCATAGGGATAGGGAGCAGCAACTCTATACATGAGACTGGATAATAGAACCTAACTTAACTATAGGCCATAGAATGTTACAGCTCTGAACTGCAGTAAAAAACTGTCTCTAAGTGAACTTCTGCTTTTTTCTAGGACATTGGATTAGCAAATAGGGCTTATGTGGTTAGTAAACAGTGCTCATGTGGGCAGTATTGGGTCAGGCTAAACTTCTCTAAATAAATAGAACCAAGAGTACATCTGCTTTATCCTGCAATCTGATAGGCTAAAGAGTTGCTGGGTCAGGGTGATCTGCTTTTAGAAATGAACAACAAGCAAATATAGCTTGCGTAAATAGTAGAAATCATCAAATATTATAAGTAACTAATTAGCTTCTGTTGTATTGTAGAAAAACAGTGACACCTATTGAATATAGTTATGAGGTGTAACTTCTTCTTTCTATATGACATGTTGCATATGTTAGCAAATTTTATGTGCACTTTTGTAATTTGGAAAGCACCAGATGTTAATTAAAGATTAACTGAGTCAGCTGATATTTTCCAATAAAAGTGGGAGCTCTGTGAAGCCATCTTTGATGAAACTTGAATGAATATGTCTGCTTAGACTCCATTGGTTTCCTCCGTGCAGAGCTCTGTGGTAATTAATTGGTTAATTGTGTCTCGTCTTTTCTATCCTATTGAGAGGTATAGAAAATTAAAAAGAATCCAGGTTTTATGTGAAGGATTTCAGACCCCAGGAGGGTGAGAGTCAACAGTTATTGCCGTGACTCGGATTTCTCTGCCTTTCAACAGGAACGATAAACACAAGGACACAGGCAGTGGTTGCCGTGAGTATAGTTTTGACAGATATCTGTGTAGAGTGTATAGTGTAATTACAATGGAAAATAAAACAGTTAAAGTGAAGCAGAGATCTCAGTTAGAAGAATGGGACCAGAAAGCTCATGAGATAGCACAGAAAAAAGGAAGTCCCAATTATGAAATAAAAGAGAAAATTTGGAGATAGTTCTTTAGATTATGTAGCGAAGTGGCATTCATTGACTACCGGTAATCCTAAGTTGCAGTTTCCCCTTGGGGGCACGTTTCACGAAGATAAATTAAAGTGGCTGCAATATGTGTTAGCATTAGATAATTATCCTACTAGTCATGAATGGATTACATATAGTTTTTGGTACTCAAAAGCTGCCGAGAAGAGCAAACTAATGCTTCTGTCTTTAAACAGTTCAGGGATCATGTGTATAGGATAGAAGAGCAAATATGTGTCTTAAATAAACAAGCAGAAGATAATGGTAGTAAAAGTGAAAATGTAAATAGTTGTGAACCTTGTACTGTAGCTTCTGCTCCAGCAGCGTATGAGGAAGAGTTTACTACATTAGCTATTCCCCTGTCTAGGAATAATGCTCCAGTGTCAGCATCCAGTCAGGATCAGGAGGCGCCCCCGATCCGAATGGATGCTATGTCTGGTGTTAAGTCTGATACGCCAAGAGTAGTGTTACATTCTTTTGATTCTCCAATTGCTGCAGCTGGAGGAGCTGGTCTCCTTGCCTCTACCCCTGTAGATTCTGCAACTATTCCTCGTACCACTAGAACTCAGGAGTTAACTAAGGATATCCTAGAACTTGAGAGGTTAATAGGAGTAGAAGCTAGTCAGCTGGTAGGTTTAACTACTGTGGAGCAGTTGAAACAATATCATGCCTTTCTAATAAACAAAGCCCGTACGTTAACTGAAGTGATTACAGCTGCACTTGAAGCACTCGATCTGCAAATAAAGCAGCATACCGTAGGTCTGTTACCATATAATCAGAATAAGGAGATTATAGCTGAAGCAATGCCTGCTGTTGCCAAGGAATTGGGCATTGGACCAAGGCTCCATTGATTTCTAATTGGCAGTGTCTGCAGCGTTTAACTTTGGAATTGGGTGAATCATTAACTCTAGATAAACAGGGAAGGGAACAGAGCAAGGAAATCGATCTACTTGCTCCGTTCAGAGCCTTCCCTAGAGAGGATGGTGGTTTAGTTACTTGGGCTTCGCACTGGTCTCCAGCTGAAGTTTTTAATTTGGCTAGATCATGCCCTGACTCCAGAGAAAAACCTGGTCAGTTTGTAGATTATTGGTGTCAGCTAATAACTACTTATGATCCTTCTTGGGTAGATTTACAAAATTTATTGAAAGCAGTTTTCTGAATCCCATAGAATTAAGGGCAGTCACCCACCCTCAACTGCCTAATAATGTAGCATGGGTATGGCCCTGTCCTGATCCTGTTATTAATGCTTCTGATGATACTCAAATGACTGCTTTCCGGGAACATAGGAATAATTTGTTAAAAGCAATTGAAAAAAAATGTACTCCAGTCAGGGATTTGTCCAAGCTTTTAGATCTGAAGCAGTGTGGGGGTGAAACTGTTAATCAGTTCCACACTAGGTGTTGCCTAGCATTCTGAGATTTTTCTCATCAGAATGGTGAGATGGAGGGTTTCTCTTCGATTTTTATGAATGGACTGCAATCAGAAATAAAAGCTATTCTTGAAAATGCTTTGCTTGGATGGTCTACTAAGTCTGCACAAGAGATCCTGGAAGCTGCCTTGCATGCAGAGAAGCGAATCCAGAAGCAGAAAGAAGCTGATAAAGGTAAACTTGATCGTCAACGTCAAAAACTTTTAAATCTACAAGTAGCAAGTTATGAATCCAATTTTAGGGGGCGAGGCAGAGCAAGAGGTGGTAGAGGTGTGGTACCCTTTAGAGGAAGAGGTCGTGGCTATATGGGAGGACAGCAAGGAGATCGTACCTGTTATGGTTGTGGGCAAGTGGGGCATATGATTAAAGATTGTACTAAGCCAAGGGGCAACTTTCCCCAACCTGGGGTGCGACAGGATGCTGCTAGTTATCCATCTGCTTCATACCCTGTGTCTACCCCTAACCAGCCTTCAGTTATGACCCAATATTATGCAGAGACTGATGTGGACTATAGTGAGGACTGACTAGGCTTGGTTGTGTGTCCCTACACACAGGGGGGAAATACGCGCTACTATTATGGGGTATGAATTGCTTTTCCTGTTAGATACAGGTGCCTCCACATCTGCCATAGCGCTATCCCAGTTACCTCCTCCTCTGTTTGAGGCACTACCTGTAGCTCCTAAAGTACCTTGTGAAGGAATTGAAGGAAAGACTATAATGCATCAAAAGTTATCTGATGTGCCACTTATAGTGGAGGGAAAATTGTATCATACAGATTTTCTGGTTGGCCCTACTTTGCCTGTCAACTTGCTTGGTCGAGATTTTTTATCCAGAAACAAGACTGTTATAAGCTGGGAAACTGGCACTTTGACTTGTACCTTGTGTCCCCTGCAAGTACAACAGCCTATAGCTGTGACACCGGCTGTTGTGACTACTCCACCATTGGACACTCTTCCTTCAACCTTGTGGGCAGTACCAGGTGATGATATTGGACATCTTAACATTCCTCCAGTCAAAATTGAAGTACAACCAGGAGCTCCATTACCATATGTGCGTCAATATCCATTGCCTGCAGGGTCGGTGGCTGGAATACGGCCAGTAATTGAAAATCTGCTGTCACAGGGTGTATTGGTACCCACTTCTTCTCCTTGCAATACTCCTATCTTACCTGTGTTAAAGGCTGATAGTAAGTCCTACAGATTTGTGCAAGATTTGAGAGCAATTAATCATATTGTTCTACCAATTTTTCCCCTTGTACCCAATCCTCATGATATTTGGACTCGCATACCATGTGACTCCACCCACTTCTCAGTTATAGATTTAAGCTCCGCCTACTACTCCATAGCAGTGGGGGAGGAGTCGAGATATTTACTGGCATTTACGTTTGAAGGGCGCCAGTATACCTGGACTACGCTGTCTCAAGGGTACACCGAGAGTCCTGCTTATTTTTTGCAGGCCCTTAAAGCTGCTTTACAGGACTTGGCATTGGACAAATCTGTACTGATCCAGTATATAGATGATTTGCTTATTTGCTCTCCTTGTTATGATGCTTGTATTGCTGATAGTATGTTAGCTCTTGTACATATCTCTCATTTGGGATTGAAAGTTAATCAAAATTGCAATTTGCTGTACCACAAGTGGTATTTCTTGGTGTATGTCTCTCCTCTGCTGGACGCTCTATTACTGCTCAGATAATTGGGCCTATTATGTCAATGCCTTTCCCTGCTACTGTACCTCTAATACGCCGCTTTCTAGGCCTTCTAGTATTTTGTCATCAATGGATACCTGACTTTGCTGAACTTGCTGCTCCACTGTATGCCCTGCTTGGCCGTGAGGCTCCAGAGGGTATTATAGTTCCTACTTAAGCTCAGTACAATGCTTTCCACTCTCTACGGCAAGCTTTACTGACCTCCCCTTGTCTTTCATTTCCAGATTATAATTTGCCTTTCTGTCTTTATGTAGCGACATCTACTTCTGCTGCTGTGTGTGTTTTGGCACAACGCTTTCCTACTGGACTTAAGCCTTTAGGCTATTTTTCTCAAGCTTTTGATCCAGTCATTTCTGGCATGCCGCCATGTTTCCAATCTTTAGCTGCTGTGGTATTTTCAATATAGACTACTGACTTTCTTGTTCTTCAACATGAACTACATGTATATACATCACACTCAGTTGCTAGGTTATTGCATTTGGCTAAGACTCAACCTCTATCTAGTTCTTGCTTATTGTTATTTGATCTGGCTATTTCCCAGGCACATGTAACCTTGCATGAAGTCTCTGTTACAGCCAGCTCAAATTTTGGCTTCTCTAGAGCCATTGTTACACCTGTCTGATCCTGATAGAACTCATGATTGTCTTTCTTCTGTAACAGCCTATTCAAAGGCTAGACCTGATTTGTCTGCTATCCCTTTGTCAAATCCTGACTGGGTTCTATTTACTGATGGTTCTGCTTTCCGTGATGACCACGGGAATTTACTTGTGGGGTATGCTGTTACTACTGTTGATTCTGTAATAGAAGCAGGAGCATTGCCGTTTGCAAGTGCCCAGTTGGCAGAAGTGTTCGCTCTTATTCGGGCCTTGGAAATGTCTACGCATTTGGTTGTTAATATCTATAGTGACAGCAGTTACACAATAGGGGTTCTATGGGACTTTGGAAATATTTGGGCTCAGTGGGAGTTCTTGACTGCTGCTCATAAACCTATCAAACATGCCTGCTATATTAAACGTTTGCTTGCTGCAGTGCTTAAGCCAGCTCAAGTGGCTGTGTTGAAATGCAAAGGACATGATCTCAATGGTACTGTGGTGTCACAAGGCAATCAGTTTGTAGACCAACTGCTAAAGCTACAGCAGCAGGACCTGCAGTTCCATCACACCTTTTATTAACTCTTCGTTCACCTGCAGCTTCTACTTCTGGCTCATTATCTCTGGACTTGATGCGTTCTCATCAGGACTCAGCTGACTTCACCGAAAAACAGGACTGCTCACTTTTGGAGCATCGCCTGATGGTACTGGACTCTGGATAAAGGACAATTTGATTATCTGTCCTAAATCATTGTTATATCCTGTTGCATTATTCTTGCATCATAAGTTGCATTTAAATGTAATGGCTATGACAAAAGCTTTTGCTCAATTGTGGTATAATCCTACATTTGCTTTTGCTGCTCATGCTGTATGTGTTTCTTGTCTCCCGTGTTTGCAAGCAGGAAAATCTGGATGCACTCTGCGTGCATCACCTTGTCCATCGTTACTTAGGCCTCGAGGACCCTTACTCTTCTTGCAAATGGACTTTACTGATCTGCCTTGTGCCAAGGGGGGAAGGAAACATCTTTTGGTTTTTACTTGCTTATATTCTGGATGGCCTGAGGCCTATCCAACAAATTCATTGTCTGCTGCTACGGTTTTGAAATGCTTGCTTACTCAGTTTATTCCTTTGTGGGGTGTACCCATGGTTTTGTCTTCTGATCAAGGTCCAGCATTTACGGCAGAAGTCTGGAAAGGCATAACTGCATTTTTTGGCCTTCATCAGCAACTTCATCCTCCGTATCATCCGCAAAGCTCTGGCCAAGTAGAACGGATGAATCGGACGCTGAAGGTGCTTCTCCGGTCTCTGACTCATGATTGGAGTCAGGATTGGGTGGAAGCTCTGCCATTTGCTTTGTTTTCAGTCCGTAATTCTCCTCAGAGAACTCGACAAGGTCTTACCCCTTATGAAATTGTGACAGGACATCCAGCAACTACTCCAGCCCATGTTATAATTCCACCAGATCAATTACCGGATCCCCAATTACTGCGCAGCGACCTATTATCCTATTGTAAGTATTTGTACCAAACGCTGGTATCTCCTTCCATTTTGCAGCTTACAAAGCAGGGTGCTCAGGCATCTCAATCAACCCCAGATGTGGAACCAGGAGATTGGGTACTCATCAAGGATCCAGCACCAAAGTCGGCTCTAGCGGCGAAGTTTCTGGGACCATTCCAAATGTTGCTGGTGGGATATTCGGCATTGAAAGTGAAAGGACGGAAAGCGTGGATACATCTGGACCAGTGCAAGAAGGCTCCGTCCCCTGGATAAGACAACTTCCACCTAGACCAGATCCAGAGGAATTAATTGAAATTGAACTGAACTCATTCCCTCCAAGTTCATCTCCACTTGACCAAGAGAGTGATTGTGAAGTTGTTGGACAGTCACAACCTACTCCGGAGTTGATTATTGACAATTGGCTAATATGCATATTTGCAGTAGCATTGGCACTGTTTCTGTTTTTCTGGGTTTGGTGTCTGTCAGCTCTCTTAGCACTATAGGGAGTATAGATGAGTTGATAAAAAGACTATCGGAAAAACCAACGATAGCCCCTGAAAACCAGGCGGTAGTAGATAACTTGCTTCAGTTCCTCAATTTTGTTCCTACTCCTTCAGCAGCCCAGGCTCCTACAGTTCCTGACCATACAGTTCCTGAGTATGATCCACATGCTCCCTGGGCAAAACATGGTGTTTTTTATAATGTGTTTCATTCTCACATTTACTCCTTAATTCAGCGTTTTAATATTTCCAGCTGTGCAGTATGCTTGCCTCATCCAGCAGCTACGCAGTTTGGATTTTTGCCTAGACCTCGACCTATTTCTCTGCAAGAGCTAAAGGAGTTGTCTGTGAATGAAACCCTGTTTAATCTTACTGTAACATGGCCAGAGGGAGTAACCCCTGCCCCAAGAATTATCAGTCCTCAGCCAGTGGCTGATCCTCCTATTTGTTTCCAAAGAAAAGGAGCATATCCTGTGGGAGAGACCCCTCTGTCTAAATGTCTGATTGTCATGACTAATAATCATGTGCATTTAGTGATGGAGTCTCCTACAGTGAGTCCTGTACAAGCCCATTCAAATTTAAGGGTAGTTAATGTTCTCCCTGACCCCAAGACTCGTCTTGATCAGTATGAATTATAATATTATGATCAGGATGGGTTCCCAGCATATGGGAAGTATAGATTGCAGAACAGCAAAGATGGTTTATCATCTGGGTATGTTGACAATTATGTGTATCCCTATCTAGGATATTATCACCCATGGTTAAGAAATATCTGGCCCGGAACTGAAGTTCTAGTTACAGAACCTAAAGATTTTAAAATTTGGCCTGGTGAACTACTTGCCTTGGTAGGTCACTATTTTGTGTGTGGAACTTTAGCTTATGTTCGATTGCCTGCTGATTGGTCTGGCAGTTGTTACATAGCTACTCTTGACTTGCCATGGAAACTGGTCCCTTATGAAACTTTACTAGGGATGCCTTCTAGTCATCATCGCAGAGCTGCAGATGACACTAGTGCTGATATATGTGCAGCAAGGAAATTATTAGATGATACCACTATGTTAACTCAACAGGAAGTAAGCACCTTCACGGGAACAGTGTGGCTAAGTACCTTTGGCGCCATATGTCCTACACAACGTTATGGTGAGCAATTACTGAGGATTTATGCTTTAATAGAAGTAACAGCCCGAGATTTGACTGATGCTCTTACAGTCATGCATTTGACTGATGCTCTTACAGCAGACAAACTGACTGCTTAATCTGATCAAAATAGAATGGCCTTAGATTATTTGCTAGCCAAGGAAGGAGGAGTATGTAATATAGTACATGAGCACTGCTGTACGCTCATCGATTCCCAGAGTAAGGTGGTCTCTGGTATCCTGGAACAGGTGAGAAAGGAAACTCACTTTTCCAAAGATAATATAGAAGGAACCTCTGATTCTGTATGGCCCTGGTTTGATAACTTGTGGAGTGGCTTGTCAGGCCCAGTAAAAGCTCTACTGACAGGCCTGTTTGGCTTCTTAGTAGCCCTCCTACTTTTAGGAATATGTGTTGCCTGTATTATGAAGTGTTGTACTTCATACCTGTCCAAAACTACGAATACTATTGCGGCCCTTAAATTGCGAAGTGTTCCTAGTACTGGAGACTTGCTTCGTGAAATTCCCTTTTATGAAGAATGTGGTTCTGAGCAGAACCAAAGGGAGGACTGTAGGAAAGGGCTAACTAGGCCAGGCGTGAAAACCAAATTGGATACAATTGGAGAATTGGATGAATCCGCTTCTAATACACGAACCTATGTCACCATGGTTCATCCAGAATATGGGGATCTAGATTTAATGGATTCAGGGACAGACAGTGGATCAGGATCCATAATATCCATAGGGATAGGGAGCAGCAGCTCTATACATGAGACTGGATTATAGAACCTAACTTAACTATAGGCCATAGAAAGTTACAGGTCTGAACTGCAGTAAAAAACTGTCTCTTTAAGTGAACTTCTGCTTTTCTCTAGGATATTGGATTAGCAAATAGGGCTTATATGGTTAGTAAACAGTGCTCATTTGGGCAGTATTGGGTCAGGCTAAACTTCTCTAAATAAATAGAACAAAGAGTACATCTGCTTTATCCTGCAATCTGATAGGCTAAAGAGTTGCTGGGTCAGGGTGATCTGCTTTTAGAAATGAACAACAAGCAAATACAGCTTGCGTAAATAGTAGAAATCATCAAATATTATAACTAATTAGTTTCTGTTGTATCATAGAAAAACCGTGACACCTATTGAATATAGTTATGAGGTATAACTTCTTCTTTCTATATGACATGTTTCATATGTTAGCAAATTTTATGTGCACTTTTGTAATTTGGAAAGCACCAGATGTTAAAGATTAACTGAGTCAACTGATATTTTCCAATAAAAGTGGGAGCTCTGTGAAGCCATCTTTGACGAAACTTGAATGGATATGTCTGCTTAGACTCCATTGGTTTCCTCCGTGCAGAGCTCTGTGGTAATTAATTGGTTGTGTCTCGTCTTTTCTTTCCTATTGAGAGGTATAAAAATTTAAAAAGAATCCAGGTTTTATGTGAAGGATTTCAGACCCCAGGAGGGTGAGAGTCAACAGTACCACATGTACGGTGGATACCATGTGGCCTAGCAACTGTAACATCTCCCGAGCAGTTAGTAGGGGTTTCAACTCTGCTTGAGAAGCTAACTGCACCAAGCGTAGGCAATGGGCCTGAGGAAGATAGGCCCTTGCCCTTGTGGTATCCAGCAATGCCCCTATAAATTCCAGGGACTGAGTAGGGATTAAATTGGATTTTGGGATGTTTATTACCAGCCCTAAATACTGAAGGATACGCATTGTGCAGGTGAGAGAAGTCCTGGCCTCTGAGTGGGAGCTCGAATGAGCCAGTCGTCCAGGTAAGGGAAGACGAATATTCCCAGGGTGCGCAGAAAAGCAGCAACCACTGCCATGCATTTCGTGAACACCCTTGGTGCAGAGGCCAGACCAAAAGGGAGCACTTTGTATTGATAGTGCTTTTCCTGAAAAAGGAACCTTCTGTGAGATGGATGGATGAGAACATGAGTGTACGCATCCTTGAGATCTAGAGAACAAAGCCAATCCTGACTCTGAAGGTATGGCAGCAGAGTTCCTAGAGAAACCATCTTGAATTTTTCTTTGACTAGGAATCTGTTCAACTCTCTGAGATCTAAGATGGGTCTGAAGCCCCCTGTTTTCTTTGGAATAAGAAAATAGGGAGAGTAGAACCCTGTGCCCTGTTGTTGAAAAGGCACTTCCTCTTTGGCCCCCTGGGAAAGAAGAGTGGCAACCTCCTGCTCCAACAGGTTGAGGAGGGAGGGTGGAGAATTGAACTGGTGCACTCTTGTGAGAGGGGGCAAGCTTTGAAAAATGAAGCTTGTACCCCTCTCTTATGATGGAGAGTGTCCAATGCTCTGCTGTAATTTGCCCCCATCTTGGAGCAAAGTGACATAACCTTCCTGGAATAGTGGAGGGCTCTGGTCCTTCTAGAGCCAGGAAGGCTAAGTTCTCTAGCAGAAAGTCAAAGGCCCTGAGGGGGCTGAGGTTGCTGGGCTGGAGCAGGCCTCGCAGCCTTTGATTTACTCTGTTTGGAGGATTGCTGACGTTTGGAAGGAAACTGAGCTGCAGAAGATGCCCGCTGACCATAAGCAGGATAGAATCTTCCCTTCTTAGAAAAAGGTGTTTTCTTGAACAACCTTTTCTTAGCAGGAGCAGCTGTAGATTTGGATAGTCTATCCAAAGCAGAATTTTCAGCATCCATCTGATTGGCTTTTGCTTGCCAAACCTTACCAAACAGGTTCTCACCTGTGCAAGGGATATTTCCCAATTCATCTTGAACCCAGATCTCCAAATCAGATGCTTGAAGCCAAGCAATTCTATGTGCACCTATGGCAATAGCTGAGGCTCTGCTTACGCATTCAAAGGAGTCGAAAGCTGCACGGTTGTAGAATTTGGAGATATCCTGGGCATTTTGAGCCCAGTGAGAAATTCCTGCCTTTTATCTTCAGATATAAAAGGACTTAAAGTCTGCAAATGGTCAGTGACTTCTTTTAAGAATATGCTCATGTAAAGACTATAGGAATTAATTCTCGCAGCAAGCATGGAAGCTTGGAAGACTCTTCTTCCAAAAGCATCCAGGGTTCTACATTCACGTCCTGGAGGATTAGAAGCATGTCTTTCGGCACTTCTAATCTTTCTCATTGCAGACTCAACCACAATAGAGTGGTGAGGAAGTTGAGTTTTATGGAAACCAGGACAAGGAGGGACACGATACATGGTATCCAACCTGCGAGAATGAGGAGAGGTGGTTAGAGGTGCTTCCCACATCCTTAACATGAGATCACACAGAATCTCATGAATAGGTAAGGTAGCTGCTTCTTTAGGAGTTTTAGGATATTGTAAAATATCTAACTCCTTGGCTCTGGGCTCTGATTCAGGAGCCACTGTAATAGAGAGACCCCGAGCCACCTCTCTGATAAAGTCTTGAAAAGACAAATCCTCTGGAGGAGACATCCTTCGTTTAGGAGAGGACTCCTCCTGTGGAAGAAGCATCACTGCATCGACCGACTCTTCAGAATCCTCAGAGTCCTCAGAGGAATCGAAGTATCGTCTGTCCGGATGTTCTTGCAAAGCCCGATACCCGTACCGACCGGGATCGGTATCGGGAATCACCGGTACTGGGGTATTGGTACCAGAGGGCTTTAGAGGACAGAGTACCAGCATAGCGGACACCAATGCCGATGTTGATGCCACCGGTACCGGGATCGGTGCCGATGGCGATGCTAGAGCCAGTACTGGCGGAGTAGTCTGTTACGGTACCACGGGCGTCGATGCCACAAGGAAAGCCACCAGACTGCATTCGATGGACAGAATCCTCTGATCCATCAACGCCGCCAATGCCTGGAAGTTGGTACTGGTGGAAGCCACCGGTACCCCAGAGCATGGCACCAGGGGATCTGTCGAGGCCACGCCATCGAGATCATCCTGAAACCCCGATGATGATGCTTTAGAGGCCGAAGCCTCCCGTTGGGGTAATTTTGCCGTTAAAGAATCCTCGAGGGCAAGGCCAGAGGCATCTCGATGCTTAGAAGGAGATCTACCCTTCGAGGACCGGCTGGACTTATGTTTAGTTACCTGAGATCCATGTGAGTAAGAAGAAGCCCTGGAAGACGTCGATGCCATCGAAGCCGCATCAGAGGGAAACAGGGTACTGAGCTTGGCAGCTCGGTTCTGCCGACCTCTTTTAGACATCATGGAACAGGACACACAATCTGATATGGAATGGTCAGGACCTAAACATTTTAGACACCATTCATGGGTGTCGGTGACAGAAATAGTACCGCCACATTTTGTGCACTTTTTAAAACCTGAGGCAGGCTTCTCCATATTTAAGGAAAAAACGTTTTGGGCCTAAGGCCCAAAACTGAAGTGCACCTGAAGAAAAAGAACGGTAAAAAGGTTTTGTTTTGTTTTGGTACCGGTACAGCGTCGAAGAAGGCAGATGCGACAGAAAAGAAATAAAGAAAAAATAAGGAAATTCTTCTGCGGTGACAGGAACACGACCTGCTGGCTCCGCGGAAAAAGAAGAACTGAGGAGAGACAGTTGGGAAAGGCGGGAAGGCAGCACGCAGGCACTGTGGGATGCTCCCAAAAGCTTTCTGATTGGACGCTGGGGAGCATTCCTGCGCAGGCTCCGTCGGTACCGACGTACCCATATGTGAAGACTCATTTCTGCTTGTTCCTGGAGATGTATACAATACACTGGAACATAGCAATTAGGGAATTGTTCCTTTCAATCTCCCTTCTCCCCGTTCTCCACTCTCTCAACCCACACAAACTGCACCACCACTAAAAAATTCCCCATCCCACAAATTTTCCACTACTCCCAAATAATGCTCATTTGCAATGGCTCTACCAACCTACTGATACTGCCAGCACAAAAAATAAAAACCACAACTGCCTCACTGACCTGCAAACTGACCCACCCCAAAAAACTACAGCTCCATGACTTCCCTGCCACACCAATAACTCTCCCCACTCCAAAAAAACAACCTCCCACAATTGTCTTACCTCCCAGCAGTTTCCCATCCCTAAGAACTACACCCCTTTAATTGCCCTGCCACATTGCAAACTGCCCCATCTCAATAAACATCCTCCCACAACTGTTCCCCTACCATGAAAATTATCCCACCCACCAAAAACACCTTCTCATAACTACCCTACCAACACACAAACTACCCCATCCCTAAAAAATATCCCCTGTAGTTGCCCCATTGACGATACTCCATGCACTACCATACCCCAAAAATTACCACCCTGCCACTGCTCCATCAACCCACACCCTGCTCCATCCTTAAAAAAAAATTCCTTTGCAACTACCCTACCACCCCTTGAACTGCCCCACTCCTAACTACTCCCACAACTGCCTCACCACATGACAAAATGCCCACCCTAGAACAGACACCTTCTATTTCTCCACTATCTCAAATGCATATGCTCTACCACCCCATAAATTGCCTGCACTCCCAAAAACAACCACCTCACATCTGCCCCACCAATTGCTAAATTGGCCCACCCACCCAAAATATTCCTCTATGTCTGCCCCACTATCAAAACATCCCCTCATGCAAATACCACACCACAAAAAAAATTCTGCTATAACTTTCCCACCATCCTGCAAACTACCTCAATCAGAAAACCATCTCTCGGGGGGTGGAGCTTGCCACTGAACAGAATGGACATCTGAATAGGAGCTCCTGTTGCTACCAAAGAATCCTGAGCTTATCTGGATATAAAACCTTGGTTATTGAAACCCTTTGGGGAGAAGCTGACATTTGAGTGTTGAAGGATGTCGTCTTTGAAGCCTGCCCGACTCGAATTTCAACAGGGTGTTGGGTTGGCAGCGAAACGTTCTAAACCTGAAGTAGGATCCCCTCAGAAAATGGCCGCGGGGGAAAAGGAAGGAGCGGCAACAGAGGGCCTACGTGAAGTGCTGCAGGAACTGAAATGTGTTAAAGAAATTATTGCAGCTAATGCGAATTCGTTGAGTGTGATCCAGGAAGACTTAATGGAGGTAAAGGAGAAATTAATTACTGTTAACACCCGGTTAAATGCAGTAGAGCTGCAAACTCAGAAGCAGGGAGCTGCCTTAGAACAATTGGGCCCTCTCATAAAGCGAGTTAAACATATAGAAAGCCAGATTGAGGATCAAAACAATCGTGCCAGGCGGAATAATATTAGATTGGTGGGGGTCCCTGAAGGGGCTGAAGGTGCTGACCCGATTGGTGTTTTGGAAAAAACCATACCGGAAATACTGCAGCTTGCCTTTTGAGCTAGAGCGTGCTCATCGTGTCCCCACACACAAAGCTGATAATGTCCGGTACTTGCGGCCTCTCATAATGAAAGTACTTAGATATCCGCAGGTCCTGCAGATCTTTCAAGCTGCAAGGAAAACTGTGTCACTTCAAATCCAGGGTCATAAAGTGGCTTTCTATCCAGATTTAAGCAAGCAGACGGTGGATCGGAGGAAAGCGCTGCTGGCCTTCAGACCCATGCTGCAAAGTGCACAAGCGAGGTACGGATTGTATTACCCGGGGACCATGCGGGTCACACTACATAACGAGACAAAGAACTTTGTGGATGCAGATAAATTGAAAGCCTTCCTGCAGGAGAAGTGTAGCATGGAAACATGAAAGACTAAATGAGAACTTTCTTGCAGCTGTGAGAGGAGCAGAGAATTGAGATGATATGGGGGAGGTGGGGATCTTGATATGTGCTGGGCTGATATGTACTGGGCTGAAGGGCATGCTAGTTTTACAGGCAAGTTTGTCAGCCGGAATTCTCATTGCTTACTGAATAGATTTTATAGCTAGATATATATACTGCTAGATAGGGTAGCGATGGGGGGTTGGGGATAGATTCTGTTTAAGTGGATGGTATTCACCTTGAAAGACATATGTTTGTAAGTTGAACAATTTTGTGTGTCAGCCCAATCCAGAGAAATGCCCTCAGCACAAATGATGGTGACCAGTAACAAAGAGGATATTACCCATAAGATAGGGCACATAAGAGAAAATGTCAAATGACCTGATTTTGTTATTGTTGAATGTGAAAGGAATCACAGGCCCAATTAAACGAAAGAAAATCCTATTGTATTGTCAACAGAAAAAAGCGGACATCGTCTTCTTGCAGGAGACACATTTGTCTGATAAAGAGTCGATGAAAGTAACCTCTAAGTATTTTCAGGTTGCAGTGGCAGCCTCCTCCACGCAACAAAAAGGGGGGGGGGGGGTGATAATATTGGTGTGTAAATTCCTGCTCCCAACAGTTAAAGAAGCACAAGCAGACCCCTATGGAAGATGGGCTAGAGTAACATTGCAAATAAACCAAAAACATTTCACATTTATGAATGTCTATGTGCCCAATATTGATGAGCCCAATTTTTTCAAACTTATCGCCAAAGAAATGACTGCAGTGGTTAATACCAATATCATACTGGGAGGTGATTTTAACATTATATTGGACCCATTATTGGATCGCACACCATATAGAGCAGTGGACAAAACTAAATCTCATGCGGTTCTGAAAGGTATGATTGAAGAACTGAACTTAGTGGACCCATGGCGGCTTTTCCATCCCCAAGGAAGAGAGTATACATTTTATTCCGCCCCACACAACACTCATACCAGAATTGATTTCTTTCTGTTGACGGCGGGGCTGATGAGGCAAGTAATGGTGGCGGAGATACATGCAGAAACGGTGTCGGATCATGCCGCAGTCTCCCTGGTGCTAGATGTAAGAAATATGCAGAAAGTGTCCCCTAGATGGACGTTTGATAAATCGTTGTTAGTGGATGAATCTTTTGTACATTATCTGAATGAAGAAATTGAGACCTACTTCAAGTACAACACACCTTCTGATACCTCTATATGGAGCTGGTGGGAAGGGTTTAAGGCAACGTTGTGGGCCCATATTACAACCTATACAATTAAACAACGTAAAGCTAGGAAAAAAGAGAAGGAGGAGAGGAGATCCAAATAAAGGCCGGAGAACGGCTGCTGACCAAGAAGACCAATTCAATGATACTGATCAGACTTCAAAGACTAAGGTATCAGTACAATACCATACTTAACAAGGAAGCGCAATGTGGGGTTCAGATGCAGCGGAGTGTTTACTATTATGAGAGCAACCGAGCTGGATCCCTGCTGGCCAAGCTACTTAAGGCCAGGAGGAATATGGTCCATATAGCAGCGCTACAAGATAAAAGCGGGGGTCTCCTGGTGCAGGCTGAATACTGGACCGCTGCAAGGAATTTTATGAAGAATTGTATCATTTGGACGTAAAGTGTAGTGACAGAGCCTTTGAAGAATTTGTCTCTACTATAATAGGACCCAAGTTGTCCAGTAGCCAAGTCCAGGAGTTGGAGCAGGAGGTCTCGGTGACTGAGATACAGGATGCGATTAGACAGATGGCCCGTGGCAAAGCATCTGGACCAGATGGTATCCCATTGGAGTTTTATTATAAATATCAAATGCAGATAGCACCCATGTTGCAGATTTACTACAGTGGATTGCATGATGAAGAACCGGAAGTTGGTGCTCTGGCAGAAGCAGTGGTGGTAATTCATCCGAAGCCGGACAGAGATCCGCAAAAGATAGAGAATTATAGACCTATATCCTTGTTGAATGCTGACTATTGTCACAGGGTGGACCTAGGGCAGCATGAGAGAATGCAGGGCAGTATGAATGATCAAGGAAAAAGTGACAGGATGAATGAAGGAATGCTTGACAGTTGCCAGGGACAACGAAAGCACACGTGCCCAGAGCCTGGAGAGACACACCCCGGGAGTAAGGCACGGGACTCTGCTTCACCTAATGAAGCGCAGCTGAAGAAAGGTGGAGTCAGAAAATACATAGATAAAACGGACTACCAAACATTCAGAGGTAGGCAACCTTGGAGAGAGAGACTACCTTGGAGTGAGAGACTACCTTGGAGAGAGAGGCCACCTTGGAGTGAGAGATTACCTCGGAGAGAGAGGCTACCTTCGAGTGGGAAGCAAGCTTGGAGAGAGAGGCAAGCTTGGAGAGAGAGACAGCCTTGGAGAGAGAGGCGTTCTTACAGGCAATCTTGGAGAGAGGAGCCGAGTAGGCAATCCTGGAGAGAAGAATTGTGGAAAGAGTCCGGAGACCTGTGTGGTTCTGAGAGAAGGCAAGTGAAATATAAGAAAGCTGCAACAGCAGATACAGGGGAAAAGAAGGGATATAAGGGATATCTGCCCTCTAAAAGAGAAGAGTCTTGGAGGCAGAAAAATACCCTTACAAAGCCTAGACATTCAGAGGCTGATAGCAAGTTTTCTCCTGTTTATAAAAATATTAAAAGAAGGGAGTTTCACCTACCGAGAGAAGCAGAAGAAATCCCTTATTACAGTGAACTCTTAGCTCCAAGAGAAACGCCGTTACACAGTTTGCAATCGGGTACAGCTGAGCCGGGAGAGCTTAGGCAGACCCAGCAGGGAGCGTATCACAATTACTCAGCTAGCAAGCTAAACAGAGACCTGAGCTATCCACTGAAGCACCAGCGGAGGCAGGGTTCTAGAAAACAGCATACAGAGTTTGGTGACCTTTCCCAGGGAAGCAGTGCTACTCAGAGGAAGGGGAACTTCCTAACTAACGAGGCAAATCTGCCATACTTTTATTCCACATTAGAAGTAGGCAATGCAGATTCCTCCGGACCAGAATTGATGGAATATGAAGATTCTGGTACATTAAAAGATACAGAATTAATGGAATGTTCTCTTACTACAAAAGAACCTGAGTACTCCTTAAGGTAAAGGTTTGTGTAACCTTAATTATATGTGCAGGTAGCAAAGGCTACAAACACTCTCTCTCTCCCTAACCAAACAGACAAAGTAGGCTGTTTGTTCTTTTCTTTTGTTTGACGTTATATGCTGAAGAAAGCTAGTTGTGTTATCCATTTACTTTATGTTATAAGCCAAGTTAGGCTATTTATTTCTGTTGTTAAAGAAGAAAACCTCAAAGGGACGGGGAATAAAACCCTAAAAGAAAAGAAGGTTTATGTGTGATTTGTATAGATACAAGCACGGCACAACTACCACCCTCCTAAGCCAAACCATACCAGCAGTCAAGGCTGGGGCGGATGAGGTGACACTATAAAATATATGCTAAAGTGCTTGCTAATCGATTAGGGCGGGTTCTGAAAGATTTAGTACATGTGGACCAGTGTGGATTCGTGCAAGGTAGATCCACTACAGATAACGGGAGACTACTAGCGCATGTGTTGACTACCACCCAGGAGATGTCCGAGCCTTTGATAGAACTGTCACTAGACGCTGAAAAGGCTTTTGACCGGTTGGAATGGTCATTCCTGTTTAAATCCTTAAAGTGGTTTGGGATGGGTGAGAAATTCCTTAAAAGAATCGCGCTGCTGTATACTAAACCCATAGCACGAATAGCAGTCAACTCGGGCCTCTCGGCTCCCTTCCAGCTGCAAAGAGGAACCAGACAAGGATGCCCCTTGTCTCCGATGCTTTTTAATTTGGCCCTGGAACCGTTGCTGATTGCTGTTCGGCAGAAGAACAGTATCAAAGGAATTGAATTAGCAGATGGTCAGTGTAAATTATCAGCATATGCTGATGATCTGCTATTGTTTTTGCAACCTGATGCTCTCCCCGCGGCTATGCAGCTTATAGACAAATACTCCGCCATATCCGGATATAAAGTGAATTTAGCTAAGACAACGATAATCCCCCTGAATACTCGGGTTAGTGAGGATGCGGTGCGGCGGGACCCATTTCAGTATGCGCAGTCGTCCTTCAGATATTTGGGAGTGACATATGGTACCACTATGAAAGAAACCATAGCTCTCAATATAAAAGCGTGTCAAGCGATAGTGCATGAAAATGCTTGTAAATGGACACCACTGCACTTAAGCTGGTGGGGCAGATTAGAGACTATAAAAATGATGCTGGTACCCAAGCTTAGTTATATATTGAGCATGATCCCCCTGAGGTTTCCACGAACTTTCTACAGGAAAATGAATAGTCAGCTGGTAGCTTTTTTATGGGGTAACCGAATCCCCAGAATAGCTGCGTGGAAATTAAAATTGCCTAAAGAGCAATGGGGAGTTCATTTTCCGGATCTCAGCTGGTTGCACACCGCCTCCATGTTAACGCAAGGTGCTCAATGGACTGCTGAAGATGAAGTAGACAAAGAGCCCAGATGGTTGGGAATAGAGCAAGCTATGTATTCCCCGCTGCTGATGCAGATGATGATTGGTACAGTGGCGGACCCGAAGAAACCACGCAGTGACATCGTGATGGCAACGCAGCAAGTATGCCGACTATTTGCAACGTACATTGATGGAGGCGAAGACTTTTCAGAGGATATGCCTTTGTGGCTGAATCCGCGATTTGTCATCGGGGGGAAGCCAGTTCTGTGGAAAACATGGGCTGAGCATGGTATTGTGACAATCGGACAGCTGATAAATGGGAGTGAATTTAAAACCTTTGAAAAATTGAAAATAGAATTTGGACTGCCAAGCTCAGGTTACTTCCAGTGGTGCCAACTTCGGCACTGTCTGGGTAAAGCAGGAGTGTCTCCAGTTTTGTTGCGCACTGGTTGGCCATTGAGACAAAAGCTTCAAGACATACAAACAGGTACCCGAGCCCTATCCAGATGTTTAGCGATTCTCCGGTCCAAAGGTGAAAAGATATGCACTAAGGTGCAGTCGTTGTGGATTGCTGAGGCAGGAGATGATATGGCTCCAGAGCTGTGGAATATTTTTTGGGGAGCTCAAGTACGAATCACAAGAGCTGCATCCTTTACACAATCAATGTATTTTATAGCTCATCGAGCACATATAACACCAATAAAGAAAATGAAATGGACGTGGCAAGAGGGGAATCGGTGCTGGTCTTGCAACGCAGATGTTGGGACGTTGGCTCATATGCTGTTTTACTGTAAATGCTTGAAAGTATACTGGAACAAAGTATGGGAGCATATATCAAATGTCTTGAACATACAAACTCCCATCTCGTATCGGATAATAGTGTACAGATCCATAGCCATGGTGCCAAGTTTGCCGAAGCGGGATAGCCAGCTATTGGACCTAATACTGGGGATGGCGATTAAAACAATCTTGGTACACTGGAAGAATCTTGATAAAGCCTGTTTCGAATATTGGTGGAATCTGTTAATTATGCACAAGACCTATGAGGAGCTATACATTGCTAAAAATCCTTGGGCCGGGAAATTGGGCCGGAAATGGGTTGCCCTAAATTGCTATGTCATATGAAGAAGAGCAGTGAAACATATTTTGGGTAACGGCAACTGGTACGAAGCATATGGTGTGGGGGGGCAGAGTGCTGGATTGGACTGATACTGGTTTGTTGCGATTGTTGTTTGTTTAGATTATATGGTTATTGTGGTTATTGTGGAATACTGTTCTGATAAAATACTGTGTGTAATATGGTTGAAATTGTTGAAACTGAATAAAGATATTAAAAAAAAAAAAAAGAAACCATCTCTCCACCATGTCATAATCTCCTTACATGCCCCACAACCCTCGGCTGCCCCACCACAGATGCAACATATGCATAGCACATATGCAACACAGATGAAATATATGTAACTCGCTCAGTCCCTCATTGCTGTGTTTACCAATGTTTTGAAACTTATTTCTCCGTTTCAATGATTTCCACAAAACCTTACAAACCTTCCGCACCTTTAACACCTTTCTTAATGCTGTGATATGCTTTTTCTTCGTGTTCTCTTTATCTTCTTCATAATCTTGGTTCCAGTAACAGTGTAGCTACTAAATAGTGATCAGTCCACATTACCAGCGAGTGTGAAATGTTCAAGCACAAGCACAATATGTTTCAATTGTGGGAAAGAAACAAAACACCCCACCCAAAATACCCCCGTAACTGCCCGCCAACTTGGACGGTGAAGAAGAAAGGGAAAAAAATCAATGCCTTCAAATTATTGGACTGGGGAAGAAAACTGTGCATACAATCGACTGCTAGTGGAGAACCCTAGGAATCAGTGCTGGGCCCGCTGCTTTTTAATGTATTCATGAATGACCTGGAAATGGGAACAAAAATTGAGGTGATCAAATTTGCAGATGACACAAAATTATTCAAAGTTGTTAAAACCCAAGAGGATTGTGAAAAATTGCAAGAGGACCTTGATAAATTGGAAGACCGGGCATCCAAATGGCAGATGAAATTTAATATGGACAAGTGCAAAGTTATGCACCTAGGAAAGAACAATCCAAACTTTGGTTACACGCTGCAAGGTTCCACACCTTAGAAACCACCACCCAGGAAAATGATTTAGGCGTGTCATCATGGATAATACATTGAAACCCTCCAGCCAGTGTACAGCGGCAGCCAAGAAATCTAATGAAATGCTAGGAATCATAAGGAAAGGAATGGAGAATAAAACAAAGGACATTATAATGCCTCTGCATCGTTCCATGGTTCGACCACCCATTGAATATTGCGTTCAATTCTGGTCGCTACATCTTAAAAAGGATAGTGGAATTAGAAAAGGTACAGAGAAGTGCCACTAAAATGGTAAAGTGGATGGAAGGATACCTCTGAGGGGAGGCTTCAAAGGTTAAGACTCCTCATCTTGGAAAAGGGAAGGCTGAGGGGAGATATGATAGAAGTCTATAAATTAATGAATGGAGTAGAATGGGTTAACCTAAATTGGTTGTTTAGGCCATCAAAAAGTAGAAAGACTGAAGAACATGCAATGAAGCTACAAGCTATTTAAGCTATTTAAGACTAAAAAGAGAAACTATTTTTTCACTCAACGCATAATCAAACTCTGAAATTCATTATCAGAGGAGGTAGAAAAAGCTGTTAGTATAGCTGGGTTTAAAAAAGGTTTGGACAAGTTCCTGGAGGAAAGGTCCATAAACCATTATTAAAGAGGATCCATGAAAACCACTGCTTACCCCAAGACAAGCATTGTGGAAGTTGTAGATGTTGAGAACCTGCCAGGTACTTGTGACCTGGATTGGCCACTGTTGGAAACAGGATACTGGACTTGAAAGACCTTAGTCTAGCCCAGTATGGCGAAGAACAAATCAATTGGTACTAGACGAGATCAAACCTAAGCTTTCCTAAGAAGCTGAAATGACAAGACTTTTATACTTTGGACACATCATGCAGAAAAGTCATTAGAGAAAGACATCATGCATAGCAAGGTTGAAGATCAATGCAAAAGAAGAAGCCAGCAATGTGATGTATCAATAAAATAACAGCAGCTATGGATGCATTTGATGGCACTTCATCATCACCACCAATGGGGAAGGGATCATATAATATTCAATGCATGTTTTGAGCCACCTTCAAGAAGCTGGAGATTTTTGGTGTTCCAGGTTCTGAAAAAAATGTACATAAATATTTTTTGACAACTGACCCCTACCCCAAGGACTTATATCAGAGATTGGATAACTCTAAATGAAACAGTGGGTACTGAGCCCTGTGGTGTAATGTACTGTGTTCAGAATAAAAGCAGACAAAAATACTTCAACTAAATCTTTTCTTGTACTTTTATGAAGAAACAGCTCACAAACAATACAAATACTGAATTTTCCAAAGCAAACCAAAGACAGAAACAGAATCAAATAAAACTATCTTCCAAAATAAATCATCAATTAAGGTAAGCTGGTACAATATCTAAAATTAATTGTTCACTGATTGCTGACAACAGAAATCCAGCTAAAGTAGTTACTTTGATAACTGAAACCCAACGATTTGTGAGAATGTTGCACAAGTACTATAAATATTATTTGGATTGGGATATAAGTCCAGACCCATCCAAATCTTTGGTGCCTGCTAGGAAAAAAATCTGTCTTTATTTAGTGTATTATATGGTTAAATCTCACTTTTAGGATAGCAGTTTGATCTCTAGAAGCAGCCTCTTGATTCATCCTAGCCAGAAGTTGGCCAGCCACAGACTCCCTCAATTCCAAAAACATCAGTAGGTTTAAACCAATCACAAAGGGCTGTAGTCGATGGCCCTGTTGCGACCAAACGTCAGTCCAATACTTTCTGACATTTCTAAAAGTGTGCTTACTGTAATATGCTTTGGGGCAGGGCCGGCCCATCCATTGAGCAAGAATGTTTTTTGCACAGGGCCCCGCGTTTCAGGGGGCCCCACGCAAAAGACATTCCTCATCCCAAGTTTAAAAAAAAACAAACAAAAAAAAAAAAAAACAGCTGCTTCTGCCACGGCAGCATCAAGAGTGCCGCCGTGGGCCCCCCCCCCCATGCCCGGCAGAGCCTCCCTGCATCGTAGGCTAGCGTCGAATCCCCGAACATGGGCTTCTTTCAGAGCCGCGAGAGTTTCCTTTCTCGCGGCTCTGTTAATCCCGCGTTCGGGGATTTGACGCTAGCCTATGATGCAGGGACTGGGAGGCTCTGCCGGGCAGGGGGGAGGGCCCGCGGCGGCACTCTTGATGCTGCCGCGGCAGAAGCAGCTGTTTTTTTTTATTTTTTAATTTGGGATGATAGGGGGGAAGGGGGTTTAGGACTGGTAATGGGCTATGGGGGGGAGGCTAAGACTGGAAGTGGGCTGATGGGGGGGTTAGGTCTGGTAATTGGCTATGGGGGGGGCTAAGATTGGAAATGGGCTGATGGGGAGGTTTAGGACCGGTAATGGGTTATGGGGGGGTGCTAAGACTGGAAGTGGGCTAATGGGGAGGTTTAGGACTGGTAATGGGTTATGGGGGGGGGGGGCTAAGACTGGAAATGGGCTGATGGGGAGGTTTAGGACTGGTAATGGGTTATGGGGGGGGCTAAGACTGGAAGTGGGCTGATGGGAGAGGGTTAGGACTAGTAATGGGCCATGGGGGGGTGCTAAGACTGGAAGTGGGCTGATGGGGAGGTTTAGGACTGGTAAAGGGTTATGGGGGGGCTAAGACTGGAACTGGGCTGATGGGGCCTAGGACGGGTAATGGGCTATCGGAGGGGTTAGGACTGGTAATGGGCTGATGGGGGATTAGGACTGGTAATGGGCTATTTTGGGCTAGGACTGGAAATAGGCTGATGGGGGGCTAGGACGGGAAATAGGGTGATGGGGGGTTAGGACGTAATGGGCTGATGGGGAGGTTTAGGACTGGTAATGGGTTATGGGGGGGGCTAAGACTGGAAGTGGGCTGATGGGGGAGGGTTAGGACTAGTAATGGGCCATGGGGGGATGCTAAGACTGGAAGTGGGCTGATGGGGAGGTTTAGGACTGGTAATGGGCTATGGGGGGAGCTAAGACTGTAATTGGGCTGCTGGGGGTTTGGACTTTTAATGGGCTTTGGGAGGGGTTAGGACTGGTAATGGGCTGATGGGGGTTTAGGACTGGTAATGGGCTATGGGGGGCTAAGACTTGAAATAGGCTGATGGGGGGGCTAGTCCTGGAAATAGGGTGATGGGGGGTTATGAAGTAATGGGCTGATGGGGGGTTAGGACTAGTAATGGGCTATGGGGGGGCTAGGACTGGAAATGGGCTGATGGGGGGTTAGGACTGGTAATGGGCTGGGGGGGCTAAGACTGTTAATGGGCTGGGGGGCTAAGACTTAATGGGCTGGGGGGGTTGCTAGGACTGGAAATGGGCTGAGTGGAAGGAGGGCTTGAACTGCAAATAGCTGATGGGGACGGGGGCTTGGAATGGAAATGGGTTGTGAGGGGGAGGGAGCTAGGACTGGAAATGGGTGAATGGGGTGGGGCTAGGACAGGAATTGGGCTGATGGAGGGGCTAAAATAGGACTGGAAATTGGCTGTTGGGGGGGTGCAAAGATTGGAAATGGGCTGTAGTGGGGGTTTGGATTGAAATGGACTCATGAAGGGGCTAGAACTGGAAGTAGGCTCATGGGGGGCTTGGATTGGAAATGGGATGAGTGGAGGGGAGCTAGAATTTGACATGGGCTGATGGGCTCATGGGGGGCTGGGATTGGAAATGAGCTGATGGAGGGACTCGGATGGGGCTGGAATTAGATGGGGGAGCTAGGACTGGAAATAGGCTGATGGTGGGTCTAGGATAGGACTGGAAATGGGCTTATGGGGGGCTAGGACTGGAAATGGGCTGATGTGGGGACTAGAAGGGAGCGGATGCTGGGTGGGACTGGAACTAGAATGGAGCTGATGTTGGGGGAGGATTAGAATGGGATGGAGCTGGGAGAGTGAAATGGAGAGGGAAAAAATATTTTGTGTGGGAGGGAAGACAAATCTACAATTGGCCGGATATTGGGAGAGTAAGTGGGGATTGAGAATGGAGGGGTAAAATTTGAGTAGATGAAATAGGAATGAGGAAAGAGCAAAAGGAGAAAGATTAGTATGTTAAAGCAGATGTAGAGAGAGAATGGAAAAAAAATTGAAGAGAGAAGAAAAGACAAATGGACAGCAGACGATGGAGAGTTAGCGGAAGACACAAAGAAACCAGAAGAAAGTGACTGGAGCAATTGCAGCTGAAAAAAAAATGCACAAAAGGTAGAAAAATATCTCTTTATTTTGAATTTATTAATTGGAATATGTCAGCTCTGGGAAATGTGCATCATTAACGTCTGCGCTTTGTTTAGTACAAGAGCAAATTAATGTATAGTTTTATTTCTACAGTGTTGTACATTCCAAGTTTGGCTTTTGGGATTCCCAGTTTAATTATTGTCTTCCTGTTTCTAAATTGTGATTCCTTGTTTGGTGATGGTCTATGTTCTGCATGTGTAACTGAGCTGAGGTATTCTGTTTATGTAATTCCTATTTGACATTGCCACTTGTTCTCTTTCCCCAGTAGGTCATGTATTGTTGTTCTCTGAAATGTATTGGTTTAATATTTGCAGCGTTTCCTTTTGATAGTTAGGGTATGGTGCTTTATGAGTCCTGGTAGTGCTGTTAGGATACGGCAGGTTTGCTATGGGTTCTAAATGGGCAGTGTTTGTAGTAGTTCCTAATGTGTCTGGCGGTTGGCACTGGATTATAGTAATGTAGAAGTCTTTTAGTCTTTCTTTATTCATACACTCATTAAGAGGCATGTTTACTAAAAGTTAGTGTATGTTAACATTATGCAAATATTTATGCAAATGAGGCCCCTTATGCAAATGAGGCCCCGCACCGAGTCTCCGTACATGGCCCCGCAGCCCCCTTGGGCCGCCCCTGCTTTGGGGCTTGCTGTTCACAGTGTTGTAATTCAGGTTTGTAATTCACAAAGCTGGCTACCAACATCCATGTCAGAATTTGTGTGCTTAAGAGAAGAAACCTCCGAAAGAGGGCAAGAAATATATATAAGGACTAGGGCTTCTATTTTAGTGAGGTCCTCACATGTGCAATAATAATAATCACCATCAACATCATCATCACGTCTCACTGCACTTGGCTTTAGGCAGCTGTTTCTTTGTTTAAAGAGTTTGTCTTGCAAGCGCATTCTGTTGTTTCTTTTCCCTATGTATACTGCTAGACTCATACCTTCTGTTGATCGGAATGCTTGTCCAAGTTTAAGAGTAAAATTGACTGGCCTTTTGCTTTCATGCCTTTGCACCCAGTATTAGGGTCCATTGATGCTGCTAAGTATGCCTGAAGGTGAATCTATATGTTCAGTATGGGTGGCATTTTCAAAGGCATTTACATGGGTAATTGTCCAAGTTACCTGTGTAAATGCCTCATCAGGGATTTTCCAAAGGCACCTACACAGGTAGTGCCTTTGGAAAATCCCAGATAAGTCCCTAATGTGCCCAGATGCTATGCAGTTAGCATCGAGATGTGTTGGGGGTGTTCCGGGGCGGAGTTGGGGTGCAGGAAAGGGCTAAGCGGGTAGCAGCGATTTTTGATGCTACCTGCTTAGCCCTCTGTGCCTTAAAAATAGGTGAGGTTTTTCTCTTCTGTCGCTACAGAAGTGAAAATCCGAGTTAAGGGAGTTGACGGGCAGGCTATGTGCCGATGCAGCGCATAGCCTGCCTAAATGAAAATCGGGCCCTATATTTCTATAAGGACAATACCATCAATAATGTCTTTCTTTTTCAAAAGTGTCAGAAAATGAGTTCACGGTCAAGGGCAAGTCTCTTATATGCCATAGAAGTGCCATCTAGAACTCAAGCATTGGGCTTTCACGGTACCAGAAGATTTGAGGTGTTTCCTATGGAGTTCTGTACTGTTATAGCAAAGGCCTATGCTAAAGACCTTTAAGAACCTCCTTGATGACACACAAAGCATTTTTTTCTTTTGGCAAAAGTAGGAGACACTTACCTCTTGCCTGTTAGTATCTCTCAGGAGCTAACAGTCATGCTCTGCAAAAGGAAATACAGAAAGAAAGCTAGATTAGCTGCTACGATGGAGTCACAGGTCCAACACAGAAATGAAATCTCTTCCTAATTTGGTGCTACTTGAAGGAGAAATTATTGCTATTAGGAGACTGCATAGACATATGTTTGCATCTCATTTTTTTTTCTTTTTTAAATTTAACTCATTTTCTCTTTCATTCATTTATTTGAAACAAAACAAACAAATACAATTTAAAAAATAACCCAAGAACAACATTTAAAAATATATAGATTTTTAGGCCTGCCCCTCCCCACCATAAAAGCAAACAAAAGTCCTCCCAGGCTCTATTCCCACTCTCTTATTCCATTCATTGTGTCTTTACCTGCCAGTAGTAGTCCTCAGTTGCACCTATCCCCAACCAGGCAGTATTGTCAACGACAAACCAGAGGCTGGCACCATTTTTAAAATTCTGCATTTAACAAAAATGGCACCAGCAAACTAGTAGCCGATGGCAGTTCATTGTATGGTAGGATTTTAAAATAGCACCAGCTGACCTGAGGTCAGCACCATTTCTTATTATTGCCCCAGCAAGACTGAGAGTCACTCCTACCAATGAAGATATAATGGATAAGGGTAAGTATCTGCTGGGAATCCAGATTCTGGGGAGATTGCTCAGGAGGGCTTTTAATGTTTGTTTTGTGGCAGGGTGGAGTTTTTAATTTTTAAACAAACAAAAAAATAAATTTCATTTATTTTCATTTCATTTCATTTAATAAAAATGAAACAAAATAGGAAATTGAGAGGAAGCATATCCATTTAACCAGCACTCACACAACAATACCCACAGACACTATCCCAGAATAATTCAGATAAACCAAAAACAGCACAACAACAAAATCAACCCCCCCAACATAGTCACCAAATTAAAACTCATCTTAATAAACATTCGTTCCATACGGAACAAGATACCAATTGTTAATGATATAATAAGAGATAAAAAACCCGACATCTTTTTCATTACCGAGACATGGCTAACACCCACAGACACAATATTATTAAACCAACTCCCCATATCACAATATGATGTATTCAACTGCCACCGTGATATAAAAAGAGGAGGTGGCGCACTCATACTCACTAAAAAAGGCTTACAATACACTCTAACGAACTCTAACAATGTCGAAGGCATGGACATCATCAACATTGAAAACAGAACCCTAGCATTCACCCTAATCTATAGACCCCCATCAGCGGATCAAAATAACCTTTCCCCCATCCTTGAACTCGCATGTACAGCATCTAAGAGCAAACCCTTCATAACCCTAGGTGACCTTAACCTCCCATCCCTAAACCAATTCCAAAAGGACAACTTCATAGACTCTATGACACAAATGGGATTTAACCAGATAATCCATACCCCCACTCACACTAAAGGAAACTCATTAGATCTCATCTTCCTCCCTACCCCTTTTAATCTCCATCAACTATACACTCCCCCAATAACAACAGAAGTACCATGGTCTGACCATCACCTGATAACCTTACACCTCCTAGCACAAACACCCTCAAAATCTGTAAACATAACATCACACCATTCACGCTTTACCCGCTTTGATAACAATACATTCCTTGAAAAGGTATTGCCCAAACTCACCACAAACTTAACAGATATCAACTATAGAGAATTGGAACCAAACAATCCATGAAGCTGCCACCCCAACAGGAACCACGCAGAAGAGAATGAAAAAATCTGAAAAATGGTTCACAAAAGACCTTGCCCTGCTAAAAAAACAACTAAGAAAACAAGAAAAAATCTGGAGAAAAGCAAAATCAAATGATAACAAAACCAAATACATAAACATACTTAATGACTATAAGAATGCAATTAACAAATCAAAAAGGGACTACTATTCCAAAGTAATAAATCTCACCCTCAATCGGTCAAGAGAACTCTTCACAATTGTGAAAACACTAACAAAAACACACAACCCTGAACCTAATCAAGACACGATAAATGTACAAACCCTAGCATCACATTTTGCTGAAAAACTAAAGGAAAAACCCCATACTCCAACCATAACACTAAAACCAAATAATAACAATAATTATGAATGGACAACCTTCCACATGGTTGAACGAAAACACCTCCTTAAAATCATAACAATGATCAACACCACAACCTCCCCACTCGACCCATGCCCAGTGTCATGGATCAAATCCACTAAGGACTTTCTTGCTGAAAACATCCAATTCATAGTGAACCAATCACTATCTCAAGGCATTATGCCCAATGCCTTAAAGCTCTCCTCGATCCGCCCTATTATAAAAAACAATAAACTAGACCCAAAAGACCCAAACTCATATAGGCCCATAGCTAGCATACCATTCATTGCCAAAATAATAGAAAAAAACATACAACTCCAATTACAGGAACACATTGATGAACACAAACCCCTTGATTCACACCAGTTTGGATTCCGTCCCGTCCATGGAGTTGAAACTCTCCTAATTGCACTGATGGATCTCCTCATCAGAGGTACAAATAACAACAACCAAGGTTTCCTACTCCTCTTTATAGATCTATCTGCCGCATTTGACAGCATCAATCACAACACACTCATTAATAGACTAGAAAACTTAGGAATAGGTGGGACAGTCCTCGAATGGTTCAAGTCTTACATATCACATAGATTAATACGGGTGCAAATGGGTCAAGAAACATCGGAAACTTTCCCTCAAGGTCAGGGTATCCCCCAAGGCTCAGCCCTCTCCGCCCTCCTCTTCAACCTGTACCTACAACCCATTACAAACATATTTAAAAAGCATAAAATCAACTATTTTATATATGCTGACGACATTATGCTCGCCACCCCCATAAACCCTAACAGCCCCAAATATGACAACTTACTCAAATGTATGGATGAGACCACCACATGGCTTCAAGAAATCCATCTAAGCATCAACCTTAAAAAGACAGAAGCAATGTTCATAATGAGAAAGCCAGACGCTGACTACAATTACCCAACAACAATCACAATAAACAAAACACCTATACCTGTTAAAAAGGAGGTAAAGTACCTAGGACTAATATTAGACCACTCACTCACCATGCTTCCTCACATAAAACAGACAGTAAAAACAATATTCTACAAACTCAAGACAATACAACACCTAAGACCCCTACTCGACACACATGATTTTAGATCAGTAGTCAATACACTCATCACCCCCGACTTCGACTGTTGTAATAGTCTCCTAAATGGTTTACCGATAAAGAACATCTACCTACTACAAAGAGCCCAAAACATATGCACCAAGATGATCACAAAAGCTAAACTAACAGACCACGTGACCCCAATACTGTTAGACTTGCATTGGCTCCCTATAAGTAGCCGAATAAAATATAAAATCCTACTAACTACCTTCAAACTCCTTAATAACATCTCCCCCTCACATCTGTCTACCCTAATACACCCCCCATCAGAAACTAGAATGCGCAGACAAAACGCAACCCATTCTCTCAACATAAAAACAACCTTCAGAAAAACTAAAGCAACTACAAGTGACAGGGCCTTCTCCTTCGCTGCCCCCACTCTCTGGAACAAACTCCCACTAACCCTTCGCATGATAAAAGACCTTAATCAATTCAAAAAGAACTTAAAACTTACCTCTTCACGAACCATTTTGAAATCCCCTAACAGAGAACCTCTCCCCAACAATCACAGAAACACATCTACAGTACTCAAGATAGGACAAACGACTAACACAAGAAAACCTTACAGTACTTATTCATTCCACCAATACAGAAAAGTCTTATCCAACCTGTTGTTTTACTGCTCTTGTAAATAATCACTTGTAAATAGTTCTGTTATGTTCCTTGTAATATTACCTGTATATAGTTAAAAACTCTGTTCCATGTAAAGTATACAGAAGTATACAAAATTTTTGTTAACTGTTCCATGTAAACAGCCCTTGATCTCTGGAAGGGGCGGTATAGAAGAAATTGTTAAATAAATAAATAAATAAATATCCCTAATTGCTATTATCATCCTGACTCGATGCCCCCTAATCATACAATCCAGATTCTGGAAGGGAATAGCAAGGTCCAGTGGAAGATTAAGATTAATGTTGTCTTTGTTGCACTACATTACTGTAATAGTGTCAAAAGAGCAGCAGATAAGCATAGTCATATGCTCTTTCCTGCAGAATACTGCAAGTTTCCACCTGAGCAATCCACACACTTGCAGTGACTTTTAAAAAATCAGAAATGACTTGAAATGTGGACCTTGCTGTACCTTCTGTCTGATGGACCCTTGAGTCAACCACTGTAGTGAGGGAACATGAAACCCAAACCCTTCATCATCTAGAAATTGTGGAGGGTAATTTTATAACAGAACATCAGGGATAGGTAACTATATAGGGACTTACATAAACACTATTTTATTAAGACAAATAGGTACCTACTTAACTTCATAAAAACATAGAAACTACTTGAATGCTGCACTAGAAGCAGTAGTACCATCTAGTCTCCCTACTAATCATTACATGATATACCAATAAAGACAAATTTCTAAGTGGGGCCCGAGTACTCTAATGTTATTATAGAGTAAGTTGCAGAAAGATGGCAGGAAAGGAGTTAACATCTTATCAACTAAAAATAGGAGTTTAACTGTACAATAGTTCTATTTTGCATTGTTACTGCCAATTATTAAACTTTTCTTTTCAATGACCCTTAAACTTAAGTAAACCCTTGATCTTGAACACAATTTCTGGCCAGAACTGTTATTTGAGAAGGGTGTATAAGAGTGTCAAGCGTCAATTGCCTTCTAAATTGTATCACCTATATTGCCAATCTCCTTGCAAGAGAAAACCCTGCAACTTTGAAATACAGGAACTCGGAGAAACTCTGGGTGAAAGCTCCTGGGACTGGTGTACTCCCTTGTCTGCCAAGCAGTTTATGTGGCAACTGTCTGGACCAAACAGCTTACACAAAATGCTAGTGTACATGGCACAGAACATACTTGTGTATTTTATATTCCACGCATATACATGCGAACTCTGCCTGTGCTCTGCCCAGGCTGCTCCTATTGGCAAAGTGCACATCTTCATGCCCAAGCACATACTTTTAAGTCAGTTGGTATTTTATAAAAGGGCATTTACATGCGTATGAGTGGGCACGACTTTAGGGCTGATATATAGGTCCACACTTGCAATGTAGGCACATTATGCCACTTATGCTAGTATTCTACAAAGACAAGTAGGAACTTTAATATGATTTGAGATATTTTCATTTGCTCGCTTTCTCAATAAAAAATAAATAGAAAAAAAAACCATAATTGAAAGGCATTCAAGGCAGTATGCCCTCAGAATCTGTGTTAGTGCATGTAGCCGAACCACTGTCTCTTTAATTGGTTTCTTCTGATTGTTCAGCAGAGCTCTTATATATTAGAGCAACAGAAAATAAATGGTAGTATCTTGCAATATTTTAATCCAGCTCACAAACACAATTTCAAACAGCCTCAGTGTACTTACTGTTAAAACTGATAATTTGTCAGCAAAAAATTCTGTCAAAATGTCAAACATTACTGTAACGGCAATAAGGTACCCCGGGAGTTAGCTTTATGCTTCATTAAGCTCCTGGGGTTAGAATAACCTAAAGCTGACTGAACCCCTGGAGTGTGATAATTGCCTGATTAAGAATTCACAGTCAGTTCAGCACTGTAGGACATGAAGAATTGGTATAAAGACGTTATTTTCCACAAAATTATCCCTCTCCCCTTTAAGAATCTAATAAGACCCATTTTTTCAAAAAGGATCTAAATGTATTTTAAATGATAGCACTGTCAATCAGTGCCGGCCTGTCCATTGAGCGAGAATGTATTTTGCACAGGGCCCCATATTTCAGGGCCCCCGCGCAAACCACATTCTGCATTAAAAGTAAATTTAAAAAAAAAAAGCTGGCTGCTGCTGCTACCGCCATGGCAGCAGCAGAATTTTGTGTCCCGCGCCCCCCCCCCCCCCTGCTTGGCAGAGCCCTCCCTCCCTGCATCAGTCCCTCTCTGCGCCGGAAATGCCTGTTTCCCATCAGCGCCGGTGGGCTTAACAGAGCCACGAGGGAGAAACTCTCCCTTCGCAGCTCTGAAAGCCAGCACGGAGAGGGACTGATGCAGGGAGGGAGGACTCTACCGAGCAGGGGGGGGGGGGGGCCTGCGGGACACTAGATTCTGTTACTGCCACAGTGGCAGCACCAGCTTTTTTTTTTTTTTCCTGGACTGATGGGGGGAGAGGGTTAAGACTGGTAATGGGCTGTGGGCTGATGGGGGGGTTAGGACTGGTAATGGGCTTTGGGGGGCTAAGACTGGAAGTGGGCTGATGGGGGGGTTAGGACTGGTAATGGGCTATGGGGCGAGGGCTGGGACTGGAAATGGGCTGATAGGGTGTGTTAGGATTTGAGGTGGGCTGATGGGGTTAGGACTGGTAATGGGCTGTGGGCTGATGGGGGGGTTAGGATGGGTAATGGGCTAAGGGGGGGCTAAGGACTGGTAATGGGTTGGGGGGTTGCTAGGACTGGAAATGGGCTGAGTGGAAGCGGAGGCTTGAACTGCAAATAGCTTATGGGGATGGGGGCTTGGAATAGAAATGGGCTGAATGGAGGGGAGCTAGGATTTGACATGGGCTGATGGTGGGGCTAAGAAAGGACTAGAAATGGGCTGATGGGGGGCTGGGATTGGAAATGAGCTGATGGAGGGACTTGGATAGGACTGGAAATGGATGGGGGAGCTAGGACTGGAAATGGATGGGGGAGCTAGGACTGGAAATGAGCTGATGGGGGACTAGAAGGGAGCGGATGCTCAGTGGGACTGGAACTAGAAGGGAGCTGATATTGGGGGAGAATTAGAATGGGATGGGGCTGGGAGAGTGAAATGGAGAGAGGAAAAATATTGTGTGGGAGGGAAGAAAAATCTACAATTGGCCGGGTATTGAAGAGTATGTGGGGATTGAGGATGGAGGGGCAAAATCTGAGTGGATGAAATAGAAATGAGGAAAGAGCCAAAGGAGAAAGATTAGTATGTTAAAGCAGATGTAGAGAGAGGATGGAAAAAAAAACTAGAAGAGAGAAGAAAGGACAAATGGACAGCAGACGATGGAGAGTTAGCAGAAGACACGAAGAAACCAGAAGAAAGTGGCTGGAACAATTGCAACTGAAAAAAAATGCACAAAAGATAGAAAGATATCTCTTTATTTTGAATTTATTAACTGGACTATGTCAGCTCTGGGAAATGTGCATCATTAATGTTTGTGCTTTGTTTAGTACAACAGGAAATTAATTTATAGTTTTATTTGTACAGTGTTGTTGTACATTCCAAGTTTGGCTTTTGGGGTTCCCAGTTTAATTATTGCCTTCCTGTTTCTAAACTGTGATTCTTTGTTTGGTGATGGTCTATGTTCTGCATGTGTAACTGAGCTGAGATATTCTGTTTATGTAATTCCTATTTGACATTGCCACTTGTTCTCTTTCCCCAGTAGGTCATGTGTTCTTCTCTGAAATGTGTTGGTTTAATATTTGCAATGTTGCCTTTTGATAGGTAGGGTATGGTGCTTTGTGAGTCCTGGTAATGCTGTTACGATACGGCGGGTTTGCTATGGGTTCTATATGGGCAGTGTTTGTAGTGATTCCTAATGTGCCTGGCGGTTGGCACTGGATTATAGTAATGTAGAAATCTTTTAGTCTTCCTTTATCCATAAACTCATTAAGAGGCATGTTTATTAAAAGTTAGTGTATGGTAACATTATGCAAATATTTATGCAAATGAGTCCCTTATGCAAATGAGGTCCACACCGAGTCTCCGCACATGGCCCCGCACCCCCCTTGGGCCGCCCCTGCTGTCAATAAGCATTTCTATAGGGTATGTATGCATCAGCACATGACACCATGATTGACTGCTATGATGGGAATACAATGGGATGTCTCAGCATACAGTGTTGCTTATGCACTCTCAGTATCTTCCATCATTCCAGTCATGGTAGGTGGCACCACTTAGCAAATGGATGCAAGGTGGTTCTGAAGGGAACAGCAGCAAGTCAAATTTGAATCTGTAAATTGTTAACTTGTGGCTTTGGGGGGTGGGGGTGGGGGTGGGGGTGGGGCGGGGGATCACAGCTAGGTTACCAACACCATTATGAAAGCCTCTGCAGCCAGGACAGGAAGGGAAGGGACAGTTCCTGTTCCCTTCGTCCCATCCCTGGCTAAGATCCAGGAAAGGAGCTGGATCTTTGGGGGAACCCGTCTGCTTGCCTGTGGGAGTTCCTTGGAAGCTTCTTAAGGGAGCTGTGGAAGTTCTTTAGCGAGGATGATCTGACATGTAGGGGAAGGCATGTTCCAGGGTCAGCCTCCTTTAAAAGATTTTTTAAGGGAGGGCTAGCTGTCCAGGAGGTTGGATGTTAAAAAGGAGGTCAGCAGCTCATGTAGGAAGGCCTGATTTTGAGGTGGGTTATCAGATCTGAGGGGAGATTGTTGGTTAGAGGGCGTGAATCAGATACTGAGACATGGACTTCTGTGGGGATGGATCAACAGGCAGGGGAATTTATCCATGGGCCTTTTTTGTTTTGTTTTGTTTTGTTTAATATATTGGACTTGGGCAGTAGCCATACAACTGGATTCCCAACTGCATTTAATACCACCTCCTCATGTACCATCCTGCATGCTAGCTGTCACCAGCCACAACATCCTTTCTTTAAACTGAGCCTGCCCCGATCCCTTTCAGATCTATGCTAAGCACTCAACGTAGGATTTAACTATGGTAATCTTTTTAGCAGCATTGACTCGAAGGCACGCATTGCATTTGCAATAGTTACCATGGGCTCATGCTAAACAGGTGGAGGCTATTTTTGAACAGGGCATGTCCAAGTTGTCCAGATGTCCAAAATCTAGACGGCCTAGAACTGCACCAGATTCTGCACCCGTAGGAGCTATATGTACCCGAAGGAGCAGAATCTGATGCAGAGAGCTTGGATGGCCCAGTCGTGCCCCAATTATGATGGCCTAGACATTCAATTAATGCCCCGTCCAATCCACCCAAGACCACTTCATGGAGCTCAGTGCCATGGTGTCCATCACCATGACACTGAGATGCCATGCAGGAGCCCTGATTGCCCACAAGCCTCCTAAATTCCCTTTTCTCCACCACCCAATCCCCAGATGGCCCTGTCATGCCGGGATCGGGCTGTGGGGAACCTCCTGCTGCTGCTCCCCTCTTCGACGGGTCCCTCCGATGGTCGACACAAACTTCAGGGGAACTTATTCCACCTCCGTAGTGAATTAAGTTCCCCATCTAACATTCAGCACCCGTACATACAGAGCCATGACTGGAATCAGCCCTGTATGTCCGGGTTGAGCACCCCACCTCTGCTTCACCCTTGCTCCTCTTCCAGCCCGCCCCCTCCCAGAGCTCCCCACACATCTCCTACGTGCGGGGGAGTTTTGGATCCAGCATCGGGCCCAAGAGTTTAGCGGGGATATACGTCCAAACCAGACGTACATCCCCACTAAACACTGCTCAGAAAGCACAGCTACTTACCTGTAACAGGTGATCTCTGGGAACAGCAGGAATAAGTCTTCACATATGGGTATCGTCGGTACCGATGGAGCCTGCGTGGGAACGCTCCCCAGCGTCCAAAAGGAAAGCTTTTGGGAGCATCCCACAGCGCCTGCGCGCTGCCTTCCCGCCTTTCCCAACCGCCTCTCTCCAGTTCTTCTTTTCCGCGGAGCCAGCAGGTCGTGTTCCTGTCACCGCTGAAGAAGTTCTTTATTTTATTTTATTTCTTTGGTCGCGCATCTGCCTTCTTCGACGTCGGACTGGTACCGCCGGTCCTTCTTTCTTCTTCTAAAAAAAAAAAAAAAACCAGACTACTTTTTTCACTTCTGTGCTTTTTTCTTTTGGCCTTAGGCCTACGAGAAATTCTCCTCATGGAGAAGCCCGCTTCCGGGTTTAAAAAGTGCACTTGTCACTGACACCCATGACTGGTGTCTAAAATGTTTGGGTCCTGACCACTCCATCACGGATTGTGAGTCCTGTTCCATGATGTCTAAAAGAGGTCTACAGAATCGAGCAGCCAAGCTCAGTACCCTGTTTCCCTCTGATGCAGCTTCGGTAGCATCGATGTCTTCCAGGGCTTCTTCTTCCTCCCATGGATCTCAGGTAACCAAACTCAAGTCCAGCCAGTCCTCGAAGGGTAGATCTCCCTCTAAGTATCGAGATGCCTCCGGGCTTGCTCTCGAGGAATCCGCACCGGCAAAATTACCCCGGCGGTTGACATCGATGGCTCGGCCTCGACCGATCACCTGTTGCCATGTTCTGGGGTACCAGTGGTTCCCACTGGTACCGACATCCAGACATTGGTGGCGTCGATGGATCAGAATATTCTGACCATGCAGCGTGCCATTACGGCATTCATACAAGCTGCGACGCCTCCGGTACTGCAACAAACTCCATTGTCGGTACCGGTTCCGGCACCGGCACCGATATCGGTTCCGGTGCCGGTACCGATTGCATCGACATTGGCTTCGGTGTCGACTGCAGCGGTACCCTGTTCTGTGATGCCCATCGGTACCGAATTGGTACCGATCACTCCCGATGTCGATACCACTCGGTACACGTATCGGGCTCTGCAGGAGCATCCAGATAGGCGATACTTCGATTCCTCTGAAGACTGATGAATCAGAGGTTTCTGTCGAAGCATCGGTACTCCTTCCTCAGGAGCCCTCTTCTCCAAAAAGAAACATAGAAACATAGAAATATGACGACAGAAAAAAACCACATGGCCTATCTAGTCTGTCCTTCCATAACAACTACAACAGTCCACTTTTTGCCTTTAGAGATCCTCTGTGTTGGTCCCATGCTTTCTTGAATTCAGTTACTGTCCTCATCTCTACCACCTCCACTGGGAGACTATTCCACGGATCCACTACTCTTTCCGTAAAGAAATATTTCCGCATATCACTCCTGAATCTATCTCCCTTCACCCTCATCCCATGTCCCCTCGTAGCAGAACTTGCTTTCAATTGAAAGAGGCTCTCTCCCTGAACATTTATGCCACGGAGGTATTTAAACATCTCAATCATATCACCTCTATCCCGCCTTTCCTCTAAGGTGTACATATTAAGATCCTTAAGTCTGTCCTCATATGCTTTATAATGAAGCCCATTAATCATTTTGGTAGCAACCCTCTGCACCGACTCCATCCTGTTCACATCTTTTGAAGATGCGGTCTCCAGAATTGCACACCATACTCCAAATGAGGTCGCACCAAAGACTTATACAGAGGCATTATCACCTCCTTTTTTCTGCTAGCCATTCCTCTCCGTATGCACCCAAGCATCCTTCTAGCTTTTGCTGTCGCCTTTTCCACCTGTTTAGCTACTTTAAGATCATCAGACACAACCATGCCTAGGTCCCGCTCTTCTTTAGTGGACAAAAGTACTTCACCTCCTATACTGTATTGCTCCCTTGGATTGCTGCAGCCCAAATGCATGACCTTACATTTTTTAACATTAAATCCCAGCTGCCAAATTCTAGACCATTCTTCAAGCTTAGCTAGATCCCTCCTCATGTTATCTACCCCTTCCTGGGTGTCTACTCTATTGCAGATTTTGGTATCATCCGCAAAGAGGCAAACCTTACCCGACAGCCCTTCCGCTATATCACTAACAAAGATGTTAAAAAGAATCGGACCAAGGACAGATCCCTGGGGCACACCACTGGTAACATCCTTCTCCTCAGAGTGAGCTCCATTTACTTGTACTCTTTGTCGCCTCCCACCCAACCAATTTCTAACCCAAGCAGTAACTTTAGGGTCCATCCCTAGGGTGCTCAGTTTGTTTATAAGTCGCCTGTGAGGAACAGTGTCAAAGGCTTTACGGAAATCTAAATACACCACATCTAGAGCTCTCCCTCGGTCCAACTCCCTGGTCACCCAGTCAAAAAAATCAATCAGATTTGTCTGACAAGACCTGCCTCTGGTGAATCCATGCTGCCTCGGATCCTGTAATCCGCTGGACTCCAGAAACCTCACTATTTTCTCTTTCAGCAGCGTTTCCAATAATTTACTCACCACCGAAGTTAAACTAACCGGCCTGTAGTTTTCAACCACATCCTTACTTCCGCTTTTGTGTAAAGGCACCACATGAGCCTCTCTCCAGTCCTCCAGAAGACTTGTCTTTTCAAGACTTCATTAGGGAAGTGGCCAGGGGCCTCTCCATTTAAGTGGCCCCTGAGGCAGAGCCTAGAGCAAAAAAATTGGATATCTTACAATATCCTAAGGCTCCTAAAGAGGCAGCTACTTTACCAATTCATGAGATCCTTTATGATCACATGTTGGGCATATGGGAGACACCTCTCACCACCTCTCCTCATTCTCGTAGGTTGGACACCATGTACCCCTTGTCCTGGCTTTCATAAGACTCAGCTTCCTCACCACTCTATTGTGGTGGAGTCTGCTATGAAGAGGATAAAGAGTGCAAAAAGGCACTCATCTAATCCTCCAGGAAGAGAATGCAGAACCTTAGATGCTTTTGGCAGGAGAATTTTCCAAGCCAATATGCTTGCTGCTAGAATCAACTCCTATAGTCTCTATATGGGGATGTTTCTAAAAGAAGTTACAGATCACCTGCAAACTTTATCTCCTTTTGTTTCAGAAGATAAAAGAGACGAGTTTCTCACCTGGCTTAAACATGCCCAGGATGTTTCCAAGTTTTCCAACCGTGCAGCCTTTGACTCTTGAGTGTGCTAGCAGAGCCTCGGCTATTGCCATAGGTGCACGCAGAGTTGCTTGGCTACAAGCTTCTGATATGGAACCCTGGGTTCAGGATGGACTAGGAAATCTTCCTTGTACAGGTGAAAACCTTTTTGGCAAAGATTGGCAAGCAAAAGCCACTCAGATGGATGCTGAAAATTCTGCTTTAGATAGACTTTCAAAGTCTACTTCTGCTCCTGTTAAGAAAAGGTTGTTCAAAAAGGGGTTTTTTCCCCAAAAGGGCAGATATTATCCTGTTTATGGTCAACAGGCATCTTCTGCAGGTCGTTTTGCTGCAAAGCGACAGCAACAACCTAAACAGGCCAAGCCTAAGGCTGCAAGGGCTGCTACGGCCCAACAGCCTCAGCCTCCTCAGGGCCTTTGACTTTCAACTAGAGAACCTAGCCTTTCTGGCTCTAAAAGAACAGAGTCTCTCACCATTCCAGGAAGGTTAGCTCACTTTGCTCCCAGATGGGAACAAATCACAGCAGAGCAATGGACCCTCTCCATCATAAGGGAGGGGTACAAGCTTCATTTCTTAAACCTTCCTCCTCACACCATGGTGAGACAGTTCAATTCACCAACATCTCTCCTCAACCTTCTGGGTCAGTTGATTGCTACCCTTCTTGCCCAAGGGGCAATAGAAGAAGTACCCCTTCTTCAACAGGGCTCAGGGTTCTACTCCCCCTACTTTCTTATCCCCAAAAAAACAGGGGGCTACAGACCCATATTAGATCTCAGAGAATTGAACAAGTTTCTATGCAAGGAGAAATTCAAGATGATTTCTCTCGGTACCTTCAGAGTCAGGATTAGCTTTGTTCTCTAGACCTCAAGGATGCGTACACCCATGTCCTCATCCATCCAACACACAGAAGGTTCCTTCGGTTCCTTTATCAAGGAAAGCACTACCAATACAGAGTGCTTCCTTGCGGTCTGGCCTCTGCACCAAGAGTGTTCACAAAATGCATGGCAGTAGTAGCTGCATTTCTACGCACTCTAGGGATATTCGTAATCCCATATTTGGATGACTGGCTCATGCGAGCTCCATCCCAGTCAGAGGCCCAGACTTCCCTAGCCTGCACAAGGCGTGTTGTTCAGTATCTGGGACTTGTAATAAACATTCCAAAATCCCATCTCACCCCTACTCAGTCTTTAGAGTTCATAGGGGCCTTGCTGGATACCACAACTGCAAGGGCCTATCTCCCCCAGGCCCGTTACCTACGCTTGGTGCAGTTAGCCTCACAAATCCAGTTAAAATCCCATTTAACTGCTCGAGAGATATTACAACTGTTAGGCCACATGGCATCCACTGTGCATGTGGTTCCTTACGCTCGCCTTCATATGAGGGCAGCTCAATGGACTCTGACCACCCAATGGACCCAGGCATCAGGGTGCCTGTCAGACAAAATAGCAACCTCCAGTCGCCTCTTTTGCTCTCACCAGTGGTGGAAGTCCACTCAAAATCTGTTGCTGGGGTCCCCCTTTCAACATGTGTTACCACAAGCAACCCTTACAAAGGATGCCTCTCCAAGGGGTTGGGGAGCTCATAAGAACATAAGAACATAAGATATGCCATACTGGGTCAGACCAAGGTCCATCAAGCCCAGCATTCTGTTTCCAACAGTGGCCAATCTAGGTCATACTTACCTAGCAGTTTCCCCAAGGGACACAGGTTCCACAATGCTTGTACTGGTTCAAGCATTGATATCCTGGGTCCCTTCTTAATAATGGTTTATGGACCTTTCCTCCAGGAACTTGTCCAAACCTTTTTTAAACCCAGCTACACTAACAGCCTTTACTACATCCTCCGGTAACAAATTCCAGAGTTTGATTACACGTTGAGTGAAAAAATATTTTCTTTTATTAGTCTTAAATAGTTTACCCTGTAGCTTCATTGCATGTCCCCTAGTCTTTCCATATTCTGATAAGGTAAACAATCGATCTACGTTTACCCGTTCCACTCCGTTCATTAATTTATAGACTTCTATCATATCTCCCTTCAGCCGTCTCTTCTCCAGGCTAAAGAGCCCCAACCTTTTTAGCCTTTCTTCATAGGAGTAGCCTTCCATCCCCTTTACCATTTTGGTGGCTCTTCTCTGAACCTTTTCTAAAATCGCTATATCCTTTTTATGATACGGCGACCAGAATTGCACACAATATTCAAGGTGCGGTCTCACCATGGAACGATATAGAGGCATTATAATATCTTTTGTTTTATTTTCCATTCCTTTCCTTATCATACCTAGCATTCTATTTGCTCTCTTGGCCGCCGCTGCACACTGGGCCGAGGGTTTTAACAAGGTATCCACAATGACGCCTAAATCTTTTTCCTGGGTGGTGGTTCCTAATGTGGAACCTTGCATCGTGTAACCATAGTTTGGGTTGTTCTTCCCTAGGTGCATAACCTTGCACTTCTCCACATTAAATTTCATCTGCCATTTTGATGCCCAGTCTTCCAATTTATCAAGAACCTCTTGCAATTTTCCACAATCCTCCTGGGTTTTAACAACTTTAAATAGTTTTGTGTCATCTGGAAATTTGATAACCTCACTCGTTATTCCACTTTCCAGGTCATTTATGAATATGTCAAAAAGCAGCGGACCCAGCACAGATCCCTGGGGTACACCACTATTCACCTTTCTCCATTGGGAAAATTGGCCATTTAGCCCTACCCTCTGCTTTCTATCTTTTAACCAGTTCCTGATCCACAGTAGTACACTGCCTCCTATCCCATGACTCTTTAGTTTTGCCAAAAGTCTCTGATGAGGGACTTTGTCAAAGGCTTTCTGAAAGTCCAGATACACAATATCAACTGACTCACCTTTGTCCACCTGTTTATTCACTCCTTCAAAAAAACATAACAGATTAGTAAGACAAGATCTTCCTTGTCTAAAGCCATGTTGGCTGTCTCCCATTAGGTCGTGACTATCTACATGCTGAGTAATTTTATTCTTTATGATGGTTTCTACCATTTTTCCCGGTACTGATGTCAGGCTCACTGGTCTGAAGTTTCCCGGATCACCCCTCGAACCCTTTTTAAAAATTGGTGTTACATTGGCGATCCTCCAATCCTCAGGTATCAGAGATGATTTTAATGATAGTTCACAGATTACTGATAGCAGGTCTGCAATCTCAAATTTCAGTTCTTTCAACACCCTTGGATGTATACCATCCGGCCCAGGTGATTTGCTACTCTTCAGTTTATCTAATAGTTGTAAGACATCTTCCCGATGTATCGATATTTCCTTCAATTCTTCCACACCTTTAAATACCACTTCAGTCATGGGTAACATCCCTACATCTTCCTCAGTAAAGACCGAAGCAAAGAATTCATTCAGTCTCTCCGCTATCGCCTTGTCGCCTCTTAGTGCTCCTTTAACCCCTTTATCATCTAATGGTCCAACTGACTCTCTCACAGGTTTTTTGCTACGAATGTACTTGAAAAGGTCTTTATTTCGTGTTTTTGCTTCCGCAGCAAGCTTCTTCTCAAATTCTCTCTTTGCCTGCCTTATCAATGCCTTGCATTTGACTTGCCAGTGCTTGTGCTGTTTCCAGGTTTCATCGTTTGGCTCTTTTGTCCATTTCCTGAAAGATGCTTTTTTGGCAACAACAGCCTCTCTGACCTCACCTTTAAACCATGCTGGCAGTTTTTGGACTTCCTTCCACTTTTCTTAAAGCGTGGAATACAGCTGGTCTGGGCTTCCAAGATAGTATTTTTCAAAAACACCCAAGCTTGATGTACGTCTTTAACCTTTGCAACTGCTCCTTTTAGTTTTTTCTTAACTGTTTTCCTCATTTTATCATAGTCTCCCTTTCGAAAGTTAAAGGGTAGTACTGTGGATTTCCTTACTATCCCTCCTCCACTAATTAAATCAAAGGTGATCATGCTATGATCACTATTGCCAAGTGGCCCCAACACCCTTATCTCTTGCACTACATCTGGTGTTCCACTAAGGACTAGGTCTAATATTGCTTCCCCTCTGGTTGGTTCATGAACCAGCTGCTCCAAGAAGCAGTCATTTATTTCATCTAGGAACTTTATCTCCCTAGCATGTCCTGTTGTGACACTGACCCAGTCGATGCCGGGGTAATTGAAATCACCCATTATTATTACTGCACTGTAACTTTTGCTAGCTTCCTTGATTTCTTTGAGCATTTCATCATCCATTTGTTCATTCTGGCCAGGCGGACGATAGTACACCCCCACTGCCATCGCCTTCCCCTTTTTACATGGAATTTCAATCCATAGAGATTCTACAGCAAATTTTGTTTCTTGCAAAACTTTAATCCTTTCTGACTCAATGCCCTCTCTAACAGAGCGCAACCCCTCCACCAATTTGGTCAGCTCTATCATTATGATATAGTTTGTACCCAGGTATCACAGTGTCCCACTGGTTGTCCTCTTTCCACCATGTCTCTGATATTCCAATCATATCTAACCTCTCGTTTAGTGCTATATATTCTAACTCTCCCATCTTGTTTTGTAGACTTCTACAAGATCTACAAAAGATCTACAGCCATCTACAAGATCTCTCCACTCAAGGCATCTGGTCTCCACAGGAGACAGCTCTACATATCAACCTCTTAGAGCTCAGAGCAATTTTTCTAGCTCTCAGAGTCTTCCACGCCCTGCTCAGCTACAAGACAGTCCTCATCCACACGGACAACCAAGTAGCCATGTTCTACGTGAACAAGCAGGGCGGGACTGGCTCTCTGTCGCTTTGCAACGAAGCTCTGAGATTGTGGGCCTTCGCCAGAGAACATCAAATTCATCTCATGGCAGTGTATCTTCCAGGGGTTCAAAACTCTTGGGCAGACAGACTCAGTCGAGTTCTGCTTCCACACGAATGGTCCCTCCATGGGGACCAGATAGCCAGGATCTTCCAAATTTTGGGAACCCCGGACATAGACCTGTTTGCAAGTCCATGGAATGCCAAACTTGTTCCTGGAGATTGACCCTTACCACATGATAAAACTCACATTAAGAATGTAGCTAGTGGTTAGAACACTGGCTTAGTAACCAAGAAACCAGGGTTTGATTCCCACTAGCACTCCTTGTGGCCTTGGGCAAGTCACTTAACCCTCCATTGCCTCTGAAGAAAGGCCTGGCAATCTACTTCCGGTCACCAGGAGTCAGCATTGACTTGAAGGCACTCATTGCATTTTGCAAGAACGTAGCATATTTTAGTAAAGAGGTGCCTTTGTTTTAATAATTTGAATTATATTGCTTTTATTGCTGCTCTTTCAGATTATAAGTCACCTTGATTATCTAGGAAGGTGACAGATTTTCTTAATACATAAAATAGATAAGCATGACTAGAAACACTGACTGAACACTCCCGCAATACTCGCTACCCCACACAACATGTCCCAAAATATAAGTTCTTCTGGCTTAGACATTATTTATAGCTGATATAAACGTGTGTCCATTTTTGATGATGTAGGCACCCACTGATATTATAAAAAACTGTATATAGTACGCACTTAGTTGCCTCTTTCAGCCAGTACACACCCATTCCCTGCTCACACTACACTCCTCTTTTGTGGTTATGGACCTTTCAACTTTATAGCCTATGTATTAGGTATGTGCATTTGTTAGAAATGACATGTGAAATATCAAAGAAATTTCATATTTTTCTAATTCAGAAAGGATACTAAAAAGTCCGAAAATCAAACACGTAACCTCAAACACATGGCCTCAAACATGTAACTTTGGGACTGAAAGGCAGCACCTTGTAGGAGAGCCATCACTTCCCCATGAGAGATGCTTTTAATCATCTTTCCCTTAACTGATATATTGCTGATAATCTTCCTTCCTGTTTTCTGATTGGTCCAAAGTGTGTCTGGTCTGCAGTTCTATGGAAAATGCTAACCAAATTTTTTTGCCATGTGAATCTATTGACTCAAAGGGGTTTGCTAGGTGATCCAAAGATCTAAACAGCCAATGCCACCCAGTTGAAACTGTACTATCCACAATGCTAAAGCCCTACATAATCTGTATCTGTATATAATGTATATAGTTTTCACTGTTTTGTTCGGTTCATTCTTAACATTTGCTGTTTACTTATAATATTCTTGGTTATAAGATGTTACATGCAAAACAAAAGCTGCTTTGTTAATTGTTGTTTATTGTGAACCGCAACTGATCTCAGGAAGATGCAGTATATAAATGTTTGTTAAATAAATAAATAAATGTTCTTGTGCCAGACATTCTGAGAAACCATGTCTGTACTGTTTACTATCAGAGTCCAAAAGAAGCCACACTCTCGCAAATATCAGAAGGGTGTTTAAGGAGTGAGGTGGAAAAAATCCATAAAAGATAATCAAGATAAAATTCCATCTATTGGAGTATATAGTGGTCCTTTCCTACATGGCTGTGTTTCGGCAACAGCCTTCGTCAGGGGTGTGGGGACCTTAGGTAAAGAAATAAAAACACTGAAATTACAATAAAACAAAACAATATAATAAGATCTCAAAAGAATACAGTAAAAAATATATTTCCAAAGATGATACAGAAAACAATGGGTACAAAGTAAAATGGAGCTTATATAATAATAATAAATGAACCACAGTAAAGATATAAGGGTGATACATAATAGTGGGAGACCAATTAAAATAGACATAGCATGATTAAAAACTATGAAACATGGTCTAAACATTAATTACAAGCTATTATAAGGATCTGGCCACATAGGGACATTTCCATGAGCCAATTAGGCTGCTTAGAGAAGTTGGAGAGTAGATGGGGGAAAAGAGGATAACTCACAGTAAAAAATAAATAAAATAAAAGGACGAACATATATCAGAGTTGGCATATTGTAAGTTGTCCAATGTGAACAATCAAATATATATACAGGTACAGGTCACTGCAAAGAGACATGGGCATAATGCTTATTTAGCATCAAGGAGGCAAGCAATATAACATCTATCAGGTCCAAAGTGGAGGAGAACCCATAAGCTAAACCATGCTGTCTGGGGGGGGGGGGGGGTGAGAGCCACTGGGGATCCTGAATCCATGTAAAAATCATAAATGAATAAAGCAAACTCGGTATAAATTGGTAGTCACACGGCTATAAGATTCAACTGTTCATTATAGGAAATCTCTGCACTGTATATTTTCTGTGTCTGGATTCTTTTTCACTTTGTGCCTCACGGGTCTTATACAATATAGATTGGAGGTGCTTCCCTTGTGTAGGCACGCTCTGCAGCGGCACCCCATCTTGACTGCTGATCATTAGCTGCATACTCTTTCCTTCCAATTTATAATGAGTTTGCTTTATTCGTTTATGATTTTCACACGGGTCCAGCATCCTCAGTGGCTCTTACTCCCCCAGACTGCTGTTTTTTTCAAATCTATAAATCTCGTCCATAAACCACAAGACACTTTTTATCTGCTCTCCCTTTCTCTTCATCTTTCATCACCCAACCGGCTAGCTCAGACATTCAATTAAGCCAACACTGTACCTGCAATTCCTCTCACTGGACCCAGTATTTTAGCACAATTTGTTTTGCCTGCCGTAGGAGGATGCGTGGAAGCTTCTGCTTTGTTTCATTTACTCTTGTACTTTGCAAAGGCTTCCTATTTACCAACATAATCAATTTGAATATCCACTCTTCATTTAGCCTGGTCACTTACTCAGTGTATTCTGTCTCTCCTAATTAAAGTCCAGAAGGTTTTGCACACTCTTGAAAAGAGGGAATCCATGTACGCTCTCTTATCTTACATTTTACACAGGATCCATCCACCCAAAGATGTAATCAAACTCCCTTGGCTTTTGTAATGTTAACTCTGTGCAGGAATTTATATTGAATTTCTTCCAGATGGCCATGATCATATAGTGGTTAGTACTCTGCATTGTGAATCTCTTCCATATCTGTTCAAAACTGTGCTAGCTCTTCATAAGTCACAGTCTCTGCAACATTGTTAATCCAGACTGACGCTACTGAGTCCAGGTAAGGAGTCTCGTGACATCCCTTCCCAGTCTGCACTATCAAAATGTTATCATGTCTAAGTGCAATGTGCATAAATAACCTGTATAATTCAGTAAATCACAATGGAGTCACTGCCATGCCTTAGACCGAGCAAAATTAGTATGGAAAGAACCCTTAAAAACATGCATCAGCTGGCCCAGATAATGACAGCTCTGGGCAGCCAACAAGGAAAATTGGGGTTTACTCCCATGGGAAAGTCAGAGTTATCTTGTATGGTGATAAAGAGGGGCACACACTTTGCCTTTTTCATTCATTCATCCCTGCTACCAGGCTCAAGACTTCTGAAATGGATAAAGGAAGTGTGCCCTCCCCCCCCCCTCCCCAATTTCTGCCAGTGTCACTTATTCCCTTGCAAATAAATTAAACAATCCATATGACTCAGTCCAGCCATCTAATAACCCCAGTAGCGCGAACTTATCCAGTCATCGTATTATGGATGCAACATTGTAAAGTGGTAGATCTGGTAAGTCTAACACTCTTTTGTACTGATTTATCACCAATTTGATATAGCTTAAGCAGGCCATCTTGCCATGCCATATGAACATTTGAACTAAGGCTTTATAAATTGCCTCCTCCTTATTCTTCAACCATATAAGGGCCATTTGCATGGGATAACACAATTTGGGCAGCAATACCATTTTAATAAGCTCCACACATCCCAACAATGACAAGGGGAGAGCCGTCCACTTGGCACACTAAGTGCTCATCTGCTTCTATTTATCAATGTTAATTTTATAGAAGATATTGGAGACAGTGCTAAGATAAATCCCAAGATATTTTGGTGCTAGCTTGGGCCCTAGCCATTGCTTAGCACTAGTTCTGATCCCGGAACTCCAGCCAGGAAGGGACCATCACTCCATGGGCAAACTGTGGGCCCCAGAATGACCTGGCCATTTAAGTAGCAGAGAGCCCTTTAAGAACAGCTCCACCTCTCTCCCAGGCCTCCCTTCAGGCATTGGACCTCCCCCTGCAGCTTTTCTGAGGTTCTAGAGCAGGTTCCAAATCCCAATCGCAGGTGCTGCTGCCCCAGACTGCTTCACTGTGCTCTCCGGTACATCTCCAAGCCTCCTAGCCCTCCCCCCCACCTCTAGATTCTCCCCTCTGCCTCCCTAATCCCCCTCCCCCCTTCTTCCTCCCCCCTCACCCTGCTGCATCCAGCATCTCCCTTGTGTCAGCACAGTTACTTACCTGTAACAGGTGATCTCTGGGAACAGCAGGAATAAGTCTTCACATAAGGGGACGTCGGTACCGACAGAGCCTGCGAAGGAACGCTCCCCAGCATCCAAAAAGAAAGCCCTTGGGAGCGTCCCACACGCATGCGCGCTGCCTTCGCGCCCATTCACTTCCCTCTCATCAGTTGGGTTTGTAGCTGAGACCAAAGGAGGGATGTAGACAAATTAGAGAGAGAGAGAGAGAGAGCACAACTCCTAGGGGAGGTGGGTGGGTTGTGAAGACTTATTCCTGCTGTTCCCAGAGATCACCTGTTACAGGTAAGTAACTGTGCTATCTCCAGGAACAAGCAGGAATGAGTCTTCACATATGGGGACTCCCAAGATAGAGATGCCTAGAGGAGGTATCACCATGTTGCAAATCTAATAGATGGGCCATGCTATTTCCCAGAACCTCAGGCATCCAAGGGATGGAAGGTAGGAGTTGAATTAAAAAGGGTGTGCTGTGGAACAGCTTGACTAAACAAGGCGTCTAGAGGGGAGTCCTTGTGTAGATCATAAATGTTGGTAAAAAATTAACTCCAATTTTCTAATGTGGACCTTATTCAAAAGTATTTGTTGAGGCTAATATGGGTCTGGTGCTAAGAGCCAGTACATTAGCCTCAATGAAATTACCTCCCTGTGAAGTAGAGGAAAATAAATTTTGCAATACAGGCAGAGGTCAAAAGCCTTAATGGCTAGAACTAATCCCAGAAGAAAAAACTGGGGGAGTTTAATGAGGTTGGACCTTGGAGGAGAAGCTAAAGCTTCTGTAGGCCAAAGTTTAAAGCTCTTTGTCCTTGGAGCAGAATAAGGTTCTAGGAAAGAGGAGATAAATCTGACTGGTTTGCAGGAAAAAGAATGGGTCTTTAAGACCCCTCTATCCAAATAAAAGAAAGAAACATTTGTAGTAGGCGGTGTAGCCTCCAATTTCTTGAAGATCAGTAATGTCTTCCCTAAGTGATGTCTCTTAGGATAATGACTTTACATGGAGAGCTTCAGATGTAACATAACCGGAAAGGCTACGGTAAAAGAAGGTAGTTTCTAATTACCATAGAAATTGGCTGTCCATTTAAAATGCTATGGTATGCTGGAACAGCATTAATATGGACAGTAACAAATCTTTCAGATATATATATCTATATATGAAAGATTTGTTACTGTCCATATTAATGCTGTTCCAGCATACCATAGCATTTTAAATGGACAGCCAATTTCTATGGTAATTAGAAACTACATATATATATATATTAGTCCCCAGGCGCCCCTACTGGCGTAGGAAATAAGGGCGTCCGGTGACATTTAATTTATTTTAAGGAGTGGTTGAGCTGAAGGACCAGGAGGATTCTGGTCCTTGTAGTGCAGAACTCCTTACAAAGAACAATCTATGCCAAAGTGTAGGGTAATAAGGCTTTATTTCCCCGGTCAACGCTTAGGTTCAATAAGACACAAAAGAAAATGAAGGTAATTTTTCCCTCCAACAAAAAGGTTCCACCATTATATAAACAGTTAAGGGTTGTAGGCTTCACAATTAACTGTTTAACTGGGTTAAGGCTTCTTTCAAATCAATAGAAATTAACATCAGGAAGCAAATGGTTATCAACTTCACCATATGCAAAGTTCTCCTTTTTCTATACAACTAGCAAGGCAATCAAGCTAGTTCTTGAACAAAAGTTACATTCCATTGGTTCACTCTGAGGAATGGGAACACTGGTTTCACAATCACAGTCCATTGATTCTGGGTCACTACCTTCTTCAATGCTATGACTGGCTTCAGTATCTAACTCCTCACAGGAGTTCTTTGGTTTCTCATATAACTTCCTTAGCACACTGTTAGGAAGTGCTTTTAAAAGGTTAGCTTTACTTCTTCTAACTTTCTGAGGCTTATCTATTTCCATAAGGTTTTCATCACTTAAACTTTCCCTTATAATGAAAGGCTTTTCATACCTTGGCTTCTGTAGGCGGCCACACCCAGGTCTCAGCTTGCGACGTAGCTTCTCAGGCTGACAAGCTGTTCTGTGCACTGCTCTACAATCAGAGTTACCAGGAAAACCTGACGTGGATTTCCACTCTCTGTGTTTCTTGGCAAAAGTATCACTGTAGAAGGAATCTCCTTTCCTTGTGCCTTTCTGGTTTAGCATAGGAGACTTACTTGGGGTAGGAGAGTTGCTTTCATCAGGCAAGCTGCTTCTTTGGTTTGCTTGGCTTTGGACTCCGTTCCAATACCTTTGGCCTCTCTGGACTTTATCCCTTTGAGAATACCTCTTTTGGATTCTGTCTCCTTGAGTTGGCTGCACATGGAAGCTTTCCTCTTCCAGGCTTCTCTCACTGGTCCTGCTGCCGGTCCTTCTGACCTCGCTCTTGCCACTTTCCCAGCACTTGCTCTTGCCTCCTCCTGTTTCTCTCCCTGTTCCTCCTGTTTCACTGATCATCAGGAGCTCCCCCTTCCTCCCCGAGCCCGCCAATCAACTGCCTGGCCCAACGGCTTTAGATACGCCATTGCAGGGGCCTCGGATGCACAGCGCTCTAGTCGGGGGTGAGAGAAGGAGCTCCCCCTTCCTCCCCGAGCCCGCCAATCAACTGCCTGGCCCAACGGCTTTAGATCCGCCGTTGCAGGGGTCTCGGATGCACAGCGCTCTAGTCGGGGGTGAGAGCAGGAGCTCCCCCTTCCTCCCCGAGCCCGCCAATCAACTGCCTGGCCCAACGGCTTTATATCCGCCGTTGCAGGGGCCTCGGATGCACAGCGCTCTAGTCGGGGGTGAGAGCAGGAGCTCCCCCTTCCTCCCCTAGCCCGCCAATCAACTGCCTGGCCCAATGGCTTTAGATCCGCCGTTGCAGAGGCGCGCCCGCGCCTTGCGGGCCCGTGCCTGAGGGCCTCGCCAGAGGGCCCTTTGGCGTGGCCCTTAGGCGTTGGTCCGTGGCGTCTGCATCTGGAGGCTATTTTGATGTCCTGCATGTATATTAGGGTAACGTGCTGTTCCATGTTCTTCATCTTCTCTTATCTGTTTGACTGTTTCTGTCCCCTACTCTGTCCTATTTTGTAATGGCGTTCTTTTCTTATTTCCTTATATGATGTAGCATTGTAAACCGCTCTAATACCTTTGGGTCTGAGTGGTATATCAAATTTTATAAACAAACATAAACATCTGGTTTCCTTTATAAAGGGATTTCTGGTTTGCCCGTTCTGAGTTTGAGAACAGGTGAAACTGCTTGTTATTAATGTGATCAATGCTAGAGCACGTTGCTTCAGGTATTGTGTAATTGTTCATGCACCCTCTGGCTGAGCTGCGCTGGAACTGCGCTCTCTGCCTTTTCTGAGTTCCATGAAAATCAGGAGTTTTTTCCAACACTGTTTCTTTTCTAGCTCCAGCCTCATGACATATCCCCCGAGTTAAAATATTACAAGCTGAGTGTTCAGCCTCACTACAGCTTTTAATTGCAGCTTCTTCTACTGCCTTACAAGGCGGCTGTTTGTCTCTATTCTCCTTGCTATGGCAACGTGGGTGCCGTATCCTATACTGAGATCCTCTCTTGACTGACGTACATAAAGCCAGTCTCTCACGCCAAAGTCTAAGGACATTTATATGGTATGTCTGCTCCCGACCGTTTGTATCTCTTACCAAATAAGAGGTAGGACTAAGTGGTTTGACAATCGTATAAGGTCCCCTCCATTGGGCTTCAAACTTTGGGGTAGGCCCGGATACTAAAACAATTACTCTGTCACCAGCAGTAAGTTGTCTGGGCACAGTACCTTTGTCGTAATATTTTTTCTGCTTCTGCTGACTATCTTTCAGCTTCTCTTCCGTCAGCTTGGAAGTTCGTTTTAGACGGGTTCTTAATTTTTTCAAGAATTGTGGAATTCCGCATTCATTTTCCACGGGCTCCACCCACTGTTCCTGGAGAATGTCCAGCAGTCCTCTAGGTGATCTCCCATACAATAGTTTGTATGGTGACGTACCCAACGAACTTTGCGTCCTCTCTCTGCACGCATACAGTATGAATGGGAGGATCACATCCCTCTCGGTCATTTCGCCATCTAATGACCGACACAACATCTGTTTTATGGATTGGTTCATTCGTTCAACCAATCCATTACACTGTGGGTGGTAAGCCGACGTTTTCAGATGATGGATTCCAAACGCGTCCCAGACCTGTGCTAGGTATCGGGACATGAAGTTACTCCCTCGGTCTGACAGCACTTCCCGAGGAAATCCTATCTCGCAAAATAGTTTTATAAGTTCATTGGCGATGGTTTTTGCAGATATATTCCTTAAGGGCATCGCCCAAGGGAAACGTGTGGCTTGATCTATGACAACCAGTATATACTGGAAGCCTCTGGGAGTTTTGATAAGAGGTCCCACTATGTCGACTGCCAGCCTTCGTGTAGGGTCCGAGATTATTGGCATCGGCTGTAGGGGTACCTCAGGTGGACGCAGGGATGTCACTCGTTGGCATGAGGCACAAGATTCACAGAAACGCGAGGTTTCCTTGAACACTCCTGGCCAATAAAATCTGGCCAGTATTTGGTCAAGTGTTCCCTGTATTCCCTTGTGACCGCCTATTGGGTGGTCGTGTGCCAACCTTAACACCGCGGACTTGAAGGTCTTTGGAACGACTAATTGCTTCCGCACTTCATGGGTCCGTGGGTTTATGGCCTCCCTGTATAGTATTTCCTCTTCTTTTATAAACCTTGGAAAGGTATTTCTTTTTTCCTGAGCGTATTCAAACGCACGTTTTAGCACAGGGTCATCCCTTTGTTCTTTTATAAACGAGGGGAATTTTTCCACCAGCTCCGCTGGAATCCAGGGCAACCCCTTCCCTGCTTCTAAGTCTGCCTGGCCTTGAGAGCAGTATTGCTTCTCCTTACGTTTCTCAGCCGTTGACTTCTTTATTTTCGTTGAGGGCTCCCCTATTAGGTCATCATGTGAAGGGAGGTCTCCCAAATCTGTGTCATGGGAACAAGAAGGTTTTTCTAAAGTTTCTGCCTGGGAACGCGTGGAGACAAAAACTTCATGGGGACGTAATCCTTCTTTTAACCCTCTTGCAAAATGAGGCCAGTCTCGACCTAAGATTAAGTCCTGTGGTAGCCTGGGTACCACAGCTACCAACATTTTTTTAGTTGTTCCCAAACCTCTTACAGTTAGGTTATAAACAGGGTACAATGTAGCCGTGCCATGAACACATTTTATTTTTACTTGGCGTTCTGGTTGATCTGGTGCGGAGTCTGCTCGCTCTTTGACTAAGGACCAAAGCTTGCGAGAGATCATTGTTTGAACCGCACCGGAATCAAGTAGTGCCTTGGTTGGAACTCCTTGTACCAACACATCCAAGATTAAACCTTCACATGGCACTTCTCGGTTCTCTCCTAAGAGAGCTATGCGCGCTTGGCATTCAGTTCTCACATGACCTGTTTTTCCACAAGCAAAACATCTTTTATCAACATTCTTTGATAAAGCATCATTACATTTTACATTGTGTGACTTAGAATGGGACAGAGCTCCTAAGGACTGTTTGTATGCACCCACTGCCTTCTCAGATATGTCTTTAGAATTTTGGGTAGCCAAATCCGCCTCCACATATCTTTCCGTTAAGGTAACGGCATCTGCAGTGGTACTACAATTTTGTAGAATTAGGAAACTCTGCACATTACTAGGCACTGCACGCATAAACTGTTCTAGGACTATTTCATCCATAATCTGTTCTACATTTTTACCAGCAGGTCTTAGCCATTTTTCTGCTAAGCTCCCGAGCCTGTGGCCTAATACTTTCGGAGTCTCACCCTTCTTAAGGTGAGCCGCCCGCAGCAAGCGATTATATACGAGTGGGGTCAAGCCTAAGCGCTCCCGAATGGCTTTCACCACCTCGGTATAATCCGCTGCTAATGCAGTTGGCATCGCCCGATAGGCAGATAGCACCTCCCCCGTAAGAGAAGCGGCTAGCCTAATTGACCACTGCTCTTTTGGCCACTTTATTGCACTAGCTATCCTTTCAAAGGAGTCAATAAAGTCATCGATATCATCGGTGGCTGATAGTTTTCCTATGCTCAAAGAGTCAAAGGCGCCTGGCCCTACTGACCAGTTGCCCAGTCCAGAAACCTGTTCCTGTTGACTGGAGGCTCCCCCTAACATCTTCTGTTGCTGGGTGGCCCAAGCCTCCATCAGCTGTAGAATGGGCTTCTGCTGCTCCTGCAGCGCTAGTATGGCTTGTTGCTGGGTTTGAGCAGCAAGCTCCCTCTGCTTTTCAAATTGCATCATCATCCATCCCAGCAATTCCTTCTACTCCATAGTGATGAACTTTACCTAGGGAAAAAGGAGAAAGAAAAACAAAACCAAGTGTGGTCCACAAACACTTAGCCCTTTTCACCCTTTACTTTATTTTTTTTTTCCACCCGTATCCAGACCAGTCTACCCCTCTACGTTTTACCTGGTAGCAGAGTAGATTCGAGCTTCGAGTAGGAGGTTGCAGCAGCTCCTTGCCGTATCCCTCTACGACTGCTGACAGCAATTGATGAGCTCCTCTCCTGGTTTCGTCTTCCTGGTCCTGGATTTTGTTAAATCCAATCCGGATTTTTTTTCCCCGGCTACAGTCCGGGTTTTCTCAGACTCCACTCCGGGTTTTCTCACCCAGTATTGGTGTTTTCTTGCTTTCTTTTCTCTTTAGCGTCTTAGGGCGTTGTCCCAACATCCAACAACTACGCCATTATGTCCCCAGGCGCCCCTACTGGCATAGGAAATAAGGGCGTCCGGTGACATTTAATTTATTTTAAGGAGTGGTTGAGCTGAAGGACAAGGAGGATTCTGGTCCTTGTAGTGCAGAACTCCTTACAAAGAACAATCTACACCAAAGTGTAGGGTAACAAGGCTTTATTTCCCCGGTCAACGTTTAGGTTCAATAAGACACAAAAGAAAATGAAGGTAATGCTTCCCTCTAACAAAAAGGTTCCACCATTATATAAACAGTTAAGGGTTGTAGGCTTCACAATTAACTGTTTAACTGGGTTAAGGCTTCTTTCAAATCAATAGAAATTAACATCAGGAAACAAATGGTTATCAACTTCACCATATGCAAAGTTCTCCTTTCTCTATACAACTAGCAAGGCAATCAAGCTAGTTCTTGAACAAAAGTTACATTCCATTGGTTCACTCTGAGGAATGGGAACACTGGTTTCACAATCACAGTCCATTGATTCTGGGTCACTTCCTTCTTCAATGCTATGACTGGCTTCAGTATCTGTTAACTACTCACAGGAGTTCTTTGGTTTCTCAAATAACTTCCTTAGCACACTGTTAGGAAGTGCTTTTAAAAGGTTAGCTTTACTTCTTCTAACTTTCTGAGGCTTATCTATTTCCATAAGGTTTTCATCACTTAAACTTTCCCTTATAATGAAAGGCTTTTCATACCTTGGCTTCTGTAGGCGGCCACACCTAGGACTCAGCTTGCGACGTAGCTTCTCAGGCTGAAAAGCTGTTCTGTGCACTGCTCTACAATCAGAGTTACCAGGAAAACCTGACGTGGATTTCCACTCTCTGTGTTTCTTGGCAAAAGTATCACTGTAGAAGGAATCTCCTTTCCTTGTGCCTTTCTGGTTTAGCATAGGAGACTTACTTGGGGTAGGAGAGTTGCTTTCATCAGGCAAGCTGCTTCTTTGGTTTGCTTGGCTTTGGACTCCGTTCCAATACCTTTGGCCTCTCTGGACTTTATCCCTTTGAGAATACCTCTTTTGGATTCTGTCTCCTTGAGTTGGCTGCACATGGAAGCTTTCCTCTTCCAGGCTTCTCTCACTGGTCCTGCTGCCGGTCCTTCTGACCTCGCTCTTGCCACTTTCCCAGCACTTGCTCTTGCCTCCTCCTGTTTCTCTCCCTGTTCCTCCTGTTTCACTGATCATCTGGTTTCCTTTATAAAGGGATTTCTGGTTTGCCCGTTCTGAGTTTGAGAACAGGTGAAACTGCTTGTTATTAATGTGATCAATGCTAGAGCACGTTGCTTCAGGTATTGTGTAATTGTTCATGAGCCCTCTGGCTGAGCTGCGCTGGAACTGCGCTCTCTGCCTTTTCTGAGTTCCATGAAAATCAGGAGTTTTTTCCAACACTGTTTCTTTCCCCTCATGACAATATATATATATATATATATATATATATATATATATATATATACATATAGAGAGAGAGAGAGATTCACTTAATAACAAGAAAGAATAAGACCTGCTTGAGAATATGAATAGAGAATCTCTTTCTGGTTACATGTGGAAGAAGCATGGAAAAGGTTACATGGAAACCAGTGGAATGTTCTTACTTAGAAGGAGAGGTCTAGATTTCTTTAAAAATTCTAGCCTTTGAATAACCAGAAATGGTGACCTACGTGAAGGGGTGCAGAGGAGATCCTTAGTCTTAAGACAACAAGTCTGAATCCTTTTATAACTTCAGTGTGGAGAAGAAGACGCAATATAAGGGGATACCATGTTTGCCACTCTATTAGGGTAATATGAGTATCATGCGTTCTTTGTTCAGCATAAGCTTCAATGAAGTATTAGGAACTAGAAGGAATGCACTAGACAAGGACCGACTGCAGTGAAAAGGAATGCATCCCTGTTGTAAGAGTCCCACTGGAGATGTGGAACAACCCAGGGAATTGAGCAGTTCTTTATGCTTTCACGTGGTCTAAGCCTTGGTTTCTTTCCCTTAAAAGGAAATTTTAAGGAAGATGGCAAGAGTAGGAAAAACCAGTCATGTAGGAGCATGACTGAGCAAAGCCTTTTTAACCATCTGGAAGTTATCTACTAGGAATGGCTCTGATGCTCTCTGGAAAAGGCCCATAGTTGCAGAGCTTTTTTGTATAATTGCAGAGAGCATATTGTAGGTTGCTTAGGTGAGATCTGGCTGTTTAATTGCCAGTGTGCAACCTAATCTATTCTGTTGGAGCCAAAAAGAATTGAAGATGGCTAAGAATAGTAGACAGGCCGGTTGCCTGCAATGATAAATTGTCCAAGTAGGTTTTGGAACCTCTCTTGGAATTATTTGTTATTAAGGCAGCAGAAAATGTTAGGTCCTATAGTTTGGAAAAGGACCGACAGACATAATTAGGAGTGGTAAAACTCAATTATGGTCTGATAAGCTGTCTTAAAAGAAATATTTGAGAAGATTGTAAAGGGGAAGAAAGCTCCGTATGGAAACCACTTACTGGAGTAGGTATTGAAGAAAATCCTATGGGCTTAAAAAGTAAGCCCTCCAGTTGAATAGTATCACTCTTAGACTGAATGTCTCGACTAAGAGGGATAGAAAGTAATACAGAGTTGTGAAGACTTACAATTTGGTAAGTCTCTGAAAAAAGTAAAGCCCCCCTGAAGTCAAAACAATGAGATATCCTTGTACAGGAAAACTGTCAAGGTGAAGGGCATAGCCTACTTTGTTATTAGTTGTTTCTCCTCTTTTTCCTTCAAAAAGTAGAGGAGAAAACCTGCTACCTGTAGGGCATGATTATCCTCAATAGCTCTAGGAGCTAAAAGAATGGATTTCTCTTGTGGCAAGAGATTCATGCCTAGAGTCGAGGATTGAGTCACTGTATCACTGATCTCTCAGTAAGGATGAGATGAACTGCAGATGCTTCTGTTGATAAGAAGTAGGTTAGCGGTTCTAAACCTCAAACAGGAAAAAGAGATTTAATGAATAAAATATCAGAAACCCTGCGACTGCTGGGTTTGCTGAGCCTGTTGAGGTTTTGATTTTCTTAGCCTGGTTTGTTGTTGCCCTTCTTTGGAAACATCTGCATGATGGGTAGAAGATGGATAAAACTTTTTTCCCCTAGGGGGATAAAGTTTTTTAGGAGATTTTTTAGTAGCTGGGATAGAGGAAAGTTTTGACAATCCTCTGAAAGCAACAATATCAGTGTTTAACTGATTAGCTTGGAATAAGGCATCCTTGTTAAAGAGATTTTCACCAGTACAAGGAGTATTTCCCAGCCTTTCTTGTACCCATTTGTCCAAGTCTGAAGCTTGGAGCCAGGCCATGCGTCGTGCCCCTATGGCTATAGCAGAGGTTCTGCTAATAGACTCAAAACAGTCCAGGGAAGCACGATTAAGGAAATTAGAGACATTTTGAGCATGACTGACTAATAAGAAATAGTCTGCTCTATTATGTTCTTAAAGAAAAGGGGTCAAAAGCTTTAAATTCTTTGTGACCTCTTCAAGAGATAATCCCATATAGAAAATATATGAGATAATTCTTGCTGAAAGCATAGATGCCTGGAAGCGTCCAAAGGCATCTAAAATCCTAGACTCACGAGCTGGCGGATAAGAGGAGTGCTTCTTTGCACTCTTAATACGCCTCATTGCTGATTCTACAACAATAGAATGATGAGGAAGTTGAGTCTTTTGAAAACCTGGAGAAGGTGGCACCTTGTACATAGTGTCAAATGTTTTAGAAGTTGGGGATAACGTTAAAGGAGTTTCCCATATTCTTAATAGTAGATCCTGTAAGATCTGATGCAATGAAGCATGACCACCTCCTTTGGAATCCAGGGGAATTGCAGAGTTTCTGAATCCCCTGGTATAGATTCTTTACCAGGTATAGAAATGGCAGGTAACTTTGCCATATCAAGCAGAAAAGCTTGAAAAGAAATCTCTCCTGAGGAGGACCCCCTGAAATGAGGGGTAAAGGCTAGAATTGTTGAAAATTCATGCTTCTCATTCTTGCTTCTTCCTGGAGATTCCCTGTGCCCCTCCAGGTCCTTTATATCTCCTCCATCTCCCAATGCCCTCCCACATGTCTACTTCCCCCCTCCTTGTCCACAAGGGAGAGGCTGTATAAGGCCTGCCCTCGGGAGCAGCATGTCCTGTGGGCAAAGGCTGTTTAGAAGAGAGAGCTGAGCCACCTGCGATTGCCGGCAAGAGATGAGCCTGCCTGTGGGACACATTGCTCTCGCGGGCAGAGGCCGTGTGGCCTTAAACAGCCTCTGCCCACGGGAAATGCTGTTCCCATGGGCAAGTTCCATCTCTCTGATCGTACTTGTCTTCCTGCTTCGGGAGGGTGGAGGTGATTAGCGATGATGCCACCCCAGAGATCAGCACCCCTCCGCTACGCTTACCCTGCTCACCAAGTAGTGCCAGCCCTGCCTACCCAGCAGAAATAGCAAGTAAAAAAAATCATTTATTGCTTCTCTTTCTTTATACTCTAAATTTTTATTTCCACTTGGTTACACTTGTACATAATGGCCCCTTGCCCATCACAAAGAGTAAACACAGTCCAAAACGTGAGATGAGTGGAAAAACAGTTTTATTGAAAATATCAAACCCTATAACAACCCGACACAGGCCGTGTTTCGCAAACCTTCATCAGGGGTTGATCAAGTAGGGTACCCTATAACAACCCGACACTGTTTTCCCACTCATCTCACGTTTTGGACTGTGTTTGTGTCACTCACGTGAGTACTGCCTTCTTGTTGGACTCTCCATCACAAAGAGCAGCAATCACTGTCCTGACAGCCAGATCAATTGGGCAAACAGTTTCCTCATTTTACTACCCCATCTGTATAAGTTGTACTTATATAGTAAATATGCCAAGGCCCTTTGGGAGCAATATGATCAGACATGGAAATACTCTATGAACTTCTCAATCAAACTCCAGCATGTATGGTTGTGGTATGTACTCTACACAGTAACCTTTTAAGGTCTTGGTTAGTTCGAGAAAATCCTTATCTTTTTCTTTTTTTTGAGGGGCAAAATAAGCAATAATTTTTTCCCCTGAAAACTGCATTAGCTGCTTCCCAATTAATAGCTGCACTAACTTCTCCAAAACCATTATCCATAACATAGTCCTGTCAATCCATACGCAAATATTTCCTCATTTAAATACTACATCTCAGTAACTCAGTTAAAGCAATGAAGGGCATGGTGTCATTATTTTTAATTAATTCCTCTTTGCCTCTGGCCTTGAAGAGGGCATTAGTGAGGCCTATAATAAAAATTAAAGGGTATGTTTACTAAACCGTCTTAATGTTACCGGCGCTAGTTGCAGCGACAATGTGAAGGATGCCATATAAGGAGTGGGCGTTCCGGCCTCAAGGTAGCAAGAATCTGTATCGTGCGATAGTGGGCGTCTTGGCACCTTAACGTGCGTTAACCCTAAGTTCATGCCAGCGCAGTGCTAGAAGTTATAAAGATGTAGCCCACTGGTTACTGCAATGACTGTGGAGGCGGAGGTCATGGGTTCGATCCCGCAGTGGTGTTATGTAAGAAGGCTGTCTGAGGCATTTCCCTTTTCTAATTTAAATCAGTGCTGTCTGAGGCATTTCCTTTTTTAAGTTAAATCAGTGCTGCCAGCAAAAACACCCTCACAGTGCCGTAACATAAGGTGCCGCATAAGGCGCCCTATAAGGCACTCCATAGGGCACATTATAAAGTGCCCTGTCTGCCAAGGCACCTTCTAATGTGCCCTATAGGGCGCTTTATAGGGCGCCTTATGAGTCACCTTAAGGTTACAGCACTGTGAGGGTGCATTTTGCTGGCAGCAATAATTTAAATTAAAAGGAAAAGCCTCAGACAGCCTTATTAAATAACACCACTGTGGGATCAAACCCATGACCTCTGCCTCCACAGTCATTGAAGTAACCAGTAGGCTACATCTCTTTAGCTACTACCACACTGCTGGCTGGCTACAGAAAGACTGCAGGTCACCACACAAACTGTCTGCTGTGGTTACCAGGATAGGGTAAACCCACCCCTACCCATAATGCACTGCACATGCAGATCAGCAGTCTACAGCTGATCACATAATGGGGTATGCACCCCCACAGCACCTAGGCCTGGTAGGGGGAACTTACTGTGTGTGTTACTGGCACAGAGTAGCTGTGGGGGTACTGTGCTCACCCTGAGGGTGAGGTGGGGCACCCAGCACCAGGTCCGCAGCACCTGGCTTGGCTGAGATAGGCTATGCTGCAGGTCCCCATCAGTGCCAGTTTGTGATAGGTAGTCCTTGCAGACACACCTAGGATACACCTGTGTCCATCTGTATTTCCCAGTCATGTCTAGCCCTTGTGGACTATGATGCACCCAGAATAGTGCATATCCTGTGTGGGTGCCATGGTCACATGTTATAGGTGAAGGGGGGTGTTTGGACCCAAAAGTGGATTATGTAGCCCCACCCAGCCCACCCTCTGTGGCTCAGGTTGGGGGGACAGAATCTCCCACCAACAGATCCATATTGTACATCTCTGCAATGGCGGCACTAGAGTGGACCATCAACCCCAGTCCTGCTGGGGAACAGGCACCCTACAGGGCAGTCGATGCAGATCTGTACACATCACATAAGGCAATGGCAGACAGGCAGAATGCTGGAGAAGCTCAAATGCCCCCCACCACTATCTGACATTCACCAGCAGAGGGCACAGTCAGTCTCCATCCCGCTGCACCCTGCAAGTTGTTGCAGCCATACACATGCTAAATGCAGACTGTCTGCTAGCTAGTACATAGTGCATGTTCCTGGAGGAACTGTGTGCACCCAAAACTGGGATGTCATCACACACACCAAGCAGGTATGTCAGTGATTGGGCCCCAGAAAAGAGAACCCATAAATATCACTTGAGAGAAATGCTGCCTAGCACTATGGGGGAACCTAGCCATGCCATGGTCACTGCTCAGTCAGGGTGAGAGTGACCTCCCAGCATGACATGCTGTGGCCACCCTGTTCGTGCAGGTGGTGGTCAGGCACTACAATGTCCCAGCCATTGCCCTATACCCTGTGCAGATACATCCTGCCCAGGCCACCCTGTCCGGGCCATACCCACAGTACCTTGCTCCTCATTATGCACATTGGCAGGCTAACACTGGAAACAGTGCAAGCAGTGTGGGCTCAGTAAGGTGTAAGCAGCCACAACACACTGGATAGACATATACACACTCCCACACCTATGCCAGCATTGTGCAAATACGGAGGTTTGTAGCAGCCCTGGCTGCCACACCAGTCCTGGGCACAGTGCGGGCATTGCCATGGTACGCAATACTGTTGGGGTCACTCCCCGGGGTGGTAAACACTGTCAGAAGCAATAACTGAAACACACTCCACAGATATCAGAATGGTTGCTATGATGAATCTCTATCAACAAATCGTGTTTAACTTAGGATTTGTTAGCTGACATTAATCATAGCAACCTTTTGATATATGTGGAACGTGTTCCCAAGTTTAGGACGGCATTGCTAAGGTATGCAGGTGCCAGTATTGGGAGATGCTGCTCCGCGCAGGGCCCAACAGCCTGACTCTCCATGAGGCTTTGGATAGTAGAGCCTGTGGGTTTGGGTGTTTGTGCCCCTGTTGGCCACTGCTCTAGGGCAGAGGTTCCCAACTCCAGTCCTGGTGGGCCAAACACTGTTCAGGTTTTCATGCTATCCCTAATGAATATGCATGAGATACATTTGCATTCAATGGGGCGATGCATACAAATGCAGCACAGGCATATTTATTAGGGACAGCATGAAACCTGAATGGTGTTTGGCACGCCAGGACTGCAGTTGGGAAACTCTGCTCTAGGGATTGCACAGGTTTATGGTGTCTGTGCTTTGTAGGGTAAAATATAGGCGTTTCAGGCATGTTTATTTTATCTGCAATAAAGGTTCCGTCTTTATTACCACGGTTTAGTACTGGGTAAAATATGGGGACAAGGTTGGCAGGCACCACAGCTGGGACTTGAACTTGTGACCTTCTGCCCCTGAACACACTGGCTGTGTGTACTGCACCAAACCGTTGCCACAGGGGGGAGATCATTCCCTGGGGATACCATGACTGTTCGTCAGACAGATCTTGTCTGTTGCAGTGTACAGAAAACACCTAAACGGGGCTTGGCCGTGGTCTGCTGTGGGCAGATGCCACTGCCCCCTCCACCACCAGCACCCCTCCGCCACCATGCTGACATGCCCTTATGCCGGTGGTGCTGGTGGTGCGCAGTCCCAGGCCATCCAGTGTGCCGGTAGGCAGCTACCTATGGTGGGGGTTCTCGGGTAGGGGTGCCTACATGGACATGTGCGCTTCCCTCTGGCACCGCCTGCCAATGTTATGTGCCCTTGGGGGTACCTGCTGTGTAATATCCCCTGTGACACTGTGGAACACACACTCATGACCATGTTGGACCCTCATCAGTTGCTGTCTTGCTGCCTTTGTGTTTTGGCATTCCTATGTGCCACCTAGGCATCTGCCTAGTCTGCACTGTGCCCCAGCTGGACCACAGCATGTGCCGCCTGCAGCCCCCTGTATCCCATTTACAGCATCAGTACAGTTGCCCTTTCCTATGTGCCCACTCTGCTGTTGCTCCACATGTGCACGCCATAACAAACCTGCCCAATATAAACAAAAACCCTGATCACCGCTATTTCAATGTGGGATCATTCACTTTGTAGGGGGACAGAGCATAGAGTCTTCCAAAACATATCTTCCTTTTTACGCTTTGTCAGTAGTGTTGCTTTATGTTTATCATTAATATCACTATTGGCCGGCTATCCATAGCTCCTCGCTGAACATAAAAGAACATGAAAGGATGCTGAATATGATTCAAGAATTCCTGTATTCCCCCCTCGAGACATGAAATCTCAGATGAATACAATTTCTGATAGCATATCTTCATCCTGAAAGATTTTATTACCACTACCGGACCTTAAATAGGAAATCCTATGTTGGTTCTTTTCCATCTTCAGATACTGGGCCAACAGGTGACCGGACTTATTTCTCGCCGCATAATACCATGACTTTTGCACCAGCCCGACTCAGTAACATATTACATTTATACTTTAATTTATGAAGAGAAAGCAAAAAGCAATTGTTTTTAGGATGAATATGCTGTTGCTCAATCTGAGTAATTTGTGCTTCAAATCAATTAATTGTAAATTACGCGGTTTCCTAAGTTTGCTAACACAAGAAATTCTCTCTCCCTGAATAGTAGCCTTAAAGGCCTCTTACCACACACATATGGCAGTATCTTGTACCTCACTCTCGGAAACATAATTATGACAGGTGGCCAATATGTGTTAAAGAGCTTTCCAGCAAACTAGCATTAAATTTCCAAGCAGATGTCTTAGCAGCCCGTTCAGAGAAAGACAATGTCATGGTTATGTCCACATGATCTTAAACCGTGATAGCTAAGATATTAGTAGATCTTATTGTGGAAATCAAAGCATTGGAAACCATTAAATTTATAGGACTAGTGTGGCAGAGAATAAAAGGTAAAAATCATTTTCAGTTGGATGTTGTAACCTACAAGGATCCGACAGGCCCAGGGTCTTCACACGAGAAAGCAAAAAGGAGCAGGACAGCCATGCCACTGGAACAAGAGCTTTATTGGTGTCACAAGGTCTGCCCTACACATGTTTCAGCAGAAAGCCTTCCTCAGGGGACTGCGACCTTATATATCACACATATAAATAAAAATAAAAAGTAAGTCATATTAAAACATTAAAATAAACATATATTTAAAACACGAACAATAGTATGTGTGCATATATGTGAAGGGGCCCCATAATAAAAAGGCATCAATCGTAGTAGATTATTCAAAAGACATAAAAGAATGATTAAATATATGAATCAATAAATCAATAAATAAAAGATTATAATAAAATATAAAACAATGTAAAAGCCATTAGAAAAAGTGACAAATAAAACAAAACAATAACATGTAAAAACAGAGAAACACAAAGTGAATAAAATCAAGCACTAGTTTTTATGACACTAAGGGATATGTTTACTAAACAGTGGTAGCAGCTTCCGTGCGATATCGGAGCTACCACTGTTTAGTAAACATGCCCCCCCCCCCCCCCAAGCATTGTATAGACAGTAAACTCACCACTTGGTAGACACTTATTCAGTCTAACAATTGATAGTTAATTCTTTCAATCTATTAAAAATGAAACAAGAGGAAAAGAAGAGGAAAGCATTCACTCTGTCTGTATGAGACTGCTAAGATTATACACTCCTAACAGATCTATAAGGGAGAGGATCAAAAAAAATATAATGTATGCATATGAAATTTTTTTTATTTTTATTTTTTTTACATTTTGTATACCGCTACTTCCAGCGATCAGAAGCGGTTTGATTACAGATTGGAAATTGTCAAATCATGACAGGAAATTTTTGAGGTATAAACACATTGATTAGACAGGAAAGCACAGCACACAGAGAACTATTTTACAGGGAACATGGGCTATGGAGGGTTAAGTGGCTTGCCCAAGACCACAAGGAGCACCTGTGGGACTAGAAACCCCAGTCCTTCCGGCCCAAGGTTGCTGTCCTCTAGTGGGATTTGAACCCCCGACCTTCCGGCCCGAAGTACCTTGCCCCAACCACTAGGCCACTCCTCCACTCCATAATAACTTAGGCATATGAACCTTAGAATTGTGAATGAAATACTACATGCAAAAGGGCAATTAAACTTCTCCTATTTCTCTTGTCATGTCACCCGACTATGTATATATATGCTGTTGCATATTAACGGTCAATTCTGTAATGGCAAGAAGCACTTCCAAAATAAAGGTATGTGAAAACATATAAAAGCAAATATGTATTAAAAAACCTCTCTCTATATTGTAAGCAATCAGATTAGAATGTGGAAAGATGCCAAATTGTGCGTGGGAATGGAAAATAAGAAGAGTGCAATTGAATTAAAAATAAGATCAAATGTCAGCTGCCAGGAGCGAGGGATTCTGAAACACATATACAGAAGGCATACTTCATAAGAATACTTACCTAGTATCAGAGATCAAACCATTAGAAATTGTCATAGTTGAATAGGCAACTTTTAAAGCTACACTGTGGGTACTATGTCATGACGATGGTGGTGCATTATTCAGACCAGCAGCCATTGCGAACTGCACTATCAAATTATTAAACAGAACCTTGGTTGCAAACTAAATCTATTAAGCAATTATATTTGTGTGGGAAGACATATGAATGCAAATTCAACCACTTCCTATGTTATAGTATTCAACATTAAACAACTGCCGGTTCGCCATGATGTTAAAGGTTTCTTGACTGTGCTGTTATAAAAACAAATTGTCTTTTATTGAAGGGGACTAAATTACTTCATATTTCAAATAAACTGAAAGAACTTAAAATGAGTACCCCACAAAAAAATGTCATAAAAGATCAATTGACTCATGGAACCATAACGTGAAATGGAATGGCTGAACTGAGAGGGTGGTCACAGATCCATATTAACAGATCTCTCCAAAATAGTGAGTGATGTGTCCAGAAAATCTTAAGAAACCATAAAATCATAATAAATAACTAAATGAATGATAATAGGCCACACATAATAAATAAATAAAAGACAATGAATAATAGCAATATTATGCAATAGATAGTATACAATAAAAAACATAAGAACACCTTAAAACCATATCACCAACCATAAAAGAACGTAATATGAACCCAAAGAAAAACTAACTACAAGATATCCATGATAAATCGTATACAGAGTAAGACAGTGATATACAGGGAAGAGCAATGAGGTCCTATGGCAGGATGTATCAAATCAAACATCAGTATGGTAAATGTGTCATGGGTAGTGAAATCAAATGAATGGTGTTAGGACATGCTACTATACAATAAATAAATAAATAAATAAATAATATAAATAGATAAATATTAATAGCTCATAAACCATAAAAAGACAATCACTTAAAATCATCAGAAACATCCATAATGAAAAGACAGGGCAGGGTATATATCAAAAAACAAGAATAACAACTGGTAAATTAAAAAATGATAAATTAAAAAATGTTTCACAAAAAAATGGACAGGTCAAAATCTTGGTTGAGACCTCTAGGGTTCAAAGTATCCATTTGAAAAATAGTTCTTTGTTCTAACCTGAGCAGAGTCTTATCAGGATCACCTCCTCTCCAATGAGGATGTACTTGTTTGTAAACTAAATACTTAGATCCAAAATTTTGTGTTGAGCTTTAGTCCAATAATCAACCAGTAGTTTCTGGGTCACATTGGCCGGATTCTGTCCCACAAATATATTTGTGCCCTCCCTGCTGGTGACTAACTTCCACCCCGGTTTTATGAGGAAGTTAGATGGGGGCAGGGAAGGGAAGGCTGGATTTTTGAATGTCATAGCTCCTTCAATAGCGCGATTTTATTTGGTACCTAAAATTCATAAGAATCTTGAAAAACCTCCAGGAAGACCTATAGTTTCGACAAGAGGTACCCTGTTGGAACCGCTATCGATTTTTTTTATTCATTTCTTCGCCCGCTCCTTGTGGATATGCCGGCTTATATACGTCCACTCAAAACACTAATACCCTATTCCCGGTAAAACCAACCAAGTAAATAACTAACCCGAAAAATCCTAACACCGGTGAAATTAAGCAAATTATTTTTGTTGGAAGAGCCAACCCAGTCAAGGGGAAGAAAACCCCATACCGCCGTGGCAGATTCCTTTTTAATAAATATTTCTTTTTTAGAAAATTTTTCTTTGTTTTAAAAAAATCAGTGAGCACTTAACTGAAGTAACAGTCCTTCTTCATCCAGAGAGCAATGTAGCAGATGACGTGGCACGTTTCGGGGCCAATCATAATGTATGCCCCTGCTTCAGATCTAAGACTTCGCTCAATGCAAGTTCATTGAGCGAAGTCTTAGATCTGAAGCAGGGGCATACATTATGATTGGCCCCGAAACGTGCCACGTCATCTGCTACATTGCTCTCTGGATGAAGAAGGACTGTTACTGTTAGGATTTTCCGGCTTATATACGTGACACTGCTCATTTTTTAGAACGCTTGGACCAATACTCATGTTTGGCTGCTGACCCCACTATACGTTTGGTAACTTTAGATATAGCAGCTCTATACACCAGTATCCCTCAGGCAGCAGCCTATCGGATGGTGGAGCGTGAATTGCGACGGCGGGGGGATCTTTCAGAAGATCTAATCATATTTTTGTTACAATTGACACGTTTGACAGTGTTCCAAAACTATTTCCTTTTTGAGAGAACAATTTACCATCAGATTTCGGGAGTAGTGATGGGGGCTACCTGCACACCATCGATTGCAAATCTTTTCATGGGAAACTATGAAAGAGAGTGGATTTATTCATCTATACATGTGGCCCAGATTAAGACGTGGTTTCGGTTTATCGATGATATCTTTTTGTTGTGGCAGGGGTCATTGGACTCCTTGACCTCATTTATACACTGGTTAAATAGTGTAGATAATGCCTTTCAGTTTACCTACACTGTTGACAGTACTAAAGCAACATTTTTGGATGTGCTAGTGAAGAAAGGCCGACAAGGCTGGGATATGTCTCTGTATAAGAAGCCCATAGATCGTAATACTTTTTTGCACTATAGTAGTGCACACCCTTTAAAATTGAAAAATGGTTTGCCATTCTCTCAATTTTTGCGGTTCCGGAGGAACTGTTCAGATGTACAGGAATTTAAGAGGCAATCGTTGGTTTTGGTGAAGAATTTTCATGAACGTGGATATCCTCCGCAGGTCACTAAACGGGCATATCGCCGTGCTCTTTTCAATGAACAATCTTGACTAATTGGGACTTCTCCAAATAAAGGTTTTAGGTTTGATACAGAACATGTTAATCTTATTACAAAATTCTCTCCATTGAGTTATCAAATTCAACGGATAATGTTGAAACATGCTAAAGTTTTGTGCAATGTTCCTGGGTTAGAAGAGAAATATATCTGTTGTGTATGGCAGAGGGATAGAAATCTTAAAGAACAACTGAGTCCAGCAACTTTACGTACTGTTGAAGATGAACGAATTGTGGGAGGACATAAGAAGTGTGGCCACTGTGGAATATGCAATATTGCTGATGAAGTTATTGAATTTACTTATCATGGCAAGACTTATACTTTGCGGGATAATACGACTTGTGATACTGCACTAGTCGTTTATGCCATCAGATGACCTTGCAATCTGCTATATATCGGCAAGACTGTATGGCCCTTTAAAACCCGTATGGTGGAACATAAGAGTTGTCTTAATTGTAAGGTATTAACAGCACCCTTGATTCAACATTGTTTGACATTTCGTCATGAATTTCAGGAGTTACATTGTTTCTGTATTGAGCAAGTTCCACGAGCGCAGCATGGGAGGTCACAAGAGCAGACTCTTATTAGGGGAGCAACGTTGGATTTTTACCCTGGACACTTTTATCGCATGGAGGTTTAAATTCCAGTATTGATTGGGGGCTTTGTTTATGATGGTTGAAGTAATGGAATGACATCATCATTAGATAACATAAAAGTGAACCGTAGGGATACTCCCCATGCGCGATGTTTTTTGGAATACCTCCTGGTTCAACAAATGTTATGGAAATAACGTGGGCAGCATCTTTGTAGCAGTTTTTACTGGTATGTGAAACTGTGTGATAGCATATGAAGGATTTTAAATTATCAACGTGGATTACTATTACATGGTTGATCTTATATGTTTTTGTTTTTTAGATCCCCCTGAAGAAACTCTGGGTTGAATGAAATGCACAGATTGGCGCCTGAAAGTGGCGTTGGGTAACGTTTTAAGCTAAGCACTGGTTTATTTATCTAAATACACGTTCATAAACCCATATCGTGGACAATTTTATATAAAAGCATTTTTGTGAAATACTGTTGCCAGAATTGTCATTGATGCTATTTAAGCGCTATAAGTTGATATTTGTAATATCGTGGATTGAGCGCTATTTGGTCTGAGACATTCTGTGCATAATAGAGAAAATACGATCAACATTGCTAAACTTGTCCATGGAAGGCCTAATACATACAGACACACATATATGCCACTCATACAACAGTCTTCCTTATCAACAAATACCGTACCCCACTTTCCCTCTCCATTATAATTATACCATATTTCACCCTGCACTCAATTCTCTGCTGACAATCCTCATGCCCACAGTGAAAACTAAGGGCCAAATATTGTTCGGGGACAGCTATGCACTACTACGGCACATAGCCATCACTGCCACCCTGGATATTCAATGTTGGGGTCATATGCGGCCCTGACATTGAATATCCGGGGTCACCACACAGCCCACAGCAGCTTACCGGGCAGCAGCGATAATGAACCGCTGCCTGGTTAGCTCCCATGTGTAAAGATAGGTGCAGAAAAAGCTAGTCTATCTTTACAAATGGGAGCTAACCAGGCAGCAGTGTAATATCGCCGCTGCCCGGTTAGTGACTGCTTCTGTCCCCTGGAATGCCCATGACATGCGGTTAGCATCAGGATGTATTGCGGAGGTAATCATGTTAGTGCCCCTGAATATCCCTCTATAGTTCTCTAAACCATGTAAATCGGGCCCTAAATGTCTAAACATTCTATTTAAGAAGTTTCAGGGCGCGGGCAGGGTCCTGGCGCCAGCACGTAACCAGGTGCCCGGCCCGGCATGGGACCCTGCACGCAATGGCGGGTTAGGCACGTCAGCGGGATTCTGTTGATCGCACCATTTGAATTGATTGGCTCCGCTCGAGGGGGAGTGGAGCGGAGCCAATCAGTGCATCGGGAGGCGCATGTGCTCCGGTGTCTGTGGTGTGGCCGGAGCACATGCGAGCGGGTTGTCGGTGTGGCAGCCCACCCACCCTCCCCTTATGGCAAAGGGGGGGGGGTGAGATGATGGGGTGTCGCAGCTGGGGGCAGGGGAGTGTTGAGCGGGATCCCGGAGGTTTCTGGGGTCCGGAGCTTTAGGCGACTTGGGGTGGGGGCAGGGGGCCCTCGACCCGGACAACCCCTGGAAGACCTTTGCTAGTAATATGGCGAAGTTGGATAGGGGTGGTTGGAACTTGGCTGTTGGTGTGAACATGGCTGGAGCGGAAGCGTGGTCACTTTGCTAATTGCATGGCTGGCGGCGCATCGCTCCTCTGGGGGTTTGGCTCGATCTGTATTACGGTTTAATGTTAATTGGTTTGTTTGAAAATAAAGCTGCGACCGGTTGTTACCATAGTATTGTTGTCTGTGGTTTGTTGGGGGGGGGATGGGGGTGAGGGGCTAATAGGAGGTTGGAGGTGATGGTTGTAAGGGAGGGTGATCACCGGGTCTGGCTACCTGGTTAGTCTTATCATAGATCACAATGGTAAACAAGCATCTCATGTTGAAACAGAGGTCCTCAAGCCAATGCAGAAAATAAACCAGGACCTCCAGTATGAAAGCATAATTCCACTGTGAGTCAGTGCTGTAGCAATAAAGACCCACAAGTCCATACACATCGCTATGGCAATTCCTCAAGACATATTACAGCAGAAGAGCAAAATAACTTCAAAGTTAGGCCGGACCTTCTGGCGCAACCAGAAAGCACAGTTACTTACCTGTAACAGGTGATCTCTGGGAACAGCAGGAATAAGTCTTCACATATGGGTACTGTGATGAAGAAGCCCCATTCTCTACCTTAAAAGCACAAGATTCACGGCATTTTAGTCCTGAAGCTGACAGGCAAGCAGGCCATGTGAGCAGCTGTTGTCAGGGACAACAGAAACAAACTCAGCCACGAGGTCTGAAAAAACACTCAGCTGAGAAACATTCCCTAGTTCCTGATAGCGTGCACCTGAAAAGGGGAAGAGCTTACAGCCCTTATAAGGACAGTGCAGGGAACACAGGGTTAGAACTAGGAGAACTAGCAGAACTGGCTGAACAGCATGAACTAGGAGAACTAGCAGGATGGCGAGAACTGTTAGAACAACGTGAGCAAAGAGAACAGGCTGTCTTACCTGAAGCAGCTGGCCGAGAGGAAGCAGGAGGAGTTTCCTACTTTGACCCAGGAAGTGAGTCAGAGTTAGAGCCAGTAAGAATTCACCCGAGTAACTACCCAGAGTCCTACAGGAGGAAGCAGCTAGCAAGAGCAGAGAACAGGTGTGAATGTTCTGCTGATTGCAAACACTTTGGAGCACGGAGGCTACATTCCAGCCGGAGTGAGTGGAAGCCAAAAGCAAAATTGTATGTATGTATCAGGAAGCTGTGACCTGAGGAATGATTATAGTGGGAAGTTAAAAGTTGTGAATGATAGAAATTCCTACAGTGTGAATGCAGAGCAGCCTCATGCAGGAAATCCAAGGTGGGGGCAGGGCTGTAACTCCCAGCCAAGGGATTTGAGCAGAGAACTGAGCAAAGAGCAATTGAAACCTCCAGAGAAAGAAAGATATTATCCAGAGGATGTGTGCATGTCTGAAGATGACCTTATAGAAGCTCCTAAGCCTCAGAGAAAACCTCGCAGGCTAAAACCTGATATTAAGAGGGGAGAAGGACATTATCTATCCCAACCTGAGGATAGAACTAATAAGCTCTCCAGGGGTGGAACCTCCTATAGGAAGGGAGTTTATAAGAACCCTGAGTGGTGGCTTCCCTCTCTCCCAGACACAAGAGGCTACGAGAGCAGTTATTCTAGCCATAGAGCGAGTGCTACTGAGAGACACTGTGACGGCACAGCACAAGGGAACTTACAAGCATATTTTAATAAAGAGAGTTCTGAATGCGTGCAAGAACCAATGATTATTGATACACTCAGTGAGTGTTCTTCTAACAGTGACCCAATGGACTGCACACTGATTTTGTCAGATAAAATAATGTCTTTGGGCTAGTCAGAGCTGTGCATAGTGTGAAAGGAAAACACTATAACTACTGAATGCTGGTTTCCACACAGTGAGACTGTGTGCTGAAGTTGAATGCCTAACTGAAGCAAGAAGAAATTGTTCTAATGTTCCTTTATGTTTTTGCCAGAAAGCATGGCTCATTTCTTTTGAGTACTTGTGTTCTGTTTATTTTGAATAATCCGACCCCTTTTTTTGCCTTCAACCACTCGTGTCGTGCAACTACATTCTTTACCATCAGACGCAGGCCTGCTAGCCAGGAGGCAGTCTGCCCACCTGGTGGTGACAGTACGTCGGTACCAACGGAGCCTGCGCAGGAACGCTCCCCAGCTTCCCAAAAAGGAAAGCTTTTGGGAGCATCCCACAGCGCCTGTGCGCTGCCTTCCCACCTTTCCTAACCATCTCTCCTCAGTTCGAGTTTAAAGCTGAGACAATAGAGAGAGAGAGGAAAGGAAAGATAGAAAAAAAGAGATACAACTCCTAGGGGAGGTGGGAGGGTTGTGAAGACTTATTCCTGCTGTTCCCAGAGATCACCTGTGACAGGTAAGTAACTGTGCTATCTCCAGGAACAAGCAGGAATGAGTCTTCACATATGGGGACTCCCTAGCTAAGATGCCTGGGAGATCCCCAAGGATATGAGACCCTGGAGAGGGGTCTACTTCCTCCTATGGATCTCAGGCATCCATCTAGGGAAGGAGGGTAGGAGTTGTTTAAGAATGGAACAGGTGTTTGAGGACAGCCTGACCAAACAAGGCATCCCGGCGGGAGTCCTTGTCCAAGCAGTAATGGGCTGTGAAGGTATGAACTGAGGCCCAGGTGGCTGCTCGACAGATCTGGTCGATGGACACAGAATTTAGATGAGCCTTAGAGGTGGCCATGGCCCTCACATTATGAGCTGTGACATGGCTCTCCAGAGAAAGGATCTTACTCTGATAGGCGAAAGAAATACACTGAGCAATCCAATTGGACAGTGTTCTCTTAGAGACTGGAAGTCCCAAATGAGAAGGATCAAAAGCAACAAAAAGCTGGGAAGACTTTCTATGTTGCTGTGTCCTATGTAAGTAAAAAGCAAGAGCTCTTTTACAATCCAGAGTATGAAGATTCCTCTCTGCACTGAATGCATGAGGAGCTGGAAAAAAGACAGGTAAATATACTTCTTGATTAAGATGAAAAGGTGAGACCACTTTAGGCATAAAGTGTGGATTTGTCCTAAGGACTACCTTATCATGATGGAACCTTGTATAAGGTGGATTAGCCACTAATGCCTGCAGTTCACTGATGCGGCGAGCTGAAGTAACTGCAACGAGGAAAATAACCTTCCATGAAAGGAACTTCAAGGAGGTAGTGGCTAAAGGTTCAAAAGGTGGCTTCATGAGCTGACCAAGAACCAAATTTAAGTCCCATGCCACCGGAGGAGGCCTAATGGGAGGTTTAGTTAAAGTTAGGCCTCTCATGAATCTTGCAATGAGAGGATGAGAGGAAATAGGTTGTCCATTGATGGGCTTAAGGAATGCTGCAATAGCACTCAAATGGACTCTTACTGAATTTGTTTTAAGGCCTGCATTGGAAAGATGCAGGAGATAGTCTAACAGAGAATTTAAAGGTAGTGCTAGAGGGTCAAGACCCTTTTCAGCACACCAAATGGAAAACCTTTTCCATTTAAAAGCATAAGAATGCCTGGTGGAAGGTTTTCTGGAAGCATGGAGGATATCCTTCACTTGTTGAGAAAGATTCCAGTCTTGAAGGTCTAGGCCTTCAGTAACCAAGCTCTGAGGTGTAGGGACTTGGGGTTTGGGTGCCACAAAGTCCCTTCCTCCTGGGACAGAAGGTCTGGAGCAGCTCCCAAGTCCAGAGAGGGGGCTTGGGAGAGATGTAGAAGTAGAGGGTACCACACTTGGTGTGGCCAGCGTGGAGCTATGAGGATCATAGCTCCTTCATCCCTCTGGAGTTTGAACAGAGTCTTGGGAATCAAGGGAATGGGTGGAAATGCATACAGGAAGCCCTGACCCCAATGGAGGAGGAAGGCATCCTTGGCCTGAACTCCCTGACACGGAATTCTGGAACAGAACCCAGGAAGTTTGGCATTCCACGGACTTGCAAAGAAGTCTATGTCTGGGGTTCCCCATTCTTGGAAGATTCTGAGTACCTGATCCATGTGCAGGGACCATTCGTGTGGAAGCAGAACTCGACTGAGTCTGTCTGCCCAAGAGTTTTGGACTCCTGGGAGGTATACTGCCAGGAGATGGATTTGATGGTCTCTGGCGAAGGCCCACAATCTTAAAGCTTCGTTGCAAAGCGACAGAGAGCCAGTTCCTCCTTGCTTGTTTATGTAAAACATGGCTACTTGATTGTCCGTATGAATGAGGACTGTCTTGTAGCTGAGGAGGGTATGAAAGAGCTTGAGAGCTAGAAAAACTGCTTGAAGCTCCAAGTGGTTGATATGAAGGGAGGTCTCCTGTGGGGACCAAGTGCCTTGAGTGGAGAGGTCCTGTAGATGAGCTCCCCAACCTGTTTGGGAGGCATCTGTTGTGAGGGTTGCTTGGGGCAACAACTGTTGGAAGGGGGACCCCAGCAACAAATTTTGAGTGGACATCCACCACTGGAGAGACCAAAAGAGACATTTGGTGGTTGCTATTTGGTCTGAGAGAGCTCCTGAAGCTTGAGTCCACTGGGTGGACAAAGTCCATTGAGCTGCTCTCATGTGTAGGCGAGCATAGGGAACCACATGCACTGTGGAAGCCATGTGGCCTAGCAGTTGTAGCATCTCCCGGGCAGTTAAGTGGCTTTTTGACTGAATCTGGGAGGCTAACTGCACTAGACGTTGGCAACAGGCCTGAGGAAGGTAAGCCCTTGCAGTAGTGGTATCCAACCAGGCCCCTATGAATTCTAGGGACTAAGTAGGGGTGAGCTGAGACTTTGGGAGGTTTACCACATGTCCCAGATACTGCAGAATGTGCCTTGTGCGGTCCAAGGAATTCTGGGCCTCTGACTGAGATGGAGCTCGAATGAGCCAGTCGTCCAGGTATGGGAAGACAAATATTCCCAGAGTTCGTAGAAATGCAGCAACTATTGCCATGCATTTGGTGAACACTCTTGGGGCAGAGGCCAGACCGAAAGGAAGAACTCTGTATTGGTAATGTTTTCCTTGGAAAAGAAACTGTAAGAATCTTCTGTGAGAGGGATGGATGAGGACATGGGTGTACGCATCCTTGAGATCTAGAGAACAAAGCCAATCCTGACTTTGAAGGTATGGAAGGAGAGTTCCCAGAGAAAGCATTTTGAACTTCTCCTTGCATAGAAATTTGTTCAATTCTCTGAGATCTAAGATGGGTCTGTATCCCCCTGTCTTCTTTGGAATGAGAAAATAGGGGGAGTAGAACCCTGACCCTTGATGAAGAAGAGGAGCTTCTTCTATTGCCCCTTGGGCAAGAAGGGTAGTTACCTCTTGACCTAGAAGGTCGAGAAGAGATGTGGGAGAATTGAAGTGTCTCACCATGGTGTGGGGAGGAAGGTCTGAGAAATAAAGCTTGTAGCCCTCTCTTATGATGGAGAGGGTCCACTGCTCTGATGTTATTTGCTCCCATCTGGGAGCAAAATGAGCCAACCTTCCTGGAATGGTGAGAGGCTCTGGATGCTTTAGAGCCAGAAAGGCTAAGTTCTCTAGCATCAAGTCAAAAGCCCTGAGGAGGTTGGGCCTGCTGAGTTGCAACAGTCCATGTAGGCTTAGGCCTGGCCTGTTTAGGTTGCTGATGCTTAGTAGCAAAGCGACCTGTAGAAGATTGTTGGCCAGAAGTAGAAGGAAATCTGCCCCTTTTAAAGAAAGACTTTTTAAAAGGCTTTTTCTTGGCAGGAATGGAGGTTGACTTTGAAAGTCTATCCAGAGCAGAGTTTTCTGCATCCATTTGAGTGGCTTTTATTTGCCATTCTTTGCCAAATAGGTATTCACCTGTACAGGGAAGATTTCCTAAGCCATCTTGAACCCAGGGCTCTAAATCAGAAGCCTGGAGCCAAGCAATTCTGCGGGCAGCTATGGCAATGCCTGAGGCTCTGCTGTCACCTTCAAAGGAGTCAAAGGCTGCCCTGTTAGAAAACTTGGAAATGTCTTGGGTATGCTTAAGCCAAATGAGGAATTCCTCCCTTTTATCCTCTGGAAGAAAAGGGAGGAAAGTGTGCAGTTTTTGTGCAACTTCCTTTAGAAACATACCCATGTAAAGGCTATATGAGTTGATTCTGGCAATAAGCATACTGGCTTGGAAGATTTTCCTACCAAAGGCATCCAAGGTCCTGCATTCTCTTCCTGGAGGAGCAGAAGAGTGTCTCTTTGTACTCTTTATCCTCTTCATAGCTGACTGCACCACAATGGAATAGTGAGGAAGCTGAGTTTTCTGAAATCCAGGACAAGGAGGGACACGATACATAGTGTCCAATCTACGAGAATGAGGAGAGAGAGTGAGAGGAGTCTCCCATAGATCAATCATGTATTCATAAAGAATCTCATGAATTGGTAAGGTGACTGCCTCTTTAGGAGCTCTAGAATAGCCTAAAATATCCAATTTTTTAGCTCTAGGCACTGATTCAGAAGTTACTGAAATAGAAAGACCTTTAGCTACTTCTCTTATGAAGTCTTGAAAGGACAAATCCTCTGGAGGAGACATTCTTCTTTTTGGAGAAGAAGGCTCTTCAGGAAAGGCTATGGATACTTCAGGAGACTCGTCTGATGTATCAGAATCATCAGAGGAATCGAAGTATCGCCTGTCAGGGTGCTCTTCCAATGCTCGATATGCGTATCGAGCAGTATCGACATCGAGCGTCCCCGGTACCGGAACGGTACCGGTAAACAGCCCTGGACAAGGAACCGCTGCAGCCGGTATCCTGGTCGATGTCGATGCAGTCGGTACCGGTATCGGTGCTGGTGCCGGTACCGGAGCCGATACCGAGAACGGAGTTTGTTTCGGTACCAGTGGCGTCACAGCTTGAATGAAGGCCGTAATAGCCTGCTGCATGGACAGAACATTGTGATCCATCGACGCCATGAATGCCTGGAAGTCGGTACCAGGAGATTGTGCTGCTACCCCAGAGCAATCTAACAGGTGATCGGTCGAGGCCGTGCCATCGATGTCAACCTGTAACCCCATAGGAGGAGCTTTGGAAGCCGGAGCTTCCCGCCGGGGTTGTTTTGCTGGCACAGGATCCTCGAGGGCAAGTCCAGAGGCATCTCAATGCTTAGAGGGAGATCTACGATTCGAGGACCTGCTAGGTTTATGTTTGGTTACCTGAGATCCATCAGGAGAAGAAGACCTGGAATATGTCGATGCTACCGACAGTGCATCAGCGGGAAACAGCACATGGAGCTTGGCTGCTCGGTTATGTAACCCCCGTTTAGACATTAGAGAGCAGGATGGACAATACGGAATGGAGTGTTCAGGACCCAACCTTGGGCCGGAAGGACTGGGGTTTCTAGTCCCAAGGTGCTCCTTGTGGTCTTGGGCAAGCCACTTAACCCTCCATAGCCCATGTTCCCTGTAAAATAGTTATCTCCATGTTATAATGCCCTGTTCAATGTAATTTCAGTTTGTTCAATGTAAACCGCACTGATGCAGAATAGCGCGGTATATAAGAGAATGTAAATAAAATAAATAAATAAATGGGTATCTGTAACAGAAATAGTACCGCTACACTTAGTACATTTTTTAAACCCGGAGGCTGGTTTTTCCATGAGGGAAATTTTCTTGTAGGCCCTGAGGCCCAAGAAGAGCTAAGTGAAGAGAAAATAGATATTTTTTTATTTTTTTTTTAAAGAAAGAAAGAGAAAAAGACCTACGGTACCGGTCCAGAGTCGGGGAAGGCAGACACGCGACCAAAGAAATAAAATAAAATAAAGAACTTCTTCAGCGGTGACAGGGCTCGACCTGCTGGCTCCGCGGCAAAGAAGAACTGAGGAGAGATGGTTAGGAAAGGCGGGAAGGCAGCGCGCAGGCGCTGTGGGATGCTCCCAAAAGTTTTCCTTTTTGGGAAGCTGGGGAGTATTCCCGCGCAGGCTCCATCGGTACCGACGTACCCATATGTGAAGACTCATTCCTGCTTGTTCCTGGAGATAGGAAGTATTTCAGAACCTGAGGCAAATATGACATGCCATTGTCATCCAAATATCTGTCCAAACACAGAGAAACTTTGATCTTATTGACGTCCATAGCATTTGTATAATACATCCATAAAACTGAAGCATAAGAGATCCAAAAAACTTGTCAGCTGATCTTGATACTTGTCCGGTGCCATGCCAATATTCAGGTGTCCATTGTTGACTCGGTAGTCTCTTGCAAATAAACTTGCAGCTTGTGATAAGGAAGCTTATCATAGCTCAGGAAGGAGCTATAGAAAAGGTGAAGTGACTCTGAACAAGCAACCTGTCAGTTCTGGTAGAAATAAGAAAACAGAATTTTGCCATAAAAGACTACCAGTCCCAGAATGCACCAGGTTTCCAACAGCCATTAGAGGAGCTGAAGTGGGGAAACGTGTGTTCAATCAGGAGGGCTATGAGGTAATCCCTAAGCACTCATCTCAAAGGGCAGGGCCTGATTCAGCACAGCTGCGCTGTGTTAGGGAGGCGCACTCATCTAAGCAGAATAAGAGTAGAGTTTATTCTACAGATGACCATCTTCATGATCACCTTGGATATCCAGAGAAGGATCATCAGTTTCATCTGAAGGATCATCAGAGGCAGAAGCCAAACCGGACGGACAGAGAGAAAAAGAAACCCTCTGGAAGAAAGAGGAGAAAAGCCTTTGAGAGGTCTAGAAGAGTCCAAAGCAGTACGTATACTGGGAGGCATTTCAAGGGCCAGCATATACCATTGGACTGGGGAAAGCCAGAGGAATGGTGCTGCAGAGCTAGGAATCTCCAGACGCTACCTGTGAGGGAGACGGCTGCACGTGGAAGGGATCCTAGGACCCGTGCCAGAAGGTATGTGAAGAGAGATCCAGTGTCCAGGGATCTGGATTGGAAGGCTGGACATAAGAACTGGACTACATACTGGCCAGGCTATATAGAGAGGAACTCTAGCAGCAATGGAAGCTCAGGTATGAACACTGATCTATGCCCTAGCTATAACCTTGAAAGACAGCAGGGAAACAAGTATTCTCCTGAAAGTGCTCCATTGAGAGATTCATCTGTGCCAATCCATGATATTGAACCCATGCTTGTTGAACAAGGGGGAATAATAGCAGATGAAGATCCTATTTATATGGACTGTTCTCTGTCTAAACTCCGTTGGTAACTTTCTGTTATAAAGTACAGCAACCATCACAAAGAAATACAAATTTGTACTTTAATCTACTCAGAAAAGCTCCTGAAGCAGGATTTGACCCACACAGTGGAAGGCAAGCCAGCTAAGGGGTTTCACCTGGTGACTGCTAGCAATTAAGCCTTACCTAATTGCTTGTGAGCTAGGAGAGAATCACTTCTGAATCTATGTGGGAAGTAATCAGAAGTTAACCTGAAAAGAACAGTTTGTTTCTTGCTTTGTGGCTTTTCATTTGTTGTTTTCCTGATTTTGACTTTGTTTTTCCAAGTTAACACTGGAAGCAAGTAACCTGATTTATGTGCTACCAAGCATATCTGTGTTGGGAGAAATAACCCCATAAATAAATATCTTATTGGCTTTACCCAAGAGTACAACTAAATTATTGTCAGCAGCTGTGTCTGGTGTGAATGAACTACATTGCCCACAATACCTTGCAAATCATATAGATATATGCACTTGCCAAGACTGTGAAGATTCTCACCCAGGCAGCCGTCTGACAAGCTTCTGCGGATTGTCAAAGCTCCTTCTGGACTTCTTTAGTCACTCATCATGGCAGAAAAGTCCAAAGGAAGCATTCACCACTCACAGTTGGGGCCTTAGTGCCAAAAATTTCTTCTTACAGAGCACAATCTCTTTAGCCATGTCCAGGAATATTAAAACAGTTTTACCTTCAAACATCAAGGACGCCTTCAGTTTAGCCTTTTGAAGAATCACTATGGCTTGTGGATAACAAAGTATCTTTAAAATAATCAGATGTTGGGACTTGGCACCTGCATCACATGCAAAGGAGAACTATGGACCCTCTCAATTTCAAAGGGCAACTTGAAGGTAAGGTCCACTAACCGAGGCAACGGCTTCTCCATAAAAGTTATAGTTTCAGTGCTTTCTGCTCCCTCTGAATTGTCCAGCAACTAAAGGGGGTGTTTTGACAGGTTCTATTGCCCAGATCCTCCAGACTGCTCCAGGATGGGATCTCTGCTCTGATGTTACAATTGTTGAATTTGCTCCACGCTTGCTGACGCCTTATGTTCTAAGGCTTCTGTGTGCTGACACATTTGTTGCAGTTGCACTTTCATTTCTCTTACCACCAGGTAGAGCTTCTTTATTATCTTGTAAAAGTTCTTTAAGTATTTCGTTCATCAGTGATTGTAAGGTTACCTACGGAACTTTCTTTGCCGCCATTTTGTATGGAGAAGGGGGAATCACATTTTGATCTTTTTACAGGCTAGAAACATGACAGAGAAAAATCCAATTTAACAGGCTTTGACCCTGCCATCTCCCTGTGGTGTACGGTAGAATATCAGCCTGAAATTACAGGAAAAAATTCTGCAATAGCACATGGCATAATAGTATTTCCCAGGAGCTAAGCTCTCATGCAGACCTTCGGATCAAGTTTCTAGCACCTCCACACTGAGAATATTTCGATTTTTGAGCAATTCTGTATCACAGCACCTATTCATAGAAACATAAAAATATGACAGCAGAAAAAGCAGGCCTATCTAGTCTGCTCTTCCACATCAACTACAATAGTCCCCTTTTTTTCCTTTTGAAATCATCTGAGAATGTCCCATGCTTTCTTGAATTCAGATACTGTCCTCATCTCTACTACCACCACTGGAAGATTATTCCACACATCTACCACTCTTTCCATAAAGAAATATTTCCATATATTACTCCCAAGTCATCATTTAAAATAGTATAGAACTTCTAAGATATTACAGTGGATGACCGATAATGGTTTATCCATTAGCTTTATGAAAAATGAAGCACTGAAATTTTGCAATTTTACAAGACTCTTTGAATTTCAATAACTCTAAAATTTCAGTTAAAGTAAGATTTGGTACCTAGGTGGTGTTTTTGGCTCTGTTTTCATTTCAGGATCAATTTAAGACTGTGGTTTGTGATGTATTCTTTAAAATGTGCTTAACATGTAAATTATGCTTGTATTTGGATCCTACAGATTTTCACACAATTGTTCAAATTTATTTTTAGCCTTGAACCACACATAATGCTCCATTCTGAGCCAACTGCACATTATATAAGACCAATTACAGTAGATCATATTACAGTAATCAAGAATATGAAGCGCTAACATTTGAACATATCACTCCTGCTTTGGTTGCACACCATTGGTTGCCTATCAGGTTTCATCAGCAGTTTAAGTGCTTATGTTATATCTATAAATCTCTGTACATACAGGCTTCATCTGAACTGTGGTCACTGCTGGTTCCTTACGAACCTGCCCAAACCCCAAGATTGGCATCGCAGGGTTTTTTTGAGTATGCCTTTGATTATAGGTCCACCATGAAACTACATGTGCTCATGTCTATTCAGTTATAGGACCCAAGCTATGGAATACTTCATGACATCCATGGCTACTTGGAGTTTTGGAAAGCTTTAAAGACCCATATTTTTCACCTTGCAGTTTCCTCAGTTTCTGTCTTGGACTTTTAAGTAGTTGTTGGCTTTTATGTCTGTTTCATTATTTGTTGATTGTTTTATGTATGTTTCTTTGTAAACAGCTTAAAAATATATTGATATGTGGGTATAAATATATTAAATAAATACATTTGATTTATCTGTCCCTTTTCTGAACTGCTATGCTCTGAAAGGTCAGCCGATCCCGCCTCCTCTGATGCAGACTTCCTGTTTGTGCCAGGGTGGAACTTGCCAGAGTACAGCATCAACAGCACGTAGCGGTTCCAAAGCTCTTGTAAGCACAGCTTTGCGGTTTTACTGTCATTGTCATCACTGCAGATCCCAGGGAGGGGCACCAGTGGAAGGAATGATACTCTAGACAAGGGCCTAGTTTGCCTAACTGTATTGCAAGCCATGTGTCCGCATCCCTATTTCGAAGATCTCTTCATCTAGATTAGATCTATCTTCAGAAGAAATACTTGGGTTCTGGAGGTTGTTATGGGATGTTATCTCTAAGGTATACCAAAATATAAAATATTAGTTCAAACTGTTTCAGGTTTTTCTGCATCCTTATGTACTCTCTCATCTTTCTTTTTCATTGTTTATATTGCTACTATTTCTTTTAGCCTCCAAGCATTCCAACTGCAAGTGCCCTGTGCATTTTATCAGACTTTCTGGTGGAAATATATGAACCTGTCTGTTGACTGATAATAGTATGATATGTATATTTTACTGCTGGAGTTGGAGCAATAAAAAATTGTTCTCTCTCCTAAGATGCTGGGCCTCCATTCTTTTTCTTTGTCTAAATATGAGATTGTTCTCCTTACCTCGTTATTCTTCTCTACAGAATCATTTATAATGACCCTTCAATGTTACCTTAAGTGTATCCCAGTTTATTGCCATACAACTACCACTGATTCTATTAAAGTCATAAGATTCTTTACAGCTTTAAGGATTAACTCCTTAAATTCCAGAATTTAACAATCTGTAATTACATTTATATCATTTTGGGAGATTCTGTTTCATGACAATATCAGTAATATTCCATCAGGATCTGACACTATTGTGTTAAAATTGTTGCATCTATTCTTTATCTTTATTTAATACTTGGTATACCGCTTTACGAAAAACACCAAAGCGGTTCACAACGGACTAAAATAACTGCCAGAAAAGGAAAAGAACGCCATAACAGGTAAGAGGAGATAGGAAAGAGTGCAGCAGAAGGAAGAGGGACTAAGGGGAGAAAGAAGGGGAGAAAGAAGGGAGAAAGAACCTCAGCTAGAAGCAGCAGGAACAGGGAGGTCGAAGGCGGAGAAAAGAGGTGCACCTTGAGAAGAGATTTAAACCTGTTGAAGGAGTGTTCCAGCTGGAGATCTGGGGGTAGAGAATTCCAGAGTTTAGGGTCTAGGTAGAAAAAGGCAGAATTCCGAGTAGATTCCAGGTATGCAACAGATGGAGGAGGAAGGAACATGCGATTGACATGGATATGATGAAGTGTACAGTGGGGAATATGGAGACGGACCAAATTGGCAGGGTACTGGGAGGAACTGGAGTGAATAGCCTTGTGGACAAGAATGAGGACCTTATATTGAATATGATAAGTAATGGGGAGCCAATGAAGGGGGATGAGAAGGGGGGTGATGTGGTCAGTGCGGGATGCATGAGTGACAAGACAGCGGTAGTATTTTGTAACAGTTGGAGTCTTCGAAGCTGAAACAGGGGGAGACCGGCGAGAGTAATATTGCAATAATCAAGTCTGCTCACAACTAGGGAGAGGAGAAGGGTAACCAGGGAGGGAGTGGCGAGGAAGGGATGGACAGCACAGATCTGCCGGAGGGAATAGAACGAATGACAAATCACAGAGGACAGGTGATCGTGGAATGACAAAGCTGAGTCCAGAGTGACATCAAGGTAATGCAAAGTGTTAAATTTGTGTAAATCAAAATATTCTTCTAGAATATTTTTGATGTGGTGACGAATAAAAGGTATGACCTTTATCAGTAGGGTTCAATATCCTCCCAGGATCTAATTACTCTTCCCCTTTCACTATAGATGGAACTATTTGTAAAAATTTGGTACCTTTTTCCTTTGCTATCAGATTCTTTATCTGAAATTAAATCAAGTGATTGACTGAAGTAGTAGAGGTGCAGCCTAATGGTAAGAGCAGCAGTCCGGTGACCAAGAGATTGAGGTTCAAATCCCACAGGCATTCCTTTACCCTATATTGCCTTGGAAGAAAAGCCTGGCAATCTATTACACACTGCATTTTGATTGATTAAAATATCTACCAGTTATCAGTGAAATCCCACCAGCAACTGAGATTTGACTAGCTATGCTATGAAAATTCCAGATAATCGGTGACAGATGTTTAAATATTAATTGCCACTAAGGGCCCATTTTACAAGTATTTGGCTCGAGTTCTCTGCCACAAAGCCCATAGGAATAAAATGGGCCAGATAGCTCGAGCTAAGGGTTAACAAAAGGGGTGCTAAATTTTCATTCTGTGTTTTCACTGTGACCAACAGTTAAACTAGAGTAAGGCCAGAGGATATTCTGAATTGTCGCTATTTCATGCTAGAGAGAAAACCAAGGATCCTTTTACTAAAACATGGTAAACAGTTACCACATGAATCAGCACATAGTAATGGTGCATAACTGCAGTAGCCGCTAATTACATATCCTCGAATGGGGTAGGAACTAGAATATGGATGGGGAAATGGGCATGGACTGCACCTTGCAGTTATCATATGGTAACTCACCATGTGCAAACTGTCACTCATGCAGACAGTGCGAATGCACTTTCTGCCTCCTAAATCTGTATTCGCTACACTTAACACAGAATAAAGGGGGAGGAGGAAGGGTCAGTGCAGTAATTGTAAGGGGAAATAGAGGGGGCACCCCCAGCAATTATCACACAGTCTCTGCAGTTACTGTACAATAAATTGGTCAGGTTATCAGATTTTTGGAGAGCAAATCTGTGGTCATCCCTCTTGGGCATCTTTTCCCCATATATTTTGAAATGACCAGTCTAGGCGACATTCACTAATTTCGAAAGTTAAAAAAAAAAAAAAAAAGAAAGTAGCAGCCCTTCTTGAGTGTTAAGCATGCATACATACATACATATATGCTTGCACTTTATTTTATATATATAGATAAACATTTTATATATCCCCAATTCTCTGGAACTCCCTACCACCCAGTCTCCAAAACATTACAGACTTAGCCTCGTTCCGCTCCCAACTCAAAACCCATCTCTTCATAGAACATTTTCGTCAAAATGAAACTACAACTCTCACTGACCCAACATAATTTCCCCCCTCCTCGCCACTAGGCTATCCGACCAATCAAACTAGTCAACAAATCACCCATCCCTTAACCCCATCCTGTGCTGAGGGATATTATCGATCAACAGAACTGTAAATATGCTGTATATAAGTTAAAACTATCTTGAATCATGTACATTCTTGATTGCCTGTTATTGTAACAATAAATGGTGCAGTATTTAATGTATCGGTTATTTTAATTGTAAACCGCTATGATTACGTGATATAACAGTATATAAAACACACAAATAAATACATTTCTAAAATTCCTCTTCTTTTTTTCAGAGAAGAGGTTAATTTTACATCTTCTCCTATCAAGACTGAGAATACTGCATTAGATGGTCTGAGAATACTGCATTAGATGGTACACAGGATAAGTAATGTCCCCACTGAAATCGGGGTAAGGAGGTAAGTCAGGGACATTACCTCAAAATCGGGAACAATCCCTGAAAATCGGGGACATCCGGTAACCTTATAAATTGGGCACTCAAATCACTTATTCAGTCTTCTCTTAATTTCAATTATTCTAAGTAGGTGAAATGAGGTTTTTGTAGAATCACAATGTCTGACTTTTGCCAATTAATATTATTCAAAATCTGTCTTTCCTTTATGAGATAAATTAAAACCCTTTAAATTTCTATGATAGCTTCTTCAGTTTAAACTGTCATTCTACTATTAGTTGTTAAATTAATGACTATCTGAACAAAATGTTAAATGTAACCCAATTGTGATGTGATGTAACCACTTTGATTGTAGGATAAGGTGGTATATAAGTCTGTCTAAATAAATAAATATGTGCACGACTACCTTTCACAAAGGATGCCCAATAAGTTAGAGCTAGCTATCAACTTGAAAAACTAAAGGGACATTTTCAAAGTCATTTCCACAGGTGTAAAGATTTTTACCCAATCAAATCGGCTGACTGAAAACTGCCTGAACAATTTGCCCAAAAATATGTACGTTTCAACAACATGCATGCCTTAAAAAGCATTCCCCAGTGCCATATTTAGCTCAAGGGAAGAAATGTACTTAGTTATCTATTATTTATTTACTTATTCAAAATAAATCATCCTCAGTGGATTACATAAACTCTAATCTCCATGTATACTTTTCCACCAAAAGTTTAACAGCACAACAGATTTCAGGGGCATGGTAACCCCTCTCCAACTACAAAAACTCGCTGCCCAACAAATCAACATTCTCCTAGCACATCCTCCTACACAGAACCTTCCCTCTTCTGCTCACTGCATAAGGAATGCATCCTTTTAGGTAAGCTATGCACCCTTATATGCATATAGTTATGTACACCAAAATGTATATAGTTATGTTCTAACTATCCTACATAACACCCATCCTGGGGTTGTTGGAAGGTGAAATGTTCCATGTATATACTGTAGGCTATAGTTGTATGTTATACATTGTTCTATGTAAACCACCCCTGATCGCTAGAGGGTGCGGTATATAAAACAGCTCAAATAAATAAATGAATAAATAAAATAGCATGTGCTATTTGTTCTAAATAGCACATGCTGTTATCCCACCTTAGATAACATGCCTCCAAGTGTTCCCACATGATTTGTGCCTCTAACAATTTTCAAAATACAAGTCCCAAGTATTTTTCCACTGAAAGCTGGTGCCAAGAAGGCTGGTAAAAAGAATGCGTAGACTTTGCAGCAATTCAGGAACTCTGAATATCGTTCCTAAGTTTACAGGAGGATCTTTGTATTTCTTTGCTGCATTTGCAACACCATTTAAAGTTAAAGTTATTAAGGAAAAGAACATGAAGCATGTTAAGAGATATTAGGTGAATGTGCCAGGAATTTACTACATATTCCCAGGTGAAAACAACTTAACACTGAAGGGATAAGGTGCAAACTTGTTACGTGCATTTATTTATTTATTACATATTTCTAAACCGCCCCTTCAAGAGATCAGGGACAATTTACATGTAACCAACATGTTACATATAACAGGTTTGAACTTTTTGCATTATAACAATAATAGTCATAGACTTAACTGAACTAGAGAAACTATGTATGTATAACTATAAATACATATTTATAGGCTTATTAGTGAGGGATATGGTGTGTGTGTGTGGGGGGGGGGGTTAAGATGTGTGAAGTGTAATTTCATGTGTGGCTAAGTTATTTGTGAGTTTAGGCAAGTATTGCCAGGTCCATAGTGAGCGGTGAAGAGGTGGGTTTTGAGGTTTTTTTCTGAAAGTCTGAAGAACTTGATGGTAGCAGGGAGTTCCATAGGTTAGGGGCAGTGAAGGTGAAAGCTCTAGAGCTTGTGGTCTGCTTCGTTTTGCGAATTGAGCTGGGGATCTCAAGAGAGTGTATTGTGTTTTCTCTACGAGATCTAGTTGGCGGTGGGATCTGAAGGAGTACATTGTCAACGTCACATGGGGATGTGCATGGAAAACAATTTCAGTTCATTTTTGATTCATTTTGGGTTTTACCCAATATTTAGACACTTTCTTGGTTGGTGTCACACATTTGCTCTAATAAAAAATGCAGAACGTACACAAGAACCTTTTGCTATATATTTGTTTATTCATAGGGTAACATATGCAAAAATTATAGAGTTCACATTAAGGGGAGGCTAGTTACTAAGGTGTGTTTTTGGAAAAGAACATAAGTAGCGCACGTTGTAACTGTAGTTTGTGTGTAAACATCTTTCTGCATGATATTGCACCACCTGTTTAGGATTTAGTACGAATGAGATGCAAATGTCATGCAAATGCAAAAAGATCACAGCAACCTTCAAATGCAAAATAAGCGATTAAGTGCAACGTACTAACTTACTACTCTGTAACGCATAATGAAGCTGTGCTGCGTGTGGTAATACTCATTTTTGGCAGTATTTTATCTCCAGCTTTCATATGGCATTAAAATAATGCAACCTATTAAGCTATACCATACTGGGTCAGACCAAGGTCCATCAAGTCCAGTATCCTGTTTCCAACAGTGGCCAATCTAGGTCACAAGTACCTAGCAGTTTCCCCAAAAGACACAGGTTCCACAATGCTTATATTGGGGCAAGCAATGGATATCCCGGGTCCCCTTTAATAATGGTTTATGGACCTTTCCTCCAGGAACTTGTCCAAAACATTTTTAAACCCAGCTACACTAATAGCTTTTACTACATCCTCCGGTAATGAATTCCACAGTTTGATTACACATTGAGTGAAAAAATATTTTCTCTTATTAGTCTTAAATAGGTTACCCTTTAGCTTCATTGCATGTCCCCTAGTCTTTCTATATTCTGATGATGTAAACAATCGATCTACATTTACCCGTTCCACTCCATTCATTAATTTATAGACCTCTATCATATCTCCCCTCAGCTGTCTCTTTTCCAGGTTGAAGAGCCCTAACCATTTTAGCCTCTCTTCATAGGGGTATCCTTCCACCTCCTTTACCATTTTTCTGTTTTTTTTTTAAGCGCTATATCCTTTTTAAGATACGGCGACCAGAATTGCACACAATATTCAAGGAGCGGTTGCACCATGGAACAATACAGAGGCATTATAATATCCTTTCTTTTATTCTCCATTCCTTTCTTTACAATACCTAGCATTCTATTTGCACTCTTGGCAACCACAGCACACTGGGCGGAGGGTTTCAACATGTTATCCACGCCACCGCCTAGATCTTTTTCCTGAGTGGTGGCTCCTAATGTGGAACTTTTTTTGTGTCATTTGCAAATTTGATTACGTCACTCATTAGTCACATTTCCAGGTCATTACAAATATCATAAAAAGCAGCGGACCCAACACAGATCCCTGGGGTACTCCACTATTCACCTTTCTCCATTGGGAAAATTGGCCATTTAGCCCTCCCCTTTGCTTTCTATCTTTATACCAGTTTCTGATCCACAATAGTACACTGCCTCCTATCACATGACTTTTTAATTTTACCAAGAGTCTCTGATGAGGGACCTTGTCAAAGGCTTTCTGAAAATCCAGATACACTATATTAACTGACTCAGGTGATTTGCTAGTCTTCAGTTTATCAAACAGTTGAAATAAATAAATAAAATTAATTAATATAATATAATATAATATAATATATCTTCCTGGTGTATCAATATTTCTTTCAATTCTTCCATGGCATCACCTTTAAATACAAATTTTACTCATGGGTAACATCCCTACATCCTCCTCAGTAAAAACCGAAGCAAAGAATTCATTCAGTCTCTCCACTATGGCCTTGACTCCTCTTAGTGCCTCTTTTACCCCTCTATCATCTATTGGTCCAACTGACTCTCTCACAGGTTTTTTGCTAAAAATATACTTTAAAAAGTCTTTATTATGCATTTTTGCTTTCACAGCAAGCTTCTTCTCAAATTCTCTCTTTGCCTGTCTTATCAATGCCGTGCACCTAACTTGCCAGTGCTTATGTTGTTTCCAGTTTTTGCCATTTGGCTCTTTTTTCCATTTCCTGAAAGATGCTTTATTGGCAGCAACAGCCTCTCTGACCTCACCTTTAAACCATGTTGGCAGTTTTTTGGACTTCCTTCCACTTTTCTTAAAGCATGGAATAAAGCTCACCTGGGCTTCCAATATAGTCTTTTTAAACAACACTCATGCTTGATGTAAATCTTTAACCTTTGCAACTGCTCCTTTTAGTTTTTTCTTAACTATTTTCCTCATTTTCTCATAGTCTGCCTTTTCAAAGTTAAAAGGTAGTACTGTGGATTTCCTTACCACCCTTCCTCCATTTATTAAATCAACCGTGATTATGCTATGATCACTATTGCCAAGTGTCCCCAACACCCTTTTCTCTTGCACCAGATCTTGTGTACCACTAAAGATTAAGTCCAAAATGACTTCCCCTCTGGTTGGTTCATGAACCAGCTGCTCCAAGAAGCAGTCATTTATTTCATCTAGAAACTATCTCCCTAGCATGTCCTGCCGTGACACTGACCCAGTCGATACCATGGTAATTGAAAGGACCCATTATTATTACTGTGCTGTAATTTTGGTTAGCTTCCCTGATTTCTTTGAGCATTTTATCATCCATTTGTTCATTCTGGCCAGGCGGGCAATAGTACACCCCCCAATGGCATCGCCTTCCCCATCCTACATCGAATTTCAATCCATAGAGATTCTACAGTGAATTTTGAATCCTGCAAAACTTTAATCCTTTGTGACTCAAAGCCCTCTCTAACAGAGTGTGACCCCTCCACCATTTTGATCAGCTCTATTATTACGATATAGTTTATACCCAGGTATCACAGTATCCTACTAGTTGTCCTCCTACCTTGTCTCTGAGATACCAATCATATCTAACCTCTCATTTAGGTCTATATATTCTAACTCTCCCATCTTATTTTTAGACTTCTAGCATTTGCATACAAGCATTTTAGAGGCTGTATTTTATTCATATTAATCTGGCTATTGGTAGGAAAGGGTAATTTGCAATCTTTAAGCTCTGTCTGCGCTGTGCTCAAGGGCATTTGGTTTACTTTTGTCTTTATTGGAACCTCTCTATTGATATGCCCTAACTTCAATTTTTTTCTAGTATCCTTCAAGGACACACTGTTCTGAAATATGCGCTCTTGGCCAACTGTCGGCTTTCCCCTATTATCTATATTAAAAGCTGCTCTAGCTTCTTTTTAAAGGTTAATGCCAGCAGCCTGATTGCATCCTGGTGAAGGTGGAACCCATCCCTTTGTAAAAGCCCCTCCTTTCCCCAGAATGTTCCCAGTTCCTAACAAATCCAAAATCCTCTTCCTTGCACCATCATCTCATCCATGTATTGAGACTCCAGAGCTCTGCCTGTCTTTTGGGTCCTGCTCGTGGAATGGGAAGCAGTTCAGAGAATGTTACCCTAGAAGTTCTGGATTTCAACTTCCTACTTAAAAGCCTAAATTTAGCCTCCAGACCTCCCTACCACATTTTCCTATATCATTGGTACAGACATGTACTGTGACGATGAGAGTGGTGTTGAACAGATGGAAACAGAGGAAAATAGGGAATACGCCTTTAAGACAAGAGACAGGCAAGGTTTCCACAGGGTTCAAGCTTCAGATAAACTAAAGAAACACATACTAGCTGGGGCTGAGCCACGCCCAAGCCCTAACGTAGGTGCAGGTTTGAGCTCTAATCACAGGCACGTGTGCAGGGAGCAGGGAGTGGTAGCAGGAAAGCAGCTTTTTAAGCCAGCCTCAGTGAGAGCAGAGGGAGGAGAAGGAGAAAGAGCAGCTGAGAGTCCAGCAGTTGTGAAGCCAGAGGGTTCAGGAGCAGTGAAGCCTGGTTCAAGGAAGCCAAGAGAAGGCAGACGTGGAAACCTTTACTCCACGTGGGAAAAAGGTTTTAGCAACAAAAGAAGCAGTTCTAAGGTGAAAGGTATGGCTGCTTCAGAGTACAGCAGATGGATAGCTGGGGACGTTGCTAATGAGCTGAGCCAGACTGCGGAGCAGAGTGTGCAAAACCCGGTTCCAGGAACCCAAGCTGAGAGAAGGTGGGTGCAAGCAGTTATAGACAGAGATAACCAGAACCCAGCCTCGAGCAGAGAGATAGACCTGAATACAATTAAAGTTTTAAAGAAACTGTTCCAAGACAGAAAAGCCTACTCTCAAGGTACAACCAGTTCTTATCCAGGAGAGCAGCTTTTAGAGGAACTCCAAAAGTTTCTACAAAACAGTAAGTTTGAACGTGTTGTTGAAAACCCAGGGGAAGATAAGCAATGTATGGTGCAAGAGGACATGCAGATTGATCCTTGTGAGGAAGATTCTGGGTGTAATGAAGCACCAATGGATTGTTCTCTATGTAGAAGGGAAGGTTAATTATTGCTAAGAAAAGGACTGAGACAGGAAGTCTTTGAAGAGCAATATTGTACTTAGCTAGGAGAAGCTAAGACCTTCTGTTAAACTAAAGAACATTCACTGAACCCTGAGTTTATTAACTAACGCTACATTCGATATAAATGGAATGAATTTACCTGGTTTGAATGACAAGAGATAGCTGTGAATTAACATGCTGAAGAATTAGCTGGGAACAGCTGTGATGTGAAAAGGTGTTTTCAGTTCTGAGGTTCCAAATGCAATTTTTGTTCCTGTTATCTTTAGAGAATAATCCTATTTTGCCTTGTGTTTGAATTTGATGCGAAAGGGGAACCCAAAATAAATTTTCTTGTTTTGCCTGAACAAACCTGAGTGGTCATACTACTTTGTCTTTAAGTAAGAACTACAACTCCCAGAATTCCCTGGTGGAGAAAATCAGTGACTCTTTATTTAAGGACAAATAAGGCAGCCCTTTTTTCCCTAAGCCTCTGGCCTAGGCAAGGGGGTACGACAGTACCAAGACAGCAGACTCCACCCCAGCACTATCTAAGACCTTGTTTAGGTGGCATGTGAGGTCTGCTACCTTCACATCAGGCAGGCATGTTACCAGGCATTCCTCTTGTCCACCAGCCACCCAGTTATCAACATGCCTAATGATCAAATCACTAACTATAACGGCTGTCCTAACCCTTCCCTTGTGGGTACATGGCCCTGGAGAAACCTCCTCAGTGCAAGAGGGTTTTACATCACCTACAGGAGAGGTCTTAGCTACAGGATCACTTCCTGCCACACCAGGGTGATTCTCTCCTGTCACATGACATCTCTCTCCACCATAGCAACAGGGAGGCTGCCAGATTAGAGGTGGGATTTCAGTACTACATCTCTCTAGGTCTCATCTATGTACCTCTCTGTCTTCCTTATTTCTTCCAAGACTGCTACTCCATCCTCTAGAGATCAGACTCATTCCCTAAGAGCAAGGAGCTCCTTGTACCTAGTGCACACATAAGACCCCTCACCAACTGGGAGAAAATCATACTTGTGACATTCAATGCAAAAGACTGGAAAGCCCCTATCTCGCTGCTGAACTACTGTCTGCATCTTAGTTTTAAAGTTGTGTTGTGTTTAGGTATTTAAGTTGTTTACTTACTAAGGTTTGCTGGGGATACTTATACTAATAAAATTATACCTAATATGTGTATTGGACTTTGTTCACATCAAGCTTAATTAATCTCAGGTCCTTGATATATGCCTGATGAGGACAAACAGCTGCACTCGAGAGTGAATATGGTACCTCCTTTCCTTTAAGAAGTTTAAGCACCTATAAAGCTACAATTATCCCAGTGGTGGGTGAGAGTCAGGGAGGGAGGGAAAGAAGCCATTAAAAGCTGGCTGCTACACAGTACCCTGTCCTGTGCTTCTGAGGTAATCTGTGACAAATTTCCTGTGTGTTTCGCACAGCCATTGCTTAGATAGAGGGAGTCTTTCAAAATACCCCTTTGATCTGTCCCTTGGCTTTAACACCTATTTAAAACAATTTCGCAGGTGTCTTGCCCTCTATCTAAAAGGCCTCTTTGTAAAGGTCTCTAGAAATAATTTATTACTCAAAGAATACTGACCTGTTTTTCCTTTTTTTGCTAAGTTATACTGTGATTTGATTTAAATTAAAGCACTTTGCTGATACTAGGCCCTGACTGAGTATTACATTTAAACCAGAATCTCTCTGCTGGGTTTTAAATTTAACTGAAAGCCCTCTGCTGGGTTCTGAAGATCATGTTATGCATCATGTTCATTGTAAACTGTTCTGTTCTATTCATTGTAAACTGTTTTGCCTTGTAGAAAAACGGTATATTAAAACCAGTTAAATAAATAAACAAACGGAAAGTCCTCTGCTGAGTTCTGAATTTAAACCGAAAGCTACCTGTTGAGTTTTTAATTTAACTAAAATCTCTTTCCTGATACTAGGCCCTGACTGATTTAACAAATACAATAGATTCTAATTTACACAGAATAATCAGCTGTAATCTAAAGAATTCTTTTTTCCCCCAAGATTTAGAAAAATTCTCAGAAGTAAATATTTACAATTGCAGATTTCTCTCCAGAAGTAGCAGTACCTTTTTTGTAGCCATTCAAGACTGAGAATCACACAGCTCTGGTTGAACTCTTTATGCTTGCATTTCCGAGGTAATCTGTGACCAATTTCCTGGGTGTTACACACAGCCCTTGCTTTGATAGAGGGAGTCTTTCAAAATGCCCCTTTGATCTGTCACTTGGCTTTAATGCCTATTTAAAACAATTTGACAGGTCTCTTGCCCGCTATCTAGAAGGCCTCTTTGTAAAGGTCTCTAGAAATAATTTATTTCTTAAAGAATACTGACCCTGTTTTTCCTTTTATGCTAAGTTATACTCTGATTTGAATTAAAATTAAATTAAAGTGCTTTGCTGATTCTAAGCCCTGACTATTACATTTAAACTAGAATTTCTCTGCTGACCGCAAAAAAGTCTGCTTAATGAAGCATGTATCAAGCAAAAGATAAGAGCTAGCAGATGCACTATGTTGTGTATTTAATTTCCTGTCCCTGTGGCCTTGCATATGTTGGCAAGACTCAATGTCAGCTTCGTATTAGACTGACTGAACATTGTAGTATGCTTGAGCATCAGATAGAGGGGATTCCCCTAGCTAAGCATTGCTCACAAGCCGTGCATTCTTTTGTTGAGTTAAGCTGTCTGGTGATCAATCGCATTGTTCCCTCTTTGTCAGGGGGAGATATTAATAGGCTACTTATACAGACTGAGCAAAGATGGATTTTTCATCTTGAGATTTTTGAGCCCAACGGCATGAATGAATGTATTGACTAGACGGCCCTGTTTTTGATGACAGCGGGAGGGTGAGAGGAAGTTTTCTTTGGGAGCATTTCTATTGGAATGTTCTTTTTGACTTGCTATTCCATTGAATTTCACATTTCACATCAAATGCTTTTGGTTGGTCAACAGAGCTTGTTTGAATGTGAGATTTTCCCTACGTCATCACTGCAGCTATTTTTAGCACATGCTCAGTATTTTATCCATCTGGCAGGTTTTCCTGGCACACCAATGCGCTTAGCACCTCTTCTTGCAGATTTAAGGCTCCATGTTTTTTCAATGCTGTTTTGCTTATTTCACTCAGAGCAGATATGAATAATACTACCCAAAATCTGCTCCATAAAGCATGTATCAAGCAAAATAATCCTCTTAGATATGAGAAAACTGTTGTAAAAAACCCTTAGCATGTAAAGAGGAGAAAGACCTTAGTTGCAGTTTCTTCTGCACTTCGTGAGTTTACTAACTTCAGTAGGTGCAGCTATCAGGAACAGGAGATAAAGCACAGTTACTTACCTGTAACAGGTGATCTCTGGGAACAGCAGGAATAAGTCTTCACATATGGGTATCATCGGTAACGACGGAGCCTGCGCGGGAACGCTCCCCAGCATCCAAAAGGAAAGCTTTTGGGAGCATCCCACAGCGCCTGCGCGCTGCCTTCCTGCCTTTCCCAACTGCCTCTCTCCAGTTTGAGTTTTTAGCTGAGACAAAGAGAGAGAGAGAGGAAAGGAAAGATAGATAGAGAGATACAACTCCTAGGGGAGATGGGTGGGTTGTGAAGACTTATTCCTGCTGTTCCCAGAGATCACCTGTTACAGGTAAGTAACTGTGCTATCTCCAGGAACAAGCAGGATGCCAGGGAGATCCCCAAGGTTGTGAGTCCCTGAGAAGGGCTCTACCTCCCTCCATGGATCTCGGGCATCCAACCAGGGATGGGGGGTAGGAGTTGATTAGGTATGGAACAGGTGTTTGAGAACAGCCTGACCAAACAAGGCATCCCGGCGGGAGTCCTTGTCCAAGCAGTAATGGGCTGTAAAAGGTATGAACCGAGGCCCAGTCCCGCCCTGCTTGTTTATGTAGAACATGGCTACTTGATTGTCCGTGTGGATGAGGACTGTCTTGTAGCTGAGTAGGGTGTGGAAGACTCTGAGAACTAGAAAAATTGCTCTGAGCTCCAAGAGGTTGATATGTAGAGATGTCTCCTGTGGAGACCAGATGCCCTGGGTGGAGAGATCTTGTAGATGAGCTCCCCAACCTCTTGGAGAGGCATCTGTTGTAAGGGTTGCTTGGGGTAGCAACTGTTGAAAGGGGGACCCCAGCAATAGATTTTGAGTGGACTTCCACCACTGGAGTGACCAAAAGGGGCGACTGGAGGTTGCTATTTTGTCTGACAGGCACCCTGATGCCTGGGTCCATTGGGTGGACAGAGTCCACTGAGCTGCCCGCATGTGAAGGCGAGTGTAAGGAACCACATGCACAGTGGATGCCATGTGGCCTAACAGTTGTAACATCTCTCGAGCAGTTAAATGGGACTTTAACTGAACTTGTGAGGCTAACTGCACCAAATGTAGGCAACGGGCCTGGGGAAGATAGGCCCTTGCAGTTGTGGTATCCAGCAAGGCCCCTATGAACTCTAATGACTGAGTAGGGGTGAGATGTGATTTTAGGATGTTTATTACAAGTCCCAGATACTGAAGAACACGCCTTGTGCAGGCTAGGGAAGTCTGGGCCTCTGACTGGGATGGAGCGCGGATGAGCCAGTCGTCCAGATATGGGAATACAAATATTCCTAGAGTGCGTAGAAATGCAGCTACTACTGCCATGCATTTTGTGAACACTCTTGGAGCAGAGGCCAGACCGAAAGGAAGCACTATGTATTGGTAGTGCTTTCCCTGATAAAGGAACCGAAGGAACCTTCTGTGTGTTGGATGGATGAGGACATGGGTGTACGCATCCTTGAGATCTAGAGAACAAAGCCAATCCTGACTCTGAAGATATGGAAGGAGAGCACTGAGAGAAATCATCTTGAATTTCTCCTTGCATAGAAACTTGTTCAATTCTCTGAGATCTGATATGGGCCTGTAGCCCCCTGTTTTCTTTGGGATAAGAAAATAGGGGGAGTAGAACCCTGAGCCCTGTTGAAGAAGGGGTACTTCTTCTATTGCCCTTTGGGCAAGAAGGGAAGCAATCTCCTGACCCAGAAGGTCGAGGAGAGATGTTGGAGAATTGAACTGTCTCACCATGGTGTGAGGAGGAAGGTTTAAGAAATGAAGCTTGTACCCCTCCCTTATGATGGAGAGGGTCCATTGCTCTGCTGTGATTTGTTCCCATCTGGGAGCAAAGTGAGCTAACCTTCCTGGAATGGTGAGAGGCTCTGGTTCTTCTAGAGCCAGAAAGGCTAAGTTCTCTAGTTGTAAGTCAAAGGCCCTGAGGAGGCTGAGGCTGTTGGGCCGTAGCAGTCCTTGCAGCCTTAGGCTTGGCCTGTTTAGGTTGTTGCTGTCGCTTTGCAGCAAAACGACCTGCAGAAGATGCCTGCTGACCATAAACAGGATAATATTTTCCCTTTTTGGGAAAGAAAGCCTTTTTGAATAACCTTTTTCTAACAGGAGCAGAAGTAGACTTGGAAAGTCTATCTAAGGCAGAATTCTCAGCATCCATCTGAGTGGCCTTTGCTTGCCAATCCTTGCCAAAGAGGTTTTCACCTGTACAAGGAAGATTTCCTAATCCATCCTGGACCCAAGGTTCCAAATCAAAAGCTTGTAACCAAGCCACTCTGCGTGCACCTATCGCAATAGCCGAGGCTTTGCTGGCACACTCAAAAGAGTCAAAGGCTGCACGGTTGGAAAATTTGGAAACATCCTGGGCATGCTTAAGCCAGGTGAGAAACTCCTCCCTTTTATCTTCTGAGATAAAAGGAGATAAAGTTTGCAGATGATCTGTAACTTCTTTTAGAAACATCCCCATATAGAGACTATAGGAGTTGATTCTGGCAGCAAGCTAGTTACCCCGGTTATCCTATGTTTTTTCCCTGTTCTATGTAAAACTCAATGTTGCTTGTATGCATTGTAGTATGTTTTGTTCGATGTACACCGCGCTGATTGTAATAGCGCGGTATAGAAGAAATGTTAAATAAATAAATAAATAAGCATATTGGCCTGGAAAATTCTCCTTCCAAAAGCATCTAGGGTTCTGCATTCTCTTCCTGGAGGATTAGATGAGTGTCTTTTTGCACTCTTTATCTTCTTCATAGCAGACTCAACCACAATAGAGTGGTGAGGAAGCTGAGTCTTATGAAAGCCAGGACAAGGAGGAACACGGTACATGGTGTCCAACCTACGAGAATGAGGGGAGGTGGTGAGAGGAGTCTCCCATATGCCCAACATGTGATCATAAAGGATCTCATGAATTGGTAAGGTAGCTGCCTCTTTAGGAGCCTTAGGATATTGTAAAATATCCAATTTTTTGTCTCTAGTTTCTGGTTCAGGGGCCACTGAAATGGAAAGGCCCCTGGCCACTTCCCTAATGAAGTCTTGAAAAGACAAGTCTTCTGGAGGAGACATTCTTCTTTTTGGAGAAGAGGGCTCCTGAGGAAGGAGTACCGATGCTTCGACAGAAGCCTCTGATTCATCAGAGTCTTCGGAGGAATCGAAGTATCGCCTTTCTGGATGCTCCTGCAGAGCCCGATATGCGTACCGAGTGGTATCGACATCAGGAGTGATCGGTACCGATTCAGTACCGATGGGCATCGCAGAACAGGGTACCGCTGCAGTCGACACCGAAGCCGATGTCGATGCAATCGGTGCCGGTACCGGAACCGATATCGGTACCGGTGCCGGAGCCGGTACCGGCAACGGAGTTTGTTGCAGTACCGGAGGCATCGCAGCTTGTATGAATGCCGTATTGGCATGCTGCATGGTCAGAATATTCTGATCCATCGACGCTACCAATGTCTGGATGTCGGTACCAGTGGAAACCACCGGTACCCCAGAACATGGCAACAGGTGATCAGTCGAGGCTGTGCCATCGATGTCAACCTGTAACTCCATAGGTAAAGCTTTGGAAGCCGGAGCCTCCCGCCGGGGTAATTTTGCCGGTGCGGAATCCTCGAGAGCAAGCCCAGAGGCATCTCGATACTTGGAGGGAGATCTATTTATTTATTTATTTAACATTCATTTATAACCCGCATCTTCCAGAGTTCAGTTGCGGTTCACAATAAAACAATCCACAAAGCAAGAGCTTAGTTTTACATCGAACATTTTGTAACAATAAAAAGTAATAGTTAACAGCATGAATTAATGCATAACAGCACAAAACTGGCTTGTAAACTATGTACAATAAACTATATACAAATACAAGTTGTAGTTACTTTAGAATTGAATCATAGTGTTTTTAGAATAGTGTATTGTCTGTTAAGTTGTTGGAAATAGTATTACTCAGTCATGATTTTTTTTAGCCTTTATCTGAGTGTATCAAGGGGTTATCTATGTTGCCGTAGTGCATGGAGAATAGATAGGTTTTTAGTTTTTTACGGAGTTCCATCATTTCGGTTACAGTTCGTAGGTCCTCTGGAAGGGAATTCCAAATAGACGGGGCAGCATGCGAAAAAGCTCTGTTGTTAGTTAATTTATTTGCTTTTATGAAATCATTAGGAGTATTTAGTTTATTTGAGTATCCTTTTCTGTGCGTAGTTTTTTGAGATTCCATACTGATTAGGTTGCTTAGTGGGATTGGAGCCATGTCATTTAAAGCTTTATATGTAGTTATTGTGGTTTTATATATTATCCTACTTTGAATTGGCAACCAGTGTAGGGAAGCTAATATTGGTGTTATGTGCTGGAATGAGTGTGCTTTCATTATAATTCTAGCTGCTGCGTTTTGTGCTAATTGGATTCTTTTTATGTTTTGTTTCGTTATTCCTAAAAGAATTAGGTTGGCAAAATCAAAGTGCGGGGTTATTGTAGCCTGGATTATATTAATAAAGTCTAGTTGGTGTACTAAAGGGCGTAATTGTTTAAGGATTTTGAGTTTAAAGTATATTTTCTTTATGGTGTTTCTGATGTGAGTATGGTGTTTCTGATGTGAGATCTACCCTTCGAGGACCGGCTGGACTTATGTTTGGTTACCTGAGATCCATGTGAGGAAGAAGAAGCCCTGGAAGACGTCGATGCCACCGAAGCTGCATCAGAGGGAAACAGGGTACTGAGCTTGGCCGCTCGATTCTGTCGACATCATGGAACAGGACTCACAATCCGTGATGGAGTGGTCAGGACCCAAACATTTTAGACACCACTCATGGGTGTCAGTGATAGAAATAGTGCCGCTGCACTTCGTGCACTTTTTAAACCCGGAAGCGGGCTTTTCCATGAGGAAAATTTTTCCTAGGCCTAAGGTCCAAAAAGAAAATATGCACAGAAGTGGGAAACGGTATTTTTTTTTTTCTAAGAAGAAAGAAAGAAAAGACCGGCGGTACCGGTCCGACGTCGAAGAAGGCAGACGCGCGACCAAAGAAATAAAGAAAAATAAAGAACTTCTTCAGCAGTGACAGGAACACGACCTGCTGGCTCCGCGGAAAAGAAGAACTGGAGAGAGGCGGTTGGGAAAGGCGGGAAGGCAGCGCGCAGGTGCTGTGGGATGCTCCCAAAAGCTTTCCTTTTGGACACTGGGGAGCGTTCCCGCACAGGCTCCGTCGGTACCGACGATACCCATATGTGAAGACTCATTCCTGCTTGTTCCTGGAGATAAGGTTTTTTTCTGTGACCAATGATGTGTATTTAGCTGTTAACAACTTTAAAAAAGGCATTAATGAAAACTAGTTTATCATAACTTGTGCAAATGCAACTTCCAGCAGGGTTAGCAGAGTTAATAGAAAACAGTAATAGCTTATCTGTAGTAACAGAGATCTTCGGCTTAGCCACTATCACACTCCAACACCAGGTGTTTCTCCAAAAAAGGCTTCTTCAGAGAGTGATAGAAACATTGTAGCTCGCCAGTCATGCAGACCTGCCAAAAGACCAAAACAGAAAGAATATCAACTTCAGTGCATGTATCTCAGGGGAAACAGAACCTTAAAAGAGCCTAAAAATGCTGAAACAAGCAAGACTATATAAAAAAACCTCCTCAAGGAGCCAGTAATATCAATAGAAAAACAAAAACCCCAAAGAGGTACAATAAGAACTGTCAAAACAAAAAACCAAAACAGACAAAATATATCATGAACGTGAGGAATCAGTGGACTTAGGTAACAAACCGCCTGTCAGTAAAGAGGAAAAAACAGACCTCAGCAGCCCTCCAGCCAATAACATGGAGAGATTGAGTCTATCAAAGGACACCACAATGTCACAGGTGCCACAAAGAGTGATAAGACTCAGCCAACATCAAAGGTCGTAAAAAATCTCTAGTACTCACGGCAGAAACAGTCCAGCACTAATATGGTCCCAGTCCAAAGCAAATGTGATCAAAAAAGCAATGTTGCAACATGACATTATATAGTAACAAAACAAAAGTGCAAGCTGAAGCACAGACTGAAAAAAACTTATCTGTGATCCAGGTCAGCGAGCAAAACCAAGAGGGCAGAAGTGGAAGGAGCCCCGACATCCGATGTTTCGCCTTGCGGCTTCCTCAGAGAGCTCCAAGATGCACTATCAAAACGTTGCACTATCCTAAAAAAAGAATTATAGATCAAAAAAACCTCACGTCAGAAAAAACAGAAGAAAAAACCCGAACAACAGTAAATAGAGAGCCGGTCCAGGGTACTCACACACCATTGCTTAAAGGAAAAGAAAAGAAGCACCATACAGGAGAGCAGTGAGTCCTGGTGATCAAAAACATGAAAAACCGCCGGACTATAAATGCCGACGCATGTGCTATAAAACAGCAAGAGCAAATGACGTAAAAAAAAAGCCAGGAAACACCAGCCAATAATAATAAAAAAAAAATGCACTCCGGTGCTTCAAATAACAAAACATGATGCTTTTTTGGTCCGTTTGGAATTGGAACAACAACATCTATGTAAACTTCATCTTAAGGCATTTTTTTCTGATCAACCCAGTTCAATGGGGGCGCCTGCTACTGATTCTGCGGATACCCTGGGCCAGATCTGGTGCCCGACCCACCAGAGACTCTTCGTCTTCCTATACGGTCTACCTGGACTTCGCCTGGTTTGTTACCACCCACTTTGCAAGTGTTTCAGGACTTAGTACTGAAAGACATTGCCCAGTTAGAGACCGCTTCGCACTATAAGATTCATCACAGTTTGTCAGTGTCAGAGCACCAAGCGCTCACTGAACTTTGTAGTTTTGAAGATATCATTATACGGAGGGCTGATAAAGGGGGTGCTGTGGTTGTGTTGGATGTATCTCAGTATGTGTCAGAAGTCCTTTCCCAATTGTCCGAATCTACCACGTATCAGCCACTGGTATCTGATCCTACTTCAGATCTTCACAACACCATCAAAGATTTGGTGTCTCAGGCACTGGATCAGCATCTCATTTCTCAGAAGGAGGCTAAGTTCTTATGTGTTTCCCACCCATGCACTCCACATTTTTATATTTTGCCTAAAATTCATAAAGATCTTCAACATCCGCCTGGTAGACCCATCGTACCTTTACGGGGCTCTCTTCTTGAAGCTCTTTCTATTTTTGTGGATTCTTTTTTACGACCATCTGTTTTCTGTATATCACACTACTTACTGGTCTATTCAACGATATCAACACAGGAATTGACAACATCCGTAAAGGTTTTGTGCTCATCTTCCTAGACATTGCCGCGGCGTTCGACTCCGTGAGTCACGAAATTCTACTCGGAAGACTGAAAGAGAAGGGCGTCTGCAACAACGCTCTAGGATGGTGTAAGTCTTATCTGGACGGTAGATGGCAGTATGTGAAGTCTGGTTCAGAAGAGTCAATACACTTCCATCAAAAACAAGGGGTACCTCAAGGCTCCTCGTTATCCTCTTTACTTTTCAATATCTACATGCAGCCCATCTGCAATATCATAAGATCATTCAACGTGAACTGCATGATATATGTAGATGACATTCTCTTATACATGCCTTTCTCCACAACTCACATGGACCTGACCCCACTCACAGATTGTTTCAATGCAGTTTCAACTTGGCTACAGACACAGAACCTACGCATTCAACATAAAAAAACAGCGGTCCTATTCATCACCAGAGACTCCAACTTTACTCCCCCGTCCCACGTCAGTGTCAAGGAAGCTGAATTGCAAACTAAAGATGCAATAAAATACCTGGGAGTTACTCTGAACCAACGTCTAGATATGAAACGCCACATAAGCAACATAGTCAAAGCCGTCTATTTCAAAATCCATTCACTCAAGCACCTACGCTCCCTGCTGGACCCAGATGATTTCCGAACCATATATCAAGCGCTGATCCTGCCGCATTTTGACTTTGCAAATGCCATCTTACAAGGTCTCCCCCAATCCACACTGACCCCCTTACAGTTGGCCATGAATGCTGCAGCTAGGGTCCTTTACGGAGCATCCAGAAACGACCACGTGACCCCTATTCTCAAACAGCTGCACTGGCTACCGATCCATGGGAGGATCACCTTCAAATCCCTTCTATTAGCATTCAAGGCAATCAAAGGTATTTCATCCTCCTCACTCACGCATCTTATCCACATTGTCCCCCTAACAGATCCAGAAGAACAACAGCTGTGAACTTGCTAGCAACACCAAAGGCTTCGACAAAGTCCAACACGACAACTACAAACAGGGCATTCAGTTTTTATGTCCCCAAATGCTGGAACGCTCTTCCCCCTGACATCAGGGCCATTACCAATCTATATCAGTTCAGGAAGGCTCTCAAAACCCACCTTTTCCTCCAATACTTCCCAGACAGCAATTGAACCTAAATATCCCTCCCAAGAAATGACCCAATCTAGAATGGCCCTTACATGTATTACCTACAGTGTAAATAGCTTATGTATACAGTTAACCCTGTTATCCAAGTTTGTACTCCTGTTCAATGTAAAACCCGACAGCTTGTCGTTATGGTCGTTATGTTATGATGTAAACCGCGCTGATTCTAAATAACGCGGTATATAAGAAACTGTAAGAAATAAATAAATAAATTTACGTGACACCACACATTTTTTGTAGATATTAGCTATGGGTCATGACACGGATTTACCGGCGGGCCTGCTGATGGCCACGATGGATGTTTCTTCTTTGTATACGAGCATCCCGCAGCAAGAAGCCCTAGATATTGGCCGTTCCACTTTGATTGCTCGTCAAGATTTGAGCTTACTGAAGGTGGACTTTATTGTTCAATTGATGACCGTGGCTAAGAACATAAGAACATAAGATATGCCATACTGGGTCAGACCAAGGTCCATCAAGCCCAGTATTCTGTTTCCAACAGTGGCCAATCTAGGTCATATGTACCTAGCAGTTTCCCCAAGGGACACAGGTTCCACAATGCTTGTATTGGTTCAAGCATTGATATCCTGGGTCCCTTCTTAATAATGGTTTATGGACCTTTCCTCCAGGAACTTGTCCAAACCCTTTTTAAACCCAGCTACACTAACAGCCTTTACTACATCCTCCGGCAACAAATTCCAGAGGTTGATTACACGTTGAGTGAAAAAATATTTTCTTTTTTTAGTCTTAAATAGTTTACCCTGTAGCTTCATTGTTTACCTTATCAGAATATAGAAAGACTAGGGGACATGCAATCGATCTACGTTTACCCGTTCCACTCCGTTCATTAATTTATAGACTTCTATCATATCTCCCCTCAACCGTCTCTTTTCCAGGTTAAAGAGCCCTAACCTTTTAGCCTTTCTTCATAGGAGTATCCTTCCATCCCCTTTACCATTTTGGTGGCTCTTCTCTGAACCTTTTCTAAAATCGCTATATCCTTTTTAAGATACGGCGACCAGAATTGCACACAGTATTCAAGGTGCGGTCTTACCATGGAATGATATAGAGGCATTATAATATCTTTTGTTTTATTTTCCATTCCTTTCCTTATCATACCTAGCATTCTATTTGCTCTCTTGTCCGCCGCTGCACACTTGGCTGCCGCTGCTATGACCAAAATCCTTTTCTGCTTCAATGGTTCTTTCTATCAACAGATTAGAGGGTAGCCATGGGAGCCACCATGGCTCCCTCTATTGCTAATTTATATATGGCCAACTTTGAGAAGTGTTGGCTTACGGAGGGTCCTTATCAATCCCACATTCGATTATGGGTCCGTTATATTGATGATATTTTTTTACTGTGGACTGCTTCGGTAGATCAGTTACTTTCTTTTCATAGCTGGCTTAATCAATGCGATCCACACCTGTCTTTTTCTTTGACTTACAGTGCTACTTCGATTTCATTTTTGGACATTCTGTTGTCTCGTCAAGCTGATGCTCTGGTTACTTCTGTCTATACCAAACCAACTCATCGTATGGCCTTCCTTCATTTTGAAAGTGCCCATCCACAGCGTCTTAAGGAAAGTTTACCTTTTGCGCAATTCCTTCATTACCATCGGAATTGTTCCACTGTTCTGGATTATAAAATGCAATCACAGAGTTTGGAAGATTCCTTTTTGATTCATGGATATCCAGCTTCTCTAGTCCATAGTAACATAATGTATAAATGGAGACTCCAGTTCGGTAGAACGATCATGAGGGTGAAGCAGCCAGGCCCGATCATTATACCGTGCCTGGTATAATGATCGGGCCTGGTATAATGATCGGGCCTGGCTGCTTCACCCTCATGATCGTTCTACCTCACTGGAGTCTCCATTTATACATTATGTTACTAGGTTTAACCCGTTGAGTTATCAATTGTCTAAAATTGTTCAGCGACATTCCCATGTTGTTCGTCTAACTCCGGGTTTAAGTCATTCCTGTATTTGTTCTGTGTATACAAAGGGCTCCAATTTGAGAGATCTTCTATGTCCCTCTGTTTTTATCAGCTTGCCATCGTTGTCATTTTCTGCGGTCTCTGGTCATCGTAGCTGTGGACACTGTTCGGTTTGTTTTATGATGGAGGCATGTTCTAGTTTCTGTCATAATCATCGTGAATTCCGTTTGTTTCATTCTACAACTTGTGACAGTGCACATGTTATTTATCTTCTTTGTTGCCCTTGTGGCCTCCTCTACATTGGGAAAACTAGTCGAGCTCTATGGACACGTCTTATTGAACATCGGAGTCGCCTCCACCGTTTAGTAGAGGGAGCACCACTTGTCCATCATTTTCGGTCTTCTGGTCATGTTTTTGAGGATTTGAAATGTCTTATCACGCAATGTAAACCATCTATTTATGGTGGGGACAGGGATAAGGTTTTGACACGGCTTGAACAACGCTGGATTTTTGTCTTTAAATACTGTTATTCCTAATGGACTAAACGATTTGATTGAATGGAAGATCTGTCTGTGATCTTGTTTGATTTCTTTTTCGTCTGATTTTTTAGCTATCTGGGTGGGAGGATAGTGCATTTTTTGTAATTTTGTCCTTTTTTTGTAATTTTGTCCTTATGTGTTTTGTTATTTGAAGCACCGGAGTGCATTTTTTTTTTATTGGCTGGTATTTCCCGGGTTTTTTTTTACGTCATTTGCTCTTGCTGTTTTAAAGCGCATGCGTCGGCATTTTTAGTCCGGCGGTTTTTCATGTTTTTGATCGCCAGGACTCACTGCTCTCCTGTATGGTGCTTCTTTTCTTTTCCTTTAAGCAATGGTTTGTGAGTACCCTGGACCTACTCTCTATTTACTGTTTGATTTTTTCTTCTGTTTTTTTCTGACGTGAGGTTTTTTTGATCTATAATTCAGTGTTTTCTTTTTTTAGGATAGTGCAACGTTTTGATAGTGCACCTTGGAGCTCCCTGAGGAAGCCGCAAGACGAAACATCGGATGTCGGGGCTCCTTCTACTTCTGCCCTCTTGGTTTTGCTCGCTGACCTGGATCACAGATAAGTTTTTTCAGTCTGTGCTTCAGTTTGCTTCAGTTTGCACTATTGTTTTGTTACTATATAATGTCATGTTGCAACACTGCTTTTTTGATCACATTTGCTTTGGACTGGGACTATATTAGTGCTGGACTGTTTCTGCCGTGAGTACTAGAGGTTTTTTATGACCTTTGATGTTGGTTGAGTCTTATCACTCTTTGTGGCACCTGTGACATTGTGGTGTCCTTTGATAGACTCAATCTCTCCATGTTATTGGCTGGAGGGCTGCTGAGGTCTGTTTTTTTCTCTTTACTGACAGGCGGTTTGTTGCCTAAGCCCACTGATTCCTCACGTTCATGTTATATTTTGTCTGTTTTTGTTTTTTTTGTTTTGACAGTTCTTATTGTGCCTCTTTGGGGTTTTTGTTTTTCTATTGATATTACTGGCTCCCTGAGGAGGTTTTTCAGCTTGTTTAGGCTCTTTTAAGGTTCTGTTTCCCCTGAGATACATGCACTGAAGTTGATATTCTTTCTGTTTTGGTCTTTTGGCAGGTCTGCATGACTGGCGAGCTACAATGTTTCTATCGCTCCCTGAAGAAGCCTTTTTTGGAGAAGCACCTGGTGTTGGAGAGTGATAGTGGCTAAGCCTAGGATCTCTGTTACTACAGATAAGCTATTACTGTTTTCTGTTAACTCTGCTAACCCTGCTGGAAGTTGCATTTGCACAAGTTATGATAACAACTTAGAAAAAAGCATTAATGAAAACCAGTTTAACAGCTAAATACACATCATTGGTCACAGAAAAAAAACTTTTATCTCCTGTTCCAGATAGCTGCACCTACTGAAGTTAGTAAACTCCCGAAGTGCAGAAGAAACTACAACTAAGGTCTTTCTCCTCTTTACATACTAAGGTTTTTTTTTTTAAAACAGTTTTCTCATATCTAAGAGGATTATTTTGCTTGATACATGCTTTATGGAGCAGATTTTGGGTAGTATTATTCATATCTGCTCGGAGTGAGGAATTTTTATATATTATAATTAAAATGATGTGGGCTCCCCCCCCCCCCCCACACACACACACACTCTTTCTTGCCTATTGCTCTAACTACTGCTGCAAAAAGACTTTTCACATGCACCCTTGCTTCTACATGGATAGCTGTGTGATTCCATTACATAGTTATGGCTCCTGCTGATATTTCATAAAAAAAATCATTTGTGTAGCCATCTGCAACCTCCTTAAAGGATCTATCACATGCTGCACATGGGTGAATAGCTCCCTATATTATTGATAGCTACATGATGTGGGAGATAAGCATCCTGCTCATACTGGGAATGGAATCCTGGCCTTGCCTGCTTTTTAGACCTCTGATGTAAAAAGTAATGTTCTTTTCCATTTTGCATACCACTGATACATGTACTTCTACATGGGAGGCCTTGACCCACATGGAACCATGCAGCCATTGTTAGAAATGTTTTCAAGTTTTAATTTGTTGATTTTACAAAATATATTGCAGAACACAGATTTGCTTACCCTAATACATTGGCTCACATACTCCATTTTCTTATGCTGTACAGAATAAAACATTTTCTCCTGGCCTTGCAACTCCTAGGTTCCCCCATACACCCCTCCCTTTGATTCCAGGCTATTGCACATGAGAAATAAAAGACTTAGAAGCTCAAGGACAGGAAAGAATACTGTGTTAAACATGCTGATACAAAATTTGCTAGGTGCAGAGAAAGGGAAGAAAGAAACTTAAAAACAGGAAAAAACAGGCCATGGGCACTAGAGAGAAGGAGATTTCTGAGAACCCATAAAACCGGTAATATAACCATAAAAGGAATAAGAGAAATAAGGGGAGAGGGGTAAAAGGGGCAGGGATTGAGAGAAGTAAGCAGAGGTGGAGATTCACATGACCTGAATTAGAATTATTAATAGGTAGGAGATTAGAAATACTTACACCAATAGAATAGGGGAGGAATTTATAGAAGAAATGAATGTAATAAATATGGAACTGTTTATATGACAAGTGTGCTCACTGAAAAACAATTTGTGGACACCCCATCTTGCAAGATTGAATTTAAAAAAAAAGTTACGTTTTTGTGGTGTATGTCTCACAAGGGATGAGGAGCATAGGGGCAATTCAGTGTAGAGCATGGGATATGAGATATGCAACTAGAAACAATGCATCATTCAGCATTACTAGAGATATGCCATCAGTGAGCCATCGTGCAGGAAAAGAACACAGAGCAGAAAGGAATATGTGCTATTTTCACACAGGGGGTCATTCTGAGCAACAAATAGTGGGGATGGATGCCTTGTTGGGATGTCCATCCCTGCTATTCGTGCCCTTTCCTGAGCCAAACTACCTTCCCCGTGTGTTCTACGGGGAAGGTAAATGGGGGCGGGAAGGGGGCGGGCAATGGGTGGTCGCCGATCCCGGACGTACAGGGCCAATTCTAATGTTGGCTCTGTACGTCCATGGCCCACAACTTGAAAGGGGAAGTTGGGAAGTGGTGGCAGGGTCAGAGGGCATTCCCTGCAGCCTGACCCTGACAGGCCAGATTGGGGTTCAGGCTGCAGGGAAAGCAATTTGAAGGCCATTGGCTGGGGATCACGGCTTTTAAATGGAGCCACGATGCCATGGCAACCGGACGCCATGGCTCCATTTAAAAGCCCTGACTGAGTTAGTCGGGCAAATGTATAGTCTGCACACTAATGCAGCAGAGTACAATAAATTATTAAAATAAGAAAAACCAGAGAATTAAAAAATAACACAAATCCTAAATCCAAAAAACATTCAAATAATAAACTTAAATTCCAACTAAAAATAAAAAATATAAAACAATAAATTTAATCACAAAGGAAATGCCTGTTTAAAAAGATAAGCTTTTGATTTCCGTCTGAATTACAACTCAAAGATCTTACATAATTCCTCGGGCAAGAAATTCCACAAGGCAGGAAAAGACATTGAAAGAGTTCTATTGCGCAAGGTCTGATAACGAACTTCTTTGAAACTTGGGACATCCAGCAAATTAGCACCCTGAGATTGTAAATATCTTTAGAGACAATATAGAGAAGAAAGGCTAACAGGGGCAAGATGGTAGACGCATTTAAAGGCAATCATTAGCACCTTGTACTGGATACAAATTTTATAGGTAACCAGTACAAAGCAGAATTGCTGTGTAATATCAACAAATCAGTTACACCCTATGATACTACATGCAGCAAAACTTTGGACCGCTTGTAATGTACGGAGTGACCCTGTTGGCAAACCTAATAGAAGACTATTACAGTAATCAAATAGGGAAAGTACCAAGGCTTGAATAACTATGAAAATTATCAGATGCAATTTATAATATGCTGTTCTAAATAATTTCTGAATATGAGTTCGCAAATGCAAAAAAGGTATCCAACAATATTCCAAGATCACAAATCTCCGACTTAATTGTCAAAGAACTTTGTTGTTGATTATCTATAGGGAGTGGCTTCAGTTTTTTTCACATTTAAAGCCAATTTGTTCCGAAACATCCACATCCGAACTGCTTCAATAGAACAGGAAACATTTTTAAGATCATCATCAATTGATGACAAAACTGGAACCAGAAATTGGACATCACCTGCATATATCCAATAGTTGAGCTCTAATGTTTCAAAAATCTTAATAAAGGAAAAATATAAATATTAAATAACATAGCTGAAAGAGCTAATCCTTGAGGTACCCCTGCATCCAAGAATGACTTGAGATGACTTGACCTCCGTGAAATTAGAGACCTTCCCCAATTCAGAAAAGCTTTAAAGCATCATTTATTCCTCCTTCATTTCTCTCACCTCATTAACCCCCCTCCACTCTAACATCTGATCATCCATTCCTTACTCTCACAACCTGCCTCTGAACCAAGAATATACCTAAATATCTCGTCAGATACACCCCATTGATTTTACATCCCTACACTATTTAATTCAACCTGTAAATATGTAAATAGTTCATATTCATATTGTAGCTTATACCCCCCGTTCAACCCAAGTTTATTATCCCTGTTACAATGTAAGCATTGATATCACTGTTCTGATGGAATGCAAATGTTATGTTTGATGTAAACCGCACTGACTTTGAATAGCGCGGTATATAAGAGTGGATAAATAAATAAATAAAATGGACATACAAAAAGTCCATGATATTTCCTATGTTGTCTTAAATGAATGCAAACTTTGGCCCCAGGTGCTGGAGACCCATAGTACATGACTGCCTCCATGTACACTTAAAAACACTTGGGGTATGTTTATTAAGCAGCAGTAGCGGCTTCCGTGCAATATCAGAGCAGTGGCCCCATTGAATTCCGCTACTGCTACTTAGTAAACATACCCCTTGGTATGCATGTTGCATACATGAATCTCTGCAAGGGGTAGGATACAGCAATGCCATAAATTATCAAAACAGACAAATTTCAGCTCTGCCTCGCTATTGTGCTAAGACTATATTATATCCTTAATTTCTTGGAGATATTATGCATCAGCAATAACTTTATGAGGGTAATCAGTTAGGATCTGTGACAGCTGGAAACCATCATCCACATAAAAAACAGTCCCTGGTAGAACCAAAGCAGAAGCACAAAATACAATCTCATAAAAGAAAGAAAGAAAACATTCAATCGGGGAGCTTTTATTCACAGGTCTGTTGGAGTGATTTCGTTAACTCTGCTGAAGTAAAGGCTTTCATTCAAAAGACTTTGGACCCATCTAAATGCCACTCTGAGGGATATTCAGTGGCACTCTGCCACTACACGGGCATCAAGGCATGTCGGGGGCATTCCAGGGCAGCACCCATTGCTAACCGGGCAGCAGCGATATTGAGCCGCTGCCCAATTAATGACACATGGCAAAAATCAGGTGCAGGAAGCACTGCCGTAACTTTTGCTGTAGAAGTCAACCGGCCAGTGACTGAATATCGCCATGGCCCAGATAGCTTTGCAGCAATCCGGGCATCACAGATATTCGATTCTGGAGTTCGGATCTGGCCTTGACATTGAATATCTGGGATTAAAGCTCAGCACTGGCGGCTAGCTGTTTTAGCAAGGCTGACACTGAATATCAGGCTCTATTCTATGCATTATTCTATGGGATACAATATCATGTATGCAGATCAGGGTCAGTTTATTCACTCGTATTGTCTGCATTGTGCTTTTCACAATAAAAAGATTATAAAAAAAAGTGTACGATAGGCAGGGCGGTACCAAGGTCTGGGAAGCAGTGTGGCTGTACAGGGCATAAGCACAGATGGGGCACCAATATCACCACTGAGCTTTCAGGAAGCCCAGTAAGAGTGAGTCCCTGCATATGGGTGGTGAGGCAGGGGAGCGCTAAAGTTCACGAATCGCACAGGGCACATTTTGAGCTTGAAATGGCCCTGATTAAAGAAATAGATATTGTCAGACGGCCGCCTGGGTGAGAATGTTCACAGTCTTGGCAAAAGCATACCTCTATATGATTTGCAAGGATTTGTGGGTAATGTAGTCCATTCATTCCAGACACAGCCGTGACCAATAACACAGGTACACTACCAAAAAACTGCCTCCAGTTTTGCAACTGATTCCTATAGATTTTGGGGTGCTGAATCCAGGAAAAATAGCCAAAATGTTCCATCACGTCACGTTTTCTTGCAAAATTAGATTTCTTACCCATATAAGGAATGTTCACATAATTTCTTTTTAGCCGACTGCAGTTTATTTTCTTGGCCCAAAATAGAGGTTGTAATGGTTAACTAACTAGAAACACTCCCTCATGATATTTTAGAGTGTTTTGTATTCATTTTATACATTAACAGGACAATTGGGAGGCGGGGGGCTAAATCCAGTACTCGCGCTGGCGCATGTTCTTTCCTGTTCGCCTCGCCTCGTTCGCTCACTCAAACACGGTGGTTGCGACATGAACGTTCCTGTCAAATTTCAGTTTCTTGCAAGTTCATTATTACCTTTTGTTTGCTCAGTCGTAATCCAGCTTTATTCCGAAGTGGTTCACTACAGTTGTAGTTTGCAGTGCTGTGTATTTGTGATGGCTCACAGAGCCAGAGGTTGCGTCAACTCTCCGGACAGTTTTTGTTTTATTTGTGGGGAATATACCGTGAAAAAGCGGCAGAGGAACATTTCTGCATTTATTAAAAAAGTATATTTCGCCTATTTCGGTTTGAAGTTAGGCGATCAAGACAAACCGTGGGCTCCTCACAAAGTGTGCAAGACATGTGAGGAAGATCTACGCTTATGGATGAAAGGTAAAAAACAAGCATTTCGTTTCGGAATACCTATGATGTGGCGTGAACAAAGAGACCACAGCAGTGACTGCTATTTTTGCTCTTGCATTGTGAAGGGATACAACTTAAAAAATAAGAACGTAATAAGTTACCCCAACCTTCCCTCAGCAATTAGGCCTATGCCTCATAGCAACGAAGTACCTGTGCCTGAACCACCAAAATCTTTGGATCATATTTGTGTGGACGGTTCTGATCATGATGAGACTCATCAGATGGCTTTTCCTGATGAGTCCAGTACTTCCGAGTTTGAAACTGAACCAGATCCGAAACCTGAACTTTTCTCTCAAGCTGAATTGAATGATTTAGTCCGGGATTTAGGACTCCCAAAAGATGCTGCCCAACTGCTAGGTTCTCGGCTTTAAACAGAAAAATCTATTGTCACCAGGAACAACTTTTTATTGGTACCGCAACCGCGAGACACAATTTTTGAAGTATTTCAGCAAAGAGGAAGATTTGGTATTTTGCAACGATATATACGGAGTGATGGAAAAGTTTAAACTCAAGTATGATCCTGCTGAATGGCGGCTGTTCATTGATTCGTCAAAAGACAGCATAAAAGGTGTTCTTCTTCATAATGGCAACACATTCGCTTCAGTTCCTATTGCTCACTCTGTTATTCTCCAAGAAAAATACGAGAATTTGGCCCTGATTCTTCAGAAGATTCGTTATGATGAGCATAAGTGGATGATTTGTGGAGACTTTAAAATTCTATCCATGCTATTAGGGCAGCAATACGGTTTCACCAAATATCCCTGCTTCCTTTGCTTGTGGGATAGCCGGGCCCGCGACCTACACTGGGGGAAAAAAGACTGGCCAATTCGGGAGTATTTGAGACCCGGTGAGAAAAATGTTCTTCATGAGAGCTTGGTACCTCGTGATAAAATTCTATTACTACCTCTCCACATTAAGTTGGGTCTCATTAAGCAATTCATCAAGTCCCTTCCAAAAGATGGTGAGTGCTTTCGGTACCTTTGCTCAAAGTTCCCCCGACTTTCTGAAGCAAAGCTAAAGGAAGGAGTGTTTGTTGGCCCTGATATAAGGAAACTCATTTCAGATGGAGCATTCGCTGAAACGATGTCTGAGAAGGAAAAAGAAGCCTGGGATTCCTTCAAGGATGTTGTTCTCAAATTCTTGGGGAACAGGCGGGATGAGAACTATAAGGATATTGTTGCCAGGATGCTCAATGCCTTCAAAGAACAAGGCTGTAACATGAGCCTGAAAGTCCATTTCTTGCACTCCCATGTGAACTACTTTCCCGAAAACTTGGGGGCGTACAGTGAAGAACAAGGTGAAAGGTTTCACCAGGACATCAAGGACGCAGAGAGAAGGTACCAAGGAAGATGGAACACCACTATGATGGCTGATTTCTGCTGGTTGCTGCTGCGGGAAACCCCAGATGAAAAATACGCCAAGCAGCGCACCAAGAGAAGCATTCGGGGGAAGAAGAAACGGGCCCACCAGGAGATTGATTGACCCAAGAATGACTTTAAAATCTAAACTGTGTTGACAAATATCGTGTTTTTACTAAACTTTGAAATAAAAATTTGCTAGTTATTACCACAGTGTCGGATCTCATTTATTAGAATTTTATTTTCACACCATCGGGTGTTTGTCTTCATGTATTGCAATGGTGTGGTTTGCGTTTTCTATTCTTACATACATACCTGTACAACATTTTTTGCACATTTCTTTGCTTTGCTTTGTGTCTAACCTCGCTCTTATATGCTCAATGTTTGTGCACATGTATGTGGCTGTTTTAAGTGCAGACAATTTTGCTACCATCACAGTGTGTTTTGTTGACATTACTCTATTCTTATGTGCTGCCTTGTTACAATTTTCTTTATTCTTATTTGAATAACTACTAAACAATTAGTATAAAGAATTCATCCAAGAAACTTTTATCTCGATCGCACTCAATCTGAAACGTTCACCTCAAACTGCTAACCCAATGTAGCAAAAAATCTGTACGTGATGGAGCAAATTGGTTACCAGATTTGGATTCAGCGCACCAAAAAACGCAAAAATCAATCGAAACATTAGAGGCAGTTTAAAAAAATTTTTTAGTGTTCCTGTGTAATTAATTATACTTGCTCAAGGGTAAAGCAAATAAGATTTTTATTTATGAGGGGTTCTCCCAACACAGATAATGCTTGGTAGCACAGAACTCAGGATACTTGCTTGCAGTTTTAAAGTTAGGAAAACAAAATCAGGAAAAAAAACAACATCTGAACTTGTCAGGTAATTAAAGCAAAGGATTAAAGACCTGGTTGGCAACAAACTGGTCTTTCTTGTAGGCTTTAGCAAATAATGTCTTAGCAATGCAGTAAGCAACCAAATAAACCCACAAAGTAGGAAAAAATGTTCTTTTCTTCAGGTTAACTTCTTATATCTTTACATATAAATTCAGAAGTGATTCCCTTCAGAGCACACAAGCAATTAGGTAAGCTCAATTGCTAGCAATCACCCAGCTGAAACCCCTTAGCTGGCTTGCTTTCACTGTGTAGCTCAAAATCTTACTCAGAAGGTTTTCTGAGTAGATTAAAGAACAAGTTGGTATTTCTTTGTGAGGGTTGTTGCACTTTGTAACAGAAAACTACCATTTGAGTTTGGACAGAGAGCAGTCCATATATTCACATTCTGGTTCTAAGACCTCTCCCCTTTCTTCAATAATCATAGGTTCAATATCTTGGCTTGGCACAAAGGAATTTCTCAATGGAGCACTACCAGGAGAATAATCATTTCCCTGCTTCCTTTCAAAGTTATAGCTAGGGCATAGATCAGTGTTCATACCTGAGCTTCCATTGCTGTTAGAGTTCCCCTTTAAATAGCCTGGCCAATATGTAGTCCAGTTTCTGTGTCCAGCCTTCCAATCTAGATCCCTGGACACTGGATCTCTCTTCACATACCTTCTGGCATGGGTCTCAGGGTCCCTTCCACGTGCAGCTGTTTCCCTCACAGGTGCCGTCTGGAGATTCCTGGCTCTGCAATACCACTCCTCTGGTTTCCCCCAGTCCAATGGTGTATGCTGACCTCTTGTCTGTCTCCCAGTATACGTACTGTGCTGGACTCCTGTAGACTTCCCAGAGGCTTTTCTCTTCCTTCTTTTAAAGGGCTTCTTGCTCTCTCTGTCCGTCCATTCTGACCTCTGCTTCTGATGAGAATGAAGATCAGGATCCCGTGGATGATCAAGATACCAATGATCATGACATCCCAGCTCTGGATGATTCTCTATAGAATAGACTCTATCTTTATTCTGCCTTGATGAGTGCTCCACCTTAGCACAGCGCAGCTGTGCTGAATCAGGCCTTGCCCTTTGAGATGAGTGTTCCATCCTAGCACAGCGCAGCTGTGCTGAATCAAGCCCTGCCCTTTGCAATGAGTGCTTGGGGATTACCTCATAGCCCTTTTGATTGAACACACGTTTTCTCACTTCAGCTCCTCTCATGGCTGTTGGAAACCTGGTGCATTCTGGGACTGGTAGTCTTTTATGGCAAAATTCTGTTTTCTCATTTCTACCAGCACTGACAGGTTGCTTGTTCAGAGACACTTCACCTTTTCTATAGCCCCTTCCTGAGCTATGATAAGCTTCCTTATCACAATATATGAGTACATCGTGAAAACTATCAGTCCTTGTAGTCTTCCAAACTTCTTTCCAAGCTAAGGTCTAAGCTAACAATAGAAGGTAATATCCATAAGTTCCCTTGTAAACATCCCAAACTATTAACACACTCTGTGCAGGGCCAGCCCGTCCATTGAGCGAGAATGTTTTTTTACACAGGGCCCCGCATTTCAGGGGGCCCCACGCAAAGAGCATTCCGCTTTAAAATTTAAAAAAAAAAAAAAAAAAAAAGCTGGCTGCTGCAGCTGCCATCGCCGCCACCGTGGCAGAATCGAGTGTCCCGCAGGCCCCCCCCCTGCCCAGCAGAGCACTACCTCCTTCCCTGCCTGCTTGCTTACCTCAGTCCCTCTCTGCTTTGGCTTTCAGAGTCGCGCGAAGGGAGAGCTTCTCCCTTGCAACTCTGTTAAGCCCTCCGGGGCAGATGGAAAATTTCCCATAAGCCCCAGCAGGCGGCGGCAGCAGCCAGCTTTTTTTTTTTTTAATTTTCCCTGGGCTGATGGGAGGGAGGGGGGTTTAGGACTTGAGGTGAGCTAATGGGGTTAGGACTGGTAATGTGCTGTGGGCTGATGGGGGGGTTAGGACTGGTAATGGGCTATGGGGGGGCTAGGACTGGAAATGGACTGAGTGGAAGGGGGCTTGAACTGCAAATAGCTGATGGAAGGGGGCTTGGAATGGAAATGGGCTGAGTGGAAGGGGGCTTGAACTGCAAATAGCTGATGGGGAGAGGGGCTTGGAATGGAAATGGGCTGTGAGGAGAGGGAGCTAGGACTGGAAATGGGCTGAGTGGGGGGGGGGAGCTAGGACAGTTAATGGGTTGATGGAGGGGCTAAGATAGGACTGAAAATGGGCTGTTGGGGGAGCTAAGATTGGAAATGGGCTGTGGTGGGGGCTTGGACTGAAATGGACTCATTGAGGGGCTAGAACTGGAAGTAGGCTCATAGGGGGCTTGGATTGAAATGGGCTGAGTGGAGGGGAGCTAGGATTTGACAGGGGCTGATGATGGGGCTAGAAAAGGACTAGAAATGGGCTGATGGGGGGTTGGGATTGGAAATGAGCTGATGGAGGGACTTGGATAGGACTGGAAATGGACAGGGGAGCTAAGACTGGAAATGGGCTGATGCGGGGACTAGAAGGGAGCGGATGCTGGGTGGGGCTGGAACTAGAAGGGAGCTGATTTTCGAGGAGGATTAGAATGGGATGGGGCTGGGAGAGTGAAATGGAGAGGGGAAAAATATTTTGTGTGGGAGGGAAGAAAAATCTACAATTGGCCGGGTATTGGAAGAGTATGTGGGGATTGAGGATGTAGGGGTAAAATTTGAGTGGAGAAAGATTAATATGTTAAAGCAGATGTAGAGAGAGAATAGAAAAAAACTAGAAGAGAGAAGAAAGGACAAATGGATAGCAGATGATGGAGAGTTAGCAGAAGACACGAAGAAACCAGAAGAAAGTGGCTGGAGCAATTGCAACTGAAAAAAAAATGCACAAAAGGTAGAAAGATATCTCTTTATTTTGAATTTATTAACTGGAATATGTCAGCTCTTGGGAATGTGCATCGTCTGAGCTTTGTTTAGTAGAAGAGGAAATTAATGTATAGTTTTATTTCTACAGTGTTGTTGTACATTCCAAGTTTGGCTTTTGGGGTTCCCAGTTTAATTATTGTCTTCCTGTTTCTAAATTGTGATTCCTTGTTTGGTGATGATCTATGTTCTGCATGTGTAACTGAGCTGAGGTATTCTGTTTATGTAGTTGCTATTTGACATTGCCCTTGTTCTCTTTCCCCAGTAGGTCATGTATTGTTATTCTCTGAAATGTATTGTTTTAATATTTGCAATGTTGCCTTTTGATAGGTAGATTATGGTGCTTTGTGAGTCCTGGTAGTGCTGTTACGATATGGCATGTTTTCTATAGGTTCTAAATGGGCAGTGTTTGTAGTAGTTCCTAATGTACCTGGCAGCTGGCACTGGATTATAGTGATGTAGAAATCTTTTAGTCTCTTTATCCATACACTCATTAAGAGGCATGTTTACTAAAAGTTAATATATGGTAACATTATGCAAATAGGTATGCAAAGGAGGCCCCTTATGCAAATGAGGCCCCGCACCGAGTCTCCGCACATGGCCCCGCACCCCCCTTGGGCTGCCCCTGAGTCTGCGCTTACCAATCCAGATGACTAGTACTTTCATAGCAGCATACATTCACTGCGAACAAAGTATTTAATGCTCAACCTGCCCTCACATTAATGGAGGTTTTCTGTTAATGATGGGCCACCTCCCATGGCAGCACTGACATAAAATGACTGCTACCAATCATCTAGTTAGGCCCTAAAAGGACTGACAAAATTCACAAAACAGTAGCTTTTTAAATGTAAAATGTTCTCTCAGTATCATTTTGTTGTCCAGACTTCCACTTATTCCAATTATTAACTCCACTATCAAAAGGCCATTGTCTAAATACTAGGGTTGCAATTACAGGTCTTGGCAGCTTTCAAACAATTTTCCTTGAAAGAGGAAGTCAAAATGAACTCAAACAGTAATCTTGTTTCTTGACTGCTTTCCCTTTACAAAATACAGTAGCAACTGGTTGAAATGTGAATGTAAATACCCATTTGCACATGTAAATCACTAAAATTCAGTGGTTTGTGTGTGATCATGGTGTGTAACTTTACACTTTGCCTTATAAATTTACCCCTAAAAAGTACACTCTAGGAAAGCAAGTACCTGCTTTAATGCGATCTGTGCACTGGCATTCCCAGGGACATAGTTGGATAGAGCCGAGGTGGTGGTGGCTGAAATGCATGCAAATGTGGGTACACGTGCACAGTACATTCAGAGCAGCCATCGAAGCATGCAACAACATGTGCACACTTCAGATGGGTTCTGGGCATCTATTTTATTAAGGTAGATAGGTACCTACTGTACAATACATTGCCGTTAAAAAATAGGCACATTTATGGATGCCTCACATAGGCATCCTGTTATAAAACCAGGCTCAATATGCAAGTTCTGGCCATTGGAAGGACTTTCTTTTTGAAGTTTCCTTGTAAATGTGCTATATTGTATTCTGGTTTGAAATGTGTTTACAGATGTATCTCATTTAGAGACTTTTCTTCTAGATAAGTGTTAGATTGTGAGTTGGGATAGTTAAAAGGGGCTTTGGTTTATTTTCCAGGTTAAATCAGGCCTCTGATGTTCTCCTTGATGTGGACTTTAGCATCCTAGCAGGCTTAATTTCTACTGGGTTTTTTTTTTTCTTTTTTTGGATGAGTTTCTTGTTCTATTGATTGTACTGTAAGATGCTCTTCCTTTCTTTTTTCTTGTATATGTATAGAAATAAATGCATCATTTCTCCTGTCATAGTCTAAGTTTACCCTTTCATTCACAACTCTTAAATATTCTTTCTGTCACATACCACACTTGTAATGTTCACACTTTCTGCATATGCTCTTTATAAAAAGTCAATATTCAATAAAATGTCTGGCGAATAATTTGAAACAGCTAATACAGACATTTCAAATTAATTCTATATTCTGTGGCACTACAGTATATGTGCAGCTAGTGTTGCTAAATATCCAAATATAGATTATACATTTAAGTATACATTTAGATATTTGGATATTAGGACTTATTCGTATGTTTGGCTCAGATGGCCCAAGTTATACCTGGTTTTCCTATGTCTGAGTCAAACATATACTTAATGGAGATAATTTTATAAAAGATAGGCACCGGTAACATGCAGAAACTTTCTTGCCTAGGTTCTATATTTTCCCCTTCCATGGGCTCACTTGAGTGGGGGAGAGAGTTCAGGCAGCTGCTGAGACGAACATGCTGTTCATGCCATGAGGGCCCTTCTGAGATGACTGGTTCATTTGGTCCCACCTCTATCTACCTGGCCTCCCCTTGTAAGTTCAAGAAGACCAGGAGCTGTTGGCTGCCACCAGGGTGGCCAGACTAAAGGGTGGATAAAAACAGGCTAAATATGAAAGGCTCCAGATAGGTGTGAAGCTAGTGGAGGATGTCAAAGATTTGTCAGGTGGCCAAAGATGTTGCATGAGTTGCTGGAGGAAGAATGAAAGGTGTTGCTTATGCCTGCTAGTTCAGCTCTTATGCCATCTAACACCTGAGAAATATCTACTCAAAATCCAGAGAGCTCCTCAAATTGTACATTTTGCAGGCATAGTTCTTATGCCACCTGAATTAAGAGGTCTTCTGTCTCTGCAGCTCTAGGGTCTACTTTGTTTGATGTGTATTCTTCCTCCACCTTATCACCCTGATGGTCAGCCTCCAGTTCCTCTTCTAGCTCATCGATGGCCAACTGTTGCTCTTGCTGATTCTGCATGACCTCCTATTGTCCCTCCCGCTCCTGTTCCTGGATAGCCTCCTGCTCTGCTGCCTGCTTCTGAATGGATCATGCTCTGTTGGTCTGTGCGCTAACACATCCTCAATGGGTGATGTTAGTTACACCTACATGCTGGCTTACCGTGATGCCGCACCTTTGCACCGCGCCAATAACAGGGGGACGGAACCACACTCCCTCTTAAATTGGTGCTGGCATACATATGGGTTTTGTGAGCCAGTCACACACTACTGATACGATCTTTAGTAAACATGTCCCTTAGTGTGTTTAAATCACTTTACAACTCATTAGAAGAGTCATATGTTAGATTTAATACGATTACCGACTCATCTGGTGAGAGATAATATGGTTTCAAATGTGCAATCAAGTTCTTTAATCTGGTCAGACCATGTGTTGTTTACTTTATCTTCAAGGGGCATTTTAGTGTTAAGTGACTGAAATAAGGAAAATCATTGAACTTGGCAAAGAAGTACAATTCACACTGAAACATGTCTGCAGCATATTGTTGTTAAATTAACCAGGCAAGGGGAAGATGATAGAGATAATGTTACATTCCATTGTGAAATCCATTAACTGAAACTGTTGATGAGATTGTCTTGATAAAGTGGATAGTGATGGGAACCAAAAGCTTTTCATTTCCTTTTTCTAGGGAGACAAAAATGATGAAAAACAGAGATATGCTGATTAGAACCCTGGTGGCAAAAAGTAGAAATAAGGACTTTGAAGCATTACAGAAAGCTAAATGACATAACCATAGGCAGATTTGTTTGGTTTTTGTTTGAATCATAAAGGGATTGTTAAACTCATAGAATCTCTTTGGAAAATGACAAAAATTAATTTAGTATGGGAACTTTTAGACAGACCCAATTAAGACAACCAAGATTGCTCTCTTAAACTAAGTTGTGATGAGTTAGCAGGTCACTTTAGACAAAAAGTCAGACATTCAGAAATCTCTTGGTAACTGAACCAATTCCAGAGTACCTTATGTGAAAAGAGGATTAATTTACTTATTTAAAAGGTAAGGAAAACATTGAGCTCCTTAGTATTATCTAAATTCTATATTTTGAGTGAGGAACAGGTCAAAATAGTCCTCTGTTGGTTTGCAAAGGGATAGATCCTTGCCCACTTGGCTGCTGAAGGATCTACCTATACTTGGTTTATCTTTGTTTGGTAGAGGTAGTGGACACTTCTTGGAAGAAGAGGTAATTTCCTGTGCCTTTAAAGCACCATTGTTAAAGAAAGTGTAGTTACTCACCTGTAACAGGTGATGTCTGGGAACAGCAGGAATTTAGTCTTCGTATATGGGCATCGTCGGTACTGACGGAGCCTGCGCAGGAACGCTCCCCAGCGTCCAATAGGAAAGCTTTTGGGAGAATCCCACAGCACCTGTGTGCTGCCTTTTCACCTGTCCATCTCCAGTCGAGTTTATAGCTGAGACCAAATGGAGAGGGGGAGAGAGAGAGAGAGACACACACAGAGAGAGAGACAGACAACTCCTAGGGGAGGTGGGCAGGTTGTGAAGACTAAATTCCTGCTGTTCCCGGAGATCACCTGTTACAGGTGAGCAACTATGCTATCTCCAGGAACAAGCAGGAATGTAGTCTGCAAACGCCTGTTCATATGTAAACACAAAGTACTATTGGAAATGTGTGTGTTCATTGTTTACTGTAAACCGCGCTGATGCTGAATAGCGCGGTATAAAAGAGACTATAAATAAATAAAATAAATAAATAAATAAATAGATGGCCCCAGGCAGTTGTCAGCCCTTGTGAAAGGGCTATGCTTCCCCCCATGGATCTCTGGCATCCTACCAGGGATGGTGGGTAGGAGTTGACTAAGTCTGAAAAAGGTGTTGAAGAACAGCCTGACCAAACAAGGCATGCCAGCGGGAGTCTTTGTCTAAGAAGTAGTGGCCGTAAAGGTATGTACTGAAGCCCAAGTAGCTGCTCGATAGATGTCATCGATAGACACAAAGTGAAGATGAGCCATTGAGGCTACCATGGCTCTCACATTGTGAGCTGTGACATGGCCTTCAAGAGGAAGGTTCTTACTCTCATAGGCAAAGGATATGCATTGTGCAATCCAGTTAGATAGAGTTCTTTCGGACACTGGAAGTCCCAAATGACTAGGATCAAAAGCAAAGAGTTGAGAAGATTTTCGATGTTGCTGTCCCCTCTGTAAGTAAAAGGCTAAAGCTCTTTTACAGTCCAAAGTATGAAGGTTCCTTTCAGCACTGGAGGCATGAGGCCTCGGAAAGAATTCAGAAAGGTAAACCGCTTGGTTTAAATGGAAAGGCAAAACCACCTTTGGCATAAAGTGTGGATGAGTCCTAAGAACTACCTTATCATGGTGGAACCTTGTGTAAGGAAGATCAGCCACTAATGCTTGCAATTCACTGATGTGACGTGCTGATGTGATTGCAATGAGGAAGATGACTTTCCAGGAAAGGAATTTCAGAGATATAGTTTGCTAATGGTTCAAAGGGCAGTTTCATGAGCTGCCCAAGCACAAGATTCAAGCCCATGCCACCGGTGGTGGCTTAACGGGAGGCTTTGTTAAAAGAAGACCTCTCATAAATCTTGCTATGAGAGGATGAGAGGAAATAGGTTGTTCACTAGAGGCTTGTAAGAAGCTGCAATAGCACTAAGATGAACTCTTACTGAATTTGTCTTAAGACCCGCATTTGACAAATGATGGAGATACTCAAGTATCGATTCCAGAGGTATTGCAAGAGGGTTAAGACCCTTCTGCAAGCACCATATGGTAAACCTTTTCCACTTAAAGGCATATGAGCGTCTTGTGGAGGGTTTCCTAGAAGCATAAAGGATATCCTTTACCTGTTGAGAAAGGTTGAGATCCTGAAGCTCTAGGCCTTCAGCAACCAGGCCCTGAGATGCAGACTGGGGATTGGGATGCCACAGTGTCCGGTTCTCTTGGGAGAGAAGATCTGGAACAGATCCCAACCCAGAGGTGGAGCTTGAGAGAGATGTAGAAGCAGAGGCTACCACGTTTGCCGTGGCCAACGTGGAGCTATGAGAATCATATGACCTCTGTCTCTCTGAAGCTTGAATAGTGTTTTGAGAATGAGGGGAATGGGTGGGAAGGCACATAGGAAGTCCTGACCCCAGTGAAGGAGGAAGGCGTCCCTTGCCTGACAAATGTCGAGCTGGGATTCTGGAACAGAACCGGGGAAGTTTGGCATTCAGCGGACTTGCAAAGAGGTCTATGTCCAGGGTTCCCTAAATCTGAAATATTTGGGCAAGCTGGTCTGCATGGAGAGACCATTCGTGTGGTAGCAGAACTCGACTGAATTTGTCTGCCCAAGAATTTTGAATGCCTGGAAGATACACTGCAAGGAGATGAATCTGATGCTCTCTGGCGAGGGCCCATAGTCGCAAAGCTTCATTGCATAGCAACAGAGAGCCTGTTCTGCCCTGCTTGTTCACATAGAACATGGCTACCTGATTGTCCGTTTGAACTAGGACTGTCTTGTATCTGAGCTTGGCGTGAAAAACTTGAAGAGCAAGGAAGATTGCTCTGAGTTCCAGGAGGTTGACATGAAGACAGGCCTCCTGTGGAGTCCAGGTACCCTGGGTAGAGAGATCGTGAAGGTGGGCTCCCCATCCCACCTGAGATGCATCTGTTGTTAGGGTGGCTTGGAATAGGGGTTGCTGGAAAGAAGACCCCACGAGAAGATTTTTGAGCGATTGCCACCATTGGAGGGACGAAATAAGACGGTCTGAGTTTGTTATTTTGTCCGACAGGCAATCTGAGGCCTGTATCCAATAAGGGGATAAAGTCCACTGGGCTGCTCGCATGTGGAGGCGAGCATAAGGAACCACATGCACGGTGGATGCCAAGTGGCCCAGCAGTTGTAGCATTTCTCGAGCAGTGAGGTAAGATTTGAGCACTGCTTGGGAAGCTAACTGTATTATGCGAAGACAGCGGGGCTGCGGAAGGAAAGCCCTTGTCTGTCTGGTATGCAGATGAGGTCCTATGAACTCTAGGGATTGAGTGGGAAAGATTGGATTTTCGGAGGTTTATGACTAGTCCCAAATACTGAAGGATTCGCATTGTGCGAAACAAAGCAGAACTGGCCTCTGGCACTGTAGGGGCTCGAATGAGCCAGTCGTCTAAGTAGCGGAAGCCGAATATTCCCAGAGTGCAGAGAAATGCAGCTACCACAGCCATGCATTTTGTGAATACTCGGTGCAGAAGCCAGGCCAAAGGGAAGAACCCTGAACTGGAAGTGCTTTCCTTGAAACAGGAATTGGAGGAATCTTCTGTGATTTGAATGGATGAGAATATGCCCCAAATAATCATAGAAAAATCGCTCATGTGTTAATAAGGTGATTGTACCTCTTCTTCTTGTTTCAATGATTTAAACCATTCAAATATCTTTTAATTGATTAACTAAGGTCTCAGACTAATCTTGGCTCTGCTACTGGGACTCGTGTCCGTTTTTAAAGCAGCTTGCTGATTTGCATCAACGACCTCTAAGGACTTTTGTGGGTAGCATACACAGGTTAAGTTTAATTTAAAGCAAAGCTCAAACTCTGTACTTATCTGAGTAACCTGAGTGTGCCCACTAAACAGGACTGTTGAAGACTGTTAAGAAATCCCGACACCCTACACGGGTACCAGTCATGCGTTTCATTAAATGTTTCCCGTTCCACGCGCAGGACCCAAAAGGCAGGCAGAGCTCCGGAGTCTCAATGCGTGGATGAGACAATGGTGCAGAGATGAGGGGTTCGAATTTGTTAGGAACTGGGGAACATTCTGGGGAAAGGAGGGGCTCTTCTGAAGGGATGGGCTTCACCTTAACCGGGATGGAACCAGGCTGCTGGCATTAACCTTTAAAAAGGAGATAGAGCAGCTTTTAAACTAAACTAGATGATAGGGGAAAGCAGACAGTCGCCCAAGAGCGCATGGTTTGGAAGAATGTATCCTTGAAGGATACTACAAAAAGCAGAGAGGTTCCAAAAAAAGAGTAAAGTAGCCCAAATGCCCTCAAGTATGGAGCAGACAGAGCTTAAAGATCCCAAATTACCCATGTCTACCAATAGCCAAATTAATATGAATAAAATACAGTCTCTAAAATGCTTGTATGCAAATGCTAGAAGTCTACAAAACAAGATGGGAGAGTTAGAATATATAGCACTAAACGAGAGGTTAGATATGATTGGAATATCAGAGACATGGTGGAAGGAGGACAACCAGTGGGACACTGATACCTGGGTACAAACTGTATCGTAATGATAAAGCTGATCAAATTGGTGGAGGGGTTGCGCTCTATGTTAGAGAGGGCATTGAGTCAGAAAGGATTAAAATTTTGCAGGAAACAAAATTTGCTGTAGAATCTCTATGGATTGAAATTCCATGTAAAAAGGGGAAGGCGATGGCAGTGGGGGTGTACTATCGTCCACCTGGCCAGAATGAACAAATGGATGATGAAATGCTCAAAGAAATCAAGGAAGCTAGCAAAAGTTACAGTGCAGTAATAATAATGGGTGATTTCAATTACCCCGGTATCGACTGGGTCAGTGTCACAGCAGGACATGCTAGGGAGATAAAGTTCCTAGATGAAATAAATGACTGCTTCTTGGAACAGCTGGTTCATGAACCAACCAGAGGGGAAGCAATATTAGACCTAGTCCTTAGTGGAACACCAGATGTAGTGCAAGAGATAAGGGTGTTGGGGCCACTTGGCAATAGTGATCATAGCATGATCGCCTTTGATTTAATTAGTAGAGGAGGGATAGTAAGGAAATCCACAGCACTACCTTTTAACTTTCGAAAGGGAGACTATGATAAAATGAGGAAAACAGTTAAGAAAAAACTAAAAGGAGCAGTTGCAAAGGTTAAAGAAAGACTTACATCAAGCTTGGGTGTTGTTCAAAAATACTATCTTGGAAGCCCAAGCCAGCTTTATTCCACGCTTTAAGAAAAGTGGAAGGAAGTCAAAAAAACTGCCAGCATGGTTTAAAGGTGAGGTCAGAGAGGCTGTTGTTGCCAAAAAAGCATCTTTCAGGAAATGGAAAAAAGAGCCAAACGACGAAACCTGGAAACAGCACAAGCACTGGCAAGTCAAATGCAAGGCATTAATAAAGCAGGCAAAGGTAGAATTTGAGAAGAAGCTTGCTGCGGAAGCAAAAACGTGAAATAAAGATTTTTTCAAGTACATTCACAGCAAAAAACCTGAGAGAGAGTCAGTTGGTCCATTAGATGATAGAGGCGTTAAAGGGGCACTAAGAGGTGACAAGGCGATAGCAGAGAGACTGAATGAATTCTTTGCTTCGGTCTTTACTGAGGAAGATATAGGGATGTTACTCATGACTGAAGTGGTATTTAAAGGTGCAGAAGAGTTGAAGGAAATATCGATACATAGGGAAGATGTATTACAACTATTAGATAAACTGAAGAGTAGCAAATCACCTGGGCCGGATGGTATACATCCAAGGGTGTTGAAAGAACTGAAATATGAGATTGCAGACCTGCTATTAGTAATCTCTGAACTATCATTAAAATCATCTCTAATTCCTGAAGATTGGAGGATAGCCAATGTAACACCAATTTTTAAAAAGGGTTCCGGGGTGATCCAGGAAACTACAGACCGGTGAGCTTGACGTCAGTACCAGGAAAAATGGTAGAAACCATCAAAGAATAAAATTATTCAGCATTTAGATAGTCATGGCCTAATGGGAGACAGCCAACATGGCTTTTGACAAGGAAGATCTTGCCTTACTAATCTGTTATGTTTTTGAAGGTGTGAATAAACAGGTGGACAAAGGTGAGTCGGTTGATATAGTGTATCTGGACTTTCAGAAAGCCTTTGACAAGGTCCCTCATCAAAGACTTTTGGCAAAACTAAAGAGTCATGGGATAGGAGGCAGTGTACTACTGTGGATCAGGAACTAGTTAAAAGATAGAAAGCAGAGGGTAGGGCTAAATGGCCAATTTTCCCAATGGAGAAAGGTGAATAGTAGTGTACCCCAGGGATCTGAGCTGGGTCTGCTGATTTTTGACATATTCATAAATGACCTGGAAAGTGGAATAGCGAGTGAGGTTATCAAATTTGCAGATGACACACAACTATTTAAAGTTGTTAAAACCCAAGAGGATTGTGGAAAATTGCAAGAGGATCTTGATAAATTGGAAGACTGGGCATCAAAATGGCAGATGAAATTTAATGTGGACAAGTGCAAAGTTATGCACCTAGGGAAGAACAACCCAAACTATGGTTACACGATGCAAGGTTCCACATTAGGAACCAACACCCAGGAAAAAGATTTAGACGTCATTGTGGATACCATGTTAAAACCCTCAGCCCAGTGTGCAGCGGCGGCCAAGAGAGCAAATAGAATGCTAGGTATGATAAGGAAAGGAATGGAAAATAAAACAAAAGATATTATAATGCCTCTATATCGTCCCATGGTGAGACCGCACCTTGAATATTGTGTGCAATTCTGGTCGCCGTATCTTAAAAAAGGATATAGCGATATTAGAAAAAGTTCAGAGAAGAGCCACCAAAATGGTAAAGGGGATGGAAGGATACTCCTATGAAGAAAGGATAAAAAGGTTAGGGCTCTTTAACCTGAAAAAGAGACGGCTGAGGGGAGATATGATAGAAGTCTATAAATTAATGACGGAGTGTAACGGGTAAACGTAGATCGATTGTTTACATTATCAGAATATAGAAAGACTAGGGACATGCAATGAAGCTACAGGATAAACTATTTAAGACTAATAAAATAAATTATTTTTTCACTCAATGTATAATCAAACTCTGTAATTTGTTACCGGAGGATGTAGTAAAGGCTGTTAGTGTAGCTGGGTTTAAAAAAGGTTTGGACAAGTTCCTGGAGAAAAGGTCCATAAACCATTATTAAGAAGAGACCCAGGATATCAATGCTTGACCCAGTACAAGCACTGTGGAACCTGTGGTCTTTTGGGGAAACTGCTAGGTACGTATGACCTAGATTGGCCACTGTTGGAAACAGGATACTGGGCTTGATGGACCTTGGTCTGACCTAGTATGGCATATCTTATGTTCTTATTGCTCCTTGCACAAGGAATGTTGTGACTTCTTAACCTAAGATTGTTGACAGAGGTCTGAAAATCGAACTGTCTTACCATTGTAGGAGGGGGCATGCTGTGAAAATGAAGCTTGTACCCCTCTCGTACAATGGACAGAGTCCCATTTTCTGCTGTTATTTGGTACCATCTGTGGGCAAAATGACATAACCCACCTGGGATGTCCAAGGGTTCTGAACCCTTCAAGGGCAGGAAGGCGAGGTTCTCTAGAGAGTTGTCAAAGCCCCTGAGGAGGCTGAGCTGGCTGGGGTTTTACCACTTTTGGCTTCTTCTGTTGTCTAGGTTGTTGCTGTTGTCCCTTTTGGGCAAGCTGACCTGGACGGTGTCCCTGTTGTGCATAGGAAGGATAAAACTTATTTTTCATATTGAAAAATGTTTTTTTAGAGGATCTTTTCCTTGCAGGATTGGCTGTAGATCTGAACAATCTATCCAAAGTGATATTGTCTGCATCTATTTCATTAGCCTTCTCCTGCCAATTCTTGCCAAAGATTTTCTCCTGTGCAAGGAGTGTTTCCTAATTTATCCTGTACCCAAATTTCCAAGTCAGATGCCTGAAGCCAGGCAATCCAACGTGCTCCAATGGCAATAGCAGAGGTTCTGCTTATGCACTCAAAACAGTCAAAGGCTGCACGATTTAAAAACTTGGAAACATCCTGGGCATGTTTGATAAGAGTAAGATAGTCCTGTCTTTTGTCATCAGGAAGAAGGGGAGTCATAATCTCCAAGTCTCCTGTGACCTCTTTAAGGAACATTCCCATATACAAGATATAGGAACTTATCCTAGCTGAGAGCATGGAAGCTCGAAAGCATTGATGCCCAAAGGCATCGAGAGTCCTGCATTCACAACCTGGAGGATTGGATGCATATCTCTTTGCATTTTTCATCCTACGCATGGCTGATTCCACTACCATTGAATGGTGTGGCAATTGAGTTTTTTTGAAAGCCAGGACAAGGTGGAACTCGATACATAGTATTGAGTCTCTGAGAATGAGGAGATGTGGTTAGAGGTGTTTCCCACATTCTTAGCATAAGATCATGTAAGATCTTATGAATAGGCAGAGTAGCTGCCTCATTGGGAGCCTTAGGGTATTGGAGAATCTCCAACTCCTTTGCCCTAGGCTCTTTTTTAGTAGCTACTGTGATGGAAAGGCCTCTGGCCACATCATGGATAAAATCCTGAACGGACATATCCTCTGGTGGAGGCATTCTGCGCTGAAGAGAAGAGGAATCCTCTGGGAGAAGTACTCTTTTATCAACAGAGTCTTTGGAGTCATCAGACTCAGAGGATTCAAAATACCTCCGATCCCGGTCATCGCGCAGCACACGGTACCAGTATCGATCGAAGTCGTTATCGGGTTGCTCCAGTACCGATCTGTCGATGCCGGAGACAGACGCATGACTCGGTATGGGTGGCATACCCATCGACGTCGATGCCGTCAGTACTAGTACCGGTATCGGTTGAGGTGTCTGAAACGGTTTCAACAGAACCGAAGCCGTGAGAAGAGCGGCTAGACTGCATTCGATAGACCAGAGATTTATTGCTATCGACGCTGCCGATGCTTGGGTATTGGTACCGGTAGAAGCGGCCTGAACCCCAGAGCATGGCGCCAGTAGTTCTGCCGAGGGTGAGGCCTCGAGAACATCCTGGAGCCCCATTGATGCTTTGGAAGCCGAAGCCTCCCTCCGGGGCAGTTTTGCCAGTGAAAATTCCTCAGGGGCAACACCAGTTGCATCTCGATACTTAGAAGGAGATCTACCCTTTGAGGACCAGCTAGTTTTATGTTTCGTTACCTGAGATCCATGGGAGGAAGATGAGGCCCTGGAGGACGTCGATGGAACAGACACCACTTCTAAGGGAAAAAGGGTGCTAAGCTTTGCAGCTCGATTCTGCCGACCCCTTTTTGACATCATTCCACAGGAGAGGCACTCCGAAGTAGAGTGGTCAGGACCTAAACATTTGAGACACCAATCATGGATGTCTGTGACGGAGGTGGTACCACCACACTTAGAACATTTTTTAAAACCAGATATTGATTTTTCCATTTTTAAGGAAAAATAGGGCCTAGTGCCCAAAATGGCGCCTAACACCAAGGAAAAAAGTTTCTTAAGTAAAATAGCACAGAAACTATATAGTTTTGTTTTTGTTTTTTTGTTTTTAAGAATAAAGAAGAATGAACCGGCGGTACCGGTATAGAGTTGAGGGAAGGCAGACGCGACCACAAAAAACAAAGATTAAAGACAAAATTTTTCTGCGGTGACAGGGTATAGGAACTGTTGGCTCCGCGTAAAATGAAGAACTGGAGAGGGACAGTTGGAAAGGCGGGAAGGCAGCACGCAGGCTCCATTAGTACCGACGATACCCATATGTGAAGACTACATTCCTGCTTGTTCCTGGAGATAAATAACTTAAAATGTGAATAATCTGGCAAGCCCTTGGTCGATTTAAAACTCGCCTCTGTTGGGTAAGATGATAGAAGAAATCCAGTGTTCTGACCTAGTACAGTCAGAATTTCATTCTGGTTTTAGTACAAAGATAGTCATTTAAGACTCTCCCTTAATGTAATTTATATAACCATATCCTTACTTATTCTAACCTACCCCTTGTTTTCATTATTCTTCAGTTCTATGTAAACCGTTTTAAGTTGAGTTAATTGTAAACCACTATGACTATGCCTTCTCTCACTTGGTTTGCAGCTTGTCGTGCTGTGAGGGCTTGCGTGCATCAGTGATGCTGAGAGCTAAACTATCGGTAGTTTAACTACTGGCAGGGTCTCCCAAGATGGACAGGTCTCAGCTGAGGTGACAGACCAAGACAAACCACCCATCTGGGCAGCAGCAGAATGGGACAGTGTTGACGGCGGAGGATCACATTTTTGTGACAACGGCAACACCACCAAACTTAAACCGCGCGGAAGAAAGGCCTGGCAATCTACTTCTGTATCTTGCCATGAAAACCCAATGGATAGTTACAACAAAACAAATTGTGCTATGGTGCTGGAAGATGAGACCCCCAGGTCAGAAGGCACTCTACTAGCTACTGGGGAAGAGCTGAAGACTTTTCAGAGTAAAGCCAGCATTTATGATGTGGTTGGATCAAAGCCCTCGGGAAGTCTGACTGCTGATGTAGCTGCGCATGAAATGAGAGTCAGAAGCTGTAAAGATGTCTTACGCATTGGAACATGGAATGTACGAAGCATGAACCAAGGGAAGTTGGAGGTGGTCAAGAATGAAATGGAACGTGTACAACTTGATCTGTTGGGTGTCAGCGAACTGAAATGGACTGGCATCGGGCACATTGCGTCAGATGATCACATGGTCTACTATGCTGGAAATGAAAGACAAAGAAGAAATGGTGTTACATTTATAATAAAGAAGAAACTTGCAAGAACTGTAATGAAATACAATGCAGTCAGCGAACGCTTAATCTCTATTCGTCTACGAGGATTGCCTATCAACACAACTATAATTCAAGTATATGCCCCAACAACAGCTGCAGAAGAGAATGAAATTGAAGAGTTCTATGAACAAGTACAAGCTGAAATTGACAGAACATGCAAACAGGATATCCTGATAGTCATGGGTGACTGGAACGCAAAAGTTGGCAACAAAGAAGAAGGCAAAGTAGTTGGAAAATATGGACTTGGCAACAGAAATGAAGCTGGAGAAAGACTGATAGAATTCTGCAAGACCAATGATCTATTCATCTCAAACACCTTCTTCCAGCAAAACAAGTGGCGACTGTACACATGGACTTCACCCAATGGATTGTATAAAAATCAAATTGACTACATCTGTGGAAGTCAACTATGGAAAAGCTCTGTAATGTCAACAAAGACAAAACCTGGAGCTGACTGTGGTACAGATCATCAACTACTAGTATGCAAACTCAAGCTAAAGTTGAAAAAGAGCAAACCACTCATGCAGCAGCATACAGCAAAATATGACCTTGAGAATATACCACTGGAATTTAAAGACTGCCTGCAAAATCAATTTGCTGCTTTAGATACAAATGACAGAACTCCGGAAGAGTTATGGAATGACATCAAGAAAGTTGTGTTGGAAGAAAGCGAGAAGTCTCTACAAAAGGTGAAAAAGCAAAAACGGCCAAAATGGATGACAGAAGAAACTCTGAAAATTGCCCAGAAATGCAGAGAAGCTAAAGCCAGAGGAGAAAGAAAGACAATCGCAGAACTCAGAGATTTCCAACGTGCAGCAAGACAGGACAAGGAAAAGTACTACAATGACACTTGCAAGGAAATAGAAGCAGAAACTATTAGAGGGAGAACAAGATCGGCTTTCCTAAAGCTAAGAGAGTTAAAGAAAAAGTTCCAGCCTGAAATTGGAATGTTACAAGATGCTCAAGGTTCTATGTTGAATGATGCTGAGAAGATCAAGAAAAGGTGGAAGGAATATACAGAGTTTTTATATGATAAAGATCAAGTGGACCAACAGCCGTTTCAACCTGTACCTTATGATCGGGAACCATTGGTGATGAAAGAAGAAGTTGAAGCAGCATTGAAAGCCTTATCAAAGAACAAAGCACCAGGCATTGATAGCATTCCCATAGAAGTATTGCAGCAATCTGATGCAGCTGTTACCATACTCACAAGGCTCTGCCAAGAAATATGGAAGACAACATCATGGCCAACTGGAAAAGATCTGTGTTTATACCAATACTAAAGAAAGGTGATCCAACTGACTGTGGAAATTATCGCACAATCGCTCTGATCCCACATGCCAGCAAGATTCTACTGAAGATTATTCAAAATAGACTACAACCATACCTGGAACAAGAACTACCTGAAGTGCAAGCAGGGTTCAGGAAAGGGCGAGGAACGAGAGACATCATTGCAGATGTGAGATGGATCCTTGAAAATACTAAAGAATACCAAAAGGATATCTATTTGTGCTTTATCGACTATAGCAAGGCTTTTGACTGTGTAAACCATGAGAAACTCTGGACCATATTAAGAAGCATGGGTATACCAGAACACCTGATCGTTCTCTTGCGCAATCTGTACATTGATCAAGAAGCAACAGTTCGAATGGAACAAGGAGAAACAGAATGGTTTAAAATAAGCAAAGGTGTAAGACAAGGCTGCATACTTTTCCCCTACCTGTTTAATTTATATGCAGAACAAATCATCAGAGAAGCAGGATTATATGAAGACAACAGAGGTGTGAAGATTGGTGGAAGACTCATCAACAACCTTCGCTATGCTGATGATACCACATTACTGGCTGAAAGTGAAGATGATCTGAAACATTTGCTTCTCACAATCAAAGAATATAGTCTCAAAATGGGCCTGCACCTTAATGTAAAGAAGACAAAGATCATGACTACTGGCATAATCAACAGGTTCATCATTGATGGAGAAGAAATTGAAATTGTGAACAACTTTAACCTACTTGGATCAACTATCAATAAAGAAGCAACAAGCAGTCAAGAAATCAGACGACGCATTGCTCTTGGCAGAATGGCTATGAAAGACCTAGATAAGATTCTCAAGAGCAGAGATGTCTCTCTCCATACAAAGATTTGACTTGTTCAAGCCATGGTATTTTCAATAACACCATATGGATGTGAAAGCTGGACAGTGAAAAAGACAGATAGGAAGAAAATTGATGCCTTTGAATTATGGTGTTGGCGGCGAATACTGTGTATACCATGGACTGCCCGAAAAACAAGCCAGTCGGTACTAGAGGAGATCAAACCTAAGCTTTCTTCAGAAGCTCAGATGACAAGACTTCGACTTTCATACTTTGGACACATCATGCGAAGAGAGAGATCATTAGAGAAAGACATCATGCTTGGCAAGATAGAAGGTCAACGCAAAAGAGGAAGGCCAGCAATGAGATGGATCGATACAATAACAGCAGCTACGGGTACCAGTCTGTCAACAATGAGCCGCCTGACTGAAGACCGAACACAATTTAGGATAGCTATCCAGAGGGTCGCCATGAGTCGACTCCGACTCGACGGCACTTAACAACAACATGACTCATAGATATAGTGGTATAAAAAAAGTTGCTAAATAAAATAAAATGATATCAGAAGATGGATAGATCAGGAATTTTATGAGATCCGACTGGCTAGATCAGAAGCAGCGGGGTTAAGAGCCAAAGCTTTGGCATGGTATAAATCAGAGGTTCTCAAACTTATCCTAGAGGACCACCAGCCAGTCGAGTTTTCGGGATATCCACAATAGGTATGCATGAGAGAGATTTTTGCATGCCTTCTACCTCTATTACATGCAAATCTCTCTCATGCATATTCATTATAGATGTCCTGAAAACCCGACTAGCTCGTGGTTTCAGAACCACTGATAAAGATAATTTTTAAGTACTAGGGGGCCTGATATTCAACAGCAGAAACAGCTAACATAGCCACCGCTGCTGAACTTTAAACCTGGATTATTCAATGTTGGGGCCATATCTGGGCCGCAGCATTGAATATCTGGGTTGTCTGGATTGCCATCAAGCTAACTGGACAGCGGAGATAGTCAGCCGCTACCTGGTTAGCTTCAGCTGTGAAAGTTAGGGCAGCCTTTACTGTGCCTGACTTTCGCTGCTGAACAGTAACTGATCAGGGGCTCAAGATCATTGCTGCCTGGTTATCACTGGGTGCTGCCCCCAGCACGCCCCAGTGCTAACCACTTAGCATCAGAGCAGGTAGTGGTGGCTGAATATCGCAGCTAAAGGGATGAACATGGTTAGTAGGTCTTTCAAAAATTCTTGAAAAATTGCTAACTGTGTTAATCCCTTTGAATATCGGGCCCAGGAATTTTAGGGTGGTGGTGTGTGACAGCTGGGTTGCTGCACCTTGCGAGTTGCAGCATCTGTATGCTTGGGCCGCTGCACCATGGCATGGTCCCGACTGAAAATGTTTTGATGGTATCGGGGGCTTCTCTCGATGCCATGATCCCTAATGCCAACAACCAATGTCAGGTAAGGGGAGTCCCGCCACTGCAGTGCTGGCATTTTCATGCCATGTTCGGCCCGATTCAGCAAATGCAGGCCGCAGCAGGAACCAGTTCGCACAAACCAAGCCGAACCAACCCAATCCCATCACTGGTTTAAACCTTTTTGTTTCCTGGGCCTAATCTCCAAAGAATCAAATGCACAGGTGGTGGGAAAATAAAGCACAGTTACTTACCTGTAACAGGTGATCTCTGGGAACAGCAGGAATTAGTCCTCACATATGGGTACGTCGGTACCGACGGAGCCCGTGCGGGAAAGCTCCCCAGCTTCTTAGAATAGAAGCTTTTGGGACCTCCCACTGCACATGCGCACTGCCTTCCCGCCTTCCTGAACAGCTCTCCTCAGTTTCGAGTTTATAGCTGAGTCAACAGAGAGAGGACAGGAAGATAGATAGATAAAAGATACAACTCCTAGGGGAGGTGGGTGGGTTGTGAGGACTAATTCCTGCTGTTCCCAGAGATCACCTGTTACAGGTAAGTAACTGTGCTATCTCCAGGAACAAGCAGGAATAAGTCCTCACATATGGGGACTCCCTAGCTTAGATGCATGGGATCCCCTGTAAAGGTTCGCCATCTTCGTATGGATCTCAGGCATCCATTTTGGGAAGGTGGGCAGGAGTTGTTTAGGAATGGAACAGGTGCTTGAGGACAGCCTGGCCAAACAAGGCATCCCGGCGGGAGTCCTTGTCCAAACAGTAATGGGCTGTGAAGGTATGAACCGAGGCCCAGGTAGCGGCTCGACAGATCTGATCTATGGAAACAGAGTGCAGATGAGCCATAGAAGTTGCCATGGCCCTCACATTGTGAGCAGTGACATGGCCTTCCAGAGAAATGTTTTTGCTCTGGTAAGCAAAAGAAATACACTGAGCAATCCAATTGGAAAGTGTACGCTTGGAGACTGGAAGTCCCAAATGGGAAGGATCAAAGGCCACAAAAAGTTGAGAAGACTTTCGATGTGGCTGAGTCCTATTAAGGTAAAAAGCGAGAGCTCTTTTACAATCCAGAGTATGAAGGTTCCTCTCTGCATTGGATGCATGAGGAGCTGGAAAAAAGACAGGTAGATATACCTCTTGATTAAGATGAAAAGGCGAGACCACTTTAGGCATAAAGTGGGGATTCGTCCTAAGGACCACCTTATCATGATGAAATCTTGTGTAAGGTGGATTAGCCACTAAAGCCTGCAGCTCACTGATGCGGCGAGCCGAAGTGACTGCAATGAGGAAGATGACCTTCCAGGAAAGAAATTTCAAGGAGGTGGAAAACATTGGCTCAAAAGGTGGCTTCATAAGTTGACCGAGCACTAGATTCAAATCCCATGCGACCGGGGGTGGTCTGATGGGAGGTTTAGTGAGAGTCAGGCCTCTCATGAATCTTGCAACAAGAGGATGAGAGGAGATAGGTTGTCCATTTATATGTTTCAAGGATGCTGCAATAGCACTTAAATGGACTCTTACCGAATTCGTCTTGAGGCCTGCATTGGAGAGATGCAGGAGATAATCAAGAAGAGAATTCAAAGGAAGTGCCAGAGGGTCAAGACCCTGCTGAGCACACCAAATGGAAAAACGTTTCCATTTGAAAGCATAGGAACGCCTGGTAGAGGGTTTCCTAGAGGCAGAAAGGATATCTTTCACTGGTTGGGAAAGATGAAAGTCTTGAAGGTTTAAGCCTTCAGTAACCAAGCACTGAGGTGAAGGGATTTGGGGTTTGGGTGCCACAAAGTCCCCTCCTCCTGAGACAGGAGGTCTGGCGCAGCTCCCAGATCCAAGTAGGATCCCTGGGAGAGCTGTAGAAGTAGAGGGAACCACACTTGGCGTGGCCAGCGTGGAGCTATGAGGATCATAGTTCCATGATCCCTCTGGAGTTTGAACAGAGTCTTGGGAATCAAAGGAATGGGTGGAAAGGCATATAGGAATGCCTGATTCCAATTCAGGAGAAAGGCGTCCGTAGCCTGAGCTCCCTGACACGGAGTTCTGGAACAGAACCGGGGAAGTTTGGCATTCCACGGACTTGCAAAGAGGTCTATGTCCGGGGTCCCCCATTCCTGAAAGATTCGGTTTATTTGGTCCAAATGTAGGGACCATTCGTGTGGCAGCAGAACTCGACTGAGCCTGTCTGCCCGAGAGTTTTGAACTCCTGGGAGATACACTGCTAGCAGGTGAATCTGATGCTCTCTGGCGAAGGCCCATAGTCTTAGAGCTTCGTTGCAAAGCGACAGAGAGCCCGTCCCTCCTTGTTTGTTTATGTAAAACATGGCCACCTGATTGTCCGTCTGAACTAGGACAGTGAGGTTGGCTAGGAGGGAGTGGAAGACCTTGAGGGCAAGGTAAATTGCTCGCAGTTCCAGAAGATTGATATGAAGGGTGGTCTCCTGTAGAGACCAAGTGCCCTGAGTGGAGAGAGTTTGCAGATGGGCTCCCCACCCTGTTTGGGAGGCATCTGTTGTGAGGGTTGCTTGGGGTAGCAATGGTTGAAATGGAGCCCCCAACAACAGATTCTTGGTGGAAGTCCACCAGTGGAGGGACCAAAACAGACGATCGGAGGTTTGTATTTGGTCTGAGAGCGCTCCTGACGCCTGAGTCCACTGAGTGGCCAGGGTCCATTGAGCTGCTCTCATATGAAGACGAGCATAGGGCACCACATGCACTGTGGAGGCCATATGACCCAGTAGGCGTAGCATTTCCCTGGCTGTCAAGTGAGTGCTGGACTGAGCTTGGGAGGCCAAACTCAGGAGGCGCTGGCCTCGAACATGTGGAAGGTAGGCCCTTGCAGTGATGGTGTCCAACTGGGCCCCTATGAATTCTAGAGATTGAGTAGGGATGAGTTGGGACTTGGGAAGGTTTACTACCAGTCCCAGATACTGCAAAAGGCTCCTTGTGTGGTCCAGGGAAATCTGGGCCTGTGACTGAGTTGGAGCTCGGATGAGCCAGTCGTCCAGATATGGGAAGACAAAGATTCCCATGCCTCTTAGAAATGCGGCTACGACTGCCATGCATTTTGTGAATACTCTTGGAGCAGAGGCTAGACCGAAGGGGAGTACTCTGTATTGGAAATGTTTTCCCTGAAACAGAAAGCGAAGATACTTTCTGTGGGATGGATGGATGAGTATATGTGTATACGCATCCTGTAGGTCTAGAGAACAAAGCCAGTCCTGACCCTGGAGGTAAGGAAGGAGAATGCCGAGAGACAGCATTTTGAATTTCTCCTTGAAGAGAAATTTGTTCAATTCTCTCAGATCTAGGATTGGTCTGAATCCCCCTGTCTTCTTTGGAATGAGAAAATAAGGGGAGTAGAAACCGGACCCTTGTTGAGGAAGAGGAACCTCTTCTATGGCCCCTTGGGCAAGAAGAGAGGAAACCTCTTGACCCAACAGGGTTAGGAGAGATGGGGGAGAATTGAATGGTCTCACCATATGATGGGGAGGAAGGCTGGAGAAATGAAGTTTGTAACCCTCTCGAATGATAGAGAGGGTCCATTGTTCTGTTGTGATTTGTTCCCATCTGGGAGCAAAGTGAACCAACCTTCCGGGTATGGTGAGAGGTTCTGGTTGTGTTAGAACCAGAAGTGGCAAGTTCCCTAGGAGCAAGTCAAAACCCCTGAGGGGTTGGAGCCTGCTGAGCTACAGTAGCTGCTGCAGGCTTAGCTCGTGCTTGTTTGGATTGCTGACGCTTAGCAGTATAGCGAGGTTGAGAAGACTGCTGGCCAGTATTTGAAGCAACTCTGGCCTTCTTATAGTAAGGCCTTTTAAAAGACTTTTTCTTAGTAGGAATTGAAGTGGACTTTGAAAGTCTTTCCAAGGTGGCATTTTCAGCATCCATCTGGGTGGCTTTGATTTGCCACTCTTCCCCAAATAAGTTCTCACCTGTACAGGGCAGATTCCGTAAGCCATCTAGAACCCAAGGTTCCAGATCAGAGGCCTGGAGCCAAGCAAGACGTCGGGCTGCAATAGCAATGCCCGAAGCCCTACTGGCTCCCTCAAAGGAATCATATGCTGCCCTATTAGAGAACTTAGAAACCTCTAAGAGTTGTTTCACTAGGGAAAGGAATCCCTGCTTTTTATCCTCAGGGATAAAGGGGGCAAAATGCCGCACCTTTTTGGCAAGTTCCTCCAGGAACATGCCCATATAGAGACTGTAGGAATTAATCCTGGCTATAAGCATACTAGCCTGGAAAATTTTCCTACCAAAAGAGTCCAAAGTCTTACATTCCCGTCCTGGAGGGGTGGAAGAGTGCCTTTTGGTACTCCTAATCTTCTTCATTGCAGACTTCACCACAATAGAGTGGTGGGGCAATTGAGTCTTTTGGAAACCAGGAGAAGGAGGGACCCTGTACATGGTGTCCAACCTACGGGAATAAGGAGACAAAGTCAAAGGATTTTCCCAGAAATCCATCAGTTGTTCTTGAAGGATTTCATGGATAGGCAGGGTAACTGCCTCCTTAGGGGCCTTTGAGTATCCCAAAATATCCAGTTTTTTGGATCTGGGTTCCTTTTCAGAGGATGTGGTAATAGAAAGGGCTGTAGCCATATCTAAAACAAAGTCCTGGAAGGACAAATCCTCTGGAGGGGACATTCTCCTTTTAGGAGAAGAGGGCTCCTCAGGTAAGTTGAGTGAAAACTCAGCAGAATCATCAGAGGAGTGAAAATCCTCAGAGGAATCGGTGCTTTCCTCTAACGCACGATACGCGTACCGATCGGTATCGATATCGGGCGTATCGGGTATGGAACCGGTATGGAGCGAAAGCCCATACGGTACCGACTTGCGTTTAGAGGTGGACGGCCTCGATACCGGCATGGCGGACGATACCGGTATCGGGCCCGGAACCGCTGAAAGCGGAACCGATGGCGTTGCAGCTTTAATGAAAGCCATGACGGCCTGCTGCATGGACTGTACAGTATCGCCCATGGACGCCATAGCTGCCTGGATGTCGGTACCGGAGTGACCCGGTACCCCAGAGCAGGCTAACAGGTGATCTGTCGAGGCCGTAGCATCGATATCAACCTGAGACCCCTGAATTGGCGTTTTTGGAAGTTGGACTTCCCGCCGGGGTTGTTTGGCTGGGGCAGGGTCCTCAAGTTCTAAGCTAAGAGCCTCTCGATGCTTTGAAGGAGATTTGCTCTTTGAGGACTTGCCCACAGAAGGTTTGGTTACCTGAGATCCATCCGGAGAAGAAGACCTGGATGACTGTGATGCTGTATTCTCTGAAGCAAACAGCACATGGAATTTGTTGGCCCGGTTCTGCAGCCCACGTTTAGACATGTGGGAGCAAGATGGGCAGTCCGGTATGGAATGGTCAGGCCCCAAACATTTCAGACACCAGTCATGGGTGTCTGTGACTGAAATAACAGCATTACATTTGGTACACTTCTTAAATCCAGGGGCTGGCTTCTCCATGAGGAGAAATTGAGTAGGCCGAGAGGCCTCTCTGAAGTGACCAAAAAGCTAAAAAATAAGAAAAAAGAATTATAATTTTTTTAAAGAAAGAAAGAAAAGACCGGCGATACCGGTATCGGTATGGGGAAGGCAGGTACGCGGTCTAAAGAAACAAATAAAATAACAATTTCTTCAGCGGTGACAGGAACACGACCTGCTGGCTCCGCGGAAAAAGAGAAACTGAGGAGAGCTGTTCAGGAAGGCGGGAAGGCAGTGCGCATGTGCAGTGGGAGGTCCCAAAAGCTTCTATTCTAAGAAGCTGGGGAGCTTTCCCGCACGGGCTCCGTCGGTACCGACGTACCCATATGTGAGGACTTATTCCTGCTTGTTCCTGGAGATAGGCTTTTATTTCCCTTTACGCAAGGGTTCAAAGGATTGGCTAACAACAACAAACGCAAATGTCCTTCATTCAGGTAAGAAAAAGTAAAACAAAAAGCTTAAAAAAAACCTGTTATTTTCACAGTAGCGCTGGGGTACATTCAAACAGTAAACTTCTAGGCAATAACTCATACACCTTACAAGTCTGGCAAGGACTCCAGGCTTCCACTGGTACAGTATGTACAATCCATTTCGCTATCTGAAGCCTCACTTGCCAGGTCCACTTGCATTGGCTCATAGGCGGACGCCTCGGACTCTGAGTCCCTGGGTTCAGGTATGTTATACTCAGGCTCTTTGAATAGCTTTTCCAGCACAGCCCAATGTTCTGGGTAACTCTTAGGGCGTCGGCTCTGTGCTATTTTATATGGAGGAAAGTCCTCTCTCCTTGGAGCTTTTGTGGCAGTCTTATACAAACATTTATTATTCAAGCTTTTCTTATCATATAAGCTTTTTCTATAGCTTGCCTCAATAAAAACTTTACCTTGGGAACTTGGCTTCTTGGATTCCAGCGAAGGTTGAGGCCCACACCAGTCTCTCCTTTGGCTGGCCTGTTTAGCACGGCTTAAGGCTTCCTGCTGTAACCCTGTGGATTCTGGACAACAACTGCAGTAATGCCTTGACCACTCTGGACAAACAGCTTTTACCTCTCTGTGAGCTGAGACCTTCTCAGGTTCCTCCTTGGCTCTCAGACAATCACCTTTCACTTTAGGTGATCTTTTGGCAAGGGAATATTCAGGTTTGCCTTCTAACCTTTTTTCCTCTGTCTTGCCTTGCTTCCTGCTGCACTCTGTCCTGCTGCATTCACTCTTGCTGTTTCTTCTCCAGCCGTCTCTCCAACTGTCTTCACAGCTGCCTTTCCCGCTGCTCTGCCATCTGCTGCTCTTGCCACTCTGCTTCCTGTCTTCCACAGCCTCCTTAAGAAGTCCCTGTGTGTTCCTGGATTGGAAGCTGGCTGGCATTACATCATGCTCAGTGGGGGCGTGGTTCTATAGTCACTCTAGAGTCCCTCTGGCTCCCTCTACCTGGTTCCTCCAAATATTGCGGCTTATATGTACTTTTTTCTTATTTCATTTAAAATACTTTCCTTTCTCTCAACCAGGTCTGCTGGGTGACAGTCTTCACGCTGGCACACTAAGCAGGTCTGATCTCTCCAGGAGGGACCGGACCTGCTTAGCGTGCCGGCGACTTGCAGATCGGGTGCACGCCCCCCCCCCTCCACACCCCCATAAAGTGTCTAAATGGAGGTTCAGGAGGGGGACACGCGCCCAATGTGCAAGTCACACAGGGCGCACTTCAGTCTCAGTACGGCCTTGTATACAATACAAACTTATTTATCAGGAATTTCTCTTGCCTTCCTATGCTAAATATTGGTTTGGATTATACAGCATATGTCTAATATTGATATAAATTTTCCATTCCACGTTGGTATTTTGTTGGATTGGTATCATTGCCTTTATTAGACATCAAACGGATGTTTCAAATATAATGTACATCAAATGGATGTTTCAAATATGTACGTGTTATGAAATTTCCCCATAGAGGTATATATTTGTTTTCTGTTGCTCAATTTTTCAACTTAAAAGAACCTGCAGCACAAAAAAGCATTTATATGGAGTATATTTAACAAATGCTTAATGGGAAATGCACTGTGTGGGGATTTAAATGCTATGGCAATTTCTGAGAATTATGAAATTTATCACTTTGAAGTAAAAACCTCACTGTTCCTTTTGCATGGAATGTTTTCTGTGAATTCTTTTTCCCCTTCTAAAGTTTCAGAAAATTAACCCTATTTGGTTTAAATTTTAATTAACTCCAAGGACCTATGTACTAAAGAACCAATATTCATAATCCTAATTCAGACAGCCAATGGGAGACTATCAGGGTGAAGGTGGCAAGGGAGATATTCAGCAGCACTATCCAGACAGTGCCGCCATTTCCACAGACCACACTGGCGCTATCTGGTTAGTGCAAGGGCAGTCTATGAGTGATACTGGCGCTATCTGGTTAGTGCAAGGGCAGTCTATGAGTGATACTGGCGCTATCTGGTTAGTGCAAGGGCAGTCTATGAGTGATACTGGCTCTATTCTTGGTTAGTTGTGGGCACATCCAGGTAGCATATGAAAAGGTGGCCTAAGTTGATATCCATAGTTCGATTTTCAATCAGCACGTATCTGGATAAGTGCTGGCACTAATCTGGATAGTGCTGCTCAGCCTGAATATTTAGCAGCCACAGTTTCTATCTGGATAATGACACTAAATATCCTGCAAACATTTAAGTGCCACAGATAACTGCCATGATGCTTGAATATCAGTTCTTCTGAAAATCTGGCCAAATGAAAAACATAGCTGAAAATTTACTAGAGGTTTCAGGCACATAAAAACAAACCAAGAGAGCAATATAGTATAGGGGGTGAAGTACTTTTGTCCACTAAAGAAGAGCGGGACCTAGACATGGTTGTGTCTGATGATCTTAAAGTAGCTAAACAGGTAGAAAACGTGACGGCAAAAGCTAGAAGGATACTTGGGTGCATACGGAGAGGAATGGCTAGCAGAAAAAAGGAGGTGATAATGCCTCTGTATAAGTCTTTGGTGCAACCTCATTTGGAGTATAGTGTGCAATTCTGAAGACTGCACCTCAAAAGGATGTGAACAGGATGGATTCAGTGCAGAGGGTGGCTACTAAAATGATTAGTGGTCTTCATTATAAAGCATATGAGGACAGACTTAAGGATCTTAACCTTAGAGGAAAGGCGGGATAGAGGTGATATAATTGAGATGTTTAAATACCTCCGTGGCATAAATGTTCATTGAGAAAGCCTCTTTTAATTGAAAGCAAGTTCTTCTACGAGGGGACATGGGATGAGGGTGAAGGGAGATAGATTCACGAGTGATATGCAGAAATATTTCTTTACGGAAAGAGTAGTGGATCCGTGGAATAGTCTCCTAGTGGAGGTGGTAGAGATGAGGATAGTAACTGAATTCAAAAAAGCATGGGACAAACACAAAGGATCCCTAAAGGTAAAAAGGGGACTGTTGTAGCTGTTGATATGGAAGGACAGACTAGATAGGCCATGTGTTTTTTTTCTGTCATCACATTTCTATGTTTCTATATGCATGACGACTTTGTAAATTTCAAATTCATGCTACATTTTTCAAGACTGTGATAGCATCCTTGCTTGTCGAGTGCTATGTCCACCTGGCAAACTCTTGCTTCTGACCCTTGTCATCTCTTGCTATGCTCAACTTTCTCCTTAAAGTTCCTCTGTCTCCAACCCCTCCTTCCCCTTCTGCCTAAACTTTGGCTGACTATTTCCATGATATGGTTCACAAGATTAATTTGAGTTCTCTCCCACATCCTAGTGACTCAAATCCTTCCTTCAGACTTTGTCACCTATTTTCCTTTTCTAAAATCACTTTAGGGGGAAACTCCATATCTTCTCTCCTCCTCCAAAATTACTACCTGCTTCTCTGATCCCATTCACACCTATCTACTAAGTTCTCTCTCTCTCTCCCGCTGAAGCACCTTCCCTCTGTCATACACTCAACCTATCACTTTCCACTGCAAGGTGTCCTTGCAGCCTTAAAAAATGTTGTTGTACTTCTCCTCAAAACTTTCACTAGACCAGGGATGGTAAACTCCAGTACCTGAGAGTCACAATCCAGCCTGGATTTCAGGATGTCCCCAATGAATATTGGTTTGTGAGATTGATTTTGCAATGTTCTGATGTGAGTGGTGGGTATAGGTGAGGGCACCTTCTTGTCACCTTTATGTTTATTGAATTATTAAAATATAAAATTAAAATAAAAGAAGGGGAGGTTTTTTTAATGCCTATGATACTGTGCTCTTGATCTTCCCTATGGCTCTCTGTTGCCACATAGTGGGAAGTGATAAGGTTCTCCCCTAAACTGTTGCTTCCATTGTGGTTGAACATACTGTATTCTTCTTTTAGATGGTTTAATAGTTGTGACTCTTGAGCTACTGAAGTAGGTTTAGTTTGGTTGGTATTATTTTGTTTGTTCTTGTTGCTTTGTATAATTAATACTCTGTGTGGATTTTCTTGTTAATGAATATTCATGGATATATTTGCTTACAATGGGAGGCAGTGGATGCAAATCTCTCTCATGAATGTTTATTAGGGACATCATGAAAACCAGGCTGGATTGTGGCACTCCAGGACTGGAGTTCGCCATTCCTGCACTAGATCCTATCTACCCTTCGAATTATCAGACCATGTCTCTTCTCCCTTTCACATTCAACCTACTCGAATGTTCATTTCACCATTGCTATCTTGACTTGCTTTCCTCTCAGGCCATTCTGGATCCACTGCAATCTGGCTTTCATCCTTTACATTCTACAAAAACAGCAAGCTTTTTCTGATCTGTTCCTGGCCAAATCCAAGTGCCTTTACTTGATCCTCATCTTTCTTTACCTTTCTGCTGCTTTTGACATTATTTAATCACCACCTTCTCTTCGATACCCTATTCTCACTTGGATTTAAAGGCTCTTTTCTATCCTGGTTTTCTTCTTATCTCTTTCATCACACGTTTTCCATTGCTATCTTGCTTTCAGTTGGTATACCTCAGGGCTCTGTTTTGGCACCTCTTCTTGTATCTATCTCTCTATACCCATTCCCTTGGCACCTTGATTTCCTCCTGTGGTTTTCAATACCATCTTTATGCTAATGACCATCAAAATTTACTTCTCTGCACCTGAAATCTCTCCAGAAATCAAGGCTCATATCTCAGCCTGTTCATTTGACATTGCTGCTTGATGTCCTGCTACTGTCTGAAACTGAACATGGCTAAAAGGGAGCTCCTTATCTTTTCCCTTAAACCCCTTTCTCTTTTTCTATGGAAAACACTCTCACCCTCCCTGTTTTCTCAACTCGCAACCTTGGGTTATCTTTGACTCCTCTCTCTCTACAGATAGCTAAAACCTGTCATTCCTTTCTCTAGGACATCAACAAAATCTGTTCCTTCCTTTCTGAACACACTACCAAGATCCCTATCCACTCCGTAGTTACCTTTTGTTTTGACTACTGCAACCTGAACCTTGCTGGTTCTCCCCGGAATACTCTTGCTCTCCTTTAATCCATTCAAAATTTAGCCGTATAAGTACAGTAATCTTCACCAAGTATTATTACGCTCACATAACCCTTCTTCTCAATTCACTTCATTGGCTTCCTATCCATTTCTACATTCAGTTCAAATTTCTCCTACTGATCCTAGAAGTACATTCAATCTGTGACTCCTCATTACCTCTCTTCTCTTATCTCTCCCTACACACCTCCCAGAAACTCTGCTTATCAAGCATATCCCTTTTATCTATGCCCTTCTCTTCCACTGCCTACTTCAAACTTCAATCATTCCACCTTGCTGCACCATATGCCTGGAACAGACTACCTGAGTTGATACATCATGCTCCATCTCTGGCCCTCTTCAAATCTAGGCTAAAACCCATCTCTTGGAGGTTCTTTTTAGATCCTAAGACCCTTATTCTATTGTTTAACCACCCATGCGTGCTATAACCATTTCCTCTAATTTTTATCCTAGCCCCCGTTTGTTATGTTTGTCTTGAATAGATAGTAAGCTCTGTCAAGAAGGGACTGTAGGTATCCAGTGCTGTGTATGCCTTGTAGCACTATATGGATGATAGGTATAAGTACTGTAGAAGAGTTGACTGGATAACAGCTGGGATTTTAACATTCATGTTGATAACCCCTCTGACTCTTATGCTTTAAAGCTCCTTTCCCTTACCTCCTCATTCAACCTCCAGCTTTGCTCTACTGCCTCCACTAACCAGCACGACCACTGCCTCAACCTTGTCTTCTTCTCTAATTGCTTAGCCTCTAACTTCTGTACCTCAAATTCTTCCCTTTTCTGATCATCACCTGCTAAGCTTCACTCTTCATCACCTCGCACCTCAATCGTGCCCATTCTCCTCCAACCTCTTTAGAAATCTTCATGCTGAGTAGAGAGGTAAGATGGAGGCTGGGTTCAGCTCCAATTCAGCAGACCTGTGGTGACTTACCTCATCCAGAGCTGTTCAAAACCTTCAACCATGGATATGGGATGGAGGAAATGAAAACAGGCCAGCCTACTCTTGGGCTTGGCTGGGCCCCCTCTTGCCAGACAGAGAACTTTAACTGCTCGCAGCTTTGCTATTTCTAAGATGGGAGCTGTGTCTTTGGTGGGACCATGGGGAGACACGTCCACAGCCCTAAGCACATGCAGGATTTGGCTGTCCCCGGAGCTACATACCCCCTCCCCCACCTTGACCCAGAAACATTACCACTGCTGGTAGAGTACTCCCCTCCAGCCTACCAATGAGGCATCCCAGGGCATCCCCAATTGTGTCTGGTTGGGAGTTGGAGGATCAGCGGGACCTTCTTCCATCCCTATGGACTCGCTGGTAGCAGACCTTGGGAGTGCGCCCATTCTGGGTGCCCATTCTGAGTTTAGTGAAACCTACAACTATCATACTGGACAAGCTGTGGGACGCTATGGCAACCATGAATTCTTCTCTACTAATTGTTATGGGGACAGTGAGTACTAAATTTACATCTATGAAAAACAATGTTCTTGAACTCTCACTGGTACAGGAGGAGCAAGCAGGGAGATTATTTGGTTTTATATACCACACTATTCATAATCAGCGCAGTTTACAACTTAATACATAGAACAGGTTACACTGAACATGTGAACATAATTTAACGCAAATAATAGTTTGTCAAATTTTGTTCACAGATTTATGTAACCTGAGTCATACATTAGCATTTAAGAAAAGTGAACTATTTACAAGATGAAGGTAGCATGGGTATAGGATGGCCAGACAAAGAGCTAAGTTACATGGTCGAATGTGAGATGGAAAAGGTGTGTTTTGATTGCTTTACAAAAGATGGACAAGTCAGAAGTGAGACAGATAGGAGCTGGTAGGGAGTTCCAGAGCAGAGGGGCGAAGAGGGAGAAGGTTCTGTTCCTGGTGAACTGGAAGCTTTTACTAGCTCGGGTTGGGATGGCAAGAGTGTTTGCCATATTTGTTCTTCTAACTTTGTGGTGTGCAATGTAAGAGATCTTCAGGGTAGTTTCTCCAAATGGGTTAGTTTTGTGCATACCATGGTAATCGTGAATCTCATTTCTAAGCCAGAGTATGTGGAATATGATCTTAATCTCTCAAATTTACTGCTAATGCTTGGCATAATACTTGCATCATGCCAAAGAGAGCCTCCTGCTAGAGTTCATAAGCTATAACATCTATGGATAGTTTGTCAAGATATGCTTGGAAATTCTTCTTTATCAGGCCTGTGGCTCCCACTACAATGGGAAATATTTCTGTATCTTTATGCCACATTTTCTTGGTCTCTGATTGCATATCTTGATACTTCAAGATCTTCTCCCTCTCCACATGATTCACAGAATAATCACTCGGCAACAACACTTCTATTATCCGTTCTGGTCTTCTTCTCCTTTACTACTATGTCAGGTTTCCTGGTATCCACTTTCTTATCCATCAGTATGGGAATTTCCCAGGTGATCATAACCTCTTCATTCTCTGTTATTCTCTTAGAGTCATGATCCCAGTGCTTTTCAGGGACATTGATGTTGTAGTGTTTACAGAGTTACATAGAAACATAGAAATATGATGACAGAAAAAGACCACATGGCCAATCTAGTCTGTCCTTCCATAACAACTACAACAGTCCCCTTTTTACCTTTAGAGATCCTCTGTGTTTGTCCCATGCTTTTTTGAATTGAGTTACTGTCCTCATCTCTACCACCTCCACTGGGAGACTATTCCATGGATCCACTACTCTTTCCGTAAAGAAATATTTCCGCATATCACTCCTGAATCTATCTCCCTTCACCCTCATCCCATGTCCCCTTGTAGAAGAACTTGCTTTCAATTGAAAGAGGCTTTCTCAATGAACATTTATGCCACGGAGGTATTTAAACATCTAAATCATATCACCTCTATCCCGCCTTTCCTCTAAGGTATACATATTAAGATCCTTCAGTCTGTCCTCATATGCTTTATAATGAAGACCACTAATCATTTTAGTAGCCACCCTCTGCACCGACTCCATCCTGTTCACATCCTTTTGAAGGTGCAGTCTCCAGAATTGTACACTATACTCCAAATGAGGTCGCACCAAAGACTTATACAGCGGCATTATCACCTCCTTTTATCTGCTAGCCATTCCTCTCCGTATGCACCCAAGCATCCTTCTAGCTTTTGCCGTTGCCTTTTCTACCTGTTTAGCTACTTTAAGATCATCAGACACAACCACGCCTAGGTCCCGCTCTTCTTTAGTGGACAAAAGTACTTCACCCCCTATACTATATTGCTCCCTTGGATTGCTGCAGCCCAAATGCATGACCTTACATTTTTTAACATTAAATCCCAGCTTCCAAATTCTAGACCATTATTCAAGCTTAGCTAGATCCCTCCTCATGTTATCTACACCTTCCTGGGTGTCTACTCTATTGCAGATTTTGGTATCATCTGCAAAGAGGCAAACCTTACCTGAAAGCCCTTCCGCTATATCACTAACAAAGATGTTAAAAAGAATTGGACCAAGGACAGATCCCTGGGGCACACCAAAGATAACATCCTTCTCCTCAGAGTGAGCTCCATTTACTTGCACACTTTGTCACCTCCCACCCAACCAATTTCTAACCCAAGCAGTAACTTTAGGGTCCATCCCTAGGGTGCTCAGTTTGTTTATAAGTCGCCTGTGAGGAACAGTGTCAAAGGCTTTATTGAAATCTAAATACACCACATCTAGGGCTCTCCCTCGGTCCAACTCCCTGGTCACCCAGTCAAAGAAATCAATCAGATTTGTCTGACAAGACCTGCCTCTGGTGAATCCATGCTGCCTCGGATCCTGTAATCCGCTGGACTCCAGAAACCTCACTATTTTATCTTTCAGCAGCGTTTCCAATAATTTACTCTCCACCGAAGTTAAACTAACCGGCCTGTAGTTTTCAACCACATCCTTACTTACACTTTTGTGTAAAAGGCACCACATGAGCCTCTCTCCAGTCCTTTGGCACCACTCCCGACTCCAACGAGGCATTGAAAAGGTCAGTCAGTGGAGCTGCTAGAACGTCCTCAAGTTCCCTCAGTATTCTCGGGTGTATCCCATCCGGTCCCATCGCTTTGTCTACTTTAAGTTGAGATAGTTTCTCATGAACACAGTCTTTTGAAAATTGTGGATGAGGCATGCTACTTTGTTGTGCCTTTCTGTATTGAAATTTTCCACCATCAGAACTTCACAGCCTGCTATTAGGTGAGTCACTGTTTCCGCTCTCTTTTACACAATCGGCATATGTCTGTTGGGCCAGTTTTTTTCAATACTCACCGCAAACCATCTTGTCCATAATCTGCTGTCCTGGGCTGCAACTATTAATCTTTCATCCTTTGATTTCAGTCTTTCTCTTCTCAACCATTCATGTGTCCGTTCTTGATCGACAAAAGGTTCTTGGAGTAACACTCTGTATTTTCCACTGTATTTTTGCATTTGCTACTTGTTTATCCTCGCCTGCTGATCTAATTCTTTGAAGAGTTTTTTTTCTTATTTTGCAAATTCTGTTACTTCCTTTCCTAAGCACACCTGGGGATTCTCGCTCATTCCTCGGAATTCTTCTCCAAGTTTGATGATGGAGACAGATTCTGGACGTTTACTTTTGTATCTCAGCACTTTTTGTGTATTTGGATCCGATGATGCTTTCAGATTGACTACACCTACAGAGCTACTATCATAGGCCTCCAAACCTATTTCTATAAGTCCTAGCCCTCCTTCAGCTCTAGGGATGTACAATCTCGATATACATTGATTCTTGCAAATTACTTCATGAGCATGGAGGAGTTTTCTTGTTTACACATCCAGTTTTTCAAGCTCTTTATGAGGCCAATCCACAATCCCACAACTGTAGAAGAGTATAGGAATTGCCAGCTGATTGATGGCTTGTATCTTACATCATGATGTTAAAGCACTTTTCAATAACAGTTTTAATCTCCTGTAATATTCTTTACTGATCTTCTCTCTCAATTTCTGCTCAAGTGTCATTCCTTCCTCTATTCTGAGACATTTATATATGCCTTCCTGTTCAAGGTCCTTGATATCACAGCCCTCAGCAAGGGAGATGTTTTTGGTTTTGCTCAAATTTCCTCTGAAAAAGTTGCCTTAGCACATTTATCAAGGTCAAAAGTCATCCTGATGTCGTCAGAAAAGCTTTTCACCACACAAAGCTGCTCTAATTGTTGGTCGCCAGAATTGTAGAGTTTCAGATCATCTACAAATAGCACATAGGAAGTTGCTTTTGGGTTGATACAGTCTGTGATAAGGAAGCTTATCATAGCTCAGGAAGGAGCTATAGAAAAGGTGAAGTGACTCTGAACAAGCAACCTGTCAGTTCTGGTAGAAATAAAAAAACAGAATTTTCCCATAAAAGACTACCAGTCCAGAATGCACCAGGTTTCCAACAGCCATTAGAGGAGCTGAAGTGGGGAAACGTGTGTTCAATCAGGAGGGCTATGAGGTAATCCCCAAGCACTCATCTCAAAGGGCAGGGCCTGATTCAGCACAGCTGTGCTGTGCTAGGGTGGAGCACTCATCAAAGCAGAATAAAGGTAGAGTTTATTCTACAGAGAATCATCCTCAGATTCTAGGAGATCCTCAGTGTCTTGATCAGCTTGGATATCCTCATCTTGGTCAGCTTCATCATCTGGAGGATCATCAGAGGCAGAAGCCAGAGCGGACGGACAGAAAGGGCAAGAAACCCTTAGGAAGAAAGAAGAGAAAAGCTTTTGGGAGGTCTAAAGGAGTCCAGAGCAGTACGTATACTGGAAGGCATTCCAAAGGCAAGCTTACACCATTGGACTGGGGAAAGCCAGAGGAATGGTGCTGCAGAGCTAGGAATCTCCAGACGGTACCTGTGAGGGAGATGGCTGCACGTGGAAGGGACCCTAAGACCCGTGCCAGAAGGTATGTGAAGAGAGATCCAGTGTCCAGGGATCTGGATTGGAAGGCTGGACATAAGAACTGGACTACATACTGGCCAGGCTATTTAGAGAGGAACTCTAACAGCAATGGAAGCTCAGGTATGAATACTGATCTATGCCCTAGCTATACCCTTGAAAGACAGCAGGGAAACAAGTATTCTCCTGAGAGTGCTCCATTGAGAAATTCCTCTGTGCCAATCCATGATATTGAACCCATGATTGTTGAAGAAGGGGGAGAGGTGGTAGATACAGGCTGTGAATACATGGATTGCTCTCTGTCTAAACTCCTTTGGTAATTTACTGTTACAAAGTACAACAACCATCACAAAGAAATACAAACTTGTTCTTTAATCTACTCAGAAAAGCTCCTGAGTAGGATTTTGAGCCACGCAGTAGAAAGCAAGCCAGCTAAGGGGTTTCAGCTGGGTAACTGCTAGCAATTAAGCCTTACCTAATTGCTTGTGAGCTCTGAGGGAATCACTTCTGAGTCTATGGGGTATGTTTACTAAACTCCATTGCTGTGCGGGTCCCCGTTAGTGTGCTGGTGCCATATAAGGAGTGGGCGGGCAAGGCAGAAAAAAGCAAAAAACCGGACCGTACGTGTGTGCGTCGCGCTAATGTGCGGGGCCCACATTAGCGCGTGGGAAGGCTAAGTGGGGCGCTGCTGCAAAACCAAAACAACAGAGCTGTAGTACAATGGTGAAGACACCGACCAATGGTGCAGGGGCCAGGGGTTCAAACCCCCATTGCGCTCAACAAAAAAGACCAGCTGAGGCACCAACATTTATGGGCAAAAGTGCTTAGGAGGCATATTAATTTTGGGCGGCAGAAGGCGGCGCACAGTTATTTTTATTACGGCATGAGGCGGCGCACTGTTTAGTGTGGGCGGCAGATGGCGGCGCATTGGTAAATTTGGGTGGCAGAAGGCGGTGCACTGATAAATGTGGGCAACAGAAGGCGGCGAGCCGGTGGGCAGAAGGCGGCGCGCTGATGTGTGAGGGGGCAGTCCAATAGTGGGAGGGAGAAGTGGCGCGCTGATGTGCAAATAACAGGAACGGAGCCATAGCACAATGGTTAAGACACTGACCACTCGTGCAAGGATCATGGGTTCAATTCCCCACAGTGCCCATTGAAGACAGCTGGCTGAGGAATTATTTTAGGGGCATATCCATGTTGTGCGGCATAAGGCGGCATGCTGTTAATTTAGTGCGCCACAAGATGGCGCGCTGATGGCTACAAGGCTGCGTGCGGATGCACAAACACAGGAACAGAGCCACAGCACAATGGTTAGGACACTGACCAATGGTGCAGGGGCCAGGGGTTCAACCTCTCACAGTGCCCAGAGAACAAGGCTGGCTGGGGCAGTATGTATCATGGTGAGGAGTGCTGTAGGAGGCCTTCCATTTATATTTTATTTCCCACCACTAGTAAACCCGCTCTCACAGTGTGTTAACATACGGATGCCCGTAAGGCACATGTTACAGTGCACTGTCCGCCAAGGCACCCTAGAATGTCCCCTATAGGGCACCATGTATGTTGCGACACAGGATAATGTATAGTGCACCCTATATGGATGGCAACCATAAGGTGGCTTATAGGGCGCCCTATAAAGCACCCTCAGAGGCACCTAATGGGTATAGTAAGCTGTGTGTGGTTTTGCCAGCATAGACATATGTACAGTAAATAAAAATAAAGCTGTGGACAGCCCTATCAAAGGGCCCCACTGTGGGTTCAAACCCATGACCTCTGGCTGTACAGGGAGTGATGTAACCATTGGGCTACGGCTCTATAGCTGACAGCAAGCCCCTGGCTGGCTGCAGAGAGCCTGCACGTCACCCCACAGACAGTCTGCTGTTGTAGACAGGATAGGGTTAGGCCACCCGTACCCATGATGCACTGCACATGCAAATCAGCTGTCCACAGATGCACACAAGATGGGGAATGCACCCCAACAGCTACCCGGCCTGGTAGGGGGAATTGTCCATGTGCATCCACACAGCACCTCGGCCTGGTAGGGGGTCCTGAGCGGGTGGACTACCAGCAAAGAGTAGCTACACACCGTCACATTGTGCGGGTACTGTGCTCACCCTGAGGGTGTGATGTGGCAGCCAGGACCAGGTCCACAACACCAGCCATGGCTGGATGAGGCCATGACAGAGCTCCAAAACAGTACTAACCTGTGAGATAGGAAGGTGCTGCAGAAACATGTTGGATATCTCTGTCTGTCTCAGTTAGTGGAAACCCCCAAGAACCCCTAGGTGGTCAAAGAACCACCACCACCACCCCCCTCCTCCTGAGGGTGGCAAACAGGGCCCCCCACCAACAGATCCCCATCCTACCCCCCCCCCCCCGCACCAATGGCAGTAAAGTGGACCATCAAACCCCAGTCCTGCTGGGGAACAGACACCATACAGGGCAGTCCAAGCAGCTCCACACACATCCATAACACAATATCAGGCAGACTTTAGGCCTGGATATCCAAAGATGCACCCCAGCACTATCTGATATTCACCTGCAGCAAGCCATCAGCCGCTGCACCCTGCAAGGCACACCATCAAGACACATACCAGCTGTGAACAGTATGCTGGTTAGCCCTGATGGAAATGCATGCACCCAAAACTGGGGTGGCAGCACACACAAGCAGAGAGTTCTGTGAGGAGGCCCCAACAGGAAACCCATATATATCACAAGAGAGAAACACAATACAGCACTATGGGGGTGCCTAGCCATGCTGTCATCACTGCACACTCAGGGTGAGAGTGCTCCCCCAGCAGCACATACAGAGGTCACCCTGTCTGTGTAGGTGGTGGCCTGGCACTACAATGTCACAGCCAGTGCCCTATGCAGATGCATCCTGGCCAGCCCACCATGTCTGACCTATACCCATGGTACATTGCTGCTCATTATGCACATTGGCAGGCCAATACTGGCAGTAGTGCTGGCAGTGTGGGTTGGGGAAGGTGTTTGCAGCCAACACACACTGTATAGACAGACACACACTCCCACACCTATGCCAGCATTGTGCTACTATTGAGGGGGTGATTAGCCTTGGCCACCACACCGGTCCTGGGCACGGCACAGGCATGGATATGGTACGCAGTACTGCTGGGGGTCACTCCCCAGGGTGGTGAACACCATCAGAGGCCAGGCCTGGAGCACGCACCGCAGACACCAAACAGATTGTTCGGATGGGGTCAACTAGCAGTATGTGCGTAACGTAGGGATATCTATCAGCCTGTACTCTTAGCAAACATTTCAGAGCTGTGTACCTCAGGTGTAGGGTGACATTGCTAAGGTATGCAGGTGCTGATATTGGGAGATGCACGCAGGGTCCAATGTTCTGCCTCTACAGGAGACATTGGCCAATGGGGCCTGTGGGTGTGGGTGTGGGTGTGTCTGCCCCTGTTGGCTGCTGCTTTACGGCAGCGCTTCCCCGCTCCAGCCCAGTTTTGCATCACACTGTTCGGGTCTTCCTGCTGTCCCTCATGAATATGCATGAGCTACATCTACATGCCGTGGGGGTGGTGCATAGATATACAGCACAGGCATTTGTATGAGTGGCAGCATGGAACCTGACTGGTGTGTGGCCCACCAGGACTGCATTTGGGGGATTCTGCTGTAGGTTCTGCCCCTGTTCATGGTGTCTGTGCTCAGTGGGGTAAAAGATAGACGTATTACCATTGCATATGTCCTTGTCACCAAAGGTGTGTCCTTACTGTCATTGTTTATTTGTGGGGAAAATATGTGGGCAGGATTGCCGGTAGCCCCAGCTGGTCTTTGAACCTGTGACCTTCTGTTCTTGCATGCACTGTCTGTGTGCACTGCACCACCATGTAGCCACAGCTTGGCTGAATTCCCTGGATAGTCCATGACTGTGGATCCGGCAGGGCCTGTCTGTTGCTGTGGACTGTGCCAGCCTGCACATGGCTAGGCCTCTGTCTTCTGTCGCTAGCAGCCACTGCCCCCTGCACCACATGTACTCATCCGCCAACATGCTGGCATGAGCTTCTCCCATAAAAAGCAGGTGACCTGATTGGAATGTGGCAGTACGGGACTGCATTTGGGGTACTTGGCTGTGGGTAATGCCCATTGTTGTGGTGTGTGTGCGTTGTTGGGTAAAATATGGGTGTTTTCCCCCATGCTTATGTCCCCTGCAATACAGGGGTGTCTGTGCTATCTGTGTTTAGTGGTGGGTAAAATATAGGGACTGGGCTGGCAAGTGCCCCAGCTGGGCTTTGAACCTCTGACCCTCTGGTCCTAGAGGTACTGACTCTGTCCGCTGCACCACACTATGGCCACATAGATAGTGCAGCCCCTGGAGGTAGTAAGCCTGGCAGGATGGAGTCACAAACCCTGCTCTACGCAAATTTACTGTGGGCATATGCACCCTGTCTGGTGACAAACGTGCACATAAACCCCGGAAATGACCACGGGAAATGGGGGACAAAATATCACCACGCTGGGCAACAGTGATATTAATGGGCAACCATAGCAAACACTCCCAGGAAAGCTCCACAAAAGGAAATGTTTTTTGGAAGAGTCTCCGCTCCGTAAACCCTTCCAAAATTCATTTCTTTTTCTGGAGCTTTGCTGGGTGTGTTTTCTGTATTTGCCCATCACTATAACTGTTCCCCAGCTGAATTACTATTTTTAATAGTTCTGTTGTGGTCATTTTCTATTTTTATTTGCACTTTTGTGTTGTGCACATGTATCACACTGCTTACGTTTTGCTGGTTTCCCCGGTTTTCCTGTACATTGCGGACGGAAATGGTTTCTCTTCCCTTTAAATGCTTTCTACCGCGAGTGTTTCCCTCGCGGTAGTTTTTACATGCAAATTCGGGCCCAATACTGTGCGGGGAGCCTCTCTCCTCCCACTCTCCACCCATTGACCCCGTCCCTCCGCCCCTCCGGAGCCTTCCTCCGCCCTCCTTTAGCCATTCCACTCCTCTATCGGACATTTGCGGGCCCGCACTTGTACGGGGCCCGTTAGTGTGCCGCGCACCTTTGCGGGGATGACACGCACGTGTGCGGGGCGTTTAAACGTGTCTATTAGCGTTTCAGTGCCGCGTTTCCGTGCGCTCTTTTGCGGCGTGCACATTTCCAGTTTTTAGTAAACATCCCCCTATGTGTGAAGATATAAGAAGTTAACCTGAAAAGAACAGTTTTTCCCTTCTTTGTGGGTTTTGCTTGTTGTTTGATGCACTGCTAAGAAAATATTAGCTAGAGCCTACAGAAAAGACCAGTTTGTTACCAACCAGGTCTTTATTCTTTTGATTTGATTGCCTGACAAGTTCAACTGTTGTTTTCCTGATTTTGTTTTTCTAAGTTTAACACTGAAAGCAAGTATCCTGTTTTATGTGCTACCAAGCATATCTGAGTTGGGAGAAATAACCCCATAAATAAATATCTTATTGGCTTTACACTCAAGCACAACTAATTATTGTGAACGGCTGTGTCTGGTGTGAATGGACTGCATTTCCCACAATCCCTTGCAAATCATATTGATATATGCCTTTGCCAAGACTGTGAACATTCTCACCCAGGCACCCGTCTGACAAGTCTTTAGAATTCAGGTTAAATCTATACCCCTTAGATGTTAAATTTAGCTTGAGTAATCTTTTCCTCGCTTGGAACCCAACATATTCATCTCTTTCCATATGGACTAGGAGGTCTATCTTTAATTCCTCTACTTCTGGGTCTCTCTTTTCCCTTTCTTCTTCTTCCTCCTTTGCTTCCTCCAATTCAGTTACTCGTTGATCCTTCCTGTATTCAGCTCACTCTCCTGCAGTTCCAAATCTCTCAACTCCATTTTCCCCTCAACCTCTTTTTTCTTTTCTGTGTCTTCCTTTCTTTTGGTACCATCACCTAGGTCTCCTCCCCTCTGTATTTCTTTGTCCACGGAATCCCTTAGTTGTTTCAAGAAGTTATTGTTCACATACTTCTTTTCTTTGATCTTCAAAATTAAAGATCTTAAATTTGCATCTGTTACTTTTTTCAGTTTTTCTAATGGCAATCTTCCTCTTTCTTCCAGCTTTTGATGCAATCTCTGTGTATACCCTCTTGATTTAAATATAGGGTTTGTATTATTAAAACAGCAGTACATTATCTCCTCTTTATCTGCAGAATTCCACTTAACAGTAGTTAAACCTCTTAATTTTTCATTAATTTCTGTGGTTTATCTCCTGCCACAGTGAGTCCATGAATAGGCTTACCATGGCCTTGAACATAAGAACATAAGAAATGCCATACTGGGTCAGACCAAGGTCCATCAAGCCCAGTATCCCGTTTCCAACAGTGGCCAATCTAGGTCAGAAGTATCTAGCAATTTCCCCAAAAGACACAGGTTCCACAATGCTTGTATTCGGTCAAGCAGTGATATCCTGGGTCCCTTTTAATAATGGTTTATGGACCTTTCCTCCAGGAACTTGTCCAAACCTTTTTTAAACCCAGCTACACTAACAGCTTTTACTGCATCCTCCAGTAACAAAATTCCAGAGTTTGATTACACATTGAGTGAAAAAGAATTCTCTTATTAGTCTTAAATAGGTTACCCTATAGGTTCACTGCATGTTCCCTAGTATTTCTATATTCTGATGATGTAAACAATTGATCTACGTTTACCTGTTCCAATCCATTCATTAAAGACCTCTATCATATCTCCCCTCGGCCATCTCTTTTCCAGGATGAAGAGCCCTAACCTTTTTAGCCTCTCTTCATAGGGGTATCCTTCCATTCCCTTTACCATTTTGGTGGCTCTTCTCTGTGCCTTTTCTAACAACACTATATCCTTTTTAAGATACGGTGACCAGAATTGTACACAATATTCAAGGTGTGGTCGCACCATGGAATGCTACAGAGGCATTATAATATCCTTTGGTTTATTTTCCATTCTTTTCCTTATGATACTGTCAGACGGCTGCCTAGGGTGAGAACTTACACAATCTTGACGATGCATATATTCATATGATTCTTGCAAGGTATTGTGGGTATTGTAGTTCATTCACTCCCAAACACAGCTGATGACAATAATTTGAGTTGTGAAACCAAGTGGTAAGATCAATAAAATACTTCTTATATTGATGGGGTTTAATTCACCCAGCACATGTATGCTTGATAGCACTATAAATGAGGTTACTTGCTGGCAGTGTTTAAATGGATAACAAAAAGTCATAAAGTAAACCAGAAAACAACCTTCAGCTTGTCAGGCAATTAGCTAATGTTTTCTTAGCAAATAATTACCAAATACAAAGGCACAAAGTAAAGAATAAACTTTGCTGGTTAGGTTAACTTCTGCTTATTTTCCACGCTGATCTCAGCAGTGATTCTCCCTTGCTCACACACACAATCAGGTGCAGCCCTAATTACTATCAATGGACCAGCTGAAAGCCTTTAGCTGGCTGGCTGCTACTGTGTGAGCCCAAATCCTGCTTTAAGAGCGGTTTGCAGTGGAAATAAAGAACAAAGTTAGGTTTCTTTGTGATGGCTGATGTGTTTGCTCAGAGAAAACTAGCAATAGCATTTAGATAGAGAACAGTCCATATAAATAGTTTCATCTGCTGTATCTCCCCCTTCATCAACAATCATAGGGTCAATATCATACATTGGCACAGATGAGTCTTTCATTAAGGCACTATCATGAGAATGCTTATTCCCTTGCTGCCATTCTCTATTATAGATAGGGTCTGGATCAGTGTTCATACCTGAGCCTCTCCTGCCATCATAATTCCTCTCTGTAAAGCCTGGCCAATATGTAATCCAATTCTGATGTCCAGCCTTCCAATCTTGATCCCTGGACACTGGATCTCCTCTCACATACCTTCTGGCCTTGGTCTGAAAGTCCCTTCCACATGCAGTCTTCTCTCTTCCAGGTAGCCACTGGTGATTCCTATCTCTGCCAATCCATTCCTCTGGCTGAATCCAGTCCAATGGACTCTGCTGGCTTTTGGAATACCTCCCAGTATGAGTACTGCCTTGGAATCTCCCAGACCTTCCAATGGCCTTCCTTCTCTTCCTTCCAGAGAGTTTCCTTCTCTCTCTATCTGCTTGGCTTGGCTTCTGTTTCTCCAGGTGATACTGGTGCTTGAGCTTATAGCCGTTGCCGTCTCTGTCTCTCTTTCTGAAGCTGTTCTTGTAGCTCTCCCTGAAGCTGTTATCCGAAGAATAATCTCTATTCTTATTCTTTCCTAATGTGTGCTGCTCCCTAACACAGCGCAGCTGTGTTGAATCAAGCCCTGCCCTTTGAGATGAGTGCTTAGGGATTACCTCATAGCCCTCTTGATTGCACACACCTTTTCTCACTTCAGCCCCTCTCATGGCTGCTGGAAACCTGGTGCATTCTGGGACTGGTAGTCTTTTATGTGAAAACTCTGTTTTCTTGCTTCTACCAGAACTGACAGGTTGCTTGTTCAGAGTCACATCATCTTTTCTATAGCTCCTACCTGAGCTATGATAAGCTTCCTTATCACAATACCTAGCATTCTATTTGATCTCTTAGTCACCACTGCACACTGGGTGGAGGGTTTTAACATGTTATCCACGATGACGCCTAAAGCTTTTTCCTGAGTGGTGGTTCCTAATGTGGAACCTTGCATTGTGCAGCCTTAGTTTGAGTTGTTCTTTCCTAGGTGCATAACTTTGCACTTGTCCACATTAAATTTCATCTGCCATTTGGATGCCCAGTCTTCCAATTTATCAAGATCATCTTGCAATTTTCCACAATTCTCATGGGTTTTAACATCTTTAAATAGTTTTGTCTCATCTGCAAATCTGATAACTTTACTCTTTATTCCCTTTTCCAGGTCATTTATGAATATATTAAAAAGCAGCGGACCCAGCACAGATTCCTGGGGTACTCCACTATTGACCTTTCTCCATTGGGAATATTGGCCATTTAGCCCTATGCTCTGCTTTCTATCTTTTAACCAATTCTTGATCCACAATAGTACACTGCCTCCTATCCCATGACTTTTTAGTTTTGCCAAAAGTCTCTGATGAGGGACCTTGTCAAAGGCTTTCTGAAAGTCCAGATACACTACATCAACCAACCCACCCCCATCCACCTGTCTATTCACACCTTCAAAAAAACACAACAGATCAATAAGACAAGATCTTCCTTGTCTAATGCCATGTTGGCCGTCTCCCATTAAGCCACGACTATCTACATGTTCAGTAATTTTGGTCTTTATGGGTTGGATGATAGTGGCTTACTAAAATGAGCTGGGGATTTTATATATTGTACACTGCTCTGATGTGTTAAACAAAGCACATTTTAAACAAGTGTAAGAAATAAGTTAATCTATCAAGAAACATTGGTTAAATCAGGGCTTAAATTCCATGGAATGACCTGGAATACAGTTTTGCAACTTTTTTTCCAACTTTAGAATAGCAGACCTGTTTTGCTTCAGGCAGCCTTCAGGAAAGAGATGGGGAGGAGGCAAGCCCAAAGCAGTCTTCCTAATCCAGTAGCCTTTTTGTGTTGCTCCTACCATGGCTTGCCCCTCCCTTGGGTCTACAGTTCCACTTCATTTTTTGTCTGCAAATTAAGCCCTGAGTTAAGGAATAATGTTTTGATCATTTTTTCTGGAAAGATAGCCAAGTCACAGCCTAACTTCTAAAACAATAGCATTCCAGAAGATGTCAATTTGTTTATATTAATTTCTAAAACAATGAAATTAAACAGTGGTTAGCAAGTGTTACACCAGAGTCATATATTTATAACTATTCAGAGCCACCGTCATTCCCAGCCTACAAATTATTGACTTAAGTGACGTCAGCCACCTCTTCTTACCCTTACTGATTAAACCTGACAGGCAGTAATTTCAACAGGTATGGAATACCTTCGGATGTAAAAAAAACAAACAAACAAACCCTACTTTCCACTTTTCTTAAAAGTCTGTTACATTTTTTTCCACAAACAGATGTTATTGTTAATGGTTACTAAGACGTTCGCTAGGGAAATGACAAATATTCGTATCAGAAGCCCGCTGCATTTTGTGAAACGTAGTTCTATTCTCCACATCCCATAGTCCCACCGCAAGACAGCTATCTTTGAATGCATACTTTATCTGTGGCAGGGATATTATCTGCTTTTGCAGCACTTGCACTATCGCAACCACCATCGTTAGCTCTAGTACGTAAGCTACGGGTGGGCACCTTTTTATTCTGGGTGACATGTGGCCAGTATGTATTTTTCTTCTTCGTTCCTAACATACTTTAATTGTAGTGTCACCTTGATGAGATTTGGTATAGATATCATACAATGGTGTCATCATGTGAAGGTACTCGGCAAGACTTGAGGAGGGAACTTTATTCTCTCCCCCTAAGAGATGCACATCAATTCAACAGTTGCTGCACACCCCTTTGATCCCCTGCACATCCCTTTTTCCAGTGAGGATGCAGAGAGGTGATGAAGACTTTTGTCATCAGTAGGGTTTTGTACTTGAGTCGATTGTTTATTGGGAGCCAATGTAGATTAATTAAAAGAGGTGTAACATGTTGTCAGACGGCTGCCTGGGTGAGAATCTTCACAGTCTTGGCAAGTGCATATATCTATATGATTTGCAAGGGATTGTGGGCAATGTAGTTCATTCACACCAGACACAGCTGCTGACAATAATTTAGTTGTGCTCAAGTGTTAAAGCCAATAAGATATTTATTTATGGGGTTATTTCTCCCAACACAGATATGCTTGGTAGCACATAAATCAGGTTACTTGCTTCCAGTGTTTAACTTGGAAAAACAAAGTCAAAATCAGGAAAACAACATTCAAACTTGTCAGGCATTAGCTAATGTTTTCTTAGCATATATCAAACAACAAATGAAAAGCCACAAAGAAAGAAAAAAACTGTTCTTTTCAGGTTAACTTCTGATAACTTCCCACATAGATTCAGAAGTGATTCTCTCCTAGCTCACAAGCAATTACGTAAGGCTCAATTGCTAGCAGTTATCCAGCTGAAACCCCTTAGCTGGCTTGCTTTCTACTGTGTGGGTCAAATCCTGCTTCAGGAGCTTTTCTGAGTAGATTAAAGAACAAGTTTGTATTTCTTTGTGATGGTTGCTGTACTTTATAACAGAAAATCACCAAAGGAGTTTGGACAGAGAGCAGTCCATATAAACACATTCTTCATCTGCAATCATTCCCCCTTCTTCAACGAGCATGGGTTCAATATCATGGATTGGCACAGATGAATCTCTCAATGGAGCACTTTCAGGAGAATACTTGTTTCCCTGCTGTCTTTCAAGGTTATAGCTAGGGCATAGATCAGTGTTCATACCTGAGCTTCCATTGCTGTTAGAGTTCCTCTCTATATAGCCTGGCCAGTATGTAGTCCAGTTCTTATGTCCAGCCTTCCAATCCAGATCCCTGGACACTGGATCTCTCTTCACATACCTTCTGGCACAGGTCTTAGGGTCCCTTACAGGTGCAGCCATCTCCCTCCCAGGTAGCGTCTGGAGTTTCCTAGCTCTGCAGCACCATTCCTCTGGCTTTCCCCAGTCCAATGGTGTATGCTGGCCCTTGAAATGCCTCCCAGTATACGTACTGCTCTGGACTCTTCTAGACCTCTCAAAGGCTTTTCTCTTCTTTCTTCCAAAGGGTTTCTTTCCTTCTCTGTCCGTCCGGTTTGGCTTCTGCTTCTGATGATCCTTCAGATGAAACTGATGATCAAGCTCAAGCTGATTCTCAGGATAATGAGGATAATTCTCTGTAGAATAAACTCTACCTTTATTCTGCCTAGATGAGTGCTCCCCCCTAATACAGCGCAGCTGTGCTGAATCAGGCCCTGCCCTTTGAGATGAGTGCTTAGGGATTACCTCATAGCTCTCCTGATTGAACACACGTTTCCCCACTTCAGCTCCTCTAATGGCTGTTGGAAACCTGGTGCATTCTGGGACTGGTAGTCTTTTATGGGAAAATTCTGTTTTCTTATTTCTACCAGAACTGACAGGTTGCTTGTTCAGAGTCACTTCACCTTTTCTATAGCTCCTTCCTGAGCTATGATAAGCTTCCTTATCACATACCCCCCTGCTTAAGTTATTACGGACTGGTGTCACTGGTGAAACTTCTTCTCTACAGTCCGTAATACGGGAAAGGGCATCCGCATTCTTGTGTAACTTCCCAGCACGATGTTCAACTTGAAAATCAAATGCCTGTAAGGCCATGTACCAGCGTGTCAACCTGGCATTGTGGTTCTTCATTTGCTGAAACCACTTAAGTGGGGCATGGTCTGTGACCAACTGGAACTTTCTCCCTGTAAGGTAAAACCTTAATGTCTCCACTGACCACTTAATAGCTAAACATTCTTTTTCTATTGTGGAATACTTTTGTTCAGCTGGTGACAACTTCCTGCTCAGGTACATCACAGGATGCTCCTCCCCTTCATAACACTGGGATAGAACCGCTCCTAACCCTACATCCGATGCATCTGTTTGAACCAGAAAGGGTTTCTTGAAGTCCACCCCTTTCAGTACCGGTCCTGTACACAATTTTCCTTTTAAGACTGAAAACGCTTTTTCAGCTTCAGGTGTCACCTTTAGCTGGTTTGGACAATTCTTCCGCAGCATATCCGTGAAAATTGCACTTTTCTCTGCGAATTGCGGTATAAACCTGCAGTAGTATCCAATAAGTCCTAAGAAACCTCTTAGTTGTTTCTTTGTTGTTGGAGGAGGAAAATTCCTGATGCTATCTACTTTACTCATTAGAGGTTTAATTTTTCCTCTTCCTACTAGGTGGCCCAGGTATTTTACCTCCCTATTTGCAAAGGCACACTTCTTCGGGTTTAAAGTGATTCCCGCTTGCTTCATGGAGCACAAGACTGCCCTGATCCTCTTCAGATGCTCCGCCCAGGTGTTACTATGATTTATGACATCATCCATATATGCAAAAGCATAATTTTGGTGGGGTCGAAGTACCTGATCCACTAACCTTTGGCAGGTAGCCGCTGCTCCATGCAGTCCGAAAGGCATCCTCTTGAACTGGAAAAGGCCAACGGGGGTGCTGAACGCAGTCTTCGGCTTCGACTCCCTGGTGAGAGGGATTTGCCAATATCCTTTTGTCATATCAAGGGTGGTTAAGTATTGAGCCTGTCCCAGCTGGTCCAACAGCTCTTCAATTCTTGGCATTGGATATGCATCAAAAACTGATATGGCGTTTACCTGCCAAAAGTCAATACAAAATCTTAAAGATCCATCAGGCTTCAGCACCAGGACTATGGGGCTATTCCAGGGACTCTTTGACTCCTCTATTACTCCGATGTCCAACATCTCCTGGACTTGTGCCACTACTTCCTGTCTCTTGGCTTCAGGCAAGCGGTATGGCCTTTGACGAACTAATTTCCCAGGTGGAGTTATTATTTCATGGGCAACCAAATGTGTCTCCCCAGGTATGGGTGTCAACACATCTGGGAATTCTTTAAACAATTTCCTAATTTCTTCCTGTTGTACCACTGTCAGGTCCTCACCTATTTGGGGCTCTGATTTTTCTTTACAATCAGATACCTGGGGTCCCAAATCTTCCTCTTCATTCACCTTCCTCTCTCGGGCACAGGTGGCAGCTAGGCTTTTAACCCCTTTGACGTCAGTAGAACCAAAGCCTTTGGTTCCACGCTCAGAATTTTCCAGGGATGTGACCTCCTCCACAGGTGGAAAACCCAGCCTCTCACAGATCAATTGGGCAATTCTGTCTCCTGTCTTTACGTGATAATCATTCTGTCCAAAATTAAATAACAGAACTTTAATATTGCCCCTGTAATCGGGATCAATTACTCCCGCACCCACATCGATGAAATATTTAAGGGCTAATCCGGACCTTGGGGCTACTCTCCCATAGCATCCAATAGGTATTTCCACTTGGAGACCAGTGTCCACCAGGGCTCTCCCTTGGCTTGGTACAGTCACATTTTCTATGCTGCACAGGTCAAACCCAGCAGCTTGAGGGGTTGCCTGCTTAGGAACTTGGGCCCTCTCTGTGACCCTATGATACTTTAGGATGAATGTCTGCTTTGGGGTAGCTTGGTCTTCTGGACGCTTAACCATCTTTTTAGCAGGGGTCTGAGGACTTCCAAATAAAGGCCCGGGAGCTACTACCATTAAACCTTCTCCCTCCTTCTTTCCTAGTCCTTCCACTAGACCCTGCTTAAATCTTGGCCAGTCTCTTCCTAGAACCAAATCAAAGGGTAGCCTAGGCACCACTGCTAACAGGACTTCCTCTTGTTCCCCCAGGCACTTAACCTTTAGCCTATAGGTGGGATATGATGTTGCAGCACCATGAATGCATCTGATGTGAACTTGGCTTTCAGGGGTTTTAGGCACAAATCCTTCTTGGGCCTCTATCCTCCTCCAAAGCCTTTTTGACATCATACTCTGGTCTGCCCCAGAGTCTAACAAAGCATTTGTGGTAATTCCTTGCACATCAACCATCAAAAGAAATCCTTCTTTGGGCTGTTTTAAATCCACACCCACTAAGCTAGTGTGTGTCTGGCATCTCTTTTCTAAATGTCCCCATATTCCACACTTGAAACATTTCTTTCTATTCCACTGTGTCCTCTGGTTTGATACAGTACATTCATTTTCAGAAACATTTTTAATTATTTTCTTTTCTGATACAGCACATCTTGCCTCAGCACCAATCTTCAGAGGGCCACCCATTCTATGGCAAGCCTGCATGGCTTCCAAGAATCTCTCTGCTAGCATGGTTGCCTCTCCAAGATTTTGGCAATTTTGCTGTATAAAGAAAGTGTGCAAATCTTTAGGGACCGCAGACATAAATTGTTCAAGCATTATAATGTCTAATAACATTTCTACCGTCTTTTGCTCAGGCTCCAACCATTTTACAGCTAAACCTCTGATTCTCTGACTCAGAGCCCTGGGTGTTTCACCCACTCTCAATGTAACAGCTCTAAACATTCGCCTATACTCTAAAATAGACAACCCTAGGCGATCTCTAATAGCAGCCTTTACATCCTTATAATTCAAAGCCTGGGCTGCTGGCATTGCTCTGTAAGCTGCAAGCGCCTCTCCAGTTAATGAGGCTGCCAGCCTTACTGCCCACTGGGTCTCTGGCCATGCTAATGCTTGTGCCACTCTTTCAAAAGACTCTAGAAAATCATCAACATTATCATCTGGAGTTAGCTTCCCAAAACTAAATGCCCCAATCCCTTGATTGAGTCCCACACTGTCCACATGTGGTGTACCAGTATTTACTGCTGGTCTTGCATCTGTTCCACTTTGGTTCTGCAGCTGAACTAGGGCTTGCACCAGATCAAGCACTGGCCTCTGCTGTTCCATTAAGGCTTTCATAGCAGTGTCCTGAGCCTGCTATGCTCGCTTCTGTTGCCTGCTAAACTGGGCTGCCATCCAGCTAGCCATCTCCCTCGGATCCATCTTGATCCCTGCAAGAAACAACAAAAAAAAACAACAAAATGCACCACCTTCCAAACAGGTGTGGTTTTTTCTACTTTTTTTTTTTTCCAATTACCCCTGTGCCTTACTCCCATCCACCACTAGACATGCCCAGGTACTTATTACCTTGTGTCAGTGATGAATCCAGCTCTGCACAGGGTCTTTTCCTCCTGGGACAGCTTCCTGGAACCACCACTTCTCCTCCAAAGTGCAGTTGAGGGAAAATCTTTTTTTCCAGCTTTAAACTTGAACTTTAGTTGTAATCCTCAGCAAGTAAATCCCCTTTGTGCAAAAGCAATCCAAAAAACTACGCCATTTGTCAGACGGCTGCCTGGGTGAGAATCTTCACAGTCTTGGCAAGTGCATATATCTATATGATTTGCAAGGGATTGTGGGCAATGTAGTTCATTCACACCAGACACAGCTGCTGACAATAATTTAGTTGTGCTCAAGTGTTAAAGCCAATAAGATATTTATTTATGGGGTTATTTCTCCCAACACAGATATGCTTGGTAGCACATAAATCAGGTTACTTGCTTCCAGTGTTTAACTTGGAAAAGCAAAGTCAAAATCAGGAAAACAACATTCAAACTTGTCAGGCATTAGCTAATGTTTTCTTAGCATATATCAAACAACAAACGAAAAGCCACAAAGAAAGAAAAAAACTGTTCTTTTCAGGTTAACGTCTGATAACTTCCCACATAGATTCAGAAGTGATTCTCTCCTAGCTCACAAGCAATTACGTAAGGCTCAATTGCTAGCAGTTATCCAGCTGAAACCCCTTAGCTGGCTTGCTTTCTACTGTGTGGGTCAAATCCTGCTTCAGGAGCTTTTCTGAGTAGATTAAAGAACAAGTTTGTATTTCTTTGTGATGGTTGCTGTACTTTATAACAGAAAATCACCAAAGGAGTTTGGACAGAGAGCAGTCCATATAAACACATTCTTCATCTGCAATCATTCCCCCTTCTTCAACAAGCATGGGTTCAATATCATGGATTGGCACAGATGAATCTCTCAATGGAGCACTTTCAGGAGAATACTTGTTTCCCTGCTGTCTTTCAAGGTTATAGCTAGGGCATAGATCAGTGTTCATACCTGAGCTTCCATTGCTGTTAGAGTTCCTCTCTATATAGCCTGGCCAGTATGTAGTCCAGTTCTTATGTCCAGCCTTCCAATCCAGATCCCTGGACACTGGATCTCTCTTCACATACCTTCTGGCACAGGTCTTAGGGTCCCTTACAGGTGCAGCCGTCTCCCTCACAGGTAGCGTCTGGAGTTTCCTAGCTCTGCAGCACCATTCCTCTGGCTTTCCCCAGTCCAATGGTGTATGCTGGCCCTTGAAATGCCTCCCAGTATACATACTGCTCTGGACTCTTCTAGACCTCTCAAAGGCTTTTCTCTTCTTTCTTCCAAAGGGTTTCTTTCCTTCTCTGTCCGTCCGGTTTGGCTTCTGCTTCTGATGATCCTTCAGATGAAACTGATGATCAAGCTCAAGCTGATTCTCAGGATAATGAGGATAATTCTCTGTAGAATAAACTCTACCTTTATTCTGCCTAGATGAGTGCTCCCCCCTAATACAGCGCAGCTGTGCTGAATCAGGCCCTGCCCTTTGAGATGAGTGCTTAGGGATTACCTCATAGCCCTCCTGATTGAACACACGTTTCCCCACTTCAGCTTTAGAGAAGGCATCAAACCCCAGTTCCTGATCAGAAGGTTCAGAGAGTTCAGAGGTGGGAGCCCAGGACTCAGCACAGGAGTCAAAGGAGCCAAGCCTGGAACAGGGAGCCATGGCAGAGCTCCAGTAAGGAACTCAGGGAAGTGAACCAGGGACTGTTTCCCAGAAGCTGGAGGGAGACTGGTGAACACAGCCAGGGAGAAGTGTCCACAGCTTCAGGTACAATTTATCCTTACCGGGTGGAGCTATGCTCAAGAGAGACACAGGGATCCTCAGAGAGAGTATTCCCTGAGACATATGTTAAAAGCTCAGAGCAGGGCACTGCATTACCGGAGCCAGAGGAAATGCAGGTTGAGCCTATTGAGCAGGATTTATTGCCTCCAGAAGTACTCATGGACTGTACTCTATGTCAAGCTGTTAGCATTGAGTCCCTTTGCTAAAGAATAGCTGAAAAGATAAAGTCTCCTGAAAATTAGAGTAATGAAACCTAGCCTGAACTGAAGGTAGGAACTTGTTCTTTTAATGGGAAGATACCTATTGCATGTACATTTGAATGCTTAATGAAGACAAAAGTAAAAAGAATATATTTTTACTTTGTTGAATGAAGAAGCTGTGTTTCCTTTATCTGTTATATTGATAAGCAGCTGCATATAATTAATGACTGTGAAGCTCATCCAGCCTAAGTTGTAAATAACCTTGAGCGAATGAATGGAGAAGTATCCTGTTACAGTCTACATGGACTTTGTTTGCGTTTGGGGAATAAATTTTGTCATTTGCCTTTACTTTCGGTTTCATGACTACACTTCATCTTAGAAGGCCAAAACTACAACTCCCAGCATGCTTCACTGGGAAAAATAGTTTATTCAACCTTTTATAAGAGAAGTTAATGGCAACCCTACCCCTCTAAGCCTTAGGCAGAGGGCCGGGGCGTGACAATATATATATAAATATTAAATAGCAAGGCACATAGGGAAGAGCCCTGCATTACTCCTTGGGTTTGTTGATACATAGCTGATGTTTGAGTACCTATGCAAACCTGTTGTTCACAGTCTGTTAGATATGAGCGGCACCAATCTAGTGCTGGGTTTTGAAGTCCCTTTAAATTAAGCTTAAGCTGATTAATTAAACAGCCATGACAGACTGTATTGAATGCTGATGCAATATTCAAGAAGATTAAAATGAAACCCTGTTTTGGATTATTCATGCCTATAATCAGGGTATCAAACAGGGAGGTGAGCAAGGTCGCGGCACCATGATGTTGATGAAAAACATGTTGTTGAGGCTCCAGCGGTGCAAAAGAATCAATGTAGTCTTGAATTTGTTGTTGTACTATCTTCTCCATTATCTTAGCCAAGAAAGGAAAACTAGACATGGGATGATAGGACTTAATTCAGAGCAAGCAGACTTGATCTAGTGAGATGGGCATGGATCAGTGGGTGAGGTGGTAGAATTAAAACCTTTTATTATGTTTTCAATTTGAGTTGGGGGGTATGTGTAGAAAGACTTAGAGCGGAGATATTGATGCTTTCAGACAATGGCGAATGTGTGCAGAGGTCTTCCATATTATTGAAGATAAATTTGGTTTTATTATGAAAGTGGGTAGCAAGGTCTTGAGGGTGGAGTATATTATCTGTTTGATGCAATGATGTGTCCTTAGTGAGGGACTGAATTAATCTAAAGAGCTCACGGGGCCTATTGAGGAAGTGCATAAGGATATTAGTGTGGTATTCCTTGCTCATTTGAGTAATGGCAATGCGGTGTTCTTGCAAGGTCTTCATGTATATTTCTCAGTCATTGGGAAGCTTGGAATGGTGCCATTTTCGCTCCAGTTTCCTGAGGTTCAGTAAGGATTTGTGAGATCAGCTGTAAACCAAATCGCTGTATGTGACCTTTTGTTCAAGCGCTTGTGCTGGGTTAGTAGAGCAGCTTGGCTTAGGGTCGCGTTCCAAGAGTATATAATGTCAGCTAAATCAGGAGAGTCAGAATTATGATTAGCTAATGTTTCTGCAAGGAATGCCTCTTTGTTAAATGGTTTAAAACGATGAGCAGGTGGAAATGCAGAATTAACAGAAGCATTTAAATCAGGTGTGTCAAATGGTATATGGAATAAGATGGCCTATGGCCTTGTGATCTGACCAAGGTACTGGAAAAACATGTGGTTGGACGGCGTTGTTGGTATCATATGTGTATGAGGGTACAAAGATAAGGTCCAATGTGCTACCTCTAGCATGGGTAGGAGTATGTATTTATTAGCTGTTCATAATTCAGGGCAGACATTGCATCAAGAAAAGCTTTGGAGTTCTTCTTTGTTAAGGCAGGGAGATTGAAGTCTCCCAAAATCCAGAGAGGTCTAGCCTATGGTAAGTGGTTACAGACTAGATCAATTGCTATGGAGAGGTCGTCCGGGCAGGTGGATGGGGCACGATAGAATAGTGCTATTGCTAAGTGCTTATTCACAATCAATATGGAGTCAAGGTTGTTCGAGTTATGAGAAGTGAGGCATTGGAATTGTAGGTCAGAATTAGCCTTTTTAAGTGTGCCACCACCTCTTATTAGCTCTTGGCAATTAAAGATATCATAGTTTGGGAACTTGAGTTGATTCGTAAGCACTGCATCGGTATCTGTAAGCCACGATTCTGTAATGAAGATCGTGTCTAATTTATGATTACCTGTTACAGCCAAAGCCATGCACAATGGAAATTATGCCTTGTTGGTGTGATAGGGATCCAGCAGGTATGAAGGAAAGGATGAGAGTATTTAGGAATAGAAAGTAGGGAATAAAGTCTGGCATTGAGGTAGTGAGGAGAGAGAGATTGTAATTAGTAAACAGTAGATGGTTAACTATTGTAAGTGTTGCAGGGAATGTAATAGCAGCTACAATGTAATACAGGGAGAGCTCCAGTGTACTAGCTAAAGTACTGGTTGGCGAGATGGCACATGCAGGCTTAGATTTCTAATAGTGAAACAATAGTATTAAGGTGGTTGATATTATATTCAAAATGGATATCTATATATAACTAATAGAAGAGTAGTTCACAGAAAAAATAAGTAAATGTAAACTTACAGTCTAGTATCTTAGTAGCGGTGGTGGTCAGCTATGAGGGAACATGCTAAATGAATAGCAATGTTAGCTGGACAGGTTATTGCTCTTTTTTCTTCATTGCCTACGTTCCATGCTTAAGGGCCATACCACAGAGCCCTCTAGCGAGGCCCTCAGGCGCAGGAACGCCCGATGTGCTCAAACTATAAAGTTCCTCTGGGCTGGCCCCGACTGGCATTGGGCTGGTGAGCAGAGAGGGGTTTTCCTTCCTGCTCCCTCGCCCGTTGCTGGTCAGGGAGGCAATGTTGGTCCCGGCAGCTTCATGCATATACAAGAATAAAATGATAATGGCGTAGTAATACAAAGAAGAAACAGAAAATAATAATAAACCCAAACCCTTATTACTAAACCCACAATTACAAAGGGAGGCACCAGGAAGCAATAACAAAGGGGAGCTATACTAACAAAGCCCCACATTAAGAAAATTACTGTAATTGTCAGGCGAAGGCAGTATGTGTCAACCGTATGGGATGACACTGCAACCACAGTGTCTTAATACATAGAGAGGACGTTTTTCTTTTCTTTGAACACACTTAGAAGAAAAACCTGGCCAGCTTCGAGGACTGTGTGCTGCCCAAGTTAAAACTTTGACCTTCAGAAAGACAAAATATATCTTGAAAATCAAGTATGCAAAAATAATCTTAGGCTGTTAAATTTAGGTTATCGTTCCAGAGTTCTTTCCTTAGATGGGTCATTCATGTTGAGATTTCCTTCACGCTGTCTTATTACATAGAGAGGAAGTTTTTCTTTTCTTTTTTTTTTTTTTTTAACCTGAGCAACTCAGAGTTCCTGGCTACTAGGGAAGAACCTGTGGTTGCAGTGTCATCCCATATGGTTGACGCAAACTGTCTCCACCTGATCATTCTTAATGTGGGGCTTTTTCAGTATTGCTCCCTCTTGTTATTGTTTCCTGGTGCTTCCCTTTGTAATTGTGGGCTTAGTATTAATGGTTTGGTTGTTTTATTATTTTCTATTTCTTCTTTGTATTACTACACCATTCTCTTTTTATTCTTGAATATGCATGAATGTACAGTGCAAAAGTTAATAAAATATAAAATTGTAAAAAAAGAGAAAAAACTTCATGCTATCGACCCATCATCTCTCTCCACTACTGTCCCATCACTTCTTTCCTCCACTATGTTATCTGAGTCTGTTGATGAAGTAACACTGCACTTTCATCTGCTCTGGATGCTCTTGCTCCACACATGCCACGTCCTGTAAGGCTTACTATACCTCAGCCCTGGCTGTCTCAGACTACCCACTATCTACGTTCCTATGCCTCTCTGCTGAGAACATTTGACTCAAATCCTGTACCCTTGCAGACTTTCTACACTTCAAATTCATGCTTGCCTCTTTCCAGTCAGCCATGGCACTGGTCAAAGAAGACTTACTGTTTGTCCACCTGACTAGCTCTCTTGCCTCTGACCTTCACTGCCTTTTGGCAACTCTAAAAACTCTCTCCTCAAGGTGCCTTTGCCTCTGACCCCTCCTTCCCTCTCTGCCCAATCTTTGGCCGACTATTTCCATGCAAGACATCTTAATCCCAATACAAACCTCAAAGAAGCTGGTATAGCAAAATGGTAAAAAAATAAACCAGTGCAAAAATATATAACAAAGAGCACACTAGGCTCCAGCCTGCAAGCCCGATCGGCATCGCAACAGAGAGCAGGAGTGAGGGAGCCCCTCCTGCTCTCCATCACAAGGCCAATCAGGGCCCAACGAGGGAACATTTAAAATGCTGCACCTGCCGACACGGCCGCACCTGGCAGGCCCGCGCCTGAGGGCCTCGCCAGAGGGCCCTTTGGCATGGCCCTTAGGCAGGGACCTCTAAAGTAAACAGCCCGAGGCCACTTACACTGTTCCCCAAAACACCAAAGAACCCCACGCTCAAAGACAACGGGGCCATCGACTTCAAAGAAGGACTGCTTTCCATGGCGCGATCTGCAATTACCCATCACCACCAAACTTAAAGCACAGTGACCTTGCAGCGATCTAACCACCCCAACACTAGCTGATCACCCGGATACCACTACAATGTCGAGGAGTGGAGCAGAATAAACCCTCCTCCCAACTCGGCTCCTGAGGCCCAACCAGCTCCCACACGAAGTAAGCACCCACCATCCCATTCCATTGCTACCCCACTGCTACTCACAGCCTTTGCCTCCATTAATTCCCCACTACTTCCTCATTATTGCTACCTCATTGCCATAATGAGCAGTAAAGTTAAATGCAGGCAATCAACTTTGCTGCTCAGTATTGCTACCTCATTACCTGCAAATTAACTCTGCTGCTCATCATCGCTACTTCATTACCTGCAATTAATTTTGCTCCACTGCCTACAGACTCCACTGCTACCTCATTGTCTGTAATTTAACATATTTGGCACAGTGTGTTGACCCCATTACTTCATTGCCTGTAACATATCCTGCTTGTAATTTAACGTATATTGCTTAGTAGTGCGTAAAATCCTTTACCACCTCACTGCTTGTAAGATAACATAGGCTGCATAGCCCCACCACTCCTCTCTATGGCCCACATCACATTGTCCTCCTTTTCTTCATACTCCCCAACTACCTCCCCTCCTACCAGCACCCTCCTTCCTTCCTCCCCCATTCCCCCTTTACCTTCCTCACTTCTCCCTCCATTCTGTCTTCTAACCTATCATCAGCTCTTGAGCTTCACCACACTCTCCCCCTCATTCAACCATCCTCTCTCTCTCTCTCAACCCCACCCTTGCTTCCGCTATACTATCTCCTCTTTACCCTGCTCTCTGCTACTCCTTCTCTCATCAGGTAACATCAACCCCAATCCTGCCCCCCCCTCGATTTCTCTCTCACTATAAGAAGAGTTCCTCACGTACTTTGTCTAATCTCATCCATATCCCTCTCCTTTCTCCTTCCACTGTCCCTCTCACATGTGCCACACACTTATCCAGCAATAATCAACCCCATCCCTGGCCCCTCAAGATCTCTGTTCTACTCTCGACTCGACTACTGCAACCTACTCCTTGCTGGTCTCCCTATGAGCCATCTCTTTCCCCTTCAATCTATCCAACATGCTGCTGCTCAACTAATCTTCCGCCAGCCCCGCCATGCCCACATTACTCCTCTCCTCAAATCACTTCACTGGCTCCCCATCCGTTTCCACATCCAGTTCAAACTTCTCCTCCTAACCTATAAATGCATTCACTCTATGGCCTCTCCATACCTTTCAACTCTTATCTCTCCTTACATCCCCTCTCGTGAACTTCGCTCATCTAACAAACTACTTCTATACAGACCGTCCACTCGCACCGCTAACTCCAGACTTCGCTCCTTTCACCTGGCAGCACCTTACGCCTGGAACAACCTACCTGTGTATATTGTCAGGCAGTGGCCAGTCCGCCACCTAGGGGGAGCGGGTCTGTCTGCCTGATGACCCTTTCGATGAAGGAGTAGTTGTGGACACGAATGGGTCAGGTACAAGATAGGATTTTATTTCCCCTCCCGGGGTTGGATTTTCAAATATACAACACAACAAACTTAGGACAATAAAGCCATACACTCTGGCATGTGATAAAGGAAAATGAAAGACAGCTTCTTCTTGCTTCTTACTCAAATTATATCCACAGGAAACAATATTCTCAGCATACAGTTCCTTTGCAAATGAACAGCAAATCTTGTGATCTTTACAGCTAGCCTTAAGCAATGCACAAACGCTGGCTTAACACAAAGAAGTAATCGTGTCTGAAATGGTTAGCGTACAATCCATTGGATCACCAAATGAATCTTCACTAGCAGAATCAATTACACAGGTACACTACCAAAAAACTGCCTCCAGTTTTGCAACTGATTCCTATAGATTTTGGGGTGCTGAATCCAGGAAAAATAGCCAAAATGTTCCATCACGTCACATTTTCTTGCAAAATTAGATTTCTTACCCATATAAGGAATGTTCACATAATTTCTTTTTAGCCGACTGCAGTTTATTTTCTTGGCCCAAAATAGAGGTTGTAATGGTTAACTAACTAGAAACACTCCCTCATGATATTTTAGAGTGTTTTGTATTCATTTTATACATTAACAGGACAATTGGGAGGCGGGGGGCTAAATCCAGTACTCGCGCTGGCGCATGTTCTTTCCTGTTCGCCTCGCCTCGTTCGCTCGCTCAAACACGGTGGTTGCGACATGAACGTTCCTGTCAAATTTCAGTTTCTTGCAAGTTCATTATTACCTTTTGTTTGCTCAGTCGTAATCCAGCTTTATTCTGAAGTGGTTCACTACAGTTGTAGTTTGCAGTGCTGTGTATTTGTGATGGCTCACAGAGCCAGAGGTTGCGTCAACTCTCCAGACAGTTTTTGTTTTATTTGTGGGGAATATACCGTGAAAAAGCGGCAGAGGAACATTTCTGCATTTATTAAAAAAGTATATTTCGCCTATTTCGGTTTGAAGTTAGGCGATCAAGACAAACCGTGGGCTCCTCACAAAGTGTGCAAGACATGTGAGGAAGATCTACGCTTATGGATGAAAGGTAAAAAACAAGCATTTCGTTTCGGAATACCTATGATGTGGCGTGAACAAAGAGACCACAGCAGTGACTGCTATTTTTGCTCTTGCATTGTGAAAGGATACAACTTAAAAAATAAGAACGTAATAAGTTACCCCAACCTTCCCTCAGCAATTAGGCCTATGCCTCATAGCAACGAAGTACCTGTGCCTGAACCACCAAAATCTTTGGATCATATTTGTGTGGACGGTTCTGATCATGATGAGACTCATCAGATGGCTTTTCCCGATGAGTCCAGTACTTCCGAGTTTGAAACTGAACCAGATCCGAAACCTGAACTTTTCTCTCAAGCTGAATTGAATGATTTAGTCCGGGATTTAGGACTCCCAAAAGATGCTGCCCAACTGCTAGGTTCTCGGCTTAAACAGAAAAATCTATTGTCACCAGGAACAACTTTTTATTGGTACCGCAACCGCGAGACACAATTTTTGAAGTATTTCAGCAAAGAGGAAGATTTGGTATTTTGCAACGATATATACGGAGTGATGGAAAAGTTTAAACTCAAGTATGATCCTGCTGAATGGCGGCTGTTCATTGATTCGTCAAAAGACAGCATAAAAGGTGTTCTTCTTCATAATGGCAACACATTCGCTTCAGTTCCTATTGCTCACTCTGTTATTCTCCAAGAAAAATACGAGAATTTGGCCCTGATTCTTCAGAAGATTCGTTATGATGAGCATAAGTGGATGATTTGTGGAGACTTTAAAATTCTATCCATGCTATTAGGGCAGCAATACGGTTTCACCAAATATCCCTGCTTCCTTTGCTTGTGGGATAGCCGGGCCCGCGACCTACACTGGGGGAAAAAAGACTGGCCAATTCGGGAGTATTTGAGACCCGGTGAGAAAAATGTTCTTCATGAGAGCTTGGTACCTCGTGATAAAATTCTATTACCACCTCTCCACATTAAGTTGGGTCTCATTAAGCAATTCATCAAGTCCCTTCCAAAAGATGGTGAGTGCTTTCGGTACCTTTGCTCAAAGTTCCCCGACTTTCTGAAGCAAAGCTAAAGGAAGGAGTGTTTGTTGGCCCTGATATAAGGAAACTCATTTCAGATGGAGCATTCGCTGAAACGATGTCTGAGAAGGAAAAAGAAGCCTGGGATTCCTTCAAGGATGTTGTTCTCAAATTCTTGGGGAACAGACGGGATGAGAACTATAAGGATATTGTTGCCAGGATGCTCAATGCCTTCAAAGAACAAGGCTGTAACATGAGCCTGAAAGTCCATTTCTTGCACTCCCATGTGAACTACTTTCCCGAAAACTTGGGGGCGTACAGTGAAGAACAAGGTGAAAGGTTTCACCAGGACATCAAGAACGCAGAGAGAAGGTACCAAGGAAGATGGAACACCACTATGATGGCTGATTTCTGCTGGTTGCTGCTGCAGGAAACCCCAGATGAAAAATACGCCAAGCAGCGCACCAAGAGAAGCATTCGGGGGAAGAAGAAACGGGCCCACCAGGAGATTGATTGACCCAAGAATGACTTTAAAATCTAAACTGTGTTGACAAATATCGTGTTTTTACTAAACTTTGAAATAAAAATTTGCTAGTTATTACCACAGTGTCGGATCTCATTTATTAGAATTTTATTTTCACACCATCGGGTGTTTGTCTTCATGTATTGCAATGGTGCGGTTTGCGTTTTCTATTCTTACATACATACCTGTACAACATTTTTTGCACATTTCTTTGCTTTGCTTTGTGTCTAACCTCGCTCTTATATGCTCAATGTTTGTGCACATGTATGTGGCTGTTTTAAGTGCAGACAATTTTGCTACCATCACAGTATGTTTTGTTGACATTACTCTATTCTTATGTGCTGCCTTGTTACAATTTTCTTTATTCTTATTTGAATAACTACTAAACAATTAGTATAAAGAATTCATCCAAGAAACTTTTATCTCGATCGCACTCAATCTGAAACGTTCACCTCAAACTGCTAACCCAATGTAGCAAAAAATCTGTACGTGATGGAGCAAATTGGTTACCAGATTTGGATTCAGCGCACCAAAAAACGTAAAAATCAATGGAAACATTAGAGGCAGTTTAAAAAAAATTTTTTTTAGTGTACCTGTGTTATCATAGGCTCCTGCTGACTTTCAGCTGGACAAACATTTTCTTTATTGCACATTTGTAAACCTCCTTCTAATGTATCTTCACGGGGCTTATCCAGCCAGCCCTCTCTATGGTAAGAATTACTGTTACCATATATATCAGAGTGTGAGAGAGGAGAGACCCACCTTCCAGGATTTTCAGCATATAACTTTTTATAAGAACTTTTCCCTTTAAAGTATTTGCTTGTCCTACCTTCAGGTTTTGGCTGAGGATAATGGAACTGCTCTACCCTGTTAGCAAAGGGTTTTGCCCTTGGAAGCTTTCGCTGAGCTTTAGGCTTTTCAAACTCTTCTTCTTCTGACATGCAGATATCTTCTACACAATATCTCTTCCTCTCAGGGGCTTGTAAATGCTCCCACGCTAGCTCTCCTGTTAAATCCTTCTGGTAGCCTTCCAAGCACGGCACCAGCCTTGGACTTTTCCCACGAGGCTTCTGAGCATTAACTCTCAAGGTATTTCTGCTACCAGTAAGTTTCCTTAAGTCTGGTTCAGAATCACTTCCAGGGTCACAATTCTCAGATACATACGGTTCCACTCTCTCAGGCTTCCATTCACTCTGCAAAGCACGTTGCCTCTGAGCTCCAAACTGCGTCACAGCAAACTGACTCTCACAGCTGTTTCTCGCTCTCTCTCTGGGTCTGTCGCTGGATCTCTCTCTGAGTTCCTTCCTGTTCCTTCCTGTTTCTTCCTTCTCCCCTTTCTACCTCTACTGAGTGTTTCTTATAGTGCTGATTAGCACTTCCCCCACTCAGGTGAAAACTATTTGCTTCAGGAGCTGAGGATTGCTTGCTAGTTGGGCGGGGTTGCAGACCTCGCGGCTGGGTCTGTTTACGTTGCTCCTGACAACTATTGATCATGTGGTTCGCCTGCCTGTCAGATTCTGACCTAGTTCTCACAGAATCCTGTGTTTAAGGCCCAGGATGGATCTTCCCCATTACAATATACACCAGGCACTCTCCTTGGCCCTCTTCAAATCCAGGTTGAAAACCTACCTCTTCACCATCGCTTTCAGATCTTGACTTCTGTCCTTTATCTTGTCTAGGTTGTAAATGCCATGATTTATTTTTGCCCTGATCAGACTGTTGCCTTGTTTTGTTTGTTTTGACTTAACTAGATTGTAAGCTCTAATGAGCAGGAACTGTCTTTTACATGTCTGTACAGCGCTGCGTGTGACTGGTAGTGCTTTACAAATGCTCAATAGTAGTAGTAGTAGTAGTAGTAGAGACCGATCAAAAGGCTCACAAGTGGAGAAAAAAAGACCTCAGTCATGTCAACCAAGCTGACGCAACGGCTCTATGTCAGCGTAGCTGAATCAACTGTGCACCATATACTACGTGACCACACCATCATAGGTCAGCACATTGCGCTGAAGTCATTGTGGGTGAAAATTTGGCTTGTTGCTTGAACTGCCAAGTGTGTGAGTTGGTGGTGTTACATTGCCATGGTTTGGTATTGTCCTTCTTTGGAGTGTGTCCTGCTCCCTGAGACAGCTTTTGCAAAACGCCTGATGTCGGAGTGGACAATGTGACAGTTTATGACAGCTTGTGCTCCAGCTAAGTGTGGGGTGGACAACGTGACAATTTGGGTTTAAGTTAAGTGTGCTTGTTCATTTTCTGCCTGCATATGTGAAATTGTTACTGGTGGAGGTTTTTTTCTGACCTATGATGGTGTGGTTGCATAGCAAATGGTGCACAGTTGATTTGGATACGCAGACAGAGCCGTTGCATCAGCTTGGTTGGCATGACTCACTGAGGTCTTTTTCTCCACTTGTGAGCCTTTTGATCAGTCTCTGTGCCTAGTGTGCTCTTTGTTGGTATATATTTTTGTACTGGTTTATTTCTTTGCTTTTTGGCTATTTCCATGACATAGTCCACAAGATTACGCTCAAAATTCCACATAAGATCAACTCTATCCCCTCTTCTTCTTAACTTCCCCTCAATCTCTGCCACCCTTTCTTCGGTTTCTAAGATCTCTGAGGAGGAAATTGCATATCTTTTTTCCTCCTCCAAGCACACTAGCTGCTCGTCTGATCCTACTCCCACCTGCCTCCTAATCTCCATCTCCTCCACTGTCATCCCTTCTATCTCTCATATTCTCAACCTATCGTTCTCCACTGCAACTGTTTCTGCAGCCTTCAAGCATGCTGTGGTCACACCTCTCCTCAGGAAACCTTCACTAAACCCTACCTGTACTAATAATCAATTCATCTCCCTCCTCCCATTCATTTCTAAACTACTTGAATGTGCGGTTCAGCATTGTTGTTTTAATTTTTCTCCTCTCAAGCCCTTCTAGATCCATTGGAGCATGGCTTTCATCCTTTACATTCTACTGAAATGGCTCTTGCCAAAGTTTTCCAGCAACCTGTTACTGGTAAAATCCAAAGGCCTTTACTTGATCCTCATCCTTTTTGATCTTTCTGCTGCTTTTGACACTATTGCCACCTCTTTCTCCTCGATACCTTGTCCTCGCTTGGTTTTAAGGGCTCTGTGCTGTTCTGGTCCTCTTCTTCTCTCTCCTACTGCATTTTTAGTGTTTGTTCTGGTGGATCCTCCTCTACTGCTATTCTGCTCTCAGTTGGTGTATCTCAAAGGTCTGTCTTGGGCCCACTTTTTTCTCTGTCTATACCCAGTTCCTTGGTGAACTCATCTTCTCCCATGGTTTTCAATACCATCTTTATGCTGATGACTCTCAGATCTACCTCTCAACACCTGAAATCTTTAAGACAATCCAGACCCAGATCTCTGCTGCCTGTATGTTTCACCGCCGGTTAAAATTGAACATGACTAAACCGAGCTTCTTATTTTTCCCCCTAAACCCACCCTCCACCCCTTCCTCCTTTCTCAGTTTCTGTGGATAAAGCCATACTACTCCCTATTTCCTTGGCTCGTAACCTTGGGATCATCTTTGACTCCTCCCTGTCCTTTTACACACACATCCAACTGATAGCTAAAGCCTGTCATTTATTTCTCTATAACATCAGCAAATTTGCCCCTTCCTTGCTGAAAATACTGCTAAGATACTTTTCCACATTCTAGTCATCTTCCGTTTAGACTACTGCAACCTCCTCCTTTCTGTCTCTCCCTAAATCATTTCTCTCCCCTTCAATTTGTTCAAAATTCAGCTGCATGGCTAATCTTCCACTAGCCTCGATATGCTCATATAACCCCTCTTCTCAAGTCATTTCATTGGCTTCCTATCCATTTCCGCATCCAGTTCCAACTTCTACTGACCTATAAGTGCACTCCTTCTGCAGTTCCTTACAACATTTCCTCTTTTTTTTTTAATATCTTTATTCAAAAATAAACAGGAATTACAATCAAGTCCACATCAAGGGGAAGCACAATGGAGATATATATTAAGCAAAAACCTTACACCCAAAGAAAAACAAGAAATAACTGGACCTGAGAAATATACTTTTAGCCCTATTTGCTTAGACAGGAAAAATAAATATTTATCCATGTTCTTTAGAAGACAGAAACACTTCCAACTGGGTCAGCTTCCATGAACACATATTTAGTCTGGTCAAAAATCAAAATTCACTTGCATGGATATTTTAGGAAAAAAGAAGCACCAATTGCTAAGACCCGAGACTTTAACAAAAGAAAAGCTTTTCTACGCCTCTGGGTAAGTCTACACCCATCTGGGAAGATCTGAATTGGTTTACCTCAAAACAACAACATTTCCTCTCTTATCTCTCCCTACACCTCTCCTCTATTACTCTGCTCTTCTGGCAGATCGCGTCTATCTGTGCCCTTCTCTGCTACTGCCAACTCCAGACTTCAATCCTTTCACCTTGCTGCTCCTTTTGTCTGGAAAAACTACCTGAATCTGTTCATCAGGCTTCATCTGTGTCCCTTTTTATTATCCAGGTTGGCAACTCGCCTCTTCAAGGCTGCTTTTGGATCCTAATCTTCTTAGTCTCCTAAGTGTTTGCTTATCATTCCCCTAGATACATTCTTGCCCTCAGCTGTTGTTCTGTCAGTCTTGACTAAATTGTAAGCACTGATGAGCAGGAACCATCTTTTACAAGTATCTGTACAGCACTGCATATACCCTATAGCGCTATACAAATGATCAGTAGCAGTAGTAATAGCAGAGGCAGATAATGGTTGGGAGGTGAAGGGAAAAGAAGCTGTACTAATGGGCTGCTGTGCTTTGGAGCATTTAGAACAGGTTTTCAATTTTTGTGTTTTTTCTAAAGAGGGATTTTTAGAGAAAAATAGCATAATAATGGAGAAGGAAGGAAATTAACTGTGGTTCTTAAGCCTGGGATTTTCAATAGAAAATGTGAATGGGCTGGTGTGTATGTACTGTAAATGAGTGGTTAAAAAAAATCAAAGAAAGATAAGGTGAGAGAGTAGAATGGAAATTTAATTTTAAAAAATCTAAGAAGCAGAGAAAACTAAATATTTTTTAAACTTCTGCTACCAGAATAAAGGCAGAATTATTTCTTCAAGTGAGGTTTATTGAATCAAAAATGGGTTGGGGCGAGTTAGTGTTGAGTCGCATTTGAGAATGATTATGTTCATCTACCCAAAGTGAATACATCTTAACTGGGCAGACTGGATGGGCCATTTTGGTTTTATTTGATATCATTTACTGTCTTGCTATGTAACAGAAACAAGTCCATCAGCGTAATGATGCAAAACAAAATCATCAGGGATAGGCTGCACAGTCTTGAAGTCCTCTGATAATCTTGCCATAATGTACAAGCCGTTTCCCCTCTCACTGATACACAGCAGGAAAGAACAGTGGCGTTTGTGTATCCAGAATATAAAGTAACCCCAGTAAATGAGCTTTGCAGTTTGTTTCCTCTCAGTATTCTGTTTTTAATCATTCAACCTTTCTCAAGATAATAAAGGAGGGTAACAGATCAGCTGAGCGGTTATATAATTTTCATCACTGGCCCATATCTGACTTTAAAAAGAAAAAATAAAATTTCCCTTACTATCTCATCTGTGAAGATCAGTTCTCCAAATTGTACACTCTTTCTGCCACATTAAACAAATAAATTGCTGAATATGAACTGTAATGCAACAAAAATGCAAATTAAAAACAGCACAAAAAATATGTTAGATAAGTAAATAGCAGCCAGATTCTGCAGGTTTTAGAGGAGTTCGCCTAGACTCTCCAAACAGCAGCAAATTAATAAAAAAAACCAAAGTGTCTGGGAAATACATTTTTGCTTGCAACATTACAGATTTGATAAATGATACATGGCAGTCGTACTAACTTGACAGTAGTTAAAGTGGCTTCTCATTATCACATTAATCTCGACTCGGAGAGCCCTTTTCCTAAAGGTGAAAGGATGGTGATCCTAAAAAATGACTTTAGTATGAGCTTGCCCTTTCATTTTCTTTCTAGCAAATCTAATGATTTTGACGGGTTATAGGTTCACAGCTGTGAAATTGAAATTCTCCATTTATCCATTAGTTCTGATCTGTAGGTAAAGTGCTTCTACTCATAGCAAAAGCATCCTTGCAACGTTTCACCATGAAATCTCAGTACTACTCTATAAGTCAGCTTTCTGAGTCAGGAACTTGGCAATATCTTCCCTTTTCCATAGATGAGGCAGGATACCGGTGTACTACAGAAATAAGCAGAAGCTTCACCTAAGGCTTCTAACCAATGATTGATTAATAAAGACCATTCTTCTTTCATCTCCACAATTTTGGACTGGTTCGTATCATAGTACGTGGTGATTGTGCTTTAGTATTGGACAGCTCGTGGTTTGGGCAGGCTTACACATTAGATGGCCCTTCAGCTTGGCACTGGGGACCTTTCCTTGGTTTATAAGCATTACTTCTGAAAGTAGGGCTGGTGCAAGAACATGAAGAGTCCTAGGCAAACCGTCATTCCTCACACAACTCTTTGGGACTTGCAGTGACAGCAATGACATTAAAACAGCCAAAGCCTCTGATGCTGCATGCTGTTGGTGCTGTGCTTTGAGCAACCGCTTCCGCCCCCATTTAAATAGGAAGTCTGTGTCAAAGGGGGTAGAAGCAGCTGGTCAAAGCGCAGCACCAACAGCATGCAGCATCAGCAGCTTTGGTAAGTGCCGCATTGCTGTTTTAATGTCACTGAAGTTCCAAGAGAGGAGCAACAGCAATGGGCTGCCCTCGAAAGGCTGGTACATCCTTGAGAGGGGTAGCAGCAGCAGCGGCAGCAATGGGTAACTCGGAGGGCGCAAGAGATGAGGTTCTCCCAGGGCTCCTCATCTCCTTGCACCGGTCCTGCTTTTTGTAATAAATAGAAATTCAGAGACCGAGGTGACTAGTTACTGAGCTGCAGTAAAATTTCTCAGGTTGGTGACTCCTATGATAAAGGAATAACACAACTTGTGATAATCACCATATGCCATGTTAGTCTGAGGATAAAACAAAACCGGCTCAAACAAGACATTTTTCCTGTCTCGGAGCATTAGGTCTCTAACACATGGACTGATGTTCAAGGCCACAGTCTTAAAGAGGCCTTGCTGGTGAAATTAATGATGGTCTGTAGGTCCCCTTCTTCCAGCATCACCAAATGAGTCAGGGCTCCCCAAATACATCTCCCTCTCCATAGAGACCCCAGCACCCTTTAAGCTCCAGTAGAGGACCCCCCCCCCCCCCCAAGACCCCACTCCCTAAATGAACATCCCCATTCTTCTGAGGACCACCCAGGATAATCTTAAGAGTCTCTGGTGGTCTAGAGGTAGGCCAGTAGGAGTGATTCCCTCTTGATCCTACCAGCACCGGGTTCAAAAGGGCACCCATAACCCCTAGTGGTAATCTTGTGGTACTACCATTTGGGGGTCAACCTGCCATCTTAGGGATCTGGAGATGGGGTTCTTTTGGAGAAGGGGTCTTCAACTGGGATTAAGGGGAAGTATCAGAGTCTCTGCGAGGAGGTGAGAATTATTTAGGGGGTAGGGGCCTGACTCATGGTGGTGCTGGGGGAAGGGATCCTCAAATCATCATTTTAATTTCAACAGCATGGCCCCTTTAAGATTGCAGCCTGGTTATATTGTGTTAACATAAAAATTCTATGGCCCTTGCTCTTGAACGAATGTAATATGTCAATACAAAAAAAAATTTTCGTTCATTAACTTCCAAAAACTGGATCCAAAAATGTCCAAATTACAATAATCAATTATTCTGAATTGTCAAAAGGTTGTTTCTTCCTTTTTCTGAGGTCTCAGTAAAACTTTTGCAAAGCCTCAGACTACCGTCTTAATGAGGACCCTTGCACTGATCACATCAATGACCTCTAGCAGGAGTCAACAGTTCCCTATTACACAGTAGAATGTTCTCCTTTAAAATCTTCTAGCGGTATATTCTTCAAAAAATACAAGCTTAACTTCTTAAGAATACTTCCTTTTGTGTAGGGAATCTGTTCAACTCTCAACAAACAATTACGATCCCAACGTCAATTCCCCGGCACCTAGACGTTTCACTACGTTGTTTCTTCAGGGGACCTTAAACTTATCTATAAATGAAAATAAAAAGAAATACTATCACTCTCCAGTCTCATCCAATATCCTCCTACTACTAAACAAAATTTACTCCATTCAACACATCTCCAAAAAGTAAAGAAACCTTACCAAAAGATGCTGCCCGCGTTCCCAACTCGATATACTCAAACTACTCCCGATCCCCCTAGGTTATTGGGAGTAGTTTGAGTATATCGAGTTGGGAACGCGGGCAGCATCTTTTGGTAAGGTTTCTTTACTTTTTGGAGATGTGTTGAATGGAGTAAATTTTGTTTAGTAGTAGGAGGATATTGGATGAGACTGGAGAGTGATAGTATTTCTTTTTATTTTCATTTATAGATAAGTTTAAGGTCCCCTGAAGAAACAACGTAGTGAAACGTCTAGGTGCCGGGGAATTGACGTTGGGATCGTAATTGTTTGTTGAGAGTTGAACAGATTCCCTACACAAAAGGAAGTATTCTTAAGAAGTTAAGCTTGTATTTTTTGAAGAATATACCGCTAGAAGATTTTAAAGGAGAACATTCTACTGTGTAATAGGGAACTGTTGACTCCTGCTAGAGATCATTGATGTGATCAGTGCAAGGGTCCTCATTAATACGGTAGTCTGAGGCTTTGCAAAAGTTTTACTGAGACCTCAGAAAAAGGAAGAAACAACCTTTTGACAATTCAGAATAATTGATTATTGTAATTTGGACATTTTTGGATCCAGTTTTTGGAAGTTAATGAACGAAAAAATTGTTTTGTATTGGTTATATTGTGTGACAGCAAAACTGCATGTGAGAGAGAGAGGCTCTTGTTGTGGCGTGTGTGTGATTATGGTTGAAATAAATCCATAAATTTTATTTTAAAAACAGTGTTGGGGGGGGGGGGACAAAAAGGGTGACAAAGGGGTAGGAATTGGCAGCTCCAATCATTCTCCATGAGAGATTCAAAACAAGAGCTGAAAATTGACAAAGATCATCTTTCTACAATCTGCAGCTATGTGAGTACCCTTGATGAGATTCTCCGCAGTTGTCATTTTAATAGCCTAGAGAGATTGTATCAGAAATTTAAGTGAATTAGCTCACTGAATTGCACTGCTGTGGATTTTGAACCAGATGTACTAATCGGGAGTTCTTTTGTTTTGAGTTTGTGGAACAATATAATTAGTTATTTTTATATTTATCTACTTGAATAACTTTTTAATTACAAGGTGCATTAATTACAACATCTAAGATAATATTTTTATAATGTCTCTTTGCTTAGAACTATTTTAACAGAAGAATTTTATTTTTCCATGGCTCTCTTCTTAAATCATGACAAAATTCCTATTGTGTTTTTAGAGAGTATTTGAATGTATGATAAGACTAATATAATTGCAATTGTGTAACTTAATTTGCGCTATTGTTTTTATTTATTTAGTCAGTCAGATTTTATATACCGCCCCTTCCAGAGATGGTTTGTAATATTTGTTCTCTGTACCTGGCTTACATTGAACAAACCAGGTACAAATATTACAAACCATAAAACTATATAACTATATATAGACTATCTTCCAGGATCAATAACATTGGGTGGAGAACATCATCTATGTATATTATATAAAGTTATTTACAAGGAACTGATGTTAAAGACTGTAATATATTTTAACTATGTACAAAGTTGCTGCCAAGGACAGAGATATTGGGTGGTGGACATCCAAAATGTGAATTACCTATTGGGTGTGAGGGAGGGGAAAAATGTAGATCAGACATTGTTAATATAGTGTTCAGAAAATAAATGCATCTTTAATGCTTTCCTAAAGGTCTTCAGGTCTTTGATAGACCTACTGGTGTCTGGCAGAGAGTTCCATAGTGTAGGTGAAGTGTAAGTAGAGGCCCTGGTGCTGGTTTCTTGCTTTGTTTTACGAATTGAGGTTGGAATTTCAAGTGTTTTGACCGATTTTCCTTCTGGTCCTAGACTCTGTTGGGGTGTGAATCCTGGGTGAGAGGAATAAGGGTGAGATATTGTTGAGCCATTTAAAAGGTGGTGATTATTGTTTTATATTTTATCCTACTCATTATTGGGAGCCAGTGAAGTTTCCTAAGTTTTGGGTTGATATGGTCCGACAGGTGTGCTTTAGTATGATTCGCGCTGTCACATTTTGAGCTAGTTGTAATGAAATGATTGTCTTTTTGGGCAAGCCCTAAAGTAAACTATTGCAGTAGTCCCAGTGAGGAGTTATTAACGCTTGGACTACAGTTAGAAAATTATTGGGTTCTAAGGGAGGTCTGAGGTTCTGGATGGATCTTAGTTTAAAGAAAATAGCCCTGGCTGTTTGTCTTATCTGGGATGACATGCTAAGTGTTTTATCTAAGATAATTCCCAAATATTTCACCTCATGTTTTACAGGAAGGGTATTGTTTTGTATATTGTTGTCAATTGGTGTGTGGGGGGGGGGGTGAAATCCTGGTTTGTTGTCGTGAACATAATTTAGGGTATTTTGTAGTTAATTTGGAGGTTGTTTCTGCCTAGCCAGGATTCAGCTTCAAGGATACAATAAGTAATGTTTTGGTAACTGGGGTTGTTTATGTCTATTGGGGTGAATGCTATAATATCATCAGCATATATAAGATAATTGTTTTTATATTGGTTTTTGAAGATTAACCTCTACCTCCAACCTATCTGCTCAAACAGAAGGGCTGATAATGTCAAGCCTTGAGGAATTCCCTCTTTTTGCAGGAAAGTTGTGGTTTTTCCTTTTTTGTTTTTGCAAAGGACATGTTTTTAACATCATTATTATTATTACAAAGCTTAATTTTACAAAACAAAAAGTTATTGAAATAGGGTGCTATATTCATTTGTAGAGATTTTCAGGCAGTCCAGCATGATACCTTGACTCATCTACTATCACTAATTTGAGAACTACGGTGGGTGAAGCACATTGCATAAATTAAAATAGTCTCTCTCCCCTCAGAAATAGCCTTTACTGCGAGCTTTCAGATGACATTAGGGTTCCCAGCGCCGGGAGCTCTAATGCACGGTAACACAAACTGGTGTTAAAGGAACACAAGCTATCCCCACCCAATCTCCACCCCATTAACGCCCACTCTACATCTCTTTTAACTTAATGCTAGGGGACCAGTTTCTGCACGTTAATCCAGCATTATCGGCACTTTCAGCAGCGTTAACCACACGGGTGCCAATAACGCCCGTTAACAGCACCTTTGCACCCTTAATGTTCCTTAGTAAACATGCCCCTTAGACTTTTTACCATTCCTAATAGGGGCTATACATTTCAAACAAAGGTCAGCTAGGAAACCAGATGATACTTTGGTAGATCTCTCTCTTTTGCTTTAACAGATACCTAAGCTCCACAAACAGAACAATGGCTGGGAAAAATCATCTCTCTAAAGCTATTGCCCCCATTACACCTTCTGCCTCTGTCCAGACAGAGGTCCCAATGCCAGTTGAAGGACTGGTTCCATGTGCAGGGTGCCTGCATGCTGAAGCTCTCAGGAAACAAGTGGAGGAACTCAGAGAGGAGGTGGCGAGGCTGAGGAGCATTCAAGACAGTGAGAAGTACATTGATGAGATGCTTCTTGCAACAACCAAGTTCTCCAGCAGAGGAGAAGATGGGTGCCTACAGAATGATGAAGGTTGGACACAAGTCACCAGAGCCTGCAGAATCACCAAACCAATTTCTCCAGCCCTTGAATTGAAGAACCATTATGCAGCCCTGGAAGGGGAGGAGGTAAAAGCATCACTGGAAAGGTAAGAACCAGAGCTCAAGTACCCCAAAGTTGCAGAATCAGTGACCACAAGGAAGCAAAGGGTAGTGGTGGTTAGTGACTCTCTTCTGAGCGGTACTGAGGTGTCCATCTGCCGACCAGACTTGATGTCCAGAGAGGTATGCTGTCTGCCAGGTGCCAAAATCCAAGATGTTACGAAGAGTTTGCCAAGACTCATCAAGCCAACTGACTATTACCCAATGTTGCTAATCCATGTCGGAACAAACAATACTGCCAGGTATCCCTCTGAGCATATCAAAAGTGACTTCATGGCTCTGGGACAGAGGGTGAAGCAGATAGGTGTACAGGTGGTGTTCTCTTCAATCTTCCCTGTTGAGGGTAAAGGCCAAGGCAGAGAGGCTCGCATCCTGGAGATGAATGCATAGCTGTGTGGATGGTGTCATTGAGAGCGTTTTGGTTTCATGGACCATGAGATGCTGTTCCAAGGTTTGCAGAGAAGAGATGGCATCCATCTGTCCAAGAAAGGTCAACGCGTCTTCAGTAATAGACTGGCTAATCTACTGAAGGGGGCTTTAAACTAGGTTTGTTGTGGATGGGTGAAAAAAGCCCCAGGTAAGTGAAACATTAAATACCTTTATGGAAATGGGTAAAAGGGGTAACATATGGAAAGCAGTGTGTATAAATGCCCGTAGCATGGGAAATAAGATCCCTGATGTTGAAGCTTTGGTGGGAGTGGCTGACTTGGATTTAGTGGCAGATACAGAAACATGGTTCACAGAAAAACATGACTGGGATGTAACTATACCAGGCTATACTTTATTCAGAACGAAAAGGATAGGAAGAAGGGGAGGAGGAGTGGCACTATATGTAAAAAAATAATATTAAAGCTTTGGAATTATAGAGCTTAAAAGGGAGAGAGGAGGTACTGTGGGTTAAACTAAAAAGAGGGAAAGAGAAATCTATTTGTATTGTTGTGATATACAGACCTCCCTCACAGGAGGAAGAGGTGGATGGAGAGTTAAATGAAGACATTGCTAGGAAAGGGGAAGTGCTACTGATAGGGGATTTCAATATGCCAGATGTTGACTGGCACATTCCTGCTGCAGTATGCCGTGACCCCCTGTCTAGGCCAATGGCCGGTAGGAAAAAGGGCTGCCTTATTTGCCCTTTGAGTACTGTCCCAAGACTTTGGCTGCTAGCACTGAATGCTGGGACTTGTAGTTTCAGATACTCTCCAAGCAAAGTAGTGTGACCACACAGTTTGTCAGGCAAAACAAATACATTTATTCTGGGGTTTCTCCCTCACATCAGAATTCATAGCGCAAAAACAAGGCAAGGATAAGTTCTCCAAATTAAATGATGGAGGAACAAAACAGGCTAAACATCAAAGTCAGGAATATTCTTTCCACAGCAGCGGCACTCAGCTTCCTTCAGACAAATGCCTTTCACCGCTATGGTTGCTAATCACATCAGGCAGACTTAAAACTTCTTAGACAGTTTTTCTTTCTCACTCAGCTTGACAAAACCAGGGTAAATAGACTTCTGCTCCTGGCCTAAGCCTAGCACATGTTTAGTTTGTTTGACTTACAGAAGGAGCATTCCATTTCTACTGCGTCATTATCACAAGGAGTTTCATACATTTCTATCTGCACATCTTCCACAGCTTCATTTGAATCATCTTCTGGGAAGCTTATATCAGAAGGTTTAAACTTTACACTCTGCAGAAACTCTTTCAGTTTCCCTAAAAAGTGTTCTTTCTGCTCTGTACCAGCACAGTTTAAAGGAGGAGTTTCTCTCTCATATAATAGCTTTTCAACAGCCTCTAGAGCTGACTCACGGCACTTACTTGAACTGTTCCTGTTCTTGCCTGGAGCTGCTCTCCTTGTCTTTTGGCTAGCACAGCGTTCAGCGCTTTTCCTCAGCTCTCTGACCACGTCTTCAGAAAAGCCTCTGTTAGGAACTGTAGCAAACTTGTCTTCCCACCTCTCTTACTTGGCTGGCTCTCTGAGCTGCTTCCCCACGTGGAAACAAACCTCTCCAGCTTCTCTTCTCTGGGGTGTTTTAGGACAGGTTCCAACCTTGGTACCACTGCTTTCTGAGAGTAGAGATCAGCTGTCTTTCCTTCTCCTCTCCTTTGCTCCTTGAGCTCCCTTTTCTCATGGCCTCTTTCCTCCAGGTTCCTTTCCTCCTGACTACTTTTACCAAACTCTGAAGCAGTTTTAAAATGGTGCTTCTTTTCAGCCACACCCTCCTCTCTGCACATGTGAGAGCTGTTAGGGCTCAACCTAGCTCTTACATCACTGCTTGGGCAGGGCTTAGCTCTAGCTGCTGCATGCTCCAGTGGCTTGTGGTTTCTATGGGAACCCTGTTTACATCTGTCTTTAAAGGTACATTCCTCACTTCTCTCCCATTCCATCTCATCCCCACAGCTCACCTTATCATAAGTATCATCTAGAAGTAAGGAGATTATGGATTCTCTACAGGGAGAACTATTCAGGCAAATGGTAACAGACCCCACACATGAAGGGGCCATACTGGACATGGTGCTTACCAATGGTGAAAGTGTTTCTGATGTTTATTTATTTTATTTGTTATATTTTTTTATACCGCCCCTTCCAGAGATCAGGGGCAGTTTACAATTAACCAAACAGTTAGATAAAACAGTTTGAGAATTATTTACATAGAATTTTATACAGTCGGAAGCTTAACATAATTATAACTATGTACAAACTGGTATGTACAGGTGTTGCTTGGGGTGGGATACATGGGTTATTTCTGTGTGGGTTGGGGAATCTATGGGTCACCATTGTGTATGTAGGTTAGTTTGTTTCTGAATTTGGGGTAGCATTTATTCCATAGTGTGCAGTGAAGAGGTATGTTTTGAGAGATTTTTTGAACATTTGGAGGTCCTTAATTAAGCGGAATGATAGTGGTAGAGAGTTCCAGAGGGTAGGGGCAGGGAATGTGAAGGCCCTGGAGCTCGGGGACTACTTTGTTTTCTGAATTGCATTGGGGACTTCAAGGGAGTGTAGTGATGTTATAGTGGGAGAGATCATTTTGCATGCAGTGATCACCAGAAGGTGTGGTTCAGTATTAGAACTAGGGCTTTTTAAAATACATTCAAAAGTTAGGGTCTTAGACTTTAGGAAAATTAACTTTATAAAGATGGACCAATACCTCAGGGAGTCATTAGTGGAATGGGAACAGCTGGGGGATGTAGAAAAACAGTGGGCAAAACTGAAAAGGGATATTTTAAGGACAACCAACCTTTTTGTTAAAATGGTAAATAAAGGTTAAAGGAAAAGGAGACTGCTATGGTTTTCAAAAGAAGTAGCTGAAAAGGTAAAGAAGGAGGCCTTCCTGAAATACAAGAGATGAGAGAGAGAGTAAGACAAGCATTTATATTAGGAAAAACTTAGAGTAGTTAACAAAGTAGTCAGGAAAGCAAAGATTCAAAAAGAGGAGGTAATAGCCAATGCAATTAAATAGGGGGATAAGACATTTTACATATGTTATGTAGCGCCCTCTACGGGTTAGGCGGTTGCCTATATGTAGTGGGAGTACCTCTTTATGTCCCTTATCACCTGAATTCCCAATGCTGAGGCTTCTCAATAATGTAGTTGTGTGGTAAGAACCAAAACAGCCGAGGGTTTCAAAGGTAACAGGAATTTTATTTTCTACTTAACCATTGAACTTCTTTGTCAGCAGTTCAGATATAACCAGAACAAAAATGGGATACTTCTCCATTCAACAAAGAAAAAACAAAAACTTTACAGCACAGTCCAGGCATTAGCCGTTTCAAACAGCTTGTTTTAAACAAAGCAATAAACCTTGCCTTCAGTCAGGCTTACATTCCTAGGTCCCAGGCTTGGTATAGCACAAATCTGTATCACTCAGGGCTCTGCACAGCACCTTGGCTTTTTGGTTACAAGCTGCTAAACCCGTGTATCATTCCTTTTTTAAGACATTGGCATTCTTCACTTTCAAGTTGCAAATATTGGCTTTTAACTTCCAGCATTCATAGCCTTCTTTGAGCCTGTCTGACTAGCTCAACATTAGTGCTTTAATTAACCAAATTTCCAGCAGGTAATAAACATTCCAAAGCTTCTGGCTTTTTCACTACTTTTAAAAACCATACAGCTTTTATTTCTTCTGACTCACACAGTAAGAGCAATCCATTTCAACATCAGAACATATACTTTCTGAAAGACATTCTTCTACTTCCATACTTTCCTCATTTGGTTCAATTAGGACCTTGCTGGCCTCAGCATCTCTAACTACAGGTTTCAACTGTTCCAACAATTTCAAAACCTGTTCCCATTGGGAATCCTCACTACGCTGAGTTGCAGGGGAAGGATATAGGAGAACTTTCTTTTTTAATAAACCTTTTAAAACTTGCAAGGGGTTCACCTTGTTCTCAGCAACCTGTCTTCTCTCAGGCTGTGCCACAGGTAGAACCTTCTCCACAGACTCTCTCACAGAGATTCCTGTTCCTTGCCTTCCACCAGCATTTCCCCCAGAATCAACTCTCCTGCGTTCCAAGCCAGCTGTACTCTTCCTACCAGCTAGGCTTCCTTCAGGGCTTGAGTTATCTGACTGCTGCATGCAATTAGGATCTCCTTTGAGGCTTCTGATAGAGCACTTTTCTCTTACACGTGTCCTCCTAATCTCCTTACTTCTTGTAGTTTCAAGAGATTCTCTGCTAGTGTCCAGCCTGCTAGGGAATGTCTCCTCCTCAGAGGATTTCCCTCCTGGACCATAGCATGCTTGAAGGCTGCAGAAACAGTTGCAGTGGAAAGCGATAAGTTGAGAACATGACAGATGGAAGGATGGCAGTGGAGATGGAGCTTCAAAGACAGGTGGGAATAGGATCAGAGGAACAGATAGTGAGTTTGAAGGAGGAAAGAAGATGTGTAATTTCCTCATCAGAGATCTTAGAAAAGGGAGAAAGTGTGGCAGAGATTGAAGGGGAGGAGTCAGGAAGGAAGAGGAGATGGGGCTAACCTCATGGGGAATTTGAGTGTAATCTTGTGGACTTTGTAATAGAAATAGTCGGCCAAAGTAGATATGGTGGTGTCAGATTTCAGTAAAGCCTCTGACACCGTTCCTCACAGGCGACTTATAAACAAACTGAGCACCCTAGGGATGGACCCTAAGTTACTGCTTGGGTTAGAAATTGGTTGAGTGGGAGGTGACAAAGGGTAGAAGTAAATGGAGCTCGCCCTGAGGAGAAGGAAGTTACCAGTGGTGTGCCCCAGGGATCTGTCCTTGGTCCGATTCTTTTTAACATCTTTGTTAGTGATATAGTGGAAAGGATGTATGATAAGGTTTGCCTCTTTGTGGATGATACCAAAATCTGCAATAGAGTAGACACCCACAAAAGTGTAGATAACATGAGGAGGGATCTAGCTAAGCTTGAAGAATGGTGTAGAATTTGGCAGCTGGGATTTAATGTTAAAAAATGGAAGGTCATCCATTTGGGCTGCAGCAACCCAAGAGAGCAATATAGTATAGGGGGTGAAGTACTTTTGTCCACTAAAGAAGAGCGGGACCTCAGCGTGGTTGTGTCTGATGATCTTAAAGTAGCTAAACAGTTAGAAAAGGTGACAGCAAAAGCTAGAAGGATGCTTGGGTGCATAGGGAGAGGAATGGCTAGCAGAAAAAAGGAGGCGATAGTGCCTCTGTATAAGTCTTAGGTGCAACCTCATTTGGAGTATTGTGTGCAATTCTGGAGACCGCACCTTCAAAAGTATATAAACAGGATGGAGTTAGTACAGAGGGTGGCTACTAAAATGGTTATTGTTCTTCATTATAAAGCATATGAGGACAGACATAAGGATCTTAATATATACACCTTAGAGGTGATATGATTGAGACGTTTAAATACCTCTGTGGCATAAATGCACAGGGAGAGCGCCTCTTTCGATTGAAAGCAAGTTCTGCTATGAGGGGACATGAGATGAGGGTGAAAGGGGATAGATTCAGGAGTGATATGCATAAATATTTCTTTATGGAAAAAGTGGTGGATCCGTGGAATAGTCTCCCAGCGGAGGTGGTAGAGATGAGGATGGGTATCGGAATTCAAAAAAGCATGGGACAAACACAGAGGATCTCTAAAGGAAAAAAGGGGATTGTTATAGTTGTTGATATGGAAGGACAGGCTAGATAGGTCATGTGGTCTTTTTCTGTTGTCATTTTTGTGTGTGTGTGTGTGTGTGTGTGTGTGTGTATATAGTGGCGCCCCCAGCTGCCTAGGCAGTTGCCTATAGGTGGGGGTATGCCTTATAATGTCCCTTTACATGGGTTCCCAGAGCCGGGGCTTCTGGGAGTTGTAGTTGATGACCAAAGAGTTGTAGTTGTGAACAAATGAATGAATGAGCCGAGGGTTTTTGAAGGCAACACAGGAATTTTATTTTCTTCCTTTGCTCAAAGGAACCTCCGTAGAAGCTCAGCACAACGCATAAACTGGGATACTTCTCCCCTCAGAAGAAAAAAAAACTTCTATTCAAAAACTTTCACAGTGCCACTAGTTACACTTGCTTCCTTCAGCAATGCAATTTCTTTCTGCAGCTGACAAAACACCACTTAACAGTCCTTTGCTGACTTTAGGTATAACAATGGATTTTTAACTACACAACACACACATTAAAGCTTCCTTTTTTACTTTGGTTATTATATGTTTCAGATAGTTGCTCCAGACACATTCAAGTCAAACCTTTGAACGTTTCATGCCCTTTAAAAAGACAACAGCAACTTCATTTTCAAACATTCTTAGCATTCTTAACTGCAGACATTCAGGTATAACAACTTCTGGGTTTTCTTCATGCTTAAAATGTATAGCTTTTCATTCTACCCTCATAGAGAGAGAACAATCCATTTCACATTCTATGGAATCATTTTCAGTATCATAATTATCTACTTGCATGCTTTCAGAGTCAGGCTCTGCAGTCTCCTGACTGGCAACAGCTTGGGATAGCGTGGGCTTGATTTCTTCCAATAACTTAAAAACCCTTTCCCAGCGAGACCTCCCTCTTGACTCAGGGGTGTTAGCAGGGCTTTGGAGATCCTTATCTTGCAGTAGACTGTTTAAAGCTTCTAAAGGGTTCACCTCCCTTCTATTAGCAGTTCTTCTTACCGGCCTCCCTGAGATAAAGCTCTTCGCCACGACTCTTGCTGGACTGTCCCTGTACTTGGCTTATAGGCAGCTGCCTCCTTAGGATAAAACCTCCTGTTTCCAGTGCCAGCTGTAGTCTCTCTACAGCACTGGCTTTGTTCAGGACTGTGGTGCTGGCTATGAGGGAAATCCTTCCTTAGGCTGTCTCTGGAGCACCTCTCTCTCCCGGTCTCTCTGAAAGAATCCTTTCTTTCTGTATCTCTCGGGATCTCCTCGGCTTCTGTTTCCCTGCTGGTCTCTCTACTTCCTATTCTCTGGGGCTTAAATGAGTGGGCTTGCCCTACAACTTCCCACTCCTCCCCTAGCTGTCTCTCATTACCTCCCCTAGTTTCTATGGAGCTTGGGCGTGGCCTGAAGACAGCAGCTTTGGGTATGTCTTTTTTCTCTTTAGCTGAAGTTTTAAAGTCACGGCTCCCTGCACTTACCTTCTGCTTGTAGGTAAATGTTTGTGTTTTCTGTATGTCCATGGGCTCTAGAGCAGTTTCGTCACCACAATATATATATATATATATATATATATAACATGTGTGTGTGTATATAGATAGATAGATATAGATAGATATAGATATAGACATAGACAGACAGACAGGCCTCAGGACTCACAAGCAAGCAGTAAAATGTCTGACCCAATCCAGGAGAAAAATGATTGTAATGGAGGTGCTCTTACAATGGATACACCTGAATCTAGTTGTGGCAGCTACGCATGCTCTGGAGTATGTGTAAAGCACAGTTACTTACCTGGGAACAGCAGGAATAAGTCTTCACATATGGGTACATCGGTACCAAGGGAGCCTGCGCGGGAACGCTCCCCAGCGTCCAATCAGAAAGCTTTTGGGAGCATCCCTCAGCGCCTGCGTACTGCCTTCCCGCCTTTCCAACTGTCTCTCCTCAGTTGAGTTTTATAGCTGAGACAAAAGAGAGAAAAAGGAAAGGAAGATAGATAGAGAGATAGAACTCCTAGGGGAGGTGGGTGGGTTGTGAAGACTTATTCCTGCTGTTCCCAGAGATCACCTGTTACAGGTAAGTAACTAACTGTGCTATCTCCAGGAACAAGCAGGAATGAGTCTTCACATATGGGGACTCCCAGGCTAAGATGCCTGGAGCCCTAGCATGGTGAGGATGGGAACATGCTACACCTCATATGGCCAGGCATCCTGAGGATGGAGGGTAGGAGTTGAAAAAAGAGGAGCTGTAGGAAAAACAGCTAACCTAAGGACTACAGGTAAGGGATCCTTGTAGGTATGATAATTGCCATGAAAATTATTGACATGAACAAACACAATATGGTTCTCACCTACTGGATTGCAGGAAGTAGAGAGGCTGATGGAGTCTACTGGAGATCCAGTAGAGGAATCTTCAAGGTGACTTCACTGAAGTGAAGGCGAAGGTCCAAATCTGGATTTGACAGGTGACCCAGGTGTCAACTGGGGTAGTAGAAAAACGTCAGGTCTTTAGTGGAAGCTTTATGGAAAAAGCTAGGAACTCTTTTGGATACAGAGTTAGTAACATTTAGGAACAAAAGAGGAAGACTGACTGATTTGGACAACTAACCCAGTCCTGGAGGGAAGAAGGGGTATGGAAAAAAACCCATATTCCCAAGGAGGACAACTGTCTGAAGGGCTGAAAGTTCAGATCTACTGAAGATACAATCTGTCTTTCCTATCTGTTGAGAGATAGGAAAGATAGTGAAGCATGGAGCTTCAGGGTTACCCAGACGTAGGGTTAAAGTAGAAGCTGTCAGTACCACAGTAGTGGTTGTGTGCATAATACTCCAGACATACTGAGGGACAGTATGAACATATTCAAGCTACTGTCTGGAAGCTATAGGAAAGTAAAAACTTTATAAGCATAGACAGTTAGAGAGATAAGTATGTAAATACATATCTACCTATAAGGAAGCATCTCGACACATACACATATATAAAGGGATATATATGTGTCTATAGTGAGATCTGGAGGGGCATAAGATATGCACACACAGCTTACAGACATATGTATCTATAGAGCAGTATATAGAAATATATACATACATGTATGCAGATTTCTAAGATAAATGTCTGCAACTAAGCAGATAGAGACATGCCTATAAGAACATTCACATGGGAGATGTGAAGGATAAAGTTTCATCTAATAACAAGAAGGTGGAACCTATTTGAGAAGATATATAGAGAATCTATTCCCCCTGGCTAAGATGGTGCAGGAATGCCATCCAGTGGAATAACCAGGATGGTTGCGTGAAAAACAGAGGATAATATCAGTCTGTAAACAGCAAGTCCGGAGTCCTATAGAACTCTCGCATGGTAAATGGACAGAAACGCATAGGATGAGATACCAGGTTGACCCACTTGAGGAACAAGGTGTGGGGGGGGGGGGTATCATGCGTTGTTAAATTAAATATGTGCTGTCCATGAAGGATTAGGATACCATGAGGACAAGATGCAAGGAAAAAGAGCAGTTTTTCTGTAGAAAACTGGGTAAGTCTTTAGACTGTCACATAGAGAAGGCTTTTGTCCTTTATTAAAAGGAAACAGAAGGGTGTAAAGAACCCCTACAGTCATGGGGAATGACTGAGGAAGCCTTTTTCAACCATATAGGATAGTAATTAGAGAAAAAATCCACATGCTCTCTAGCAAGGGCCCATAGTGGAAAGCTTCTCAGCAGGATTGCAGAGAGCATTATGCAGGAGAAATGGGAAATAAAACTGGCTTTTGGAGAAAACCAGCTGCCACCTTAGTTATGCTGCCAATTCCAGAGATTTGGAGATGACAGAAAAGAAGCGATAGGGATTTTCCAAGATAGATGAGCACTATCTTGGAAGCACTACTAAGACCAGAAAAAGTAGTGGAAGACAAGACTGGAACTCGTAGAAAGTAACAGTAGTCCAATGACTGGAACTCTTGCATGGGCAGCTGCTGAATAGAACAGCCAAGAGAATACTTCTGTTTGTAACAGAGAGAACAGACAGAACAAGAGGAGAAAATCTTGATCATGTCTGATGAGCTGCCCAATGAAAGCAGGGAGGTAACTCCAGAGAAAAACTCTACACTGGAAAGGAAAGGAAGACTAGAAAGGCTAAGAAAGCCTTCCAGCCGTATAGTACCCCCCGTACAGGGGAAGCCCTGGAAAGGAGGGTAAAGAAAAATAGGAGCTGAAGGGAGACTTGCTATATGGTAAGTCTGTAGAAGGAAAAAAATAATGGTGGTACAGGGAAAACTATCATGAGATAGTTGGAAAACCTCTCTGCATGGTAGGAAGAGGAGGAAACTCTGTGACCCACAGACATGAATCTCCTGACAGCTCAGCCTACCTGAGAGCAAGTGGATGTCCTGGAAACAGGAATCCAAGCATAGAGTTCGAAATGAAAAAACAGTGAAAAAACTTCTGCTGAGAAGAAGTGAACTGAATGTCATAAGAGATCCATTGGAACCCCATTGAGGGTTAATTTTCCTGGCTTGAGTTTGGATTCTTCAGACCAGGGCGAGGTTTCCACTGTTTGGGAACATCTGTATGATGGGCAGGAGAAGAATAAAACCTTCTTCTTTTAGGGAAAGAAAGTTTGGTAGGGCATTTCCTACCTACTGGGGAAGGAGAAGGTTTAGGATAGCCTTCAGAAACAGGGAAGTCAGTGGAGCAATGAGCAACCTGACGTAAAGACTCCCTATTGAAGAGATTTTCTCCAGTACAAGGAGTATTACCCAGTCTTTGCTGTGCCCATCTGTTCAAGTCTGAAGCTTGGAGCCAGGCTTTACATCGTGCCCCTATAGCTATAGCAGAGGTTCTGCTAACAGACTCAAAAGAGTCAAGGGAAGCACGAGAAAGAAAGCAAGATATATTTTGGCTATGACTAAGAAGTAAGGAATAGTCTGCAGCCTTGGGCTCTGATAGAAAAGGAGTCAAAAGAGATAATTTCTTTGTGACCTCCTGAAGGGATAGACTCATATAAAAAATATATGAGAGAATCCTTGTTGCCAACATAGATGTTTGGAAGGTTTGACGTCCAAAAGCATCCAGTGTTCTAGAAGCACGACCTGGCGGATAAGAAGAATGCTTCTTCTTGCTTTTCACCTTCCTCATTGCTGATTCCACTACAATGGAATGATGGGGAAGTTGAGTCTTTTGAAACCCTGGAGAGGGGGGGCACCTGATACAGAAGATCGGTTGCTGTAGAAGGTGAGGAAACCCTTAAAGGTGTTTCCCATATTCTCAGAAGAAGAAGATCCTGCAAAGAAGGATGTAAAGGAAGCATTATATTTTCCTTTTCCCCAGAAGAGCCTTGTGTAGGATCATAGCCAGGGATAGGAATAGCAAGGAATGTAGCCATGTCAAGGAGAAATTTCTGAAAAGAAGGATCTCCAATGGGAACCATCCCTGGACAGGCTAAAGTTGAAGAACTAGCCTGTGCACCGGAGGATGTATTGGTCCGATGCAGAAAAAGGAGCCCTAATGGATGGATACTGGTACTGGCGGTTATGACTTGAGACAGTCAGTACTGCATTGTCCATGCCAGGTATCGACTCCAAACTAGGCATAGAAAGGAGCAAGCCTGGTGAAAAGGGAGTAGTTGGTCCCGATGTTACTGCAGGAACCAGCATTGGTACCGATACCAGTAGCTGTGCCAGAATCGGAGGCGATACTGACATCGAAGCAGTCATCAGAGGCTGTTCCAGCGGTACCGAGGCAACCAAAAACCCTTGGTGAGTATCCTCGATACCGCGCATCCGGAATCGGTATGCATCGGTTCCGAGACGCGTCGGTACCCAGTCTTCGAGACTAGATATCGATTCCAGACTTGGCATCGAAGGAAGCGAGTCTATCGATGCATGTCTGGAGGGTACCGGCGTCGGTGGTCATATTGGCGATGCTGCCGATACTGGAAAGTCAATCTGGGACGTATCGATCGGTCCCGAAGGTACCGAGAATGCCAGATGACGATCCCTGGTGAAGAGTGGATCACTCAACACCAGTGCCGATGCCGGGGTATCGGTACCGCTCGACGCGGATGCCACCACCGAGCATGGCTCAGGTATATTCTGTGAGGGGTGAGCCCCAGGAACAACCTGAAACCCCTGAAAGGCTTTGGAGACCGAAGACTCACGCCGGGGTTTTGAAGCCAATAGGGTCTTGAGGGCAAGGCCGGAGCCGTCATCATGTTTGACATAAGACCTACCACTCAAGGATTGGCTAGTCTTAACAGACTGTTTGTGGGTTACGTGATCCTGTAGAGAAGAAATGGTCGGTGCCCTGATACTGGAAGGGAACGCTGTATCGAGGGAAACTCAAAATGGAAAATCTCTTCTCATAAAAAATTGTAGCCTAATGGCTCCGGAGGAAAAGGGTCAGGACTCAAACAGGTTAGACACCAGTTATTGGAGTCTAAAAAGAAAACTGTATTTCCACAGTTAAGGCACTTCTTAGGAGAAGAAGGCTCCATGATGGAGAGGCCTTACAGGCCCCAAAAATTAAGACAGAAACTGAGGGAAAAACTCTCCCTGAGTTTTTGAAAAGAAAAGAAAAAAACCCACCGGCGGTACCGGTGGAGGCGGGAAAACAGTCGCGACCACAAGAAAACAAGAATTAAAGAAAAAATTTTCTGCGGTGACAGGAGGACATCCTGCTGGCTCCGCGGAAAAACGTAAACTGAGGAGAGACAGCTGGAAAGGCGGGAAGGCAGCACGCAGGCGCTGAGGGATGCTCCCAAAAGCTTTCTGATTGGACGCTGGGGAGCGTTCCCGCGCAGGCTCCGTCGGTACCAACGTACCCCATATGTGAAGACTCATTCCTGCTTGTTCCTGGAGATATTCCCATGCCTAGATCAGTCAGCAATGCACACAACCTAGTGTGTAACTTTAGGCCCTGCCTAAGCTCCACCCAAGCTCTGCCTCTGTGCACACCCAAACTGAAAGTACGCATGGTGGGACTTGTGCACGTGTTTATAGAATAGTGACTCCCAAAGCATAACAGTAAGTAGCATGTAATTTTCTGTGCATTATTTACAGAATTGGCCCTATTATGAACATCAATGTTTAATTTTAGCCCTTTATAAAATCACCATGTAAATAAGGCTTCTAAAATAACTCCTTTGGCTTTTAGTTTGGTGATGGAGGGTAAGTGGAGCCAAGTTTAAATTTAGTTTTTTAAATTTTTCCATGGGCTTTCTCCTAGTTGATACAAAATCTAGAATATACCTTGTATGGGCCATCATGCTTACAGAATAAGGGTAGAATACAGATTCCACCCTCATTCACCAGGACCATAATTTTATATTAGACTGCCTATGCAGATGCTTATTTTGGGGCTGTTTTTTATTCCTATGTGGATTTTATAAAATAGCTTGGGGATAAACTGGAAAGTTTCCTGGGTGTCATGCAACAAGAGGTATCAGGTCACTTTCCTTCCTGGAGAACTATCAGCCTCAGGACCCCATGGACCAAGTTTGGAAGGATACTGCACAAAACACTGAAGGACAAGATGAGTAGCATGGATAAATGAGCAGGCACCTAAGATCTCTTCTTGGGACCCTGTCCTTTCCACTGAACCAAGTCTTGTATAATTGTATAACTTGTATAATTGTATAACTGTAATCTTTTCGTTGTTTATCCCTTCCTTGTTCTGCCCCCCCTCCCCGGGCTTGTACAACGATGGACCGCTTCTGATCGCTGGAAGGAGCGGTGTATAAATGTATGCCAAATAAATAAATAAAATAAATTGTAGTTTGCTCCTCAAGTACCAGAAATCCTTTTAGATTGCAGCTAGACCCATAGTGGTATCACTAAGTCTAATGTTAGGAGTTATAGCCACCATTTTGAATCCAGGTGGCAACAGGGCAGGAGCATCAAAAGATCAATCCTGCCTCTCTACTATACCAGTAGTAAAAGCCATGGTAATGTTAGGGAGGCCTAGGTACCTCTTGGGGGTACAATGGGGGTCCTTGCTGCTAAAGGGAGCGAAATTGGAGAGTGACCTGAATTTTGTAGGGGGGAGATCAGAGGGAAGGACCTGGATGCTGAAGAGGAGATTGTGGAAGAATGGGATGCTAATGGGGCAGAATGTGATATTGATTGAGAGATGAGGGATAGACAGAGATGCTGAACAGAGTATCTGATGTCTTTCGTTGGTAATCAGGGTCAAGGGGATTGCATAATGACTCCTCTTGAAGCAACAAGTCTACTATGCGCTATCATAGTAGTTGATAGCATGGGTGAAATACCAGTGTCTCTACTCTAACGTGTAGGTCAGTTTCGAGAGGGTAGCTTCTGCCAAATAAAGATATAATCACCCTCAATTATTTCATTGGGTATCACAGACGTATATAGCTGTCATTAGTGAATACAGGTCTCAGACTTACAACAGCCACGTTGGGTGTTCTCACCCTAACCGTGCGCCTGATCGCATCAATGACCTTAAGGTATTCACTAAATTTTGTGTAGATTTATTACCAGTGGAAACACAGCTAAGTTAAGCACAATTCCTTCTCTATAAAATTTGAAATTTTACAAGGATTAATATGGGTGAATCAGCTGTATAGATTAAGCTAAATCTACACAAAATTTAGTGAATACCTTAAGGTCATTGATGCGATCAGGCGCACGGTTAGGGTGAGAACACCCAACGTGGCTGTTGTAAGTCTGAGACCTGTATTCACTAATGACAGCTATATACGTCTGTGATACCCAATGAAATAATTGAGGGTGATTATATCTTTATTTGGGTGAAATACCAGCCTATGCCCATTCCCTGCCCCCTCCCCCCCCCCCCCGATAATATGCTAGTCAATTGAGGCCTATATTCAAATGATTTTTATGCTGCTATCTTTAAGAGTTATGCTCTTAAATTGGTCTCTTTGAAAATTTACTGAAGCTGAGTAGCTAAATATTTTCTTAAATATTCTCAAAACCCCTAAATTTAGAACCATAATAAGTGGGATGGCAATGGAGGTAGATTTAGGGAGAGGGGGTGGGGAATTTGGAGCTTAGCACCTATTTGCAGCATTAGGCACCTAAATTGGGCTCATAAATCTAGGCAACTAAATGGCAGACCTACGTTTAGTGGCATAAATTTTAAGGGCCCGATATTGAGCTGGGCAGACTATGTGCCACTACAGTGCATAGCCCTGCTCGCCGAACCTTAACCACGGTTATTCAATGCCAGGGTCATATGTGGTCCTGGCATTGACTATCCAGGGATCGCCACAGATGCCAGAAGCTGCAGTAGTTAACTGGACAGCAGTGATATTGCATGCTGCCCAATTAGCTAATGTGCCTTAAAGATAGGTGACGGTTTTCCTCGCCTATCTTTTAAGCAGGGCCGGCCCGTCCATTCAGCAAGAATGTTTTTTACACAGGGCCCCGCATTTCAGGTGGCCCTGCGCAAAACAACATTCTGCATTTGCCAAAGTAAATAAAAACAAACAAACTGGCTGCTGCCACTGCCGCCATGGCAGCGGCAAAATCAAGCGTCCCGCGGGGCCCCCCCTGCCCGGCAGAGCCTCCCTGTAGCATCAGCTCCCGAGTCCCAATTAGTGCGGGCTTTCAGAGCCGCGAGAGCTTCTCTGACTTCGAGGCTCTGTTAATCCCACCCGGGGAAATCCCATCAGCCCCAGAGGGATTAACAGAGCCGCGAGAAAGGGAAACTCTCGCGGCTCTGAAAGCCCGCGCTTTGGGACTCGGGAGCTGATGCTGCAGGGAGGCTCTGCCTGGCAGGGGGGGCCCAAGGGATGCTTGATTCTGCCGCTGCCTCAGCGGCAGCAGTAGCCACAGCCGGTTTATTTGTTTTTTAATCTACCTGGGCTGATGGGGGGAGGGGGGTTAGGACTGGTAATGGGCTAAGACTGGAAGTGGTCTGATGGGGGGGTTAGGACTAGTAATGGGTTATCAGGTTAGGACTGATAATGGGCTGATGGGGGGTCTAAGACTGGAAATGGGCTATGGGGGGATAGGATGTAATGGGCTATGGGGGGCTAAGACTGGAAATGGGCTGATGGGGGGGTTAGGACTAGTAATGGGCTGATGGGGGGATTAGGACTGGAAGTGGGCTGATGGGGGCTTAGGACTGGAAGTGGGCAATGGGGGGGGGGGCTAGGACTGGTAATGGGCTGAGTGGAAGGAAGGCTTGAACTGCAAATAGCTGATGGGAACGGGGGCTTGGAATGGAAATGGGCTGTGAGGGGACAAAGCTAGGACTGGAAATGGGGATGATGGAGGGGCTAGGATAGGACTGGAAATGGGCTGTGGTGGGGGCTTGGATTGAAATGGACTCATGGAGGGGCTAGAACTGGAAGTAGCCTCATGGGGGGCTTGGATTGGAAATGGGCTGAGTGGAGGGGAGCTAGGATTTAACATGGGCTGATGGTGGGGCTAGGAAAGGACTAGAAATGGGCTACTGGGGGGCTGGGATCGGAAATGAGCTGATGGAGGGACTCAGATAGGACTGGAAATGGATGGGGGAGCTAGGACTGGAAATTGGCTGATGGTGGGGCTAGGATAGAATTGGAAATTGGCTTATGGGGGGCTAGGACTGGAAATGGGCTTATTTGGGGCTAGGACTGGAAATGGGCTGATGCGGGGACTAGAAGGGAGCGGATGCTGGGTGGGGCTGGAACTAGAAGGGAGCTGATGTTGGGGGAGGATTAGAATGGGATGGAGCTGGGAGAGGGAAATGGAGAGGGAAAAAATATTTTGTGTGGGAGGGAAGACAAATCTACAATTGGCCGGGTATGGGGAGAGTAAGTGGGGATTGAGGATGGAGGGGTAAAATTTGAGTGGATGAAATAGGAATGAGGAAAGAGCAAAAGGAAAAAGATTAGTATTTTAAAGCAGATGTAGAGAGAGAATGGAAAAAAAACTAGATGAGAGAAGAAAGGACAAATGGACAGCAGATGATGGAGAGTTAGCAGAAGACACAAAGAAACCAAAAGAAAGTGGCTGGAACAATTGCAACTGAAAAAGAAATGCACAAAAGGTAGAAAAATCTCTTTATTTTGAATTTATTAACTGGAATATGTCAGCTCTGGGAAATGTGCATCATTAACGTCTGCGCTTTGTTTAGTACAAGAGAAAATTAATTTATAGTTTTATTTCTACAGTGTTGTTGTACATTCCAAGTTTGGCTTTTGGGTTTCCGAATTTAATTATTGTCTTCTTGTTTCTAAATTGTGAATCCTTGTTTGGTGATGGTCTATGTTCTGCATGTGTAACTAAGCTGAGGTATTCTGTTTATGTAATTCCTATTTGACATTGCCACTTGTTCTCTTTCCCCAGTAGGTCATGTATTGTTATTCTCTGAAATGTATTGGTTTAATATTTGCAGTGTTGACTTTTGATAGGTAGAGTATGGTGCTTTGTGAGTCCTGGTAGTGCACTTATGATACGGCGGGTTTGCTATGGGTTCTAAATGTCAAATTACAAATGTTATACACCCTTGGAAACCAACCCCAGAAACATTACAAAATACTTGATCCCCCTATCTACCTTACTACAGGAACTGAACCCACACCCTATATAAAGATCATTTTTTTGTTGGATCGCTCACCATGAAAAGAAACATTTCCTCTCTCGAAGTGAGCCCTCCTTTTAATCAGTTTAAAGAGGCCGAATACCCGGTCAAAACCAGACCAAACAACACTTCTTGCTGTCCACAACTTGTATTAAAAAATGGATTCCCCAAGCTTTCATTTGACGGGATTCTCTACTTCGTCATTGATTACTCTTCTTTATCAAGCAAAAATAAGGAAAAGAGTCACTTAGCTGAATCCATATCATGGAGGACCTTCATATTCCTCCTTTAATTCCTCTCCGAAGGAACATCTCCAACAGTCACTCCCAACAGGGTTCCGGCGACACCGACAGTGTTTCAAGAAGCTCCACAGCTTTCACAGCTCTTCCTCAGGCAAATGAACCCCGCGGTATGTCAGTTCCAGTTAAATAATGATCTAAGGATGACGTCAAAACCGGCACTTTCAATTAGAAGCAAAACCCCACCCACTGAAATCATTAATGCAAACTCCACCAATCAATGTCCATATTCATACCTTCTGGAGCCATAAATCCCAAACGATAAATCCATTGTTGTTCTTTATGCTGTATCCTACTTTCCACCACGTTTCCACCATGTTTTTTGTATATAGTTAACCCTGTTTACCGCCAAGTTTTTTGTACCCTGTTCATTGTAAAAAAAACAATGCTGACTGTATCATTGTGTTTGAATTGTTCATTTGTAAACCGCACTGATTAAAAGTGCGGTATATAAGAAATAAAAATAAATAAAATAATAAATAAATAAAATCTCGCCTGGCGATCACCCCCCCTATTAAATTGCGGAATTACTTCCAAAATCCGCCACCGCAAATCATTGAATTGATGGCCAGCTTGTTGGCAATGGGGCACTAAAGGGGCTGAACTCTGTCTAGTGTTGATCCTTGAGCGGTGCTCCAACAACCGCTTCTTGATAGGACGTATCGTTCTTCCCACATACTTTTTTTGACAAGGACAGATCAAAATATAAATTACAAAGGCCGTTTGACAATTTGAAAAATGCATGGAAGTGTATCAACACCCTGTGCTGAGATCGTCCCAACTTGTGCCTTCCAATGTTGTGGCACAAAAATCACAATCACCACAAGCAAAGTGTCCCTTCCGTGAAACTTGAAAATTATGATCACTTTGAATGTTTGCATGTACTATCCAATTTGCTATTGTCCGTGTTCTCCGGTATGCTATCATCAAAGGTTTGTGAAAACAGCGATGAAATAACAACATCCCCCAATGTTTTTTCAAGATGTGCACTACCTTAGTCGCTCTAAGAAAAGAAGGAACTACACCTATGACCCTATTTTCATTTCTCTGAGCGGGAGGAGAATCCTCCGTCCACCAATCAGGATGATTGTATAAAGCTCTTTTAAAAGCTCTCCGTATTAATGATTCAGGGTAACCCCTCTCCAGTAAACGTTGGGTCAAATCCTGTTCATGCAAACGATACTGTGCACTTGATGAACAAAGTCGCCGAATTTGGAGAAACTGTCCAAAAGGCAATCCTCTTCTGAGAGCTGGAGGATGAAAACTGGTATATTTTAACAATACATTCCGCTGAACCGGTTTCCTATACAAAGTGCTCTGTAATGAAGACCCTTGTATATAGAGTAATAGATCTAAATACTCTATTTGCTGACAATCATATTTTGGGGTAAACTGTAAATTAATATCCAAAGAATTTATCCATGTCAAAAATTGCTTCAGTAGTAACTCCGACCCTGTCCAGACAAAAATTATGTCATCCAAGAATCTCTTCCAAATCAAAATGTTATGAAACCCCTCCGACCCATATATGATTTTTTCTTCAAAATCCGCTACATACAAGGATGCTATTGACGGAGCTACTGTTGCCCCCATTGCTACCCCAAATTTTTGATGATACAATTGCCCATTATATAAAAAATAATTTTGGTTCAAAACCAATTTCAATAAATCCAATACAAACTCCCGAGGTATTCGTGCAGGAGTACTCCACTCCAATCGAGCCAAAACGTTATAAGCTTCTGTTTGGGGAATATTTGTATATAATGAAACCACATCCAATGTTACTAAAACGGATCCCTGAGGAATATGTAAATTGGATACTAAGGATAATAAATGAAAAGAATCTTTCACATAGGATCGTATGGATTTCACCAGTGGCTGGAAGAAATGATCGCAAAATTTTGACAGAGGCTCAAGTACCGAATTTCTACAGGATACTATAGGCCTCCCCGGAGGATCTGCCATCGATTTATGTACTTTGGGGACCATATACATGACAGGTATAACAGGATAAGCAGAATTCAAAAAATCATACTCTTTTTTAATGATCCAACTGCAGTCCACTGCTTCAGAGGTGAGCTCCTTTATAACCTGTTGGAGCTGCTCTGTAGGGTCTATAGTCAATTGCGAATAATATTTATCATTTAACAAATGTTGTAACATCTTATTCCTTATCGTTCCTCCAGTTTAGTCCTCTACCTCTGGGTTGTGCACCTCTTCCTGCAGCTAGGAGACTGGGCATGTCAAAGTCGTGACATCACTGGATATAGCCTGCTGGTATCTCCCATCAGCCTCCAGTGTGTCCAGTCTCCTTGCAGGAGGAGGACATAGTGAGCCTAGCTTCTGGGCTCACTTGAGGGGAACAGATAAGGAGCATTTAGTGTGACAAATTCTATTCTGATTTTACTTTTGATTTTTACCTTTAATTTACTTTTGATTTTGCTTTTAATTCAGTTACCTTTGGTTAATTGACAATCAGGGATTAGTTCCCTTTAGTTAGGAGCAAATTTCCTTATTTACAGTATTTTTAAATTTGAGCCTGGCTCTTTAAATTAGTAGCAGCTCTCGCCTTCCCTCATTCTCAGTTATTTTCACTTGCTGCAGGCATTTGCCGGTGCGGATCTCTCTCCCTTGACTGTACGGGAGAGAGCTCTGGGACCCGTACAGCCACACTGAAGCTGTGTGAGACGGATCCTCTCCGTTGCTGTGGGATTTTAATTTTACTCTGTGGAACTGGCTGAGCGATCCTCTCCGCGGCTGTCAGGCGCATCAGCGCGGCTTGAGGATCGGAGGAATTCAAGGTGGTAGGAGCAGGTTGTGTGGCTTTCTGCCCTGCAGGTAAGGCCTTCAGGCTCGGTCGGTCTGCTGAGGCCTCATTTTTGCAGCGGCTGTTGTTCTTGGTGCCAAAATTCATTGGCGAAGGGGCGGCCATTTCCTCTCTAGGTATTTGGACCGCATGGAGAGAGTTGCAGTGAGCTGCCTGTGTGAGGAAAACAACAGGCAGAATAGCTAGATTTTTGAGCCTAGTGTGTTTGTTTCTCTCTTTTGTTTGTAGGTTTTTTTTTTTTTTTTAGGCTCAGGGGGTTCCTCAGCCTTAAGGGGGACTGTTGTCAATCCTCTTTATAAAATAAATAAGAATAAACTTAAAAATAGGACAGCAGTTTTGGCATTGATCCCTGATACCACATGTTCTTTCCCTCCTAATCATGTCTCTGAGGAGCATCTGTTAAGTCCCAGGATATTAGGCAAATTGCCAGCTTTTAGGTTCAAGGGCAGAGCCCTAACTTGTAGTTGGAAGGAGGGACAGCCTGGAAGTGTGCTTTTATGTATTCTATAGTGAAAGTTGCCCAAAATTCACAGGGATAGGTTTAGGAAACCTTAGGATATAAAAAAATAGTCTGACAGTTAAACTGTCAACCAAGAAGTGCCTGTGCTACAGTCTTTGGCCACCAGAGGGCAGCTGGTACACTCAATAGTGCTTTTCTATGACTGTGTGCATGCAGTCATTATCTGCAAGTCAGGAAAGAAATGCCACTGAGCAGCTGTAATGTTCTGAAAATCAGGATTATATGACCGAGATTTAAAGCTCTTAACTTCTGTATCGTTGGTCGGGCTCTGTTGCCCTAAAGGCCGCCGAATGTCAGTGCTGCTCATGAATCACATATAGTATTCAGTGCCCCCATCCCTGGGGGGGGGGGGGTAAAATACAAAATCATATTACTCATCAGGTTCACACAGGCAGCAACCTCTAAGACCTCCATTTGCAAGGTGGTCGGTGTATTCCACTGCTATTTCTCTGACTGCAGGAAGGCCGGGGGAGGTGCCTGTGTGTTTCATAGCAACACTTAGCATGCCCTTCCCAGGAAATTCTCATCTATTACTAGAGCAGGGTTTCATTTCATTTCATTTCTCTGGTTGTGGTTAATGCACAGCGTTAGGGGCTGTGTTCAAAAGCTTGGGTCCCACGGACTTCGGTGGGATTTCAAAAAGAAAAAGAAACTCGCTTTAGTGCGAGATAGCCTTGTTCATTTTTAGCTAATACTGTTGATTTTACTTTTGATTTTTACCTTTTGTGTCCTGAATCCCAAGGACGGGACACTGTTTGCTTCCAGGGGTTCTACTTTCTATTTAGCTCTTCAGCTCCCTGGCAGACGCAGCAGGCTGGCAGGGGGTGTGCAATGCCTCCTGCAATGCAGAATCCCCCAGGATAAGGGGGGAAGGACAACTGGGTGCAGTGGGGGCTGGTAGCTTCTTGAAAAGCTATAGGAGCAATTCGGGTAATTTTAGCTGAACTGCTTTGATTTCATTGGAGTTGGCGGAAACTTGGATTTTGGAGTCCTATACTTAAAAATAAAAATAAAAAAAAAAAAGAAAAGAAAAAGGGGCATAGCTATGTTGATTTACAAGAATCTCCTTCTGCTATCCATAGAAGGTCCTATAAAGCGTTAAAGTCGGTTTATATGGCAGGGTAATATTTTGGCTTAGCTGCTGTGATATAGCGCTATGATCCGCTGTAAACATATTCAAGTCAAAAGGAATTATGGTGATAACTCTCTTGGACGGGTGTAACAGGTGCTTGGGTGAGCGCCATGGCCAGTCCCCAGATGTGTAATGCTCTGCCATAAGCATTATGTCATGAGAGGGGTTTTATAGTTGTGTGGTTTCTCAATGGAAAATTGTTCCTGTTTAGTTTGGCTTTGCCCAAATTATAAGATTTTACAGTAGATTTGTAACGTCTTAATTTTGGCTATATGTGGTTTAATTTTACATATGGAAAAGGCAGCTCAGCGGAGAGACGTTGCAAAATAGAACTCTGGCCTTTGAAGCTATCTATGCTCCCATTCCATTTATCAGAGGTTCTCCAGTACGGAGAGTCTCTGCTAGTGTTAAGCGAATGCCTTAATCGGGGGCCAGAAGCACGCAGCCAGGCTAGTTCTCTAGCAGCAATGGCAGCGGCTCAGACTCTAGTAGGCATACTTCATATGCTGGGCTTACAAGATGGCTTCCGCGCTGATCGGCATCAGCCAAGGTGACTGCCGGTTTAGACTGTGAATGTGGAGTCAGCCTGGAGGAGGGGCCTTGCGTTTTCTGGACAGTGCCCTGCATACACTGAATCACTTCAATTAGATCAGCTACTGGCAGGACACAAGGCACTCTTGCATGCTTTTTTGCTTCAGTGGTCTAAAAGTGGAGTCTGTACCGGTTGGTATAATGGGAACTGGTCTGCAGTTTCTCGGCTTCTTCATTGCTGACTCAATTGCCACTGCGGAATGAGAGCTGTATTTCATATCACCAGGTGCTAGTTGAACTTAAAATATAAAGTCCATCTTTGTGCAGTCAGACGGAGTGGGGCGTTACTCTAGCAGGAAGGCCGTGGATTAGTATGCCTGTGTTTGGGAGTTCTTTCTACTTCATATTGTTGGCACGGAAAGAGCGTCTCTTAACATATGCTGAAGGAATTTTTGGTTAAGAGGTGTCTTTGTACAAAAAATAAAAAGTATTCAGCTGTCCTGAATTCGCCTGTTCTTGATTGACATTTTGAGGCTAAGCAGGGGCAGGCCTGGGTACTACGTGGGTGGGTGCACACCTTGCATTACCAGGGGATGTGGACTCACTGTATGGAAGAGAGCCCTAGCATTCTTCTTATTTATTTATTTATTTGGCATAAATTTGTATACCGCTACTTCCAGCGATCAGCAGGAAGTAGCGGTATACAACGCAAGATAGGAAAGTAGATGGTTCACTGAAGCGATCGTTAGGGGCAATGCTCTGGCCTTACAAGCTCCCATTTGTGGAGCCTGGGGAGGCGAGAGCATGCTTCAGGTTGGTCGCAATGTTTACGGCAGTCTACTCACCTGGAACAGGAAAGGATCAGGGAGTTGAATCGACTAGAGCCTGATTTGCTTTATGGGGCAAATGTGCATTATGGCTTAATTCAAGCGCTAGCTAATATTATTGACTTCCTTGGGGTTCACCCGGAGGTCTCTCTGGTGGAGGAATGGGGCAGCTGTTGGTTCGTCCAAGTCAGGGGTCAGTAAGCTCCCAATTAAGTGTTTGTCTTGTCCTTTCCCCGTGGGCTCTCATAGGGCAACTAGTTGGTGTATTGAGGCTTTCGGAGAAAGGTACTCTTGGTAGCGCCCGGTTGGACGAGATGGCCATACTAGGCTTTTCTCATTCGCCTACTCAACAGGCTTTTCCTAGAAGTTGTCAGTAGCAGACGTTATGCTGCGGCTAGGTCTGCGACGAATGTCTCAGGTGGATCGGTGCCCGCCTATGGTTTGGCCTTTGAATGGGCGGGGCTGAAGAAGGAGGGTTATTCTGCGGCAGTCTTCGCCACCTTGTTGAGAGCAAGGAGGCAGGCTGCTTCTGCTACATAGGTCCATGGTTAGCGCCTTTTGGAAGGCTGCTGTTCACGGCAGCAAGTCCAGGCGACAAAGGTGTCTGTATCCTTGGTCTGAGTTCTCTGCAGGACAGTGTCTGAAGGAACTAGTGGCCAGTTCCTTAGAGGATCCAGCGGGCGACTGTTTCCGGCTGTAGAGGTTCTGTGAAGGGAATAGCGCTAGGTGTTTGGATCGATGTATAGTGTTTCCTTAAGTTGGGATCCGACTGCGCTCCTCAAGGAGAGTTCGGGTGCCGCCGGGGGATCCCGATTGGGCCTTAGAGGCGTTAGCTAAAGAGCCCTTTGATTCTTTACTCCAGGCATCGGTAAAGGATTTGCTGTTATAGACAGTGGCTTGATAGCTCGTTCGGTGCAACGAGTTTCGGAGTTTTAGGCGTTGCCATGTCATGAGCCGTTTTCACCCTTTCTGGATAGAGGGTGGTGTTTCCGAGCAGTCCTGTCGTCCTTCCAAAAGGTGGTATCTGATTTTTCTCCTGAGCCTATTGGTTTCTCTTCCAGTTCTTGGTTTTTCTGGAAGGGGAGGTTTTTATTTGTAGCTTACGTCGATAGGAAACATTAAATGCAGGGTGCGGCGTTCGTTTCTTTGTTTTTGTATGCTGGTTGGAGGTCCCCACAAAGGGGAAGCAGCAGCGAAGGCAGCCATTTCGCACTGGGTTAAGGCGGTGGTTGCCTCAGTTTTCTGGTGGCGAGGTTGTATGATTCCGGGGGGCTTTCTGACTCTTGCTACCAGGGCACAAGCAGCTTCATGGGTGAATCACTGTGTCATTCCACCAGGGGGGATTGGTAGAGCAGCTTCCAGGCCGTCTCTTCATTTCCTCAGTAACCACTACTGCCTAAATGTTTTGGCAGTAAAGGATGCCTGCTCCGGGTCGACGGTGTGGTGAGTTGGCTGGATAGGTCCCTCCCAATGATTACTGCTCTGTTACATCCCAGAGGTAGAGGACTAAACTGGAGGAACGATAAGGAAATAGAAATTACACTTACCTGGTAATTGTCATTCCTTGAGTGACGACAGTTTAGTCCTCATTCCCGCCCAGGGGTGTGATTTCTTCAGAGTTTATTTTCAGGCGGAATGGAGCATCAATCTCAAGGAGTAGACAGATCCTTTCAGTTTCTAGATCGCAGTGAGTATCCCTCTCTGTTCTTTCTTCCTTTTCTCTTATTTAAACAAGGTGATGGTATAGGAAACGTGTTTGCATAGGGGGGACATGAATGTAAAGTTAAAAAAAAAAGAGAAAAGAAAAGAAAAGAAAATATAAGACGGATACGGTTAAAAAGGCTCCTCCGGTTGAGGAATGGGGAGTTATTTAAAGTTATGGTATAGTTACTTATTTGTTGTTCCTTTGAGTTTGCTTTGTCAATAGTACACTGGAGGCTGATGGGAGATACCAGCAGGCTATATCCAGTGATGTCACAACTTTGACATACCCAGTCTCCTAGCTGCAGGAAGGAGGTGCACAACCCAGAGGTAGAGGACTAAACTGTCGTCACTCAAGGAACGACAATTACCAGGTAAGTGTAATTTCTATTTATGATAATCAGTAGTTTTCATAAGCACAATTGCTCCCCCTTTATCAGCCCTCCGACATACTATTTCTTTCTCGTCCTGAAGGGATTTCAAAGCCTTATACTGAGGCGATGTAATATTAGAGCAATATTTTCGATCCGATGATTCCAACAACTGAAGATCCCATAAAACCAACTTCTGAAAAGTAATTAAAGTCGCATCATTGCTGATAGGAGGTTTCCAATAGGACTTATTTTTAAAAATGGACAAATTAACCGGAACCGATTTTTCTTCTGACGAAAAATAAAGCATAATATGCAATTTCCTAAAAAATTGATACAATGCTATTCACATCTGAAAAGGATCGTACTTAGGAACCGGAACAAAACCCAACCCAAACTCTAAAACCTCCTGCTGTGCTGTCATCAATGGGCATCCTGATAAGTTGATAACTGTTGACGCATTTGAGAATGAGTAGCAGGGCCCCTCCAACCCTCCTGATATTGACGAGGAGGCCGTCAAAATAAAGGGCGGCCCCTGTACAAACCCCGCTGTTGTTTCTGAATGCCTATATTCTTTCCACTACTTAATATATCTTCTGAAGAATCAGAAAATCTGTCATCAGAGAAATGAAAATAGGGTCATAGGTGTAGTTCCTTTTTTTCCTAGAGCGACTAATGTAGTGCACATCTTGAAAAAAACATTGGGGGATGTTGTCATTTCATCGCTGTTTTCACAAACCTTTGATGATAGCATACCGGAGAACACGGACAATAGCAAATTGGATAGTACATGCAAACATTCAAAGTGATCATAATTTTCAAGTTTCACGGAAGGGACACTTTGCTTGTGGTGATTGTGATTTTTGTGCCACAACATTGGAACTCTTACAAAACGTCCACAGGTCTATTCTCAGAGTAATAAAATGATCAAAAATAATGTAATTACTCCACTATTAACACCACCTAATATGAGAAAAAGCAGGATAGTGGGTTCATCGCTATCAAACAGCATGGGGACGTCTCAGACAAATCGGCACAAAACAAAGACACAATGTATCTATCAGTGCCCCGATAGCATCAATGACAGTCCACCGCCTCAAACAGTCTCTAGTTGTCGCTTTTGTTTTTTTTTTTCTGATATACCCACAACCTATAGCAAAATAGTAAAATGTCAATTTCACTTAGCTTCACTCAATGTTCCCCAACGCCAGTTGTCTTGGCGCCATCCATTGCGTTTCACTCAATAACATTGAGTTTCTTCAGGGGGATTTATCACTGGAAATAAGTAAAAAGTTAAGTGAAAAACTGTTAAATCACCACCTTTCTTATATCCCTCATATTTGTGCACAATAAAAAGTGATTACACGTAACAAACATATCTAAAAAACCCCATACCTGAAAATTTAACTGATGCTGCCCACGTTGTAAATCAGAGGAATGTTTCTCGCAAAGTGCAATTGCTCAAAAAACGCCGGTCATGATTGGCGGAGCCTGATGTCCAGCGGGATGGTCGCATAACGCTGAGGCTCTCGAGAGGCCTACTCAGAATCCTGAACTAACACCTCACTAACTTAGAACTGCTACTCTGATCTTACCGGGGAACATTGGTGAGATGGCGGGGACCAAACCAACGCGCCTGGAATTTGGATCTCCAGCGGCTTCTCACGGCAAACGCTCCAAAACTGAACCTCTGTCCCCGCAGAAGGGGCCGGCCTTGTGCGAGGGCCCCGAAATGCAGCAGGAAATCCTCGTAGAGATTAGAGGGGTCAAAAACCTTGTGCAGGCAAACGGTGAAGCACTCCGAGCGCTGCGGGAAGATTTTGGTGTGCTGCAAAGCAAGCTAGAAGGGCTTTCTTCGCGTCAGGACAAAATGGAGAGCATACTGGACTCCCATGCGGCCCGGTTGTCCAAACTCGACAAAGTTGAACGACAGGTGCGGGCCTTGCAGAAAGAGGTGGAAGATGGCAATAACAGAGCGCGTCGCAACAATATACGACTCGTGGGCATACCGGAGGGAGCGGAATCGGGAGACATGAAAAAGTTTTTATGTAAAATCCTCCCTTCCCTGCTCCAAATCACCTTTACCAAAGATTTGGAGATTGATCGCGCTCATCGTGTACCCGCCAGCATAACGCTCAATAGGAAGACCCCGCGGCCCATCATTTTTCGACTATTGAGATATCAACACGTGGAGCAAATCCTAAGTGCCTCTAGGGCAAAGGGCCATATGGAGTTTGAGAGCCACAAGATCTCCTTCTATCCCGACTTGGCTAAACCCACGGTCGACCGCCGAAAGCGCTTTCTGGAATTTCGGCCGAGGCTTCAACAACTACAAGCACGCTATGGCCTGATGTACCCGGCCAAGCTCCGAGTCACGCTTCACAATCAGACAAGAACATTTGAGGACCCCGATCTACTAGCGGAGTTCTTGGATTCCAAAGAAGCCGACTTGATGCGCTGACTTCCAGAATATTCCTGCAAGTCTCCTCATTTCCGCTATCTCTGCCATATTGGATCTGCCGCAGCCTGGCAAAGAGTCTGGCGTGGGCAGTCTGTGGCCTTACTCTTGATGGTATCTGTGACCCGACTTCCTCTACTCACAGCAGCCTTGATGAGTATCAGAGACAGTGTTATCATGGACTCTGGTGTTTCTTTTCTTTTTACATGTCTTTCTATTTCCTCTCTAGGGCCTCCTCCCGCAGACTTATGGTCGCCATATTCTTTGGGGGTTTTGCTTCTTCTCTAAGATACGTTGGTACATACTTTTCAATATGGGGTGTATTAGCCAGGATACTCGGTGATCATGATATTGTTGTACAGATTCTGCTTATGTTATATGCTATCAGGCACCCTTACCTAAAATGTCTATTACCGATTGATGGCACCATGTAAGATTTTCTCATTGAACGTAAAAGGCATCAATAATCCGATAAAACGGAAGAAAATCCTAAGCTACCTCAGTCAGGAAGCAGCGGATCTGATTTTTCTCCAAGAAACGCATTTAAATTCGAAAGAAACGCTTAAACTCAATATTAAACCTTACATGGTGGCCGCCTATTCCCCAGCCGTTTCTAAGAAATGTGGGGTTGCCATACTGGTTAGGAAATCTTTGCATGCTACTGTTATTGCGACTAGCTCAGATACAGAAGGTAGATGGTCTAGAGTTCACCTCAAGATAGGTAGCCTTGAAGTTACATGTATATGCCTTTACGCTCCTAATGTTGATGACCCTGCTTTTTTTGCTACCATTGCTCAGGTTGCGCAGGCTTCTGCTAATACTTCATTGATCATTGGGGGGGACTTCAATCTAGTCCTTGATCCCCTGATTGACAAACAGCCGCCTAGGACGAGTGGTCCCCCCCAAGAGTCATGCCACGCTTACCTCCCTGATTAAGGATCTTGCTTTAGTTGATCTATGGAGGCTACTACACCCCAATGAGCTTGACTTCACCTTCTTCTCCTTTCCTCATAAATCTCAGTCTCGCATAGACTTCTTTCTAATCTCAAAACTGCTAGTTCCTCAGGTGGACACTGCAAAGATTCACTCCCAACATATCTCAGATCATGCTGCCATTTCCTTCCAATTAAACACTACTGTATCCCAGGGAAACTCGGGAGCCTGGTTCTTTGATAGGGCCCTGTTAACTCAGCCAGAGTTCCAGTCAGAAATTCGAGCAGCCATACAGGATTACTTCCATTTTAATTTACCCCAAGATACTGCGAATTGGGCTTGGTGGGAGGGCTTCAAAGCGGCCATTCGGGCAACGATCACTAGCTATCAAATCCGCCTGCGGAAACAACGTAAACAGCAGCTGCTCATACTAGACCAACAAATAAAGGCAGGCGAACGAGTTCTAACTTTACGCACTGACCCATGTATATTGACTCGCTTACAGCGTCTCCGTTTTCAATATAATTCAATCCTCTCAACTGCAGCTTCTAAGAGTATTGAGCTTCAGCGAGGGACATATTATCGTGAAACTAACCGAGCCGGTCGACTCTTAGCCAATGCCTTGAAAGGTCAAAAAGAAGCCAAACGCGTTGCGGCCCTTCGAGCTCCACAGGGAGGGGACATAGTGACCACAGACTCCGACATTGTAGAGCTCTTTCGGGATTTCTATACCCGCCTATATCAATCTGAATGTGAGTTCTCGTTAGAGACATTCGAGCGATTGCTTTCGGGCATTCAGCGGCCGACCCTCTCTGAAGATGATAGGGATGCGATGGATGAACCCTTCTCTACATCAGAGATCCAATCTGCCCTAAAACGAACAGCCTCGGGCCGTGCCGCAGGGCCCGATGGTCTCCCGACCGAATTCTACAGAACGTTCAGTGCAGATTTAGTTCCCTATTTAAAACTCTATTTTACTGCCCTTGCGGTAGATACATCCTCTTTGGGATCCTTTTCTGCAGCTAATGTGGTTGTATTTGAGAAAGAAGGCAGAGACCCACTACTGACCGCCAACTATCGTCCAATCTCCCTACTTAATGCCGACTATAAGATCTTTGCAACGATCTTGGCCACCCGGCTATCTGACATGATGGCTACCCTGATTCACCCCGACCAATGCGGTTTTATACCCGGCAGATCAACTGCTGACAATGCTCGGACCTTGTGCCATGTGCTCTCTAGTGCTGCCAATCTCGACCATCCATGGGTGGGTCTTTCCCTGGATGCCGAAAAAAGCCTTTGATCGTCTAGAATGGCCCTTCTTATTCGCAGTTCTCCGATGGTATGGCTTTGGAGAGGGCTTCCTCCGATATCTCCAAGTCATGTATACTCAACCCGTCGCCAGTATTTGTGTAAACGCCATCAAATCTCAGCCATTTAACCTCCAAAGAGGCACGCGTCAAGGTTGCCCCCTATCACCAATGCTGTTTGATCTCACTCTTGAACCCCTAGCCCTCCTTATTAGACAGTCTACACGCATTCGCGGTGTCCCCTTTAGTCATAGGGAGATTAAACTCTCTGCATATGCAGATGACCTTATGCTCTTCGTATCCCTCGATTCGGTTCCAGCTGTCTTGGATCTGATTGACGGATACTCACAATTATCGGGCTATAAAATTAACTGGACCAAATCTGTAGCATTCCCACTGAACCGCTGGGTACATGAGGCTGACATGCAGGCCTTTCCCTTCCTTTGGCAATCCCGCATGGTGAAATATCTCGGGGTCCATTACTGTTCTCCTTTAGAAGACACTATCAGTTTTAATGCCAAAGAGGTAGTTTCCAAAGTCCGTGAACTCACAAATCGTTGGTCTCCCTTATCTCTCACATGGTGGGGCCGCTTAGAAACTGTGAAAATGATGATAGTCCCCAAAGTGAACTACATTTTAGAAATGCTGCCATGCTTACTTCCGTTACATACTTATAAAGATATTGAGGGCCTTCTCGTCCGTTATCTCTGGCAGGGCAAGCCACCAAGGATAGCTAAACATAAACTGCAGTCTGTAAAGGAACGAGGGGGTACCAGATTTCCTGATTTTCTTAGATATCATCAAGCCTTTCTACTTAAGCAAGGTGCCCGATGGCTAGATGCCTCAACAGACAGCAGACCAGTTTGGCTTGACATAGAAGAGGAGCTTAGTAGCCCAATTCCGTTGACCCATCTCCCCGGCATGTCCTATCAAGTAGACACCCGCCATCCACCAATGATTGTCGATACTCTTGCGGCCTTTAACACTCTCATTCTATCCCTGGGCCCGAATGTATGTCCTCAGGACGGACTCCCGCTATGGAATAACCCCAGAATTCAAGTCCTAAATAGAACAATAGCCTGGAAACCCTGGTACTCCAGGGGGATCTGGACACCCCAACAGCTTTTCTCTGCAGCTCATTGGAAAACCTTTTCTGATTTACAAAAGGAATTTGCGTTACCAGCGAAACACTACTTTCAACTGTTGCAGCTTCAACACTGCCTCAAAAGTGCTCGAATCCTGCCGCCCTCTGCCCCTACTGAGGATGGGCTATTAGAGATAGTTCACTCCATTAGTAGTACACATGGGGTAGCCTCTAACTTTTATAAACTCATATGTCAGGGTACAGGCACGGAAACCTTTAGAGCCCAACAAGCCTGGGAGCGCGAACTGCAAACCACTTTAACCCCTGAGCAATGGAGCGTTTTCTGGAGTAAAGTAGTGCGGGTCTCCCGGTCTGCCTCTGTTACCCAAACTCTCTTCTTCTTTGCACACAGATGCTTTTATACCCCAGAAAAAATTGCCAAATGGATCCCTAATGCTAGGCACCTGTGTTGGTCTTGCCATACTGCTGTGGGAACCTTCGCTCATGTTATTTATGAATGTCCTCAACTACAGGTTTATTGGGGGCGGGTCTGGGGTCGTATTCAATCTATCTTACACTTTCATGAACCTCTCTCTTGGAAGGTCGTGGGACTCCGCTCTGTGGCAGAGGTCCCCTCTCTTCCTAAGAAGGGTCGCTTTCTCCTTGATTTCATGCTGGGTATAGCCATATGCTTAATCACGAGGAATTGGAAGGATAGCTCTCGACTTACTGTCAATGAATGGTGGAACCTTGTCTGCTTATATAGTAAATATGAGCAGATACCTCGGAGAGCTATTCCCCATGTCCAAACTCACTCTCGCTTGTCTAAATGGCAGATGCTTAATGATTATGTACAATCTGCTCATTGCTCCAACATGCCTGTATAATGCGCACTCATCATGTTTTAGATCACCGTTAGGTTTTGTAACACAATAATGTAAGTACACGCCCGCTTCGGGAATGCTTAGTTTTCTAGAGAAGAAGCAGGGGGGAGGGGGGTGGTAGGGGTTTATTTTGGTGTATGTATTACACGTTCTGTATCTGTCTTTTGCTGTATGTCTTCCTTTTCCTTTGTTGTTATAAAACGAAAATAAAGAATTTAAAAAAAAAAAAAAAGCGCCGGTCATGCGGACCAATCTCTATGGGCTCTTTTTTAAAAGGCTTGATGACGTCACCGTTCATCACGAGGCTGACACTCCATAACAATGGGAAAAAATGTAAAAGCCAGAAAACTACCGTCCAATACTTGATAGATGATCCTTCAATAAGCTTTTTGTTACTGCCTACAAATATAAAGAAGCTCCATCTCCAGGAATATACCAAATTGCAGTTAAGCATGGGTATCACAACTCCACAGAAACACTTAAAGACAATCCCCCCAGTCTATGACGGTATTGAGCCCGCCAGGTGAAACTGATCTCAAGGTGAAAATCCACCATTGTTCTCGATACAACAATAACTGTTCCTGTGACTTCCCATTGGCCCCCCCGAGGAACCTCCTCAATGCAAAAGCATTGTAACGCTTCAAAAATAAAGAGAGAACACCATTCACGTTGGATGCCCCACAAGCTGCTAACTCGGAGGCTCTATGGGAGGCGTTATTGAAAAAGAAGAAACAGATAGTAAGATCAGATCTGCATAGGCTGTCTATGATTGAGTATGTGAGTCGACAGCATATTCCCAGAGGCCTGCGGGTATACAAAGAACCCCAAATGTTTACTACAGATCCCGAGTTTATAGCAAATTGGAATCGCATTCTGAATAAGTGCTCCTTGGACCTAATGGTTCTGATTATTAGCGCTACAAAAGTAGCCTTGGGGGAACTCCAAATGGAGGCTGACTCCATCTTAGCTGAATTGAAGATTAAAGAGCCCGAAGACCGTTGTTCATCAAAATTAGCTGAACTACAGAAAAAAGTTGATTCTCTTCAACAGGAAGTACGGACACTTAAAGCTAATAAATTGAAAAGAGATCACGCTGATTATACCACAGGGTATGTTTACCCATGGATGGATCAGAAACGGAAAACACGATGAACACGTAGACAAGTAAATTTTGATGTGACCTCGGGTGAAGTTAGTTCAGTTGAGTCCAGCAAGTCTTCGAAGGACGATTTTTTAGACAGCGACGAGGAGAAAAAGAAGCAAAAGAAAAAAGGAGGAGGTAGAAGACGACGGTAGTGGAGACTGTTGGGCTTTGTGAAGGTCCCCATGATAATAGTACTGGTGATTTAGTAATAAATGTGTCTGGAAAAGCCTTGACAATTGATCAGACTAATGTGTTAAATAAAGGTCTTACATATGTACCCACTACTGTATATGATCCCTTTTGTTTTTGAATAGATTGCAAAGGGCTATTACGCAAGATAAATTTGAAGATATATTTTGCAGATAATATTTCAGCAGAGGACAGAGGTAATGATGATCAAAATATGCGTCGTTTGAAATTGCCCATTAAATCGACTTGGACTCCTCCTGGACCGGTACATCCAGCTGTAACAATTTTTAGGGACCTAGTATTGAAAGATATGATCATTTTAGAGAAGGCACATTGTCGGTCATATCATGCTTTACCTTTGTCAGAATGCGTAGCATTGAAAGAGTTGGAAACCAGGACCGACATTGTTATCCGCCGCGCTGACAAAGGTGGTGCGGTGGTTGTTCTAAGTCGGGAGTATTATTTGGAAGAAGCTTTCAGACAATTATCTGATGTCGCAACTTACCGGATAATGGATGAAGATCCTACCGGGACTTTTAAACAAACAATAAAGGAGCTGACACCTAGTGCATTGGATGCCCACGTAATCTCCACTAAAGAATGGAAATTCCTTAATGTGGTGGCTCCAACGTTTTCCCGTTTTTACTTGGTCCCGAAGATACATAAGAATTTGGAATGGCCTCCAGGAAGGCCCATTGCCTCTACCACAGGCACTATTTTGGAACCTCTCTCCCTCTTTATTGATTCCTATTTACGACCTTTGTTGAGGGATATTCCCTCTTATATTCGGGATACCTCGCATTTTCTAGAAATTTTATCCTACCATTCACGATGGGCTACTGAACCCGACACATTTTTAGTGACTTTGGACATCACAGCTCTCTATACGAGTATCCCTCAGGAGCAGGCTTTGGTTACAGTTGAGCAAGCTTTAACACAACAGGGGGATTTATCAGAAGAACAACTCTCCTTATTGCAGTTGACTAATTTGGTCATTTTTCATAATTATTTTGTTTTTGAGAAAGTGATTTATCATCAAATATCCGGGGTTGCGATGGGGGCCACCTGTGCCCCCTCTATAGCTAACCTTTTCATGGGATTTTTTGAACATCGCTGGATTGTTACGTCACCATTTCAAGTCCATATTAAAATGTGGCTTTGGTTCATTGATGATGTCTTTATGATATGGGGTGGTCCTGAAGAGCCGTTAGCATCTTTTTTGGTTTGGATCAATGGTCTGGACCACAATATCCAGTTTACTCATACCATAAGTACTTCTGCCCTAGCTTTTCTGGATGTGATGGTGTCAAAAGGATCGTCAGGATGGCAGACATCCCTTTTCAGAAAACTGGTGGATCGGAACACCTTTCTTCATTATACTAGCGCTCATCCTTTGCGATTGAAGGATGGCTTACTGTCCTCATAATTTTTGAGATACCGTAGAAATTGTTCCGACACTCAAGATTATAAGAAACAGGCTAAAAGGTTGGCTAAAGATTTTGATGCACGAGGTTATCCAACCGGTGTTGTTACACGTGCTTAACGACGCGCTTTGTATAATGATAGAGCACGGTTATTACAGCCACAAGATAAATCTGATGTCACGACAACTGACACCGATTGTATTAATTTGATTACTGGCTATTCTCCCCTGAGTTTCAAAATTCAAAAAATCATTTCTAAACATATGAATGTGCTTAGCACTGTTTCGGGGTTAGCAAATAAACAAATTCGATATGTGTGGCAACGTGGCAAAAACCTTAAGGAGCGATTGAGTCCTGCGGTCTTGCGACTAGTAAGTTCCCAGACAATATTAGCAGTGCCAACAGGCCATAAGAAGTGTGGCCGCTGCAAGATATGTAACAATACTTGGGAAACAGAAAGCTTCATATACAATGGACATACATATATTTTGAAGGGCAATACGTCCTGTGATACCAGTTTTGTGGTCTATGCTTTACGATGCCCGTGCAATCTTCTATATGTAGGAAAGACGATCCGACCATTTCGGATCCGAATACAGGAACATAAAAGTCGGCTGAAGCATGGAGTTATGACAGCACCACTGGTTCACCACTGTGCGATGATGGGACATATTTTTGAAGCGTTACAATGCTTTTGCATTGAGGAGGTCCCTCGGGGGGCCAATGGGAAGTCACAAGAACAGTTATTGTTGTATCAAGAACAATGGTGGATTTTCACCTTGAGATCAGTTTCACCTGGCGGGCTCAATACCGTCATAGACTGGGGGGCTTGTCTTTAAGTGTTTCTGTGGAGTTGTGATACCCATGCTCAACTGCAATTTGGTATATTCCTGGAGATGGAGCTTCTTTATATTTGTAGGCAGTAACAAAAAGCTTATTGAAGGATCATCTATCAAGTATTGGACGGTAGTTTTCTGGCTTTTACATTTTTTCCCATTGTTATGGAGTGTCAGCCTCATGATGAACGGTGACATCATCAAGCCCTTTAAAAAAGAGCCCATAGAGATTGGTCCGCATGCGTGGCGTTTTTTGAGCAATTGCACTTTGCGAGAAACATTCCTCTGATTTACAACGTGGGCAGCATCAGTTAAATTTTCAGGTATGGTTTTTTTTAGATATGTTTGTTACGTGTAATCACTTTTTATTGTGCACAAATATGAGGGATATAAGAAAGGTGGTGATTTAACAGTTTTCACTTAACTTTTTACTTATTTCCAGTGATAAATCCCCCTGAAGAAACTCAACGTTATTGAGTGAAATGCAATGGATGGCGCCAAGACAACTGGCGTTGGGGAACATTGAGTGAAGCTAAGTGAAACTGACATTTTACTATTTTGCTATTGGTTGTGGGTATATCGGAAAAAAAAACTACAAAAGCCACAACTAGAGACTGTTTGAGCTGGTGGACTATCATCGATGCTATCGGGGCACTGATAGATACATTGTGTCTTTGTTTCGTGCCGATTTGTCTTAGACGTCCTCGTGCTGTTTGATAGCGATGAACCCACCATCCTGCTTTTTCTCATATTAGGTGGTGTTAATAGTGGAGTAATTACATTATTTACAACATTGGAAGGCACAAGCTGGGACGATCTCAGCACAGGGTGTCGATACACTTCCATGCATTTTTCAAATTGTCAAACGGCCTTTGTAATTTATATTTTGATTTGTCCTTGTCAAAAAAAGTATGTGGGAAGAACGACACGTCCTATCAAGAAGCGGTTGTTGGAGCACCGCTCAAGGATCAAAGCTAGACAGAGTTCAGCCCCTTTAGTGCCCCATTGCCAACAAGCTGGCCATCAATTCAATGATTTGCGGTGGCGGAGTTTGGAAGTAATTCCGCAATTTAATAGGGGGGGTGATCGCCAGGCGAGATTACAGCATAAAGAACAACAATTGATTTATCGTTTGGGATCTATGGCTCCAGAAGGTATGAATATGGACATTGATTGGGGGAGTTTGCATTAATGATTTCAGTGGGTCGGGTATTGCTTCTAATTGAAAGTGCCGGTTTTGACGTCATCCTTAGATCATTATTTAACCGGAACTGACATACAGCGGGATTCATTCGCCTTAGGAAGAGCTGTGAAAGCTGTGGAGCGGCTTGAAACACTGTCGGTGTCGCGGGAACCCTGTTGGGAGTAACTGTTAGAGATGTTCCTTCGGAGAAGAATTAAAGGAGGAATATGAAGGTCCTCCATGATATGGATTCAGCTAAGTGATTCTTTTCCTTGTTTTTGCTTGATAAAGAAGAGTAATCAATGACGAAGTAGAGAATCCCGTCAAATGAAAGCTTGGGGAATCCATTTTTTAATACAAGTTGTGGACAGCAAGAAGTGTTGTTTGGTCTGGTTTTGACCGGGTATTCGGTCTCTAAACTGATTAAAAGGAGGGCTCACTTCGAGAGAGGAAATGTTTCTTTTCATGGTGAGCGATCCAACAAAGAAATGATCTTTATATAGGGTGTGGGTTCAGTTCCTGTAGTAAGGTAGATAGGGAGATCAAGTATTTTGTAATGTTTATGGGTTCTAAATGGGCAGTGTTTGTAGTAGTTCCTAATGTGCCTTGTGGTTGGCACTGGATTATAGTAATGTAGAAATCTTTTAGTTTATCTTTATCCATACATTCATTAAGAGACGTTTTTACTAAAAGTTAGTGTATGGTAAAATTATGCAAATAGTTATGCAAATAAGGCCACTTATGCAAATGAGGCCCCACACCGAGTCTCCGCACATGGCCCCACACCCCCCTTGGGCTGCCCCTGCTTTGAAGCGATAATGTTGTCATGGGATGGATTGGAGGAGGGGGCAGGATAAGGACTCCGTTTTTCCTCCTCCATACCTTGTTGCTCAAACCTGAAAGTAAGGTGTCCCTTCCACCCTGCCCCCCCCCCCCACATACTTTGGATAAGTATTCAGATTTGCCTGCAAAAAATCTACCTTGTACTGTGGCTTTAGTAAAGATTCCCATTTGATATTTATTTATTTGCTGCACGTTGCCTGCCTTTCTCCACCCACTCCACTACTGGTAGCAAAGATCTGTTATAAAAAACAGCAACGCTAATGAAAAAAGCCCTTTCACCATCCTGGGGCTGCAAGCACACCTGGATCTCCAAGGGAAACAAGCAGGACATTCCCTCTCCCTCCTGCAGCCTGCTCCTGGATCATCTGAAAGCAATCCAGCATCTACCACCATCGGGGGAGGCGAGACTGTGCTTTAAACCCTGCCTTCCTGCTCCTGCTTCTCTGCTCTGCTCAAAGATGCCCCCCAGCTGCATATTGCCTACCTAGCTGCACCCACTCCTCTACCGGCAGCAAAGACCTGCTATAACAACCAGTACGCTAAAGGCACACCTGCACTTGGCAGGCCCGTGCCTCAGAGCCTCGCCAGAGGGCCCTTTGGCATGGCCCTTAGGCGGGGACCATAGAAAGTAAACGGAAGAACCACCACTGTCCTTTGGTCAATCTGCAAGAACCTATCCAGAAGACACAGAACAAGGTAATGCTCTACCGTAATAATTAAAATTACACTGTAGACATAAAATACTTTCAAAGAGACTGTAAAATCACTGTAAAACTCTATAAATACAAAAAAAACACCCTACACTACTACCAAACAGCCTCTGCTCTATATGTGTAAATTTGAATTCCAACTCTTACAACTCTCCATAAAAACCATTTGTGACCTGCTGAATGATATCAGCAAAACCTCACAAGTTGCCTTATATGCTCCTATGGTTGTTTTTTGCATACCTACTTAATACTACTTGCTAAAAAAAATCGTACATTGTATTGTGATTCTCCTAGAAGTGTAATACCTGCATCACCAAGGTTAACACCTATTAGATCCTTACCCACCCACTGAACCATTGTATTCCACATAATACCGCATGTCAAATATCCTATGTTTTTTCTAGCTGATAAAATACACCACCATCAAGTTAAAAGCGCCTCACATTAATTTGACCCATACTTAATAACCTAAACACTAAACCATTTCCATCTCAAAAAACTTTGGCGTTGATGCCTCCAGTTTCTAAAGCTTATTATCTCCCTTTAGGAAAGAGAGATGGGAAACTGCCTGTAGGGCCGTTAGAGATGGATTCTCTTAATGTCTCTGATTGCTTTGTACTCCCAAAGAAGAGGACATAGCTGTGTCAACATTGCTATTTACATTAGCTCTCTTCAGATAGGGAATGGTTATTAAAATTGTTTTATAAAACGCGTGATAGCATGTTTCATGGGAAAAAGATGTTTCTTTTCCCGGATGTTGCACGGGAAACACAGAAACGGAGGAGGAGGGCCTTCCTATTATTGAAATCTGGGGTGGTGCGTATTGGTGCTTCATTTATGTTACAATTTCCTTGCAAGGGGGGGCGGAGCTAGCCACTGAACAGAATGGACGCCTGAATTTTTGCTCCCGTTGCTGCCCAAGAATCCTGAACATATCCCGGTATTCCATTGAAGTTTGTACCCCCTACCTACATCAATAACACCGCAATACAGCTGGATGGCATCCCTGAAGCCTGCCCGGCTGGAATTTCCACAGGGATCCGGCTTAGCAGCGAAACGATCCAAACCCGAAGTGGGCTCCCCACAGAAAATGGCCGCGGGAGAGAAGGAGGGAGTGACTGCCGGTGGCCTACGTGAAGTGCTACAGGAATTGAAATGCGTTAAAGAAATGATTGCAGCCAATTCTAGTTCACTGAACATGATTCAAGAAGACTTGCTGGAGGTAAAAGAGAAACTCCTCACCATCACCACTCGACTTAATGCAGTTGAATTACAAACCCAGAAGCATGGCGTTGCATTAGAACAGCTGGGCCCTTTGGCCAAACGAGTCCGGCACATAGAAAATCTGATTGAAGATCAAAATAACCATTCCCGTAGAAATAATATCCGCCTTGTTGGAGTCCCTGAAGGCGCTGAAGGTACCGATCCGATTGGATTTCTGGAAAAAACCATACCGGAGATGCTGCAGCTTGTCTTTGCAAGGCCTTTTGAACTAGAACGGGCCCATCGAATCCCAACGCACAAAGCTGAAAACACACGATACCCGCGCCCACTCATAATGAAGGTACTGAGATACCCACAGGTCCTACAGATCTTTCAAGCTGCACGGAAGGCCGGATCACTGCAAATCCAGGGACACAAAGTAGCACTTTATCCGGATTTGAGCAAGCAAACGGTAGATCGGAGAAAAGCGTTGCTGGCCTGTAGACCCATGCTACAAAGTGCACAGGCAAGATACGGGCTATACTACCCAGGAACCATGCGGGTCACGCTGCATAATGAAACGAGGAATTTTGTTGATGCTGAAAAACTGAAAACTTTCCTACAAGAAAAATGCGGTATGGAAACCTGAGGTCAATATTCTGATCTCTCACGCAGTGTAGAGAACTCAGCATATACTCAGGGGGTGCGGCCGTGCGTTCTCACAAATTTTAGAACACCTTAAGCCTTGTTAAACACCTCATTGATTGTATTTCTGTTGTTCTAAATAGTTTTAATTAAACAGATATTTCTGCTTGCAATGTAGGGGTGGCAACGGGAGGTCGGGGTTGGTTACTGTTTCAGTGAATTGTGTTCACCTTAGCGATACAATGTTTGCCAGTTATGCAGTTGTTTGTGTCAGTCCAGTCCAGTACAAAACCCTCCACATACACGCAAATGCAAGTACGCGGCAGGCCTATCCATAGGATAGCTTTCACCTATAAGACAGCTTATCCCAACGTTGATGTCTAGTGATCTTTTAATGCTTTCGTTAAATGTAAAAGGTATTACTGGCCCTGTCAAGCGAAAGAAGATTTTAGCGTACTGCCAGCAAAAAAAAGCAGATATTGCCCTCTTACAAGAGACACATTTAACAGATACTGAATCGCAGAAAGTAACCTCTAAATACTTCCTGGTGGCGGCCTCGGCCTCTGCCACTCAACGCAAAGGGGGGGTAATAATATTAGTGCGCAAATTCCTGCAATCCGCCATTACCGACACACGGATTGATCCGCTAGGTCGATGGGCCAGAGTGACGATGAAAATAAATCAACAGCTTTACACATTCTTCAATATTTACGCGCCCAACCTCGATGACCCTAACTTTTTCAAACTGATAGCTAAAGAAGTTACAGCCGCGGCTCACACCAATATCATATTAGGGGGCGATTTCAATGTCATCTTGGATCCACTGTTAGATCGCACGCCCTATCGGGCTGTAGACAAAGTCAAATCGCAGGCGATTCTTAAAGGCATCATAACAGAGCTACACTTGGTAGACCCCTGGCGCCTACTTCATCCCCAAGAAAGAGACTACACATTTTATTCCATCCCACATAATACCCAAACAAGGATCGATTTCTTCCTACTGTCCACAGAGCTGATGCCCCAAGTGTTGTCCGCAGAGATATATGCTACAACGGTATCGGATCACGCCGCTGTCTCCCTAGTGTTGAATACCAACGTTACACAGCATGTTCCGCCAAGATGGACATTTGATAAATCCCTACTAGCAGATGACTCCTTTGTACAGCTACTGTCAGGGGAAATTGAGACCTATTTTAAATATAATACACCCACTGATACCTCCATCTGGAGCTGGTGGGAAGGTTTTAAAGCGACCATACGAGCTCATATTACCACCTACACCATTAGACGGCGTAAAGCCAGGAAAAAAGAAAAAGATGAATTGGAACTCCAAATAAAAGCTGGGGAAAGGTTACTAGCCAAAAGAGCTGACTCAATGATATTGATTAGACTCCAAAAATTGCGATACCAATATAATGCTCTCCTCAACAAAGAAGCACTGAGTAGCATCCAGCTACAACGTAGTATATACTACTATGACAGCAACCGCTCAGGATCCCTCTTAGCTCGGCAGCTCAGACCAAAAACCAGCAAGACCGCTATAGCGGCGTTGCAGGACAATTCCGGGGGCCTTCTCCTGAGATCTGACAAAATACTAGACCGCTGCAAAGAATTCTATGAGGAACTATATCGCTCAGATACCCAATGTAGTGACAGAGCCTTTGAAGATTTTGTCTCCAAGATAGTAGGACCCACATTAACCAGTCATCAAAGTCGAACGCTGGAACAAGAGATCTCAGTAACTGAAATACAAGATGCGATCAAACAGATGGCTCGTGGCAAAGCCGCCGGTCCAGATGGTATCCCGCTGGAATTCTATAATAAATATTGCATTCAATTGGCTCCCATGCTACAGATCTACTACAGTGGCCTGCAAGATGAATCTCCAGAGATTGGAGCCCTGGCAGAGGCTGTGGTGGTAATTCACCCGAAACCGGGCAGGGATACACAAAAGATAGAGAATTACAGACCCATCTCTCTCCTAAACTCTGATTATAAAATCTATGCTAAAGTGCTTGCTAACCGATTAGGACGGATCTTAAAAGATTTGATACATGAGGATCAATGTGGATTTATACAAAACAGATCCACTACAGATAATGGAAGATTATTGGCACATGTACTGGCATCTGCCAAGACCAAGACCGAGCCCCTGATAGGGCTAGCATTGGATGCCGAAAAAGCCTTCGATCGACTGGAATGGTCCTTTCTATTTCGATCCCTACGGTGGTTTGGGATAGGAGAAAAGTTCCTAAAACACGTTGAATTGTTATATACCAAACCCACAGCTCGAATAGCGGTCAACTCACACCTCTCAGCCCCTTTTCAGTTGCAAAGAGGGACCAGACAGGGTTGCCCCCTGTGACCGATGCTTTTTAATTTAGCCCTGGAACCCTTGTTAATAGCGCTCCGACAGAAGGAAAACATAAAAGGAATTGAGTTAGCTGATGGTCCCTGTAAATTGTCAGCATATGCCGATGACCTGCTCATTTTTCTACAACCATCAGACCTTTCTGAAACACTGCAACTCATAGATGCATACTCAGCGATATCCGGATATAAAGTAAATTTGAATAAAACAACAATTATTCCTCTGAATGAACAGGTCAGCGAAGAAATGATGCGTGGATACCCCTTTCAATATGAGAAGTCATCCTTTAGATACCTGGGCGTGACCTATGGCACCACCTTGGAAGAGACTGTCGCAATCAACATTAAGATGTGTCAAGAAATTGTACATGATAACATCTGCAAGTGGACCCCCCTTCATTTGAGCTGGTGGGGCAGGCTAGAAACGATAAAAATGATGTTGGTACCAAAAATCAGCTATATATTAAGTATGATACCCTTACGTTTCCCGTCAGCCTTCTATAAGAAAATGAATAGTCAACTGATAGCCTTTCTATGGAACAACCGAGTACCCCGAATAGCTGCCTGGAAACTGAAGTTACCTAATACACAAGGAGGTGTCCATTTCCCAGATCTCGGCTGGCTACACACTGCCTCTCTTTTAAAGCAGGGTGCTCAATGGGTCGACTCTGACGACACGGATAAAGGACCTAGATGGCTGAGTGTGGAGCGGGCCCTACATTCCCCCCTGCCCACATGGCTACTGGTAGGCACAGTAGTAGACCAGACTGCACCACATAATGCTATTATCCGAGAAACACAGCATGCCTGTCGATTATTGGCATCATGTATCGATGGAGGGGATGACTTTGCCGCGGATATGCCCATATGGCTGAACCCGCGCCTTATCATCGGAGGGAAGCCTGTCTTATGGAAAAAATGGGTGGAACATGATCTTATCACCATTGGACAACTGATCAATGGAAGTGCATTTAAAACCTTTGACAGATTAAGAACGGAATTCCGATTGCCTAATACATGCTATTTCCAATGGTGTCAGCTCCGATCCTGCATGAGCAAAGCGGGCGTGTCACCTGTCTTGATACGTACAGGATGGCCACTGCGACAGAAACTTCAAGAATTACAAACAGATGCTAAAGCTGTTTCAAGATGTGTTGCGATTCTCCGATCCAAAAGTGACAAGACATGTTCTAAGATACAGTCGGTGTGGGCTACTGAAACCGGTCAAGATCTACCTCCGGAACATTGGGACACTTTTTGGGGAACTCAAATACGTGCCACGAGAGCAGCGTCTCTCACACAATCTATGTACTTTATAGCACATCGAGCGCATATTACACCGGCTAAGAAAATGAAATGGACACTACAGGAGGGAAATCGATGTTGGTCCTGTAACATGGAAATTGGGACACTGGCACATATGTTGTTCCATTGTAAATCCCTGGAAATATATTGGAACAGAGTTTGGGAACGCATATCACAGATCCTCAACTTACAAACTCCTATCACTTATCGGATAGTGATATAAATCCATAGCTCTGGAACCTACTCTGATGAAATGGGATGGTAAACTGCTGGACTTAATGCTCGGGATAGCGCTTAAAATAGTTCTAATACACTGGAAGAATCTCGACAAAGCTTGTTTCGAGCATTGGTGGAGTCTCTTAATCCTACATAAGACCTACGAAGAGATCTATATAGCCAAGAACCCATGGTCTGGTAAACTAAGTAAGAAATGGTCAGCTTTACAAAATTATGTTTGATGAAAATGATTGCTGGAGGCTGCCTTGTGGAATGGTCTCTGCTGTAACCACATTGAACGGAGAGAGGGAGGGTGGCGTGCTGGCATGGACTGATACTAGTTCTTGTTAACGTTATTGTACTGTCTTGTTCAAGTTATTATATTCTTTTGCTATTTTGATCAATAACATCTGCTTGTATCCTGCTATATCACGATCGTTTGTATTGTTATTTTATATGTTAAAACTGAATAAAAACTATTAAAAAAAAAAAAAAAAAAACAATTTCCTTGCAAATGTTTAATTACCTATAAAGCACAGAAATATGTCTTTTTCTCACCTGAGGATCTTTCTGCTTTTTTAAGTATGCATTTACCAACTACTTCTTCTCCTGAGGTATGACTCCATCTATTTTAAATGCTCTCCTTGGTGCACTGTCTCCTCTCATATTTCCTTGGTTTGTTGCTAAGTGTTAGGAGTTTCTCCTTTTTTTTTGGTTGACTCCCCCATTAGGGGACTACTTATAATCCTTGCATTATTATTTCTTTGATCTTTATGTTTCTGTATATTATAATTGCAAGTATTATTGTTCTGTACAAGCTTTGCTTGATTTATTGTTAAAAAATTCATAAATAATTAAAAAAAAAAAAACTAAATCTACTACTCACCCACAATGGACTCCATAAAAAAACTTGCATTTGCGTACTCCATCTTATCCTACTAACTTCCCTGTTAAGAATGCTCAAATTCACAACCATGATACAAACGCCTACAACTCAATCTCCATCATACATAACTCCTCAAGAAACGTTATAAACAACCAGACAAACCTCTAACTACCCAATCATAGGCCACATAAAAAAAAATACCAAATACCAAAACAGACTAATACAAATCCAACCTTTTCAATTACATCATCAGACAAACCTCCACAATACCCCCATACAATTAAGATGCATACTTATTAATGTGAGATCCATAAGAAACAAGATACCGATAATTATCAATCTACTCAGGGATGAGTGGATGTGGAGGAATAGCCTAGTGGTTAGAGCAATCACCTAATACCCACAAGATCAAGGGTTCGATTCCCACTGGCATTCCTTGTGACCTTGCAAGTCACTTTACCCTCCATTGCCTCGGAAGAAAAGGCTGGCAATCTACTTCCAGTGATGCACTGCCAAGAAAACCCAGAGGTAGCTGGGTCGCTATGAGCCAACACTGATTTGATGGCACTTAAAAAAACAACAACCCTCAGGGAGGAAAAAACAAACATCCTCTGTGTTACTGAGACATGGCTCTCACCCACTGATGATATACGTATAAACCAACTACAAATTCACTGCCACCGTGACGCAAAAAGAGGAGGGGGGTGCTCATACTAAGAAAAAAAGAACTCAAACTTACCCCTACAATTTCCAGTAACATAGAAGGAATGGATATCCTTGAAATAGGAATCTCTCACTATGTCTCCTACCTAGACCACTATCACCCGACCACAAAAACTTAACTCACATGCTACAATCAACATGCTCCGCATCAATGAGGAAACCTCACATCATTCTAGGAGACCTCAATCTCCCATCCCTCAACCCCACTAACACTTCCATTTCCATTTCCTAGAGTCAATGACAGACATGGGATTTCATCAAATTATACATTCACCAACACACAAAGGGTAATATCCTTGACCTCATCTTCATACCATACCAAACTATGAACCACTACTTGTACACACCCCCTGTAATAACCGAGGTCCCATGATCCGATCACCATCTGGTGACCTTCCATATACCACTAATCAACTTCCTGACCTCAAAGTCAGACACAAAACTTCAAACTAAGTGATTTGTCCACTTTAATAAAAACACCTTTCTGAACAACATTCTGCCCAAACGTATAACTGTCCCAGCTGACTCCACAGACATTAATACCATTATAAATATATGGAACTCTACTATTCAAAAAGCTGCTACTCCTATCACAAACCATAAGAAAATCACTAAAAAACCTGAAAAAATGGTACACACATGAGCTTACAAAACTAAGGCGACAATTAAGAAAACAAGAAAAAAAAGTGGAGGCTAAGCAAAACACAAGAAAAACAAACTCTTCCATAATTTACTCAATAGTTACAAAGACAAAACTGATATATCAAAAAGGGATTACCACACTGAAATACTAAATTGTTCCCTTAATTGTCCAAGAGAGCTGTTTTCTATCGTAAGATCACTTACCAAGACAAACCAAACTGAGTCAGAAATCTGTAACATCAGCCCACAAACAGCCAATTACTTTGCATCCAAGCTTAAAGATAAAAATTCTAAACATAACACCTTTTCCCTAGATTACCCAGCAAACCTCATCAAATAGGATTCTTTCTACCCAATAGATGAAAAACACCTGCTAAACATTATAACAAATATCAATACCGCAACCTCCCCCTTGGATCCATGTCCAGTATCATGGATCAAATCCACAAACTCAGAACTCATCCCATACATCCTACATATTAACCAATCTCTATCCCAAGGCATCATGCCCACAGACCTCACAACTTCATCAATCCACCCTATACTTAAAAACAAGACACTCAATGAGCAAGACCCAAGCGCATACAGACCCATAGCCAGCATACCTTTTATTGCCAAATAATAGAAAAAGTCATTTAACTTCAACTCCAAGATTACATGGACCTTAATGCCCCATTAGACCCCCACCAATTTGGATTTAGACCATTTCACGGAGTAGAAACCTTGCTGATCACATTAATGGATCACCTCATCAGAGGCATAGATAACACTAACCATGCATTCATTCTTCTTTTCATTGACATAGCTTCAGCATTTGAGATCAACCACCACGTCACCCTCATTTCAAGATTAGCACAAATAGGATTAGGAGGCACAGTCCTACATTGGTTCAAATCATACATCTCAAACCGCAAACTTTGTATACAAATAGGACAAAACATATCACAGCCTTTCCCCCAAGACCAAGGAATACCTCAAGGTTCAGCTCTCTCCACCCTCCTTTTCAACCTATACCTGCAACCAATAACCAACATGTTCAAAAAATTTGATATTACATCTATGCTCATGACATTATGTTGTCCCTCCCCCATACACATAAGCAATCCTACCGATCACAAGCTATCAGACTACATTAATGAAATGGAATCATGGCTAAAAGATACTGACTTTAATGTTAACTACAAAAAAACAGAAGCCCTATACATTTTGAGAAATCAAAACTACACACCCCTTCAATCCATCACGATTACTAATGTTGTACTAACCGAAGTAGATCGGACCCGGTGCTCAAGGCCCCACTAATATCCAAGTTTCCTCCCCCACCCACTGTTCCCTCTAAGCTGTGCGCATGTGCGCGCGCACACACCTCGCCGAGTGAGCGCACATACTTTACAACAGAGCGCACAAAAATTACGGTTCTGATTCTGATAAAAAACAACACAGACATCTTAAAATTTAAAATTTGTTGTGTATTTACAGTTTTCACAAGTTCTACAATATTTTCTAGTGCAATCAATGTGGTGTACATACTGTGTTCTGACGTGTAATCAAATTTTAAAGTATATAACTCCAAGTGTCGTTATGTGGCGCACAAAAATTTAACCTTCCTTCAAAAGCTGCACAGCTGATATTTTATGCGCACACAGCCTACAGAAAATTAGAGGGAACATTGCCCCCACCCCTTTTTGCCACAAACTACACGCACACCAAACAGCTCTTGGAAAATAACTGGTCGCAGCTTTATTAACCTTTTTATAACATTTTATAACCCAGAGCCCCGCAGCCCAACAGAACAGGCGAGCCTGATGCCGAAGCCTGTCTCTGCGTGCTCCCACTCACTGCCTGCACCTCTCTGGCTCCCCCTTGCTTACACCCGTGGGGAGCAAATGAGTTTAAAAAGTGCCTCTTCGCGGCCTGCCCCCTAATGCCGCCTTACTCCCCGGCCGTGCGCAGGGTCCCCGCAGTGGGCCGAGCACCCGGTTACGAGCGGCCGCCGGGACCCTGCCCGCAGCCATGCACTTCCTGTCAAACAAGAGGTGAAATACCTCGGCATAATACTGGATCAATCTCTCGACATGCTCCCCCATATAAAACAAACAGCTGGAACTATCTTTTTTAAGCAAAAAACTATCCATCATTTAAGACCTCTGCTAGACATCAGTGATTTCAAATCTGTAGTTCAGGCCCTCATGACAATACATTTTGACTACTGTAATAGTCTGTTACAGGGTCTGTCAATCAAAAGCACAAACATACTTCAGAGAGCTCAAAGCATCACCGCCAGAATAGTTTCCAAGGCCCACCTCACCGATCATATAACACCCATCCTATAGCCAAATAAAATATAAGCTACTGGTTTTTTTTTACTCCCAAGAGTGTTACTATGTAAAAAGTTAAACCATTGTTCTATGTAAAATGTTCTAACCGCCCCTCATATTTGGAAGGGGCGGTATAGAAAAATCAAATAAATAAATAAATAGGCAGAGAGGTGTGCCAGCCCCAACCCACACTCTCAGAGCCCATGTAGGAGGTGCCCAGGGGTTATGTTTATAGCATTTATAAATTATTATTAGGATATTAATATTGGATTTATTGGCTATGATTTAATTCCTGATTGTACTTTTGAATTGTGTGAATTAGCTCCTATCACTTTGCTATTCACTATGACGGGGAAATTTTATTTTTGAGTTATAAAGGATAAATCTTGGGTTAGAAGGGATACATTTTCATGGGTTTATGGTTTATCAACTATGTATGTTTTATTGTAATTCACTAAAATTTAATAGTGCTAAATAAAATCCTTTAAATAAATTAATACATATAAATAAAGCACAGAGGAACCTTGTTAGAAAGTCTGGGGAATGGGGCAGTGCCTAGGACTAAAAGAAATTAAAACTGAATTACTAAATGATGTGATTATTCATCAAAAGAAAGGGATGGAAGTGATTCAGTTAAAATTGGAGGGACAAAGAGGAAAATCCATTTTCAGTTGACCATTGCCAAGAGACTTTAGATATGGAACCATCTTGGAAAGAAGAAAAAAAAATGGAGCAAAAGGATGTTGACAGAATATCATCTGGGATACTCCCACTCCGACCAATAAAAGCTGGATGCAATGAAGGCAGACATAATAGAAAAAGAGAAGAATACCTGAACAGCACTGATTATAGAGGTATCAATCCCAAGCAACTATTCTGTGAATTACGTTTGAGAGGGGAAAGGTGTTTAATTATCAAGAAATGCTGTCAGAGACCAAGAAAATGTGGCAGAAAGATACTGAGCTATTTCCCATCATGTTAGGTGCCACAGTCTTGATTAAGAAGAATTTCCAAGCACACCTTGATAAATTACCCATACATCTTACGTCTTACAAACTCCAGAAGGAAGCTCTCTTTGGCATGATATAAGTATTACAGCAAGCATTAGCAGTAAATTTGAGAACCTGAAATCATACTCCACATACGCTAGCTTAGGTATGAGGTTCATGACTGTCATGATATGCATAAAACTAACCCATTTGGAGAAATTGCCCCCGAGAAAAAAAGTTAGGGGATGCCAGTCCAAAGAAAGTTTCGAGAAACTTTTTTTGAAGACTGAACCTCAGAAACTATGCAGAATGAATGGCATTTATTATAACCATAAGCCTCAGTGTTTCAAATATTGGGCCCTCTATTTAAATATATTCACAATTGTATTTCATATATTTTTTACAGCTGTGAAGGCACATTTTAGAAAAAAACCTGGGAGGATGGAATTGAGATAGAGACTACCATGTTTAGAATTCTGCCAGTATTTTAGAAAGGACTCTGCTAAATATGGAGCAGTTTCTAAAATATATAGCCACAAGCAGCATGAGGAGCCGTTTTACAAATTTGCACATGGGAAAAACATACAGAGGAATCCTGACAACTTAAACATGTAAATTCTGATATTTCACAACCATTCTGGAAAACTAGACGACATGTAGATGCCACAAATCAATTTGGAAGGCCTAGTGGTTGAGGACAGTAGCCTCGGTCCAGAGGGACCGGGGTTCATGTCCCATTGGGAACAGCAGTCTCAGGCTGGAGGGACTGGGATTTAAGCCCCACTGGTGCTTCTTGTGCCACTTAACCCTCCATTGCCTCAGATACAGATTTAGGGGCTTTTTTTACTAAGCAGTGGTAGTGGCCTCTGACCGATATTGGAGCTGTGACCCAAATGAATTCAATGGGGCCATGGCTCCGATATCGATTGGAAGCCGATACCGCTGCTTAGTAAACAAGCCCCTTAAATTATGAGCCCTTCAGGGACAGCGAAATACATATAATACCTGAATGTAACTCCCTTAACCGCCTAGCTGCTACCTGCCATAGGTGGTATATCAAATAAACTAAAACTAAACACTGGGGGTGCTGGCTTAATCCCTCCTCTAAAGGGATGGCCAAAAAGAGCACTTTTGAAATACTTGTTCATATCGGGAAGCAAGTTTAAATTTAGGTGGGGTAATTTAGAATGTACACATGCATCCCTTATATGAAATGGGAGAGAAGCATCTATGTCTTTGCCCCAGCCTGGGCCACATCCCAAAGTGCTCCTAGGGCATCTTCGGGACAAATGTTTATAGACAGACATACCCAGAACCAAAAAAAAATGTAAATTGCAGTATTTCCAAAATTGCGTTTTACAGGTGATGCAGCTGCATGTTCTTGCACTGCTATATCCACATTTAAAAATGTGAATAAGGCTTCTAGAATAACCCCCTTAGTATTTTAACCTTTGGTGCAGGCTTTGCTTAAATATGGCCATATTGGATTTTTTGTATGGATATTCTTTTTAATTATTTAAAATTTTATTTTTTCAATTGCCTTTTGAATGATTGACTTAGGCATTTATGTAATAATGTATTCTTCTATTATTGTGGTCCTGCTGTGTCTCATGACTCTTATATTAATTAGTGTCAAATACAGTTTTGTTCGATGGATCCATAATCGTCCCAAATATGCAACGAATGTTTCCATCTGTAGAGTTATAAAACACACCTTACTGCAAAAAAAGCGCTATGAGTGAAAAATCATATTTAATATTTTTTTTGTTACAATGAATATTGTTACATATTCCTATGGGAAGATAATTTCATTTTTCAATTTAAAATATCACTATGCCTATACTAAAGCATTTAATCCAAAAATCAACTTTCCCTCCCTTCCCCTTATGTTCTACTGATGATAGATTTTTTAGCTTCATATTTAACATCAACAAAAAGCTGTAGCCTCTTACGTGCAATGAAAAATTGATATACATATCATAGATTTTGCTCAAATGCTGATTTTTGCTTTTCAGTAACTGAGCATCATTCATGTTAATGCTTCCAAACTTTCCACTCATGAAAGGGACTGTAGAAAGCAACTTCATCAGATGGTCGATACCCTTTTATGTGAGTAGGGGTAACACGCTTGATCTGATCTTCGCGCCACAGGCAGCCCTCAACTCCACGCACAAGCTCAATCTATCCGTAAGCCCAGTACCTTGGTCCGACCACTGCCTGATAAGATTCCAGATGCCAATGCGCCCCGACTTCTCTAGACCTCAGTCTTCCGACAAACCTGCCACAGCACCATCAAAATGCTTCCGTTCATTTAACAAAGAAGAAATCCTGGATAGAGCATGGCCTCTCCATCATCCACCTGAACAGAGTCTCGATGACATGATCTCCACATGGAACTAGAGTCTGGATGCTGTAATCCACTCACCTCCCACTAACAAAGAACCAGGCAGGAGGAAGAATGTGCCTTGGTACACCCCTGAGCTACGGAAATCACTCCTCCACCTTAGACAGCTCGAAAGACATTGGCTTCGCTCAAGATCAACTGAGAGCCATGAAGCATACACTGCTCAATTAGGTAGACACCGATCAGCAGTTGCAAGGAGAATGAAGCAATATCATGCAGAGATATTACAATGCTCCCTAAATAAACCACATGAGCTGTTCAACCTCGTTAAAACCCTGGCAAAAAAGAGCCCTCCCTTGGGCAATCGAGCCACCCGGACCCACAGGAATACGCAGACTACCTGCGAGCCAAGACAAGGCAATCAGCATATCCACAAAACTCCATACCCCCGATGAGGCACCCCAGCTGACCCCCTCACCCACTCCAATGCAAGCCTCAAAGGATGCTCAACACATCACTGCCTTCTCAGCCCCAACTGAAAAAGGCATCCAACACCACCACAGCACCTAACGACCCTTGTCCAGCATTTTGGATAAAAGCCCTGCGTGTCGACCTCAGCCCATTCCTGACCAAACGTATAGGTCTATCATTCTCGACTGGGACCTTCCCCTGAAGCCTGAAACAAACAGCCATCAGACCATTACTAAAAAACAACAAGTTGGACCCTGCAAAGATGGACTCTTATAGACCAATCTCAAGCATCCCGCTCCTAGCAAAAATTATTGAAAAGATCGTCCAATGCCAGCTGCACCATCACATCGAGACCAACGCGCCCCTCGACCCCTGCCAGCATGGATTCCGGGAGGCACATGGCGCAGAGACACTGCTGACCACCTTATTCAGTACATTAACCATAGGATTGGACAACATTAGACAAGGTTTTGCCCTTATCTTCATGGACATTGCTGCTGCCTTCGACTCCGTCAGCCACAAACTACTCCTATCACGCCTCAGGGAGAAGGGAGTCCACGGCACAGCACTGGACTGGTGTGCATCATACCTGACTGACAGATGGCAGCATGTCCGTTCTGACCCCTCCACCTCCACACCTTTCCCGCAAAAGAAGGGCGTGCCACAAGGATCTTCACTCTCAGCCCTACTGTTCAATGTTTACATGCAACCCATCTGCGCCCTCATCCGATCCTTCAACATCAATTGTCTAATCTATGCTGATGACGTCTTGCTATACACGCCAAATCTCTACGGAGCATCCAGACCTCCCCCCGCTGTCCACTTGCTTCGATGCGGTCACAGATTGGCTACACACACAGAAGTTCAAAATAAATTTCAAGACGAAGGAGGTCCTCTTCATCAGCAGGAACCCTGCATTCACTCTGCCCTCCTCATTGAAGGTACGTGGTGCACAGCTCCTCAGCAAGCCCACGGTACAGTACCTAGGGGTCACGCTGGACCAAAAAATCAACATGAAGGCCCAGATAGGCAATATGGTAAAGGCGATCTACCACAAAATTCGGACACTTCGCCACCTGTGACAGCTGCTAGAGCCGGAAGACCTCCGAACAGTCTATCAAGCACTAGTAATGCCACACTGACTATACTAATGCAATACTGCATGGCCTCCCGAAAAGCTTGCTTAACCCCCTGCAGCTCGCAATGAATGCAGCTGCCAGAATCCTGCATGGAGCTTCCAGGAAGGACCATATCACCCCAGTTTTGAAACATCTGCACTGGCTTCCGGTACACTGCAGGATCTCCTTCAAGATCTTAACGATGACATATAAAGCCATCAACAAGTGCTCTTCCACCTCCCTCATGGAGCTCGTCCAGACCACCCCCCTCAAAAGGTTAAGGAGATCAGCCACCACCAATATTCTGATACTCCTGAAGGCGATCACCAAATGCTCTCAGGCCACGAGAAACAGAGCCTTCGCAATCTATGCATCTTCCTGTTGGAACGCCCTGCCACCGGCCATCCAGGACAGCAATAACCTCTCCCAGTTTAGAAAGGCACTGAAGCACCATCTGTTTCTCCAGTATTATACTGAAACAGATGACATCTCACAGCCACCCACACTCCGGACCCAAGCCAGTACCCCAGCGTAGCCACCTCACACACCTTCAGCCCTGCCTTCGAGAGCCCCACCCCCTCGAAATCACCACCCCTGTTATAGTTGACCCTAACCATAGATAATGATGAGCTGTCCACACACCCTGCGACAGACAGTTAGATTGTACATAGTTACGTTGTTAGACCTGTAAATAATGCTGAGCTGCCCATATAGCCTGTGACAGCCAAATTGTGCATAGTTTCCCAGTTAGCCCTGTATAAAGAACCCCGTTTTATTGTAAGTCCAGAGCAGAACTGCCTGCACTGCACAAATGTGTTACCTGTAAACCGCATTGATGTTAAATAGCGCGGTATAAAAGAAACATTAAAATAAATAAATATTTTCATAGAAATGCTAACGTTTTTCCCTCATTGCTTGTAAATCAAGATTCTAATTGTTCTTTCAGTGGACTTTCACAGTAGGGATAGGGAGGCAATGTACTATAGAGGTTTACATACTAAGCAATATCTTAAAAGATCCTTGCAGTTTTCCGGGCCATACTGCATCTTAGTAACTGGAACCGACATTTCAACCAGCATGCTGTGGCTTTTTTCAGGGTGAAGTGGTTATATACAGTGGATGTCTGTTCCTTTTATACATTGGTTCTTAAAATGGATTGGTGGGATTTTGGCAAGAAAAGTTCATTGGAGAAAGGCTGGAGGCCTATGATGCAGCATGACCTGGAAAACTGCAAAGATCATTATCATACTAGCTGTGGAAGTCCAAGAGACTATTTGAAATTCTTAGGCGTTAGCATAAGGTAATTTCAGTATTAGCCTCAATGTGGAAAAGGGTGGGGAATGGATAGGTAATGTTCCTTGCTGTTAAAATGCAGTTACCACACATTAGCTGTTAACAAGGCAGATAATGCAGTGCAGTTAACACTACCTCAAGAGATGACTGCATATCGTTATCCGCCATTCAGATAAAGTGTGATAAAAGAACTTTACAACATTTTGCTGTTCAGTTAATGCAGAGAAAATACCTTCAATAGTTAATGTAGAGTTTTAGTGGGTCCTTATGTTAATTTTGACAATTAATGCATGGTAACTGCATCTACCAAGTTTCCCTTCCTTTCTTGTCCAATAGAAAAATCTCCAGTTGTACAGAATCAAAAAAGATGAACCTACTTCCTTCAAAAGTGATCAAACATTTATAGGTTTCTCTCTTAAATAAAAGGTAGCCCCCAAAGCCAACATCCTGGCCTTGAAGGCAAGAAATGCTTTCCGGTGCAATTGAGTTGCTCTTGAAACATCAGGAAACATTTTGACTTTAGATCCACAGAAGAACAAATCCTTATTTTTCTTAAAAAAAATTAAGACAAACATCTTATCCATATCAGATTGAAAACAACCAACCAAACTAGTAACAAGATGATATTGTATCTTGTGAATCTCCAGAAAGGCTATTAAATTAAAATCAGATTGATTATCTAGCCCATCGAATCTTTCTAGAGTCACTTGAGACTTTTAATTTTGTTGGCAAGTAAAGCTTAGAAAATGAAGCAGAATCAGAATTAGGCAAAGCTAAAACTTCATGAAAATACTTTCTTATTTAGAACCTCAGAGTAAAGCAAATTATGTAGAGGCATATTTAATATTCTTGAGGTTTTTGATCTAGTAACATTTTCAAGGGAGTCCAACTTTCAATACATATTTAAACTCTCCTTTCTATTCTAAAGAAGAACACTGAACGTCAATAGAAGATAATTTTTTACCAAAAAAAATCTCCACCTTTTCATCCATTGTTCCCAGCCTAGTTAGCGTCTCCTGGAAGAACTGGCACAGCTGAGAAACAATAGAAATTAGAGTTTCTCTGCAGGTTATGATACGCCAAATATCCACCAAGGAGACTCCGATTCAGCAACTCCTGGGTAGCAACAGTAGAAGAATCCCAAATCACAGCTTCAGGCAAAAGATCATCAGAAGGTATTAAACTAGGCAGCTCTTCTGTAAAGGCAGATCTGTAACAATAGCATTACACGTAGAGGGCATTCCAGGTGGGGGTGGAGGCATGGGCTCCAAAGAGCTCAAGGAAGCCCCCTTGAGAGGGGGATATAGAGGAGACAGTACCTTGAGACATCAACTCTTCCTTTGGTGTTAAATGCTTATCTATCCGGCAAATACGAGCCCTTTTCCAATTGAATGTTTGTTTCTTCTTTATTTTGTGTCTTTGGAGGGCATTAAAGTATTCAAGGCTCTTCATTGCTCCTCAGGTGTTTTTAAGAGGTTCCAAAGGGGCGTATCCTGCCTTTTGTGGCATGCCCTTTAGCGAATACCCATGGCCAGGTGACATCAGCATGAGTGTCCCGAGCAAGTCTGCACCCATTAGAGATGGCAGCGTTGCAGCTACAAACAAATATCTCCATGCCAGAGACTGATCTCCGAACATATGCATACTCAAACATGCGTTGTCTCTCAAGCAAACACACGTTACAGCATGCTTCTCTCCCTCTTCCTTGTCTTCCTCTATTTTCCAAATCTCCCATCCATAGACTGATCAAGTTCAGATTATGGAATACAGGCGGACAGAGAAGAATCAGGGAAGGGAAGCAAATGTCACAGGGCATGCACATCCTTAAAAGCAATTATTTCAACTAAGGGCCCCCTTTTACTAACACTTAACTTGCACTATCTGCATAGGAATAAAAAGGGCCAAGTGTTAGTAAAAAGGAGGCCCAAAATGTTTACTGAAACTCTTGATCAGTCTCACAAGTGCCCTTACAGAATTCTTTCTGCTCTGTAACATTTAACTGTCTTGCTTCAGGTCTTTCCAGAACATTTCAATAGACTTTAGGTTGAGATTTTTAATTGACCAAACACAAAGAGAGGTAGATACTAAAGTGCATTTAGGAAACAGTGGACATTTTTTTTTTTTGCATTTAACACATGTTAAATGGCAATAACATGCATTATCTATCCTTAAATTAAGTTTTGGCAGTGCAACACAAAAACATGAAATGTAAAGAATGCTAATATATGCAAATCACTTCATTAATAAGCAAATTGAATAACGTAGCTTATATTTAACTTTGCAAGCTGCATTATTCCTGTTAAAATAATTACAGTTTTGAGTTCCTCCCTACTCACAGTGAGCCTCTCTTCTGAAGGGTACTGAGGCATCTATGTGCAAACTAGACTTCATGTCCCAGGAAGTGTGCTGTCTGCCAGGTGCCAAAATCTGAGATGTTATGAAGAGTTTGCTGAGACTCATCAAGCTTACTTACTGTTATCCAATATTGCTCATCCATATTGGTACAAATAATACTGCTAGATAACCCTCCAAGCATATAAAAAAGGACTTCATGACTCTGGGAGAGAGGATAAAGCTGATAGGTGCACAAGTGGTGTTCTCCTCAATCCTCCTTGTTGACGGTAAAGGCCATGGGAGAGAAGCTCACATCCTAAGGATGAATACATGACTGCCTGGATAGTGTTAGAGCGTTTTGGATTCCTGGACCATTGGATGGTTTCCAAGGACTACAGAGCAGAGATGTTGTCCACCTATCCAAGAAGAGTCAAACTGTCTTCCCAAGCAGACTGGCTAACCTACTAAAGAGAGCTTTAAACGGATGAAGAAAGCCCCAAGTAAAAAAAAAAAAACATTAAATACTTCTGTAGAAATAGAAAAAAAAAGGCAATACCTGGAAAGTAGTTTGTAATAATGCCCGTAGTGTGGGAAATAAGCTTCTGGATCTTAAGGCTTTAATGGAAGAGACTGACTTGGATTTAACGGCAGTATTGGAGACATTGTTCATGAAGAACCATGACTGGGATGTAATTATAATGGGAAGTGGCATAAGTTACAATGAGGGGCTCCAAGCAAACCTTTGTTGAGAGCCCTCCATTGAGTGGAGTAGCTGCCTAGTGGTTAGAGCACTGGCTTGGGAATCAAGAGACCAGGGTTTGATTCCCACTAGCACTCCTTGTGGCCTTGGGCAAGTCACTTAACCCACCATTGCTCAGAAAAATCCAAGTTATCAATGTCCCTGTTTAATGTACATTTGCCAAGTTTAAGTTACAATGTAAATCGCTTTGATTGAAGTGATAAAGCGGTATAAAAATAAAAACCTGTTAAATAAATAAATAAATAAAATGGTAATAGCGCAGCCTCTCATTGTGCAGCAGTGACAGCGACGACTACAAACTTACCTCATTGTGTTTGCCACGCTGCTCCACTCTAAATTTGCTGCAGGACAAGCAGCTATCTCCCATCAGGCCAAAGTCTCATGGTTTGGCTGTTATCGTGAGACTTCAGCCTGGCAAGGAACAGCTACTGGGCCCACAGCAGACTTAAGAAAGCAGAGCAGCATGGCAAACGTGATAAAGTAAGTTTGCCACGCTGCTGCACCACTGCTTTGCCCCCCCCCCCCCCATTACAGGGGCTGCTTGGGCAGAATTTACCCCACTGATACCAGGCTATAATTTATTCAAGACGGACAAGGCAGGAAGAAGGGGAGGAGTGGCACTATTAAAGATACCAAATTTTAGAGCTTATGAGGGAAGGAGGCAGCCTTGTGGATTGAACTAGAAAAAGGTAACGAAGCATCTATTTGCATTGGTGTGATATACAGACCTCCTTAACAGGCAGAAGAAGTGGACAGAGGTTTAACTGAAGACATTTGCAATATTGCTATGAAAGAAGTACTATTGATAGGTGATTTCAATATGCTGGTTGCTGATTGGGACATCCCTGTTAATGAGAGAAGCATGTGCAAAAGTGGTATTGTCAGACCCAAGGATGAAGGGGAGGAATATTTCTTTATTTTATTAATTTGTAGTATTTGATACAACTCCCTTTAACCAAAGGCCATCAGAGCAGTTTACAGGCCAGATAAAACAGCCATATAGCTGAATACAGAAGCAAACTGACAAAAAACAATAAAGAGAACATAAAAAAGATATGACAACAATCAATACCTAATATATTGGTTAATAACATAACATTAAAAAATATTAACTGCCAGATTTTGGCTGGGAGAGAAGAGTGGCTAGCCCTGGAGTATGAGGCACCACAGCAAGCCATCTTAATGGTAGGTTTGTTGTGCTGCCTCTTTGGGTGTGGCCAGGGGTGAGGGGGGATGCATTGTGGAGCACAGCACTGCAGTACATAGGGGTGCCAGCAGCACAGGGGAGGTGCTCTCCCCGGGTGCCGAAGGGGCTGGGAATGCCACTAATTCTTAGCATTCGTATCTGTTCCCCTTTTGCACAACTGGTCAGTATTGTTGCTTCAAGTGGCAATAGAACTCCCTTTTATAAGGCTGTGAATGTTGATATTGCACTGTCCCTACTAGAAGACAAGATGTTCTGGAAAATTCCAGATATTTTCCAAACTAGAAACATAGACACATGACAGCAGGTAAAAACCATATGGCATCTCCAGTTTGCCCTTCCATATGAAACACTAAGCTCTACATATAATCTTTTTTCCTTTAAAGATCCGCTGTGCTTGCCCCATGCTTTCTTGGATTCAGATACGGTCTTTGTCTCTACTACCTCCACTGTGAGATTATTCTATGCATTTACCATTCTTTCTGTAAAGAAAAATGTCCACAAATTCCTCTTGAGTCTATCTCCTTTTACTTTCCTCCTATGCCCCCTTGTTGCCAAGCTTTCTTTCAGTTGAAAGAGGCTATCCTCCTGTGCATGTATGCCAAGAAGATATTTAAACATCTCTATATCTCCCCTCTCTGTCTTTCTTCCAAAGTATACATATTTAGTCTTTCCCCATATGCCTTATGGCAAACCCCACTGAACATTTTGGTAGCCATTCTCTGTACCAGCTCCATCCTGTTTATTCCTTTTGAAGATGTGGTCACCAGAATTGCACACAATACTCTAAATTAGGTCTCACATATTTATACAGAGGCGCTGTCACATCCTTCTTCCTGCTGGCCTTTCCTCTCCCTATGCACCCATGCAACCAGGCTTTTACCATTACCTTTTCTACCTGTTGTGGCTGCCATGTCCTGATTCACCAAAAAAATTGTAGGCCCAGCAGCACATACAGGGCCATGCCTGAATCAGCCCTGTACGTAGTGCCAGGCGGCCCACCCCTGCTGTGCCCCCTCCTGGCTCTCCCCATCCTGAAGCAATGGATGTAGAGGAACAGCCAGTGGGGAAAAAGGGTTAGGCAGATTGCGGGGCTGCATGTTATAGAATGAGGGGCCTTACTTTCCTAATAAAAGGGTTTGTTAACCTTAAAATATCCCCTTTCAGTTTTGCCCACTGCTTTTCTACATCTTCCAGCTGTTTCCCCACTAATGACTGCTTGAGGTATTGTACCATCTTGGCAAAGTTAGCTTTTTTAAAGTTTAGGATCCTCACTCTTGAATGGACATTATCAGCCCTTTTGCTAATACTGAACCATACTATCCAATAATCCCTGGATGCGAGCTGATCACCCACTATAACATCAGAAACACTATCTCCATTTGTTAGCACCAGGTCCAGTATGGCCCTCTCACATGTGGGTTCTGTTACCAGTTGCCAGAATAGTTCTCCCTGTAAACGATCCAGGATCTTTTTTTCTCCTTAGAGCAGTGCACTTGTGTTTTACACATTACAGGAACACCTACTGTCATAAGGGTAAGCTTTCAATCTGAAAAATTGGTTCTTTAAGTAGTAGCAAACAAAATTGCCCCCGAAGGTGGTTAATTAGCTGAAACTTAGCCAGGTTTGGCCATTAAATAAAAAGTTTTTAATTGCCTGTGTGCCTTCCGCTTGTTGTCTGTTGGTCCTTGGTACTACTGCGGAGGTTTTCCTCCTCTTTCCTTGGCGTGCTCATATTGAAATCATCTATCAGCAATACCTCTCCTTTCATAGCAATATGAAAATGTTTTCAATGAAATCTGTCCACTTCTTCTGCCTGTGAAAGTAGTCTTTATATAACACCAATACAAATGGATGTTCCACTCCCTCTTTCCAGTTTAACCCACACTGTCTCCCCCTTCTCTCATAAGACCTGCAAATCTGTAGCTTTAATAGTGTCTTTTATATATAGTGCCACTCTTCCCTTTCTTCCTAGCCTTTCCTTCCTGAATAAATTATAGTCTGGTATAACTACATCCCAGTCATGGTTCTCTGTGAACCTTTTCTCCGTAACTGCCACTAAATCCAAGTCAGCCTCTTCCATTAAAGCTTCAACATCTGGAATTTTATTTTCCATACTACAAGCATTAATACACACTGCTTTCCAGATGTTGCCTTTTTTACCTATGTCTGCAGAGGTGTAGAATGTTTTACTTACCTGAGAGCTTTCACATACCTGGTGGCTTTCCTCACTAGTCCCCAACAAATCTAGTTTAAAGTCCTATTTAGTAGTTTACTCAGTGTACTGCGGAAAACACTTTAACCCTTCTTGGATAGGTGTATATCATCTCTGCTCCACAGCCCTTCTAAGATCATCCCTTGGTCCAAGAAACCAAAATGCTCTTGATGACACCATCCATGCATTGATCTCTAGGACATAAGATTCTCTGCCTTGGCCTTTACCCTCAACAGCGAGTATTGAGGAGAATACTATTCGAGCACCTATTTGCTTCACCTCTCTCCTAGAGCCATGAAGTCACTCTTGGTATGCTCAGAATGAGAGCTAGCAGAATCATTTGTGCTGACATGGATGAGCAGCATCAGATAGTAGTAAGTAGGCTTGTTGCGTCTCAGCAAACTCTCTCTAACATCTGATTTTGACACCAGACAGCACACCTCCCAGGACATCAAGTCTGGTCAGCAGATGGACACATCAGTACCCTTCAGAAGAGAGTCACCAATCACCACTTCCCTTTGCTTCCTTGTGGTCACTGATTCTGCAACTTTGAGGTGCTTGAGCTGTGGTTCTTCCTGTTCTTGGGATGTTTTTGCCTCCTCCACTTCCAGGGTTGCATACAGGTTCTTCAGATTGAGGGATGATGGAGTTAGAGATTGGGTGTCTAATTCTGCAGCCTCTGGTGACTCGCGAAAAGCTCTCTTCTTTCTGTGGCATACTCTCTTCACCTCTATTGGAGAGCTTGAATGCCTCAAGAAGCATCTCACTGATGTACTTCTTGCTGTCATGAATGTTTCTCAGCTTCGCCACCTCTTCCCTCAGTTCCTATACTTCTTGCATGAGGGATTCAATCTACAGGCATTGTGGACATGGAACCTTGTCTGGAATCAGGCTGTTCTTCTGGACAGAGGCAGAAGCTGTAGCAGGGGCAACAGCTTTGGCAGCATGATTTTTCCAGCCATAGCTCAGTTCTTGGAGCTTTGGTACCTCTTGAAGGAAATAAGAAAGACCTACCAAAATCCCTTTGTAAAATTACCTAAACAAAAACTTGTTTACTTACAGCTGACATCCAAAAGTGGAGCTATGTACTTCCTAGCTTTTTCTTTCCAACTAAAAACAAAATCTATTCTCTTTATCAACAAGCTAATTGGTGAATTGCCCTATATAGCAAGATTACTCACATGGGGTAGGTGGGAGATGGGGTGGGAAGGGAGGGATCTAACACCTGGGGAGTGCTGTGACTTCAGAGCCTGCCTTTCCCTTTGAACCTGAAGGTTAGAGGAGAGAAAGTAAAATAGCAGCAGAAAAACAAATTCCCTTTCTGCAATACAACTACAAAAACAAATCTGTTGGCAGAACGGCAGAAAAAAAATATTAAATTAAAATTAACTCTTTTTAAGAGCTTTTAGAGAAGTTATATCTAGAGCCACATAATTGCCTTGATTGCAATGGAGACCCTCTAGGACAGTGGACCCCAAATGGGGTCACCAAAATATGCTCATTTCACTGTGACCTATCCCAAGTAGTAGCAGTCACCAGTCAGCAAGTGACCTGCAAGCCAGCAAACATTTATAGGCCCTTGCCCACATCTGGGTAAGCTTCCAGGTAGAAGTGAAAACCCAGGAAACTGGAGACCAGCTACTTTGATTTCATCATCATCTGGGGTCACACAAATTCTTATATAGTTGCTAAAATGGTGTCATATGGGATAAAGGATTGGAAAGCACTGCTCTAGGACTAGGGGAAGTTGCCCTGTATCCAGTTACATCATGATGGGAGGACACTACTCTGAGAGGGAAAATGCAAGACCTATTTAAACCATGTCCAAAGGAAGAATTCTGTCTTTGGCACAAAACTATTGCACCATGCTGGCATAAGGTGTCTGCCCCTTGGAGGGGGGGGGGGGGCAGCTGAGAGTGGCTAAACCCTAGCACCTCATTATTTTTAGGAAGAGTCACAGGCATAGGAACAAAGAATAGACAGCAAGGTAAAAGGAGTGACTGTACAAAACTTGCTACACCCCCCTAGCTTAACTGGAGTGAAGTCCTACCTATGTTATTGTCCTAGAAGACATCCACTCACAGGCACAGAAGAAGCTCCAAAAAGAAGACATCCTAATGATCAAGGAATATTTGGAGACAAGCATCTACAGAGGCCACCAGCGCTAAAGAAGGGAGGAATCCAGGAGCTCCTCAGTGAACAATGACACCAACACCAGAGCAAGGAGTGAACCAGGGCGGTTTCAGTGACCTGTGCCTGCATCACCACCAGCTCCAAGTACACTGCTAAATAGTAATAAAGTAGGCGATGGGTTCCCACTCAGGAAAAAGTGACAATAAATATTAGAATTGCAAGAGTGCAGCGACATGAAATTAACTTCTGGCATCATATACATAGTATTCCAGAGTGAAGTGAAAAAAGGAAATAACCCAATTGTAACAAGTGGAGGAAAGAGAAGGAATAAACTGCTGGTTATATAGCTTTTGCAGTTGTTTTTGCCAATGGTTATAAATTGCATCAAGAACCCCTAAGTTTTTAGTAAACCATTGGTTCAAACATAAACTCTGGACTGGACTCATTTAGTTGGAGATGGGAAGAGATGTAAAAAGAATGTAAATGCCAAGGGCCTTCTAGCATATGCTGGTCCAAAGCTGAAGAACCTGGAAATTAAACTTAAAGAGTAAAGAGCGAAAGACTAACACTCTTGGATTGCTGTCTGCCATACAGCGAGAAAGGACCACCATAGGAACTACACACAGGCAGGGCGGTTACATTAGTAACATGTTTGCATCATAGCCTTCACCTCTCAAGCCAGTTTTTGAAATATTGATAGTACCTGGTGTGAGGGCTTGTGAACAAGCTGCAAAGCAGTTTTTCAGTTTACTGCAGCTTAATTTACCACAAGATCCCTAGCCTATGGTAACTCAGTACCACTGGTTAGCAATTCCCACACTAAATGAGTAACAGCTTGCATTGAACTTCACAAGGTGTGTTACTCTGAGGGAAAAACAAAGCCATCTCAAACCTGGGATTTTGGGGGCTGGAGCAATCCTCAGTCACTCCTGATCCCTTTGGCATCAGGTTCAAAATGGCACACTTGAACCCTAGCAGGTGAGTCTAGAAACTATCACTAAGGTCAAGCTGCTATATATGGGTGAAATACCCTTATATGGAATGAAGGAGTAGCCTAATGTTTAGAGTAGTCATGTAGTATCCAAGGAGATTAGAGTTTAAATTCCCCTGGTTCTCCTTAAGGCCTAGGGCAAGTCACATAACAACCCCCACTGGTGTAAATTCCGCCCAAGCAGCCCCTGCAATGTGGTGGCGGCAGCAGTGCAGCAAACTTACTTTAACGTGATTGCTATGCTGCTCCATTCTTGTAAATTTGTCACGTGAACATACAAGAGTAGAGCAGCGCAGCAAACATAATAAAGTCAGTTTGTCATGCTGCCGCCGCCACATGGAGGGCCCACCATATGAAGAGGGGACTCTGCACAGGGGGGCGCACCACCGCCGAGACTATGGAGGGCCCTCAGCAAAATTTTACTTGGGGCCCCTCATTGTAACTTATGCCACTGCTCCCCCCCCCCCCACCCACCCAATGCCTCACTTAACATGTATCATAAGCTCTCCAGGAGCAAGGAAACGCCTAACTATACCTGGTTGTAGGTTACCTTGAACTACTGGAAAGGTGTGAGCTAAATGCTACTACTTTTCAATATTCCCTTATATGGCAGTTTGACCCTTAGCAGTAGTATCATTAAAAGGATAAAATTATGCATTATTTTACCCCAACATGTTTCTTAATGGATGCATGGAAAACACTTCATTATTATGCAAATCTAAAATGCAGCTTGTGCTCAACAGTGCAAACCATGTTATCCATGAAAAAAGAATGCCATCTCAAAGCTAGCACTTTTTTCAATCCAAGAGTATTGGGCTACCAAGAGATGGCCTTGATGCTCCTGCCCGCCTTCTAAAAAGGGACTGATGCCAGGGTTACCATCACAAAGAACCTCCTTCAATCCAATTCCCCACTCCCTCTGTAGACACACTACACCCCTGTACTCCCCCTCTACCCCAGGGTATACTTTGCAAAATCCCTGGTGGTCTAGGGTTTTGGGGACAGGGCCTCCTTTGTGTGATAATGAGTTGAGAGCAGGCTAGTGGACAAGAGATGAACCACCAGGCTACTCTTCCACTCCTAACCCCTCTTCTTATTCTCTGCACGTAAAAGCATTGCATCTTATGAAACAGCATACTGCTTTACCTGTCCTAGACAATTTCTAAGGCTATTTTTATTCAGATAGATACACATGTATCTATGAAAAAGCTTTGCAACTTGTACCCTATGTGCATTGCATCTTGAGAATGTCGGTACTTCCTAAGCAACAAAATCAGGGTACAGGCCAAGGATTAACAAAATGAAATTTTAGAAGGATTAAATCAAGAGACAAAATGGGGGAAAGGAGTATAAAAAAGATAAATATTTTCTTAAAATTCATTGAAAAGAGAGAGATAAGAAGGAAGGAATAGAAGAAAAATGAAATTAATTCAGAAAGGGCTGTAATAGTTTGAAATAGGCATTTTAACCTTCATGTAGTTTTGATTGATCTGACACTTTTATAAAAGCCTAAACATTAGTTCTGATATTTTTCTTATTAATATTTTATAAATGTTCCTGCTAGGGGCAGATTGCCCTTTCAGGGGATTGGGCATTAACAAGTGCACCACTGATGTTAACAAATAGTAGATCCCCTCACAGTCTGTCTTCTTAAAGTTGCAGGAGTTTGCATGCCAAGCGTATAAGAATACCGGCCAGCTCACGAGCCCCTGTGCCTTTAAGAGGGCAGACTTGGAGGGAACCTACTGCTGCTGGAATTTGTTTGCATCAACTGAGGCAGAGACATGCAGTTGGAGCCTGGAGCAGCAGAGGCTGAAGCCTTGGAAAGGAGAGACAGACTGAGGGATGAGGATAGGCAAGAGGCAGAATCTTCATGCCTGGGCTGATTTTTGGTCATAAATCTCACCTGGTTCCTGCCAATAGCAAACAATGAACAGAAGAGCAAGAAGAAAAAATGATAGAGAGAGCATGCTGGTGCATACTGGGAAAGGAAGAACAAGGACTGAACAAACATGTTATCCAGCGTTCAGAAACAAAGGGAGAGAAGACTTAGCAGATACCATTGCTATCAACTTTTATTCAACCTATATAGAAGAGAAACCAGAGCAGGATGAGAATTCTCCACACAGCCTCAAAAAAGATACGAGTATATACCTGATAAAGACCAAGCAAGGTGCTAAAAATTAGCTCCATTTTTTTTTTTACTACTCTTTGTGTCACTTAAGTTTCACTTGAGAATCTGAAATAAAATGAAGTTTTAATTTCCATTTAAACTACATGGAAGTTTAAAAAAAATAAAAAAATCAAGCACCAACAAACCTGATATCCCCAAGTTTAGGAACCCCTGAGTCTAGCACCCACGTAGATTCCTGGGACCCAGGGCCCCTAGTCAAATACCTTCCAATAGTCTCAAGTCAAGAACCATAGGGCCCCAGTGCCCTTAATAAAGGAACTCCAAGGCCCCAAGTATTGGTTCTGGAGCTCCCAGTTCTTCGGATCCTAGAATCAACATTCCCAGGCCTTCGGTGCTGGTTCCAGGAATTCCAGGTCCGACTATCCTGATCACGGGTTTACAAGTCTGAATGCTCTAGAACACCCCCAGTTCTGGGAAAGCTGCAAGGTGGGCATGAGAGCCTAGAAGTCTCCTAACCTGAGGCTTTTTTTGTTCCAGGGTTCCAAGATCTGGAAGCAGAAGAACATTAAGTCCCCTGGAACAGAGACAAACTGACTAAGGGCCCCTAAGACACAGACCCTCTGCTTCTATACCTCCAAATTAAACACAGTCTAATTCAAAGAGTGCTTAGCCCAAAACCTCCGATCTTAGATGTCCGGGCCAGAGACCTTCTACCCAAAAGAACCCTAGGCCATGGATCCCCATATGGGTCAGAGATCTTAGAGAATGTGGGTTCCTTACTTGTCTCCTTTGGTCCAGGGGATATTGACCATAAATCATTGGATTTTTTTTTATGGTTCAGTGGTTACAGATGTTCTTTAAACTTCTATCTCTAATCAATCATTGAAGGTAAAAATAACAGTAAAGTTAATATTAACTATACTGTAGTTTTAAAAACACATTTTAACTTTACTATTGTTTTAGTGCAGTCATTTTTAAATCTACTGTGCACTCTACAGATCATTAGCTTACTAGTTTAATAAAAGCAAATTTTTTGCATGGTAGTTAAAAAACAAAAACAAAATACAAAAAACAGTGCCTTAAACCATCTCATTACATCAGCTGCAGAGACAAATGAAAGAGTAAGAGACACATGTGCACATAATAGAAGAAAGGATAAATGAAAAAAGCATATTCTAGAAACAAGAGAAATGGAATAAGAAACAGAAGTCAATCAAAAAAGATAAGCCTTAATTAAATTTCTGGAATTTCTTCCATTCTATACCTTTGAGAAAAACCTTTTGATGCATCAATGATCAAATGCAAAAAATCTTTAGATACACTCATTTAGTTGGTTAATTCAAGGTCCAAAGAAATGTGAAAAACAGCATACAGCAAATAAATTTAAATTCCAGGAGAATGCTCAACAGCGGAGGTTATTACAATACATCTTACTGAGCTATAGGACTGTATTCAATCCGAATTCTAGGAGATGTATCGGCAAATTAGAAAATAGTGCTAAAGCCACTGGTTTTGATGGCTCATCCCTCTGTCAGTTGCCTCTTTATATATTTTGAAACCTAAAATTTAACTGTTTTATTACAGACGTAGAATTTACACGTCCCACTCATTGACTCATGTGAGTGCAGAACTGAATCGCTTCTCATATACGTTAACAGTTTACTCGTTATTCCAAGTTTTCACTGCAGCTGCCAGTATGGATATTAGGAATTTTTCTACTGTCTGTTTAATTGCATTGATTTTGAGCTATGCCATTTTCAACTAAATTTGAAAACATTGTTTAAATTTTGGCTCTGTTCATAAAAATGATTAGCGGCTTAACTCAAAGTTGGGACAGGAAAACAGAGAGGAAGCAGACATTTGTTGACAAATAAAAAAAATAATCATATCCTGTGTAAAAATACATCTTAGTGCAAGCAAAATGATGCAATTATGAAGTATAGAATTTCACGCTTGCCCCATTTAAACCAGTGGATGGGGTAAGAGGCAGTGGGGAGACCTAGGGGGCTCAGGGCACTGACCTAGCAGGAGGGGGAAGTTAATCTTTGGTGGAGGTAGTAGCTGCTGAAGGAGGTGGGGTTTTGAAAAATAACAGAAAACATGAAAAATAAAGCAAAAAAAAAAAAAAAAAAAAGTGCAACATACAACCCTAAAAATGATTGCAAGCACGAGCCCCCGTTTAAATAGACTCCTTTGGGGTCTGTTTACTAAAGTGTGGTAATGTCTGTCATTGCCATGCCTTAATTGCCAAGGCTGATGTACAGCAATAGCAAAACCTCAGTGGGCAGTCTCAGCACCTCCCCATGTAATTAATTAAGAGGAAATGTCTTTACTGCATGGGAAACTAAACCTATTTAAGTGGTAAACCTATTCATCGCATTATCTGCAGTTAAATTAATTCAGCAAAAAGGACTAAAGGTCCTAATTAAGAGTAAATCCAAAATCAAAAAGTCAGAACAATTCCATCCCAAGCCACACTACCTATATATCTGATAAATAAAGAAAAGTGACTACAGTCAAAATATTGGGTTTTTGTTGGATTGTTTGCCATGAAAAGGAAATCCTCTCGTAACAAACCCTCCGGTTTTCACTATTTAAAAGGCAACCAATGCCTTCTGCTCCAAAAACGTGTAAAGACGCACACAGCAAGACACACACAAAACTTATCTTATACAAATGGGACTTTTCTTGAAGAGTGGGAAAGAAAGCCCACTGATGCAATCAACACCAGCATATGTGTGGAGGACACTATCTGCTGAAATCTACCACCATTGATACTCCTGTGGCAATGACACGCTGGTAAGAAGGCTTAGCTAGATACTGCAGACTTAGTTGGTTATCCAGAAGCATTTAAAAGTCCATATGACACAGTGCCATGTTTCAGGCCACCCTCTTCACTCTAACCCACCCTTCTCCTCCCCACCTTATGCCCTCCCAGACCCACAAGCAACAGACAGACGGCCTGATCCATAGCTTAAAACAGTTTTCTTGGTGGATCATAATGGCCACAGCTTGCGGATACAAGGTATTGCACATTTAACAATCACTATTTACAATCAATCGGTAACCCTAACAATCCTAATTGATCTGCATCCTAAACCTCTATACAATATTCTGTAAGCATTGTCCACCAACATGTATTCAATCTGTAAACAGGATTTACACAATAGTTAACAATGGTTACACCTCTCACTGCATAGTGTAGCTGGGAGGCAAGAGGGGGTACAGACTCTACCGTCCCCCGTGCTGGGTCTGCCGTCTCCCGAGGCTGTTGGCCTGGGAGGTTCACAGGACACGCGCAACTCCCTGCTGCTGCCCCGTTCATTCGGATGCTCCATTGGCCTTCAGTCATCAACCTTATCCACAGGTCAATGTCCTTCCTGTCCCAACTAAGCCCCCTATCGCCTGCCATGTTCCGATGAACCTGTTCGTCATACTCCAGCCAGGTGTTGCCACCATACACCCTGTAGGCCTCGCAAATGGTGTCCTGGTACTTAAGGAGCCCCCTGCACTCCTCAGGGTGTCTGTCCCCCACCACACTGGCTAGTACCCAGAATGCTGCACACCAGTTTGCAATGGTCTGCAGGATGGAATCGGCCCTCTTGGATACCAGCTTGTATCTGTTGCAGCAGCCCGTGCATTCACAGGCTTCATCATTTCTCCAGATGATCAGTGCGAAGATGTCCACATACTTGCCCTTCCAGAATTTCTCCTTCTGGGTGTGCGGTACATGACTGTCCAAAGCAATAGTGGTGTATACATTTTCCACCGGCCTAAGCTCCGAAACCAGTACCCCATCCCCAGATTGTGCCCCCCCTCCCCCCTCCATGTTGTCCCTGGCTCCAAGATGAGGGAGAAGGGAGAGGGGAGAGGGTAGGGGCCCCACTGACCCCTCCTCCTGCTGGGCTTTGAGCTGCCTGGGTCCTGCCTGCTGCCGAGCTGATACCGGCTATGAGCCATGCCAGGACCTGCAACAACCCTTCGACAACCATCTGGCTCCACTTCGGCTGTTCCCCCAACCTCCCACACTTGTGCCACTGCTGCTAATGCCTCACCTTCTCTTTCCCCTAAACCCCATATCCCCATTCCATGCATCATCTCCCCTCCTATGCTCCCCCCATGCCCCCTTGTACTCTCTGCCCCCTGTTGCCCCATCCCCGCTTCCCTCCTACTTCCCACTTCATCAGATAACAATGTACATTGCTCATACTCACCCCTCGGTCACGACTCTTTGGATGTGGCTGCATAGCTTGCACCTGCCTCCGCAGCGCCATCATCGCCCATGATTGGCGCTCCTTCCAGTGAGCTCAGGAGAGCCTGCATGCATCCCGCTCCATGGACCATGGCTATGGCCCTTACCTGACTCATGAGGTCACAAATCCATGGTTCCTTCTCGCCGCATGGTGGGTGAGGGCTACTGGTTGTAGATTCCATGGGCCTCCCTGGCCCTGCCACAGGCTCCGTGTGCCACTGAGCACCTCACTGCTCCACCCAGGCCCCATGCATACTCTTCTTCTTTCCACTTCAACTTTTACTCTGACCATTCTTCTTGCACCTATTCTCCTTGCCCTTCTGGGCTGCTCCAGTTGGTTCTGTAATCTTCTTTGACTTTTTTGCCACCGGTCCACTGTCCCCGCCTCTTGCACGCTGCTGCTTGGCCATGCTGTCCCGTGTCCCTCGCTCACCTTCAGTGGCCTTCACTCACGTTGCTCCCTACTGCTGGTTGCTGTGCCTCCGTTGCTTGCTGAGAATAAGCTTCTTGCTTATTGTCTATGGATGACTGCAGTACTGGTACTCACCAGCAGATGGAGCACCTGCTTCTCAAGCTACTCTGCAGCTGTCTCCACGTGTCCAGGCTAGCTGTACCGCACTGTCCCTCCTGCAGCACTCTCCTCGTCACCGTGCTCTGTCCTCACTCTTCCGTCCTCCGTTCCTCCTGCAGCTGGCACTTCTCTGCTCCCTCTGCAGCCTTCTCCTCTTCACTGCGATGGTATGCGGAAGCAGGAGGGGATGGGGGGCTGCTGTTGTTTTGCTTGCCTGTATGCCGCCGGGACGGGCCTCCTCTCCTCCAGATTGCTGCTTCCCCTGCCCCTCCTGCTGTCTGCTTCTTCTGCACAATCTCTGGGGTTGATGTTATCGCCGCGCACCAGCTTCTCTTCCAGCGATCTGCCCTCTGCTTCTCCAGTGAGTCTGTCATGCTCAGGTCAACCGCACCACCATTGGAAAAGGAAAGGGTGGTTCCAGCCCCCTTCCTTTTAACTGCGGCTGGCCTGCCCCTTGCCCCGCCTCGCTCCACTGACCTCTTGTTTGCTCTCCCACCATCCGGGAAGCCTTCTCACTGGTTTCACAGCCTGAACACTCACTACCAGCCATCTTGTTCACAGGTAGCGCACCTTAGTAAATAGGCTCTTTTATCTCATATTTTTTGACCATGTTTTTTGTGCAATGCTCAATTCTTCTTCCATCCCATTCATGCATTAACTCATATAAGGGAAGCACATAAAAGAAATATTAAGCCACCTATTTTATTTTGTAAGTTAACAGAAAAACTAACATGTATTTGTCTTAAAATAATGCTGCTACTTTGTTTTTGATGGCTATTTTTGTTTCCAGAGGTCTCTCTTTGTTGAGTTGTCATAGCACCAAGACGTTTGTGAGGCAATCTTTGGAAATTAAATTTGTATGTGCAATAGTCATTCCCTTTTCTGTTTTTCTTGTATAAAAACTGGTCATGGGGGCAGAGGCTCAATTTTTCATGCTAACATTAAGTGGTCTCTGTCCTGGAATGAGCACCATCTAATCATTCTTGAGTCCAAACCACCCCCCACCCCCACCAGCTGTTTCTTCTAGCTTCCTAAGATGTCTCATTCTGCAATTTCCTTCCATTTTAAGTTGTCCTACCTTCAACAACAACCACCTTGATTAGTCTGATTTAGTGCTTCCCTTTGTCTTGTCAGTAATGCTGCTGGATTTATAATAGCAATAAAGTGCCTATTTAAATCATTGCCTTTCTACAGGCTCACAGATCCCATTAACTGTTTCTTATATGTGATTCATAGGTCTCATTCCCTTCAATTTTGCTCAGGTAAACTTGTCCCTTAATTAATCCCACTTGGTCCAGCTCTATACAGTAATGGTTTCACTGGTTTAACTCACAGCCTCTCATTTGATTTTGTCTGTGAGATTACAGTGTAGTCAAAACAGACTGAAAAGTAGTAGGAACTTTCTATAATGGAGAGAATTTTATAATCCCCCAACAATAGTCCTCATCTCTGGGTTAATAGGGGTAATCGATGATCATTAAGGCAGGAGCAATACCCACTCACTCGTGCTCAGCCCATGCCCCATTCCAAAAAGATATGAACAGCGCCCAGCAGTCATCTCACAGTACTGCAAGCTTAGTTCCTTGAGGTTACCACTTGGGGGTGGTCAGTGCCATTCTGGATTAGGCATGTGGGTATTGCTCCTACTTCAATTGACCATGACCACCCTCAGTAAGACTAGTGATGGGAATCAGGAGGCGGAGGGGGTTATAGTTGTTGGAGGGGGGGGGGATTGGATAGAGAGCATTTTGTTCCATGGGTGTCTCATCTTGAACAATGTGCTATATTTCATTTATTTTAAATTTACATTTATATACCCTGCAGTCGAACCACTCCACTCAAAGTAATGGGCGAGGAGACTGAAGCTATTCAAGTAGGAGGGGGCTTGAGAAAGAACTTTGGTGATAGGGGAGGAGAAAGAGGTCTTGATAGGCATGGGGGGGGGGGCAAAGTCAGGATAGTGATTAAGGGGCTCAATCTTGGCATTCATAGCTGCCCTAACAGCTGACCCATATTCATGTCTAGGGAAAGATGTAAATACCAACATCTAAAAATTGGCAATGAGACATACATTTCCTTTATGAAATGGGGAATCCAGGTCTACATCGTAGGCCCACCTCAGACCACTATCTTCCCATTCTCATTATTCCTTCAGAGAATTTAGATGTGGTGAGCATTCCTACATCTGAAAAAGCCCATTCTAAAATGACATTTGCATACGTGTAAATGCTGCTTTTTAGATATGAGAATGTTTCTAAAAATTCCCATAGGGGCCAGTGCAGAAATGGGCGCAGCAGTCACCACAGGCATCTGAGTGTATATACACAACTTTTCTGTGCCTGCATGAGTGTAGCATGCAGGAAGGGATTTGCCACAAACCTAATCACTGTGAAGATGCCTGCGCAAACGGCAGCGTACAGCATATTTAAAAACATTCAAAAACGGATGGTAATGAAGCAATTAGCTATGCCGCCCAGATGCAGAGAGTGCGCAGAAAAGTAGAAGGCCGAGCTCAATGCTAGACTTTAACGCCAAGTCGGAGGAGACATAAGGGATCTGTGGTTCATGTTGAGAAGAAATTTATGCCTGTTTGAGCAAACAGCCCCTGCAGCTATTGTTGAACTTTGCTGAAGTGAGTGAGGCTATTAAAAAAACGGTAGGGGAAAGAGTGCTGGAAGATGTATGCGCACTTAAGAGCAATCATTCTGCACAAACGTTCAGCTCAGAGTAATATCGGTATTCATGTTTGGAGCAGAACAATTGCTCAGGAGCTGCATAGTTCCTTAGTGGTTTGGGATGCATATTTGCCTCTATTTTCAGCATGTAGGTGTGCCTCTGGATGGGGGAAGGCGGAGTAAACGGATGGTATATGTGCATGGGGGATGAGTTGGGGCAATGAACTGGAAGTATGTGTGCAGACATGTGGGGGAAGGAGGAGGAGCTGGATTGTGGGGGGTGGGGTGAGTGGCTCGGGAGGTGGGTTGGACTGCAGGGCTCTGCGTGTGCATGCATGAGAGGATGGGATGAGGCAAGGAGCTGGGTGTCTAAGTGAGTGCACAAGAGTGTTCTGGGTGGGGTGGAGGACCGAGTAGGTGTGCAGGTGTATGCACATAAGAGTGTGTGTGTGTGTGCGCGCATTAGAGATAAATACACACACAAAATTGCTCCATTTTCAGTATGTGAGTGGGTGTGGATGGTGTCAGGCTCTGGTTGTGTGAATGTGCACACCTAGAGAGGAGAGTTGAGAAGCTAGATATGTGTGTGCATGCATCAGCGGATGTGGGGTGGGGTGGGGTGGGGTAGGGCGAGGGGTTGTGTTTGTACGTTCATGTGTGAAGGGTGGGGTTTTGGGCAAGATGTACATTTTTGAAGCTGTGGGGGGTGGGATGAGGAGCAGTGTGTGTGTATATATACACAGGTGGGGTGGGTAGAGTAGGGTGAGGACAGCGTGAATGTGTGTGCGCGCACATGCAAGTGTCTGGGTGGGGAGAGGAGCACAATATATGCGTACACGAGAAGTGAGAAGGATGGAGTATGTATGTGTGTGCATACATGCAGGGGTGGGCTGAGAGGCTACGCATGTGTGCGTATGCCTGGGTGGTTGAGGTGCTGAGTGTGTATGAAAGGGGGAGGGGCTGGGTGTGTAGAATGTATTTCTCATGGTAAAACAGACATTTTGCCCCTTCCCCCTCATCCACTCCTAATTCTTACCCTCCCACCCTCTTGCTGTCTTCCTCCCTTCTACCCCATCCCCAATACAGTCTGTCTCTCTCTCTCCAGCCCATTCCTCCTCTCCCGTCCAGCCACAGACCCCTTTAACTCCACCTTAACCCCCTTCCACTATCTCCCCCAGTTGATATCCCAGAAGAAAAAAGAATTCCTCAGGAGGTGGCAGAATGGAGACATCTATGTCAAATATGTCACTGTGCTTTTTCTGACATTTGAAAAAAAGCTGTTTTTCTGTTCCTCAACCAAGCACTAACCCATTAACCAGCTTCTTTTCAAAGCCAGAAAAGGCACAATGACATTAAATTTGACACTGGTGTTTATCTCTTGTAAAATAAGTAAAAGTTCCAGAGAAGTGCCTAAGTGCCCTATAATGAAATTCCCTCTAATGTTCCATCTGGTATGCACTACATAAATCACGATAATAGCAAGAATTAATTGGTCACCTATGGTACCTATCTGCTGTCATATTCTGTTTCTATCTTAATAACAAATTATGCCGACTCTTCATTTTCCATGCTTCCATTTCAGCTCCATTTTAAAGATAGACAAGTTTTTGCAATTTCAATTCAAAGCAGGTTCACATAGTATTCTGAAATATTAAATACAGAATCTAGGAATGGTTGAATCTCTTAGTTCCAGGCTGAAGGCAGATTGAAAAAAATCAGACTCCAAACCTTTTTGCGTTTTTGAACATTAGGATATTTTATTATCCATAGTATTCACAGCGTTGCAAATCTTTGAATACTCTCAATGTATGGATTAATCTGTGGATTGCACACTCCCAGACTAACCCAAGAAGTCCTAAGGAAAGTGGTATGGTGATTCAAATTAATCCCCGGAATAGCTTTCATTTCTCTGACCCTGTTGCCCCCTACCCCCCACACACACTTATCCTAAGTATGAAGGTGACAGCAGCAGCAGTCAGCATAAGACTATGTGCCAGTGGGCACTCATGGATCCCTGCTCTCTTTATGGGTTTCCAGTCTAACAGGACGCCCACATATGAAGAAGCAGCAGAGCCTATGAGCATTCATTGATTCAGAAGACCCATGTTGCACCCTTGTTGTGGAACTCCCTTCCTCCTGCAGTTGGAATCTTTCTACACCGGATTTAAGTCTGGGGTAAAGACATGGCTCTTTGAGCAATCTTGTGCGGCCTCTCTTCAGTCACTAGAATTATGCTGTAGCAGTATATTAAATACTAAAATACATACTGATTGCCAATACTGAACATAGGTCACAGTGGATGTCCAGAAGAATGGGGAGCAGTTCTGTTTTTGTGACCCCATTTACAGATGACACTCCATTTGGGGTCCCGACCCATAGTTTGAGAACCACTGTTCTATAGGGCAGCAAAGAATAGCAGTGGTCAAAGAAATGCAACAGATGGTGACAGCCACAGAAACTCAAAGAGCCATTAGCACATTGCTTTATCTGCAGGCCCGCACTTTAATGGGGAACTTTGCTTTGTATGTGTAAGTGTGATGTCCAACTACGCCTTTTTTACAGGACTGTTATTAGAAGGATAGTGTTCAGATGATCCTGATTGTTGAGTTTAATTATCAAAGTCTCAGGGAAGGGGGGAGGGAGGAGGAGAGACATAAGACTGAAGGTTTATCTTGCGCTGGCCCTGGCGCTGACCTTTCTCTGCTCTTTTTGGGATCTCCAACTGTCCCACCCCACACTCTGGGATCTGCTGTCTTTTTCCTATTGAGTTCTTAAATCAAGCCCTGGTTCAATGTGAATTACATTCAGATACTGTGTTGTTCTCACTATTGCAGTGTTTTACAGCATTTCAGTTCACATTACAACAGTACGTTGTGCCAAATTAAAGCTTGTACGCACAAAACATGATTTGGTTAGCATACACCCCTGTAAAATTTATACACACTATTTCACATGTCAAGGGATAAACTTAAGTAAATGAATCTACAGATAAAAAGCAGAAAAGACTATTCTATATTTTTCAAAATTGTTAACGTTCCTATAAGTGAACATCTGACCTACATTACTGAAATACTGTAAACAGCATTCATTTTCATCTATATTTCATTTGCCAGCTTCCACAATGTTAGCAATAAATTTAATTATTTCTGTTATAAATGAACTTGGTTATTACCTGCTTGAATTATTTATTTCATCATCACTAATGCAACACTGTTTAACTTTGCTGCATCTCTCTCTCTCATTTCTGTAAACATCTTGACATTTCCACTGCCAAATTAAAAATGTATTGTTTTCAATAAAAGACCTAGAGAGTTGAACTCTGCATGCCTCTTCAACAAAACAGCAGGCATTGTGCTTAAGGATTTTGGTGTAGTCAAAAAGTTCTTCCAACTCTGCTGCAAAGCTTTTGATTTCAAACCACTATTCAGAGCCCTAATTATGTCTTAGGCATGGTAATACTCTAGCAATTATCTTGGAATATGAAATGCATGTGTGTTAATATAGCTGCTTTGAACCATGGGTAGCAGTGAAATTGTATATTGCTTGACAATGTAATATTTGTATAAAAATATATAGTGTTCACATACAGTAGTTTATTGTGCATTTGCCAAATAAACAATTACCAGCAGTATGATAAATTCAAAGTAGTAATACATGAAAACCAAAGTGTCATCTGTTGAGACTATGAAATATATACCTAAGATCATCAGGAAGAAAAGCCTCTAGGCTTGTTGGGGATGAGTGAACACAAGTAAGTAGAACATTAAACACTTGTATAGAAATGGGTAAAAAGGGAAATCAGGAAAGCTGTGCGTACTGATACCTATAGTATGGGAAATAAAATGTCTGATCTAGAGACTGTAAAGGAAGGGGATGACTTGGATTTACTATGTGGTCATGCTGATGTGGTTCATGCGGAATCATGACTAGGATGTAGTCATGCTAGGCTATAATTCATTCAGGAAGGACAGGGTAGGAAGTAAAGATGTGCATTTACGGGCATGCATTCAATTCATTTGGGTGCCTAAATCATTAAAACATGCAAAATCACTTGCATACATGCATATCTATGAAGTAACATGAACAATTGATGTGCCTGGTAAAAAAAAAAAAAAAAAGCTACAACATGTTCATATTGTGCACAAAATATAAAATAGGCAAAACAAATATTTTTAAATCATGAGAGCAGAAACCGCGAGGCAATGCTGGTGACTTAAAGCAAGAGTTGCCTCATGGATTTTTAACTATTTCTGCCATTGCAAGCTGGAAAGGAGCGGCAGCAGTGGCAATAAGTGCCCACGGAGGGAAAGCACTCTAGACAACCGCCTAGACCACCGACACCATATGTAAAAAATATTAAGGTAACACCATTGCAGGTTTTATTAAGTATGGGATAGGCATGGTGGGTTAATCTGGGAAGAGGGAATGGAATATATGTTTACACTGGCATGATATACAGATCTTCCTCACAAGCAGAAGAAATTCAGATTTAATGGAAGACATTAGCAATATTGCCAAGAATGAGGAAGTACTGTTTCTAGGTGATTTCAATTCCCTGGATCTTGACTGGAAAATCCCGGCTGTGGTATTATCTAGAAATGGGGAGATTCTGGATTCTTTACAGGGGAGAGCTGTTCTGGGAACTGGCAATGGAACAAACATGAGAGAATGAAACTGGACCTGGTGCTACAAATAGGGAGAGAGTTTCGGATTTCGCAATGAGTGATCATCTGACATCCAGCGATCACTGGCTGGTGTGGTACAGTATTTGGGCAGAACTGGACGGTTCATTCAAAATAAAGGGCTCTAGGCTTCAGGTAAAGTAGCTGTGTCAAGATTGTTGAATACCAAAGGAGTTGCTAGCTGGATGGGAACATCTGTGGAAAGAATTAAAACAGTGGGCAAAACTGAATGAAGGTATTTTATGAGAAACTGGGAAAGTAGTGAGGAAAGCAAAGATGCAAATGAAAAACAGCTAACACTGTAAAATGGCCAGGATCTGGTGAGGCCCTCAGGCGTGGGCACGCCTGATGGCTCCTGCCTTTTGATGGTCCTGGTGCGCCCCAATTGGGCCTTGGTGGGGGGAGTGGGAGGGGTAAGCAGCTCCTGCTTCCTCCCCCGATGTCCGATCAGCAGCATGGGGCAGAGGGCTGCTGTTTGCCGGTTCCTGCCTTTGGATGGTTCTGGTATGCCCCGATTGGGCCTTGGTGGGGGGGAGCAGGAGGGGTAAGCAGCTCCCGCCTCCTCCCCTGACGTCCGATCGGCAGCATGGGGCAGAGGGCTGCTGTTTGCGGTGCAAACCTAATATTAAGCTAGTTTGCCACAGCACCTCATGCTCCAGGATGGGCTGCTCATCTCTCCCAGCCAAAGTCTGGTGAATTGTGAGACTTAGGAGGCAGTGTGACAAATTATTAAGCTGGCTTTCTGTGATGCCTTATGCTCCAGGACTGGCCACTCATCTCTCCTGACAGTCTCACAATTCACGAGACTTTGGCAGGGAGAAATGAACAGTTGGCCCTGGAGCATGAGGCACCACAGCAAACCAGCCTAATAGTAAGTTTTCCCCACTGCCTCCATGGGCCCAGCTGGGGCTAGGGGAAGGGTCCATCACATTGGGCAGTGCTGACCCACAGGGGGGGCATTGGCAACGTGGGAGGAGCGCCCGCCTTGGGTACCAAGGGGGCTGGGAATACCACTGCTTTGGAAGAAGGACAGTAAGATGGCCTCTTTCAATTGAAAGGAAGCTCTGGACAGGGGTCATAGGATGAGGATGAAGGGGGTAAATTTAAGGAATACTCCAAGGAAATATTTATTTATGGAAAATGTAGTAGATGAGTGGAACAACCTCCCAGTGGAGACCGTAGATATGAGGACAGTATCTAAATTCAAAAAATCTTTGGACTAGAACTCAGGATTTTTGAAGGAGAGGAAGGGATTGTAGAGTTTAACAGATGGTGTAGATAGGCGGCTTGGATAGGCCATATCATCTTTTTCTGCCATGATGTTCTACGTTTCTATGTGCCAATGTTTGTGGATTTGCTGTATCATAGATCTTTAATATGTTTTATTGAGTTGTTATACTGCTACATATCGTCACTTGTGAAGTTCATGAAAAGACCACCCAGACTATGATGACTCATATTCCCATGTGAGGTTGCAGCTTTCAGCATAGAAAATAAATGTGTAAACACCACAAATAGTGCTAAAATTGTTTTGTTTGTTTGTAACACCTTTCGGTTTTGCTCTGCTATATTTTTAGATGCAAATATCATCCTGACATTATAATACAGAAGCAGCAATCTGTTACCAATTAATACATGCTCTCATTAATAGAGTTGCCAAGTTTCCCAGTTCCAAGAGTGAGATGTGAGCCAGTCCTGGATGTCTGACAATCTCATCCTGATGCATTATGGGACCTGTAACACTGATTCCATTGGGTAAAATCAAAGACTACAAATAACCATACTACATTGTAATGCAAATTTAAAACCAGAACTGGCAACAAATCTCACTCCTGGAACTGGGCAACTCGGCAACTGTGCATTAAGTGTTTATCTATACTTGCCAATGTTCACAGGGTCTGCTTGTACCTTTTTAAAACCTTCAGTCTTTTCTCTACACACACAAGAAACTGTATCATTATAGCAATTTGTTTACCTTTCACAGCTCTCAACACTGTTCACTAAGATACCCAGCCAGTGGAGCTTGAGAGCTATGGATTTTTTGCATTCTCTGAAGCCAAGTGGGTTCAAGTCTGCGCTGGCTTGCTCCCGAGTCATTGCAGACTGTATTCCAGCCCAACTTTTATTTACAGCTGTGCTCTGCCTTTCACTCTCCTGCAGACTTAAGGTCTTGTGCTTTTTACCCCTCTCAAAGAGTTCTCTAAGTTATCATCACTGTTTTTATAAGCTTGGGATGGCTAATTCCAGGACCATTAGAATTATTTGTTCTAGCCCATTTTACTTTTAACAATTGGCAGACTAAAGTTTTCCAATGTCTCCTGTTCATAGCAAGGGTAAGAATACCACTTCCCTACACGCTTCAAAGCTCATAGTTAAAACAAACTGCTACTTCAGATGCCTGCTTTCACCTGTGTATTACCCAGCTCACAGCTCAGCTGGTTTTCAGCCCAGTCTTCAACCTTAGCAGGCTTTCTCCCCTCCCCCTCCCTACTCCTGCAGGGAACAAACATTCAAGTACATCAGGTACCTGTCTTTTCTCATCAGGCTCTCCAACCCATAACTCACTCCTCTGTATTACCTATCAGCTGGTTTCCTTAGGGGTATCTGCATTTTCCCATCAGACTTCCCCAAACTCAGTCTTCAGCTCTGTACCTCTCCAGCTTACCTTAGCTTCTTTTTCCCCCTGTTTGCTACAGGGTACAGCCAGTCCACATCTGTCTCCACAGGGCCTTCTGTGACTCTCAGCATTTTCAACAGGGAAAAAACAGGGCTGCATCCTCCCTGCATTGTAGTTCCCTTAAGGTGGCTACTATTGCCCAAGCCATTAAGGAATCCCTCACTGTTAGTGCACCATGACCTGTATTTATTCAATGTGGGAGCTCTCAATTCCTTGGAGCTCCCCCTAGCTCTTGGGGGGAAAACATACCTGAGTGTACACATTTGCACACCACTATCTACCTATCTATATTCACTTATATATGTATGTATATATGCAGTTTGCAATTTATACCCCAGCAACATTAATCCACAATAGGAACAGAAAAGCACAAAAAGAAGGAAGAGGATTTTGGATTCAGCTCCTCTTTTCAGTACTAGCTCAAGGCTGATTACAATGTAGTACAGTATACCTGTCCCTGGAGGGTTTATAATCAAACATCCTGATAATTAAACATTTAAAGTATAACTGCAGCATTTAAACATAATCCATAGATTCAGCACTGCTATCCAGATTGCAGGCAGCACTGAATCTATACAAAGAGCAGTCAGCTTCACGGTCCCTGGAGAGTGGCAATATTCACTCTGCTATCCGGATTTCTATCTGGATAAATTTAGGACAGCCTTTCACTTAACCTAAAGTTTATCAGAATAGAAATCGTATAATGGAATGAATACTGCTGCGAGCTGGGTAATATCTGGGAAGGTCCACATTTTATCATACTGATAGTGCCAAGGCAGACTGAAAGGATTTTCAGTGACAGTATGGTGGTTATTTTAGAAGCATTTCCACATCTAAAAAGCAGCATATTTTTGGACTCATGTGCACTCATCCTGAGCTGAGCTTTAAAAAGGAATATGCCTTTATCATAAGAACATAAGACATGCCATACTGGGTCAGACCGAGGTCCATCAAGCCCAGTATCCTGTTTCCAACAGTGGCCAATCTAGGTCATACGTACCTAGCAATATCCCCAAAAGACACAGGTTCCACAATGCTTGTACTGGGTCAAGCATTGATATCCTGGGTCCCTTTTTAATAGTGGTTTATGGACCTTTCCTCCAGGAACTTGTCCAAACCTTTTTTAAACCCAGCTATACTAACAGCCCTTACTATATCCTCCGGTAACAGATTCCAGAGTTTGATTACACGTTGAGTGAAAAATATTTTCTCTTATTTGTCTTAAATAGTTTACCCTGTAGCTTCATTACATGTCCCCTAGTCTTTCTATACTCTGATAGCGTAAACAATTGATCCACGTTTATCCGTTCCACTCCATTCATTAATTTATAGACCTCTATCATATCTCCCCTCAGCCGTCTCTTCTCCAGGCTAAAGAGCCCTAACCTTCTTAGCCTCTCTTCATAGGAGTAGCCTTCCATCCCCTTCACCAATTTGGTGGCTCTTCTCTGTACTTTTTCTAATAATGCTATGTCCTTTTTAAGATACGGTGACCAGAATTGCACACAATATTCAAGGTGCGGTCGTACCATGGAGCGATACAGAGGCATTATAACATCCTTTGTTTTATTCTCCATCCCTTTCCTTATGATACCTAGCATTCTATTTGCTTTCTTGGCCGCCGCGGCACACTGGGCGGAGGGTTTTAACATGTTATCCACGATGACTCCTAAATCTTTTTCCTGGGTGGTGGTTTCTAATGTGGAGCCTTGCATCGTGTAACTATAGTGTGGGTTGTTCTTTCCTAGGTGCATAACTTTGCACTTGTCCACATTAAATTTCATCTGCCATTTGGATGCCCAGTCTTCCAATTTATCCAGATCCTCCTGCAGTTTTCCACAATCCTCTTGGGTTTTAACAACTTTAAACAGTTTTGTGTCATCTGCAAATTTGATAACCTCACTAGTTATTCCCTTTTCCAGGTCATTTATGAATATGTCAAAAAGCAGCGGACCCAGTACAGATCCCTGGGGTACTCCACTATTCACCTTTTTCCATTGGGAATATTGGCCATTTAGCCCTACCCTCTGCTTTCTATCTTTTAACCAGTTCCCGATCAACAATAGTACACTGCCTCCTATCCCATGACTTTTTAGCTTCGCCAAAAGTCTCTGATGGGGGACTTTGTCAAAAGCTTTCTGAAAGTCCAGATACACTATATCAACCGTCTCACCTTTGTCTACCTGTTTATGCACACCTTCAAAAAAACATATCAGATTAGTAAGACAAGATCTTCCTTGTCTAAAGCCATGTTGGCTGTCTCCCATTAGGCCATAACTATCTACATGCTGTGTAATTTTGTTCTTTATGATGGTTTCTACCATTTTCCCTGGTACTGACGTCAGGCTCACCGGTCTGTAATTTCCTGGGTCACCCCTGGAACCCTTTTTAAAAATTGGTTTTACGTTGGCGACCCTCCAATCTTCAGGTATTACAGATTATTTTAATGAAAGTTCACAGATTACCAATAGCAGGTCTGCAATCTCATATTTCAGTTCTTTCAACACTCTGGGATGTATACCATCCGGTCCAGGTGATTTGCTACTATTCAGTTTATCAAATAGTTGTAATATATCTTCCCGGTGTAGCGATATTTCTCTCAATTCCTCTGCAGTATCACCTTTAAATACCACTTCAGTCTTGGGTAACATCCCTACATCTTCCTCAGTATAGACCGAAGCAAAGAATTCATTCAGTCTCTCTGCTATAGCCTTGTTTCCTCTTACTGTCCCTTTTACCCCTCTATCATCTAATGGTCCAATTGACTCTCTCACAGGCCTTTTGCTATGAATGTACTTGAAAAAGTCTTTATTTCGTGTTTTTGCTTCCGTAGCAAGTTTCTTCTCAAATTCCCGCTTTGCCTGCCTTATCAATGCTTTGCATTTAACTTGCCAGTGCTTGTGCTGTTTCCAGTTTTCATCATTTGGCTTTTTTTTCCATTTCCTGAAGGTTGCTTTTTTGGCAGCAACAGCCTCTCTGACCTCACCTTTAAACCATGCTGGCAGTTTTTTGGACTTTCTTCCACTTTTCCTAATGCGTGGAATACAGCTGGTCTGGGCTTCGAGGATAGTATTTTTAAATAACACCCAAGCTTGCTGTAAGTCTTTAACCTTTGGAACCGCTCCTTTTAGTTTTTTCCTAACTATATTCCTCATTCTATCATAGTCTCCCTTTTGAAAGTTAAAAGGTAGTACTGTGGATGCCTTTACTATCTGTCCTCCACTAATTAAATCAAACATGATCATACTATGATCACTATTGCCAAGTGGTCCCAACACCCTTATTTCTTGCACCAGATCTGGCATTCCACTAAGGACTAGGTCCAGTATGGCTTCCCCTCTGGTCGGTTCATGAACCAGCTGCTCCAAGAAGCAGTCATTTATTCCATCTAGAAACTTTATCTCTTTAGCTTGTCCTGCTGTGACACTGACCCAGTCGATACCAGGGTAATTGAAATCACCCATTATTACTACTCTGTTGTGACTTTTGTTAGCTTCCTTGATTTCTTTGAGCATTTCATCATCCATTTGTTCATTCTGGCCAGGCGGTCGATCGTATACTCCAACTGCCATCACCTTCCCCTTCATAAATGGAATTTTAATCCATAGAGATTCTACAGCAAATTTTGTTCCCTGCAAAACTTTAATCCTTTCTGACTCAATGCCCTCTCTAACATAGAGCGCAACCCCTCCACCAATTTGATCAGCTCTATCATTACGATATAGTGTGTATCCAGGTATCACAGTGTCCCACTGGTTATCCTCCTTCCACCATGTCTCAGAGTGCAATCATATCTAACCTCTCATTTAGTGCTATATATTCTAACTCTCCCATCTTATTGTTTAGACTTCTAGCATTGGCATACAAGTATTTTAGAGACTGTATTTTATTCATATTAATCTGGCTATTGGTAGGCAGGGGTAATTTGGAATCTTTATGCTCTGTCTGCTCCTTACTCAAGGGCATTTGGGCTACTATACTCCCTTTTGGAACCTCACTGCTTTTAGTAGTATCCTTCAAGGATACCTTTGTCCGAACCATGCACTCCTGGGTGACTGTCGGCTTTCCCCTAATTTCTAGTTTAAAAGCTTCTCTATCTCTTTTTTAAAGGTTAATGCCAGCAGTCTGGTCCCATCCTGATTAAGGTGAAGCCCATCCCTTCGGAAGAGCCCCCCCTTTCCCCAGAATGTTCCCCAGTTCCTAACAAATCCAAAACCCTCATCCTTGCACCATTGTCTCATCCACGCATTGAGACTCCGGAGCTCTGCCTGTCTTTTGGGTCCTGCACGTGGAACAGGAAGCATTTTGGAGAACGCTATCCTGGAAGTTCTGGATTTCAACTTCCTACCTAAAAGCTTAAATTTAGCCTCCAGAACTTCCCTACCACATTTTCCTATGTCATTGGTACCAACATGTACCAAGACAGCAGACTCCTCCCCAGCACTATCTATGATCCTATCTAGGTGGTGCGTGAGGTCCGCTACCTTTGCACCAGGCAGGCATGTTACCAGGCGATCCTCACGTCCACCAGCCACCCAGCTATCTACATTCCTAATGATTGAATCACCAACTATAACAGCTGTCCTGACCCTCCCCTCATGGGGACATGGCCCTGGAGAAACGTCCTCGGTGCGAGAGGGTTTTACATCACCTGGAGGACAGGTCCTAGTTACAGGATCACTTCCTGCCACACCAGGGTGATGCTCTCCTGTCACGTGACCTCTCTCCTCCATGGCAACAGGGATGCTGCCAGACTGGAGGTGGGACTTCAGGACTATATCCCTGTAGGTCTCGTCCATGTACTTCTCTGTCTTTCTTATGTCTTCCAGGTCTGCTACTCTAGCCTCTAGAGAACGGACTCGTTCCCTGAGAGCAAAGAGTTCTTTGCACTTAGTGCATACGTAAGACCTCTCACCAACTGGGAGAAAATCATACATGTGACACTCAATGCAAAAGACCGGAGAACCCCCATCTCGTTGTTGGACTTCTGTCTGCTTCTTAGTTTAAAGCTTGTGTTTAGGTCTTTTAAATTCTGTATATAATAAGGATTGGTGTGGATGCTTATACCAATAAAAGTGTATCTAATACCCCTAATACACCTTGTGTACCTGAAGCTTAAGTAATTAATCTCAGGTCCTCTGTGTATGACTGATTTGGATAATGAGCTGCACCTGAGAGCAGCCCCTTTCCTCTAAGATGTGCAAGTACCTATAAAACTACAATTACCCCAGGGGTGGGTGGGTGCTGGGGAGGGAGGGAGGGAGATAAGTCCTATTAAAGAGGGCAGTTACAAGGTACCCTGTCCTGAACCCTCAGCAGGGGGGAAGGGGGTACCACACAAAGCCCAGTTAGTTGAGAGAGGCAAGGTAAGTTATAGCTGAGAAGGCTGAACTAGCACACCACTAAAGACAAACAATAAATAATTAATAAACAGCTAGAACTCACAGCAAGGTGTCACAGGAGACAAATATCCACTTCTCTAGCAGAGCACTGTAAAAAGCACTGCTCTTCTCTGATCAGAGAAAAGCAGACTAAAACAGACTATGCACACGTGGAGGAAACAGGAAGAAGGCTACACAATACCTCAGCAGGGGGGGAGGGGGAGGATTCACTCAGGCAGGCTAGGACAGGAAAAAAAGTTTAACACACAGCAGGTTCTGGGGAGAGAGATTTAATTTAAAATGAACAGTTAACCTGGCTACCACACAAAGCCCAGTTAGTTGAGAGAGGCAAGGTAAGTTATAGCTGAGAAGGCTGAACTAGCACACCACTAAGACAAACAATAAATAATTAAATAAACAGTTAGACAAACAGTTATCCCTCACTTGGTTTGCAGTTTGTCATGCTATGAGGATTTGTGTGCATAGGCAATTGTGAAAGCTAAGCTATCGATGCCTTAACTACTGGCAGGATTTCCCAAGATGGACAGGTCTCAGCTGAGGTGCCAGATCAAGACAAGCCACCTATCTGGGCAGCAGCAGAGTGGGCTGGTATAGGCAGCAAAGGATCACATTTCTGTGACAATGGCAACAACACTAGAATTGCCTGCGCAGAGGAAAGGCCTGGCAATCTTTCCGTTTTCTTGCCACGAAAACCCAAAGGATAGTCACAACAAAACAAATTGCACTATAGTGCTGGAAGATGAGACTCCTAGGTCAGAAGGGACTCAACTGGCTAATGGGGAGGAGCTGAATACTTTTCAGAGTAAAGCCAGCATTTATGATGTGGTTGGATCAAAGCCCTTGAGATGTCTGACTGCTGAACTAGCTGCGCATGAAATGAGAGTGAGACGCTCAAAAGATGACTTATATACTGGGACATGGAATGTATGAAGCATGAACCAAGGGAAGTTGGAGGTTGTCAAAAATGAAATGAAACATGCATAACCCAATCTGTTGGGAGTCAGCAAACTGAAATGGTCAGGCATTGGGAACTTTGCATCTGATGATCATATGGTCTACTATGCTGGAAATGAAAGACAAAGAAGAAATGGTTTACATTTATAATTAAGAGCAAACTTGCAAGAACTGTAATGAAATACAATGCAGTCAATGAACGCTTAGTTTCTATTTGTCTATTAGGAATGTCCATCAACACAACTATAATTCAAGTATATGCCCCAACAACAGCTGCAGAAGAGATGAAATTGATGAGTTCTATGAACAAATACAAGCTGAAATTGACAGAACATGCTAACAGGATATCCTGATATTCATGAGTGACTGGAATGTAAAAGTGGGCAACAAAGAAAAAGCAAAGTTGTAGGTAAAAATATGGACTTGGCAACAGAAATGAAGCTGGAGAAAGACAGGTAGAATTCTGCAAGACCAATGATCTATACATTTCAAACACCTTCTTCCAGCAACACAAGCAGCAACTGTACAAATGGACTTCACCCAATGGATTGTACAAAAATAAAATTGACTACATCTGTGGAAGTCAATGATGGAAAAGCTCTATAACATCAACAAAGACAAAACCTGGTGCTGACTGCGGTACAGATCACCAACTACTAGTATGCAAACTCAACCTAAAGTTGAAAAAGAGCAAGCCACTCATGAATGTAGGAAAATATGACTTGAAAATATGCCACCAGAATTGAAAGACTGCCTGCAAAATTGATTTGCTGCTTTATATACAAATGACAGAGCTCCAGAAGAGCTATGAGATGACATCAAGAAGTCTGTGTTGGAAGAAAGTGAGAAGTCTCAACAAAAGGTGAAAAAGAAAAAATGGCCAAAATGGATGACCGAAGAAACTCTGGAATTGCCCAGAAATGCAGAGAAGCTAAAGCCAGTGGAGAAAGAAAGGCAAGACAAGGAGAAGTACTACAATGATTCATGCAAGGAAATAGAATCAAAAACTATTAAGATTGGCTTTCCTAAAGCTATGAGAATTAAAGAGAAAATTCCAGTCTCGAACTGTAATGCTACAAGATGCTCAATGATCCATATTTAATGATGCTGATAAGATCAAGAAAAGGTGGAAAGAATATACAGAGTCATTATACCATAAAGATCAAGTGGACCAATAGCTGTTTCAACCTGTACCTTATGATCAGGAACCATTGGTGATGAAAGAAGACACTGAAGCAGCACTGAAAGCCTTATCAAGGAACAAAGCACCAGGCATTGCTAGCATTCCCATTGAAGTATTACAGCAATCAGATGCAGTTGTTACCACACTTACAAGGCTCTGCCAGGAAATTTGTAAGACAATATCATAGCCAATTAACCGGAAAAGATCTGGGTTTATACCAATAGTAAAGAAAGATGATCCAACTGACTGTGGAAATTATCACACAATTGCTTTGATCCCAAATACCAACAAGAATATACTCAAGATTATTCAGCAGAGACTACAACCATACCTGGAACGAGAACTGCCTGAAGTGCAAGCAGGGTTCAGGAAAGGGTGAGGAATGAGAGACATAATTGCAGGTGGGAGATGGATCCTTGAAAAGACAAAAGAATACTAAAAGGATATCTATATATGTTTTATCGACTACGGCAAGGTTTTTGACTGTGTAAACCATAAGAAACTCTGGGCCACATTAAGAAGATGGGTATACCAGAACACCTGATCGTTCTCTTGTACAACCTTTACATTGATCAAGAAACAACAGTTTAAATGGAATGAGGAGAAATAGAATGGTTTAAAATCAGCAAAGATGTGCAAACAAGGCTGCATACCTTCCCCCTACCTCTAATTTAAATGTAGAACAAATTACACAGGTACACTAAAAAAATTTTTTTTTAAACTGCCTCTAATGTTTCGATTGATTTTTACGTTTTTTGGTGCGCTGAATCCAAATCTGGTAACCAATTTGCTCCATCACGTACAGATTTTTTGCTACATTGGGTTAGCAGTTTGAGGTGAACGTTTCAGATTGAGTGCGATCGAGATAAAAGTTTCTTGGATGAATTCTTTATACTAATTGTTTAGTAGTTATTCAAATAAGAATAAAGAAAATTGTAACAAGGCAGCACATAAGAATAGAGTAATGTCAACAAAACACACTGTGATGGTAGCAAAATTGTCTGCACTTAAAACAGCCACATACATGTGCACAAACATTGAGCATATAAGAGCGAGGTTAGACACAAAGCAAAGCAAAGAAATGTGCAAAAAATGTTGTACAGGTATGTATGTAAGAATAGAAAACGCAAACCGCACCATTGCAATACATGAAGACAAACACCCGATGGTGTGAAAATAAAATTCTAATAAATGAGATCCGACACTGTGGTAATAACTAGCAAATTTTATTTCAAAGTTTAGTAAAAACACGATATTTGTCAACACAGTTTAGATTTTAAAGTCATTCTTGGGTCAATCAATCTCCTGGTGGGCCCGTTTCTTCTTCCCCCGAATGCTTCTCTTGATGCGCTGCTTGGCGTATTTTTCATCTGGGGTTTCCCGCAGCAGCAACCAGCAGAAATCAGCCATCATAGTGGTGTTCCATCTTCCTTGGTACCTTCTCTCTGCGTCCTTGATGTCCTGGTGAAACCTTTCACCTTGTTCTTCACTGTACGCCCCCAAGTTTTCAGGAAAGTAGTTCACATGGGAGTGCAAGAAATGGACTTTCAGGCTCATGTTACAGCCTTGTTCTTTGAAGGCATTGAGCATCCTGGCAACAATATCCTTATAGTTCTCATCACGCCTGTTCCCCAAGAATTTGAGAACAACATCCTTGAAGGAATCCCAGGCTTCTTTTTCCTTCTCAGACATCGTTTCAGCGAATGCTCCATCTGAAATGAGTTTCCTTATATCAGGGCCAACAAACACTCCTTCCTTTAGCTTTGCTTCAGAAAGTCGGCGGAACTTTGAGCAAAGGTACCGAAAGCACTCACCATCTTTTGGAAGGGACTTGATGAATTGCTTAATGAGACCCAACTTAATGTGGAGAGGTGGTAATAGAATTTTATCACGAGGTACCAAGCTCTCATGAAGAACATTTTTCTCACCGGGTCTCAAATACTCCCGAATTGGCCAGTCTTTTTTCCCCCAGTGTAGGTTGCGGGCCCGGCTATCCCACAAGCAAAGGAAGCAGGGATATTTGGTGAAACCGGATTGCTGCCCTAATAGCATGGATAGAATTTTAAAGTCTCCACAAATCATCCACTTATGCTCATCACAACGAATCTTCTGAAGAATCAGGGCCAAATTCTCGTATTTTTCTTGGAGAATAACAGAGTGAGCAATAGGAACTGAAGCGAATGTGTTGCCATTATGAAGAAGAACACCTTTTATGCTGTCTTTTGACGAATCAATGAACAGCCGCCATTCAGCAGGATCATACTTGAGTTTAAACTTTTCCATCACTCCGTATATATCGTTGCAAAATACCAAATCTTCCTCTTTGCTGAAATACTTCAAAAATTGTGTCTCGCGGTTGCGGTACCAATAAAAAGTTGTTCCTGGTGACAATAGATTTTTCTGTTTAAGCCGAGAACCTAGCAGTTGGGCAGCATCTTTTGGGAGTCCTAAATCCTGGACTAAATCATTCAATTCAGCTTGAGAGAAAAGTTCAGGTTTCGGATCTGGTTCAGTTTCAAACTCAGAAGTACTGGACTCATCGGGAAAAGCCATCTGATGAGTCTCATCATGATCAGAACCGTCCACACAAATATGATCCAAAGATTTTGGTGGTTCAGGCACAGGTACTTCGTTGCTATGAGGCATAGGCCTAATTGCTGAGGGAAAGTTGGGGTAACTTATTACGTTCTTATTTTTTAAGTTGTATCCCTTCACAATGCAAGAGCAAAAATAGCAGTCACTGCTGTGGTCTCTTTGTTCACGCCACATCATAGGTATTCCGAAACGAAATGCTTGTTTTTTACCTTTCATCCATAAGCGTAGATCTTCCTCACATGTCTTGCACACTTTGTGAGGAGCCCACGGTTTGTCTTGATCGCCTAACTTCAAACCGAAATAGGCGAAATATACTTTTTTAATAAATGCAGAAATGTTACTCTGCCGCTTTTTCACGGTATATTCCCCACAAATAAAACAAAAACTGTCCGGAGAGTTGACGCAACCTCTGGCTCTGTGAGCCATCACAAATACACAGCACTGCAAACTACAACTGTAGTGAACCACTTCTGAATAAAGCTGGATTACGACTGAGCAAACAAAAGGTAATAATGAACTTGCAAGAAACTGAAATTTGACAGGAACGTTCATGTCGCAACCACCGTGTTTGAGCGAGCGAGCGAATGAGGCGAGGCGAACAGGAAAGAACATGCGCCAGCGCGAGTACTGGATTTAGCCCCCCGCCTCCCAATTGTCTTGTTAATGTATAAAATGAATACAAAACACTCTAAAATATCATGAGGGAGTGTTTCTAGTTAGTTAACCATTACAACCTCTATTTTGGGCCAAGAAAATAAACTGCAGTAGGCTAAAAAGAAATTATGTGAACATTCCTTATATGGGTATGAAATCTAATTTTGCAAGAAAACATGACGTGATGGAACATTTTGGCTATTTTTCCTGGATTCAGCACCCCAAATTCTATAGGAATCAGTTGCAAAACTGGAGGCAGTTTTTTTGGTAGTGTACCTGTGTTATCAGAGAAGCAGGACTGTATGAAGACAACCGAGGTGTGAAGATTGGTGGAAGACTCATCAACAATCTTCACCATGCTGATGATACCACATTACTGGCTGAAAGTGAAGACTATCTGAAACATTTGCTTTTCAAGATCAAGGAACATAGCCTTAAAATGGGCCTGTACCTTAATGTAAAGAAGACAGAGATCCTGACAACTGGTAAAATCAATAAGTTCATTGTTGACGGAGAAAATTTTGAAATAGTTGACAACTTAACCTACTTGGATCAACTATCAATAAAGAAATGACAAGCAGTCAAGAAATCCGATGACACATTACTCTTGGCAGAATGGTTATGAAGGATCTAGACAATATTCTCAAGAATAGAGATGTCTCTCTCCATACAAAGATTTGATTTGTTCAAGCCATGGTATTTTCAATAACATCATATAGATGCAAAAGTTGGACAATGAAAAAGATAGACAGGAAGAAAATCAATGCCTTTGAATTATGGTGCTGGTGATGAATACTTATTTATTTAACAGGTTTACTATACCGCTTTATCATTAATTCAAAGCGGTTTACATAAAACAATTACATGCATGCAGCATACTGTTAAGTCAGTGCTGACTCCTGGTGACCCAGCAACCCCTGGGTTTTTATGACAATGTGGCTGGAAGTAGATTGACAGGCCTTTCTTCCAAGGCAATGGAGAGTTAAGTGATTTGCCCAAGGCTACAAGGAATGCTAGAGGGAATCAAACCCTGGTCTTGTGGGTACTAAGCCAGTGTTTGAACCACTAGGCTACTCCTCCACTCCAAAACAATTACAGCAACCAGTTTTTACATAGAACAGGGAATTCAAACTTGAAGGATTAGATGCGGTATACATGTTACATTTATCTTTGCTAACTATATACATTTACATTGTTGCAAAATGATGAGGTACAGCAGTTACATTTAAAAGTTGTTATCTAAAACAGATATATTGTTGCGGTATGGGTTGTGTGCCTAGCTGTATTTATGCTGAGGGTGAGGTCTGTGAGGTTTTAGAGGTCCTTGAGTTTTAGTCAGGATATTAATCACAATGGTCATGGGATAATGCTAATGAGATCAGCAGTTTGATGGGTTTTATCTGATCATTTCCTTATAGTTCTTGTTCTTATAGGGTGAGACCATAGTGTTCCAGGAAGAGGTGAGTTTTTATGGCTTTCCTAAAATCCAATAGGTCTTTGATTTTGTGTATTGATGTGGGTAGGTCATTCTACAGCTGAGGAGTGTACAGGGAGCAGGCTCTACTGCAGGTGGATGGTTTTGCTGCTCGGAAGCTTCATGGGATTTCCAGGATGTTGTCGTCTGCTCCTCTTCTTTTTTTTTTTTTTTAAAGGCAACACAAAAGTACAACATAAACAATAATATCGTGAGTTATGTATACAATCCAATAACAAGCAGAATAGTTGGACATTCACAGGCAAAATTCGCAGGGCCTTTTTTTTTTAAATTATATTTAGCCCCTAGATCCCCGCTTATTGTCTTGTAGTGACCCCAAACCACCCTACCTACCTACCCTTAGTACCCCCCAAGACCCCCTGCCACCCCCCCCCCCTCTGCACCTCCCACCCACCTCTAAGACTCTCCATGCCTGTCAGGATTAGTGAGAGAACCCTAACATACTAAAACCCACAAAAAGATACAGGAGCTAGGAGACACCACCTCGCGTAAGTGTGCTAAGTCAGCGTAGGCAAGGAATGTAAAAGACCCCTAAGCCGTTATGAGCCATACTTCAAAATAAAGGTTTCCCATACTTGTTCAAACTGGGGGAGGCGTAGCTTTCCAGCCGCCACCCCGCGTTCCATGGCGTACGTATCCCACATCCACTCCAACCACGAAGAGAAGGAGGGTGCCAGGGCCTGCTTCCAGGCCGCCACTAACGCCAGCCGCGCAGCATTCAAACCATATCGAATAAGAGTTAGCTGTGGTGTTCTGGCGCCCGGGACATTTACACCAAAGAGAAAGATGCCTGGATCCCAGGGGATGTGCAGTCCAACCAATTGTTTTAAATGATACTGGATCCCCCTCCAGAAGACCCAAATACGGGGACAGAGCCACCAAATGTGCGCTAAGGTACCCCTCAATCCTCAATTTCGCCAGCATAAGGCTGAAACCCCCGGATATGCATGAGCAATCCGCTCAGGCGTCATGTACCATCAATAAAGAATTTTATAATTAGTTTCCCGGGCATTAATCGCCACCGAGCTTTTCCACAGTCTACCTTCCACCTGCTCCCATCGATGTTCCGAATAATGAAGAGTCAGATCGTGATTCCACCTCCCCCTATGCCTGCCGGGTCCCGACTGTCGCTCCTGTAGCTGGGCGTACAAGGTAGCAATAAGGCCTTTCGTGGTGGTACTCCCTTCACAGAAACGCTCAACATCCGACAAGTCACGAGCAACACGAGATCGAACAGCCCGAGTCTGCACCCAGTGAACCACCTGCGTGTACTGGAAGGCATGACGATCAGGCAAATCAAAGTCCTCCCGGAGCGCTCAAAAAGAGCGCAACCTTCCCTCATCAAACAGTTGACCGGTTCGGCTAAGTCCCTTATGCCCCCACACATGAAAGACTTGATCACTCATCCCTGGGGGGAAACAAAATGTTGTCCACAATGGGCGCCAAGGGAGTCAAGTCTGCCCTCTGAGACCGGAAGGACCTGTCCCAGCATTGGAGAGTGTGTAGGATATAAGGGTTACTTATTCACGCACCCCCTCTCAACCTGGAACCGAGCGATAGCCTATCTCCTAGTACCGCCCCCCCCCCCCCCCGAAAGGTATTGTTCCATTTGAACCCAATGCTTGGGGCTATCAGCAGTCATCTATTCTACCCCCGCACGACATTGTGACGCCATATAATACCACTGGAGATTGGGCGCCCCCATACCGCCGCGGTGGGTCTGCATATAAAGAGTGCGACGTGCTAAGTGGGGTCTCCGGGATCACCATATAAACTTCATAAGCATCGCTTGCCAAGTAGCTAAAACTCCCCGCGGGAGTGGGATAGGGAGTACCTGAAAGAGGTATAAGAACTTCGGAAGAACTACCATCTTAACCACCGCTATACGCCCAAACCAGGACAACATCAAACTAGTCCAAGACTCAAGGTCCTGCCGAACCTGTTGGAGTAACGGGCTATAATTTTCCTTATAAAGTGCAGCCCGCTCCACTGTCAGATTCACTCCTAAGTAGCGCAGGGAGCCGGAAACCCATCTAAAGGGATACATGGCCTTCAATTGTGAACAAACCGCTTCTGGGACCCCAACATTTAGAATCTCAGATTTAGTATAGTTAATCTGGAACCCCGATACCTGGGAGAAGGCAGCAACAATTTGCATAGCAGCGGGAAGAGACTTAACCGGATCCACCAGAGATAGTATGATATCGTCTGCAAAAAGTGCTATTCGATATTCTGCAGGACCCACTCGAACGCCCACTATGTCCGGGTGATCGCGAAAACGCTGCGCCAAGGGCTCCATCACCAGCGCAAACAGCAGCGGCGACAGAGGATAACCCTGCCGAGTGCCCCTTTCCAACGCAAAACTCGCAGACTGACCCCCATTGATGTGGATACGTGCCCTGGGTTCGTGATAAAGGCAACGAACCCAACGCTGGAAGTTAGGGCCAAACCCCATTGCGTCCAACATCCTCCACAGAAAATCACAACTAACGCAATCAAAGGCTTTCTCGGCGTCAACTCCCACCAAAGGTGCCGGCTGAGGGTCTTGCCGAGCAACATGGATAACCTGTAGCATTCGCCGAATATTGTCCGCAGCCTGGCGGCCCGGCACAAACCCTACCTGGTTGGAATGTACTAAAGTTGGCAAAATCCGATTAAGACGGGCAGCCAATACCGACGCCAGTATTTTAACGTCCGTGTTGAGTAAGGAAATTGGACGATAAGAGGCTGCCTCCTGTAGGGGCTTACCTGGTTTAGGTATCATAGCAATAAGAGCTTCACGCTGAGAGGGGGGCAGTGCTACCCCCCGCAACACTTTATTTATTTTATTTATTTAAGGTTTTTCTATACCGCACTATTCGGCATCAGCACGGTTTACAATAAACAAGTTTGTACAATGAGGAACAGCCATACATTGAACTTACATAGAACAGGGAGTTTAAACATGGATAACAGGTGAACTTTATACATAGCAAACAAAGGGAGATTTAAACAAGGGTAACAGGTGAACTTTATACATTATATACACAGGGATTGCATCACATCTAAGTTTATGATACAGGCCCTAAGGGGGATAGATGGGGGAGGTGAAGAGTCATTAAATCAAAGTCCTCATTAAAGAGCACCGTCAAGGTCGGCGCTAGTTGCGCTCTAAAATTTTTATAGTATTCAGCGGAAAAGCCGTCCGTGCCCGGCACCCCCCTCCCCCCGGGTTTCAACCATCGGATTGCTGTCTCCACCTCTTCCATGGTAAGTTCAGCATCTAATTGAGCTACATCCGACTCGTGCATCCGCGGTAGTGTGACCGAACGCAAATACTCCTGCACCCGATGCAGGTCAACAGGTTCAGCCCTATACAACCGTTCCAAAAATGCGGCAAATACCTCGTGTATCTCCCGGGAGATCACCCTCTTATGTCCCCGAGAATCTCGAATTTCACGAATTACCCTCATGGTGTGCTGCTGGTGGAGCCGTAAGGCTAGATACCGCCCAGCCTTATTCCCCTGCTCATAAAAGGTTTGGCGCAATTTCCGTCTTATGTTATCCAAATTACGCTGCCGACAGGCAGCCAACTTAGCCTGCACTGCCCGCCACTGGCACAAAACACCTTTAGAGCCGGTCCGAGCATGCTCTAATTGCAAATGTCGGGACTCTCCCTCTAATTGACTAGATTCCTGCTTCCAGGCCCGTCGAGTACGGGCCGCTTCTGCTATCAGACGACCCCGCGTGGTAGCTTTAAAGGCTTCCCATACCGTGGGCAAGGGGACCTCCCCGGTATCGTTTAGTTCAAAAAATTCTTTTAGAAAACGGCTATGGTCCTGAACAGCATGCTGTCGCCGTAAGAAATGAGTATCTAAACGCCAGAGCCGTTGTTGTTCATTGTAAAAGTCCACAGGCAGCGTGATCCAGCAGGGAGTGTGATCCAACCACGTCAGTGCCCCATGCCCGGCCTCAATTTTCTCATCCATCAGGCGCTGATCTAGCAAAAAATAGTCGATACGGGTATGTACCTGGTGAATGGGCGAGTAATATGTATAACCTTTTTTCCCCTTCATGCATATCTCTCCATACGTCACGCAGACCTAAGTCGTGCATTAAGTTCCACAATGCCTTACGAGGCCCACGGGCCTCCCTCCCAACGTTACTCGTCGAGTCCAAATGAGGGATCAGGTGAACATTACAGTCCCCGCCAAGTATGATAGGGCCGGTTGCAAAGTCGGCCAACTGAGCTTTAAACTGCACAAAAAAAGTCCGCTGACCTGCATTGGGGGCATACACGTTGGTCAATGTCAACAAACGGCCATCCAGGCGAACATTCAAGAGGAGCCACCTCCCCAAATTATCCCTCTTAACATCTTCTACCTTGAGGGATAAGCATTGGTGGAATAGTAAGGCCACCCCACACTTCTTGCGTCCGTTAGCATCCGAAGCCACCCATACCTCATGGTAGGGCTTACGCTTTAACCACCGTTGATTGCTTGGGCGGAGGTGTGTCTCCTGCAAAAACACCATATCAGCTCTCAAGGATCTCAATTCCGCAAACAGCAAGAAACGTTTTCCTGGGGAATTGAGACCCTTTACATTCAGAGAAATTATTTTCAACATGGCAACTCAACTTGTTGTACCGCCAAAGCCCCCCCCCTCCCCAGATTATCACTAATTTGATATAATATAAACAACCCCTCACCCATATATACATATACTGCTGCCTCCTGGAAGTGGATCACTTTTTTCTCTCGGCCTCTCCGTAAAAGAAGCTCTGCGTCCGTATACCGCAGAAATTTGGCGATAACATCCCGCGGTTGTTTATTTGGCGGCTTTCCTAGGGCATGGTGCGCCCTTTCGATTTCCATCCCAGGGCCCTGGGCTGCATACTCCGCAGGTGTCAGTAGTTGCTCTATCAGTGTTTTGAGCACTATCTGTACATCCTCAGCACCCCCCACCACTTCCGGTATGCCTCGGAAGCGCACATTATTGCGGCGAGATCTGTTTTCTAGGTCATCAATTTTATATGTCAGTTCCATTGCTTGCAAGCGCTGTCTGTCAACTGCACACTGTATAGCCACCAGAGTACCATCATAGTCGTCCATTTTTGTCTCAACCTCTTCTACTCGAGCGCCTAAGTCTTTTATATCAGCTCTGAGTTCCGCCATTGAGCTCATCACTTCTTCGCGCATGGAGCGGAATTCATTTGCCAGGTCTTCAAAGCCCTTACGAAGCTCCCTCTGCAAAAGGGCATGTGATGATGAAGTTGCTGGGTCTTGATCGAGCTCACTCATTGTCTCGTCCCCAGATCCGTCTGAGAACGTCTTTCGGGGTGGGTTATTCTGCGCTCCAAGCTTGCCATGGAGGCATTGAGAGGCCCGCACGCCATAACGGAGTTCAGGTCCCTTGGCCTTAGCAGCCATGAGATCCAACGCACGTGGCTTCAGAGCAAAGTGGAATTGTTATTGGGAAGACTTAAAAATAAAGAGAAGCAATATCCCGCTCTTGACCAGCAGGTGGCGCTCCACTCATAAAGCTAATAACAGTGATCCATAGGCACAGGGAAGCCCTGCAAGCATTGCAATTACTGTACGTTCGGCAGCACTTATAAAGACAGTCATCAGATTTGGCACAATGATCGGGAGGCAGAGATAAGATTCCGGCTCACATGTCAGTGCTCTCCACACCTGTTGTAGATGTCCAGCAGGGGATTCGGCACAGCCCAGGACCTCCGGCACACTCCGCTCCCGCCAAAAGTGCCTGGAACGCAAGGATGCCTATACATTCCAAGAGCACGTGGCTATGGCCGCCAGCCTGCTCAAGCCGGTCGCGGGAGTCCAAGTTTCTTCAGCCATGGATTCTAGCAAGGCACTCACCTCCTCCCGGTCAAAAGCAGCGTCTCTTCCACGGGGAAAGCTAGTGGAATTGCCAATGTGTAGTTGCCTTCACAATTGCCCCAGGCACTCCCAGCGATCTTCTCTGTGGCAGCCAGGCTCGCCACCGGTGCCGCAGCGCCAATCCCCGCTCACCCGCCTACCTGCAATCACCTACCCGCGCTCCCCCACGATCGCTGGGGAGAGGCGACTCAATCAGTTGCCCTTCTATGGCTGATAGCAGTAGCGCGGCTCCAGCCGCGGGGATCGGCGCCTGTTCCGCCGGCGTTTAAAGCAGCAGCTTACAGGTAGCGGGAAGCAGCTCAGGTCTCAGGGTCGCACTCTTCTCCTTCCAGCACAGTGGAATCGCTGCGGATCACTCACTCGCGCACCGGAGAGGATCCGCTTGCTTTCAGCAACTGAAAGCGGCTAAGCACGGGGGAGATCTTCGATTCTTTTGCTGATGTTTGCTGAAGATGGGGGAATCCCGGGACGGAGCAGTTCTAAGCTGCGGCCATTCTCTCTCGGGCTCACTAGCGCTCCCTCGTCTGCTCCTCTTCTTGATGTGGTTGGACGTGTTCTTCTGATCAGTGGTTGAAGAGTGGATGGAGATAGGTTATTTAAGATTTTTAAGATTATTATTATATTCTTGTATTTAGTGCATAGGGTGACAGGGAGCCAGTGAAGTTGGTGGAGTGTAGGTGTTATATGGCTGTATTTCGCTGTTCCAGTAATGATTCTTGCAGTAGTGTTTTGTACCAGTTGCAGGGGAAGTATTGTTTTTTTAGGAAGACCACCATGGATTACGTTGCAATAATCTATTATGGGTATTACTAGACCTGGCATACTGTTTGGAAATCACTGTCATCGAGTAGTGGTTTGAGCTTGAGTAGTGTTCACAGCTTGTGGTAGGCTGATCTGGTTGTTTTTATGTGATGTTGGAAGCTGAGGTGCTGGTCGAAGATAACCCTGAGGTATTTGACTTCCTGTTTGTTGGTTAGAGTGTGATCAAAGATTTTTATTGAGTCGGGTAGAGAGAATATATTATTCCCAATTGTGAGCATTAATTCAGATTTTTTGAAGTTTATGGTTAGATTCTGTCCTTTGAACCACTTTGCTATTGATTTGAAGCATGCTATAATTTGAGAGTAATATGGGTGTTTGATGTTTATGGGTGAATATCATGATATTGTCCGCATATATTCTATATTGTATGTTGTGTTGTCTTATGATGTTACATATTCTTTGGATGTGTAAATTGAATAGCAGTGCTGAGAGGGCTGATCCTTGTGGAACCCCCTGGGGTTGGATGAAGGGTCTTGACTGTTGATTCTTGGTTCTCACTTTCTGGTTATGGTGGGAAAGGTATGAGAGAAACCGGTCTAGCACTGTACCATTTACTCCTATAACTCAAAGTCTTTGTAGCAGTGTTGTGGTTATTGTAGTCAAAAGCAGCTGTGATATCTATGAAGCATAGGACAAAGCCTTGGAGTATATTGTCCATGCCTGTTATAAGGGTGTCCATCAGCGATGTAAAAAGCATTTCTACACTGTGATTCTGTCTGAATCCATACTGGTGGGGGTACAATGGGGCAGAGGTATCTATGTGGTCCTGTAGTTGGTGCAGCACTCTGCATACCATGAACTGCCTGAAGAACAAACCAGTCAGTACTAGAGGAGATCAAACCTAAGCTTTATTTAGATGTTCAGATGACAAGACTTTGGCTTTCATACTTTGGACACTTCATGTGAAGGGAAAGATCATTAGAGAAAGAGATCATGCTTGGCAAAGTAGAAGGTCAACGCAAAAGAGGAAGATTGGCCATGAGATGAATCAATACAGTAACAACAGCTATAGGTGCCATTCTATCAACAATGAGTCACCTGAATGAAGACCGATAGTTTAGAACAAGTATCCAGAGGTTCACCATGATTTGATGCCGACTCAACAGCACTTAACAACAAAATGGGGGAGGAGCTCAACTAAGATGGTGGCTGGCAGTGATTCATATTCTGATGCTTTTTCCTAATGGGCAAGAAGAAAAAAGTTGTTGAGTAGGCTTTCCCAGACTGCTCAGCCGATCCCCCCTTGACTTGGTCCAATGGACGCTTTTGTGCAGCATCAAGAACAGCAGTTGGCATCAGCAGGAGTGGTAAGCCCAGCTGTGAAGCTACTGGAACTGTGTAGTTCAGAGCTTTTTTCTGGAGAAGATCTCATGCCTTCTGACTTGTGGAGACCCTCCAAGCTGATGTGTGCGGGTGTGTTTCTGGGAGTTCCATGTCCTCAGCTGGGGGCGCAACCTGGACATAATGCAGGATTTGGTAGATTCCCACCTGATCTTCGAAACGATGCACAGTCTTGGAGTGGACAGGTGTCGGAAGTGGCAGGAGAGGCTGCCTTGTGCCCTACCATAGAGCCTGAGCCATAAATGGTCATGATGGATGCTTGCAGGAATACTGTACCTATTTCCTTTGCATTACAGAGACCTGAGCAGTTCACATTAGAGGTGATTTGGACTGCAATTAAATATCTGGGGGAAGCCATAACCCTACAAATCCAGACAATGCAAATAAAGGTACACTATAATAAAGATTTATCTGCTGTCTAAGTGACTGATACTTTAAAGGCAAATATGGAAGAATTTTCTCAGTGAAGTGATCATTTAGAGAACTACTTTGAAGCCTCAATGAAAGACACTAACTACTTGAAGGCTTGGATAGAACAACTTGATAACTGTAGTAGAATGGCTAATTTAAGGCTGATAAATTTCCCTAAAGTGATTAATATTTCTGCTAAAGAAATGTTCAAATTATATATGTCAGAGATATTAAGGATTCCTCAGGAATCTCACCTTTGGTTAAGGTATTTTATCTTCCCACTGGTCAGAAAGCTATGGCCAGTGGGGAGATTTCTGGTCCCCAAACTGCAGATGTATTAAATGTTATAAATAACTTCTTTATTGGAGATGCCAGATATTGATCAAGCTAGCTCTGCTACATGTTTGGTTACATTTGCACTGGGGTTGGATAGGGAATGGCTCCTCAAATTGTTCTTTAAAAAGAAAGCTTTTCACTTAAGGGGCTGGTTGGTCCGGACATTTCCAGACCTAGCTAAGGAGACTCAACGACACAGGAAGGAATTTTAGCTCCTGCCCTCAAGTTCTGCAGTTGGGTGGGCTGTTTTTACTAAAATATCTCTGCAAGTGCCTTGTGTGACTGCAAGGGGTTTCATACATTTCATTTTTTCCCCCTCACAGTTAATTTAAGTTTTGAATGCCTGAGAAACTCCTAGGTTGGGAATAGGGAATACTCCTACTCCATAAGAATTTGTTTGGTTTTTTAGTGCCATCAAGTCAGTGTTGACTCATAGTGACCCAGCTACCTCTGGGTTTTCTTGGCAGTGTATCACTGGAAGTAGATTGTCAGCCTTTTCTTCCGAGGCAATGGAGGGTAAAGTGACTTGCCTAAGATCACAAGGAGTGCTAGTGGGAATTGAACCCTGATTTTCTAGGTACTATGCGGTTGCTCTAACCACTAGGCTACTCCTCCAATTAGCTTAGTTTAGCTGACTGTTATTTGTCTTTTTCCTTGCAGAGCTCCTCCAGTAGTGGGCTAGAGGAGGTATTGCTTATGTAATTGCTGTTCAGGTTTTCTTGTTTGATGATTTCCAAGTTATACCTCATTTCTCAAGCAAATGATGTTATGAATTTATACATATAAACACAAGTATATCAAATAAACACAAGTATATCAAATCAAAAGACCCTTCAAACCTGTAATTGTACATAGTTTCTTTACCTTGTTCTTGTTTTGTTATGTATTTTAACCATTACATTGTTCTGTTATGTATTTAAGCATTACACTGTTTACTGCCTAATATTGTTCCATGTAAAACAAGCTCATGCTTTGTTGACTGTTGTTCAATTGTGAACCGCATCTGAACTCTGGAAGATGCGGGATATAAATGATTGTTAAATAAATAAATAAATAAAGTATACATATAAAATTAAATAAAAATTTTAAAAAAAAAACCAAAATGGGATTTTATAAAATTGTGCAAAGGATTATGCATATAAAGGTACATGAAGTATCAAGAAGGTGCATACCTTTATATAAACCTTGTGTAGGCATATTCAGGGCACAGCTGGGTGGAGTGGGGCAGAGTCAGGATTTAGGCACATTGATTATAAAATCTGCTCACACATTTTGCACTAACAGTTACACCTTCTCCTGAGCAGGCACAAACATCTGCAGCTTCAATTGAACTATTTCTGTCGGCTTGCCCCTCGTATTTATAAAAATACATAGCCTATGGGTCTTTATAAAAGTTACAAACAGGCACCCACTTTCCCTTTATACCAAGGTGACCTTTTCTAAAATTACCCTCCTCATGGCTTAGATTTATTATACTGCAGTAGTGTCCATGCACATGTCCACTAATGTAATATTTTATATGGACAACCTGTGCTGTCTCATGCATGAGTGTCGATAATCTTGGTCCTTCTTTGCTAGAGAATGGAACTTACATTGGACTCTTGACAGTCTGAATAATTGTTAAGGCATAGCCAATGGTAGATTCTGCAAGACTGTATGATATGTTCTCATTCTCAGCTTTTGCAAATAGCATAGTGCACATGGCATGAAGGTGAAAAAAGGCATAAGCCAGCATCCTTGCAAAAGACTGTTCTACACAGTATGGTAACGTTATTTTCATTGAGGTAGCACTTTAAAGCTATTCCATTAGAGAAAGATGTAATCTTACACAGATGTCCCCAAGGGGGTGCTTGCAATAGGAAACTCCTTTCTCTTGCTGTCTGCATTTGTTAATCTGTTTGATATATAGGATAGCTTTCATTTAACTTTCACCGAGATGAGTTTGAAATAATTGTCCTGTTGAGCTTTACATGCATTGAAATAAGCATAATGAGGGCAATTTTATAAGGAATTTCAGCATACAGAGCAGCGTTTTACTGTCTCAGGTATGTAAGGTACCTATTTTATAAAGACCAAACCACAAACCAAAAGATCAGGGTGTACATAAATATATGTGAGAGGTATCCTCAGTGGTCAAAGACATTAGTCAGTTCATCTGGCTCAGTTTATAGTCCCAGTCAAACTACTGCTGAACAAATTACTTATCTTCCAAATCAAATCCAGGAGAGAAACCTCTCTCCTAGTCTGTTAGATCTCCAGACTAGTGTGAGCCTGGCTCAACATCACTGTGTCATGCTACATTCTTTGGCAGTCCACAGGGTCCACTTCTGAAGAACACAAATTTTTAGCACAAGGTCACTTATTCCTAATGAATATTTTAACTTACATGAAGGCAAATGACACACAAGGCTAATCTTTATAAAGCAAGCACTGTGCCATCCTCAAGTTAGCCAATTGTGGGCAGACCCAGAGTCTCTACACTTACATTTAGCTGATGCTTTTCCAGTAGTAGCCCTGGTCCTCTCACTTGTATGCTGCTAGTTGTCATGGCCATGGCTGTTGTGATTGGGCCATACCCACCACTCAGAGTGCCATTCACTGTCTCATACTGTATAACATTACACCAGATAGTATATATATGTTGAGAGGGTGTGCTTCGTTAATATAACATGGGGTGAATAGATAGCTGAATGAGTGCATTTATTGTCCCATTTAAAGGGGACTGCAGATGCACTGGAGCGCAGCAGCACAGATCCCCACAGCCATACTAGACAGGGTCCCACACTGCAGGGCATTACAACCTGAGATGATGGTGGCAGGTAGCTGAAGTAGAAGAGCAGGAGTCCAGAGTCCAGGAATATTAGAGCATGAGGTTGTTGACCATTCCACTGCCCAAGTGGAGGAAGGGGGGGATGTCATCAAGGGAGCTAATCTATAGCTTCCATTTTCTCCCTTTGATGATGCTCAGACACCTGGAGAAGGTTCAGGGGCAAATAACAGCCAAGGTATCCCTTGCACCAGCTGCAAGGCTCAGCAACTTCTTTTTTGCCCCAAATGTCCCCTACAGCACAATGTCCAAAATCAGGCATAAGGCTCTGAGAAGATTATGCTGTTGAGATGGTTACTTGCCTTCCAGAAATGCCACATCCACCTCCAGTAGAGACAACTGCAGGCAACAGAGACACTCATGTGGCTATGGAGAGACCTGCAGTAATACATGCACTCATATGCCATGGCCCCGCTTCACCTCTGGATTCTACCACAGTGCCATCTGTGCCCCTGGTGCCTCTATCTACCTCTGCCATTGCCATCACCTCAAGATATGGAACATCACACCACCATCCATCCTGTCAGCAACCTCTCTCCCAGCATTTTTGGATGTATGCCCCTTGGAAAGGGGGGAATCCCTTCACTTTTCCCTCTTCTACAAAGCCTCCCAATGGACAGCACTGTGCTGACAATATCTCCCAACAGCTCCTCAGAGTCCAATAACACATCATCCAGTCAACATGGTCAGGGTTAAGAGGTGAGGTCAGGGAACAAAGTGCAGAAGGGCAGGGATCAAGGGAGGGTACACCAGAAGAAGTAACCCTTTCTTATCGGCACCCTTTAGGGGTGATAGGGTATATTTGCAGGGGGGGTTGTGAGGGGCAGCCCCCTGAGTAGTAGATAGGTGTAAGGGATACTTGGGGAGGGGGTGATAGTGGCTTTGTAACTGGTCTGGTGGGGAGGGGGATTGTATGAGGACAGATGTGGGTAATTGGGGTAGTCGTATTGGGGAAGGGAGCTGCACTGATGGATGAGGGTAATGGTGTTGGGGAAGGAGTTGCACAGGGCTGATGGTGGTGGATGGAGGTGTGTACTGGGATGGGCATGAGAGTGGGAGGGGGATGGTGGAGGATGGGTCATTACACTGTGCATGTTTTGTGTGTCAGCAATAAACACCTACCTTCACTGTGGCAAAGAGGCCTATCCGGAGTCTGGGGGAGGACAAAGAGACAGGGAATTCACCCTAGTAAAGGGCCCCCTTTCACCGAGGCAGGGTAGGAAAGCCACAAACACCTCCAGGAATCAGAAAACTTCCACATGGCCCACATTTCATGCTCCCCCTAGTGGAATGAAGGGGAGAGGATACAGAGCCCAGAACCCCTTAGGCAGTGAATGCTCCAAGCACTCAGGTGCCTGAAGTCAGGCTGATTGCCATCACCTGGGTAGGGAGGGGTTGAGGTTAGAGCCCTGGAAGTATAAACCTAGGCCAGAGTATGAGAGAAGGGAACGTGGAGGAGGAGGAGAATCAGGAAGCAGATTGCCATGAGCCGAGGCACAGCTGCAAGCAAGGGAAGCTTGACTGGTGCTGAGCAGAGCAGAGGAACTGAGCTTCCAAGAGAGAAGAGTGCTAATTGGCATATAGCACGTCTGCAAGAGGGTTTGGAGCCAGGAACAGGAGAGACTCCAAGATCCCCCGAGAGGCTAGCTGAACATTGTGAGCAGGACGGGGAGTCAGAGCCTATGCAGCTGGGAGAGCCTGAGGTGAAACTGAATGAGGAGGACACTTCCATGGACTGTTCTTTGTGCCAAGCTTTAAACCTGAGGAACAGGGAGAAAACAAGCCAGTCTTGAGAGAGAGTTTGCCAGGAAAAGAAACCCATAGTCCACAGGCTGGCTGGCCGTGAGTCCCTCGTGTTGGTAAAGGGAAGGTCACAGGGACTAAAGAGCAAGCCTGGAAACTGGGATAAGCGTGTTAATTTTCTGCTGCTGGAACAAGGACACTGGGGTAAGAAAGTAGCTAATTATAATGAAGCTTTCTTGTGCCCTGAGTTATATTTCTTGCTTGAAAGTTTTGAAGCTGAGAGAAGCTATACTATCACGGACAGTGAATGTGATTTTGTTTTGTGCTTTACCCAGCAAGGCTAAAAAGGGAATTATCCTTGCTGTTAAAGACTGTGTATCCAGCACTATGGAGAACCTTTAAACAGACATTTTGGGGTTTGTGTTTGTTTTTGGAGAGTGCTCTGCTTCACAGAGTCCCTGAGCAAATATCCTGTACGTGGTAAGAACGAACCTTTGTGTGTATAAAATACATTTCTGTCATTTACCTTACCCCTTGGAGCCCAACTACAGCTTTCTGTTTGATGCACACATACAGCCAAGCAAAGACTACTTTTCCCATAAGGCACTAGTTAAAAAGCTGAAAAAGCACATAGCAGAAACTTCCTCTAAAAACCATGCCCCTCTTAGCTAGAGGCGAGTGGTGGCGGTGTAACATCACTTGAAATGTCTGTGTATGAGGTCATCTCTTGCTGTGATGTTGAGTTGTTACAATTGGCCAGTGCTGCTGCTACTACTACTACTACTACATATCATTTATATAGTATTGCAAGGCATACACAGTGCTGTAGACATACATGTAAGATACACTGCTCAAAAGAACTCACAATTTATGCTAAACAGACAAATACAACAAATGGGATTAGTGTAGAAACTAGGGGAAATGATTATAATGCGCATTGATGGTAAACAGGAGAACAAGGTATTGTAGATCAGGATTTAAAAGCAGCCTTGAAGAGGTGGACCTTTAGCCTGGATTTGAAGAGGATCAGAAATGGAGCATGGCATATTGGCTCAGGTAGTCTGTTCTAAGTGTATGATGCAGCATGATGGAATGAATGAAGTCTGAAGTTGGCAGTGGAAGTGAAGGGCATAGATAGAGGGGATTTGCATGATGAGTGGTATTTCTGAGGAGGGGTGTAGGGAGAGATAAGAGAGGAGAGGTAATAAGGAACTGCATAATAAATGCACTTGTAGGTCAGTAGGAGACATTTTAGCTGGATGCAGAAACAGATAGGAAGCCAAGGAAGTGGCTTGAGAAAAGAGGCTACGTAATTACAGCAATACTGGCTGAAGATTAGCTGGGCGGCTGAATTATAATGGATTGAAGACGAGAGAGATGATTCTAGAAAAGACAAGGTTGCAATACTCTTAACAGGGGGTGTCTAAAGAGTGGATAAAAGGTTGATAGTGTGTCCAGAAAAGAAAAGGGATTTTTTACCCCCATACAGACCATAGGAAGTTTTCAAATAGCCCCTTTATTGAGGTAAATAGTCATTTTCTAAGGTAAATGACTTTTTGGAAATTTCCTTCTCTGTCTATGAGAAAAAAAAGCTCAGTAAACAAGACCCCTAATGGGTCTAAAGTTGCATATATGAGTCTTTGAGTTTGTTTTCCAATTGTTAAATATGTGTTTAGAAACTCAAAAGTATCAAACTTCTCAATTAACTGAGCATACACACATTTGTCTTTATGCTTGCTTCCAAAATATATAATGTTTTAACGGTCTTATAAGTCAAGACATTTGGGGCCTGATATTCCATAGTGATGGGCTATGCGCCGCTACAGCGCATAGCCGTCTCTGCCGAACTGTAACCCTGGATATTCAATGCCAGGGTCATATGTGGCCCTGGTATTGTATATTCAGGTTCACCGTACAGCCTCAGCAGCCATAGCAGCTAATTAGGCAACGGTGATACTGAACTGCTGCCCGGTTAGCTCCTATGAGTAAAGGATAGGTACAGCAAAAGCTAGCCTATCGTTTACCCACAGGTTGCTAACTGGGCAGCGGTGCAATATTGCTTCCCCCAGAACGCCCACGACATGCCCCAGTGCTATGCAGTTAACATCAGGGCATGTAGTGGAGATAATCGGGGATATTCAGTGGCATTAACCAGCGGCTTACAGGTCTGTAAATGCCTTAGAATATTGGGCCCTTGTATTCTGAAGGAACTGGAACAGTTTTGGGAGTCTTTAAGAAACTAACAGACACTAGCAAAACATTTGCTAAGGCAAGGAACCTTCCTATGCCTCCTATTCCTATCTAACTCCAGCATTCGCTGTGCCACACTCTGCCACTCCATCAGCCCACATGGGATGATCCACTGATCTGCATGGGCTGAGCTGTGGAAGAGCTGCCATGAGGATAGGAGGTTATTGCAGGAAGTGCCTTCAATCTTGGGTATTGCTGGAGTCAGATGGGTGGGCATCCTACTATTCTCCATGGACAAGCAGTCTGAGTCAGTCATGCCTAGGTGTGTCATCCTCTGTGACCGGACTAGTTCTCCCAGAGCTCAGAGGAATCATTTATTTATTTATTTTTTTAATCCCTCTGAGCTTCCTGTTTCCCTTTTCCTGTTCCCTTTTCCTGTGCCCTTCCTGTTCAGTTTTTTCCATCCACCTTCCTGGACGGACGGAAAGACACTCAGAATCCAACAGAAAATAACATGATGGAAAAGATCTCTAAAAAATGCACAGGATGCAAACGTAAATTCAGCAACCAAAGCGATCAGGACCACTGCTCCAAGGCTGGGGCTGGACTACCATGCAAAGTAAGCATGACGAACAGACCACGGAGAACACAGCCACTCTTGCCACCCCCACGGACACCAGGAGGAGCGAGCAGTTCCATCAGAGTGAGCACCTCAGTCTCACCTCCAGAGGACAGATAGAGCCCCCTGCTATCCCACAAGTGTGCTCCGCAGCCCCGGAGGTAAGCCTGCAGGCCATCACCCCTCCTTCCTCATCTGCCCCCGCAGCCCTGGAGGTAAGCCTGCAGACCATCACCCCTCCTTCCGTGTCTGCCCCACATGTTGCTTCTTCCCCAGTTCTGCCGTCCAACCTCGCAGATCTTGAGGACCCTACCGCATCTCCCTCCACCCTCCAAGCCTTCCCGACTCACCCGGAAGACCCAAAAGGCCCGCTCATCTCATTCTCCATACTAGCAGCAGCTCCCTCCTCCGGCCTCCCCAATATCAGTCAGCCCAGGAGACAAAACCCCAGCCAGCAAGCTTTTTGCTCCAAGAGTCCTTCCAAACTCAGGACAGCAGCAGATGCATTCTCAATCAGCTGGGGCCAACTGATCAGCTATGCCAATCTGCCAACCCCTCTCATTGCCAAGATGCTCAAGAGGATCTCCCAAGACAGTGCGACAGTCATCTTCATAGCACCCTTCTGGCGCAGACAGCCTTGGTTTCTGCAGCTCCTGTAGCTATCCAGCACATACTAGTTTACCCAGACCTTATCACCCAGGACAACAAGCAAACACTCCACTCCAACTTGAGATCACTGGGGCTGATCGCATGGATGTTGACCTCGCAACCCTGAGGCTGCATCACCTCTCACAAGATATCATGGAAGTCCTCCTGGCAGCCAGATGCCCTGTGACCCAGAGCTCCTATGCCTCAAAATGGGAAAGGTTCCATGCATGGTGTGAGACTGGGCAGCAAAACCCCTTTGCCTGGCCCATACTGGCTCTCCTGCAGTACCTGCTCGCCCTCTCCCAGGAGGGGCTGTAACTCTCCTCAATAAGGATGCACCTGAGCACAATAATGGCCTACCACAACAAGGTTGATAACAAGTCCATCTCAACACACCCCCTGGTGGCCCGCTTCATGCGCAGACTCAACCACCTGCACACCCCAGTGAAGCCACCTATGCCAGAATGGGACCACAACACCGTCCTGCAGCAGCCAATTGGCCACTCATTCAAACCCCTCGAGCACTCGCACCTAAAATTCCTCACCTGGAAGGCCATCTTCCTGGTAGCGAACACCTCAGCACAACACATCAGAGAGCTGCAGGCCTTGGAAGACACTCCGCCTTACATGCAGATCCAGCCCGACTGGGTCATCCTCAGGATGCACCCCAAGTTCCTCCCTAAAGTGGCCTCGGCTTGCCACATCAACCAACCCATCATGTTCCCCAGGTTCCACCTGTAGCTACCTGCAACACAGGAAGAACGCCGCCTCCACATGTTGGACTGCACATGCACACTCCAAATATACCTGGACAGAATTCAAGCCACCCGGAAGGCAACCCAATTGTTCTTTGCCTATGACCCGAACAGGTCAGGCACACTGGTGACAAAATGAACACTGTCCAAGTGGCTGTCTGACTGCATAGCATACTGTCACATACGCGCCGATGCCCACCAGGGAGACAGGGTGCATACACCAACTGCGAGCGATGGCAGCCACCCTGGTGCACCCGTACACTGCATCACCCACAGACATCTGCAACTCAGCCACCTAGGCGTCTATCCACACCTTCATCAAACACTACTGACTTGACCATTCCCTGGACTCCTCTGCCTCTTTCGGCCAGGTGGTCCTACACACGGCAGAACAGCGGGTCTATGATCCAGGGAAACCCCACTAATGCTTACCATGTGACTAAAACTGTTTACAGCAGCCCACTTTCCTATTTACGACTGCTGTCTTTTTTTTCCCCAGCTCTTTGTTCAGCCATGTTTCCGCCCTTGGTGCAGTAGTTCTGTTTTTTAAGTACTGGTTCTTTGTAAATTGGCACCTAAATTATTTTTTTTAAAAAAAGGACACCCCTGGCTCCTGCTTACCTCTTATTTCTTGACTCCAGCACTCTTCTCACTGCAGGCTCCCCCCTCCACAGCTGCTATGGATGCAGTGGGGGGGCCTCCACTCTGGCCAGCTCCTCCAACTGCTCCCCTCTACATCCCAGTTCGGAAGTCCTCTAGGCATGGCTGACTCAGACTGCTTGCCCATGGAGAAAGTGATGTTACTTACCGTAATGGGGGTTCTCTGTGGACAGCAATATGAGTCAGCCATGCCATCCCACCCACCTCCCCCTGGGGCGAGCCTGCCCAGCTAGGAAAATACTGAGCAGGAAGGGCAGCAACCGGAAACAGGAAAGGGAAGACAGGAAGCTCAGAGGAATTAAAAAAAAAAAAGATTCCTCTGAGATATAGGAGAGCTAGTCCGGTCACAAAGGATGACACACGAAGGCGTGGCTGACTCATACTGCTGTTCACAGAGAAACCGCGGTATGCTCAATAACATCACTCTCTCTGACAGCCATACCGCTGTTCCCTAAGCATATTATGTAGAGAGATTAAGCTTGAATGAAACCAAAAAAAGTTTCATTCTTCTCATTCTTGCTATTTTTTTTAAAAACATACACCATGATATATTTAAATGTTTTTTGCAGAGATATTATAGTGAAGTTTTGCATACATGTCTTCAGGTGTATTCTGTATGAGATGTGAGCATCTTATACCCTAAGGCAGTGGTTCTCAGTCCAGTCCTCTCTCATGAATATGCATGCAAATCTCTCTCATGCATATTCATTGTAGATATCCTGAAAACCTAACTGGCCTGGGAGTCCCAGAGAACTGAGATGAGAACCACTGCCCTACGGTCAAACAGATCACTCCATCCTCTGTTGTTCAAATTCATTCCCAGCTGTTTAACATGTCAGCAGCAAAAAAGGCTAGAGCTACTAACAGAATTCAAAAGTAGAGCTTAGCTACGGCCTTTTCAAGCAAACACAGATAATCTTGTCTAGATTTTCTTTATCTACTACCGATCTCTTAGCTGCCTGACTTGAAGCCGATGCTTTGAATGCCAATTCCTTTATTAAGCTGAACATAGTCTCTAGAGATTCAAAATCCTGATTTAGGTGAGATTTAGAAGGCTTGAGTTTTAAATGGTTCTACACAAAATACATTTTCAAATGTAGTTTACATGAATACCATAGACTTTCAGAAAGCTCCTAGGAACAGTAGGCGTGAGGTAGGTCTGTATTTATGCCTTCTTGTAGAATATCAAGGGTGGTAAAAATAGCTGAATAAACTCACTTGAAGGCCAGACATGAATAAAAAGGGACTCTTGAGTTTTTCAACTCAATATTGACCTGGTATGGACAATGTCTCAGGAGCAGAGAATAAGCTTCCTCTTTATAGATTCATGCATTGTTTATATGGCCCCAACAATCTTCTTGAATTCTCATTGTAAACCTCTACAAAGCCTTCTTTTTCCTGGAATAGTGAGAGAACTCATTTTCATAATCTCCTGGGCCTGGCTTATACTGCCCCATCGGCAGACCTTTTTTTTTTATTAGTTATTAATCATAATAACAAAGAAAAACCAAAACAAAAGAAATCAATATAAGAAATTACAAAGCCCACATCTTGGAGGGAGTAAAGAACAAAAATAAAACAATAAAGCTTCAAGAAATAAGGCTAAAAAGTTACGTTGGTAAGCAATATACTTTTATGTCTTCATGAAATACAAGAAGGACTAGGAAAGTACTAAACTTTAACTGCCTTCCAGATGATCCTGGGTCTCAGAAATAAACTGGCCCATCTGTGAAGAATCATAAAACATGAAATTACTCCCCTGAAAAGAAACTAAACATTCACAAGGATAGTTAGAAAAAAGTTGTGCCCACTGACAGAACTACAGCTTTCAGTTATAAAAAGGTCTTTCTTCTAAGCTCCATGGTTCTAGATACATAAGGAAAACTATGAACCAGAGAGCCACAAAAAGGAAAATCTTTCTTCCGAAAATATAACTTAAATATCATTTCAGAGGAAAATGTTATTAACTACAGTAAGTAACTTAAGCCACAATATTATCCTGTGATGTCTCAAGGAAAGTGGTTAAATCTTCTATTGCACTCTCTAAATACATTCCTAGAAATAAAATAAATTCAACATCTTAATAGCCTCTAGATTTTCCAAAAATGCTTTCTTCAAATATTATTCAAACAATACGTTTGGTGCCAACAGATGTGTGACTGAGAAATTCAACATATGTAAATTCCTGGCTCACATACTATTTTCTAATGATGCCACCTTATAATGTAAGGATAAGCTATCTAGATGTCCCTGCAGTTTGTAATGTAAATATACATTAATCTAATGATTTTACATTTTTTACTATAATATTAACTGAGGTATCAACCTTCCGAAACTTCGAAACAGTGTCTGAGGAAAACTGGCATAACTGAGCTAAGTTCTTTAAATGGTCTCCATTTTAGTTACTACTTTCCAAATGTCAACCAAAGAAATAGACTCATTAGAAATAGCTTCAACTGAAGACACAGTCAAGTCAAGCAGAGGAACTGAAGTTAGAAGCAGAGAAACCATATTAAGCAATGAGTCTAAATTGGGTGATACCCGCTTCCTGCTACTAGATGCCAAATTAAGTGTCAAGCAGGATGAGGCTCCCTCTTGAGAAAGTTGAGAATCAGCCTCTTTGCAAATGATGGAATTATTGGGCCACCAGAAATTAAACAAACTCTTGATTCAAAGGAGTACTCTACAGTTTGGCCTGAGAGATCTCAGACTTCCCATGAGCAAAAGGGTGCTTATCCATAGGGCCCTTCTCTATGGTAGGAGACTTAGGGTATTTGCCCTTCTCTTTCTTCTGCACCATATGTTAGAGCTAAAATTTAGGAAATCTCACTGAAAATCTCTCAGTCTTCTCTCAGTTTCCTCTCAGTCTCTTCATGTGCTACAAAGCGGCAGGTCATGCCTCATCAGGCTGTGCTGTGTCAACAGGCCATGTATCACCAGGAACAGCCACAGTGTAGGAGGAGCAAGAAGTCTTCTCAGAACACTTCTAGGTGCCATCTTTGGGTCTTCTTCCTCAGGAACACAGCAGTGGAGTGTGAATTAAATACTCCCTGTGGCTCCTCTATAATGATGTCAGCAGGCCGCATGTCACCAGAGACAGCCTTGGTTTAGGGGAAAAAGAAGTCTTCCCAGAACCCTTCCAGGTACCTGCTTTGGTTCTTCTTCCTTCCATCAGCAGACCTTTAACTTCTAGTAAGGACATATCAGAGAAACTGACTATGGAGGTCATTCTGAAACGTAGGTTGCGGGGCTGCATGTCCCGGTGGGACGCACAGCCCCACAAGCCACCTGGACCCTATTCTCCCTCCTGCTCTCCCCACACATCCCATGCTCTAAGACAGGAAGAGCTGGCGGGGGACGAGAGGGTGTGGGGTCTGAGCAGAGTGGTGGTGGGCTAACCCAGCAGCACATAGAGGGCTGATTCAGGTCACAGCCTTGTATGTTCTGCCGGGCCTGTGGGGACGTGCTGCTTATACTATTGCAAAGGTGATATAAGCAATACTTTTGGAACAATGGAGGCCGGGACCCCCCCCCCCCCACCCCCGGCGCCAAGGCCTGATGCACGGGGGTCTCTGCACCCGATCCAGGCTATGGCAGGCCAGTTGTGGGTCAGGCAGTGGGGAAAAGGGGGGGCCAGAGCTACATGCATCGGGGGTGCCTGAGGAGAGGACATCCCCACAGGTGGCAGGCGCATGCCAGGCTGTCTTCGGGCCCGATTCAGGCTACCACAAGAACGTTTTGTTCCCGCAGACCAGAATTGGGTCCTAACAGCCCCATCTTCCTTGGGGATGTCCCCTCCCTGAATCAGGCTTCACATGTTAGTGATAAGCAGCATTTATCTGTTAGTAATAAACTGAGGCTGATAGATACACATATATGAGATCTATAAGTGCCGCAATGCATATTGCACAAGAAATTGGGGCTGCTACTGTATAACAATGTCTATGAAAGCAAAACAGGGAGGCTAGGTTCAAATTCCACTTCCAACTGATGCTCCTGGTGACCTAGGACAAGATTCTTAGTTCTCCTTGGCAGGGAACTGTAGGGTCACTGAGCCTGTCACGTTGAGAGGGAGAAGATCTTCAAGCACCAAGAAATGCAGTCAGAGACCAAGTAAATGTGGCAGAAAGGAAGCAAGTTGTTCCCATTGTGTTGGGTGCCACAGGCTTGATTAAGAAGAATTTCCAAGCACACCCTGATAAATTACCCAAACATGTTACATCTTATGAACTCCAGAAGGAGGCTCTCTTTGGCACAATGCAAGTACTATACTGAGCATTAGCAGTAAATTTGAGAGACTGAGATCATATTCCATATACCCTGGCTTAGAAGGGAGGCTCATGACTGTCATGGTATGTGCAAAACTAACCTATTTGGAGAAATTGCCCCATGAGACCACTATGTACTGCAAACACATATCTACAGTATATAGCTTACTGAGTATGCCTAGGAGTTTTTGCATTAAATCTTTATGTTTTTTGTTACTTTTGCGAACAGATTAGCAAAGCAAGATGAGTTTTATATATACATATATATAAAACTAACCATCTATCTATCTATTTATTTATTTATCAATTCTTCTATACTGCTTTTTCCCTTGGTCTAAGCGGTTCACATCAAACGTTGTACCAAGTAACAAGTAATATACATATATTATGATTTCTTATGGTAGATAAATGGCATTCACAAAACTACTAGAATACAAAAGAAAATGAGGTAATAATGTTGCGTAGCAGCACCTATAGAAAATTCCTATATAAACACTAATAAATCCCTAAGACTAATTACCAAAGGCCAGGTGGTCTGCTTTGGACTTTGAAAAGCACAGATTACAGCTCTCTAGCTATCTAAACCCCACCAGTCAAGAGGAAAACAAAGATTAATGCTTGAAGGGTGGAGCAGATCCAGGTCTGAGTCAGATTCCAGGAACAACAAGGCTCAGAAAAAAACATATCTGATTTATTATGCAGGCTCCAGCCTTTGCAGGTGAGTCATGTGAGGTGCTAGAATAGAATACGGAATACTCAGAGAATTTGCACTAGTCTTTGGTGAAGCGAGTGCCAAAGAACAAAGTCTTAGGTGACAAAAGTTAAAGTTGGAGTCCTGGGATGGCTGAAAAGCACAAATCTTAGTATGACAAAAAACAACTCTGCATACATCTTATCTGCTCAGCTGATTGCAGAGCTCTAGAACATCTCTGTGATTGGATAGACCAGGTCTCACCTGGCGGGCTGAGCAAATCAGGAAACAGCCATCATGAGGTAGTCATGTGGATGGTAAGCTAGATGTTGAGAGATGGGACCTGCCTTGGACTCAGTTGCCTCCCAATATTGGTTCAGACTGCCATACTCAAGCTGAAGGTATGCGCTTCCCAAGGCCAATCTTAGTAGTTCTCACCCTTGAAGCTTTAATCCATAGAAATAAGAACGGCCTGGAAATCTAGTTTTTTGCACAAAGGTGTAAGAAAAACAATCTTTTCTTATAGCATTTGGCAGGCAATAACTTCTAAGAGGTCAGCAGGTCTGAGGCCTGTGCTTTCTGTGATTCAGGAGTCTGGAACTGTAGGCCAGAGGTAGGCTGTAGGCATTAGCTTTAGAGAAGTACCTGCTGTGCCTGCTAACTCATCATGAGCTTGGATTTGAAAAGATGTGTAAAGTCTACAATCCAAATCCATGCATAAAGCTTTTTCGAGAGCCTAAGCACTAGATTAAACTCTTCATTTTGCTGCCACTCCAAAACTGAATACATTGGAAAGATATTTACCATGCTTAACCTGCTTACATTTATCCTGAAGATGTGTTTCCAAATTGTTTTTAACAATGCCTAATACTAAGACCATTAAGAATGATCATGCAATAATAATTTGCAGGAAAATTCCTTGTCATACTGTGTAAGGCTTTGAAGTCAACACGGCTAATGGTCTTTTCTTGTGCTAAAGCCCAAATTATTTAATAGGTTTTAAATACCGCTTATCAATTCAGTTTACATTGTAACTTAAACTTGGTAATGTACATTAATCAGGGACATTGATAACTTGGATTTTTCTGAGGCAATGGAGGGTTAAGTGACTTGCCCAAGGCCATGAAGAGTGCTAGTGGGAATTGAACCCTGGTCTCTTGGTTCCCAAGCCAGATGCACTAACCATTAAGTTACTCCTCCACAGCGTTATTATGTGATAGTGCTCACCATTTTGAGTATTAGCATCTGAAGTATCATTCATGGAGTTTTTCAGTTGGGGCAATTTCTCCAAATGGGTTAGATTTTCACCTTTGTGAGGAATCAGTTTTCATATCAATTTCCCTTGCAAGATTTTATGCACATAAATAGTTAATGAGCTGCTGTGATGCAAAATAATGCAAAGCAGCTTATTAAATTTTTTTACCATGTGGATGACCTACATGTAATATTGTGTTTGTGGAAGAAATTTTGTGTACTAATTTTTGACATGAACCATCTGAATATGCAGGAAAAGTGTGCTAAATTCACAGCAGTCTGCACAAATCTGCATACCATAGTACACAAACCTCTTTGAGAAGAGACTATAGAGTTATTCATGTAATTCACAGTGGTAATATAATGTGAATATTTTTCCACATGTCAGAGTAATGAGCAAAGGAAATGGCAGAAAAATATTCATCCCTGTTTTGCGGATGCTTGATCATGAACTGCGCCATTGGCTAAAAGATACAACGTGATGCTAAAGCATACCGGAAGGTAGTAGGATCTACAACATAATAAACTGTATAAATTATTTCTATGGATTAAAGCTTCAAGTAAAAGTTTATATTTAGAACTTTGATTTTAGGTTGTGACCATTAATCATTGATAAAACAACCATGGAGCAAAAAAAAAATATGTGTTGTTGGATAAACACTGGAAAAACACCATTTGACCTAGTATTCCAACCTCTCCTCTTGCTTACCTAGGATCCACCATTCTGTTTTTGTGCCTTTTTTATGTTGACAACATCTCAGCTACACTCAAATAACTACAAGTTTTCTTGGGAGTCACTGGGAGGCCTCATCTTGGCCATCTCATACCCTATGGCACTGCCTTGATCTTGAAACTGGGAAAAATTGTACATTTCTAGAACACAGCACACATCATTCAACCAGAGTTTGGCCAAATTTAAAATGTACATTGTAGGACAACAGAGAAAACTTGCCTAGAGAGAAATTTAAAAACATTGAATAAGGATGAATTTACTCAAGAATCCTTAACTGTACCAGATTATTTGACCATCTTTCACTGGAAGGAAAGGCACGTACTTGGTTGTCTTGCTCTAGAGACACTCTTGACAAGTACACTATCTACAAAAGAATCATGACTACACAAGGCAAAAATATCCCCTGGTTCTCTCTATGATTCTGAGCTATGCAGCAGCATCTAAGGCATAAGAACATAAGATATGCCATATTGGGTCAGACCAAGGTCCATCAAACCCAGTATCCTGTTTCCAACAGTGGCCAATCTAGGTCATATGTACCTAGCAGTTTCCCCAAAAGACACAGGTTCCACAATGCTTGTACTGGGTCAAGCATTTATATCCTGGGTCCCTTCTTAATAATGGTTTATGGACCTTTCCTCCAGGAACTTGTCCAAACCTTTTTTAAACCCAGCTACACTAACAGCCTTTACTACATCCTCCGGTAACAAATTCCAGAGAATGATTACACGTTGAGTGAAGAAATATTTTCTTTTATTAGTCTTAAATAGTTTACCCTGTAGCTTTATTGCATGTCCCCTAGTCTTTCTATAGTCTGATAACGTAAACAATCGATCTATATTTAACCGTTCCACTCAGTTCATTAATTTATAGACTTCTATCATATCTCCCCTCAGCCGTCTCTTTTCCAGGTTAAAGAGCCCTAACCTTTTTAGCCTTTCTTCATAGGAGTATCCTTCCATCCCCTTTAACATTTTGGTGGCTCTTCTCTGAACCTTTTCTAATAACGCTATATCCTTTTTAAGATACGGCGACCAGAATTGCATGCAATATTCAAGGTACGGTCTCACCATGGAACAATATAGAGGCATTATAATATCTTTTGTTTTATTTTCCATTCCTTTCCTTATGATACCTAGCATTCTATTTGCTCTCTTGGCCGCCGCTGCACACTGGGCTGAGGGTTTTAACATGTTATTCACAATGATGCCTAAATCTTTTTCCTGGGTGGTGGTTCCTAATGTGGAACCATGCATCGTGTAACCATAGTTTGGGTTGTTCTTCCCTAGGTGCATAACTTTGCACTTGTCCACATTAAATTTCATCTGCCATTTTGATGCCCAGTCTTCCAATTTATCAAGATCTTCTTGCAATTTTACACAATCCTCTTGGGTTTTAACAACTTTAAATAGTTTTGTGTCATCTGCAAATTTGATAACCTCACTCGTTATTCCCCTTTTCAGGTCATTTATGAATATGTCAAAAATCAGCGGACCCAGCACAGATCTCTGGGGTACACCGCTATTCACCTTTCTCCATTGGGAAAATTGGCCAGTTAGCCCTACCCTCTGCTTTCTATCTTTTAACCAGTTCCTGATCCACAATAGTACACTGCCTCCTATCCCATGTCTCTTTAGTTTTGCCAAAAGTCTCTGATGAGGGACCTTGTCAAAGGTTTTCTGAAAGTCCAGATACACTATATCAACCGACTCACCTTTGTCCACCTGTTTATTCACACCTTCAAAAAAACATAACAGATTAGTAAGACAAGATCTTTCTTGTCTAAAGCCATGTTGGCTGTCTCCCTTTAGGCCATGACTATCTACATGCTGAGTAATTTTATTTTTTAAGATAGTTTCTACCATTTTTTCCGGTACTGAAGTCAGGATCACCGGTCTGTAGTTTCCCGGATCACCCCTGGAACCCTTTTTAAAAATTGGCGTTACATTGGCGATCCTCCAATCTTCAGGTATCACAGATGATTTTAATGAAAATTCACAGATTACTAATAGCAGGTCTACAATCTCATATTTCAGTTCTTTCAACACCCTTGGATGTATACCATCCAGCCCTGGTGATTTGCTACTCTTTAGTTTATCTAATAGTTGTAATACATCTTCCCGATGTATCGATATTTCCTTCAATTCTTCCGCACCTTTAAATACCACTTCAGTCATGGGTAACATCCCTACATCTTCCTCAGTAAAGACCGAAGCAAAGTATTCATTCAGTCTCTCCGCTATCACCTTGTCGCCTCTTAATGCCCCTTTAACCCCTCTATCATCTAATGGACCAACTGACTCACAGGTTTTTTGCTACAAATATACTTGAAAAAGTCCTTATTACGGGTTTTTGTTTCCGCGGCAAGCTTCTTCTCAAATTCTCCCTTTGCCTGCCTTATCAATGCCTTGCATTTAACTTGCCAGTGCTTGTGCTGTTTCCAGGTTTCGTCGTTTGGCTCTTTTTTCCATTTCCTGAAAGATGCTTTTTTGGCAACAACAGCCTCTCTGACCTCACCTTTAAACCATGCTGGCAGTTTTTTGGACTTCCTTCCACTTTTCTTAAAGAGTGGAATACAGCTGGTCTGGGCTTCCAAGATAGTATTTTCCAACAACACCCAAGCTTGATGTAAGTCTTTAACCTTTGCAACTGCTCCTTTAGTTTTTTCTTAACTATTTTCCTCATTTTATCATAGTCTGCCTTTCCAAAGTTAAAAGGTAGCATGCAGAATGCCTATGGAGAAAATCTCCTTCAGGTGTTAAGAGGGATAAATGCAGAATCCTTCAAACCATTACAAACTAAAGGTTAGGGAGGCTAAGGGCCCCATTCTGAAATACGGGTTGTGGGGTTGCAAGTCCTGGTGGGATTTGCAGCCCCGCAAGCCATCGGGGCCCGATTCTCCGACCAGCTCTCCCTGTACATCCTATGCATCAGAACAGGGAGAGCCAGCAGAAGGCAAAAGGGAGCAAGATCGGGGCAGAGCAGGGGTGGGTCTGCTTGGCAGCATATACAGGGCCGATTCAGGTCACGGCCCTGTGCAGGCTGATGGACCCATGAGGATGTGCAGTTTATTCCACCTCAAAGGTGACATAAGCAGCACTTTTGTCACAATTGGGCCTGGGGCCAGATGTGGGGGGGTCCTCACTGCCCGATCCAGGCCATGGCAGGCCAGCCTTGGGTCGGGTGATGAGGAAAAGAGAGGCTGAGAACATCAGAGTCGGGGGCACCTGCAGGGAGGACATCTTCGCAAGTGGCAGGGGCATGCTGGGACATCCTCGGGCCCAATTCTGGCTACCATGGGAATGCTTTGTTCCCACAGTCCAGAATCAGGTCCAAATGGGTCCGTCTTGCTTGGGGCCGTCCAGACGGCCCAGACGTGCCTCTACCGAAATCGAGCTAGACGCCTACTTTTATCTCGAATAGTGTTCGTTGTCACGCAAACCCTCCAAGGCAAACTTTTGCCATTGTATATAAATGGTCACTTGTTACCCCTTCACTTACTACTGCTACCAGAATTGTCTCAGACCAGTTTGCCTCTGATTGATCCATAAAGTGCTTCAGTCAATGCCTCCAGTAAGTGATGTCCCTCTCCTTCCTTTGTTCCCACCCAAAAGCCTTCATGAAGGTAGAGTGGTATATCAAAAGAATCTGTCCTTATGGAAAGAGCTCTACATGAGTCTGAAAGTGTAGTATGTCCTGCGTAATGGGAGTAAGAGGAGCAACACATCTGTTTTTGGCTAAAATAAATTAGCAAAATAAATTAGGCATAAAAATTACTACATTACTCTGTATTTTACTCTCAAACATATGACTTCCATTAGTACATAATCTTTGTTATATTTATATGATAAGAATTCTAGTTTCTGAAATAGCTTCAGAATATTGTACAAGATGCAGCAAAATGCAAGGCTGAAATAGAAGGGCTGCTGTACTCTGGTTTATACTTTAACATAATTCATTATCTGCTACCATTCCCTAGGGACAATTTTCACCTTGCAGCACAAAGGAAGTAGAAAAGGTGACAAACAAGCTTGGGTCTCCACCACCTATCCTTCTTTTCACATTTAACTTACCAAAGACCCACAATGCATTGTCATTATTTTTGGTATTCTCTCTATGTGGTTATGAATTGCAGTACTTCCTATCAGCATGATAAGATGAGCCAAAAGCTTTTGCTAGGGGCATGCCATTTCTCAGAGCGTGACAGGAAGTTAATAACCATAAACAAATCTCTCCCTCCGTCTCCTCCAGCATGGTGCAGGAAAGGGGAAGAGGGAGGAAAGGAGATGGGCTTGTCAGAATCAAAACATATACCTATCAATCAAGGCTTGACTATATATATATATATATATATATATATATATATATATATATATATATATATATATATATATATACACACACATACATATATTGGTGCTATATATATATATATATATATATATATATATATATATATACATACATACACATACACACACATAGATAGATAGATATAGATAGATAGATAGATACACACACTGTATATATACAACAAACAGATGCTGGCTGGCATCACCAGTGACCCCCATAGCTTAAAATTATAAAGAACAGAGCCAATGGGAAGAAAATAAGTGAGACAGAAAAGTGGCGTCCTTCTCATGAAGGCTTGGGTTCTGTGCGCTACGGAATGATTCTATTCTGTTTCCAAAAGGGTTTGAAAGGAATATGTCCTATAATAGAATAGTGTGATAAGAAAACTTCAGTAATTTTACAAGCAAAACAATCCTCTTAATATTAAAAAGGCACCTAGACTTTCAACACTGTGCTAAACACTTAGGTGCCTGTTCGGGATTTTCGGTGGCAGTAACCTAGACCGGAATTTAAATACAACAATCCCTCGATATAAATGTCTTAATCCAAATTTTCCAATGATATCTACATTTCAGTATCCAGATGTGATATAACAAAATTTATTGAAGCATGCCCTCCTCAAAGAAAGAAAAAGTGCTTTACCACATCACTGTCCTCCTGCTTCTACCAACATTGACAATGAAGACTGACTGCTGAGCCCCCTTCCTGCACCACATAGTAAACCTCACAAGCCGCTCCACTTCACTTGGTGAGTACTCAATAAAAGTTTAAATTGTTATCCAGATGCATTACGCATACGTATACAGTACTAAGTATTTCCCTGGTTACTTCATTAAGTGTTTGATAATTTTATGGTTGTTTTGCACTGTCTTAATAATGTTTGAGGAGACTAGTTGGGGTTTTCAGACGCATTATTATTTTTTTATATCACCTCTGAGGTGGTATAAGCAGTACAGCCCAGCAGGCCCAGCAGCATGTACAGGACCATGATCTGAATCAGCCCTGTATGGGCTCCCAGTTGTACCGCCCACGCTCCGCCCCCCACCAGCTCTCCCCATCCCGAAGCACAGGACGTATGGGGAGAGCCGGTGAGGGAATAGTGTTTAGGTGGAATGTGGGGCTGCATGTCCTGGCGGGACGTGCAGCCCCACAGCCTGCTTTCTAGAATGAGGCCCATAGGCACCTATTTTTGGCACCCAAACATCTAAACTACAGGCACACTTTTGTGCACACCTGGGTGTTTATTTTCGATGATGCTAAGCAAATGCTTAACACCATTGAAAATCAGCATAAAATTGAAACCTCTTGTTTAGACGTTTCAATTTATACCCTGGGATGTCCTATAAAAAATTGGTTCCAATATGTTTAGAATGTTGCAAGAGATCAGTTGCTATGAATGGAAAGTCATTAAAATAAATGCTAATTCACATCAGTATATGCTTTGGAAGAAAGCAAACAACCAGAACATACATATACTGGCCTTGGGATAAAAATTCTTAGCAATCAAAATGTTTGAAAACTAATTCAAGAAACCTACAAAAATGCCACAAGTTTGCCAAACTAGTATGAGCTTTCATGCTAAAAATTCAAATTATAAGGCATCTCCATTTATGTTTTTATATTTACTTTTATTTTTAAGCAAATTAGGCAGATCTACAGCAAATTTTTATGACTCCAGCTCGAATCCTGATGAATATGTTTGGATTTTATGCAGAATCAATGAGAAAAATTTGACAGCTTTCCCCAGTGCATCTGGAAAATCCCACTTGAAGACAAACAAGATTGAAATCACCTGATTTTAAGTTTAACCTTTGGATTATTTAGACACCTCTAGCTTGGGGCTAGTAAACAAAAGGATAGAGAAAGATGAGGAAATGGCCATTATTACTTTTATCTAGTACATTGGATTAAACATAGAGGCCAATATTCAGAAGATTTGTATAGATACCTTCAGGAATTTTTCAGACAAATCTTTCATTTATAAAGTCCCCCCTTTCGCTCCAAAAATACACACACAAACATACAGGGCAGGCCCAATGGTTTCTGCCACCCCAGGCTGGAGCCCAGGCTATGCCAAGCCCCCTGCTGCGCCACCACCCACCATTCTGAACCATCCCCTGTACCAAGTCATGCCACTGCCATGGATTCCATTTTCGGGGGGGGGGGGCGGACTAGTAGCGCAGCAGCAGAAGTAGCAGTTTAAAAGAAGCAGATTTATGCCACTGCTTTGGTGACCATGGCGGGCCATATTCTTCAGCATGCATGGCATGCTGCTTCTGACTCCCTCCAAAAGGAAGTTGCGTCGGAGGGGTGGGGTGTCAGAAGTAGTAGATCATGTGTGCTGAAGCACATGGCCTGCCATTGGCACCAAAGCAGTGGCACAAAGCGCTGTACTGCCTTAGGAGGCTGCCTAGAGGATGGGCCAGCCCTGCAGACACATAGGCACAAATACTGATCAGATAAATTTTGCCTAGCCAACTTGTTGGCAGAATAAACTTTATTTAGTTAACAGAAAGTAACACTTGGGGCATTTCAAGGCCACAGTTTTACTTAGCAGAACATTTGCTAACTCTCCAGTTAAAGTTTCCCAGGTAAACTTATCTAGATACCATACCTGGTTTCCAGTTTATTCAATCTCAGCTCTGTAATGATCTCAGAATGCATTTGATTTTAGTTCTCTCAATGTGTTTGTCATCGTCTACTCTATGTACTTGCCATTCTGTTGTAATAATCATACCATCTATCTTCCATTATTCTTCTGCATTGGCCTATCTAAGTGCCATCTGGAATGACTTCACATCATGTCAATTGCTCATCTTCTGGCTGGATTGAATAAATATAATCACATTTTGTCAGACCTGAAGTATTTCAATGACTGCCAGTGGCTTTAGAATTCAATGTAAGATCCCAGCTATGATTCATAGAGTTTTAAAGTTAGGTAGGCCACTGCAGCACTGTACCTAGCCCTATGCAAATGGCGCAGCTGCACAGGGCACAAAAGGCATATGTTGGGCAGCCAGCCCAGGCCCACCCTCCACCCCCCTTTTTTTTTTTCCTCAGAGGCGGATACGGCAGCAGCAGTGAGGCAGGCCCACGTTTGTAGACAGGTCGGATCCCTCCTTCCCTTCTCTGATGTAGGTCGTGTCAGAGGAGGGAGGGATCAGGCCAGCCATTCAAACACGGGTCTTTTCAACTCAGCATTTGCATGACTGGCCTGATCCTTCCCTCCTCTGATGTGACCTACATCAGAGAAGGGAAGGAGAGACCCGACCTACCTACAAATGCGGGTCTGCCTCATTGCTGCTGCGGCTGCTGCCTCTGAGAAAACAAAAAAGTAGCGGTGGGGCAGGGCAACATGGGGGGGGGGGAGCAGGCTGTGGCAGGCAACCTGCTGGGGGGGGGGGGGAGGCCCAGATGGGGAATATCACAGGGCGCAATTATGGCTTGTATCTTAACAATTGTCTAAAGCTTATAAGCTTGATATTCAAAAGGAGTATCATAGTTAAGAGATTTGCTAACCATGTTACTCCCTTTATCCGAGATATTCAGTGGCACTAATCTGTTAGCTTTGGGACATTCTCAATATTGCCACTACCCAGTTAGCTTACTGTAAATGTGGGTGACCTAGATAATCAATGCCAGGGTCGGATATGACCTCGACATTCAATATGAAGATATAAAGTTCAGCGGCGATAGTGGCTATCCATGATAGATCAAGCCACTGCTGCTGAATATCAGACCTTATGGGGGTCATCCAGAACCGTGAATAGCAGGAAAAGATGTCCAGCTTGGATGTACAACCCCCGCTATTCACAGGAACCTGATCCTAAACCCAAAGCTCCCCACACGTACAAGACTTGTGTGGGGAGCTCTGATGGGGGCTGGAGGGGGTGGCGACAGGGTGGAGAGGGGGCAGAGTGGAGATGAGCCCACGACCTCAGACGTACAGACCTCGGAGGTGGAATCTGTCCCCTCTGCACACAGCGATTGGCACTGGCAGGCCCCCTTCAAAAGGTGAGGAGCAGCGGGGGGTTCCCCTCTGCCCTATCCTGGCCCTGGAAGCTCCTATGGGGGTCAGGTGGAAGGTATAACACCATTCAGCAGTGATGCTGGGCAACGGGGCTCCTGATGAGTGTCCCGGTGCCATGGATGTTCCCCGCTGCAAAATCAGGGCCCATTCGGCCCGTACAAGCACTCCAATTCTGCAACTGCAGGAATGTATAGCTTCCGTGGTTGCAGAATTGGGTGCAAATCTAGCCCATCCAGATTTTGGACATCCAGACAGGCCAGACATCCCCCGATAGGAATTGACCTCCACATTTCTTCCAGGAATCTATAGTCATCTCAAGATTTTTTTGTTTGTATACACTCCTCCCAAGAGAAGTGAGGTTGGCAGCTGGTAGGAAGAAAGCTTCTTCGTGCATCGGTCTGCATTTGTGGAATGCTATTCCAAAGATCTGAAATCTTTTTAGTTTTCCATAAGCAAGGCAAGGTTGTCCAACTAAGCCTTAATAGATAATGTGCTTGTTAGGTATTCATTATTTTTGCATGAATTGTCTGCTTCAATTTCTTTTCATTATTTTTATTTGTCCAGATCCCAGGATGCTGAAGGAGCCTATTAAAGGATGGTCTTAATAGATCCTTGAAAATGGTAGAGGTTCCACAGGACTGGAGGAGGGATGATGTGGCACCTCTTCACAAAAATGGTAATAGGGAAGAGGTGACAAACTATAGACCAGTAAGTCTTACCTCTGTAGTGGGAAAAGTAAAGGAGGTGCTCTTGAAAGAAGGAATATTTATTATTTATTTATTTATTTAGCTAGGCTTATATACCGCTTTTCACCAGGTCAAAGTGGTTTACAGTGAAGAGAACATCAGTTACCTAGAACAAATAACTCCTTAGTTATATAGTATATATAACAGCAAGTTATTTACAATAATTGTACTATTTACAATATGACTTTCTGGAAACCAGTAGGAGTGTATGATCCTATTGGTCTCCAAATAGGATTTTCAATAACGGTCCTTCTGGAAAGCAATGGATTGCATGATCCAAGGCAACATGGTTTTACCAGGGGAAGATCATGCCAAATAAATTTGATTGAGTTCTTTGACTGGGTGACTAGAGAACTAGATAAGGGGCATGCAATGGATGTGATATATCTAGATTTCAGGAAAGCTTTTGATACTGTTCCTCATAGGAGGCTTATAAATTAACTGAACAGTCTGGGCATAGATCCCATGGTGGTGAACTGGATCTGAAATTGGTTGATGGGCAGACAACAGAAGGTCATGGTAAATGGAACTCACTCAGAAGAAAGGAAGGTGTGTAGTGGTGTGCCTCAGGGATCGGTCCTGGGACCAGTACTGTTTAATGTATTTGTGAGTGATATTACATAAGGACTGAGTGGAAACGTCTGCCTTTTTGCAGATAACATGAGAATCTGTAACAGAGTAGACACTTCTAAGGGAGTAGACAACATGAAGAAAGATCTATAAAAGCTAGAAGAATGGTCTAATGCTTGGCAGTTACGATTTAATACAAAAAAATGGAGAGTCATGCACTTTGGATGCAGAAATCCAAAGGAATTGTATGTGAAACGGGAAGAAAGGTTAGTGTGCATAGACCAGGAGAGGGACTTCGGAATGCTAGTGTCTGAATTTCTCAAGGTGACAAAACAATGTGACAAGGCAGTAGCCAAAGCTAGAAGGATGCTGAGCTGCATACAGAGAAGAATAACCAGCAGAAAGGAGGAGGTATTAATGCCCCTATATGAGTCTTTGGTGAGGCCTCACCTGGAGTATTGTGTTCAGTTTTGAAAACCATATTACTCCTGCTACTGAGCATTTGTATAGCGCTACAAGTCATACGCAGTGCTGCACAGACATTTAAAAGACAGTCCCTGCTCATCAGAGCTTACAATCTAGTCAAGACAGACAACACAGTAGGTGTAGACAGGTATACATCTTGGGGCAATGGTAAGGAAACACAAGGAGATCAGGTGAGTCAAGATCCAAAAGCAGCAGCAGCGAAGAGGTGAGTTTTCATCCTGGATTTGAAAAGGGTCAGAGAAGGCACCTGACATACAGACTCAGGTAGTTTGTTCCAGGTGTAAGGTGCAGCAAGGTGAAAGGAGTGAAGTCTGGGGTTAGCAATAGAAGAGAAGGGCACAGATAGAAGTGATTTGCCAGAAGAGCAGAGTTCCCAAGGAGGAGTATAGGGAGAGATAAGAGAGGAAAGGTAGTGAGGAGCTGCAGAGTGAATGCACTTATAGGTCAGCAGGAGAAGTTTGAACTGGATGCAAAAATCAATAGGGAGCCAATGAAGTGACTTAAGAGGGGTAATATGAGCATGATGAGGCTAGCAGAAGATTAGCCGCGCAGCAGTGTTGAACTGATTGAAGGGGAGAGAGATGATTCAGCAGGAGACCAGCAAGGTGTAGGTTACAACAGTCAAGACAGGAGGTGATTAAGGAATAGATAAGTGTCTTAGTAGTGTGCTCAGAAAGGAACGGACGGATTTTATTGATGTTATAGAGAAAGAAATGGCAGGACTTAGCTATCAGATGGATGTGTGTGGAGAAGGAGAGAGAGGAGTCAAAGACGACCCCAAGTTTGCTAGCAGAGGAAACAGGGAGGAGTAGAGTTATCCACAGAGACCGAGAAAGGAGGAAGAGGAGAGGAGGATATAGGGGGAGAAATAAGAAGCTCAGTTTTGGCCATGTTCAATTTCAAGTGATGGTGAGACATCCAAACAGCAATGTCAGGAAGGCAGGCAGAGATCCAGGTCTGGATTGCCGGAGAGATTTCAGGTTTAGAGAGGTAGATCTGGGAGTCGTCAGCATAAAGATGGTACTGAAAGCCATGGGAAGAGATGAGTGCATAAAGGGACTGGGTATAGAGAGAGAAAAGGAGTGGCCCCAAGACAGATCCTTGAGGTTTGCTGAATGAGAGTGGGATAGCAACAGAGGAGGATCCACCAGAACAAACACTGAAAGAGCGATAGGAGAGATAAGAGGAGAACCAGGATAGTACAGAACTCTTAAAACCAAGCGAGGACAGGGTATCAAGGAGAAGGTTGTGGTCAACAGTGTCAAAACCAGCAGAGGTCAAGAAGGATGAGGACTGAGAAAAGGCCCTTGGATTTTGCCAGGAACAAGTCACTGGAGACCTTGGCAAGAGCTATTTCAGTAGAATGTAAAGGATAAAAGCCAGATTGTAAAGGATCTAGGAGGTCTTGAGAGGAGAGAAAATCAAGGCAACATCAGTCAACTGCACGTTCAAGTAGTTTAGAAATGAAGGGGAGGAGGGAGATGGGTCGATAATTAGAAGGACAGATAGGATCAAGTGAGGGTTTCTTGAGGTGTAACTACACCATGCTTGAAGGCGGCAGGGACAGTTGCAGTGGAGAGCGAAAGGTTGAGAATATGAGAGAAAAGATGGGGCTTAGGAGACAGGTGGGAATAGGATCAGAGGAGTAGGTAGTGAGTTTGGAAGAGGAAAGAAGGTGTATGGTTTCCTCCTCAGAGATCATAGAAAAGGAAGAAAGGGTAGCAGAGGTAAAGGGGGAAAGTTGGGAGTGAAGAGGGGAAGGAGGGGAAGTAGCTGACTTTGTGGGGAATTGGAGGGTGATCTTATGGATTTTATCATGGAAACAATCAGCCAGGGTTTGGGCAGAAAGGGAGCGAGGAGTTGGAGGCAAAGGCACCTTGAGGAGAGAGTTGAGAGTAGTAGAGATGGCAATCATTAGAGGCAAAGGGATTAGTCAGATGGATATAACAGTCTTGTTTGGTGAGAGCTATGGCTGACTGGAAAGAGACCAGCATGAATTTGAAGTGTATCAAGTCTGCAAGGGAGCGAGATTTGAGTCAAGTATACTCAGCTGAACAAGCACAGGAACGTAGATAGCGGATAGTGGATGAAAGCCGGGGCTGGAGTATAGTACGCCTCACAGGACGTGGCATGGGCAGAGCAAATGCATCTAGAGCAGAGGAAAGTGCAGCGTTATAGGAAACTACTGCCTCATCAACAGACTCAGATGACATAGTGGAGAAAAAAGATGATGAAACAGTGGAGGAGAACCAAAGGGTCCATAGCATGAAGATTTCTAAAGAGGTTGGAGGAGACAGGACAAGGTGGGTGGGGTGAGGTGAGGTGGTGGGTGATGAAGAGTGAAGCTTAACAGGTGATGGTCAGATAAAGAAGAAAAGAGCTACAGAAATTTGAGGGTAAACAACTAGAGAAAAATACAAGGTCAAGGTAGTGGCCATGCTGGTAAGTTGGGGCAGCACAGCAAAGGTGGAGGTCAAATCAGGAGGTAAGGGAAAGACGCTTTAAAGCATAAGGATGAGAGGGGTTATCAACATGAATGTTAAAATCCCTGAGAAAAAGTAGGGGAAGAGGAATCCAAAAAGAAGGAAAGCAATGAGTCAAAGTCAGTGAGAAAGGTAGAAGTGGTCTTGTCAGGAGGTCAATAAATAACAGCTACTCAGAGAGGTAGTGGAGTGAAAAGGCAGATAGAGTGGACTTCAAAGGAGGGAAAGGAGTGAAACTGAGGCAGCAGGAGGGGTTTGAATTGGCAGGAAGGAGAAAATAGAAGCCCAACACCATCACCATTGCCTGTGGGCTGAGGCTGTGGGAGAACTGATAACCGCCATGACAAGAGAGCAGCAACAGATGCCGTGTCTTCTGGGAGGAGCCAGATCTTAGTGGCTATAAAGGATATAAAAAGATACAAAGGATATAAAAAGACTTGAAAAGGTTCAGAAGAAGGTGAACAAAATGATTTAGAGCTTGCGACAAAAGCTGTATTAGAAGAGACTTGAAGACCTAAACATGTATACCCTAGATGAGAGGAGGGACAGGGGAGATATGATACAGACCTTTAAATACTTAGAGTATCAATGTACAAACAAACCTTTTTCAAAGAAGGGGTAGCTGTAAAACTAGAAAGGCATACGATGAACCTGCAAGGCGGTAAACTTAAAAGCAACATCAGGAGATGCTTTTTCACTGAAAGGGTGGTGGATGCTTGGAATGCTCTCCTGATGGAGGTGGTGGGGGCAAAAAGGAACCCTTCTTTTGAGTCAAAAGATCTCCATCTAAATCAAGAGTAACTAAATGGGCAATTTCTTGCTGCAAATCTTTCATAGGATTATGACTCACTGGAGCATAATAAACTCTATCCTCCAATTACCTATTTATCTCTCCAACACAGTCCATTTTATTCATCACCACAACTGTGCCACCCTGGTCAGTCAGGCATATAATAATATCCTCGTTTGTTTTTTAACCTTTCAGAGCAGTACTCTCTTATTTGTCAAATTGAAAAATAGTCTGTGATGGCGCTGTTCAATATTACTTTATCTTTTAAAACCATTTCCTCGAACATATGAATAAGTAGATTAACCAGACCAGGAGAGACCCACCGAGAGACCTTTGGATCATTGAGGTATCACTGTATGCAACAGAGGTTCTAGAAAAGAATTCTGTAATTCTCAGCTTTCTACACAAATTAAAACTAGTCAGTCCTAATCTGGAAGGCATTATATTTGTAAGTGGAGACAAAAGATAAGCCTTCCACAGGGGACAAGGGCATGTAAGATTAATTATGGGGTACTCCATCAAAGATACTTCTTCCATGGACATCCTCTCCCTCTCCTTCACCCTCTATAGGGTTGTCTCCATTTGTTCCAGTCATCTCTTCTTTCTTTCTCCCCATACTTGGTCTTGATGGTCTTAAATAAAAAATGTTTAGAGGAGCTAGAAGAAGCCAGAGGGTTAACAGAAGTATCCAAAGGGGAAACAGGATCTTCAATGGCACTTCTGATCCGCTTCCGGCTTCTTCCTTCATCCTCTTCCTCATTTTCAGTTCTACTTCCAGAAGCCTCAAATCTCTTTTCAGATCTTTTTCCAAGAGGGGGTTGTTTTTTAAGTATTCTTGGGTCTAGTCCGAATAAATGGAACCTTTTTTATAATCTTCCTCATCCCTTTTAAACTTGTCTAATTTAGTCTTTTTCAAAATTTTCTTAAACTCATTTAATGTTTTATTGATATCTGTCATCATGGCATCAAGTTTGTGATAATGTTTTTTTAAATCATGTTCTTTTTCTTCCACCACACTTTTCATGTTTTCAGCCTCCTTCTTGGAAGTGTCTATAAGAAGACTCATAAGATCCAAGGAATATTTGTTAAGGATAGCATTCCAGTCATTTATAAAATCTTTATTGTTGACAAACATCTTAGGTTCCTTAAGAATATGTAACCCTTGAGGAATGTGCTTGGCATGACAATAGTGCAATGACGTCCCATAGTGTAACTCCATCTGGATGTTCTTTTATGGAGTCAAATCAATTCAACTGTCTTGTCCACATCAAGATCAGTGCCATCTTAGTCAAACATAGAGGGTTCCTGTAAAGGTCCTGTAGCTGAAAACATTGTCCCAGGGCTCAAAAGCCATACCTAAAACCTCAATAAATTAAATGCAAATGCATAAAGAAGCAATAACACCATAAATAAAATACAATAAAACCACAGTGGTGATAAAAACAAAATAAAACAAGATAAAAAGGAAAAACATTATTATAAACAATTATATAATAACCATAAATAAAACCATAACACATTTAAAACCTGCCCAACATGTTTTTGCAGATTACCTGCATCAGGGGCATTTATATATATATACATGGATAACCAAATAAAACTAGTAAACATAAATAAATAAACAAATACAATCAATGAAAAAGAATCTGTAAAAAGAAACGGCTACAGATCATGAAATCCTAAAACACATCAATAAAAACTTAAAAGATATTCATACACACATAAATATGTTCTCCATACCAACAATAATTTAAAAAATATACTATAAAACAACTGTATACATATAAAAAGAAATAGAAAATAGCACTACAAATGGACTGGAGGAGGGTCAGATGAGGAGAACCCAAGAAAAACCTCAAAAAAGAGAAAAAAAGGAAAATGAACAAAAAAAAAAACAAAAAATTAAAACAAAGTTTCTTGAAAGGAATATAAAAGTCGTAGCTGAAGTCACAGGCCTCAATGGGGTGATACCCCCTATAAGAGACACAACAAATGAAATCAGTAAACATTATATATCATCAAAAAAGCTTAAAAAATCAACCCAAATCTTAACTTGTGTACTCTGTGTACTATAGGGGTATCTCAATCCACTGATAAAAACCTGTGGCTTCCACAAATAAAATAGCCATTGGCAAATACTGAGCCTTCACAATGGCATAAAGAATTCTAGGAAACAAACGGGAAGAACACATTATAACAAAAATGAGCAATGCCACCATATAGTGCAACAAAGTATTACACGAAAGCCACTTGAAAGGCTGCCCTAAAAACACATCTTTTCCAGCTCACTTTTGATATCCACCACCTTTCACCTTAACTGACTGACCATGCATATTTGAGTTCTATTATTTGTCTTCTCCGTCCGTCTCTGCTGTCCTCTGTCTTCTCTCTCCCTCTTTCCTTTTTGGTGTTTCTCTTCTGTCCTGTCCCATGATTGGCATTCTGCTCTTTTTCTTTCTTTTGGCAGTCCATTATTTTGTAAACCACTTTTATGCTTTGGCCCTATCAAGCTCCTGAATAAAGATAAATATATTAAAACAGGCATAAAAAAGACCAAAGCCAGCATAAATAAACAGCTATTACCAATCAAAAAATAGGGACTAATGAAAAAACAACTAAAAATGCCAATACAAATGTTAGAATTAAAATAATAAACTAAACATTACCACAATATAGTGTAACAGAATACTCCCCTCATAAAAGCATATAAGCTCACTGCACAAAAGCAATTTCTCATCCAGGACAACATGTCTTTTACAGAAATACAAAAAAAGGAACTAAAAACAGCTATTAAAAACATTTAGAAAATATTAATAATATGTGCAATTAAAAATACCAGTGCAAAAACAAAACAAACATTTCAGCAGCAATGCTCATTGCTACAGTACATAAAAAAGCCCCAATACTCCCCGATATTACAAATGAGCAGATAACTCTAAAAATATGCCAAGCACTTGCAAAACCAAGTGTAAAAGTGCTCTCCAATGCTGCCAAAACAAAATGCTGGATAACTGCTAGTAAAACATACCTCTCGCAGTATGTAATTTCAAAACTAAGCAATCCGGCAGCAGGCTGCCTTTCAACAGCGGTCCCACGCAAACAGCTAAGGGCTCTTTTTTTTTTTTTAAAAAAAGGGTTGTTTGATGAGTTATTAAGATATTATTAGCTGAATTTTACTCTTTTAACCTCGACTAGGCAGTGCTGTCAATTTCAGCTGTTTGGCAGGAATGCTGCTTAAAAGGTAACCCGTTGCTCGCTCACTTAGTTTTGGAATTTCTACACTGCGTTGCAAGTACTGCCATTCCGAAAAGGGTCTCTATTTCAAGCAAGGTAATATTTTGTGGCTTTTAAATACAAGATCTCTGCCTGAGAGCTCTTAAAGGGGTTTTGTTTTTCATTTTTAATAGCTAATTCTTTTTCTGGTGCGGTATTGCAAAAGTGGAATTATTTTTGTATTCTTGGGTAAAGCTCTGCTGTTAGAGCTCATTAGTTCTTTTTTCTAGTCTTCCATTCAAAGCAAGCTCTTTAAAGTCACTGACCTCATCAGGTGTTAAATCCATCCCTACACACTCCAACTCCCACCCACATCCCCTGTGAGAATTATTGCTAAGGGCAACTCCCCAGTTAGCTTCTAGACAAACAATTTGCCATTCTTCGAGGAGCTTTGATTAAGTAATTTTACAAAAGGAACACATTAGTTTGTATTCTTCAGACACATAGTATCGAAATTTATTAATGTAAGGTAATACCTGTCTAGCAAGGAAGCAGGGCTACACACAGAGACATAGAGCTACTCATCCATGTCGGCACAAATGATACTGCTAAGCAACCCTCCAAGCATATCAAAAGTGATTTCATGGCTCTGGGACAGAAGATGAAGTAGATAGGTGCGCAGGTGGTGTTCTCTTCAATCTTCCCTGCTGAGGGTAAAGGCTGAGGCAGAGAAGCTTGCATCCTGGAGAGGAAAACATGGCTGCATGGATGGTGCCATCGATAGCATTTTGATTTTCTGCACCATGGGATGATTTTCCAAGGTCGCAGAGCAGAGAAGGTTTCTACCTCTCCAAGAAGGGCCAAAGTGTCTTTTGCAATAGACTGGCTAACCAACTGAAGATTACTTTAAACTAGATTTGTTGGGGATGGGTGAAGAAAGCCCCCAGATAAGTGAAATCCCCCAGGTAAGTGAAAGCCCTCAGGTAAGTGAAATATTAAATATCTCTGAAATAGGTAAAAGGAGCAACATCTGGAAAGTGGTGTGTATAAATGCCCGTGGTATGGGAAATAAAATCCCAGGTATTGAGGATTTAATGGAAGAGGCTGACTTGGATTTAGTGGCATTTACAGAGATATGGTTCCATGACTGGGCTGTAATTATACCAGGCTATACTTTATTCAGGAAGGACAGGATAGGAAGAAGGGGAGGAGGAATGGCACTATATGTAATAGATAATATTAAAGCTATAGAATTACAGGACTTAAAAGGGAGCGAGGAGGCACTGTGGATTAAACTAGAAAGAAAGAATGGGAAATCCATTTGCATTGGTATGATATACAGATCTCCTTCACAGGGAGAAGACATGGACGGAGAGTTAATAGAAGACATACACAGTATTGCCATGAGAAGTGCTACTGGTAGGTGATTTCAATATGCTGGATATTGATTGCCACATCTCTGCTACAGTGTCATCTAGTAGTAAGGAGATCTGTATGTGTTCTCTACAAGGAGAACTATTCCAGCAACTGGTAACAGAACCCACACATGAAGAAGACATATTAGACCTGGTGCTTACCAATGGAGAAAGTGTTTCTGATGTTATAGTGGTCGATCATCTCACTTACAGTGATCACCTGATGGTGTGGTTCAATATTAGGGCTAGGGCTGACAAAATCCATTCAAAAGCGAGGGTTTTAGACTTTAGGAAAATTAATTTTGACAAGATGGGACAATACCTCAAGTAGTTGTTAGGAGGATGGGAACAGCTGGGGGATGTAAAGAGACAATGGGCAAAACTGAAAGGGGATATTTTAAAGGCAACAAACCTTTTTCTTAGAAAGGTAAATACTCGTACATGTAAAAAGAAATAGAGACCACTATGATAATCAAAAGAAGTAGCTAAAAAGATGAAGAAAAACAGTGTGGCCTTCATAAAATATAAGAGATCACAGAGAGAGAGGAAGAAAAGCATCAATATTTGGAGTAACTTAGGGAAGCTAAGAAAGTAGTCAAGAAAGCAAAGATATAAAACAAAGAAGACATTTTTCAGATGTGTTAGTGAGAGGAGAAAGTGCAAAAGCAGTATTGCCATTCTCAATGGTGAAGGGGAGGAATATGTAGAAGCTGTTGAGGATAAAGTGGAATTGCTTAACATGTATTTTTGTTCTGTGTTCACAGGAGCAGGACCTCAAAGTACCCACAAATAGAAACAGAAGTGAAGGGGTTCTTGAACAATTTTCAGAAGACTGTGTTTGTGAGGAACTAGCTAAACTAAAAGTAGACAAAGCAATGGGACCAGATAGCATATATTCTAGAATATTGAAGGAACTTGGTGATGATGGAAGAGGTGGGGGCAAATACAGTGACAAAATTCAAAATGGCATAAGACAAACACAGTGAATCCCTTTATAGCAACAAGATAAAATCAAAATAAACTTAATTATCTCTTATAGCTCAACGAATAAGGGTGACCTGCATGGAGTGGTGGGTAAACCCCTAAACCAAGTCATGGGGAGGGGTAACCTGCATGGAGCAGCAGGTGGACCTACTCTTGCCACCTTGCTGGGCAGACTAGATGGACCATGCTGGTCTTTATCTGCCATCATTTACTATGTTACTAGCAGCTCCACTGGCTGAGCTTTTAAATGTTTCCTTAGAGTCTGGAGTGGTCCCGGAGGACTGGAGAAAGGCACATATGGTCCCTTTACAGAAAAGCAGAAGTAAGAATGAGGTTAAGAACTACAGGTGAGTAAATTAATGGAAATGATGCTAAAACAGAAGATAGTGAGGTTTTTGTAGTCCAATGGATTGCAAGATCTGAGGCAGCATAGGTTTACCAGAGGCAGGTCTTGTTAGGAAAATCTGATTGATTTCTTTGACTGGGCAACCAGGGACTTGGACCAATGGATAGCCCTAGATGCGGTGTACTTGGATTTCAGTAAAGCCTTTGACACCATTCCACACAGGTTACTTATTAATAAACTGAGCACCCTAGGGATGGACCCTAAAGTGACTGACTGGGTAAGAAATTGGTTGAGTGGGAAGCGACAAAGGGTAACATATTCATAAATGACCGGAAAGTGGAATAATGAGTGAGGTTATCAAATTTGCAGATGACACAAAACTATTTAAAGTTGTTAAAACCCAAGAGGATTGTGGAAAATTGCAAGAGGATCTTGATAAATTGGAAGACTGGGCATCAAAATGGCAGATGAAATTTAATGTGGACAAGTGCAAAGTTATGCACCTAGGGAAGAACAACCCAAACTATGGTTACACAATGCAAGGTTCCACATTAGGAACCACCACCCAGGAAAAAGATTTAGGCGTCATTGTGGATAACATGTTAAAACCCTTGGCCCAGTGTGCAGCGGCAGCCAAGAGAGCAAATAGAAAGCTAGGTATCATAAGGAAAGGAATGGAAAATAAAACAAAAGATATTATAATGCCTCTATATCGTTCCATGGTGAGACCGCACCTTGAATATTGTGTGCAATTCTGGTCACCGTATCTTAAAAAGGATATAGCGTTATTAGAAAAGGTTCAGAGAAGAGCCACCAAAATGGTAAAGGGGAAGGAAGGATATTCCTATGAGGAAAGGCTAAAAAGGTTAGGGCTCTTTAACCTGGAAAAGAGACGGCAGAGGGGAGATATGATAGAAGTGTATAAATTAATGAACGGAGTGGAATGGGTAAACATAGATCGATTGTTTACATTATCAGAATATAGAAAGACTAGGGGACATGCAATGAAGCTACAGGGTAAACTATTTAAGACTAATAAAAGAAAATATTTTTTCACTCAACGTGTAACCAAACTCTGGAATTTGTTACCGGAAGATGTAGTAAAGGCTGTTAGTGTAGCTGGGTTTAAAAAAGGTTTGGACAAGTTCCTGGAGGAAAGGTCCATAAACCATTATTAAGAAGGGACCCAGGATATCAATGCTTAACCCAGTACAAGAATTGCGGAACCTGTGTCTTTTGGGGAAACTGCTAGGTACGTATGACCTAGATTGGCCACTGTTGGAAACAGGATACTGGGCTTGATGGACCTTGGTCTGACCCAGTATGGCATATCTTATGTTCTTATGTTCAGGTAAATGGAGCTTACTCTGAGGAGAAGGATATTACCAGTAATATGCTGCAGGGATCTGTTTTTGATCTGATTCTTTTTAACATCTTTGTTAGTGATATTGCAGAAAGAGTGTCGGGTAAGATTTGCCTCATTGTGGATGATAACTAAATCTGCAAAAGAGTAGATTCCCAGTGAGGAGTAGATAACATGAGGGAGGATCTAGCTAAGCTTGAAGAATGGTCAATAATTTGGTAGTTGAGATTTAATGTTAAAAAATGTAGAATCATGCATTTGGACTACAAAAATCCAAGGGAGTGGTACAGTGTAGGGGGCAAAGTACTTCTGTCCATGAAAGAAGAGCAGAACATGAGCATGATTGTTTCTGGAGATCTTAAAGTGGTTAAGCAGGTAGTAAAGGTGACAGCAAAAGCCAGAAGGATGCTTGTGTGCATAAGAAGAGGATGGCCAGCAGAAAAAATGAGGTGATAGTGTCTCTGTATAAGTCTCTGGTGCGACCTCATTCGGAGTATTCTGTGCAGTTCTGGAGATTACACCTTCAAAAGGATATCAACAGGATGGAGTTGGTGCAAATGGACTATTGTATTTCATATAATAGAATGTTCTTCTATGTTCCAGATTCATCTTAGACATCCCTTCTAAAATGCCACTTTACACCTTCCGTTGACTTGGATACAAACTTATAGGCCAATGCGAGGATTTTTAAAATACTGGTCATGGAATTTATTGTAAATAAAATGTATATTCAGTACCACTTTCTGGATAGGGAGTAGCACTGAATAAATGTGGAGAGCAGTCAGCAGCAAAGCTATCTGGATAGCAGCAATATTTTTTGTCCACTAGCTACCAGAATGTAGGACTGCATTTTTGCTGTCCTAATTTTTTTTTTTTTTTAAGGGCCATCAAGACAGTGCTGACTCTTGGTGACCCAGCAACCCCTGGGTTTTGTTGTCAATGTAAGACCAGAAGTATATTGTCAGGCCTTGTCTTCTAAGGCAATGGAGGGTAAAGTGACTTGCCCAAGGTCACAAGGAGTGCCATTGGGAATCAAACCCTGATCTCTTAGGTACTACTAGGCTATTGCTCCACAACAGTGCTAAATTTATCCATTGTTATCTGGATAACAGATTAAATTGTCAAGACAGCAGCAATATTCACTTGTCTGTGCATGCACTGTTCCAGTACTTTCTGGATAGTGCCAATGTGGTCTGTAAGTATTTGAAGCAGCACTATCCATATAGTACTACTAAAAATCCATGCATAGTACCACCTAAAGGAATTATCTGGGTAACTGCTGCCTTAATCTATATAATTCCCCTTGAATATTAACCCATTAAATTATATGCCCTTTTGTACCTGAGTGTAATGCACCAACAAGTAATATTAAAAGGGCATGAGCTAAATTAAAAAATGCAGTTTGTGACTAACTGAAAGTGATGTTATTTATTCTGCATAATAGTGAGTTTATATGCATGCTTTACATCTCATTATTATTTAGAATTCATTGTATTAAACTGTGCTAGTGCCAAATAAGCTATGTTATTTCTAATTAATGTGTTATTGCCATAACACCACTTAATAAATAGACCCCTTGATTTGTAATAGGTATACCAGAGTCTTCTCTCTGGCTTGAATTACATTTATTGCCCCATGTTTGTCAATGAAGTACACAACGCATGCTATGTGATAAATTGAAGGACTTTTCATCTAGTTGCATTGCCTCCTTCTGAGGGAGGTTCTGGCAAAATTTAGTTTTGGAGCACTCCTTCCATATCAAGATTTTGCTAGGGGAGATGTTTTACATCAGACAGCAGAGTAAAGCTTGTAGCGCTATGATTAGTAATAGTAGTGGTAATAATAGTAGTAGTGATGACTGTCCCCTTTCTTTTGACTTGTGACCTTTCTAGTACATAGTAATGTCATCCCTAGCAATGCTGCCTGGTTGGGAGGGGAGAAGCTAAATGGTTTCAGCCTTGTTCATGGCTTCTTCCTTCTCAAGGTGAAGTGGTCAGTGAATTCCTGACTATAAAACCGTGTTCCATATATGATGCTCCTTGCAAAACAGTCTCGTTAATAAAAGAATTGTGAATGAGGAAGCTTTTGTGGATGGTATATATTACTCCAAGACAGACTTTACAATTCCTTTTCTCCTGTCCACCTGAGCAGCTGCTTTGTATTACGCTTCAGATTATGATTAATGTATTCCAATGGCCTGTCTCTTTTCAAGTGTGTTAGTCTAAATATTCAGCTGAATCACATATGTCAGAATTAAAACGTAGCACTTCACTATATGGACAGCTTTCTCTTGGTTTGTTTGAGGCAGTAACCAGTAAGTTGGCCATTCTGGCCCACATAAAAGTTGAGGGGGTTGGAGGGAAGTAGGCATCATTGGATTATGGGAACACTGCCTGTTAGTGGCAAGTATGTCTCCGTTCTTTCTCAATGGGTTATTTAATAGTGCAACAGGCATCTGCCATCACCACTACTGCACTGGAATTGCGCACTTAAAGGACTCCCCTTCCTTGACAGTTATTTTGAATGGGAGTGTAATTAAGGATCTACAGCAGTGGTTTTCAACCTTTTTTGTACCATGACCCCTTTTACCATTGGTCAACTTGTGATGACCCCAATGATAAAATCAAATGCGTCTCTCTTCCTTTACCATTAACGCATTGTCACAGTAATCATTTGTTGAATTATTAATATATTATAGGCCTTTGCAATATTTATTTATTTATTTATATTCTCTTATATACCATGCTATGCTGCATCAGTGCGGTTTACATTGAACAAACTGAAATTACATTGAACAGGGCATTATAACTTGGAGATAACTAGTTACAGGGAACATGGGCTATGGAGGGTTAAGTGGCTTGCCCAAGACCACAAGGAGCACCTGTGGGACTAGAAACCCCGTATGCTTTATTCAAAAAGACTGATGAAGGGCAAAGATGTTAGCATTGTCAAACCTAAAAAGTAGGCCTATGCTATCAGTGTGAAGGCTGTGCTTGCTTCCTTCTCGCCAGATGTGAAATTCTTGGCTCAGTCTTTGTAAGAGCACAACGAAGATCATCTTCTGCAGCAAGTCTATTTCGGTATTTGATAAGCAACACGCTTGAGAAGCCGGTTTCACACAGATATGTTGTTGGAAATGGAAGAAGTAGACACCACACAATCTCAGACAGTCCAGGATACAATTGAAAATACTTGATCCAGAATTTAATTACTGACATTGCAGCAAAGAATGATTTTTCTTCATCGCTGGTAATTAGTTCAATGAACTCTTCTTGTGCAGTCTCAGGAACATCCTCAACTTTAACTGTGAATGGACTTCTGGCAAGTGCAAATGGTGTGCCAGGTAAATTTGTAAAATACGCTGAAATTTCTTCTTGCAGCATTTCTAAGTGCTGTTTGACAGAAATTATAATTCCATTTCTTGTGTCAAGTTCAATCTCGTTTTCTTCAAAGAAAGTGGATAAGATGAGCAACATGTACGTTCTATTTTCAGCTAATGTTTTCTGCCAAAACCGAAGTTTCATTTGAAATGCTTGGATCTTTTCAGACAAATCTAGGCACATTGCGTTTGGTCCTTGCAGTGATAAATTTAATTTGTTCAATATTGCAAATATGTCATCCAAGTAGGAAATTTTCAGCAGCTGCTTTTTGTCACTGAAAAGTGCTTCAAATTGTGGTTTTGCTTTTTGCTTAAAAAATGTTTTTAGTTCATCGCGAAGATCAAAGACGCGCTTTAAAACCTTTCCTTTTGATAACCATCTCACCTCAGTGTGTAGTAAAAGAACATTATTGGATGCATCCAAATCATTATAAAGTTTTGTAAACAGTCAACTGTTTAAAGCACTCACTTTTATGAAATTAACGATGCTTACTACATTTTTCATAACTTCTTGCAGCTCTAGTGGCAGTGTCTTCATTGCTAAAACTTGTCTATGAATGGCTTTCGGCGACTCATTGAACACCAAACGTTGAAATCCCGACCAACATCCTAGCATAGCTGGAGCTCCATCTGTGCAAACACCACAAACCTTGTCGATGGGGATATCGTGTTTTTGCAGGAATGAACAAAATATTTTGAACACATGATGAGCAGTTGTTGTCGTTTCAAGCAGCTTGCAAAAAAGGAACTCATCTTTAAACTTGCCATCATTAATATATCTCACGTAAACCAGTAACAGAGAATAGTTTGAAACATCTGTGGATTCATCAAGCTGGATGCTAAATAGTCCAAGTGGAGCGGATTTCATTTCCTGGATTACTTGGTCAAGGATATCGGCAGACATATCTTCTATTGGTCTACTGACGGTGTCATCAGACAAGGAAATTGGACTCAATTTTGGTACAAATTCATCTCCAAGCATGACTCGATATCTTTTGTTGCTGGTAACAGCAATTCCTCGGCAATGGTGTGAGCTTTCTTGGCTTTGGCGATTCTGAGAGCCACCATATATGAAGCTTCAACAGCGGCCAATATCAAGTCTGCTTTTCTTGATTCGATCAGCTTTGTTCTTAAAATACCAAATATCCTTGCCTACGAAGGTGGCATGCTTACTGTCAAAATGCCATTTCAGTTTGTTTGGCTTCATGGATTCCGCTGATAGAACTTTGTTACAAATAACACATTGTGGTTTCTCAATCCCTGCTGAAAATATGGAGGTGAAGCCATACCTTAAAAAGTCATCGCAATATTTTATTTTCTTGGTATTCTCTCTGTCATTCATTTTCAATGGAGTCACTGGTGTTATATAATATTACACACAAGGCAAAGGCAGATGAGGTCACAGGTGCTAACTTTTATTTAAGAAAATCCCCTACGCATTTTGGCTTGTAGGCGGGTTCTTACCTACAAAAGCATCCCTAATATTTACCAAGATTTCCTGGAGCACATGGGACCTGTACACCAGGAGAAAAACCAAAAAAAGGAGAACTCAGATCACAGTTTCTTGTCAGCAAAAAAAACCTCTTTATTTAAACAAGCAAACTCCATAAGCACAGGAACAAGGTCTGTCTTAGGGATCTGAGGGCAAGCAACATTCTCCCTCCCATCGAGGAAAGAGAAGGCCGCTGCAGCGAGCTCTGTGGCTTGCCTTCTTATATATCCCTCTCTGTAGCAACTCCGGCACTGAGTCTTGTTCCGTGTGCACAAATCTGTTATACTTCCTACAAAATGTTGTAAAGCCATCTGCACAATTTTTGAACCTTCTGCAAAAAGTCAGAGTGCTGCTTGCAGAAGTTTGCTAAAGCTCTCCAGATGGGACCCCCTCCCTTATGATTATGTCTTAGGGTCTGCAGCTGTATTCCAAGGTCTTACTTATCTGTGCTTTGGACCGCATCTCTCCTGCATTCCTTGGGGCCCACTTATGGTCTTCTATTTCCCGACACTGATTGCATTCATTCTTCAGGGCTAGAGAATTTTCTTTTAATTATTTTTCTGTTAATTATTTTCTGGCCTGGCCTGTATTTGCTTTCTGGGCCTAACACCGCATATTCCTATGCAGAGTAAGGTTACTTCCAGACTGTACTAGGCCACAGACACCTTCTTGTTCCTGGATAGCCCACTTGCTCTGTCTTCTTGTGCCATTCATGCAGGGTGCTCGTGCAAGCCACAGGCGGCAGGATTACAGTCACAAACAGCACATAAGGCAAAACCTAAGCAGACATATTCCTAAGCCAGAATATCCCAACAGGCTGAAAGCCTTCATCGGGGGGTACGCATCTAAAAATAACAGTACAATCTGTTAATAACAAACTGTATATAGAACAAATAAATACATAAATAGGAAATTATACATAAAAAATTGATGAAACAATGGTTAAAAACGAAATGTAGTATACAATGACGAACAGATGTATAAAAAAACATAAATATGTTTAAAAAATATATATATAATATGAAATACATAATGTAAGAAACAATCAAATAAATAACTAAAAGTTGGAGCTATCAGATGAATCTCTATTATTCTGAATTACGTCTATTCAAAACTGGATGCCTCTTCAAAAGAGGCTCCGCAGGCAGAATAATAAGCCCCTCCAATAAAGTGCATTAAATCCCAAAGAGAGCAGTGCTGGAGTTAGCTGCAGGTTTAGGGAGCAGATCAGTAACCGATGGTAGGCAAAAAAAAAAAAAAACCTATGAAGACAGCAACTGGAGGCAAGCTAGCAGCTGTAACCATGAGCGGCAAGAAGGGGAAGCGAGAGTGGAGTGCCAGCAGATGACTCTGTGGGCAAGCTCAAAAATGGCAAGGGGACATAAAAGAATGGTTTTCCACTTTGCAGCAGAACTTAAAAATGATCAGATTAAGCTGGGGCAGCACGTGAACGATGACCCTGCAGACTCACCATTTTTTCTCTGGCGGCCGCAGCTGTGTGAGTGATCTTCAGTTTAAATAAAAGCCAAGCGGGTGCAGAGCCTTCCCGCCTCTGAGGAGCCCATGCAGATGTGTCCCGCCCCTAAAGGAAGTTAATGTAACTTCCTTTGGGGGCAGGACATATCTGCACAGGCTCCTTCACAGAGACAGAATACTCTGCACTGGCTTGGCTTTTATTTAAACTGAAGATCACTCACAGAGTCGCCGCCACTGCCAGAGCCAGAGAAAAGAGGGTGAATCTGCCGCTGTCGAGAAGTGGACTCGGCAGCAGAAGCAACATATGCTTTAAAACATTTTTTTTTAAATGTTTGAAGGCGGATTGAGGTGGCATATCCCAGGATTTGTCAGGTGACCCCTGGTAAATACTGAGGCGACCCCCATGGGGGTCACGACCCACAGTTTGAGAACCGCTGATCTAGAGTCATGGATCCTAGTATGAAGCCCAATGGATAAAGCACGGTTTTATCTAGGATATCATTTTCTTGGAATCCTCTTTCCCATCATTAGGTTCCTTGGGCCCAGTTTTCATTTAGGCATGCTATGCACTACATCGGCACATAGCCTGCCCACCGACCCCTTAATCCTGGATTTTCATTTCTGCAGCATCAGAAATGAAAATCCGGGTCATGCTGCACAGGCCGGCAGCTGCTGAGGCTAAGCGGGTAGCAGTGATTTTCAATGCCGCAGGTTTAGCCCCAGCGCCTTAAAGATAGGGGAGGGTTTTCCTCAGTTATCTTTAAGGTGCAGAGCGCTAAGTAGGCAGCATTGAAAATTGCTGCTACCTGCTTATTGCCATTCCCCACCTCTGCTCCGCCCCAGACTGCCCCAAACCTGCCCTGATGCTAAGCGGATACCATCTGGGCACGTTAGGGACTTAACCGGGAGTTTCCAAACACACTACCCATGTAGGTGCCTTTGGAAAATCCCGGTTAAGGCATTTACACGGGTAACATAGGCTGTTATCCATGTAACTGCCTTTGAAAATTGTGCGCTTATATATAGGGATTGCATCTGGAGGTAGAAAGGATGCTGTTTCTGATCAGACAGCTTAGCTGCAGTTAAAGCCATTAACAGATAATAAACTACAGTGCATGGCTCACTTATTAATGGCGTTTATATTGTTATGGCATGGTTAAACGTGACGGCTTTGGTATGGACTAGCACCCAAAATTAGAATCCTTGACCATTTTTCTTTTTCTAAATGATCAGTACCAGAGGAATTGTGGTATCCGAGAGTCATTGTAAAAGTTGTACCTAAGGGAAGTAACACGATGGCGGCATGATTTTGCTGGCTGTGAGATGCGCTCTTTGAAGGTCTGCTGGTGCTCGAGGAGTCCCTCTTTTGCTGTGCGATATGGGGTGGAGAAAATTGAAGCAGGCTCCCTTACCTCCTTCGGACCTGTTGAGTGCCTCAGGACAGCGTGTGCCGAGTGAGTGCGGCTTCGTGGTCGGCAGTGAAGCGGCGTCTTTGATGGGGCAGCAGGAAGAGTGTCACCTCTGAGCACGTCGGGTGTTTGGCTCTCTCTGGAGCAGCACACACCCCCACCGCGACCCGGAGGTTTGACCTCGGCCAGAGTTGTACTGCCTCCAGGGGTGACGGTGAGCACTCCGTTGAAGCACAACATGGGAGGAAGTCTGGTCAAGCTGAATTCCTCTCCCGGCGTGGAGGTACAGCATGAGGTGAGTCGGGGAGAAGTTCCATCGGAGGTGGAGTCTGTGGCTGTGCCGGTCTGGGATGAGGTTGCTCCGGGGATTCCTATGCTGGAGAGACCTGCGGTTTTTACATTGGAATTGCTGTGGGAAGGTCTGGCTGCTTTGAATACCTCTTTGACTAAAGTTTTGGGGTCCATGAGTACTGAATTGCTGGGGGTTAAATCTACTTGTGCTATCTTCTCCAGTGTGGATGAAGAGCAAGCAGAGCGAATTACCAGGTTGGAAGAAGATGTGGGACAGCTTCGGGTCTTGGTTACTGCCCAGCTTAAAGACAGAACTGTGTCCAATAAGAAAATGGAATACCTGGAAAATCAGGCCCGTCGATGTAATCTACGGTTCCTGAAGTTTCCTAGGTCACCTGTATTATCACCTATGGATATGGTCCGTAAGTATTTTGGGGAAGTCTTAAGGATTCCCCCAGAACAGTTTCCACCTATGACTAGGGTCCAGTATCTTTCTGTAGGATTAAGCGATCAAGTTTCTAATGTCCCCCCTACTTCCCCTGGGATAGGAGACCTCACGGGGTTTTTGGAAAACTCCTTGGAGGTTGTTACAGGGAAAACTACTTTGCTTGTAACTATAGCACTGGAGTCGGATAAATTTTATGTCCTTAAAATGTATTTCAGAAATATTAATGAGGTTTTTCTAAGCTCTAATGTTAGAATATTTCCTGATGTCTCTCGGGTTACACAGCTGAGAAGGAAGGACTTTTTGGCCCTTCACCCCAGGGTTTTAGCCTTAGGGGCTACTTTTCAGCTAAAATTTCTGGCAAAATGTTGTGTTTATTTAAGCAGAAATTGTATCTGTTTTTTGAACCTAGGCAACTTCAGGAATTTCTGGAGGCTAGGGAGGAGGTAGTAGTAGAGGTTTCAGTGCCTTCTCATTAGGCTGACGCATGAGTCTCTATCTGCCTTTGTTGTAGTATATTTATTGTTGTGGGACCTTTGGGTTCTAATTATGGTTTGTTTCCTAGTACGTCTCTAATATTTCTTATACTTGTGAAAGGAATTATTTTTCTTTTTTTTTTTGTTAAAAGATTTCTAGTTGTTTGTTGGTAATACCCATGTATTTTTCATTAAATGTTATTTTTTGGATGTAATAACATTAATAATGGATAAATAAATTTTTTTTAAAAAAAAGTTGTACCTGTTTGTCTTATCTTCTGTAGTTGTAACCACTGTAACTCTCTGTTTTTTCATTTCAGTGGGTCGGGTTTCTCCTAATCCAGCATTGTTGCTCAACATTCCATATTGGTCCCACTCATCTGCATACCCAGTGTGTCCACACTGGGTCCCTCCATGGTTCCTTCTAATCCAGTGTTGCTGCTAAGCACTCCATATTGGCTCTCCCCCCTCTGCCCATCCACAGGTGAAGGAACTGGAAGCTCCTGTATTAAATTCAAGTCCCCTCGGGGTGCCATGTGCTGCTGCTTCATAATAAAAGTTGTACCTATATCTTTTGCATCTTCTGTAATTGTATCTGTCTCTGTCTTTCATTTCTGTGAACCCTGCCCTGGTTCATCTTAACTCAGTGTTGCTGCTTGGCATCCTGTTTTGGCTCTACTCATCTGCCCACTCATAGATGAAGGAAACTAGAAAATCCTGTATTAAATTCCATTTCCCGAATGGCAGCATGCTACTGTGGCATGCATCAACAGAGCATAAACTAAGGAGCATGATGTAGTACCTTGGACAGTTCCAAGGATTGTAGGACAGAGGCGCTGCCAGACCTTCTTTGATGTCGCTGCTCCTTGCATTAATTCCCTTTTTTGGGCTCTTCACAAACAACATGTAAGACACTTAATTGCCCAGAACTATCTATATATTGAGCCTTCTTGCATGATCCTTCCTCCTGCCCTATAGATAAGAATGATAAACACTAGGTCTATTCATGGAAAATGCCTCCTTAATCAATACATTGTGAATTCACCGAAACCTGCATGAAGGAAGCGGAATCCTCATTGCCCTATCAAGCATGTCCTACTGGCTTTCTTTTCATCTCTAGGCCCAGGGAAGGATGATGTATTGGTGGTGGAGCTTGATCTTTAACATTTCTACTCTCTTACATACTAAAGCCCTTCTTCATCTTTATCTCAACTCTCCACTCACTCTCCTCTCTCTCACAGTAAGGGTTTTGAAGAATTATCCCTCTTTCTACAGGTTTGATCTGTTTTCCCTCCCTTGTAATAATGGGAGATTTTAATCTGCACACAGAGGACTCCCATACACTTCAAGAAAATGTGAGTTCTTTAACTTTATGGAAGGACCAGGATTTAAACCCCTTGCGATTCTTCCCATGCACAAAGTTGGTCACACTTTTGACTTAATTTTGTTGCTTGTGAATTTTCCTTTGCTGAGCTTGGGATGCTCAAGCTCTCTTCTTCCCTAGTCTGACCACATCCTTATCTTGTTGGGCATTTTCTCAGGCCCACAAAGCCAAATATAGTTTTGCCCATATGTTGTGTTTTCTGATTTGAAACTATTTTGCAATACTTTAAGGGCATGTTTGCTAAAGGTTAGCACACATTAAGTAAGGTTAATGCATGTTAAGTGCTGCTACTGCCCATTCATTTCTATGGGCCACTGCCGCACTTTTGTGCGTTAATGCACATTAACCTTTAGTAAATTTAAGTAAACATGCCCCTTATTCTCTCTCGACTATGGTAGCCTCCTTTATATAGGACTTCCAAAATCAAAGATAAGGACATTATAGAAGGTGTAGAATTGTGCTGAGAGGTTGGTACGAGGGATCACATTTCCCCTATGTACACTGCTGTATATTGGTTGCCAGTCGAGTATCAGATCCAATTTTGAATTGATGTGTTTAACTTTAAAATTTCTAATGTTATTTATTTTAGTTCCTTTGGTTGCATAGTTATTTTATCAACATGGACTTTTGCTCTGTTCTCAAGAGAGAGAGTCATTCGTTGAAAGTACTTCCTTTCCGTTTCTGTATCCATTTCAAGTTTCTTCTTCTGACCTATAAGTGCATTCACACTTCTGCTTCTCACTACCTTTCCTCGCTCCCTTCACCCCCTCCTTGTGAACTCCACTCTTCTACTGGCTTCTTTTTTCTCTTTGCCCTTTTCTTCTACTACCAGTTCTAGACTTCAGTCCTTTCACCTTCCTGCTCCCCGAGTCTGTGCATCAGGCTTCATCTCTGCCCTTTTTAAGCCCATGCTGAAGGCTCAGCTCTTTGAAGCTGCTTTTGGATCCAGACCTTATTCCTTAAGCCTCCTCACCCTTCACTTTTCCCCTTATTCTTATCTTTTGTCTGTCTTAATTAAATTGTAAGCTCTAATGAGCAGGAACCATCTTTACATATATCTGTACAGTGCTGTGTATGCCTTGTAGTGCTTTATAAATGTTTAATAGCAGTAGTGGATCGCCAGGTGGGAGGGCATGCAGCCATGTATATTTTTAGTTGTGGCTTTGCAGCAGTGGTTAATCTTTCCAGTGCATTTGACAGTTTAGCTGGATCTGTGTCGATGTCATAAGAAACAGAAAGCATTTTATTTTTCTGCAGCTTTTAATAATATTTTATGATTGATGCCTGTTCTTTTATTGATTTTATATAATTTCTAAAGGGAAAAAAGGCACTATAGTAGTTTTATATGGAAGGGCAGACTAGACAGGCCATATGGTCTTTTTCTGTCGTCATGTTTCTATGTTTATTATTTCTTATTTTGATTGTTATCTATTTCAGACTTATGTGAACATTTTTAAATAAATTAATTGCGAGACTGTCGAGGAGTCTCACAGCTGTCTCTTCTGAGAAACTCTCTACAACATCCTCCTCCTCCTTCCTTACAGATTTCACTGCCCAGGCATCTTCCTAGGACTCTGGATTTCCTGCAACCATCAACTCCTTTGCTCCAGTCAAGACCTCTTTCCGCCCCGCTAATCATGTTAATGGTTGATATCCTCAGTGGCTCTGCTTGTTAAAAATACTAGATAAATGTACAGAGAGACAGGCACAAGATAAAGACCTCTGAAACTTTCAGCAATGCAAACCGTGCCAAAAACAAATACTGCTATGGGGTATCCCTGGCTAAAAAGAACTACTCCACAGCGATACAAACATTCAGTTCTGAGCTAAGAAAGCATTTTGTTTTACTAATACTAAAACCCCCACACGTGTCAACACCAGTGAAGGATCAACTCCTTCACCCAGTGGTCTTGCTTTATTCCTTACCCAGAAACTACTTCTAATTCCTGAACATGGCATGCCAGTATCACCATCACTAGTCTCTACCCACAACTGCTCTCTCTTGAATCCAGTTATCTTGTTCTCCTTGCAGAAAGCCCTGAACCCAGTGAGGAAAGTAATTACATCTGTGAATGATTTTCACACAGGATTTATTTAAAACATTGGCCTGCTCCCTTTTCTTTTGCACATGATTAATAACAGTCTCTTAACTAGGACTTTTTCCCTCATCTTAGAATCATGCCATTGTTCAACCCCCTTCTGAAGGAGCTGCCTAACATCTTTCAGCACTGCCGGCTGCCGCTTGAGGCCATGCCCCTTGTTGATCAGGAAGATGGAGCTGCCTACCATCTCTCAGGGCTGTCCACTGCTGCATGAGGTCATGCCCCCCGTAAATCAGGTGATATTCACCACATCCTGCTTAACGCCTCAGTAGCATGTCCAGTGCTTCAGTCCTGGGGGATATTCAGTGGTTAGAGCCACTGAATATCCCCAGGCACCTCCACTGAATGCCCTGACGCTAGCTGACTAGCGTCAAAGCATTCCAGGGGCGGATCGGAGGCGGCATCTGGGGATAACCAGCTAGCTATGATATTCAGCCACTAGGTGGTTTATCACTAAGCAGAGAAAGTTAGTCACCTAACAGGCTCACTTAACTTTCACCACTGCAGCTAATTAGGCAACGGCTAAATATCACCATTGCCCGATCAGTTTCAACACTATCCGGCCAACGGGGATATTCAATGCCAGTGGCCAGATATGTCCCCAGCACTGAACATCTGGATGCAAAGTTCCACAGCGATGGCTAGCCAGTGTACAAGCACTAGCCACCACTGCTGAATATCACCCCCTCCCACCCCAAAATTTCTATCTATTAAGGTAATACTATGATGGATGGATGCATATTAAATCATGTTTAATCAATAGTATACGTCTCAATTAGCTTTAAGATTTTAATATATCAGCAAGCCTTGCATTAGTTTTGGAAAGATGAAAGTTGAAATAATCAAGCATTATATTAGCAATTTTAATTTTTCTTTCACAGATCCATAGATGCTGGAATGGAGTGAGGGTCCACATGGGTCCTGACCCCACCAAAATGTCCCTATTCCCCTAGCATTAGACTAGCACCTTTAAATTGCCTGCAGAGCAGCAGGAGTTGCTTTTCATTCTTGCCTGTCTGCCTGTTTTCCATCAGCTCTAGTCACTGGCACCATGAAACTGCCAAAAGTACTTCCTGTTTCTGCTATAGGAAGTACTTGTTTTCAGATTTCAACTCCTGTGCGGTGCCAGCAACTGAAGTCCACCGAGGACACGCAGAGTGGCGGGAATGAAAAAGCAAGTCCCTGCTGCTCTTCAGGTAATTTAAAAGTGCTGGGTGGGTGGAAGAAATGGTCTGATGTTGCAAATAGGATGAGAGAAAAGTCTTATGCATGAGCTTGCAGCTGATACAGGGCTTGGGATAAGACAAGGGGAAGATGCCAAGGGATAGGGGTAAACCTAAACCAAAATAGAGTAAAAAATGTGTGAGCTAACGTGTGAGTGTATTTTTTGTCGGAAGATCAGCCCTGAGGATCGAACTAGCCTCTCAAAGCTGTTACTTCCATTTTACTCGGTTTTATTTAAACCACTCAATAGGCCCATCAAGAAGCCGCTAATAAGGTAAAAACACCACAGTTGGATGTCACCTACACCAAAATCAAAAATTTAAAAAAATTGTTTGATATATGCAAAGCAAAAAGTGGTACTTATCTGAACCGCTGTCTCCCCGTCTTTAATACATCTTCACAGGAGAGCAGACAGTGACCACAATGTTGAAACGTCCATTCCCATTTCTCATCAAATGATCAACAGCAGCAGCTGCTAAAGAGACACATGCTCATTAGTGATCCAAGCCAAGCAGCAAGTCCCAAAGATTAAATAGCAGCAGGAACCAATAGCTGTGAAGTAAACGTAGTCCCCAAAGAAAGTCAAAGGATACTAGTCCAGTCCAGTTCTTTATTTAGACTCGATGGTTCAACAGTGTCCCAAATAAAAATACATTTTTGTTCAAGCCTTTGGAGTAATTGTTCACGATCACCACCCTGAGGATGCACAGGAATCATGTCCAATACTCTCCAAGTGAACTCCGTAAACGTATGGCCAAAATCCAAACAATGCTGCACCAGCGGGGCTGTGAGTACGGAATTCTTAAGTCGAGAGGCATGTTCACTTAGCCGGACACGCACAGGACGGATCGTCCGTCCAATATATAATAGACCACAAGGACAAACTAGCACATACACCACAAAAGACGTTGAACAGGTGGTGTGCCAACGAGCCCTGTGGACTATAGTGGAATTAGGCACCAGCCATTCTTTGCCCATTATAGCTTGAGAGCAAAATTTGCAGGAAGCACATGCAAATGACCCACCTCCAAAGATGTCACCGATATATGTCTATCCAGAGGGGAAGATGTGACTCCCACAAAATCACAAAGATTAGAGCCCCTAGAATGCGCTATCCGCAATCGCCCCTGAAAACATGGGTGCAGTTGTAAAACATGCCAATGCTTGAACAGAATCTTTCTTATAGAGTGTGCGACATGTATGGAAGTATTGTCACAACCCCTTCAAAATGAGTGGCTATATGCTGATGACATGAATGCTCCAAAGTAAATGGGGGAAACAACCAATCCCTGTGAATATATTTGGCTCTCAAAAATGCTTGTTTGATGATCTTCTTAGGATAACCGCGTTGAGCAAGTCGAGCCGAAAGATCACAAGCATGCCTAAGAAACTCATCAAAATCAGAACAAATCCGTCGAATCCTAAGAAATTGGCCAAAAGGAAGACCTTTCTTTAAGGGCAGAGGATGAAACTAGTAAAATTAAAGCAATGTATTTCATTGTACTGATTTCCTAAATAACGTAGTATGGAATGAATCTTGACCCTTGAACACCAAAACATTAAGGAATTCCAATTGACATAAATGATGGTGCATGGTAAAAGATAAATTAGATCTCAAAGAATTTAACCATTGTAGAAACAACTGTAAAGAATCCTCCGTGTTGTTCCATAGAAAAAAAATGTCATCAAGGAACCGAACCCATAAAGGGATATTCTCAAACCATGATGAAGAATAAATATGGGACTCTTCAAAATCAGCCATATACAAGGTGGCCACAGACACAGCCACTGTGGCCCCCATTGCAATACCCCAAATTTGATGGTAAAACTGTTGCTCAAATTGGAAATAATTCCTAGTGAGCACCAAATTCAACAACTCCATAAAAAATGAATGGGGAATGCGATCAGGCAAAGAAAGATTCAGACGAGAAATAACCGAAAGGGCTTGCTCTTGATCTGTGTTGGTATACATCGCAGCAACATCCAATGAAACCAACCACCAGGAACTGACATCGCCATTGATCTGTTGAAGTTTTGTAATAAATTCAGTAGAATCTCTCAAAAACGACAGTACAAGCTGAGCACATGGCTGCAAAAATTTGTCGCAAAACTTAGAAAGAGGTTCCAACATCGATCCCTAGCACGACACTATAGGTCTACCCGGAGGTGTCACCAGCGATTTGTGTATTTTAGGAACAGTATAAATAATTGCAATAACTGGATGCTTAGTAACCAAAAAATTGAACTCCCATTTCGTGATCCAAGTGGCGGCTAATGCCTGTCGCATAACAGCTTGAATCTCAGATTGCAAAGCAATAAATGGATTTTCAGAAATCATTGCATAAAAATCCCCATTACTTAATTGGTCCAAAAGATGTAATCGATACTGGTCATAAGATTGTATGACCGTCGCTCCACCCTTATCGGCCCTTCGGATAACCAATTTCTGATTGGCACGTAAGGAATAGGGGTAAGACAAGGGGGTCTGATGTTGGGGCTGGGAGAAGGGACCTGGAGGCTGATGCAAGGCTTAGGATGGCAGAAAGGGGCTGATACAGGCAGCTGGGATTAGCAGAAAAGGGATGATGTTGGGGACAGATGGGGAAAAGGGGGCTTCCTAGGGCTGGGAGATGGGGGTGAGAGAAAGGGTCTAATGCTGGGCCTGGAAGAAGGGTGTTGGGGCAGGTGAAGATGGAGGGGTAGATGGATAGATTCTGGCATTAAGGTAGTAGAAATTCAGGGTAAATGAAAACTGGAGAAGGTAGGTGGGCAGCTGCTGGGGAAGGGGAGAAGGAAATATGGGAGAAAAGGCAGGGGTATGGATGCTGGGGAAAGGAAAAAAAAGATACAGAGAGCTATGAAGAGGGTGAGCAACAAAGGATGGGGCAATACTTTGAAGGAGATGACATAGGGGCAGTAAAAGGGGGAATGTAAACAGGAACCTGGATGGGGTAAGACATAAGAGAGACTGGAGGAGGAGAGGTGATGAGTGACAGGGAAGGAGCTAGAGTTGGTGAGCAACATCAAGAAAAATTTACATTTTGTAATATCAACAAAAAATGAAAAGAATCCTTCACATAGTAACGGTCAGAAAAACAAATCATAAAATTCTGATAAGGGTTCTAAAAGGGATCCTCGACAAGATACGATTGGACGGCCTGGTGGATTTTTCAGATCTTTATGGATTTTAGGAACCATATATAAAATAGGAAGTATGGGGAATTTCTTATTCAAAAATAAATGTTCTTTAGCTGTAATCCAATTTCGTTGTAAAGTCAATGCTGTATAATCTCTAATCTCTTGCTGGATATCATTAGTTGGATCTTCCCTCAAAAGCCTATAATATTTTTCATCCAAAAGGTGTGTGTTAACTATTACTCCATATTGATCTTGATCTTGAACTACTATCGCTCCAGCTTTATCCGCCCTATGTATTGAAACATCCCACCGTGCGCCTAAAGATTTTAGTGCCATACGTTGTTGTTTCGTAACATTTGAAAAAGAATCTAAAGATGTATCATTCTCCATTAATTTAAGGTCCCGCGATACTAATTTTTGAAAGGTTTCAATGGAAGAATCCAACGGGCCCGGAGGAATCTATTTTGAAGGGTTTTTATCAAAGAATTTTCCATAGTTGTTCCTATTCCAAGTCGTGATTGAAAAAACTGAGAGACTTGTAATTTTCAGAAGAATCAATACAGGGCAACTCTAATATGAAAAGGGTCATAATGAGGAGAAGGAACAAATGATAAACCCAGTTGCAACACTTGTAACTCAGTGAGGTCAATTGCCGATAAATTTATCACTGATGTTTTGTATGAGATCTGGTAGTTGGTCCCCCCGACCTTCCTCGGGACAGTAAGGCCGGTGTGATTGAGTGTGGCCCTTGGGAAAAGATCATTGAAACGATCCCCGTGATCGATCCTGATTTTTTGAGGAAACAGTATCAGAAGAATCATTACTTTCTTCTGTAGAATCTTCAAACGTTACTTGCCGTTTTTGACCTTTATCAGACCGCAATTGTTGCCGCCATGTATATACTTGGTTCTTCTCATAATCACCTGTATCTCATTTAAATTTAGTAACCTTTTTCTGTTTAACCAACTCCTGAAATTGTTTTAATTGTATATCAAAATCCTTCCAATCTGATTGAAACTTTTCTCGAGATGAATTGTTCTTCCAAACTTTTAACTTGTTCATCACAACTTCTTCCATTGTTAAATGCTCCACTAACAAGGCTATTAAATCCAATCCACATATATTTAAAATGCTATTCCAGGTATTACAAAATTTTTGATCGTCTTGGAACATATGTGGTGGTTTTAAAACCCGTAGGCCCCGTGGAATCATACGTTGCTTAAGATACTGAGCCATTGTGGCTGCATGTAGTTAGATCCTAACCTGCTTTTTATGGAGATTCTTGATATCCAACCACGAAGATGTTTTTATTTCTTCAGTATCGTTATCTATTAATTCAAATAATAACGGTCGATTGGTTAATTGTATAATTTTGTCCTCAGAAAACGCAAAGGTGGCAGTATTTGAAGTAAGCTCCAAATTTTCAGCGGCCATGTTGAACTGGTTCAAATTCACTATCCCTAGAAATTAACCCCACTATATCTCCCACAATTATACTCATCAAACAAGGGAAACACACAGACAAACAACGTTTTGTCGGAACTTACACTTTGAAGAACCAATTTCTTCTCGTAGTGTGATGTTCCTTTTTTTTCTTTTTTTAGGGACGCAACCCTAACAAGTTCTAAGGGGACATCAACCCCTTAGTACCAACCGGTAAAACCATATTCTTTAATCATAGGCAATAAGCCAAATAAAAAGTCACTTAGCTGATCAACCTTCTCTCCAAGTATAGGAATTTTGTTGACTCAGACTCCGTTTTTCTTAAAAGTCATGCAGGCAATTCACAAATCTCCCCCACTGACTTTTAGAGAGAATTGGCATGCCGCTTATTATCATATAGCTGGATACACCATGAGGTCTCAGCGATACTGACTTTCCAAAATCTTTTTTGTAGCAACCATTTCGGGATCAAAATCACGAATCAGTAACCCAATGTTGTGTTTCAAGCCTAAGACTCTCCTGTATCTTCTTCAAACTGTGTTGCTCCATCTCACACCCGGCAAGTACCCACATTTAAAATTCCTGGTGTGATAACATGACTGGTTGAAAACCAATATGAACCACTGAAATGTAAATTGGGGGGGGGGGGGGGAGCTTGGATGGTGGAGTTGACGTGGAGTCAGAACAGAGCTTGGACTCATCAAACAGAAAGTCATTCTGCTGGTATAGTCAGAGAGGGGCGGAATCAACTTAAGACACATTAATTCATAGATTAATGTGCATTAACTAGATTTAACTTTTACCAAACTAAGATGCACTAACAAATGCGCTTCTCCACATGCTAGATAGGAGGGCTTGGTGAGGAGAATGGTGTTCATCTGCTCAACTAGCCTACTCCTTTTGGAAAGCCAGGTTTGAAACAATCTCATCCAAACTTTTATTATTAAGCATGTAAGGACAGCTTTGGACAGAAGTAGTGGCACCCCGTTATTCTCACACTTTTGGTGAAGTACCAAAGTCAAAGGGTATAAGAAATTAGAATTGTGATGCACAATACCTTCCCCTGAGAGATTGGAGACCTCTCACAAGAGCTGTATATCAGGTCACAAATATTTGTGGTTGAGCATGTTATGTCAAATCATCAGGTGGGCAACTTGCCAAGATATCCATCATTCCTCAGGAAGCCACAAGGCATGACTTAGGTACAACCATGCAAAAAGGGGGCCAGGCCAACAAAGGTTTCTTACAGCATTAAGCTGTGCCTCAAGAAGCCACAATATGTGAGTTGGGTGTATCCATGCCAGGAGATAGCCTAGCTCGGAAACGTTTTACAGGCCCAATTATTTGTAGGGATTTAGCTTATTTTTTTCCTACAGCAAGCTGACAGACTTGAGTTTTGAATATCCTAGCTGGCCCATAGTGAGTTCTCAGGTAAGCTTGATGCTGTAGATACTAAGCTCAGGTACAAAAAAAGTGGTTTGCTACTTTTTAAATAAAGCTGAGGCCTTTTCTTTCCACACAAAATTTGTATATTGACTGAAAGGATCTAAGTCCTAGAAGAAGAGCAAGCAGTGACAGGTGATCACAGCTGTCCATCTTATTAATATTTATTGTTGGAATAAGCCAACACACCCAGAATACAAGGCTGGGTATGAAGGAAAATCTTCTCTCTCCTCACACACAGTAAGTTCACTTAAAAGAAAGCGATAAACCCCCACACTCTTTGTAGACCTCCCTCTAGCTTTCAAATGAGTTGCAAAATTGCCAGGAGATATGAAACATCAGTGCTTCCTACTCAATATTCTATCTAGAGGGACATGTTTAATTAATTAGAAAGTTGGTGATAAATATAAAATCATCAAAATTCATTAAAACTAAACACTTAGAAAAACAGATGTTTGGTGAGCTAGATTCTAACTATTCCGCAAGAGGGTTGCTTGATAAATTTAGAAAGGTACAAGAACTGAAGTCTACTCATTAAATGAATAAAAAGGGTGACTGGAGAGCTAGATATGTGAGATGCCAACTGACTTCATTTTATTTTCAGTACAGGTTGATTCATGCTTGGATTTACTTCAGGACCGGCCCAAGAGCTGGTTCAAAGTTTTATCACCCTAGGCACGACTTAAGCATTAAGCATCATGCTTCCCTCCCCAGCTGTCAGAACCTATTATTTAGCTTTGAATGACCTTTTCTTTACTGACCCCCCCCTCCCAAAAAAAAAACCATCTCTCTCGGTGACAGCCTAGTTGCCTGATGGTTGCACCAACTCTGGGCATACATGAACTTATAGTTCTATTTTTCTTACAGAAGTCAATGGGAGAATCAGAATTACAAGTCCCTGCATGCAGTACAAAAACCCCACAAAACTTATATCAATTAACTCTAAAAAAAAGAGTTAGATGGCAAACCTACCAGGTAAAAGTTAATTGTCTAGTAGACAAAACAAAATAAAATGAATTACAAATCCGTCTTGCTGCTACTTTGATACTTCTTCGGAAAGACTGGGTATCACAGTTCAAGTCCAAGTCCAGTTAAACACTAAGGGGGTTATTCTGATCCACGAATAGTGGGGATGGATGGCCTGATGGGATGTCCATCCTCGCTATTCGTGGTTTCACCTGCCACCGAATAACCTCCCCACCAGTTGTGCAGGGAAGTTAGACGGGTGCGGGAAATGGGCGGCATGGGGGCGGAGAGTGAGCGGTCGCCGTCCCTGGACGTACAGGGCCGATTCTAATGTCGGCCCTGTATGTCCAGGGCCAGCTAAATGTCCAGGGAAGTTATTCAACCTTTGAGGTGAAATAACTTCCCTAGACATTTGTTTTTGGAAGGCCTGGGGGGTATGGGGCAGGGAGGCCAGGGTTTATTCCCACAACCCGACCCTGGCCTTAGGAGGCCAGATCAGAGATCGAGCTGCGGGAAATAAACTCTTTCTTGGTGGCCGGCATCGTGGTTTTTAAAGGGAGATACGGTGCCATGGCAACATGACGCCATGGGACTGCGGCTCCATTTAAAAGCCCTGACTGAGTTAGCCAGGTGCAGTCCTGCAAATGCAGGCCAGACAGAATCGCTGCCCCGGCCTGCATGTGCAGGATTGTTCGCAATTCTGATCGTGGGGCTAGATGTGTGCCGCGGGATCGGAATCGTGATCCCCTCTGTGCGTCTGGTTCAGACCACACACACAGAGGGGATCTACGTCTGGGACAGAATCAAGTCCTAAGGGAGTCATTCTGTCCCGTTGGGATGTCCATCCCTGCTATTTGTCCTCCTGCTTGCCCCGGCAAAAGCTTTCCTGTATGAACAGTGGGTTTGTATGAGGAGGCTTAGATGGGGGTGGGAGGGGGCATTCCAGAGGTGGAACAAGGGCGGGGCATAGGCGGGCTGCAGCCCTGTACATCTGTGGCCTCGGATCTAGATGGAAGACTTATTCCACCTCAAAGGTGGAATAAGCCCCCTGGATGGCAGGTGACCACGGCATGGGACACGGGCAGGCAAGTGAGGGGGCTCAGGGGGTTCCCCGCAGCCTGACCCAGGCCTTGGAAGGCTAGATCAAGAGTCAGGCTGTGGGGAACGGGAGTTGCTCCGGGTCGGCCGGCAATCGCAGCTCATGAATAGAGCCGCGGTGCATTGGCAAGGAGAATGCCATGGCACTGTGGCTCCCTTCGCCAGCCTGGCTGAGTGAGCCAGGTATTCACCGGTATGTACAGCCATGCAGAATAGGGTCCCGGCCTGCCCATCCAGGCGCTAGACCCGATTCTGATCCCATGGAGTCACAGGATCAGAATAGGGTCTAACTTTGCAGGGCCCGATTTTGTCCGGTCATACAGGGGCTGCACGACTTGGATGGAATAGGCCTCTAAGGGACATGTTAGCAAGCGTTAACAAGAGACTAAGTTAGCAAGCGCTGAGGCCTATTGTTTACTGCTGGAGCAGGACCAGACCCGTGGTAGCTGATAGGGGCATGCTCAACAGATCCCCATGCAGATAGTGCAGGTGCAGCTCTGCTGTTTGCTGTAATTAACACGGGTGTACTTACTGCTACCCACTGAGGTGGCAATAAGTGCACCCATATTAACTGCACCATTGCCAGTTAGCATGTGCCAAAGATACCCATACACATTCTGACCCTGAACCATCCAGTCTCTATCCTGTGCTAAGCAATTAGTATGGGATTTTTTTACCATGGCTTCATGTTTAGCACTCAGTAACTGATATTTGCAGCATACTTAGCCCACGGTAAGTTCCACGCTAACCTTTAGCGCACTTCAGTAAACATACTCCTATGCAAAATGAAATTGATAGGTAAGAATATGCCAAATTAAAATTTGCCCATCACTTCAGCTAAGGGAAACTAACTGTGGACTATGCGTGTTTGGTAACTCATTGGTATATATTAGGATGATAACAAAGCCTCATTATGATTTGCTTCCTATTAGAGCTGGCTGGGAAACATATGAATGAACTGAACATTATTAACTACTATTTAGTTACTATTTTCAGTAACCAGACTGAAGTAGCCTGGCCTTCCATTTCCTCAAGCTGTGAAACTAAGGATGTGATCAACAATGTGCTGACAGAGTACCAGATGCTTCTAGTTCAACAGTGCACAGCCCTTGTCTTTGAGTGTCATGAAGTGGAGTGGAGGAGTGGCCTAGTGGTTGGGGCAAGGTACTTCAGGGCAGAAGGTCAGGGGTTCAAATCCCACTAGAGGACAGCAACCTTGGGCCGGAAGGACTGGGGTTTCTAGTCCCACAGGTGTTCCTTGTGGTCTTGGGCAAGCCACTTAACTCTCCATAGCCCATGTTTCCTGTAAAATAGTTATCTCCAAGTTATAATGCCCTGTTCAAAGTAAACCGCACTGATGCAGAATAGCATGGTATATAAGAGAATGTAAATAAATAAATGAACACATCTGGGTTCCATGGGAAACCAATGAGGCTCCAACCTGATGAAAGAATAAAGTTCCCAAAAGCTAGTCAAGAAATGGACTTTATTTCCATGCATTAAATTGGAGTCATACAGCAGTCACACTACTTTATCCAAGGAGTAGCCAAGTGATGCCACAGGCAGATATAGTCAATGGATATTATTTATGGATGGCCTGAAAACAAGATCTATTTGAGATCCTTGAGGATTGGCATTGAGCATCTAGCTTTATTTATTTATTCTTACTTATCTTGAACAAACTCACTTTCTTCTGTGTTGGTGAAAGCAATCAGATGCATTCATCGATCCCAAGCTAAAAATGCATTCCATCCAAGAGCGGTGTATTTCTATCATGCCGCTCCTAAAGTCCCCTTTCCATCTTTGCTATTGTCTTGCACAGGCCTGCTGTTATTTCACTTTCTGCCACAGTAATTTATTAACACTCCGAGTGTTAAAAATACTGATACAGAGGTGAGAGAGAGCTTGGAGAAATCATTATACTCGGCAGACGTCATTATCACATTTTCTGCTACTTCCTGCTCTCTTCGTGTTCATTAAATCCTTCGTTTTATTCAAATTGTTTCTGCATTTCCCTTTGACATTTGGGCACAGAGAGAGAGAGAGAGAGAGAGAAAGAGACAGACAGAAAGATAAATGCATACATATTTGAGACAGAGTACAATAGAAAGAAGCGTGGGCATGGCTTGTTACTAAGTTTGATTTGTTCAGCTAATTGTAGGTAATAAAATAATGTTCCTTCACTCATTGCTGGAGTGCTTTTATTCTTCTCCAGTGTCACTTGCAAAATAAAAATGTTATATAATGAACAAAAGAGAGCCAGCATCATTGACCGAAATTCTAAACATTAAATAATAACTTCCCTTAATTAGCTGCTTCCTCTATCATCATTTGCTATGTTTTTGTTCACATTATGGGTTATTTCATCTGCTCTATTGGTCACTTTTGGCTCTCCATATCTATTGTTTCTTTTATCATTGAAACTGAATAATCAGTAACCTTGGCGCTCTTCATTAGGAGAATGAGGAATTCATTTATTATGTCATTTTCAAGGCCTTATCCTCCTATTTTATAGTTCTTGTCCAGATAAAGCCGATTGCAAACACAATATGGCCAATTAAAGGTCACTATTACTGAAAGCACTGAAGATTCAGGGCATTATTCAAGATTAATTCAAATGGAAACAAAGAGAAATTTTAAATGCAGTGTGTTACAATAATTCAAAGAAAGGTAATGACATATTCAATAATTGCTGTACCATTTTTGCCCCATTCTATCTCTAATCAAGCAGCTATAAAAACAAGGCTTTGTGATGACATTAAAAAGTGGTTTGAGCTTGAAATTTATCATCCTTTCTAATGCAGGGTTAGGCCTTTTCTTGCACATAATTTCATAAAGTAATAGTCATTCACGGAAGTGTCATTGTATGAGAGATGCTGTTGCCATTCTCAGTCACATGATCTTTTTAAAACGGTAAAATTGGAAACAATTAGTTTGCCTTATGCAAGGCTGCGTAGTGCATTGAGGGGCATGTTTACTAAAGCATGCTAACGGTTAGCGTGGGGTTTAGTACCTGGTTCATAGTTAACACAACCCTGTGGTAACCGTTACCATACACTAAAAATGCCAGCATGATAACAATTGCATTCTAACTGCTTAGAACATGATTAGGAAAGGATTGGGTGGGTCAGGCAGAGAGTGGGTATTACCAGCATATTGCGATTAGTGCAGGTGCCATTAACTTCTGCTAATCAACAATGTTGCAGTTAGGATGGGTGCATTTACTGTCACATCAATTGGTGGCAGCAAGCATACCCACATAAATCACAGCTGCAGGTTCAACACAGTGAAGTGTTTCCCACAATGCCAACTGCATGGGGACTTGCTAGGAATGCCCCCAAGTTAGAGATTGGCCACACCTTTCACTAGTGGTATAAATTCCACCCAAGCCGCACCGGGAGGTGGGGGGGGGAGGCAGAGAAAAAGGGGGCCAATTTATAAGCAGTCCTGTATCTTCTCAGGTGGATTCTCACCTGGTCTAGGGGCCTTTTCAGATATTTTGCTTTGGGGCCCTCAGACTGAATTTCTGTCACTGCCTCCCACACTAATTTTTGGCACTAACTGCACTAAGATGCTGTTTCTTAGTGCAGTGTAGTAAGCATCCCCTGAATTCCTTCAGATCCACATGCAACTGCTTGAGGAAAAATTTGAGATTCCATTTTTAAATCCCACATCATTGTAATAGGCTACGAAGGGGTACTTTTACTAAGGACCTGTCAGAGCGCAAAGGTGCAGTTAGCAGTCGTTATCGGTGCCCGATAGTGGTTACCACTGTGGGAAATGCCAATAGCACAAGTTTACTGGCCAGTAACATGTTACCAGGCTGTAAGTTACAAAGGGGTGGAGAAGAGGCGTCAATTGGGTAGATCGTGGGCGGAGACAGCAGGTGTAACCCTAACACCATTAGCAATTATCTGTATAGCAAATCTTTTTTGTTCTTATGAAATGTTTCAATTTACTCAATTGTAAAATAGCATTTATTATAACTAAATGAAACAAAATGAAAATATTAAGCAAAACATCCCCCCAACACACACAAATAACATAGAAAAAAATGATGAAAAACACCTTGCAAACTCCTAACATCTATTCCCTTACTACACTACTCTCTCATAGTAACCAGAACATAAGTAAAACTCAAGAAAGAAAAAGCTAAATAATGAATATCCTTAAGGATGTGGACGTTTATGTAAAATCAGCATTAAAATGGAGCTTAAGGCCCTGCAGTTGATAAGGAAATGGGCAAAATAGATGAGACCCGCATCCTTGATCTGTTTTCATGTTTCTATGTTCCTGTCATCCCTTCTTATTCATTAACACCACAGGTCAATCTTTCTTTCTTTATTGGGCTTGTCCTGCTGTTTAAAACAGAAGTGAGGACTTGGCCTCAGCGATAGCACAATGAGTTTTTATGTTGTCATTCTTGCTACAATATTTCATTTTTCACTTTTCTATATTTTATTCAGTGAATTGATTTCTGCACAGCAAATTTTTTTGTTTCCTGTAAAAGGCACCCTCATCACCACCATAACCTCCCACACACAGCCTCCCCCACCTCAAGTCATTTGTTGCAACCCTGTCTTTGACTAGCTGGAACTAGTCTCAGCATGACCAGTTTTGTAGCAGTGCGTATTTTCTTGTTCGTTCTTAAGCTGACGCTGACATCTGCTGGTTCAGAGGAAAAGAAATTTCCCAAGGATATTACCTGTTTAGTTTGAAGATTCATTGCTCTTTTTTAGAAATATGTTTCAAGATGTGGGTGTTTTGTTACCCACAAATATACTTAAGGCTAAATAAAAGGAATGTATCCTATGATCCTTACGTTTTCATCCAATATTTCATCACTAATTGCTTAATAAGCAAGCTCATTATGTTATACATTTCCTATATTACTGACACTAATAGCACATTCCCCATACCACTACTATAATCACCTTCCAAATTACCACTATAATCACTCAAGCTTATTGCCAGTGTTTCTATTACACAGGTACACTACCAAAAAACTGCCTCCAGTTTTGCAACTGATTCCTATAGATTTTGGGGTGCTGAATCCAGGAAAAATAGCCAAAATGTTCCATCACGTCACGTTTTCTTGCAAAATTAGATTTCTTACCCATATAAGGAATGTTCACATCATTTCTTTTAGCCGACTGCAGTTTATTTTCTTGGCCCAAAATAGAGGTTGTAATGGTTAACTAACTGGAAAACACTCCCTCATGATATTTTAGAGTGTTTTGTATTCATTTTATACATTAACAGGACAATTGGGAGGCGGGGGGCTAAATCCAGTACTCGCGCTGGCGCATGTTCTTTCCTGTTCGCCTCGCCTCATTCGCTCGCTCAAACACGGTGGTTGCGACATGAACGTTCCCGTCAAATTTCAGTTTCTTGCAAGTTCATTATTACCTTTTGTTTGCTCAGTCGTAATCCAGCTTTATTCCGAAGTGGTTCACTACAGTTGTAGTTTGGAGTGCTGTGTATTTGTGATGGCTCACAGAGCCAGAGGTTGCGTCAACTCTCCGGACAGTTTTTGTTTTATTTGTGGGGAATATACCGTGAAAAAGCGGCAGAGGAACATTTCTGCATTTATTAAAAAATATATTTCGCCTATTTCGGTTTGAAGTTAGGCGATCAAGACAAACCGTGGGCTCCTCACAAAGTGTGCAAGACATGTGAGGAAGATCTACGCTTATGGATGAAAGGTAAAAAACAAGCATTTCGTTTCGGAATACCTATGATGTGGCGTGAACAAAGAGACCACAGCAGTGACTGCTATTTTTGCTCTTGCATTGTGAAGGGATACAACTTAAAAAATAAGAACGTAATAAGTTACCCCAACCTTCCCTCAGCAATTAGGCCTATGCCTCATAGCAACGAAGTACCTGTGCCTGAACCACCAAAATCTTTGGATCATATTTGTGTGGACGAATCTGATCATGATGAGACTCATCAGATGGCTTTTCCCGATGAGTCCAGTACTTCCGAGTTTGAAACTGAACCAGATCCGAAACCTGAACTTTTCTCTCAAGCTGAATTGAATGATTTAGTCCGGGATTTAGGACTCCCAAAAGATGCTGCCCAACTGCTAGGTTCTCGGCTTAAACAGAAAAATCTATTGTCACCAGGAACAACTTTTTACTGGTACCGCAACCGCGAGACACAATTTTTGAAGTATTTCAGCAAAGAGGAAGATTTGGTATTTTGCAACGATATATACGGAGTGATGGAAAAGTTTAAACTCAAGTATGATCCTGCTGAATGGCGGCTGTTCATTGATTCGTCAAAAGACAGCATAAAAGGTGTTCTTCATAATGGCAACACATTCGCTTCAGTTCCTATTGCTCACTCTGTTATTCTCCAAGAAAAATACGAGAATTTGGCCCTGATTCTTCAGAAGATTCGTTATGATCTATATATATATATATAGAGGTATATATCTATAGTAGGATTCAATATAAAACACTTGTCACCACTTTTAAACTCATTAATGACCTAGCCCCATCACAGTTGGCAACTCTACTCCAAACCCCACAAGAAAACAGAACTAGAAGAAAAACTAACCTCAACATGCTACAAATTCCTATTGCCATAACAAAATCAAAACAAATAATCTCCAACACTGCTTTTTCACATTATGCTCCCTGCCAATGGAATAAACTGCCACTAAACCTAAGAGAGATTAAGGATCTTACATCTTTCAGGAAGGAACTTAAAACCTACCTATTTAGTCAACACTATAGCAACCTACAACCTGAAATCAAATTTACTACACAAGAACATGCAACTAACCAAACACTAGTCTACCCCACCTAAATCTCAGACTTCATTTAAAATATCCACCCAAGTTAGCCTCCTCCCAACACTGTACTTATGACCGCAAATAACTCTTGCTAACCATGTAAATAACCTACTTTTGTTCTTTGTATCATAGTTTTTTGTTAATAACCTACACATTATTTTACATGTAACCTAGTTCTTATGTAATCTAGTTTGTTTACTTAATGTTTAATGTAATGCAATATTGCTCTGTTTTGCTATATTGTTATTTAAGTTCCTTGTAAACCGCCCCTGATCTCTGGAAGGGGCGGTATAGAAAAGCACACAAATAAATAAATAAATAAATAAATGATGAGCATAAGTGGATGATTTGTGGAGACTTTAAAATTCTATCCATGCTACTAGGGCAGCAATCCGGTTTCACCAAATATCCCTGCTTCCTTTACTTGTGGGATAGCCGGGCCCGCGACCTACACTGGGGGAAAAAAGACTGGCCAATTCGGGAGTATTTGAGACCCGGTGAGAAAAATGTTCTTCATGAGAGCTTGGTACCTCGTGATAAAATTCTATTACCACCTCTCCACATTAAGTTGGGTCTCATTAAGCAATTCATCAAGTCCCTTCCAAAAGATGGTGAGTGCTTTCGGTACCTTTGCTCAAAGTTCCCCCGACTTTCTGAAGCAAAGCTAAAGGAAGGAGTGTTTGTTGACCCTGATATAAGGAAACTCATTTCAGATGGAGCATTCGCTAAAACGATGTCTGAGAAGGAAAAAGAAGCCTGGGATTCCTTCAAGGATGTTGTTCTCAAATTCTTGGGGAACAGGCGGGATGAGAACTATAAGGATATTGTTGCCAGGATGCTCAATGCCTTCAAAGAACAAGGCTGTAACATGAGCCTGAAAGTCCATTTCTTGCACTCCCATGTGAACTACTTTCCCGAAAACTTGGGGGCGTACAGTGAAGAACAAGGTGAAAGGTTTCACCAGGACATCAAGGACGCAGAGAGAAGGTACCAAGGAAGATGGAACACCACTATGATGGCTGATTTCTGCTGGTTGCTGCTGCGGGAAACCCCAGATGAAAAATACGCCAAGCAGCACACCAAGAGAAGCATTCGGGGGAAGAAGAAACGGGCCCACCAGGAGATTGATTGACCCAAGAATGACTTTAAAATCTAAACTGTGTTGACAAATATCGTGTTTTTACTAAACTTTGAAATAAAAATTTGCTAGTTATTACCACAGTGTCGGATCTCATTTATTAGAATTTTATTTTCACACCATCGGGTGTTTGTCTTCATGTATTGCAATGGTGCGGTTTGCGTTTTCTATTCTTACATACATACCTGTACAACATTTTTTGCACATTTCTTTGCTTTGCTTTGTGTCTAACCTCGCTCTTATATGCTCAATGTTTGTGCACATGTATGTGGCTGTTTTAAGTGCAGACAATTTTGCTACCATCACAGTGTGTTTTGTTGACATTACTCTATTCTTATGTGCTGCCTTGTTACAATTTTCTTTATTCTTATTTGAATAACTACTAAACAATTAGTATAAAGAATTCATCCAAGAAACTTATCTCGATCGCACTCAATCTGAAACGTTCACCTCAAACTGCTAACCCAATGTAGCAAAAAATCTGTACGTGATGGAGCAAATTGGTTACCAGATTTGGATTCAGCGCACCAAAAAATGTAAAAATCAATCGAAACATTAGAGGCAGTTTAAAAAAATTTTTTTTAGTGTACCTGTGTTATTAATCTCGTATTTTCTATATTGCTATCAATAATCACCTTATCCATATCCATTTCTAGCTATTGCTTGTTCAATCATACCTTATTTGCTTATGATGTCACTAAGCACCTGTTTGCTAATTTTATAAGTTGTTTTCCATGGGTAAACCCTGTTTTACTCTCAGAAAGGGGCTTTTATAGAAGTATCCCATGGTATATGAGCATAAAAGTATGTGGCGTGTACTTTTACATGGCCTGCTTGTAGGCATTCCTGGAGTGTAGTTTAGGGTCAGCTTTAGGGGATGGCAACTGCAGCAATTGCCCTGAGCATCCATGCCACAGGGGGCCCCAAGCCTGCCTCAATCTGATGAAGTGATAGCCTGAAGGTGTGTTTTGAGGCCCACTCTCCAGTTTCTGCTCAGGCCCTTGCCTGTCACACCTGCCCTGAATGTGGGCACTTCACCCACATATCTTTACATTTGCTCCCTAGCAGGAGTTAAGTATATGTAGCCTCAATTTCTGGAGATTTTGAGAGTCTCTTTTATAAAATTACATAGGCACTTATTATCTTTATAAAATAGCCCTAAAGGTGCTTACTTGCATTTCCTACTTATGCAACCTGTTACAAAAACTTACATGCATCCCAATGTTTTTCTCATTAATTGTATATACAATCATTTAACTACAAGGGTAATTTTCTAAAGTACTTCTCCATTGTCCACCCAATAGGCATGTATGTACATAGAACCTGTACACCCAAAAGATTACCCAGACCAAGCAGAGGTGTTACTAGGGGAGATCTTAGAAACATAGAAAAATGATGGCAGATAAAGACCACACAGCCTATCTGGTCTGCCCTTCCATAGCAACTACTAAGCGTTACAGTCTCTCTTTACCTGCTTTTTGCTAAGGTGTAGCACCTATTATTAAGGGATTGGGTGGCAGGAAAATTGTCTGCACGCATGTTTGTTTGCACATGCTTATGCATGCACAAACATACATATGTAAGGCTAATGAAATGTCATGGCTCCCCCCCTCCCCATCACAATAGACTGTCTTGAATGGTGGAGCCCTATGGTGGAGGAAGTTCAACTGATCTCATGCTTTGAAGTCTCTTGAAATTTCAAACCAGGAGATCAGCCCAAACTTCCTCCACCATGGGGTTCCACCATTCAAGAGAGTCAACCAGGGTGGGGGAAGCCTGAACCGCAGCATTTCTGAGTAGCTGCACCCAGGGACAAGAAAGGGTGAGTGAAAGACTAGATGAAGGAAGGAGAGGGTATGAGAGAGAGAGAGAGAGAGAGAGAGAGAGAGAATGAGAGACTGGGTGAAGACTGCAGGGGTATTATGAGAGAGAGAGAGAAATTTGGTGAAGGTTTATGAGGGGATGGGGGCTTAAGAAAGAGAGAGAGAGACTGAGATTGGATGAAGCCTGAGGATTTATGAGCTAAAGAGAGAGGTATTGGGGGAAGGGTGGTGGTACAGTTTATAGTTTTTTTCATATTTGATATATCCTCCTATCATGACATGTCAAGGTGATTTACAATAAAAATTCCAGTATGTACATAAAAGGAAAATTATAGTAGAGGCAAGTAAAAGTGAAGTAAGATGGAATAGATAGGTAAGAATTACAATAGGGGAAGAGGGCAAAGGGAAAAGTGGGGGTGACTGTGGTCTCATTTTCCTAGAAATCAGGCTGCTCGTTGTGGGCACATATGAATTAGTAGACCTTTTTAGTGAAGCACTAGGTCAGTTGATGTTACGAGAGAAGTAGTTGTATCCCATGTCAGGGAAGGTAGAAGGGAGGTGAGTTGAGAAACTAAAGCAAATAACATTTTTGTTGTTGTTGTTGTTGTGTGCATTATGTGCATTATCTATTTGTTTGGAGGAATTTTTCTTTTGCTTCTTCTAATTGTGCTTGGCAGAAATGGTGTTGACTTTTTACCAGTTCCTAGAGATCAGCTCTTCTATAACATCTTCAGTTTCTTTCAGCTTTGAGTAGCTGGTGTTTTAATATTTTTTTTTTATAACTTTTATTTATGAAGATACCTTTTTACATGGTCATACTATAAAGCAGTTATAACCAAGAAATACAGCAAATCAAAAAGGAAAATACATACAAGTATAATTCACAACAATCAGTCCACATCTCGGGGAGACATTAAAACTAAACAAAACGAAATATGTCCTTAGAAAACAAGGCAAGACCCAAAAGGTCAATAGCCAACTAATCAGCCGGAGGAGTACCCTCGCTGCCCACCCTTAACCAATCATGAAATAGTACGTGCCGCTTCCCAATCTACAATCCACTTTTCTAGCTCAGATGAAGAGAAAAAGACAAACTTATCATAATGCAATGAAATACAACATTTACAGGGATATTTTAGGAAAAATGTAGCCTCTAAAGCAAGTACTCTAGGTTTCAACAACAGAAACGACTTCCTACGAAGTTGTGTAGAACGAGAAACATCTGGAAATATAGATACTCTATCACCACAAAATTGGAACTCCTTCCTTTTGAAGTAAAACTTCAAAATAGAAATCTTATCATCCTCTAAGGATAGAGTAACCAATAAGGTGGCCCTAGTGGTAATCACATCTTGGGTTTCTTCCAAAAAAGCAGTTAGATTGAAATCATCCTTATCTGATAAAGGCACCTCATCCTTATCCCCAGGACCGGAGGAAGTTTTAAATGGAAGGTAATAGCATTTAGTAACTAAACAAGACTCAGCCTGTGGGAAAAGGAGGGTATCCTTCAGATATTTCCTAAAGAGTACTAGAGGAGACAACAACAAACAGGTGGGAAAATTGAATAACCGAAGATTCTTACTACGACCTAAGTTTTCCAGGTTCTCCAGCTTCTGATGCAAAAACTCTTTAGCATGAGTTGCTGTAAAATCTGCAAACTTTTTAACTTGAGGCTCTAATTTCACCAGCGCAGAGCTGCAAGCCCCAATCTGGGAATCAAGAGACTGAAACTTTTGAACAGAATCCCTTGTGAATTGACATAACTTAGGAACAGTCTCAACAAGCATTTGTTCTGTACACGAGACCACAGCCCAAACATCCAAAAGAGAGACAGTGGAAGCAGATGGTTTAGCTGGCAGAGGGGAAGAACGACTCCATGAAACCTCTTTAAGAACCACATTCGAGGATACCAAAACAGGAGACGATTCCCCAGAGAGTTCGAGGAAACCCGGGGGAAGCGGGGGTGTTCGCTCGACAGAGCTCAAACTCGCACCATCAGTTACAGGATCAAGAGGCACAGTACCTGGAATGGCGGCTCGCGGCATAGAGATTAGATGTTTCTCGATCGCCCCGGCTTGAGAATCTTCAGCAGGGGGTTTCTTCTTATGCTTGCCTCCTGGCATAACTCACCTACTCACACCACACAGCTCCAAATGGCTCCAAAGGGGCAGAAAACCCCCTTTGAAAAAGCGCCCCTTAGAAGACGCACCGACGGCTGAGCGCCGTATAGAATCAAATTATAACGGGGCCTGAAGATGACGTCAGCAGGATGCCCGCTCAGTCGCCAGCCACGAAACCAGCCTCCTCTCCTCCAATGGAACCGGACAGCAGATGAAAACGCTCCCAAAGAGAGCAGCAAGGCAGGAGCTTTAACCAGGGCCTGGAGATGATGTCAGCAGGCTGCCCGCTCAGTCGCCAACCACGAAACCAGCTTCCTCTCCTCCAATGGAACTGGACAGCAGATGAAAACGCTCCCCTGGTGTTTTAATATTTTAAGACCTGTATGGTAGCAGGGGGCAAAATCTGCACATGTAGGACCTTTCTACATGAAGTTTATGTTTGCTGAATGGTATTTCTACTTGATCTGTTAGTGTGGCTGGAAATTATGTTAGGTGTGTAACTAAGATTTGCAGATTAGGGAACCATGGACTGTGAATAATGGCAGTAAAGGTTTGCAACTGTTTTGCAGCTGGCCATGTTTTTTTTTTTAAATAGAGAACCGGATTAGGAAGTGATCAGGCCAGCTTGTAGGTAAAGAGGATATGTCATAGAGAGAAAAGTAGTATGAGGTTAGTGTAAAAATGGCATCTAGAGAGTGTGGCCAGTCCAGCGCATAGGGAAGTAGACTGTTTACTAGAGTTGAAGGGTATTCATAAAATCTTCTAAATGGAGGTCTCTGGAACTTATAGAGTGTTCCAGATGTCTAGTGAAATCACCTAGAAATTATATATTGGAGACAGGGCAAGGACTGGAGTCACCCTCAGCAAATCTTCTATCCTGCCACCCACATGCCCCCCCACCACACTCACATTGTCACTGCTGCCACCTCTCTCTAGGGTCTGAAGTGGTGACAAAAGACCCAAACTGTGATGCAGCGCTTACTTGCACATACCGGCACTATGTCGCTGTTTTCTTTACTTTTGTATCTTCTTCTCTCCCTTCCGGCACAGATGTCTGGTTATGCAGATCAGAAGTCTGCACTGAAGAATAGCAATGAGCAGGTAAGTGCTGCATCGTAGTTTGGGGTCCATTGCTGACACTGCAGTACCCTGAGAGAGGCAGCAGCAATCAGCAGCCCCGGAGAGCCAGCGCTCAAGGCAACCATCTAGTTTGCCTGAAGGAAGCGCAGGCCCTGACCAGAGAGAGACTGGAGGAAGCCTGGGAAGGGGTCATAAGAATGAGAGAGACATACACCTCCCCCATGACACACGCACACATACACATGCCCAAAGCCAGTGATACTTCACAGTCTCCATGAGACATACACATCCTTCAACACTCCCAGTCACATTCACACACATGGACCATGACACTCCTCATGACACATTCATCTCTGATACTGCCGGACACAAACATACACACACATGCACCCATGATATTTCCTGTGAGACACATATCAATCCCTTATATGTCTGATTCTGGAAATGGAGAAAAACATAGACATTGCTTTGTTTCACACTTTTGAACATTTTTCCTTAGAGATCCTCTGTGTTTACCCCATGCTTTCATGACTTCAGAGGCAGTCCTCATCCCTACCACCTCTACTGGGAAGCTATTCCATCCTCCAGCAACAACAAAAACACATCGGCCCCTCTGCTCCCATGGATATATTTCAGTATGGATTCCATCTCAACCATGGAGTTGAAATCCTCCTAGTTTCCCTCATTGAAAAATTCATTAAGGGCATTGAGAAGTCTAAACAGGGCTTTGTCCTGATATTTTTGAACATTACAGCTGCATTTGACATGATATAGCATGATATCCTCCTATAATGCCTTCAAAACAATCAAATACAAGGGTCAGCACTCCAATGGTTTCATTCATTCCTGGGAGGACACCAACAATATGTACACATTAGACCCAACATTTTCCCACCATAGACCCAAAGACAGGGTGTCCCACAGGGCTCTGCCCTATCTGCTTTATAACCAATCTGTGAAATCATTTGTGAGCATAATGTCTTCTGCCATCTTTATGCAGACAAAATTATGACCTATGCTTCCATTCCACAAAACAGACAACCTTCACTTCAATTACCAACTGCTTTAACACCATTGCCCATTGACAGCTGAATCACAACCTCACCATCAACTTTAAAAAACTGAAGTTCTCTTCATAATGAGAGACCAGACCTTCTCACCCCCATCTACACTTGCAGCACTTACCTGAAAGGACAGCTAGGAAACCGGCTGGTATAGCACAGTTACTTACCTGTAATAGGTGATCTCTGGGAACAGCAGGAATAAGTCTTCACATATGGGTACGTCGGTACGGACGGAGCCTGCGCGGGAACGCTCCCCAGCGTCCAATCAGAAAGCTTTTGGGAGCATCCCACAGCGCCTGTGTGCTGCCTTCCCGCCTTTCCAACTGTCTCTCCTCAGTTGAGTTTTATAGCTGAGACAAAGAGGGAGAGAGAGAGGGAAAGGAAGAGAGAGAGAGAGAGAGAGACAACTCCTAGGGGAGGTGGGTGGGTTGTGAAGACTTATTCCTGCTGTTTCCAGAGATCACCTGTTACAGGTAAGTAACTGTGCTATCTCCAGGAACAAGCAGGAATAAGTCTTCACATATGGGGACTCCCTAGCTTTTGATGCCAGGGAGAGCGCCCAGAGGTTGTGTGTCCCTGGGACAGGGCTGCACTTCCCCACCTGGATTTCTGGCATCTCATGAGGGATGGTGGGTAGGAGTTGATTAAGTATGGAACAGGTGTTTGAGAACAGCCTGACCAAACAAGGCATCCCGGCGGGAGTCCTTGTCTAAGCAGTAATGGGCTGTGAAGGTATGAACTGAGGCCCAAGTGGCTGCTCGACAGATGTCGTCGATAGACACAGAGTTCAGATGAGCCATTGAGGCTGCCATGGCCCTCCAGAGAAATGCTCTTGTTCTGATAGGCGAAAGAAATACATTGGGCAATCCAGTTGGAAAGAGTTCTCTTGGAGACTCGGTGTCCCAAATGAGAAGGATCAAAAGCAACAAAGAGTTGGGAAGACTTTCTATGCTGCTTTGTCCTCTGTAAGTAAAAAGCCAGAGCTCTTTTACAGTCCAGGATATGAAGATTCCTCTCTGCAGGTGATGCATGAGGTCCTGGAAAAAATACAGGTAGGTAGACTTCTTGGTTGAGGTGAAAAGGCGAGACCACCTTAGGCATAAAATATGGATTAGTCCTAAGGACCACCTTGTCATGATGGAACCTTGTATAAGGTGGATTAGCTACTAGTGCTTGCAATTCACTGATGCGGCATGCTGATGTGATTGCAATGAGAAAGATAACCCTGATATGCAGAGACTGGGGATTGGGATGCCACAACTTTCCGTCCTCCTGAGAGAGGAGGTCTGGAGCAGACCTTAACTCTAGGGAGGGAGCTTGAGAGAGATGTAGAATCAGAGGGTACCACACTTGCTGTGGCCAATGTGGAGCTATGAGAATCATGTGGCCTCTGTCTCTCTGAAGCTTGAATAGGGTTTTGGGAATTAGAGAGATGGGTGGAAAGGCATACAGGAAGTCTTGACCCCAGTGAAGGAGGAAAGCATCCCTTGCCTGAGCCCCCTGAGCCGGAGTTCTGGAACAAAACCGGGGAAGTTTGGCATTCCACGGACTTGCAAAGAGGTCTATGTCCCGGGTTCCCCAAATTTGAAAAGTTTTGGAGACCTGGCCATATGTAGGGACCACTCGTGTGGAAGCAGAACTCGACTGAGTCTGTCTGCCCAAGAGTTTTGAACCCCTGGAAGATAGACTGCCAGAAGATGAATGTGATGCTCTCTGGCGAGGGCCCACAGTCGCAGAGCTTCGTTGCAAAGTGACAGAGAGTCAGTTCCTCCCTGCTTGTTTATGTAGAACCTGGCTACCTGATTGTCCGTGTGGACAAGGACTGTCTTGTGGCTGAGCAGGGTGTGGAAAACTCGTAGAGCAAGGAAGATTGCTCTGAGTTCCAAGAGATTGATGTGGAGACAAGTCTCCTGTGGGGACCAGATACCCTGGGTGGAGAGGTCCTGAAGATGAGCTCCCCAGCCCATTGGAGAAGCATCTGTTGTAAGAGTTGCCTGGGGTAGAGGCTGTTGAAAAGGACACCCCAGCAAGAGGTTCTGAGGGGACTTCCACCACTGGAGGGACAAAATGAGGCAACTTGTGTTTGCTATTTTGTCTGACAGGCAGCCTAATGCCTGGGTCCACTGGGTGGATAAAGTCCACTGAGCTGCTCTCATGTGAAGGTGAGCATATGGTACCACATGAACGGTGGAAGCCATGTGGCCTAGCAACTGTAACATCTCTTGAGCAGCGAGTAGGGGTTTCAACTCTGCTTGAGAAGCAAACTGCATCAAGCGAAGGCAACGGGCCTGGGGAAGAAAGGCCCTTGCCTTTGTGGTATCCAGCAATGCCCCTATAAACTCCAGGCATTTTGTGAACACCCTTGGTGCAGAGGCCAGGCCAAAGGGGAGCAGTCTGTATTGATAGTGCTTCTCCTGGAAAAGGAACTGAAGGAACCTTCTGTGAGTTGGATGGATGAGAACATGAGTGTACGCATCCTTGAGATCTAGAGAACTAAGCCAATCCTGACACTGAAGGTATGGCAGCAGAGTTCCCAGAGAAACCATCTTGAATTTTTCTTTGACTACGAATCTGTTCAATTCTCTGAGATCTAAAATGGGTCTGAAGCCCCCTGTTTTCTTTGGGATAAGAAAATAGGGGGATTAGAACCCTGTGCCCTGTTGTTGAGAAGGCACTTCCTCTACTACCCCTTGGGCTAGAAGAGTGGCAACCTCCTGCTCTAATAGGCTGAGGAGGGAGGTTGGAGAATTGAACTGGTGCACTCTTGTGAGAGGGGGCAAGCTGGAAAAATGAAGTTTGTACCCCTCTCTTATGATGGAGAGTGTCCACTGCTCTGCTGTAATTTGCCCCCATCTGGGAGCAAAGTGACATAGCCTTCCTGGAATGGTGGAGGGCTCTGGTCCTTCTAGAGCCAAAAAGGCTAAGTTCTCTAGCAGAAAGTCAAAGGCCCTGAGGTGGCTGAGACTGCTGGGCTGGAGCAGGCCTCACAACCTTTGCTTTGGTCTGTTTGGAGGATTGCTGACGTTTGGAAGGGAACTGAGCTGCAGAAGATGCTCTCTGACTATAAGCAGGATAGGATCTCCCCTTCTTTGAAAAAGGTGTTTTCTTGAACAACCTTTTCTTACCAGGAGCAGCTGTAGATTTGGATAGTCTATCCAAAGCAGAATTTTCAGCATCCATCTGATTGGCTTTTGCTTGCCAATCTTTACCAAACAGATTTTCACCTGTACAAGGGATATTTCCCAATTCATCTTGGACCCAGGTCTCCAAATCAGATGCTTGAAGCCAAGCAACCCTACGTGCTGCTATAGCTATAGCTGAGGCTCTGCTTACGCATTCAAAGGAATCGAAAGCTGCACGGTTGGAGAATTTGGAGACATCCTGGGCATGTTTGAGCGCAGAGAGAAATTCTTGCCTTTTATTGTCAGACATAAAAGGACTTAAAGTCTGCAAATGGTCAGTGACCTCTTTTAAGAACATGCCCATGTAGAGACTATAAGAATTAATTTTTGCAGCAAGCATGGAAGCTTGGAAGATTCTTCTACCAAAAGCATCCAGGGCTCTACATTCACATCCTGGAGGATTAGAGGCATGTCTCTTGGCACTTCTAATCTTTTTCATTGCAGACTCAACCACAATAGAGTGGTGAGGAAGCTGAGTCTTATGGAAACCAGGACAAGGAGGTGGAGAGGATTATTCAGGTCCAACCTGCGAGAATGAGGAGAGGTGGTTAGAGGTGCTTCCCACATCCTTAACATGAGATCATACAGAATCTCATGAATAGGCAAGGTAGCTGCCTCTTTAGGAGTTTTAGGATATTGTAAAATATCTAACTCCTTAGCTCTAGGCTCTGACTCTGGGGCTACTGTAATAGAGAGACCCTGAGCCACCTCTCTGATAAAGTCTTGAAAAGACAAGTCCTCTGGAGTAGACATCCTTCATTTAGGAGAGGACTCCTCCTGTGGAAGAAGCATCGCTGCATCGACAGACTGTTCAGAATCCTGTCGGGATGCTCTTGCAAAGCCCGATACCCGTACCGACTGGGGTCGATATCGGGAATCATCGGTACCGGGGTATCAGTACCGGAAGGCTGCAGAGGGCAGGGTACCGGCATGGCTGACACCGATGCCGATGTCGATGCCATCGGTACCGATGGCGATACCGGAGCCGGTACCTGCGGAGTAGTCGATGCCACAAGGAAAGCCGCCAGACTGCGTTCCATGGACAGAATCCTCTGATCCATGGACGCTGCCAATGCCTGGAAGTCGGTACTGGTGGAGGCCACCGGTACCCCAGAGCACAGCATCAGGAGATCAGTTGAGGCCATCTAGATCGTCCTGGAACCCCGATGATGATGCTTTAGAAGCCAAAGCCTCCCGCTGGGGTAATTTTGCCGGTGCAGAATCCTCGAGGGCAAGGCCAGAGGCATCTCGATGCTTAGAAGGAGATTTGCCCTTCGAGGACCGGCTGGATTTATGTTTAGTTACCTGAGATCTATGTGAGGAAGAAGAAGCCCTGGAAGACGTCGATGCCACCGAAGCTGCATCGGAGGGAAACAGGGTACTGAGCTTGGTAGCTCGGTTCTGTCAACCTCTCTTAGACATCATGGAACAGGACATACAATATTTGATGGAATGGTCAGGGCCTAAACATTTGAGACACCAGTCATGGTTGTCGGTGACGGATATAGTACCGCCACATTTATGCACTTCTTAAAACCTGAGGCAGGTTTTTCCATATTTGAGGAAAAAGGTTTTGGGCCTAAGGCCCAAAACTGAAGTACACCTGAAGAAAAAATAGGTCTTTTTTTTTTTTTTGTTTTGTTTTGTTAGGAAAAGAATAAGAACCTGCGGTACCGGTATAGCGTCGAGTTAGGCAGACGCGACAGAAAAGAAATAAAGAAAAAAATAAGGAAATTCTTCTGCGGTGACAGGAACACGACCTGCTGGCTCCGTGGAAAAAGAACAACTGAGGAGAGACAGTTGGAAAGGCGGGAAGGCAGCACGCAGGCGCTGTGGGATGCTCCCAAAAGCTTTCTGATTGGATGCTGGGGAGCATTCCCGCGCAGGCTCCGTCGGTACCGACGTACCCTTATGTGAAGACTCATTCCTGCTTGTTCCTGGAGATTTGGTAGATCTCTCTCTTTTGCTTTAACAGATACCTAAGCTCCACAAACATAACAATGGCTGGGAAAAATCGTATCGCTAAAACTGTTGCCCCCATTACAGCTTCTGCCTCTGTCCAGACAGAGGTCCTAATGCCAGTTGAAGGACTGGTTCCATGTGCAGGGTGCCTGCATGCTGAAGCTCTGAGGAAACAAGTGGAGGAACTCAGAGAGGAGGTGGCGAGGCTGAGAAGCATTCAAGGCAGTGAGAAGTACATTGATGAGATGCTTCTTGCAGCAACCAAGCTCTCCAGCAGAGGAGAAGATGGGTGCCAACAGAATGTCGATGGTTGGACACAAGTCAGCAGGGCCTGCAGAATCACCAATCCAACTTCTCCAGCCCTTGAATTTAAGAACCATTATGTAGCCCTGGAAGTGGAGGAGGTGAAAGCATCCCTGGAAAGGGAAGAACCAGACCTCAAGTACCCCAAAGTTGCAGAATCAGTGACCAAAAGGAAGCGAAGGGTAGTGGTGGTTGGAGACTCTCTTCTGAGAGGTACTGAGACATCCATCTGCTGACCAGACTTGATATCCAGAGAGGTATGCTGTCTGCCTGGTGCCAAAAGTACCAACAAACACGCACAAACCCACGTGCTAGATATAGACCCAGTCAAAACCGTGGATAGCAAAGGAAGGATACTTTTATTGGTCAATAAAAAGCCTATGGCCCGATACAGGCCGTGTTTCGTTGCCTTCTTCAGGGGCAGGCTACATAAGTAAACAATAAAAACAATTAAGTTTAATACAAATATATAAATAATAAACATAATAACATATCACCTGAGAATGAATATAAAACACATATGTATATAAAACAAATAAATAAATAATTAATAAAACCAAAAGATAAAAATATGTAAAACCATCCATAATCAAAAAGAGAGGTAAAAGACCAGCACAGCAACAACCGTCAGATGATAAAACCATATCATATATATCATAAATAAACCATAAATAAAAACTTGAACATCTATAAGAGGAAAACAAAATATAAGCATAATGGTTAAAAAACAAAAAAAATTTAAAAAACTATATATCATAGCCAGTATGACAACATGATACAATGGTAACCACATAAATATGAACAGAAATTATAAGGTGAATAAACCACTGCTAACACATGACCTACCTTTATAAACTGTTTAAGCCTCCATGGTGCTCTATTCACCATCGGGGACAAAGAGAACATACCATAAATGATAAGTGTATCCACGTATAACCTATAAAAATTACTGTTTGCTATACCAGGCAAACAACAACAGGACAACCAGAATCAGTGGAATCAAGGATCCATTAGCACCCCTGAAGGATACGTATATAAAAATTGTAATCTTTACCTGTAGGCACAATACTTCTCTATCCAACCAATATTTACAGAGACCGACGACAGAACAAACTGAAAGAGGAGGATAGTCGGGGCTTTATCAGTATTCTTTACTTTTCAACACCTATAAACTCAATCTATTTCTTATTAAAATTTTTATTCCATGTGCTTAGGGGATCTAACACTCAGAAATACATAACCGCAGCTTTTAAAGCTTGAGCACACCCCGTATTTGACCATGTCATTCATATTTCATCTTTTAAGAGCAACTCACATATGAGCCGTTTTTAGAATCAGCGTCAACTTACAGATCCCCACAGTATTCAAGAACTTGAGTAAACCCCGTATTTGCCCATGTCCTACATATTCCGTTTTGTTAGGATCAACTCACGTATGAGCCGCTTCTAAAATCAACGTCGTCTCGCAGATTCCTGCTGACTCTGAGATTGCGAAAGTAAAATACGCCGGTGTCTGCGTGCTAGATGAAGACCTTTTTCCCGCGGAATGCAAATGAGATGACATACGAATAGAGGGGAGGATCTAAATGGCCGCTCAATTGTTTTAGCATCTTAAATCCTGAAGGACGTTAGATGTAGATCCATATTTTAAAGGATTCTACACTCAGAAATATGGAAACGCAGTTTACCAAGGCCTAAATACCCTATTTGTCCATGTACTTTATATTTGTTTTTTGAAGAACAACTAACATCATGAATCGCTTCTCAATTGGACGTCATGTTACAGATCCCCGTCGGCTGTAAAATTACAGAAATAAAGTACGCCGGCAATTGCTTGCTAGATGAAAAATGATATCCGCAGTATACAAATGAGATGACAAGCAATTGGGTGAAAGGATGAAAAATGGGCCGCTCAATCGTTTTCAACATCTTAAAACAAAAAAAGCATGAACTGTGAAAGAACACTCAAAAGGGGCACCTTTGACTTGCAATTGTAACTCACTTCATATATAGGTTATTCAAACTATCTAAACAAAATACTAAATATTTATTATTTATTTATTTGTTTGTTTTATATACATATGTGTTTTATATTCATTCTCAGGTGATATGTTATTATGTATATTATTTATATATTTGTATTAAACTTAATTGTTTTTATTGCCTGGTGCCAAAATCCAAGATGTTACGGAGAGTTTGCCAAGATTCATCAAGCCCACTGACTATTACCCAATGTTTCTAATCCATGTTGGAACAAATGATACTGCCAGGTATCCCTCGGAACGTATCAAAAGTGACTTCATGGCTCTGGGACAGAGGGTGAAGTAGTTAGGTGCACAAGTGGTGTTCTCTCCATTCCTCCCTGTTGAGGGTAAAGGCCAAGGCAGAGAGGATCGCATCCTGGAGATGAATGCATGGCTGCGTGGATGGTGTCAACAAGAACGTTTTGGTTTCCTAGATCATGGGATGCTGTTCCAAGGGTTGCAGAGCAGGGATGGCATTCATCTGTCCAAGAAAGGTCAACGTGTCTTCGGTAGCAGACTGGCTAATCTACTGAAGAGGGCTTTAAACTAGATTCGTTGGGGATGGATGAAGAAAGCCCCCAGGTAGGTGAAAGCCCCCAGGTAGGTGATACATTAAATACCTTTATGGAAATGGGTAACAGGGGTGACATATGGAAAGCAGTGTGTATAAATGCTCGTAGCACGGGAAATAAGATCCCTGATGTTGAAGGTTTGGTGGGAGTGGCTGACTTGGATTTAGTGGCAGTTACAGAAACATGGTTCACAGAAAACCATGATTGGGATGTAACCAGGGCCGGCCCGTCCATTGAGCAAGAATGTTCTTTGCACAGGGCCCCGCGTTTCAGGGGGCCCCGCGCAAAGAACATTCTGCTTTTTTTAAAAATTATATTTTTAAAAAAAAGCTGGCTCTGGCTGCTGCCGCGGCCTCCGCGGCAAAATGGAGTGTCCCGCGGGGCCCCCTCTCCTCGCTGAGCCTCTCTGCAAGGGCTTTCAAATTCGCGAAGGGAGAGTGTCTGTCTCCCTCGCGTCTCTGTTAAGCCCGCAGGGGCTAATGGGAAATTTCCCATCTGCCCCTTTAGACGCGAGGGGCTGATGGGAAATTTCCCATTAGCCCCTGTGGGCTTAACAGAGACGTGAGGGAGACACTCTCCCTTCGCGAATCTGAAAGCCCTTGCAGAGAGGCTCAGCGAGGAGAGGGGGCCCCGCGGGACACTCAATTCTGCCGCTACCGCGCGGCAGCAGCCAGAGCCAGGCTTTTTTTTTAATTTTAAATGTGCCATAAGCCGATATATGGGGATGGGGATGGGGATGGGGGGGGGCTGTTAAGACTGGTACTGGTACTGGTGCTGGGCTGGGCTGGGGTGGGGGGGTGTTAAGACTGGTGCTGTGCTGGGCTGGGGTGTTAAGGCTGGGATGGGCTGGGCTGGGCTGGGGGGGTGTTAAGACTGGTGCTGGGCTGGGCTGGGCTAGGCTGGGGGGGTGTTAAGACTGGTGCTGGGCTGGGCTGGGCTGGGCTGGGGGGGGTGTTAAGACTGGTGCTGGGCTGGGCTGGGCTGGGCTGGGGGGGTGTTAAGACTGGTGCTGGGCTGGGCTGGGCTGGGGGGGGTGTTAAGACTGATGCTGGGCTGGGCTGGGCTGGCTGGGCTGGGGGGGTGTTAAGACTGGGGCTGGGCTGGGCTGGGGGGTGTTAAGACTGGGGCTGGGCTGGGTTGGGCTGGGCTGGGGGGGTGTTAAGACTGGGGCGGGGCTGGGCTGTGGGGGTGTTAAGACTGGGGCTATGTTGGGCTGGGCTGGGCTGGGCTGGGGGGGTGTTAAGACTGGGGCTGGGCTGGGCTGGGCTGGGCTGGGGGGGTGTTAAGACTGGGGCTGGGCTGGGCTGGGCTGGGGGGGTGTTAAGACTGGGGCTGGGCTGGGCTGGGCTGGGCTGGGCTGGGGGGGTGTTATGACTGGGGCTGGGCTGGGCTGGGCTGGGGGGGTGTTAAGACAGGGGCTGGGGTGGGGGGTGTTAGGAGGGGTAATGGGATGGGCTGGGCTGGGCTGGGCTGGGGGGGTGTTAAGACTGGTAATGGGCTGGGGGGGTTAAGTCTGGTAATGGGCTGTGGGCTGATGGGGGCTGTCTGGAAATGGGGTGATGGGGGGTTAAGACTGGTAATGGGCTGGGGGGGGCTAGGACAGATAATAGGCTGGGGGGGCTAGGACTGGTAATGGGCTGTGAGCTGTTGGGGGGGTTAGGACTGGTAATGGGCTATGGGGGGGGGTTAAGACTGGTAATGGGCTGTGGGCTGAGGGGGGGCTGTCTGGAAATGGGGTGATGGGGGGTTAGGACTGGTAATGGGCTGGGGGGGGTTAAGACTGGTAATGGGCTGTGGGCTGATGGGGGCTGTCTGGAAATGGGGTGATGGGGGTTAGGGCTGGTAATGGCTGGGGGGGGGTTAGGGCTGGTAATGGGCTGGGGGGGGTTAAGACTGGTAATGGGCTGTGGGCTGATGGGGGCTCTCTGGAAATGGGGTGATGGGGGGTTAGGACTGGTAATGGGCTATGGGGGGTTAAGACTGGTAATGGGCTGTGGGCTGATGGGGGCTGTCTGGAAATGGGGTGATGGGGGGTTAGGACTGGTAGTGGGCTTTGGGGGTTTAGGACTGATAATGGGCTGATGGGGAGGGGTTAGGACTTGAGGTGGGCTGATGTGGTTAGGACTGGTAATGGGCTGTGGGCTGATGGGGAAGGGGGTTAGGACTGGCAGTGGGCTATGGGGGGCTGACTGGAAATGGGCTGATGGGGTTAAGACTGGAAGTGGGCTGATGGGGGGTTAGGACTGGTAATGGGTTATAGGGGGGCTTAAACTGAAAATGGGGTGATGGGTTAGGACTGTAAGTGGGTTGATGGGGGGCTAGGACTGGTACTGGAAATGGGCTGGTGCGGGAGCTAAGATTGGACATGGGCTGTGGTGGGGGCGTGAATTGAAATGGACTCATGGAGGGGCTAGACCTGGAAGTAGGCTCAGGGGGGGGCTTGGACTGGAATTGGGCTGAGTGGAGGGGAGCTAGGATTTGATATGGGCTGATGGTGGGGCTAGGAAATGACTAGAAATGGGCTGATGGGGGGCTAGGATTGGAAATGAGCTGATGAAGGGACTAGAAGGGAATGGATGCTGGGTGAGACTGGAACTAGAAGGGAGCTGATGTTGGGGGAGGATTAGAATGGGATGGGGCTGGGAGAGTAAAATGGAGAGGGGAAAAATATTTTGTGTGGGAGGGATGAAAAATCTACAATTGGCCGGTTATTGGGAGAGTAAGTGGGGATTGAGGATGGAGGGGTAAAATTTGTGTGGATGAAATAGGAATGAAGAAAGAGCAAAAGGAGAAAGATTAGTATGTTAAAGCAGATGTAGAGAGAGAGAATGGAAAAAAAAAACTAGAAGAGAGAAGAAAGAACAAATGGACAGCAGACGATGGAGAGTTAGCAGAAAACATGAAGAAACCAGAAGAAAGTGGCTGGAGCAATTGCAACTGAATAAAAATGCACAAAAGGTAGAAAGATCTCTTTATTTTGAATTTATTAACTGGAATATGAAAGCTCTGGGAAATGTGCATCATTAACATCTGCGCTTTGTTTGGTACAAGAGGAAATTAATTTATAGTTTTATTTCTACAGTGTTGTTGTACATTCCAAGTTTGGCTTTTGGGGTTCCCAGTTTAATTATTACCTTCCTGTTTCTAAATTGTGATTCCTTGTTTGATGATGGTCTATGTTCTGCATGTGTAACTGAGCTGAGGTATTCTGTTTATGTAATTCCTATTTGACATTGCCACTTGTTCTCTTTCCCCAGTATTCTCTGAAATGTATTGGTTTAATATTTGCAGTGTTGCCTTTTGATAGGTAGGGTATGGTGCTTTGTGAGTCCTGGTAATGCTGTCAGGATATGGCGGGTTTGCTATGGGTTCTAAATGGGCAGCGTTTGTAGTAGTTCCTAATGTGCCTGGCGGTTGGCACTGGATTATAGTAATGTAGAAATCTTTTAGTCTTTCTTTATCCATACCCTCATTAAGAGACATGTTTACTAAAAGTTAGTGTATGGTAACATTATGCAAATATTTATGCAAATAAGGCCACTTATGCAAATGAGGCCCCACACCGAGTCTCCGCACATGGCCCCGCACCCCCCTTGGGCCGCCCCTGGATGTAACTATACCTGGCTATACTTTATTCAGAAAGGACAGGGTAGGAAGAAGAGGAGAAAGAGTGGCACTATATGTAAAAACTACTATTAAAGCTTTGGAATTACAGAGCTTAAACGGGAGAGGGGAGGCATTGTGGGTTAAACTAGAAAGAAGGAAAGAGAAATCTATTTGCATTGGTGTGATATACAGATCTCTCTCACAAGAGGAAGAGGTGGACAGAGAGTTAATTGAAGACATACGCAGCATTGCTAGGAAAGGGGAAGTGCTACTGATAGGAGATTTCAATATGCCAGATGTTGATTGGCACATTCCTGCTGAAGTATCATCTAGAAGTAAGGAGATCCTGGATTGTCTACAGGAAGAACTATTCAAGCACTTGGTAACACACCCCACACGTGAAGGGGCCATACTGGACTTGGTACTTACCAATGGTGAAAATGTTTCTGATGTTGTAGTGTTGTAGTGCATCCAGTGATCACCAGATGGTGTGGTTCAGTATTAGGACTAGGGCTGTTAGAATCCATTCAAAGGTGAGGATCTTAGACATTAGGAAGACTAACTTTGCCAAGATGGGCTAATACCTCAGGGAGTCGTTAGTGGGATGGGAACAGCTGGTGGATGTAGAAAAACAGTGGGCAAAACTGAAAGGGGAAAATTTAAGGGCAACCAAACTTTTTGTTAAAATAGTAAATAAAGGTAAAAAGAAAAGGAGACCGCTATGGCTTTCTAAAGAAGTAGCTGAAAAAGTGAAGAAAATGAGGGAGGCCTTCATGAAATACAAGAGATCACAGAGAGAGGAAGACGGGCATCTATATTTGGAAAAACTTAGAGAAGCTAGCAAAGTAGTCAGGAAGGCAAAGATTCAAAATAAGGAGTAAATAGTCAATGCAATAAAATGGGGGGATAAGACATTTTTCAGATATGTTAGTGAGAAGAGGAAGGGCAAAGTGGTATTGTCAGACTCAAGGGTACAGGGGAGGAATATGTAGAAGCTGATAACCGGAAGGATGGGGGTTCAAATCCCACTAGAGGACAGCAACCTTGGGCCAGAAGGACTGGGGTTTCTAGTCCCACAGGTGCTCCTTGTGGTCTTGGGCAAGCCACTTAACCCTCCATTGCCCATGTTCCCTGTAAGTATTAGTGTATGTGTCTCATATCCCCTCGTGTTAAAATGCATACCCCAATTGTGTTGTGACCACTTTGATTGAAGGATAAGGTGGTATACAAAACTGTCGAAATGAAATGAAATGATAAGGATAAAGCGCAATAGCTTAACGAATATTTCTGTTCTGTGGTCACAGATGAAGAACCAGGAGCAGGACCTCAGAAAACACCTGCAAACAGAAACAGAAGCGAAGGACATCTTGAACAATTTTCAGATGGGATACACCCTAGAATACTGAGGGAACTTGGGGACAGTCTAGCAACTCCACTGACTGACCTTTTCAATGCATCGTTGGAGTCGGGAGTGGTGCCAAAGGACTGGAGAGAGGGTCATGTGGTACCTTTACACAAAAGCGGAAGTAAGGATGTGGTTGAAAACTACAGGCCGGTTAGTTTAACTATGGTGGTGAGTAAATTATTGGAAATGCTGCTGAAAGAGAAAATAGTGAGGTTTCTGGAGTCCAGCAGATTACAGGATCCGAGGTAGCATGGATTCACCAGACGCAGGTTTTGTCAGACAAATCTGATTGATTTCTTTGACTGGGTGACCAGGGAGTTGGACCGAGGGAGAGCCCTAGATGTGGTGTATTTAGATTTCAGTAAAGCCTTTGACAATGTTCCTCACAGGCAACTTATAAACAAACTGAGCACCCTAGGGATGGACCCTAAAGTTACTGCTTGGGTTAGAAATTGGTTGGGTGGGAGGCGACAAAGAGTACAGGTAAATGGAGCTCACTCTGAGGAGAAGGATGTTACCAGTGGTGTGCCCCAGGGATCTGTCCTTGGTCCGATTCTTTTTAACATCTTTGTTAGTGATATAGCGGAAGGGCTGTCGGGTAAGGTTTGCCTCTTTGCGGATGATACCAAAATCTGCAATAGAGTAGACACCCAGGAAGGTGTAGATAACATGAGGAGGGATCTAGCTAAGCATGAAGAATGGTCTAGAATTTGGCAGCTGGGATTTAATGTTAAAAAATGCAAGGTCATGCATTTGGGCTGCATCAATCCAAGGGAGCAATATAGTATAGGGGGTGACGTACTTTTGTCCACTAAAGAAGAGCGGGACCTAGGCGTGGTTGTGTCTGATGATCTTAAAGTAGCTGAACAGGTAGAAAAGGCGACTGCAAAAGCTAGAAGGATGCTTGGGTGCATACAGAGAGGAATAGCTAGCAGAAAAAAGAATGTGATAATGCCTCTGTATAAGTCTTTGGTGCGACCTCATTTGGAGTATAGTGTACAATTCTGGAGACCGCACCTTCAAAAGGATGTGAACAGGATGGAGTCAGAGTAGAGGGTGGCTACTAAAATGATTAGTGGTCTTCATTATAAAGCATATGAGGACAGACTTAAGGATCTTACTATGTACACCTTAGAGGAAAGGCGGGATAGAGGTGATATGATTGAGATTTTTAAATACCTCCATGGCATAAATGTTCAGGGAGAGAGCCTCTTTCAATTGAAAGCAAGTTCTGCTACAAGGGGACATGGGATGAGGGTGAAGGGAGATAGATTCAGGAGTGATATGCAGAAATATTTCTTTATGGAAAGAGTAGTGGATCCGTGGAATAGTCTCCCAGTGGAGGTGGTAGAGATGAGGACAGTAACTGAATTCAAAAAAGCATGGGACAAACACAGAGGATCTCTATAGGTAAAAAGGGGACTGTTGTAGTTGTTGATATGGAAGGACAGACTAGATAGGACATGTGGTCGTTTTCTGTCATCATATTCCTATGTTTCTACACTCACAGTCAACAATGCTAACCTAGCCATAAAAAATGAAATACACTATCTAGGTATTATACTGGACCACCGTCTTTCATTCCAGCTGCATATCAGTAAAGTAACACTAGCTATCTACCATAAAATCAGATATGACCACTCCTTCAACCACATGAGTTCAGGACATTCTTCCAGACCCTAATCATTCTCCACTTTCTTTTCTGTAATGCTATCCTACAGGGTCTTCCCAAAAGCTCTCTTAATCCTTTACAACTTGCACTACATGCTGCCGCTCGGATACTTACAAGCGCACCCCAATCCTGCCATACTATCTCGATAACGAAAGATCTATACTGGCTACTGTTGTTATCTAGAATTAAAAGACACTGGTGATCACGTACACACTCCTCCACAGCTATGGTCCGCAATACCTACAGAACCACCTACATAGACCTCCAGATAATCACCTCAGGAGGAGTACAGGTACAAGCATGCTTGCCTTCCCTCAAAATCTAACTTCAAGAACTAAGGCAACATGTTCTCGTCATTTATCACTATATGCACCCAGACGATGGAACTCACTCCCACTGGATCTTTGCATCTCCCCTGACCTCAAAGCCTTCCTCAGGTTCTTGAAAACCTTCCTGCTCAAAGAACTCTTTGCGGATGCAACCTGACCCAGGTCTCCTATCCTACAGATCCACAATCTGTAATTAGTTGTTATATATTAAGTTATAATATTACATGTTATATTTAGCTTTTAAGTGTTGCATGAAGTTCTATGTAATGTTGATTTCAGTTCTATATAAATCGCCTTGACCTTTGGAAAGGCAGTATATAAAACCTGCCAAATAAAACAAATAAATAAATTGATCACTTTCCATAAAGAAATATTTCCGCATATTACTCCCGAGTCTCTTCCCTGTCAACTTCATCCTATGCCCTCTCATTGCAGAGCTTTCTTTCAACTGAAAGAAGCTCTCCTCTTGTGCATTTATGCCACTGAAGTATTTAAACACCTCTATCATATCTCCTCTTTCCTGCATTTCTTCCAAAGTATAAATATTGAGATCTTTGAGTCTGTTCCCATATGGCCTATGATGAAAACCTCTGACCATTTTAGTAGCTGACCTCCATTCTGTTTGTATCCTTTTGAATGTGTGGTCTCTAGAACAGCCCAGAATACTCCAAATGAGGTCTCTCCAAAGAAGCAATATCATTCCTTTTTCCTGCTGGCCATTTCTCTCCTTATGCAGCCAAGCTTCTTTCTGGCTTTAGCCATCACCTTTTCTGCCTGTTTAGCCACCTTAAGGATCATCAGAAACAATCACCCCCAGGTCCCGCTTTTCTTTTGTGGATAGTTGGGGAGGGGATAGAATTTATACACATTGAGCCCGATTCCAGCAGGGGCACATCCGGGCCATCCAGATGGCCCCAAGCAAGATGGGCCCATTTGGACTTGATTCTGGACCGTGGGAACAAAATGTTCCCACAGTGGTCAGAATCAAGGACCACGGTGTGCCCCTGCCGCCTATGGAGACATCCTACCTGCAGGCGGTCCCGACTCCGGTCCCCTTTTCCCACTGGCTAACCTAAGGATGGCTTGCCGTGGCCTGGATCGGGTGGCAAGGACCCACCTGCACCTGGCCCCAGCCCCAACCCTGGTGGGATCCCCGGCCCAGATTGTGCCAAAAGTGCTGCTTGTTCCTCCTTTCAGGTGGAATAAGCAGTTTTTCCCCACAGGCCTGGCAGGACATACAGGGCCATGACCTGAATTGGCCCTGTATGTGCTGCTGGGCTGGCTCGCCCTGATCTCGCCCCCTCCCACTGGCTCTCCCTGTCCTGATGCTCAGAATATATGGGGAGAGCTAGAGGGGCAAAACACAAGAAGACGATACATCACTGACAGAGCTATGAACTTCATCTCATGCCAACACTTCGACTAAATAAGTCCTGGATTCAGCCAGGCACGAGAGAACTTCTCAGTCAGGAAAACCCTAGACAGTATGCGTATTCAGAAAACCCAGGAGCTTCTGGGTCGCCAGGAGTCAGGACTGACTCGAAGGCACACATTGCATTTTTTGCTTGGAATTATGGGGATGTTGGAGGGAAATTAACAAATTGAGAGGAGTGTTATATTTTTTTTTGGGGGGGGGGATGGATTGGTTGGCAATAGTATCTATTAGCTTGGTATATTTAAATTGTATTTATTTGTTACTGTTTTTGTATTATGCGTTGTGTACTTCCAAACCCTTATAAGAGAAGAGGTTTCGGGAGGAAAGGGACTGGGTTATAAATGTGGGTTTATTAGCATGCATTTTCTTCGCTTGGGTACTTTAAAAAAAAATGTGCACAAAATCAATTTAAAGTGCATCAACTTATAAACTAATGTATATGCAGATCATTTCTGTGCATTAAAAGTTCTAATGTTCGTTAAAACATTTTGTTAACATGATCCTGTGACAAACTGAAAAGAAAATCAAACATTCAGAAAAAAGTCCAAAAATGAATAAAAAATGAACCAAATATTTTGTCCATGCACATCACTACTAGGTAAGCATGAGCTTGGTGATACTATTTTAATATGTGGGAATCAATGTATTATACTGCATGTTAATTAAGTTTTGTTATAATGCTGAGTTTTATGCTATCAATATGTTTTAATGAGTTTTGTACTATATTTTTTTATTACATATTGAGAAAGGAGAAGAGCGAGTGTGTTCTCCGAAGATAACTATAGTCCAAGAACCAGGCAGAGAAGAAGGATCAGGCCACACTGGGAGAAAACTTAAAGTGCCTTTATTAAGGACCCAACTTTAAAAGGTTTTGGCACAAGGCCTTCCTTGGGGGTCTAAAAACATAGATAAAAACAAAAGCAAACTATGAAACAGTACATAAATATAAACCAGGAAGAGTATCAATTAAGAGCACATCGGGTAAAAAATAACAGTGCAGGTACATTAGGAAGAGTATCCTACCAGTTGTTGGTAATGTACCTGTAAATAATGCTGAGCTGCCCATATAGCCTGTGACAGCCAAATTGTACATAGTTTCCCTGTTAGCCCTGTATAAAGAACCCTGTTTTATTGTTAAGTCCAGTGCAGACCTGCCTGCACTGCACAAATGTGTTACCTGTAAATCGCACTGATGTTAAATAGTGCGGTATAAAAGAAACATTAAATAAATACATTTCAGAGTGACCTCTTTAAATTCTTGTGGTACTTCATGGCTTCATGGGATGTTGCTAACATTATGGTTCACTATTACTTCTAAAGAAAAAACATAGTAAACTAATTGGGTATATGCCATCCCCAAAGTGCAATATATGTCATTGACTATCACAATATGTAAGTTAAATTACCTTCTGGAATTGTATAATTAAGTCCACAAGTAATTAAAGTTCATCAGGAACAGCTGAATCACTCTGATTTTCAAACTCCTATCCCCTGAACTTTTGGGTTTGCAGGCCTGCTGTTAATGTGGATTTACCAGATTGCACTGGGTCATCAGGGACAAGCTGAACAAGTCTTGATTTTGCCCTATTACATCTGCTTTACTTATAAAACTTTGAACTACAAGTCCACAGATAAAAAGAGGACAAAATTAGGGTTCATCGAGCTTGTGCTTTGATAACCTAGAGCCATCTGTCAACCTTTCCTACATAAATAAAGTGATTACAAGTCTTAGAATTCAGAACTGACCATTATGAAATTCAGAATGCTGGGATTGCTTAACTATTGATCTGACCCAGCATGTTGTAATGTTCTTATTTAAAGAGTAATCTTCATGTTAATGTCTTTGGATAATTGCAACACATGCAGGTACTTTCCCTTTGAGAAGTACCTAGGGAAAAACTATGCATAGAGATTTGCATCTGATTTTTTTTTCTCCAGATATTTTTCCCCTTCAAAACAATGTATATAATTCTGAAAATGAAAAATCGATATATGTCATTACATTCTTTGCCCTATCCCCACCCCTTGGAACACCTCCATGACAATAATGAGTGCACTTTTACCCATAGGGATGAAAGGAATTTTTGAGAAGCCATTACTTTTGAGAATTATCTTTTCAGTGAACTTAAGGGCCCTTTTACTAAGATGTGGTAAAATGTTTGCACTTACTGCGCTTTTTGACTAAAATGTAGTATTTGCTAAGTACAAAAGTCGTGTGCTAACTGTTGGGAGTGTGACCAGCATGTTCCTGGCAGTCGCTGCACTAAAAAGTACCCTAATCTGCGGCAGCAACATTCTCAGTGATGTGGGTGCACTTAATGTCACCCATTGAGGGATGTCATGTGTACCCGTAGTGATTGTAACATTGACAGCATGCAGTATATATCTCTGCACTAATCTCAGTATATGGTCCATGCCCATTCTCTACCCCAACCCACCCAGTCACCGCCCATCAGTTGGTATGCGCAGTTAACGCAGGAATCAGCATGCAGTAACTATCATGCCAGCATGTAACAGTGTGTGCCCAGCCTGATTCCCATTAACCGTTTAGTGCAAATACAAACAATGTGATGTGCTCCTTCTGGCGACCCAGCAGCCCCTGGTTTTTCTTAGCAAGGGCAAGGCATGATCCAGCCATTGGAGGACAAATTGACTTGCCAAAGGCCACAAGAAGTGCCAGTGGGCATGAAACTCTAGTCCTTTGGTCAACAGGCTGCTGCTCTAACCCCTAGGCTACTCCTCTAAGGCTTAGTGCACTTTATTAAAGGGACCCCCTGAGAATGAGGATTTTTCCCTCCAAAAATATGACACATTCTAGTATATCTGTATGTAAATAGTGATTCAGAACCAGAATTAGACAACTTATAGCATTTAATTGGAGTTAAATGTCTCAATCAATCTGAATAAATTCTTATCTCAGACTATGGTTTTATGTCAATTTTCTTTTATTAGGCATACTCCTTATCCAATAACATTGTCACTGTATCATATCATAATATACATAGTAAACTATTCATCAGTAACAAATGCATAGTCATGCCTTTTGCCTATATCATTTAATTTTACTATGTATAGTTTCATTTCTTTCTATAGCTTAGATTCAGGTTTTTATCTCTTCCTATTACAACAAATTCCTGTTTTTTATTTTTTTTTACAATGAATTGCTGTAAAGGTTTGTGCCTTTCAGTCATCTTTTAGTAATAAGAATCACTTTGTAAGTCTACTGGGTCATTGGCATATGCTTGTCTTATGACACCCTGTGATTTATTGGCACAGATTACTATTTATGGATCATTTTCTCTTCACTACTGGGGCCAGTTTTCAGCATCAAGTGGAACTAAGAAAGTAAATAAATCCTGCAAGTCACTTTGTGCCACAGTTTTGAAGTAGCAGATCTTTTGACAAAGGCTACAATATCTAATAGGAAAATAAAAATCCCACAGTAAAAACTGATGCAAGTGAAGAGAGTAAGATGTAAGCCAACAAGCATGATGGGCCTTCCACATAAAAGGAATACTTTGTAAATTATCTTTATCTCCCTTCTCTCCTATCATAATTGCATCAGCTACCTCATCCCTCACATCTCCTGACATTATCACTTTCATTACCTACCTTCTGATCCCCTCCAGCAGTGCCTCTTACCTGCTAATGAATCTTATGCTGTTTTTTGTTTGCAGTCCCAAATGTATGAGACCTACAGGTCTCTCAAAACTACGGGGACCCTCACAGTTCCAACTGCAGAGGTAAGAAACACAGCCTGCCAACAGAAGGGGGTGGGGAGGATAGACTAGAAAGACGTCTGCAGATGGGGCTTTGGCCTGTCCCTGCTCTTCATTCTGCTGCGTGATAACTGATTTACTGTAGCAAAATTCAGATAGCACATCTGAGCACACTGTTTGGAAACCACAGAATTAGCATATTTGACAGATCCTTCTAAATGTTTGGGATCTATGCACAGGCCTAGTTTGACTATGCCTTAATCCTGCTCTGTAAGCAAAATGTTGTACAAAAAGCATTCCAGATAATTTGTTGCCGCAGGGTCATTCTTAAGGATATTAACTCTGCAGTTTATAGACAAGATCTACAGAGACATAATACTGAAGTCCAATCTCCAGTCTGGCAGCCTCTCAGTTGCCATGGAGGAGAGAGGTCACGTGAAAGTAGAGCATCACCTTGCTGTGTGCAGGAAGTGATCGTGTAGCTAGGACTTGTCCTCCAGGTAATGTAAAACTCTCTTACACTGAGGCGATATTGCACACCTGGGAAGCCGACTCAGTATACTCCCCCCCCCCCCCTTTGATCAGGATTAAAAGCTAGTGTGAGCTGCGGAATGCTGAGACATCAGAGTGGCTGGTACTGCCTGGTGTGGAATTGTTGGCGGTGATATAGAACATCTGGAAAGCCGGCTCAGTATAGGTCCCCCCCCCTGTGATCAGGGTTAAAAGCTGGTGTGAGCCTCGAAACGCAGCCATAGGAGCATGCCAGAAGGGGTGTGACCCTAGGGGCAGGACCTGCCCCTTGGGAGCCCCTTAGGAGCACCAGAAGAGGCTGAAAAGGTTCCTCTCCCTGGTCTGACCATGGGGAAGCGAAAAGCCAAAGCTAAGGACTCCGAAGCAGCAGCTGTTCAGGGATCTACGTATAGATCTTCATGTTGTGAGTACTGCTGTCTTAAAACTGACTGAGCTTGTGACTGGAGAGTGTGATTCTTCTCTTGAGGCCTTTGAGTCTGGGATTGTGTACCCCTCCCCCCAACCTTCTGGCAAAAATTTATTAACTGTAGTCAAGTGTGGAACTATGACTAGTACTGCAGCCAATGGGCCCCCTAGTTCATCTACCCTATTATTGCGGGATTCTATTAACCGGACATTATCTTCAGTTTCCTGTTCTCTGCCAACCCCTGTTTCCATGCCTGCTACGTCAGACTTGGTTTCAGTTGGATCTGGTGGTATGGATATTTCTTTAAAGGATGTCTGGTTGGTTGTGTCCCATATGGAGGGGGTTTTAAAAGAAACCCTGACTCAATTGTGTACCTTCTCTCAAGGAGCTACACAAATGTTACGGCTTTCCGCTTTGGAGGGTAGAACCTCCAAGGCTGACAGTGCGATTGTTGCTATGTAATCTATTTTTAATACTTTTGTTAAAGATAGTCTGAGTCTACATTCAAAAATTGAATTGATGGAGAATAAGACTAGGGCAAGGAATTTGAGTTTTTAAATTTTCCTTTGGTTCGTCTGCTCTTTCCCCTGGAACATCTGAATAGATACCTTAGGGATGTATTAATATTTCTTACTTTTGAGGATTTGATGGTCTCATCCTTGTATTACATCCCTCAGAGTGTCCATCATATTCTTATGAGGGAGGGCTCTGGTGCACAAGTTAATGTGGATGATCTGGAGTTGACTCAATTTTTAGAGTCTTCTCTAGATTGAGTCTTCAAAAGAGGAACTCTTCTGGTCACCTTTCAGTCAGAAGCAGAGAGGTCTGCCAATTTGAAATTTTATTTTTCTAAAAAGGATCCCCCTTTTTGTGGATATCCTATTAATATATTTCCTGATGTGGCAAGAACGACTCAGCTTTGTAGGGAAGCTTTTCTGCAGTTGAAATCCAAAGTCCTAGCTTTTGATGGGACCTTCTTTTTGAAGTTCCCTTGTAAATGTGTTTTATTATATTCTGGATCTAAATATGTATTTACTGATATCCTGCACTTGGAGATGTTTCTTGTGGATAAAATTTAATCAGTTGTTGGGAAGTATAAAAGAGTTCTAAAGGTAATTTCTGGGCAATACTAGGTTACGCTCTGATGTTCTTCTTGATGTGAACTTGAGCAGTCTTTTGGGGTTTTTCTTTTCAGATGATTTATTTTCCTTTTGTTAAAGTGATTAATGAGATGTTATTCTTTTTATTTGTTTGCTTGTATGTGTATGCAAGTAAATTTGGAATTAAAGTAAAAAAAAGGAGATAGAGCAGCTTTTAAACTAGATAATAGGGGAAAGCTGACAGTCGCCCAAGAGTGTATGGTTGGAAGGATATATCCTTGAAAGATACTAGCAAAAGAGGGAAGTTAGGGCATCCCAACAGAGAGGTTCCAATTAAGATAAAAGTAACCCAGATGCCCTTAAGTACAGGGCTGAAAGATACCAAATTACCACTATCATCTGATGACCATATCAATATGAATAAGATACAACCTCTAAAATGCCTGTATGCAAATGCTAGAAGTCTAAAAAATAAAATGGGAGAGCTAGAATATATAGCACTGTATGAAAGGTAAGATATGACTGGCATTTCAGAGAATTGGTGGAAGGAGGTCAACCAAAGGGATACTGTGATACCTAGATATCAACTATATCACAATGATATGGTAGATCAAATTGGTGGAGAGGTTGCGCTCTATGTTAAAGAGGGCATTAAGTCACACAGGATTAAAATTTTGAAAGAAACAAAATACACTGTAGAATCTCTTTGGATAGAAATCTCATATAAGAAGGGGAAGGGGATGGCAGTGGGGGTATACTACCTACCACCTGGCCAGAATGAATAGATGGATGATGAAATGCTAAGAGAAATTAGGGAAGTTAATAAAAATTATAACAGTAATAATTACCTCAGTATCAACTGGGTCAGAGTCACAGCAAGAGGTGAAGTTTCTAGGTGAAATAAATGACTATTTCTTGGAACAGCTGGTTCAGGAACTGACAAGAGGCGAAGCTATTTTGGACCTAATCCTTAGTGGAACACAGGATATGGTGCAAGAGAAAAGGGTGTTGGGGCCACTTGGCAATAGTGATCATAGCATGATTGCATTTGACATAATAAGTGGAAGCAGGATGGCAAGGAAATCCACAGCATTACCTTTTAACTTTCAAAAGGGAGACTATGATAAACTGAGGAAAAAATAGTTAAGAAAAAAACTAAAAGGAGCAGCTGCCAAGGTTAAAGATTTACATCAAGCATGGGTGTTTAAAAATACTATCTTGGAAGCCCAGACCAGATATATTCCACTCTTTAAGAGAAGTGGAAGGAAGGCCAAAAAACTGACAGCATGGTTTAAAGGCGAGGTCAGAGAGGCTATTATAGCCAAAAAAGCATCTTTCAGGAAATTTAAAAAAAAAAAGTGATAAAAATGGGAAACATAAGCACTGGCTAGTTAGATGGAAGGCATTGATAAGACAGAAAGAGAATTTGAAAAAAAAAAGCTTGATGTGGAAGCAAAACAACATAATAAAAAACATTTTCAAGCACATTCAAAGCAAAAAAAATCTGTGAGAGAGTCAGCTGGACCACAGGATGACAGAGGAGAAAAAAGGGGCGCTAAGGGAGGACATGGCCATTGCGGAGAGACTGAAGGAATTCTTCTGTTTTGGTCATTACTGAAGAAGATGTAGGGAAGTTACCCATGCCTGAAATGGTATTTATAAGTAATATAAGCAGAAGAATTGAAAGAAATATTGATAAAAGGGGAAGATGTATTACAACTATTTGATAAACTGAAGAGTTGTAAATCACCTGGACTGGATGGTATACATCCTAGGGTATTGAAAGAATGGAAATATGAGATTACAGGCCTATTAGTAATCTGTAAATTATCATTAAAATCATCTGTAGTACCTGAAGACTGGAGAATAGCCAATGTAATGCCAATTTTTAGAAAGGGTTCAAGGGGTGATCCGGGAAACTACAAACGTCAGTACCTGGCATAATGGTAGAAACCATTATAAAGAATAAAATTACTAAACATGTAGGTAGTCATGGTTTAATCTGAGAAAGCCAACATGGATTTAGCCAAGGAAAGTCTTGTCTTTCTAATCTGTTATATTTTTTTGAAGATGTCAATAAACAGATAGACTAAGGTGAGCCAGTTGATGTGGAACCCAATTCCAGGAGGGGGACGTCTGGGCCAGCTGGACGTCCCCGATAAAGAAGGGAATCTTAGTACCCGATTCTGGCATCCTCCCCACAGGCACCCCTGATATCCATGGCTCCAGCCCCCAATATCCACGCCGCCCAACCCACAGCTGGCCTGCCATGGTGTGGATCGGGCGGCAAGTCCCCCATGGACCCACCCCTGAACCCAGGGGGGGGGGGGTGCTCCCCAAGCCCGATCATCCACAAAGTGATGCTTATACCTCCTTTGAGGTGGTGTAAGCAGCAACTCCCCAGAGGCTTGGCAGGATGTACAGGGCCGTGACCTGAATCAGCCCTGTACATGCTGCCGGGCTGGCCCACTCCTGACCCATTCCCGCCCCCTCCTGCCCCCCGCCAGCTCTCCCCATCCTGATGCACAGGATGTACTGGGAGACCCCGAGGGGAAATCGGCCCCAGACACCTTGCGTGGCTGCACATCCCGCCGGGACATGCAGCCCCGCAGCCCACGTTTGGGAATGACCTCCATAGTATATCTGGATTTTCAGAAAGACTTTGACAAAGTCCCTTTTTAAACTCCTGGCCAAATTACAAAGTCATGGGATTGGAAGCAGTGTAGTATTGTGGATCAGGAACTGGTTAAAAGATAGAAAGCAGAGGGTAAGGCTAAATGGCCAATTTTCTCAATAGAGAAAGGAGAATAATGGAGTACCCCAGGGATCTGTGCTGGGTGTGCTGCTTTTTAACATAGTCATAAATGACTTGGAAATGGGAACAACAAGTGAAGTGATCAGATTTGCAGATGACAAAAATTATTCCAAGTTGTTAAAACCCAAGAGGATTATGAAAAATTGCAAGAGGACCTTGAAAAATTGGAAGACTGGTCGTCGAAATGGTAAATGAAATTTAATGTGGACAAGTGCAAAGTTTTGCACCTAGGAAAGAACAACCCAAGCTACAGTTACATGATGCAAGGTTCCACATAAGGAACCACCACCCAAGAAAATGATTTATGTGCAATCGTGGATAAACATAGAAACATAGAAACATGATGACAGAAAAAGACCACATGGCCTATCTAGTCTATCCTTCCATATCAACCACTATAACAGTCCCCTTTTTTCCTTTAGAGAGCCTCTTTGTTTGTCCCATGCTTCTTTGAATTCAGATACTGTCCTCCTCTCTATCACCTCCACTGGGAGACTATTCCACGGATCCACCACTCTTTCCATAAAGAAATATTTCCGCATATCACTCCTGAATCTATCCTCTTTCACTCTCATCCCATATGCCCTCGTAGAAGACTCTCCTGCTGTGCATTTATGCTACGAAGGTATTTGAACGTCTCAATCATATCACCTCTATCCCGCCTTTCCTCTAAGGTGTACATATTAAGATCCTTAAGTCTGTCCTCATATGCTTTATAATGAAGACCACTAAGCATTTTAGTAGCCACCTCTGTACCGACTCCAGCCTGTTTAATCCTTTTTGAAGGTGCGGTCTCCAGAACTGCACACAAATGAGGTCACACCAAAGACTTATTCAGAGGCACTATCACCTCCTTTCTTCTGCTGGTCATTCCTCTCCCTATGCACCTAAACAGTCTTCTAGCTTTTGCTGTCACCTTTTCTACCTGTTTACCTACTTTAAGATCATCGGACACAATCACGTCTAGGTCCTGCTCTTCTGTAGTGGACAAAAATACTTCACCCCCTATACTATATTGCTCCCCAGGATTGCTGCAGCCGAAATGCATGACCTTGCATTTTTTTTTAACCAGGGTTCAAGTCCCACTAGCACTCCTTGTGGCCTTGGGCAATTCACTTAACCCTCCATTGCCTCCGAAGAAAGGCCTGGCAATCTACTTCCGGTGACACTGCCAAGAAAACCCAGGAGCTTCTGGGTCGCCAGGAGTCAGGACTGACTCAAAGGCACACATTGCATTTTGCATTTTTTTTAACATTAAATCTCAGCTGCCAAATTCTAGACCATTCTTCAAGCTTAGCTAGATCCCTCCTCATGTTATCAACACCTTCTTCGGTGTCCACTCTATTGTATATTTTGGTATCATCTGCAAAGAGGCAAACCTTACCCGATAGTCCTTCCACTATATCACTAACAAAGATGTTAAAAAGAATTAGACCAAGGACAGATCCCTGGGGCACATTACTGATAACCTCATCTCCTCAGAGTGAACTCCATTTACCAGTTCCCTTTGTTACCTCCCACTCAACCAATTTCTAACCCAAGCTGTAACTTTAGGGTCCATCCCTAGGGTGCTCAGTTTGTTTAAGCTGCCTGTGAGGAACGGTGTCAAGGCTTTACTGAAATCTAAATACACCACATCATGGCTCTCCCTTGGTCCAACTCCCTGGTCACCCAGTCAAAGAAATCAATCAGATTTGTCTGACAAGACCTTTTATCTTTCTTTATTCTTTATCTTTATTAAAATACTTGATATACCGCCCAGGCCGAGGCATCAGGGCGGTGTACAATCATAAAATTAACGACTGCTAAGAAAAAGAAAGGACCTGCCTCTGGTGAATCCATGCTGCCTCAGATCCTGTAATCTGCTGGTCTCCAGAAACCTCACTATTTTCTCTTTTAGCAGCACTTCCAATAATTTACTCACCACCAAAGTTAAACTAACTGGCCTGTAGTTTTCAACCACATCCTTATTTCCACTTTTGTATAAAGGGATCACATGTGCCTCTCTCCAGTCCTTTGGCACCACTCCCGACTCCAATGAGGCATTGAAAAGGTCAGTCAGTGGAGCTGCTAGAACGTCCCCAAGTTCCCTCAGTATTCTAGGGTGTATCCCATCCAGTCCCATCATTTTGTCTACTTTAAGTTTAGCTAGTTTCTCACAAACACAGTCTTCTGAAAATTGTACAAGATGCCCCTTGCTTCTGTTCCTGTTTGTGGGTGTTTTCTGAGGTCCTGCTCCTGGTTCTTCAACTGTGAACACAGAACAAAAATATTTGTTAAGCATTCCGCTTTATCCTCATCAGCTTCTACATATTCCTCCCCTTCACCCTTGAGTCTGACAATACCACTTTGCCCTTCCGCTTCTCACTAACATATCTGAAAAATGTCTTATCCCCCATTTTACTGCATTGGCTATTTCCTCCTCTTTTCAAATCTTAGCTTTACGGACTACTTTGCTAGCTTCTTTAAGTTTTTACAAATATAAATGCCTGTCTTCCTCTCTCTGTGATCTCATGTATTTCATGAAGACCTCCTTCTTTTTCTTCACTTTTTCAGTTACTTCTATCGAAAACCATAGTGGTCTCCTTTTCCTTTTACCTTTATTTACCATTTTAACAAAAAGTATGTTTGCCCTTAAAATATCCCCTTTCAGTTTTGCCCACTGTTTTTCTACATCCCCCAGCTGTTCCCATCCCACTAACCCATCCCTGAGGTATTGGCCCATCTTGGCAAAGTTAGTTTTCCTAAAGTTTAAGACCCTCACTTTTGAATGGATTTTAACAGCCATAGTCCTAATACTGAACCACACCATCTGGTGATCACTGGATGCAAAATGATCTCCCACTATAACATCAGAAACACTTTCACCATTAGTAAGTACCAAGTCCAGTATGGCCCCTTCACATGTGGTTTCTGTTACCAGTTGCCTGAATAGTTCTCCCTGTAGAAAGTCCAGGGTCTGCTTACTTCTAGATGATACTGCAGAAGGAATGTGCCAATCAACATCTGACATATTGAAATCCCCTTTCAGAAGCACTTCCCCTTTCCTAGCAATGCCACATATGTCTTTAATTAACTCTGTCCATCTCTTCCTCCTGTGAGGGAGGTATGGATATCACGCCAATTCAAATAGATTTCTCTTTCCCTCTTTCTAGTTTAACCCACAGTGCCTCCTATCTCCCTATTAAGCTCTGTAGTCCCAAAGTTTTAATATTATTTTTTACATATAGTGCTACTCCTCTTCCCCTTCTTCCTACTCTGTCCTTTCTGAATACAGTATAGCCTGGTATAGTTACATTCCAGTCATGGTTTTCTGTGAACCATGTTTCTGTAACTGCCACTAAATCCAAGTCAGCCTCTCCCATTAAAGCTTCAACATCTGGGATCTTATTTCCCATGCTATGGGCATTTATACACCACTTTCCATATGTTGTTCCTTTTACCCATTTCCATAAAGGTATTTAATGTTTCACTTACCTGGGGGCTTTCTTCACCCATCTCCAATGAATCTAGTTTAAAGCCCTCTTCAGTAGATTAGCTAGTCTGCTACTGAAGACATTTTGACCTTTCTTGGATAGTTGGACGCCATCTCTGCTCTGCAACCCTTGGATCATCATCATCCCCCATGGTCCAGGAAATCAAAACGCTCTCCATGACACCATCCACGCAGCTATGCATTCATCTTCAGGATGTGAGCTTCTCTGCCTTGGCCTTTACCCTCAACCGGGAGGATTTAAGAGAACATCACCTGCACCCCTATCTGGTTCACCTTCTGTCCCAGAGCCATGAAGTCATTTTTGTTATGCTCAGAAGGATACCTGGCAGTATCATTTCTGCCAACATGGATAAGGCATTGAAACCTTTCACCCAGTGTTCAGCAGCGGCCAAGAAAGGAAATAGACTGCTAGGAATCATAAGGAAAGGAATAGAGAATAAAACCAAGGTTATTATAATGCCTCTGTATCATTTCATAGTGCGACCACACCTTGAATATTGCGAGCAATTCTGGTCATCATATCTTAAAAGGATTTAGTGGAATTAGACATAGTACAGAGAAGAGTCACCAAAATGGTAAAGGGGATGGAAGGATACTCCTATGAGGAAAGGCTTAAAAGGTTAGGATTTTTCAACTTGGAAAATAAATGGCTGAGGGGAGATATGATAGAAGTCTATAAATTAATGAATGGAGTAGAATTGGTAAATATAGATCAGTTGTTTACGCCATCTAAAGTAGAAAGACTAGGAGAACTGCAATGAAGCTACAATATAACCCATTTAAGACTAATAAGCGAAAATATTTTTTCACTTAACAAGTAATCAAACTCTGGAATTCGTCACCGGGGGATGTAGTGAAGGCTGTTAGTAGAGCTGGGTTTAAAAAATGTTTGAACAAGTTCCTAGTGGAAAGATCCATAAAACATTTTTAAAGGTGAGGTCAGAAAGGCTGTTGTTGCCAAAAAAGCATCTTTCAGGAAATGGAAAAAAGAGCCAAATGACGAAAACTGGAAACAGCAAAAGCACTGGCAAGTTAAATGCAAGGCATTGATAAGGCAGGCAAAGAGAGAATTTGAGAAGAGACTTGCTGTGGAAGCAAAAATGCATAATAAAGACTTTAAGTACATTCGTAGCAAAAAAACCTGTGAGTCAGTAGGACCATTAGATGATAGAGGGGTAAAAGGGGCAGTAAGAGGGGACAAGGCTATAGCAGAAAGACTGGATGAATTCTTTGCTTTGGTCTTTACTGAGGAAGATGTAGGGATGTTACCCATGACTGAAGTGGTATTTAAAGGTGATACTGCAGAGTAATTGAAAGAAATATTGATAAACCGGGAAGATGTATTACAACTATTTGATAAACTGAAGAGTAGCAAATCACCTAGACCGGATGGTATACATCCAAGTGTGTTGAAAGAACTGAAATATGAGATTGCAGACCTGCTATTAATAATCTGTAAACTATCAATAAAATCATCTGTAACACCTGAAGAATGGAGGATCGCCAATGTAACGCCAATTTTTAAAAAGGGTTCCAGGGGTGATCTGGGAAACTACAGACCGGTAAGCCTGACATCAGGACCGGGAAAAATGGTAGAAACCATTATAAAGAACAAAATTACTCATCATGAAGATAGTCATGGCTTAATGGGAGACAACCAACATGGCTTTAGACAAGGAAGATTTTGTCTTACTAATCTGTTATGTTTTTTTGAAGGTGTGAATAAACAGGTAGACAAAGATGAGTCAGTTGATATAGTGTATCTGGACTTTCAGAAAGCTTTTGACAAGGTCCCTCATCAGAGACTTTTGGCAAAACTAAAAAGTCATGGGATAGGAGGTAGTGTACTATTGTGGATGAGGAACTGGTAAAAAGATAAAAAACAGAGGGTAGGACTAAATGGCCAATTTTCCCAATGGAAAAAGGTGAATAGTGGAGTACCCACTGAAGCAGGTGAAGCAGAACTTCATACCAAACCCATGATCTGGTACCTTGGAGTCACCTTAGACCAGCGCCTGGACATGAAGGTGCACATAAACATAGCGAGAGCAGTATATCATAAGATCCGATCTCTCAGGCACCTACGCTTCCTGCTGGAACCGGATGACTTCCGGACAATCTATCAAGCATTGATCATACCACACTTTGACTATGCAAATTCAATACTGCATGGACTCCCTCAATCCACTCTGAACCTGCTACAGCTCGCGATGAATTCTGCAGCAAGAGTTCTACATGGAGCATCCAGGAAAGACCACATGACGCCCATCCTGAAACATCTCCACTGGCTCCCTATACATGGCAGACTCGCATTCAAAACCTTACTGCTGACTTTCAAAGCCATCAATGGGCTCTCCTCCACATCCCTGGCAGAGCTTATACAGACCACCCCCCAACAGGTCCAGAAGATCAATAGCGGCCAACACACTGATAGTCCCAAAAGAAATAACCCAATGCACCCAGGCAACAGCAAACAGGGCTTTCAAATTCTGTGCGCCCAAATGCTGGAACACCCTTCCACCCAGCATATGGGCAATCCCTGACCTAGCCCAGTTTAGGAAGGCACTGAAGCACCACCTCTTCCTCTTGTACTACCCGGTAGACAGTGCTAAAATAGCCCCTTCCACTATCTAGCCCATGCAGTACAACGGAATCTTACCAAACAAGATATCCATGATTACCACTAGCGAGATCTGATTTGTCTTGTAGTCTAGATGTAAATAGTTACCCAGGTTATCCAAGTTTTAATACCTGTTCCTTGTAAACACAGATCAGCCAATGAAAGTGTAAGTTTTATGTTCCATGTAAACCGCACTGATGTTGAATAGTGCGGTATAAAAGAGACTGTAAATAAATAAATAAAATAAAAATAAATACCCCAGGGATCTGTGCTGGGTCCGCTGCTTTTTGACATATTCATAAATGACCTGGAAAAGGGAATAACAAGTGAGGTTATCAAATTTGCAGATGACACAAAACTATTTAAAGTTGTTAAAACCCAAGAGGATTGTGGAAAATTGAAAGAGGATCTTGAAAAACTGGAAGACTGGGCATCCAAATGGCAGATGAAATTTAATATGGACAAGTGCAAAGTTATGCACCTAGGAAAGAACAACCCAAATTATGGTTACATGATGCAAGGTTCCACATTGGGAACCACTATACAGGAAAAAGATTTAGGCGTCATCGTGGATAACATGTTGAAACCCTCCACCCAGAATGCAGCGGTGGCAAAGAGAGCAAATAAAATGCTAGGTATCATAAGGAAAGGAATGGAAAATACAACAAAGAATATTATAATGCCGCTGTATTGTTCCATGGTACGACCGCACCTTGAATATTGTGTGCAATTCTGGTCGCTGTATCTTAAAAAGGATATAGCGTTATTAGAAAAGGTGCAGAGAAGAGCCACCAAAATAGTAACGCGAATGGATGGATACTCCTATGAAGAAAGGCTAAGAAGGTTGGGGCTCTTCAACTTGGAAAAGAGATGGCTGAGGGGAGATACGATAGAGGTCTATAAATTAATGAATGGAGTGGAACGGATAAACGTAGATCAATTGTTTACGTCGTCAGAATATAAAAAGACTAGGGGACATGCAATGAAGCTACAGGGTAACCTATTTAAGACTAATAAAAGAAAATATTTTTTAACTCAACGTGTAATCAAACTCTGGAATTTGTTACCGGAGGATATAGTAAAAGCTGCCATGTAGCTGGGTTTAAAAAAGGTTTGGAGAAGTTCCTGGAGGAAAGGTCCATAAAACATTATTAAAAGGGACCCAGGATATCACTGCTTGACCCAATACAAGCATTGAGGAAACTGTCTTTTGGGGAGACTGCTAGGTACTTATGATCTAGATTGGCCACTGTTAGAAACAGGATACTGGGCTTGATGGACCTTGGTCTGACCCAGTATGGCATATCTTATGTTCTTATGTTCATTATTAAAGAGGACCTGGGAAATCCACTGCTTGCCTGTGTACCTTTTTGAGAACCTAACAGGTACTTGTGACCTGGATTGGCCACTGTTGGACCTTGGTCTGACCCAGTATGGAATTTTCTTATGTTCTAATGTTCTTATGTTCAGTGCTTTAGACACAACTTTTTCAATGCAATTTTTCACTTTCAGAAGTTGCCAGAAAATGAAGCTTTGAGTAAAATGTAATTCAGGGATAGCAGGACTGATGTGCTGAGCCCAAAGTACAGTAACACCATCATGGCTAAATGGAGGAATTTACCATTCAGCTGGGGCTAAGAGTGTGTCGGTGAGAGCCTCCAACATCATCTTTGGGTGCCTACTGCTGGACTTTAAAACTGTGGTGCTGCTGTGCAGCCGCAGGGTGCGCAGCTGTGGGACTTGCGACCAAAGAAACATGATCCCCTTTTGTGCCTCTTAGGTGCAACCTGGGGTCAAACTTAAGTTTGCTGTTCTATTAACAAGATCAGTATACCGAAAGAAGAGAACCAGAGGAAAGGAAAGGATCCTGCTGTGAAAGCTGCGGTGACATCTTCCCCAAAAAATGGTGATCCCATTGAATAAACATATCTCGAGTGCAGTTCCTTGTCATGTAAATGTTCTTGATTTGTCAATCTCCACACTGACTGGGACTACATTGAGCCCTGTTGAGAGAATACACTCTCCTATAGCAGCAGTAAGATTGGCAGACCTTAAGAAGAGTCTCCTGGCAGTTCTGTCCAAAGACAAGAATGAAGCAGCAGGAGCCTCTGAAGGTCTCATTTGTGTTCCACAAGCATTGTGGAACCTGTGTCTTTTGGGGAAACTGCTAGGTACGTAAGACCTAGATTGGCCACTGTTGGAAACAGGATACTGGGCTTGTTGGACCTTGGTCTGACCCAGTATGGCATATCTTATGTTCGTATGAAGAGTCTGTTAATTTCTTATCTATAAAACCCATTAATTTGATTGCTCAAGCTCTGCCTCAAGAAACCTCTGTAGGACTTATTTTGAATGTTACTTTAAAGCATTAGTTCCCAACCCATTCCTCGGATACTCCCAGGCCAGTCAGGATTTCAGGGTATCCACAATGAATATGCATGAGATAGATCTGCATACAATGGAAGCAGTGCATGCAGATCTATCTCTTGCATATTCATTGTGGATATCCTGAAAACCTTGTGGATACCCAAGGACTGGGTTGGGAACCACTGCTTTAAAGGATCTGTGGCAGCCAGTAGCCCAGGATTCTATGAAGAAAAAAGTTACTTTTTCTCAAGAGGTTTCCCTCAAATTGAAAAATCAGGATAAACAACTGCATCAAGTTACTGAAAGATTGGAGAACGTGAAGTCTCAAGATGCTACTTTTCAAGCAACTGGTTTGTCTAACATCAAGGACAGTTTATTTGTTCACAGTCAATTAGACATGTTGGAAAATCAATGAAGTAGGAATCTTCATTTCTTGAACTTTCCTAAGGCATTTTTGCTTCCTCCTTTGCTTCTTCTTAGAAAATACTTGAAAGATATATTGCAGTTGGATAGTTCAGAAAGTCTTCCTACATCTCATTGTTATTATTTGTTGCCTAAGAATTTGGCTGATGAATCACAGGTAGTACTGTCTTGTCGATTCAACAGCCTCATTTGATTTAACTAAATTTCTTGAAACTTCACAAAAAGTGATTTCTTAAAAACTACTCTGCATATTGCTGTGCCCATTGATGCAGAGAAAAGTTTGATTATGAGAGCCTATTTCAAGAAAAAAAGATTTGGATTTCTGTGGTGGAAAAGTTTTTGTTTTTCTAAATGTGGCATGGACCACATAAGTTAGAAGGAAGACCTTTCTCCAATTGAAAGCTGGTCATTGGAGGGTTCTTTTTCTTAAGATTTCCATGTAAATATATTAAAAAATATAAAAATTTGAAGTATATATTTCTAGATCCTCTTCACCTTGAGACCATTTTGATCAGTAAGGAAAAATATCAAGCAGCCAGCTAGATTATCTTTTTTTTTAATTATTATTTCCATCTCTTTTTGTTTTTTTCCTTTGTTTTTTTTTTGTTTTTTTTTACTCATCCCAGTTTTTTCTACCTCTCTCTGTGATGGGGTCTACATATGAAAATGTTGTATTTCTGAGTAATTTTTAAAATATTTTTTTTATTATTGCTGAATAATTTCCACACTATTTCTGTTTATTTAATATAAAATTTTCAAAAATAAAAAAAAGTACAGATTCAAAATTGTGCAAGCCAACTGACTTGCAAGATGGTACACATTTTTTGCCCTATATTTGCTCAGTATTTAAACCCAATCTGTAGATTCTAAATGGTAGTTGTGGAATAAAAAGTATAAAGCAAGCATGGGAGAAATCCAACATGGCTATTTTTAGTGAAGTTGCAACTGAGAAAGTGTAGTTTCTCACCTGTAACAGGTGTTCTCCAGGGATAGCAGGAACCAGTCCTCACATATGGTTGACATCGGCGCCAATGGAGCCCACGCAGAACATTTCCCCAGCTTTCAAAGAAAGCCTCTGGGACATGCTGCCATGCATGCATGGTCTCCTTCCTGCCGAAGGGTGCCAACTTGCTCAGTCAGATAACATACCTAGGATGGCAGTAAAAATAAAACAAGGGAGGGAGACAACTTCCAGGGGAGGAGGGAGGGTTGTGAAGACTGATTCCTGCTGTCCTTGGAGAACACCTGTTACAGGTGAGTAACTACGCTTTCTCCAGGAACAAGCAGGAAGTCAGTCCTCACATATGGGACTCCCTAGCTCACAGGCTGCCGAGGACCAAACCACAACAGCATCAATGGCGGCCAAGTTGGTTAGCCATGAGTTGCAGAAGGTGAGTCCCCACTGAGAGACTCTACAAGACCCTAGCATCCAGCAACACTATCACTCCGATAGTCTGAATACAGAAGGGTCGGAGGGCAGAAGTTGCCTATACCCGAGACTATTTCGGAGTACTGCCTGGCCAAAGGCACTGTCCCTGTGGAACTCGCTCTCCAGGCAGTAGTGAGCTACGAATGTATGAATTGAAGACCGTGTGGTGGCCTTATATATTTCCATTACCGACACAGAGCGAAGGTTGGCTATCGACATGGGCATTGCCCTCACGTGATGCACTGTGATACAGTGTTCCAGGGAGAGGTCCGCTCGCTCATAGGCGAGGGCAATACAGACCGCCATCCAAGTGGACAGAGTTCGCTTAGTCACAGGAAGCCCCAGTCTGCTGGGGTCATAAGAAATGAAAAGCTGAGGAGCTTTGCGATGGGCTAGTGTCCGCTGAAGGTAGAAGGACAGGGCCTATTTGCAATCCAGCGTATGAAGCATTAGTTCATCACTGCCAGCGAGAGGCTGCGGGAATAAGGTGTCCACAAGGCAATTGTTCTGCCCAGGATTATTCGCAAGAGCATACTGTTGCATGCTGCAAAAGAGAGGAGGGTCACCACCTCCTGGCAGAGGGAGTACAAGCCTGTGCCCTCCTTCTTGTTGATACAGAACATGGTAACTTTTTTGTCCATCTGGATCAGCATGGACTGTTGTTGCAGGCGGAAGCGGAACACTCACAAGACTAGGAAGATCACCCTGAGCTCCAGGAGATTGATCTGTAAGAGTGACTCCTCCTGAGACCAGCTGCCCTGGGTGCGGCGGTCCCCACAATGTTCCCCCAACCCAGAGGGAGATGTCCGTGGCCAGGGTCCTCTGAGACGCAGGTGCCTGGAAGGGCATTGCCACCTGGAAGTGGCTTGGGCTTTGCCATCAGTTGAGGAACTTCGCCAGCTGGCGGGTAACCCTGACCCTGTCTCGCAGCCTGCCCGTGGCTTGAGTCCACTGTGACCAGAGGTACCACTGGGCTGAGCGCATGAGCAAGTGGGCTGAGGACGTGACATGGACCATCGAGGCCATATGGTCCAGCAGGCAGAGGAGGATATGAGCCAGTAACAACCGGTAGCATTGTACCTCTCCTGCCAGTTGCCTGAGGCATTCTGCCCTCTCTCTTGGGAAGACGGTCTTGACCTGTAACGTGTCCAACTGAGCACCTATGAACTCCAGGCTTTGGGTGGAGGGAGATGGGATTTGGGGTAGTTGATGATGAAACCTAGGTGCTGCAGGAGGATTGCATGCTCTGTGGCCTGACTGACCTCTGAGGCCATACCACCTCTGATTAGCCAGTCATCTAAGTAGGGGAAGAGGAGGCTAGGCTGAAGGGTAGCACCCTGTACTTGTAATGCCCTCCCTCTACCACGAATCGTAGATACTGCCTTTGGGAGGGGTGGATTAGGATGTGTGTGTATGCATCCTTTAGATCCAAGGAGCACAGCCAATCTCCCTGGTGGAGGTAATGCAGTAGTATTCCAAGGGAGAGCATCCTGAACTTCTCCCTCACCAAAAACATGTTTAAGTTTCTCAGGTCTAGTATGGGCCTGAGGCCCCCAGTTCTCTTTGAGACAAGGAAGTATCTGGAGTAGAAGCCTTTTCCCCATAGATGCTTGGGTACAGCTTCTACTTTGTTGTCCCTGAGCAGAACTGTGAGCTCTGAGAGCAGAAGGATCTGGTGAAGGAGAGGTCGCACCAGTTCTCCTGAAAAGAACCCGAGTGGTACCTGCTGTAGGTGGTGATGGTATCCCTCCCTCCCTTACCACTTGGAGTGCCCACTGATCAGAGGTAACCTTAGCCCACCTGTGGGCTGGTGAAGGTCTCCCGGGGGAGGGGAGGCCTTGCCCTGGGAGTCAAAAGTTCCCCCTCCCCAGGTTGGGTGGGAGCTGGGGCCTGGGGCTTCAGAGCCTCAGGTTTCTGGGCTCCATGGCCCTGTCTTTTGGAGTGAGAACCCTGTTGCTGGCCTGGTCTTTTCCCCGATGGTTTCTTATGGGGAAAGGAAGAGGTCTTTTTTGAGAGCCTCTGCCGGGTCGCCACATCGGCCTCAATCTCAGCCACCTTGTCGATCATAGACTTGCCGAACAGGATCTCACTGGTGCAGGGGACATTGAGCAGCTTATCTTGGACCCATTGTTCGAGGTCTGAAGATTGTAGCCAGGCTTGGCGCTGGGCACCAATGCCGGCCACTGCAACTCGAGCTGTTCACTCGGAGCCATCATAGGGCACCCAAAAAAGGAACTTAGAGCAGTCCTTAATCCCAGAGGTCAGAGACTGGAACTGATAGAGGAGTTCCCCAGCCAGCCCCGCTGAAAACCTGGGCAACTCCTGGGTTAGAGCCTTCAGATACATGCCTATGTATAATTTATAGGCTTGGATCAGACACCCCAGCATCGAGCCCTGGTAACACTTATGCCCGAGGGCATTGAGGGCTCTTGCATCCCTCCCAGGTGGGACAGAAGAGTGGGTCTTCTGGCTCTTAAGTTTTTGCATGGTTGACTCAACAACCATGGAGTTATATGGGAGCCGGGGTTTGTTGAAACCTGGGCCCTTCCAGACGTGGTACTTGACATCAAGGCACTGGCTGATCACTGACACTGATGCTGGGATCTCCCACATTATAAGTAGTAGCTGCACAGGTACTGTGAAAGTTTCCTTGGGTGGAGACTCATACTGGAGAATCACCGGCTCTTCAATGCATGGGTCTTCTCCACCTTGGTTTGCACCAAGAGGGCCCTGGCCATATCCCTGACAAAGTCATGAAAGGCCACATCCTCCGGAGGGGAATGCCACTGGGGCGCCAGTGGAGACAGGTCTGAGGGAATGTCTCGGTGCCATCTGGTTTCCGTGGATGCCTCGTCATCGGTCTCCCACTCGGAGTCAAGGGATGATGATGAATCCGAGGCCCTGTGACTCTTTGCCTCGAGGCCCACACTGAGGTGCCATGAGCCTCCAGAGGACCTGGGATCCGAGTTGCAGAAACTCACCGGGGAGGATCAGATGCCCGAGGAATGGGACAGGGACCTCGACCGGGGCCGAGAGCTTACCTGAGGCCGGAGGCGCTCGAGCTTGGCTCGACGACTGGTGACTCCCCTGCAGTTGGGGCCCAATCATTGGGGCAGATGAATCAGTCATCATTACCTGCTGCAGTGCCAGGATAGCAGTGATGTTCTACTCCAGGGCTGCCATTCTGGTTTCCAATCCAGAAGGTTCTACAGCTTTCAGCACAGGCACTGAGGTTCTCGGGTCCGGTGCTGGCATTCTCACGAGCGTGTCCTTAACGAGGACTATGGTCTCGAGGAACCTCACACAGTCTCTGCTGGCTGAGGAATCCTTCTTGAGAACCTTGGTAGGGCGATAGACTTTGAGGATTTTTTCTTCTTTCTATCGGGGTCCGGGGTCTTCTCAGAAGATCCGCCACTGTCTGCTCTTCTGCTTCCTTTGTCTGGGGTGAAAGAGGAATACATTGACTCTTCAAGAGGGGTGTTGCTAGCTCCAAGATGGCGACAGAGCAGTAGTGAGCCGAAAATGCCTAAACGGAAGGGCAAACAGAAGGTTCCTCCCGCGGAGCCCATACCTGCCAGTGTTGGACCTGTAGACCGCTTTGTTCGGCTAACTGAGCATCAAGTTGGGGAGATACGAGCGGGCTTGGATTTGCCAGCTGAGGAGGTTTCGGTGCTTCCTGCCCTTGATGTGTCTCTCTCACCTAATGGGCGTGTGCCGCCTCCTGTCCCAACCCTTCCGGTCTCTCCTCCCGCGAGCAGAGCTGAAGCTCTTTCCAAAGAAGGTGGAGCAACGATTCATGAGCGGGGCTTGCTCTAGGGTGAGTCCGGTGAGCAGTCGAATACTTCTGGGACCGCAGTTTTGTCAGAGTGTCAATCTTCGGAGGCTGCAGTTTTCACTCATAGAGTGAGTGGGGCTGGTGAAGGAAATGCTCCTCTTTCTGTAGCTGCAATGTCTGAGCCGCCAACGGTTTTACTTTGGTCTGTCTGACTGCGGTCTCCCTGGAGAACATTTGGGAGGCGATTTCTCAGCTGTCTAAGTTGTAAGTCAGCAGTTGGCATTATCTACTTCTCGGGTGGATAAGTTGGAGAATTCCTGCTCTGAACTTAAGCTGGATATTGTGGCTATTAAAGCAAAGGCAGATGTTTTGGATCAGAAGCTTTTGCAGGGTTCTGAGATATCTGGGTCCTTAGTTAAAGATAATGTGGCCATAAGGCTGAAGCTCGAATCCTTAGAGAATACTGCCAGGGCTGCTAACATTCGTTTATTGAATTTTCCTATGGTCCCCACGGTTGCTCCTTTGGATTTGTTTAAGAAATATATTCAAGAAGTCTTGAAGGTTCCACCTGATTTAATTCCTCCAGTATCTAAAGCTTATTTTTTGCCATCTGGTAAGAAAGAGGGGAAGATGGCAGTTGGATCGTTGGATATGGATTTCTTGGATGCATCGGCACTTCTTCAAACTCCTAAGGAAGATGAATTAATTGTTTCCACTATGATAACAACTTTTGCTATTCCATCGGACAGAGATTGTATTCTCAAATTATATTTTAAAAATCCTGCCAACTTGTTCATGGGTAAGAGAATTTCGATCTTCCCAGATGTGGCCAGAGAGACTCAAAAAAGACGTAAAGCTTTTCTGTTACTCCGTCCTGGGGTGACTCAGATGGGTGCTTCATTTGTGCTTAGATTTCCTTGCAAATGTATTGTGGTATTCCAGCCACATAAATATGTTTTCTTTCAGCCCGAGGATCTATCCTCCTTTATCATTTCCCATATTGTTGTTACGTCTTCTCCTCTTTGAGTGTTTCCCCGTATGCTTGGTTCTCTGTTTTCTCTTGGTATTTTCTTGTTGCAGTTGGATTCCTTGCAATTCATATTTGGGAAGCTCCTCTCCCATCTATGTTTTCTTGCCACTCTCCCCTTTATAGAAGACTACTGATACTCTGTAATTATAATGGTGGTTTCTGTACTTTTTTCCTGTTTTCTTTTTTGTATATGCAGTAGTATCTTTTCTGTACAAGTGTTTGCCTGAATATTATTGTCAAAATGCATAAATATAAAATTTAAAAAAAAAAAGAAGATCCGCCACTGTGAGACTCCGAGGATGCCCAGGCCTCATGGGAAGTGCTTGGCTTGGAAATCGGCGTCGGGGAAGCAGGTGCCGAGTCAGACCTTGGGAACAGTTTCTCATGCAACTCCGACCGCTTTTTATTGGTTTTAGGCGCCATGGCCTTGCACAGGTCACAGGAGGTGCTCTCATGGTCTGGTCCCAGGCAGCGAAGGCAGCAGTCATAGGTGTCGGTGACTGACATGGTTTAACTGCAGCGGTCACATTTTTTGAACCCACCGGGAAACATGGTGGGGATCACCCAGCCAGGGTTGACAAACCCCAGGCGAAAAAAGGTTTGAATGCCAGTCGAGGCAAATCTTGATCAAAAGAAAAAAAAAAAAAAGCTGATAGCAGTGCTAAGCCCGACGCTGGCTCGAGGTGGGAAGAGGAACCGGTACGCAAACCAGAAAAGCTAACTTTTAAGGATATTAGCAAGGAATGTTTCCAGGGAAACAGGACAGATGTCCATTGGGCTTCATGGAAAAAAATGAGACTGAGCAAGATGGCACCCTTGGGCGGGAAGGGGACTATGCATGCGTGGTAGCATGTCCCAAAGGCTTTCTTTGAAAGCTGGGAAAAACTCCATGCAGGCTTCATCGTCACTGACGTCACCCATATGCGAGGACTGACTTCCTGTTTGTTCCTGGAGAACTGGATTTAGCTTATGCCATTTCTCAGAAGTTCTAGGTGAGTTACATTCAAATACAGTAGGTATTTTCCTGCCTCTGGAAGTACCTAAGGCAATAGAGAGTTGAATGACTGCCCAAGATCACAAGGAGCAGCAACAGGATATGAACCCTGGTTTCCCTGGTTCTAGTGTGCTGCTATAACCATTAGGCTATTCCACTCTGCAATAAGGTGCTCTATATTGCCCTATTCACCAGGTATGCTACTTGACACCAGTTTTCTTTGATATTCCCTACAAGCATAAAGGGAAGAAGAGGGAGTTACCTCCACCTCTTTTGGGGCCAGCAGACTTCAGCTAGAGAATATTTGGTGACCTATCCCTACTAGCCACAGGCCCCAAAAGTGCATTCCCCATAGCCCGACCCCCAATCTGGCCTCCCATGGCCAGGGTCGGGCCACGGGGAATGTCCTCTGCCCCCTCCTGCCACTTCTGTGCCCCAGGCCCCTAGTCCCCCACCGACTAGGGGAACTTATTCCACCTTGGACTAGGGGAACTTATTCCACCAGCCCCGGATGTACAGGGCCAACATCGGAATCAGCCCTGTATGTCCGGGACCAATGACCGCTCACTGCTTGCCCTAACGCTGCCGTGATCCGCTTCTTTCCCACCCCATCTAACTTCCCCATACAACGAGCAGGGAAGTCAGTCAGGGTCGGGAAGGGGCCCAAATAACAAGGATGGATGTAACACGGGACATCCATCCCCGCTATTCGTGCCCGGAATGACCCCAAATGTATTGTGCTATGGACAGACTAAAAGAATATTGGCTGTATAGGATGAGTAGGAAGTGGCCACATAGTCCAGAAGACTTCCTTCATGCCTTCCTTATTGCTGGGGGAGGGCTCCACATTCACTGGGTCATTGGAGGACATCACCAGTAAGTGGGAATGTGATACCCTGCTGCATTGGTTTTCAACCCAGTCCTCGAGGAACCCTAGGCCAGTCAGGTTTTCAGGATTCCCACAATGAATATGCATAAGATAGATTTGCATACAATGAAGGCAGAACATGCAAATCTTGCTCATGCATATTCAGTCTGGGAATCCTGAAAACCTGACTGGCCTAGGGTTCCCCGAGGACTGGGTTGAAAACCCCTGCCCTGCTGTCTACAGAGAACCCCTGTTACAAGTAAGCAACTTCACTTTCCTCCATAGCCTACATAGGGTTAAATTGAATTTCACTAGATAAAAACTCAGTCTCCAGGTTGTGATCCAGTAGATAACCAGGCAGTTCCTGATTCAGTCAGGAGTTAGTTTACTAAGCTGAGAAGATGCTGTATTTGGCATTTAATGTGCATTAAAATAATATTGATGTGCAATATTGGCAGTGCTAAAGTCAGCATTGTTTGCAAAAAACGTATACTCCATGAGATGAATGTTATGGAGCTGCACAATATGCAAATGCATGCACTGCAGCTCACTAGGGTAGATCACGACCAACCTCCCCGTTTGTGTTCAAGGATTCTGATATGGTCAGTTCCTGGGAATGGAAGTTCCATTCATCACACAATGGCAACACACCTATTTCAAGAATACTTTGAAATGCCTACCTTACATTTCCAAATAGGCCAAGTGAACTGACTAGCAATACAACAATCGACAAAGCCTCATGATGTAGTATAATCACTAGCACTGCCTCTTCCCATCCCTATGCCAACCAAGTTAGGTTTACTCCCTTTACACCCTCAAACTCCCTTAACATTAAACTGCCATCAGTTAATTCACCACTCAACCTTGTTAATAGCATATCTAAATCATTATTTAAAATATTCCATGTTTTTAAATGTATTTTATTTATTTACACAGTTTTTATATACCGCCTCTTCCATCAATCAGGGGCAGTTTACGGTGAAACATGAACTGAGTAACAGGGAACATATCAAACTATATTACAGTGAACTATTTACATGCCAGTTAGTCACATATACCAAGGTGCAGTGGAAGCTGGTAACTTGACAAATTTGTTATAGTTCTATATAAACCACTCTGACTCCAAGAGTGGTATATAAAAAAAATGAATAAATAAATAATACATAGGGATAATTTCCTAACAGTGCACATGACAAACTTTCTAAAAAAACCCACCTATTTTATACCTGTACATACTATAGGTGGCTATAGGCCAAAGCTCAAGAAACCCTAAAGCACCAGGTCACTCTGGTGTCCAGAAAATCGGCCCCATCATCTAGGTTTCACACACTAGGCAGACATTCAGAATCAGTCTTGTAACATCTGTGGCAGTCTGGCAGAAGAAGGGTTTTGCAGCGTGTAGAAAGGGATGTCATTGACTGGCACCAGATAAAGAGCAATTACATCATTAGTCTGTGCTGGCTGAGAGAGGGTCATAGCCCTGCAGTCTGCATGCGACATGAGATCAGCATGCGAAGGAGCTAAATAATAGCAGTACAGTGGCTACAAAGCATTTCCCAGCTCGAGTAACAGTACTGGCAGCCTGCGGGCGTTTTCCCAGAGAAACATTATTGGCCCACATGGAGCATTGTCTAGCGGAAGCAGCATCAGTCAGCCACTTGGTTCCTGAATGGAGCACTGTGGTTAGGACTTATTTTGTTTTCTGAGGAAATCTGGGAGGGAGGGTTGGGAAAAAAAGAAAGAGGCCTGGGGGAGGGGGAGAAGGAAAGAAGAGAGAGATAGTAAGAGAGAGATAGGAAGTGGATATGCTTCCCATGTCCAGCATCTCTCCTGTTTTCCTGTGATCCCCCCTTTCTTCCAATGTCTTCTCTCCATCTTCATTTCCCCACCATCTCCCCATGCCCGCTCTGTATCCTCCCCACCATCTCCCTATGCCTCCTCTGTATCCAGTATCTCCCTGTGTCTCCCTAGCCCTCCATCCCTATGTCCAGTATCTTCTCTCCACCCCCCTCCTGCTGCTCCAATGCTCTGCTTTCCTTCCCAGGCTCCCTCTTTCTCCCTTCCCCTTGGCATCTCTCATCTTCCTTAACCCTTACCACGTGCCTGTCCCACCCCATGGGACATTTACATTTTCAAACCCCAATAGTTTGTCCCACCCTGTGGAACATATATGCTAGTTTATGGCCCCATGGGACATTTCATAATTTCTCATTTCAGCATGATAGGTAAATGCACCCTCATATGGCCCCCCAGACAATCTCTCATTACAAGTAAACAATCAGACTCAGCATGAAAAAGGATAATCAACTGATCGCTCAGAATGTACCCCAGTGTAAATAAGATGTAGATATGTTCTGCCTGAAATCAGGTACCAGTGTGATACAATGTATAGAGTTAAGAATTGTACATAGTTTCCCCCAGTTACTTCCAAGTTGATCTCCCTGTTTATTGTAAATACAACTCAAAGTTCCTTGTGTTGTATAGTTGATGTTAAATGTAAACCGCTCTGATCTAAAATAGAGCGGTATAGAAGAACTGTTAAATAAATAAATAAATAAATAACTGGAAGTATGTAAAAAGATATAAATAACCATAATAGAAAATTTATCAGAGTGGAAATGGTTAAACCACTGCTTCTTTAAATTTATCCCAACTTCTCTGCCCCCTCCCCCCCTCCCCCCCCCAGTTCTAAACTCCTACTTCATGGCCTTGTAGCAGGCATGATCTGGCCAGCAGCTCTACTGCCCACGGGACTTGCTGCTCATGGAGCAGGATCTTCCCCTCTGAGCTATGACAGTGACCTTGCAGAGCTCTTATGTCCCTGTCATCAAGCTTGTTGGGGGCAGGGAGCAGCTAGTTCCCTTCTATTGGCATCCTCTGTCACCCTTACCACATAGCCTCAAACAGCATAGCAGGGTCGGTACTATCTGTTGACTCCTGTGGAGCTCAACAAGGGATGGGTTGTTTTCAGCAGGACTCTTTAGGTTTCTTCTGACTCCACTGGCTGATGCTTATTCTTTAAAACAGCAAGGGCTTATACTACCCATATGAAGAATACTCATAATTCAAGGTGTATCTAGCATAAAGCAACCTACACATGGCTATGCCCTTATGCTGTAAAATTTTTCAGACCTGCCAATGGAGGAAGGGGTCTGTTTTTCCAAATAGTAATATAAAATTGTGACTATTCAGAATGCGATAATTTTACTCAGGGCTTAATTTCTTGGGAACATGATGGAATGCAATTTTGGCACTTCTTTTCAGACTCCAGAACAGCAAGAGTGTTCTGCTCCAGTCCTTCCTCTTCAGGCAGCCTGAAAGGAAGAGTTGGGGAAGGGATAAGGCTGGAATGGAGCAGAAAACAGTCATTCTACTTCCTGATACAGGCCCTCTTCTGTTGCTCTGCTCTGGCCCCTGCCTCCCCCTTCCCCAGCTCCACTTCCGTTTTCTCTACAAATTAAACCCTGATTTTACTACAGCTAGTAACTGCATGGTATAGCTCAGAAATACTGCTATACAATGTGCTACTTCAAGCACTGCTGGATTGCATTTCAACCTCATTTGCGGTAAAGGGGCTATTCTGCTTTTGATGGAGATGATTAGGTGAGTCTAGTTAGGGGATCATCTAATGATGAAAGTCATTGATATAGGAGAGCCCAATATTGAGCCCGTGGTGGTCAACATTTCAAAGCACCTGACCACCATGGGTATAAGTGTAACCAGATACTCAGAGCCAGAGCTTATCCTGCATGCAACACTGAATATCTGGTTTCACTGCTGACATGTTTGCTATATGGTCAGCAGTGATAAAGGGGAAAAGCCAAATGTATTTCCATGGCATGGGGAGGCATGCATCTAAAAAGTGTAGCATCTTCTGCGTAGCTATTATGCAAGGGTTATCCTTCACCTACCCCAGGAGAACCTGAGCCAGTGACCAGTAGGATAGCCAGGACCCCAACAGAGGGAGCTCTATAGCTAGCCATTTGGGATCAAGAAAACTTGGTTCTTGCAACCACATCAATTCCTTGCATAGTAAGAAGGCCTGATAATACAGCCTTAAGTTCAGGAATTGGAATCCCCCCCTCCCCCCCACCTTCAGTGATTAGAGCTTGGCCAGACTGATCCAGGACACCTTATTGTTTCATAAGACTTTAACCAAACATCACTCCAAAGAGCAGAAAAAGGATGCTGGGATCACTAGAAGTAGTATGCTAAGCAGATAGAGAAATTGGGGAATCAATACCATCTTAATGGTGTCTAGTCTGCCCCATCAAAACAAAATCAGGGGAGACCACCCATCAATCTTAAATAGGAATTTGGATGTCTCTCTAAAGACCAATCAAACCAGACACCCAAACATTTGAGGGCTGAGCCATCCATTGAAAAGAGAAACATGCCAGAAAGTCTTGTGTACACTGGCAATTAAGTGGGAAAAATTGTATTTGTCACAATAAATTTTATATCCAGAAATCGCCGAGAAAGAATGTATTACAATGACTAGAGCAGGTAAGGATTCAGAGGTTTGAGATAAATAAACCAACAGCATACGCTGAAACCTTAATCTCAGCATCCACTACATGCTCCAGAGATGGAAATATCTTGGTGGATCGCGCACAGTAGGGGCTTGAAAACCAGGTTAAAAAGATAGGGGGAAAGAGGACAAACCATGTCCCTCTCTTCAGAGAAAAGTATGGGGGGAAAATGTGTTGTTAATATTCATACGAGCTCTAGTGTTGGAGTACAGGGCCCGAAGAAAGGGTTCTGGAAAATCAAATTTATGTAAGGTGTAGAATAAATATCTCCATCCAGCCCTATCCAATGCCTTTTCAGCATCAACTGCTAGATCTAAGGCAGGGTCATCTGATGTGCACGGCCAAGACATAATTTGGCAGAAGAATCTAGTATTATCAGAACTAGACGGCCCTTCATAAAACCAACCTGATCATACTGTATAAGACTTCCCATAACCCTGTCCAGCCAAGTAGCTAGGATTTTCACAGATAGCTTGTAATCTGCTTTCAACAAGGGTATCTGTCAGTAGTTCTGTGGCTGACAAGCATCCCTCCCTGGTTTCTCAAGGACTACAATGACTGCCTCAGAAAAGGCCAGTGGTGCATGCAGATCTTCACTGTGTTCTCTCTGCTTCAGGTAAGGAGAGAACAGGGCATAGTATTTGCATAACAACTTCAATGGGAAGCCATCAGGACTAGGAGGTTTCCCCAATGAGAGCTGCTGTAATAGGCTGTAAGAGCTCACCCTCCGAAATAGATGCCAACAGGATCAGTTGGTCCTCCTTTCTCTCCTGAGGCAGGCATAATGCATTAAAAAAGGAATCAAAGGACTTCACCATTGTATTGAACCTCAGAGAGATAAAATGAAGAATAGAAGTCCTGAAAATCTTTGTCTATCTCTTTGTCAGAAACCACAATCCTTCTCAAATTATTCACCAATGAAACCACCCTTTGTCTCTCCCTCTTATCCCTTAAATACTGTGCCAATATATGCCCAGAGTGATTACTAGTTTCATAGTAGACAGCATTGCACTGGAAAAGCACCCCAAGGCACTCTCAGATAAGAGAGTTTTATATTGGATTTTCAAATGCTGCAGCTCAACTGTAGTGGTATCAGTAGAGCTAGCAGCTAGCAATTGCCCCACCTCACCAATCTGCTGCTCTAGCAAGATTATCTGCTCCTTGGCCTGTTTCTTTTTAGTTGCCCCTGCAGAACACTTTAAATGCTTCCCAAAAAGAAGTGAAGGACAATTCAGAATCCAGATTATGAACAAAAAAAATCTGTTCCCTAAAAAGAGGCTAAAAACCTGAGTACTGTAATAGTGCTGGCTGGGTTCATATGCCATAAGTGATTCCTTGTTTGCCCCCCCCCCCCATACCTTCTATCCATTCTGAGACAACTGCATGATTGGAGTCAAGGAAGTCATGAATCTTAGAGTCAACCACTGAAGATCTAGGCCCTTATTCACCTAAAAGAAATCAAGACTAGGAGTCAAGAGGAGCTGAATAAAAAGTATGCTTCTTACAAGATGGGAGATGAAGCTGCCAGATATCAGTCAACCCTCCTCTGACATAATTGACTGCACCACACCACGAGCCTTGGGAGGTGAAGGGCATACCATTGACAACCTATCCAGAAAAGGGTCCAGGACCAAGTTGAAATCCCCCTCCCCCAACGAATAATGGAGAGAAGCATGACTGCCATTTGGAAGCCATCTCTTTGAAGAATTCAGGGTAGTCCCCAGTTGTGGCATAAATGATAAAGATATTGAAAACAGACCCCCTGATCTCCACCTGCAGCCTGACCCATCTACCCTTGAAATCAGAAGAAGAGGATAAAGCACAGTTACTTACCTGTAACAGGTGATCTCTGGGAACAGCAGGAATAAGTCTTCACATATGGTATCGTCGGTACCGACGGAGCCTGCGCGGAAACGCTCCCCAGCGTCCAGTAAGAAAGCTTTTGGGAGCATCCCACAGTGCCTGCGCGCTGCCTTCCCGCCTTTTCCAACTGCCTCTCTCCAGTTCGAGTTTTAAAGCTGAGACAAAGAGAGAGAGAGGAAAGGAAAGATAGATAGAGAGATACAACTCCTAGGGGAGGTGGGTGGGTTGTGAAGACTTATTCCTGCTGTTCCCAGAGATCACCTGTTACAGGTAAGTAACTGTGCTATCTCCAGGAACAAGCAGGAATGAGTCTTCACATATGGGGACTTCCTAGCTGTAGATGCCAGGGAGAAACCCTAGGTTGTGTGTCCTTGAAAAGGACTCTACCTCCTCCCATGGATCTCTGGCATCCGACCAGGGTAGGTGGGTAGGAGTTGATTAAGAATGGAACAGGTGTTTGAGAACAGCCTGACCAAACAAGGCATCCCGGCGGGAGTCCTTGTCCAAACAGTAATGGGCTGTGAAGGTATGAACTGAGGCCCAGGTGGCCGCTCAACAGATTTGGTCGATGGACACAGAGTTTAGATGAGCTATTGAGGCTGCCATGGCTCTCACATTGTGAGCTGTGACATGGCCCTCCAGAGAAATGTTCCTACTCTGGTAGGCGAAAGAAATACACTGAGCAATCCAGTTGGACAGTGTTCTCTTAGAGACTGGAAGTCCTAAATGAGAAGGATCAAAAGCAACAAAGAGTTGAGAAAACTTTCTATGTTGCTGTGTTCTTTGTAAGTAAAAAGCGAGAGCTCTCTTACAATCCAAGGTATGAAGATTCCTCTCTGCATTTGATGCATGAGGTCCTGGAAAAAAGACAGGTAAATATACCTCTTGGTTCAGATGAAAAGGTGAGACCACTTTAGGCATAAAGTGTGGATTGGTCCTGAGGACTACCTTATCATGATGGAACATTGTATAAGGAGGATTAGCCACCAAAGCTTGCAACTCACTGATGCGGCATGCTGAGGTGACTGCAATGAGAAAAATAACATTCCAAGAAAGGAATTTCAAGGAGTTGGTGGCTAAAGGTTCAAAGGGTGGCTTCATAAGCTGGCCAAGAACCAGGTTTAAGTCCCATGCCACTGGAGGTGGTCTAATGGGAGGTTTAGTTAAAAGAAGGCCTCTCATGAATCTTGCTATAAGAGGATGAGAGGAAACAGGTTGTCCATTGAGAGGCTTGAGGGACGCTGCAATAGCACTCAAATGGACTCTTACTGAATTTGTTTTCAGACCTGCATGGGATAGATGCAGGAGATACTCTAGTAGAGAATTCAGAGGAATTGCAAGAGGGTTTAGACCTTTCCCTGAACACCAAATGGTAAATCTTTTCCATTTGAAAGCATAGGAACGTCTAGTAGAAGGCTTTCTAGAGGCATGAATAACATCTCCGACTTGCTGAGAGAGATGAAAATCTTGAAGGTCTAGGCCCTCAGCAACCAAGCCCTGAGATGGAGCGACTGGGGGTTTGGGTGCCACAAAGTTCCCTCTTCCTGGGACAGATGGTCTGGTGCAGAGCCCAAGTCAAGGGAAGGAGCTTGAGAGAGATGCAGAAGTAGAGGGTACCACACTTGGCGTGGCCAATGTGGTGCTATGAGGATCATGGTCCCTTGATCTCTCTGAAGCTTGAATAGTGTCTTGGGAATTAGGGGAATTGGTGGAAAGGCATAAAGGAAGTCTTGACCCCAGTGAAGGAGGAAGGCATCCTTGGCCTGAACTCCCTGACACGGAATTCTGGAACAGAACCGGGGAAGTTTGGCATTCCACGGACTTGCAAAGAGGTCTATGTCCGGGGTTCCCCAAATTCGAAAAATCCTGGCTACCTGGTCCATGTGGAGGGACCACTCGTGTGGAAGCAGAACTCGACTGAGTCTGTCTGCCCAAGAGTTTTGAACGCCTGGAAGATATACTGCCAGAAGATGGATGTGATGCTCTCTGGCGAAGGCCCACAGTCGCAAAGCTTCATTGCAAAGCGACAGAGAGCCAGTCCCGCCCTGCTTGGTTTACATAGAACATGGCTACTTGGTTGTCTGTATGGATGAGGACTGTCCTGTAGCTGAGCAGGGAATGGAACACTGAGAACTAAGAATATTGCTCTGAGTTCCAAGAGATTGATATTTATTTTATTTAATTTTCTTATATACCGCGCTATTTGTCATCAGTGCAGTTTACATTGAAACAATACAACAATTGGTCAGATATAACAGACCTATTACAAGTAACAGGAAAATTAGCATGGAAGTAAACAGGGAAATCATTTATATTTCTAGAGAATACATGTTGGAGATATATAAAATCTATACAGTTAGTTAGGGTAGGTATGAGGTTAAAAGGATGGGGGAGGGGAAGGGGTGTTTAGGTGTTTGAAGTGTGCGATGAAAAGGTGGTGTTTAAGGGCTTTTTTGAATTGTTTGATGTCTTTAATTGCTCTGATATTGGGAGGGAGTTTGTTCCAACATCTAGATATGCAGAGATGTCTCCTGTGGAGACCAGATGCCCTGGGTGGAGAGATCCTGCAGATGAGCTCCCCAACCCAATGGAGAAGCATCTGTTGTCAGAGTTGCTTGGGGTAGCGACTGCTGAAAAGGGGACCCCAGAAACAGATTTGGAGGGGACTTCCACCACTGGAGAGACCAAAATAGGCGACTGGAGTTTGCTATTTTGTCTGACAGGCAACTTGATACCTGAGTCCATTGGGTGGACAAAGTCCATTGAGCTGCCCTCATGTGAAGGCGAGCATATGGAACCACATGCACGGTGGATGCCATGTGGCCTAATAGTTGTAACATCTCTCGAGCAGTTAAATGGGACTTGTATCTGGGAGGCTAACTGCACCAAGCGTAGGCAACGGGCCTGAGGAAGATAGGCCCTTGCAGTTGTGGTATCCAGCAAGGCCCCTATAAACTCCAGAGACTGAGTAGGGGTGAGATGGGATTTTGGGCCTCTGACTGGGATGAAGCTCGAATGAGCCAGTCATCCAGATATGGGAAAACGAATATTCCTAGAGTGCGTAGAAATGCAGCTACTACTGCCATGCATTTCGTGAACACCCTTGGTGCAGAGGCCAGACCGAAAGGAAGCACCCTGTATTGGTAGTGCTTTCCTTGAAAAAGGAACCGAAGGAACCTTCTGTGTGTTGGATGGATGAGGACATGGGTGTACACATCCTTGAGATCTAGAGAACAAAGCCAGTCCTGACTCTGAAGGTATGGCAGCAGAGTACCGAGAGAAATCATCTTGAATTTCTCTTTGAATAGAAACTTGTTCAATTCTCTGAGATCTAATATGGGTCTGTAGCCCCCTGTTTTCTTTGGAATAAGAAAATAAGGGGAGTAGAACCCTGAGCCCTGTTGAAGAAGGGGTACTTCTTCTATTGCCCCTTGGGCAAGAAGGGTAGCAATCTCCTGACCCAGAAGGTTGAGGAGAGATGTTGGAGAATTGAACTGTCTCACCATGGTGTGGGGAGGAAGGTTCAAGAAATGAAGCTTGTACCCTTCCCTTACAATGGAGAGGGTCCATTGCTCTACTGTAATTTGCTCCCATCTGGGAGCAAAGTAAGCCAACCTTCCTGGAATGGTGAGGGTCTCTGGTTCTTCCAGAGCCAGAAAGGCTAAGTTCTCTAGTTGCAAGTCAAAGGCCCTGGGGAGACTGAGGCTGCTGAGTCATGGGAGGCCTGGCAGCCTTTGATTTGGCCTGTTTAGGTGGTTGCTGACACTTTGCAGCAAAACGACCTGCAAATGATGCCTGCTGACCATAAGCAGGATAGTATCTTCCCTTTTTAGAAAAAGTTGTCTTTTTGAACAACCTTTTCTTAACAGGAGCAGAGGTAGACTTTGAAAGTCGATCCAAAGCAGAGTTCTCAGCATCCATCTGAGTGGCCTTTGCTTTCCAATCCCAGCCAAAAAGGTTTTCACCTGTACAAGGAAGATTTCCCAGTTCATCTTGGACCCAAAGTTCCAAATCAGAGGCTTGTAACCAAGCAATTCTGCGTGCACCTTTGACAATAGCCGAAGCTCTGCTTACACACTCAAAAGAGTCAAAGGCTGCTCGGTTGGAAAATTTGGAAACACCTTGGGCATGTTTAAGCCAAGTGAGAAATTCCTGCCTTTTATCTATTGAAATAAAAGGGGCTAAAGTCTGCAGATGATCTGTGACTTCTTTTAGAAACATCCCCATATAGAGACTATAGGAGTTGATTCTGGCAGCAAGCATATTAGCTTGGAAAACCCTTCGGCCAAAAGCATCAAGGGTCCTGCATTCACGTCCTGGAGGATTAGATGAGTGTCTCTTTGCACTCTTTATTTTCCTCATGGCAGACTCTACCACAACAGAGTGGTGAGGAAGCCGAGACTTATGAAAGCCAGGACAAGGAGGGACACGGTACATGGTGTCTAATCTACGAGAATGAGGAGAGGTGGTAAGAGGAGCCTCCCACATGCTCAACATGAGATCATAGAGAATCTCATGAATAGGTAAAGTAGATGCTTCTTTAGGAGCCTTAGGATATTGCAAAATATCTAGTTGCTTGGCTCTAGGCTCTGACTCAGGGGCCACTGTAATGGAGAGGCCCCTAGCCACTTCCCTAATGAAGTCCTGAAAAGACAGGTCTTCTGGAGGAGACATTTTTCGTTTTGGAGAATCAGACTCCTGAGGAAGAAGTACCGGTGCATCGACAGAAACCTCCGACTCATGAGAGTCTTCGGAGGAATCGAAGTATCGCCTGTCTGGATGCTCCTGTAAAGCCCGATACGCGTACCGAGTGGGATCGACATCAGGAGTATGCGGTACCGGTTCAGTACCGATGGGCATCATAGGACAGGGTACCGTTGCAGTCGACACCGAAGCCGATGTCGATGCAATCGGTACTGGCACCGGGAACGATGCCGGTGCCGGAGTCCGTACCGGCAACGGAGACTGTTGTGGTACTGGAGGCGTCGAAGCCTGCATAAACGCCGTTAGGGTGCGCTGCATGGACAGAATCTTCTGATCCATCAACGCCACCAGAGTCTGGATGTCGGTACCAGTCGAGGCCACAGGTACCCCAGAACAGGGCAACAGGTGATCGGTCGAGGCCGAGCCATCGATGTCAACCTGTGACCCCATAGACAATGCTTTGGAAGCCGGAACTTCCCGCCGGGGTAATTTTGCCGGTGCGGAATCCTCGAGGACAAGCCCGGAGGCATCTCGATGCTTAGAGGGAGATTTGCCCTTCGAGGACCGGCTAGATTTATGTTTGGTTACCTGAGATCCATGGGAGGAAGAAGAAGCCCTGGAAGACGTCGATGCCACCGAGGCTGCATCAGAGGGAAACAGGGTACTGAGCTTGGCTGCTCGGTTCTGCCGACCTCTTTTAGACATCATGGTACAGGACACACAATCCGTGATGGAATGGTCAGGACCCAAACATTTTAGACACCAGTCATGGGTGTCGGTGACAGAAATAGTACCGCCACACTTCGTGCACTCCATGAGGAGAAAATATGTTCAGGCCTAAGGCCCAAACCGAAAATGCACAGTTGAAGAAAGGGTTTGTTTTTTTTTTAAGAAAGAAAAGAAAAGCCCGGCGGTACCGGTCTGACGTCGAAGAAGGCAGACGCGACACAGAAAAATAAAGAAAAAAATAAAGAATTCTTCTGCGGTGATAGGAACACGACCTGCTGGCTCCGCGGAAAAGAAGAACTGGAGAGAGGCAGTTGGAAAAGGCGGGAAGGCAGCGCGCAGGTGCTGTGGGATACTCCCAAAAGCTTTCTTACTGGACGCTGGGGAGCGTTCCCACACAGGCTCCGTCGGTACTGACGATACCCATATCTGAAGACTCATTCCTGCTTGTTCCTGGAGATTATTTTAGCATTCAAAGTCTTGCTAGTAAGAATGGCCACACCATTTTTCTTCCACAGTGCAGCTGAGTATACACACTGACCCACCCATCCCTGCTGCAATTTACAAGCCTCAAAATCAGGCAGATGAGTCTCCTGAAGAAAGCAGATATCTGCTCATAGGTAGCTAAGATGTTGTCAAATTTGTATTCTCTTGATGGGATGGCCCAGTCCCTTTAAATTGAGCGATACTACATTAGATATATTACCACTAGCCATTGTCAGAGAGAGATATACAATCTATGTCCCTCCTCAGCACAGCATTACCATACCATACACACTTCGAACAAACACTTAAATCAAATCAAACCCCATGTACATAAACAACCAGTCCCCAACAAGAGGGCAGTCAACAAATGAAACATGATGAGGCCTTGTGGCCACAGTGACAAACCACATGAGGTCCCCAGAGGTCCTTGTAGAAGCAGAAGAGAGTTCTGTAGAGTGATACCAGGCACTGATCTGAAGTAATCTGCTGAGAAAAAGAAACAGATTAATCATGCAGAGGTTCATCCTAATAGCCAAAGGTACCCGTCGACAAGCACAAGGTCTCAAAGAAAACAGTACCCAGCCAATGGGCTCACTCCAGTGATATTCCAGCTTGCACCCCGCATTTCACATCCACCAGATAGTTTATCAGGGTGACCTCATCAAACATTTTGGTAACATTATTAAGTGTGATCCTCATGTGCGCTGGGTAGAAAAGGTCATACATGGCCCCTGAAGCCTTTAAACACATTCTCAAGTCCAAAAACTGCTTCTGTCTTTGTGCAATAGATTTGGCAAGATCAGGGGCAATGAGCACTTTGTGTTCCGCAACCAGCATTGCCTGTTTGGCCAAGCCGCTTGAAGAATCTGAAGGGTATGCTGATAGCAGAGAAGCTTTGCTACCACCGCCTAGGAAAGTCATTGTTCAGCCAAGAGCAGGGAGGAACACAGTGTGTCCGTTCTCTCTCTAAGGGTGGTGTGTAATCTAAGCCCAATCACAGTGGGGTGTTTTACTCCAAGAATTTAAACATATTAGAGCCCCCTTGCCCTTCCAGTTGGCCAGTTGGCCTGATGATGTTGTGGCAATTCCTGATCATTAAGTCCTCCACATCCCCATTGTATAAGATCAAGCTTAGTGATCCATTTCTCCAGATCAGAGACTCGGACTTCAACTGCGCTCACTCAGTTTTCACTTACTAGCAGCCTCTACTGAAATGTGGTGAGTTAACCGAATAACATTGGTAAGTTCCGATCTTAGCCGTACCATTTTCGTTTTCATCATCACGCTCAGATTTTGTAGTTTTGCCATGATGGCTGAATCGGCAGGGATGAAGGAGGGAGTAGCACCATGTTCTCTGATGAAGCTGGGTTGTGCTTCACACACTTCACCATCAAAGGCAAAACAAAGGCGGAATGAGACTTTCCACTTTTTCTGGATGCCATAGGGGAAACGTGGGTACCAATTGTAACTGGAAGGAGAGAAGTGAAAGTTTTCAGAAGTAGCGCAAAATGGTACTTTCAAAAAGGCCCTTCTGGGAGATTGATATTCACATGACCATTCACTGATAGCTTGTGAGCGCCCCCTATAATTTGATATTTCAGATTTTACTTTGTTTCCCACATATAACTTTAGATGTGTGGAGTATACATTTTTAAAATAAAATCACACAAATAAAATGTAATAAATGAAACATATGTTTATTATTCATAGCAATGATGCTGAGGTTAATCAAACAGGCAGCACGTATTATGTTGACTATATTTATGGAATTCATGCCAATGATGCTAATGTAACGCTCTAATAACATAATTAACTCTAAGTTATCTAGAATTTTAAGAACTGAAATCAAAAGAAAGTTGTAGCTTGAGTCAATCACTGAAGAATCTCTCAAGAAATGCTACTAAACTAGAAGTTTCTTTCAGAGCAAGAAATTAGAAATTACATAAAAAAAGAAATAAAAAGAAAATTGTGCAACTCTGTTTCTAGAACAAGCAGACAGATTCGTGCATTTTTGTTCAGGATCCTTAATTCATCATAGAAGGCACATTAGGTCCAAAGTTAAAATCTGTAGACAAAAGGGCAATTTTCAAGGCAAATGAAGACTGATTTTGCTTAGGTCATCCAAGTAGGAAAAGGGACATCCAAGTCTGAATATTAGCAATTAGAAAAATATTTTACAAAAAGGCTCACTGAACATGGAGCCTTTTGTAAAATAGCTATAAAGCCCCAGAGAAATCCATGCGTTAAGTGCTGGCACACACAGCATCAGCACCTACTTTATCAAGAAACTTTCAAAAAGAGTAGTATCACTTGGAGTTCTGCATGTGTAAAGCTAGCACTTACATGTGTTAGCAGCAGATTATTGCTGGATATGACAAAACTGGATTGATAAGGGGAGTCTATTAAGGAGCCAAGCTACATAAACTCCCTTTTTTTTTTTAAAGTATTTTTTATAAGGTTAACAGATGTCCCTTGATTTTTAGTGGATGGTCCCCATTCTGAGGTAGTGTTCACAACTCCATGGACTATAACCACTTCATGCCCGCGATGTTATTGGGGGCAGAGGCAAAGGGCATTGTTTTTCCTGCATACCCTTCTTGTAGTCTTCCCAATCTTGGTAGGAAAATATGTGAAAATAACTTTTTTTAATGAACAAAAGAGGAGTAATTTTAGAAATATATAGAACATTTATCTATATATATAAAATAAAGTTTAAGCATATGTATATTGTGCTTATAACGCGAAAAGAGCTGCTGTCTTTTTTAAACTTTTGAAATTACAAAAGGCTACTTAGAGTAGTCATTTCAAAATATAAGGGGAAAAGATGCCTGAGGAAGGAAGACCCCGCTCCGCCCAACCCAGCTCAGTCCTGTCCAGGTTTCCCAGATTTGCTCCCCAAAAATCTGGTAACCCTTCATTTTACTGACACCCAAGAGGTATGCAAATTGCCATCTCATTCACTCTTCCAATTGAGCAGTTAGCAGATACCCTGCCTTAGAGCAGGTATAAATGCTGACATCTAGTTTTTGAAGTAAAACCAGAAAAACATGCATTCATTTTAGGCCCACCTAAACCACATTCCCTTTAAAACTATGCATACTGTGAATATACACATCTAAGCAGTGGCTTTTCCAAAGTTGCTACTTATCTGCTTATATACGTGAAGACACATTTTACAAAGGACATCAAGTGCAATCTGGGGCGTCCAAGCCAGAAAGTCTGAAAAGGAAAAAAAATAAAACGAAGCTGGTATGTCCAAGTTCAGGCACAATTTCAGCCAGGGACAGCCTGAAGGGATGCAAAGGGGTGAGGCGCCATGTGCAGAAGACTGATTGTGTGGCCTCCTCTGCATAAGCCAACAGGGACTGAAAAGTGGTGCTAAAAGTGGGGCTATGTACAAAAAACACATTTGCTCAATGGTAGGCCGGCCCTGGTTTCGCAAATGTGGATATGCCCAATATGGATGAATAATATTTCAGAATGGGGACATCTAATAGCCTCATGGTTAGAGTAGAGGGTTAGGACCAGGGTGGCCAGCTTTGAAATCCCAGTGCTGCTCCTAGTGATCTTAGGCTAGCCATTTAACGCGTCATCTTCTCTATAACCTCTAGATATTTTACAGTCCAAAGAAGCGCTTTCCTGATGCCTATTTGTGCTTGAGGCAAGTCTAAACATGAATGTTTTTGAAAGCGAGCAGGGACATCTAAGTCCATGGCATCTTACGTGCCCTGTCTACTTGGACATCCCGCACCAGAGACATCTTTAAAATCCTTTTATAAAATGGCTCCTGGGACTCTGTGATTTGAATGTCCATGTGCACATCTTTAGACTTTTAAAATTACCCCCTTAGGGCATTTACTTATGCAAATGCTGCACAAGACTTCTGAAAATAACTTCATTAGCCATGTAACTAGATATTACTTAGCAAAATTGCACCGTGACTGAGAATGGTCCTCCTCAACTATCTACACATTAGATAGAAGCTTTACCAGGTATGTATTTAGTTAAGGAAATAAATAGCTCCTACATTTCTCTATTCTGACATATAGTACATGGTGCTTTACCCTTCTTTGGCTTCCTGCAGAAATTGAAGGCCCAAGGAAAATGGGTTCTTTTGTTCCCAGTTACCTCATACATGTCTTTCTCAGTCTCTCATAAATTCTGCCTGAAATTTATTAATAATCAAATCTGTGCAGTGGAGAATTTAGTGGGATAACATTCATTGTCAAATTCTGTAAGTTGTCTAGAATTCCAAAAGTGCTTAAAAGTACACACTTTGGCATTGAGGTATATACTTTGCCATTGGTCGTACACATGGATGAAGCTTGGAAGGAATATGCAAGTGCATACATAAATTATAAAACACACTATAATTTACACAGTTAAAAAATATAGGCATGAACATTTATACCAGATCTAGTCCATTTATCCTAGTATTTTATAAAGTCAAGTAGGTGCCTACTTGTCTTATGCAACAGGCTTTACATAGGTATCTTAAAATGAGCTATACCTAGACTCCCCCCATATAAAATTAACCCTCTAAAGGGGTCATTCCAGAACATGAATAAGGGATTTGCATATGCGGGGGGATGTTTATGTGCCATATTCTAAAACACTGCTGACATGCATGTCCACGGCGCTAGCACGGGGATCTCAGAATGTGGTCAGAGGGGGCAGAAGAGGGGCATGGTCAGCCACAGAGGCGTATAAAGCATATTTAGGAAAGGCCCATGTATGTATTAAGTGTTTCCTGGAAATGTCCACGTTATTCCTGCTTAAACATGGAATAAGGCCAGGACTTAGAAATAATTCAGCTTTTCTCTGCAATGTGTCGCACGTTGAAGAATGGTTGTGAAAGTATGTACTGGTGTGACTGCAGCCTGGAAAAACACAAGATGCAGTTGTAAGGTACAGAGTGCAGATGATGTTGGAAGGTATGGACGCATTAATAAATACCCTTACAGAAAATTATGAAGAGCAATAGTGCTTATTCCTGCTATGCTTAAATGTACTGTCTGTGCTAAAGGAGCCAATCTAGGGGAGCCTAACAATTCCCTTGTTCTGAAAAATGGGACTGCTGATGTAGGGATAGTATGGATGTGAGCAGGGAAAGGATTCTTGTTTGGGTGAGAAACGTATATCATATATTCAGTCCTGGTATCCCATGCTATTATGTTATATCATAGCTGTTATGTATAGGTCCATGACATCTCTTTGACAAAATTATTTTGTTGTGAGAAAAAGTGGGAGCATGTGTGTGTGTGTGCTCATCTGCAATGCAAGGAGGACATGAAAGCCTGGCCAGTACCTGGGCCGTATGGATGACTGCAGCGTCACCAGGTGCCAGTGTGATCGGGCAGTCAAAATCAGAGAGGGTTCACTATAGCAAAGTGTCAAAACATATCCCTGTCAATAATACGGATCCTCAGAATAAGGACAGTCAACAGTGGAAACAGCACTAATGCCTGCCCATAATGCATATTTTGTGGGACCAATGGTGTTGCTTTTGAACATGTATTAGTGCAGATTGCACTGCTGAATGCTCTTATTCTGAAGGTCCCTAGGGAACCTATGCCGATTCCTTTTGGATTATTTTTCAAAGAGTACTCTAGTAAGATCAGATATTGTTGGCAGTGTGATAGGGCAGCCATACATCCTCTGTGCCAGGACTGATGTGGTGCCAACATTCCCCGGACTGTACCATGCGGCCTAAATCCCAACCCAGGCCTGGATCAATGAGAGCTGTGAAAATATTGACATATCTGGAGTCCGGCTACTTGGTGTGATGGCACAGGGATCTCCCCTCCCATGCCCATAAAGGCCTGACCAGGGAAGCAGTGTCACAAAGCAGACTATGGGAAGGCAGATAGGGTTGCCCCCTCAGATAGCAGACTGACATACGCTACGATGGGACAGAAGTAGCTGCTGTGAGAAATGCCAGTACCCAGATAGGTGGGCTTCAGATGCCATGGCCAGAAGGTCCTGCTACTACTACTGATCATTTGTATAGTGCTACAAGGCATACACAGCACTGCACAGACACACGTAAAAGATGATCCCTGCTCAGCACAGCTTACAATCTAGTCTAGACAGACAACACAGTAGCTGTAGACAGAATACATCCAGGGGGAATAGTCAGGAAATACAAGGAAGCTTAGGCGGATCAGATCCAAAAGCAGCAACAAAGAGGTGAGAGCTCAGTCTGGATTTGGGAAGGGCCAGAGAAGAAGCCTGACATATAGACTCAGGTAGTTTGTTCCAGTCATAAGGAGAAGCAAGTTGAAAGGAGGGACATCTGGATTTGGCAGTGGGAGAGAAGGGCACAGATAGAAGCAACCAGACGGAAGAGTGGGGTTCCCGGAGAGGGGAGTAGGGAGATAAGAGGGGAATGGTAATGTGGAGGAGCAGAATGAGAGCACTTATAGGCCCTAGGCATGAACTGGGCATACATTTGTTGCTCAGCAATATTGTGCATCCTTTGGGGAACTGCAAGGTTAGTTTTGGGTTTGGTGCACTTGATAAGGGTCCATCTCTAGCAGTTTAAGGTGTGTTTGTAGAGATGACCAAGGCAGGAATCACTGAGGCCATTTCTAAATGCCAAGTACCATGTCATGCAAGGTATGTGCTGACATACATGTTCATATTTACATTCTCTTATACCATATTAGGGTGCACTGGGATTACCTAGCACTATTCAGGGCATGAGGAGGATTGGTATATAGTCTAGGTTGCATCTCACTGATATTTATGTCTAGTTTGCATCAGCAAAAGACTATATGTGATGAGCAGCTTAGAAGATACACATTTTCCCAAGGAGTGTGGTGTCCACAGGTACCTCACGGGGATGGGCAAAATCCAAAATGTGTAACATTTCAGAATAAAATGACCATGGGGACATACAAAATGCTTACCTGTGTCCAACAATATTGACTAGGATGGTTTTCTCCATTATGATGGATGGCCCGTGCCTGCGCCCGTACGTAGGCTATGCCGCAGATGCATGCAAGGGCCAGCTGAATAGTGCTTTGCTCTTGCAATACTGACCACGTCTATCTCCCCGATTCTGGGCCCACGGTTATATCCAGACCCGCAGATGCGGAATTAGGTTCAAACAGCCGTTTTAGATTTAGATGTGTCCACGGGCTGGATGTGCACATTATGGAATTGCACTCCACATGTAGTGGCTCTGCATTAACTATACCAGAAAATCCTGGGTAACCCCCAACAGCTGACATGGTAGCTTCACAGTTACTGTGCATTAATTTTGACAATTAACATGTGGCAAATGCCAAACTTTACTGACTTTAGTAAACAGAGTCCTTAGTGCATGCTATTTAGTGCACATTAACACAAAATATCACATTGCAAGGCTTGATTTAGATTTTGGTATCCATAGGTATGTTGGTGGTATGAAGCTTGTGTTTCTTGTGATGTGGAGGACAATCAGTTTTGCAGTAGTTCACGGATAGGTCATGTTCTGCTAGCAAATATATGAATTCAAGAAAGCATGAGACAAGCACTGGGGATTTCTAAGGAATTGGAGGGGATTGTAGAACTTCTTATTTGGTATGGGTGGGCAGATTGGATAGGCTCTGTGATCTTCAGTGCCAGCATTTTTCTATGTTTCTATAATTGTTTTATATATGATAATTATGCAGAAGGAGAAATTTTGCTACCGATAATTTCCTTTCCTGGAATCCTGCTAGAGCAGTCTAGACTAGTGGGTTGTGTCCCCCTGCCAGCAGATGGTGAGACAGAGAAAAATTCCCAAAGCTTTGTGACATCATCTTTGGTACGAGGGATGTCCGATATTAAAGGTACAGGCCAAAATGACACTAACGTTTGTATTTAAAGAAATTATTCAATACATTCCACCAAAAACTACATACTTTTGTTTACTTCTCCACATAATCGCCGTAAACATTGAGACATTTATCCAGCGTGACACTAGTTTGAACATCCCTTCACGGTACAGTTACATGTCAAGTTGCTTGAAATAGTCCATAACGGTGTCTTGCAATTCCTCCTGATCCGCAAAGCGTTTCCCCGCCAAGAATTTCATGAACAGAACTCTTAGGAATGCCAGTCATTTCAGCAATTTCACGAACTTTAATGCAACGATCTTCCCTAATCAGATGTTTGACAATTGCGCAGTTGTCATCCATGTGTGAGGTCCTTGGTCTGCTTCTTTTCTTTTCTGGATCATTCAGCTCCGTTCAGTCATCTTTAAACTTGTTACACCAAACACTGACTTATTTTAGGCTTAAAACATTCGGGCCATACACACCCTCTAATCTGCGATGAATTTCGCTCTGATTAACTCCTTCGGCTTGCAAAAATCTGATAACTCCATGCACCTCAAACTTCGAATACTCTGCGATTACACACGCCATGTTTGTTTGCTTCCCGAAAACTACTCGTAATTTGAGTGTTTAACAAAACAACGCTGAAGACTCTCCTACTATGAGTACAAGTAGTCCTGCATATGATGGCACTATTACACATGCGGAGCCGGTATGATTGCCACCTGTACCTTTAATATCAGACACCCCTCGTATAAAAGCCCATCCCGCATGGGGAGCTTCAGTATAACCACAATAAGCAGCAGGAGTTCAAACAGCGAAGAACGCATAAAACCAGACCAAAAATGAGCTCATAAATGAATAACTCTTATACTGTAACAACAAGTGTCACAGGGTAGATGCAGCAGAGCCCATGGAAACAAGCGAAAATGCAGGCTGTGAGACAGATTATGACAGTTCAGAGGAACACAGGGTAGGATGTTGCCATAGGCAACCCAAACAAAACAGCTCACGTGCAAGGGAAACACGCCCAAGCAGCAGAAAGGTCAGGAAATTAGGGACTAATGAAAGCCAGCTGGGAGTGGGTGGAGCTGACACGCACGTAGAAAAGCTCAGTGCACGTGGAGTTAGACAGAGCCAGTGTGAGGAGGAGAGCCAGCGTGTGCAAAGGAGCCTGTTTGAGAGACAGAGCCAGCTTGAGAATCCGAGCAAGAGATGGAGTGAGCGTGGGAGCAGGAGTGAAAGTGAGAGTGAGAGTGAAGGTGAGAGAGAGAAGACACACGCAGGACACAGCAGGAATGGAATAGAACCCGGTTGGAGCACGGGAGCAAGCAGATGTGAGGATGAAAGCCAAAGATATAAGGGGAGAAACTCTAATTGGAAGGGAGCTGAGGGCAGAGCTCTGAAAGCGTCAAAGCCCAGCAGAAGCTATCAGAAAGGTAACCAAACATTTAATTGTGAAGTTAGCTGGAGGAAGCCAGAAGAAAGTTTTTATACAAACTGGCATAAAAAGAGTAAAGCTTTTATACTTGAGCATAAGCCTGTGTCCAGAAGAAGTTTCAAAGACAGGAGCCAGGAGAAGTTTTTACGGGATTTTACTCTGGCGTCTGTAGCAGCTGAGCACAGCCTGAGTCAAAGACTGTTTAAAGCTAGCCCTACTGTTTCTAGTAGAGGGAAAAGTGAAACTAAGAATTTCCTCTATCTCCCACCGCATTTGAGAAGCTCCCAGGGTAGACACTCCAAGGAATACAGTAGCAGCTTAGCCAGCATTCTCACCCAGAAGGAAAGAGACTTCCTGAATAGTAGGGGGAGACTGTTCAGTAACGTACCATATGCTGCAAGGGATGAGTCCTTAACGGAAGAGCCCGAAGAGATGCAATGTGAGGTGCAGGGAGATAATGTAAGTAGTGATTACATGGACTGCACGCTCATGGTCTCTGATAATATATTGTCTCTGAGATAAACGAATTGAATTGCCAAGCTTGAAAGCCACAAAGGAAATGATCTTTGTATGCTGGAAAGAACTGTTTTGAATACTTTTTCCTTTACCGGTTTAAAGCTGAAAATAAGCAATTTCTGTTCTCATTTTTACTTTGTTCTTGCCCAAGTGGGGCTGTGTATGCTTTTGTTTTGCTCACCCAAAAGAAACCTCTTGGAAGGGGAATAAAACCTTTAAAGCCTTACCTTGGTGCCACAACTGATTCTTTGACTACATATCCCAGAGGGCCAAGCAAGGCTCTGGGCTGGGCCTAGGCTTGATGATGATGTGATGGAGTATGACACAAGCTAAATTGAACAATGTAAAACAGGACCTGCAGGCCAAGGAAGTATGTACACAGCGAGGTACAGCAATGTCACCGATACACAAAGAGAGTCTTAGCTAGACAATGGACTAAACAGTTTGGAGGGACGGGTCCTGGACTGGTCTAGCAGGATTCCAGGAAAGGAAATTATTGGTAAGTAAAATTTCTCCTTCCAAATACATCCTGCTAGACAAGTCCAGACTAGTGGGGAGTACCATAGCTAAACCACTAAGGGCAGGAAGAAACAGCTGCAGCCAAAACAGAGGCTCCAAAGCAAGCTACTTCACGAGCTTGGATATCCAAGTGATAGTGACATGCAAAAGTAGAGAGGGAGGACCAAGTGGCCATCATGCAAATATCTAGCAGAGCCATCCGTGAGCATTCTGCCCAGGAGGTAGCCTGGGCCCACGTAGAATGTGCCCAAAGACCTACAATCATCTGCTTGATCCAGTGCGCAATGGTCACTTTGGAATCATACACTCCTTTTTGTGAACCAGAAGCCAAGACAAAAAGGTGATCGGAGAAACAAAACGTATTAGTGAGTTTGAGGTAATGGTGTAAAGCCCTATCAACATCCAACAGGTGAAGGACTCAGTTGTCACCCAAAGACTACTCCTATAAAAGGAAGGAAGCATAACCGAATGGTTGACATGAAAATACGAAAGGACTTTAGACAGAAAAGAGGGCACTGATCAAATCGCAACCCCCTCCATGGAAAAAGACAGAAAGGATCCCAGCAAGAAAGTGCCTGGAGCTTCGAAAGATGCCGTGCCAAAGTGACTGTTATAAGAAAAACAGTTCTGAGAGTCAAATCTTGAGAGATGCCCTATGGCGAGGCTAAAACGGGGCATGGGTCTAAGGACAAATCCCAAGAAGGGACGATTGGATGAATGGAGGGCCTCAGGGAGCAAATGCCACACAGAAAACAGGAAACGTCTACATGAGAAGCAAGAAACCACCCATGAAGAGGCCCCTGAAAGCATTTCAAGGCTGCAGTATGTGTTTTTAAAGAATTAAGAATTATCAAATCTATCCTGAAGGAAGGAAAGAATGTCTGGAATATCAACGCACCAAGGGAGAGGAATCTCTTAGAACATCAAGAGAAAAAAAAGACACCAGATCTGAGCATAGGCACGTGAGGTAGGAGACTGTCAAGCCTGTAGTAGAGTGGCCACTACTTGCGGCAAGTAACCTTTGTGATGCAAGTGATGCCGCTCAATAGTTAATATATTGCAAAAACCCTCAAGGAGCAATAAGATCCAAAAAATATCAAAAAAACTCAAACTAGGCAAAAAATATGTTAAAAATGCCAAAAATCAGTATAACAATATACATGAACCACATATGAGAGTAACAAAGTCAAACCTATTCGGGTAAAAAAACTGCAGTTATAGAGGAAAAAAGACCTCAGCCAACCCTCCAACCAATAAAAGTAAGGAGGAAGAGTCTATCGAGGGACAATCAGGCCACAATAATCGAAAAGACTCTACGTACATCAATGGTCAAAAAAACTCAATAGCTAAGCCATAAGCGAGTAAGGAGTGGGGTGGTCCATTAGAACCGGCATCCAAAACAGGAGACCTCTCTGGACACATCTATGGTATGCCGATCTCCTCCACCTACATGAGGTGGAGGAGATCGGCATACCATAGATGCTGAGGCCAATCTGGAGCCACCAGCACTATCCATCTGGAGTGTGAGTCTATCCGATGGAGTACACAGCCGATTAGCAGCCAAGGAGGAATGATGTCGAGAAGCTGGTTTGGGAGCCAGGTCTGAACCAGAGCATCTAGGCCGTGAGAGTTCAGTTCCTTTCGATGATTGAAAAAGATTGACTTCTTGGCATTGGAAGAGGTGGCCATTAGGTCTAGAGTCTGATGACCCCATCGACGCACAATGTTTGCAAATGCCCATGGAGCTAGTTCCCACTCACCGGGGTCCAGGATATGACGACTCAGGAAATCCATTTGAATGTTCTCTATTCCCACAGTCTGCTGTGCAGAAAGAGCCAGGAGACTGTATTCTGCCCAGGGAAATAGAAGACCTATTTTCAGGGCCACTCTGGGACATTTAGTCCCACCCTGTCTGTTGAGATAAGTCAGAGTGGTGGAATTGTTGGAAAGTACTCAGACTGCTCATCCCTGGAGGTGGGACTGAAAGAAGAGTCAGCTGAACAGCCCGGACTTTGAGGCAACTGATGGTCCAAGAGGCTTCTTGAATGAACCAAGATCTCTGCACTGCCTGTCCCTGGCAGTGTGCGCCCCAATCTGCAGAATTTCCAAGGGAACACCCTTCAACAAGTGATGAGGACAAAGCCACCAGTGAAGACTGCAGCAAACCACTTAAGAAAGAGGTAGATGAATCTGATAGTCCTAGGCGGATGGAAACCAGCATGGGCCCAGGGGACTACATCAAGAGCAAAAGCCATGGTGCCGAGATCTAGGTAATCCCAGGCAGTGTGTGCTGCCAGGTGCCAGAAAGCATGGACTTGACAGAGCTTCTTGCATCTGTCCTAAGAGGGGAAGATGCGACCCACTCTTGTGTTGAAGCGGGTGCCGAGGAATTCCAGAGACTGAACTGGGCACAGATTACTTTTGGCATAATTGAACACCCAGCTGAGATGGTCCAGAAAGGAGAGGACCTGAGAGACCACAGAAGTAGCCTTATTGAAACTTGTTGCTCTGATCAGTCAATTGTCTAGATAAGGATGAACCCAAATACCTTGGTGCCACAGGGAAGCTGCCACAACTATCATCACCTTGGAGAAAGCGCAAGGAGCTGTGGCAAGACCAAGGGACAGGGCACGAAACTGATAATGTTGACAGAGGACTGCAAAACGTAAATACTGCTGATGATCTTGGTGGATTGGAATGTGAAAATATGCTTCCGCCAGGTCCAGGGATGCAAGAATTGTATTTTATTTAACAGTTTTTTATATACTGCCTTTAATCCAAGGTGGTTTACATAGAACAACAGTATACAATCTCATGAGAGTTGATTTACATAGAACATGGGCAAGTGAACTTGGCGTTAAATATGGGGGTTATGCTGTACATAAATCAAAAGTGTTTGGATGGTTATGGTATATACAGTTAGGTAATGTCATTAGGACCAAAATGTTTAATGAAGAGGTGTGTTTTTAATAGTCTCTTTGCCTGGCAGAACAGTTTGAATGACTGTCCCGAGGGTTTCCATCCAGAACCGCAGCACCTGAAGACAGTGACGGACTCCCCTGAGGTCTAGGATAGGATGGGAGGAGCCGTCCTTCTTGGGAATGACAAAGTTAATGGAATAGTGACCAGAACTTCTTTCTGAGGGAAGAACTGGGCATACCGCATTGAGCTGAAAAGGCGGTGGACAGTCAGGAGTACAGCCGCTGCCTTGGCTCCGGAACCACATGGAGAGATGAGTAAGACATTTGGCATGGGCTCGGTGAAGCTGAGAGCATAACCCCATGTTACTACCTCGAGTACCCACTGATCCAATGTTATCTGGGTCTAATCGAGGGAAAAATACCGTAAGCGTTCACCCACAGGACGCACCCCGGAATGGACCCAGAAATCATCAATGGGAAAATTGGAGGAACCAGAAAACTTGTTGGATGAGGAGAAATTGTCCCGATTGTGACAGATACCCAGAAAGGACTAAGGCTTAGAACCAGCCCTATTCAAAGGGACGGATTTGCCAGGCCTGATTTTATGATAGTAACATAGCAGATGAAGTGGACTCTATCAGATGAGGATGCAAACAATGGTGTGGCAGGATGACAAAAATTGGATTTGGGCTTATCCTCCAGCAAACATTGATGCTCAACTTCCCCCAAATCCTTCACAGGTTTTCCAAATCCTCACCAAAAAGAAGGCAGCCCTTGAAAGGAAGCTTGGCGAGACAGGACTTGGAAACAGCATCTGCATTCCAATGATAGAGCCATAGCCAATGCCGAGCCACTGTAGCAGCAGTCATAAACTGAGCAAATAAGCGCAGTAGATCATAAAAGGCACCTGCAAAAAAAGCAGTGACTGATTCTAAATGAGCCAAAGCCGGATCATCTGGAAGTGATCAAAGCCATTGGAGCAGAGCGTATGCAATGAGACCTCCACAAACAGAGGCCTACAATGCCAAGGTCATTGACAAGAAAGTGGTTTTTAAGAAGCCCTCCACCTTGCGATCTGTCTGATTACAGATGGCAGTGCCACCCTCCACAGGAATGGTTGTGTGTTTAATGACTGCAGTGACCATGGCGTCTACTTCAGGGAAATGCAACCACTTGTCAAGATCATCTGAAGACCAAATGTAAACATGCCCCAAACGACAAGCAGAACATAGAGACACATCAGAAGAATCCCAAACTAAGGAGACCATCTGTTGTAGTTCCAGGGGAAAGGGAAAAATCTTAGAAGGTTTCCTGATGGCCACGATGATGGGGTCTGCTTGATGTTTAAAGGATCCAAAGACTGTTGCACTTGAGAGTCCAAGAGGTACAGAGCATCCGTAATTTGAGCAATGAGAACAGGAAGTTCTTCCTTACAGAATAACCAGATAGCCTGACCGTCTTCTCAAGGTTCCTGGTTGTCTTCCAAAGGCGAGAGCTCTCCTTCTTCTCATCCAGACTCAGAGGTGATAGAATGTTCATCTGAAGAACTGTCACCATATTCCCCTGCAGGGTGCCAGTCCTCTGGAGGAGAGGAGGTATCCTTTGCCAGATCTAAAGAAGCTCAGCCAAACTTCAGCGAGCAAGCTTTCTAGACAGAGGATCAATGGCGGTCAGAGTAGCCAAAGTCCCCGAGTGCCACATATCCCAGTCCTGATGGAATAGCTGCATAAACTGGAGATCAGAACCATCAGCCGAAGTCTGCATAGGCTGAATAGAGAGTTGTAGAGGGTGAGCAGGTTGCTCAGGCAACAAAACCAGAGGAAGGGCATCTTGAGATCTAGTATCACCCTGAGATAACCCAGAGGGAGCTAAATCAAGAGACCTGGAAGGGCTACCAGAACCAGGACCTGCAGACGCAGAAGGACCCCCTTGATCAGAACCATAGGAGGAACACAAACTACTTGTCAAAGTCTTACATTTCTTCCCACAGTCCAAGCAGCACTGTAGGAAAGAAGGCATTTTCACAACAGGATAAAAGAAAAAAAGTCACAGGAAGAGCCAGGGAGACAAAAATCAACAGACTGAAGAAAGAATGGAGGCTGCGGCACAAAAATACGGTGGGAAACAGCAAAATAGAGCCGGGAAGCAGCCGCCGACTGACCGCATGAAGAGAAGCAGGAAAAGGGCAACTGCAGAAAATGGAGCACACTGAAAAATGAAGGGAGGTGCACGTGGTCAGAAGAACAAGATACTGACGAAAACCAGATTGAAACACTGCTTTAAAAAAGAGAACCACAAAAGAAATAAAACACTCACTGCTCTCAAAGGAGGAAAAAACAGATGAAGGGAGGGAGGGTCTGGAGAAGAAAAAAAACTACCCGACAACTTCCTCAGCAACTGGTCTCTGAATAAAATGTTTTGAGGGTTTTTAAATAATTTTTTTTTTTTTTAGTGCCATCAAGTCAGTGTTGACTCCAAGCAACCTCTTGGTTTTCTTGGCAATGTATCACTGGAAGTAGATTGCCAGCCTTTTCTTCTGAGGCAATGGAGGGTAAAGTGACTTGCCCAAGGTCACAAGGAGTTCCAGTGGGACTTGAACCCTTGATCTTCTGGGTATTAGGTAGTTGCTCTAACCATTAGGCTACTCCTCCACACCAAACAAATTTTAAGGAGTTAGAAAAATAACCAAAGGTGACTGCCAACTTACAGTAGATGATAGAGTCTTGCTTACAGAACTGTCAGAATGGAAGGTTGTAACAGATCCTCATGAGCAGGAGTACTTCCCTTCAGAGGTGATCTACTGGTCCTCTTGACCATTAGAACTCTGGAAAGTGAAGAAAGGAAAACAGTTGGCAAAAAAGGGGCACCACAAAGTGTGCACAACTGCCAAAGATAGCTACACTGACACCAAATTTCTTCTCAGAGAACACCAGGAGCTAGGAGAAGTCCACCATCTGCTGAGACAGAAAAAGTACTGAAGCTCCCCTTGGGGGATGGGTTTTTATACAAAGAGTGATGTCACAAAGCTTCAGGAATTTTTCTCTGCAGGAGGACACAACCCACTGTACTGGACTGTTCTAGCAGGATGCATTTGGAATGTCATATTTTTAAAAGTTGAAATTGATTTTATGATAGTAACATAGCAGATGATGGGCTGTGCCCTACCACAAATCTCCTGCATTCAGAGGCCAATGTTTACATTTGCACCTCTATCCACATCCTCCCATTCTCTTACCTCTCTACCCCACTCCATGGTCCAGCATGTCCCTGTTCTCTCCCCCACATTGTGGTCCAGCATTCCCTCATTTTCTTTCCCTCTTTCCCCTATGGTTCAGCATCTCACCTCTCTCTTCTATCTCCCCGTGGTTCATCATACCCCCTTTCTGTTCCCCCCCCCCCCATGGTACAACATCTCCTCCCTTTTCCTTAGGTCCCCTCCCATGTAGTACAGTATATCTCCCTCCCTATTTATTTATTTATTTATTTATTACAATTTCTTATATACCGCGCTATTCGGTATCAGCGCGGTTTACATCATAACACAACGACCATAACAACAATCTGTCTGGTTTTACATCGAACGGGAGTGCAAACTTGGATAACAGGGGTTAACTATATACATGAGATATTTATACGGAACAAGGTTAGATAAAAATCACATAACGAGTGTAAGGGTCTTTCCAGAGTGGGTCATTTCTTCAGAGGGCTGTAGCCTAGAATTTTCCTTCCAACCTCCCTCCCTCCCTCGTACTGAGGTGCCTTCAACAACTTACTGGGCTGTTGACAGTGAAAGTAGTAGAGGAAAACATAGCAAATAAGAAAGAAAAGTTCAGCAGAGCCTTTGCACTTCTTGGCTCTCACATGCTGCCCCTATGACATCAATAAGTATTGCATCAGATAAGGCAGAACATGGCTGGGCTTTAGAGAGCACAGGAGTGCAAAGGCTCCACCATGCTTGTTTTTTTTTTTTGTCCTGTTTTTTGCTGCTTCAGTACGTCCATCTCTGTCACTTTCACTACTATTGGCCCAATCAGTTGAAGAGGCCAGAGAAGGAGGAAGGACAGTGTGACTTACTCGTGGGTCCCCAATGCCCTGCATCAGGCCAGCACCTGGGAGGGTGCTAGACCTCTCCCTCAATTCCCTCACGTACACTACTGTTGATGGCAGATGAGGACAATCATCTTCCTCTCTGATTTTCCACCAGTTTGGATAAATGAGCATATATATTATCATACAACATCAGCTCCATCCATATATTTTACCTGCCCTATTAACCTTGTTCCTACCATCCACCTTTTGAAGAATTATTTCTGCTATTTTGTTTGTTACTCAACCACAGCATATCAATGCACAAATTAAGATTACAGTATGGCAGTAATTAATGAATCCAGTCATTGAAGCATTACAAGAAGATAACAGAAAAACAAAGCCTAGCCATAAATTATAATAAAACAGAAGTCCTCCACATCACCAGGAACATTACATTCACCCCACCCATGACCATCAAAATACAAAATAACATCCTCACCATAAAATCAGACGTCAAATACCTAACTGTGGTGCTGGACCAAAAAGTAAGGGGCATGTTTACTAAACCGTCTTAATGTTACCGGCGCTAGTTGCAGTGATAATGTGAAGAATGCCATATAAGGAGTGGGCGTTCTGGCATCAAGGTAGCAAGAATCTCTATCGCGCGATAGTGGGCGCCGTGGCACGTTAATGCATGTTAACCCTAAGTTCATGCCAGCGCAGTGTTAGAAGCTATAAAGATGTAGCCCACTGGTTACTGCAATGACTGTGGAGACAGAGGTCATGGGTTTGATCCTGCAGTGGTGATATGTAAGAAGGCTGTCAGAGGCATTTCCCTTTTTTAATTTAAATCAGTGCTGTCTGAGGTAGTTCCCGTATTTCATTTAAATCAGTGCTGTCTGAGGCATTTCCTTTTTTTAAGATAAATCAGTGCTGCCAGCAAAAACACCCTCACAGTGTCGTAACATAAGGTGCTGCATAAGGCGCCCTATAAGGCACTCCATAGGGCACATTATAAAGTGCCCTGTCCGCCAAGGCGCCTTCTAATGTGCCCTATAGGGTGCCCGACAGGGCGCCTTATGAGGCACCTTAAGGTTACAGCACTGTGAGGGTGCATTTTGCTGGCAGCACTAATTTTAAGTAAAAGGAAAAGCCTCAGACAGCCTTATTAAATAACACCACTGTGGGATCAAACCCATGACCTCTGCTTCCACAGTCATTGAAGTAACCAGTGGGCTAAATCTCTATAGCTACTACCACACCGCTGGCTGGCTATAGAAAGACTTCAGGTCACCACACAAACTGCTGTGGTTACCAGGATAGGGTAAACCCACCCGTACCCATGATGCACTGCACATGCAGATCAGCAGTCTACAGCGGATCACAAGATGGGGTATGCACTCCCACAGCACGTAGGCCTGGTAGGGGGAACTGACCGTGTGTGTTACTGGCACAGAGCAGCTACAGACCTTGACATTGTGCGGGTCCTGTGCTCACCCTGAGGGTGAGGTGGGGCGCCCAGCACCAGGTCCGCAGCACCTGGCTTGGTTGAGATAGGCTATGCTGCAGGTCCCCATCAGTACCAGTGTGTGCTAGGTAGTCCCTGCAGATAAACCTAGGATACAACTGTGTCCATCTGTATTTCCCAGTCAAGTCTACCCTTGTGGACTCTGATGTACCCAGAATAGTGCATATCCTGTGTGGGTGCCATGGTCACATGTTATAGGTGAAGTGGGGTGTTTGGACCCAAAAGCGGAATATGTAGCACCACCCAACCCAACCTCTGTGGCTCAGGGTGGGGGACAGGATCTCCCACCAACAGATCCACATTCTACATCTCTGCAATGGTGGCAGTAGAGGGGACCATCAACCCCAGTCCTGCTGGGGAACAGGTACAATACAGGGCAGTCAATGCAGATCTGTACGCATCACATAAGGCAATGGCAGACAGGCAGAATGCTGGAAAAGCTCAACTTCCCCCACCACTAAGCGTAGTTACTCACCTGTAACAGGTGTTCTCCAGGAGCAGCAGGAATCAGTCCTCACATATGGGTGACGTCGGCGCCGACGGAGCCCTTGCGGAGCAATTTTCCCCAGCTTTCAAAGAAAGCCTTTGGGAATTGCAGCGCGCATGCACGGTCCCCTTCCCGCCCAAAGGTGCCATCTTGGCCAGTCTGATGACATAGCGAAAAGACAGCAAAAAATTTGCAAAAACTAAATCATATGACTGCAACTCCACGGGGAGGAGGGAGGGTTGTGAGGACTGATTCCTGCTGCTCCTGGAGAACACCTGTTACAGGTGAGTAACTACGCTTTCTCCAGGACCAAGCAGGAAGTCAGTCCTCACATATGGGACTCCCAAGCTTAAGGCTACCGGAGACCCTAAGCACAAAAATGAGCTCCCTCTAGCTCAGCAGCACAGAAGGAAGGAATCTTCTCTGACTAATCTCCAACCGGTAGCCCAACATCCGGGATGGAGGGTAGGAGTTGCTTAAACCTCGAAGAGATTATGGAGGACTGCCTGTCCGAAAGCACTATCCCTGCGGGACTCCCTCTCGAGGCAGTAATGGGTTGCAAAAGTCTGGCTCGAAGACCAAGTAGCGGCCCGGCAGATGTCTGCCAATGGAACAGAGCGGAGGTAAGTCACTGACGCAGCCTTCGCCCTAACCCGATGAGCCGTGACTCGACTTTCCAACGAGAGGCCTGCCGCCCCATAAGTCCAAGCGATACAGTCAGCTACCCAGATGGACAGAGTACGCTTGGAGACAGGGAGCCCTAATTTATTAGGGTCGTAAGACAGGAAGAGCTGAACAGTCTTACGGTGCTCCCGCGTACGATCAAGGTAGAAGGTTAACGCCCTCCGACAGTCCAGGGTATGCAAGACCATTTCAGCTCGGCTGGAGTGTGGCCTGGGAAAGGTCGGAAGCACCACCTCCTGATTGATGTGAAAAGGGGAGACCACTTTTGGAAGAAACTTAGGGTGAGTCCGCAGGACTACCCTGTTCTTGTAGAACCTAGTGTAAGGGGGATCAGACACTAGGGCCTGCAGTTCACTAACGCGTCTAGCGGAAGTGAGGGCTACCAGGAATAAGGTTTTCCAAGAAAGAAAACAGAGAGGACAGGTAGCCATGGGTTCAAAAGGCGGACATGTGATCCGCTGTAAAACCACGTTCAGGTCCCAGTCGGGGGCTGGGGGGCGCAAAGGTGGTTTAAGGAGAAGGAGACCTCGGGAGAACCGTGCCACGAGAGGGTGGCCGGAAAGAGGCCTGCCTTCCACCGGCACATGACGTGCAGAAATAGCACTGAGGTGAACCTTGACCGAGTTGGACTTTAGTCCAAGATTGGAGAGGGAAAGCAAGTACTGCAAGACCACCGACACCGAGCAGGAGAAGGGGTCTTGAGACTGTTGAGTACACCAGGTGGAGAAGCGACGCCATTTAAGGGCGTAGGATTTCCGGGTAGAGGGTCGCCTGGAAGCTAGCACGACCTCTTCCACCTCTGGAGGCAGCAGGAGGGGAGCCAGGACTACCCTTTCAGCAGCCAGGCCATCAGATGAAGAGATCTGAGGTTGGGGTGTAGGAGAGACCCCTGGTCCTGGGTCAGGAGATCGGGTTGAAACCCCAGAGGCAACGGAGTATCTACCGCCAGTTGCATCAGAAGCGGGAACCATGGTTGCCTGGGCCACCGGGGAGCTATCAGGATCATCGAAGCCTTGTCCTGGAGAACCTTGAAAAGTGTTCGAGACACCAGCGGCATGGGAGGAAAGGCATACAGAAGGCCCGTGGACCATGAGAGCAGAAAAGCATCCGCCGCTACTCGGAGGGGATGCGGTTCCCGAGAGCAGAACCGAGGAAGTTGCCTGTTCAGAGGACTGGCAAAGAGATCCAGCGTGGGGAGGCCCCACTGGAGAAAGATCCTTTGAACCACCAACGGGTCCAATCTCCACTCGTGTGGTTGGAGGATTCTGCTCAGTTTGTCTGCCAGGTAGTTTTCTTGACCTGGGAGATAGACAGCTTTGAGGAGGATTCCTCGGCTGACGGCCCAAGCGCAGAGCATTTGTGCTTCCCGACAGAGAAGGAAGGAGCCCGTGCCCCACTGTTTGTTCACGTAGAACATGGCCACTTGATTGTCTGTCTGGACGAGGACGGACTGGCGAGTGGTAAGGTGGGAGAAGGCCCGGAGAGCCAGGCGGATCGCTCTGAGCTCCAGGAAGTTGATCTGCTGGGCAGATTCCCACGGGGTCCAGAGACCCTGAGTACATGTCCCTTGGCAATGTGCTCTCCAACCCAGGAGAGAAGCGGCGGTCGTCAGTACCTGAACAGGCGGAGGAGACTGAAAGGGCATTCCGAGCACTAGGTTGGGCAGATGAAGCCACCACTGTAGAGAAGAGACCAGCGGGCTGGAGATTCGTACTGAGTCCGCCAGTCTCCCCGAGGCCTGACGCCATTGCGAGCGAAGGCACCATTGAGCAGGCCGCATATTCAGGCGGGCATTGGGGGTCACGTGGACCGTGGAAGCCATATGGCCGAGCAGTTTCAGAAAGTGCCTGGCCGAGACCCGGGAATGGCTGCGGAAGCTGCTGGCTAGAGCCATGAGCCGTTGTGCCCTGTCGAGCGGCAGAAAGGCTCGCGCTTGAAGCGTGTTTAACCTGGCGCCGATGAACTCGAGATCCTGAGAGGGGAGCAAAGTGGACTTTTCGAAGTTTATGACAAAGCCCAGGTACTGGAGCAGAGTCACAGTACGTTGCGTGGCGTGAGTGGCCTCCGTGGAGGACGGTGCTCTGATGAGTCAGTCGTCTAGGTAAGGGAAGACAAAGAGGCCTTGAAGCCGGAGATAAGCCGCCACCACTGCGAGACATTTTGTGAAGACTCGTGGTGCGGAGGATAGGCCAAAGGTCAGTACTCTGTACTGGTAATGATTGCCTGCCACCACAAACCTTAGGTATTGTCGGTGGCTTGGGTGGATGAGGATGTGAGTGTAGGCATCCTTTAGATCCAAGGAGCATAGCCAATCTCCCTGCCGGAGGTAGGGCAGCAGGATTCCAAGGGTAAGCATCTTGAACTTTTCTCTTTCCAGGAACTTGTTGAGGTTCCGCTAGTCCAGGATGGGTCTGAGGCCTCCAGTACGCTTTGGTATCAGGAAGTACCTGGAATAAAAGCCTTGACCTCTCAGGTGGTGGGGCACCGGTTCCACCGCCTGTTCCTGAAGAAGACTTGCCAACTCTCGAAGGAGTAAGTCCCGGTGAAGCGGGGGTCGCAGAGGCTCCCCTGGAAAGTAGGGGGGAGGTACCTGGTGGAAGTGTAGAAGATAGCCCTCTCGGACTATGTGGAGCACCCAGGTATCTGACGTGATGTTGGACCACCTGTGGGCAAAGTGGACCAGCCGGCCTCCCGTGCTGAGAGACACCAGCGGAGGGGGAGAGGCTATGCTGAAAGAGTCAAAAACCCCCACCCTGCGGAGCAGGGGCCGGTGGCGCAGGCTTGGGGGCTTGCTGCCTACGGGACCCGTTACCCCGTCCCTTGGCCTGCTGACTCTGTTGGGGAGCTGCGGAGGCCTGATAATGAGGGTAGTGTTTATAGGCAGCCGCCTTCCTCGGGTAAAAGGGCTTTTTCCCCGAACCCTTCTTCTTCTGGGAAGGGGCAGAGGTTTTCCTGGAGAGCCGAGTCCTGGTGAGAGTCTCTGTCTCGAGTTCTGCAGCCTTCTCGTCCATAGGCTTGCCAAAGAGGTTTTCACCTCTGCAGGGGACATCGACCAACTTGTCCTGAACCCAGGGCTCGATGTCGGCGGGCCCCGATGCCGGCTGCGGCTACCCGAGCCGATGCCTCAAAGTCATCATAGGCTGCTCAAGAGATAAACTTTGAGCACTCCCGAATACCGGTGGACAAGGCCAGGAACCTCCGCAAAGGTTCCCCGGAGAGACCAGCAGAGAATCCGGCTATTTCTTTAGCCAGGTCCCTGAGATACATGCCCATGTAGAGCTGGTAAGTCTGGACCCGACAAGCAAGCATAGAGCCCTGGAAACACTTCTTACCGATGCCATCCAGGCTGCGGGCTTCCCTGTCGGGAGTCACCGAGGAGTGCATCTTCTGGCTCTTGAGCCTATGCATGGCCGATTCCACCACCATGGAATGGTGCGGCAGCTGTGCTTTTTGGAAGCCAGGGCTCTTGCAGACTCGATATATGGCATCGACCCGCTTGCTTAATACCGGCGACGACGCCGGGCTCTCCCACATGCGGAAGAGAAGTCGTTCCAGTATCGGAGGAACCGGTACAGTAAAATGCTCCTTTGCAGGAGAGTCATACTGGAGGGCATCGAGCTCTTCGGCTCGAGGCTCCTCCTCGGGATCCGCAGGGAAGGCCAAGGCCTTGGCCATATCCCTCACGAAGTCCGAGAACCGTGCATCCTCCGGGGGGGACTGTCTCCGAGGTTCGGACTCGGGGGAGTCCGAAGGGATACACCGAGTCCGAAAAGAATCAGGTGACTCTTCCACCTCGGATTCCCAGGCGGACTCCTCGGAGGAGGAGTCGAGCGGCTCTGGCCGGGCGGGCACAGACGCCGTCCGCCCCGACGCCGAGGGAGTCGGCGTCGATGACCTCGGCCCCGAACGGGAGGCCGAAGGGGACCTCGACCGAGGATCGACTCGAGCCCTCATGGACTCGAGGATCGGCTCGGTCTCCGGGGTCGACTTAGACGTCGACGTCCTGGCGGTCAGGGCAGAAGCGCCAGCGATCAATGCCCGCTGCTGGTCCATGAAGGCAGCCAGGCTGCTCTCCAAGGCCGTCAACCTGAGTCCGAACTCAGGAGACCCAGCAGCCCCCGACTTGGGCCCCGACGGCGTCGGGCCCGACGTCGGACCCCTCGGAGGCGAGTCCACGAGGACAACAGGACTTACGTGAGCAGACGAGTCCATCTCCAGACGAGGCTGTTTGGACGGCCGCTCCAGCTCCAAAGACCTGGGACGGCTATCGGGGATATGCGACCTGGCCCTCGCGGAGCCAGGAGCGTCCACCGACGCCGTCCTCGCGGGTTTCTTCCTCCGATGATGCTCCTGGGTAGGAGACCCCCTCTCAGAGGAGCTCCGACGGTGTTCAAAGCCAGATTCCCTGGACACCGAAGCTTCTGACGAGGTCCGGGTACGGCTGGGGTCAGAGAAGATTCTCTCCCGCTGATGCTGCCGACTCCGCAGAGATTTCGCGGACATCTTGCCACAGGCTCCACAGATCATTTCTTCATGATCTGGGCCCAGGCAACGGAGGCAGCAATCATGTGTGTCAGTAAGAGACATAAGTTTCTTACACTTAACACACTTTTTAAAACCACTGGCGGCCATCGGGGGAAAAAGGGCCCCTGCGAGGTCAAACGTTCGTGCCGCCAGGGAAAAGTGAAAAAAGCGCGAATTTGTCACGAAGGACAGAAAAACCGAAAAGAAGGAGAGGGCTCGCAACCAGCGTCGCGAGGCCGGACGGAAAAGGGACCGGCGTCGAACCGAAGAAAATACTAAAATAAAGAAAGAAAATCAACTTTTCAGCGGTGACTTGTAGACAGCATCTGTAGGGCTCCGCGGAAAAAAGAAGACTGGCCAAGATGGCACCTTTGGGCGGGAAGGGGACCGCGCATGCGCGCTGCAATTCCCAAAGGCTTTCTTTGAAAGCTGGGGAAAATTGCTCCGCGAGGGCTCCGTCGGCGCCGACGTCACCCATATGTGAGGACTGACTTCCTGCTTGGTCCTGGAGAATCTGACTTTCACCAGCAGAGGGCACAGTCAGTCTCCACCCGCTGTACCCTGCAAGGTGTTCCAGCCATACACATGCTAACTGCGGACAGTCTGCTAGCTAGTACATAATGCATGGTCCTGGAGAAACTGTGTGCACCCAAAAATGGGATGTGAGCACACACACCAAGCAGGTATGTCAGTGATTGGGCCCCAAAAAAGGAAACCCATAAATATCACTTGAGAAAAATAATGTATAGCACTATGGGGGAACCTAGCCATGCTGTGGTCACTGCTCAGTCAGGATGAGAGTGACCTCCCAGCATGACATGCCGTGGCCACCCTGTCTGTGCAGGTGGTGGTCGGGCACTACAATGTCCCAGCCATTGCCCTATGCCCTGTGCAGATGCCTCCTGCCCAGGCCACCCTGTTCGAGCCATACCCACATTGCCCCTCATTATGCACATTGGCAGGCTAACACTGGAAACAGTGCAAGCAGTGTGGGCTCAGTAAGGTGTAGGCAGCCACCACACACTGGATAGACAGACAGACACACACTCCCACACCTATGCCAGCATTGTGCAACTATAGAGGTTTGTGGCAGCCCTGGCCGCCACACCAGTCCTAGGCACAGTGCAGGCATTGCCATGGTACGCAATACTGTTGGGGTCACTCCCCGGGGTGGTAAACACTGTCAGAAGCAAAAACTGAAACACACTCCACAGATATCAGAAAGGTTGCTATGATGAATCTCTGTCAACAAATCGTATTTAACCTAGGATTTGTTTTCTGACATTAATCAAAGCAACCTTTTGATATATGTGTGAAGTGTTCCCAAGGTTAGGACGGCATTGCTAAGGTATGCAGGTGCCAGTATTGTGAGATGCTGCTCCGCGCAGGGCCCAACAGCCTGATCCTCCATGAGGCTTTGGATAGTGGGGCCTGTGGGTGAGGGTGTTTGTGCCCCTGTTGGCTGCTGCTCTAGGGCAGAGGTTCCCAACTCCAGTCCTGGTGGGCAAAACACTGTTCAGGTTTTCATGCTGTCCCTAATGAATATGCATGAGATACATTTGCATACAATGGGGGCGGTGCATTCAAATACAGCACAGGCATATTTATTAGGGACAGCATGAAACCTGAATGGTGTTTGGCCCCTCCAGAACTGCATTCGGGAAACTCTCCTCTAGGGATTGCACATGTTTATGGTGTCTGTGCTCTGTAGGGTAAAATAAAAGAAACATGCCATAAACCCCTATATCTGCAATAACGGTTCCGTCGTTATTACCATGGTTTAGTACTGGGTAAAATATAGGGACATGGTTTGCAGGAGACACAGCTGGGACTTGAACTTGTGGCCTTCTGCCCCTGAACACACTGGCTATGTGTACTGCACCAAACTGTTGCCACAGGGGCAGATCATTCCCTGGGGATACTATGACTGTTCGTCAGACGGACCTTTTCTGTTGCAGTGCATGGCACCCACCTAAACGGGGCTTGGCCCTAGTCTGCTGTGGGCAGATGCCACTGCCCCCTCCACCACCAGCACCCCTCCACCACCATGCTGACATGCCCTTGTGCCGGTGGTGCTGGTGGTGCGTAGTCCCAGGCCATCCCGTGTGCAGGTAGGTGGCTGCCTATGGTGTGTGATATGGGGTAGGGGTGCCTGCATAGACATCAACGCTTCCCCCCGGCACAGCCTGCCAATGTTATGTGCCCTTTGGGGTACTTGCTGGGTACTGTCCCCTGGGACACTGGGACACACACTCATGGCCATGTTCGCCCGTGGTCAGTTGCTGTCCTGCTGGTTTTCCGCTTCCACATTCCTATGTATCACCTAGGCATCTGCCTAGCCCACCCTGTGCCCCAGCTGCCACACTGCATGTCCTGCCTGCAGCCCCCTGTACCCCATTTGCCGCCTCACCATAGTGCCCTCTCGTACTTGAGCACTATGATGTTGCTGCACATGTATCACTACTATCACTTTAATGAGTTTTCCTGCCTTTGCTGCACATTGCTGACTGAAATGGTCTCTCTCCCCTGCAAATGTGCCTCTAGCACGAGGTTTTCACTGGTGCTAATTTTCAGACCTTCATTTCATGGCGATAGTGTGCATGGGTCCTCTCCCCGCCCACTCTCTGCCCATTGACCCCTGATCTCCACCCCTGGGGAGCCTTACTCTGCCCTCTGGGGAGCCGTACTCCACCCTCTGTGCACCTTAACGCCGCAGGAGACGTTATCACGCGATACGTGACGTTCTCGCACAGTAATGTGCCATTATCACGCAATAACATCACATATCGCTCGATAACGTCACAGCTGCGATGTTAGCGCCATTTAGTAAACATACCCCTAAGTTTCCAAGCAGACATCAACAAAATGACAAAAACAGCCTACTACAAAATGAGAACCATACAGAAGCTCAAACCTCTCCTCAATGAAAGCGACTTCAGAACAGTTTGTCCAGCAATGATAACACCCATACTAGGATTACTGCAGTTTAATCTACCAAGGCCTACCAAAACAGATTACACTCCCCCTCCAAATGTTTCAGAATACTGCCGAACAAATAATCGCAGGAACTGCAAAGATCATGCATATAACGCCTACACTTATGGAATTACAGTACACTGGCTCCCGGTCCACGTGCATACCAAATTTAAAATTCTGGTTACCATATTCAAAATTCTAAATAATCTATCTCCAGACATCCTCCAGCCAAAAATCCTTAAGGACCCGGAGAATAGAATAAAAATAACGAACCATAAAAATCTATTTATAATCCCAAGCACAAAGAAAAAACTCAACCAGCCAACCTGCAACAGAGTATTCTCCATATACGCCCCATCATTATGGAACACCCTCTCAGATAGCATGAGAGCCATATGGGACTACAGAAGGATGCTAAAAACCTTCCTCTTTGAAGAGCACTATGGACACATTTAATGACACTTTATATGACATACCCAATTCTGTCCTACGCCATCCTACTAATAAAATCACCAACTGTCCCCCACCCCCAATGTACTATTAACATTTGAGACCATGTAACTCCCATTATGTTCCAAGTTCTTGATCCCTGTTAAATTGTTTGCCTCTGAGTTTACATCCCTGTTACAACGTATGTTTAGCTACAAGTTAGAATGGAAACCGCTTTGAAACTATAAGGCAATACAGAAACCCTTCAAATAAATAAACAGCAGGCAAATCTATGAAACAGCTTTTAGATGATGTAGATACAAGCTTAGCAACTTAGTGGGGCAGATCTTATTTTTTTTCAAAATCAGAAAAATAAAAACAAACACTACACCTCCCCCCCCCCAAAGAAAATCATCATTTGGTTGCAGGACTTTTAAATGACCTTTGACTAAGGAGTTAGGTTCCTGCAACCACGGGATGTGTAAAAATTATGCAAAATTATGATAGCAAAATTTTCTGTAAAAAAAAAAAATCTGCAGAAAGTTTTCTGAATGTATTACACTTAAGAAGTGTACAAATTCCAATATTTTTACAAAATTTCCGCAGCACTTTTTTTGGTCGATATTTACACAAACTGGTCAGAACCCATTTCCAGGGTTGACTAATTCAGTACTGGCCTAAAATCTACCTCTTGAAACTGGATCTCTAGTCAGCTCCGAGTCATTTGCCAAGGACTTCTTTTTCCCCTCTATTTAAATTTGGTCATTATATGTACAAACAGAAGAAAAAAAACTTTATTCAGTTTGATAGGATTGAATATGACATGCTGAATATATAAAATCACAATAGGAAAATACCAGGCATGCATACTTTAGAATCATAGAAACATAGAAAAATGACAGCAAAGACCAGATGGCCTATTCAGTCTGCCCTTTCATACCAATTACTAATCTTTATAGTCCCCTTTTTCCGGCTTAGAAATCCTCTGTTTGTCCCATGCTTTCTTGAATTCAGATTCAATCCTCGTCTCTATCACCTCCACTGGGAGACTGTTCCATGCATCTACTTCTCTTTCTGCAAAGAAATCCCTCAAAGTACTTCTGAATCGTTCACCTTCATCCTCTGCCCCCTTGTTGCAAAGTTTCTCTCAATTGAAAGAGGCTCTCCTCCTGTGCATTATGTCACAGAGGTATTTAAACGTGTTACCGTGTCTCCCCTCTCCCGCCTTTCTTCCAAAGTATACATGCTGAGATCATTATTCATACAGTCTAAAGCTATCTAGAAGATACTGTGAAAACTTCCACCGAACTATATCCCCAGGAACACCCATGAGTGGTGTGTATAAAAGTCAGTGCAATCTTGTGATGTGCCTACTTTTATAGAAGTATACCTGCAAGCAATTGCATGAGCTTTTTTCTATGTAAAAACATGTTTTACATGTTGAAAATGCTTTTTAAAATTATCCCTATATAGTGGTCTTTAGAAAGTGTTCAATTCATTATGAAAGGAACTGTCAAATCAATGGTGCTTAATGTGAAAAACGAAAGCTCTCACCAGAAGGCAGACATAACCTTTTACTGAAGTTGAACCCATTCATTGTGTTTCTTTTAATGTAAATTCTTCCTTTATGACTTCAAACCAAAATGAAAGCTAAAAGCCTTTCTGTACTAAGGATTCAGAATGCATCATCATTTTAACCCTGGAATTACCAAGATTTTTTGCACACACTGAATACCGTTGGGGTCATAAATGACCCCACGATGAATTTTAATTGTTAGCCATGAAAAATTTAAACTAAACAGACAAAAAATTATTCTGAATTAATTATTTATTATATGAAGGTTAAATGTTTTGAAATTTAATCCTTTATCATAAAATTACATGAAGAAGAGTTGCCATGAAAGCATTTTTTGCATGCCCTTGATGAATACAGTAAAGTACTACAGTCATTTGCATGAGACACAGACAATTTCTGAATGTTCTTTGCAAACATTGCGCTTGCAGGAGTTGCAAACTATGTTGCTTTTCTTGTCTTTTTCTCTGGAACAGCAGTGACACCTTGCCCTTTTCTTTGGGATCCCGACATTGCAAACAGCATCAGTGGCTTCTTCAATGCTGGAAGAAGTCTCACTGCAATTACTCTGAAGCAGCTGCTTTCCTAATTCCAAGAGGAATAGATGACGTCTGTGCTATGACTTGGACTGCCATTCTGGATTTAGTGACATCCAAACAATGAAGGCATTCAAAGCACTGATGTCCAACATGTTGTAGAAGATTGTCACCGGCCAGCATCTTGTCATTCGTTTTGTGGTATACGTGCGCAACATTTGATCTGCCGTATCTACTCCACCTTTACTAGAATTATAGTTCAAGATCATGCATGGTTTTTTGTCTGGACGTGTGGTATGCAAACTGCTCAGAAGAACAACCACTTTTCCTTTCTTCGGACAATAGGAAACCCAGAGTGGCGTCATCGCAAAAGGCAAACAGTGAAGTGAATACCTCTCAGCCCTTTGCTGTTACAAATTCTGGAGGCAATTCTTCTCTGTTCTTTTGAATTGTCCCCAAAAGTGTCATTTGTTTTTCTAGCAATTTCCGTGACAGGGATAAACTGCAGAAGAAATTGTCAACAATAACATTTCTGCCAGATCGCGTCAATCCTTCAGTGAGTTGCAGCACAACCCTCTTTCACCCTGATTCTGTTCCATGTTTTGTCCGAGTTCCCTTCCTGTATATCGTTGAAGATGCAGAACATATGACATTGCACTGTCACACAACATCCATAGCTTTATGCCATATTTCCCAGGTTTGCTGGGAATATATTGTCTGAACGGAACACGGCCACGAAACGTAAGCAGTTGCTCATCCACGGTAACATTTTCACCAGGAACAAAGGCGTCATTTAGAGTTGCTTCCCAGGTATCAAAAACATGTCTGACTGGAGCAAGCTTATCCACGCCTCGTTGTTCACGTCTGTTGGTTGCATCATCAAATCTGAGAGCACAAGAAATTTGCTGAAAATGGTTACAGGCCATATTTTTGCCAAAAACAGAACAACCATCTTCAAGGTTCCACAACTGAACTATGAGGATCAGAAGTCCAAGAAAACGTTGAAATTCTCCATCTGTCAAATCTTTCCAGGTGTCGTCATAAATGTGTCTTCCTTGTTTGCTCGTCCACATCATGATTTCATTCAATAAGTTCTTCCTCATGAACAAGTGGAATGCTGCGAGAGGGCCATCAACATTTCATACAGCATATCTTGTAGGACCTTGTTATACAGGCATGACATTAGCTCTGGCGTATCTTCCAGCAGCTTGCTTTATAGGTTTCCTGTTCCATGATGTGGCATCCTTAGATACATAGGCTTCAATGGCAACATTAGTGCTTATAGTTGATGACCTCTTAGCTCCTCTACGACTACAAATAAGATTCCTCACAGATGATACTGACACCGAGGACTCCTGCCTTCTTTCCATCCAGCACAGCCTCAACCTTTGCCTCGACCTGTAACTTGACTCTATACTGCAGGCGATGTTACCGGCTCAACATCAGTCTCACATTCACTTGGGAACCAACTGCTGTTGCCATCTGAATCATGACTGTCATCATCAGATTTATTGCCCGAACTTGGCTGATATGCTTCTTCGCTTGCTGTATATGCTGCATCATCAGACGACTCAGAGCCATCACTGTTAGCATCTCATTGCAATATTTCTCTTACTTGGGCAGCTGAATACTTTTGTTTTGACATCATATACAATAATCTAAAATAAACAAACAAAGATAAAGTTGAATAAAACGCAAAGCAATACAATAATCGTGATGAACGAGCTGAAAGCCTTTAGATTTCATCGGAAATAATGAGAGAACGTATGATATCAATTACAGAAAATGTGTAATTTTCATAAAATAAGAGTACAAAAAATAAATGATACATAATTAATGATAAATACCTTTCTCAGATCAAAAAATCCACAAAACTGCAAATTGTATCACGATCCAAACCAGACGTAAGCAACTGGAGTCAAAAATGACCCTACTTTAACTTTTTAACTTTCGAAAGGGAGACTATGATAAAATGAGGAAAACAGTTAAGAAAAAACTAAAAGGAGCAGTTGCAAAGGTTAAAGACGTACATCAGGCTTGGCTGTTGTTGAAAAATACTATCTTGGAAGCCCAGACCAGCTGTATTCCACGCTTTAAGAAAAGTGGAAGGAAGTCCAAAAAACTGCCAGCATGGTTTAAAGGTGAGGTCAGAGAGGCTGTTGTTGCCAAAAAAGCATCTTTCAGGAAATGGAAAAAAGAGCCAAATGACGAAACCTCGAAACAACACAAGCACTGGCAAGTCAAATGCAAGGCATTGATAAGGCAGGCAAAGGGAGAATTTGAGAAGAAGCTTGCTGCGGAAGCAAAAACGCGAAGTAAAGACCTTTTCAAGTACATTCGTAGCAAAAAACCTGTGAGAGAGTCAGTTGGTCCATTAGATGATAAAGGGGTTAAAGGAGGACTAAGAGGCGACAAGGCGATAGCGGAGAGACTGAATGAATTCTTTGCTTCAGTCTTTACTGAGGAAGATGTAGGGATGTTACCCATGACTGAAGTGGTATTTAAAGGTGCAGAAGAATTGAAGGAAATAGCGATACATCGGGAAGATGTATTACAACTATTAGATAAACTGAAGAGTAGCAAATCACCTGGGCCGGATGGTATACATCCAAGGGTGTTGAAAGAACTGAAATATGAGATTGCAGACCTGCTATTAGTAATCTGTGATCTATCATTAAAATCATCTCTAATACCTGAAGATTGGAGGATCGCCAATGTAATGCCAATTTTTAAAAAGGGTTCCAGGGGTGATCCGGGAAACTACAGACCGGTGAGCCTGACATCAGTACCGGGAAAAATGGTAGAAACCATCATAAAGAATAAAATTACTCAGCATGTAGATAGTCATGACCTAATGGGAGACAGCCAACATGGCTTTAGGCAAGGAAGATCTTGCCTTACTAATCTGTTATGTTTTTTTGAAGGAGTGAATAATCAGGTGGACAAAGGTGAGTCAGTTGATATTGTGTATCTGGACTTTCAGAAAGCCTTTGACAAGGTCCCTCATCAGAGACGTTTGGCAAAACTAAAGAGTCATGGGATAGGAGGCAGTGTACTATTGTGGATCAGGAACTGGTTAAAAGATAGAAAGCAGAGGGTAGGGCTAAATGGCCAATTTTCCCAATGGAGAAAGTTGAATAGTGGTGTACCCCAGGGATCTGTGCTGGGTACGCTGCTTTTTGACATATTCATAAATGACCTGGAAAGTGGAATAACGAGTGAGGTTATCAAATTTGCAGATGACACAACACTATTTAAAGTTGTTAAAACCCAAGAAGATTGTGGAAAATTGCAAGAGGATCTTGTTAAATTGGAAGACTGGGCATCAAAATGGCAGATGAAATTTAATGTGGACAAGTGCAAGGTTATGCACCTAGGGAAGAACAACCCAAACTATGGTTACACGATGCAAGGTTCCACATTAGGAATCACCACCCAGGAAAAAGATTTAGGCGTCATTGTGGATACCATGTTAAAACCCTCGGCCCAGTGTGCAGCGGCGGCCAAGAGAGCAAATAGAATGCTAGGTATGATAAGGAAAGGAATGGAAAATAAAACAAAAGATATTATAATACCTCTATATCGTTCCATGGTGAGACCGCACCTTGAATATTGTGTGCAATTCTGGTCACTGTATCTTAAAAAGGATATAGCGTTATAAAGGTTCAGAGAAGAGCCACCAAAATGGTAAAGAGGATTGAAGGATACTCCTATGAAGAAAGGCTTAAAAGGTTAGGGCTCTTTAACCTGGAAAAGAGACGGATAGAAGTCTATAAATTAATGAACGGAGTGGAACGGGTAAATGTAGATCGATTGTTTACCTTATCAGAATATAGAAAGACTAGGGGACATGCAATGAAGCTACAGGGTAAACTATTTAAGACTAATAAAAGAAAATATTTTTTCACTCAACGTGTAATCAAACTCTGGAATTTGTTACCGGAGGATGTAGTAAAGGCTGTTAGGGTAGCTGGGTTTAAAAAAGGTTTGGACAAGTTCCTGGAGGAAAGGTCCATAAACCATTATTAAGAAGGGACCCAGGATATCAATGCTTGAACCAATACAAGCATTGTGGAACCTGTGTCCCTTGGGGAAACTGCTAGGTACGTATGACCTAGATTGGCCACTGCTGGAAACAGAATACTGGGCTTGATGGACCTTGGTCTGACCCAGTATGGCATATCTTATGTTCTTATGGTACTCTGTGCTGCAATTCATCACTAGTGTCACCTAGCAGATGAAAATTATTCCTCTCATGGCGCAATATAAAGAGAATATTGACATGTGAAAAGTCATAAAAAGATTGCATTCTTGAACAACCAGCTTCCGAGATACACGTTGTGAAACTTGCAATGGGGTCACTTTTGACGCCATCGGTACTCCCAGGGTTAATGGTTATTTTCTTGCAGCAATATATTGAATCCTAAAAGAGAATAAATAACCCACCCAGCTTCTAAAAAGCAGAGGAATGTGTACACCACTCTCAACTCTTTCTTTATGGCTACCCAAGGTCCTACAGATTGAAACAAATCTGTCCCATAGCATTCTTAGCTGTGGTGGTTTGAGAGGCTGACAGAGTTAAAAATAAAGACATGTTAAACACAGCTGGAGTACACGAACCATGATGTATCAAATCAGAAGGTCAAAAGGTAACAACAAGGAAGTAGGAAAACAGGGAAATGGAGTGGAGGAGTGGCCTAGTGGTTGGGGCAAGGTACTTCAGGCCGGAAGGTCGGGGGTTCAAATCCCACTAGAGGACAGCAACCTTGGGCCGGAAGGACTGGAGTTTCTAGTCCCACAGGTGCTCCTTGTGGTCTTGGGCAAGCCACTTAACCCTCCATTGCCCATGTTCCCTGTAAAATAGTTATCACCAAGTTATAATGCCCTGTTCAATATAATTTCAGTTTGTTCAATGTAAACCGCACTGATGCAGAATAGCACGGTATATAAGAGAATGTAAGTAAATAAGTAAGTAAATATAACAATGTGCCATTGGGTGGCATCATAGACCCTAACGAGCTGTTGTCTTGACAACAGTTTTGTGCACCGATGTTCTATCTGGTTCAGCTGTACAGGAATGGTGAACTGGATCAGTCCAAGGCGTTCACATGTTGAGCAAGACACCATTGGTTTCTTAAATTCAGACTTCAGAGTATGGCCACTTATACGGTCTTGCTTGTGGAAAAGTCCCAAGGGTGGCATGAATATAGTTTTAGTTTGGTGCCTCTTGGCTGCAGGGGTGTGCTCAGCTAACAAGGTTGGATCATCTGAGATTCACAAATCATTTTTGTCTTTTTGTTCACATAGTGCAATGGCACTCTAGTTAAAATTGCATAAGTACTGAGCAAGCCTCACCAACTGACTCCAATATGCCTTCCAACTTATATAGCTTACTTGCTATATTCTGCATCCTGCTCGATACACACACCCTTGCAAAATAATTTGGGCTACCACAGGGCCGACATGTTTTCCCATTTACTGGACAGTGTTCTTTCACTCACTTATGTGCATTGCCGCAGTACTTGCATGCAGCAGATTGGTTTCAGGTAAGTTATTCTGCTACTGCTTGTAGCAATAGGTATGCACTCCTCACCGATGCTGACAGCATTAATGCAGAAGGCGAGCATGCAGTTCCTGCTCTATAGTTCTCTGTTACAGGTCCGAGTTCTGCAGCATGATGTTTCAATGGCTATATTCAGGGTTATGTCATGTTCTCATAATATACACCCACCCAACGCCACTAACCACCTTCTCAACACCATCAGAGAAAGGCATCAAGGACACCATCACTGCTATCAACACCACCACAGCTCCAAACGATCCCTGCCCAGCATTCTGGATAAAAACACTGCACAAAGAATTCAGCCCATTCCTGGTCAAACTCATGGATCTATCCTTCTCAAGGCTCATTCCCACGAAGCTTGAAGCAAACATCCATTAGACCACTCCTAAAAAACAACAAACTTGACCCCCAGAAAGTGGATTCTTACAGACCAATCTCAAGCATCCCACTAATGGCCAAAATAATTGAAAAAGTCATCCAATCCCAAATCCAACACTATATTGAGACCACCGTTCCCCTCAACCCATGCCAACATGGATTCAGGGAATCGCACGGAGTCGAGACGCTCCTGACCACTATCTTCAGCACATTAATTACAGGACTGGACAACATCAGACGAGGATATGCCCTAATCTTCTTGGATATTGCCACAGCATTTGACTCTGTCAATCATGAACTACTCCTAGCGTGCCTTACAGAGAAAGGGATCCAGGACACAGCCTTAAGCTGGTGCAAATCATACCTGTCAGACAGATGGCAACATGTACAGACCGGCCCCACGACCTCCAAACCGTTCCAACAGGAAAAGGGCATACCACAGGGCTCCTCTCTCTCAGCACTGTTCTTCAACATATATATGCAGCCCATCTGTGCCCTCACCCGCTCCTTCAACATCTCATTCCTCGTATACGCTAATGATGTGCTACTCTACATGCCATTCTCAACCGACCAGCCGGACTTCTCACCACTAACTACCTGCTTCGACGCTGTCACTGACTGGGTCCATACTCAAAACCTCAGAATAAAACTTCAAGAAAATGGAGGCACTATTCATCACCAGGAACCAAGCTTTCACTTCCCCACATCACTAAAAGTAATATGTGCCGAGCTCCAAAGCAAGCCTATGATCCGCTACCTAGGGGTCACACTACACCAAGAGTTGGATATGAAAGCCCACATAAACAACACTGTCAAGGCAGTTTACCACAAAATACGGACAATCCAGCATCTACGACCCCTACTGGAGCCAGATGACTTCCAGACAATCTACCAAGCCTTGGTAATCCCCCACTTTGACTATGCCAACTCAATCCTACAGGGACTCCCAAAAAATACGCTGAACCCACTTCAGCTTGCAATGAATGCAGCCGCCAGAATACTACACGGAGCCGCCAGGAGGGACCATATAACCCCAATCCTGAAACACTGCCATTGGCTGCCGGTCCACTGCAGACTCTCCTTTAAAATTCTACTGTTGACTTTCAAGGCCATCAACAGCCTCACCTCCTCCTCCATCACGGACTTCGTCCTCCCCACTCCCCCAAACAGAGTCAGAAGGTCAGTCGCTGCCAACACACTGAGTATCCCTAGCAAGATTACAAAGTGCTCTCAAGCAACAAGAAACACAGCCTTTGTGTACTATGCACCCACATGTTGGAATGCCCTTCCGCCCAACATCCGGTCCATTGCTGACCTTACCCAATTCAGGAAGGCTCTGAAGCATCACCTTTTCCTCCAGCACTACTCTCTCAACGGGGACACACCACATCCAGCCATACGCAACCACCAAGACAGCCCCCCCAAAACACCCACAACACACAGTCTCAGCCCTACACATTAGCACTACCAGACACCCTGGTATGCACATATATAATAATCACCTAATCTTGTAAACAGTCGCCAAGCAGCCCTGTTGTCACTTACGTCTGTTGACCCGACTGCTTAGCCTGTATATAGTTACTTAAACGAGTTGCCAAGCTGACCTGGTCAAACACTACTCCACGACCTACTGCATAGCCTGTACATAGTTACTGTGCTATCTCCAGGAACAAGCAGGAATGAGTCTTCACATATGGGGACTCCCTAGCTGCAGATGCCAGGAAGAGACCCCATGGTTGTGTGCCCTTGCAGAGGGCTCCACTTCCCCCAATGGATCTCTGGCATCCAACCAGGGTAGGTGGGTAGGAGTTGATTAGGAATGGAACAGGTGTTTGAGGACAGCCTGACCAAACGAGGCATCCCGGCGGGAGTCCTTGTCCAAACAGTAATGGGCTGTGAAGGTATGAACCAAGGCCCAGGTGGCCGCTCGACAGATTTGGTCGATGGACACAGAGTTTAGATGAGCCATTGAGGCTGCCATGGCTCTCACATTGTGAGCTGTGACATGGCCCTCCAGAGAAATGTTCCTACTCTGGTAGGCGAAAGAAATACACTGAGCAATCCAGTTGGATAGTGTTCTCTTAGAGACTGGAAGTCCTAAATGAGAAGGATCAAAAGCAACAAAGAGTTGAGAAGACTTTCTATGTTGTTGTGTCCTTTGTAAGTAGAAAGCGAGAGCTCTCTTACAATCCAAGGTATGAAGATTCCTCTCTGCATTTGATGCATGAGGTCCTGGAAAAAAGACAGGTAAATATACCTCCTGGTTCAGATGAAAAGGCGAGACCACTTTAGGCATAAAGTGTGGATTGGTCCTGAGGACTACCTTATCATGATGGAACCTTGTATAAGGTGGATTAGCCACCAAAGCTTGCAATTCACTGATGCGGCATGCTGAGGTGACTGCAATGAGAAAAACAACTTTCCAAGAAAGAAATTTCAAGGAGGTGGTGGCTAAAGGTTCAAAGGGTGGCTTCATAAGCTGGCCAAGAACCAGGTTTAAGTCCCATGCCACTGGAGGTGGTCTAATGGGAGGTTTAGTTAAAAGAAGGCCTCTCATGAATCTTGCTATAAGAGGGTGAGAGGAAATAGGTTGTCCATTGAGAGGCTTGAGGGATGCTGCAATAGCACTCAAATGGACTCTTACTGAATTTGTTTTCAGGCCTGCATGGGATAGATGCAGGAGATACTCTAGTAGAGAATTCAGAGGTATTGCAAGAGGGTTTAAACCCTTCTCTGAACACCAAATGGAAAATCTTTTCCATTTGAAAGCATAGGAACGCCTAGTAGAAGGCTTTCTAGAGGCATGAATAACATCTCTGACTTGCTGAGAGAGATGAAAATCTTGAAGGTCTAGGCCCTCAGAAACCAAGCCCTGAGATGGAGCGACTGGGGGTTTGGGTGCCATAATGTTCCCCCTTCTTGGGACAGAAGGTCTGATACAGAGCCCAAGTCCAGGGAAGGAGCTTGAGAGAGATGCAGAAGTAGAGGGTACCACACTTGGCGTGGCCAATGTGGAGCTATGAGGATCATGGTCCCTCGATCTCTCTGAAGCTTGATTAGTGTTTTGGGAATTAGGGGAATTGGTGGAAAGGCATAAAGGAAGTCTTGACCCGAGAGAAGGAGGAAGGCATCCTTGGCCTGAACTCACTGACACGGAATTCTGGAACAGAACCGGGGAGGTTTGGCATTCCACGGACTTGCAAAGAGGTCTATGTCCGGGGTTCCCCAAATTTGAAAAATCCTGGCTACCTGGTCCATGTGGAGGGACCACTCGTGTGGGAGCAGAACTCGACTGAGTCTGTCCGCCCAAGAGTTTTGAACGCCTGGAAGATATACTGCCAGAAGATGGATGTGATGCTCTCTGTCGAAGGCCCACAGTTGCAAAGCTTCGTTGCAAAGTGACAGAGAGCCAGTCCCGCCCTGCTTGTTTACATAGAACATGGCTACTTGGTTGTCTGTATGGATGAGGACTGTCCTGTAGCTGAGCAGGGAGTGGAATACTCTGAGAGCTAAGAATATTGCTCTGAGTTCCAAGAGATTGATATGCAGAGAAGTCTCCTGTGGAGACCAGATGCCCTGGGTGGAGAGATCCTGCAGATGAGCTCCCCAACCCATTGGAGAAGCATCTGTTGTCAGAGTTGCTTGGGGTAGCGACTGCTGAAAAGGGGACCCCAGCAACAGATTTGGAGGGGACTTCCACCACTGGAGAGACCAAAATAGGCGACTGGAGTTTGCTATGTTGTCTGACAGGCAACCTGATGCCTGGGTCCATTGGGTGGACAAAGTCCATTGAGCTGTCCTCATGTGAAGGCGAGCATATGGAACCACATGCACGGTGGATGCCATGTGGCCTAATAGTTGTAACATCTCTCGAGCAGTTAAATGGGACTTTAACTGTATCTGGGAGGCTAACTGCACCAAGCGTAGGCAACGGGCCTGAGGAAGATAGGCCCTTGCAGCTGTGGTATCCAGCAAGGCCCCTATAAACTCCAGGGACTGAGTAGGGGTGACATGGGATTTTGGGATGTTTATTACCAGTCCCAAATACTGAAGGATACGCATTGTGCAGGTTAGAGACGTCTGGGCCTCTGACTGCGATGGGGCTCAAATGAGCCAGTCGTCCAGATATGGGAAAACGAATATTCCTAGAGTGCGCAGAAATGCAGCTACTACTGCCATGCATTTTGTGAACACCCTTGGAGCAGAGGCCAGACCGAAAGGAAGCACCCTGTATTGGTAGTGCTTTCCTTGAAAGAGGAACCGAAGGAACCTTCTGTGTGTTGGATGGATGAGGACATGGGTGTACGCATCCTTGAGATCTAGAGAACAAAGCCAATCCTGACTCTGAAGGTATGGCAGCAGAGTACCGAGAGAAATCATCTTGAATTTTCTTTGAATAGAAACTTGTTCAATTCTCTGAGATCTAAAATGGGTCTACAGCCCCCTGTTTTCTTTGGAATAAGAAAATAAGGGGAGTAGAACCCTGATCCTTGTTGAAGAAGGGGTACTTCTTCTATTGCCCCTTGGGCAAGAAGGGTAGCAATCTCCTGACCCAGAAGGTTGAGGAGAGATGTTGGAGAATTGAACTGTTTCACCATGGTGTGGGGAGGAAGGTTTAAGAAATGAAGCTTGTACCCTTTCTTTATAATGGAGAGGGTCCATTGCTCTGCTGTGATTTGCTCCCATCTGGGAGCAAAGTAAGCTAACCTTCCTGGAATGGTGAGGGGCTCTGGTTTTTCCAGAGCCAGAAAGGCTAAGTTCTCTAGTTGCAAGTCAAAGGCCTTGAGGAGGCCTGGCAGCCTTTGACTTGGCCTGTTTAGGTGGTTGCTGACGCTTTGCAGCAAAGAACCTGCAGAAGATGCCTGCTGACCATAAGCAGGATAGTGTCTACCCTTTTTAGAAAAAGATGTCTTCTTGAACAATCTTTTCTTAGCAGGAGCAGAGGTAGACTTTGAAAGTCGATCCAAAGCAGAGTTCTCAGCATCCATCTGAGTGGCCTTTGCTTTCCAATCCCTGCCAAAAAGGTTTTCACCTGTACAAGGAAGATTTTCCAATTCATCTTGGACCCAGAGTTCCAAATCAGATGCTAGTAACCAAGCAATTCTGCGTGCACCTATGGCAATAGCCGAGGCTCTACTTACACACTCAAAAGAGTCAAAGGCTGCACGGTTGGAAAATTTGGAAACATCTTGGGCATGTTTAAGCCAAGTGAGAAATTGCTGCCTTTTATCTTCTGAAATAAAAGGGGCCAAAGTCTGCAGATGATCTGTGACTTCTTTTAGAAACATCCCCATATAGAGACTATAGGAGTTGATTCTGGCAGCATGCATATTAGCTTGGAAAACCCTTCGGCCAAAAGCATCAAGGGTTCTGCATTCACGTCCTGGAGGATTAGATGAGTGTCTCTTTGCACTCTTTATTTTGCTCATGGCAAACTCTACCACAATAGAGTGGTGAGGAAGCTGAGACTTATGAAATCCAGGACAAGGAGGGACACGGTACATGGTGTCTAACCTACGAGAATGAGGAGAGGTAGTAAGAGGAGTCTCCCACATGCTCAACATGAGATCATAGAGAATCTCATGAATAGGTAAGGTGGCTGCTTCTTTAGGAGCCTTAGGGTATTGCAAAATATCTAATTGCTTGGCTCTAGGCTCTGACTCAGGGGCCACTGTAATGGAGAGGCCCCTAGCCACTTCCCTAATGAAATCTTGAAAAGACAAGTCTTCTGGAGGAGACATTCTTCGTTTTTGAGAATCTGACTCCTGAGGAAGAAGTACCAGTGCCTGACACAAGCCTCCGACTCAGAGTCTACGGAGGAATCGAAGTATCGCCTGTCTGGATGCTCCTGTAAAGCCCGATACGCGTACCGAGTGGGATCGACATCAGGAGTAAGCGGTACCGGTTCGGTACCGATGGGCATCATAGGACAGGGTACCGTTGCAGTCGACAACGAAGCCGATGTCGATGCAATCGGTACCGGCACCGGAAACGATGCCTGTGCCAGAGTCGGTACTGGCAACGGAGATTGTTGCGGTACCAAAGGCGTCGAAGCCTGCATAAACGCCGTTAGGGTGCGCTGCATGGACAGAATCTTCTGATCCATCGACGCCACCAGAGTCGCGATGTCGGTACCCCAGAACACGGCAACAGGTGATCGGTCGAGGCCGAGCCATCGATGTCAACAGTGTGCAGCTGCGGCCAAGAGAGCAAATAGAATGCTAGGTATGATAAGGAAAGGAATGGAAAATAAAACAAAAGATATTATAATGCCTCTATATCGTTCCATGGTGAGACCGCACCTTGAATATTGTGTGCAATTCTGGTCGCCTTATCTTAAAAAGGATATAGTGATTTTAGAAAAGGTTCAGAGAAGAGCCACCAAAATGGTAAAGGGGATGGAAGGATAATCCTATGAAGAAAGGCTAAAAAGGTTAGGGCTCTTTAACCTGGAAAAGAGACGGCTGAGGGGAGATATGATAGAAGTCTATAAATTAATGAACGGAGTGGAACGGGTAAACGTAGGTCGATTGTTTACCATATCAGAATATAGAAAGACTAGGGGACATGCAATGAAGCTACAGGGTAATTTATTTAAGACTAATAAAAGAAAATATTGTTTCACTCAACATGTAATCAAACTCTGGAATTTGTTACCAGAGGATGTAGTAAAGGCTGTTAGTGTAGCTGGGTTTAAAAAAGGTTTGGACAAGTTCCTGGAGGAAAGGTCCATAAACCATTATTAAGAAGGGACCCAGGATATCAATGCTTGAACCAATACAAGCATTTGTGGAACCTGTGTCCCTTGCGGAAACTGCTAGGTACATATGACCTAGATTGGCCACTGTTGGAAACAGAATACTGGGCTTGATGGACCTTGGTCTGACCCAGTATGGCATATCTTATGTTCTTATGTTCAACCTGTGACCCCATAGATAATGCTTGGGAAGCCGGAACTTCCCGCCGGGGTAATTTTGCCGGTGCGGATTCCTCGAGGACAAGCCCGGAGGCATCTCGATGCTTAGAGGGAGATTTTCCCTTCGAGGACCGGCTAGATTTATGTTTGGTTATTTATTTATTTATTTATTACATTCTCTTATATACCGCGCTATTCTGCATCAGTGCGGTTTACATTGAACAAACTGAAATTACATTGAACAGGGCATGATAACTTGGAGATAACTATTTTACAGGGAACATGGGCTATGAAGGGTTAAGTGGCTTGCCCAAGACCACAAGGAGCACCTGTGGGACTAGAAACCCCAGTCCTTCCGGCCCAAGGTTGCTGTCCTCTAGTGGGATTTGAACCCCCGACCTTCCGGCCTGAAGTACCTTGCCCCAACCACTAGGCCACTCCTCCACTCCAGTTACCTGAGATCCATGGGAGGAAGAAGCAGCCCTGGAAGACGTCGATGCCACCGAGGCTGCATCAGAGGGAAACAGGGTACTGAGCTTGGCTGCTCGGTTCTGCCGACCTCTTTTAGACATCATGATACAGGACACACAATCCGTGATGGAATGGTCAGGACCCAAACATTTTAGACACCAATCATGGGTGTCGGTGACAGAAATAGTACCGCCACACTTCGTGCACTTTTTAAACCCGGAAGCGGGCTTCTCCATGAGGAGAAAAATGTTCAGGCCTAAGGCCCAAACTGCAAATGCACAGTTGAAGAAAGAAAAGTTTTTTGTTTTGTTTTTTTGTATAAGAAAGAAAAGAAAAGCCCGGCGGTACCGGTCTGACGTCGAAGAAGGCAGACGCGACACAGAAAAATAAAGAAAAAAATAAAGAATTCTTCTCCGGTGACAGGAACACGACCTGCTGGCTCCGCGGAAAAGAAGAACTGGAGAGAGGCGGTTGGGAAAGGTGTGAAGGCAGCGCGCAGGCACTGTGGGATGCTCCCAAAAGCTTTCTTACTGGACGCTGGGGAGCGTTCCCGCGCAGGCTCCGTCGGTACTGACGATACCCATATGTGAAGACTTATTCCTGCTTGTTCCTGGAGATGCACAAAAAGCAGCGGCGGGCAAGGGCAGGCAGCGTGGAGAGCCAGCTCGACATGGAGGTGTGGGGTACAGCAAGATGCTGGACATGGGAAAATAGCAAACTTGTGAGTGGTGGGGGGGGGGGGGGTGCGCCAGATGTGTAAGTCGCACAGGCCGCATTTATGGCTTCGTACGGCCCTGCATACAAACCTGCATCAGGGGTCTAATAAATAAAAACATATTCAAATGTTAAAGCAAGAAAGCAATCCAAAAGAAAATACAGAAGTAAATAAAAACATCCCAAACTACTATAAGAAAACTCCATATTTCTATTGAACTTAGAGAATGTTTGCCATTAACATAAATGTCACTTACTTATACCCCGATGTTGTTTGTTTCCTGTCATGAGTTTAATATCTCTGACTTAAACTGAAAATCTTTTCTGATCTTTATTCCACTTCTTTTCTTTTTCCTTCTTCCCCCTTCCTTCCACCCTTCCTCCCCCTCCTCCCCTTTTTTCCTCCCCCTCTTCTTCCCTTCCTCCTTCCTCCCCTTTCCCCCAACCCTCACCCATCCCCCTTTCCCCTTCTTCAACCTGCCAAATAAGAGAATTTTGCTCACATTACCATATAAGCATGCATACATACACACACACTTTATTTAATAATGTAGCTAAATAGTATATATATTTCTGAAATGCTTCCTCTTATTCTGAATAGAAGTTAATTTTACATCTTCTCCTATCAGGATTGGAAAGACTGAATTGGAGTGGTATGCAGAAGCAATGTCTTTTGCCTCTGTCCCCACTGAAATCGGGGAGAGGAGGTGGTTATAGTCCATGGAGTCTGGGACACTACCAATCAGGGACAATCCCCAAAATTCCAGGACATCTAGTAACCTTAGTTCAGTGCCATCTTGGAAAGTCCTCCCCTCCGGTCAAAATTGTTTTATGAAATTCTGTTTATTATGAAAATGACATTTGATTGTTGCACAGTATTTGAAGACAAGATTCTTGAAACTTATTTCAGGTCAGCTACTGGCTATGTGACACTAGGCAAATCAGTTCACTTCTTTTTTCTACTATCTACCCAAATGTAATGCCCCCATGCCTATTCTTATTATGGGGGTGCTTCTAGGCCTGGGGCAGGCTCCATCAATCCATGAAAGCTTGGTGCTTTTTGCCTTCAACTGAGGAAGGAAAGTGTTAGCGGGTGGGATTTCCTTTCCTTCCACCCAGGAAAATCCACAAAAAAAAAAAAAAAAGGTGCAACTGTGAAGATTGGCTGGCAATATTGATAAGTTTTATTAACTTATACAGCTGTAAGTTCATGGAAAGCACCAACATTGCATTTCAACAATGGAGGTATTAATTTAATTCTCTTGAAGTTTAATCTTTCAAAGCCAATTATTTAGATCATTTGGGGGTACTAATCTTGACCCAGTGTTACAAGTTACATTGGAAAACCTTTTTTTCTACTCCATGCTTTAATACCAGTTATCCTTCCCCTTTTCTCTTTCCCACTGTACTCCAGGTGGAGTTGGACCAGTGACTGCTGTGAGCCCTATGAGGATATGTTGTACCTGACCAAACCTTCTCTGCTGTCCGATCCCAAAGCTCCAGCTGTGTGGCTAGCTCCATCCCTCCTAGGGCTCGCTCTCTGCTCCATCTTAGCCACTGGACCCCACTCAGCAAATGGCCTCAGTCAGCTCAGACAGTCTCAATTGCTGGACCTCCCTCTACCAGGGGTCACTGCTCTGGTGCCTCTGGATCCCTTCTGTCTTGGCATTGCTGCTCAACTGCCTGAGCCGCTGGACGTTGCTGTGCTTGGAGCTTTCTGCTGTCTCTTTTCAGTAGCAGATGAAAATCCTGACTTTTCCTTGTTGGGAGGGGGTTTTAATCATAAAGGGTCGCACTCCCTCTAGGCCCAAGGCTCAAGAATTCTCAAATCTCAGTGATTCTAGCTGAGTTTAAGGGTTTCAGGTCAGTTTTCCCCAGCTTGGAAGGAGCCTCCTCTTCTCAGCCCAAAACCAAGCGTCAAGCAAGAAGATGCAGATAGAATCGGTGTTAAGCTCTACTTTTTCTTTGAACCTGAAACTCAGATGACCAAAGATTTTACTCTTACCCTTTTTGGTTGGGATGGGGATCTGGCTTCCCAGGGAATATATTCTGAAGCCTTCTCACTCTCCTCAGTTTCTCTCTCAACATCTCTTTCTCTCTCTTAGCCTTAGACTTTGACCTCTATTTAGAACTGCCTAGTAAGATCAAGGGTTCAATTCCCACTAGCACTCCTTGTGACCTTGGGCAAGTCACTTTACCCTCCGTTGCCTCGGAAGAAAAGGCCTGGCAATCTACTTCCAGTGATACATCGTCAAGAAAACCCAGAGGCAGCTGGGTCACCAGGAGTCAGCACTGACTTGACGGCATTAAAAAATATACAACAGCGATATGCAATTTTTACTCATCAGTGAAAGTAAGCAGTTTTCATGTCCTGCCCTGATGCAGAAATCTCTGAGCATCACACAATTCCTGTTCACTCACTGATGCCTCACATTATATTGCAGGGTACATCACTTTCCTCTTCCCACTTTAGGGATTGTACTCCAGTATGCAGTACCCAAAGGAAGACAGGTTACTTATGAAGAAAGTTTATGTTCAGGAATAAGGGTACTCTATTTTCCCACTGTGGTCAGTTTTCTTTGGATCACTAAGAGGACACAGAAACCAGCTTTCACTTTATAGTGCTGAGTATAATTTCCCATGGCATTCAGTTATCTAATCATAGATTCTTTCCATCTGAGTTCCTTCTCTCTCTCTCTCTCTCTCTTTCTATCCTTCTTTACAAATTAATCAAAATGTCCATTAGCTTTGCTTCCTGGATTAAATCCGGAGGGGCTCATCTCCAGTCAGAAATCACTTAAGCCTTACAGGTTTTGACAGCAGAAGCTAATTGCTTGACTCTTAGCCTCTGATTTACCTGTCAATAATGACAGACAGTGATGCCGTGCATCAATAATGGGATTTTTTTTTTCTGTGTGAAGAAGGGTAGCATTACACTACATGATACAAACCATGCCATTTCAATAGCAAACTTTCCACCTTCTTCCTTAATTAATCTCACAAATATCGCACTAAAAATCTGAACTATACCATGGTAATAAGTACACTGATGAATGTAGCTGGTAATGATAAAGATACTTTGAGATATGATTTACATGGATACAAAGGGCCCTTTTACTGCCATCAGCACAAGTTTTGACACTGATAAGTGCATGCTGAGGTTTGTGGCAACCAACAGCGTCGGCTGATTCTGTAGTAACAGCATATTACAAGCTTGGGTGGTAAAGGGGCAGTTTAGGGGCAGAGAGTGGGCATGGTGAGTGCTGTGTACCTAAACCCCATGCAATTAGCAGGAGTTCTGCTAATGCCACCTTACTAGGTGGCGTTCAGTGCCCCCGCGGTGATAGCGCATGCCGCGACACTATGTTAGAGTACTGTTCTGTGCAGTAACTGCCGGAAAATGCTGCCCATGCCTCTGGCAGTTAATGCACAGTGGTTGAAACTACTGCATGTGAGTTTTAATGCTAAACTCACATTCGTTGCTAGATCCTAGTGCAGTACACGGACGTTGAAGCAGTGTCTAGAGGGCCTCCTGACGTTTTCACGGCGGGAGAGACGAACATAGAGATTCTCAACGTAGCCCTGCTCACGACTTTGACGGGACGTGGGCAGAGGTAGATTGGGACACTGCTGCAAAGAGCAACAGAGCCCTAAAGGGCCTGTTTTCAACGGAAGCGCCCCTTATATGATGTCATGCTAGTTGGGACTGAGGGCAGTGGGGAAAACGCTTGGACGGCCATTTTCCAAAATATCCCTGCCGGGCGTCAAGGACCTGAGGAGAGTGGGCTGTGCCTCTTGAGAAGGGGGGAGACGAAATGTTAAATAAATGTATAATTATGCTATTTATGATGGAATTGTGTTATAATGTTCTGATGTTTTTAGGTTTTATGCTGTGGCCAACAGTTTTGGATACTGTATTTTCCAAATGTTGACAATCAAAATAAAGACGTTTCTTTTGGTGCAAATCTGGATGCAGTATGGTTATTCTGGCAGGGGGAGGTTGGGGCAGGAGGGGAGGGGGTAGCGACCCGAGGCTGGTCGCCTGGCTGAGTAAGAGGGCCACATAAAGAGCTTTTCCTGCATCAATCAGCTAGCTTTTACCCTCCCTCAATAAGCCTAGATGTTTCACAATGGATTCAGAAGAAGCATTCTCAGTCCCAGAAAGAAATATTTCAGCATCCCAGGGCACCACGCTGATCTTACCCTTGATACCCCCCTCTCTCCTAGGAAAGGCACCCTTTAGAATAGAGTGCTTGGTGGAACAGTCCAGTCACAGCACCCCTGGGCATTGATGTTGATCATTTTTAGGTCAGGGATGGAAAAGTATTTACATAGTTGGCATTTTCATATCTTCATGTGTTCTTTAATAGCCAAACCAACTGTAGGAAAATCAGGTGCAAATGGCTGCACATACTATATACCCGCATAAAAAGATCATACGTATGGATACAACTTCTGTCTCATCTGGGCTCCATTCTCAGTGTGGTGAGCATGTTGCTTTCTTGTCTGTGAGAGACAGAAAATAAAGATCAACCCTAATAAACTAATTTGCCCTCTCCTCGCCCCATCAGACTTTCCCTCAGCCCTACAGGCTCTCACTATACCACATTCTGACCACTGCAACTCAATATACATGGACTCCCAAAATAAATGCTCAATCCCCTACAAACAGCTCGCCAAACGACAGCACAGACCATTCAAGGCGTCTCCAGACACGATCACATCACCCTCATCCTCAAGTACCTTCACTGGCTCCCACTGCAAAGCAGAATACTCTACAAAATCCTACTAATAATACACAAAACTCTTAATCACCAATCATACCCCCACCTTCTATCCCTCATCAAACCACTGCAGATGAATAGACCACAGAGATACTCCACTATGAATACCATGACCACACTCCAAGCAATAACAAGAAGCACCCCGCAGCATGAGCCAGATCCTTTGAGCTCTATGCCCCCTCATCCTGGATCTCCCTCCCTGACCCCATAAGAAACGCCACAGATCCCCCCACCTTCCGCAAGCTCCTCAAGACCCACCTCTTCACCCTTCACTTTAGACTCACCCTATCCTAACTTCCCTCTCCCCCCTACAACATGAAGAGCATTCTGTATATAGTTAAAGTCAACTAAGCCTGCCCAAACTTAAAACAACTATTTCTGTTCCTTTATCTCTTTTGTACAAAGTTGCTCGTTCAATGTAAACATTCTTTGGTTTGTTCAAGGTACCATGTAAACTGCTTTGACTTTTGTGAAAAGTGGTATATAAATCCAGCCAAATAAATAAATAATTGTATATTACATATATCTGCAAAGTTATGAGTAGATATTGTACTTTATAGAGGCCTTTTTCTAAGACCTTGCAGAAATAATAAACTAGAACAGGAGCTGTGAAATTGCTTTGCCTTCCATCCTTACAACAAGTAAAGGCTGATGGGAAAAGCTGCAAACTAACAGAACACACTTATTTCCTAATGATAAATAAATAGTGCAGTAAAGTATGCCGCCGTACAGGGAATGCGGTTTCTACTTGGAAATGAGAAAAGCTGCTGAATCGATATTTCTGGATATGAAACAAATCTGCGTCTTTATTAAGAGACAAACTGAGTGAAAAGCATCTCGACAGCTCCGTAACTGATGAAACAGCTATAAATAGACCTGAGATGTGACTTACAAACACTGGCTAGCTCTGCAAGTTTGGCCATAAAAGGAGAAAAATAACAATACCTGCTTCTACTAATAAGAACCAGTGTTCTCTGCCTGTGCTCTGTGCTCCTAGCCAGAACATGCACTTTAAATGGCATTATAGCAACATTTTCTTTCTTTCAACTAGTCAAATATTTGTTTCAGACAGGCACATTTTTCAATCAGTTATTTAACTCTTTTTTCCAGAAGGAAGCATAGTTACAGTATGTACATCTGGCATTCTTCATGATTCTCCGACAAGGCAGCTGTTTATTCTCATCAGCATATATAAAGGACATGAGATTAATTAAATTTCAGGTGAACAAAGTACATTAAACGTGTTAGGTATAGTTTTATTAGTATAAGTATCCCCAGCAACCCTTAGTAAGTAAAGAACTTAAATATCTAAACACAACCTTAAAACGAAGATTCAGACAGCAGTCCAGCAAAAAGATGGGGGCTTTCCAGTTTTTTTGCATTGAGTGTCACATGTACAATTTTCTCCCATTTGGTGAGAGGTCTTACGTGTGCATAAGGTGCAAGGAACTCTTTGCTCTCAGGGAACGAGTCTGATCTCTGGAGGCAAGAGTAGCAGACTTGGAAGACATAAGGAAGACAAAGAGGTACACAGATGAAACCTACAGGGATATAGTCCTGAAGTCCCACCTCCAGTCTGGCAGCATCCCTGTTGCCATGGAGGAGAGAGGTCATCTGACAGGATAGAATCACCCTGGAGTGGCAGGAAGTGATCCTATAGCAAGGATCTGTCCTCCAGGTGATGTAAAACCCTCTCATACCGAGGAAGTTTCTCCAGGGCCAAGTGCCCATGAGGGAAGGGATAGTACAGCCGTTATAGTTGGTGATTCGATCATTAGGCATGTAGATAGCTGGGTGGCTGGTGGACTTGAGGATCGCCTGGTAACATGCCTGCCTGGTGCGAAGGTAGCGGACCTCACGTGCCACCTAGACAAGGTCTTAGATAGTGCTGGGGAGGAGTCTGCTGTTTTGGTACATGTCGGTACCAATGACATAGGAAAATGTGGTAGGGAGGTTCTGGAGGCTAAATTTAGGCTTTTAGATATGAAGTTGAAATCCAGAACTTCAAGGGTAGCTTTCTCTGAAATGCTTCACGTTCCACGCGCAGGACCCAAAAGACAGGCAGTGCTCCGGAGCCTCAATGCATGGATGAGACAATGGTGCAAGGATGAGGGTTTTGGATTTGTTAAGAACTGGGGAACATTCTGGGGGAAGGAGGGGCAAATCTGAAGGGATGGGCTTCACCTTAACTGGGATGGAACCAGGCTGCTGGCATTAACCTTTAAAAAGGAGATAGAGCAGCTTTTAAACTAGGTAATAGGGGAAAGCCGACAGTCGCCCAAGAGCGCATGGTTCAGAACAATGTATCCTTGAAGGAAACTACCAAAAAAAATGAAGTTAGGGCACATCAGCAGAGAGGTTCCAATAAAGACAAAGGTAGCCCAAATGCCCTTCAGTACAGAGCAGACAGAGCTTAAAGATTCCAAAGTACCACTGCCTACCAATAACCAGATTAATATGAATAAAATACAGTCTCTAAAATGCTTGTATGCAAATGCTAGAAGTCTAAAAAATAAGATGGGAGAGTTAGAATATGCAGCACTAAATGAGAAGTTAGATATGATTGGTATCTCAGAGACATGGTGGAAGGAGGACAAGCAGTGGGACACTGTGATACCTGGGTACAAACTATATCGTAATGACAGAGCTGATCAAATTGGTGGAGGAGTTGCGCTCTATGTTAGAGAGGGCATTGAGTCACAAAGAATTAAAGTTCTACAGGAAACAAAATTTTCTGTAGAATCTCTATGGATTGAAATTCCATGTAAAAATGGGAACGCAATGGCAGTGGGGTGTACTATCGACTGCCTGGCCAGAATGAACAAATGGATGATGAAATGCTCAAAGAAATCAGGGAAGCTAACAAAAATTACAGAGCGGTAATAATAATGAGTGATTTCAATTATGCCAGTATTGAATGGGTCAGTGTCACGGTAGGACATGCTAGGGAGATAATGTTTCTAGATGAAATAAATGACTGCTTCTTAGAGCAGCTGGTTCATGACCCGACCAGAGGGGAAGCCATTTTGGACTTAGTCCTTAGTGGAACACCAGATCTGGTGCAAGAGATAAGGAAGATGGGGCCACTTGGCAATAGTGATCAAAGCATGATCACGTTTGATTTAATTAATGGAGGAGGGATGGTAAGGAAATCCACAGGGAGACTATGATAAAATGAGAATAATAGTTAAGAAAAAACTAAAAGGAGCAGTTGCAAAGGTTAAAGACTTACATCAAGCTTGAGTGTTTTTTAAAAATACTATCTTGGAAGCCCAGACCAGCTGTACTCCATGCTTTAAGAAAAGTGGAAGGAAGTCCAAAAAACTGCCAATATGGTTTAAAGGTGAGGTCAGAGAGGCTGTTGTTGCCAAAAAAGCATCTTTCAGGAAATGGAAAAAAAAAAGCCAAATGACGAAAACTGGAAACAGCACAAGCACTGGTAAGTTAAATGCAAGGCATTGATAAGGCAGGCAAAGAGAGAATTTGAGAAGAAACTTACTGTGGAAGCAAAAACACATAATAAAGACATTTTCAAGTACATTCGTAGCAAAAAACATGTGAGAGAGTCAGTTGGACCATTAGATGATAGAGGGGTAAAAGGGCAGTAAGAGGGGACAAGGCTATAGCGGAGAGACTGAATGAATTCTTTGCTTCGGACTTTACTGAGGAAGATGTAGGCATGTTACCCATGACTGAAGTGATATTTAACCCTTTCCAGGCCGAGCCCAAAACTCTCGGGATCCAAAATTCTGACTAAATATTCCTATCAAAGTGGTATGTAACACATAACCATAGCAGAAGGAAAATCACTATTAGAACATATTGAATAAGACGGGTACAATTTTCCTGAAATATGCAAAAATTAACCCGGCTGTAGAATGTGGATTAAAATTTTAAAGTAGGCCTTCAAAGGGTTAAAGGTGATACTGTGGAAGAATTGAAAGAAATATTGCTATGCCGGGATGATGTATTACATCTATTTGATAAACTGAAGAGTAGCAAATCACCTGATCACGTTTGATTTAATTAATGGAGGAGGGATGGTAAGGAAATCCACAGGGAGACTATGATAAAATGAGGATAATAGTTAAGAAAAATCTAAAAGGAGCAGCTGCAAAGGTTAAAGATTTACATCAAGCATTGGCGCTGTTTAAAAATACTATCTTGGAAGCCCAGACCAGCTGTATTCCATGCTTTAAGAAAAATGGAAGAAAGTCCAAAAAACTGCCAGCAGGGTTTAAAGGTGAGATCAGAAAGGCTGTTGTTGCCAAAAAGCAGCTTTCAGGAAATGGAAAAAAAGTATACATCAAAGGGTGTTGAAAGAACTGAAATATGAGATTGCAGACCTGCTATTATTAATCTGTGAACTATCATTAAAATCATCTGTAATACCTGAAGACTGGAGGATCGCCAGTGTAACGCCAATTTTTAAAAAGGGCTCCAAGGGTGATCCGGGAAACTACAGACCGGTGAGCCTGACATCAGTACAGGGAAAAATGGTAGAAACCATCATAAAAAACAAAATTACTCAGCATGTAGATAGTCATGGCTTAATGGGAGACAGACAACATGGCTTTAGACAAGGAAGATCTTGTCTTACTAATCTGTTTTTGTTTTTTTTTGAAGGTGTGAATAAATAGGTAGACAAAGGTGAGTCAGTTGATATAGTGTATCTGGACTTTCAGAAAGCCTTTGACAAGGTCCCACATCAGAGACTTTTGGCAAAACTAAAAATCATGGGATAGGAGGTGATGTACTATTGTGGATCAGGAACTGGTTAAAAGATAGAAAGCAGAGGGTAGGGCTAAATGGCCAATTTTCCCAACGGAAAATGGTGAATAGTGGAGTACCCCAAGGATCTGTGGTGGGTCCACTGCTTTTTGACATATTCATAAATGACCTGGAAAAGGGAATAACAAGCGAGGTTATCAAATTTGCAGATGACACAAAACTTTTTAAAGTTGTTAAAACCCAAGAGTATTGTAGAAAATTGCAAGAGGATCTTGATAAATTGGAAGACTGGGCATCCAAATAGCAGATAAAATTTAATGTGGACAAGTGCAAAGTTATGCACCTAGGAAAGAAAAACCCAAACTATGGTTACACAATGCCAGGTTCCACATTAGGAACCACCACCCAGGAAAAAGATTTAGGCGTCATCATGGATAACATGTTAAAACCCTTCACCCAGTGTGCAGCGGCAGCCAAAAGAGCAAATAGAATGCTAGGTATCATAAGGAAAGGAATGGGAAATAAAACCAAGGATACTGTAATGCCTCTGTATCGTTCCATGGTGCGACTGCACCTTGAATATTGTGTGCAGTTCTGTTCACCGTATCTTAAAAAGGATATAGCGTTACTAGAAAAGGTACAGAGAAGAGCCACCAAAATGGTAAAGGGGATGGAAAGATACTCCCATGAAGAGAGGCTAAAAAGGTTAGGGCTCTTCAACCTGCAAAAGAGATGGCTGAGGGGAGATATGATATTGGTCTATAAATTAATGAATGGAGTGGAACGGGTAAGCGTAGATCGATTGTTTACGTCATCAGAATATAAAAAGACTAGGGGACATGCAATGAAGCTACAGAGTAACCTTTTTAAGACTAATAAGAGAAAATATTTTTTCACTCAACGTGTAGTCAATCTCTGGAATTTGTTACCAGAGGATGTAGTAAGAGCTGTTAGTGTAGCTGGGTTTAAAAATGTTTGGACAAGTTCCTGGAGGAAAGGTCCATAAACCATTATTAAAAGGGACCCGGCATATCACTGCTTGACCTAATACAAGCATTGAGGAACCCGTGTCTTTTGGGGAAACTGCTAGGTACTTATGACCTAGATTGGCCACTGTTGGAAACAGGATACTGGGCTTGATGGGCTTTGGTCTGACCCAGTATGGCATATCTTATGTTCTTATGACATTCAGCCTGACTAACCCTTATAGTGTGCCGAACTTCATTAATTCTGGAATTAATTCCATCCCTCTCATTTGCTATGATATTCTAGTTTTCCTAAAGAGAATTTGACTTAGGAGGTGTGGCTGTTTAAGGACCCTGACTGCAGTGAGGGAGTCAATCAGGAAAAAGATTAAAGTGTTGTGTTGCTAGAGCAGTGTTGCCATTTCTACGGTCTCCCCACGCATTGAGTGACGTTTTTGCCTGGACATTGAAAAAAATATGCAGGTCGTGGACTTTTGGGTGATTTGTCCCATCCCCTTGCGCAAGAAGACTGCAGAAAATAAGCAAAAACAACAAACTCCATCTTTAAAAACAGGTCACATCCCTTAGCTTCATCTCGTTGGTCAGGACCCACAGCAGCTGACCAATGAGATATAGCAAGATGGGAATGATTGACTGACTGTAATTTTGCAGCTAACCAATCAGGGAAGGGAAAAGTGTGGCAATGTGGTAGAGTAGGCATGGCCACATCAGTTGCACTGAATCATGCACTAGCAAGAGGGGTGATAAAAAAACAACAAACAAAAACAGGCCCTTCCACTCTTGATTCCCCTGCTCCCTGACATGCCTAATTGTCTTTTGATTCCTGGTACATCTACCCCTTAACCCCCCAAAAAACTCAGTGGTGGCACAACTGGTTGCTACCTCCCAGCCCCCGACTCCTCAAAAAATAACAGTGGTGGCTCATGGGGCCCTCTTTACCAGTGTGTCCCTGCTTATCATCCATAAATGCCAACACTGAGGCAGCAAGACCAGCCCAATGACTAGGCAAAGTAGACGGTCACATAGGGCGGCAACTTCTGTGGGGTGGCAGAGTAACTATTTCAAAGCTAAACAATAGATTCTGACAGCTAGGTGTGGTATAAGGCTTAAGATTGGCCTAGGTCACGAAAACCTTGAACCAAACCTGAGGCCACCCTGGGAAGAAAGAGTAATGACCACATACTCTTGAAAAATGCTGGCACATGACCCTGCATGTCACATCTTGGGATGCACCAAGTGGAATCAAGTGCTGCCATTTTTCAGCATGGTAGTCAATGTATATGTGGCAACCACATGTAGGCATAACTCCTGCTTCCTAATACTGGAAGTAAGGGAGGGGGAGAGCTTGCAAAATATACAGGAGGACACTAGGCCAAGAGCCAAAATTCATTTTGGGGGTGGGGAATTGGGTATGATAGCGGCCACTTGGGCCACCAGTGAGTGTTGTTTTTGAAGGTCAGGGGTGAGTAGTTGGGTTCCCTTGAATCACCACCATTTTGTTGTTGGGGAGGGGGTGGAAAGAAAATCAGAGTGCAATGGGTGTATTGGGGGATGGGGAGGAATTGGGAGTTTGAACCCGCTTGGGTCATCTGAGGTGAAGTGTCATACTGCACCTCAGATGATCCTTCAGCCCCCGGTTGCATCCTTATACTAACCCTGTGCTGACTTAAAGATGCAGTGTAAAGGAAAGAATACAAAACTGCACCTAAAGTAGTTTCAGTGTATAAGATTTATACAATTTTATCAAGGCAAACTTGTACAGAAAAGACATTACATCCATTAAATATAACATAAGAAAACAAAACATAATAGGACAACATCAAATGGAAATGCCTGTAGTCCATATAAGTAGGGGCATGAATAGAATAGCAGCTGGACAGTAGGAATACACCAACTGCTTAAGTAACAAGAATAAAGCAAAAGAAAATAAGATAGGTATGGAGGTACACATGGTCAAATCACCCCAAATCAGTCAGTGGGGCAGAAGTAACTGGCAATCTAGCACTGATAAATGCGAATAAATCATTAGGTTGAAAAAATATAAATCTCTGAGAATTATAAACTACTAAGCATGTACATGGAAAATGTAAAAAGTAGGTGGCTCCCAGCTGCAGGACATCAGGTTTTAAGAGAACATAGTAACATAGTAAATGACAACAGATAAAGGCCAGTATGGTCCAAACTTCTCCTGCTGACCTACAAATGCGTTCACTCTGCGGCTCCTCAGTACCTTTCTTTTCTTATCTCTCCCTACAACCCCTCTCTGGAACTCCTCTCTTCTAGCCAACTGCTTCTATCTATGCCCTCGTCTTCTACCGCCAACTCCAGACTTCGTTCCTTTCACCTTGCTGCACCTTACGCCTGGAACAAACTACCTCTGTCTGTATGCCAGGCACCTTCTCTAACCCTCTTCAAATCCAGGTTGAAAGCTCACCTCTTTGCTTCTGCTTATGGATCTTGACTCATCTGATCTCCTTTTCCTTCCCCTTGTTTTTACCCTGGCTTATACTTCTGTGTTTTGTCTTGATTAGATTGTAAGCTCTGATGAGTAGGGATTGTCTCTTACATGTCTGTGCAGCACTGTGTACGACTGGTAGCGCTATACAAATGTTCAATAGTAGTAGCAGTAGTAGTAGTATTTAAATACCTTCAAGGCATAAATGTACAGGAGGCAGGCCTCTTTCAATTGAAAAGGAGCTCTGGAAAGCACCCACCTCACCAGACCACAATGCAGCAACATACCTCACCCACCACCACCTCATGGAAATCACTCAACTCCATCAACCAGGAAAACATGGAAAACACCATCACAATACTAAATATAACATCCCCCCCCCAGACCCTTGCCCAGTTAGCTGGATTAAATCAGCCAAAGCCAAACTAAACCCAATTCTGAAAAAGATAACTCAGCTATCCCTACTCCAAGGATACATGCCCACCAGCTTAAAGACCTCCTCCATCTGTCTCAGCCTAAAAAGGTCAGAACTGGACCCTAAGGACCCAGCTTCCTACAGACCCGTATCAAGGCTCCCATTCCTGGCAAAAAATAATAGAACCCCCCCCCCCCCCAATATAACAGCAGCTACAAGAACACATCAACAAACATACCCCACTAGATCCACAACAGCATGGATGTCGGCCATACCATGGAGTAGAAACACTCATAACCTCTCTAATGGACAGAATAATAAAATGATCCCAAAAAAACAAAAGAAGGAGTCATCCTAATATTCTTAGATCTATCTGCAGCCTTTGACACTATCAGCCATAACCTACTACTACTACTATAGCAACTCCAGACTATTGGGATCCAAAACAAAGTTCTAGAATGGTTCCAATCCTATTTAACCAATTGACAGCAAAAAGTAAAAATGGGACCCAATACATCATCCCTATACCTACAACACCAAGGTATCCAGGGCTCAGCACTATCTTCACTCCTTTTCAACATATACCTGCAGCCAAAATGTACAGTCATACAAACCCACGGAATATACTACCAAATACATGTTCACGACATCATGCTCTACACACCCTTCAACACAGTCAAACCCTCATATGCAAAAATACTAGAATGCTTCAGAAATATCACCCAATAGCTATCAGCAAACTTGCTAACAATAAATTACAGAAAGACGGATATTACAGACATAAAAATTCATCCCTCAAACTACCCTAACAACATTGATCTGAAAATCTAGACTGAAGTCAAATACTTTGACATAACCTTGGACCAACATCTGAACTTGAAATTATACATAACTAACACAACCAGAATGATTTACCACAAAATACATACCCTTCAGCACCTTCTCCCCCTACTTGAACTATCTGACTTTCGCACAATATTCCAAGCTATAATCTTCCCATATTTTGACTATTGTAACATAGTATACCACGGTCTACCAAAGTCCACCCTGCTTCTGCTACATACAGTCCTGCACACAGCCGACCGCATCATACAAGGAGCTACAAGATTCAAAATAACACTGATCCTAAAACACCTACACTGGCTTCCCCTACCAAGCCGAATCAAGTACAAAATCCTGCTATTAACCTTTAAAATCAGCCTCATCCATTCAGCCTCCCACTTGCAAACCTTACTGCACAAAACACAAAGTACCAGATCAGGAAGACAGAGCACCCAAAACATGCTGACTGTAGCTCTTAAAAAATCAAAAAGCAGCCAATATGCCTGCACCAGATCCTTTGCGCTCTACGTGCCAAGCCTGTGGAACTCACTACCAGACAGAATAAAAAACATCACAAAACTGATTACATTTCCCAAACAACTAAAGGCTGACCTATTCATAGAACACTTTGAATCAACCACATAACAAGTATCCATTCTACTGCTACCCACCCCTCTACGATCCCTCTCTCCTCCACCGCAACTCCCCCCCCTTGAGCCATATCATATTAACAACCTTACCCATTCCCCCCCAAATGTTTGCACCTTACCTCCCCCTTAAAGTTTTGTATTTACTATGTACATACATATAGTTCAATGTAGCAATTTAATACTGTTCAATATAACCCTTAACAGTCCCATTGCTTGCATTGCATGATTGTTCTTTGTACATACATTTTTGTTCGTTGAATCCAGAAAAGGTCAATTGTAAACTGCTTTGACCCGATGAAAAGCAGTATAGAAAAACAGTTTAAAAGATAAATAGACAATTAAAAATCTTCATGACATAATTGCACAGGAGGTTCCTGCCCTGCTACAAATGGATTATATGCCGTGTTTAGGGCAGTTTTCCTTTTGTTATAATAGAAAGGCTTTGGGAAATTAGCATTGCTAATACTTTGATATGATTTGCACTGTTTTTGATCTAGTAGGCAGTACTGGGTAACATTCGAGTGCTCATAAAAAGCTATTTGCTAGTGAGCCTGGTCCCCAGCCCTGTCCTGATAACGCGTCCCTGTTGTTCTAGATACCTTTTTATTACTGGTTATATTGCATTTGTGTTTTGCCAGTGCAAATCCTTGCAGGGGAGGTAGTAATATATATGTATAGGTATAAATGTGCAGGAGGCAGGCCTCTTTCAACTGAAAGAGAGAAAGCTCTGGAATGAGGGCACAAAGGCTGAAGATGAAAGGGAATAGACTTAGAAATAATCTGAGGAAATATTTCTTAAACAGAAAGGGTGGTGGAAAGGTGGAAAGGTCTCCTAGTGAAGGTTTTGGAGACAAAAACTGTATCTGAACTCAAGAAAGCAGGGGACAAGCACAAAAGATTTCTAAGAGAGAGGAAGAGATTGTAGAGCTTAGTAGTTGGTACTGAAGGACAAACTGGATATGGTCTTTGCCTGCCATCATTTTCTATCTTTCTACTGTACAGTATATCTGACTTAGTGGCTTTCAGAGGGCTTCAGAAAGTGAGTTCTATCCTAAAGACAAAGAACTTGTGATTGTAGACTGTGCCTTTTAGGGAGCGTCTCTTGGTTTATGTTTAATCTATGCTCCCCCGGTAGCCTACACACCCTGAGGGGAGCTCCATTTATAAAATTTGTGAACATGCCTCTCAGTCCACAAGGGAATTTATGGGACCAAGAGAAATGAAAGGACATCTTTTATGATCCCTATATGGCAGTCCTTATGCCATTAGGTTTAAAACTACCTTTGTGGATGGCAGTATTTTTAAATTAGTTTTCCAGTGCCCAACTTGGAAATTCTACTCTACAGCTGTTGTGTGCATCCCTCTTGAGTAGCAGGAACACTGGTTTATCCTCAATTTGCTTGAGGAGAACAGATAACCTTATGCCTCTGTTCCGGCTGCTGTGCCCTTCATAGATGCAGCCAAAAAAGGAGGGAGACTTTCAAACCATTTTATTTTGCTTTACTTTTTTAAAATTTGGGGTGGGGGGAGGGGTGGATATTCAAAGCTTCTTAGGTGGTTTGCAGATCTGTAGACCGCCTAAGTGGTGGTCGGTTACTGCCGCTCAATACCCCCGTGTATCACCATTGAATGCTCTGACTCTAGCCAGCTTGCATCAGGGTGTTCTGGAGGCAGAGTGGAAGTGTCACCCAGGGATAACTGGCTAGCGCCAATATTCAGCCACTAGCCACTTATCCCATCACAGCAAAAGTTAGACACTTGAAAGGATCGCCTAACATTCGCTAGCTGTAGCTAGTCAGGCAGTGGTTGAATATCAGATACTCAATGGCGGTGGACGGATATGACCCTGGCATTGAATATCCAGGGGTCACAGTTCAGCAGTGATGGCTAGCCACGTTACATGTGCTAGCCGCCACCACTGAATAGCCCCCCTTAATTTGTATTAACTTTTTGATTAGAAATAATCAAAACACTCACAGCATATAAAAAAAACAGCTGATAAGTAGAACTTATCCCATCGTTCCTTTTTAATAATGATCATCAAGAAGATGTTTTTTTTATATACTGAAACGACAAAAGTTATAAAGCGATCCTTGGTGAAAATTCAACAGAATGATGTATCCAAGAAATGATTTCTTTCTAGTTTGTGAGTCCTTTTATTGAATCAACATATGACTTATATAGAGCTTTGAAGGTACCAAATTCCAGGGAGAAACATTTTGCCCTGTCCTACTTTTTAACTTTCAACTCAAAGCAATGTGGCATTTACAGACCTTGATTCTACCCACTGAAATCAGTGCTGCAGGTCCGATAATCTATTAGGCTAGGGTAGTCACAGATCCAGGACTGACCCATAATCTCCCTCTTGGAAACAGGACAACTTGGAAGTTCTGTGATGTTCTGTACATGATCTTTGTAAGATCACATCAATCCCTATTTTTGCACAGTCTCAGGAAAAGCTCATCTCATTAATGCGAATCAACTTCAAAAAGACTGAAGTTTTAATGGTCACAAGAAACAAGCTCTTCTCACCCCCTGCATTCTTCAAGGTACGGGACGCTGAGCTCCCAATCAAGAATACAATCCGTTACCTAGGTGTGATCCTTGATCAACGACTGGATTTTACCTCTCACATAAAAAGCACGGTAAAAACTATCTACTTCAAGATAAAAACATTACGCCACCTAAGACCCATGCTAGAATACAACAACTTCCGCTCAATATTCCAAGCAATAGTCACTCCACACTTTGACTATGCGAATATTGTATTACATGGTCTTCCAAAGAACACCATTAACCCCCTGCAACTAGCAATGAATGCTGCGGCCCGTATCCTAGTTGGAGCATCAAAGAGAGACCATATCACGCCAATCCTTAGGGACCTTCACTGGCTCCCTATAGAATGTAGAATTAGCTACAAAGCTCTCCTCATCACATTCAAGGCCTTACATAATTTATCACCAGCAACGACTTCAGACCTCATCAGTCTAACTCCCAAGACAAGATCCAGGAGACCACTCGCTGAAAATACTCTAGTCATTCCCAGTGAATCCACAAATTGGTCCCAATCAACAATTAACAGAGCATTTAAATCTTATGCGCTTAGATGCTGGAATAAACTTCATCCAGATATCAGAGCAATACGAGACATGAAGCAGTTCAGGAAGGCTATCAAGCACTACCTATTCACTGAGTACTTCCAGCCACCGTAATGCTATCTAATATGTCATAACACAGATTCATAGGCATAACCACTCCATAAGGCATACCTTCCAGTACTAAAAGTTTTGTTGTAATTACTCTGTTCACTAAAATCTCGCTGCTAGTTGATTGTTTGTAAATAGTTCAATCGTTATTGTAGATAGTTACCCTTGTTACCCATGTTTATTGCCCTGTTATCTGTAATTCATACTTGTTTTCAAATGTACTGAGATTGTTTTGTTCCATGTAAACCATGCTGATGCTAAAGAGCGCGGTATATAAGAAATTTTAAATAAATTAATTAATTAATTAAGAGCTGGACTGTTCATCACCTGCTCAAAATTCATCTGCTATGTGGCTCTAGTTTTACTGGCAGATCATTGCCTTCAGATCTGACGCAGTTAAACACTCCCTCCGACACTACTGCAAAAAGAAAGGGAAAGTTCAGTACTCACTCTCCAGGACAGAAACCCATTTGGATCAGCATATGATTATTTTGCTAGGTATTAATCGACCCTAATGACATGCCACTGTGATACTAAACTGTTCTGCTAGTCTTTATTTCATGTGGTGAATTGCTGTAATTCAATTCTCATTTTCATATTTGAGCCATAACACCATCTGTGCCCTTATTAGTCTGCCAAAGCAAAGGAAAATAGATTATAGGATTTCTTATGTCTTATATCTTATTTCTTTCGGCTTCAATAAAAACCCTATCATCCATCTACTTATTCAGTCTTAGATAACATTGCCCAAGATCAAGGGTCTTTCTAAAGCCCTGGTTAATCCTGAGAGCGGAACAGTCAAATGGCTTCATTGCTGCCTACAGATTATATCAGCCTCTGAGCATTACAGAACATAAATCCTCCAGCCTACTCACCCCCACTTTCAACAACAGTCTTGCATCTTCCATTAGTCTTGGATAGAAGTCTAGTGTTAGAATTACAGTTAGCTGCTTGACACATCAGTTTGTTTCTACTCTATAGGCTTAAACCTGAAAAAAGAAAGGTCCGGGAGGTAGGATGTATAATTTTTCTGCAACCCACTAAAAATATCTTCAAACACTTACTGGGAAATAACTCTTAGCCCATAGTTCATACATGTTATGTCATTCATTTTAATCAAGGCTGGCACAAAGTAGTAGGCACCCTAACCAAACTTTCCCCCTTCACCCTCCCCACCCCCCCAAAGATTTTGATACTTGAATTCAGTCATGATCATATAAACACCATCTTTCCAACAACAATCCACATGACCAGCCTGTAAATTGTATATATTGTTATTGTATATAGTTACCCTGTTAGCCAAGTTGAATTTCCTGTTCATATGTAAACACAAAGTACTATTGGAAATGTGTATGTTCGTTGTTTATTGTAAACCGCACTGATGCTGAATAGCGCGGTATAAAAGAGACTTTAAATAAATAAAATAAATAAATCCTGTAAAAGTGCATTACTGGACATCATACGTTCACATATTTAAAACATGTATGTATGTGTGTCCCTGCTCTTCCTGCGGGTAAAAGAACGTGCTGATGGCTCTTTGAGTATGTGGCTATCAGAATCTATAGTTTTGGCTTGAATGTTGCTGATCCTTGCTGCCCCCCAGGATCAGATGCCTTGGGTGACCTCCTAGTCTCGCCTAGTGGTTGGGCTGACTTTGTGAGGATATAAATTAGAAGATCAATAAATGTTTTGGGCTAATCTTACTGGGTATGAATAACTCCATAGTGCTTCATATAGCCAGTAAAAAATAGGCCTTCTTTGAGCAAGTCTATTGAAAGTTTTAATGGCATGACAAACTACATGACATTCAGCATCAGAACCTCTCAGTGGACCCACAGTCTGCAATTCAATTACCAATCTACTATACTATTTACAAAGAACAATTTCTGAGGAAAAAATGTCAGTGAACTAGAACTTCTACCTACAGAAAACATCTGAGGATGCTGTGATCCCACAAAATCTGTGCCTCATCTATTTTTGTTCCCTATTTTTGTGGTTGTAGTACATTCCGTAGCGTTTCAGAAATTGCTTTATTACCATTGCTTGTTTTCATACTAACTCTCAGTTAAAGAAAACATACTTGTGATTATTATAAAATGCACATAACATAACATATGCCATACTGGGTCAGACCAAAGTCCATGAAGCCCAGTATCCTGTTTCCACATGTAGATGGATTTTACCATTCACAATATTGCAAAATCTTTTGAATTGCGTTGTTCCAACAAACTGGTCTTTCCAAATATTGATTCTTGAGCTTTATTCTATTTTCTATATCAGTCCACTGCTGCAGAAATAAAACTACTTACAAAAATATATCATAAGGATCTGCATGGAAAACATATTTGGTTTATTTTTGGGCAAGTATTGGACTTTTCCCCAGTTTTTGGACATTTCAGTTTGTTTCACACATTCGATTTAATAGAGTTGTTATAGAATGTATTATTTTTTTAATGCATACGAATTGATTGTATGTTCATAAATTTATAAGTTAATGAACATAAAAATTTTAGTAAGCGCTAACAAACTAAGGGGCATGTTTACTATAATGCACTATAGTAGCACAGGTTAAGCCCAAAACATTAGCATGAGAGGTGAAGCAGACCCATACTGTTGAGAGCATGCCAAGCCTTTCCCCTGTAGTAATTGCAGCAAGATGCACCTCAGCACATTAAACTGCAAGAATACTTATTGTAGGAATACTTACCATCACCCAATGAGGAGGTGGTAAGTGCACCCACACTAAGAGCAACATTCATGGTTAGTGATCACCAATGACTCGTCTAACCACTTTACATGTGATGGGATAGTGACTAGGCGGGTTAGGGGTGGAGCGTGGGCATTGACAGCAGATGTGGTTGGTGTGGGATTTTTACTGAGCTATCACATGGTAGCAGTGCCATACAATTGCTCAGGCATAAACCCTGTGCTGAGCGTTAGCACGCTTTAGTAAACATGCCCCTAAATAAATTAACTAATGTATATCCCTAATAAATGGGCTTCCAGTTCACATTATAAAGACTTTATGGCCATTTACTACCTACCTGTCCCCTCAGGTTTATTAAAAAAAAAAAAAAGAAAGAAAGATGTGCTTTAGGAAAATTTAAGATGCACTAATGATGAAGGGGCATGAGCAGAATTGGGCATAGAACTATGGCATGTGAAACATAGCCCACTATCTGGAAATTCTATCATCTGAACATGGCCTTAGTACTCGACAATTCCTACTGAATTAACATAAGAGAATCAAAATGTGTCTAAACTCACTATAGTTAACTCAGGAATACTGGCCAACTGCTTTGACTACAGTGCGTTTTTCCTAGCAAAAAAGATGCCGGTACTTATATGCAGGGCTCTCATGATTACATGAGTACCATGGGTCAATTTTATCAGGCAATGAAAAAGATGCCAGTACTCGGTACTACTTTATCTTTACCTTTATTCATTGCTTTATATACTGCCCACGCCGAAGTACCAGAGCAGTTTACAATATAAAAATCAAAATTAGAGGCTGCAGAAAAGGGAAACAGAACTCCATTGGTTGGATAGGAAAGGGATAGAACCAAGAGTAAAGATGAGCAGACAGATGATACAAGACTCGAAGGAACAGACTAACAGGGGAGAACAAACTATGTAAGAAGTTAGGGCAGGACAGAAGTGGGGGGAGGATGGTGGGGTCAGGTCAAAGGGAGAGAACAGCGGAGGGCAAAAAACCACCGCCTACCAGAGGGTGTGGGTAAAGTCAACTTTACTGAAGACCCTTTTGGGTAAAATCAACTTTATTGAAGACCCAACTTTACAAGTTTCGGCCGGAGGCCTTCATCAGGGGTCTAAAAGACAGACATACAAATTAAACATAACTATAGTGTATGAATAAAAAATATATATAAATAAATATACAGGAATGTAATGAAATAAAAGACATGGAAAGAACATTACCAGATTACCACATAGAGAGTGTATGGAACACGTCTATGAGGTGAAGCAACCACTCTTCCCAATCTAAAACATAGTAAAAATACAGACATATATGAATAAAAACATAATAAAAATGCACATATCCATGATTAAAATTATACAGAACATGCAACAGGTATATGTAGCACTAAAGGAGAAAAAATAATGAGGATGAATAAACAACGCTAATATAAAAGAAAGAATGAATAGCATAAAAGAAAAAAACTTTGTATATATATATATATATATACTCCCAATTATATGTATGCTGGAGATAATGTAGAGCTACATAAAACACTAACTATAAAAGGGAAGTTTCCCTGTGTGTATATATTGGGCTGCATAATAGCGTGTGCATTGAATTATAAAACATTGTACAAAAGAAACTACAACAATGGATAAAAAAGGGGGGAAAAAAAGATTTGTGTAGTATTGGAAAAATGTATTATAATAATTCATTTGGGGAAAGGGAACAATCAACATACCTAAAGCATCAAACTAAAACCACTATAAAGATAGCAATAATGTATCTATGTGTATACTTATATACTATACAGGTTATGTGTAATAATTATCGCATATCAACAAACACTTATTGCGTGCATGCACGAAGCGGCGGAAGAACTCCGCCAGCAAACAAACCACAGATACAAGATGTAGCTCATCCATTAGCGGAACATCCCCACCGCCCCACATACACACGCACACATCAAGTATCCATTGTAAATGAACTATATCCTGTATCTCTTTTACTAAAATCTTTTCAGAGGTTTTTTTGAGAGGCCAAAGGGCCACACATATGCCACACTATAGTGGGTAATTGTGCTCATTTTTTAATCTACACATGCGTTTCTGGTTCACTCCTCTTTGTGCCTCTCAGATAGTACCCCGGTTTGTTTATAGTGATGTCAGCGGTTCTCGTCAGTGTCCATTATTGCTTACCTCATAGTGGGAGGAGTTATCCCTCCTTAAGTTTGCTTCCTATGCCCCTACGCAGCGTTTCTCGCCTCTGACAGTTCCTGCAGGTACAGCGTTTTATATAGTTGACAATTTGCCTCTGTCCCTTTGTGTATGCACTGCTTCACCCTTCTACAATTTTCATCGCCCTTACAGTTTTGCAAGTTTTATGCCTTATTCTAGGTGGCGATTAATTCTGCCTATCTAATTCATCATACCGGTTTTTTGTTTCCACAGTGCATTCTTGTATTGTATACTTTTTGGAATCCTTGAAAATTGAACCGCTTGTTTTTTAGTAAAAGAGATACAGGATATAGTTCATTTATAATGGATATTTGATGTGTGCGTGTGTATGTGGGGCGGCGGGGGTGTTCCGCTAATGGATGAGCTACATCTTGTATCTGTGGTTTGTTTGCTGGCGGAGTTCTTCCGCCGCTTCGTGCATGAACGCAATAAGTGTTTGTTGATATTCGATAATTATTACACATAACCTGTATAGTATATAAGTATACACATAGATACATTATTGCTATCTTTTTAGTGGTTTTAGTTTGGTGCTTTAGGTATGTTGATTGTTCCCTTTCCCCAAATGAACTATTATAATACATTTTTCCAATACTACACAAAGCTTTTTCCCCCCCCCTTTTTTATCCATTGTTGTAGTTTCTCTTGTACGATGTTTTATAGTTCAATGCACACGCTATTATGCGGCCCAATATATACACACAGGGAAACTTCCCTTTTATAGTTAGTGTTTTATGTAGCTCTACATTATCTCCAGCATACATATAATTGGGAGTATATATATATATATATACAAAGTTTTTCTTTTATGCTATTCATTCTCTCTTTTATATTAGCGTTGTTTATTCATCCTCATTATTTTTTCTCCTTTAGTGCTACATATACCTGTTGCATGTTCTGTATAATTTTAATCATGGATATGTGCATTTTTATTATGTTTTTATTCATATATGTCTGTATTTTTACTATGTTTTAGATTGGGAAGAATGGTTGCTTCACCTCATAGACGCGTTCCATACACTCTCTATGTGGTAATCTGGTAATGTTCTTTCCATGCCTTTTATTTCATTACATACCTGTATATTTATTTATATATTTTTTTTATTCATACACTATAGTTATGTTTAATTTATATGTCTGTCTTTTAGACCCCTGATGAAGGCCTCCGGCCGAAACTTGTAAAGTTGGGTCTTCAATAAAGTTGATTTTACCCAAAAGGGTCTTCAATAAAGTTGATTTTACCCACACCCTCTGGTAGGCCGTGGTTTTTGCCCTCCGCTGTTCTCTCCTTGTGCAACCTGCAGAAGGCCCTCTTCTTTTCCTTCTTTTGGGGGTCAGGTCAAAGGCAGCAGAGAAGAGATGGGTCTTGTGATCCCGCCCCTTTGCCAGTACCCATAGGTAGGGGTTAAGGAGTTTAAGTTCCTTCTTCAAACTAATGTTCTGCCACTTCCTGGAGCAGGGCTCGTAGGGAAATGTAGTTTATCACCAGTTCAAATGAAGAGTAGTGTGACTCAGAATGTTTTCAAGCAAAAAGGGATTTATTTCCCCTCCCGGGGTTGGACTCCACAAGGATAAAAAGGTAACACAAAATTATCTGCTCTTTGGCAGAAAAGGACAAAAATAAGAATAGCTTCATTCAGCATAAAATAAACATTTCTTTCCAGTAGGTTAAACTTCACCACACTGTTTCATACAGCTCTGTTTTTCTCACAGCCAGCTTATCTTTTCTCCACCATATATTTTTAACACAAAGATATTATCTGTTCAGACAAGGTAATCGTGCAATCCATTTCCTCTGTGGGATAATTCATACAGGATGGCTCTGTGTCCATAAGTTCCACATCTGAGGTAGGAATAGTCTGACCAGTTCTTTCTAGGGCCACGCCCTTTTCTCCAACCCTGAGCTTTTCAATACATTCAGGATTTAAGTACTGTTTAAACCCAGTACCGTAGCGCCAACCTTCCAGGTCATTGAATTCACAAGGATTCCTGTGGGCTTACCTGGAGACGTGGCTGTGGAAGCTTTTCTCTGGGGTTTAAAAATACCGGTTGGTTCCCTGCTGAACCCGTGTGAGGCAGTTTCCAACTGCCTTCCTGGCTGCTTATAATCCAGAGTATGCTTCAGCTGGTCTGGTCTGCTTCTCCTATAGCTCTCAGCCGGAGCCTCTGACCTCCCTTCAGCTGGAAACTCCATCCACCTTCTGACTGGACGTCCGCTTTCCTTCCTCTCTCTCCTCTCTCTGCCTGCTGGGGCTTCCTTATGAGACAGCTTTCCTGGGTAGGGCCTGGCTCCACCCCCTAGCAGGTGTTCAGACTTTCCCCGTGACTCTTTGCTAAGCTGATAGCAGGGGCGTGTTTCCTTCTCTCGTGCCTGGTTTCCCTGACAACTGGTAGCCATGTGCCTTTGTTTATCTTGCAGCACTGCACTTTCTACCTGGTTTTTAAGCATTTCTACCGGGCCAGAAGGACTTGCTATGTCACAGTCTTTAGGCCAGCCTTGAATCTGACAAAGGAGGGTTTGAGATGGAGGGCGGGAGGGAGCGAATTCCAGAGCTTGGAGCCAAGGAAGAAAAAGGCAGCAGAATGGGTAGATTCTAGGTGGGCAAGGGAGGGGGAGGGGAGGAACATGTGGTTGGCGTGGATGGATTGGAATGAGCATTGGGGAATGTGAAGGTGAACCAAATTGGAGTGGTACTGGGGGACACCGGTGTGAATGGTTTTATGGACAAAGGTGAGTATTTTAAAAAGGATCCTGTAAGATTCTCTCACTTGGTTTGCAGCTTGTCGTGCTGTGAGGGCTTACGTGCATCAGTGATGCTGAGAGCTAAACTATTGGTAGTTTAACTACTGGCAGGGTCTTCCAAGATGGACAGGTCTCAGCTGAGGTGCCAGACCAAGACAAACCACCCATCTGGGCAGCAGCAGAATGGGACAGTGTTGACGGCGCAGGATCACATTTTTGTGACAATGGCAACAACACCAAACTTAAACTGCGCGGAAGAAAGGCCCGGCAATCTACTTCTGTATCTTGCCATGAAAACCCAATGGATAGTTACAACAAAACAAATTGTGCTATGGTGCTGGAAGATGAGACCCCCAGGTCGGAAGGCACTCTACTAGCTACTGGGGAAGAGCTGAAGACTTTTCAGAGTAAAGCCAGCATTTATGATGTGGTTGAATCAAAGCCCTCGGGAAGTCTGACTGCTGATGTAGCTGCGCATGAAATGAGAGTCAAAAAGCTGTAAAGTTGTCTTACACATTGGAACATGGAACATACGAAGCATGAACCAAGGGAAGTTGGAGGTGGTCAAGAATGAAATGGAACGTGTACAACTTGATCTGTTGGGTGTCAGCGAACTGAAATCGACTGGCATGGGGCACTTTGCGTCAGATGATCACTTGGTCTACTATTCTGGAAATGAAAGACAAAGAAGAAATGGTGTTGCATTTATAATAAAGAAGAAACTTGCAAGAACTGTAATGAAATACAGAGAAGTCAGCGAACGCTTAATCTCTATTCGTCTACGAGGATTGCCTATCAACACAACTATAATTTATTTATTTAGCTGTATTTATATCCCGCTTTTCACCGGGTCAAAGCGGTCAATTGGGGGATACATTTAACACGAGGGGATATGAGACACATACGCTAATACTTACAGGGAACATGGGCAATGGAGGGTTAAGTGGCTTGCCCAAGACCACAAGGGGTGCCTATAGGACTAGAAATCCCAGTCCCTCCAACCTGAGATTACTGTCCCCAGGTGGGACTTGAACTCCCGGCCCTCCAGCCTAAAGTACCTTGTCCTAACCACTAGACCACTCAGTATATGCCCCAACAACAGCTGCAGAAGAGAATGAAATTGAAGAGCTCTATGAAAAAGTACAAGCTGAAATTGACAGAACATGCAAACAGGATATCCTGATAGTCATGGGTGACTGGAACGCAAAAGTTGGCAACAAAGAAGAAGGCAAAGTAGTTGGAAAATATGGAATTGGCAACAGAAATGAAGCTGGAGAAAGACTGATAGAATTCTGCAAGACCAATGATCTATTCATCTCAAACACCTTCTTCCAGCAACACAAGCGGCGACTGTACACATGGACTTCACCCAATGGATTGTATAAAAATCAAATTGACTACATCTGTGGAAGTCAACGATGGAAAAGCTCTGTAACGTCAAAGACAAAACCTGGAGCTGACTGTGGTACAGATCATCAACTACTAGTATGCAAACTCAAGCTAAAGTTGAAAAAGAGCAAACCACTCATGAATGCAGCAAAATATGACCTTGAGAATATACCACTGGAATTTAAAGACTGCCTGCAAAATCGATTTGCTGCTTTAGATACAAATGACAGAGCTCCGGAAGAGTTATGGAATGAGATCAAGAAGGTTGTGTTGGAAGAAAGCGAGAAGTCTCTACAAAAGGTGAAAAAGCAAAAACGGCCAAAATGGATGACGGAAAAAACTCTGAAAATTGCCCAGAAACGCAGAGAAGCTAAAGCCAGAGGAGAAAGAAAGACAATCGCAGAACTCAGAGATTTCCAACGTGCAGCAAGACAGGACAAGGAAAAGTACTACAATGACATTTGCAAGGAAATAGAAGGAGAAACTATTAGAGGAAGAACAAGATCGGCTTTCCTAAAGCTACGAGAGTTAAAGAAAATGTTCCAGCCTCGAATTGGAATGTTACAAGATGCTCAAGGTTCTATGCTGAATGATGCTGAAAAGATCAAGAAAAGGTGGAAGGAATATACTGAGTTTTTATATGATAAAGATCAAGTGGACCAACAGCCGTTTCAACCTGTACCTTATGATCGGGAACCATTGGTGATGAAAGAAGAAGAAGTTGAAGCAGCATTGAAAGCCTTATCAAAGAACAAAGCACCAGGCATTGATAGCATTCCCATAGAAGTATTGCAGCAATCTGATGCAGCTGTTACCGTACTCACAAGGCTCTGCCAAGAAATATGGAAGACAACATCATGGCCAACTGACTGGAAAAAATCTGTGTTCATACCAATACTAAAGAAAGGCGATCCAATTGACTGTGGAAATTATCTCACAATTGCTCTGATCCCACATGCCAGCAAGATTCTACTGAAGATTATTCAAAAGAGACTACAACCATACCTGGAACAAGAACTACCTGAAGTGCAAGCAGGGTTCAGGAAAGGGCGAGGAACGAGAGACATCATTGCAGATGTGAGATGGATCCTTGAAAAGACTAAAGAATACCAAAAGGATATCTATTTGTGCTTTATCGACTATAGCAAAGCTTTTGACTGTGTAAACCATGAGAAACTCTGGACCACATTAAGAAGCATGGGTATACCAGAACACCTGATCGTTCGCTTGCGCAATCTGTACATTGATCAAGAAGCAACAGTTCGAACGGAACAAGGAGAAACAGAATGGTTTAAAATAAGCAAAGGTGTAAGACAAGGCTGCATACTTTCCCCCTACCTGTTTAATTTATACGCAGAACAAATCATCAGAGAAACAGGATTGTATGAAGACAACAGAGGTTTGAAGATTGGTGGAAGACTCATCAACAACCTTCGCTATGTTGATGATACCACATTACTGAAACATTTGCTTCTCACAATCAAAGAACATAGTCTCAAAATGGGCCTGCGCCTTAATGTAAAGAAGACAAAGATCATGACAACTGGCATAATCAACAGGTTCATCGTTGAAGGAGAAGAAATTGAAATTGTGAACAACTTTAACCTACTTGGATCAACTATCAATAAAGAAGCAGCAAGCAGTCAAGAAATCAGACGACACATTGCTCTTGGCAGAATGGCTATGAAAGACCTAGATAAGATTCTCAAGAGCAGAGATGTCTCTCTCCATACAAAGATTTGACTTGTTCAAGCCATGGTATTTTCAATAACATCATATGGATGTGAAAGCTGGACAGTGAAAAAGACAGACAGGAAGAAAATTGATGCCTTTGAATTATGGTGCTGGCGGCAAATACTGTGTATACCATGGACTGCCCGAAGAACAAACCAGTCAGTACTAGAGGAGATCAAACCTAAGCTTTCTTTAGAAGCTCAGATGACAAGACTTCGACTTTCATACTTTGGACACATCATGCGAAGAGAGAAATCATTAGAGAAAGACATTATGCTTGGCAAGATAGAAGGTCAACGCAAAAGAGGAAGGCCAGCAATGAGATGGATCGATACAATAACAGCAGCTACGGGTACCAGTCTGTCAACAATGAGCCGCCTGACTGAAGACCGAACACAATTTAGGATAGCTATCCAGAGGGTCGCCATGAGTCGACTCCGACTCGACGGCACTTAACAACAACAACAACAGGACACGGGAAGCTAGTGGAGACAGATGAGAAGGGGAGTGACGTGGTCGAAGTGGATAGCATGTGGGAGAATCCGAGCTGCTGTATTTTGAATGAGCTGAAGCCTGCGCAGTTGATACTGGGGGAATCCATCAAGAGAGATGTTACAATAGTCTAAATGAGACATGACAAGAGAGAGGAGCAGAGTGGTCAGGGAGGAAACAGGGAGAAAAGAATGGACAGCACGGACTTGCCTTAGGGAGTGAAAGGATCATTGAATCACAGAAGAAATATGTTCCTGAAATGACAGAGCAGAGTCCAGAGTGACACCGAGGTAGTGTAGGGAAGAGACGACAGGAATGGAGGAGGAGGAGAGCAAGGGAGTGATAGTGGGAATAGGGCTGCCGAAGGTGAACCATATGGCCATGGTTTTGGAAAGGTTGATGTGAAGGTAATTAGTGGACATCCATGAATCAATGGAGGAAAGACAGGAGTTAAGGGAGGTGAGATCAGGTGAGACAGGGTCTGTGTGGTGTAGGAGGATGACATCGTCAGCATAATAAGCAGAAATACCAAATTGCTGCACCAGGAGGGTAAAGTGGGCCAGAAAGACATTGAACAGGAGGGGAGCCAGGACAGAACCCTGGGGCCACCACAGGTGAGCAGATGTGCAGGCGAGGATGAGGAACTAGAGAGAACTGAGAAAGATCTGCTGGTCAGGAAGGAACGGAACCAAAGGAGAACAGAGCCCGAGATCCGAATATTGTGAAGACAAGTAAGCAGGGTATGATGGTCAACAAGATCAAAAGCGGCAGATAGGTCAAGGGAAACTGCAATAGAAATGGATCCGTGATCGTGTGCAGAGTGAATTTCATTCAGGATAGCAAGAAGAATAGATTCTGTCCTGTGACCAGGATGGAAACTAGACTGACGTGGGTGGAGGGATAGGGTGGCATCGAGGTGAGAGGAGAGTTGGAAGAAGACTAGAAGCTTGGAGAGAAAAGGGAGATTAGAGATGGGGCACTAATTAGCTGGGACAGAGGGGTCCAGAGAAGCTTTCTTAAGGATGGGTTGGATTAAGGCATGTTTCCAGGGAGATGGGAAGGAGCCAGAAAGAAGACTAGAATTAAACATGGAAAGAATGAGTGGGACAAGGGCCAGAGAGGGGTCAGAGAGCCAAGAAGAGGGAATAGGATTGGAAGGACATGTTTTGCGGGTGGAAGCCAAGGTCTTGGATAATTCTGGAAGAGTAATGGGACGGGAGGAAGACCAATGGTAGGAGAATATGGGGCCTTCGTGGCTAGAAGGAGAGATAGGTGAAGGAGGGACAGGAGGGGGGGGCAAGAGGGAAAAGATGAACTGCCTCCCTCTAAAAAGCACTGATAGAGTTGTCCTTGAGTCATAAGGGTTTCACAAACATTAAAAGTATCATTATCTTAGGTCTCTTGAAAAAAAAAATGTAAAGCATGCTATAGAGTCAACGCCAATTCCTGACAACCCAGCAGCCCCTGGGTTTTCTTGGCAAGATATGACTGGACGCAGATTGCCAGGCCAGGCAATGAAAGCTAAAGTGACTTGCCCAAGGTCACAAGGAGTGCCAGTGGGAATTGGACTCTGATCTCTTGATTACTAGACCATGCTAGCCACTAGTTGACTCCTCCACTCTAAGGTCTCTTATCAAGAAAAAATTGCTTGTCCAGTCCAGAATAGCTACATGATTTATCTGTAGTCTCACCTGTGACACAGGAAGACTGCTACTCAAGAATAATAAGACATATTATAGAAATACATGAGAAGTACCAAGAGTTTCAGGATCCTTCCAATAAGGACCTGCCAATATACTCTCACCCCACATACCTTTTGATTATCACAATGATCTTCAGCCAACAATAAAGATGTTATTGAGCAGTTTTGTTCCTTATTGGAACCTGAAATGAAGACATTCAGAAAATAACTTGCGGAAAACTTAGAAAATGGATTCAGACCACTGACCTCACTGACATGAGTAGCTCTCTTGTTTGTGCCCAAGACTATGCACCCTAAATGCTACAGAATCATCATCCAGAAGCACTATTCACTCCCCCTCATCAATGAAATGCTGGAATGTCTACAATTGGCTAGAATCCTCTCCAAACTGGGCACCAAGGGAGGCAGATGAATGAAGAACAGTATTTAGAATACAGTATAGATGAACCAGTTCATAAAGCATCTATATGAATAATATTTTAGGGGGCATTTTCAGCAGTGGCGGCCATCACGCTTTAAATTAAGCCTGGATATTTAGTGCCGGTGCATATCTGGCTTTGTCAGATTGCCTTTTACAAGCTATTTAGTGGTGATATTCTGCCACTATCCAGATTGCAAAAATCACATAAAGTTAGGACAGCCTAGTTTAACCTATCCTAGCTTTATGCAGTTTATCTAATCAGTTTGTGATTGAATATCACTGCTAACCAACTAGCTAATGTGCTGCCCTCGCTCTGCATCTGAAAAAGTGTTTAGCTAACCATTTAATGACAAGGCATTTAACCAGGTCAGGAGGGAGATATTAGGGTAGCACCTAACTGGGTTAATGCCACTGAATATCCCAGTCAGCAGGATTTAAGGGGTTTAGATCTGCAAATCACATAAATTCATTTCAATATACCACCATTAGTATTTTCTTAATAGTCTGCACACTTGAGTCTTATTACACTGACTGAGATCACCTAAACTCTTTGGCAAACCAGGAAATTGTATATTTGATCAAACAATTAGATTACATATTTTCTTTCAATTTTGAACAATATGGTTTTGTAAATTTGAAATAAGAAATGACAAAGCATGACAGCATCATAGAAACATAGAAACATGACAGCAGAAAAAGACCACATGGACTATCTAGTCTACCCTTCCACATCAAATACTAAAGTCCCTTCTTTACCTTTAGAGATCTTCTGCATTTGTCCCATGCTTTTTTTAAATTCAGATACTGTCCTCATCTCTACTACTTCCACTGGGAGACTATTCCATGCATCTATCATTCTTTCCATAAAGAAATATTTCTACCTATTACTCCTGAGTCTATCTCCTTCCACCCTTATCCTATATCCCCTTGTAGCAGAGCTTGCTTCACGTCAAAAGAGGCTCTCCTCTTGTGCATTTATGTCACAGAGGTATTTAAACGTCTCGATCATATCTCCTCTATCCCACTTTTGCTGTAATGTATACATATTAAGATCTTTATGTTTGTCCTCATATGCTTTATAATGAAGACCACTAACCATTTTAGTAGCCTCCCTCTGCACCGGCTCCATCCTATTTATGTCCTTTTGAAGGTGTGGTCTCCAGAATTGCACACAATACTCCAAATGAGGTCGCAACAGAGACTTATACAGAGACACTATCACCTTCATTTTTCTGCTGACCATTCCTCTCCCTATGCACCCAAGCATCCTTCTGGCTTTTGCTGTCACTTTTTCTACCTGTCTAGCCACCTTAAGATCATCAGAAAATCATGTCCCGGTTCTGCTCTTTATTCATGGACAGAAGTACTTTACCCCCTATACTTCACTACTCCCTTGTATTTTTGCAGCCCAAATGCAACATCATAACTAGTATAAACACTAAAACCTCCCCCTTGGATCCATGTCCAATCTCATGGATCAAACTGACAAGGAAGAACTAGGAGCAGTCTTACATTATATCACACTGCTATCACTTAAACAAGGTTACATGCCTGGCAAACTAAATATAGCATCTATCAGACCAGTACTAAAGAACAACAAACTTGACCAAATGGAACCATGCTCATACAGGCCCATTGCCAGCCTGCCATTCATCACAAAAATAATCGAAAAAAACAAACAGTGCAACAACAGCTGCAAGTCCATCTGGACCAACATGCACCGCTAGACCAATACCAGCATGGCTTCAATCCTAAATATAGTATGGAAACACTCTTCACACCACTCCTCAACACCCTAATCACAGGCATAGATAATCCGAGACAAGGATTCATACTAATCTTCATTGATATCAAAGCAGCATTCGATACAGTTAACTATCTAAAAATGCTAAGACTACCAGAAATAGGACTTGATGGCACTATCATTAAATGGTTCACCTCCTACTTAAAAAAAAAAAAAAAAAACCAGCAAGTCAAATGTGGCATCAGGGAGGCACCGAGAGGCAGGGGCTGGGACAGGCGGTAGCTCGCCTCACGGCGGACGGCCAGCTCAATCCCAGGATCCAACTATGACCTTTTTAACTGCAGCAACTTTAATATACACTATTACAATGGAATTACCGTGGCTGCTGGCATCAGATTTGCCCTTCAATGGATCCTTGTTAAAGGATTTAAAGTGTACTCATTCCAATTACAGGGCCTTCAAAGAGTCCTCTATTTTTATTTTTCGTCACTACTTCCCCGAGTCGGGAGTGGATAAATTTGCATGCCTGCTGCCTTCCTTGGATGTGGTAGCTGGTTCTCAGGCTCCCTCTCCGGAATCGGACCCTGATTCCCCATTACCCATGGTCACCATGTTAAAATCCCTGTTAAAATGTATGTTATATTGAGTTGAAATGTAAACCGCTTTGAATCCATGATAAGGCGATATAAAAAAAAACAATAAATAAAATAAATGTATGCATGACCCTGCAATTCTTAGCATTAAATCTCAGCTGCCACATTCTTGACCATTCTTCAAGCATAGCTAGATCCCTCCTCATGTTATCTACTCCTTCCTGGGTGTCTACTCTATTGCAGATTTTGATATCATCAATAATAGAAGGCAAAAGCAAAAAAAAAGAAAAAAAAAAGAAAGGCATACAGCTAAATATAAATTTGCCACAAGTCTATATTAAGACAGGGAAGAGATTTTGAAGAAGAGAAAAAAAATGTAATTTACGCTGCAGATAGACTATTTACTCATGGATATCTGTCTCTAACATCTCACTCACCCACCAAAACGCTTTCAACTTCAGCAAACTTTATACATCTACAGGTTCATCAATCAGGAACTATGCAAGGTGATGAACTACTGCTGCAGTTTGTTTACATTGGGATAGATTCTGAAACGTAGAATAGCAGGGATGTATATCCAGGTTGGACGTGCAACCTCTGCTATTCACAGGGACTGTATTCTGCCGGCATGTCTCCCTGTACGCACAGAGCTGCTGTGCGGGGAGAGCTGGACGAGGGCAGGAGGGGGCCGGATGGAGGCAGAGAGTGCATGGAGTGGGGGCAGGTTGCATCACCCTACAGAGCCCTGTATGTCTACCATGGAAGAGATGGACGGCAGACTTAGTCCACCTTGGAGGTGGAATAAGTCAGATGATGGCAGCGATCGGGCCCAGAACACCCCCCAACACATGGCGTAAAGGCAGGTAAGCCACTGCCAGCTTATCCCAGCCCTGGCTGATCCCGTCAGGGGTCGGGCAGCAGGGAAAAGTGGTCTTGCACGCTGCCGGGCCTGGTGTGCTCCTTCTGTGCACGGCACTGACACACATGCAAGAGCACAGAGCGGGGAAGATGAGCAGGCACTTGGATGTAGACCGGAGTGGAATGCTGCTCATGCCAACCCATCCAAGTGCCCTGATTCTTCAACCGGGGACCATTTAGCTCCCATGGTTGCAGAATTGGGGTTTTCTTGGGGCTACACATTTTCTCCACGTCTGGACAGCCCAGATGTGCAGAGATCAGAATTGGCCTCATTATGTATAGACACTGTTAATGCAGTGATGAGACCAGGACATGGAGCAATAGAGGCATCATTAACGTTAAGTGGGTGAGGGGGGGGGGGGGAGTGAGAGAGAAGCCAAGGAGAGAACAGCATCAGGGACAGCATCCTTATGCCCAGGCTGATTTTTGGCCACAATTTGCCCCTGACTGACTTTCCATTTTTTTGTGCTCTCTTAACCATTGTTGCTACAATAAGAGAAAGTGATTTAAAAAAACAAAAAGAAACAAACATGAAAACAAGATTTACTTGCCAAGTCCCACAGTTCTCACAGGAACAGTTTCGCTCAGTGTCCTTAATTCTTCCCCAAACTAGTATATATATAGTTTCACTGCAGGACTATGAAAGTCACTGAAGTTCAAAAATGGCCAGCACTCAGAGCTATAAAATGAGTACAATATTTCCTAGGGTCTGCCAGCTTTAAATATCTACTATAAAAGGGACTTTTCACGTTGGCCACACCTTTTGACATTTAAATGGACTGGTGAGACAAGATGGATTTGGACTATTATATTATTACAACCAGATTAAAAGTCACTATTCGTAGTGGAAACTGATGCATCAAATAAGTCATCGAGATGTATCAAATAAATGATCGTTTTTGCTCTGAATTTTGAGTACATTTTACAACCTATACGTATTATTCGCACACTGTGACTAGAGATGAAAAGAATTGTAGCATATGAAAAAGTATTACTGACAATCAAAGCAGCATTCAAAGAACAGCAGCACTTCTTAGAAGAATGCATCTCTGTACGACTACTAACAGGCCACGAGAATTCACATATCCTTTCATCTTTAAATGTTCTAAATGCCATATAAGCCCAGCGATTGCATTTTCAGTTCATGCTTGATAATATACAAACCAGAGCCACAACACTGGAAAGTAGATGGACAGCTAACCCATGGAAAAAGGAGGCAGCTTTTATCCAAAGATGAGAAAATGTTACCATGGGTGTAGTGTATGGTAGAGCGCCCCCTACTTGTTGCCTTAGGTAAGATCTCTCTCACTCTTGAAGTCTGGAATATGCAGACAGGAATCTGTTGAGTGTTCCTTATTTCAAAGCATGATAACTTAAGCATTGCAAGTATACTGGTTTGGCCTATTTTATTCCACCGAACACACCAAAAAAGCAGCCTGGTCAGTTCCCAGGCTCTGCTTAAACATTCAGCAACAATCCAAATGAGCTATACAGTGTAGGGGTGAGATACTTCTGTCCACTAAAGAAGAGCGGGACCTTGGCGTAATTGTGTCTGATGATCTTAAAGTAGCTAAACAGGTAGAAAAGGTGACTGCAAAAGCCAGAAGGATGCTTGGGTGTGTAGGGAGAGGAATGGCCAGCAGAAAAAAGGAGGTGATAGTGCCTCTTCATAAGTCTCTGGTGCAACCTCATTTGGAGTATTGTGTGCAGTTCTGGAGACTGCACCTTCAGAAGGACATAAGCAGGTTGGAGTCAGTGCAGAGGGTGGCTACTAAAAAGGCTAGAGGTCTTCATTGTGAAGCATATGAGGACAGACTTAAGGATCTTAATATGTATTCTTTAGAGGAAAGGCGGGATAGGGGCGATATGATAGAGACCTTTAAATACCTCTGTGGCATAATTGCACAGGAGGAGAGCCTCTTTCAATTGAAGGCAAGCTCTGGTATGAGAGGACATAGGATGAGAGTGAAAGGGGATAGACTCAGGAGTAATATGTGGAAATATTTCTGTATGGAAAGAGTGGTAGATGCATGGAATAGTCTCCCAGTGGAGGTGGTGGACACCAGGACAGTATCTGAATTCAAAAAAGCATTGGACTAACACAGAATGTTTATGTTTATTCATTTGATATACCGCCATTCAATAAAAATCAAAGCGGTTTACAACAGTCAAATATACAAAGTGGGCCAATGACCAGAAGAAAAGAAAGGAAGTTACAATAAATGACAGGATAGCAGATAGGACAACCAAGCACACTAGGTAGAAGAGTAAAAACAGTAAGAAAGGGATTGGGAAAGGGTAAGATCATACAAAATGAGAAGGGAGGTCAAAGACAGAGGAGAACAGATGGGTCTTCAGGTGATTCTTGAAAGCAGTGTAATGTTGTTGAAGTCTGAGTGAGGTGGGGAGGGAGTTCCAGAGTGCAGGTCCGACAAAGAAGAAGGCAGAGGTGCGAGTTGACTGGAGGTGGGCATGGGAGGGAGAGGGAAGGTGAAGGCGGTTTATGTGAAGTGACCAGGGAGAACGACTAGGAATGTGAAATTGGATGAGATCTGCCAGGTACTGTGGTGTGTGAATGTAAAGGATTTGATGAATCAGGGTAAGGATTTTAAAATGGATGCAAAAGTCTATAGGGAGTCAGTGTAGGTGAATATAAAGAGGTGTGACATGTTCTCGATGTGTAGAGTGTGAAATGATGCATGCAGCCGTATTTTGAATGCGTTGTAATCTGTGTAGTTGAGACTGTGGAAGACCAATTAGGACAGAGTTGCAGAAATCAACACGTGACATGACAAGGGATAGCATAAGAGTGGTAAGGGCTTGTGGCATGAGAAAGGGTCGAATAGTGCGGATCTGGCAGAGGAAGAAAAACGAAGTCTTAGTGATGTGAGAAATGTGGTCTTGAAAAGAAAGATCAGAGTCAGAGTCAAAGACGACACCGAAATACCGAAAGAATGAGACTAGGGGGATAGGTGAATCAGAGAAAGAAGGGGCCACCAGTGGAAAGGGGCTGCCATGAGTGAACCAGATAGCAAGCGTTTTAGTCAGGTTTAAGTGGAGACAATTAGTGGTGAGCCAACCAGCCACAGCAGAGAGACAAGAGTTGAGGGGAGATAGATCGGAGTGAAAAGAGGAAGTGTGGTGTAGAAGAACCAGGTCATCAGCATAGTAAAATGCAGAGATCCCAAATTGTTGAACCAAAAGAGCAAGAGATGCCAAGAAGATATTGAAAAGGAGAAGTGCTAGTACAGGGCCTTGAGGTACGCCACAAAGCAGTGGAAAAGGTTTAGAGGAGACCATCGGGATGGATAGGGAGAGAACAGTGCAGGACCGGGAGGAAAGATAAGAGTGGAACCAACAATATGTAGTGCTATGGAGACCAGCCTCACCTAGGCAGGAAAGGAGGAGGAAGTGGTCAACCAGGTCAAAAGCTGCAGATATGTCTAGAGATACCGCCACCGAAAAGTCACCACGATCGTGAGCCACGTGCGTTCAATTGAGAAAAGCAAGAAGGACAGTCTCAACACTGTGACCCAGGTGAAAACCTGATTGGCGGGGATGAAGGTAGTGTGTGGAATCCAGGTGATGGGAAAGCTGTGTAAAGACTGTTTTTTCATGTATCTTAGAAAGAAAAGGGAGATTGGAAACAGGATGATAGTGAGCTGGAACAAGGGGGTCCAGTGAGGGTTTTTTGTTTTGTTTTTTAGAATAGGGCGCATGAGGGCATGCTTCCAGGAGTGAGAAAAAGTACCCATGGAAAGGATGGAGGGGATAAGAGTGAGAGAGAGTGTGAGTAGCCAAGAAGGTGGTACAGGATCAAGGGAACAGTAGGTATTTTTAGAAAAGGAAATTAGTTTAATAAGTTCGGAGGTTGTAAGTGGGTGGAACGAGGCCCAAGCATGTGAGAGTTGGGAGACAGGAGGGGGGAGGGAGGAGGGAGGGAAGTGATAGGTGAGGGACAGTGGGGCAATGATGCCCTGAGGTCAAGAATCTTAGTGTCGAAGAAAGACACGAGCTAAGGGGAGGGAGTTGACCGGATGGATACAGAATTAGGATCTGGCCGAAGAGTTGTGAGGGACCTGAGAATGGAGTAGAGGTGACGTGTTTGGTTTGGGGCAGAGGAGATGGCTGCAGAGAAATAAGTTTGTTTGGCCTTGTGAACTTGGGAGCGATAGTGGGAGTGATGTGATTTGAAAGATGATAGTGTGGCGACTGAGGGTGCTTTCTGCCATAGCCGCTCAGCTATGGAGGTGGGTGCAAAGAAGGTGAAGGCCACTGTGATACCAGGGATGTGAGGGACGATGGCGCAAGGGGCATGGTTATAGAGGAGCCACTTTATCAAGAGTGTCAGAAAGACAGGAGGACCAGTGAGAAACTTGTGAATCAGGGGAGAGAGAGGGGAACTCTGGGGGTAAGAGGTCCCCGGCAGATGGAAACTGTTGAAGAGTAAGAGGAGTAATATGACAGGAATAACGTAGAGGAGAAGATGGTGGGGGCTGGGCTACCTGCGAGAAGGAAGCAGAGTCAGATGGAAAAAGAAGACAATGACAGGTCAGAGAATAATGGCCTGTCCAGGGTAGAGGCGTAGCACAGAGACCTTGTAAGAGAATAGGGGAGGAAGCTGGAGAAAGAAGTAGGTCAAGAGTGTGTCCCGCTGAGTGGGAAAGGTGACATGCTGAATGAGGGACAAATCATGTAGAAGAGCGATAAAGGAATGATCCTGGGAGGAAGAGGGTGAGTCGAGATGCAGATTATAGTCCCCTGCGATTATTAGATGAGGAAAGGCCAGTGACAGATCTGAAATGGTCAGAAGAAGGGAGTCCCAAAAGTCAGGACGAAGAGCTGGATGAGAGTAGATGATAAGGATATGCAAGGCAGGTGAGGTATGGAGGTAGAGTAGAAGAGATTCTGGGTGGTACAACAATGGGGATGAGACTTGCGTAAAGGCGAGGAGCAGATTAAAGCTGCCACACCACCACCCATGCGACCCGTGTGAGGGACAGAGACAGCAGTGAAACCTGGGGGGCGGCAGCGAGCAAGAAGGGCGTCCTCCCCTTCTTTGAGCCAGGTCTCAGTGAGGAGTAGAAGGTCCAAGGATTCCCTGAAAACAAGATCTTGTACCAGAATAGTTTTGGCTCTTAAGGATCGATAGTTGAGGAGCCCCAACTTGATAGATGAAGGATGAGCGGTAGTTCGGAAGAGAGAAGGACAGGTGTGAGAGGAGGTAGGCAAACAAGAAGGTTGCTAGGGCAACAATATAGGGACCCGTCAGGCCTGGAGAAATGAACTGGAGAAACAGGACAGTTGCCCCACAGTACAGGAATGGAGGCCATAGGGAAACCACCAGGCACTGTAGCAGATGGCACAGTGGAGAAAGAAAGAGAGAGAGGCAGACCTATCTGGGATAGTGGAAGCAGAGGGCCAATAAGGTGATAGGAAGGTAAGAGCCAAAAGAGAAACCTGAGGAACTGAAGAAATGTTCCACTGCTGAAGTGAGTGGCTACGTCGCTGGAGCCGCCCCAAGGAGCACACCTAAGGAACACCTCTAAAGGCAAAAAGGGGACTATTGTAGTTGATAATGAAGGGCAGACTAGATAGATATGCAATGTGGTCTTTTTCTGCAGTCATGTCTTGCACCTGCTTGTTTGGTCTTCTATGAACTTGGTTGGCCATGGGGCCAGGCTGGTATCTCACTATCCAGGAAACAAGACCACACCTGAGGCCCAGTTTGGGGTAAATTAGGACCTGGCCTGGACTATTGAGAACTAACAAGACTATATTAGTGTGGAAAAGGGGGGGGGAGAATGACTACTTGTTTGAAGGACAAATCATACATATATAGGACAGTATAAGTGCTATTTCAATAACACCTAAGAAGGTGTGAATAATTGTACATTCCGAAATGTGCATTCAAAAAATCAAGCGCTGGAAAATCAAGACAAAAAAACACTAAGAAATCAAGATTTTAAAAAGGACCTTTTTGGTGCATAAGCGGTGAAAAAGAGAACAATTTTCAATATCACCAAATCCTGATGGTAAACATAATCCAAGTACCAGCTTTTCGATGATAAAAACAATCAAAGACAAAAAACACTTTGCCGTTTAATGCAGGGTTCCATGTTTACTGCTTTAAATTGAAACATCCTGCTATCGACTATTTAGAGAAGACATTTTTCCACCCTAGTTGACCCACCAGGAGAAAAGATTAAACACAAAAGCTAGCAAAGTGGGTTAAAATATTTAGCCACAGGTTTATGTAACAGGTGATCTCCGGTAACAGCAGGAATTTAGTCCTCACATATGGGTACCGTCGGCACCGACGGAGCCTGCGTGGGAACGCTCCCCAGCGTCCAATTAGAAAGCTTTTTGGAGCATCCCACAGCACCTGTGTGCTGCCTTCCCGCCTTTCCCAACTACCTCTCTCCAGTTGAGTTTTAAAGCTGAGACAAAGAGAGAGAGAGGGAAAGGAAAAAAGATAGATAGAGAGATACAACTCCTAGGGGAGGTGGGTGGGTTGTGAGGACTAAATTCCTGCTGTTCCCGGAGATCACCTGTTACAGGTGAGTAACTATGCTATCTCCAGGAACAAGCAGGAATGTAGTCATCACATATGGGGACTCCCTAGCTTTAGATGACAGGGAGAGACCCCAGAAGTTGTGTGTCCCTGAGAAGGACTCCACTTCCCGCCATGGATCTCTGGCATCCTACCAGGGATGGTGGGTAGGAGTTGATTAGGTATGGAACAGGTGCTGGAGAACATCCTGACCAAACAAGGCATCCCGGCGGGAGTCCTTGTCCAAGCAGTAATGGGCTGTGAAGGTATGAACCGAGGCCCAGGTGGCTGCTCGACAGATGTCGGCGATAGCCACAGAGTGCAGATGAGCCATTGAGGCTGCAATGACTCTCACATTGTGAGCAGTGACATGGCCCTCCAGAGAAAGGTTCTTACTCTGATAGGCGAAGGAAATACACTGAGAAATCCAGTTAGATAGAGTTCTCTTGGAGACTGGAAGTCCCAAATGAGAAGGATCAAAAGCAACAAAGAGTTGAGAGGACTTTCTATGTTGCTGTGTTCTTTGTAAGTAAAAAGTTAAAGCTCTTTTAAAATCCAAGGTATGAAGACTCCTCTCTGCATTTGATGCATGAGGCCTTGGAAAAAACACAGGTAGGTAGACCGCTTGGTTCAGATGAAAAGGCGAGACCACCTTTGGCATAAAGTGTGGATGAGTCCTAAGGACTACCTTGTCATGATGGAACCTTGTATAAGGTGGATTAGCTACTAGCGCTTGCAACTCACTAATGCGACGTGCTGATGGGATTGCAATAAGAAAGATAACCTTCCAAGAAAGGAATTTTAAGGAGGTAGTAGCTAAAGGTTCAAAGGGTGGTTTCATGAGCTGCCCAAGAACCAGGTTTAAGTCCCATGCCACCGGTGGTGGCCTAATGGGAGGCTTAGTTAGAAGAAGGCCTCTCATAAATCTCGCCATAAGAGGATGAGAGGAAATGGGCTATCCATTTAGAGGCTTAAAGGAAGCTGTAATAGCACTCAAATGGACCCTTACTGAGTTAGTCTTAAGTCCTGCATTGGATAAATGAAGGAGATATTCCAGCAAGGATTCCAGAGGTATCGCAAGGGGGTTAAGACCCTTTTGCGAACACCGTATGGTAAACCTTTTCCACTTGAAAGCATAAGAGCGTCTTGTGGAAGGTTTCCTGGAAGCAAAAAGAATATCTTTTACTTGCTGAGGGAGATTAAGATCATGGAGATCTAGGCCTTCAGCAACCAAGCCCTGAGATGCAGAGACTGGGGAATGGGATGCCATAACATTCTGTCCTCCTGAGATAGGAGATCTGGAGCAGACCCTAACTCCAGGGAGGGAGCTTGAGAGAGATGTAGAAGCAGAGGGTACCACACTTGCCGTGGCCAATGTGGAGCTATGAGAATCATATGGCCTCTGTCTCTCTGAAGCTTGAACAGGGTTTTGGGAATTAGGGGAATGGGTGGAAAGGCATACAGGAAGTCTTGACCCCAATAAAGGAGGAAAGCATCCCTGGCCTGAGCCCCCTGAGCTGGAATTCTGGAACAGAACTGGGGAAATTTGGCATTCCACGGACTTGCAAAGAGGTCTATGTCTGGGGTTCCCCAAATTTGAAAAATCTTGGCCACCTGGAGGCGGAGCCAGCTAAGAACCTGCATGGTCGCCTAGAAGAGAGCTCCTGCTCGACCCAACTGAAAATTCTGTCCCTCCCTGGATTTGCAGGGTTGCTCGACTGCTGAAACTCCATAATCAGCTGTGAGATATGGCCTGCGGCAAGCAAACTAAGTTAGAGTTCTCCAATGTACAAAACTCTAGTGCTAAACGGTCAAAAGCGGATCCGCTTTCCCCGCTCAAGATGGTGCCGCAGCGGGAGCATGAAGAGGGGCTCCGAGAAATCCTCAGTGAAATTAGGGCTCTGCGCAGTTGCGTAGATACCAATGGTGACTGTTTGTGTGAGCTGCAAGCGGATACCAAAGAATTAAAGGAGCAACAGCTATCGTTGATGGCTAGAGTGGAAAAGGTGGAAGCTAAAGCCGCGGCGCACGATGAAAAGCTGGCACAATTAGAGAAAGGAGTAAGGAAGGTGGACTTCTTAGAGCGCTCCTTGGAGGACATGAATAATAGGGCGCGAAGGAACAACATTCGCATTATAGGAATCCCGGAAGGTGCGGAGGGCAAGGACCCTATTGTGTTCTTGGAGGACTTGATACCAAAGTTGCTGAAAATGAGCTTGGCTCGCCCATTTGAAATCGAAAGGGCACATCGTGTTCCCACGACACTGAATGCACAGTCTAGAACACCGAGGCCTCTAATCTTTTGTGTTTTGCGTCACCAGCAAGTTGTGCAGGTTATGAATGCCGTGAGGGCATGTCCGGCTCTCCAGTTTGAGGGCCGCAGAATCTCTTTTTTTCCTGATTTCAGTAAGCCCACAGTGGTGAAGAGGAAACAATTCCTGGCTCTTAGAGAAAGACTGCAGCGTCTCCAAGCACGCTATGGATTATTTTACCCTGCTTGTTTCCGAGTCACGCTCAACAACGTCACTAAGAACTTTGAAGACCCTGCGGTTCTTGAAAGATTCATTGCAGATCAAGAGGCTCTTCAGATGCAATGACTTTTTGTCTTGATGGTATTTCAGGTGGAGACATGACAGGGTATAGCTGGAGGGGCCATGTAATGCGAAGGGCTAACCCTGCTAGAGAACTGTGCTGGGAGTGACTCTCTGGCCCAAGAGGGCTTACTGTTTGTGGCCCGGGGGCCAGGTGGGGCTGTCTCTAAGGGAGAGGACCTAAACTTTTTCTTTTTTTTTATGTGCAGTGGGGGTTCGAAGGGCAGTCTGCTAGTCCAATGCTGGTTTACCCAATTTGGGTTGCGTGGGGGTTGTTTTTATTTTGTTGGGGATATAATTGGCTCTCCGAGGAGTGTAGGACTGTGAATGTTGATAATGGGCGGCCCGTAGCGTATACTGAAATGTACTTATTGTATGTTTGTGTGAGTGATCATGGCTAGGGATGTGCATTTATTTTCTCTGAACGTGAAAGGCATTAAGAGCCCAATTAAAAGGAAGAAGATAATTGCATATTGTAAACACCAGCAGGCGGACCTGATTTTACTGCAAGAAACTCACTTAAATTTAGAAGAGTCTAAAAAATTAGAGAACAGGCAGTATGTGTTCCTTGGGGCCTCGCCAGCTTTACAAAAGAAAAATGGGGTGGTGATACTGGGGAGGAAGACCTTGGGCTGCAGAGTTAAGGCTACACATTGTGATGCGGAGGGGCGCTGGGTGGTGGTTTCCACTGAGATTGGGGGGGGGGGAGACTTTTATCATTGTAAATGTTTACAGGCCAAATTCGGACGACCCCAAATTTTATTTAGAGCTAACTAGAGAGTTGCAGGAACACTCCACCTTTCCTATGATTGTGGGTGGAGATTACTCCATTGTGTGTGCCAACAGTTCAGGAACAGCCTACTAGCCAGTGACACTTAGGTTCCCGCCCACCCTATTTATTTATTTTATTTACATTCTCTTATATACCGCGCTATTCTGCATCAGTGCGGTTTACATTGAACAAACTGAAATTACATTGAACAGGGTATTATAACTTGGAGATAACTATTTTACAGGGAACATGGGCTATGGAGGGTTAAGTGGCTTGCCCAAGACCACAAGGAGCACCTGTGGGACTAGAAACCCCAGTCCTTCCGGCCCAAGGTTGCTGTCCTCTAGTGGGATTTGAACCCCCGACCTTCCGGCCTGAAGTACCTTGCCCCAACCACTAGGCTATTCCTCCACTCTACCCTACCCCTCGCCCCACCCACCCCAGGGGCTACATTGCCTATATAGTGGTCACAGACGTGCCATCTATCATTCCAAACGTGGGTTAAAAGCCACATCGTATTCATCCTTTCTTCTTCTTCTTCCTCTTCTCGGACTGCATAAACATGTCATGTATTCAGTGCAATAACTGCGGTAATTTCATTCAAAGATGAATCATTTGGAGACTAAGATCTTGTCCTATATGTCTAAAGTCAACTGCCATGCATGAAGAACTGACTCTACTAAGGAAAGACCTAGCTGCCATGCATATAGAAGTATCTCTACTGAGGGAGGAACTGGCTGCAATGAAGCGCACCTCTTCTAGGATACAAACTGAACGAAGTCCACCACCGCTCCCGCAAAGAATCAAACGCCCCAGGAACAAATGGATCACAGTGGGTTCTGGTAGATTGCGACCTGTAACACAAAGACATCCTATACATCAAGGGATATCCCTGCACAATGCCTTCTCTGCCTTGGCTAATGAGGATGCCCAATTCAAAGAAACTGAAGGGCCTTTAAATGAGTCAGACAATGCCCAATCCCCTGCTAAAGCACTAAATATGAAGAAAACCTCACCAGACAGAAAACTACTACTACTTGGAGATTCCATCATCAGAGGCACCAACTTGGGAACACAGTTCAAAGGAGAGAAGATAGTCATGTGCCTACCAGGCTCTTCAGCCAGCAGGAATACAAACCAAGTTGTTGAATTACTTAGTGCAAAAAGTGAACACTCCAAACCTGATGTTATTATCCACCTAGGCACAAACGACCTAGCTAGGAACAGTGCCTCTACAGCCCAAAAGGACTTCCAATCTCTGGGGGAGAAACTCAAGCACGTTGTTAACACTGTTGCATTCTCAGAGGTTCTACCTGTTCTTGGTAAAGGGACAAAAAGACTGCATCGCATTAACAGCTTTAATACATGGCTCCAGACCTGGTGCAAAGAAGAAGGATTCGGATTTATTGGCAACTGGGACAACAGATGGACCAACAAGAGACTATACTGTGCTGATGGACTACATCTCTCTGCCACAGGGAAAAGAGTCCTAAGTGAAAAATTCAGGCAGTATGTGGACATGCATTTAAATTAGGAAAAGGGGGTGACGGATGTGGAAGGTCAACATCTGCCTGCCACCCCCAACAAAAGCAGAACAACATCAGAAACAGCCACACTTTTAAACCACACATCAAAAACATGTGGGAGGAAGTGGGCAGAATAAAATCAATGCAAAGTATACACAAGCCAGGAAAATGCTGGAAAGCAATGAGCACAAATGCTCGAAGCTTAGCCAACAAAATTCCAGACCTGGAAGCCCTAATGGTGGAAATGGATTTGGATATTGTGGCCATTACAGAAACATGGTTTAATGAATCACATGATTGGGATATAGCCATAGCTGGCTATAATCTATTCAGAAGAGACAGAGAAAATGGAAAAGGAGGAGGAGTAGCCTTGTATGTCAAAAGCAATATTAAAGCTACTGAAATGCAGGGGACATGGGGAAAAGAAGAAGCGCTCTGGATTGCGTTGGAAAGAGGAGATGGCACTGTCATCCATATTGCTGTAGTCTACAGACCTCCGACTCAAATTGAAGAGAGAGACAATGAATTGATTATAGATATTGCCAAGATAGCAACAAAGGGGGAAGCAATCATATTGGGTGACTTTAATCTACCTGATGTGGATTGGATTACTCCTTCTGCACATCTGGAAAGAAGCAAAAAAATTGTGGATGCTCTCCAAGATGCATTATTTAGACAAATGGTGATGGAACCAACCAGGGAAAGCTCAATGCTGGATGTAGTGCTCACCAACGGTGATAGTGTGTCGAATATCTGCGTGAGTGCCCCTGTGAGCAACAGCGACCATCACACGGTGTGGTTTGAAATAAAAGCCATGGTAAAGGCCAATCATAGGAAGCTCAAAGTCCTAAACTTCAAATACACTGACTTCAATAAAATGGCAGAGTACTTAAAGGAGGAGATGACGGGGTGGGAGGAGATAAAGGAAGTGGAATTGCAATGGGCTAAACTGAAGGAGGCAATAAAAGGGGCAACAGATAAATATGTAAGAAAAGTAAATAAAAGCAAGAGGAGAAGGAAACCTATTTGGTTTTCCAAAGAGGTGGCTGCTCATATAAAGGCAAAAAAACACAACTTTTGCAAAATTCAAAAGCTTGCAAACAGAAGAACACAGAAATGAATACAGGATCCAACTCAAAGAGTCTAAAAGAATAATAAGGATAGCAAAATCAAAGGCAGAGGAAAAGATGGCTAAAGATGTTAAGGGTGGCAACAAAAATTTCTTCAGGTATATTCAGGAAAGGAAAAAGATCAGAGTTGGAATTGCAGGACTCAGAAGTGCTGGGGAAGGACTCATGGAAAGTGACACTGAAAAAGCGAAATTGCTAAACAATTACTTCTGCTCTGTGTTTACTAAAGAAGATCCTGGAGATGGACCAGCTGTGACTCCCAAATATAAAAATGGGAATGAAGTAGATACCACACCATTCACAGAAGAGGTGTTAGAACAACTTGCTAAACTGAAAGTGGACAAAGCCATGGGACCGGATGGGATACATTCCAGGATACTGAAAGAGCTCAGAGAGGTTCTAGCAGGACCGTTAAAAGATGTCTTTAACAGATCCTTGGAAACAGGAGAGGTTCCTCAGGACTGGAGAATGGCTGATGTCGTACCTCTACACAAAAGTGGTGACAGGGAAGAAGTGTCAAACTACAGGCCCGTGAGCCTTACCTCAGTGGCGGGAAAAGTAATGGAGGCGCTCCTGAAAGAGCGAATAGTGAACTTTCTCAAAACCAACAGGTTGCAAGACCCGAGGCAACATGGTTTTACCGAAGGACGATCTTGCCAAACAAATCTGATTGAGTTCTTTGACTGGGTGACCAGGGAACTAGATCAGGGGCATGCGATGGATGTCATCTACCTGGATTTCAGCAAAGCCTTTGATACTGTTCCTCATCGGAGGCTTGTCAACAAACTCAGTAGCTTGGGGATGGGTCCCAAGATAGTAAACTGGATTAGAAATTGGTTGACTGACAGACGACAGAAGGTGATTGTACATGGAGCTCACTCGGATGAGAGGAAGGTGATTAGTGGGGTGCCCCAGGGTTCGGTCCTGGGCCCGGCACTGTTCAATGTATTTGTGAGTGATATTGCTGAAGGACTGAATGGAAAAGTCTGTCTTTTTGCAGACGACACGAAAATTTGCAACAGAGTGGACTCCCCCAAGGGAGTGGTTAACATGAAGAAAGATCTACAAAAGCTGGAAGACTGGTCTAATGCTTGGCAACTACGATTTAATGCAAAAAAGGGTAGTGTCATGCACTTGGGTAGCAGGAATCCAAGAGTAATGTACACAATAGGGGGCGAAAGGTTGGTATGCACAGTTCAGGAGAAAGACCTTGGTGTGATTATCTCTGATGATCTCAAGGTGGCAAAACAGTGCGACAAGGCGGTGGCAAAAGCCAGGAGGATGTTGGGTTGCATACAAAGAGGGATTACCAGCAGAAAAGAAGAGGTACTTATGCCACTGTATAAGTCACTGGTGAGGCCTCACTTGGAATACTGTGTTCAGTTTTGGAGACCATATCTTGCAAAGGATGTAAAAAGACTGGAGACTGTTCAGAGGAAGGCGACCAAAATGATTTGGAGCCTGCGTCAGAAGCCTTATGAGAAGAGACTTGAAGACCTAAATATGTACACTTTGGAGGAAAGGAGGGACAGCGGAGATATGATTCAGACCTTTAAATACTTAAAGAGAAATGATGAACAAACAAACCTCTTCCAAAGACGGGGAACCTGTAAAACTAGAGGGCATAACATGAAGCTGCAAGGGGGTAAATTGAAAGGCAATATCAGGAAATATTTTTTCACTGAAAGGGTGGTGGATGCTTGGAATGCCCTCCCAATGGAAGTGGTAGGGGTGAACACGGTGACGGAATTCAAAAAGGCATGGGACAAACACAGAGGATCCCTTTACAGCAATAGGATAAAAACAAAATAAACGGTACCATCTAACTTCTGAACCATATAACGTCTCAACAAATAGGGGTGTCCTACATGGAGTGGTAGGTTTACCCCTGAACAAGGATATGGGGAGGGGTGGCCTGCGCGGAGCGACAGGTGCACCTGCTCTTGCCATCTTGCTGGGAAGACTGGATGGACCATGCTGGTCTTTATCTGCCGTCAACTACTATGTTACTATGTTACAATTTGTTTATTTTATTTATTTAAACAGATTTATATCCCGCTTTTTCCTTCAATCAAAGCAGTCACAGTACAATACAATACAAGGTTAAACAGAGGTGAATGAAACATATACCACTCTTCATAACATCAGAGCGGTAATAAAAGGGATTACATAACACAGGGAGTACATTACAGTACATACATAGAATAACTATACAGAATAAGTTACAACATGGGTTACAGTACATTACATACCATCTGCAAGGGGTGAAAACAGTCCCAGCCACCGCACCTCGCCCAAAGGCCAAGCCAAACCAAACCATAACAGTAAGAAACCACAACAACCCAGACCAACGGAACTTCAGAAACAGACGCCACGGACCAACGCCTAAGGGCCACGCCAAAGGGCCCTCTGGCAAGGCCCTCAGGCGCGGGCCCGCAAGGCGCGGGCGCGCCCTGGAAATGGCGGTTTTTATGCCGTTGAGCATGATGTCAGCTTGGCTGCTTAAGGAGGAAGGGGGAACTCCTGGTTTCACCCCTGGTAGGATGACTTCTCTCCCGCAGCGCTGGAAACGGCGTTTTTTATGCCGTTGAGCATGATATCAGCTTGGCTGCTTAAGGAGGAAGGGGGAGCTCCTGCTCTCACCTCTGGTAGGATGACTTCTCTCCCGCAGCGCTGGAAACGGCGGTTTTTATGCCGTTGAGCATGATGTCAGCTTGGCTGCTTAAGGAGGAAGGGGGAGCTCCTGCTCTCACCCCTGGTAGGATGAATGTCACACTTGATCCCCTGGTAGATAAAAATCCTGGGAGGGTGGAGGGTGCTGCTAGAGCACGAGTGGCTCTTAAGGGTCTTGTCACTTCCCTAGGGTTGATTGATATTTGGAGACTTATGTACCCTACTGAGAGGGATTTTACTTTCTTCTCCCCCCCCCCCCCCCGCATCAATCCTGGTCGAGACTGGATTTCTTTCTGATCTCTAAAAGGTTGGTCCCAGGGGTGAGGAGCGTCGATATTCTAGGTATGCATATCTCAGACCATGCTGCCATTTCCCTGCGAGTGGAGTGGGAGGACGGGAACGGTCAGTCGAAGGCCTGGTCTTTTAATAGATCTATGTTAGCTGACCCTCAGTTTCAGGAGGAAATTAGAGCAGCCATACAGGGGTACTTTAGTACAAACAAACTGTTGGACACTTCGCTTTGGGCGTGGTGGGAGGCCTTTAAGGCCTATCTACGGGCAACGATTACTAGTTTCTCCATCAAAGAGCATAAACGAATAAAAGCCAAACTGAATATTTTGGAGGAACAAATCAGGGCAGGAGAGAGGCTGTGGTTCAAGCAAGCGGATAAAGGCATTATGCTCCGGTTGCAAAGGCTTTCTTATCAGTATAACGAGATCTTGAGCTCAGAGGTAGAGCATGTATTGTTGAAGCAACGATCTCGGTATTATGGTGAGAATAATAAAGGGGGCAAATTGTTGGCCAACTCCTTAAAGAGGAGGCAGGAAAAAGCTTGTGTTACGGTCATTGTCGATCAAACCCGCGGGAATTTGACTAACACCAAGCAGATACTAGAGGCATTCTCAGGCTTCTATCAGCAACTGTACTCTTCTGAGAGCAATCCTGAGGTTACGGCCCTAGAGCAATTCTTGCAGCAGTTGGATCACCCTGGAGTTGCCCATGCATTTGGGGTGTGAGATGGACAAGTCTTTCTCAGGGGAGGAAATCAGTAAGGCTATCGCTAGCATGGCATCGGGGAAAGCAGTAGGCCCCGACGGTATTCCATTAGAATTCTACAAAGTTTTCCGTCACGATCTTCTCCCATACCTGCTGATATATTATGAGGCTTTAGGTAAATCCCCATTGGAGGTTGGCAATTTTGGGGAGGCAACGGTAGTTGTTTTAGAGAAGCCCGGAAGAGACCCCACTCAAGTAGCGAACTACAGACCCATTTCCTTGCTAAATGCGGACTACAAAATATATGCCACTGTTTTAGCGAGCAGACTCTCTAAAGGTATGAAAGGATTGGTACACCCTGATCAGTGTGGTTTCATACCGGGAAGGGCGACATCTGACAATGCTAGGCTCTTATGCAACCTTTTGGAAAGAGCGCCTCTTTTAGGAGATGCCTATGTTGGCATCTCGTTGGATGCTGAGAAGGCCTTTGACAGGCTAGAATGGCCATTTTTGTTTAAAACTTTAGAATGGTTCGGTTTAGGTCAAAAGTTTACCAATATGATACGGGCCCTTTACGGGAACCCTAAAGCCCGAATTTGTGCGAATGGGGCTCTTTCACGCTCCTTTTCGTTGCATCGGGGTACTCATCAGGGTTGTCCTCTCTCGCCCTTGCTTTTTAATTTGGCCTTAGAGCCGTTAGCCATCACAATACGACAAAATAAAGACATCAGGGGTTTTGTAATCGGGGACTGGCAAGTTAAAATCTCGGCCTACGCTGACGATCTTTTGCTTTTCACGCAACCTTCCGCAATCCCTGAGGTTCTAAATTTGATTGAACACTACTCCGGGTTATCGGGGTACAAAATAAACTGGAGCAAGTCCGTTGCTTTTCCAATGAATGACAAGGCTACAGCAGATCACTTAGCTCCTTTTCCTTTTCGTTGGGAAACAGGAAATATAAAATATCTGGGAGTTAAGTATGGCTACCCCCTGGAGCAAGCTGTGCAGGAAAACATGAGCGATCTTTTACAAGCTATAAAACTTTCAGTGCTAACCTGGTCACCTCTACATCTCTCCTGGTGGGGAAGGTTAGAGACTATAAAAATGACTTTAATGCCAGAGATTAATTATATGTTAGGCATGCTCCCGTGCCCGCTTGCCCCGGGGTTTTATGCTGACGTGGAAAGATGTTTGTCTAGATTTTTATGGGCAGGCCGGCAGCCTAGGATTGCTCTCAGAAAGTTAAAAGGTGCTAAAGATAAGGGGGGAGTCCATTTTCCGGATTTTCGGTCTTATCATCAAGCGTTCCTCTTAAAACAGGGTGCTCTGTTGGCATGTGAGGAGGACCTGGACTCCAAACCAGTGTGGCTAGAAATAGAGAAGCGGAATGTTTGCCCCTGCCCATTACGGCTGCTCTTAGGTATGAAACACCCCGAGAAGTCATTAACAGGTAAAGTGGTATCCACTACTCAGGAGGCTTATTTGTCCCTTGTGAGCCGATTGGGCTCTGGAGCCCCTCCCACTAGGGGATCACCTTTATGGTGGAACCCAAAGCTTAAAATTAATGGTAAGTTGTTTGCATGGAAGAATTGGCAAGCTTGTGGTATCTGGTCTTTAGATCATTTGCTTGGCCATTCGGAATGGAAGGATTTCCGTACCCTGCAGCGAGATTATGGCCTCCCAAATTCGGCTCGGTTTCAGTGGCTGCAGCTTCAACATAGCCTTAAAGCAGGTAATATATCTGCTATGGCGCTGTCATCAGATGATTGTTTAATTTGATGGTTGAGGGCGCTAGCAGATGGTGCTGGTGCCGCATCCAAAATCTACGCGATTCTGAGAGATAACAGCCCCTTTCACTCACAGGGGCTTGAAAGGGGATGGGAAGTGGAGGTGTTGAGCCCTGTTCCTCGGAGTGCGTGGAGACCCATATGGGGCCCTGTCACGAGGGTGTCCAAGTCAGCTGCAGTTACCCAAACTCTGTTTTTCTTCCTGCACCGGGCTTATATTACTCCTGTTAAATTAGCTAAGTGGGATAAAACAGCGTCGGGTAAGTGCTGGTCCTGCCTAGTAGAATTTGGTACTTTCATGCATATGGTCTTCGAATGTCCTCACGTTCAGAGATTTTGGAAGCCTGTCTGGAACAGGATGCAGTCTGTGCTACAATTTTCTGATGCACTGTCCTGGAGTATAATCTGCTTAAGATCAGCAGCACAAGTCTCGGGCCTAACTAAAGAAAATCGATTCTTGTTTAATTTTATGATTGCCATTGCTTTAAAAGTTATTTTCGCAAACTGGAAAGACTCGCGAAGGTTTTGTATGGATATGTGGTGGAACCTTGTGTGTAAATATGCTAAGTACGAGAAGTTGTACAGCAAGCTCCAGTACCTGGATAAAGAGAGCATAACTGTGAACAAATGGAGGTTGCTAGACAATTTTGCCGCACGGGCTCATATAAGCAGTGTCTCCCCTTAAGTAGTAAAGTATTGCTGTTCTTAGTGGCAGGATAAGGGGCTCCTTTTTCCTTGGAGGCGGGGGCTTGTTATCGCTAGTAGCGTTTACATGGGAGCCTCGGAGAGCCGGGGGGGGGGGAGGGATGTTGGGGGGATTGTAGTACTAGGATGTTATATTCTGTTGGTGTGTGTTTTGATGTGCTGTGAAACTGATAAATAAACGTTTAAAAAAAAATAAATCTTGGCCACCTGGTCTGCATGCAGAGACCACTCGTGTAGAAGCAGAACTCGACTGAGTCTGTCTGCCCAAGAGTTTTGTATGCTTGGAAGATACACTGCCAGGAGATGAATCTGATGCTTTCTGGCGAGGGCCCATAGTCGCAAAGCTTCGTTGCAAAGCAACAGAGAGTCTGTTCCCCCCTGCTTGTTCACATAGAACATGGCTACTTGATCGTATGGATGAGGACTGTCTTGTAGCTGAGCAGGGTATGGAACACTCGAAGAGCAAGGAAGATTGCTCTGAGTTCCAAGAGATTGATATGTAGATGAGGCTCCTGTGGAGACCAGGTACCTTGGGTGGAGAGCTCTTGCAGATGAGCTCCCCAACCCATCGGTAAAGCATCTGTTGTGAGAGTTGTTTGGGGTAGAGGTTGTTGAAAAGGGGACCCCAGCAACAGGTTTTGAGTGGACTTCCACCACTGGAGGGACAAAATAAGGTGACTTGTGTTTGCTATATTGTCTGACAGGCATCCTGATGCCTGGGTCCATTGAGTGGATAAAGTCCACTGGGCTGCCCTCATATGGAGGCGAGCATAGGGCACCACATGCATGGTGGATGCCATGTGGCCTAGTAGTTGTAACACTTCTCGAGCAGTGAGATGAGACTTTAGCACTGCTTGAGAAGCTAACTGCACCATGCGAAGGCAGTGGGCCTGGGGGAGGTAGGCCCTTGCCTTTCTGGTATCCAGCAAAGCTCCTATGAACTCCAAAGACTGAGTGGGAGTTAGACTGGATTTTGGGATGTTTATTACCAGACCCAAATACTGAAGGATACGCATTGTGCAGGATAGAGAAGTCCTGGCCTCTGACTCTGTTGGGGCTCGAATGAGCCAGTCGTCTAAGTAGGGGAAGACGAATATCCCTAGAGTGCGGAGAAATGCTGCTACTACAGCCATGCATTTTGTGAACACCCTTGGTGCTGAGGCCAGGCCAAAAGGAAGCACCCTGTATTGGTAGTGCTTTCCTTGAAAAAGGAACCGAAGGAACTTTCTGTGAGTTGGATGGATGAGGAGATGGGTGTACGCATCCTTGAGATCTAGAGAACAAAGCCTATCCTGACTCTGAAGGTATGGCAGCAGAGACCCGAGAGAAATCATCTTGAATTTCTCTTTGACAAGGAATTTGTTCAATTCTCTGAGGTCCAAGATAGGTCTGTATCCCCCTGTTTTCTTTGGGATAAGGAAATAGGGGGAGTAGAACCCTGTACCCTGCTGATGGATGGGTAATTCATCTACTGCCCCTTGGGCAAGAAGGATAGCGACCTCCTGACCTAACAGGTTGATGAGAGAGGTCGGAGAATTGAACTGCCTTATTATTGTGGGAGGGGGTATGCTTGAAAAATGAAGCTTGTACCCCTCCTTTATGATGGAGAGTGTCCAATGCTCTGCTGTTATCTGCCCCCATCTGGGGGCACAGTGATATAACCTTCCTGGAATGGTGGAAGGCTCTGGTCCCACGAGAGCCAGGAAGGCTAGGTTCTCTAGCTGAAAGTCTAAGGCCTTGTGGAGGCTGAGACTGCTGGGACGGCTGAGGCTTAGCAGTCTTTGCTTTCTTCTGTTTGGGTGGTTGCTGACCTTTCCTGACAAGCTGACCTGCAGAACGTCCCTGCTGAGCATAAGCAGGATAATATCTTTTCTTCTTAGAAAAGAATGGTTTCTTGAAAGATTTCTTTCTAGCAGGATCAGCTGTGGACTTGGATAATCTATCCAAGGTGACGTTATTTATTTATTTATTTATTTACATTCTCTTATATACCGCGCTATTCTGCATCAGTGCGGTTTACATTGAGCAAACTGAAATTACATTGAACAGGGCATTATAACTTGGAGATAACTATTTACAGGGAACATGGGCTATGGAGGGTTAAGTGGCTTGCCCAAGACCACAAGGAGCACCTGTGGGACTAGAAACCCCAGTCCTTCTGGCCCAAGGTTGCTGTCCTCTAGTGGGATTTGAACCCCCGACCTTCTGGCCTGAAGTACCTTGCCCCAACCACTAGGCCACTCCTCCACTCCAGCATCCAACTCATTGGCCTTTTCCTGCCAATCTCTACCAAACAGGTTCTCACCAGTACAAGGGATATTTCCCAATTTGTCTTGTACCCAGAGCTCCAGATCAGATGCCTGGAGCCAAGCAATTCTGCGTGCACCTATGGCAATGGCAGAGGTTCTGCTTATGCACTCAAAGCAGTCAAAAGCTGCACGGTTGACAAATTTAGAAACATCTTGGGCATGTTTGACCAATGTGAGAAAATCCTGTCTTCTATCCTCAGGAAGAATAGGACTCAAAGCCTCTAAATCACCTGTAACCTCCTTCAGGAACATTCCCATGTATAGACTATAGGAACTGATCCTGGCAGAAAGCATGGAAGCTTGAAAGACACGATGTCCAAAAGCATCCAGGGTTCTGCACTCACGTCCTGGAGGATTAGAGGCATGCCTCTTTGCACTCTTCATCCTTCTCATAGCTGATTCCACTACAATAGAGTGGTGAGAAAGCTGAGTTTTCTGGAAACCAGGACAAGGAGGGACTCGATACAGAGTATCTAGTCTGCGAGAATGAGGAGAGGTGGTAAGAGGTGTCTCCCACATTCCTATCATGAGATCATGTAAAATCTCATGAATGGGCAAGGTAGCTGACTCCTTAGGAGTTTTGGGATATTGTAAAATTTCCAACTCCTTAGCTCTGGGCTCTGTTTCAGGGGTCACAGAAAGACCCTGAGCCACCTCCCTGATAAAATCCTGGAAGGAAATATCCTCTGGAGGAGACATCCTGTGCTTAGAGGAGGAGGGCTCCTCTGGGAGAAGCATTCCTGCATCAACAGAACTGTCAGAATCCTCAGATTCTTCTGACTCCTCGAAGTACCGTCTGTCCGGATGCTCCTGAAGAGCCCGATACCCGTACTGACTGAAGTCAGTACCGGGAGTAATCGGTACCGGGGTATCGGTACCCGAGGGCATTGGATAACTGGATACCGGCAAAGCAGACACCGATGCCAATGTCGATGCTATTGGTACCGGTACCGACCGGATTGTCTGTCGCGGTTCCGAGGACGTCGATGCTGCAAGGAGAGCCGCCAGACTGCGCTCAATAGCCAGGAATCTCTGGTCTATCAACGCTGCCGATGCCTGGATGTTGGTACCGGAGAAGACCGCCAGTACCCCAGAGCATGGCACCAGAGGTTCTGCCGAGGTCAAGGCTTCGAGAACATCCTGGAGCCCCGATAATGCTTTGAAAGCCGAAGCCTCCCGCTGGGGCAATTTTGCCGGTGCAGAATCCTCAAGGGCAACGCCAGAGGCATCTCGATGCTTAGAAGGAGATCTACCCTTTGAGGACCGGCTGGACTTATGTTTAGTTACCTGAGATCCACGGGAGGAAGAGGAAGCCCTGGAAGACGTCGATGCCATCGAAGCTGCATCAGAGGGAAACAGGGTACTGAGCTTAGCAGCTCGGTTCTGCCGACCTCTTTTAGACATCATGGCGCAGGACATACAATCCGTGATGGAGTGGTCAGGACCTAAACATTTTAGACACCATTCATGGGTGTCGATGACGGAAATGGTACCGCCACACTTGGTGCACTTTTTGAAACCTGAAGCAGGTTTCTCCATTGTAGGAAAAATTTTTGGGCCTAAGGCCCAAAAAGGCGCGTGCACCTGAGAAAAAATAGGAAAAATCCTAGTTTTTTTTTTTTTTTTAAAGACAGAAAATAAGAAGAAAAAAACGGCGGTACCAGTAAAGCGTCGAGGAAGGCAGACGTGACCACAAAAAAGAAATAAATAAATAGAATTCTTCTGCGGTGACAGGAACAACGACCTGCTGGCTCCGCGGAAAAAGAAGAACTGGAGAGAGGCAGTTGGGAAAGGCGGGAAGGCCGCACGCAGGCGCTGTGGGATGCTCCCAAAAGCTTTCTAATTGGACGCTGGGGAGCGTTCCCGCGCAGGCTCTGTTGGTACCGACGATACCCATATGTGATGACTACATTCCTGCTTGTTCCTGGAGATAACCGAAAAACAGGAAGACCTTACCGTGTGCCGCAGGCTTCACTGCTTACTGCTTTGAAATGGAACGCTTCGCTTGTGACTACTCAGAAATATAGGCATTTTCATTACATTTGCAGTTTCACAATTGGAAAAATCTTTTAAATACACCTTATATGTAGAACCTGGATTTACAAATTCTTTTTTTTGTTACTAATGCATTCTCACAGACATAGCATTTTCCATACTTGAAGTGTCCAAATGCCTTTGGTGTAAACCGAGGTTTGTTAACGGCAGATGGTACCAGTATATCCCTTAAATTAGAATTTCTCTTATAGGCCACAAGGAGCTTTATATCTTTTAAAAAAGAAAGGGGCTCCAGGATATGCCATGCTCTTCTCAAAAGTCTGGCAATATCTCTAGAATGTTCAGAAAATGTAAGCGTGCAAATGATGTTGTCAGTTTTTTCAGGGACACGGCCCTGTAAATGTACGGTCCTATCTGATGATCTGGCGTGTTGTAAGGCTTTTTTAATACATCCTGACAGATAACCACGATCCTTAAATCTCTTACTCATATCTACCGCATCAGTTTCAAAATCTTCATCTTTAGTGCAAAGTCTACGAATTCTTAAAAATTGACTCATGGGCAAATTCTCCTTTAGGAAACGGTTGTGAAAGCTGCTAAAATGTAAGAGCGAATTCCTATCGGTAGGCTTCCGATAGATTGTGGTTATAAATCCCTCTGGTGAGTTTTTGATCAATATATCGAGGTATGCTATTTGGTCTGGACTGTAAGAAAAATCAAACTCTAAATGTGGATCACAAGAGTTAAGCCAATTGATAAAATCAAGTAAATGACTCTGTGCCTTCCCATATAAAAAAATACATCATCGACGTAACATTTCCACATATTTATCTGTGCTTTATAAGGATGTGTGGTCAAAAAGATGTGTTCAAAATTGGAAACAAAAATTGGCAACATCCGGAGCTAAGGAGGAGCCCATCGTAACGCCCCTTACCTGTTGGTAATAAAGATCCTGAAAACAAAAAAAGTTATTGTATAATATTAAAGAAGCCAATTGCATAAGAAAACAAGTGGGAGTACGGATTGGTCTGGGTCTTCTTATAAGATAACTTTCCATAATATCAGTTGCTGCATTTTGAGGAATATTGGTATATAAGGATTTTATATCCAAAGTTACCAAAAGGATCCCCATATGGGTTCTTTGATACATACTTAACATCTGAATCATATGTGATGAGTCTCTTACATAAGATGGTGTCAGCTGTACGAATGGACGAAGATAAACATCCAAGAATACCCCCTCCCCCCTCTTTCCTTCTCTCCCCCTTCCCCCATTTCCCCCCCCTTCTTTCCCCCTCCTATCTCTTTCTCTTCCTTTCTCCCCTCCCTTCCCCTGTCTTCCTCCCTTCTTTCCCTTTCCTTCCCTTCCCCCTCTCCTTTCCTCTCCCTCCCTTCCTTCCTTTTTTCCCTCACCCCCTTTCCTCGTCCCCCACGTCCCCCAATTTTCCCTTCTTCTTTCCCCCTCCTTCCTTTCCCCCTCTCTCTTCCTCTTCCTCTCCCCCTGCCTTCCCCCTCCCCCTCTTTCCTCCTCCCCCTTCCCCTGTCTTCCCCCCTCTTCTTTCCCCTTCCTCCTCTCCTTTCCTCCCTTCCCCCTGCCCTCCCTTCCTCTTTTCATTTGCCTTTTTTCTAAATGGTTATTAGACAAGTGCATTATTTTAGAAGCAGTACACATCAACTCCCTCCGCCCTCTTTCCCCCTTCTCCCTCCCCCCTCTTTCCTCCTTCCCCTCTTCCCCCCTTCCCCCTCTCTCTTCCTTTCCCCCTCCCCCTCTTTCCTCCTCCCCTTCCCCTGTCTTTCCCCCCCTTCATTCCCCTTCCCCCTCTCCTTTCCACCCTTCCCCCTGCCCTCCCTTTCCTCTCCCTCCCTCCCTACCTCTTTTCATTTGCCTTTTTTCTGAATGGTTATTAGACAAGTGCATTATTTTAGAAGCAGTACACATCGAATCCTGCATGAACTGGCAAAGTTCTTTTATCATTATTTTTTGAGTAATTTTAGCATTGAGTAATTCTACTCACAATAACAGGTACCAGCCATATTTCTCACAGTTTATACCTAAGGTGCCGTCTTAGAGCGAGTTCCTTTGCGCTGTATGATTGCGCAACCATGACCCTTCACCTCACTAGGGCGGGAAAACGCCTATATTTCTGAGTAGTCACAAGCGAAGAGTTCAATTTCAAAGCAGTAAGCAGTGAAGCCTGTGGCACACGGTAAGGTCTTCCTGTTTTTCGGTTAAATATTTTAACCCACATTGCTAGCTTTTGTTTTTCATCTTTTCTCCTGGTGGGTCAACTAGGGTGGAAAAATGTCTTCTCTAAATAGTCGATAGCAGGATGTTTCAATTTAAAGCAGTAAACATGGAACCCTGCATTAAACGGCAAAGTCTTTTTTGTCTTTGATTGTTTTTATCATTGAAAAGCTGGTACTGGCAAGGCCGCAGGCCCCTCGGCATGTGCGCAGCCGGCATTAACCGGGGGGGCGGCCGGTCACGCGCCACTGCGGGCTCATGCCTCATGGTTCGCAGAGGCTGTCCTGTGGCGTGCGGAGCTCCCATTGGCTCCCGCGGGGAACTGAAGGGTGCGGGAGTCAATGGGATGAATTGGAGCCGAGCGTTGGGGGGGTGTTGTGAGGGCGTCGTGACTCCTCCAGCCTTTCCCTCGCGGGAGCCGGAGGTGTCGGACGTGTGCGGCAGTTTCGTGCAGGCCCGGGCCACGTGGCGAGGTGAGCGACACAGAGCGGCATTTGAAGCTGCGAGATTGCGGTGCTCAGGGCCTGATTAAGACGGGATCGTAGCGGCGTAATAAAAATAAATAAATAAATAAATAAAATAATTAAATTAAAGCACGAGCAGGGGCTCTGTTGCCATGGGTAGGCTGAACAAAAGGGGGGCCGGGGGGGTGGCAGGGCGGGGTGCTCCTCAGGGGCGCAGGGCAGCGCGGGGTGCGGAGGGGGGGGCGGGCGTCCTCGGATAGTCGGGGGTGCAGGTGGGCCGGGTGACTAGGGGACATAGTGCTGGGCAGCGCAGTGGGCCTGTGACCAGTACAGCGGGGCACAAGGGTTCTGCAGGCAGAGCAGCCACCCGGGGTAGAAGTCCCAGAGGGAGCGGAGGGCCCAGGGGGGCTCCTCGCCGCTGCGGAGCAGTTCGGGGGAGGTTTCCCGAGTGGGCGCAACAGTGGAGGCTGGGCGGGCGGCGCGGCCGGTTCCAGCCTTGGCTGCAGCTGGGCCGGACAGGGAGGCAATAGGGCGAGGGCCGCCCCAGGTGCCGGTGGGGTGCTCAGGGGTGGGGGCGGGTCAGTCATTGGGTGAAGTCCAGGCAGCGGAGGGGGGGGGTGAGCAGTAGCACTTGGGGGGGTTGGCGGGGCTACATGGGTGGGCCGGGGTTTCTCAGCGGGGGCTTCTCGCCTAGTTGGGAGCACTGGCAGAATGGGGGGCAAGGCTCCTCGAGGGTGGACTGGCTGGGGGTGTGGCAGCAGCCGTGGGCCGTTGCGGGTGCCGCTGCGCCTTTTCCTTTTTTCTCTCCACAGGTACCTCCCGGATGGCAGTACCCAGGAACCCAACGGGCTGGAGCGTCGCAGAGAGCGGAGGAGATACAACTACTTAATGGAGCGGCGGAATTGGCGCAGGGCATGGCGGGCGCAGCACCGGAGCAACAGGAGGCCGTTGCAGCATCAGTGGAGGCAGCTGGTGCGGCAGGTGAATCTGTAGGGCGGGTTACTACGGTGGGTGTGTCGACGGATGGTCAGGGGAGGACAGCATCCAGGAAAAAGCGGCGACATTTGTGCCACCGGCGTCGGGCATCGGGCTCCGGGTTGTCGACATCCTCGGGGTCTTCAACACCTTCCTCCGAGTCTGAGGGAAGCAAGGGAGATGGTGGGGGTACATCGGGGCCAGTGCCTACCGTGGCAGCGTTCTCGGAGCTTTGGGAATGCGTGCCGAGAAAATTGAGGCGGAGAATACAGGAGCGGCGTTACGTTGACATTTTTTGGTTGCTTGAGGGTCGTAAGCGTTCCGGGGACAGTAGGAGAAAAAGGAAAGCTGACAAGAAGGCAAGGAGGGTCCGCCGAGTTGCGCGTAATGTGACGAACTGGACGCGTGCCTTTTTGCGGCTAGCCAGTGTGTGGGGGCGGGTTCATCCAGAACAGTAAGGGATGCTATTTTGGCATATGCGGACTCCATCCTGGAGGCCTCTCAGTCACACGATGGTTGGGCTTGGCTCAACTACGATGAAAGGTTCCATGATAAGATGGAGGAGAATCGCTCGCTGTCGTGGGGTACTCAGGACATTAATTTATGGCTCACACAGATGTCAGTCAGATCAGCTAGCGGGCCGGCGATTGGCCCGAAGGGCAGGGTAGTCATCGCTTCTGGGGCGCCGCGGCCCTTCGGGGCGGGCGAACTGGCGATGGGGCAGAAAGCAGTGGGGGGTGGGGGTGCAGGGGACGTGTGTTGGCGTTTCAACAAGTCCTCCTGCCCCTCTTCGGACTGCAAATTCTGACATGCATGTTCAGTCTGTAATGGGGGGCATTCCGCCGTCAAATGCATTAAGAGAGGTCCGGTCGGAGCCGGCTTGCCCCCCCCCAAAGCAGTGAGAGAGTAGCCCCGACTCCTATTAGGATCGAGGCGTTGCGAGAGTGGTTGCGGAGGTATCCCAGAAGAAAGGATAGGGTTATTTTAGAGGGGGGCTTTCAGGAGGGGTTTCGGATTCCGACAGGGGGGATGGGTGGAGGTGAGCGCAGTACGGAATGCTCCTTCGGTGAGGCGCTTTGCCAGCGTCGTGAGGGACAAGTTGGCGGAGGAGATCGCATTGGGGAGGGTGGCGGGACCTTTCGGGCAGCCGCCCTTCACAGATTTTGTGGTGTCCCCTTTGGGGGTCATACCAAAAAAGGAGCCCGGGAAATTCCGGCTCATTCATAACCTGTCCTACCCCAGCGGGGCGTCGGTTAATGACCTGATCCCCAAGGATCTTTGTGAGGTGCGGTATGCATCTTTTGACACGGCTGTCGATCTCGTACGAAGCTGCGGGCAGGCATGCCTGATGGCGAAGGCGGATATCAAATCTGCTTTCCGTTTGTTACCGGTGCACCTGTCGGCGTTCCCGTTGTTAGGGTTTCGTTTTGAGGGCAACTATTACTTTGATAGGTGTATGCCCATGGGGTGTTCGATCTACTGTGCACACTTCGAGCGGTTCAGCACATTTCTGCATTGGGCTTTGGTGGACCGGGTTGGTTTTGATCAGGTGGTGCATTACCTGGACGATTTTCTGATTGTCAGGGCAGCCCGGACGGGGCAGTGCCAGGCGTTGTTAGATGGTCTTGTGCAGCTGGCGCGGGCGTGGGGAGTCCCGTTGGCTACTGGAAAAACCGAGGGCCCGACGAAGCGGCTCACCTTTTTAGGAATCGAGCTGGATTCCGTGGAGATGGTGGCGCGCCTACCGGCAGTCAAGTTAACGAAACTCTGGGTCTTGGTGGCGAACGTCTTGTGTTCCAAGAGGATGACTTTGCAGGAGATGCAGTCACTGATCGGGTCTTTGAACTTTGCCTGCAGAGTGATTCCAATGGGTCGAGTGTTCATGAGACGGTTGGCAGCGGCTACTGCTGGAGTCTCTAAACCGCATCACCGGCTTCGTGTGTCACAGAGCATTCGGGCCGACCTAGCAATTTGGGATGAATTCTTGCGGGATTTTAATAGCATCACGGTGCTCAGGGACAGGGAGATTTCCAGTCCGGATTTGCAATTGTATACCAACACGGCTGGGGGGTGGGGCCTCGGGGTGTACTTTGGGGGCTCCTGGTGCACGGCGGAATGGCCCAGTTCGTGGAAGGAAACGGGTCTCACAGCTAAAATAACCTTCTTGGAGTTATTCCCTATCCTTGTTGTCTTGGCCTTGTGGCCGGACAGGATTCGCAATCGTCGAATCGTGTGGTGGTGCGACAACGAGGCGGTAGTAACGGTGATAAATCATTACACACCGCACTGCAAGCAGGTGGCGAACTTGATGCGGCAGGTTGTGTTAGCTTGCTTGAGATTGAATACTGTGATCCAGGCACGGCATATTCCGGGGAGTTCTAACAAAGTCGCCGATGCTCTTTCCCGTTTCAAGTGGGAGCTGTTCCGAACGTTGGCGCCGGAGGCAGAAGAGGAGGGGCGGTCTGTCCCCGATCACTTATGGCAGATTGGCCTCCAGAGATGACTGAACTTTTGAAGATCTCAGTGTCGGCGACTACGTGGACGGCTTACCAGTGAGGCTGCGACAGTGTGGTGGCCTTCCTGGAGGAGCGTGGATGGCGGTGGGGTCCGCCACCTGATCAGCTTATGGGTCTGTATGTGTTGGCAGCGAAGGCTGCCGGATTTTCTCGAGCTACGGTGAGTAGGAATCTGGCGGGGTTCGTGTTCTTTGCCAAGGCGACGGGATGGGGGGCTGTCGGGGGGGGGGCTTCCTAACGCGTCGACTTCTGCAGGGCTGGGAGCGAGCCTGTCCTTCGCCGAGGGACAGCCGACGGCCCATTACGTATGATTTGCTCCAATGTTTGTGTGCGGCCTTGCCTCAAGTGGTTTCATCCGGATTCGAGGGCGTCCTTTTTCGGGCTGTATTTTCCATGGATTTTTTTGGTGCTTTCCGCGTGGGGGAATTGATTGCGGAGTCGCGGAGGGCGGCCGGAGTAGGCGGCTTGCAGGTGCACCATGTGAAGTGGGAGGAGTGCGGGGTCAGTCTCTATTTGGCGCGTTCCTAGACGGACCAGTTGGGGCGGGGCATGTGGGTGCGGTTGCGAGCTATGGGAGGGGCAGCCAGTTGCCCGGTGGAGCTGCTGAAGGCTTACTTGCAGATGCGGCCTGGGGGGGGGGGGAATTTGTTCATCCATGAGGATAGCAGGGTGCTTACACGGTTTCAGTTTACGGCGGTACTGAGGTTGGCTTTACAGTGGCTCGGAGAGGATGCGGGGTTGTTTGCACCGCACTCCTTTCGTATTGGGGCGGCGATGAGCGCGGCGGCCTTGGGTTTACCTGAGGAGGCAATTCGGCGCATAGGCAGATGGAAGTCGCGGGGCTGTCACAGATACGTGCACCTTTAAGGGCGGTGGGGGGCTGGCTAACTGTGGATCTCTTTGTTTTGCAGAAGTTTTTCCAGGATCTTGTCACTGTTGGGTGCTTGGCCACTCTTTTGTGTTCTGGGCCGGTCGATGAGCAGCAACACGCCCGGTCGGGCGGAATATGGGATTGGACGCGTTCGGGGTGACTGTCTCATGGCTGGGCGAGCGAGGACTGCGATGGATTCAGCTCTTGCCTTTGCTGCGGTACCACGAGCGGCTAAGTGGGACACCGGATGCCTTGTTGATACACTTGGGTGGCAACGACCTGGTGTCTTGGACCTGCCGACAGTTGATTCGGACTGTCATTAAGGACTTGGGAGCGATCCTGACAATGTTCACTGATGTATTTCTGCTTTGGTCAGATATCATTCCAAGGCCAGCTTGCAAGGCCCAGCGGCGGTGGTCGCGAGGGTTGACAAAGATTAATCGCCAAATTGGCAGATGGGTGGGGGAGCGGGGGGGGGGGGTGTCAAATATTGCACTCCTGGGCCGATGTGGAGTGTGCTGGCTTGTATAGGGCGGATGGTGTGCATCTATCCCCGGTTGGGATGGATTTGCTCCTCAATGATTGGCAAGAGGCTTTGGAAGATATGCTGAAACCCAGGGGCACTGGTCACAGCTTGGCCGGGGGGGGGGGGGGCGGCTCAGGTCGGGCGGGGCCTGAGCCGGTGGCGGGATCCCGGAGGTTTTCGGGGTCCGGAGCCAGAGCCAAGCAGTAGGGCGGGGGTGGGGTACCCCCAACCCGGACAGTCCCTCAGGCTTTTGCTAATAATATGGCGAAGTCAGAAGAGGGAGGCTAGGCAATTTGCCGGGGCCTGGACACGGCGGAAGCGGAAGCGGCGTCACTTTACTACCCACATGGCTGGTGAGAGTTCACTCTGCTGGGGGGGGGGGTAAAGTTAATGTTGGAATTGTTGATGGTTATTGTTAATGGGTCAATAAAGCTACGACCAGTTGAATTCCCAATAAGTGTTGTGTATTATTGTTACTGAATGTCGGGGGGGGGGGGCTGCTAAGTGGAGGTGGCGGACCGGTCCGCCTTACCCGGTAATTGGATTATGTTTACCATCAGGAATTGGAAATATTGAAAATTGTTCTTTTTTACTGCTTATGCACCAAAAAGGTCCTTTTTAAAATCTTGATTTCTTAGTGTTTTTTCGTCTTGATTTTCCAGCGCTTGATTTTTTGAATGCACATTTCGTAATGTACAATTATTCACACCTTCTTAGGTGTTATTGAAATAGCACTTATACTGTCCTATATATGTATGATTTGTCTTTCAAACAAGTATTCATTTCCCCCCCTTTTTTGAGTCCTTTCATTAACATGAAAGGATGTGTCTCACACTGCTTTTGCTTGCAGAATACCTGTTCGTAAGACATTATAGCCTCATTGGAAATTTCATGTTCATTTCATACTCTTCTTCTAGTTTGACATTTTGATTAGCAATAATAAAGAAAGGATGTAGTGGTTTTTAAGATATCAGACAAGTGCAACAATATCTGGTCTTCATTATCATGATATTTTCATTTTCAATGTTTAGATGTTTTGTCCCATATTACTTAAATCACAATCGTTATGGCATTTTTACTAGCAAATTTAGATGCTTCGTTTTATAGATTTAAATATTATATACAGGTCTGCGACTAAAAAGCTGTTTGATTATTTTCATCTAATTTCCATGTATTTTGGTGTGCTGAAAACAAATAAAATATTGAAAAAACTCCTAGACGTCATGATTTGCCACAACATGCAAAATTGTCTTAAAATTTATCAAATCTTTTCAAATTACTATTAATTAATTCAAATTACTATTAATTAATTCACATAAGTGCATTTAAGATATAAAATGCCAAAAAAAACTTAAAGGGGTTGTCCGAGTTATGTAAGAAAAAATATAGCACTGTAAATCTGATGGTCAGCAATATATACATAAGCTAAGCAAATTTTAAGTCCGTGCTTCTAATGGTAGAAGGGGTTAATCTTTCCTGAAGAATCCAGTGGGAAGGAGACACAGGGCAGATAGCAGCCAGCTCCGGTCAGTGCAGGGGGGCGTGGCCATCACTGTGATGTCTCGTGTACAGACACAGAGCTGCTCTCTCCTGCATGCCACACTTGTGCACGAATCATCATCAGGTTCTTGGTTCTAGGCTGTTCACACTTTTTCATCGCAATTCGTGTTAGCTCGTCATTCTTCAACTGTTATGTTATGGCTCTGCGAAAGTGTATTAATTCGCCAGACAGTTTCTGTTTCATCTGTGGTGAATATACAGTGTTGAAGCAACAGCAGAATATTACAGACTTTGTGAAAAAAGTATACTTTGCATACTTTGGACTAAAAATTGGAGATCAAGATAAAGTCTGGGCGCCTCAAAGTGTGCAAACGGTGTGTTGAGGACCTCCGAAACTGGTTCAAGGGTAAGAAATAAATCTTTCTGTTATGGGATTCCTATGGTATGGCGAGAGCAAAAGAACCATAGTGATGACTGTTACTTTTGTTCATGCGATGTGAAAGGGTTTAATTCCAAATGGAAGCATTCCATTTCATACCTCAATCTTCACTCGGCAATTCGTCCCATCCCCCATGGCACAGATATACCAGTACCCAAGCCCCCTGCTACCTTGGAAGAGATACCTAGCTCCGATGAAGGTGAAGTCATACCTGAACCAGATGACGAATCAAGTTCTGACTTTGAAGTTGATACAAGACCAAAACTGTTTTCTCAGGAGATGAATGATTTGGTAAGAGACTTGAATCTTCCCAAAGATGCCGCTGAGTTACTCGGATCAAGGCTGAAAAGCAGGAATTTATTGTTGCCAGGAGTGTCATCTTCATGGTTCAGACATCGTGAAAAGGAGTTCGTTCCTTACTTCGCCCAGGAAGACAAGTTGGTTTATTGCATCGATGTCGAAGGTCTGATGGGTCAATTTAAAATCCAATATGATTCAGAGCAATGGCGTCTTTTTATAGATTCTTCAAAAGAAGTCTCAAAGCAGTTTTACTCCACAGCGGTTTTTACGCTTCCATACCTGTAGGTCATTCCGTACACTTGAAGGAAACCTACGAGAACTTGGAATTGGTTCTTCGTAAACTTAAATATGAAGACCATGGTTGGCAAGTGTGTGGGGACTTGAAGGTCTTGTGCATGCTGCTCGGGCAACAAGCTGGGTATACCAAATATCCTTTTTTTCTGTGTCTATGGGACAGTCGAGACTGACAAAATCACTGGACCAAGAAGAGTTGGCAGCCGAGGGTGCTAACAGTTGGTGAAAAGAATGTCCTCCGAGAAACTTTGGTACCTTCCCATAAAGTTCTTCTACCACCTCTCCACATAAAATTGGGGTTGATGAAGCAATTCGTAAAATCATTTCCAAGAGATGGAGAATGCTTCAAATACTTGGTCGCCAAGTTTCCAGGCCTGTCGGAGGCAAAATTGAAGGAAGGTGTGTTCGTCGGACCAGACATTAGAAGGCTTATAGTTGATCAAGAGTTTGTCAATACCATGACGGATCCTCAAAACGAAGGGTGGATTGCATTTAAAGAAGTCGTACAGAAATTTTTAGGCAATAACAAAGATCCTCACTACAAAAAGATCGTCGGACGAATGCTGAAAGCATTTCAAGCTTTAGGTTGCCTGATGAGTTTGAAAGTGCATTTCCTCCAGTCCCACCTTGACTACTTTCCTGAAAATTTGGGAGCTGTGAGTGAGGAACAAGGTGAACGATTCCACCAAGACATTAAAGAGATGGAAAGCACAGTTACTTACCTGTAACAGGTGATCTCTGGGAACAGCAGGAATAAGTCTTCACATATGGGTATGTCGGTACCGACGGAGCCTGCGCGGGAACGCTCCCCAGCTTCCCAAAAAGGAAAGCCTTTGGGAGCATCCCACAGCGCCTGCGCGCTGCCTTCCCACCTTTCCTAACCGCCTCTCTCCAGTTCGAGTTTTAAAGCTGAGACAAAGAGAGAGAGGAAAGGAAAGATAGAGAGATACAACTCCTAGGGGAGGTGGGTGGGTTGTGAAGACTTATTCCTGCTGTTCCCAGAGATCACCTGTTACAGGTAAGTAACTGTGCTATCTCCAGGAACAAGCAGGAATGAGTCTTCACATATGGGGACTCCCCAGCTAGAGATGCCAGGGAGATCCCCAAGGTTGTGAGACCCTGAGAAGGGCTCTACCTCCTCCCATGGATCTCAGGCATCCAACCAGGGATGGAGGGTAGGAGTTGATTAAGTATGGAACAGGTGTTTGAGAACAGCCTGACCAAACAAGGCATCCCGGCGGGAGTCCTTGTCCAAACAGTAATGGGCTGTGAAGGTATGAACCAAGGCCCAGGTGGCTCCTCAACAGATCTGGTCGATAGACACAGAATTTAGATGAGCCATAGAGGTGGCCATGGCCCTCACATTATGAGCTGTGACATGGCCCTCCAGAGAAAGGTTCTTACTCTGGTAGGCGAAAGAAATACACTGAGCAATACAATTGGACAGTGTCCTCTTAGAGACTGGAAGTCCTAAATGAGAGGGATCAAAAGCAACAAAGAGTTGAGAAGACTTTCTATGTTGCTGTGTCCTTTGTAAGTAAAAAGCAAGAGCTCTCTTACAATCCAGGGTATGAAGATTCCTCTCTGCACTTGATGCATGAGGACCTGGAAAAAAGACAGGCAAATACACCTCTTGATTAAGATGAAAAGGTGAGACCACTTTAGGCATAAAGTGTGGATTGGTCCTAAGGACTACCTTATCATGATGGAACCTTGTATAAGGTGGATTAGCCACTAAGGCCTGCAGCTCACTAATGCGGCGAGCTGAGGTGACTGCAATAAGAAAGATAACCTTCCAGGAAAGAAATTTCAAGGAGGTAGTGGCTAAGGGTTCAAAGGGTGGCTTCATGAGCTGACCAAGAACCAGATTCAAGTCCCATGCCACTGGAGGTGGTCTAATGGGAGGTTTAGTTATGTTTCAATCTGTTTTATTGGCATTTAATTATCCCAGACAGCTGGCATTGCCGTTATCCAACAGTGTAACAAACAGTAAAAACAACAACAAATATGCACAGTAGCCCATTCGGTCTACAAAGAACAAACAGCAGGGAGTACATGACAGGTTCAAAACAACTAAAGTTACATAATAAAAACAAACTTATCACAAAAGGGAACAACATATGCCAGGGGAGCACGTCAACACCGAAGGTCCCATGTGATAGTACATGCTCAAGTCTGCTAGCCAGCTGTCCCTACCCCCACCCCCCCAGAACAGACACAGAAACCCGCAAACCTATAAACCCCACTATCCAGCTGAGGGGCAATACCCGGGTGGCCATACCGAACCCTGCGGATATAGGAAGCATCACACCGACAGGCCTAGGGTGTGTTCTGCTCCCAGGCCCGCCTACCATTCGAAATGCGCCCGAGAGAGCCCCCCGCACCATCTCCACCCCGCCCTAACCCACCTATACCACCCCCCCGCCCCCCCTACCCCACCCATATTCCAAAGCATTCAAGTCAATTGACAGGGTTTGACATGCTGCGGCTGTTGAATAAGACACATACATACCCCACACGCACCAGGCTGTCTGCGAGAGAAAAAAACGAAACGCCCAACGGGACCCCCACAAGGGGAAGCCATTAAGATAAACAAAGGTAAAAGTGAATAACGAAACATAAGACCAGAGGAAACAAAATATACAATTGCAATTCGGAATCTCCAGGCAAATTTAAGGCAGACTCAAAATTCTGCTACGCTCAGTCGGCGGTAAAGATTGCAGATGAGGACCCCAACATTCCAAGAAACATTGCCACCGCCGTTCCACCCCACTAGCGCGCAACTTTTCCATGAGCAAGACCCTGTGTAAATGTATTCTCCAAAGGCCGTAGGTCGGTCCCTGACCAGCTAGCCACTGTTGCAGCACCGTCATGCGAGCAGTCACCAACACCAGACGCAGCCAACGCAGCCCCGCGGAGCCCAGATCCGTCTCCCACGTCTCGTCCCAAACATCCAGCACCAGGTTACCAGCTGTAAGAGGAACGGTCCGCTGCAAACACATCGTCAAATAGTCCAGTACCCGCCGCCAAAAGGCCTGGACCCGCGTACAACCCCAGAACATATGGCCCAACGACGCTCGAGGCTCCGCACACCGGGGGCAACAGTGGGAATCCCCCACACCAGCACGCCAGGCCCGAACGGGAGCGAAATACAATCGGCGGGTAATTTTATATTGAGTATCTCTGTGAATCACCATCACGCTTAGGGAGGAAATAGCAGTTAAACCACGTAGGAGCCCCTCAGTCGTGATCTCTGCATCAAGATCTGCCGACCACGTCTGAGCCAATGCATCAATATCGAGAGGCACAACCACCTCCCACAACATTTTATGAAGCCAGGATACACGCGTCCCAGACTCGCCTCCCAGTAGCACCATCTCAAGGTCAGAACAGACCTCCCCCCTCAAATATCCCCTAGGGAGCGAGCAAATATAGCTACTAAGTTGCAAGTAGGGGAAGACGTCTCGATCTCCCAATGGATACCATTGGCGAAGAACTAGAAAGCCCTCCACCCCGCCCGCAGAGGTTAACACATGCTCCAGATTCACAAGCCCCATCCGTTCCCAGCGTTCGAAGCATGACCCTTCCATACCCGGTGAAAAAGCTGCATTACCCCAAAGAGGGAGATAGGGCGAGAAGGACGCCGAGACCCCCCGGCCCAAACAAAAGTGCCGCCACGCTTTCCGTACTGGGTCCAACATAACCTGCAGAAAGGAAACCCCCAACCCCCTAGGCGGCTGAGCATGTAAAAGATACCGCAGGTGAAAGGGTCGCGCCACAGCCCGGAGCATCTCCAAGGGGGAGAAATCATTTAAGTCCCACATCCAATCACGGGCGAACCGCAACAAACAAGCGACATTATATTTACGTATGTCCGGGAGGCCCATCCCTCCCAACGACCGGGGCTGCCGTAGCACCTCAAGACGCACCCGTGGCCGTCGCCCCCTCCACAAAAACCGATTCAGCAATCGCTCCAGCCTTTTAAGATCTAAGCGCTTAACAAGCAGCGGAAGGGTCTGGAGCGTATACAACATCTTAGGGAAGGTGGCCATCTTGCATAGGGCAACACGTCCTCCCAGGGACAATGGCAAATCACACCACTTGTCTACACAAGTCGTCACCGCCTGAAGTATCCTGGAAACATTCAGTTGGTATAGGTCTCTCGGGTTCGCCGGCAAGTATATACCCAAATACTTGAAATACCCATCCGCCCACCGGAGGGGGAAGGCGCCCTGCCAGCCTCGCTGCCCCTCCTCCCCGATCTGCAGGGCCTCGGATTTATCAAGATTGAGACGGAACCCCGAGGGCCGCCCATAGTCCTGAATCAGATGTAACAGCTCTGGCAGCCCCTCACGGGGCTCCGCCAGATGTACCAGGAGATCATCAGCGAAGGCCGCCACTCGGAACTCTTCTTTCCCCACCGAAATACCATGAAACTGCTCAGCGGAGCGTATCCGAACCAAAAGGGGCTCTAAAGTCAAAACAAAAAGGAGAGGGGACAACGGGCAACCCTGACGAGTCCCTTTCTGAATCTCGAAGTCAGCTGTCATGGTCCCATTAACCAACAAAGCCCCAATCGGGTTAGCATATAAGAGACGTACCACATCAACAAAGAAACCAGTAAAGCCCATCGCGTCCAAGACTTGGTACATAAAGCTCCAATTAACTCTATCGAACGCTTTTTCGGCGTCAAAGCTTATAAGCAAAGAGCGTGACCCCACCTCCCGTACAACACAAAGGGAAAGCAAAATTCGTTGAATGCTATACGCCACATGGCGACCCCGGACAAATCCCACTTGGTCCCGATGAATCAGGGCCGGCAAATAGTTGGCTAATCGATCAGCCATGATTTTAGCCAACAGCTTAATGTCCACATTTAGGAGCGAAATGGGACGGTATGAGCCGGGAAGAAGGGGATCTCGCCCCGGCTTAGGTAAGATAGTGACCAGGGCCTTGTTGGCCTCAAAGGGGAACAGCCCTCTCTGCACCAAGTCCTCAAAATAGCCCACCAGGGGGGACACCACAGCAATTCCCAAAACTTTGTAAAACTCGCTGCGGTACCCATCCACGCCAGGGGCCCGGCCAGTTTTAAGATTCCGAATGCCCGCCTGCACCTCCTGCCCCGAGATAGGCTGATTAAGAGCCTGAAGGTGTTCCTCACTTAGCTTCGGGCAGGGCACAGCGGGCCAGAAAATTGCACCCGTCCTGCTCCCTGTCGCCCTCGCTCGCATACAACCGCCGAAAAAAATCCGAAAAGACATTTTCGATGTCCTCTGCATTTCGGCGAAGGGTCCCGTCTGGATGTCTGATGGCCCCAATATTTCGAGGCCCCCCCGCAGGCTTCAGCAATGAGGACAGCAACTTGCCCGCCTTGTTGCCATGCTGGCAGAGCCGGTATCGGTAGTACAACATCGATTTTTGGGCCCTCCGATGGAGAAGCATCTCTAGTTCAGTCTGAAGTTCTCGCAACTTGCGTTGATTTTCAGCAGTCCTATGCCCAGCCAGCACTCTTCGCGCTCTACCCAGATCATGTTCCAGCCGCAGAATCCGCTGATTGAGCCGCCTTCGCCTCTGGTTATGATAGCTGATGATCTCACCTCGAAGGACAGCTTTACCCGCTTCCCAGAAAAGGGCCGGGGAGATCTCCGGCTGGTCGTTGAAGGACACGTATTCCTTCCAACGTTCCCGAACATATGACTCGAACTGCGCGTCCCCGCTGAGATCCAACGGATATCGCCAGAGACGATTTCGGCAAGTGCTACTGCTACGAAGCTCCAAGAGTACCATCGCATGATCGGACAGAGCTACAGGCCCAATCTCTGCCTTACTGACCCAACCAAACAGCGCTTCAGAGACTAAGAAAAAATCGATTCGGGACCACGTGCCATGAGCACGAGACAGGTGAGTATAGTCCCGTTCTCCAGGGTGCAGTACCCGCCAAATGTTGAGGAGCTTATGTGCTTCACATATCCCCCCAAGTCTCCGCCTAGCCTTCTGGCTACCCCACATCATCGAGCCAGAGCGATCCACATCAGCCGCAAATACTTCATTGAAGTCCCCGCCCATAATGACCTGGTACCCACCAGTATCCGTCAAAAAACGCGTTAAAGCTATATAAAATCCGGCCTCATAAACATTGGGGCCATAGACCGAGCACATAGCCACTTTGATTCCATTAAGCAACCCCCATACGCAAACGTAATGGCCTTCCGTGTCCGTTACTACTCTCTCTTCGACCCAGCTAGCAGATTTCGTTATTAAAATGACTACCCCCCGCTTTTTTCCAACAGCCGGAGCCCCATACACATGCGAGATATGGCCTTTGCCTAGCTTCGCATGTTCCACTGCAGACTGATGCGTCTCCTGCAACATAATAACACTCAACCGTTGACGGTTCAAGTGCTGCATCACTTTATAGCTCTTCATCGGGGACCCCAGTCCACAGACATTCCAAGAAGCTATTCTAGTGCTATCACCCAGGATCATAGATCCAGTGAAATATCCAAAGTACAGCAATTCGCCTTTGTAAAAGGCGGTGGCCCCCCCCCAGCCTGGGGCCCCCACCTGCCCTCGCAGCTCACCTGTCACAAACAGCCAAACAAACACATCCACCAAACATCCAACCGCTCCCACATGCAAACCCCGTGTACTGAGCACATATCCCCTCCCATGGACCAGACCTTGTCCTTGCAAGGATCCCCGAATTGTTGGTGTCCCGCCCTCCCCTCCGTCCCTACCCGCCCATCTCCCCCCCACCCCATCCTCCCCCCTATCCACCCCACCTTCCACTAACCGCCAAGCTGTCCGCTCTGGCCTCACCGCGACTTCTTAGGCATGAGGGACCCGCCTCCCCCCCTTTCCCAACCACCTAACCAAATTATCCCCACCATTCCACCTCCTCCCTTAGCTCAAGGAGCAATCCCCCAACCCTCCCCTCCCCCCAACGGCCAACTGCCCTCATCCCCTTCTACCTCCTCTGCACTAATAGCCCCCACCCCGTCAGGCCACCCAGAGCCCAGCCGTCATCGCCCACTTCTGCCTCAGACTCCCTGGGGCATCCCGGCAACTACACCCCGAGCTCCAGGTGCAAAGAGGCCAATGAGCAAAATGGGAACTCCCCCCCCCCCTTCCAACCATCCGCCACCCCCTCTACCAGGTTCAGCATAGAAAAAAAAGTGAGCAAGCAGCAATAGGACAGCCTGGCCCGGAGCCACGGGCACACTAGAGAGCACCACACAGCACAACCCAGCAAATGCAAATGTACAGCTTAATGAAACGAGTTAAACCATAATGAAATTAAATTAATAACTTAGCTTAAGTGCAGTTAAAATAATTTATATCAAGTAGGACTGAAAATAGCATAAGTAAAGCGTGGACTCGAAGTTGGGGAGCAAGAATAAGGACACGCAGCGGTAACAGTAAAAAGAAGAGGGAAAAATACAAAGAGTGTAAAATAAGATAATAAAAGGAAAAATATAATTATATATAATAGAGAATACAATGAATGTAGATATGGTTAAAATGAATTGAAATAAAATAAAGGAAAGTAAGCTGAAATACAAGACATGAAAATAAGGTTAAATTATCGTAAAATAAAGATGAAATCCAGGAAATGAAAGTAAATTTAAATTATATTGAAATAAAAATAAAAATAAAGGGAAGGGAGAGAGGGGGGGGGGGAGCGCAACCAAGGTGCGGGTAGAGAAAAAGCCACAATAGAAAGCACCATTAATATAGGAAACCCAGCTTCAAAAATGGCAATAGTTTAAACAGACCACTGACGACCCGCCGCCCCCCAGAAGAGAAAAAATAAAGAAAGAGAAAAGAAGAAGATTAGGGAGAGAAAGAGAGAAAAACAGAGGAAGAGAAATAAAAGAGAATTCCCCAGCAATAGCCGGTTCTGCCTCAGTTCAGCTACCTCGGGCAGAAAGGGTTAAAAAACAAACAAACAAAAAAAAATTACAGCAAACTTTGAGGAGCCACCAGAAAGTCACCTGCAACATGTGCGATGGCACAGAACAAAAATTTCAACAATACAAAACGCACAAACTCAACTTAGGCCAAATACAGTCTATGACCCCACTAAAGTTCCAGCCCGCGCCTAGGCAGACCTAGGGGGGGGGGGGGACCATCCTCCCGGCCTGGGGGGAATTTTACTCGCATCATCCCAGTCATATTATCATAGAGTCAGACCCCAACCTCAGGGCCATAAGGCCTGCTCAAAAAGAGCACCGTAGCAAAAAATAAAAGTGCTGTGGTAGGGGGTCATAAATCGCTCGGATCTCTGCAACCCAGATGCTCCTCTCTTTCAGCCGAGGCTATCGCAGTAGGTCATTGCTTCTTCCGGAGTAGTGAGCATCAGACGACCACCTTTGCCGTCCACTCTGAGCGTTGCAGGGTACGCCAAGGTAAAACGGATGCCCTTTGCGACCAAACACCCGCAGGCCTCTTTAAAAGCCATCCGGCGCAGCAAAACCCCAGCCGAGTAATCCTGAAAGATCAGGATTCGGCGGGCATTCACTCCCGAGCGTCTCTCCTGCTGCGAGGCGCGCAGCACTCCCTCCTTCTGCGCTGCATTCAAGAAGCAGGCAATAACAGCCCGGGGTCTGTTCTCGCCGGCTCGGGGGGGTCCCAGCTGATGCACCCTTTCCAGGACAATGCTGCCAATACCGTCCTCCAAGGGTAAATGCGCCGGTATCCATTTCTCCAAGTAAATTCGCAAGTCCTTGTCAGGCACTGACTCGGGAATTCCAATAAATCGTAAGTTGTTGCGTCTGCTGCGATTTTCCAGGTCTTCCAATTTATCCTGGTGCTTTGCGAGTGCCTCCTCCAACTTTTTAATGCGCGCCTCATCCTGGACCTGTCAGACGGCTGCCTAGGGTGAGAACTTACACAATCTTGACGATGCATATATTCATATGATTCTTGCAAGGTATTGTGGGTATTGTAGTTCATTCACTCCCAAACACAGCTGATGACAATAATTTGAGTTGTGAAACCAAGTGGTAAGATCAATAAAATACTTCTTTTATTGATGGGGTTTAATTCACCCAGCACATGTATGCTTGATAGCACTATAAATGAGGTTACTTGCTTGCAGTGTTTAAATGGATAACAAAAAGTCACAAAGTAAACCAGAAAACAACCTTCAGCTTGTCAGGCAATTAGCTAATGTTTTCTTAGCAAATAATTACCAAATACAAAGGCACAAAGTAAAGAATAAACTTTGCTGGTTAGGTTAACTTCTGCTTATTTTCCACGCCGATCTCAGCAGTGATTCTCCCTTGCTCACACACACAATCAGGTGCAGCCCTAATTACTATCAATGGACCAGCTGAAAGCCTTTAGCTGGCTGGCTGCTACTGTGTGAGCCCAAATCCTGCTTTAAGAGCTGTTTGCAGTGGAAATAAAGAACAAAGTTAGGTTTCTTTGTGATGGCTGATGTGTTTGCTCAGAGTAAGCTAGCGATAGCATTTAGATAGAGAACAGTCCATGTAAACTGTATTTTCATCTGCTGTATCAATTAGCATATGGTCACTATCATACATTGGCACAGACGAGTCTTTCATTAAGGCATTATCATGAGAATGCTTATTCCCTTGTTGCCATTCTCTATTATAGATAGGGTCTGGATCAGTGTTCATACCTGAGCCTCTCCTGCTATCATTATTTCTCTCTGTATAGCCTGGCCAATATGTAATCCAATTCTGATGTCCAGCCTTCCAATCTTGATCCCTGGACACTGGATCTTCTCTCACATACCTTCTGGCCTTGGTCTGAAAGTCCCTTCCACATGCAGTCTTCTCTCTTCCAGGTAGCCACTGGTGATTCCTATCTCTGCCAATCCATTCCTCTGGCTGAATCCAGTCCAATGGACTCTGCTGGCATTTGGAATACCTCCCAGTATGGGTACTGCCTTGGAATCTCCCAGACCTTCCAATGGGCTTTCTTCTCTTCCTTCCAGAGAGTTTCCTTCTCTCTCTATCTGCTTGGCTTTTGCTGAAGCTGTTCTTCAAACTCTCCTTGAAGCCAGGCTGGAGCTTGTAGTCGTTGCTGAAGCTCTCCCCTCTGTATCTCTTCCTGAAGCTCTTCTTGAAACTGGGCTGGAGCTTGTAGTAACTGTTATCTGAAGAATAAGCTCTACTCTTATCCTGTTTTAATGTGTGCTGCTCCCTAACACAGCGCAGCTGTCTTGAATCAGGCCCAGCCCTTTGAGATGAGTGCTTAGGGATTACCTCATAGCTCTCTTGATTGCACACACATTTCCTCCCTTCAGCCCCTCTCATGGCTGCTGGAAACCTGGTGCATTCTGGGACTGGTAGTCTTTTATGTGAAAACTCTGTTTTCTTGCTTCTACCAGAACTGACAGGTTGCTTGTTCAGAGTCACATCATCTTTTCTATAGCTCCTACCTGAGCTATGATAAGCTTCCTTATCACAACCCGCGTGTCCTCCAGGGTGCCGATGCGGCGTTCGGTTTGCTCCACTCGACCTGCAAATTCCAACACCGCTTGTGCTACTGCAGAGATTTGCGTGGCCAGTCCACCTAGCCGGTCTTCCAGGGCAGACACCACCGCCTTAGACACCTCGGCCACCATCGCCGCGGTGTCCGCCGGCATCAGAGCATTTGAGGCCACCTCTGCCATTTTGGTCTCACCGCCACGCGGCTTTTCCCTTCTGGGGGTTTTTGTGGCCATACAGGTCTGTTCTGCAGCCCGGGCACACAGCTGGAGGGAGCTCCGATTGATACAATTAGGATTCCCCCTCGTTGAAGCAGAAATGGGGCAGTTAAATCAGGAAACTGAACGAGGGAAAGAGAGTGGGTTCCGGAGCTAAGAGGGATACGTCCCGCTCAGCTCACCAAGCCACCGGAAGTCCGGGAGGTTTAGTTAAAAGAAGGCCTCTCATGAATCTTGCAATAAGTGGATGAGAGAAGACAGGTTGTCCATTGAGAGGCTTGAGGGATGCTGCAATAGCACTCAAATGGACCCTTACTGAATTCGTCTGGAGGCCTGCATGGGAAAGATGCAGGAGATACTCCAGTAAAGAATTCAAAGGAATTGCTAGAGGGTTAATACCCTTCTCAGCACACCAAATGGTAAACTTTTTCCATTTAAAAACATAGGAACGTCTAGTAGAAGGCTTTCTGGAAGCATGAAGAATATCCCTTACTTGCTGAGAAAGATGCCAATCTTGAAGGTCTAAGCCTTCAGCAACCAAGCCCTGAGATGGAGAGATTGGGGGTTTTGGTGCCACAACGTTCCCCCCTCCTGAGACAGAAGATCTGGAGCAGACCCCAAGTCCAGGGAGGGAGCTTGAGAGAGATGCAGAAGTAGAGGGTACCACACTTGGCGTGGTCAACGTGGAGCTATGAGAATCATAGTCCCTTGATCTCTCTGAAGCTTGAACAGGGTCTTGGGAATTAGGGGAATGGGTGGAAAGGCGTACAGGAAGTCAAGACCCCAATGAAGGAGGAAGGCATCCCTGGCCTGAACTCCCTGACATGGAATTCTGGAACAGAATCGGGGAAGTTTGGCATTCCACGGACTTGCAAAGAGGTCTATGTCCGGGGTTCCCCAAATTCGAAAGATTCTGACTATCTGGTCCATATGAAGGGACCATTCGTGTGGAAGCAGAACTCGACTGAGTCTGTCTGCCCAAGAGTTTTGAACTCCTGGAAGGTATACTGCCAGAATATGAATTTGATGCTCTCTGGCGAAGGCCCACAATCTCAGAGCTTCATTGCAAAGCGACAGAGAGCCAGTTCCTCCCTGCTTTTTCACATGGAACATGGCTACTTGGTTGTCCATATGAATGAGGACTGTCTTGTAGCTGAGCAGGGTATGGAAGACTCTGAGAGCCAAGAAGTTTGCTCTGAGCTCTAAGAAGTTGATATGTAGGGAGGTCTCCTGTGGAGACCAAATGCCTTGGTTGGAGAGGTCTTGAAAATGAGCTCCCCAACCCTTTGGAGAGGCATCTGTTGTAAGGATTGCTTGGGGTAACAATTGTTGGAAGGGGGACCCCAGCAACAGATTTTGAGTGGACTTCCACCACTGGAGAGACCAAAAGAGGAGCCTGGAGGTTGCTATTTTGTCTGACAGACTTCCAGATGCCTGGGTCCATTGGATGGACAAAGTCCATTGAGCTGCCCTCATGTGAAGGCGAGCATAAGGGACCACATGCACCGTGGATGCCATGTGGCCTAGAAGTTGTAACATCTCTCGAGCAGTTAGGTGGGTTTTTAACTGGATCTGAGAGGCTAACTGCACTAAGCATAGGCAACGGGCCTGGGGAAGATAGGCCCTTGCAGTTTTGGTATCCAGCAAGGCCCCTATGAACTCTAGAGACTGAGTCGTGGTGAGTTGGGACTTTGGAATGTTTATAACCAGTCCCAGATACTGCAAGACACGCATTGTGCAGGCTAGGGAAGTCTGGGCCTCTGACTGGGATGGAGCTCGGATGAGCCAGTCGTCCAGATATGGGAATACGAATATCCCCAGAGTGCGTAGAAATGCAGCTATTACTGCCATGCATTTTGTGAACACTCTTGGAGCAGAGGCCAGACCAAAGGGAAGCACACTGTATTGATAGTGCTTTCCCTGATAAAGGAACCGAAGGAACCTTCTGTGTGCTGGATGGATGAGTATATGGGTATACGCATCCTTGAGATCTAGAGAACAAAGCCAATCCTGACTCTGAAGGAATGGAAGGAGAGTACCCAGAGAAATCATCTTGAATTTCTCCTTGCATAGGAATTTGTTCAATTCTCTGAGATCTAATATGGGTCTGTAACCCCCAGTTTTCTTTGGAATTAGAAAGTAGGGGGGAGTAGAACCTTGAGCCCTGTTGAAGAAGAGGTACTTATTCTATTGCCCCTTGGACAATAAGTGTGGAAATCTCTTGACCCAGAAGGTCGAGGAGAGATGTTGGAGAATTGAACTGTCTCACCATGGTGTGAGGAGGAAGGTTTAAGAAATGAAGTTTGTACCCCTCCCTTATGATGGAAAGGGTCCACTGCTCTTCTGTGATTTGCTCCCATCTGGGAGCAAAGTGAGCTAACCTTCCTGGAATGGTGAGAGGCTCTGGTTCTTTTAGAGCCAGAAAGGCTAAGTTCTCTAGGTGCAAGTCAAAGGCCCTGAGGAGGCTGAGGCTCTTGGGCTACAGTAGGCCTTGCAGCCTTAGACTTGGCCTGTTTAGGTTGTTGACGCTTTGCAGCAAAATGACCTGCAGAAGATGTCTGCTGACCATAAGCAGGATAATATCTTCCCTTCTTGGGAAAATATGTCTTTTTGAACAACTTCTTCTGGACAGGATTAGAGGTAGACTTTGAAAGCCTATCCAAAGCAGAATTTTCTGCATCCATCTGAGTGGCGTTTGCTTGCCAATCTTTGCCAAACAGGTTCTCACCTGTACAAGGAAGATTTCCTAATCCATCTTGGACCCAGGGTTCCAAATCAGAAGCTTGTAACCAAGCAATTCTGCGTGCACCTACGGCAATTGCCGAGGCTCTGCTGGCCCCCTCAAAAGAGTCAAAGGCTGCACGGTTGGAAAATTTGGAAACATCCTGGGCATGCTTAAGCCAGGTAAGAAAGTCTTCTCTTTTATCTTCTGGAAGAAAAGGGAGGAAATTTTGCAGATGATCTGTAACTTCCTTCAGAAACATCCCCATATAGAGACTATAGGAGTTGATTCTGGCAACAAGCATACTGGCTTGAAAAAATTTCCTGCCAAAAGCATCTAAGGTTCTACATTCTCTTCCTGGAGGAGCAGATGAGTGCCTCTTTGCACTCTTTAACTTTTTCATAGCAGACTCCACCACAATAGAATGGTGAGGAAGCTGAGTTTTATGAAATCCAGGACAAGGAGGGACACGATACATGGTATCCAACCTACAAGAATGAGAAGAGATGGTGAGAGGAGTCTCCCATATGCCTATCATGTGGTCATAAAGGATCTCATGAACTGGCAATGTGGCTGCTTCTTTAGGAGCCTTGGGATATTGCAAAATATCCAAATTTTTGGCTCTAGGCTCTTTCTCGGGGGCTACTGAGATAGAAAGTCCCTTGGCCACTTCCCTTATGAAGTCTTGAAAAGACAAGCCTTCTGGAGGGAACATTCTTCTTTTTGGAGAAGAAGGTTCCTGAGGATGAAGTACCGATGCTTCGACAGAGGCCTCCGATGCATCAGAGTCTTCGGAGGAATCAAAGTATCGCCTGTCTGGATGCTCTTGTAAAGCCCGATATGCGTACCGATAGGCATCATCGGACAGGGTACCGCTGCAGTCGACACCGAAGCCGATGTCGATGCAACCGGTACCGGCACCGGCACCGGAGCCGGTGTCGGAATCGGTACCGACAACGGAGCTTGTTGCGGTACCAGCGGCGTCGCAGCTTGTATGAATGCCGTTATGGCACGCTGCATGGTCAGAACATTCTGATCCATCGACGCCATGAATGTCTGGAGGTCGGTACCGGCGGATTCCACCGGTACCCCAGAACATTGCAACAGGTGATCGGTCGAGGCCGTGCCATCGATGTCAACCTGTGACCCCATAGGAGGAGCTTTGGAAGCCGGAGCTTCCCGCCGGGGTACTTTTGCCGGTGCAGGATCCTCGAGGGCAAGCCCGGAGGCATCTCGATGCTTAGAGGGAGATCTACCCTTCGAGGACCGGCTGGACTTATGTTTGGTTACCTGAGATCCATAGGAGGAAGAAGAAGCCCTGGAAGACGTCGATGCCACCGAAGCTGCATCAGAGGGAAACAGTGTACTGAGCTTGGCTGCTCGGTTCTGTAAACCTCTTTTAGACATCATGGAGCAGGATGGACAATCCGTGATGGAATGGTCAGGACCCAAACATTTAAGACACCAGTCATGGGTGTCGGTAACAGAGATAGTACCGCTGCACTTAGTGCATTTTTTAAACCCGGAGGCGGGCTTTTCCATGAGGAATTTTCTGTTAGGCCTAAGGCCCAACGAAGAAAAAATACACTGAAGTGGAATGGAAGTATTCTTTTTTTTTTTTTTTTTGAAGAAAAGAAAGAAAAGACCGGTGGTACCGGTCCGACGTCGAAAAAGGCAGACGCGCGACCAAAGAAATAAAATAAAATAAAGAACTTCTTCAGCAGTGACAGGAACATGACCTGCTGGCTCCGTGGAAAAGAAGAACTGGAGAGAGGCGGTTAGGAAAGGCGGGAAGGCAGCGCGCAGGCGCTGTGGGATGCTCCCAAAGGCTTTCCTTTTTGGGAAGCTGGGGAGCGTTCCCGCGCAGGCTCCGTCAGTACCGACATACCCATATGTGAAGACTCATTCCTGCTTGTTCCTGGAGATAGGAGATACCAGGGAAAATGGAGCATTACAATGATGGCAGACTACTGTTGGATGCTTCAGAGAGACATTCCAGATGCTACTCACAAGCGTAAATGCACCAAGAGGAGCCTCACAAGGAAGAAGAATCGAGTTTAGTGTGTGTAGGTGAGCTCATTTCCATTGAAAAAAGGATTTTCATGAAAATATTGTAATAAAACTTTAATTTTATAAGTCTATTTCCATTTATTTTGAGGTATTGCCTTATTTAACATAGTTACCTAAATTGTCAGGAAACGTGATGTCCTATGACAAAATGGAGGTCATTTTCGGATTCAGCGCACCAAAAAACATAAAGATTACGTGGAATAATCAAAACAGCTCTGGAAAAAAATTTTTTTGCAGACCTGTGTATTGATCATTAATGCTATAAATGGCATAATGTTTCTTTAGGTATGCTGTTTCTTACATCATATAAATTTTAAAGACCTCTAATTTTAACAGTCTCTAATGGCAAAGTCTAGTGTCTTTCTTTGTTCAAAATGTTTTAAAAAAAAAATTTAGATATCTTATTCTATATGGTGGGTCTTTATTTTTTTTATTGTTCTCTTATGCCTTTATGATTTTTCTAAATAATTATTTATTTATTTTTTTTAACTTTAGTGATCATATTTGTGTACTACGAGACAGAAAAGGTATTTTTTAGTGTTATCTTTGTTTGTGTCCTCCTCATCTTCCTCTCTTTTTATTGTGTTATGTTCTTCAGATATGTCTGACTCATTTGATTGTACATTTTAGCTTTTGATATTTTGTTCATGTGCTCAATATATATTTTTTAGCTTTACTATATTTATGTTTATAAGTTTTGATATTCTATTTATGCTTTTATCATTATTTATAATTATGTTTATATAACTGATCTACATCTTCTATAGAATTTTATAATTTGTTTATATGTTTATAGAAGCACTTATAAGTTTTTATACTTTTCATAATTTTAACATTCTTAGTAAATTTTATTTATATAATTGATTTTTAAGTTGCAATGTCTATATTTGATGTTTATTATTATTCTTATTTTTTGAGGTTTGTTTCCTCTAAAGACCCCCTGAAGAAGGCTTTTCCAGCCGAAACGCGTAGGGGCTATTAAAAGGGGGTTTTACCTGAATTGGATTACCGCCAGCCTCTCTTTCTTGCACCTGCTTGTTTGGTCTTCTGTGTTAGAGTGCAGGTACTTGTTGCTCTCCTTGGTTCTCAACCAAGTTCATAGACTCAGTCCAGACAACATGTTGCAAACACTTTTGTTTTTTTTTTATCTACACAGGCAATCCAGGTCAGGACTTCCCTTCGGCAAAAACCAATGCAAGATACTTCATTCACTTTTAATCCAGTTTAAGATCTTCCTTAACTGAAAAACTTTAATGAAGCACTGCATTAGCTTTTAAAGTCTTTCCCCTTTCAAACATGCCAGTTTTATTATGCCAGTCACCCTCAGCGGCGCAACAGATGCTAGACGCCATCCACCCATTGGCATTAAAAGGAAAAACAAAATATATCTTATTTTCCTTTCCCAAACATTACACACCTGAGCTTCTTGCTTTTTTCAAAGAATAGCTTCCTTAGCCCTTCAGTTCCCATGCTGGCATCCTCAGGTGTGGTAAGGCCCTTTTTCTTAGCTGGAGAAAACTATTTGGCTAATAAACTTCAGTTGTTATTCAACTACCAGCCCTCTTCTCAGAGGAAAAAAAAACTCTGTTCAGAGCTATTATCCTAAAAAGCACCTGTCCTCAACTTTGGCCTACTTCCCCAGCCTGGGCCCCAGGGACGTGTGGTTCCTGCTAGGGGCCATATTATATTATATTACTGCCTTCTATATTAAAAGATGGTCCAGACGTTTAGGGGCATGTTTGCTAAGCTGCGCTACCTGTCAGCATGAGAGATAGTGTGTGCAATCCGACTGCTATTTATTTATTTATTTAACAAGTTTTTTATCCCGCTTTTTCCTTCAATCAAAGCGGTCACAATACAATACAAGGTTATACAAAGGTAAGGGAAACATGCACCACTCTATCATTAAATCAAAGCAGTGGCAAACCATAGAGCAGCCGTTTCCTCGGTCCCGCTCTGGCCCTCAGGCGCGGGCCCACAAGGCTCGGGCGCCCCCCCACAGTGGTGGTTATAAGGTCTGTCCTCGTGATATGGTGGAGGTTTCATAATGTTGTGGGATTGTTTGGCTGCCTCAGGAACTGGAGGCTTTCTGTAGTTTATCTCTTGGGCCATCCGGTTTTGGTTTCCTCGGGGCCTGACCGTTCCGTGGAATCACCGGTGTGGGGTGGAGGCGGCCTCACTGTAGGACCCCGCCTAAGGGCCACGCCAAAGGGCCCTCAGGTGTGATCACGCCAACGGGTGCCTTGTTTAAAGGTGGAGGCGGTGGCTGATTGGGCCTCGGGGAGCCGATCGGGGAGGAGCACCTCTTCCCGCTCTACTCCCCGACATTGCAACGGCTCCCGGCTTGGCTGTGTTAAGGGACAGTGCAAGGAAAATGCAGATTATACAGATAGTGCAGCAATTTTCTGCACTAACCAAGTTAATGCCAGAGTGGGTGAGAAATGGGTGGAGAGTGGGTGTGTCTGCAATGCACAGTTACCGTGGGCAGTAACTAAAGTTGCAGACAGTGCAGTACAGATAACTCCACCCATTGAGGTGGTGTTAAGTGCATCAGCAGTGCTGCCCAGCCATGCTATTTCCAATTTTAGTCCACTATCTGCTGCGCAAATGCTGTGCATACTCCAGATGGCTTTTGCAGCTAATGCAGAGCGATTTGCACCAAAACACCACAGGCCTGATATTTTACTGGGATGGCTATGCACTGCTATGGCGCATAGCCATTGTTGCTGAACTTTAACCCTGGATATTCAATGCTGGGGTCATATGTAGTCCCAGAACTGAATATCCGGGGTCACCTCACAGCCTCCACAGCTACAGAAGCAAACTGGGCAGCAGCAATATTCAGCCGCTGCCTAGTTAGCTCCTAAGGGTAAAAGATAGGTGCAGCAAAAGGTGGCCTCTCTTTTACCCACAGGTTGCAATATCATCGCAACCTGATTAGTGACTGTTGCCGCCACCGGAAAGCCCACAACATGCCCCGATGCTAAGCAGTTAGCATCAGGGCATGTGGTGGGGATAATCGGGGATATTCAGTGGCACTAGGGGGCATTTACAGTTTACAGGTCTATAAACTGTGTAAATACCTTTGAATATCGGGCCCCACATTAGCTGCAAAAGCCTAACTCACTTTAGTAAACATACCCCTTATAGTCAGATTCCTTGCTTATATGGAAATTGTCCTCTATAGCTTCTGATATTCATCCCATTTGGTAAGCAGACCCCTATCTTCTCCAGTGATTCCAAGCCTATCCAGGGGGCTCCCCAGCCAGTTGGGTTTTCAAGATATTGTCACGCCCTTAGCCCCTTTCATTGGTATGGAGGGGCGTGGTTTTGTTTTTGCCACTGTGGTGCTTCAACTTTCTGGCTTTTTTCTAACTGGATGCCTTTAAATGCATTATGGGAAAGGTAGTTCAGTTAGATATCAGTTGGGCTCAGATGAAAAAAAAAACACCTTCACTATAGTTGGGTTGAGTAGGTGCATTGACAAGAATTTATTCAAAGAAAGACACGCTAGGTTCACAGATCCACCTTTTTAGATATTTCACCAGGAATTCTTGTAACTCATTACAGGATAACTTGAACTGAAACAAAACAGCTTTCCTCAGCCTTAATTAACAGCACCTGCTTCATAGCAGAGCTTACCGTGCAGTCCAAAACATACAGAAAGAAACTTTAAACCAGGTTTTCTTTCCATTTCCAGTCCAGAACAAATACCTGGCTATCTTGTATGCTTAAACACAGCTCTTCATACAGATAGTCAAATTCACACAAGCAGATAAAACTCTTTTCAAGGTTCTCTCAGTAGTTAGTCAAACAAAAGCATTTCTTACTTCCTTCAGTTGAAACAGCATCAAAAAGAGCTCAGCACTGCTCACAGCTGTTTCTCAAAAGATAATCAGGAAGATTCAGCTTTGCACTGCATCACACTTCTCCTGAGCTTAGAACATTAACAAGCAAACACAGCTCTCAGGGCTTTGGACACTGGAGGTTTCTCTTTAAGGTTGACATCCCTTGCAACCCTTCTTAATTGGCAGACTGGCATGCAGAGCAGTCCATGTATGAGACCTCTTCTTCACAAGGTAAATCTGGCTCCCCCAATTCCATTGGTTCACTCTCTGGCTCAGATTCAGATAGCTTACTTGACTGCCTTCTGTTATGGTTAAAGCTGTCTCTGGCAAATACGTAGTGCTCCTTATTAGCTAAGCTTCTGGGACTCATACCTTGATCAAAGCCTGTAGTAGCTTCACTTCTTACATGCTCTGGCCACCATCCAGCATGTCCTGTTCTCCAATTAGTGCTTCTGGCTCTTACTGCTCCATTCCTTCTTGAGTAGGCAAAACCTCTGCTCGCTCTCTCTCTCTCTGGTCAGCAGTTGCAGCACTCTCTGGTCTCAGGAGTCCTTCCAGTTCCTCTCCACGTGTTCTGCTTGTCCCTGGTCTGCTTGTCCCTCCTCGTCTTGCTGGTCTCTCTGACCTAACTGAGCTAAACTTAAACCCCTCAGGCTCCTGCTCCACCCTCTCCCCTCTCAGGTGAGAGAGATCAAACTCCCTCGTGGCAGCTGAGTGATTAGGGGATGCAGTGACGTAAGGGTTCCTTACCCTGGGCCTGTATTCCCTCTCCTTTCCACCACTAGGGGCACTCTGTTCCTTATTGTAGCCAGGAATTACCTGCTTTCTAGGAGCAAATGGAGTTTTAAGTCCTGGACCTTTTAAAATGGGTCCTTTTATTATGGTAAATTCCTTCTTTTTACCCCTCTCTTCTAGATTCTGATAAGCTTCCTTATCACAATATATAGTATGAATATTCATGAGAGAGATGTTCATACACTGCCTCCACTGCACACAAATCTACCTCCTGTATATTCATTGTGGATATTCTGAGAACCCAACTGGCAGGGGAACCCCCAGGAAAGATTTGGGAACCACTGGAAGCTATCTTGTTAAAATTAGAATTTTTTTTTAATCTTCAGAAAGGAAATAATCCTAAAGACACCTGGAATGAAGAGACAGGTTATACGTACCAGAAGGTACATTAAGACTTGAAGTTCTACGCATATGTCATGACAACAGTTTGAGTCCTAATGTTAGTACCGCAAGGTTACTTCTAGGATCAAGGGCAACATTTTGAACCCAGAGCTGCAATGAACAGGAACAAATGGAGATCACACCTTCTTCCCCTAGAGAAGGGGTTCTCAACCCAGTCCTCAGAACACACCTAACCAGCCAGGTTTTCAGAATAACCACAATGAATATGCATGAAAGTGATACATATACAATACAGGCAGTGTATGCAACTCTCTCTCATGCATACTCACTGTGGTTATTCTGAAAACCTGACTGGCTAGGTGTGTCCTGAGAACTGGGTTGAGAATCACTGCAAGCATGCTCAGGGGCCTACTGGCTTTTTTTCTTCTTCCTGTGCCGCACGCTGCAGTTTGTTTGTTTTTTTCTTTCAAACTGCTGTTGTCTACTCCTGCCCTGCAAGTCCTCCAGGGAAGGGGTAATTAACTTAAGACCTAATATTCAGAACACTGGATACAGCACCATATCCAGCCCTGTGCAAGCGGTGCGGCCGCAGAGTGCACAAAGAAATATGGGTGCAGTTGTTGGCCTCATCTCCCTCTCCCCACACGGCATCCCGTGCTTCGCCACCGCTTTTCATGTTTCCTTGGCATCAGTGGCAGCAGCGGAGTGGACAGCAAATTGACCACCCCCCCCAAAAAAAACCTAGGTCTTTCCAATTACCAGCTAGCATGCAGGTCTAATCCCTCCTTCCACTGACATATGCCCACAACAGAGAAGGGAGGGACCAGACCAGTCATTCAAATGCGGGTCTTGGAATTCCATGCTTGAAAGACTGGACTGGTCTGGTCCTGTCCTCCTCTGACGCGGGCATACGTCAGAGGAGGGAAAGATCAAACCTGCATGCTAACAGGAAATTGGAAATACCCGAGGGTTTGTTTGTTTTTTTTAATGTCCATTCCACTGCTGCTACCACTGCCGGCAAGGAAACATGAAAGGCGGTGGGGCAAGGGCAGGCAGCACGAGGAACCAGCTGTACATTGAGGTGTGGGGTAAGGCAACATGAGAAGATACTGGGCATGGGGTAAATGGCAAACCTGTGATGGGGGCAGGGGGCGCACCAGATGTGCAAGTTGCACAGGGTGTATTTATGGCTTGGTACGGCCCTGACTGGATATTTATTCACTAAGGTGGGTCAGCCACAGTGTTGAAATATAATCTAGTCATACAGTCAATTGTGTGCATCCTTAACTTTATAAAAAAGAATATAAGTGTCAGAATGTATGCAGCAAATCTAGGCCCAATCAGTCACACCATCCCTAAGCTGGCATAAATGCCTTAACCTAGATTTTTAAGGATGCACATAAGATTTACTATTTTATAACTTATTCACGTAGATATGCACTGCACCTCTGCTCTGCCCAAGTTGCCCCTCTGTGCACACCCCTTCAGCCTGACGTGCTTATAGAATAGCGGTTGGCTAAAGTACATGTTTAAAGACCCAACCCACGTGCATCAGTCATTGAAAATACCTGACTTACACGCATTGATGGCATGAGGCTTTATGCGGCTTCTTATAACGTTGCCTCCTAAGGGGATCATTTTAGAACTCATATCTAGATTTACATGCATATGTGATGCGGCCGCTATTCTGAAAGTAAAAGTGTCACACCATTCTCGTATTTTCACTGGGCATGCGCAGGAGTGGAGCTTGGGTGAAGTATGGGCAGGTCACTAAGTTGCATGTGTAAATAATAAAATAATGTGATTTACGCGTATTCCTGAGAAATCTAGCTGCAGGCATTTACACAAGCCAAAGAGCTGGGATATGTGCTCACAGCTTAAATGTATATGCATTTTTGACTATTTATGTCCCTATGTTTTTAAAAAGAAAGTATGCAAGTACTTTGTCAATAGGCATAGATTCATGCATGAAAATGTGTGTAAACGTAGGCATGCCTTATAAAGTTACCTTCTACTTGGGTAATTTTGTAATGAGCTGCATTGCGTTATGTGCCATCTATTGCATAAATCATGAATTTTTAGTCATTTACATGCATAAATGAGACATTACACATGTACTTTAGTGGGTTGCTATTCCATTAGCACGTGCATAAGCCCAATGGCACATACTTTCACCATGGACATACACATGGGTGGAGCATGAGCAAAGCACACAAGTATGCGCTTACATTCTCGAATACAACAATTTACATACGTTCTTCCCAAATCTAGGTGCTGGCATTAAACAAGCCACGGAGCTGGTATTGTGGCAGGTGAAGGCCTGTGATCCACAGTGTCTGACATAAGCAAGCAAGCCTAACTAGCTTGACCTATAAATGAAGCTTGTGAAGAGGTCCATAGGAATTGCACATCCCCCAATATGCTTGCTGTAGGACTAGAACTCAGTAAAAGTGTTGAATTAAGCTTAGACAAGCAGAATAGATGGAAAAATACAGAATTTATGCTTAAAACTGCTGACAGAGCAGTTACAGAGCCCTGCTTCCCTACACGTACAAACTAGCTCAGTGGCCTTGAAAGAAGGAAAGTAACAAGTTGGTGAACAGGCCATTGTAATTGGGACTAGAAGGGGGGTAAGCAGGTGCTGAGCCCACTGAAAGAACATAATTGGATAATCATATCAGTACCGGGACCAATAGAAGGGGTACGGGAGGTACGGGAGGTTACCGGGACCAATGAAATGTTTTTCTATACCTAGAATGGAGTAAAAGTCTATAAAAGTTGTTGTATTGCCAGAGAACATCGCTCAGCCATTTTGAAATTGACTTTGCTTGAGACTTGTGCACAAATAAATGATTTGGACCTTCTGAACAGACTCCTGGTATTATTGGTTTGTCTGCGCTCTGCTGCTACATATTCTTGGCGCGTTGGCCGGGAAGTTGTGGAATCAGAGTGTATATAGGGCAATATACCACGACTTTCCGCCTCTATAGGTTTGGTCCTGCCGGGATCGCGCCCTTCCGACGGGGGCTGCTCTCTGGCGCCGCCGGTCCCTTGCATCGGAGGGAGCTGGTCGGACCTCGGCGGGTGCCAAGCCCGGCTGGAGCCAACACCTCGAACCCGAGTGAGGGGAGTCCGAGGTCCAACTCATGCGCCTGCTTGGGAAGTTTGAGGACCGGATCCGGTGAGTAGAGTTTCGATTTGTTATGTCTAGACAGATAAGAAAGAGCAGTGCTGCCATTTGAACTTGGAACTTGGAAATTGGTAAGAGAGCTTGATCACCTCTCAAAGACGGGCCGAGTAACCCCGCATGAGTATTCGCAGGGCGAAACCCCCATCTTCTTGTATTTTGGAAATTGAATAAGACTAGTCAGAATAGATAGAAACGAATGCATTCTGGGATACGTTGCTAGCATGAGTGTGTGAATGAAGTGTGAATGAGAGGTCTGGCAGCACGGACCAAGCGAAGGCGGACCCCTGAGTAGCGCATTTCCTGACCGGGCGACCGCGTTCAGGTCGCAAAAAGGGGGAAGCGATTGTCGTCTTGTCTTGTTATTTGTTCTCCTTATACGTTTCCAGGGCCATGAGGACCCCTTACCCACGGTCCGCCCTCCTTTTCCCTTTTGTCTGTTGTTGCGCGCACACATCGAAATGGGAGGGGCGGGGTCTACTAGGAACACTCCATTAGAATGTATGATCGCACATTTTAAAGAAGGATATTCTGGAGACTATGGTATTAAAATGAATGCGACCCGTTTACAGATTTTGTGTACTAAGGAGTGGCCCGATCTAGACCCTACCTGGCCCCGAGAGGGAACCTTTAATGTAGGAATTATCCAGTTAGTGCACCGTAGAGTGCGGATAGCGCACCCCGATCAGTACCCCTATATAGATTCCTGGTTAAGTATTTGTGAAGATCCGCCCCCTTGGGCGCAGCGCTGTTATGAAGAACAGTGCAGAATAATGCTAGCAAAGACAGATTATAGTCAGAAAATAGAACAGCCTAGAAAGAAAGGGAAGGATAAGAAGTCCAGGAAGAAGCCCATCCTGGTAGATCCTGATTCCCCAGAAGTAGTTCCCCGACAGCCTCAAACCCCGGGCCCAGTAAGAGCAGCCCGGCGTCCTGCCCCAGAACCCCCGAGACAGCGGGAACGGGACCCAACCCCTGAGCTATTACCCAGAGAGCAGGAAGATGAGCTCCCTTTAATTGAAGAAGATGATTCTACCAAGACAGAAAAAGGAGAGTCAGATACAGAAACAGAGCAGGAAGAGACTGAAAATTCCCTAAGCGATGCTGACAGTGTAAAAGTGGTTGCCAGTACTAGCTTGCCAGTAAAATGTACATCTAAAGTAAAGCACGTAGAGAAGAAGAAAATAACCCCTGATAGGACAGTTACGAAAATATCTCTCAGATCCCAAAAGACATCTACTGCCAAGATGATGCCTTTACGGCAAGTCCCGGGAGTGCCCGTAAGGAATGATGCTAATGAAGTGGTAGCGGGACCCCTAAGCTATGTGTATGTCCCTTTCTCTACAACTGATTTGTTAAATTGGAGGACACATTATGCCTCCTATACCAATAAACCCCTAGAGCTTACAGAATTAGTGAATACTATTATGGAAACCCACCAACCAACATGGGCAGATTGCCGCCAGCTCCTGATCACTCTATTTACGACAGAGGAACGGGCACGAATTAGAAAAGCAGCTATTGATTGGCTGGCGGATAACCCTGTAGCTCCAGAACAAGGGGTGGAGAGAATAGACAATCGGGAAGCAGCCCAGAGAGAATTCCCGAATGAAGACCCCCGATGGGATCCAAATACAGAAAGAGGATCCAGAGCCCTAGCCCATTTTCGCCAAGGCTTTCTACAAGGCCTGAAAAGGGGGGGCCAGAAAGCTATGAACCTTTCCAAAGTTGCAGGAGTTATCCAAGGTATAGATGAGAGCCCAGCAGAATTCCATGAAAGATTAACTGAAGCATATAGAATGTATACTCCCTATGATCCCGATGCACCAGGAAGTTTATGTATGGTGAATTCTGCTTTTGTAAATCAGTCTCAACCAGACATTAGACGTAAATTACAAAAATTAGATGGGTTTGCGGGCATGAATACAACTCAGTTATTGGAAGTCGCTCATAAAGTGTATGTGAATCGTGATAATGAAAGGCAGAGAGAATGTGATCGAAAGATGAAGAAGAAAGCTGATTTTTTGGCTGCGGCCATAGTTGAACAGAAAAGGGGAGGTACCCCTAGTCGACGGAGCAGAGGAAGGGGGCGGGGCCGAAGTGGAAGCCGGCCCCAACTAGGCGTAAACCAATGTGCCTACTGCAGGGAGGAAGGCCATTGGAGAGATGCATGCCCGCAACTCGAAGACGCCCAGCAAGATGACGAAAACAATCATCAGTGGAGAGAAGAAAGACGAGGCCGTCCCCGAAACCGCGGAGGAGCCAATCGAGAACAATTCCAGCGAGAAAGAGGAGGAGCCATACAAGCATTGGCTACGACAGCCCATGATGAAGATGACGTGGATTAGGACAGACCGGGCTCCAAGTTTGCTTTAGGTCTCCAGGAGCCTATGGTCGGAATACAAATAGGAGACCAAGTTATAAACTTTATGGTTGATACTGGAGCAGAACATTCAGTAGTAGACAAAAAGATAGCCCCATTTTCTACAAAAGCAGTCACCATTGTAGGAGCAACTGGTGCCAAAGCTACAAAATCTTTTCTTCAGAATCGTATATGCAGTCTAGGAGGACAGCAAATAACTCATCAATTCCTTTACATGCCTGAATGTCCAGTGCCACTACTGGGACGAGATATGTTAGCCAAGCTACAAGCCCAAATATCCTTCTCCGAAAGAGGAGAAATGCAAATGACAGTAAATCCCCAAGCCAAACCAGCAGGAATAATGCTGCTTACAGTTCCCCGAGAAGAAGAATGGAGATATTACATTGATGATTCTGTCCAAGACACCTATTTTGAACAAACTTTGAAAAGCATTGATGCACCACCTGGAGTATGGGCAGAAGGCAGTCCTCCAGGCCTAGCCAAACATATAGCTCCAGTAATTGTAACCCTTAAGCCTAGTGCTACACCAGTACATGTCAAACAGTACCCTCTCCCAAGAGCTGCAATTGAAGGCATCCATCGCCACTTGCAAAGATTACTAGAACATGGCCTACTAAAAGTATATCAATCCCCATGGAACACTCCACTTCTTCCAGTAAAAAAACCTGGAACAGATGACTACCGCCCAGTGCAGGATCTAAGGAGAGTGAATGAAGCAGTTGAAACGATACATCCAGTTGTACCCAATCCTTACACTCTTCTAGGACTGATACCTGCTGAAGCTACCCACTTTACTGTACTAGATCTAAAAGATGCATTCTTTTGCATAAGATTAGCCCCTGTAAGTCAGATATTGTTTGCATTTGAATGGCAGGACCCCATCTCTGGAAGTGGGGGCCAACTCACTTGGACACGACTACCCCAAGGATTCAAGAATTCGCCTACCATCTTTAGTGCTGCACTGAATCAAGACCTTTCAAGCTATCCAGTGGCCCCGGGGAAGAGAGTGCTTCTCCAATATGTGGACGATCTGCTGATAGCTGCCGTATCAGAAAGTGAATGCATACAAGCCACTAAAGATCTCTTGCAGTTACTAAATGAAGCTGGATACAAAGTTTCCAGAGCAAAAGCACAACTATGCCAAAAAGAAGTGAAATACTTGGGCTTTCGTATAACCCAAGGAAGCCGAAAATTAGGCAGAGAAAGAAAAGAAGCAGTATGCAGAATTCCAACCCCAACGACCAGAAAGCAAGTCAGAGCCTTTCTGGGAGCAGCAGGATATTGCCGAATCTGGATTCCCAACTTTGCCCAAATTGCCAAACCACTGTATGAAGCCACAAAAGGAGAAGAGAAGTCGCCACTGGAGTGGGGACTTGAGCAGGATACAGCCTTCAAGAAGTTAAAGGAAGAATTGATGTCATCACCAGCACTTGGACTACCAGATGTTCACAAGCCTTTCCACTTGTTTGTACATGAAGCACAGGGAAATGCCTTAGGCATGTTGACTCAGAAATTGGGAAATTGGGAGCGATCCATAGCGTACCTATCGAAACAATTGGACACTGTGGCCAAGGGATGGCCACCTTGCCTGAGAGCAGTCGCAGCTACAGCATTGTTAGTGAGTGAAGCAGACAAGCTCACACTAGGACAGAATCTACAAGTCACTGTGCCACACGCAGTCCTTGCCCTCATGGAACAGAAAGCAAATCATTGGCTCACCAATTCCCGAATGTTAAAATATCAGAGCATGTTATGTGAAAATCCACAGATACAACTGGAAGTGAGTCATGCCTTGAATCCAGCCACATTGATACCCGTTAGTGAAGAACTCCCAGAACATGATTGTATCGAAGTCATGGACACTGTATTCTCCAGCCGACCTGACCTGACAGATGTGCCCATAGACAATCCTGACCAAATCTATTATGTCGATGGAAGCAGTCTAATCCTCAATGGACGACGCTGTGCCGGATATGCAGTTGTCACTCAACATGAAGTCGTTGAGTCATCAGCTCTAGCCTCAGGCACATCAGCCCAGAAAGCAGAATTGATAGCACTTACTCGAGCACTATTACTAGGTGCAAAACTTGTGTTGAATGTATATACAGATTCCAAATATGCCTTCACTACCCTACATGCCCATGGAGCTCTCTATAAGGAACGAGGGCTCATCACATCCGGAGGAAAATCAGTCAAGTATGGCCCCGAGATACTGATGTTACTTGATGCAGTTTGGGCCCCAACTCGTGTAGCTGTCATGCATTGTAGAGGACATCAAGCAGGAAAAGGAGAAGTTGCCCGAGGAAATAGGTTTGCAGATGCCTCAGCACGACAAGCAGCTATGACAGGACAAAGTACACCACAAGCCATGCCAATGCAAGCAGCATTGTTTCCAGTACCTTTAAACTCATGGACACCACGATATACCAGCAAAGAATTAGATTATTACTGTAACAAGGAAGATGGAGTACTGAAAGATGGATGGATTGAGCTGCCACCAGCAGAGGGCAGTCAACCCCCAGGACGAATAGTAATTCCCGAATTGTTAGGACCATCCTTTGTCAAAGCCTTTCACGAGGCCACCCACTATGGGAAAAGTGCTATGGAAAAAGCACTCAGACCACATTTCTACATTACCATGTTGACAACTATATCAGGTTCAGTAGCACGCCAATGTCTAAATTGTGCCAAAAATAATGCCAAGCAAGGTCTCACAACAGCACCCCGAGTTCAGTCAGGAGGTGTAACCCCCATGCACCACCTGCAAATTGATTTTACTGAAATGCCAAAAGCCAATGGATATCACTACCTATTAGTATTAGTCTGTACTTTCTCTGGGTGGGTAGAAGCCTTCCCAACCAGAACTGAAAAAGCTCGAGAAGTTACCAAAGTTTTACTGAGAGAGATTGTCCCTAGGTTTGGAATTCCAGCAGTAATAGGGTCAGACAATGGGCCCTCATTTGTCTCCCAGATTACTCAACAGTTAGCAAAAGCTTTGCAGATACAATGGAAGCTTCACACTGCATACAGACCCCAGAGTTCAGGGAAAGTTGAGCGAATGAATCATACCCTAAAAGCCCAGATGTCTAAGCTTTGTCAGGAGACACACCTGAAGTGGCCCCAAGTGCTCCCAATAGCTTTACTCAGAATACGCTCAGCTCCTGTGAAGTCAACAGGTTTTTCCCCTTTTGAAGTTCTGTATGGTAAACCCCCACCAATAGTACAGGGAATTACAGGAAGTCTAGCCCAAATTGGTTCAGAAATAACCAGGCAAGAACTCCTAGCTCTTAATTTTGTTCTGCAGACTCTCCATGCGTGGATCCAAGACCAGTTGCCTATCAACTTGACGGAACCCTTGCATCCCTACCAGCCTGGTACCTCGGTGTGGATCAAAGATTGGAAGAAGATACCGTTGGGACCCCATTGGAAGGGACCATACACCATCATCCTGTCTACCCCAACTGCAGTAAAGGTAGCAGAAATCGATTCCTGGATCCACCACAGCAGAGTCAAGCCCGCAGCTGATCCTGAACCTGAGCAGTGGACAGCAGAACAGCATCCTGATACACCTTTGCGAGTTACTCTGAGACGGCAACCAGCAGTCTAAACACTTTGTCACAGTGCCTTGCAGTAGCCAAGTCTTTCGAAGAGGATTGCTGTTTTCCATACAGCAAGAGTTTGTTTTTAACGAACCTCATGTGTGTGATTTTACACACTACTTTGATGCTACATTGATTGACCATACTTCAAAAGCCAACTGAAATTGCTAAGTTGGTTAATGTGTGATGGACAACTTGAGGATCTTCAATCAACACTCAGCACCCGTTGAATTGCTTCATTAGCGAACGGGATGAAGAAAAGAACGTCGTGGTCAAGATCTGCAAGCTGAGGATTCAGAAGAACTCCAATCAACATGTATCTTTACCTTTGCTTTGCCCTGGTTGCCTGTTTTGGAGGCTTTGAACTGACTTATGCCTTACCTCCATGCACTGCTTGCATTACTTCTACTCGAACTGGACTGAAAGTAACTCAGACTTTGATTTACCATTCTTATTATACCTGCACTGGTAAAGTGACTCGGTGTATTTATAACACCACTGAACTAAATGTTTGTACTAGAGTATGCTATAATCCGCATCAGAATCCATCCTATTACACGTTGGAAATACGATGGAAGGATGCAGATGGACCTATAATTAATGCCACACAACCACTTAGAGATACTAGTAGACCTGCTGTTTTGAATTTTGATGCATGTGATGTTATAAACAGAGATAGTCGCTCCAAATGTGGTACCTGGGAAAAAGCATATCGAAATGACCATAAGTATATGTGCCCAGAAGGTGCCACAGGATGGGGAAAGTGTACAGGTAAAAAGGATTCATATAGTACTGCCACAGCAGCAGAATACTATTGCCCAAATTGGGAATGTGTTTTTTATGCTACATGGAATGATGGTATAGTAGAAGAAAAGATAGATAAACGAATGGCCACTCTAACTAAGTCACCAACAGACGACAAATGTAAGAAAGGTGCTTGTAACCCTTTACACTTACGGATACGTAATCCTAGTGTATGGAAACAAGGATACAAGTTTGGTCTACGAATTGCAGGTACCGGATCAGATCCAGGAACCATTGTGTATATAAGATTGAACACCCAAGCCCACAAGTCATCTAAATATCACATCCATAACACCTTCTATGAGGCCATGCATGTAAATAAGTTTGAGATCCCTCATCCTTCTCAGAATTTATTCTTAGAATTAGCTGGAGCAGTAGTATCTAGTCTCAAAATCTCAGATTGTTATTTCTGTGGCGGAACCCAGATGGGTGACCAGTGGCCATGGGAAGCTCAAGAATTAAATTATTCTCTGACTTACAATCAGACTGAATTACACAAGACAACTAGCGAATGGGTGTTAGCGCACTCAATTGTTGGACGTCTTTGCTATACCAGAACTGGACCTCAGTTCACCCAAAAGGTAGGACAGCTGGTCTGTCTTAGCCACAAATTCTATAATGACACTACCAAAAAGACGTCATGGTGGTCAGGAGTCAAACACCCTGAACCTCCTAACCCATTAGCCAGATTTCCTGAACTTGCTGATTTATGGACTAATCTTGCCAAAACCCATGCTTGGCAAGCCCCACCTGGCCTGTATTGGATCTGTGGAAACCGAGCGTATGCTCGACTCCCACCACATTGGGGAGGAGCATGTGTCTTAGGGACCATCAGACCTTCTTTCTTCCTCCTACCCACAGAACATGGAGAACAATTAGGATACCCAGTATACACCACTCACAGACACAAAAGAGCACTGCGACAGAAGAGAGCACCCCTCCAAGTAGGCAAGTGGGAAAAGTGGAAGGGTGATGATTGGCCGCCAGAAAGAATCATTGAATATTATGGGCCTGCCACTTGGAATGATGATGGTATGTGGGGCTATCGAACCCCAGTCTATATGATTAATCGCATTATTCGCTTACAAGCAGTAGTTGAAATAATAACCAATGAAACTAGCCAAGCTCTTACACTTTTAGCTAGACAAAGTACTCAGATGCGCACTGCTATATATCAGAATCGCTTAGCACTTGATTATTTGTTAGCAGCTGAAGGAGGAGTATGTGGTAAGCTGAATTTAACCAATTGTTGTTTAAAAATAGATGATAAGGGTCAAGTATTTGAAGAACTTGCTAAGGATATGCAAAGACATGCTTATGTGCCAATACAGACTTGGCACTCACTGAAATTTCCTAACTGGTTTGCTAACTTTTTCTCATGGTTGGGAGGACTTAAAACTTTCCTTATATTAGTACTAATAATTATTGCTGTTATTTTGTTGTTACCATGTATAATCCCATGTTGTATGCGTTCTATTCATAGTGCTATTGAAAGTACAGTAGAGCGGAAGACCGCAACTAAGATTATGGCCTTATACCAACCAAAACCTCCTGCATATAGTCGGAATCCTATGACCATATATAACTATTTTGAAGTGATTTAATTCTCACACCTTATTAAGTAATAGGGTGAGATTAATCAAAGGGGGGAATGTGGCAGGTGAAGGCCTGTGATCCACAGTGTCTGACATAAGCAAGCAAGCCTAACTAGCTTGACCTATAAATGAAGCTTGTGAAGAGGCCCATAGGAATTGCACATCCCCCAATATGCTTGCTGTAGGACTAGAACTCAGTAAAAGTGTTGAATTAAGCTTAGACAAGCAGAATAGATGGAAAAATACAGAATTTATGTTTAAAACTGCTGACAGAGCAGTTACAGAGCCCTGCTTCCCTACACGTACAAACTAGCTCAGTGGCCTTGAAAGAAGGAAAGTAACAAGTTGGTGAACAGGCCATTGTAATTGGGACTAGAAGGGGGGTAAGCAGGTGCTGAGCCCACTGAAAGAACATAATTGGATAATCATATCAGTACCGGGACCAATAGAAGGGGTACGGGAGGTACGGGAGGTTACCGGGACCAATGAAATGTTTTTCTATACCTAGAATGGAGTAAAAGTCTATAAAAGTTGTTGTATTGCCAGAGAACATCGCTCAGCCATTTTGAAATTGACTTTGCTTGAGACTTGTGCACAAATAAATGATTTGGACCTTCTGAACAGACTCCTGGTATTATTGGTTTGTCTGCGCTCTGCTGCTACAGTATAAGAGATCACACCTTAATTTAACATGCATTTTTGACCTCTTATGTGTACTTTACTTTACAAAAAAGGCATGAAATTCACATAGGCCCTGATTCTGTGAGGCGAATAACGGGGCTGCATGTCCCACCGCTGTGCATGCAGAGGGGACGGGGGCAGCATAGGGGCAGAGAGTTGGGGGAGCATGTGTGGGTACGTCTGGCCCTGTATGTCTGGGGATCACCAGGGGGGGAGCACCCACCTCTGAGGTGAAATAAGAGCAGCCCCCCCCCCCCCCCAGATCTCCCCTACAGGAGTACTGGAACACAGAGGGTGAGTCGCTGCCACCCCAACCCAGGCCCCAGCAGCCCCTGTCAGAGTCGGGAGGCAGGGACACGGGGGTCTCGGGCTGTGAGCAGATGAGCCGTGGGGAGGACGTCCCCATGCTATGGAAGGGGCACACCAGGTTGTCCTCAGGCCCGATTCTGACAGTCGCAGGAACGTTTTGCTCCCGTGTTTCAGAATCGGGTCCAAACGGGCCTGTCCTGCACGAAGCCATCCAGATGGCCCAAACGTGCCCCTTCCAGAATCAGACTCATAGAAAAACTTACCTTAGCTATGCGGAGCCTTATAAAATTGCTCTCTAACTATTCTGCTCTTCATACATTCCTGAAGTCATTAACCTAGTCAGTGCCTAAGAATAAGTCCAGTTGTTTTTAAATCTCTGTTGAAAATTCTTTTTGATGGCACTTAATTGCATAGCAATTCTGATTGTCAGAAAGTAAGGGGGTTAATTGGTTTGCCATGTACTAAAACCTCAGCACACATGCAAATGTAAGCTACCGTAAAATCTGCAGCGACAAGGAAAAACGCCACAAATCCAATTGATTCACCTGATAGCTGACATTCTAAGCCTGCCTGGTAAATGATTTGTATTGCTAGTTTGCTTGTTTGCATTGCTTTGTGATTCATTTATTTTAGCTTGTCTTTGCAAACTATCGTGGGCATAGCTTACTTCATAATGGTATTGAATTTATGAATACTAAGTATGGTGCTGAATTATGTGAAATGATAATGTTTGAGGATAAATGATAATTATGCTATTGTACAGTTGCCTTACAGAGGAAATAATTGGCAGCTGTAGATTTTGTGAATCCACAACCCTGCGCTCCAAAACTGTATTGTGTGTAATGATTTTTGCAAAATGCAGATTTTGTCAAACTGACTTGGGTTTATGCAAATATTCATAGGCTCAGAGTATTCAACGATGGTGTGAATTATCTAATACAAAGTATGAATCCATGAATATTCACATCTCAAAAAGGTCAGAAAGTTTTGAACTGGTTAATAGAGATGTGCATCTGGTTTGGGGTTTCGATTCGGAAAATTTTATGTGCATAAAAACAATTACCAAATTAATTTCATGCACATGTGAAGGCAAAGTTTAAAAAGAATCTAGAGATTGGAATTGAGACATCCAAAGCAGGACACACACAATCCTGCTGGTATTTTAGAAAAGGCTCTTCTAAATGTGGAGCCTTTTCCAAAATACATACTGTATAAGGACATGGAAGAGTGCACATGTATTTGCTGACATGTAGAGCCACGGAAACCATTTTACAACTCTATATGTGGAAAAAAATCAATGGAGGAAACGCAGCAACTTAGACACGCAAGCTGATGGTGTATCTTACACGTGTAGGTTGGTAATCTGCATTTTACACATGTAAGTTGGTGATGTGCACCCCTACACATACAAATGCCGACAATAACTACAGAAGCCACTGTTTTTACTTAATTTCAATTGAGAGGGAAATAAACAGGTGATTAAGGAGGATAACCCCCTTCATCCCTCCTGTTAAGGGATGAGCAAAAGGAGGACCTTCACAAAAACCTATATGTGCCAGAGAGCAGGTGTAAATCCCAACAGGAACAAATTTTGGTCATAAGAATGCATTTCCTTTATGAAATAGGGAATACATATGTCGATTTTTGATCCATCCAGGAATAAGCAGCAGAAAGGAGTGAGCGTAAGGGCCATGGCAAAGACAGATTAGATTTATCAAATCCCAGAACTGGCTTTAGGCATTGACAAATTAGGCAACTGCCCAGGACCCTGAATTTTGAAGCCACTAAATACTCATACCAAAAAGGAACCTGCTCACTTAAGCTAGGGCCATGAGCATGTGTGTTGCTTCAAAGAGAAACACAGAAACAGAAACGTGATGGCAGAGAAAGACCATATGGCCTATTCAGTCTGCCCTTCCATACCCACTACTACAGACCCTTTTTTCCTTTAAAGACCTTCTGTATTTATCCCATCATTCAGATACTGTCCTCATCTCTACTACCTCCACTGAGAGACTATTCCATGCATCTACCACTCCTTCTGTAAAGAAATATTTCTGTATATTACTCCTGTCTATCCCCTTTCTTTATCTTTATTCTTACATTTAATTTCAGGGACATCAGAGCAGTTGACAATAAAAGATACGCTGCAAAGTCATAAAGTGGAAAAGGAATGCAATTGTCAGACAGGACAGGAAAGAGGCAGCCACACTTAGAAAAAAAGGAGGTCAAAGGGAGTCGGGTAGAAAGAGGGAAGTAGCCAGGTCACGGTGGGGGAGGGGAGAAGTCAAAGACAACATGAAGAGATGAGTTTTGAGTACAGACTTGAATTTCTGGAAACAGCAAAGTGTTGAGGGGAGGGAGTTACACAGGGCAGGGCCTAGGAAAAAGAAGGCAGAGTTGTGAGTTTGTTCAAGGTGGGCTTGGGAAGCAGAAGGAAGAAACAGGTGATTAACATGGATGGAGCGCAAGAGATGGTGGGGAGTGTGGAAATACATGAGATCAGAAAGATATTGCAGGATGCTGATGTAGATGGTCTGGTGAACGAGAGAGTATCTTATATTGAATTCAAAATTTGATGGGAAGCCAGTGGAAGTGGGTGAGTAAATAGGTAATATGAGCTGAATGGGAAGTATGGGTAAGAACACGGGCTGCGGTGTTTTGAAGTAACTGGAGTCTTTGACGCTGGTACTGTGGTAGACTGGCTAGGGCAGAGTTTCACCTTCATCCTATGCCCGCTAGCTGCAGAGCTTTTTTTCAATTGAAAGCAGCTCTCCTATTGTGCATTTATGCCATGGAAATATTTATATTTCTCTATCATATCTCCCCTTTCCTACCTTTCCTCCAAAGTATACATATTGAGATCTTTAGGTCCATCCCCATATGCCTTATGATGAAGACTACTTACTATTTTGGGAGCCACCCTCTGCACACAACACCCCAAATGAGGTCTCACCAAAGACTATTACCTAGGCACTATCACCTCGTACTTCCTGCTAGCCATTTCTTTCTCTATGCACCGAAGCATCCTTCTGGCTTTAGCCATTGCCTTTTCTATCTGGTTAGCCACCTTAAGATCATCAGAAACAATCACCCCCAGGTCCCACTCTTCTTTCGGGGACTAAATCTCAGCTGCCAAATTGTTGACCATTCTTCAAGCTTAGCTAGATCCCTTCTCATGTTATCTACCCCTTCCTAGGTATCTACTCTACTGCAGTTTTTGGTATTATCTACAAAGAGGCAAACCTTACACAACAGCCCTTCTGCAATATCACTAACAAAAATGTTAAAGAGAATCAGACCAAGGACAAATCCACTGTTAACATTCTTCTCCTCAGAATGAGCTCCATTTACCTGTACCCTTTGTCACCTCCCACTCAACCAATTTCTAACCCAGTCAGTCACTCACTTTAGGGTCCATCCCTAGGGTGCTCAATTTATTTATAAGTCACCTGCACGGAACAGTGTCAAAGGCTTTACTGAAATCCAAGTACATCATATCTGGGGCTTTCCCTCAGTCCATTTCTGGTTGCCCAGTCAAATAAATTAATTAGATCTGCCTAACAAGATCTTTCTCTAGTAAAACCATACTGCCTCAGATCCTTCAATCCATTGGACTCCAGAAATCTCACTATCCTCTATTTTAGCAGCATTTCCATTAATTTACTCCCTTCAGAGGTCAGTCTAACTGACCTGTAGTTCCCAATCTCATCCTTACTTCCACTATTGTGTAAAAGGACACATGCATCCTTCTCCAGTCCTCTGGGATCACTCCCAACTCCAAAGAAGCATTGAAAAGGTCAGACAGTGGAGCAGCTAGAACGTCCCCAAGTTCTTTCAATACTCTGATGTATCCTATCCAGCCCCATTGTTTTGTCTACTTTTAGATCCTCTTCACTTCTGTCCTATTTGAGTGAAGTCCTGCTCCTGGCCCTTCATCTGAAAATAGAACAAAAATATTTCTTAATTCTGTTTTATTCTCATCAGCTTCTAAAAATTCCTCCCCTTCACCCTTGAATCTGGCAATACCACTTATGCTCTTCCTCCTCTCACTAACATATGTAAAAAATGCATTGTTCCCTCATTTTACTGCATTGGCTATTTTTATTTCCATTTGTAATTTTTCTTTCCTGACTACTTTCCTAACTTCTCTTAGGGGTCTGTTTACTAAATGGCGCTAGCTGCTTCCGTGCAAAATTGGAGCTGCGGCCCGATTTTGCACAGACCCCTTCATTGTTCCAAATATTGACCCTTGTCTTCCTCTTTCTAAGATCTCTTCTATTTTAGAGACACCTTCCTCTGATCCTGGCTCTCAAGTCTTTGGACTCTATGACTATCCTACTCCAACTCGCCACGATCTGTGTTTGGTTTTGCCTATGGAAGCCAAAATCTTAAAGCCAGCCCAGTTTAGTCCCTTACTGGTCTGTCCCATTTGAATTTCTATGATTTCCTAAGTTCTCTAGATTTCCATGGGGTTTGATATGAGGGCTGATACAACATAGTAAGCATGGTAGTGGGTGCCAACATTTAGGCTGTCAAAATCTATGATTTAGCTTTGAATAGCCTGCTTTTACGGTCCTCCAGAGGTTGCTGCCCTAGGCGACTGCCTACATTGCCTAGTGATTGGGCTAGCTCTGACTGTGAAACCTGTTCTGAAGTTCCTTCTTGCAATGTGTGGATTAAAACTGATAAGAACTGAGCTGTGCAGAGACAGTGGAGTGAAGATTGTGGCAGTGGAAGTAGAGTGGTAGCAGAGACAAGCCTGGTGGATGGGAACGTTGGAAGGAGATATGTCTTACTGGATATTGGGGGGGGGGGAGAAATCCTAGTTCCACCCCTTCATATTTAATCTGAAGTAGTTTACCAATCTTGGGTAAATTCTTGTTCAGCTCCATATTAACAAAGTCATGACCATTTCATAGTTACTACTTGCTGGGGGGGGGGATTAATTTTATGAGGGGGTGCATGCTTTTAGGTGTCAAGGAATGCCTAACTGGGGGTTATTTTAGGCATTAATGTGCCTTTGTGGCCACATAGGCATATTAATGGCCTCTTATAAAATACCAACCAGCTTTTTAAAAAAATGTATTGCAGTTTTACAATATCCATATAACAATTAACAAGAAAAATGAGTTAGCTTATGAAAATTTAAAAAATAAAACAAATAAAATAAAGCCAAAAGCATAAGCTGTCATGAAGTTTGTGCACAAATAAGAGGGGGATAAGAAATAAAGTGGATTACCTACAAGGTAAATATGATTAAAGAAAATAAAGACAAGCAATAAAGCACTAAGAAGTCTTTGCATCAAACTGAAAGGTGCCTAGATTACTCTCTCAGACTGGGCTACAGGGCCATAGTAACATAGTAAATGACGGCATATAAAAATCAGTATGGTCCATCTAGTCCTCCCAGTATGATGGCAAGAGTAGGTGCACCTGCCGCTCTGTGCAGGCCACCCCTCCCCATGTCTTTATTTAGGGGTGAACCCACCACTCCATGTAGGACACCCCTATTTGTTGAGAAATTAGATGGTTCAGTTTATTTTGATTTTATTCTGTTGCTGTAAAGGATCCACTGTGTCTGTCCCATGCCATTTTGAATTCCGTCACCGTGTTTCAAAATGGCATGGGACAGACACAGTGGATCCCTTTACAGCAACAGGATAAAATCAAAATAGGTAAAACCATTCTGGCAGAGGGCTCAAAAAAGCATATCTAATTCCTTGATACAATATTATACATTTGCATTGGTAATAAAGTATGAAAAATGACCCTAAATCTAAAACTTTAGGTCTTAAAATCCGGAACTACTGCCGTTTCCCTTGGGTCTCTCAAGAAATATCCATGAAAATACTGATTTTACAGTCCAAACATAAAGGGGTCCTTTTACTAAAGGGCACTATGTATTGCACCTAATGCAGCAAAAGCTCTGGAACAGGTGGAGTTAGATGATCCAATGCTAATGCAGGTAGTGTGCGGTGTGAACACAGAGCTAACTGTCTTGAGCTCACCATGCCCACTTTCTGTCCCTAACCCACTCACTCGCAACCCTACCGTGGGTTACACAGTTAGCACGGGAACCATCCAACGATGTCTTGGCCCTGCACTTCCAGTGTGCATTGAGCGCACGCCAGAGCACATGCTGCTATTTAACACCCTTTGGTAGAAGACCCCCAAAGTGTCCCAAAGACTAAAGAATAATTTCTGAAGCCAGTTTCTGTTCGAGTCATTTGTGAGCCAAATTAGAGATGAAGGTACAACCGCCTCTTCTTTAGAATTCTTCAGGAAATAGTAAGCTCAAAAGTACCAAATGGCTGTTCTGAAAGTTGCTCTTCTGAAGCAGGTTTCCTCTTTGTAGTAGGTAAATAATAAATCTTAGACAATGGCAGAAAAAATATTCTGGGACCTTCACTACCTCAAGAAAATACCTCTTAAACAAATCATGGCGAGATACCATCAAAGATATTGGAACCGCAATAATTCACAAGCTCCTCTTGCAAATGAAATTCGGTATCTTTTTGATCGTCCTAGGAATATTAAGATTGTCCTTCATCAGTCAAGATTCATTCATTTCCTCTTTCCAAGCACTCTCTTCCCATATATCCTTTCTCTTCTGAACTGAGGCCAACTAACCAGCTTAAAAGTATGCACATTGCATGATGGTGCCTACTTTTTGTGGTGGATGAGCGTATGGGCAGAGTTTGGGTTAACCGTAGTCAGGGTGTACAAGTGCATAAATTAAAAAAATACTGTGATTTGTGTTTTTCAAAAGTCTAGGCAAGGTCATTTACGTCATCTCTTGGGCTGGTGCGACTTAAGGTGCAATTTATGCCATTTTCGCCATTTTCACTAGTATTTTATAAAGGCAAGTAGGCATCTACTACTTGCTTTTATAAAATAGGCTTAACATGATGACAGTGCTTTAACTAGGAGCCCTCTTATAAAATTACCCACACTGTGTACTCTATGTGAAAAGAATCGATGATCTAATTTTAGTGCAACTCTCAGATTTCAAATTCCCTATCTTTCCCCTGGCTCACTGGCTAAAATCAGCCAAAGTCTGTCAGGCAAATCACTGCACAAAATTTACCTGGTGAAAAGGAGGCAGCTAGATACCTGTCCTGAAGTTAAGCAGACAACTTTGTTCAGTTAGGTTTAAACTGGATATTCCGCCTGAATGCATTTGAGATACATATCCGGATAAAGTTGAATGGAAAAAGTTATCCAGCTAACTTTATCAACCATTTGATAATTATATCAGCCTCTTCCAGACGCACATTGACGAGGTAGTGCCAGGAGGTTTGTACTGGCATGGGTCATTCTGCACCAGCACTATGGAGAAATGCATGCAGCATTCCAGGCTCTAGCTTTACTTGTCTGGCACCTATTAGAAGCATTTTGACACGTTTTAATGAAGAAAACTCCATAAGAGTCTGGCATAATAAATAAATAAGGTTCTCTTATTGTACAAAACAACTGTAATCCAATTGGCTGAGTGTCCCTGCAGTTTCACAATGGTTCTTTAACTGAAACTGCATTGTAGAGAACAGGAACAGAACAGAGAGAGAAGGAAGGAAGGGAGGGAGGGAGAACAAAAATGAGACCCTTCTGATCTCTGAACCACTGAATGTGAGTCTGAATAACCCAATTTATTTTCCTTTATTAAAACGAGACACCCAGGAACACTTCTGTTCAGATCAGTGTTGAACCCAGTGGTCAGGAGCGGGATAAAGCAGACATCCTATTTGCTGAACCTGTGTTGTATCTCTCTAATGAGGCCTGGAGGCATAACATATGAAATATTTATGGAGTCCTGGTGCAGCATGTTCTCCTATTAAAACATGTGCTTATTCTAATAAGAATTAGCCCGTAGGTTGAGAAAAGGCATCATGGAGAGGCTGGGGATAATTTGCTCTTCAGAGGTTGTTTCAGTTCAGCAGAGCCTTCTTCATAGCTGGTATTTGCTCAGCAGGGAATCCAGATGGCCAAGATGAGCGTCCCATAACCAATTGATATAATGTTCCTTCTGTATGGCTGAGAGGGGGGAGGTGACAGAAACTGACCATGTTGTGTACTTTTAAGTAACTATGATCCGGGGTTTTTTCCCAGTTTGTGTCTGTAGGAAAAATGCTTACCGCATCTGCAGAATGTGTGCACAATATTCTTCCATAAGGCTCAAGTGCATGTGAAGTGGCATTTTAGAAGGGACGTCTAGGATGAATCTGGGATAAGCAAAGCAGAACATCCCAAAAACTCAAGAGAGTGGCAGCAGTGTAGGGAGGCACATATAAAAAAAAAGTTATTAAATAAAATAAAATAAGAGCCATCCAAAATTGCTCCATCCCTACTCCAAAAGATGAATGTCCCTGTAACCAGTTCTGGCAATGGACTCCATGCAGGCAGCAAGGGTGGGTACATACTTGGGTGCAGGGCCGGCCCGTCCATTGAGCAAGAATGTTTTTTGCATAGGGCCCTGCGTTTCAGGGGGCCCCGCGCATAAAACATCTTGCATCAGCCCAGCTAGATTAAAAAAACACAAACCGGCTGCTGCTGCTGCCGCTGCCGCCGTGGCAGCAGCAGAATCGACCATCCCACGGGGCCCCCCCTCCCCCGCCCTGCAGAGTTCTCCAAGCAGTCTCGGCATCGGCTGTCAGAGCCGCGCAAAGAGAGAGCTTCTCCTGTTGCGGCTCTGTTAATCCCGCCGTGGGGCTGATGGGATTTCCCATCAGCGCCGTGGCGGGATTAACAGAGCCGTGAGAAATGGAAACTCTCCCTTCACGTGGCTCTGAAAAGCCCGCGCTGAGACTGCACGGAGAACTCTGCAGGGCAGGGGGGGCCCCACGGGATGGTCGATTCTGCCGCTGCCACGGCGGCGGTGGCGGCAGCAGCAGCCAGTTTGTGGGTTTTTTTTAAACTTAGCTGGACTGATGGGGGGGGAGAGGGTTAGGCATGGGCTAGGAATGGGCTATGGGGGGGGGTTAGGACTGGTAATGGGCTATGGGGGGGAGGGGGTTAGGACTGGTAATGGGCTATGGGGGGGGGCTAAGACAACAAGTGAGCTGATGGGGGGGTAGGACTTGTATATCATACCTTTTATGAAGCTATGAAGGCAGAGTTTGCAATTCCCCACGCCTCCCAGAACTTGTTTCTTGAGCTAGCAGGAGCTGTAGCGTCTAGCCTCCACATCTGACTGTTTCTTCTGTGGTGGAACTAAGATGGGGGACCAATGGCCTTGGGAGGCACAAGAATTGAACTATTCTATCCCATATAACCAGACTGATCTACATAAAGCCACCAGTGAATGGGTATTAGCTAACCCTATTGTTGGTAACTTATGTTTTGCTCGTACAGGACCACAGTTTACTATGCTAGTTGGACAGCTGGTCTGTCTCAATCAGAAGTTTTATAACAGTACTACTAAGAAGACATCCTGGTGGTCGGGGGTCAACACTTCAGAGCCCTCCAACCCTTTAGTCCTCTTTCCTAATCTTGCCAGCATCTGGACTAATTTGGCATATCATAGTACCTGGCAAGCTCCACCTGGACTATATTGGATTTGTGGAGCTCGCGCATATGCTAAGCTTCCTCACCATTGGAGAGGAGCATGTGTATTGGGAACTATACGACCTTCCTTCTTTCTTTTGCCTATTTCCCATGGAGAACAACTGGGTTTCCCTATGTACAGGAGTCAACAGAAAAGAGAGGCCTTGAAAATAGGCCAATGGGACAAATGGAATGATGAGGAGTGGCCAACCGAGAGAATCATTTCATACTACGGACCCGCCACTTGGACGCAAGATGGGACATGGGGATATCACACTCCTGTATATATGATTAATCGTATTATACGTTTACAAGCTGTTGTTGAAATAATAACTAATGAAACTAGTAAAGCACTAACTCTTTTAGCTAAGCAAAGTACACAAATGCGTACAGCAATTTACCAGAATCGTTTAGCTCTAGATTATTTGTTAGCAGCTGAAGGTGGAGTATGTGGAAAATTGAATTTAACCAACTGTTTGCAGATTGACAATAATGGACAAGTTGTTGAAGATATAGCTACTCAAATGCGAAAACAAACATATGTGCCTGTTCAGTCCTGGCATTGTCTAAAACTTGATGGGTGGTTTGGTTCAGCGTTTTCATGGTTAGGTGGTCTAAAGACCCTGGTGTTTATTGTATTATTCATATTAACTGTATGCTTGTTGCTCCCATGCCTATTACCCCTTTGCTTACGTATGACAACCTCAGTTATTGATAGCACTGTAGAACGGAAGGCAGCTACGAAAATCCTAGCTATGCAGCAATATTACCCTATACCCCAAGCTGATGCTGTTACATGAGTATAATATGTGATTTAATTCTAACCCTTTTTCACCTGCGGGTGAGAATAATCAAAGGGGGGTATATGGTAGGCTATGGCCTATAATAGACTGCAAATATGAACGACCTGTAAGTTAGGCCCTGATTCCAACCCCCATCTTAGTAAAAACCAAAAATCTGTGAAAGTTTGAGAAAGCTGCTTTAAACTGCTTAATAAGACGTTTTTCATGAATGCATAAATCTTTCATTATTCTCTTGTGTTCTGATGATAGAAATGTTTCAATGCTTGCATTCCTAGAGCTAGAAACGACCTCGGAGTAGAATTGTATCCATACTTAGAAACTGTACCATTGTTAGAACAATCCTAGAGGAGGGAGCTGGGTGCTAGGCCCAAGAGGGGTCTCTGATTGAACAAATGCAGGGGGCGTTGGAACCAATAGAAAGTCTGCATGTATCAAACTGAAAAGAAATGTATAAAATGAATATGTCTCAGTAAGAAGTTTGCTCAGTTCTTTTTGAAGCTTGATTGTCTGGGCCTTGTGCACAATAAATTGGCTTGGACCCTGAAATTGACTCCTGGATTTATTCATTGTTTTCACTTCGCTGCTTCAATTTCACAAATGTGAATGTCCCTGAATTGCATACCCACAGAACCAGGTACTTAGGCGTCCCAGCCAGGATAGTTCAGAAGGAGGGCATCTATGTTATGATGTGGCAGGCTAGGGCCTACAATAGCCTGTGAACGTATGGGAGGCCTGTAAGCTAGGCCTGAGTCCCCACCCCCACCTGAGACTAGTAGTGCTGAGAAAGACCAAAGTCAGTGAAAGTCTGAGACTCTGCCTTAAACTGCTTTAAACTGCTTTTGATAAGTTTGTATGAATCCATTATTAAATTCTTCCATGCTGATGATAGATATGTTCCAGTGTTCTGCATTCTCACATTCTCTGAGCTAGAAATGACCTTGCAGTAGAAATGTATCTACCGTATGTCTAAAAACTGGGCCTTTGTTAGAATAGCCTGCGAAGGGGGAACAGGGTGCTAGGCTCAGAGAGGGTCCCCGATTGGACAGGTGCAGGGGGCGTTGGGACCAATAGAAAGTTTGCCTGCATCAAACTGTGAAAATTGTATATAAGGAATTTGCTTCTGTTCTCCATTGCTCAGTCGCCTTTGGGTGCACTCCTTGTCTGAGCCTGTGCACAATAAATTGGCTTGGAACCTGCAACGGACTCCTGGTTTTATTCATTGCGTGCACTTCGCTGCTACAATGAGACTAGCAGATTCGGCCTGCCATTTCAGATACTCAAATGTTTGGTGGCAGGCCAGTAATATGTCTGGAGTACAAGTGCATTTTGCTTTTTCCCCTGGAAGCATTGCAGCCATGAAACCAGTTCAAGAGCTACCATTAGGCAAACCAGGTGGCCGCCTAGAGCTCCAGCCCTCTGATGGCTGAATCTGTGTTGTACCTCCATTCTGCTGCCTCTCCCACTACCCTCCTGTCCCCATCGCCACTCCTCTCCAGGGCTTGCAGCTGCAGCAATGGCTCCGAAACTGCAATGCAGAGCTTAGCTAAACATTCGGTGCTGCGGTGCGGTTTGAGTCTTCCCAATCTGTCACTTCCTTCCCCTCTGCTGCAGACTTCTGGTTTGCATAAACTGGAAGTCTGTGTCAAAGAGGGCAGAAGAGGCAGATAGGAGAAGACAGAAACTGCACCATAGTGCCAAAGTCTTTAGATAAGTACCGTGTTGTGGTTTCTGAGCCATTGCTGCCACTGCAGACCCTGGAGAGGGGTGGCAGGGGGGTAGTGGGGGGGTGGCAGGGTGGAGGGCTCACCTAGGGTGCCTCCAATCCTTGCACCTATCCTGCATGAAATGGGCACTTCTTTCTACCTTATTCGTGAACAGGAGCAGGTTTAGGCATGGATGCCTGATATGTTTTTGCTGTTCTGAAATTGCACCACGTTGTGCATGCTCCTTGCTCTACCCAAGGCCCACTTCAGCACATCTCCATGCTACATGGACATTCTCGTGCCAGGAACATCTGTATACCCAGCTTTCTAAAATGGCTATGGTGACATCTCCATGTTTTGCACGTTTAAATGCCTATTTTCAGCCATCCAACTCACAAATAAGGCTTCTAAAATTCCCCCTCTAATGTTCCACGTTACATATACCTGTAGCCACATCTAAGGGGGTGTTCTCAGAGAGTTGTGCTTTGGACTTAAGCAGAAAATAACAAAAGCAGAGTGACAAAATATACCCACACATAAAACAAGTATAAACATTTATAGATGCTTTGTACCCACAGCATATTTAAGAGGGAAAGTAAAACACATTCTTTATGAAATTTAGTGGAAATTCTAGGGGCAAAAAGTACCCATTGATTTTTTCCCCAGAGTAGGCAGCGTGAAAATCTCCACAAAAATTAGAATTGTAATTGTTCACTCTAAAGCATTTTGCTGACATGTGTTCTTGTAGTTCCAGTAGTTTGCCCGATTACTAGCAATGTGATTTCCAGGGCCAACCCAAGAGTTTCTGCCACCCCAGGCAGAAGCCCCAGCTGCACCACCCCCTCATGCCAAGCCGCACTGCTGCTCCCCACTGCTGACAATTCCGTCAGCAGATTTCGGGGGGGGAGGGGGGAGACAGCTCGGCTCGGTGCGGTGGCAGCAGCTTGTGGCAGACCGCTTCTGACCCAACCCTCTCTGACACAACTTCCTGTCAGAGGGGGGGGGGGGTCAGAAGTGGCAGGCCATGTATGCTGGAGCACATGGCCTGCTGCAGGCACCATGCAATGCATTGCCACCCACTGAGATCTGCCAACCTAAATGGCCGCCTAGTGGATAGGCCGGCCTTGGTGATTGTACAAGAGATGGTGTGTTGAATGGTTTTAAAAATGGACTGATTCACTTCAGTTATATAGGTAGAAGTATGTGCACTCTTAGCAGTATGCCTGCTTCTACTCCCATAAAAAAGGCCAAGAATGCCATTTCTACTAACCATTTTATAATCAATTGTTTATGGGGTTTTGACCACACATTTTACTTTTTCTTCTTTGGGTGTCCAGCTCAACAGAACTAAAGCTGGGGTCCAGTGCCATAAGCCTTCACTGGCAACTATCTGGTCATTTCTTTCTTATTTTAAACCCCTCTCCTAGTCATTCCAGCTAGAGCCCTCAATTATGGCACTTTGCACCAAGGCTTCCTTGTAGGATGACTGAGACTCCCTTTCTCAATGGACTGTGAATGCTTCGTCCCCAATATTCCCAGTCCTAGCCAGTTTGGAAAACAGAAAACCTGGCTCAGGAATTAAAACAATTTCCTCTACAGAGCTGAGCCAGAATCTGTCACCATATAGATCATTACATCCTTCAAACCTGGACATTATTTCCTGTTAGGACCTCAAAAAGTCTGTTAAAAACAAGTTCATTCCGCTTTGTGCTCATTGTCACATCTCCCGGATATTCACAGGCAATATTAGTGTCATTAACCGTGAAGCATATTATCTACTTAGAATACTGCATCAATAAAAAAAATCTAAATAATAGTTTGTTATTCAAAGAAGAAAAAGTATTTCTTCTTAAGCAACTATATCAGTAAAACACTTTTCCTATCAAGGTCCTTTTACAAATGCATAGCTAGACATATTTTCCTCAGTTGTTCAGGTCCGATGAATGCAGAATTCAAATTTTATTCTTCAAATAGTATATGCACTATCTAACACCATCTCCCCGGAACTCAGACCAATAGGGGTTGTTTTGATGTGGAGTTTGCTGAAAAAAATCTTTCATCTGAAAGCAGTATTTTGTTGCTCCCCTGAACTGATTAAAATTATGTGGAAATCTAAAACCCCTGCCAACTATGGACTGAGTGGAAAGAAGCAAAACAAGCTTTATATAGTGCTATGCTTGCCTTCCAGAAATTATTATGATTATTCAAAGCTATACACTATAATAAATAGATGTTGCTGACAGAGTATGTACTATGGGACACGTTTACTAAAGTGTTCCAAGTTAGCGCGAGTTCAACCCCCAAATTAGCCTGGGCCCCATTGAAGTCATGCCTCACCATGCTAAACAGCAAGTGCACTTATTTCACGTGCACTTAATATCACCTACTGAGGAAGTGATAAGCGCTCCCATACTAAACCTGCCCCTATGTTTTGTAGGAGCCTCTCTGTCCTATCTACCCTTTGCCCACACCCCTCACAGCTCTTCTGTACCTACAAGTGATTTTATTGCCCTCCTCACAATTCCTCTCAATTTACTTACATGGTATATGAAGAATGAAGAGAGACGTCAGTCCCTCTCTCTATAGATATTTTTATTTTCTACCAATGGTCACATTTCCTTTCCGGAAGTACTATATTAATGAAAACATGATCACTTGGAAGGTGTTAAAATGGAAGTTCACTAAATTTGGGTGTACTTGAATTCCTGTTATTTAGATCTTAGGTTTATGTACAAGATTAGTCACTAATATCTGCCCTTAACAGAAAATTATTAATAAAGTCACAAAAAGAATCCCAATAGTTATTAGTTTGCAGGGGTGCTCAATTCGAAAAGACACTTAGAACTAAACAGCTAGAGAATTAGATGGTAAGTTGGCACATGCTAAAATTTCATAATCTTATCATTGTGCACCTTACACAAGATTTTTCTTATTCTTGCATTGTCTCAAAAAGTGTGCTTGCTACTCTGGCTGCATTCACCATTTAAACACATGTCAGAAAACAGAATGGAAACCGAATACTTCTCATATAAGATCCTTGAGCGGTCATAGAATGTGAATTGGAGTTTGCTTGCAAATGCTGTTTCAAGAAGAATATAGTTGGCAAGGTCCAAATATGTACAAAAGGTAAAGAATACATATGAAAACTTCAGTATCACAACTGTAACATTTCCCTTAGCTGATCCTAAGCCTTCTCTTTGGATCAAGAATTCTACTTCTGGCCTCATGTCCATCATCTTAATTTTGGTACAGTCTAATTTATCTCAAAGAATTTTTTCTGACTGTTGTAAAAAGGCTCAGATTCGGCCTTTGCTTACAAAACCCAACTCTAGATTCATCTATTCTAAATTACTGTCTCAAGTCCAGTTTACCATTTATTTTGATAGTTGTGGAAAAATTGCTAGATTCCCTGGATAAAACGAATGTGTTTCATTCCAGGCAGCCAGATGTTCATGCTGATCATAGCATGGAAACTGCCTTGGTGGCCATGATGAATGACATTCATGTTAATCTGAATTCAGGGAAGTCAGCTGGTTTGGTTCTCCTTGATCTTAGCTCCACTTTTCATGGACCACGCTTTATTAATTTTTCATCTTAGGGAGAACTAGGGCCTAGTGATATCATTTTGGACTGGTGGTCTGCTCAAACTCCTTATTTTCTCTTATCTGATGTTTCCCAAGGGTCAGTTCTAGAGCCTGCCTTGATCAACCTATTTATAGCATCTTTTGTTACTCTTGATTAGGATTACACTGCTAGTGGTTTCTTTTAGGCTGTTGGTATTCAGCTTCTTGCTTATACCAATGGTGCATACTTTTCTTTATAAAATAGGCTTAAAGTAGGCACATTTTGGTTGACTTAAACTAGGTTCCCATTATAGAATCATTTATTAAATTTAATCTGAGAAATTTGTTCAAAGCTAGTACATCAGGAACAATATTAAACAGATAATTAAATATACCCTCCACCCAACCCAACATCAGTCCCAAGCACAATATTTTGGGACATGTTTACTAAAGGATTTAAAGCGCATTAATAAAGTTGGTGTGCATTAAGTGCCTAGAACTCTTATTTCTATGGACGCAGTAACACTTAATGCATGTTAACTTTATTAACATGTGTTAACCATTAGTAAAAATGCCCCTTTGTGTTAGTTTGGTTTGTTTTGTTTTATTATTTTTTCATTCTTTTCCTTAATTTATTTTGAATATTGTATTGTGGAATGTTTGCTCTTCTATCCCTGTGCTATTGTGACAAGATTGGGGACTTAATATTGGATACAAAGAACTTTGTATGATGCAAATAGTTATCACTGGAGTCAAGTCTGAGAGTAATTTGTGAAAGGAGCCAGTATAGATCTCATCCCCTGTGGGTATATGAGAAGGATTAATCACTCTCTATGGACCACTCAAGTAGAGCTCTTTCTAAGGCCTTTATTCTTAGCATGTTGGGTGTAGAAAACAATATTTGGATCAGCAGTCTTGGAGTCATGACAGTAAAGCACAGTTACTTACCTGTAACAGGTGATCTCTGGGAACAGTAGGAATAAGTCTTCACATATGGGTATCGTCGGTACCGACGGAGCCTGCGCGGGAACGCTCCCCTGCTTCCCGCCTTTCCTAACCGCCTCTCTTCAGTTCAAGTTTTAAAGCTGAGACAAAGAGAGAGGGAAAGGAAAGATAGATAGAGAGAGAGATACAACTCCTAGGGGAGGTGGGTGGGTTGTGAAGACTTATTCCTGCTGTTCCCAGAGATCACCTGTTACAGGTAAGTAACTGTGCTATCTCCAGGAACAATCAGGGATGAGTCTTCACATATGGGAACTCCCCAGCTAGAGATGCCCGGGAGATCCCCAAGGTTGTGAGACCCTGAGAAGGGCTCTATCTCCTCCCATGGATCTCAGGCATCCAACCAGGGATGGAGGGTAGGAGATGATTAAGCATGGAACAGGTGTTTGAGAACAGCCTGACCAAACAAGGCATCCCAGCGGGAGTCCTTGTCAAAAAAGTAATGGGCTGTAAAGGTATGAACCGAGGCCCAGGTGGCTGCTCGACAGATCTGGTCGATAGACACAGAATTTAGATGAGCCATAGAGGTGGCCATGGCCCTCACATTATGAGCTGTGACATGGCCCTCCAGAGAAAGGTTCTTACTCTGGTAGGTGAAAGAAATACACTGAGCAATCCAACTGGACAGTGTCCTCTTAGAGACTGGAAGTCCCAAATGAGAGGGATCAAAAGCAACAAAGAGTTGAGATGACTTTCTGTGTTGCTGTGTCCTTTGTAAGTAACAAGCAAGAGCTCTCTTACAATCCAGGGTATGAAGATTCCTCTCTGCACTCGATGCATGAGGACCTGGAAAAAAGACAGGTAAATATACCTCTTGATTAAGATGAAAAGGTGAGACCACTTTAGGCATAAAGTGTGGATTGGTCCTAAGGACTACCTTATCATGATGGAACCTTGTATAAGTTGGATTAGCCACTAAGGCCTGCAGTTCACTGATGCGGCAAGCTGAGGTGACTGCAATAAGAAAGATAACCTTCCAGGAAAGAAATTTCAAGGAGGTAGTGGCTAAGGGTTCAAAGGGTGGCTTCATGAGCTGACCAAGAACCAGATTCAAGTCCCATGCCACTGGAGGTGGTCTAATGGGAGGTTTAGTTAAAAGAAGGCCTCTCATGAATCTTGCAATAAGAGGATGAGAGGAGACAGGTTGTCCATTGAGAGGCTTGAGGGATGCTGCAATAGCACTCAAATGGACCCTTACTGAAGTTGTCTTGAGGCCTGCATGGGAAAGATGCAGGAGATAGTCTAGTAAAGAATTCAAAGGTATTGCTAGAGGGTTAATACCCTTCTCAGCACACCAAATGGTAAACCTTTTCCATTTAAAAGCATAGGAACGTCTAGTAGAAGGCTTTCTGGAAGCATGAAGGATATCCCTTACTTGCTGAGAAAGATGCCAATCTTCAAGGTCTAAGCCTTCAGCAACCAAGCCCTGAGATGGAGAGATTTGGGGTTTGGGTGCCACAACATTCCCCCCTCCTGAGACAGGAGATCTGGAGCAGACCCCAAGTCCAGGGAGGGAGCTTGAGAGAGATGCAGAAGTAGAGGGTACCACACTTGGCGTGGCCAACGTGGAGCTATGAGAATCATAGTCCCTTGATCTCTCTGAAGCTTGAACAGGGTCTTGGGAATTAGGGGAATGGGTGGAAAGGCGTACAGGAAGTCAAGATCCCAATGAAGGAGGAAGGCATCCCAGGCCTGAACTCCCTGACACGGGATTCTGGAACAGAATCGGGGAAGTTTGGCATTCCACGGACTTGCAAAGAGGTCTATGTCCGGGGTTCCCCAAATTTGAAAGATTCTGACTATTTGGTCCATATGAAGGGACCATTCGTGTGGAAGCAGAACTCGACTGAGTCTGTCTGCCCAAGAGTTTTGAACTCCTGGAAGGTATACTGCCAGAAGATGAATTTGATGCTCTCTGGCGAAGGCCCACAATCTCAGAGCTTCGTTGCAAAGTGACAGAGAGCCAGTTCCTCCCTGCTTGTTCACATAGAACATGGCTACTTGGTTGTCCGTATGAATGAGGACTGTCTTGTAGCTGAGCAGGGTATGGAAGACTCTGAGAGCTAAGAAGATTGCTCTGAGCTCTAAGAAGTTGATATGTAGGGAGGTCTCCTGTGGAGACCAAATGCCCTGGGTGGAGAGGTCTTGGAGATGAGCTCCCCAACCCTTTGGAGAGGCATCTGTTGTAAGGATTGCTTGGGGTAACAACTGTTGGAAGGGGGACCCCAGCAACAGATTTTGAGTGGACTTCCACCACTGGAGAGACCAAAAGAGGCGCCTGGAGGTTGCTATTTTGTCTGACAGACTTCCAGATGCCTGGGTCCACTGGGTGGACAAAGTCCATTGAGCTGCCCTCATGTGAAGACGAGCATAAGGGACCACATGCACCGTGGATGCCATGTGGCCTAGCAGTTGTAACATCTCTCGAGCAGTTAGGTGGGTTTTTAACTGAATCTGAGAGGCTAACTGCACTAAGCGTAGGCAACGGGCCTGGGGAAGATAGGCCCTTGCAGTTGTGGTATCCAGCAAGGCCTCTATGAACTCTAGAGACTGAGTAGGGGTGAGTTGGGACTTTGTAATGTTTATAACCAGTCCCAGATACTGCAGGACACGCATTGTGCAGGCTAGGGAAGTCTGGGCCTCTGACTGGGATGGAGCTCGGATGAGCCAGTCGTCCAGGTATGGGAATACGAATATTCCCAGAGTGCGTAAAAATGCAGCTATTACTGCCATGCATTTTGTGAACACTCTTGGAGCAGAGGCCAGACCAAAGGGAAGCACCCTGTATTGATAGTGCTTTCTCTGATAAAGGAACCGAAGGAACCTTCTGTGTGCTGGATGGATGAGTATATGGGTATACGCATCCTTGAGATCTAGAGAACAAAGCCAATCCTGACTCTGAAGGAATGGAAGGAGAGTACTGTGGTGAAGAGCGCCCTCCTGAGGAAATGGAGACTGAAGGAAATCCTGAAATGCAGCAGGATTTACACAGGATTTACAATCCTAAAAGGAAAAAAAAAGCCCTCTTCTGGTAAGCTGAGAATGAAGACCAGCCCAGGGGTGGAGTTGAGCAGTGCTGATTGGGCACAGCCAGGGGTTGGACGGGGTGTGTCTGAAAAAGAATCCCTTTATGAAGCGGGGAATGACGCTGCTAAACAGATTAAGGGGATCAAGAAGAACAAGAAGAGAGAGAATAGCTTGAAGCAGAATTCCCAGGAGCAGAGGACCTGTGAGCAGAGGGCCTGGAAGCAGAAGCAGAATAGCTGTGAAAAACAGGAAAGCCATGAGCAGTTGACCAGGAAGCAGTTTGGCTGCATGTCTGAGCCTGGTAGCAGCAGAGGACCTGCAAGGATCTTAACAGGTGCTTGGAAAGGAAGTCCTGCGAGAAGTGGACGAAGCCCTGGTTTAGAGTCTTGGGAAAAGGCAGAGCCCTCGTGGATACAGTTTGGACCGGAGAGACCCAGAAGCACTCACAGCTGCAAAGCTTTTGAGCTACCTAAAAGGAGAGGAGCCTGGAAGAAAGATAGCAGTTTCTATAGGAACCTGGATAGAGAAGGTAAAGTCCCATCTCCTATATTTAAGGCTGTTTTAAAAGATCCCAATTGTTACCCTGAGTCATTCAAGCCAAGAGCTGAAGGGGGAAACATTATTGACTGGGAGAAAAACTCAGTGTGGACTGACAACTGTTTGTCAGGAACTGAACAGGCTGAATTGCTCCTTCAGGACTTTAAAGAGTTCTTAGAATTGAAAGCAGGCAGACAGTCAAAGCTGAATGAGGACAATAGTTCTGTGCAGTCAGAAGATTTTATGCAAGTGGAAAATGCCTTACCTTTGATAAACTCTGACGATAATAGCATGGACTGTTCAATATGCTGTAAGGAAATAGCAGTATAACAAAGCTTGCCTGTACCTTGTGTGAAAAGAATACAACGTGGCAGTTTCTGCTGCCGTGCTCTGAAAACCTAATTGTTTGCACCTGAGTTTGAGTTCACACTGTGAATGGAACAGTGCTTGCATGAGGCTGCAATATATGTAAGTCACCTCTTGAGGCAGAGCTGAGTTAAGCTCCATAGAAGAAAAGCTGATCTCACTTTACGTTGTCTTATATTCCTGAGTTTCTTCTGTTACCATTTAAAGCATCATTTATGTTCATGTATCTGAATTTTGATGCGCTGGAGGAATCTCCCCAACACGAATAAAATATTCTTGCAAAGCCTTACCGTCTCTGGCGCAACTACATTTATCAGTGCGAGAAAGGAGAACAAAACTATATCTCCCATCATTCCAAGGGAATAGTTTTAATCCATTCCTCACGGGACAATAGGCCACTCCTGTCCTTTAGCCCTAGGGCGGGGGCAGGAGCGTCGCAGTACCCAGAGAAATCATCTTGAATTTCTCCTTGCATAGGAATTTGTTCAATTCTCTGAGATCTAATATGGGTCTGTAACCCCCCATTTTCTTTGGGATTAGAAAGTAGGGGGAGTAGAACCCTGAGCCCTGTTGAAGAAGAGGTACTTCTTCTATTGCCCGTTGGGCAAGAAGGGTGGAAATCTCTTGACCCAGAAGGTCGAGGAGAGATGTGGGAGAATTGAACTGTCTCACCATGGTGTGAGGAGGAAGGTTTAAGAAATGAAGTTTGTACCCTTCCCTTTTGATGGAAAGGGTCCACTGCTCTGCTGTGATTTGCTCCCATCTGGGAGCAAAGTGAGCTAACCTTCCTGGAATGGTGAGAGGCTCTGGTTCTTTTAGAGCCAGAAAGGCTAAGTTCTCTAGATGCAAGTCAAAGGCCCTGAGGAGGCTGAGGCTGTTGGGCTACAGTAGGCCTTGCAGCCTTAGACTTGGCCTGTTTAGGTTGTTGACTCTTCACAGCAAAACGACCTGCAGAAGATGTCTGCTGACCATAAGCAGGATAATATCTTCCCTTCTTGGGAAAATATGTCTTTTTGAACAACCTCTTCTGGACAGGATTAGAGGTAGACTTTGAAAGCCTATCCAAAGCAGAATTTTCTGCATCCATCTGAGTGGCCTTTGCTTGCCAATCTTTGGCAAACAGGTTTTCACCTGTACAAGGAAGATTTCCTAATCCATCTTGGACCCAGGGTTCCAAATCAGAAGCTTGTAACCAAGCAATTCTGCGTGCACCTATGGCAATAGCCGAGGCTCTGCTGGCCCCCTCAAAAGAGTCAAAGGCTGCACGGTTACAAAATTTGGAAACATCCTGGGCATGCTTAAGCCAGGTAAGAAAGTCTTCCCTTTTATCTTCTGGAAGAAAAGGGAGGAAAGTTTGCAGATGATCTGTAACTTCCTTCAGAAACATCCCCATATAGAGACTATAGGAGTTGATTCTGGCAACAAGCATACAGGCTTGAACAATTTTCCTGCCAAAAGCATCTAAGGTTCTACATTCTCTTCCTGGAGGAGCAGATGAGTGCCTCTTTGCACTCTAACTTTTTCATAGCAGACTCCACCACAATAGAATGGTGAGGAAGCTGAGTTTTATGAAATCCAGGACAAGGAGGGACACGATACATGGTATCCAACCTACGAGAATGAGAAGAGATGGTGAGAGGAGTCTCCCATATGCCTATCATGTGGTCATAAAGGATCTCATGAACTGGCAAAGTGGCTGCTTCTTTAGGAGCCTTAGGATATTGCAAAATATCCAATTTTTTGGCTCTAGGCTCTGTCTCAGGGGCTACTGAGATAGAAAGCCCTTTGGCCACTTCCCTTATGAAGTCTTGAAAAGACAAGTCTTCTAGAGGGGACATTCTTCTTTTTGGAGAAGAAGGCTCCTGAGGAAGAAGTACCGATGCTTCGACAGAGGCCTCCGATGCATCAGAGTCTTCGGAGGAATCGAAGTATCGCCTGTCTGGATGCTCTTGTAAAGCCCGATACGCATACCGGGTGGTATTGACATCGGGATTCATCGGTACCGGATCGGTACCGATAGGCATCATTGGACAGGGTACCGCTGCAGTCGACACCGAAGCCGATGTCGATGCAATCGGTACCGGCACCGGAACCGATATCGTAGCCGGTACCGACAACGAAGCTTGTTGTGGTACCAGCGGCGTCGCAGCTTGTATGAATGCCGCAATGGCATGCTGCATGGTCAGAACATTCTGATCCATCGATGCCATGAATGTCTGGAGGTCGGTACCGGCGGATTCAACCGGTACCCCAGAACATTGCAACAGGTGATCGGTCGAGGCCGTGCCATCGATGTCAACCTGTGACCCCATAGGAGGAGCTTTGGAAGCCGGAGCTTCCCGCCAGGGTACTTTTGCCGGTGCAGGATCCTCGAGGGCAAACCCGGAGGCATCTCGATGCTTAGAGGGAGATCTACCCTTCGAGGACCGGCTGGACTTATGTTTGGTTACCTGAGATCCATAGAAGGAAGAAGAAGCCCTGGAAGACGTCGATGCCACCGAAGCTGCATCAGAGGGAAACAATGTACTGAGCTTGGCTGCTCGGTTCTGTAAACCTCTTTTAGACATCATGGTGCAGGACGGACAATCCGTGATGGAATGGTCAGGACCCAAACACTTAAGACACCAGTCATGGGTGTCGGTAACAGAGATGGTACCGCTGCACTTAGTGCATTTTTTAAACCCGGAGGCGGGCTTTTCCATGAGGAATTTTCTGTTAGGCCTAGGGCCCAACGAAGAAAATATACACTGAAGTGGAACGGAAAGTATTCTATTTTTTTTTTTAAAGAAAAAAGAAAGAAAAGACAGGCGGTACCGGTCCGACATCGAAGAAGGCAGACGCGCGACCAAAGAAATAAAATAAAATAAAGAACTTCTTCAGCGGTGAAAGGAACACGACCTGCTGGCTCCACGGAAAAGAAGAACTGAAGAGAGGTGGTTAGGAAAGGCGGGAAGGCAGCGCGCAGGCGCTGTGGGATGCTCCCAAAAGCTTTCCGTTTTGGGAAGCTGGGGAGCGTTCCCATGCAGGCTCCGTCGGTACCGACGATACCCATATGTGAAGACTCATTCCTGCTTGTTCCTGGAGATCTCTTGGCAACAACAGCAAAAGATGACAGTTCTGCAGAGAACTGTAACTCCTGGTAAGTTACAACTGTTCTTGTCCCGAGTCACCTACTTACTGTATCTCCTGCCACTCAGCCTCACTGGGAGGCTTACTAAGAAATCCCTGTAGAAAGGAACAGGCCTAAATCAGCAGCCTCACAGGAAGCACCTCTTCTTTCCTAATCTCCTTCTAACTGAATCAAAAACCCAAGACAGATTTGAAAAATCCTTCTGCTTTTCAGCTCTCTGCTTGGCCATTACTCATCTGCACTCCCATTAGCTCCTAGAGTCATGTGACTGGGGATATATTTCAGACCTATCAGGAGTTGATGGCCCCAGACAGAGCTGTTGAAAATTATTGCAAATGTTTTAAAAGCAAAAGCTTCAGAGGTAGTGACTAGCACTGGTAAAGCAGCTAGCCACCGGCACCACTGAACATTAGACCCAAATATTCAATGCCAGGGCCATATCTGAGTCCCAGCATTAAATATCTAAGTTGCCTGGACTGCTATGAAGCCAACTGAGGAACCGTGATATTCAGCCACTGCCCAGTTACCTTCAGAGGTGAAAGGTAGGCCGGCCTTTACTGCGCCTGACTTTCACCGTATTGTGATAACCAGGTGGTAGCTCATTACCACATTAATCCCTTTCAACATTAAGCCCTAAGTCTCCTGGCTTCATGCCATTCAAGCTTCCCATGTAAAAGCGAAAAATAAAGTATTACACAGTCTTGCACAGCTGTTCTGAATCAGCCCACTTATGTCTCAATTTTAGACTGTTCTGAGATTGGCGCTATTTTCAGAAAGGTTTCTGCACTGTATATAAGTAGCACATGTAGCCCCAAGGAAGAAGAAATCTCCAGACATTCTTAAAAAGAGAAACCTACTGGCCGACTCAGACATACTCACAGCAGGTTCCCTGAGGAAGACAGTCATAGGCCCTTGTAGGAATGTTACTGCTGTAGTATCATGGAAATACTAAGGATTAAGGGGAGATAATTTAATACTGCATGTTCATAGTAGCTTCACAAATGATGGCAGATAAATATCAAAATACCCTCCAGTCTGTCCAGTAAGGTGTTTAGGATTGTAACTGGCAATCTGTGCAAGTTTTCCTATGCCTTCTCTTTGGAATTCTAAGTGTTGCTCCATGGAACTTAACTAAATGTCTTCTTAGAATCATGATGCAGTCACTTCACTGCTGTTTTGGATGAAACCGCCACTCCATGTAGGTTCCTCAATGCTTCACCACCATCTTCTTACCACTAAAGATCCTCTGAGTACCCTATGACGACATTTGAATTCCATTACCATTTTTTTCTCAAAGCCTGCTTTCACAGGACATTCCAGACATCTACCAGCCTTCAGTGAAACCATAGTTCCCAACATGTTCTTATGTTTAGCTCCTTTGAGCTTAATACAATGACTCTAGTTCTACAGCTTCCATTGTATTGAGAAGGTTTTTATGCATATTACTAATACATTTCAGGTATTTGAATATTCCCATACTATCCCCCTTTTCTCTTCTATGATTTATAAGCATGGCAGAAATCAAAATTAGAGCAGGTTCTGCTTGGTCTGAAAGTTCAAGAGTCAGATCAATTTAGAAAGTCTAATTAGAAAGTGCATTTATCTATGCTTGCCCACTCTGACCAAAAAGAAAATTGTTAGGTTAACCTATTTGTTCCTCATAACCCTGTCAGAAGGTCACAACACCACATGACAAGAAGATCAAACTACTATCACTTAAAATCTTCAAAGTGTACTTTTTGAGTTAAGAGAGCTAACTTGCCATTCAAGGAATGCACAGTGGTGCACATGAGTGCAGAAAGGGATCATACATTCAAAACTGATGTTAACAGTCGATCTGCTACTTTACCAGATAATTATCTGGACTCTATTGTTCAGTATTTCCGAAGCCTTTGGCATAAGGTTTGGTTTAAAGATGTATTCAATGTTCAATCCTTGTTCTTTAAATGAGGACCATTTAAGAGCTCCATTGTGTTGCCAAAAGTATTACTCATCAAGGAACAAAAATGTATTTTTAATCTAGCCTACTGCTTACAGAACGCATGCATCCTATCGCAGAAGGCATTCATAAACCCCTTGCCCTATACTACTTTCACAAGTATTTAACATATAAAAAGCTAAAGTTAATGGAAAACAGAAATTCCATGTGAATTATAGACATTGTCCCCATTATTCTGCCTTCCACAAAGCATACAACCAATTCCCCATGCCCCTGTAATTGATTTCTTGTTTCCTATTCTACTGGAGGTTTTTGATTATGGAATGCAACTTGATTCAAAATACTGAGCGGGGGCAGGGAGTGCAAGCATCACCTAGAAATACTAATGACTACTCCAGCAACCCCATCTGCGATTAGGCAAGAATATTACAAAAATGTTAATGTGATGTTTAAGTCCCCACTGACCCCTATCACATACACACTCCTAGTCATCAACAGAGTAAATATGAAGGGAAATGAAGAGATTCTGTGGACAGTCAATTACAGCAGACTAAGAAATTTAACAATCGGTAATAATATGGTTATTTTATGCCAGCACAGAGGGCCATAGCTTGGAGGGATGGAAACAGGGCAGACACGAGGCATATCTTTGAGAGATGTGTTGACTAAGTTATTAGAGATAATATGCAGTGGAATAACTATTGCTGCTCCCTTTTGGCAAAAGGACAACATGATAGGGAGAGGGGATGATTCCCATCATCAGAACAGGGCTTTAAATCCTCTACCTATATTACAGTTACTGGACTTTCTTTGGTATATCTTCGCTCTTTAAGCTTGACCTCATTGGTTTTCTCAAATGTTTTCAGAGCATTTGTGGCCTACATGTTTGCAAGCAGGTTTGGAGCCGAGCTTTTTCTCCCAAGCTCTTCTCTGAGCAGTGTCAGAATTTTAAGGATGTGCATTAGTTTGTACCAACATTTTCCTGGCCGTTTTTTTTTTTGTTGTTCTTTCTAACCCAAAACAGGAAAAAATCCCAAAATGATGAGCTTTCTCCCTGTCTTATCAATAGTAAGTAGTAATGCTCCGTAATATGCCCTATTACTCCATAATGTGCATTATTGAGAAAAGGGGTGCATTATGGTTCCCTGAAGCAACATACAAATTAAAAACCTGAATAAAGTAAAGAATCCTGCAAACAACATGGGAAACTAAACAAAGTAGTGGCCTGCATACTATTACATAGGGGCCCTTTTACTAAAATGTGCTGGACTTTGCAACTAACATGCATTTAGCACAAAAACGAATAGGTGGCTGTTACAACCATGGTGTGTCCAGCATGCTCCCTGCAATAATCACAGTGAATGGTACCCTAAAACACTGCAGCAGCATGCACAATTACAGCAGGTGCACCTAACTCCTCCTACTGAGGTGCATTAAGTGAATCCCTGCTGACTGCAAGGGTTGCAGTTAGCAAATGGTGTTTACCCCCATGCTAACTCTGCAGTGCTCACCATGTCCACTCTACACTCTAATCCACCCTATTACCACCCCAACATGTGATTGACAGCAAGGAAATCAGCTCATGCTGTATTGGCCCCGCGCTAACAGATAAGCACGTGCTGAGGCTTGCTATAACGCGTACCAAAACCGATACTACCTGCATAGCACAGTTTAGTAAAAGGGCCCCATAGGCTACAAGTGTGCTATTTAATATTTCCTTATGGACTGAGATTCTTTACCACTGGTTGTGAAGATAAAGTTCTGTGATTTAGCTAACAGAAACAGACTCCTGCCCTTTGGACAGGCATTAAAAAGATCTTAAAGCCTATCCTTTTAGTTCACTTCTCATATCATTTTGTCACTACCTTGTCCTTCCATTCACTTCATTGGGAATTGTGCTCTCCAGGACCATGACGCTTAATTTGTGAAGCAGAGAGTTTATGCATATAGATCAAGATTTTAATGACGACAAATATAATAAGAAAAAAATTACTGTAGCAGATAGTCCTGACAGCTTTCATATACAGCACAGAAGCATAGAAAATTTGTAAAACTGTCTAAGGAATGAAATGTAAAGATACATATAAATAAGACAATGCTCTCAGATGTTGACAGAAATGGGCCTTAGAATGTTCTATTGGATTTACATTATTGACAGTTTTGCTAGATTAACTGCATTTTAATTATATTTATCATGACAAGTGTATCCCTTTGTTTGAGGATATTATATTATATCTAAGGAAATGTGCAAACAAAATTTCTTTTCCCAGGCCTTCTCTTCACTTCACTCGGTAACATGTACTCACTATTCCAGGAGTAGATTCTTTAATAGGAGGAGAAGGGATTTCTCTTCAAGACCCAAGCCATACAGTCTATCTAAACCCAACTTTTGTTATTAATTTCAATTGAACTAAAGTAATATTAGACTGCAAAATCCAGTCCTTTGTGATCACTTTTCTCCAGTTGTTTCACAGGGGCTCAATTCCTGAGCAACCGTGAATTCCTGGTCTTGAGCACTGGCTATCCTCTCAGAAATCTCCGCTTTTGCTTTTAGACAGCAGCAGTGGGTAGAAAATAAACCTTCCTCCAACACAAAACCCCTTAAGAAAACTCCAAGCATAAATAGATTGCAGGGCAAACAGGCAAGCACTTCTGCTGCTTTCCACAGTTTAACAGAAAAATCATACTTAACCTCAGAGGTCACTGACTTATATGGATTTAGAAAAAAACATTACAGGAAACGTAGCAGGACATGCTGTTGTAAGATGGCTTATATATTCTTACTATAAGAAGATGGGATGGATTGGCTGCCAGAGCCTACTGGGCCCAGTGGGACAGTGAGGGTCCCAAAGCCAAGACTATTGAAAATAATAGCCCATTAACAATAATTACCTGCCATGTTACTGAAAACAATAATGTATACTCCAACATGTATATTAATTACTGAAGAATTTACAATGCAGAATAATAAGGTACATGCATTCTAGAGTCAATTTTTCCACTGTATTAGGACTTCTTTTCTTGTCTTCATTTTCTAGCTAATTTGGAGGGGTTTTGAGGCAGGGCCAGGACTAGGTAGGAGGGAGTGAACATGGAAGCTGGACCAGATGTCATGCTTGTCTTTATGCTAAGATCAAAGTATTTAGAAGAGTTTTGTCTCATAGAACACTTTGCTGAGAAACAGGGAACTGTTGGTATTATCTTGAGGTCGCTGATGTGATTAGGCAATTGGCCTCACTATGACGGAAGTCTATGAGACCTTGCCAATATAATACTGAGACCTCAGAAAAAAGTTGAAATACTGGTGATCGGACATTCTAATCCAGTTATTGGTGACAGTGAACGAAAAAAACTGTTTTGTGTTTATGCGTCAAGGGATGTCAGATAAAGCACAGTTACTTACCTGTAACAGGTGATCTCCGGAACAGCAGGAATTAGTCTTCACATGTGGGTACGTCGGTGCCGACAGAGCCCGCACGGAAAATGCTCCCCAGCATCCAATCAGAAAGCCTTTGGGAGCATCCCCCGCACCTGCGCGGTGACTTCCCGCCCTTCCAACAGTCTCTCCTCAGTTGGGTTTCATAGCTGAGACAGAAGGACAGAAGAGGAAAGGAAATAGACAGATACAACTCCTAGGGGAGGCGGGTGGGTTGTGAAGACTAATTCCTGCTGTTCCGGAGATCACCTGTTACAGGTAAGTAACTGTGCTATCTCCAGGAACAAGCAAGAATGAGTCTCCACATGTGGGGACTCCCTAGCTAAGGGTGCCAGGGGAGATCCCATAAAATGCGTATCCCGGAACAGGATGGCATTTTCCAACCTGGATCCCCGGCATCCCCCGAGGGATGGGGGTAGGAGTTGAGTAGAGCAGAGCTGTAGAGGAACAGCGAAACTAAAGACTACAGGGAAAAGTCTTTAGAAGGCATGACAAGCATCATTAAAGAAAATTTAATGAACTGGCACAAAGTAGAGCTTACCTACTGGATTGTAGGAAGTAGACAGTAGATGTAGTAGCGGAATCTTCAAGGAAACTCCACAGCAGTGAGGAGAAGTTCCAGACTGGAATGGGCAGGAGACCCAGGTGTCCACCGGGGCAGGAAAAGATCGGCAGGTCCCCACAGGGAAGCTTTTACGGGAAAGCTGGGACTCGTTCAGGCACAGAGTCATAAACAGTGAGGACTAAAAAAGGAGACTGACCGATCTGGTAAATTGGCCCAGTCCGGGAGAGAAGAGGGGGATGGAAAAAAAGCCCCTATTCCCAAGGAGAACCGAAGTGAACTCAGGAATACTGAAGACACACACTGTCTTTCCTAACTGGCAAGAGATAGGAAGACATTGAGGGAAGGCTGCATAGACAGGGAGATGTATAACAAAAATAGAAGCTGTTGACGTCACAGCAGTAATGGTTAGAATAACCAGTCCCAGTCACTGAGTCATATAATAACAGGCAAGGTGACTGTCTGGACCCCATAGAAAATTAAACCTAAGCACCAACAGTCATGGAGATAGGCATGACATAGGGCGCTATGGACATCTCCAGACATGCGCATTCATATATATATAGATATATAGATATAGATATAGATATGCATACGGAAGGCATACATGTTGAAGCATGTGAGAGTATATATGCCTAGACAAGGGTGATATATATACATATACCTACGGGGAGGATAGGTATAGATACCCAGCAAAAACGGGGTGGTAACGCCACCCAGGCGTAAAAAACAGGTATGCGCCTACGGACATGAAATAATCTTAAAAAGACATGCCTGCCACTGAAAAAACCTTCACATGGGGAATGTGATGGTCCAATAATAGGGGTGAACCCACCGGAAGAGATATGGAGACTCCATTTCTGTGGAACAGGGGTATATTCTGGTCAGAATGAGAGCTCCGTGTACATTCACGCAAAGGAACTTGTCTCTTGTAAGAAAAACCCGACAGCAACTGAACAAAACAATAGAGGGGATTCTCCTGTATGAGGACAGAGAGAAAAAACTGGCAAGGTAGCGGAGACTCCGTCCCTGCCGGATGAGTTGTTCAGAATATGCATTGAAGGAAGACAACCAGACTACGCTGGAAAGAAAAAGAAGTATTTCAGTATGGCACCAACTCAAGCAGGGGAAACCCTGGAAGAGAGGGATCAGGAAAGTGACCCACCATGTGGTAAGTCCGCTGAAGGAAAGATGTCCAAGTGGGGACCGAAACTATCCTGGGATAGTTGCAACCTCCCTTCATGGTAGAAGAATGGGAGAAGTCTGTGACCCATGGAGAAAGTATCCCAAGAGCATAGCATACTGGAAAAAAAGAAAAAAACCAGCGTAGGGTTTGAGAAAGAAACTTCTGCAGAGAAGAAGTTAACTGTATGGTGTACCATGCCAGAACCTATGGGCGCTGGTATGGGTAGACTGGTTTGAGCCTAGAGACTTCAGTCTAGGAGGAGACGTCCCTTGCTCGAGTACACCGGGGGAATGGGCCGAAGAAGGGTGAACCCTCCTCCTCTTCGGGAGAGAAGGGTTCGTAGGATATTTCCCACGTCCCGGGGAAAAAGGAGGCTTGGGATGGTTTCCATAGCCAGGGAAGTCAGTGGAGCAGCGAGCAACCTGATGTAAAGCCTCCCTATTGAAGAGATTTTCTCCAGTACAAGGAGAGTTACCCAGTGTATGTTGTGCCCATCTGTTCAGGCCTGAAGCTTGCAGCCACGCAGTACGATGTGCTCCAATGGCAATAGCCGAGGATCTGCTAACAGACTCAAAAGAGTCTAGGGAAGCACGGGAAAGAAACCAAGAGATGTTCCTGCTATGATTAAGAAGCAAGGAATAGTCAGAGGCCTTAGGTTCTGACAAGAAGGGAGACAGAAGAGATAATTTCTCTGTGAACTCCTGAAGTGTTAGACTCATATAAAAAATATATGAAATGATTCTGGAAGCCAACATAGAAGTTTGGAAGGTTTGACGTCCAAAGGCATTGAGTGCTTGGTGAGGAGTGGAGCACTCGACACCGGTGCCGGTGCCGATGCCGGGGAATCGGTACCGCCCGAAGCGGATACCACCCCCGAGCATGGCTCAGGTATGTTCTGTGAGGAGTGAACCCCAGGAACCACCTGAAACCCCATAAATGCTTTGGAGCCCGAGGACTCCCTCCGGGGTCTTATTGCCGATGTGGTCTTGAGGGCAAGGCCGGAGCCGTCATCATGCTGGGCATGAGACTTGCCCTTCAAGGATCGGCTAGTCTTAACAGACTGTTTGTGGGTTACCTGATCCTGGAGAGAAGAATAAACCGAGGACCTCACCCGAGGAGGAAAAACGGCATCGAGGGATACCCGAAAAAGAGAAGGTCTTCTCCCGACGCTAAGGCCCCGTGGACCCGAGGAAAAAGGGTCAGGGCCCAAACAGGAGAGACACCAGGCCTTGGAGTCTAAAAAGAAAACCAAGTCTCCACAGTGAGGGCACTTCAAAGGGGAAGAAGGCTCCATGTGGAAAAAAAGGGCCTAGTAGGCCTTAAAGGATAAACAAATAAAAACTGACAAGGGAATTATTTCTCAAGGGAAAGAGTGAGTGAAGCACCGGAGGAACCGGTATCAACGGGGAAGACCGCCGCAACCGCACAAAACAAGAAAAATTAAGAATATAAGGATATAAGAAAAAAAGGTTTCTGCGGTTACAGGAGGTACGTCCTGTAGGCTCCGCGGAAAAACGAAAACTGAGGAGAGACTGCTGGAAGGGCGGGAAGTCACCGCGCAGGCAGGGGGGATGCTCCCAAAGGCTTTCTGATTGGATGCTGGGGAGCATTTTCCGTGCGGGCTCCATCGGCGCCGACGTACCCACATGTGAAGACTCATTCCTGCTTGTTCCTGGAGATCACTCTTTCCCCTGACTCCCACCTTCCCTCTTCTCTTGGTTCTCCACCCTTCCTTTCCTCCTAGGCTGAATGAGCCACCATGGGATCACTCACACTTGATCCTCCTCCCAACACATGCATATCTATAAGTAGGTAGCAGTAGACACTTAATATGACATCTTTTCCTGCTGTCTTGGGTCCAAATCTTGTGAAAAGACCTGTGTGATTTAGTTCCCAGCAGCAGGAGATGACATATGAGATTAAACACAAAACTATACAAGCAATTCCAAGCACTTCTTAATCCTTGGCTGCTGATTTTATTTCAGAATTTTGTAAATGGCAGGAAGATTAAAGGGACTGTACATTTTTCCGGGTACATTTTAATAAGTGGAACTGATGTTTCAGCCATCATAGTGGCTTTCTTCAGGGTGAAGCCTAAAAGAACAGACTAAAAAGGACCTTTACAGAGACCCTGATTACTCTGATACCAAAACCCTGCAAGGATGGCCAGGCAATGGTTATCACCTAATTTCCTTAAACAATCAAGATGCTAAGATAAACACTAAAGGCCCTATTCCATCCCAGATGTAGAAGCCCTCTGTATGTCTGGTCTGAACCGGACATACAGAGAGTGTCACGATTCTGATCCCGCAGGGCACGTCTAGCCCCGAGGATCAGAATCGTGAACAGTCCTGTAAGTGCAGGCCAGGACTGCGATTCAGCCCAGCCTGCGTGTACAGAACATGCCCAACTAACTCAGTCAAATCTTTACAATGGAGCTGCAGCACCATGGTGTCCGGTTGCCATGGTACCGCGGCTCCATTGTAAAGCCGCAGTCCTGGCCACCGGCTCCTTCAAAGCATTCCCCGCACCTACGGCCAGGGTCAGGTTGTAGGGAATGTCCTTGGCCCCCCGCCCAATCCATGCCCGAGCCCACCATTCCTCAGAGGTGGAATAACTTCCCTGTACAAGTCGCCAGCCCCAGATGTACAGGGCTGACACTAGAATCGGCCCTGTACATCCAGGGCCAGCGATTGCCTATTGCCCGCTCTAACTCCACCCCAATCCGCCCTCTCCCCACACCCGTCTAACTTCCCAATATTTAGCGTCAGCGGTTAGCATGAGTAGAGCACATAGCCATCGCTGCTGAAGACTTAACCCTGATATTCAATGCCAGGACCATATCCAGCCACTGGCATTGAATATACAGGTTTGCTGCACAGCTGCACACAGTGCAGAAGATAACAGTGTAGCAACTTCAATGGCAAAGGTTAGGACAGCTTTTGTTTATCCCTCAATGGCGAAAGTTAGGCTAATTAGGCAGTGGCTGAATATTGCCATTGCCTGGTTATCCCTGGATACCACCCCTGGAATGCCCCCGACACGTCCCATTGCTAAGTAGTTAGCTTTGGGGCATATAGTGGTATTACTCAGGGATAGTCAGGATTACTAACTGTGTTGGTGCCGCTGAATATCCCACTTTGGGGCATTTACATGGTTTACAGCTCTGTAAATCTGTGTAAATGCCTTGCAATATCAGGCTCTAAGGGCCCAATATTCAAAGGAATTTACATGGCTGTAGACCTGCATACCTTGTAAATGCTGCTGTGGGATATTCAGCCACACTAATACAATGAGTGCGGCTGAATATCCATGGGTTCCGCTGCTGCAGGGGGCCAGGGGTGTTCCGGGGGCAGCATCCGGTCATAACCGGGAAGCAATGATATTGAGCCACTGCCTGGTTATGGCTTCTGTGGCAAAAGTAAAGTGCAGCAAAAGCTGGCCTTACTTTCGCTGCAAAAGCTAACCAGGCAATGGCTGAATATTGCCACTATCATTAGTGTTACTCTGTACTATATCAGTAAAGTGTATATTGTATCGTGCTTGAACTCGTGGCTAAAGAGGTCTCAGAAACCATAGGCTGCCATTGTTTGAGTTTTTTTCAATGGACTGATGCCTAAATGCACATCAATGACCTCATTCTTGAACTCATAGCCAGTAGTTATTTTTTATGAAAAATTTTTTATCTACTTCAATACGTTATCTTCTTTAGCAAGCTTTTATATCTATAGAATGAACCAGTGAACCAGTGCTTATCTGTGTAGTAGAATCCCTGCCACTGCCTGGTTAGCTTCCGGGTTCTGCAGCTGACCTAGATATTCAATGCTGTAGGAGTTTCTAATGGCTGGCACTGAATATCAGTCTCTAGATTATTAGCACATAGACTGAATTCATACTGATCAAGCTTGGTTCTTGAGGGGGCAGTCCATAGCAGGTAATGCATGTCTTTTCTCAAATGTGATCCTAGCGACCTATGAAGGGCAATAGCCTTGTGTTGCAGTCTCTATAGACACCAAAAAAGCCTTTGTTAGGCTAGGAGGCCCTTTTTATTTGATGTGTTGCAATGTGCTGTTTAAGTGTGAATGCCAGGACTTCTATGGAAATCTACTTATATCACGGCACTCGTCAAGGTTGCCTGCTTCCCCTCCCACCTCTCTTTATCTTGGCCATTGTTAATGGCCATTCAATGGGATTCTAATGTTCAGGGGATAACAGTAAGAGGAGTGGATTATAAAGTATCTGCTTATGTGGATGATATTTTATTTTATATCTCTAACACAAAGCTCCCTCCCTGTTATACTTCATTTGATTGGTGAGATTGTCGCTATTTTTGGACATAAACTATATTTTGGGAAGATGGAGGTAATGCATCTTAATGTCTACTGCTTACTGGAATTAATAACATAAGAACATAAGATATGCCATACTGGGTCAAACCAAGGTCCATCAAGCCCAGTATCCTGTTTCCAACAGTGGCCAATCCAGGTCACAAGTACCTAGCAGTTTCCCCAAAAAAGACACAGGTTCCACAATGCTTGTACTGGGTCAAGCACTGATATCCTGGGTCCCTTCTTAATAATGGTTTATGGACCTTTCCTCCAGGAACTTGTCCAAACCTTTTTTTAAACCCAGCTACACTAACAGCCTTTACTACATCCTCCGGTAACAAATTCCAGAGTTTGATTACACGTTGAGTGAAAAAATATTTTCTTTTATTAGTCTTAAATAGTTTACCCTGTAGCTTCATTGCATGTCCCCTAGTCTTTCTATATTCTGATAAGGTAAACAATCGATCTACGTTTACCCGTTCCACTCCGTTCATTAATTTATAGACTTCTATCATATCTCCCCTCAGCCGTCTCTTTTCCAGGTTAAAGAGCCCTAACCTTTTTAGCCTTTCTTCATAGGAGTATCCTTCCATCCCCTTTACCATTTTGGTGCCTCTTCTCTGAACCTATTCTAAAATCGCTATATCCTTTTTAAGATACGGCGACCAGAATTGCACACAGTATTCAAGGTGCGGTCTCACCATGGAACGATATAGAGGCATCATAATATCTTTTGTTTTATTTTCCATTCCTTTCCTTATCATACCTAGCATTCTATTTGCTCTCTTGGCCGCCGCTGCACACTGGGCCGAGGGTTTTAACATGGTATCCACAATGACGCCTAAATCCTTTTCCTGGGTGGTGGAACCTTGCATCGTGTAACCATAGTTTGGGTTGTTCTTCCCTAGGTGCATAACCTTGCACTTGTCCACATTAAATTTCATCTGCCATTTTGATGCCCAGTCTTCCAATTTATCAAGATCCTCTTGCAATTTTCCACAATCCTCTTGGGCTTTAACAACTTTAAATAGTTTTGTGTCATCTGCAAATTTGATAACCTCACTCGTTATTCCACTTTCCAGGTCATTTATGAATATGTCAAAAAGCAGCGGACCCAGCACAGATCCCTGGGGCACACCACTATTAACCTTTCTCCATTGGGAAAATTGGCCATTTAGCCCTACCCTCTGCTTTCTATCTTTTAACCAGTTCCTGATCCACAATAGTACACTGCCTCCTATCCCATGACTCTTTAGTTTTGCCAAAAGTCTCTGATGAGGGACCTTGTCCAAGGCTTTCTGAAAGTCTAGATAGACGATATCAACCGACTCACCTTTGTCCACCTGTTTATTCACTCCTTCAAAAAAACATAACAGATTAGTAAAACAAGATCTTCCTTGTCTAAAGCCATGTTGGCTGTCTCCCATTAGGTCATGACTATCTACATGCTGAGTAATTTTATTCTTTATAATGGTTTCTACCATTTTCCCCGGTATTAATGTCAGGCTCACCGGTCTGTAGTTTCCCGGATCACCCCGGAACCCTTTTTAAAAATGGAACATTTGTATGTTGGTTCCCTCATGGTATTATCTAGAAATTTGCTTCCATAGGGATCTGGAGGTTATGCTTACTGTAAATGTAAATCAGCGTAAATCCACCTCCACCTATCTTAGTGGGGACAAATTGAAACTATTAAAATGATGATCAATCCTTTGGTTAATTACTCTGAGTATGCTCCCCTTTCTGTTTCCGGTTAATTTTTATAGGGATGTAACACTATTTCTCAATTCCTCTGGCTAAATAAAACTAAGAGATTAGCAAGATGGAAGCTTCATGCTACCAAGATATGGTACGGGTTAAAATACCAGATTTTTGGCTCTATCATAAAGCTTTCCTACTTTTTGCTGGCTGCAATTGGTTGATCTCCAAAGAAGAAGGGTAGGAGATGCCACTTTGGTCTCAATTTGAGATTTCTCTAACTAAACCTATGAAATTGGCCTGGCTTCCAGTCCTCAATTTACCCATGCAATGCCAAACAAATATAATTATTTATGATACCTATTGAGTACTTAGAAAATTGGATGCTCACTTGCCTGAACCCTGGAATACTACATCAACCACCATTTGGTTTAATTGTGATATCCTTGCTATTTACTGACCAGACTGGTCTAATAGAGGGATTATTACGCTGGAATAGATATTCTTGGATGGAAGTTTAAACCCTTTGAATGTTTGGGACAAGAGTATGGTTGAAACCATGTGTAGTTTTATAAATGTCTTCAACTTAAGCACTGTATATCACAATATAGGAAGCTTCCTCAAATGTCTTTCTCTGCCCCAACATTGCAGGGAATCTGCCAGATAATCAGAGACTTAGGGCATGAAGCATCATTATAAATTTCTCTTAAGCTTTCAGTCATCAACTGGGCCTGGTTTGGAATGCTTTTGGGCAAAGGAGTTGCAATATGAATTGTCTGATTTGAAAATGAACTCGTCTATGGTTAAGAATGATAAGAGCCTGTGATTCTGCAAGTATTATGCAATCTGGATACAAGATTCTCCATTGAATGTTATGAACACCGGCTGCTTAGCCAGACATGTTGATGGTCCTGTTTTGTTTCTGCTATGCCAAAATGTAAGGAGAAACTCAGCAAGAAGCCTCCGGTGCTGGTGCTGAACCCTTCAGGAGTGCTTACCACTAGCGTTCTTGGTCCAATGGACACCTTTTTAATGCTATCATCGAGTCGGCAGCAATGCACTGGCATTTCCCCGGCTGGATTGGCATTGGGGCTGGTGAGTCCGGCATCATCGAGATGTCAGCTGTCACCGGAACTACATCCTCCACCTGCACTTTAGGCCGGCTCTTCATACCTGGATGTTCCCAGGTCAACTGACCTGGTGTCGGGTTGCAAGTCTGGCATCGGTGGAGGCAGTGCATCTGGGTTGGTGCCGTCCTTGTTACCGCCTCAAGAGAGCAGTGGCGGGGCTGCAGAGAAGGAGTTAAATCAGGTAGCAGAGTGTGTAATGATGAAAGTTGCCTTTCCCAGTGGGTCCGGAGTCTCTCCAGATGTTACTGAGTGGCAGATAGTTCCTCCAGTGCTTTTTTCGCTGGAGCATCCAGCAGTATTTACTTTAGAATCAATATGGAGTGCTATTGTGAAGCTTGGGGAAGTGTTTGTTCAGCAGTCCAGCCAGATAGTGTCCAGATCCAAGGTAATAGAGTTTTGTCACAAACTACTGCAAGAGATTTGGCTACAGCGAAAGAAACGGTGGGCGAGTTGAACCTTAAAGTCCAGGCTTATGGAAACTATCATGTTGCTTTAATAAAGGACCTAAGTGCAATGAAGTTTAAGGAGGAATTACTTGAAAATCAAATTAGGTCCACATATTTAAGGTTGACTAACTTTCCATGCTCCTTGCTAGTTTCTGCTCGAGATATGTTGAAGCAGTATTTTGCTAAAGTTTTAAAGATACTGGCTGAATCGCAACCACCTTTAAAGTTTATTATATTCCTGATCGAAAGAAAGTGTTGGCCAGTGAACAGCAGCTCTCTCTAGCGGAATCGCAACATATGGACATACTTAATATTTCCATTATTTTGGAATTAAGTGATATTGATAGCGTGGTGCCACTACATTGTTGTTAACTCTTGCTTTAACATCTAATCGGGAATGGCTTCTTAAAATGTATTTTAAGAAGCATGCCTTGCCCTTTAAGGGCTTAGCAGAGCGTATTTATCCGTATCTGGCCAAAGAGACCCAGCGGAGGCATGGGGAATTCCTTCTTCTTAAACCGGGGGTATGTTTTTTCTTAAATTTCCTTGTAAGTGCCTTGTTAGACTTCATTCTGATAGTTATATATTTTATGAACCCCCACAGCTGGCTGCCTTTATTAATTCTTGCCTCAATGTTACTCCCCAGGTTACTATGGAGTAACAAAATGCAGTAATGTTTGTTTGAGGCTGCTGATTAGGCTGACTGTGTAAGCTTTCCTTTCATGTTTGGTTTTGAATTTATTTTGGTTCTTGGGTTCTCCAATGTTGTTGGGCTAATGAAACTTGACATGTGTAACTTTGAGTGTTATGTTTTCCATTGAATTGCACTTTATTGTCCATTTTTCTTTTCTGGTACAAGAGGTTTGCTTGGAATTTATTGTAAATTGATTAGTATAAAATAAAAAGAATGCTATGAACACCATTACATCTTTATCAGGCAAATCTGAAAAATACCAAATGTGCTAGCAACTGGTGAAAGAACCCACCAGGGAAGGGTCAACACTGGATCTGTTGCTCACTAACAGACAGCGTGTCTAATGTCTGGGTGGGTGCCCACTTGAGCAACAGTGATCACTGCATGGTGTGTTTTGAGGTAAAAGCCAAGGCAGAGTTCAATCACAGAAAATGCAAAAGTCCTAGATTTCAAAACTGCTGACTTCAGTAAAATGGGAAAGTCCCTAAAGGAGGAAATAAGGGAAGTAGAAAAGCAGTGGGCTAAATTGAAAGCGGCTATAGCAAAGGCAATGGGTTTACATGCAAGGAAAGTACATAAAAGAAAGAGGAAAAGGAAACCAATATGGTTCTTTAAAGAAGTGACTGCAAAGGTAAAGGCAAAAAGGACAGCATTCACAATTTTCAGAGAATCACAAAAAGAGAAACAGAAACAATACTGGATGAAGCTGAAAGAGACAAAGTAAGAAATCAGGATGGCAAAAGCACGCGCGGAATTAAAAATAGCTACAGATGTTAAGTGACATGTCAAGACTTTTTTCAGGCTCGTATATTGGGGAAAGGATGAAGGCGAGAGGTGGACTAGCAAGACTCAAAGATGCTAAGGACCTATTTGTGGAAATAAGAGAAAAACAGAATTGCTAAATAAATACTTCTGTTCCGTGATCACAAAAGACAATCCTGGAGAAGGGCCACGCATGACTGGCAAAGGTAAAAAGGGGACTAGAGTAGATGCAACACCATTCATGGAAGATGATGTTTGTGAACAACTTGCAAAACTGAAAGTGGACAAGGCTATGGGACTAGATCAGATACATCCCAGGATACTGAAGGCGCTCAGGAAGGTTTTGGCGGAACCTTTAAAAGATGCATTTAATAGATCCCTGGATACTGGGGAGTTTGTGTGGGATTGTAGAAGGGTTGACATGGTCCCTCTTCACAAATGTGGCAGAGAAGAGGTGGCAAATTACAGGCCAGTAAGCCTTACCTTGGTGGTGAGGAAAGTAATGGAGATGCTGCAGAAAGGATAGTACTTTTTCTCAGAGCCAACCAGTTCCAAAATCCGAGGCAACATGGATTTACTAAGGGAACATCCTGCCAAACAAATTTGGATTTCTTTGAATGGGTTACCAGAGAACTAGATCAAGGGCATGCAATGTATATGGTCTACTTAGATTTCAGCAAAGCCTTTGATACTGTTCTTCATAGCAAGCTTGTGAATAAACTGAATAGCCTTGGGATTGATCCAAAGGTGGTGAACTGGATCAAGAACTGGTTGATTGACAGACTACAGAGGGTAGTGGTGAATGAAAATCACTCTGAAGAAAGGAGGGTGAGCAGTGGAGTGCCTCAGGGATTGGTCCTGGGTCTGCTACTGTTCAATGTCTTTGCTGAAGAGTTAAAAGGAAAAGTGTGCTTTATTGCAGATGATATGAAGTCTTGCAAGAGAGTGAATACTTCAGGGGGAGTATACAACATGAGAAAACATCTACAAAAATTAGAAGAATGGTCAAATGCTTGACAATTGAGATTTAATGCCAAGAAATGCAGAGTGAGGCACTTAGGAGGCAGAAACCCAAAGGAACTGTACATGATAGGGGAAGAGAGGCTGGTGTGTACAGATCAAGAGAGGGATGTTGCAGTTACAGTATCTGAGAGTCTCAAGGTGGCGAAACACTCTGTGACAAGGCAGAGGCCAAAGCCAGAAAGATGTTAGACTGTATACAGAGAGGAATAACCAGCAGGAAGGAGGTGGTATTTGTGCCCCCATATAGGTCGTTGGTGAGGCCTCACTTGGACTACTGAATTCAATTTTGGAGACTGTACGCTTACAAAGGATATAAAAATATTTGGAATGGTTCAGAGGAAGGTGACCATTATAATTTGGGTCCTACACCAGAAGGAATATGAGAAAAGATTTGAAGATCTCAATATGTATACCCTAAAGGAGAAGAGAGACAGAGGGGAAATGATACAGATGTTTAAATACTTAAAGGGTATTAATAAACAAAAATCTTTTTCAAAGATGAGGAAGCTGTAGAGTTAGAGGACATGAAATTAATCTACAAGGAAATAAATGTAAAAGCAATATCAGGAAATACCTTTTCATGGAAAGGGTGATGGATGCCTCTAACGCCCTCCCGAAGGAGGTGATAGGAAGAAGAGCAGGGATGGAATTCAAAAAAGATATGGGACAGACACACAGGATCACTACATAGCAAGAGGATGGAATCAAAACAAATGTAAATAACTTCTAAATAGAGAGGGGTATTCAGCCTGGAGTGTCATGTACAACACTGGCACCTTACTGGGCTGACTAGATGGACCGTGCTAGTTTTTTATCTGCCATCATTTACTATGTTACAATGCTTATGTTTCTTGCATCAGGGGTGTTTTATTGTTTATCAGTTAAAACCTAAAATCAGAAGCCCTAACTATAATATATCATACTTTAAAATCTTTAGAAAAATGCAAGATTTTCTGAAGCACAAGAGGAACTTTTGGTGTTTGCTTTAGAGTTTGGCTGCGGCAGGGAAAAAATGTTACCTGCAATATCCAACCGTCAAATCAATGTTGGGAAGACATTAGTGGATAAGTGAAGGGTCATGTTGTAATGCGTTGAAGTGAATGTCCATTTTGTGCAATAAAGTACATAAAAAAAACGTTCTTTTATTCTACCAATAATGTGAGCCCCTTTCTCTAAAACAAACGAGGGGGCACTCTAAATATAATTTTGCAATCAAAAATGTTTCTGTTCTATCTGTTTACGTTAGATTGTTTAGTGATGTACTATATGTCTCTGAGAATCAGTAGGAAATATTTTCAGCTTGTTAGGCTAAGCTATTTCAGAAAGCATGCTTCACTGTTTTCTCTAGAAGTTTCCCAGTTTTACAAATTATTCACACACAGCAGAAGGTGACAGGATAGAAAACATATGAAAAAATAACCCCACAGCACAGATGGATAACAGTTTGTCATGGTTCGCACTGCAAAAGCTCTTTAGAATATTCAACAAACTGAGATGCATGCTGTGTTCACTCGGTGACTGTTACAATGTGTCGCTATGTAGAGTCTTGGCTTTATTTCTCATCCTTTAGTAATATTATGGACCATGAGAACTTTGAATGCTCACCACCGAGAGCTCAAGAACAACAAAAAAGAACTGGACTAATCACATAAGTGGTGGTAGTAGCTTGTCTGTGTGCAGTGCTATTCCTGAACGCCACAAAGAGCCATGACCTGCCTTGTGAGGGAGAAGAGGTCACTGCAATATCTAGTCCTCAAAAAAGATGGGGAAGCAAATAATGCTGAGTTTTGGTACAAATAGCATGTGTATCTTTTATTGTGACCACATCCTCTGTTTATCGAAGTCTTTATCTGCAAAGGCTACTTTTCAGCTCCTCATGGTCCTTTTATACTTTACAAATATTTGTACTGCTGCCATGGAATTCTGCTCAGAAACAGACGCAAGGAAAGAAAAAAATATTGCAGCACCCTTAGAATCAGACAATCCCACTTTATCCCATATAACTACTTCCCTCTCCTAATCACAATAACAAAAAGATAGAGGCCTCTGTAGTTAATTAGCAGCATCGACATACAAGTATTAGTTGTAAAAGCAGCACTTACATGCCAGGTTTCCGAAGTCCATTTTTCCACATGTATCTTTGTAAAATGGCTGCTACCACTGCATGTGTTTGCCTCAGTTGTCCCCTAGAACAACCTCATCCCTCCTCTCCTTCAATTCCAACTTTTCACATCAAACTCTGTTACCTGATGATGAAACGTCTCGTCTTCTTTTCTCCTCCAGATCTACAACCTGCTCTTGGGATCCCATCCCCACCCATCTCCTCCATTGTCATTCCTTCCATCTCACATATTCTCAACCTCTCTCTTTCTACTGCTACTGTCCCTGCAACCTTCAAGCATTCTGTAGTCACACCCCTGCTCAAGAAACCTTCTCTGGATCCTAATTCTTCTTCTAAATTATAGTCCCATTTCCCTTCTTCCTTTCGTTTCTAACTTTCTTGAGCACATAGTCCTCCACCGCTGTCATTATTTTCTTTCCTCTCAAGCTCTTCTAGAACATTTTCAGTCTGGCTTTCACACTAGGCAAGGTCTCTTTGATTTGTTCCTGGCCAAATCTAAGGGCCTCTTTTCCATCCTTATCCTTCTTGATCTTTCAGCTGCTTTTTATACTATTGACCACCCCCTTCTCCTTGAGACTTTGTCTTCTCTTGGTTTTAGAGACTCTGTCCTGTCCTGGTTTTCATTTTATCTTTCCCATCGCCCTTTTAATGATTGTTCTAATGGCTCCTACTCTTATTTTTATTTAAAAGTTTTTTATACCGCATATCAGTCAATCAAAGCGGTTTATAAGTAACATAACTTAATTTCTGTTTTGATGTACATAGTTAAACAATTACATCATAACAGGATTAACTATGTACAGGGTAACTAGTTGCGTTTACTAACATTCAGGGACTCTTTACATTTGAAGGGGACTGCAATTACATTGGGGGACCCTTGGGGAACACCACTCTCAGTTGGTGTTCCCCAAGGGTCTGTTTGGGCCCTCTACTTCTCTCTCTCTACACTCAGTCCCTTGGTTCTCTCATTTCTTCCCATGGATTTCAGTATCATTTTTATGCTGATGATGCTCAGATTTACCTTTCTACTCCTGATATTTCTCAGGTACTGCAGGCTCATATCTCTGCCCGTCTCTCTGACATTGCCACCTGGATGTCTCACCATCATTTGAAACTTAATATAAACAAATCTGAACTGCTTATTTTTCCCCCTAAACCCTCCTCTCCCCTTCCTTCTATTTCTATCTCTGTTGATAATACTCTTCTTTCACTGATTTCATCAACCTTAACCTTGGTGTCATTTTTTATTCCTCCCTTTCCTTCTCCTCACATATACAACAAATTGCCAAGACCTGACACTTCTTTCTCTCCCCCTTCTTCTCTGATGATACTGCTAGAACATTTGTCCACTCTTTAATAACTTCCCATCTTGACTTTTGCAACCTCCTACTTGCTAGTCTCCCTCTGAGTCATCTCCCTCCCCTTCAATCTGTTCAAAACTCTGCTGTGCAACTAATTTTTCGCCATTCTCATTTTACTCATATAATCACTCTCTCCTCTCCCTCTACACTCCTTCTTGCGAGCTTCGCTCTTCTAATGGTTTGCTCCTTTCTTTGCCCTTTTCTACCTCTGCTAACTCCAGACTTTGGTCCTTTCACCTTGCTGCTCCGTATGCTTGGAATAAACTTCCTGAGTCTGTGTGTCAGGCTTCATCCTTGCCCCTTTTCAAATCTAAACTAAAGGCTCACCTCGTTAAGGCTGCCTTTGGATCCTGATCCCTTGTTCCTTATGTTTCCTTATCCTTCCCTATTCTAGCCTCTTTCTCACTTTTGTCTTGTTTGTCTGATCAGATTGTAAGCTCTGATGAGTAGGGACTGTCTATATCTTTGTTTGTACAGCGCTGTGTATGCCTAGTAGCGCTTCATAAATAATTATTATTAAACATAATAATAATAATAATATTATAGGAGGGAAGAGGACCCATAAAAAGGCTTGATAATCTAAAGAAATCATAAATTATAATTATAGGTAAGCAATGTCATACGGCAAAAAGCAGCCGCATGGCCCTATATACAACTTATGCATCCTACAGAGAATCAATCTTTAAGATCTTTAAATATTTAAATATTAAATATTTTTAATACTTAAATCTTTAAATACTTACGGAGTATTAATGAACAAACAAACCTTTTTCAAAGGCGGGTAAGCTGTAATACTAGAGGGCATAACATGAAGCTGCAAGGGGGTAAACTGGAAGACAACGTCAGGAAATATTTTTTCACTGAAAGAGTGGTGGATCCTTGGAATGCCCTCTCGATGGAAGTGGCGGAGGCAAATACAGTGACAAAATTCAAAATGGCATGGGACAGACATAGCGGATCCCTTTATAGAAATAGGATAAAATCAACTGTCTCTGATATCTCAACAAGTAGAGGTGACCTGAACAGAGCGGTGGGTATACACTTAAACAAACGCATGGGGAGGGGTGATCTGCACAGAGTGGCAGATGCTCCTACTCTTGCCACCTTGTTGGGCAGACTAGATGGACCATGCTGGTCTTTATCTGCCGTCATATACTATGGGGGTGTGGTGAAAGTGAGTTAAAGTTGACTACTGATTATGCGTCAGCAGTAAGTCAGGGGTTAATTAAACCTCAGTTTTACAGGAAAGAAATGCCTGTGCAATTTTGTGAGAAACATCTTGCATAAATACATCATGTGAAACCTATGAGAGGGAATCCTGATACAAGGATGTAGATAAGGAAAAGCTTCTTCCCATAGCAACTGTGCTTTTTCTTATAGACAAAATATATTGAAGGTCAAGTCATTTATCAGAACTCTAGGCTTCTGAACCATGGGATAGGAGATGCCCCTCCCTTGAGCATTCTCAGGCATCTGGCTAGCGTCTTGATTATGTTTAGAGGATGGCTGATCCTATTCTGTGTGAATCCCAAATAATAGAAAATTACTGGTTGCTCTTGCAACAAAATATAAAGAAGGTGCCTTTTTTTCAGTCAGGGAGAGAGAGAAAGGAAGTCTCACCTATGGAGTAAATGCGCGCACTGCCTAGGGTTTCCCAACTGAGAATCTCTCTCCTGCCTGGCTGAATCCAGGACTTATTCAGTCGAAGTGTTGGCATGAGATGAAGCTCAGAGCTCTGTTGGTGATGTATCGTCTTCTTCTATCTTGCTTTTATTCACAGCCTAAATAATTATATGTGGATAAATGAATTACCAGCCTTCAAGTTACTTTTTTTTGTATATCTTATAAATAAAACGGATTATCTTTATTCCAAAGTGTGTTAATGTGTTAGTCTTTATTTTACCCCCTTTCTAGGCAAGACAGGGGGTCATTCTGTCCTGTGAATAGCGGGGATGCACGTCCCATTGGGACGTCCATCCCTGCTATTCGTCCCACTGCTGGCCCCATCAATACCCTCCCCTTACGTACAGCAGGTTTATATGGGGAGGCCTAGATGGGGGCGGAAGGGGGCGTTCCAGAGGTGGAGTGAAGGCAGGGCATGGGAAGGCCATGACCCCCATACATACAGGGCCGATTCAGAGGTTGGCCCTGTATGTCTGGAGCCGCAAATTTAGATGGGGGACTTATTCCTCCTCAAAGGTGGAATAAGTCACCCTGGATGGAGGGGGATTGTGACGTGGGACCCGGGGACACAAGTGAGGGGACGCAGGGGGTTCTCCGCAGTCCGACCCAGGCTTTGGAAGGCTGTTTTGGGGGTTGAGATGCAGGGAACAGGCAAGCGGGTTTGGCGGGTCAGGATCACGGCTCACGAAAGGAACTGCGGTGCCATGGCGATGGGATGACATGGCACAGCGGCTCCATTCACGGGACCGGCTGAGTTAGCTGGGTAGTTGCTGGGATGTACAGCCGAAGATGGCTCCAGCCCTGCATGTCCAGGCGTTAGACCCGATTGATCCCGCAGGTGCTCCGGGATCAGAATTGGGTCTATCTTTGCATGCCCAATTCTGCCCTGCCATACAGGGGGCTAGACATGCATTAATGGAATTGGCCTCTTAGTTACTATGGGCCCGATATTCATCTGGGCAGGACTAAGCACCATAGCCGCTAAGCCCTGCCCACCGACCCTTTAACTCCAAATATTCACATCCGCGGTGACGAAAGTGAATATCTGGGTCTGGCACACTGCCCGGTAGCCACCAAGGCTACCTGTGCAGTATCAATATTGGATGCTGCACATTAGGGAAAACCCTCACCTATCTTATAGGTGCTGAGCACTAACCGTGCAGCTTCCAATAACGGTGCTGCATGGTTAGCGCTGGTCCCTATCTCCACTCTGCCCCAGAATGCCCTGATGCTAGCTGGCTAGCATCGGGGCACTTAGGGGACGTAATTAGGGATATTCCACAGCACTACCTATGTAAATACCATTGCATATCCAGTTAACTGGCATTTCCACAGTTAACTATCTGTTAACCGTGTAAATGCCCTTTGAATATCGAGCCCTATTTTACTATGTAAGACAACTCAGCTGAGACTGGAACCGTGCCTGGAGACTTTCGAGCATCCAGAAATGCTTGCAATTGCTTAGGATCATAGAAAATATATCTACATGACACAGATTTAATCAAACATTTACATGGAAATCTAAACAAAAAGAAAAACCCAAAGAGACCACTTCAGTTCACATAGACAGAAATTGACATCTTTTAAGCTGGGTGTTAAAGGCAACATCTGGAAAAAACAAGACCTTCTGTCCAAAAAAAAGTTTGAGAGTTCCAAAAACATAACCTCAGAGTCTAAGCAAGATCAGGTTCCAAAAGATAGGTAACAAATAATGTAGCTCTGCATACTCTCTCCAGTTGAGTCCTCCAAAACCTGTATTAATTTAAGGATATCCAGAGACACAGCACCTTGCCCCTCAGTCAGAACCAAGCTACTTGATCATTTCTTAACAGGAAGATAATAGATTTTAGAAGTGGGTTGGAGGGCATTCTCTCCTATTCCCAAAATGTCCAAAAGATATTTCTTAAAGAAATCAACACGGGACACAGTAGCAGATTTAGGAAAATTCACGAAGTGTAAGTTCAACCTTTTAGAGAAGTTTTCCAACTTCTCCAATTCTACTACTAAACTGTCCCACACAAGGAGCCACTCTGAACATGAAACGATGTACCTGTGTATTTAGATTTTCCACCTTTGCCTGGCCTTGAAAGAACTTACTCCTGTAATATAATTCATGTCTGCAAATCCTGAGTGGTCTTTTCAACAACATTCAATTGGTTAGCTATTTTCTTCTTCAACAGTGCAATTGCAGACTAGATGACATCTAGTGTAACTATTGTAGGAATGGACAGATAAAGGGATACCAGAATCCCCAATATGTAATTGAAGATGGATGAATTTCTTGATACAAAATGTGTTTAGAAGTTTGACTTTTCACCTACTTCCTTTTAAATAGAATAGGATGTCATGATCATGAGTTCTCTGTAACCGTCTTTAAAATAGATGGAACAGTGTTAACGCAAGCATAAAACATAGGCTATGAACTGTGCAAGCATAAAGTTCATTGTACAGTCAACTGGAAGTCCCTGCTGACAAAACATAATTTTTGCAACTTTTGCAATTATAAATTTCATCTAATATACTGTAATCAGATCTTACTCTGTAAAAAGAACTTTGGCGACACCTTGTGTTATTTTATGGTTATAATAAATGACTGTTACTTCCTCTTTTTCTCTAATAAAAAGGGAGCTTTTAGGGAGAGGAATTTGAATTCAATAAGCCTGGAATTATGCCTGTCCATAATCCGCTTGTTGTCTTCCCTCTGAGCTCAAAGAAAATAGCACTTTGTGTGTGTGTGATTGTGTTCTGTATTACTCTCTGCCTGTCTCTCACTACTGATGGACCAGAGACCTAAAGAGCCGTGGTATTGTGGTCAGATCAAGGAGTTTTCTTCAACTACCAGGGGTTTCATCAGAACACTTGTACCCTCTAGGAGGTGGGGACTCTTCTGTGGTCACGATGCTGATAAATCACCCGGATCAAACACCATTGCTAATGCCACAACACCCAGGATGCAATGGTCACAGATAGAGGAGACCCTAAATAGAGTTCTCCCAGACCTCCACAAGGTTTTCCATGGGCTTCAGAACCAGTCCACTCCCCCATATTCGGCTCCAACTACCCCACTTTGGCAGGGGGGAGGCCTGAGTGATACTGGAACCCCCGGTGATATTAGTTCTCTCAGTGGAATGTGCTGCTCCAGATTCAGTCTAACATCTGAGGCTGAATAGACCATCTTCCTGTCAGCTCCAGCACTTCTCAGCAGTTTCCTCCGAAGCTCTGACAGTCACAAACTTGGTGATAGGCAATTGTCCAGGAGACTTTCCTCTTTCTCTTCCCCTTCCCCATTTAAAAAGAGGGTAAAAAAAACATAAAAAGTAAATAAAAGTGAGCGGCAAAACCTATTCCAGCAGGACCGAAATGGAGCAGGTTAACATGTGGTTGCCATCTTGGATCTTCCCCCCTCTCCTCTAAAACTAATATAGATTAGCAGACTTTTCACTTAGACATCTCTGCAATCAACGGCCTTCAACTTTATAGACAGATGCCGCTACAAAGTACTAAAATGATGTGATTTTACAGAAAAGGTGCCATTAATGTGCGTGATTCTAGCCACTACTTGCAGAATTACCCTTTCAACTTAAACTCATGTTTAGTGGGCCAGACTAAATCTATTGCACCATTGAATATATTTATAATTTGAAACATCTACATTAGACATTTCAAATTATAGCCTGTCCATCCTGATGAATATTGGCCTCAAATGAGTCTAAACATCTGTAATCTTTACATACATAGATTCACACCCAAACTTCTTGATTATTTTCTATAATGAACTTCCCACTGTTTCCTGGGGTTTTCTATTCTTCTACCTTAGAATTTCAGGCAGTTCTTCTCCTTTTTGATATCTCAACAATTTCCTTCAATACCTTAAGAACATAACAAAAGAACCTAAGAAATGCCATACTGGGTCAGACGAAGGTACATCAAACCCAGTATCCTTTTTCCAACAGTGGCCAATCCAGGTCACTTACCTAGAAGGCTTCCAAAGGCACACAGGTTCCACAATGCCCATCCTGGGGTAAGCAGTGGATTTCCTGGGTCCTCTTTACTAATGATTTATGGCCCTTTCCTCCAGGAACTTGTCCAAACCTTTTTCAAACCCAGCTACACTAAGTTTTTACTACATCCTCCAATAACGAATTCCAGAGTTTGATTACACGTTGAGTGAAAAAATATTTTGTCTTATTAGTCTTAAATGGGTTACATTGTAGCTTCATTGCATGTCCTCTAGTCTTTCTACATTTTGATGATGTAAATAACCGATCTGCGTTAACCTGCTCCACTCCATTCAATAATTTGTAGACCTCCATCATATCTCCCTTGGGCAAGTCACTTTATCCTCCGATGTCTTTGAAGAAAAGGTCTGCCAATCTACTTCCAGTGATACATTGCCAAGAAAACCCAGAGGCAGCTGGGTCACCAGGAGTCAGCACTGACTTGACGGCAATCATCTCTCTCCTCGGCCATCTCTTTTCCAAGCTGAAGAGCCCTAAACTTTCAAGCCTCTCCTCATAGGGGTATCCTTCCATCCTCTTTACCATTTTGCTGGCTCTTCTCTGTACCTTTTCTAATTCCGTTATATCCTTTTTAAGATACAGAGACCAGAATTGCACACAATATTCAAGGTGTGGTCGAACCATGGAATGATACAGAGCCATTATAATATCTTTGGTTTATTCTCCATTCCTTTTCTTATGATTCCTAGCATTCTATTTGCTTTCTTGTCTGCCACTGCGCACTGAGCAGAGGGTTCAATGTATCATCCACAATGACACCTAAATCTTTTTCCTGGGTAGTGGTTTCTAAGGTGGCACCTTGTATAGTGTAACCAAAGTTTGGGTTGTTCTTTCCTAGGTGCATAACGTTTTACTTGTTCACATTAAATTTCATCTGCCATTTGGATGCCCAGTCTTCCAATTTATCAAGGTCCTCTTGAATTTTTCATAATCCTCTTGGGTTTTAACAACTTTGAATAATTTTGTATCATCTGCAAATCTGATCACCTCACTCATTATTCCCATTTGCAGGTAATTTAGGAATATGTTAAAAAGCAGTATTGACCCAGCATAGATCCCTGCGTTACGCCACTATTTACTTTTCTCCACTGAGAAAATTGGCCATTTAGCCCTACTCTCTGCTTATCTTTTAACCATTTCCTGATCCACAATACTACACTGCCTCCCATCCCATGATTTTTTTAATTTCGCCAAGAGTCTCTCATGAGGGACCTTGTCAAAGGCTTTCTGAAAATCCCGACCGGAGGCAGAGAGGCCAGGACGTTCCGAATAGAATAGGCTTCCAGATGAAAATATGTGGATTGTAAAGATATACCAGCAGCAAATGAACACAGCTTCATTTTTGATTACCGGCCCGATGACATTCGTTTAGAGGACCAGGGTGAGACTTTCAGTTGGCTGCACAGTTAGTTGCCCTCAGTTTTGACCACACATTTCCCATGTAAAGCATTTTACCGTAATAAGCAAAATAAAAATATAAAACAAACCTTTCATGCTGAAGGCCAAGATTGTGGCACTACTGGAAACTCATTTCAAATTTTTGTCACCTAGCAACTTGATGCAGCAGCAGCAGCAGAGGTTGCTAAATTTCTAACTGTACACAGTTTGTTTTTCATTAGGCCTTCAGATAGATTTTTCATGCAGTGTAAGCGGCAGAAGCACTTTAGGATACCTTGGCATGAGGGCACAATGTTCCCATAGACATGCTCAACATTTAAAAAAAAAAAAAAAAACAACAAACAGAAAATTACATGGTCTGCCCTTGTAATCAACAGGTATTACAACTTGATACAATCACACCTCTTAGTGTTCTGTATAGTCTTTTTAGAAATTAAATTCTCTTCCTGCCAGGGAGATTCTCTCTCATTGAAGCTTCATTCTTTTTTTTTTCTAAAGGATTTTCACCTTGTAGTCCTGTTCCTCTGAATACTCTCATTTTCAGAACAGTCACTGGCTCAGGCTTAAGAGTGGGGCAAACGCTAGACAAAGTATATTACTAAAAACTCTGCTAGTCAGTTTGCTTGCAGTTTTGAAAGGATGCATCGTTTGCCCAGTGCTTAAATGTCAGTTTCTGAACAGAATATTATCACCAGAAATTGTCTAGGTTAGAAATCCATGCATAAACATTATGTAGCTTTTTGTCAGATCTTTAAATTTAACACTATTAAATAGAAAGTTCTAGAGTATGTGCAATAACAATTGCAAAGGCTAACAATTTTCAGTTGTCTGTTCATCTTTGGTTCTTTTGGATTTTTTCCCTAGTTTTGGATGTTTTGTTTTTTTGCTTCATTTCCTACTTTCATTTTAATAAAAATATTTTAAAATGCATTAGAACTCTTTAAGGCACACTAATCATCTTAATGTGCATTAATTCACATTAACTTGATTACTGTGCGCTATATTTTAAAAAAGCACTGAAGAACCAAATGTGTGCTAATTAAGTGCCCATCCCTAATGTGTACTTGCTTACGTTTGGCTAGAATTTCTCTCCCTTCTAGAAATTCTAATAAGTTAGCAGCTTGGGCAAAGAGATGCTTTTATTTAAAACTGTGTAAGTGAACTGGCTTGTTGTCCTTCTTGTCTAAGAGTAATCCTCAACTGCTCAGCCACATACAGGGTGGGCATTGGAGGGTGGCAACCAGAGCAATTGTCCTGGTCCTCCATGCCACAGGGGGCCCCAAGACTGCCTCAATCTGAAGGTAATTTCTGCACTGGGCCCTTGCATGTCCAACACCAGTTCTGGCTACATAAGTGCTCCTTTTCCATTCACTTTCACAACAGACAAAGTTCAGACTACCAGTTTTCGGTTCCCAAAAATCGGATTTAATTTCAACTCTTCACACAAATCAAAATTCCGTTTTCAAGGTCAAAAATACAGCATCACTGCAGTACAAACTACCCAAACTTAATGCCTCTTCAATTTCCTTCAGCTCTCCGTAGTTTATAACTATATTCTCGTACAAATGAGCATAGAATGGGCAACAGGTTTCCTCCCCTCCCAAGGCTTTACTCTTTTTGTGGGATGCAAAGAAGTTTTAGTACTTACTACTGTTGGTAGCAACAGAGAATGTAGTGACTCTTCCACCCCTCCACAAATCTTTGTAACTTGATATAAGGCTCCTTCTTGTTAACATGGCAATACACACAAACGGGTATCGTACCTAACTTGTTTCAAGGTGTCTTCCCTCAGCAATTCAGCATTCCACCGGAATAGGAGCACTTTCCTCTGTCCCTTAACCCTCTTACCCTTTCACTCCTTTCTCTCCAATTAGAAACTGAAAGGAAACACACAAAATGGATTCTTCCCTTCCCCCTGTTCTTCAAGAGAGAAGGAACAAAAAAAGAGAGAAAATGACGGCAGATAAAGACCATATGGTCTATCCAGTCGGCCTATTCATTCTACAATCCCTTTCTCCCCATCAGTAATCCTCTGTATTTGTCCCATGCTCTCTTGAATTGACTACTAATAATAATAATTTGTATAGCACTACAAGGTGTATTTAGCACTGTACATATATATGTAGGACACAGTCCCTGTTCATCAGAGCTTACAATCTAATCAACAAAACACATGGAGCTTGAATCAGGAAGGGGCAGTGATTCTGCACCACAGGAGCTAGATGTTCTCATGGAATGCAGGATGGGCAACGGGATAGCCCGGTGTGCCCCTGTGGCAGCCGTAGGGACATCCTGGAGGCAGCACGGCCAGGCCAGCCTGCTCCTGCTGGTGCCCTGATAGCCTGATGCTCCCCCAGCCCTGCTTTCCCACCGCCCAACCCTTGGCGAGTCTGCCAGGGCTGGGATGAAGTGGCAGGGCAGTGCCTGCAGTAACTCCTTTGCGTTGGGAGGGCTGGGATGCATGTGCTCCCAGTGCTTATTCCACCTCAGAGATGGAATAAGCTGTGTGTTCCCCTGGTGTTCCACGGACATACAGGGCTATGTCCTGAATCAGCCCTGTACTTCCAGGTGCTTGGTCCATCCAAGCTCCACCCATGCTCTGCCCTCGTGTCGCCACCATCTCAATCTCCCCACACAGAGCCTCTATGCATGCGGGGAGACTGTCCCTGAATTTAGGCAGGATGGTTAGTGGGGCTGCTTCACTTATCCACCAACCTTTCCATAAATATTTCCGCAGATTACTCCCGAGTCTATCCTCTTTCATCTTCATCTCATGAGCACTCATTCCAGAATTTCCTTTCAAATGCAAGAGGGCTACTTCCTGTGCATTTTTCTACAGAAGTATTTAAATGTCTGTATCATATCACCCCCTCACTTGGTTTGCAGCTTGTCATGCTGTGAGATCTTGTGTGCATCAGTGATGCTGAGGACTAAGCTATCAGTAGTTTAATTATTGGCAGGGTCTCTCAAGATGGACAGGTCTCAGCTTGTAATAGCGAAGTGTCCGCAACCAATAAAACCCAGAGTCTATTGACTAGAATTCAAGCCAGTTTAAAGTGCACAGACTCAGACAATGATACATACAAAATGGCTGAGTACAGAGCTCAGAAAAATGACAGTTTATATACCTTTCTTCTCCAGTCTAATACAGGCAAAACTCCTCATTGGTCTTGGTGGCCCAGCTACTTACATCCAATAGCCATCTGTGACTGGGCTCACCCCCTTGTTCCCCCCCTGTGCACCTCTCTCTCGCCATGGCTCAAAGCACTAGACATAATATTCTAACAGTTTTCTGCTTTCTCATTCTACTTGCAAGGTCACAGCACATCTAGTAGAGAAACATAACACTGAAAAGACATCTGTGCTTATCAAAACAGTAAACAGTAGGAAAGTTTTATTCTCTTATCAAAAGCAGAGTAAAGCGGTTTTTTTGCTTACAGCTACAGGCATTTCTGTAAATTCCAAAGTCAGCAATACTATTCTAAAGTAGGGGAGAGGGCTTCAGGCCTAGCTGACAGGCCTCAGCTGCATACTAGGCCATCGCCTATCACATTCCCTCCTTTTGATTATTCACAGCCGCGAGTGAAAAAGGGTGCAAATCAAATCACACATAGATGTATAGTAAAATGTAAAATACTCTAGACCATGGTAGAGGGGTCACTCCGTGGTATAGGGTAATAATCCCATGATGCTAATATATGTGCAGCTGCCTTGCGGTCAATAATACTATCAATAATGGAGTTCAGCATACGCAAGCATAAGGGAAGGAAACATGGGATACATATGCAAACAGTTACAATCAGGAATACAAGTATAACAAGTGTTTTCAGGCTGCCTAGGCTTGAAAACCAAGAACCAAACCAGCCATCTAGTTGCAAGCCATGCCACGTTTGGACTGGAACATACGTTTGCTTTCTCATGTGATTGGCTATGTCTTAGTATGAGTGATAAAGCAAAGTCTGAGTAACTTGCATACCAGTTCGGGTGGTGGTTATACAGGCTGCACAAGGGGGCAAGGCAAGAGTGGTTCTCAAGAGTCCCAGGGCTACCGCAAGAAGGAAATAGCAGCAATTGGTAATCATCATGATTTTAGTCTCTGATGATTACTGAGGTAGATGTTGGTTGATTGAGGTAGATAGGTAAGGATTGACAGGGTGATACAAAACTGAAGGATGTCTTTTTCAGAAACAGGCTGGCAAAGCCTCACGATGACGGATCTTTTCTTCGCAGCGTGAGTCGCAATGGTGCTGCAGGATTAGCGATCGAAGTCCAGGGACGACTCTCAGGTACTGTGGCTGGTTTCACTCGACTGTGGTGGATCCAGGAGTTGATCTCGGCCACTTTAACTGCTGTTGGGGTGGATAGCAAAACGATGTATGGCCCTTTCCAATGAGGTGCCAACGGTGTCTTCTTCCACTCTTTTACCCACACCGGAAGGGAGGAGTGGCCTAGTGGTTGGGGCAAGGTACCACAGGCCGGAAAGTTGGTGGTTCAAATCCCACTAGAGGACAGCAACCTTGGACCGGAAGGACTGGGGTTTCTAGTCCCACGGTTGCTCCTTGTGGTCTTGGGCAAGCCACTTAACCCTCCATTGCCCATGTTCCCTGTAAGTATTAGTGTATGTGTCTCATATCCCCTCGTGTTAAATGTATCCCCCAACCGCTTTGACCCAGTGAAAAGCGGGATATAAATGCAGCTAAATAAATAAATAATAAATAAATAACCGAGGCTCCAGGCTTGTAAGGATGCAATGGCTCTGTTAGATTGATAGGCAACTGGTTCTGCACCCAGGTATGAAGGCTCTGCAAAACAGAACTTAGAGCCAACAATTCTTGCCTAGTGATTTCTGATCCAATCTGATTCATATCTCCCCTTATCCCCAGTATTATAGGTGGGGGCCTCCCATACAAAATCTCAAATGGGGATACTCCTAATGGCGTGATGGGGGCTGAACGTATTCGGAGAAGGGCAATGGGGAGAGCTTGGGGCCACTTCAGGTGGGCTTCCTGACAAAGTTTGGATATCTGAGACTTCAGGGTACGATTCATTCTCTCTACTTTCCCTGAACTCTGGGGCCTATAGGCTGTGTGTAACTTCCATTGTATCTGCAGGGCATGGGCTAGTTGCTGAGTTACTTGTGATATAAAAGAGGGCCCATTGTCAGACCCCATAGTCAATGGTATTCCAAATCGGGGAATGATCTCATGGAGCAAGGCCTTAGTGACTTCTCTGGCCTTCTCAGTTCTGGTGGGAAAAGCTTCCACCCATCTAGAAAAAGTACAAACTAGGACTAGCAAGTAACGATATCCATTGGCTCGTGGCATTTCTGCAAAGTCTATTTGGATATTTCCCATGGGGGTAACTCCTACTGACTGAACTCTTGGGGGTGGTACAGGACCTTGCCGGGCATTGTTCTTGGCACAAGTCACACATCGTTGGGCTACCAAGGTGGTCAAAAGACCCAACAAGGAGATATAAAAATATGGCTTCAGAGCATCTGCCATCTTTGTTTTTCCATAGTGTGTGGCTTGATGAAAGGCTTGGACAAAAGCAGGGCCTAGGACTTCAGGGATCACGGTCATACCAGGGGTGGAGCTCCCATCAGGCGGTGGCAACACTATCCATCCAGTGTCTGATAATTGCCCCCCCCCCCTCCTTTTGACAGTAATGGTCCATCTCCATTTTGGTATATCTGGGTGTCCACGCACTAAGAGGTACTGGAAATATGGCTGCTTGAATGGTTACATGTGGGGTAATAATTTGTCCTGCAATGGCTGCTTCTCAGGCTGAGGCATCAGCAAATCTGTTTCCTCGGGACACTTCTCCATCTCCAGTTTGATGGCCTCGGCAATGCATTACAGCAACGTGTTTGGAGGCCCATACTGCTTCCAACAAAGTCAATATTTCTGGGCCATACTTGACAGACTTGCCTCCTGAGGTGATCAATCCACGTTCTTTGTACAGGGCCCCATGGGCATGTAGTGTTGTAAAAGCATATTTAGAGTCTGTATATACATTCAGGCTAATTCCTGCTCCAATTCTGAGTGCACGTGTAAGAGCTATCAATTCGGCCTTCTGTGCTGAGGTTCCTGGGGCTAGGGCTGACGATTCTACTATCATATCCAGAGTCACCACTGCATAACCAGCACATCGCTGTCCTTCAATTATGAGGCTACTCCCATACACGAAGAAGGTTTTGTCTGGATGGTTCAGGGGAACATCAGTTAAATCTGGGCGACTCGAATATACAGTGTCCATTACTTCCAAGCAATCATGATCAGGAGGGCCTGGGCCGGTTGGCAGTAGGGTAGCTGGGTTCAGAGTTTGGCTGACACTTAATTGCAATCGCGGATTCTCACATAGCATACTTTGATATTTCAACATTCGAGCATTAGTGAGCCAATGATTTCCTTTGTGCTCCATTAGGGTTTGAACAGAGTGTGGTACAGTGACTCGAAGATGTTGTCCTAAGGTGAGCTTGTCAGCTTCGCTCACTAAGAGGGCTGTGGCTGCTACAGCTCTCAGGCAAGGTGGCCAACCTTTGGCAACAGGATCCAATTGTTTTGACAGATAGGCCACAGGTCGCTGCCAGGACCCAAGAGGCTGGGTCAAGACTCCCAATGCGTTTCTGCTTGACTCATGTACATATAGACGGAAGGGTTTCTGCACATCCGGTAGGCCCAAGGCTGGGGATGACATCAATGCTGTTTTCAATGATTTGAATGCTTTATCTTGTTCTGGGCCCCATTCCAGGGGGGCTCGTTCAACTCCCTGGGTGGCTTGGTACAAGGGTTTTGCCATGAGCGCAAAATTTGGTATCCATATTCGGCAATAGCCTGCCGCTCCCAAGAAAGCTCGCACCTGCTTTCTGGTTGTGGGGGTTGGGATGCGGCATACTGCTTCCTTTCGCTAGAGTCCTAATTTCCGGGTTCCTTTGGACAGGTGGAACCCTAAGTATTTCACTTCTGTCTGACACAGCTGCGCCTTGGCTCTTGAGACCTTGTATCCAGCTTCATTCAAAAGGTGCAATAGATCACTAGTAGCTTGCACACAATCAGTTTCGTTGTTGGTGGCTATGAGCAAGTCATCTATGTATTGGAGTAGAATTCTTTTTCCCGGAGTTACAGAGTAACTTGACAAATCTTGACTGAGGGCTGCACTGAAGATAGTGGGCGAGTTCTTGAATCCTTGTGGTAATAGAGTCCAAGTGAGTTGTCCTCGTCTTCCTGTGGTAGGGTTTTCCCATTCAAATGCAAACAAAAGCTGACTGGCCTCTGCCAGGCGTATACAGAAAAAGGCATCTTTTAAGTCCAAAACAGTGAAATGGGTGGCTTCTGCTGGAATCAGTCCCAGGAGGGTGTAAGGATTTGGTACTACTGGATGTAGGGTTTCAACTGCACTGTTTACTTGACGTAGATCCTGCACTGGGCGGTAGTCACCTGTCCCAGGCTTCTTGATTGGTAGAAGGGGGGTGTTCCAGGGTGACTGGCATTCTCTAAGAAGTCCATACTGCAGTAATTTCTTCAGGTGACGATGAATACCTTCAATTGCTGGTCGTGGGAGGGGATACTGATGCACATGCACTGGTTCTGCTCCTGGCTTAAGGGTAACAAGTACAGGAGCTATATTCTTTGCTAGGCCAGGTGGATTATTCTCTGCCCATACTCCAGGTGGGGCTGCAATGCTGGTAAGTATACAGGAACTTGCTGCTTTGGATGCAGGTGAATAGAACCACCATTCTTCTTCTCGGGGGACAGCTAACACCATCAGACCGGCAGGTTTTGAGTTTATAGTCATTTCCATTTTTCCCCCTTCAACAAAGGATATCTGTGCTTGAAGCTTTGCAAGCATGTCTCGGCCCAGAAGGGGAACTGGGCATTCAGGCATGTACAGAAACTGGTGTGTTATCTGCCGCCCCCCTAGTTCACAGGCGCGGTTCTGCAGGAAAGGTCTTGTGGTTCTAGTTCCAGTAGCTCCCACAATTGTAACAGATCGAGAGGACACAGGGGCCACAGGCTTGGCTACTACTGAATGCTCAGCCCCTGTGTCTACCATAAAGTCCATATGCTGGTCTCCAATTTTTACATTGACCATAGGCTCCTGGAGACCTAAGAAGAATTTGGAGCCTGGTCTGACCTATTCCTCATCATCCATGAAATCTGCTTCGGTGACTGCCACTCCCTGCATGGCAGTCTCATTTTGCTGGAACTGTTGAAACTGTGCGCGCTGCATCCCCCCTTGCTGCTGGAATCTCCCCCCCCCCCCGCTCTCCTGGCGTTCCCGCGTCCCCTCCAGGGGGTGGAGCTCATGTTCGGGCATGTATCCTTCCAATGTCCTTCCTCTTTACAATAAGCGCACTGATTTGCACCTAAGGGGGGCCGAGAGCTCCCTCGGCCCCTTCCCCGTCCTCTAGCTCTTCTAATAGGATATCCTCCTCCGCGTCCTTCCACTAGTGCTGCAGCGAGCAAATCCACTTTCTTCCTCATCCTTCTTTCACTTTCCCGTTTGCTTTCTTGATCACGATTCACATATACCTTTTGTGCGACTTCCATTAGCTGTGTTGCGTTCATGCCTGCAAATCCTTCTAATTTCTGCAGTTTTCGCTTTATGTCTCCCTGGGACTGACTCACAAAAGCGTTATTCACCATGCGTAAATTCTCCTCGGCTGCTGGGTCATAGGGGGTGTAAAGTCTATAGGCTTCAGTTAATCGTTCATAGAAAGCAGTTGGACTCTCATCTGGGCGCTGAAGAACGTCCACTACTTTTCCAATAGTCATAGCTCTCTGGCCTCCCTTCTTTAGGCCCTGCAGTAGAGCCTGGCGAAACCGGGTGAGGACTTTTTCTCCTACATCACTATTTGGGTCCCATCCGGGATCTTCATTGGGGAAATCTGCGGCTGCTGCCTGTCGGGGGTCTAGATCTAGGTTTCTCCCAACTTCAGGGTTCTCTTCCAACCATTTAGTGGCTGCTCGCACTATCCGTGCCCGCTCTTCAGTAGTAAAGAGGGTAGCCAAGAGCTGGCGACAGTCAGACCAGGTGGGCTGATGGGTTTGCATAATACTATTCATTAACTCTGTCAAATCTTGGGGCTTATCAGTATAGGAGGCATAATGCGTTTTCCAATTCAATAGATTTGTTGTGGAGAAAGGCACATAAACTAGACTGGTCGGTCCGGGCACAACCTGACCCTCTTAATTTTGAATGGGTAATCCTGGGACCTGTCGTAGTGGCAGTTGGCGGACTTCTTTTGCTTTTCTGCTTCTAAGGGCATAACGCAGATTAGCGGCTCTGGAGGTAGCCTTACTACTGGTGTCCGGACTAGTGGATGGCCCTGGACTGGCATCTGACCCTCCACTAGCGGATTCCTCGGGGAATGATTGTTCCTCATCAGAGCGCTGCTCAGGACTAGGGCTCCGACTTCTGCGCGGAGGGGTCCGCTCTTCAAGTTTTGGAGGTGGTTGCTCTGGCGGAGGCACCTCGGCTGGAGGTATGCTCGCTTGCTCCGGCTCTACTCGGGGTACTGCTTGGGGTTGGAGTACTGGCGGAGCTGATGGGACAGGAGTATACAGGAAGGCGGGTGGATACTTTGGGATCTCTGGAGACTCTTGGGCTACATAAATAGGGGGCTTCTCTTTCTTGGCAGGGACTCTCGTGGTAGTTGCTAACATAATCTTTCTCTGTCCCTCACTGCAACTCTTCAGCCAGGAGGGCTGCTTCTCACATATACCTAACCAGGAATCTATATAGGGGAACTGTTCAGGACTATAGCTGCGCACTACCTTGTGCACACGGGACACAATTTGGATATCAAAAGTACCTTCTGGTGGTCACCCGGCATCCAGCGCCAGCCACACCCTACTACACAATATTTCTAAGCGGGTCGCTGTCATTTTTATCCCATAATCACCACTAAAACCTTTCTTAAAATTCGTGATCATACAGTTCAGCGGAGTTTGTACGGACTCCGCCCCTCCCATTATAACGTATAACGTACAAGACAGCAAACAGAAAGGGTAGGTAGGATGGCTACGAGTGAGGGGTCCACGTAGCCCACAAAACAATGAGGGGGACAAACAACAGTCGCTTCCTCCTGTTTGCGATCTGGACGAGGTCGCCCTGCCAGAAACTGCGCTACTTAGGAGTCCGCTCTCGCTTGGCCTGTATTGCAAGACCTCTCAAGCACACTTCACACAACCAAACATGCTAGCATTTCCCAAATTCCAAAACTCCCGGGCTAACTGACTAAACCAAAATTACCAAACCAAAAGGGTCAGCAGCTTCGCCTTGCGCATACTCATGCAAGGGTACTAGTGCCACCCTGAAAGTTGATCAGACTTCCTTTACCTGTTACTGTACCAAATTTGTCTCGAGACGTTCCCAAGGCTAACTGACTAAGAACCAGAAAAATCAATACTCACCGGATCCGGTAGCTAATGGTGCGCTGCACAACCAGTTCCACCTTGGGTTGAATCCTGGACTCCCCTGGGTTTGAGGTGTTGGCCAGCTGGACCCAGCAGGCCGCCGAGGCAGGGCGGAACCCTCCGATACAAGAGACCAGTCAGCGCCTGGGATCCTCTCCACGTCGGTCGGCTGCAGGCCCAGCCAGACCAAACCTGGAGGCGGTAATACGTGGTAGTATCACTTGCGGACCATTTGCGTATTACGCCATTCCCGGCCCAACGCACCATGAATATGTAATAGCGAAGTGTCCGCAACCAATAAAACCCGGAGTCTATTGACTAGAATTCAAGCCAGTTTAATGTGCACAGACTCAGACAATGATACATACAAAATGGCCGAGTACAGAGCTCAGAAAAATGACAGTTTATATACCTTTCTTCTCCAGTCTAATACAGGCAAAACTCCTCATTGGTCTTGGTGGCCCAGCTACTTTCATCCAATAGCCATCTGTGACTGGGCTCACCCCCTTGTTCCCCTCCTGTGCACCTCTCTCTCGCCATGGCTCAAAGAACTAGACATAATATTCTAACAGTTTTCTGCTTTCTCATTCTACTTGCAAGGTCACAGCACATCTAGTAGAGAAACATAACACTGAAAAGACATCTGTGCTTATCAAAACAGTAAACAGTAGGAAAGTTTTATTCTCTTATCAAAAGCAGAGTAGAGCGGTTTTTTTGCTTACAGCTACAGGCATTTCTGTAAATTCCAAAGTCAGCAATACTATTCTAAAGTAGGGGAGAGGGCTTCAGGCCTAGCTGACAGGCCTCAGCTGCATACTAGGCCATCGCCTATCACAAGCTGAGGTGCCAGACCAAGACAAACCACCCATCTGGGCAGCAGCAGAACGGGATAGTGTTGGAGGCGGAGGATCACATTTCTGTGACAACAGCAACAACACTAAACTTAAAATGTGCGTAAGAAAGGCCCAGCAATCTACTTCCATATCTTGCCACGAAAACCCAATGGATAATCACAACAAAACAAAGTGCTGGAAGATGAGGCCCCCAGGTCAGAAGGCACTCAACTGGCTACTGGGGAGAAGACCTTTCAGAGTAAGGCCAGCATTTATGATGTGGTTGGATCAAAGCCCTCGGGACGTCTGACTGCTGAAGTAGCTGAGCATGAAATGAGCGTCAGAAGTTGCAAAGATGTCTTACACATTGGGACATGGAATGTATAAAGCATGAACCAAGGGAAGTTGGAGGTGATCAAAAATGAAATGGAACGTGTGCAACTCGATCTGTTGGGTGTCAGTGAACTGGAATGGACTAGCATCGGGCACTTTGCATCTGATGATCACATGGTCTACTATGCTGGAAATGAAAGACAAAGAAGAAATGGTGTTGCATTTAAAATTAAGAAGAAACTTGCAGGAACTGTAATGAAATACAATGCAGTCAGTGAATGCTTAATTTCTATTTGTCTATGAGGAACGCCTATAAACACAACTATAATTTAAGTATATGCCCCAACAACATCTACAGAAGAGAATGAAATTGTTGAGTTTTATGAACAAGTACAAGCTGAAAATGACAGAACATGCAAACAGGATATCCTGATAGTCATGGGTGACTGGAATGCAAAAGCTGTCAAAGAAAAAAGGCAAAATGGTTGGGAAATATGGATTTGGCAACAGAAATGAAGCTGGAGAAAGACTGATAGAATTCTGTAAGACCAATGATCTATTCATCTCAAACACCTTCTTCCAGCAACACAAGCGGGGAATGTACACATGAAATTCACCCATTCGATTGTACAATATCAAATTGACAACATCTGTGGAAAAACTATAACATCAACAAAGACAAAACCTGAAGCTGACTTTGGTACAGATCACCAACTACTAGTATGTAAACTAAAGCTAAAGTTGAAAAAGAGTAAGCCACTCATGAATGTAACAAAATATGACCTTGAGAATATACCACTGGAATTTAAAGACTGCCTGCAAAATTGATTTGCTGCTTTAGATACAAATGACCGAGCTCCATAGTTATGGGATGATATCAAGAAGGTTGTGTTGGAAAAAAGCGAGAAGTCCCTACAAAAGGTTAAAAAGCAAAAACAGCCCAAATGGATGACCAAAGAAACTCTGATAATTGCTCAGAAACACAGAGAAGCTAAAGCCAGAGGAGAAAGAAAAGCAATCACAGAACTCTACAGAGATTTCCAACGTGCAAGTGAAGGAGAAGTACTACAATGATGCATGTAAGGAAATAGAAGCAGAAACTATTAGAGGAAGAACAAGATCGGTTTCCTAAATCTACAAGAGTTAAAGAAAAAATTCCAGCCTCGAAGTGGAATGTAACAAGATACTCAAGGATCCATGTTGAATGATGATGAGAAGATCAAGAAAAGGTGGAAAGAATATATAGAATTTTTGTATGATAAAGATCAAGTGGACCAACAGACGTTTCAACTTGTACCTTATGATCCGGAACCTTTGGTGATGAAAGAAGTCAATACAGCATTGAATGCCTTATCAAAGAACAAAGTACCAGGCATTGATGGCATTCCCATAGAAATATTACAGCAATCTTATGCAGCTGCTGCCATACTTACAAGGCTCTGCCAGGAAATTTGGAAGGCAACATCATGGCTAGCTGACTGGAAAAGATCTGTTTATACCAATACTAAAGAAAGGTGATCCAACTGACTGTGGAGATTATTGCACAATTGCTCTGATCCCACTTGCCAGCAAGATTCTACTGAAGATTATTCAACAGAGACTACAGCCATACCTAGAACGCGAACTACCCTAAGGGGTTTGTTTACTAAACAATGGTAGCGGACTCCGTGCGATATCGGAGATGCGGCCCCATCAATGAAATCAATGGCCCCACGGCCCCATCATTGAAATCAATGGGGCCGTGGCTCTGATATTGCATGGAGTCCGCTACCGCCATTTAGTAAACAGACACCTAAGTATAAGCAGGGTTCAGGAAAGGGCGAAGAACGAGAAACAACATCGCGGATGTGAGATGGATCCTTGAAAAGACTAAAGAATATCAAAAGGCTATCTATTTGTGCTTTGACTACAGCATGTAAACCATGAGAAACTCTGGGCCATATTAAGAAGCAGAACACCTGATCATTCTCTTGCACAACCTTGTCATTCCTCTCCCTATGTACTCAAGCATCCTTCTGAATTTTGCCATCAGATTTTCTATCTATCTGTTTGCCCACTTTAAGACCATCCAATATAATCACCTCCAGGTCCCGCTCTTCTTTCATGCATTAAAGTACTTTACTCCCTATACTGTATTGCTCCATTAGGTTTCTATAGCCCAAATGTATGACCTTGCATTTTTTAGAATTAATTTTTAACTGCCAAATCTTCAACCCTTCTTCAAGCTTTACTAGATCCCACCTCATATTATCCATACCTGTTACCAATTTTGATATCATCCACAAAGAGTCATTGCTTTCCTGCAGTGATGGCACAAGGGTTTCTGCTGCCCTAGTCAGACCCTCCCCCAAAACTGTGCTTCTGTTCAGGCTGCCATGCCGTCCAACCCCCTTGTGCTGAAGCAGCAGCAACTGAACTGCCATTTCAGCGCTGCATTGGGTCTTAAAGTGCCCACATGTATACATGCTCATGGCCTGCAGCTTCTGCGCCGCCCCCCCCCCCCCCCCGATGCAACTTTTTTGGAGGGCTGGCAGAAGCTGCAGGTCAGAACTGCTTACACATGTGCGGGCATTTTAAAGCCTGCCATGGTGATGAAGTAACAGTTCAGCTGCCACTTTCTGGGGGGTTGGGGTAGTGATGTCACCTACCAGGGTCTGCCACCCTAGGCAACCACCTAGTTTGTCTAGTGGATGGGCCAACCCTGCTTTCCTGACAGAACTTCTGCAATATCGCTAACAAAAACATCAAAAAGAACAGGACCAAGGATCAATCCCTGAGGCAAGCCACTGGTAATGCCTCATCTTTAGAACAAACTCCATTTACAATTACATTCTATCATCTCCCACTCAACCAGTTTCTTAGTCATTTTATAGTCCATTTCAAGGGCACTCAGTTTATTTATAAGTCACCAATGCAGAACAGTGTCAAAGGCCTTACTGAAATCTACATATACCACATCTAGTGCACTCCCCTGATGCAATTCTCTGGTCACTCTAAAAAAATCAATCAGATTCTTCTGACAAGACCTTCTACTAGTAAAGTCATGCTGTTTCAGATTCTGTAATCCCTTGGATTCCATCTTCTGCTTTAGCTGCATTGCTATTAATTTACTCACCACAGAGGCCAGACTATACCTAATATGTTTAACTGGTCTGTAGTTAGCAGCTTCTTCCATACTGCAACTTAAATGGACAGGAACCATATTTGTCTATCTCTGGGATAACTCCCAGCTGTAAAGAAGAATTGAAAAGGTTAGACAGTCGAGCTGCCAGTACTTGCCTAAATTATTTCAATCCTTTCAGATGAATCCCAATCAACCCCATCACCTCATCCACTTTTAGTTTTGCTAGTTCCTCAAGTAAACAAACAGTCTTTTGAAAATTGTTCGAGTTCTACCTCACTTCCATTCTTATTTCTGTTTGCTTTATTAGGTCTCAATCCTTGCCCTTCATCTATGAACACAGTACAGAAATATTTGTTAAGCATTTCTGCTTAATCCTCATCCGCCTTTACATATTCCTCCACTGTTTAGTCTCACAGTGCACCCTGGCACTTCCTTCTATCACTAACATACCTAAAAAAGTCTTGTCCCCATATTTATTTTTAATTCCATTAATATTTTTGCTTTCCCGACTACTTTACCAGCTTACCTTAGCTTCTCCAGATATTGCTGTTGCCTCTTTCTGCAGGCTCATAGTTTATAAAGGTTAAACTATTTTCCCTTATATTTTCTACTATTCCTTTTGAAAATCAGATAGGCCAATTGTATCTCTTACTTTTATATCCTTTCCTAACAAAAACATCTCCTTTCAGTTTTGCCCACTGTGCACCTTCCCCCAAATGTTCCCAACTAGCTAATGACTGCTTGAGTTAAGAACATAAGAAATGCCATACTGGGGCAGACCAAGGTCCATCAAGCACAGTATCCTGTTTCCAGCAGTGGCCAATCCAGGTCACAAGGACCTAGCAGTATCCCAAAAAGACATACAGGTTCCATGGGGTACTCCACCTTTCTCCATTGGGAAAATTGGCCATTGAGCACTACCCTCTGCTTTCTATCTTTTAACCAGTTCCTGATCCACAATAGTACATTGCTTCCTATCCCATGATTTTTTAACTTTTCCATGAGGACCTTGTCAAAGGCTTTCTGAAAATCCAGATGCACTATGGGCCCAATTCTGAGAGGCAACTTATGGAGCTACACGTTCCACCGAGATGTGCAGCCCTGAAAACTGTCCTGACCATATTCCCCACAGGCTATCCCTAAATAACCAGAGCACCAATATGAGGAGAGCCAGCGGGGGGCAGGAGGGGACAGAATGTGGGTGGGGCAGGGGCAGGATGTACAGAGTCTATTCAGGTCACTGCCCAGTACATCCTGTGTGTCAGGGGTAGTTGTTGTTGTTGTTGTTAAGTGCCGTCGAATCAGTGTTGACTCATGGCAAACCCTGGATTGTTGTCCTAAATTGTGCTCGGTCTTCACTCAGGCGACTCATTGTTGACAGATTGGCATCCGTAGCTGCTGTTAATTGTATCGATCCATCTCATTGCTGGCCTTCTTCTTTTGTGTTGACCTTCTACCTTACCAAGCATGAAGCCTTTCTCTAAAGATCTCTCTCTTCGCATGATGTGTCCAAAGTATGAAAGTCAAAATTTTGTCATCTGAGCTTCTAAAGAAAGCTTAGGTTTGATCTCTTCTAGTACCAACTGGATTGTTCTTCAGGCAGTCCATGGTATATGCAGTATTCACCGTCAGCACCATAATTCAAAGGCATCAATTTTCTACCTGTCTCTTTTTCACTGTCCAACTTTTGCATCCATATGATGTTATTGAAAATACCATGGCTTGAACGAGTCAAATCTTTGTATGGAGAGAGAGAGAGAGAGACATCTCTGTTCTTGAGAATCTTGTCTAGGTCCTTCATAACCATTCTGCCAACAATGCGTCGTCAGATTTCTTGACTACTTGTTGCTTATTTATTGATAGTTGATCCAAGTAGGTTAAAGTTGTCCACAATTTCAATTTCTTCTCCATCAACGATGAACTTATTGATTTTACCAGTTGTCATGATCTTTGTCTTCTTTACATTAAGACCCTGCTGCCCGATCCAGGTCCGTCTGCCTAGCCTGGGGTCAGGCAATGGGATAACGGAGTCAGCACTGCGGGGGGCACACCAACCTCCGGGGAGGATGTCCCCAGCTGTATGCACAGGCACGCCAGGCCATCCTCGGGCTGATTCTGTATGCCACAGGAACATTTTGTTCCCGCGCTACAGAATCAGATCTTGAATTGGGCTATATATCAACCAGCTTACCTTTGTCTACCTGTTTATTCACACTTTCAAGAAAATATAATAGATAAGTAAGGCAAGACCTTCTTTGGCTAAAGCCATGTAGGCTCTCTCCCATTAAACCATGACTATCTACATGTTCAGTAATTTTGTCCTTTATAATGCTTTCTACCATTTTGCCTGGTACTGATGTCAGGCTCACTGGCCTATAGTTTCCAGGATCACCCCTGGAACCCTTTTTAAAAATTGCCGTTGCATTGGCTATTTGCCAATCTTCAGGTACTACTGATGATATGCCATAATGGGTCAGACCAATGTCCATCAAGCCCAGTATCCTCTTTCCAACAAACAGTGGCCAATCTAGTTTACAAGTACCTAGCAGTTTCCCCAAAAGACACAGGTTTCACAATGCTTGTATTGGGTCAAGCAGTGGATATTCTGGGTCCCTTTTAATAATGGTTTATGGACCCTTCCTACAGGAACTTGTCCAAAGCTTTTTTAAACCCAGCAACACTAGAAACATAGAAACATGATGACAGAAAAAGACCACATGGCCTATCTAGTCTGTCCTTCCATAACAACTACAACAGTCCACTTTTTACCTTTAGAGATCCTCTGTGTTGGTCCCATGCTTTTTTGAATTCAGTTACTGTCCTCATCTCTACCACCTCCACTGGGAGACTATTCCATGGATCCACTACTCTTTCTATAAAGAAATATTTCCGCATATCACTCCTGAATCTATCTCCCTTCACCCTCATCCCATGTCCCCTCATAGCAGAACTTGCTTTCAATTGAAAGAGGCTCTCTCCCTGAACATTTATGCCACGGAGGTATTTAAACATCTCAATCATATCACCTCTATCCTGCCTTTCCTTTAAGGTGTACATATTAAGATCCTTACGTCTGTCCTCATATGCTTTATAATGAAGCCCACTAATCATTTTAGTAGCCACCCTCTGCACCGACTCCATCCTGTTCACATCCTTTTGAAGGTGCAGTCTCCAGAATTGCACACCATACTCCAAATGAGGTCGCACCAAAGACTTATACAGAGGCATTATCACCTCCTTTTTTCTGCTAGCCATTCCTCTCCATTTGCACCCAAGCATCCTTCTAGCTTTTGCCATCGCCTTTTCTACCTGTTTAGCTACTTTAAGATCATCAGACACAACCACGCCTAGGTCCCGCTCTTCTTTAGTGGACAAAAGTACTTCACCTCCTATACTGTATTGCTCCCTTGGATTGCTGCAGCCCAAATGCATGACCTTACATTTTTTAACATTAAATCCCAGCTGCCAAATTCTAGACCATTCTTCAAGCTTAGCTAGATCCCTCCTCATGATATCTACACCTTCCTGGGTGTCTACTCTATTGCAGATTTTTGTATCATCTGCAAAGAGGCAAACCTTACCCGACAGTCCTTCCGCTATATCACTAACAAAGATGTTAAAAAGAATCGGACCAAGGACAGATCCCTGGGGCACACCACTGGTAACATCCTTCTCCTCAGAGTGAGCTCCATTTACTTGTACTCTTTGTCGCCTCCCACCCAACCAATTTCTAACCCAAGTAGTAACTTTAGGGTCCATCCCTAGGGTGCTCAGTTTGTTTATAAGTCGCCTGTGAGGAACAGTGTCAAAGGCTTTACTGAAATCTAAATACACCACATCTAGAGCTCTCCCTCGGTCCAACTCCCTGGTCACCCAGTCAAAGAAATCAATCAGATTTGTCTGACAAGACCTGCCTCTGGTGAATCCATGCTGCCTCGGATCCTGTAATCCGCTGGACTCCAGAAACCTCACTATTTTCTCTTTCAGCAGCGTTTCCAATAATTTACTCAGCACCGAAGTTAAACTAACCGGCCTGTAGTTTTCAACCACATCCTTACTTCCGCTTTTGTGTAAAGGCACCACATGAGCCTCTCTCCAGTCCTTTGGCACCACTCCCGACTCCAACGAGGCATTGAAAAGGTCAGTCAGTGGAGCTGCTAGAAGTTCCCTCAGTATTCTAGAGTGTATCCCATCCGGTCCCATTGCTTTGTCTACTTTAAGTTGAGCTAGTTTCTCACGAACAGTCTTCTGAAAATTGTTCAAGATGTCCCTCGCTTCTGTTCTTATTTGTGGGTGTTTTCTGAGGTCCTGCTCCTGGTTCTTCATCTGTGAACACAGAACAAAAATATTTGTTAAGCAATTCCGCTTTATCCTTATCAGCTTCTACATATTCCCCCCCTGCACCCTTGAGTCTGACAATACCACTTTTGCCCACTAAGCTTTTAGTACATCCTCCAGAATTTGATTACAAGTTGAGTGAAAAAATATTTTCTCTTTTTAGTCTTAAATAGGTTACCCTGTAGATTCATTGAATGCCCCTTAGTCTTTCTGTATTTTGATGGCGTAAACAATCGATCTACGCTTACCCATTCCACTCCATTCATTAATTTATAACCTCTATCATATCTCCCCTTAGTCGTCTCTTTTCCAGGTTGAAGAGCTCTAACCTTTTTAGCCTCTCTTCATAGGGGTATCCTTCGATCCCCTTTAACATTTTGGTGGTTCTTCTCTGTACATTTTCTAATAATGCTATATCCTTTTTAAGATACGGTGACCAGAATTGCACACAATATTCAATATGCGACCACACCATGGAACGATACAGAGGCATTATAATATCCTTTGTTTTATTCTCCTTTCCTTATGATACCTAGCATTCTATCTGTTCTCTTGGCTGCTGCTGCACACTGGGCAGAGGGTTTTAACATGTTATCCACGACGATGCCTAAATCTTTTTCCTGGGTGGTGGTTCCTAATGTGGAACCTTGCATCGTGTAACCATAGTGTGGGTTTTTCTTCCCTAGGTGCATAACTTTGCACTTGTCCAGATTAAATTTCATCTGCCATTTGGATGCCCAGTCTTCCAATTTATCAAGATCCTCTTGCAATTTTCCACAATCCTCATGAGTTTTAACAACTTTGAATAGTTCATTTGCAAATTTGATAACCTCCCTTGTTATTCCCATATCCAGGTCATTTATGAATATGTTAAAAAGCAGTGGATGCAGCAAAGATCCCTGGGGTACTCCACTATTCACCTTTCTCCATTGGGAAAATTGGCCATTTAACCCTACCCTCTGCTTTCTATCTTTTAACCAGCTCCTGATTCACAATAGTACACTGCCTCCTATCCCATGACTTTTTAATTTTGCCATAAATCTCTCATGAGGGACCTTGTCAAAGGCTATCTGAAAGTCCAGACACACTATATCACTCAACTCACCTTTCTCTACTTGTTTATTCACACCTTCAAAAAAACATAACTGATTAGTAAGACAAGACCTTCCTTGGCTAAAGCCATGTTGGCTGTCTCCCATTAAGCCATGACTATCTACATGTTGAGTAATTTTGTTCTTTATGATGGTTTCTACCATTTTTCCTGGTACTGACGACAGGATCATCAGGCTACAGTTTCCCGGATCACCCATGGAACCTTTTTAAAAACTGGCATTACATTGGCGATCCTCCAATCTTCAGGTATTACAGATGATACAAATTACTAATAGTAGGCCTGCAATCTCAAATGTCAGTTCTTTCAACACCCTTGGATGTATACCATCCGGTCCTAGTAATTTGCTAATCTTCAGTTTATCCAATAGTTGTGATACATCTTCCTGGTGTATCAATATTTCTTTCAATTCTTCCACAGCATCACCTTTAAATACCATTTCAGTCCTGGGTAACATCCCTAAATATTCCTCAGTAAAGACCAAAGAAAAGAATTCATTCAGTCTCTCCGCTATGGCCTTGCCTTCTTAGTGCCCCTTTTACCCCTCTATCACCTAATGGTCCAACTGACTCTCACAGGTTTTTTGCTATGAATGTACTTGAAAACGTCTTTATTATGCATTTTTACTTCCACAGCAAGCTTCTTCTCAAATTCTCTCTTTGCCTACCTTATCAGTGCCTTCCATTTAACTTGCCAGTGCTTGTGCTGTTTCCAGTTTTCGTCATTTGGCTCATTTTTCCATTTCCTGAAAGATGTTTTTTTGGCAACAGCCTCTCTGACTTCACCTTTAACCATGCTGGCAGTTTTTTGGACTTCCTTCCACTTTTCTTAAAGCATAGAATACAGCAGGTCTGGGCTTCCAAGATAGTATTTTTAAACAACACCCAAGCTTGATGTAAGTCTTTAACCTTTGCAACTGTTCCTTTTAGTTTTTCTTAACTATTTTCCTCATTTTTTCATAGTCTCCCTTTTCAAAAGTTAAAAGGTAGTACTGTGGATTTCCTTACCATCCCTCCTCCATTAATTAAATCAAACGTGATCATGCTATTGCCAAGTGGCCACAACACCCTTATCTCTTGCATCAGATCTAGTGTTCCACTAAGGACTAGGTCCAAAATGGCTTCCTCTCTGGATGAACCAGTTGCTCCCAGAAGCAGTCATTTATTTCATCTAGAAACATTATCTCCCTAGCATGTCCTGGCATGACACTGACCCAGTCAATATCGGGGTAATTGAAATCACCATTATTACTGTGCTGTAACTTTTGTTAGCTTCCCTGATTTCTTTGGAGTATTTCATCATCCATTTATTCATTCTGGCCAGGCTGTCGATAGTACACCCCCACTGTCATTGCCTTCCCCTTCCTTTTTTACATGGAATTTTAATCCATAGAGATTCTACAGCAAATTTTCTTTCCTGCAAAACTTTAATCCTTTGTGACTCAATGCCCTCTCTAACATAGAGCGCAACCCCTCCACCAATTTGATCAGCTCTATCATTACAATATAGTTTGTACCCAGGTATCACAGTGTGTTGGGAAATTTGAGTTAGGTCTGCTTATATATTGGCTTTATATGACTGAACTCTTGCCTAGTGAAACTACACAGGAGGATGGATGGCACAGAAGACAAGAAGACAGACAAGAAGACAATAGCTATATGAGAGTATATGCTTGCCATAAGATAATGGATGCGGCCTGCTATGGAAGGATTCTGGGAAACCATATTCTGGATAGAAATATGCAGAATAATGGGCCTAACAAGAAATTACAGGTCAAGCAAAGAATTCAAATTAATGAGCACAAAATACTCTCTGCCTGGTTTCAATTAGTGCCAAGAAGAAGGAAAAATACAGGAAGGGTCAAAGGTCACAGACCATGCATAGATAAATAGACCTAAAAGCATGTCCAGATGTTTAGAGGTCATAGGCCATGTATAAATAAGCAGGTCTAAGTGCAGGTCCAGATGTACACATGTAAAGAGATTCTCCCCTGGGAAAAGTGTTGCAGGGCCCTGTTGACACTTAAGAAATGTATGATTAATTTGAAGCAGACATTTGATACAGGGAGAAATGTATATAAGGCAGTTATTTTTCATGTAAGGGCGGGCAGTATTTTCTTCCCCTTCACAGAGAAAGAAAGTACTGTCTGCCATTTCTATAGACAGACCTTGCTGTTCTGCATGATGCTGGAAATAAAAGTCTTTGTAGATAAAGCAACTGCTGTCTAAGTAATTCTTTGATTGGTGATATTTGGGCAACCGTTGTGGGAACCAGAAGCCACAAGTGTCCCACTGGTTTTCCTCCTTCCATCATGTCTTTGAGATACCAATCATATCTAACTTCTCATTTAGTGCTATATATTCTAACTCTCCCAACTTATTTTTTAGACTTCTAGCATTTGTATACAAGCATTTTAGAGATTGTATTTTATCCATATTAATCTGGCTATTGGAAGGCAGGGGTAATTTGAAATCTTTAAGCTCTGTCTGTTCCGTACTCAAGGGCATCTGGGCTACTTTTGTCTTTATTGGAACCTCACGGCTGATATGCCCTAACTTCATTCTTTTGGTAGTATCCTTCAAAGATACATTGTTCCAAACCATGTGCTCTTGGGCGACTGTCAGCTCTCCCCTATTATCTAGTTTAAAAGCTGCTCTCTCTCATTTTTAAAGGAGCCAGCAGCCTAGTTCCTTCCCGGTGAAGCCCATCCCCTCAGAAGAGCCCCTCCTTTCCCCCAGAATGTTCCCCAGTTCCTAAAAAATCCAAACCCCTCATCTTTACACCATTGTCTCATCCATGCATTGAGACTCCGGAGCTCTGCCTGCCTTTTGGGCCCTGCGCGTGGAATGAGAAGCATTTCGGAGAAAGCTACCCTGGAAGTTCTGGATTTCAACTTCCTACCTAAAAGCCTAAATTTAGCTTCCAGAACCTCCCTACCACATTTTCCTATGTCATTGGTACCGACATGTACCAAGACAGCAGACTCCTCCCCATCGCTATCTAAGACCTTGTCTAGGTGGCGCGTGAGGTCTGCTACCTTTGCACCAGGCAGGCATGTTACCAGGTGATCCTCATGTCCACCAGCCATCCAGCTATCTACATGCATAATGATCGAATCACCAACAATAACGGTTGTCCTAACCCTTCTCTCATGGGCAAATGTCCCTAGAGAAACCTCCTCGGTGCAAGAAGGTTTTACATCACCTGGAATACAGGTTCTAGCTATAGGATCACTTCCTGCCACACCATGCTTTCCTGTCATGTGGCCTCTCTCCTCCATGGCAACAGAGATGCTGCCAGACTGGAGGTGGGACTTCAGGACTATATCCCTGTAGGTCTCGCCTATGTACCTTATGTCCTCCAAGTCTGCTACTCTGACCTCCAGAGATCGGACTTGTTCCCTGAGAGCAAAGAGCTCCTTGCACCTAGTGCACACATAAGACCCCTCACCAACTTGGAGAAAATCATACATGTGACGCTCAATGCAAAAGACTGGAAAGCCCCCATCTCGCTGCTGGACTGCTGTCTGCATTTTAGTTTTAAGGATGTGTTTAGATATTTAAATTTCTGGGGATACTTATACTAATAAAACTATACCTAATATGTTTAAATGTACTTTGTTCACCTGAAGCTTAATTAATCTCAGGTCCTTAATGTATGCCTGATGAGGATAAACAGCTGCACCTGAGAGTGAATATGGTACCTCCTTTCCTTTTAAGAGGTTTAAGCACCTATAAAGCTACAATTTTCCCAGGGATGGGTGGGTGTTGGGGAGAGGGAGGGAAAGAAGACCTATGAAAAGCTGGTTGCTACATAGTACCCTGTCCCCTGCTTCTAAGGTAATTTGTGTCCAATTTCCAGGGAGAATCCCACAGCCCTTGCTTGGATAGAGGGAGTCTTGGTATCTAAATTTAACCAGAAAGCTCTCTGCTGTGTTTTAAAGTTAAACTGAAAGCTCTTTGCTGTTACTAGGCCCTGACTGATTTAACAAATACACTGGTTAACAGCTTAATCAGTTTTAAACTAAAGAATTCCTTTTTCCACAAGATTTAGAAAAATTCCCAGAAGTAAATACTTACAATTGCAGATCTCTCTCCAGATAACACAACAAAATTATTGCATCTGTTATACTGCTTTTCTTACTCCAAAACTATTATTCTAATTGAGGAATAACAATATACTTATTGCCTCCCATGCAAACCTATATACTGTATTATAGATTCCTAACTTGACTCTAATCCAGAGAAGCAATTTATACAATTTATCCTGTTTAGCATGCACTACCATTTACATTCTTTATCCATAGATAGAAGTACATAGGCATTCCTATATAGGGAGACAAACTCAATCAGAACTTAGTTAATTTGTCATTCTCCCTACCTAAGTCTTGTTTACTGTTAATGCACACTGATAGCACAGGTACACTACCAAAAAACTGCCTCCAGTTTTGCAACTGATTCCTATAGATTTTGGGGTGCTGAATCCAGGAAAAATAGCCAAAATGTTCCATCACGTCACGTTTTCTTGCAAAATTAGATTTCTTACCCATATAAGGAATGTTCACATAATTTCTTTTTAGCCGACTGCAGTTTATTTTCTTGGCCCAAAATAGAGGTTGTAATGGTTAACTAACTAGAAACACTCCCTCATGATATTTTAGAGTGTTTTGTATTCATTTTATACATTAACAGGACAACTGGGAGGCGGGGGGCTAAATCCAGTACTCGCGCTGGCGCATGTTCTTTCCTGTTCGCCTCGCCTCGTTCTCTCGATCGCTCTCTCGCTCAAACACGGTGGTTGCGACATGTACGTTCCTGTCAAATTTCAGTTTCTTGCAAGTTCATTATTACCTTTTGTTTGCTCAGTCGTAATCCAGCTTTATTCCGAAGTGGTTCACTACAGTTGTAGTTTGCAGTGCTGTGTATTTGTGATGGCTCACAGAGCCAGAGGTTGTGTCAACTCTCCGGACAGTTTTTGTTTTATTTGTGGGGAATATACCGTGAAAAAGCGGCAGAGGAACATTACTGCATTTATTAAAAAAGTATATTTTGCCTATTTCGGTTTGAAGTTAGGCGATCAAGACAAACCGTGGCCTCCTCACAAAGTGTGCAAGACATGTGAGGAAGATCTACGCTTATGGATGAAAGGTAAAAAACAAGCATTTCATTTCGGAATACCTATGATGTGGCGTGAACAAAGAGACCACAGCAGTGACTGCTATTTTTGCTCTTGCATTGTGAAGGGATACAACTTAAAAAATAAGAACGTAATAAGTTACCCCAACCTTCCCTCAGCAATTAGGCCTATGCCTCATAGCAACGAAGTACCTGTGCCTGAACCACCAAAATCTTTGGATCATATTTGTGTGGACGGTTCTGATCATGATGAGACTCATCAGATGGCTTTTCCCGATGAGTCCAGTACTTCCGAGTTTGAAACTGAACCAGATCCGAAACCTGAACTTTTCTCTCAAGCTGAATTGAATGATTTAGTCCGGGATTTAGGACTCCCAAAAGATGCTGCCCAACTGCTAGGTTCTCGGCTTAAACAGAAAAATCTATTGTCACCAGGAACAACTTTTTATTGGTACCGCAACCGCGAGACACAATTTTTGAAGTATTTCAGCAAAGAGGAAGATTTGGTATTTTGCAACGATATATACGGAGTGATGGAAAAGTTTAAACTCAAGTATGATCCTGCTGAATGGCGGCTGTTCATTGATTCGTCAAAAGACAGCATAAAAGGTGTTCTTCTTCATAATGGCAACACATTCGCTTCAGTTCCTATTGCTCACTCTGTTATTCTCCAAGAAAAATACGAGAATTTGGCCCTGATTCTTCAGAAGATTCGTTATGATGAGCATAAGTGGATGATTTGTGGAGACTTTAAAATTCTATCCATGCTATTAGGGCAGCAATCCGGTTTCACCAAATATCCCTGCTTCCTTTGCTTGTGGGATAGCCGGGCCCGCGACCTACACTGGGGGAAAAAAGACTGGCCAATTCGGGAGTATTTGAGACCCGGTGAGAAAAATGTTCTTCATGAGAGCTGTGATGCAGCAAGGGGTACACAGCCTATGCAAATTCAGGTAAAAGAAAGACTTACCTCAGAGTCAGCTTTAGAAAGCAGCACTAGGCACTCTGAGTCACCGGAGCAAGGGAAATTCTTGCTACGTAGCAAACAAAAATCCCATCAGGAACACCTGAGTGAAAATCCCTAGGTCACGTGCAGAGCTAGGGATTACTTAAGGCAAGGTTCCAGTCAGTGGAGTAGATTGGGAGTGGCAAGAGGAGGAGCAAGAACACGAACACCAAAGGGAACTACAGAGAGTAGGACTGCAGGTCGGGTTGCAGAGAATAGCAGGAGGTGTGGCTCTCATCAGCTGAGCAGAAACCCCAGGGGATTGCTGGGAGGAAACTCTTCTCACGGAGAACCAGGAAGTGAGACTGACTCCAGCTCTCGAGAAGAGAGGTTCAAGGCAAGCTGTTCCAAGAGTAAACCTGCTACCAGAAATAACCTGAAAGAGAAGCTAGGAAGATCCCACTACACTAGAGACCGGTATGTGCCAGTTCAGGGCAGAGGTCACTGTGAGAGGAAAGTGTTGGGGGATGGGAACTCCAAGCACGTCTGCAGCCTAAGAAGTAGGTGTAAAACTAAGTCTCATTATACTCCTGCACAACCAGCCTGGAAGGAAAAAGCCATAAGGTATAGGGAGCCAAGTATTAAGGCAGTCCCTGCAGAGAGAAGGAATCCTCCATATGATTATAGGGAGAAGTTTAAAACCCCTAAGTGCCAAGGGCGTGGTCCTGAATATAACTACAAGCAGCAAGGTGGTTCAGAACTGTTATTCTGGGAGGAGAGCCCAGGCAGAAGATACCACAGGACAGAGAGGTATAGCCCTGAAGGGAGAAGAGCCTCTTTTGATTATTACAGTGATCTATCACAGGACACTGTGTCTGAGTGCCATTTGTATGAGGAGTCTGACACAGGGAGTTTGGGCACTGCTGAGGAGAATATGATATGGGAAGACGCTAGCAATCTTCCGGAGCCCATTCCCATGGAATGCAGCATGTGTTACAAACGCAGCCTTGCTATGTGAATGAATGCAAAGAGAACTGTGTACAGGAAACAAGGATTATTTGTTTGCCATTAATTTGTTGCTCTGTTCATCTTTAAGTTTCTGTTTTCTTGGCAAGTCCGAGCGGGACGGGGAATAAAACCCATTTTAAGTTTCATTCAAAAATTGCTCTGAAAGACTCTTTTGTTTATCAAGCCAGAGCAATTACTTGTTCATAGGCCCTAGGCAACCGCCTATACAGGGCGATAAGGGCTCTAACCACGGGCCCCATCACAGAGCTTGGTACCTCGTGATAAAATTCTATTACCACCTCTCCACATTAAGTTGGGTCTCATTAAGCAAGTCATCAAGTCCCTTCCAAAAGATGGTGAGTGCTTTCGGTACCTTTGCTCAAAGTTCCCCCGACTTTCTGAAGCAAAGCTAAAGGAAGGAGTGTTTGTTGGCCCTGATATAAGGAAACTCATTTCAGATGGAGCATTCGCTGAAACGATGTCTGAGAAGGAAAAAGAAGCCTGGGATTCCTTCAAGGATGTTGTTCTCAAATTCTTGGGAACAGGCGGGATGAGAACTATAAGGATATTGTTGCCAGGATGCTCAATGCCTTCAAAGAACAAGGCTGTAACATGAGCCTGAAAGTCCATTTCTTGCACTCCCATGTAAACTACTTTCCCGAAAACCTGGGGGTGTACAGTGAAGAACAAGGTGAAAGGTTTCACCAGGACATCAAGGACGCAGAGAGAAGGTACCAAGGAAGATGGAACACCACTATGATGGTTGATTTCTGCTGGTTGCTGCTGCGGGAAACCCCAGATGAAAAATACGCCAAGCAGCGCACCAAGAGAAGCATTCGGGGGAAGAAGAAACGGGCCCACTAGGAGATTGATTGACCCAAGAATGACTTTAAAATCTAAACTGTGTTGACAAATATCGTGTTTTTACTAAACTTTGAAATAAAAATTTGCTAGTTATTACCACAGTGTCGGACCTCATTTATTAGAATTTTATTTTCACACCATCGGGTGTTTGTCTTCATGTATTGCAATGGTGCGGTTTGCGTTTTCTATTCTTACATACATACCTGTGCAACATTTTTTGCACATTTCTTTGCTTTTCTTTATGTCTAACCTCGCTCTTATATGCTCAATGTTTGTGCACATGTATGTGGCTGTTTTAAGTGCAGACAATTTTGCTACCATCACAGTGTGTTTTGTTGACATTACTCTATTCTTATGTGCTGCCTTGTTACAATTTTCTTTATTCTTATTTGAATAACTACTAAACAATTAGTATAAAGAATTCATCCAAGAAACTTTTATCTCGATCGCACTCAATCTGAAACGTTCACCTCAAACTGCTAACCCAATGTAGCAAAAAATCTGTACGTGATGGAGCAAATTGGTTACCAGATTTGGATTCAGCGCACCAAAAAACGTAAAAATCAATCGAAACATTAGAGGCAGTTTAAAAAATAATTTTTTTAGTGTACCTGTGTAGTTTATGAAAGATCTCATTCAGTCCCTTTTCCCCCTCCAATCATTCAGGTGACACTAAGGAGCAACAAACAATGTGATGGGAGAATTCTGTGGTTTTAGGGGCCACAGTACTCCATTTCACCTCTGGAAAAAAAATTTCATTTCCTAATTGTCATCAAATAAGCGAAAGTAGTTTTATAGCAACCCACTCAATCTCAAGGAACTGAAAAGTTCACATTACCAGACATACCACACACAGTCTGTTGGTCAGGATGTAAATGTAGTGTTAACAGGATAGCCCTGGGTCTCTCCTGGGATGAAGGACAGTATAGGAGAGAGAGAGATGGATCTGACAGGAACACAGAGAGTAGGAGGGAGGAAGAGCACATAGAGCAGTTCCTTGCCTTACTGAGCAAAGAGGAAAGGAAGGAATTCAGAAACTGGAAGGGAAGCCTTAACAAAAAGGAACATTTTATTCTTCCCTTCTCAGTCCTCTAAACCCCTGTTGCTCAGTTAAGGGAAGAAAAAGAATAGAGGAAATACAGATTGATAACATTTTCTCAACATCCAGATAGGATTCCTTCTCAGCTCTATGTGGAACAGTCAGCTGGGTTTTGAACTTGGCACCTTATGCAGAGTAAGCAGAGGTCCACTGAATTACAATCCAACCCCTGAATAGGGTTGCCAACTGGCCGGTTTTCAGCCGGCCTGGCCGGTTTTTCCACGGCCAGGCCGGCTGCCGGCGCAGAGGCAAAACCGGCCCTTTAAAAGCCGGTTTTTTTGCTCTGGCCGCAAGATCGGGAGCGGCCTGAGCAAAAAAAACGGCTTTTCTCCGCTTCAGAGGGAGCCGGGGAAGCCCGCGCGAGGCCCCGGCTCCCTCTGAACAGCCACCAGCGTGAAGGAAAAGGCTCTTCACGCTGGTGGCTGTTCAGAAGGAGCCGGGGCCTCGCTCAGGCTTCCCCGGCTCCCTCTGAAGCCTCAGACCGCCGCGAGGCTGGTCGGGGGGGGGGGCAAGGACTGCATGGGCTGTGATGGGGGGACCTGGACTGGAAAAGGGCTAAGGGGGGGGGGGGGAATTGGACTGGAAAAGGGTAAGGGGGGGGGGGACTTGGACTGGAAAAGGGCTAAGGGGGAGGACTTGGACTGGAAAAGGGCTAAGGGGGGGGACTTGGACTGGAAAAGGGCTAAGGGGGGGGACTTGGACTGGAAAAGGGCTAAGGGGGGGGGACTTGGACTGGAAAAGGGCTAAGGGGGGGGGACTTGGACTGGAAATAGGCTGTGATGGGGGGGGGACCTGGACTGTAAAAGGGTTATGGGGGGGGACATGGACTGGAAATGGGTTGTGATGGGGGTGGAGGGGACCTGGACCAGAAAAGGGCTATGGGGGGGGGGGAACTTGGACTGGAAATGGGCTATGGTGGAGGAAGGGGGATCTTGGACTGGAAATAGGCTGTGATTAGGGGGGCTAGGACTGCAAATGGGCTGTGATGGTGCGGGGGGACTCGGACTGCAAATGGGCTGTGATGGTGCGGGGGGACTCGGACTGCAAATGGGATGTGATGGTGGGGGGGCCTAGGACTGGAAATGGCCTGTGATGTGAGGGCTAGCACTGGAAATGGGCTGATGAAGAGCTGGAATAGGACTGGAAATGGGCTGATGTGGGGCATGGGAGAATGGGACTAGAAGGGAGTGGATGCTGGGTGGGTCTAGAACTATAAGGGAACTGATTTGGGGGGAGGACTAGAATGGATGGGGAATGAGAATGGAGAGGGGAAAAAATATTTTGTGTGGAAGAAAAGTCTATGATGGGCCGGTATTGGGAGAGTAAGAGGGGCTTGAGAATGGAAGGGTGAAATTTAAACGGATGATAAAGGAATAAGGAAAGAATTGGGGGAAAGAGCAAAAGGGAAACAATCAGTATGTTAAAGCAGAAATAGAGAGAGAATGGAAAACATCTGAAAGAGAAGAAAGGACAAATGGATAGCTCGCAGAAGACACGAAGAAACCAGAAGAAAGTGACTGGAGCAATTGCAACTGAAAAATAAAACGCCCAAACAGAAGGTAGAAAAATACTTTTTATTTTGAATTTATTAACTGGAATATGTCTGGTCTGGGAAGTGTGTATTGCTAACATCTTTGCATTTTTGTTTAGTGCAAGAGGAAATTACTTTATAGTTTTATTTCTCCAGTGTTGTACATTTCATGTTTGGATTTTGGGGTTCCCAGTTTAATTATTATCTGACCAAGGAAGTTAGCCTACACGTATCCTCGGTAATTTTTGTGGGTGGGGCTGGGGGCGGGGCAGGGGTGGGTCTAGGGGCGGAGAATGGGTGGAGCATGGCGAGCCACAGGTGTCGGGTTTTTCTCGGTGAAAAAGTTGGCAACCCTACCCCTGAATCACCTTCCTTCCTATAGCAGCATTCTAACCAAATCCAACATTAACTGATCTTCAGAGCTGCCATTTCTACATTTCCTTTTATTTTCCTTTTGAGTTTATCTTTCTGATGCATTAATACATGCACTGCCATTGTCATTTGAAAGAGTAAGAAACTATTGATACAGTATATTACTGCTAGCTGTACGTACTTCTAAATTCTACACAGGATTTACATGGGGTTATCTACTAATGGCTAATGGCTAGTACCTGCTAACACTGGTAAAGGGACATTTTAGAAATGACGTCCACATACAACCGGGGACATCCAGGTCAAAACATGTCCAAAAAGACCAGGTACATCCAAATTCAGAAGTGCACAATTTCAGAAATGTGCACTTGCCCAATATACACGTCACTGGAGATGCTTACATAGACATCCCTGTAACAGTATTCCAAACAGGGGATGTGTTCCATGTGGCCATTCTGCTTGTAGAGACATTTGGCCGTGCAAAAAACACAAAAGTGTTTATCCCCATATCCACTATTTGTCTTTACATGTATGGACAGTACTTGGGATATTGGAGTACCATCTCCTCTTGACTCCCCCTCCCCCAGATGTACTGGCAAAACAAACACTTTTCGGAGGCCTATTTATGCCCTGGAGTAGGTACTGTATAGACTTGGGTGGGGACATGCCAGCCATTTCTGAAACTGGAACACCCCAGACACACCCATGTGCTAGATATACATTCCCATGCCTGGGATGTCTACAGAGCCATTTTATAAAACAGCTCCGGGGGGGGGGGGGGATCTCATGCTTTGGATGTTTCTGTACCTATTTTCAGACATCCAAACTACAAATAGAGCTTCTAAAATGGCTCCCTTAGTGTACAGTAACTAGTAGTAAATGATCGGTAAGGATTGAGGGTTTATTTTTATTAAATTGCTAGCTCTCTGACTGGGAGCTCTTAAAAGGGTTTTTGTATATTTTTAAAGCAAAATTACTTTCTTTTTGGTGCTTTAGTAGCAATTTCCTTGAGCAGAGTAGGTTGTTGAACTCTAGTAACCTTCTCAGCTTTTGGGAACTGTTCACAACTAATCAGGTGTTAGTTCCCTCCCTACCTACCGCGACTCCCACCTACCCCTAGTGAGCAGTCTTGCTTTATAGGGTACCTCCCCATTTAACAAAGCAGAGAGACTTGGAGCAGCACATTTTGAATATAATTAAAGAGATTTAACTTTTTTTCTCTGAAAGGACAACTGGGAAACTGCCTGGTACTTGGTAGATCTCTCTCTTTTGCTTTAAACAGATACCTAAGCTCCATGAACAGAACAATGGCTGGGAAAAATCATATCGTTAAAGCTGTTGACCCTGTTACAGCTTCTGCCTCTGTCCAGACAGAGGTCCTAATGCCAGTGGAAGGACTGGTTCCATGTGTAGGGTGCCTGCATGCTGAAGCTCTGAGGAAACAAGTGGAGGAACTCAGAGAGGAGGTGGTGAGGCTGAGGAGCATTCAAGACAGTGAGAAGTACATTGATGAGATGCTTCTTGTAGCAACCAATCTCTCCAGCAGAAGAGAAGATGGGTGCCAACAGAATGTCGATGGTTGAACACAAGTTACCAGGGCCTGCAAAATCACCAATCCAACTTCTCCAGCCCTTGAACTGAAGAACAATTATGCAGCCCTGGAAGTGGAGGAGGTGAAAGCATCCCTGGAAAGGGAAGAACCAGCGCTCAAGTACCCCAAAGTTGCAGAATCAGTGACCACAAGGAAGCGAAGGGTAGTGCTGGTTGGAGACTCTCTTCTGAGGGGTACTGAGGTGTCCATCTGCCGACCAGACTTGATGTCCAGAGAGGTATGCTGTCTGCCTGGTCCCAAAATCCAAGATGTTATGGAGAGTTTGCCGAGACTCATCAAGCCCACTGACTAATACCCAATGTTACTAATCCATGTTGAAACAAATGATACTGCCAGGTATCGCTCGGAACTTATGAAAAGTGACTTCATGGCTCTGGGACAGAGGGTGAAGCAGTTAGGTACACAGGTGGTGTTCTCTTCAATCCTCCCTGTTGAGGGTAAAAGCCAAGGCAGAGAGGCTCGCATCCTGGAGATGAATGCATGGCTGTGTGGATAGTGTCATCGAGAGTGTTTTGGTTTCCTAGACCATGGGATGCTGTTCAAAGGGTTGCAGAGCAGGGATGGCATCTACCTGTCCAAGAAAGGTCAACGTGTCTTCGGTAGCAGACTGGCTAATCTACTGAAGAGGGCTTTAAACTAGATTCATTGCGGATGTGTGAAGAAAGCCCCCAGGTAGGTGATACATTAAATACCTTTATGGAAATGGGTAACAGGGGTAACATATGGAAGCAGTGTGTATAAACTCCCGTAGCATGGGAAATAAGATCCCTGATGTTGAAGCTTTGGTGGGAGTGTCTGACTTGGATTTAGTGGCAGTTACAGAAACATGGTTCAAAGAAAACCATAATTGGGATGTAACTATACCTGGCTACTTTATTCAGAAAGACAGGGTAGTAAGAAGGGGAGGAGGAGTGGCACTATATGTAAAAACTACTATTAAATCTTTGAGCTTAAAAGGGAGAGAGGAGGCATTGTAGGGTTAAACTAGGAAGAGGAAAAGAGAAATCTATTTGCATTGGTGTGATATACAGACCTCCCTCACAAGAGGAAGAGGTGGACAGAGAGTTAATTCATAAGATCATAAGATATGCCATACTGGGTCAGACCAAGGTCCATCAAGCCCAGTATTCTGTTTCCAACAGTGGCCAATCTAGGTCATATGTACCTAGCAGTTTCCCTAAGAGACACAAGTTCCACAATGCTTGTACTGGGTCAAGACATACGCAGCATTGCTAGGAAAGGGGAAATGCTATTGATTGGAGATTTCAATATGCCAGATGTTGATTGGCACATTCCTGCTGCAGTATCATCTAGAAGTAAGGAGATCCTGGATTCTCTACAGGGAGAACTATTCAGGCAATTGGTAACAGACCCCACACATGAAGGGGCCATACTGGACTTGGTGCTTACCAATGGTGAAAGTGTTTGATGTTGTAGTGGGAGATCATTTTGCATCCAGTGATCACCAGATGGTGTGATTCAATATTAGGACTAGGGCTGTTAGCGTCCATTCAAAGCTGAGGATCTTAGACTTTAAGAAAACTAACTTTGCCAAGATGGGCCAATACCTCAGAAAGTCATTATTGGGATGGGAACAACTGGGGGATGTAGAAAAACAGTGGGCAAAACTGAAAGGGGATATTTTAAGGGCAACCTACCTTTTTGTTAAAATGGTAAATAAAAGGTAAAAGGAAAAAGAGACTGCTATGGCTTTTGAAAGAAGTAGCTGAAAAAGTAAAGAAAAAGAGGGAGGCCTTCATGAAATACAAGAGATCACAGAGAGAGGAAGACAGGCATCTATATTTGGAAAAACTTAGAGAAGCTAGCAAAGTAGTCAGGAAGGCAAAGATTCAAAAGGAGGAGGAAATAGGCAATGCAATAAAAAGGGGGGATAAGACATTTTTCAGATATGTTAGTGAGAAGAGGCAGGGCAAAAGTGGTATTGTCAGACTCAGGGGTGCAGGGAGAAATATGTAGAAGCTGATAAGGATAAAGCGATATTGCTTAACAAATATTTCTGTTCTGTGTTCACAGATGAAGAACCAGGAGCAGGACCTCAGGAAACACCCACAAACAGGAACAGAAGAGAGAGACATCTTGAACAATTTTCAGAAGACTGTGTTCGTGAGAAACTAGCTCAACTTAAAGTAGACAAAGCGATGGGACCGGATGGGATACACCCTAGAATACTAAAGGAACCTGGGTACGTTCTAGCAGCTCCACCGACTGACCTTTTCAATGCCTCATTGGAGTCGGGAGTGATGCTCATGTGGTGCCTTTACACAAAAGCAGAAGTAAGGATTTGGTTGAAAACTACAGGCCAGTTAGTTTAACTTTGGTGGGGAGTAAATTGGAAACGCTGCTGAAAGAGAAAATAGTGAAGTTTCTGGAGTCCAGCGGATTACAGGATCCGAGGCAGCATGGATTCACCAGAGGCAGGTCTTGTCAGACAAATCTGATTAATTTCTTTGACTGGGTGACCAGGGAGTTGGACCGAGGGAGAGCCCTAGATGTGGTGTATTTAGATTTCAGTAAAGCCTTTGACACTATTCCTCACAGGTGACTTATAAACAAACTGAGCACCCTAGGGATGGACCCTAAAGTTACTGCATGGGTTAGAAATTGGTTGGGTGGGAGGCGACAAAGAGTACAGGTAAATGGAGCTCACTCTGAGGAGAAGGATGTTACCAGTGGTGTGCCCCAGGGATCTGTCCTTAGTCCGATTCTTTTTAACATCTTTGTTAGTGATATAGCGGAAGGGCTGTCGGGTAATGTTTGCCTCTTTGCTGATGATACCAAAATCTGCAATAGAGTAGACACCCAGGAAGGTGTAGATAACATGAAGAGAGATCTAGCTAAGCTTGAAGAATGGTCTAGAATTTGGCAGCTGGGATTTAATGTTAAAAAATGTAAGGTCACGCATTTGGGCTGCAGCAATCCAAGGGAGCAATATAGTATAGGGGGTGAAGTACATTTCTCCACTAAAGAAGAGCGGGACCTAGGCGTGGTTGTGTCTGATGATCTTAAAGTAGCTAAACAGGTAGAAATGGCAACAGCAAAAGCTAGAAGGATGCTTGGGTGCATACGGATAGGAATGGCTAGCAGAAAAAGGAGGTGATAATGCCTCTGTATAAGTCTTTGGTGCGACCTCATTTGGAGTATAGTGTGAAATTCTGGAGACCGCACCTTCAAATGGATGTGAACAGGATGGAGTCGGTGCAGAGGGTGGCTACTAAAATGATTAGTGGTCTTCATTATAAAGCATATGAGGACAGACTTAAGGATCTTAATATGTACGCCTTAGAGGAAAGGCGGGATAGAGGTGATATGATTGAGATGTTTAAATACCTCCATGGCATAAATGTTCAGGGAGAGAGCCTCTTTCAATTGAAAGCAAGTTCTGCTACAAGGGGACATGGGATGAGGGTGAAGGGAGATAGATTCAGGAGTGATATGCGGAATTATTTCTTTATCGAAAGAGTAGTGGATCCGTGGAATAGTCTCCCAGTGGAGGTGGTAGAGATGAGGAGAATAACTGAATTCAAAAAAGCATGGGACAGAGGACCTCTAAAGGTAAAAAGGGGACTGTTGTAGTTGTTGATATGGAAGGACAGACTAGATAGGCCGCGTGGTCCTTTTCTGTCGTCATATTTCTATGTTTCTATCCCTATAGTGTATATCCTTTAGTGGGCTTTCAGTTTGTTAGCACACCTTAAATTGATTTTACATTCTCTTAAATACTTTAACATATTTAAACCTATGAATTAGCATACATAAAGTTGATTTTCATGCATTAAAAAGTGATTATGCATGTGTGAAGGTAGATTTTAGATAGGTATTGGAGAGGGAAATTCACATGTCTAGGTCAGGACAAGGAAAATTCCCACAGTACTTTACACTAGGCTTTGCCAAAGATAAGACCATTTTGTAAAATTGGTTCAAGACAGCAGGTAGATATCTCTCAACGTGCAGCAGGAGTAGCAATTTTCAAAAGCTACACATGGGGAACAAGGAAAAGCACAGCACTCACTGTACATGAACTTCCCAAACCAGAAGGAGCAGTTTCCCCCTTCCAATCATCACCCCCACCCCCATCTTGATCCCTCTGGATGACATCCCAAGTGTTCTGATTCCCTCTCCAACAACTCCCACAACACGTGATGCCAACAAAGCATCTGATCTCCCCCCCCCCCTTAAAGTATCCAATACCTTCCTCAGCCGACTGCCCCCCCCCCCACGACTGTCTTGTCCACACCTTCAGTCTGCATTCCCAACTATACCAGGGGTTACTGCTGTCTAGTGGGAGCAGGTGCAATCCCCAGTCATTCTTGTTCTAAGGGCAGAGAGTTCCAAAATGATGCTGAAGACCTTTAGTGGTAATCTCATGGCATCATAGTACTGTGAGATTACCTCTAGGAGTCATCAGTGCCATTTTGGAACCCAGCATCATAAAATCAGGACAAACTGGGGATCACTCTTGCTCCCACTAGACAGAGACTCTTGGTAAGGCCGAGGATAGAAATGGGGGTGGGAGTGGAGGAATCTGCCAGACTGTATCAATTGAATACTTTAGTTTCTTCATTTTTCAAATGACTATGGTAGTGAAGGTGGGGGTAGGAGGATCTGCCGGACAGGGCCTCAGGGAGTGGGGGGCATTGCTACTAGGAGATCGGGTAGAGGGGGTCTTAATGCCAAAGGGTTTGCTTGTGTTTTAGGATCGAATGCTTCGGTGGGGTAGGTGGATCACCTATCAGGAGGATGATTGGGAAGATTAAGGTTGGAGGGGTGATCAGAAAGAGGGCAGATACCCCTTTAGCAGACACTTATACATGCTTTGGGTCAGCTGTATTGGAAGCAATTCCTTATGTGAAATGGGGAATCCATGTCGATAATGCAGAATGCTCAGAACGCTCACTCTTCCTGAATTTACCACATCTCTGGGAAATGTAAATGCAGTAAGCATCCCCAAGTCTAAAAAGCCCCATTCTAAAAAGCCAGTTCCACATATATGCCAAGTTTACATATATAAATACTGCTCTTTAGGCATGAGGATGTTTTCTAAATAACTCCTAAAATCAGTTTTCTTGCATTAAAACTTTTTTATTAAGCCAAGTGTTTTGAATCAAATTGAAAAATAGTCTGCAAATCAGAAAATAAATGGCCAAGCAAACCAAACATGAACTGAACATTTTTTTCCTGTGCACATCCTTATAGTGAACCATTTTTCCTTAATAAATTATGAGCCAGCATGTTCCAAGAGACACCTTTTTATGATCACCATTGTAATTAGAATTTAAAGCAGACCATATTTTTAACTTATTCGGAATTCAGCTTTTATCCAACAGCTAAAAAATAATCCATTTTGAGAGCTAATAACCAGCAACTAATCTCTTAGCTATCTGAGGTCTCCACAGTCTGTAGTTGCCTAGCAATCACATGTCCTTATATGGTCTTCTTTGAGCAGTACGAGAAGCGGCAGGGTAATTGATTGTACCGAAATTGTAGTTAGTTATCAGAAGACATTGCAGTATGAAAATGGAAGCAAACCTCATTCTGCTGTAGTTAATTTACCAATAAAAACAGCAACAGCAGAAAGGAAAGTGTCTATGCAGCCTGTGGATAATGGCATTCAGATAGAGGATGGGTAGCAGTGAAGAACCAAGAACGCTAAAATATTAAAAAGAAAAAAAGACTAAATAGATGCATAGTGTAAATTTTTTTTAAAGACGTTTTAATAAAGACACATACTGAGAAAAGATGTGGTTCACTGGTCAGCCATCATTTGGGTTACAAAAAGGAAGAACAGAATTATCATGCCCTGCCTAACAAATTAAAAAAGGTGAGCACAGAACAATTAACAGTAATTTTTCAACTTAATATTTGCAGCCAGATCTTCGCATTAAAAAATGCTAAGTAGTATCATATCTTTATTAGCTAATTTTCAAATATTCAGTGAAACGGAACATGTATTGCTCAAATTATCATCAAGTACCTCTGTTATGTCTTATGTTTATATCACTATTAAATTAACTTATTTTAACGTCCAAGAAGTGAATACAGCATACTCTTAAGAGTATCCACGACATTAAATCTATTGTTAAGGCTATCGAAGTCCATAGGACCAACAACCCCAATGCTAGCATTTTGACACTGCTGATACAAAATTCAAAATCATTGAGAATGCACAAAAAAAGAAGAAAAAAATATGAAAATATGTAAAATGTCCCAAATTTTAAAATTACTTCAAAACTGATGTTGTAAAGAGTATACATACACCTTGCAGAGATCAAAACGATCTTCATCCATGTCGGTCAAAGCTGCACATTTTAATGTTAAATGCTTTGGCAGCCAATCAAAATCAGATCTTACCTTCAATGACCATCCATAAAAATGCAACAAAAAACAATGTACTTCATTACTCAATCCATAAGGGGGTCACAGTTTGCAATTTAGATATACACCACTGTTCTCATTCGACCAACGGAAATTCCAGATCACCTCCATGGAGCAAAAGAAAAGGGACTTCCAGAGTCAAAAAATACAAATCACTAAGGGGATCTTTTACTAAAGGGCACTAGCTGTCAGCTTGGGTTCTAGTGCATGCTGAAGGTGTGCTGGGACATACATTGACAGCTAGAGTGAGCCTTGACAGCTCCAGCTGATTTCTGTGCTGTGAATGGTGAATTGGGGTGGTAAAGGGGCGGGTTGGAGGAGGAGAGTGGGTGTGGTGAGCACTGCACAGTTAGCATGGGGTAAATACCACACACTGACTGACTATGACCCTTGCAGTTAGCATGGATTCACCTAATGCCACCTCAGAAGGTGGAGTTAAGTGCATCCACGCTAGTGAATGCCATGTTATGGCAAAGGGCTCCATGTTAACCTGCTGGAAATATGTGTTCCGCATCCCCAACAGATAGCGTGATGTTGTTGCACCTAATGCGTCATAGTTTTGATGACTTTGGTGTATTAGGTGCAACACCTTCTTGCCCTTTAATAAAAGGCCCTCCTAAAAGTATGATGCTGTTATATAAACTGTGCTACAATAGGCCCTGGTTGTCAAGGCACCCATGCCTATACCTGCTTCTGACCAGAATAAGGAGCAAAAAAATGCTCATTTCATGGCAGCAATACTACCAGGAGAAGATCACAATGCGCCATCATCAGCACAGTCAATATTTTCTGGCTAAAGAATCAAGCATGTAAATTCAAACCCCAGACGGATTACTAATCCACCACCGCACATCTGAGTGTCAGAACTGTCACTGAATATAGATGCCTGCCTTCTGGAAAACACTGGCTGGGATATCCTATAAGCCATTTCTGTGACAGTCCAAATTAGGGACATCCAAGGTTATAAAATCAGGCTGAAACGTACAATGTCATCTGTGTTTTCTCAGACATTTTGCCCTGGATGTCCCAGATTGCACCTGGATGTCCTTTCTAAAATGTCACTCCTAATGTTTAAGTCACTATTTGTGTTAACCAGTTCCTAAGATTCCTTGTAAGCTTCTCCTTGTCTTATACTTAACCAATTGATTTAGTTCTTTGTAAACCGCTTTGAACCTCTGGAGAGTTGTCAAGTTACACTAAGCTGATATCTTCCTCCAACTCCCAACCAAAGAAACATTTCCATTCTCTAAACTGAATGGATTCCTCAGTCCCCTCCAAAAAAAAAAAAACTTTCCCCAAATACTCCAGCCTCTCTTTGCACTCAAAAAAATTATTGATCTTGGCGGAGCCTAGCGGTGAAACAAGATGGACGCATAGGAGCTCTGCTCTTGCTGACCCACAGCGTTATTCCTGAATTATTGCCTAACCAGGTCATTGTAGACATTTCTTTCTGCCATAGTGCATCATATCAGAGCGATGGCGACTGGGAAACAAACTAAATTGGAGTTTGCTGCGAGCGGGAGTGCGGGCACTAAGCGCGCTAAACAAGACCCCCCTTCTCCTGTTAAGATGGCGGCTGGACGCGAGGCCGACGAAGGGAAAAAGGAAATATTAGCGGAGATCCGGGCGGTACGGGAGTTAATTGCGGCGAACGGAGCAACGCTACTACAAATGCAGGCAGACATGCTGGAGTTCAAGGAGCGAACACAAGGGCTGGCAGCCCGCGTGGAACAAATAGATGGTACAGTGGCTGTGCACGAGGAGCATTTACAAAAACTGAATAAGGCTATGAAAAAGGTGAATTTTCTTGAGGCGAGCGTGGAAGACCTTGCAAATAGAACCCGCAGAAACAACATTCGACTGGTTGGTGTTCCTGAAGGAGCGGAGGGCACGGACACAATAGGTTTCCTGGGGAGAGCGCTGCCTCAAATGCTCAAAATAAATTTCAGTACGCCACTGGAAGTGGAACGGGCGCACAGGATACCGGCGCATACTGGAGGGCGCAGCCCGAGGCCGCGGCCTCTAATTTTCTGTCTACTGCGTCACCAGCAGGCCATGCAAATTATGGCTGCAGCAAAGGCCCTATCTTCAGTAACTTACGAAGGTCAGAGAGTTTCTTTCTTCCCTGATCTATGCAAGGCAACAATGGATCGAAGGAAGAAGTTTTTAGAGCTGCGACCTCGTCTCCAGCAACTTCAGGCGAAATATGGATTATTTTACCCTGCACGCTTCAAAGTAACTCTGGATAATCGTACAAGAACCTTTGAGGAGCCTGACGGTTTGGTACAGTTCTTGGAGGAGCAGGAAGCTTTGAAAATGCATACGGACAATGGGCTTTAAATGCTGTTACTATGCCTGCTATCATGGACTAACATGTACTCTGGTTAGATATGATCCAGCGTAAGCACGTTTAGAGCTACTGGTGGCTGCTCCTCCTATAATGGCAGAGGGACTCTTTTTTGTGTCTGCACCTATATCATGATGGTAATGTATGGGTTGGAGAATGGGTTGTTTAAGAAGTTGCTGATATGTACGGTTACAGGGGAGGGAAGGAAGGAAGGAGGGGATAAACAGTAAAAAAAAAATAAATAAATAAAAAATAAAAAATAAAAAATACATAAATAATAAATAATGCATATAATCATAAATAGTAGATGGATGTTATTAGTCACTATGGCAGATTATTACTGTTTAGGCATTTTTCCTGTTGTGGAGATTAACTGAGTTGGGTCTGGCAGATGCTGCTGTGTTTCCAGTTCTGGTTTTCACGCTGTCTCACCCTTGGTTATTGCTCCTTTTTGGGAGGGTCAGTTTTGTACACTGCAGGCAACTAGGGGTTCCTTATGTACCTTGGTTCAAGATGCCAGGTAGCGTGTTGCTTATGACCACGGAGAGTACAGATGATCCTACTATGTATCTTTTTATTAATGCACCCTCTTAAGCTTTTGTCTCTGAATGTGAAGGGTATAATGCACCCCATAAAACGAAAGAAGATACTGGTTTATGCCCATAAGCAAGGAGCGGATATAGTGTGTCTCCAAGAGACTCATCTGTCATCGAAGGAATGCCTGAAGCTAAATTCTACACATTATAAGCTGATTGCCTTCTACCCAGCCCTAGGGAAGAAGAATGGGGTTGCAATCCTGGGTAAAGGCAAGTCACAGATCCAGGTTCTATCCACACGAGCTGATAAGGAGGGGCGTTGGGCTAAAGCTCATGTTACCGTCGGCGCTAGGCATCTAGTAGTCATGTGCATATATGCCCCAAATTCTGACCAACCTAACTTTTTTTCTGCCCTCGCAAAAGAAATACAGCATGATGCTTCCCTTCCGGTAGTCCTCGGGGGGGACTTCAATTTGGTTCTAGACTCCTTACTAGACTGCAGTCCTAGCCGACCAAGGAGTGGCAGAGCTCTAGCAATGCTAAACTCACTTATGCAAGAATTTGGCTTAGTTGATGTTTGGAGAATCCTTTTTCCGAGGGAAAGGGATTATACGTTCTTCTCATGCCCTCACGGTTTGTTCTCCAGGATAGATTTCTTTTTAATCTCCAGACCGTTGATGCAAGAAGCCTGTGGAGCCAATATCCTGAGTACACATATCTCCGACCATGCGGCTATTGTCTTAGATCTAAACCTTGAGGGCGACCTGCCCGGCCAGCAGTTCTGGTCTTTCAATAGAACACTCCTGGGGGATGCCGATTTCAAGGAAACAATAAACCAAGCTATAAAGGATTATTTTGTCCACAATAGCCCGGAGGTTTCGCCAGTTTGGGCTTGGTGGGAGGCCTTCAAAGCTTCTATGAGAGCTCATATTACTAGCTTTGCAATAGCCCAAGCCAAGAAGGCGCGAGCGAAGCTGCAAGGGATAGATCAACAGATTAGAGTAGGGGAAAGAATTCTGCAAAGAGGTTCTAATGCAGTAGTGCTGAATCGTCTCCATAAGCTGAGATATCTGTATAATACGACATTAAGCGCGGAAGTGGAACAGAGTATGTTTGAAGGCCGAGCCCGCTACTACTTAGGTAAGAATAGGGCTGGTAAGCTGCTGGCTTCCAACCTAAAGGCACGTCGCAACAAGACACATGTAACGCACGTGCTGGATGAACAGCAGAATCGGCTAACCAACAGCGGTGATATTGCGGCGGCCTTTCGGAAGTATTATGAGCAGCTATATACCTCAGAAATAGCTTTTGACAAAGCGGCCTGTGAGACCTTCCTTGCCAGTGCTGAAAGGCCCATCTTGCGGGAGTCCCATGTGGCTGGTCTGGGGAAGGCCTTCTCCGAGGATGAACTAAGGGAGACCTTAACTGGTATGAAGATCGGCAAGGCGGCAGGACCCGATGGGATCCCGGTAGAATTCTACAGGACATTTGCGGAAGTGCTGCTTCCACAACTCTTGAAATACTTCCAAGCACTGCTGGCGCAGGATCAGAAGAAGGGCGCGTTCGCTGAGGCAACGATTGTGGTGCTAGAAAAACCTGGGAGAGATCCAACTCAGGTTGACAATTACAGGCCTATTTCACTCTTAAACGCCGATTACAAGTTGTTTTCCAGTATACTGGCCAGGCGATTGAATAACGTATTGCACCTACTGATACACCCTGACCAATGCGGGTTCGTGTCAGGCAGATCCACAGCTGATAATGGGCGTCTGCTTTGCGACGTGCTGGAGCAAGCTTCTACCATGGACTCCCCTGTTGTGGGCATTTCAATAGATGCTGAGAAGGCCTTCGACAGACTTGAATGGCCCTTCCTATATCATGTGCTAGTCTGGTTTGGCCTGCCTACAGATTTTGTTGATAAGGTTCGGGTGCTGTATGACTCTCCGACGGCTCGAATCCTGGTTAACGGCATCCTTTCGGAGTCCTTTTCTCTGCGACGTGGTACCCGACAGGGGTGTGCCCTCTCCCCGCTCCTATTTAATCTAGCTTTGGAGCCACTGGCCTTGTTAATCCGTCAATCTGAAGAGATTCAAAGTATTCGGGTTGATGACCTGCATGTCAAATTGTCAGCGTATGCCGACGATCTACTCGTATTTCTTAAGCCCGACTCCATAGCTCCACTTCTCCAACTTATATCTCAATACTCGCGATTCTCCGGATATAAAGTGAACTGGAATAAATCAGTAGCTTTTCCTTTGAATAATCAGGCAAATTCGTCTCTAGTAGATAACTTCCCCTTTCAATGGCAAGCCACAGCGATAAAGTACCTAGGGGTGTTATACTCTGCGACCTTAGAAGAAACTGCACAATTAAATGCTGCGAAACTGTTGGAGACGACACATTCATATGCCCTGAAATGGTCTGTGCTTCATCTGACGTGGTGGGGTCGGGTGGAAGCTATCAAAATGACGCTGGTGCCTAAGATAAACTACGTCCTGAGTATGCTCCCCTTTCTCCTGTCTCCTATGATTTACAAAAGTTTAGAACGGATCTTAAGTGTCTTCCTTTGGGCTGGGAAAATTCCTAGAATTGCACTAAAGAAGCTAAAAGCCAATAAAGCAAATGCCGGAATATACTTCCCGGATTTCTCCTGGTATCATAAATCCTTTCTATTGAAGCAGGGTTCGCTCTGGGCCCTCAGTGCCATTAGGGAAGATACTCCCACTTGGCTCAAGCTGGAAGAGCGGCTTGCAGCGCCTTGCCCTATCAAGCTGCTTATCGGAATGAAATACCCAAAGTCATCCAATATGGGTAGAGTGATAACCTCGACTCAATCAGCGTTTCAGTCTTTCCTTCCCGTCATTGCACGGAATAATGCCCCTTCACGGTCAGTGCCGATATGGTTTAACCCTGCTTTTGTAATTAACAACGGGACCTGTGCATGGGTGCAGTGGCAACGAAGAGGAATATGGACTGTTGGGCAACTACTGGAAGATTCTTCGTGGAAATCCTTTAATACTCTCCAACGGGAATTTGATCTGCCGCCTTCGTGGCATTACCAATGGCTACAATTGCGACATTGTATCGGAAGTGTGTTTCCGTCCCCGGAGGGGATAGTTAGCTCCTGGGGTTTGCTGGAGATCGTTGAAGAAGTCAATGCTCGAAGAGGAGCAGCCTCACGTTTCTATGCTATGTTTGCGGATCATTTTGCTCCAGCAAACGTGGGGCTACACCGTATCTGGGAAGCTGAGACGCATGCTAGTTTGTCACTGGTGGAATGGGAAAGATTCTGGGGCTCTTCGATTCGAGCAACTAAGTCAGCGGCCCTTACACAGTCTCTCTTCTTCTTGGCGCATAGGGCCTACATCACTCCCGTTGTTCTGAGCAAATGGAATAAGGCAGCGGGAATCGCATGTTGGAACTGTCAAGGGGCAGCTGGTACGCTTAGCCATATGCTACTGGAGTGCCCTCACATTCAGCAGTTTTGGACAAAAGTCTGGGGCAAGATTCAATTAGTCTTGAACTTCACAGCTGATCTAACCTGGCGAATACTAGCATTCAGAAATGTAGATTCCCTGCCGGATTTTGACAAAAATAATCTCTTTCTTCTGAATTTTATGATTATGATAGCCATTAAACTTCTTCTAACGTACTGGAAGAATCCCTGCACACTCTCCTATGGGGAATGGTGGAACCAACTATGCTTGTTCGCCAGATATGAGAAAGCCGCGGACAGAGTGCTATGTATGAGAGGTGTTCGACCAAAACTCTCAAAGTGGTCTGCTTTAGATAATTTTGTCTCTGCAACATGTTACACCTCGGTATCTATGGGGTGCAAATAGTACAGGGTGCGCTTGGCGGAGACGTTCTGGTCCTCTGTTGCCTGCAGTGTCTGGGGAGGGAGGGGGGTGGGAACTGTTGTGAGTTTCACTTCTGTATTAGACGCTTGATAAATATTATTGGGTGGGGGGTATAGGAAGATAGTTTTGAGCTTTGCGAGTCCTCCGGGCTCTGTCAGTTCTCACTTGAAGATTTGTTGTACTGCTTATTTTTGTCTGGTGTTGCATTGTACTGTATTTTCTCTTATGTATGGTGTGTTGGATATAAATAATAAAAATATTAAAAAAAATAAAAATTATTGATCTTAAGACATCTATAGAAAACACCAGGGGCTCTGACAAGTCCTCCATTGTACATTGTCCAAGAAATGAACAGTTTCCCAATCCCACATGCTGAGATCAGTATCCATACTTGGTCATCATTTAACCCCGCCTCATAGTGTACCCTCCCCAAAATTGCTTCTACTAATAAATGCTCTTTCACATCCGCTGATATCTTTCCACCATTGCTCCTAAAAAAACCTTTTTCTGACCTTCACCCACTTTTACTATCAATGATTGATAGTGGTCTTCCTTCTAAATATGTTTTCATAAGGAGAGAAAGTGTCATTATATGACCATTCCTAAAGCACCTCATCACAGATCCCCAGTTAGAATCCAGTCACCATCCAATCTCAAATCTTTCCTTTATTTCTAAAATTCCCCCCCAAAAATGTTCAATTACAATTAAATACCTTTATGGAAAAGGCAAATACACTCCAGCCTAGACCCACCAGTTTCAGATCCAGTCTTTGCAGATGCTCTTTTCTAGGTCTTTTAAATATAATCAGATGAAAACTTGAAACTCAACAAGCAGCACCTATCATTTTATCATATCTTAGTGATGCCTTTGATCTTATAGATTCAGCTTTTCTTTTGAACAGACAATCCAACATTGGAATCAGAGATACTGTACATCAGGCATGTCCAACAGGTAGATCGCGATCTACCTGTAGATCGCGGAGGAGTCAGAGGTAGATCGCCAGCCCCACTTGGCTCCATCTCTCCAGCAGCTCGCCCCGTCGCTAGGAGAGAGCTCGTGCTGGCAGGTCGTCTGCCGAGGGCTTGCCGCCGCTGCTGATCCTTTGCCTGTCTTTTTTCCCTGCCTGCGGGAATCTTGCCTGTGGGTGTATTGGGGGCACTTGCTGTTTTTGTGCCAATAGTTTGTGGGTACCCCAGGGGAGCCGCCACCCACGCCCCGCGACAAAACAGGCCCGGCGTCATACCTGGTCTCCTGCCTCTCAAAATCGCCCATTCCTGCCCCTGCCCCAACACCCCTTAGAAGTGTGTCATATACCGGGCGATATCCATTTGCCAAGGCTTTACCTTAATACACTTACCGTATTAGTTGTGCCATGTGCTGGTCATTGGTTGCTTTATAGTTCGCTTTCATTAAACGTTTTCAGGCAACAAAATGTCAAGAATTTGGTGATTTTGGCGGGCTTTTCTAATTTTGTTCTAACTTGCCTATGCCTTGCCTTCGAATTGGTTCAAACCACTGTGACTTTTGTTTGCCTCGCCTCTGCGTTGATTCTACACTGTGTGCAGAATTTATTAAATCACATGTGGTGGTATTTGAACTTGTTTGGCAGTATTTGATTTTATATGGTTTGCTGGACGGGTGTTTGAGTTTTTTTGATGATTGTTTGGTGGTATTTATTGGTGCCGGTATGATGAATTCTTATTTTTACTTTTAGAACTGCATGTGTGGTTTTGGCATCTCCATTCCTTCTATTGCACATCATCCAGAGGTCTTCAGTTCCTGTTGATCTTTAATACTTTGGGACAGTGACAGTTTTGGACCAGATTCAGCCAGTGTTTATACTAATTTAGCATATTTGGCCTTCTTACATCCAGCCACCCCAGTATAATGAAGATGACTGTTCCAAAGAAGAGCAAAACCTACCACTTTCATGATGAATGGGAAATGGACTACTTCTTCATCATGGTGAAAGACAAGTGTTATTGTCTAATTTGTAATGCCCCAGTATCCTTGCCCAAAAAGGATAATCTGGAACGTCATTATAAGGCTCTGCATAGCAATAAGTTTGATGCTGATTTTCCACCCAAAAGTGAAATTCGTAAACTGAAGCTCAAAGAACTTAAATCGAAATTGGCTACTCAGCAACAGTTGATGGCGAAACCTAGGTCATATTTGGTCAATGCAACCATAGCATTCTTCAAGGTCAGCAACCTGATCGTAAAAAAATGCAAATCTTTCACTGAAGGGGAATTTGTAAAAGATTGTTTTCTTGAAGCAGCTGGCAATCTTTTTGAAGGATTTAAAAATAAGAAAGATCATAGCTGCTATTCAAGATGTACGATTGTCAAGAAACACCGTCGTGCAGTGAATAGAAAAGATGTGTGGAGACACAACTGAACAATTGTTGGAGGATGTTTCAAATTGTGTTGCTTTCTCCCTCCAACTGGATGAATCTACAGACATAAGAGACATAGCCCAGTTACTAGTCTTTATCCGGATGGTTTTTGATGACTTCAGTGTTAAAGAAGAACTACTTGGAATGATTTCTTTAAAAGGGAGAACTCCAGTCAGGAAATATTCAGTTCTTTCCATTCTTTTGTGACAAAGTGTTATCTTCCATTGCATAGACTTGTTTCCATCACTACTGATGGAGCAAGAGCAATGACAGGTGAGGTTAACGGTTTCATAGCCCTCTGTAGACAGCATGACAACTTCCCAGATTTCCTTTCTTACCACTGCATCATTCACCAGCAAGTTTTGGCAAGCAAGAGACTCAATACAAAGACTGTCATGGAAATCACTTTTCAAAACTGTAAATTCAGTTTGTGGAAGATCACTTCAAAGACGGCTTTCAATCTTACTCTCGATGAATGGGGCAGCGGAAATCATTTTGCACACAGATGTAAGGTGGCTAAGTAGGCACAAATTTCTGCAAATATTTTGTGATTTGCTGAAAGAAATAAGAAGTTTTTAGAAGGAGAGGGGAGATGACCAAGCAGAGTTGGAAGATGAGGAGTGGTTATGTGATCTGGCATTTCTCGCTGACTTTACAGGCAAACTAAGTGATATGAACCTTGAACTACAAGGTAAAAACAAATGCATTGGCGAGATGATGAGTACAGTTTTATCCTACAAGAACAAATTTGAGCTAATGATGACTGACCTTGCAAACAACACTTTTGATCATTTTCCTAATACACAGGACCATCTAGGACAATATCCAAATTTTGTTTTTCAGAACGAGAAGTATGTGACAGAAATCTGTTCCGTTATCCAGGAATTCGAAAATAGATTCTGTGACTTCCAAAAAATTGAAACAGTTGTAGAGTACTTGTCATACCCATTCAAAGTAGATGTGGACATTAAAGAAACTGCAGCTGCTATCAGAAAAAAAGTACTCATTGAACAAGCCATCTCTTGTAAACAAAATATTAACTCTTAAAAATGACATTTTTCTCAAGACTCATGCTGAGAAAGAATTGTTTTGGAAGCTAGTGCCTAGAGACAAATTTCCCAACTTGAGAAGATGCAGTGAAGCTGTACACTCCTGTTTCAGTTCAAATTATTTGTGTGAATCTACATTTTCCCATCTGAAAATGACAAAGTACACAACTTTACAACATGACAGATGAACATCTCCAGGATTCCCTGAGACTGGCCCTCACGCAATATTCACCCAACTTCAAAAAGCTGGAGGATGAAATACAGGCTCAGAAGTCTCACTAATGAGCAAGTGCAAAATATTAAAGATTGTGCAAGATCAGCCTGGATCAATGCAAAATGCAATGTGTGCCTTCGAGTCAGTCCTGACTCCTGGCGACCCAGAAGCTCCTGGGTTTTCTTGGCAGTGTCACTGGAAGTAGATTGCCAGGCCTTTCTTCTGAGGCAATGGAGGGTTAAGTGACTTGCCCAAGGCCACAAGGAGTGCTAGTGGGAATTGAACCCTGGTTGCTTGGTTACCAAGCCAGTGCTCTAACCACTAGGCTACTCCTCCACTCCTGGATCAATACTCGACCTAAATTTAAAACAAATTAACTGTCTTAATAACTTTCTTTAACTTTTATTGAGTAAAGAAAGTTATTACTCAATAAAACTTTAAGAAAAAATGTACTTTCCATTTCCCCTAGCAGTTCTTACTGGATCTTCGTCTCTCTGTTTTGTTTTTGCTTAATTTGCTTAACAGCTGATCACATCCAAGTAAATGACAGAAGGTTCATTAAAAATGGGGGGGGCGGAAATCCTCCAACTTTACTGGGTTTAAATTTAATTTGAAACTAATTTGAAACTTAAATTTTCATGGTGGTAGGTCACCAGCACTTTTGGCCGGAAAAAGTAGATCACGACCTGTTTGAAGTTGGACATGCCTGCTGTACATGATTGGTTCTCATATCTCTCAGTTCGCACCTATGCAGTTAAAACATTGCACTATCCAAAGCCTATCCAATTATTTCTGGAATCCCTAAAGGAACAATTTTAGCTCCTGTTCTTTTCAACCTTTTTCTATAACCTCTAGCCATACTCAGACAATCAATAGGACTGAGTGGTAACTTTTTTGCTGATGTCATTCAGATTATCTGTTTCACAGATCATGATGATCTAAGGTGCTTGTTTACAAAGCCGCGGTAGTGGTTTCCAATTGTTATCGGAGCCGTGGCCCCATTGATTTCACTGGGGCCGCGGCTCTGATAACGATCGAAAACCACTACCACGGCTTTGTAAACAAGCCCCTAAGTCTCACTTTCTTGAATTCTTCCCTTACTATGATCTCACAATGGCTAGCTAATCACTATATGAAATTGAGCCCCTCTAAAGTAGGGACATGATCCAAATGACCTATCTCCAATTACAGATAACTGCTCAGTTCCTTTAACTGATTATATCACTATATTGGGTTGCAAAATTGAGTCCTCTCTTATTTTCCAACTTCAGATTCCTCCTGTTATTAAATCGTCCTTCTTTGCCATACAACAGATTCATCTAATAAAATCCATTTTCAATCAACGCAATCTTGAAACTTTGTCCTTTGCACTTATCTTATCATGCCTAGATTATTGTAATTCCTTGTATAATGGTTTGCCACAAACTTCAATTCATAGACTGCAACTACTTCAAAATATCACTGTTAGACTTATAACAGGAATAAAGAAATACAATCACGTAACACCAGTCCTGAAAACTTTACATTGGCTCCTGGTCGCCTCAAAGATCCATTATAAAACTGCTTAGAGTTCAAAAGGTTCTTTATACAGGTCATCCTCTTTATCTTCCTGACCTCCTCATCCACTACTGTTAATCCCGTGCTACATGATTTCAGTATACAAATCAACTTGTTTTCTTGTTTCAGTCCTGCTCAGAGGAATGCCTTGCCTCCTAAAATTAGAGGCGAAAAAAACCAAACAAATTGAAAACTCACATTTTCTTAGAGGTTTTTGGAGACAAATATTAGTGTTCTATATTCAATTTTTTCTTGTCTTTTATCTTATATATGTCATGTGCAATCTTAGACATCTAAGCCAGAAAAAAAAGAAGCAGCAGGCATATCCAAGGTCAGGCATGATTTTACAAATGTGGACATGATGAATATGGACTTCTGTGGGGCCGTTGAAATAGATGTCCCCAGAATAATATTTCAGAAGCCTAATGATTAGAATAATAGGCTAGGGCCAGCATTCAAATCCCACTGCTGCTCCTTGTGATCTTCGGCGCATCACTTAATCCTCCATCTTTTCTACACCCTCAGGATGTTTTACAGCCCAAACAAGCACTTTCCTCATGCACGCCACTGCCATGCCCCCTGTCTACTTGAATGTCCCCACACCAGAGATCTTTTTAAAATCTATTTATAAAGGTCACATGAATGCATGAGTAGGTGAGGATGTTCCTCGACTTGCTCCAGGGTTGCCCTGCCTTCCTGATCTGTTGTTGGCTGTGTAAGTCCCTGCTTTTGGGCAATCTCACCTTTAATCGCTGTGAGAAGATCCAGAGTCTGAATCGGAGGGTGGTGTGCCGGTACGCACGCGCTCAGCAGTGAAAAAAGAAAAGCCTAGCCATGAATCCAAGATGGTGGCCGCAGCTGCGTCGCTGGCATCACTGGGGGCTGACAGCATGGAATCGGCTTATGAGATGGTGAAATTGCTGGAGTTCAAATTCGAAAAAATGCTGCAGAAGCTGGAGGTGAGGGAGATGCTCTTGTTGAAGCGAGCAGAAAGGTAGAAGAGGTAAAGTTGGAGGTCTCTGCCTTAGAGGGTGCAGATGGAAAACAAACTTAAGAGGCAGCAGATACATATTGAAACCTTGCTTAGCAAGGTTGACATAGAAACATAACGGCAGAAAAAAAGACCACATGGCCTGTCTAGTGTGCCCTTCCATATCAACTATGATAGTCCCCTTTTTTCTGTCCCCTTTTTTCTTTAGAGATCTTCTGTGTTTGTCCCATGCTTTCTTGAATTCCGATACTGTCCTTGTATCCACCACTGTAGTACAAATGAAATAAAGTTGACTACTGATCATGCATCAGTAGTGAGTTAGGGGTTAACTGAACCTCAGTTTTATGGAAGAGAGAGATTCTTGTACAATTTTGTGAAAAACATCTTCTTGCATAACTGTTTTGATAGAACCATGTGAAATTTCTAATAGGGAGTCTTAGTACAAAGAGATACTGGTGCACCTGCTAAATACATACAAAATAAAGTGAAGGTCATCCGACGGGGTTCTGGGTTATGAACCATTGGATGGGAAATGCCCTCCCTTGAGCATTCTCAGGCACTGGCCAATGTTTTGATTATGTTTAATGGACAGCTGATCCTGTTCTACTGTAAGTGTGTGTCACCTGATGGAAAATTACTGGTTGCTCTTGCATCAGGATAAAATGGATGCCTTTTTCAGCCGGGGAGGAAGTGAAGGGATCTGATCCATGGAACGAGCATGTGTTGCCTGGAAAGTCTCCCGACTGAGAAGTCTCTCCTGCCTGGCTGAATCTGGGATCCATTTAGTCAAAGTGTGGTATGAGATGAAGTTCATAACTCTGTCGGTGATGTATCATTCTTCTGTAATTACTTGCTTTCTAGCTATCTTTTCTAATTTAGGAAGATAAATGAATTACTTGCCTTTCAGTTATCTTTTCTTTATTTTATAAATAAACTGCTTATCTTTATTACAAAGTGTGTTAACCTTTATTTTCGCACTCTGTTCACTAAGCAAATCAACCACCTCCACTGGGAGACTATTCCATGCATCTACCACTCTTTCCGTAAAGAAATAGTTCTGCATGTAACTCCTGAATCTATCCCCTTTCACTCTCATCCTATGTGCCCTCATAGCAGAGCTTGCTTTCAATTGAAAGAGATTTTCCTGTGCATTTATACCATGGAGGTATTTAAATGTCCCTATCATATCGCCCCTATCCCGCCTTTCCTTTAAAGTATACATATTAAGATCTTTAAGTCTGTCCTCATATGCTTCATAACGAATACTAACCACTTTAGTAGCCGCCCTCTGCACTGACTCCAATCTGCTTTTGAAGGTGCGGTCTCTAGAATTGCACACAGTACTCCAAATACTCTAATTTAGAGAATCGTTCCTGGAGGAAAAATCTCTGTTCGGTCTGTTTCTGAAGCTTGGTCAGACCAATAGCTACCGTCCCTGCTTGAAATGTGTTACCTAAGGAGCTGGGCCAGGACTCACTTGTAGGTGAGATTCAGGTGGAGCGCACCCGCCATTTGGGGCCCAAGGTAAAGATCCAAAGTCAGTCGCATATGGTCCTGGCATGGTTCCTCAATTTCTAACACAAGGCCCTGCGCTCCTGCAAGCCTACTGTAAGCGATGTGACTTACGGCTGGTCAACCAGCAGATACTGTTGTTCCAAGAATATTCTTCTGTTCCAAGACTATTCTGCTTCTCTAAAGGCAAAGCGCAAGGAAATTTCAGCTACTTGTGCTGAACTTTTTAAATGCAGTATCTACTTCACATTGGCATATCTTGAGGGTATATTATGAGGGGGCAGTACATGTGTTCAATCAAGTGGGGGGCCATGAAAAGGTTTGTGGAGAGTCTGCCCTGGCTAGATTCAGAGTCCAGTTCCAGATAATAGTCCAGTAGGCTTGCTGTGACTGCACCGCAGTTCATGCTGTGGTATGTATTGAGACTCTGATCCTCTAGTGGTGGGGCTGCCTTACATGGCCTTGAACTCCCTGCTGCTAGGTGGGACATTTCTATTTGACATTGTTGAGGGGCTCTGTTCTCTGCTTCCTACAGTACAGTAAATTATATGGTGGATCCTCCTGTGCTAAAGAGTGGGGCAGCCCTGAGGCATTGCAGCTTGTGATCCACTCCGCGATAGTGGAGTATGGGGTTTGATGGGTTTGTATAGTGTGGAGGGTGTATTGTGTACTCGTGGTTTGCGTGAAGTTGATGATTGGGAGCGGGAGGGGAGAAAGGGGTGTGCTTGGGTATGGTTTGAATGAAATGATGTCATCTGTGGGGGGCTGAGGAGTCTGTTATTGTTTCTGGGAGGGGGAGGGAGGGGAGTGGAGTGGGAGGGATACCTGCAGGTGGGATTTCCGCCTCCAGTGCTGCATTCTTTACACTTGGGGGTTGAGGCTGGGCAGTCCCTGGATGGATATTGATGGGGTGTTGCTATTTGACTGTTGCACAGAGGGGCCATATCTCTTAGTTTTCATGTCACCACCAGGAATGTGCGGGGGGGGGGGGGGTTATAACCTCTCCAGTTAAGTAGCTTTGAAATATAAGGGCACTAAGGTGGCTTTGCTCCAAGACCCATCTGAGAACACCAGAGCATGAGAAGCTTCGGAGGAATTGGGTCTCCTTGGTCTATGGGACCACCTCAGGGTCCAACAAGGGTAGGGTGGTGGTTCTAGTGAAGCATGGAGTTCCCTTGGAGGTAATTGATTGGGAAGCGGACACACAAGAGTGATTTGTCTTTCTGAGGGCAAAGCTCTACAATGAGGAAATTCTGATGGGAAATGCTAATGCTCCCAACAAGTAAGATCATGGTTTTTTTTTGGGAGATCCTCCATCGGATATCACATGCGGCTCAGCATCAGGTATTTTAAACAGGTGATTTCAACTGTCCTCATGATCCAGAGCAGGACCGGTCTGGGAAGAGTCGGTATCAGGGCTGGACCAATGTAGAGGTTGGCTACTTGTGTCGGATGGGAGTGCACTTCACACTGGCATCAAAGATTACACACCGTTGTCCAGGGCACATGGTATGTGGCCTCAACTGGACTACATTTTGATTTAGTCAGGTAGTTTTAGTCGCATCTTCCGGACAGAGATTGAGCCCATAGTGGACTCAGATCATGGCATATTGTGGGTGGATTGGGAGGGTAAGAGAGAGGTGAATCAGGGTTGGTGATTACCAGAGTACCTGTGGGAGGATGAGATCTTTTGGGGGTTCCTGAGGAGACAGTGGGATGACTACATGCAGTTTAATGGTATGCATAAGGATATCTGCATTTAGAAAGTAGATAAAAATCCTCCTCTTCCACGAGCACCTAGGGTCAACACAGAACAGCACATTTTACCATGGGTCATCCAAGTGCAATCTGGGACATCAAAGTCAGAATGTCTGAAAGAAAAAAAAAAAAAGGCAGGCACGTTCAAGTTCAGGCACGATTTCAGAAATGTGGAGTGCCCAAAATGGATGTCTATAGAGATATCTACATAGACATCTCCAGAATAGAATCTCAGAACATGGATGTCTAATAGCATAATGGTTAAAGTGGGTTGGGAGCAGGGTGGCCAGGGATCAAATGCCAGTGTGGGTCTTTATGATCTTAGACTAGTCACTTAACTCTCCATTCTGAACTCTCTGGATGTTTTAAGGCCAAAACAAGCACATTCGTGATGCCTATTCGTGCCTGCAGGTGCCTTCATCAGTTCCTAAAATCTAACGGAGACATGCAAGTCTATTGCATCTCCCCAGACACTCCTCTCCCGCATCCTCTTGTCTACTTGGGCATCTCTGCACTGGATGCGTCTGTAAATGTCATTTGTGGAATGGCTTCAGAGACATCTCTTTGATTTTGATGTGGACGTGCATGTCTTTGGATGTCCTAAATAACTAAGCTTTTTAAAATGACATCCCTACTGTACAAGTATGTGCCGGATTGCACCACACATAAAATTTAAGCATGACCTAATTTTATAAAAGCCCATTTATGCATGTAAAATTGTGTTTTATGCATGAAAATGGTTTATAATATCAGAAGGCAATATTATAAAATAGTAATTAGATCTTACCTGCTAATTAGTGTTCCTGAAGGAACGACAGTCCAGTCCCTTTACTTCTGGGTTACGCAACCCTTCCAGCAGCTTGGAGGCTGAGCCCAACCTTTTTGGGAGTGGGGCGGTATAAATACCCCTGGGACCACCCACCAACTCCAGTATTCGAATGAAAAAGCATACTTAACGAACATCCATGCAAAAACTTATCACGGCATACCCTAACCTAAACCAATAACTCAATACTCTGAACAATAGGATATATATATATTTTTTTTTTTTTTGGAAATATAGGAGAAGGAGAGGAGAAACGGCAACGGACGGAGGAGGAGGCTGCTTCTATCCAGCCCGGGCTTCCCCCGCACTTGCTCCCGCTGACCCAGCTCCGCGCTCGGTCCAGCGCTCCTCCATGCACGTGAAGACTTGCCAGTTGCCGGAACCGGGTGGGATCAGGGACTGGACTGTCGTTCCTTCAGGAACACTAATTAGCAGGTAAGATCTAATTACTATTTCCTTATCATCACTCCAGTCCAGTCCCTTTACTTCTGGGATGTGCCAGAGCAGTTCAACCCTGGGTGGGATCCGGCAAACCGGCCCGAAGAACCGCTATCCCGAACCGAGCATCTGCAGTGCTCTGCACGTCCAGCCTATAGTGTTTGGTGAAGGTATGCAGCGAGGACCACGTCGCTGCTCTGCAAATATCCAGTGGGGGGACAAGACTGAATTCCGCCCAGGAGGTCGCCTGTGCCCGAGTGGAGTGAGCCCTCAGACCCACTGGGACCTGTTTCCCCTTGAGAATGTAGGCGGAGGCAATTGCCTCTCGGATCCACCTGGAGATCGAGGCCTTTGCCGCCGCCTCCCCTTTGTGTGGACCTCCAAACTGAATGAACAGGCGGTCGGACTTCCGGAATGGAGCTGTGCGAGCTAGATACCGTTTCAAGGCTCTCTGGACGTCTAGCAGGCGCATCTTGTTATTCCTTCCCTCCTGCCCCTTGGCCTCGAAGGCCGGTAGGGTGACTGTCTGGTTCACATGAAAAGGAGAGATAACCTTGGGTAAAAAGGACGGCACTGTGCGCATGACTACCTTGTCCTTTAAGAAGGTCAGGAAAGGAGGCTGGGCGGAGAGCGCCTGGAGCTCCGAAACCCTCCTGGCCGAGCAGATCGCTACCAGGAAAACTGTCTTCAGGGTCAAATCCTTTAAGGAAGCTCTCTTCACTGGCTCAAAGGGCTCCCCGACCATGGCATTCAGCACTAGGTTAAGGTCCCAAGGGGGGACGACCACCCTCCGCTGAGGGCGAAGTCGACTAACTGCCCTCAGGAACCTGTATACGTCCGGGTGCTCCCCTAAGGGTTTGCCCCGGACCTTGCCTCTATAGCAAGCGATCGCCGCTAGCTGGACCCGTAGGGTGCTGTGCGCCAGGCCCTTATCAAACCCTGCTTGTAAGAATTCCAGAACCTCTGGGACAGAGGCCAAGAGAGGTTTGCGTCGATGCTCTGCACACCAGGCCTCGAAAATGCGCCAGACCCTTACATAGGATAAACAGGTCGATCGCTTCTTCGCCTTCAGCAGCGTCGAGATCACTGCTCCTGAGTAGCCTCGTTTTAGGAACCGCGCCCTCTCAATAGCCAGGCCGTAAGCGAGAATCGATCCACGTGAGGCATGCGCACCGGACCTTGCCTTAGCAGGTCCCTTTTGCAAGGGAGCCGCCACGGGGGGTCGGCGATCATCCTCACCAGATCCGCATACCAGGGGCGGCGAGGCCAATCCGGGGCTATGAGGACTACCAACCCCTGGTGAGACTCCACCCGCTGCAGTACCTTTCCGATCAGAGCCCACGGAGGGAACACATATAGGAGCCCTTTGGGAGGCCACCTTTGAGACAGGGCATCCAAGCCCTCGGACATTCTTTCCTTCCTTCGGCTGAAGAACCTGTCTACTTTGGCTGTAGAGAACCGCGCCATGAGGTCCATGACTGGGATCCCCCAGCGTGCCACTATCTGTTCGAAGATCTCCTGATCTAGTTCCCACTCCCCGTGGTCTATCTTGCATCTGCTGAGGAAGTCGGCCGTGACGTTGTCCTCGCCCGCCACGTGCTGAGCTGAAAGGGCTAGTAGGCTGTGCTCCGCCCACCGGAAGAGGACGTCTGCCTCCTTCTCCAGGGCCGGACTGCTGGTGCCCCCCTGGTGGTTTATGTATGCCACCGCCGTGACGTTGTCGGAAAGGACGCGGATAGCCTTCCCTTGAACTAAGGTCGAGAATGCCTTGAGCGCCAGCGTGACGGCCCTCAGTTCCAGTCTGTTGATGGGCCACTGAGACTCCACCTGTGTCCAGCGGCCCTGGACAAACTGGTCCTCGCAGTGTGCTCCCCAGCCTGACAGACTGGCGTCCGTTGTCAATAGTAACCACAGATGAGGTTCGAGGGGCATCCCGCGGTCCAAATTGCTTGGACACTGCCACCAGCGAAGGGACTGTTTGGTCCTCGGGGCGCAAGGTAACTGCATTGCCAGAGGATGATGCTGAGGAGACCATCGACGTAACAGAGCCCGCTGAAGCGGACGCATGTGTGCCCTGGCCCACGGGACTACCTCTATCGCCGCCGCCATCGTTCCCAGAAGCTGAAGATAATGCCAAGCCGAGGGACTTCGCCTGCCGAGAAACTGCGTGACCAGACGCCTCAGCTCTCTTGATCTTGATTGTGACAGGAAGACCTTGCCCCTGAGAGTGTGGAATCTTGCCCCGAGGTACTCCAGGTCCTGTGAGGGAGTCATCCTGCTCTTTAGGCGATTGATGACCCACCCCAATTCTTCTAGAACCTGAACCACTCTGGCCGTTGCCGCATGACTTTCCTCTTGTGATTTTGCTCGAATCAGCCAGTCGTCCAAGTAGGGGTGCACTAATATTCCCTCCTTCCGAAGGAAGGCCGCCACTACCACCATCACCTTGGTGAATGTCCTGGGGGCCGTAGCTAGACCGAAGGGTAGGGCCTGGAACTGAAAGTGGCCTCTTGGCACTGCGAATCTCAGGAATTGCTGATGGGACTTCCTGACCGGGATATGAAGGTAGGCCTCTGTCAAGTCGAGGGACGTTAGGAACTCCCCTCCCCTTACGGCCGCTATGACTGAGCGTAGGGTCTCCATTCGGAAGTGTGGTACCCTGAGGCAACGGTTGACCTGCTTTAGATCCAGGATCGGTCGGAAGGAATCTTCCTTTTTTGGCACTACGAAGTAAATCGAGTATCGACCAGAGCCGCACTGGTCTGGTGGAACTGGGACCACCGCCCCTAGAGCTATTAGTCGGGCAAGAGTTGCCTCTATTGCCGCCCCCTTTGATGGGGAACCGCAGGGTGACTGGACAAACGCTGGAGGAATTTGTTTTGAAAATTCGAGAGCATAGCCTTCTCTGATTACCTCTAGGACCCATTGGTCGGACGTGACACGGGACCAGGTGGGAAGGAACCGCCTCAGGCGACCGCCTAGTGGCTGTCCTTCCTCCTGGACCCCCGTCATCTCATTGTTGTTTTCTGGGTCCCGAGAAGGAGAAGGAGGCCCCAAAACCCCGTCCTGCCCCCCGAAAACCTCTGAAGTTATGTCCCTTCGAGGGAAAACGGCCCCTGGGAAAGGAGCCTGACCTGGCTGGACGAAATCTCCGCGAGTCCCTAGGTTGGGAGCGCACCGGGACTGGAGGGCGCCCTTGTTTTGGTCTATCTTCCGGGAGCCTGCCTCCCTTTGACTCACCCAGGTCCTTAACTATCTTCTCCAAATCCTCTCCAAATAAGAGTTTCCCCTTAAAGGGGAGTCGGCTCAAGCGTGACTTTGAGGACGCGTCAGCTGCCCAATTTCGGAGCCACAGGTACCGTCTAGCTGCCACGACCGAGGCCATGTTCTTGGCTAGGCTTCTGATGAGGTCATAGTGACTGTCTGCCAAGTAGGCCGCTCCGGACTCCACCTTAGTCGAGTTGGCCTGTAACTCGCCCGTTGAGACCTCTGACTGGAGCTGTTGGGCCCACCGCAAACAGGCCCGGGCCACCCATGCTCCCGACACGGAGGCCTGCAAGGCGATGGCGCTTACATCAAAGGCTTGTTTCAGGAGCGTATCCAACTTCCTGTCTTGCGCGTCCTTTAGGGCCGAACCGCCCTCCACTGGTATCGTGGTCTTCTTGGTCACTGCTGATACCGCTGCATCTACTCTGGGAGATCTTAGAAGCTCTTTATCCGCCTCCGGGAGCGGGTATAACCGAGCCATGGTCCTGACTCCCCTTAAGCTTGATTCAGGCTGGTCCCATTCTTCCTGGATCATCTGGCGTACGACCCTGTGGATAGGGAAGACCCTTTGGGATTTCCTAAAGGCCTGGATTAAGGGGTCCTCCAACTCTTCTTCCTGCGAGGGCGTGTCTGAGGCCACATTGAGGACCTTTAGGGACTCATTAATTAACGCCGGGAGCTCCTCACGGCGAAAGACCCTGACTACCCGTGACTGATCTTCTTCCGGGATCTCTCCTTCTTCTAGCTCCTCTTCATCCTCCTCCAAGTCTTTAACTGAGCTATCCTCCTCTGGAGTACCCTGGGACAGGGATGCTAGGAGCTCTTCGCCGCCCAGACGTGGGCGCTTAGCAGGGATACCGGCGTCCCGAATGGTAGCCCCGGAGGCACTAGCTGATTTGTCCTCTGCTGGCGGGACAGCCTCTTCTGCCCCCCGGCCCTGCTTACGTAGGCAGTAGGCCTTATGGAGTAAGAGGATGAAATCAGGAGAGAAAAGTTCTCCGGGCCCCCCCGCACTGGTGTGGGGGGGAGGTAAAGGCTGAGGAGGCATAGGCAGGTCTGCAGGAGTGGAGATAGGAAACTGGGACTCCCCTTCTTCTTCCAGAGGATTGCCTGATCCCTGGGAGGGCTGCGACATGGCCATGCTAATCTCCTGTTCCACTGATGCAGCCTCCGCGGCACAGCCCCTACAGATTCCTGACTCTGCGGAGGTGCCCCTGCGCGTCCCACAGGAAGGACACCGCGGCTTGGATGCCATGGAAGTAAATCAAATCCCTGATAAAGCAAATAGCTTGTAATGCTTTCCTAATATGGGAGCAAACCAAGACTGGATAAGGGAAACTAAACAGCTTAACTTAAAAGTAAAATTAAATTAAAATTAACATTAAATTAAAATTAAAATTAAAATTAGCTTCAATGTGAAGAATCTGTGCCACACATTATGCACAAGCAAACTCCCCTGCCAACATAAGACTCTGTACTTGCGGTTAGGAGTTCTTCCAAGCTGTGCAGAGAGCCGATTCAGCAATCTCGGGCCGTAGGCTCCACACGTGGTAGGCCTCAGCCACGTGGAGCTCGACCCGGGGCAAAGGACGGCGCTGGGAGAGAAGAGCCAGGGCCGGGAACACCCTCCAGCGCCAGAGGCGGCTTCCTCCCGCTGCTGCAGACGATCTCCGCGGGCCTGCTGCGATCGCGGCTCCGGGGCTCAACTCCGCGTCCCTTCGGGCAGAAGCGGGACGAACGGAGGAGGCTAGATGCGGCGTGCCTCCAGCGCTCAGCCACCGGGGGGCTTCGGCGCGAGGCAGCACAGTCGCACAGGACTCTGAAGAAATGCGGGGTAAGCCCGGGGCAGCCGCGAGAGGATCCTGACCTGTCCTCCTCGCTGCCGCCGGTGAAAGAACTCACCTCCGACGTCCGTCCCCGGGGGGGGGGGGGGGTTGGAGGGGAGAAGGCAGGAACAATTTAAAGATACAGAGACAAAATAAATACCATACTCAAAATAAAAGGGCTAGAAATAACCTAAGCTCAATTAAGATTAAAATTAAGATTAAAATTAAAGTAAAATTTAAAGAAAGGGAGACTCCAGTAAGCCCTAGGCTTACGGAACCCTCCAGCTGCTTGGAGGCTGAGAATACTGGAGTTGGTGGGTGGTCCCAGGGGTATTTATACCGCCCCACTCCCAAAAAGGTTGGGCTCAGCCTCCAAGCTGCTGGAAGGGTTGCGTAACCCAGAAGTAAAGGGACTGGACTGGAGTGACGATAAGGAAGGCATTTTTATTTATGTATTATTTGTATTTATCTCACTCCTCTCCAGTGGTAGTTCAAGCGAGTTACATTCAGGTATGGCAGTATTCAGATATAAGATTCGATATAGAACTACCCATATGTACAAGTACATGCAATGAGTAGAATGTATGCGCTTGTTCATGACTTTGGTGTAGGCATGCTCTGGGGCAGAGTCTGTGTGGAGCACTGACAGAGTCATGATTTACGTATGTACTTTATAAAATATGCATGATCAAATGTATGGTACGTGTATACATTTATATCTGTTCTTGACTTGATGTAAATGTACATGAGATTCTTTAACCCATGATTTAAGTAGGGTTTGTGTTAGTCTTTTATAAAGACTAATAGGTCTCTATGGGGCCTTTATACTATAGGGTGGTAGGTTTTGTAATTAATTGCAAACGTTGGGTTGTGTTAAGGCCAAAACCTGTGGTAGATGCAAGAAACATGTCCAGAATCTGTTCTGCATTTACCATACAGGGCAGACACTTGACACACAGGCCCACATTACATGCGTCAGCAGGTACCAAGGCATGGAATGTGGGCTCATGGACAATTAAAAATTTAAATATCCCCCAAGAATCTGGCAATTTAAAGTTCCTACCTTGCTCAGAGTACTTTGTTTGGGTGATAAGGACCCCCCTCCCTAAGATAATTTCTTCATAGGAACGCCCCCCACAAAGAGAAGACCTCCCTCCCCCACAAAGACCCAATTCTAAACCTTCCTTCCACCCCCAACAACCTTCTGGGACATATCCAGGAGGATTCCTGGTAGTCTGAATGCATGGGGTAGGAGTGAGCTCCTTCCACGCCTGCTCCATTTGTCGCTGGATTCCAAAATGGCAATGGTAACCCTTAGTGATAGTTTCTGGTATTATCAATCTTGAGGTGGTATTAAATGCAGCCATGGTGTTCACAAGTTATGGTACCATCCTGTGCGTAAACTGTCACAGACTGGCATGCCCACTCTGCCCTAAGCCACCCAAGCACACAATAAGCACTTAGCATGGGGTTTTTTCCATGATGATGGTTTTAGTGCACAGTAACCATTACTGCAGATCTGCATTAATAGTTACCATATGGTAAAACCTGTGTTAAAGGTTTAGCACATTTTAATAAAAGGGCCCCATGTGTCTTTAGAAATTAGGCAACAAATAAGTGCTTTCTTTCTTCATAATGGAGGGGTGGAGGGGGTAGATCAAAGATAAACAAGTCAAATCTTTGTATGGAGAGAGACATCTCCGCTCTTGCTTAGACATGATTTGGATGTCCAAAAATGTGCATGTGGATGTCCAAAGCATTGCAGAAATGGGGTTTTTAAGACGTCTGTGCTGCATATGGAGGATCGGGAGCTGTCAGAGAGGATCATTACCAAAGGGGGGTGGGGCACACTGTTTATATTATTGGTACCGTGGATCTGTGCATCCACGGCAATGACAATGTTGACAGTTCGGGGGGGGGGGGGGTAGGATCGGCAGCAGCCACGATGCAGCCAGGCCAATTTTTGGAGCCATCAAGTAAAAATTTTCATGTGACGGCTGCCAAACATTGGCATGCCTACTCCCCGCACCCTGACTACAACATGCAGATATCGCAGAAAGTGCCTGCGATATCTGAATTTCACCCACATTAGCTGCTACCGCCAGGTGATAATTTCACAGTAGCAGCTAATGTGGTTAATAAACATGTCCCTGTATCTCTGGATATATTTAATAAAGTTTAATGTTGAAAAATATGGGGACAGTATTCAGCTGAAAAAGTTTTATATGGATATCTAACACAGGATATTTAAAAAGATATGTGGCTAAATCAGTGATGCTAAATATAAAACGATTACAAATATTTGGATATCTTTACTCAGATATTTTAAGCCCACTATATCTGCAGCCAATTTATCAGGATAACCATAACAGGATAGGGATTGAATATCACTGTTATCTGGCTAAAGTTAAAATCTGCCCCTAACCAAGGCTGCTGCAAGGAGCAGAGGCCCCTAGGCAGGCCCTCTATCCTGCTGCCCAATCCCCCACTGCCGCAGCTGTCGCCCCTCTCCAGGGCCTGCAATGGCAGCAATGGCATTGAAACCACAATGCAGCATTTACCTAAATTCTTCGGTGCTGCATCACAGTTCCTGCCTTCTATTATCTGCTGCTTCCACCCCCTCCCATGCAGATTTCTACTTTATGAAAACTTTTTGATATGAGATAATCAACTTAACATTTATTAAACCAATTTCATGCACACTAAATTTTTAAAGGTACAATAACGAACTGGATGCACACTAACAAATGCGCAACCTTATTGCTTTAATCTGAATTATATTAGTGATCATTCATTTATCACAGTAATATCAGAGATGCCAAAAGGTGGACAGTCCCAGTGAGTGAGGTTTTCAGGCACTATGTCCAGGATATAAATCTGGAAGCATAAGAGTATTATGCTGCTTTGCAAATTAAAGTACTTCAATCTATAGTGTTATGACACTCGAGGGTATCCACTATTATAAATAAACTCAAGTATTACAGGCTGCTTCAATCAGTGATCACAAATTCTTAACTATACAAAAAATTGTTAGAGAAAAATGGGAACCATCAATCTGGGAGTCGGTCTATATTTTCTCATAGACATTGATTCATTTCCCATAAATTTCATCATCAACCCTCAACAGCTGTTAAAACATCAACATTTATTCATAAATCTTTAAAAACTTATCTGAATGTAATGTGATCAATGCGCATCACATGCTCATCTGACATGAATTCATTTTCGAGGAGGTCAAAGGTTACTATACTCCCCTGCTTCAGGGAATCATTTACACACAGCAATCTCTCTAAACTGAACAAGACAGATTACTACAAACCACTATGTAGAAAATTTATTCTAAGAGAATACTTGGCCTTAGTCATACATAGCACAGACAGGTCCTCAACAAATACAGAAAAAATATATGTAGAAAACATTAAAGTGAACCCCCAAGAAGACAATGGTTGCCAGCAGTACAATGCCAGAGAAATAGAAAGACATGCATTTCCACCTGTATTGTGCAAAATATAAAGAAAGCAGATGTCAGGGCTGGTGCTAGGGGAATGCAGTCCCTTGCCCCCTACCCCCATCCCCATGCCTAGGTCCAGAATCTTCTCTATCTCCCTGTTTTCCCCCACCCGTGTCCAGGTCCAGCATTTCCTGTCTCCATAGTTCCCCCTTGTCCAACATTTCCCAAGTCTATCTCACTTCTTAAAGAACATAATATAAGAATATAAGAAATGCTATATTGGGTCCTCTCCACGTCCAGCTTCCCCTCTCTACTTTCCTATCATTCGTATCTGGCGTCTCTCCTTTTACAAATATTTTCTCTGGTAAGTTAGCAATCAACCTTTGATATCACCTTTTCATCTTCTGGGACTGCAGGACACCACAGCCGAGCTCAGTATCTCTTTCTGGATCCCAGATCGACAGTAGATGGCAGTCAAAGTAGCAGAAGCATGGGACCTCGAGCCTGTGCTATGCTGCCGCCGAACCAGGAAGAGTGCACGGGGAGTGGGACGTGGATGAGCCTTCTGGGCAGGGGCAGGTTTGATGCCCCACACTTGAGGTGCTTCCTATTTGCTGCTAAGGCTGCCAGCTACAGGTCTGGGCTGGTAGGGACGAAATGCTATGGATTGCTGCTGTCGGCCCAGAGGGAAATAATGTGATGTGGACTGCTACCATTGACCGAAATAGGGGAAGAGGTGGGGAGGGGGAGAGTGTCACAGTCACTTCCGATTCCCAATTGCAGCCTTTTTGAATGTGTAAGAGGAGATCCTTTCTGTGTATGAACATATGATGGCCTGCAATTGTGTTTGTCTTGTGCCTAATGTGTGAGACTTGGTGTCTCTGCAATATATGCAGTAAAGCTATAATGACTCAGTTCAAAACCAAAATTGTTCATCCATTCCTAACTCTCAGCTGCTGACATTCCTGCCTCTCCAACAGTATATGGTGATAGGAAGTTCTCAGTACCCTCTGGTGTTGTTACCCCTGAAGAAGTTTCTAAAATGACATGATGTCTTTCTACTTTTTGAAGGGGTAAATGACTAATCTACATTTACCAGAATAAAGGTCTGGCAACCTACTTATGGTCACACTGCCAAGAAAACCCAGAAGCTGCTGGGTTGCCAGGAATCAGCATTGACTCAAAAGCACACATTGCATTGTTGTCTGCTGGTTTTAAACATCTTTAAAAACTTGGTCAATGGCAATATACACCATTCTAAAGATTCCTTCTCCTCCAACCTCATTTTTAGTTTACGGTGCTGCATTGTGACCACAAACAACAGCAATGTTAACCCATCATGCAGCCGTTTTATGGGATCTGGAGGGTTTGGTTGGCATGAATGATGGGCCAATTTTGATCAATTAATACGGTTACAAGGTGTGATCAAAAGGTATTTAGACTTGTACAATAACACAAGAACTATAACACTGACAGTTATTGCACTCAGTCTACTTCAAAGTAGTCCCCTTCTGATAAAACACACTTCCTTGCCACTGCTGGAAACAATTTTGAAATGCCTCTTCGTTATGCTATGAAGCTGATGTGTCAAATTTTGCTTAATGGTCTCCAAGTCATCGAATCTCCTTCCTTTCAGTGATAATTTCAGTTTTAGAAACAAGAAAAAGTCACAGGGTATGAGGTCAGGTGAATACAGAGGCTGAAAGACTTGCTTGATTTGGTGTTTCTCCAAGAACTGCTGGACAAGTTGTGATGCATGAGCTGGGACGCTATCATGATGAAGCAGCCATTCACCATTCCAGTGCAACTCTGGTCTCTTATGATGAACTGCATCTCTCAAGTGAGTCAGAACTTAGACGTAGTACTCCTTATTGATGGTTTGGGCTTGTGGAGCACTCTCATAATGAACAATACTCTGATAAACAAAGAAAACTGTGAGCATGAACTTGACATAGCCTGTCAGATGAAGAGCATTCTTGAGTCTCTGGGGGTCTTTGGGAGAGTTTGGAGTCTTCCATTGTGAATATTGAGCCTTAGTTTCCGGGTCATAACCATAAAGCCATGATTCATCTTGACTCACCTGATCTCCTTTTTCTTTCCTCTTGCTTTATCCCTACCTACACCTTCTGTGTTTGTCTTGACTAGATTGTAAGCTCTGATGAGCAGGGACTGTCTCATACATGTCTGTGCAGCGCTGCGTACAACTTGTAGCGCTATACAAATGCTCAGTAGTAGTAGTAGTAGTAGTAAATATCTTATTTTGATGAAATCAAAGTCATTTTCAATGCATTCGAACAACTCCCTGGCTGCAGACAGTTGATCTTCTTTTTGGTTAGGGGACAGGAGTTTTGGCGTGAATTTTGCAGACACACATAACATCCTCAAATTGACAGTAAGAATGGACTATACCAATTTGAAACTGATGTCGATGATCTCAGCAAGCTCCCTGATAGTTAATCGATGATTTGAGCGTATTGCGGCACACAGTTTCAACTTTGTCTTCATTCCTGCTTGTGGATGGCCTTCCAGAACGTTCGTCAAAGTCAACACTTTGGTGGCCCTAAGTGTTTGTACCGGTCAGTTATAAACTTGAATATGACTCATGCATTCATTGCCATACACTGGCTGTAACTTCTCAAATGTCTCTTTGCACGAATCTCCAAGTTTCTGGCACAATTTCATGCAAATTCGCTATTCGATTGTTTCACTCATCATAAACCTGAAGAACTGCTTTTACACAATACCAAACATCACGTGATTTAAAAAAGTACAGATATGCTGCAGCCACGCTACACTCTGCACATGCAGAGCACATAACTAGGTCACTGCTTGCTTAATAGCATTGTGATGAGACATATTGTTATATAGCTACACAACAAGCCTTGAAACACAATGCAAGGTTCCACATTAGGAACCACCACCCAGGAAAAAGATTTAGGTGTTATTGTGGATAACATGTTAAAACCCTCTGCCCAGTGTGCAGCGGCAGCCAAGAGAGCAAATAGAATGCTAGGTATCATAAGGAAAGGAATGGAAAATAAAACAAAGGATATTATAATGCCTCTGTATCGTTCCATGGTGAGACCGCACCTTGAATATTGTGTGCAATTCTGGTTGCCCTATCTTAAAAAGGATATAGCGTTATTAGAAAAGGTTCAAAGAAGAGCCACCAAAATGGTAAAGGGGATGGAAGTATACCCCTATGAAGAAAGGCTAAAAAGGTTAGGGTTCTTTAACCTGGAAAAGAGATGGCTGAGGGGAGATATGATAGAAGTCTATAAATTAATGAACGGAGTGGAACGGGTAAACGTCGATCAATTGTTTACGTCATCAGAATATAGAAAGACTAGGGGACATGCAATGAAGCTACAGGGTAAACTATTTAAGACAAGAGAAAATATTTTTTCACTCAACGTCTAATCAAACCCTTGAATTGGTTACCGGAGGATGTAGTAGAAGCTGTTAGTATAACTGGGTTTAAAAAAAGGTTTGGACAAGTTCCTAGAGGAAAGGTCCATAAATCATTATTAAAAAAGAGATCCAGGATATCACTGCTTGACCCAATACAAGCATTGTGGAACCTGTGTCTTTTGGGGAAACTACTAGGTACGTATGACCTAGATTGACCACTGTTGGAAACAGGATACTGGGCTTGATGGACCTTGGTCTGACCCAGTATGGCATATCTTATGTTCTTATACTTTTTGATCACACCTCGTAGATTGTCTGTGAAAAAAGGTGGGGGCTACCCATGTGTTATTCACCCTTAAGGGAGAATATTAGAGGTTTCAGACATTTTTCTATTCAAAAATTCAGGTGGTTATCTCCATTAGTTTGTAAAAGCTATTGGGTCAATATTTAAGCTCGGCAGTGAGCATACTTTCTTAAAAAATACATGTATTCAGGGTTGCTAAACAGATTAGAGGTGGCACTGAATATACAAAGAAAGCAGGTTAATTTAGGTCAGCTTTTTTTCTGTCCTAAATTCAACCATTTAGCTATATGGAGAATAGCTGAATCACTCCTATATGTATAGCTAAGCAAAACACCCTCACTCTACCCCATCAGTATACAGATGGTGCTGAAAAACAATTTCCTCTAAATGCTCTGGCACTATCTGGATATTGCTGCTTAAAATTCATGGATAGGGGGCTTATATGTTTAGTGAGGGCCACTGAACTATTAAGCCCCTTTGAATATCAGCCTGTATGTTTTTTTTTCTCTCTCGGGCTACTCAGTGGTTAATTTGTGGTGACAGCACAGAGAGACAACATAAGGAAAGAGAAATGGGGGAAGGCAGAGTGGTAAAAACATAAGAAATGCCATACTGGGTCAGACCAAGGTCTAGCAAGCCCAGTATCCTGTTTTCAACAGTGGCCAATCCAGGTCAGAAGTACCTGGCAGGTTCCCAAGAGGTACACAGGTTCTACAATGCTTGTCAAGGGGCAAGCAGTGGATTTCCCTGGTCCTCTTTAATAGTGGTTTATAGACCTTTCCTTTCCTGAGACTAGAAAGACGCTGGAGACACACCAGATCAGGCTACATCCAGAGGCTCTACCAAACAAAACAGAAGGAATATAATGAACTCATAAACCAACAGAAAAAGGAATACTACACAAACCTCATTTTCAAATCAGCAAACAAATCCAGAGAACTATTTGAGATTGTAAGAACACTCACAAACGAACCAAAACCTGACAAGGACAAGATGATACATCCTCAGACCTTCGCTGACTACCTGCAAGACAAATTCAACCCCCACAAAACCAACTCCGAACATCCCCTCCGAACCATCACCACTCCACCAAAACTGGGACAAGTTCATCATCCCATCGACGAAACAGATCTCCCAAATAATCACCAACCTCAACACCAGCACTGCTCCAACAGTCCCATGTCCAGTAACATGGATCAAATCAGCTAAGGATGAACTCAACCACTTCATCCACAACATAGTGAAAGATTCCCTCACACTCGGGAAAATGTCAGATGCCTTAAAACGAGCAATCATCCTCCCCATCCCAAAGAACACTACACTGAGCAAGGAAAATCCGGCAGCCTTCAGACCTATATCTAGCCTTCCGTTCCTGGCAAAGGTCATCGAAAAAGCTGTCCAACACCAACTCCAGGACTACATCGACAACCATGCACCTCTATACCCACATAAACACGGGTTCCGCCAACAACAGTGTCGAAACTCTGCTGATTCACCTCTTCGATAGCCTACTCAAGACGATTGACAACATCAAAATAGTGGTCCTCATCTTCGTCGACATCACATCAGCTTTTGACATAGTCGGCCACAGCACCCTGCTAGCATGACTCCAAAGTATTGGACTGCACGGTACAACCCTGAACTGGTGTACCTCCTACCTCTCAAACAGACAGCTACAAGTCAAATATGGCCCAGTAACATCCCGAGCATTCTTAGCCAAACAAGGAGTGCCAGAAGGCTCAGCACTTTCTGCGCTGTTATTCAACCTCTACATACACGCCATCTGTGCAATCATCAGAAAACACAATATCCAATATGCTATCTACGCTGACGACATTATGATATACACCCCGATCAACACTGACAACCCAGATTACTCAAAAATAGCAGACTGCCTACAACAAATGACGAGCTGGCTCACATAAAACAACTTGACCATAAACTACAACAAAACAGACGCACTACTCATAACAAGAAACCCCACATTCATCTCACAACCCAACACTGAACTCAACAACATCACAATTCCCATAAAACCAGAAGTGAAATACCTCGGAGTCATCCTCAACAGAGAGCTGAACCTCCAAGCCCACATCAGCAAAGACCACCAGGAACACCTATCTAAAGATGAGAATCAGACGCCTCAAGTCTATCCTCTCCCAAGACCACTTCCAGACTGTTTGTCAAGCCATCATCACACCATTATTGGATTACTGCAATCACATCTACCTAGGACTCCCAAAACAAAACACTACGACCCTTGCAGTTAGCACAGAGCACCGCTGCCCGCATAACTGGTTCCTCAAAGCAAGATCACATTAACCCCATCATGAACAGCCTGCACTGGCTTCCAATTGACTCCCGCATCCGATACAAAGCCGTATTGAACATTTACAAAATCAAACAGGGCCTCTCAGCACACAGTCTACTATCCATCATCAAATTCAACACAAGCAACAGGCAGAGGAGGAAAGGCACCTCCGACACCATCGTAACCCCCAAGGACTTCACCAAAACAAAGCAAAGCAAACCACATCAAAGAGAGCAACATCCCTCACAGCACCAGCCATGTGGAACTCCCTCCCCACCAGCCTACGATCAACTGTCAACCTGAAGGAATTCAGAAAATTACTCAAGACCATACTTTACATAGAACACTACGGCAACATCATGAAAACTGTCCATAGACCCTGCTCCATTCACCACCATCCCCCTCCCTTCAAAGTCCCCCCCTTTTTTCTTTCCAACCCCCTCCCCAAAACTGTATATAGTACAACTGTGTACAGTACATTGTAAATAGCACACGCTGTATATATTGCATGTATTGATTAAACTCTACAGGTCCTCCCCCTCACAAACACTTCTACTCAACCACCGCATGCCGACACCCCCACCCTACCTCAAATCTAAATCATTTGATGTGAAAGATGCCTTGATTTTAGGATAAGGCAGGATACAAATCCATTTAAATAAATAAATAAAATAAATAAACTTGTCCAAACCTTTTTAAACCCAGCTAAACTAACAGCTTTTACTACGGCCTCCGGTAACAAATTCTAGAGAATGATTACATTCATACGGAAAGTGCTACATTCAGAGCCACTCTTGGAGCCTAGAGTCCATGGGAAAAGTTATGCTTGGGACAAGCATGGGAATGAAGATTCAGAAACCAAGGGTAAGGTCTTGAACGTTTTGTTCCAACAACCTTTTTTTCTTTTGGAAGCAAAAATGTATTTATTTCATCGCCCCGATTCCATGCTTTGCCTATTTAGTTAACTGAATAGTTTGCTGCCCCTGTCCAGCAGCTGTGAATGTCATCCCCTGCTTTTAGTTTAGTGAAAGATTTTCTGTACTGCTTTTTGCTAATTCACAACAAAGCTGTTTGTTTCTCTTGTTCTTTGTGCAATTAGGAAGTCTGATCATTAGGTTGCAAAGAGTTTCCTTGCAGTAGAGCAGTGGCCTTTAATTTGGGAGACTGTCTTAGACCTTGTCCTCAAAGAGGTTCTCCTATATTGTTTTCTGGTAGGAAATAAAGAAGGGAATAAAGAAGAGGAAAACTTTCAAAATATCTATCAGATTTCACTAAGGTACCTAAGATTTAACAGTTTTTTTATATACCGCTTTATCATAGATTCAAAGTGGTTTACATTGTACACTTTTCAGTTCAAGTTACAAAGGTGCTCCTATTGCAATAGAATGAGAATCTCAAGGACAAGGGGCCATCATATAGAGCTAGGAAGCACACATTTACTGGCATCAAAAAAGGATAAGAGGAAGATATAGAAGAAAAATGGAGACAATGAGAAAGACAGACAAGGGTGAGTTTCTTTTATATGTCAATGGTGAAAGTCAGAAGGGGCCTTGGCAATTCAGGTCTCTCTCAGCAAGCTATACTGGGGATGGAGCAGCAGAGTTGACTACAGCCTTCATGTAAGAGAAATCAAACAAGAAATCCATATCACAGTACATGAAAATATCCAGGCATTCATCTGAGAGAGGGATTTCTGCTCATCACAATAATTCAATGCTAGGAATTTGTGGCAAAAACTACATGTCACTATAACCATGATTTTCTGGGCTTGAATTATAGAGCTCAGACAAACCAACGAGTGGATTTTTACATAAGAGCATAAGATTTATCATACTGGAGCTTCTTAACCTGAGTGGGTTCACTTTGTGAAAATTCAGACAAAGGGGCTGGTTCTATATAAAAGACACGCAGAGAGTTACGCACTTGAAATGTGTGTAAATCCCTATTCTAAAGGACATTATGCACGTGAATGGACACTTACACACATGCCTTGGGCAGTTGCTATTCTGAAAGTACCTATGCATGTAAGTCCCATTGTGCATTTTGCTCATTTGGGGTGTAGACGGGAAACAACCCGCAGAGCCTAAATATACACATGTAAGTTACAGAATACTATGACTTACATGCATTTCCTCCAAATCTAGACGCTATCAGTTATGCCTGCTCTACAGCAAGTGTAACTTCCTTGACTATATGTAGGCACAGATATACACCCCTATTCTTTAAAAGTATGGTGTGATTTGCTTTATATAATAGGCCCCAAATATGCATGTAACAATGAATGCATGTTTCACAAGTGCATCTGTAGATTAAGGTATTTTATAATCAACATGTGTACTTGCAAACTGCAAGCAGAAGAATGGATAGAAGGTATCGACTTCCGAACAGAAGAATCAATCCAGACACAAAGAGCAGAGGTAGACCATGGAGTAAAAAAATACTTCTTTATTGGAATACCTAACTCAGCCAAGTTTCGGCTGGAGTAGCCTTCATCAGGGGTATGCAGCAAGCATGTGTGTACTTGCAAAATGTGCTGGTGCTCTGCCCAGACCATACCACCGACTACGCTTATTGACAAAGTGCACACAATTATGCCAATCCATCTACTATGCCAGTTGTTTTTATTTATAAAAAGCCATTAGTGTGCAAATATGGTCATATACATGTGAAAATGATTTTAAAAAATTTCTACCCATAGTAACTGCAAAATAATGCCTGTGGCAGTTTTCTTTTTGTTGTTTCCTGTTGAGACAGGCTGGGATTGACAGATTGGAAACCTGCTTGCGAGGGAATGGTCTTGCCCAATACTTCCCTATTTCCCAACAGCTCCAGGTCGGTTGAGCTGAAAAGTAAAGTAAAGATGCAATGCTTCTATTTCCCCATAGAGTTTAAAGTCCTATAGACTTAAATGGCAAAGAAAATTAAATAAAAACAAAACAAAGCAAGTATTTTATTTCTGTGTAACTTTGTTATGTTGAAAAAGAAAATGAAATGAAAGCCTTTTTTCACTGCATTTTTTCAGTTCATTTTGAAATACAAATGAATCCCTAAGGATTGTTGCATGTTTTCCTTCAGAAGAAGGGGAAAACGTTCTTCTCAAGGAAGAAAAGTGGGCTACGGTGACAATTGTGATGTTCCTCAGCCTGGTAGTCTTCTGCATGCCTAGTTTGCATGAGGGTACATGAAAAGAGAATGATGCAATCAGAACCTTTTCCCTATGGTAACTAATATTACATTTAGACTCAAGATTGTCAGAATACCTAGTGTGTCACAAACTCCTTGCTGCAGAATAGCATGTTATTTTTTTTTAAACACAGTCCAAGACTGAATGGAAAATGGAAAGAGTAGAAACCTTTTGTTTGGGTTAAATTAAAGTACACGCTGATTTGCTGCGGTGTATTTGCATATTTAGAACACATTGAAATTCTGCTGCTCTATTAGTACTGCTGCAGATTACTAAAGGAGTTCTGTGAAGACAGACTCAGCTTATTTGTAAATACACTGTAATGAGTTTCTCTGCTTCACTAACCTTGATTTCGTCCTGCCCCATCTCCTTTCCCTGGATACACACAAAAATCTATACAAGCCTACGTTGAGAAAATAATATGAAATGAATTTTGCTTTCTAAAAGTATGTTTAAAGAATGTAGGCCTAACAAGATGAGACAAGGACTCATATGCAAGGGATTTCTGCCAGGAGGAAGGAGATGATGTATAAAAACAGAAAAATATTATTGGCAAAAAGGGGCAACAAGTGAACAAAAAAAAAAGGAAGCAGAATGGGTCAAAAGACACAGTAACACTGAAATTTCAGTGTGTTAACCCGTTTCTTTCCATCTTGACGCATTTTGCAAACTATACGATCACATCATTCATGCATACATTCCTCACTCACGGCATTTTCAAATTCCAGGGGTTCTTGGTAGTATACCTTATCATGCAGTTGGCTTGCATGAATGTGTATTTTAATTAATAAATGATGATCTGCTGGAATGCAAAAAGCATTGCAAAGCTCCTCATTAAGAATTTTGTGAAAAAAGGCATTGCAGGCTGTTTTCTCAAAAAAACAACTACATGTTAGTGAGGAGAACTCATCACTTTACTGCTCTTATAGGAACAAAATTAGGTGTGTAGTTTGCTACCCATGTAAATGAGCTGGGTAGCAAACGTGTTGTATGTGGGTGCAGTCACTTAACAATGCCAATATTTAACCCATGGCCATCAAAGAATGAGAAAACCTGTGAATTATATACAAAAACAAGTTATTTTATAAGTGCCTCTGATTTGAAGTTTTAATGGATAAACACTGATAAAAACACCCAAAATAAATAAAATAGGATAAAACACCAAAGAAAATCCACGTTGTCACCCGTCACCTGGTTTGTCTTGTAATCTCCACTCCATTTTCACGATGCCACTGAGACAGCAATTGAGACGTCCATGCCTGGACATGCTCGGTTTCCCCTGTATTTTACAAAAGGATCTAATAAAGATGGTATATTTTGTAAAATACTAGAAGGATGCTGGAAAATGTATGGATATTTGCTGGCACGTTCAGCAGGAACTATGATATCTCAACCCCTCCAGCAGCACAAGGTCACTCTTGAACCCCCCCCCCCCCAAATCGACCATGAATGCACATCCCCACCATGAATAGTCCCAGCTTTTACTGGGGTGTTGCTTTGTAACTGGAGAGGCAGGAGTGATCCCCAGAGGCTCCAGACCTATTGTTATCTGGGTTCAAAATGGCATATCTGACCCCCTAGTGGTAGTCTCATCAGGGCAGCTTGTACCTGTAGCAGTAGTACCTCAAGACTACTGTTAGGGGATCAAAGGTGTCATTTTGAACCTTCACGCCAATGAAGCAGGAGAAGCCAGGATGTGCTCCTGCCCCCAGTAGCCATTAAGGAAACCCCTGATAAGAGCCAAGAGGTTTGGGGGTAGGGAGTTTATCATGGATTATGAAGAGTATTAGGGGGGGGTGGGTCCATAGGTGACTTTGTGCAACCAGCGGGATCAGGAGGTAGGGATGTAATGTTTTCCATCTGTCCCAATATTTAGACCCCAGCTCTAAACAGTCGCATCTACCCCCATCAGAGGAGGCAGAAGCAGAAACAGCATTATAGTGCTGGAGGTTTTGGTAAGCACTGTGGTGCTCTTTCAAGTCATTGCCACCACTGCTGGTCCTGGAAAGTGGTGGCAGCAGCAGCAGCAGCAGCAATTGGCCACCCTTGTACCACTGGTGCTCTAGTCGACCTCCTAGTTTATCTGATGGTAGTGTTGGCCCTTATACCAGAATACCTGGCAATTCTCATGCACAACTTTTACATTGATCAAGAAGTGATAGTTTGAATGGAACGAGAAAAAACAGAATGGTTTAAATCAGCAAAGGTGTATCACATGGCTGCATACGTTCCCCGTATCTGTTCATTTTATATGCAGAACAAATCAGAGAAGCAGACTTTATGAAGAAACCAAGGTGCGAAGATTAGTCTTCCACCAATCAACAACCTTCGCTATGCTGATGATACCACATTACTGGCCGAAATTGAAGATGATCTAACACATCTGCTTATCAACATCAAGGAATATAAGGCCCAATATTCAAAGGCATTTAAATGGTCAGTGCCGCTGAATATCCCCAATTAATGCTGCTACATGCCCTCATGCTAACCGCTTAGCATCGGAACGTGTCGTGCGCATTCCTTGGGCAGCACCAGTCACTAATTGGGCAGCAGCAATATTGCACCACTGCCCAGGTAGCATCCATGAGTAAAAGATAAGTGCAGCAAAAGCTGGCCTATCTTTACCCACGGGGGCTAACCAGGCACTGAATATCTGGAGTTAAAGTTTGGTGGCAACAGCTAAGCGCCGTAGCAGCACATAGCCATCACAAAAAATATCAGGCCCATAATTTTACAATGGGCTTGCGCTTCACCGTGAAAACGATATAGATTCTGACAACTGCCAAACTCAATCATTGTGTCCTTGATGGAGAAGAAATAAAAATAGTAGATGTTTAATCTGCTTGAATCAATAATCAATAATGAAATGACAAGCAAGCAGTCAAGAAATCTGATGATGCATTGCTCTTGGCAGAACAGCTATTAAACAACAACATGCATCTAAAAAGACCTTCTGCATGTCACAAATCGATATATTTGATTCAACCAAAAAAGGTACCCAGCAATAACACCTATGGTACAAAAACACTGATAAGCACTGATATTTTTGTATCCCCAAACAGCTCCTAATTGGGTGCAAAATAAATACCTAAGAGGGGATATTAAAAGGCATTTACAAGGTCTACAGACCTGCAAACTGAGTAAGTGCCGCTTACCAGGATAGTCAGTTGCACTAATCTGGTTAATGCTGCTGAATGTCCCCAGTTTATGCCATTAAATGCCCCAATGCTAAGTGGCTAGCACTGGGGCATTCCAGGGGCAAAGCAGGGTTGTGCCATGGGTTAAATTACTAAAATTAAGAGAGCTAAATGACTGCCCTGACTTTAGCAGGTTTCTCAGTCTGACCAGTGGCTGACTGACTGACTATCACCACTGACTGGACTGCAAAATCACAGTCCTGCAACCCAGATATTCAATCCTGGTGCCTGGATATGGCCCCAGCATTGAATATCTGGGCTGAAATGAAAGTGGTGATGGCCAGCCACTAAGAAGACTGGCCACCGCTGCTGCTAAAAAATCCCCCTCCTCTACATTTACAATTTATAAGCACTTAATTAAGCCATATTTATAATATGAAGTTTAACAAGGCTCTGTTCGAATTGGGCCCAATTCTGTCCTGGATGTAGATCCCCTCTGTGCATCCAATCTGAACCGGACGCACAGAGGGGATTGTGATTCTGATCCTGCAGGGCATATTTAGCCCCACGGGATCAGAATCACGAACAGTCCTGAACGTGCAGGCTGGGACACTGATTCTTTCTGGCCTGCACGTGCAGGACTACATCGGCTAACTCAGTCAGGGCATTTAAATGGAACTGCAGCAACAAAACGGCAAATTCCCCGCAGTCCAACCCCTGATCTAGCTTCCGAAGGCCAGGATCAGGCTGCAGGGAATGTCCCCTGGCCTCCCCCAGCCCCTTCACGACCCAAATCTTCCCCGGCCATTTCGCCGGCCCTGGATGTAAGGGCTGACATTAGAATCGGCCCTGTACATCCAGGACCGGCAACCGCTCACTGCCTGCCCACTCTCTGCCCCTGGGCTGCCCATTCCCCGCCCCCGGCTGCCCATTCCCTGCCCCCGACAAACCAGCCCCCGCAGAACCAGTGGGGAAGTTAGTCGGGGGCTGAAGCAGGCACGAATAGCAGGGATGGACATCCTTTTGGGACATCCATCCCCGCTATTCATGGTTCAGAATGACCCCCATTGTGAATAATCACCAAATGCCAAATACAAAAAAAAAAAAAAAACACCATTCAGAAATACACAGATCTAATTATCAGTTGAAAAAGAACACCAATGTCTTAAAGTAGATTGTAAATAAAAAAATAAAGCCGCAGGCAAAGTGCATCTTTGCTGTGTTTTTTTTTTTTTTAGACAACTGTATGCTATATCCTTTTACTACTCAAAGAATATTGTGAATACTATGGATTGTCTGAAGAACTACTCAATTGGTACTGAAGGCAATCAAACTTAAGCTTTTCTTGGAAGCTCAATGATAAGACTTCGACTTTCTTACTTTGGACACATCATGCGAAGAGAAATATCATTAGAAAAAGACATCATGCTTCGCAAGGTTAAAGGCCAGCTGAATGGGAAACGGGCAGGTTAGGGGCGCGGAGTGGTCTTTGACTGTAACTTGTGGTTAATGCAGAGTTTAATGAATGCCAATCATCAATATTGCAGTTAGTGCAGGTGCACTTAACACTGCCTCAGTGGGTGGTGTTAAAGTTCACCTGCATTACTTATGAATGCTGCTGCAGCGTATTAGGGAAATGTTCAGTGTGGTAACTGCTGGGAACATGCTGGGCACACCCCCAACAGTTAGCAAAGGGCCGTCTCGCTTATTCAATGTGTCAGACGGCTGCCTGGGTGAGAATGTTCACAGTCTTGGCAAGTGCATATGTCAATATGATTTGCAAGGGATTGTGGTCAATGCAGTCCATTCACACTAGACTCAGCTGCTCACAATAATTTAGTTGTGCTCAAGTGTAAAGCCAATAAGATATTTATTTATGGGGTTATTTCTCCCAACACAGATATGCTTGGTAGCACATAAATCAGGTTACTTGCTTTCAGTGTTAAACTTGGAAAAACAAAATCAGGAAAACATTTTAACTTATCAGGCAATCAAAGCAAAAGAAATAAGACCTGGATTGGCAACAAACTGGTCTTTTCTGTAGGCTTTAGCTAATATTCTCTTAGCAATGTATCAAACAACAAACAAAAAGCCACAAAGAAAGAAAAAAACTGTTCTTTTCAGGTAAACTTCTTATATCTTCCCACATAGATTCAGAAGTGATTCTCTCAGAGCTCACAAGCAATTAGGTAAGGCTCAATTGCTAGCAGTTATCCAGCTGAAACCCCTTAGCTGGCTTGCTTTCTACTACGTGGCTAAAAATCCTACTCAGGAGCTTTTCTGAGTAGATTAAAGAACAAGTTTGTATTTCTTTGTGATGGTTGCTGTACTTTATAACAGAAAATCACCAAAGGAGTTTAGACAGAGAGCAGTCCATGTAAACAGATTCTTCATCTGCTATCACCCCCTCTTCTTCAACAAGCATGGGTTCAATATCATGGATTGGCACAGATGAATCTCCCAATGGAGCACTTTCAGGAGAATACTTGTTTCCCTGCTGTCTTTCAAGGTTATAGCTAGGGCATAGATCAGTGTTCATACCTGAGCTTCCATTGCTGTTAGAGTTCCTCTCTATATAGCCTGGCCAGTATGTAGTCCAGTTCTTATGTCCAGCCTTCCAATCCAGATCCCTGGACACTGGATCTCTCTTCACATACCTTCTGGCACGGGTCTTAGGGTCCCTTCCACGTGCAGCCGTCTCCCTCACAGGTACCGTCTGGAGATTCCTAGCTCTGCAGCACCATTCCTCTGGCTTTCCCCAGTCCAATGGTGTATGCTGGCCCTTGGAATGCCTCCCAGTATACGTACTACTCTGGACTCTTCTAGACCTCTCAAAGGCTTTTCTCCTCTTTCTTCCAAAGGGTTTCTTTCCCTCTCTGTCTGTCCGGTTTGGCTTCTGCTTCTGATGATCCTCCTGATGATGAAGATGATCAAGCTCAAGCTGATTCTCTGTAGAATAAACTCTACCTTTATTCTGCCTAGATGAGTGCTCCTCCCTAACACAGCGCAGCTGTGCTGAATCAGGCCCTGCCCTTTGAGATGAGTGCTTAGGGATTACCTCATAGCCCTCCTGATTGAACACACGTTTCCCCACTTCAGCTCCTCTAATGGCTGTTGGAAACCTGGTGCATTCTGGGACTGGTAGTCTTTTATGGGAAAATTCTGTTTTCTTATTTCTACCAGAACTGACAGTTTGCTTGTTCAGAGTCACATCACCTTTCCTATAGCTCCTTCCTGAGCTATGATAAGCTTCCTTATCACAAATGTTAGCTTTACTACTGCTACTGATCATTTGTGTAGCACTACAAGGTGTATGCAGAGCTGTAAAGAGACATATAAAAGATGGTCCATTCTCATCAGAGCTTACAATGTAGTCAAGACACTGTGATAGGCGATGGCCTAGCATGTAGCAGAGCTAGGTCTGAAGCCCTTTTTCTCCTGCTTTAAAATGTTATTGCTGATTTTGGAAACTTACAGAATGCTGTTAGCTGTTAGAAAGAAATACCGTTCTATTCTAGTTTGATAACATGTTCTGCTCTCCTGGAGATAAGAGAATTAAAAACTTTCTTACTGTTTATTGTTTAGGTAAGCCAGATGTCTGTTTCAGTAGAATGCCGCGCCACTGTATCTTTGCTGATTGTGCACTGACCTTGTAATTAGGATGAAAATATAGCAGAAAAGCTGAACAGTGTAAGAATATTTGGTCTAGCGTTATGATTGTTTAGTGTTTTGAGCCAGGGCTAGAGATATGTGCCTGGAATATTACAGAAATCACCAGTAGCTATTAGAAACACGTCTTAGCCTTACTTTGTTTGGCCTTGCTTTGTTTTGCTTTTGATGAGAATGCTTCTGATATGCCTTCCACTATCTTTGCAAGCTAACTGACCTTGCAAGAGTAGCGAAATATACTGTATACTTTAGCAGAAGTATTATGTTTAGTGTTATGTCTACCCAGACCAGGACCAATGAGAAGTTTTGCCTGTATTAGACTGGAAAAGAAAGGTATAAAAGCTGTTGTTTTACTAGGAGCCATTGCTTAGACATTTTTGAATGCTACTGCAATCTGAGCCTGTGCACAAATAAATTGGCTTGGATCTTTGCCTGACTCCGGGTATTATTTATTGCATGCTTATCAGCTACGACATATTCCTGGTGCGTTGGCCGGGAATGTGCGAGTGGGGGATGGTATGCAAGTGAATATGCCCCGACATCTCGCCTCACAGGTTTGGTCCGGCTAGAGCCGAGCCTGACTGACCGCAGGAGGGTCTCTGGCGCCCCTGGTCCTTTTGTATCGGAGGAGACTCCTCCTTGCCTCCGCAGGCTGCTGTTTCTGGCCAGCCAACACCTCGAACCCGAGGGGAGTCCAGGATTCAACCCAAGGAGGAATTGGTTGCGCAGCGCATTAGCTACCGGATCCAGTGAGTATTGATTTTTCTGGTTCTTAGTCAGATAGCTTTGGGAAAGTCTCGAGACACTTCTGGTACAGTAACAGGTAAAGGAAGTTTGATCAACTTCCACGGGCGATCCTAGTACCCCTGCAAGTAGTGCGCGGGGCGAACCCATCAGCCCTTTCGGTTTTGGTAATTCTGGTTTGTCAGTAAGCCCGGGAATTCGGAATTTGGGAAATGCTAGCATGTTTGTCTGTGTGAAGAATGCTTGTGAAAAGGAGGAAGCGTTGGGAGTTTGTCTTTGATTTGTTATCTGTTGAAACCACGAGTTTCCCTTCTAGTATAAGGGTAGGATTATATTCTGTTGGGTAATTTGTGACACTTTACCGCATGTGAAATGTGTAACACCTAGAGTCACTGTAAAATCAAGAAGCTGTCTCCCTCATTCAGCTGTCTTGCAAGAGTGAAACTGACAAGAGGCGTGTCTGTGCAGAGGAATGTTTTAACCCTATGAAGGCATGTTTTCAACATTCTGCTGCTGGGCTAATGGGTGCCTATTTTAGGGAAATTATACCTGTTTTTATTCAATATTTTGTAATAGTGATGTGCCTTCTGCTATGGTCATGTATTATATATCATTTAATAAGAATGTTTAGTCAGGATTGTGGATCTCTATAGTATTGGACTTAGCCTGGAAAGGGTTACATTCCTACTCAAATTCCTGTACTTGTGCAGATCAAGTGAGCAGAAATCCAGTAGGGCTCAGGTTTCAATAGGAAAGGATGCTTTTATTTTCCCTTTGCCCTACGAAGCCGAGGTTACGAACACTGACAAGACTCTGCAGCATTCGAGCCAGCGGTACCAGATCGCAACTTGAAAGTGCTTTGAATCCTGAGTGAATGAGGGGTTAATCGTGTATGAATTCTAGTTCCTGATACACTGTGGCAAGCACCTCATAGAAGACATGCTTATTGTTAATAAAATAAACTAGGAAGGAAAATGTGTATATGTATTCTAGATGTCCACCCGCTTTATGGAAAACGTATCCAGAATGAATGTCTTTTTGAATATCTGCTTCCTAAAAACTGTAAGATTGAAAGTAATTCCTTTTGCAAAGCCAAGCTGATTACAGCTGGCAGTTAGTTTTTTGCCAAGTAATTTTATAGTTCTTTCTGTTAGGATTGTTGTTATAACATGTTGCAAAATATTAGTTTTATCTTATAAGGACTTTATCTCAATTATTCTTATTTAGAATGAGCACACACATCCGTTATGTTTAGAGCACAGGGAGAGATGCAGCTTGTCCCCGTTCTTGGTTAAATCCTTTAATCAGACATTTTTTATTAGACATTTTTAGAGGCCAGCTCCCTCAGTTCCACCGCCCCCCCCCCCCCCACGCCACTGATTTACTGCATTATGCCTCCTACACTGTGAAGCCTTAGGATTTGATTGCCCTAATTCAGATCCATCAGTTTTGCTAACCCCAAGTGGAATCCAAATAGTGCAGCTAGCCCTCACTATATGCCCCATGCAATCCAGCAGCCCAGAAGAATTTGCGCATGGTACATACAGTTTTTGTCAAGTCAGTCGGGAGATATAAAACAGAACTTGCAGAAACGGGATGGATTTGCGGGCATGAATATAGCACGAGTAAGTTGTTCAGAATGTCTGTGAATTGTGGAGATAATGTGACAGAGAAAGTGAATGTAAGATGGAGAAGAGAGCAGTTCTTCTTGCTGATACTTTAGTTGAATGATGTGGAGGAAGTTTTCCTAATCGAAGGAGCTGGATTGATAGTGCTGACTGTTCCCCGAGAAGAAGAGTAGCGGTTCTATAGTGCATCTCCAATCAGGCCAGCCAGTTCCTGTATACCCACCAGCCCCACCTGGAGTATGGGCAGAAGATAATCCACCTGGCCTAGCGAAGAACATAGCCCCTGTTATTGTCACCCTCAAGCCGGGAGTGGAACCAGTGCATGTGCAACAGCATCCTCTTCTTCGACCAGCCTTAATGAAACTACTGAAGTATGGACTTCTCAAGGAATGCCAGTCACCATGGAACACCTCCCTTCCCCCATTTAAGAAGCCTGGGAAAGGTGACTACCGCCCAGTGCAGGATCTACGTCAAGTAAACAGTGCAGTTGCAACCATACATCCAGTAGTACCAAATCCTTACACCCTCCTGGGACTGATTCCAGCAGAAGCCAATCACTTTACTGTTTTGGACTTAAAAGATGCCTTTTCCTGTATACGCCTGGCAGAAGCCAGTCAGCTTTTGTTTGCATTTGAATGGGAAAACCCTACCACAGGACGACGAGGGCAACTCACTTGGACTCGATTACCACAAGGATTCAAGAACTCACCCACTATCTTCAGTGCAGCCCTCAGTCAAGATCTGTCAAGCTACTCTGTACTCCGGGAAAAATAATTTTGCTCCAACATGTAGATGATTTGCTCATAGCCACCAACAACAAATCTGATTGTATGCAAGCTACAAGTGACCTCTTGCACCTTTTGAATGAAGCTGGCTACAAGGTTTCCAGAGCCAAGGCGCAGCTGTGTCAGACAGAAGTGAAATACTTAGGGTTCCACCTGTCCAAAGGAACCCGGAAATTAGGACTTGAGCGAAAAGAAGCAGTATGCCGCATCCCAACCCCCACTACTAGAAAACAGGTGCGAGTTTTCTTGGGAGCTGCAGGCTACTGCTGAATATGGATACCAAATTTTGCGCTCATGGCAAAACCCTTGTACCAAGTCACACAGGGAATGGAACGATCTCCCCTGGAATGGGGCTCAGAACAAGATAAAGCATTCAAATCACTGAAAACAGCATTGATGTCATCCCCAGCCTTGGGCCTACCGGATGTGCAGAAACCATTTCGTCTGTATGTCCATGAATCAAGTGGAAACGCTTTGGGAGTCTTGACCCAGCCTCTTGGGTCCTGGCAGCGACCTGTGGCCTACCTGTCAAAACAATTGGATCCTGTTGCCAAAGGTTGGCCACCTTGCCTGAGAGCTGTAGCAGCCACAGCCCTCTTAGTGAGCGAAGCTGACAAGCTCACTCTAGGATAAGAACTCCAAGTTACTGTGCCACATTCTGTTCTAACCCTGATGGAACACAAAGGAAATCATTGGCTCACTAATGCCCGAATGTTGAAATATCAAAGTATGCTATGTGAAAATCCTCGATTACAATTAAGTCTTAGCCAAACTCTAAACCCAGCCACCCTATTGCCCCTTCGGTCCAGGCCCTCCTGACCATGATTGCTTGGAAGTAATGGACATTGTGTACTCAAGTTGCCTAGACTCAACTGATATCCCCTTGGACCGCCCAGACAAAACTTTCTTTGTGGATGAAAGCAGTCTTGTCATCATTAATGGACATAGTTGTGTTAAATATGCAGTGGTGACCCTTGATCTGGTAGTTAAGTCCTCAGCCCTGGCCCCAGGTATTTCAGCACAGAAAGCTGAACTGATAGCTCTTACTAGAGCACTAACTATAGGGAAAGGGCTCTGTCTAAATGTGTACCCAGATTCCAAGTATGCCCTTACACCCTTGCATGCATCTGGGGCCCTGTACAAATAATGAGGGTGGTTAACCTCAGGAAGCAAGTCCGTTAAGTATGGTCCCGAGATATGCATATGAATAGAACCCTGAAATCTCAAGTTGTCCAAACTGCCCAGAGGTTTACCTGAAGTGGCCCCAGGTTCTTCCTATAGCCCTTCATAGGATATACTTAGCCCCTGCTAAGTCTTTAGGAGTTTCCCCTTTTGAGATTCTGAGATTCTGTAGCCTATTGTATAGAGAGTAAAAGGAGGAGATGTGTGACAGATAGGATCTGAAATTACTAGATAAGCACTATTGGTTTTAAGTTCTGTTTTGCAGGATCTTCATGTGTGGGTACAAGATCAGCCCATCCAAACCCCTGCATCCTCTCAAGCCTGGAGCCTCGGTGTGGGTGACAGAGTGGAAGAAGACACCGCTGGCGCCGTATTGGAAAGGGCCATATGTCATCTTGTTATCAACCCCAACAGCAGTTAAAGTGGTAGAAATCAGCTCCTGGAATCACCACAGTCGTGTAAAACCAGCAGCAGTTCCTGAGAGTTGCCCCTGGACCTGGATCGCTAATCCTGCATCACCGTTGCGACTCACGCTGCGAGGAAAAGATCCGTCATCGTAAGAACTTTACCAACCTGCTCCTGGACGTCAAGGGAACAGACGTCCTCCAGTTTTGAATTCCAGCAGCCTCTTCTGAACTTGGTCGTGGACTTCCATAAATGATCCTGAAACTCCATTGCAGCTCACTCTACGACGGCTACCACCATCCTGAGAAATTGTGTTCTACTGAGGGACTATGTTGGAGATTGAGACATCCTACAAGACTGTGATACTTTGACGTCTACAGCCCTGCTCCTGCCACAAAGCTGGTAGTCGGTCGACGTCCAACAGAAGCATGAGGCCCTACAATCAACTCTACGTCTGCTACCTGTTGTGGAAGCCGACAGTTCCACCATTTTTCCTGAGACTATGCTCTTTATGGATTCCTATTATTGCTTTGTTCTGGCGGCAGCCTTGGGGTGCTTTGAATTGACTCTTGCCCTACCTCCCTGTGCAGCCTGCAAACCTAGTATTTGCACAACAGGGAATACCCTGACTTGTCTCAACCCCCGCCAGAATCTTTCCTCTCCTGTTATGGGAACTGCGATGGAACAATCAAAATGGAGCCCTTTTGATTGCTACTCGCCAGCTCTCAGAATCCAGATTTTTTGGACTTTAGTACATGTGTTGCTAATTTTCATACATGTGCTACCTACCTTTTTGACATGTACTGCTACCGACCTCTAATACAGGTGCTGCTATTAATAGGAATGGTTCTTATTTTTGTGGGTCATGAGAACGGGCCTATTGCTATGAGGAACAGTATATATGTCATTTGTTCCTCCTATGTCTCCTGCCCCTCCACTTATACACTAGGCATGCTATATGATTTAACACAAATAAAGAGTGGTCAAGCTACCACAGAGCTAATATTGTCAAAAAATGGATGAAAAAAAACTCTGTATTAAAACGTGAAAGTAAAAATATCACCAAAGGCTACCTAAATAATTCATAGAAATTTAGCATTTGCATAGCCAGAACAACCATACACAGAAGCAACCAAAGGTCTCAGTCTTCCCGGGCAAAAACAGAACCCGCCAGATGCATTCTGACAAGGTAAAGCCCCGATAACATCAGTGACCCATAGACTAACGTTGCTCTGAGATGGACATTAACCAGCTCTTTCACTTGTAAAAAGTCAATAATGTAACATTAGAAATTCCACAGTGTTAATAACGAAAGAGTGGTATGGTAACTTAGCTTTGCAGTCTGCAGCAATGCTCGTGAAGTGGTGCTAAGCCAATAGCAAAATCCCAAACGCTCGTACACGCGCTTGATATGCGTTTCACCTGAGAGGTTTCTTCAGGGGGTGGCTAGAAAGCACTGCAAAACATAGACATCGCCAAATTCAATGAATAGTAGCTTTCTCACGATACATACTTTCAAAAAATCTCTGATTCATATATCCAGGCAGTTGTGAAACTGAGGAATAGTACACACCTTGAAGTTCACGAGATGAGAAGACACGAGCAGAATCCACCAACCGATACTAAACGCCGCGCATGCGGGTTAGAACATTTATAGGATAGATGTTATGCTTCATTCATTCCCATTGGATAGCACGTTACAGGCATACCTCCCACTCCACCCGTGAATTAAGACCAAAAGGAATCACTGTGTTTAATGGGTGAATCCAACGTTGCTCGTTCCATAAAAGAGTGCCCTCTTTAGTTTTGCCTGACCGGGATACAGCAACATGATCAATGCAAAAACATTGCAGATCATCAAACTTATGTTGCAACTGGAGACAGTGATCAACAATCGGCGCTTCCCAACATTGGCATTTTAGTTTACTTTTGTGCTCATTCATTCGTACCTTGAACATTTGAATAGTTTTCCCGATATAGGCCAGACCACAAGGGCAAAGAATGCAATAAATAACATACATAGATGTACACGATGTGTGATGTTTCAGCCGGTATAGCTTGCCATGATAGCTAAATTCATGTAGTTCTCGAGTAATAGAGCAGATGTTACATTCACCACAACGTGTGTGGCCCCCATCATTAGAACTTTGCGAAGACAATGGGCGCAATACAGCTGGACTTAACATTTCTTTCAGGTTGATATTCCTCTGCCACACACACCGTACAGTTTTGTCTTCAAGACCAGGAATACTATGAAGCACATTCGCATGCCTCTTAACTATGCGCTTCAGCTGAGAGCTATACGGTGAAAATTTTGTGATAAGATTGACATAAGAATCCATGTCGGAGAATGGAACTGAATGCTGGCGAGGGCAAAGCATTAGATCTCTATTATTCATAAAGCATATAAAAAAGCCCTTTATGCTAACAGGCCGGGGATAGCCACGATCAAAAAAATTGATCTTCAAAAGCTGTGCTTGATCTTTATAGGCTTGAACCGTAGAACAATTTCGACGAAACCGAATAAACTATGATTGCGGCAAACTATTTTTTAGTTGAATAGGGTGGGCACTGCGATAATGAAGAAAGGTATTGCGGTCAGTTGCTTTCCTATGGACAGTAGTAAACCATCCACTGTCAGTCTTACGAATGACCACATCCAAAAATGTAATATGCTCCAGATGATGATGTAAGGTAAACTTTAAATGAGTATCTCGAACATTCAACCAATGAAAAAATTCTTCAAGAGCAAACGTAGTGCCATGCCATATAAAAAAGATGTCGTCTATATATCGTCGCCATAGTTTAAGGTTTTCATGAAATGGAAAATCACCTTCAAGCCACTGCCATTCAAATCGTTGCATATACAGATTTGCAATGGAGGGGGCGCAAGTAGCGCCCATGGCTACACCAGCTTTCTGATGATAGATCACATCCTCAAAGACGAAAAAATTATTGAACATGGTTATAGCAGCAATGTCAGATAGAAAAGCCAATTGTTCAGCAGACACGTCTCCTCGCGAGGTCAAAGCTTCCATTACAATAGCATGAGCTTCTTGTTGAGGAATTACATTTTTTCATTGGTTGAATGTTCGAGATACTCATTTAAAGTTTACCTTACATCATTATCTGGAGCAAATTACATTTTTGGATGTGGTCGTTCGTAAGACTGACAGTGGATGGTTTACTACTGTCCATAGGAAAGCAACTGACCGCAATACCTTTCTTCATTATCACAGTGCCCACCCTATTCAACTAAAAATAGTTTGCCGCAATCACAGTTTATTCGGTTTCGTCGGAATTGTTCTACGGTTCAAGCCTATAAAGATCAAGCACAGCTTTTGAAGAACAATTATTTTGATCGTGGCTATCCCCGGCCTGTTATTCATAAAGCATATAAAAAAGCCCTTTATGCTAATAGAGATCTAATGCTTTGCCCTCGCCAGCATTCAGTTCCATTCTCCGACATGGATTCTTGTGTCAATCTTATCACAAAATTTTCCCCGTATAGCTCTCAGCTGAAGCGCATAGTTAAGAGGCATGCGAATGTGCTTCATAGTATTCCTGGTCTTGAAGACACAACTGTACGGTGTGTGTGGCAGAGGAATATCAACCTGAAAGAAATGTTAAGTCCAGCTGTATTGCGCCCATTGTCTTCGCAAAGTTCTAATGATGGGGGCCACACACGTTGTGGTGAATGTAACATCTGCTCTATTACTCGAGAACTACATGAATTTAGCTATCATGGCAAGCTATACCGGCTGAAACATCACACATCGTGTACATCTATGTATGTTATTTATTGCATTCTTTGCCCTTGTGGTCTGGCCTATATCGGGAAAAATATTCGAATGTTCAAGGTACGAATGAATGAGCACAAAAGTAAACTAAAATGCCAACGTCGGGAAGCGCCGATTGTTGATCACTGTCTCCAGTTGCAACATAAGTTTGATGATCTACAATGTTTTTGCATTGATCATGTTGCTGTATCCCGGTCAGGCAAAACTAAAGAGGGCACTCTTTTATGGAACGAGCAACGTTGGATTCACACATTAAACACAGTGATTCCTTTTGGTCTTAATTCACGGGTGGAGTGGGAGGTATGCCTGTAACGTGCTATCCAATGGGAATGAACGAAGCATAACATCTATCCTATAAATGTTCTAACCCGCATGCGCGGCGTTTAGTATCGGTTGGTGGATTCTGCTCGTGTCTTCTCATCTCGTGAACTTCAAGGTGTGTACTATTCCTCAGTTTCACAACTGCCTGGATATATGAATCAGAGATTTTTTGAAAGTATGTATCGTGAGAAAGCTACTATTCATTGAATTTGGCGATGTCTATGTTTTGCAGTGCTTTCTAGCCACCCCCTGAAGAAACCTCTCAGGTGAAACGCATATCAAGCGCGTGTACAAGCGTTGGGGATTTTGCTATTGGCTTAACACCACTTCACGAGCATTGCTGCAGACTGCAAAGCTAAGTTACCATACCACTCTTTCGTTATTAACACTGTGGAATTTCTAAAGTTACATTATTGACTTTTTACAAGTGAAAGAGCTGGTTAATGTCCATCTCAGAGCAACGTTAGTCTATGGGTCACTGATGTTATCGGGGCTTTACCTTGTCAGAATGCATCTGGCGGGTTCTGTTTTTGCCCGGGAAGACTGAGACCTTTGGTTGCTTCTGTATATGGTTGTTCTGGCTATGCAAATGCTAAATTTCTATGAATTATTTAGGTAGCCTTTGGTGATATTTTTACTTTCACGTTTTAATACAGAGTTTTTTTCATCCATTTTTTGATGCTATATGATTTGACAAAGACACTTGTATCAAATGTATTATTGATTGTGGCTGTTTGATTATGTATCCCATGTTTCCTCCCCTTATGCTTACGTACATTAAACTTAACGTAAGGCAGCTACACGAATCCTAGCAACGTAGGGCTACTACCCTATACCACAAAATGATCCCTCCACCCTAGTATGGCATACTATATGTGTGATTTGATTCCCACCCTTTCTCATGTGCGGGTGTGAATAATCAAAAGGAGGGAATGTGATAGGCGATGGCCTAGCATATAGCAGAGCTAGGTCTGAAGCCCTTTTTCTCCTGCTTTAAAATGTTATTGCTGATTTTGGAAACTTACAGAATGCTGTTAGCTATTAGAAAGAAATACTGTTCTATTCTAGTTTGATAACATGTTCTGCTCTCCTGGAGATAAGAGAATTAAAAACTCTTTCTTACTGTTTATTGTTTAGGTAAGCCAGATGTCTGTTTCAGTAGAATGCCGCGCCACTGTATCTTTGCTGATTGTGCACTGACCTTGTAATTAGGATGAAAATATAGCAGAAAAGCTGAACAGTGTAAGAATATTTGGTCTAGCGTTATGATTGTTTAGTGTTTTGAGCCAGGGCTAGAGATATGTGCCTGGAATATTACAGAAATCACCAGTAGCTATTAGAAACACGTCTTAGCCTTGCTTTGTTTTGCTTTTGATGAGAATGCTTCTGATATGCCTTCCACTATCTTTGCAAGCTAACTGACCTTGCAAGAGTAGCGAAATATACTGTATACTTTAGCAGAAGTATTATGTTTAGTGTTATGTCTACCCAGACCAGGACCAATGAGAAGTTTTGCCTGTATTAGACTGGAAAAGAAAGGTATAAAAGCTTTTGTTTTACTAGGAGTCATTGCTCAGACCTTTTTGAATGCTACTGCAATCTGAGCCTGTGCACAAATAAATTGGCTTGGATCTTTGCCTGACTCCGGGTATTATTTATTGCATGCTTATCAGCTACGACAACACAACACAACAGCTGGGGACAAAGATATGTCTAGGAGAATGGTAAGAATTTAACTCCAAATGTCCATTAAATACAAGCTCTTACTGTAGCACACTTTAATAAAAATAACCTTAAAATGTGTTCTTTTTTTTACTTTGTTTTGAAAGTTAGGGTTGTTGTATTTTAAAAAACAAAACAAAACATTAATGGAATTATTGCCAGTAGAAACAGCAGGAGTGATAGTGAGTCTCTTTGGAATACCCCTTACCTGATCTTGACTTCACCCAACTCTTCTCCATTCACTACCAGATTTGTCTTCCAGGAGGCCATTGAAATTTTCTGATACTTTTTCTCACTCCAAAAATTTCTAAACATTTTGTAATTCAACTTTGAGGTAGTGAATCAAATGCCTTTTGTAGTCAATCCGAGTCATGAAGAACATTTGTTTTTCCTTCTTTATGAAATTTTCAAAATCACCTTGTCAATCGCAATTGGTTTTTGGTCTCTCTTGGATTTTTTATAACTTCCCTTTTGTTTTGATGGGATGAGAGAGTTTTTCTTCTAGGGAACAGTTTATAAGTGGTGGGTAGGAAAGTGATTGGCCTGTGGTTAACAGGATCAGTACCTCTTTATTTTTCTGAATCAGAACAATTCTGTCTAGTGTCATCCATTTTCCCTAGTTGTTCTTCGCAAAATGTCATTAAACTGTGTTGCTAATCTAGGGTGAAGACTTGTCAAATATTTTAGCCAAAATCCACAGACTTCATCTTTTCCGAAGGCACTCCAGTTTTTTTTCTTTTCTGGCTTGCTTTTGAACCATTTCCGTTCTTATCACATCTACCATCGGGTTTCCTTCAAAGTCTTTTTCAACTTTAGTGCTCCATAGTGCCTTATTTTTAAAATGTTCTTTTTTATTTTCCCACAATGTTTTTCAAAATTCAAATGTCTTTTCTTTATCAGGACTTGAAGTGGTTTGTTTTTTGTTGACCAGCCTCGACGCCTCTATAGAACTGGTGTTGATTTGTTCTGAACTGGTTGCTTTGCCTGTACTGGTTAACTCTGTTTTCATATTACTGAATTTGTTCTACTGCCATGATTCGTTGCTTTAGTTCTTCTGACATTTCTGAGATGGTTTTTGGCCCAAAGTTGTACTTTTTAATAATATCATGTTTTACTTTTTCATTTTTAAAATGATACTTCAAATTGCTCACATCCTTTTTGATTTTCTCTTCTAGACAAATTTTCCATGTTGACTTTCCTTTTCTAAATGAGTTTGGTTTCTTTCTTTCATATCCTAGTTCCTTTATAGCAGCAATGGTTTCCATGGGGATTGTTTTGTTGCTGCACTGATATTATGCAGAGCTTCAGCCAAATTTTCTCTCTCTCTCTTTAGCGTTGGTAATCATATTCTTATTATGCCTTTCATTTGGTCTTTGATTTTCTCAGCCAAAACCTTTTGTCAGTGGGTTTATATTTCACAGTTTGTTGGATGTTCGTACAGCAGAATGATTTTCCCCATGTTCCTTAGCTTTCTCCACTTCAGGACTGATCATCTTTTCTGGTAGCTTAGATGGTTTCACATTCTAAAGCTTTCAGTTCTGTCTCAGTGAAGAACTTGCTTCAAACAATGACCCTACATGGATCCATAGTCATTCAGTAATATTCAAGGCTGGGAATTTTTGTTTCCAAATTTGGGGCATACACTTTGGGAATCCCCTTGTTGATGGCTTTGATAAATAATAACATCTCAGAATCAATTGATTTTCAAAGGATGACTATATTTTCTATTGTTGTTTTTTTTTCCTTTAGCTTTACAACTCCTTGACCTGGTTATCTAGGGTTTACCTGAGGGTAAGAACTGTTTAATTTAATTGCAGAAGCTGCAAATTAATGACACTCTGCTCCAGAAATAGTAATTAGACCTTACCTGCTAATTAGTGTTCCTGAAGGAACGACAGTCCAGTCCCTTTACTTCTGGGTTACGCAACCCTTCCAGCAGCTTGGAGGCTGAGCCCAACCTTTTTGGGGATGGAGCGGTATAAATACCACTGGGACCACCCACCAACTCCAGTAACTGAATGAAAAAGCAGACTAAACGAACTTCCATCACCAACCTACATAACATGAAACCTCAAAGGAATATATCTTCATCGATATAGCTGCAGCGTTCGACTCTGTTCACCACGGACTGCTCATCGAACGCCTAAAAGAAAAGGGCATTATCGGCCCCGCCCTTGATTGGTGTAGATCATATCTTGAGGGAAGAGGTCAACAAGTAAGATCAAGATCAACTAAATCAAAACCCTTCCACCAAATCCAGGGCGTCCCTCAAGGATCATCATTATCATCTCTCTTGTTTAACATTTACGTCCAGCCCGTCTGTAACATCATAAGATCCTTCAATGTGCAATATCAGATATACGCCGATGACATTCTTCTCTATATGCCATTCTCCACAAAACAAATGGACCTCTCACCTCTTATTGAGTGTTTTGACGCAGTATCTGATTGGTTCCTATCTCAAAACCTCCGTATTCAACATAAAAAAACGGAGGTACTATTCATCACGAAAAATCCAAATTTTACCCCGCCACTTCATATAAAAGTGAAAGAAGCTGAACTCCAAACAAAACCGGCAATTCGTTACTTAGGAATCACATTGGATCAATGCTTAGACATGAAAGTACATATCTCCCACATTGTCAAAGCCGTATATTTCAAGATCCGGTCACTCAAACACCTACGAACATTACTGGACCCAAGTGATTTCCGAACTGTATATCAAGCCCTTATCCTACCCCATTTTGATTTCGCCAATGCCATTCTCCAAGGACTCCCACAATCTTCACTGGCACCCTTACAACTTGCCATGAATGCCGCTGCTAGAGTTCTTTTTGGAGCAGCGAGGTATGACCACATCACACCCATCTTATTGCAGCTCCACTGGCTCCCTACACACGGAAGAATCCTATTCAAGACCCTGGTACTTACATTTAAAACCATCCACGGCATAACTGCTGAAACATTAGTCAATCTACTTCAGCCCACTCCGCCCAACAGATCCAGAAGATCCACAACAGCAAACACCCTAATTATACCAAATGCATCAACAAAATGCACATTAACAACATCCAACAGAGCATTCAGTTTTTATGCCCCCAAGTGTTGGAATACATTACCTCCAGAAATTCGAGCAATTACCGATCTCATGCAATTCAGGAGGGCACTCAAGCACCACTTATTTATACAATACTATCCACCATAGCTGCACATAATGACTACTTTAATACCTATCCGTAAATTGCTCATAAACCATTCCTCAAAGATTACTGTTACATATGTAAATAGCTGTTTTGCATGTCTCCCTAAGTTATCCAAGTTGTACTTCCCTGTTCTATGTAAAAACCAATACTTGTTATTTATGGTTCTTTGTTCCATGTAAACCACGCTGATACTAAAAAGTGCGGTATATAATAAAATAAAATAAATAAATATATAACCATCAAACTTTTTTTTTCTCAATGGAATAGGAGTGGGAGAGGAGGGAAGGCAATGGGCGGAGGGGGTTACCTGAGTCTGCCCGCGCCGGCTCTCTCCTGCACTCCCTCATCCCGAACCGGCCCCACGCTCGGTCCGATGCTCTTCTATGAACCATACGCCTTAACGGCCGCCGGAACCGGGTGGGATCAGGGACTGGACTGTCATTCCTTCAGGAACACTAATTAGCAGGTAAGGTCTAATTACTATTTCCTTATCGTCACTCCAGTCCAGTCCCTTTACTTCTGGGATGTACCAGAGCAGTTCAATCCTGGGTGGGATCCGGCATACCGGACTGAAGAACCGCCAGACCAAACCGAGCGTCCGCTGAACTCTGTACGTCCAGCCTGTAGTGCTTGGTGAAGGTATGCAGAGAGGACCAAGTCGCTGCCCTACAAATATCCAGCGGGGGAACAAGGCTGAATTCCGCCCAAGAGGTAGCCTGAGCCCGAGTGGAGTGCGCACGCAGACCCACTGGAACCTGCTTCCCTCTCAGGATGTAGGCGGAAGCAATCGCTTCTCTGATCCACCTGGAGATGGAGGCCTTGGCCGCCGCCTCCCCTTTGTGCGGACCTCCGAACTGAATGAATAGTCGGTCGGACTTCCGGAAGGGCACTGTGCGAGAGAGGTAACGCTTCAAGGCCCTCTGGACATAGAGGAGACGAAGTTTGTTGTCCCTACCTTCATGCCCCTCGGCCGAGAAGGCCGGAAGGGTAACTGTCTGGTTCACATGAAAGGGAGAGATAACCTTGGGCAAGAAGGAAGGAACTGTGCGGAGAACCACTTTGTCCTTGAGAAAGGACAGAAAGGGGGGCTGAGAAGACAGTGCCTGCAATTCTGAAACCCCCCTGGCCGAACAGATGGCGACCAGAAAGACTGTCTTTAAGGTTAAATCCTTTAAGGAGGCCCTCATCACTGGCTCAAAGGGCTCCCCGATCAAGGCATTTAGCACTAGGTTGAGATCCCAAGGGGGGATGACCGACCTCCGTTGAGGACGCAGTCGTCTAACCGCCCTTAGGAACCTGGAAACGTCCGCGTGGGCCCCTAGGGGCTTGCCACGGACCTTGCCTCTATAGCAAGCGATGGCCGCCAGCTGGACTCTTAAGGAGCTGTGCGCTAGGCCCTTGTCAAATCCTGCTTGCAAGAATTCCAGAACCTCCGGGACTGAGGCCGTCAGGGGTTTCCGTCGGTGTTCTGCACACCAGGCTTCGAAGGTGCGCCAAACTCTTACATAGGAGAGACAGGTGGAGCGCTTCTTAGCGCTCAACAGTGTCGAGATTACTGCACCTGAGTAACCTCGTTTCAGGAGCCGCGCCCTTTCAATAGCCAGGCCGTAAGCGAGAATCGATCCACGTGAGGCATCCGACCGGGCCTTGTCTCAGCAGGTCCCTTTTGCAAGGGAGCCGCCAAGGTTGGTCTGCGATCAACCTTACCAGATCCGCATACCAGGGGCGACGAGGCCAATCTGGAGCTATGAGGATTACCAATCCCTGGTGAGACTCCACTCGCTGGAGAACCTTTCCGATCAGGACCCAAGGAGGAAACACGTAGAGAAGCCCCTCCGAAGGCCACTTCTGGGACAGGGCATCCAGGCCCTCAGACATTCTTTCCTTCCTCTGGCTGAAGAATCTGGCCACCCTGGCAGTCGAGAACCGTGCCATGAGATCCATGACTGGGAGTTCCCATCGGGCCACTATTCGGTCGAAGGTCTCCTGCTCCAGTTCCCACTCTCCGTGGTCTATCTTGTACCTGCTGAGGAAGTCGGCCATGACGTTGTCCGCGCCTGCCACGTGCTGAGCTGAAAGCGCTTCCAACCGAACCTCCGCCCACTGGAATAGAGCGTCCACCTCCTTCTCCAAGGCGGGGCTGCTGGTGCCGCCCTGGTGGTTGATGTAAGCCACCACGGTGACATTGTCGGAGAGAACGCAAATTGCTCTCTTTTGCACTAAGGTCTCGAGAGCCTTGAGCGCTAGGACAACGGCCCGCAATTCCAGTCTGCTGATGGGCCATTGAGACTCCAACGGTGTCCAGCGACCCTGGACGAACTGGTCCTCGCAGTGCGCTCCCCAGCCTGACAGGCTGGCATCCGTCGTCAATAGTAACCACTGGAGAGGTTCGAGGGGCATTCCGCGATCCAGATTCCTTGGGCACCGCCACCAGCAGAGTGACTGTTTGGTCCGCGGAGCACAAGGTAACTGCATTGACAGAGGATGATGCTGGGGGGACCACCGACGCAATAGCGCCCGCTGCAACGGCCGCATGTGGGCCCTGGCCCATGGCACTACCTCTATCGCCACAGCCATTGTTCCCAGAACCTGAAGATAATGCCACGCCGAGGGATTTCATCTGCCTAGAAACTGCGTGACTAAGAGCCTTAGCTCCCTTGATCTTGTTCGTGACAGGAATACTCTGCCCCTGTTGGTGTCGAATCTTGCCCCGAGGTACTCGAGTTCCTGGGAGGGAGTCATTCTGCTCTTTGCACGATTGATGACCCACCCCAACTCCTCTAGAACCTGGATCACTCTGGTCGTCGCCGAGTGGCTTTCCTCTTCCGACTTTGCCCGGATCAGCCAATCGTCTAAGTAAGGGTGCACTAAAATTCCCTCCTTCTGAAGGAAGGCCGCTACCACCACCATCACCTTGGTGAACGTCCTTGGAGCCGTAGCTAGGCCGAAGGGTAGGGCCTGGAATTGAAAATGGCCTCTTGGCACTGCGAACCTCAGGAACTGTTGATGGGACTTCCTGACCGGGATATGCAAGTAGGCTTCTGTCAAATCGAGGGACGTTAGGAACTCCCCGCCCCTCACGGCTGCTATGACTGATCGTAGGGTCTCCATCCGGAAATGTGGTACCCTGAGACAGCGATTGATCTGTTTTAGATCCAGGATGGGACGAAAAGACCCTTCCTTCTTTGGTACAACGAAGTAAATCGAGTACTGACCCGAGCCGTACTGGTCTGGTGGTACTGGGACAACGGCCCCGAGGGCTATTAGTCGGGCGAGAGTTGCCTCTATCGCATCCCTCTTTGTAGAAGAACCGCAGGGAGACTGAACAAAGGTTGGAAGTATTTGTTTTGCAAATTCGAGAGAATAGCCTTCTCTGACCACTTCTAGGACCCATTGATCGGACGTGACCCGGGACCAGGCGGGAAGAAACTGCCTTAAGCGTCCACCCACCGGCAGCCCTTCCCCCTGGACCCCCGTCACCTCATTGTTGTTTTCTAGATCCCGAGGAGGAGGAGAGAGCCCCAAAACCTCGGCCTGCTCCTCGAAACCCTCTAAAACTTTGTCCCCTCGAGGGAAAACGGCCCCTGGGAAACGTGTTTGACCTGGCAGGGCGAAACCTCCGAGAGTCCCTAGGCTGGGTACGCACTGGGTCTAGGGAGCGCCCTTGCCTTGGTCTATCTTCCGGGAGTCTGCCACCCTTAGACTCTCCCAGGTCCTTTACCAACTTCTCTAAATCCTCTCCAAATAAGAGCTTCCCTTTAAAGGGAAGTCGACTCAGGCGTGCTTTCGAGGATGCATCAGCTGCCCAATTCTGCAGCCACAAATAACGCCTAGCCGCCACCACCGAGGCCATGTTCTTGGCTAGGCTTCTGATGAGGTCATACTGACTGTCCGCCAAGTAGGCTGCTCCGGACTCCACCCTAGCAGAGTTGGCCTGTGCTTCGCCCGTTGAGCCCTCTGTTGCCTGGAGCCGTTGTGCCCACCTTAAACAGGCCCGTGCCACCCAAGACCCTGACACGGAGGCCTGCAAGGCGAGAGCGCTTACATCAAAGGCTTGTTTCAGGAGCATATCCAACTTCCTGTCTTGAGCATCCCTTAAGGCCGTGCTGCCCTCAACTGGAATAGTAGTCTTCTTAGTAACTGCTGATACCGCCGCATCCACCCTGGGAGACTTCAGCAGTTCCTTGTCTGCCTCTGGAAGAGGGTATAGGCGAGTCATGGCCCGGACTCCCCTTAAACATGACTCAGGTTGATCCCATTCTTCCTGGATCATCTGACGCACTATCCTGTGGACAGGGAAAACCTTCTGGGATCTCCTAATGGCCTGGATTAACGGGTCCTCCAACGCCTCTTCCTCTGCTGGCGTGTCTGAGGCCACATTGAGAACTTTCAGGGACTCATTAATTAATGCCGGGAGCTCCTCTCGTCGAAAGACTCTAATTATCCGTGCTTGATCTTCTTCCGGGATTTCCCCTTCTTCAAGCTCCTCCTCTTCCTCGTCCAAGTCCTTATCAGAGCTATCCTCCTCCGGGGTACCCTGTGAGGGGGCGCTAGCGGCTCCTCACAATTAAGACGGGGATGCTTAGGAGGAATATCGGATTCCGGGTTGCTTGCTTTCAAGGGCCTAGCTGACTTGTCGTCCGCCGACGGACCAGCCTCTGCTGTTCCTAAACCCTGCTTACGCAGGCAGTAGGCCTTGTGAAGTAAGAGGATGAAGTCAGGGGAGAAAAAATCTCCGGCCCCCCCTGTACCTGCCGGGGGGGGGGGGGGAGGAAAGAGGCAGAGGAGGAGTGGGTAGATCCGAGGATGTAGAGGGAGGGAACTGGGACCCACCCTCCCCTTCTAGGGAGTCTCCTGACCCCTGAGAAGGCTGTGTCGCGGCCAAATTAATTTCTTGTTCCATGGAGGCAGCCACCGCAGCACAACCCCTGCAGATCCCTGCCTCCGAGGAAGTGCCCCTACGTGTGCCGCAGGATGGACACCTAGACTTGCCCGCCATTTCCTTCATGAGAGCTGCAGAAGCCCTGCTTACTCCGAGGCTTCGCAATAGCCCTAAGCACAAAAACAAAACTGCACCGCACAGAATACCAGAGCCTCCCCACCAGAGGCAGAATACTTTTAAAATACTTTTTAACTGTTCGCTCTCTCCTCCTGAGGATCAAGGGAATCCCAGAACCGGGAAACTAACAGCCCCTTTGATCCTGTTAAGCAAAATTAATCATTTCAAATAAAACCAAATAAAACCAAATAAACCAAATAAATTCTAACGAAATCGCTATAAACTGAAGTTAAACCAGGTACTTGCGATTATGGCTTCTGTAGCTGGACCCGGCTCCGCGTTCCCTGCCCGTTGGCTCAACACGTGGTAGGCCTCACCACGTGGAGACCTGAACGGGGGACGCGAGTCTGTCCTCCGGGCCAGCGGATCTCCACACCGAAGGCAGCCCAGAGTTGAGAACCGCTCCTCTAAAAGAAGATCCCCGTTTGAAATTGTTGCTCCCCTCAGGTAAACGGGAGACCCGGAGCTCGCCTCCGCGTCCTTCTGCTCCGGGGCGGGATCGGCGGTGGGGATAGACTTGCGGTGCTGCCTCCAGCGCTCAGCCACCAGTAGGGCTTCGGCGCGAGGCAGGGAAGGTCCGGAAGAGATGTGCAGGAGCTAGCCGTGACCGCAGCAGAGGAGAGCCGCAAAAAGAATTCTCTTCGCTGCTACCTGCAAGAAAAACACCTCCGACACCCATGCCGATCCGGGGAGGGGGGGGGAGGAGAGAGCAGGCAGGAGGAATTAAAGGAGCAGGCCCTGCTAAAAACTAAACGTAAGGAAATCAGGCATATAAGAAATAAAAATGAAATAAAGGTGAAATAAAAGTGAAATTCTAAAATGATCTAAATAAAGGGAAGACTCCAGTAAGCCCTAGGCTTACGGAACCCTCCAGCTGCTTGGAGGCTGAGAATACTGGAGTTGGTGGGTGGTCCCAGTGGTATTTATACCGCTCCATCCCCAAAAAGGTTGGGCTCAGCCTCCAAGCTGCTGGAAGGGTTGCGTAACCCAGAAGTAAAGGGACTGGACTGGAGTGACGATAAGGAACCGGTCTATAAAAGGAACTAGAGACTGGAGTGAGTGACAGAATGGTAGAGTTGGAGGACCCACAAACAGCTTCTAAAGAGGTCAGAGGAGCTAGGTCAGGAGTTAGAGCTAGCCCACTAACACCAAAATTGTGGCCCTCTCTGCAGTGTCATACCAACACTGCAATGCAACCCACAGACACCCTACAGCATCAGACCTCATGTAGTGTGGCGCCTTAGCATCTAACCATTCTAGAACAGCAACTGGTTACTCACAGAAAGAACCAGTGCAGGAAACGCTGACATCACCACCCCCCCCCCCACCCCCAACCACAAGATCTCTGAATATCAGTTTTTAACGATGCTGAAATATCATCACAATATGAAAAGCCTCTTGCCAAAAATGTTTGCCTATTCCTGGGCTTGGCAGAAAGTAGAGACAACAGTGGACTTTTTAACTTGTCAAATAAGGCTTTTGCTTCTTCCACTGTCATTTTATTATCTTACACACCACCTACTTTTGTAGTTCAAAGAGGCCATTATTCCTCCCATGCACCCTTAAGCCTGACAATACTGCTTTTGCCCATCCTCCTCTCAAACATATCTGAAAAATGTCACATTTTATTGCATTGGCTATTTCTTCTTCTTTTTGTACCTTTGCTTTCCTGACTACTTTGCTAACTTCTCTAAGTTTCTCAAAATAGATGCTTGTCTTCCTCTCTCTGTGATCACTTGTATTTCATGAAGGCCTCCCTCTTTTTCTTCACCTTCTCAGCTACTTCTTTACAGAACCATAGCAGCCTCCTTTTCCTTTTACATTTATTTACCTAACAAAAAGGTTTGTTGCCTTTCAGATATTTCCTTTCAGTTTTGCCCACTGTTTTTCTATATTCCCCAGAACACTAATGACTCCAAAGTATTGTCCCATCTTTGCAAAGTTAAACTTTAGGAAAACTAAGACCCTTGCTTTTGAATGGATTTCATCAGCCCTAGCAGGGCCGGATTTACCTATACGCCATGTACGCCATGGCGTAGGGCCCACAGCTGGCAGGGGCCCACAAAAAAAACAACAAGTTAATTTTTTTTTAAATAAAATTTAAAAAAAACCTGCTGGCTGCCGCCGCGGGGCCCCCTCTGCTGCCGCGGCAGCACCGACTGACCCGCGGGGGCCCCCTCTACAAGCTGAATCCGTAGGTTCGTTCCTTCCTCCCTCCCTCCCTCCGTGCAGGCTGTGAGAGACGCGAGAGTGTCTCCTCGCGTCTCTGTTAAGCCCGCAGGGGCTGATGGGAAATTTCCCATCAGCCCCTGCGGGCTTAACAGAGACGCGAGGGAGAGACACTCTGCCTTCGCGCCTCTCACAGCGTGCACGGAGGGAGGGAGGAAGGAACAAACCGACGGATTCAGCTTGTAGAGGGGGCCCCCGCGGGTCAGACGGTGCTGCCGCGGCAGCAGAGGGGGCCCCGCGGCGGCAGCCAGCAGGTTTTTTTTTAAATTAAATTTTACTTTAGGCCGACGGGGGTGGGGGAGTAGGACTGGTAATGGGCTATTGGGGGGGGGGGCTGGGGCTGGGACTGGAAATGGGCTGGGGGGGTTAAGGCTAGAGGTGGGTTGATGGGGTTAGGACTTGTAATGGACTGTGGGCTGTTGGGGGGGCTTAGAACTGGCAATGGGCTTTGGGGGGGTTAAGACTGGTAATGGGCTGTGGGCTGATGGGGGCTGTCTGGTAATGGGCTATGGGGGGGGCTAGGACTGGAAATGGGCTGGGGGGTTAAAACTGGAGGTGGGCTGATGGGGTTAGGACTGGTCATGGGCTGTGGGCTGATGGGGGGTTAGGACTGGCAATGGGCTATGGGGGGCTGACTGGAAATGGGTTGATGGGGTTAGGACTGGAAGTGGGCTGATGGGGGGTTAGGACTGGTAATGGGTTATAGGGGGGGGCTTAAACTGAAAATGGGTTGATGGGGGGTTAGGACTGTATGTGGGTTGATGGGGGGCTAGGACTGGTATTGGGTTGGGGGGTTGCTAGGACTGGAAATGGGCTGATGGGTGGCTAGGACTGGAAATGGGCTGATGCAGGGACTAGAAGGGAATGGATGCTGGGTGAGGCTGGAACTAGAAGGGAGCTGATGTTGGGGGAGGATTAGAATGGGATGGGGCTGGAAGAGTAAAATGGAGAAGGGAAAAATATTTTGTGTGGGAGGGATAAAAAATCTACAATTGGCCGGGTATTGGGAGAGTAAGTGGGGATTGAGGATGGAGGGGTAAAATTTGAGTGGATGAAATAGGAATGAGGAAAGAGCAAAAGGAGAAAGATTAGTACGTTAAAGCAGATGTAGAGAGAATGGAAAAAAATCTAGAAGAGAGAAGAAAGGACAAATGGACAGCAGACAGTGGAGAGTTAGCAGAAGACATGAAAAAACCAGAAGAAAGTGGCTGGAGCAATTGCAGCTGAAAAAAATGCACAAAAGGTAGAAAAATATCTCTTTATTTTGAATTTATTAATTGGAATATGTCAGCTCTGGTAAATGTGCATCATTAACGTCTGCGCTTTGTTTAGTACAAGAGCAAATTAATGTATAGTTTTATTTCTACAGTGTTGTACTTTCCAAGTTTGGCTTTTGGGATTCCCAGTTTAATTATTGTCTTCCTGTTTCTAAATTGTGATTACTTGTTTGATGGTCTATGTTCTGCATGTGTAACTGAGCTGAGGTGTTCTGTTTATATAATTCCTATTTGACATTGCCACTTGTTCTCTTTCCCCAGTAGGTCATGTATTGTTGTTCTCTAAAATGTATTGGTTTAATATTTGCAGTGTTGCCTTTTGATTGGTAGAGTATGGTGCTTTGTGAGTCCTGGTAGTGCTGTTAGGATACGGCGGGTTTACTATGGGTTTTAAATGGGCAGTGTTTGTAGTAGTTCCTAATGTGTCTGGCAGTTGGCACTGGATTATAGTAATGTAGAAATCTTTTAGTCTTTCTTTATCCATACACTCATTAAGAGGCACGTTTACTAAAAGTTAGTATATGGTAACATTATGCAAATATTTATGCAAATGAGGCCCCTTATGCAAATGAGGCCCCGCACCCCCCTTGGGCCGCCCCTGCTGGGGGCCCACAATTTTTGTTGGCGTAGGGCCTCACTCAAGGTAAATCCGGCCCTGAGCCCTAGTACTAATACTGAACCATACCATCTGGTGATCACTGGATGCGAGTTGATCTCCTACTGTAACATCAGAAACACTTCCCCATTGGTAAGCACTAAGTCCAGTATAGCCCCATTACATGTGGGTTCTGTTACCAATTGCCTGAATAGTTCTCCCTGTAGAGAATCCAGGATCTCATTACTTCTAGAAGACACCGCAGAAAGCTGGTGCCAATCCACATCCAACATATTGAAATCACCTATCAGTAGCACCTCTCCTTTCATGACAATACTGTGTATGTCTTCTATTAAATCTTCATCCACTTCTATACCTTCTGAAGGGGATCTGTATATAACTTCAATGCAAATGGATTTCCCTTTTCCTCTTTCTAGTTTAACCCATAGTGCCTCCTCTCTTCCTTTTAAGCCCTGCAATTTTATATCTTTAATATTATTTTTAACATATAGTGCCACACCACATCCCCTTCTTCCTACTCTGTTTTTCCTGAATAAAGTATAGCCTGGTATAATTACATCACAGCCATGGTTTTCTGTGAACCATGCCTCCGTAACCGCCACTAAATCCAAGTCAGCCCCTTCCATTAAAGCCTCAATATCTGGGATCTTATTTGCATGCTATGGGCATTTATACACACCGCTTTTCCAGATGTTGCCCCTATTACCCATTTCTATAGAGGTATTTAATGTTTCACTTACCTGGGGGCTTTCACCACTTACCTAGAGGCTCTTTTCACCCATCCCCATTGAATCTAGTTTAAAATCTTCTTCAGTAGGTTAGCCAGTCTGCTGTTGAAAATGCCTCGACCCGTCTTGGACAGATGGACTTCATCTCCAATCTGCAGCCCTTGGAAGATCATCCTATTGTCCAGGAAACCAAAATGCTCTTGATAACATCACCCATGCATTCATCTCCAGGATGCGAGCTTCTCTGCCTCGGCCTTTACCCTCAACAGGGTGGATTGAAGAGGACACCACCTATCTGCTTCATCCTCTGTCCCAGAGCCATGAAATCACGTTTGATATGCTTGGAGGGATACTCAGCAGTATCATTTGTGCCAACATGGACGAGCAACACAGGATAATAGTCAGTAGGCTTGATAAGTCTCAGCAAACTCTCTGTAACATCTTGGATTTTGGCACCTGGCAGACAGCATACCTCTGGACATTCTATGTGAACAAGCAGGGCGGAACGGGCTCTCTGTCGTTATGCAACGAAGCTTTACGACTATGGGCCCTCGCCAGAGAGCATCAAATTCACCTTCTAGTGGTATATCTTCCAGGCATTCAAAACCTTTGGGCAGACAAACTCAGTTGAGTACTGCTACCTCACAAGTGGTCACTCCACCTAGACCAGGTGGCAAAGATATTTCATTTCTGGGGCACTCCAGACATAGACCTCTTTGCAAGTCCACTGAATGCCAAACTTCCCCGGTTCTGTTCCAGGATTCCGGCACACAACTCTCAGGCAACAGATGCCTTCCTCCTTCACTGGGGTCAGGACTTCCTTTATGCCTTCCCACCCATTCCCCTCATCCCCAAAACACTCTTCAAGCTTCAGAGAGACAGGGGTCGCTTGATTCTTGTAGCACCACGATGGCCACGCCAAATGTGGTATTCCCTGCTTCTACATCTCTCTCAAGCGGCACCTCTGGAGTTAGGGCATGCTCCATATCTCCTTTCCCAGGAGAACGGGATGCTATGGCACCCGAATCCCCAGTCCCTGCACCTCACGGCCTGGTTGCTGAAAGCTTAGACCTCCAGGATTTCATACAATGTCCAGAATAATCACGTGGTACTCACACTTTTGTTATCAATGCTATTCTCATGTTTTTGTCCTTTACTTGCATCCAATTTCTTATCAATTGGAACAGGGATGCAATTTTCTACCACTGTCTTAGGGTTCTGTTCCCAGTGCCTGTCTGATACAGCAACGTTATAAAATTATAATATTCACACAATTTTCAATGGATGAGGGATATTTCTAGCAGTAGTAGTAGTGTAAGTATCTTCCTGACAAGCTCCTCAGAAAAAGACCATAGCAAAGAATTATTTAGCTTTTCTTCTATTGCCTTGTCCTTCCTGAATGCTTCTTTTTTTAAACTTAAATTTCTATTGTAAATTGCATCAAATAACAATAAGGAAAGCACGAGGATTGAACAAATGCAAAAAAAAAAAGTGTGTCACAACACAAAGGCTGAGAAGCACTGAACTAGTGGACCAACTCACTTCCTTACAGCCATCTTGCTTTGAGTATACTTTTGCATCCATGGCAAACTCATTTTCAAATTCTCTTTTAGTCTGCATTAATATAGGTTTACATCTAACTTTCCAATACCGAGTGCCTTTTTCCTAGAAAAAATGGTGCTGGTACTCATAGGCAAGGCTCTTTCATTAAATACATGAGGACTAAGGGCCAATTTTAGCAATGAAAAAGGTACCAATATTCTGTACCACAGCGTACCCTCTCACAAAAAAAAGTTCTGTCAATGCCTATGCTCTTTCATATTTTTCACTCTTTTATTATTTCCAGACCAACAGAAGTTGGAAAGAATTATAAAAAAAAAAATAAAAAAAAAAAAAAGAAGGTGGACAAAGTCAATCTGTCTGTCGGAAAAATAATTCTCTGAAAATTTAACAGAATGAAACTGGACATGTGGGAAAAGACACATCAAGTTCAAAAATGGGCCAGATTAGACCAGGAGTTCAAGAGATATAAGCCCCCCAAAAACTAGCCCAGTGTATTTCTTTTGGAGATAGCGTTTCAGCTTTTCTAACAGAGACACCTACATACAGTGAAATATAGCAGCTATGGAATTGCTCCTCTCAAAATCCCTCTCCCTGTTGTCTTCTCTACCAACCCCGAAAGCTGCTCCACCACCAAAATATTCTCCCCTCAAAATTGCTTCACCACCCTGCAAACTGCTCTGCCCTAAACAGCTATACCCCAACTGCCCCACCACAACTCAAACTGCCCCATCTCAATAAACAACCTCCCCCAATTACCTCACCTCTTTGCAAAATGCTCCACTCCCAAAAAGTACCCCCTCACAACTGCCCTACCATAACTGTTCTACCATCCAACAAATGCTTGATCCTTAAAACATTATCCCCAGCAACTGCCCCACCACCCTGCCAACTGCTCCACTCCTAGTAATTACCCCTATAAATGCCCCATCCTCTACATACTGCCCCATCCCTGAAACCACTCCCTTGCATTTGCCCACCATTCTTTACACTACCTCATCCCTAAAAAATATCCCCAATTGCATATCACCTCACTAAATCCACATCTCCCAAAACCACTCTCTCTACAACTGTCCCACCACCACAGCAAATGCCTTTGCATCTGCCCTACCACCCCAAAGTCTTCCCCATTCCAAATAACTATCCCATAATTGTCCACCCCAAAAACTACTCCTCAAAACTGTCCCTCCAGCCCACAAATTGCTTTTACCCCTAAAAAATACTCCCTCACAACTGGCCTGCCACCCCACAAACTGCCTCACCCATAACAAATACCTCCATACTGTCCTATTATTCCACAAAATGCCCTATCCCCAATAACCTCCATCTGCAACTGGCTGGCCACCTCACCAATTTCTCCTGCATTGCCCCACCACCCTACACACTGCCTCCACTCCCAAAGATGACTGCATTGTTAATGCCCCATCCCCAAAAATGTCTTCCCTGCAACTGCCTCACTATCCTGCAGTCTCAACCAGCAAAAATAGCCACCTCTCTGCAAACACTCCACTCTAAAAATCGTCCCCATACAAGTGCCCCTCCCCCTAATACTCCCCATTGTAACTGCTCTACCATGCAACTACTCAAATCCCCAAAAGCTACTTCCCCACAACTTTCACCAACCCCCAAAATTATATCATCCATAAAATGTCCCACCACTCTACATACCCCACCACAAACATAGGACATGCTCCGCACACACAACAGAGACACACCACAGAAACAAACACAAACACCACACACATACACACACATCACATAATACATGATCAGGAAACACACACCAATTACAAATTATTAAATTATTCACATATCATATTTCATTTTCTTTGCCGTTTCTACTGTGAAAGCTACTGACTGAATTGTTTTCTCTCTTATTAGTTGCTATCTTTACTGCCAACTAGTATCTATTGCCATGGGAAGGGCTAGATTAAGGAACTGACAAACTAGGATCACACTTAGGGTCTAAGGTTTATGGGGATGCTGTTAGATCATGTATTCAGCCCTCGGGAGGTTAAGATAAACAAATCCAAAAAGAGTTGTCAATGATTTTACTGATTTTTACATTAATATCTGTAAACCTACAGTAACTTATCTAAAATTTTCCAGTTTAAAACCTCTACTGGCAGTTCTCTAATCCTCCCCCTTTTTGAGCGAGTCTGCCCTGCATGTTTCCAGCGTAACTGGCACTAGACACTGCAAGTAGGATCCAACCAATGGGAAGACTGTGGGGGCAGAGCACTGGAACAATCCTCTAGTCACAGGAAGGGAGGTTCCCGTGCTGTACAAGTTTAGTTTCTGGTGTGGTAGGAGATAGAAGAGAAGAGAACTGAAGCCCCCACCCCTGAAAAGATTCAGCAATGCATTTCTCTAGGAAAAACAGTTCAAACAGCGGCAGCATACTAACAATGATTCACAGTAACATAACTTCACAATAGTATCTGTCAAAACAACCCTCCTTGCTTATCTCTTCCCCCCATCACAAACAACAAACATGCAAACAAGTGACTGGATTTAGCTCATGCATTTCTGAGGAGCTCAAGGCGAGCTACATTCAGGTACTGTAGATATGTTCTTGACCCTGGAAAGCTCACAATCTTAGGAGACCTTTTACTTAAGTATACTAAGTAGTTAACGTGTATTTTCGTACATAGTAACTGTGTTGAAGGACCCACAGTAACTGTTGCCATGGGGGCCTGATAGTTACTGCACAATGGTTCTCACGCTAACTGCCAATTATGCATTAGGGTGGTAAATGGGTGGGTTAGGGGCAGAAAGCAGGCATGGAGAACACATTGCAGTTAACACTGGGGGACATATTACACACTGTCAATGCTGCAATTAGCGCAGCTGCAACTAAAGCCACCTCAACAGGTAGAGTTAGATGCACCCCCAGTAACTGTGCTATGCATTTGCCGACTACAGGCTACATGCTGGCCATGACCCCGACAGTTACTACGGAGGCTAAAAACATAACGCACTTTAGTAAAAAGGCCTCTTTCTTTGTACCTTAGGCAATGGAGGATTAAGTAACTTGCCCAAGATCACAAGAAGCAGCAATGGGACTGGAACTTGGCTTTTCTTGTTGTTAGTCCACTGCTTTAACCATTAGGCTACTCTTCCACTTTATTTGTAATCACACATGATCCCTTGCATGTTAGGATGTATCAGTTCTGGAGATGTCATCATTTTAAAAAGCACTAGTTAAAAAAAAAATGGTACAATTTCAAGTAGCAAAACAACAACTAGTTTTAAATTTTGTGTAATATGTTGTTATTTACCTACCTGAAATTTCTAGGAAATTATGCAAAAATATACAAATGACTGAATATGTTTACATGCTCTGATAATAGTTTTTATGTGTTTGCATTGCATATTAATGCGTTTTGTGCCTCAATTATCAATTTTCTTACTTCTGTGTTGCAGTTTACAGGGTGAACTGGTTAAATATAAAAAATAGCAATTGGACACAAGGTCCCAGGCATCTCCTTTTCCAGTTGCAACTGTTGAAAGAACAGCGTGAGTAAGGAAGATAGTCATGCCTACAGCGAGTCTGTTCTGCAAGCTATGTTGTGCAGTGAAGAGGAACAGGAGAGAGGAGATGCAGTGGAGAAGCTATTGAAGATCAGAGGTGAAAGAGATGAGAAGACTCAGCTTGGAGACAGCAGTGTGAGACCCAGGAAAACCCATCCATCAATACTGAGCCAACTACACTCACCCAATTACTTGACTGGAGCTCCAGAGTCTCCTCTTGCTTGCACCATGACAACAGAGATCAAGGCATTTCTGAGCAAGCCCATGGTGGTTCCAGACTGGCCATGACACACCCAGTCCATAGGAAGGTGTATAAAAATGACAACTGAGGCTGCTGGTCATGTGTACAATCAGGAGAGGAGGGAACATTATATTAGGGGGACAGATGGTCAGCAGAGAGTTCATGAGACAAAACACAAGCAAACAAGATATGGCTTCTTTGCTGGATTTTGTTAAATAGCATTAAATAAACTGCATAAATGACATTATAAAGGCAATTATGTGGCTACAGGTGTTGTTCAGATTGTTTGTACGTTCAAATAAATATTACTTAATTTCCACATATTTCAACTGTGATTTGATGTAGGTAAGACTCACTTTAAGCAGTTTCTGAATGCAGCTTTAGATTAAGCATGCAAAACTGCATAGTTTGGTCACTCGTAGTTTGTAAAGTTTGGAAAAATAAAAATCTATCCCTAAAATTGACACACCCTAATGCATATTCATCGAAACAGACATACCAATCTGCAAAGATACATATATACTATAGCCAGGCACTGGTCCAGCCACCCCCTGTGCAGGCCCCTCAAGGCAGTCCCTACACAGACCTCACATGCTCATGTAGGAAAACATGGGCAACAGCTAGGGTTGCCAACTGGCTCCAGATGTGCCCGACATACTTGATCCAGTCCTAGGATTACCCCACTGTATGCAGGGACATGTAGTTCTGGTTTTTCCATTGCACTCCATAAGAAAAGCAAGACTACATGTCCCTGCATGAAAAAGGGTAAACCCAAGACTGTCGGGCGCATCTAGAGCCAGTTGGCAACCTTAGCAACAGCACCAATATCCAATCGGGAATGATGATCACTGAAGCAGCTCTTTGTTATCCTACTGGTTCCATGGAACAAATTTCCAGACAAACTCAGAGAGCAAATCTATAGATGGGTCAAGAAGAAAACAAAAACAAATCTGTTGCAGTGCAGGCTGTGACCTAGGCATATGCCTTATCCTGCTCTCAAAGAGTCCTAGCCCTTTAAAGACAGTCCTCATTCCTGTGGCTGTATTGGACAGGCACAGTCTGAGCCACCACAGTAGTCCTTCTCCCCCTCCCCCGCCTGCAGCCTTTCTCTCCCTTAGTAAGCCAGGGCAAAGTCTCGGCTGCAGCCCTGCCCCAAACTGACAGGACGCACAGGGGAAAGAGAAATATGGTTACTTATTCCTCCTATCTCACGGTTCAGTTTATTCAAAAGAAAACCAAGACAGCTCAGTCGAGGGGCTTATCCCCTCTTTCTGTCCTCAACAAAGCACAGGCTTCATTCCAGTCCAATCCACAAGTCAAAAGACACAAAATAAGAACTTGATCCCTTTCTCAACCGCCAACAAAATGACCACTATGTCCCAAACAGTGGGGTGAGAAAGGAAAGGAGATACCCATACCACTATGACTAAACTTTCATCATGCTTTCCACCTGTACCAACCAAACAATCAAGAAAAAGAAACAAAAAATACATAGCCTATTGGCTCATTCTACCTTTGTTTCCTCTTCTGCTGCAGGCAAGTCAAGTGGCATCACATCTGAGGCTTCCACTTTCATCTCTTCAGACCCCTCAGGGAGAGGCTGGCTGCCTGCAAGGGACCCTTCAGGAAATTTAAATACTTCCTGGTTAGGCTGCAAGTTTTGGACTCCGTGTCCCAGGAAACACCCTGTCTTTAACCCCGCCCCAGTTTCCAGGGTTACAACTAACTCCCTCTCAGTCAGTGATTGGCTCCTGGGAAACTTTCCCTCCCCCGGTCTCCTGGGCTACAGTTACTCTCCTGCCCTTGATTCTATGCAGTTTTCCCTGCCTACAAGGGACTGCAGGTACTGGCTTTCCCCTGAACCTGATAGCTCCCCCTAGCTGCAAGTAAAGCCCCATCCTCTGTTTGCCATGGACAGAGGGAAGGTATAGACCTGGAGCAAATTTCCTTACTCACCCCTGGTTATCTTGCTCCTTATGAGAACCTTTGATGCTACAATACACACACAAACAAAATAGAGATACAGTTCACACACACAAAAAAAAAGATAATAAATGTACAAAACAGAAATATATATGCACGTGCACATACATACATTCATATTCATACAGACACCACATTCACAACACACACGTACACATACATACTTGCACGGGTTGAAAAGAATTACATGAAACATAAGCATCGAAATGAGGTGGACCACATGGGCCCTAGTCCCAGCAAAATGTTATCCGCTATCCATGCTCACAGTAGACTCCTGTCTGCCCACGGGAGATTGGATCCCCAAGGGCAGAATGAAAGGCCGCACAATTGCAGCAAAGGCTCCTGTCTGCCTGCAGGAGATCCCTGCGGGCAGACAGAAGGAGTCTTTGACACAATCATGGCGGCGGCAGCCTTCCCCTCCTGTCTATGAGGATCTGGTCTCCTGTGGGCAGACAGAAGGAGTGCACACATCAAAAAATATTGCTGATACCATGATCCGATTTTATACATATTTTCCTTGAATTGCAATAATTGCCCCTCGCTCAGGTATATCTTGGGCTGAATAAATCTACTGTGGCAGTTAATTTATTCTATGGCATTTTTATTAAGCTCTCCCCATTTTTTCTTTTTGTTGTAGAACTACAATAAATCTATACATTATCCTTCGCTCTACTCTCTCTCTCTCTCTGCCTTTGTTCTATACAGATAGTATTCAGGTGGTTAGACATATTTTCACCTCAATACTCTTTCTATAATGGCAGGCGTAAAGGTATTGGGAAGCATTATGCTCCTTGCCCTTCCACCCACCCAGAGATTTTGATATTAAAGTCAACAATCATGATCATCGAAACACCAACCCTCCCACAATTATCCTGTAAGAATGCATAACTGGACTTCATACGTTTAAATATAAACTTTGCTTTCTCTATATGTGTGTGTGTGCCTGCTCTCCTCACAGGTAAAATAATTTATTTTGAGTTGGCTAATGGTTGGGCTGTGCCCGGATACACATTTACTGATGGCCAGTAAATGTATAGCTTCTTTTGAATATTGACCCCCTAAATTCTTTGCTCACTCAGCATAGAATGCAAGTCAATGCACCCCAAAGAACTTGTGGAGAGGTCAGAGGGGTTAGGTAAAGAGGGGTGACAGCAGTGACCTTTATAATCTAATATTCACAGTTCCCTATGACTAAATATTTACTTTAAGTCTTCCTGTTTGCTTCTTTGGTTTAAACTGATCTCACAACTAGTCATCGTGTATGTTTTTTAAACCTCCTGCACATTGCTTGTTATAGCAAAGAAAAGTCACCAAGGGGGGAGGGGCATATTCCAAGGTTTTAGCCTGAAAGTTCAGTGGCTCTAGTGGAAGCTGTATATGTTCCACAGACAAAAAGATGGCTAAAGATGTGAAGTGTGGCAACAAAACTTTCTTCAGGTATATTCGGGAAAGGAAGAAGATCAGAGGTGGAATCGCAGAACTCAGAAGTGCTGGGAACGGACTCGTGGAAAGGGACATTGAAAAAGCGAACTTGCTAAACAAATACTTCTGCTCTGTATTTACTAAAGAAAATCCTAGAGAAGGACCAACTATGACTCCCAAATATAAAGATGGAAATGAAGTAGATACCACACCATTCACAGAAGATGATGTGTTAGAACAACTTGCAAAAGATCCCAGGATACTAAAAGAGCTCAGAGAGGTTCTTGCAGGGCCGTTAAAGGATGTTTTCAACAGTTCCTTGGAACAGGAGTAGTTCCTCAGGACTGGAGAATGGCTGATGTCGTACCTCTACACAAAAGTGGTGACAGGGAAGAAGTGTCAAACTACAGGCCAGTGAGCCTTACCTCAGTGGCGGGAAAAGTAATGGAGGCGCTTCTGAAGGAGCGAATAGTGAACTTTCTCAAAACCAACAGGTTGCAAGATCCGAGGCAACATGGTTTTACCAAAGGAAGATCTTGCCAAACAAATCTGATTGAGTTCTTTGACTGGCTGACCAGAGAACTAGATCAGGAGCATGCGATGGATGTCATCTACCTGGATTTCAGCAAAGCTTTTGATACTGTTCCTAATAGGAGGCTTATCAATAAACTCGGTAGTTTGGGGATGGGTCCCAAGGTGGTAAACTGGATCAGAAATTGGTTGACTGATAGACGACAGAAGGTGATGGTAAATGGAGCTCACTCGGAGGAAAGGAAGGTGATTAGCGGGGTGCCCCAGGGTTCGTTCCTGGGCCCGGCACTGTTCAATATATTTGTGAGTGATATTGCTGAAAGACTGAATGGAAAGGTCTGTCTTTTTGCAAATGACATGAAAATTTGCAACAGAGTGGACTCCCCCGACAGAGTCCTTAACATGAGAAAATATCTACAAAAGTTGGAAGAATGGTCAAATGCTTGGCAATGAAGATTTAATGCAAAGAAGTGCAGAGTCATGCACTTGGGTAGCAGAAGCCCAAGAGAAATGTACACGATAGGGGGCGAGAGGTAAGTGTGCACAGATCAGGAGAAAGACCTTGGTGTGATTATTTCTGTAGATCTCAAGGTGGCAAAACAGTGCGATAAGGCGGTGGCAAAAGGCAGGAGGATGTTGGGCTGCATACAAAGAGGAATTACCAGCAGAAAGAAAGAGGTTCTAATGCCACTGTATAAGTCACTGGTGAGGCTTCACTTGGAATACTGTGTTCAGTTTTGGAGACCATATCTTGTAAAGGATGTAAAAAGAATGGAAACTGTTCAATGGAAGGCAACCAAAATGCTCCAGAACTCTTATGAGAAGAGACTTGAAGACCTAAATATGTACACTTTGGAGGAGAGGAGGGATAGGGGAGATATGATTCAGACCTTTAAATACTTAAGGAGAAATAATGAACAAACAAACCTCTTCCAAAGACGGGGAAGCTGTAAAACGAGAGGACATAACATGAAGCTGCAAGGTGGAAAATTGAAACGCAATATCAGGAAATACTTTTTCATTGAGAGGGTGGTGGATGCTTGGAATGCCCTCCCAATGGAGGTGGTGGGGGAAAATACAGTGACAGAATTCAAAATGGCATGGGACAGTGGAGGAGTGGCCTAGTGGTTGGGGCAGGGTACTTCAGGCCGGAAGGTCAGGGGTTCAAATCCCACTAGAGGACAGCAACCTTGGGCCGGAAGGACTGGGGTTTCTAGTCCCACAGGTGCTCCTTGTGGTCTTGGGCAAGCCACTTAACCCTCCATAGCCCATGTTCCCTGTAAAATAGTTATCTCCAAGTTATAATGCCCTGTTCAATGTAATTTCAGTTTGTTCAATGTAAACCGCACTGATGCAGAATAGCGCGGTATATAAGAGAATGTAAATAAATAAATAAATAAATAACAATGGATCCATTTATAGCAACAGAAAAAAATCAAAATAAACTGAACCATCTGACTTCCAGCACTAATTAAAATACACGTCACATGCCTCAACAATTGCTACTTAAATGTAAAGGGTGCTGCCTCAGCCAGCCTTATACATTAGACCCACTGGGGAATCGAACCCATGACCCATGTACCATCAGTCAGTGTTGTAACCATTGTGCTACAGCTCTGTTGCTGTGATTGTATGCCTGCGCGCCTTCTTAAGATTAACGCGTGGTAACATGCCCTGTAGCGCTCGTTCATTTATGGCGCCTTGTAACGCGCATTCTCGGCGCGTTCTCGGAAACAATGTACCGCCCATGTCCTTATTTGGGGTTTCTGTCTCTACCGCGGCTCCTAACGCGAATCGCACTAATGCAGTTTAGTAAACATACCCCTTAGTGGGATATTCATTGGCACTAAACCATTTATGCCGCCAAATATCCCCTGCTATCCAGTTTGTACGCCTTGATGCTGACTGGTGGGCGGCACCGGGGGTTAGCTGGTCAGTGACGACATTGAGCCATAGCCGGTTAATCCTAACCAGCTAAAGTTAGGCCAAAAAATGTTGCTGATTGAATAGCTAGCCCTCCAGGCAGCCAAACCAGACACCAATGCCAGTGGCCGGATATGACCCTGACATTGAATATCTGGAGAAAATTTAAAAAAAAAAAAAGGTTTGTCAAGTAAGTTGCTGAAACTGGAAAAATTCCCAAATTTTGTCACACTTGAACCATGCTGAAATTTCCCTGCTTCTTGTTAGACCTTGAATTATTTGTGTTTCTAGCTTCCATTTTTGGAGTGTTTGCATAATATCTAAATGGGAGTCTCTACATGATTGCAATCTGCCTAACAGGCATCAGAATCTCTAGGATTAATTGATTTATGTGTAAAGGAGATGCAGCCCCCCTGATTATTGATTTTATAAGCATCATATCTGACCACAGTGAACTGTATGAGAAACTGTGAATTAAGCCCAGAGCATGTAGCTGGGAGATTTACATCAGGCTTTAGAGGAGCACGACTGTTAATATTTAAGCAACACATCTTTAACTGGGATTTTAATACAATATGCTGAACATCAGGACAACTGAAGAGCTGCTAGTTGTAGATTTTGCATATGTCATGTTCGTGTTGGACTCTTTCCTAGTAAAACATTTCTCTTTCATAAACACTTGTGTTCTAATTTGGAGAATGAGGCTGTTTCGCAATATGCTCTCTCATTTTTATCGAAAGCTTTGTAATTCTTTAGTTTGCAGCACCTTCTTCTGGAATTCTGATGGGTTTGCAAGGATCATATTATGTGATGTGCGTTTTACTGTATTTTTTACCTTCCTCCTTTCTGCAGCATCTTTCTGGATGTGTGTCAGTAACTTAGAGGCCCTTCTACTGAAAGCATACATTTACTGCACTGTTAACAGGAAAACGAACAAAGGGGCGCTAGATGTTGGGATGTGTCCATCAAGTTCCCAGCAGTTAATGTGCGAATGCAAATACTAACATGTGGCACAATTGCCAAGGGTGCTGCTAATGATGCCCATAGAGATATCATTATGTGCACTCATGCAAATTGCCACAGTGCCACTGAACACATGGTAGTTGCCCTCATGTGCTCTCCATGCCTACACGCCACCTCTAACCCATCCACTTGCATCTCTAGTACCTGATGGCTAGTTATTGTGCATTTTAGAAGCCGGTAGCTAAATTTCCAGCATGTTAATGCTCACCTTGCCCAGTTACCACATGCTAAAAAGGCTACTTTACTAGGATACAAAAAACACAGGCAAACTATAGAATTATAGTAGGTTATCACAGATCATCAAGCAACAATATTTGCTAGGGGTGTGCATTCATGTGAAAACAAAATGAAAAAGGCTGTTCTTTTCATTTCATTTTGAAATGAAGCAAAATAAAGGCAGTAATGAAATAATTTGTTTTGTTTCATTTTATTTCATTTCATGTTCTATTCAAGTCCATGGGTCAGTAAGGTCTGTACCGCTAGGAGTTTCTGTTGTATTTTGGTTGCGGCTGGCAAAGAGGTGGAACACCCCTGCCTTATCTACTAAGATCACTAGAGACATAAGAACATAAGATATGTCATATTGGGTCAGTCCAAGGTTCATCAAGCCCAATATCCTGTTTCCAACAGTGCCCAATCAAGGTCACAAGTACTTGGCAGGTTCCCAAAAAGGTACACAGGTTCCACAATGCTTGCACCAGGGCAAGCAGTGGATTTCCTGGGTCCTCTTTAATAATGTTTTATGGGCCTTTCTTCCAGGAACTTGTCCAAGCCTTTTTTAAACTCAGCTACACTAACAGTCTTCACTACATCCTCCGATAATGAATTGTAGAGTTTGATTATGCGTTGAGTGAAAAAATATTTTCTCTTATCAGTCTTGAATGAATTACATTGTAGTTTCGTTGCATGTCCCCTATTCTTTCTACTTTTTCATGGCATAGACAGTCAATCTACATTTACCCATTCTATGCCATTCATTAATTTATAGACCTCAGCCGTCTCTTTTGCAAGTTGAAAAGCCCTAACCTTTAAAGCTTTTCATGATAGAGGCATTCTTCCATCCCCTTTACCATTTTGGTGGCTCTTCTTTGTACTTTTTCTAATTCCGCTATATCCTTTTTAAGAAATAGTGACCAGAATTGCACACATTATTCAAGATGCAATTGAACCATGGAATGATACAGAGGCATTACAAAATTCTTTGTTTTATTCTCCATTCCTTTCCTTTTGATTTCTAGCATTCTATTTACTTTCTTGGCCGCCGCTGCACACTGGGTGGAAGATTTCAATGTATTATCCACGATGACACCTAAATCTTTTCCTGGGTGGTGGTTCCAGAAGTGTGCTAACAGTTAGTTTTGCATAACTGTTACCACATGCTAAAAGCAGTCAACATGGTAACAATCCTGCATTAATTATCTAGCATGTGGTGGGACAAAAACGGAGTGGGTTATAGGTGGAGAGTAGGCATAGTGGCTGATGACAGCTAGCATGTATGATGGAACTGCACACTAGCTGTCATGCAAACTAACCAGTAGCACACTTTAATAAGCCTACCTCCAAGTCAATTAATGAGCATTAAAGGTTTTAGCACTTTAATAAGCCTACCCCCAAATCAATTAATGAGCATTAAAGGTTTTAGCACATTCAAATATTTTTAAAAATGTGCATAATGCTGGGGAAAATGTTCAAAATTAAGGGAAATAGTCCAAAAATGATCTGAAAACAAACTGATTTTTTTTCCATACGCATCTCTTTGTGTCATCAAGCGATCTGCAGTTAACATTTCCGAATCTAGATTTTCACAGGCAGGTGGGACATGAAGGTCCTTTTACTGGCATTGTTGCTCACTGCTGAAGAGCACAACCTAACACATGCAGAGCTAAAGTGCTGGTAAGCAGCATTATTCAGCAATGAGCTGTGCTGCTGGCAGGGGGGCTTTTGCATCTTGGGATCCTCCGGAATCGTAACTGATGATTTCACAGGGAAGGGCAATGTATTTATTTATTTACGTGTTTATTTATCCAAGGATAGGATGTCTAGAAGGAGCCTGATGGGCACCTTGAGGCTAGAGAGAAGAAAATGGAAGAGTCACGGGGAACGGAGGGATGTTGATTATCTGCCATTCAGACAGGGGGGAGGAGGGTAGCATGCTGGCTAAGTTGATTTAGGATAATTTTCAATCATAACTTAGTCATCTAGGTTGATGCTGAAAATTACCCTAAAGCTGGACAGCTAGAAATAGCCAAATATCTTAGCCATTCAGTGGCCTTTTGAAAATTATTTGCAAAGATGTAGGGGTGTGAACAGACAAAAAAGAGTTCCGCTTGTGCTCATTTAAAACCAATTTTTCCTTATTTTCAAGCCTTTGTTTAGGTTTGTTTCATATATTCATTTATGTATGTTTGTTTGATACATTTGTTTATTGTTTATGTTTGTTTCATACAGTCGTGCATTATATGTGTACTAGAATTTTTTTAAATGCACAGATTGTAGGGAAGTACGTTAATTCATAGGTATACATCCTTATAAGCTTTATGCGCACTCTTTAAATTTTTAGGCATCCCAGTGAACCAAATTCACAGTCACAAATGCATAGCCCTATGGTGCCCTACGTAGCCTCATGGAAGTTCCCCTCACTTGCAAGAAGTATCTATCTGGATGTTTTTATGTATGAGAATTAATTCCTTGATCATTGGGACTGTGATATGTGACTTGTCAAAGTGATGAGTTAGAGCTGAGTATTGCCAGATCACATTCTGGGTGAAATACTTCCTCCAATGTAGCAAAATATTATAACCTTGTTGCCATGTGCAAGTGGTAGGGTTAACATATGGGTATTTCTTTTGATATGTGAAGGTGTCTTAGAATTGAGGTTTATGTTCCTCCCAGTGGAAAACATAACAATGTTGCCAGTGAGGTGAATGGGCTGAGCCATTCGCTATGACACTCCTGTCTGGGAGTGTCACAATAGTAGCTTTAGAACATTCTAGTCAGAAGGATTGGACTGAGAAGAAGCTGTGAGCCTCCTGTCTCAGAGGTCCAGAACTGGCTCAGGAAGGTGCAGCAATCCCCTGTCCTACTTCCAGTTTCATCCGAATGAGAAGGGAGCTAAAGAAGGCGGAAGCAGATTTCCTGTTCTTAAGTTCCCTCAGTTGATACTGAGGGTCCCATAGTGAAGTAAAGTGTAAAGTTGCTTTTGGCATGGCCCTATAAGTAACTGTTGCTGAGGTATCCAGCAGTGGAGTGGGGAGGGGTCCCACCTTGAGAAAGCATATCTTTCACTATGAATCTGTCTTTCACGCAAAGAGAGGGCTCAGATCTGAGTTCCAGGAGTATTTATTTATTTATCTGGTTTTATATACTGCCTTATCAAAGTGTCAAGGCTGTTTACATGAAACAAGTTGAACTTAATATACATAGAACAGAGTAAGGTCAAAACTAAAACAGTAGCAACAATTGGGAACAGACTTTCATACTTTGGACACATCATGCGAAGAGAGAGATCATTAGAGAAAGACATCATGCTTGGCAAGATAGAAGGTCAACGCAAAAGAGGAAGACCAGCAATGAGATGGATCGATACATTAACAGCAGCTACGGGTATCAGTCTGTCAACAATCAACTGCCTGACTGAAGACTGAACACAATTTAGGACAACTATCCAGAGGGTCGCCATGAGTTGACACCGACTTGACGGCACTTAACAACAACAAACAAAACAACAGTGGAAGAGCTAGTGATTATAAGGCTAAATAAAAGGTAGGGTGGCCGGGGATGCGAGAGAAGCAGAGAGGGAGTATGGGCATGGTGAGGGTAGGGACGGGGGTGGGGGGGGGGAGATCAGGGGTAAGTGGGGGAGGAGGTCAAAGGGGGAGTATGGTCTTGTGATCAAGTGAGAGTTCCACTGAAGTGCTCCATGAATAGATGTGTTTTCACTTTTTTTCTGAAAATTTTTGAGGCTACTTGTGGATCAGATGTAGACAGGCAGTGCATTCTGTAGATGTGGAGCATACAGCAAGCATGCTCTGTTTGATGTGTGGCTGCTCTTTCTGTGTGCTGGGGGATGGTCAGTGTGAGTTGTGCTGTGGTAGGCTATGGCCTATGATAGCCTGCAAATATGAGAGGCCTGTAAGTTAGGCCCTGATTCCAACCCCCATCTTAGTAAAGAACCAAAAATCTGTGAAAGATTGAGAAAACTGTTTTAAACTGCTTAATAAGAAGTTTTTCATGAACTCATAAATCCTTCATTATTCTCTTGTGTGCTGAGGATAGAAATGTTTCAATACTTGCATTCCTAGAGCTAGAAATGACCCTGCAGTAGAATTGTATCCATACCTAGAAACTGCACCATTGTTAGAACAATCCTAGAGGAGGGAGCTGGGTGCTAGGCCCAGGAGGGATCTCCGATTGGACAAATGCAGGGGGCGTTGGAACCAATAGAAAGTCTGCATGTATCAAACTGAAAAGAAATGTATAAAATGAATATGTCTCTGTAAGAACTTTGCTCAGTCCTCTTTGAAGCTAGACTCTCTGAGCCTTGTGCACAATAAATTGGCTTGGACCCTGCAATTGACTCCTGGATTTATTCATTGTCTGCACTTCGCTGCTACATATTCTTCGTGCGTTGGCCGGGAATGTGCGGATAGTGAATGGTATTCAAGTGAATATTCCACGTAATTCGCCTCCAGGTTTGGCCCGGTTGGAACCATGTCTGTCCGACTGCAGGGGAAACCTCAGGCGCCGCTGGTCCTCTTGTATCGGAGAGGGTTCCACCTTGCCTCGGCGGGCCACTGGGACCAGCCGGCCAACACCTCCAAACCCGAGGGGAGTCTGGGATCCAACCCAAGAACTGGTTTGGTATCGGGAACCGGATCCGGTGAGTAGACATTTTCTTGTTCAATAGTCAGTGAAGCCTGGGGAAAAGTCTTGCATGAGTATGTGAGACAAAATTGGTATAGACTAACTGAGAACATCTTGCATAAGTGCGCAAAGATGAGAGAGCCTGATCACCTCTCATAAGGGCGGTCCTAGTATGCTCCGCATAAGGGTTTGCGGAAGCCGAAGCCACCGACCCTTTGGGATGAGTTAGTCAGAAAACCTTGGGCATTTGAAAATAATTTCTTGTGATGGTATGACTGCCTGTGTGGTTGAGAGGTCTTGAAATACAGACTGAGTGAGAGCGGACTCCTGAGTAGCGCAGTTCCTGGCCGGGCGACCGCACCCAGGTCACGAAAAGGAGGAAGCATGTGGTGTTTGTTCCCCCCATTGTTTTGTGGTCTTTGTACCCCTTACCTACAGCCATACTACCTACCCTTACTGTCTGTTGTCGTGTACATCATTACGTGTACGCCATTATGATTATGGGAGGGGCGGAGTCCACACAAACTCCGTTGGAATGTATGATCAAGAATTTCCATAAAGGATTTTCAGGAGACTACGGAATAAAAATGTCTCTGTCTCGATTAAGAATGTTATGTGACAGGGAGTGGCCTGTGCTAGCTACTTCATGGCCCCGTGGGGGCACCTTTGTTGTAGAAATAGTTTCCCGTGTTCATCAGCTTGTACAAAAAGCGCACCCTGATCAGTTCCCCTACATAGATTCCTGGTTGGGTGTTTGCGAAAGGCAGCCCTCTTGGGTAAAGCGCTGCTATGAAGAACAGTGTAGAATATTAGTAGCAACCTCTAGAGGGACCCAGAAGTTAGAGGAGGGGAAGCCGCCCGTGTATTCCACCTCAGAGTCCCCAGACGTCCTGGCCCGTTTACCCCAGTACCCATATAAGTTAGTTCCACCAGCTCCACCAACTGAAGCTGAACCTGATGAGGTACCTCAGCAGTTACCGCTGCAGCAGCAAAAGAAGCCCACTTCCCCGAGTGATAGTCCCGAGTCTGGCCCAAGTACACCAGGGGGACTAGGGTCTTCCGACGATACTGGGAGCGGAGGTTCTCCTGCCAGTTCAGGGTCACCCACCAAGGAAGCCTATACCCGGGAGCCGTATGATTTAAGAAGTGTAACACCAAAGAAGAAGGAGAAAGCAGGGCGCCTAATGCAATTGCGTCAAGTGCCTGGTTTACCTATCCTAAATGAACAGGGCCAGATGGCGCCAGGACCAACCAGTCTAATCTACGTGCCTTTTTCCACTACTGATTTATTAAACTGGAAAACACATTATGCATCCTATACTGAAAAGCCCCAAGAATTGACAGAGTTAATGTCTAGTATAATGCAAACTCATCAGCCTACCTGGACTGATTGTCGCCAGCTCCTGTCCACTCTCTTTACTACTGAGGAACGAGCGCGAATTGTGCAAGCAGCCATCCGCTGGTTAGAAGAGAATCCCGTAGAAGCGGGGGAAATGAATCTCCCACAAGCAGCCGCCGCAGCTTTCCCAAATGAAGATCCTAGATGGGATCCAAATGATGAAAGGGGGGCGGCGGCCCTAACTTGATTTCGCCAGGCCTTGCTACAGGGCCTGAGGAAGGGAGGCCAGCGGGCCATGAATATCGGGAAGGTATCAGAAGTTATCCAGGGTCCGGATGAGAGCTCAGCGGCTTTTTATGAGCGGTTGTCTGAAGCCTAGAGATTGTATACCCCATACGATCCCGCCGCTCAGGAGAATTTGTGCATGGTAAATGCAGCCTTTGTCAGTCAGTCCCAGAGAGACATAAAACAAAAATTACAGAAACTGGATGGATTTGCGGGCATGAATACAGCACAGTTAATGGAAGTTGCTCAGAAAGTGTTTGTGAATCCTGAAAATGAATGTAACAGAGAAAGTGAATGAAAAATGAAGAAGAAAGCAGATCTTCTTGCTGCCGCTTTAAGTGAATGATGTGAAGGAGGTTTTCCTAATCGAAGGAGCAGAGGACGTGGAAGGGGTTGTGAGAATAATTGGACCCCACTGGGTGCGAATTAGTGCGCCCATTGCAGAGAAGAAGGACATTGGAGAAGTGAATGCCCGCATCTTGACTCCACCCCCAGGAGGGAGGAGGGAGGAGGGAGTCCCTGGAGAACAGGAGGCCGATTTCAGAGTCGTGGAAGAATGGATCGAGCACAGTTCCAGCGAGAGAGGGAAGAAGCTATTGAGGGAGTAGCAGTCGCAACGGGCTATGACATGGATGAAATGGACGAAGACTAGGCCAGACTGGGCTCCAAGTTCACCCTGGGTCCCCAGGAGCCTATGGTCAGTTTGAAAGTCGGGGACCAATATATGGACTTTATGGTAGATACAGGAGCTGAACATTCAGTAGTGGCAAAGCCAGTGGCTCCACTTTTGTCTCGATCTGTCACCATTATTGGGGCCACTGGGAACAGGGACACCAAGCCATTCCTACAGAACCGCATGTGTGAACTAGGGGGACAGAAAATAACGCACCAGTTCTTGTATATGCCTGAGTGCCCTATTCCACTTCTGGGCCGAGATATGCTTGCCAAGCTTCAGGCACAAATATCCTTTGCTGAAGGGGGAGAAATGCAAATGACTGTGAACCCGAAGCCTGCTGGATTGATGGTGCTAACTGTTCCACGAGAAGAAGAGTGGCGGTTCTACAGCATACCTCCAACCAAGCCAGCCAGTTCCTGTATACCTCCTAACCTTTTAGCCCCAACTGAAGTATGGGCAGAAGATAATCCACCTGGCCTAGCGAAGAACATAGCCCCTGTCATTGTTGCCCTCAAGCCAGGAGCGGAACCAGAGCATGTGAAGCAGTATCCTCTTCCTCGACCAGCTATTGAAGGTATCCACTGCCATCTGATGAAACTACTGAAGTATGGACTTCTCAAGGAGTGCCAGTCACCTTGGAATACCCCCCTTCTCCCAGTTAAGAAACCTGGGATAGGGGATTACCACCCAGTACAAGATCTAAGGCGGGTAAATGATGCAGTTGAAACTATACACCCAGTGGTACCAAATCCTTATACTCTCTTGGGACTGATCCCCGCTGAGGCTACTCATTTCACTGTCCTGGACCTGAAAGATGCCTTCTTCTGCATACGCCTAGCCCCCACCAGTCAACTTTTGTTCACCTTTGAATGGCAAGACCCCACAACAGGAAGGCAGGGCCAACTCACCTGGACTCGATTACCGCAAGGATTCAAGAATTCACCTACTCTCTTCAGTGCTGCTTTGAATCAAGATCTCTCAAGTTACTCAGTGAACCCAGGACAAAGGGTTCTCCTTCAGTATGTGGATGACCTGCTCATAGCCACAAATTCAGAAAGTGAATGTCTACAAGCCACTAGTGAACTCTTGCACCTTTTAAACGAGGCTGGATACAAAGTCTCAAGAGCCAAGGCGCAATTATGTCAAACTGAAGTTAAATATCTAGGGTTCCAGTTGTCCAACAGAATTCGATGCCTGGGACCGGAACGCAAAGAAGCTGTATGCAGTATTCCCACTCCAACCACCAGGAGGCAAGTAAGAGCCTTCCTAGGGGCCGCAGGATACTGTCGCATATGGATCCCCAATTTTGCTCTGCTAGCAAAACTGTTGTATCAAGCTACCAGAGGAATGGAAAAGTCTCCACTGGAGTGGGGACCTGAACAGGATGCAGCATTCCAATCTCTGAAAACCACTCTGATGTCATCACCAGCTCTGGGTCTACCAGATGTCCAGAAACCTTTCCATCTCTATGTCCATGAGTCACAAGGAAATGCTCTAGGGGTACTGACTCAATCTCTTGGATCTTGTCAATGGCCGGTGGCCTATTTGTCAAAACAGTTGGATGTGGTAGCAAGAGGTTGGCCCCCTTGTTTGAGAGCTATTGCAGCAACAGCCCTTCTAGTAAGCGAGGCAGACAAGCTCACTCTGGGACAGAATCTTCAAGTTACTGTGCCACATTCTGTTCTGACCCTCATGGAACACAAATTAAGTTTCTGGCTAACCAATTCACGAATGTTGAAGTATCAGAGTATGCTGTGTGAAAACCCCCAGATACAATTGAAGGTCAGTCAAGCTCTGAATCCTGCTACGTTGTTCCCAATTGGTCCTGGCCCCCCTGATCATGATTGTTTGGAAACTATGGACACTGTATTCTCAAGTCTCCTGGATTTGACTGATGTCCCTCTGGAGGACCCTGAATGGACTTTCTTTGTAGATGGAAGCAGTCTCGTAATCAATGGACGTCATTGTGCCGGATATGCAGTGGTGACCCTGGATCTGGTAGTTAAGTCCTCGGCTCTGGCCCCAGGAACTTCAGCACAGAAGGCTGAACTGATAGCTCTCACCAGAGCACTGACCTTAGGAGAAGGACTCCGATTAAATGTGTACACTGATTCCAAGTATGCCTTTACAACTTTGCATGCACACGGGGCCCTGTATAAAGAACGAGGGTTGATCACCTCAGGAGGCAAGTCCATTAGGTATGGGCCCGAGATATTGATATTATTAGATGCTGTGTGGGCCCCTAAGCAAATTGCAGTCATGCACTGTCGAGGTCATCAGGCAGGAGTAGGAGAAATTGCCCGAGGGAATAGATTTGCTGATGCCACTGCCCGAAAAGCAGCCACAACTGGACGAGTTGTGACCCAAGATACTTCAGTGCAGGCAGCCTTATTCCCTGTGCCCCTTAGCTCATGGGCTCCCCGATACACTACCAGAGAGTTAGATTATTTCTGTGAACAGGAGGGAGGTGTCTTAACAGAAAAAGGTTGGATAGTGCTGCCACCTCCAGAGGGTAGCTCACCTCCAGGTCCTACAGTAATTCCTGAAGCACTAGGACCAGCCTTTGTTCATGCTTTTCATCAGGTCACACATTATGGGAAAACGGCCATGGAAAGAGCCCTACGACCCCATTTCTGTATCTCACTACTAGGACCCCTGTCCGCTTCAGTAGCACAGCAATGTTTGATATGTGCCAAGAATAATGCTAAGCAGTGTCCAGTTCCAGCCCCGAGATTTCAGTCAGTAGGGGTAACCCCTATGAGTGATATTCAGGTGGATTTTACTGAAATGCACATTTTCTGGGTGGGTAGAAGCTTGCCCCACCCAGAACTGAGAAAGCTTGAGAAGTCACTGAAATACTGCTCCATGAAATTATTCCTCGGTTTGGAATGCCATTGACTATAGGATCAGACAATGGACCCTCATTTGTGTCCCAAGTGACTCAACAGTTAGCTCGAGCTCTACAGAAACAATGGAAGTTGCACACTGCCTATAGACCCCAGAGTTCAGGGAAAGTAGAACGCATGAATAGAACCCTGAAATCTGAGTTGTCCAAGCTTTGTCAAGAAACACACCTAAAGTGGCTCCAAGTTCTTCCTATAGCCCTTCTTAGGATACGTTCTGCTCCACCCAAGTCTTTAGGAGTTTCCCCTTTTGAGATTTTCTATGGGCGACCTCCACCCATTGTACAGGGAATAAAAGGAGATATGAAACAAATTGGATCTGAAATAACTAGACAAGAACTATTGGCTTTAGGTTCTGTTTTGCAGAGTCTTCATACCTGGGTGCAAGATCGATTGCCCATCAATCTGACAGAACCTCTACATCCCTTCAAGCCAGGAGTGTCAGTGTGGATCAAAGAGTGGAGAAAGACCCCGCTGGCACCACATTGGAAGGGACCTTATGTTGTCATCTTGTCAACTCCAACTGCAGTGAAAGTTGCAGAACTCGAACCCTGGATCCACCACAGTCGAGTGAAGCCAGCAGCTGCTCCTGAACTTGGTCAATGGACTTCAGTAAATGACCCTGAGACTCCATTGCGGCTTACACTGCGGAGACAACCGGCGTTGCAAGAAGTCTTCAGAATTTACAATCCCACTCCTGTCATGCAGGGGTGGCAATCGAAGCAAAGAAGAAGAAGAAGAAAAGACTCTACAAGTTCATCGTACCCGATATTTCAGTTGACCTCTAAAGACTGTAATCATGATGTTCCTCCACTACAGTCTTATGGGAGTGGTAGTCCTGGGAGTCCTGGAAAAGACTTTTGCTTTACCCCCTTGTGCAGCTTGTATAACTACCACCCGAACTGGAATAAAGGTCACCCAGACTTTACTTTATCATTCCAACTATACTTGCACTGGTATAGTCAGCCGGAGTGTGTATAATGGTACAGAGTTGAATATCTGTAAGAAGGGGAAAAGTAAGACTTGTTACAACCCCCGGCAGAACCCCTCTTATTATGTACTGGAGATACGATGGAATGATGAGGAAGGAACCCTCATAAATGCCACACGACAGCTCCCTGATCCCACGAAGTATGTCACCCTGAGTTTTGATGCTTGTGATGTGAAAAATAGAAATGCTTATCACAAGTGTGGATATTGGGAGCAAGCCTACTATTATGATGATAAATATAAGTGTCCTGAAGGAGCATACGGATGGGGACAGTGTACTGGAAAGAGCTCCCCAACCGTTTACAGCACATCATCTAAAGATGCTTACTACTGTCCAAAGTGGGAATGCGTGTATTATGCTACTTGGACTGGTGCGCCTATGGGGTGAGATGGAGATAAACGAGTGGCCATTTTGGAAAAACTATCATTACCTGAGCCTCAAAAATGTAAGAAAGGTGCCTGTAACCCTTTACGGCTCATCATACTTAACCCCAGCCAGTGGAAGCAGGGGTACAGATTTGGGTTACGAATAGCAGGAGGAGGCATAGATCCTGGAACTTTTATACATATACTAAATACTAAGACTCATGTATCCGAACCTTATCAAATACATCACTCCTTTTATGAGGCCATGAAAGCAGAATTTGAAATCCCTCATACTTCCCAAAACTTGTTCATTGAGCTCGCCGGGGCAGTAGCATCTAGTCTCCACATCTCGGACTGCTTCTTCTGTGGAGGAACTAAGATGGGAGACCAATGGCCCTGGGAAGCGCAAGAAGTGAACTATTCTATTCCTTATAATCAGACTGCTTTACATAATACTACTAGTGAGTGGGTACTGGCCCACCCTATTGTTGGTAACTTGTGTTTTGCTTGCTCTGGACCACAGTTTACCCTGGAGGTTGGACAGCTGGTCTGTCTCAATCAAATGTTTTACAACAGTACCACTAAGAAGACGTCCTGGTGGTCAGGGATCAACACTCCAGAGCCTTCCAACCCTTTAGTCCTCTTTCCTAATCTTGCCAGCATCTGGACTAATTTAGTGTTTCATGGTACCTGGCAAGCACCACCTGGACTATACTGGATTTGTGGAACCTGAGCATATGCTAGGCTTCCTCCCCATTGGGGAGGAGCATGTGCATTGGGAACTATACGAACTTCCTTCCTTCTTCTGCCTATTTCCCATGGAGAACAACTGGGTTTTCCCGTGTACAGGAGTCGACAGAAACGAGAGGTCTTGAAAATAGGCCAATGGGACAAATGGAATGATGAGGAGTGGCCACCTGAGAGAATCATTTCATACTATGGACCTGCTACTTGGACACAAGATGGGACATGGAGATATCGCACTCCTGTATATATGATAAATCGTATTATACGTTTACAAGCTGTTGTTGAAATAATAACTAATGAAACCAGTAAAGCACTAACTCTTTTAGCTAAGCAGAGTACACAAATGCATATAGATATTTATCAGAATTGTTTATTTATTTATTTACATTCTCTTATATACTGTGCTATTCTGCATCAGTGCGGTTTACATTGAACAAACTGAAACTACATTGAACAGGGCATTATAACTTGAATATAACGATTTTACAGGGAACATGGGCTATGGAGGGTTAAGTGGCTTGCCCAAGACCACAAGGAGCACCTGTGGGACTAGAAACCCCAGTCCTTCTGACCCAAGGTTGCTGTCCTCTAGTGGGATTTGAACCCCTGACCTTCTGGCCTGAAGTACCTTGCCCCAACCACTAGGCTACTCCTCCACTCCACAGTGGAGTGGAAAGGTAGCCTAGTTTAGCTCTAGATTATTTATTAGCAGCTGAAGGTGGAGTATGTGGAAAATTGAATTTAACCAACTGTTGTTTGCAGATTGATAATAATGGACAAGTTGTTGAAGATATAGCTACTCAAATGCGAAAACAAACAAACAAACAAACATGGCCTGAAGCTTGATGGGTGGTTTGGTTCAGCATTTTCATGGTTAGGTGGTCTAAAGACCCTTGTGTTTATTGTATTACTCATACTAGCCGCATGCTTATTGCTCCCATGTCTATTACCCCTTTGCTTACATATGATAACACTGTAGAACGGAAAGCAGCTACAAAGATTTTGGCTATGTGGCAATATTACCCTATATCCCAAGATGATGCTGTTACACGAGTTTAATATGTGATTTAATTCCCACCCTTTTTAACTTGCGGTTGAGAATAATCAAAGGGGGGAATGTGGTAGGCTATGGCCTATGATAGCCTGCAAATATGAGAGGCCTGTAAGTTAGGCCCTGATTCCAATCCCCATCTTAGTAAAGAACCAAAAATCTGTGAAAGATTGAGAAAACTGTTTTAAACTGCTTAATAAGAAGTTTTTCATGAATTCATAAATCATTCATTATTCTCTTGTGTGCTGAGGATAGAAATGTTTCAATACTTGCATTCCTAGAGCTAGAAATGACCCTGCAGTAGAATTGTATCCATACCTAGAAACTGCACCATTGTTAGAACAATCCCAGAGGAGGGAGCTGGGTGCTAGACCCAGGAGGGATCTCTGATTGGACAAATGCAGGGGGCATTGGATCCAATAGAAAGTCTGCATGTATCAAACTGAAAAGAAATGTATAAAATGAATATGTCTCTGTAAGAACTTTGCTCAGTCCTTTTTGAAGCTTGACTCTCTGAGCCTTGTGCACAATAAATTGGCTTGGACCCTGCAATTGACTCCTGGATTTATTCATTGTCTGCACTTTGCTGCTACAGTGCGTTGGTTCTCCTTGGCTTGTCAGCTGGTGTATTTTGGATTAGTGAATGTAGGTATTCTGAATTGAGACTGTGGTATGCTTTGAAAGTAGTTTTAGAGTAAAAGAAGATTTTCGCAGGCATAGGGAGGTGTCAGGTGCCTAACCAGAGGTACCGAGCCATGTGAAAGGAGAAGCAAAGGAGGGGGTGATTAAGTAACAGCATGTGCTAACACTACTTACCACAGGGCCAATTGCATAAAATGGGTCCTGTAGCAAATAATGCATGTTAATGACATTAGTTCATGGAAACTCTTAGTTCATGACTCCTAGAGAGAGAATGATTTATTTAGGTGTCCAAAACCTCCAGACGAGGAGAGGTAAAAACGAGTAACGAGAAGAGAATCAATCATTTGGAGTACGAGAGCCCAGCACCAGTCCAAAGATAGCGTAAAATCCAAGAGGTCGAAATCCCACAAAAGTGGACAGACGGATAAAAAAAATCATTATTCTGCTTTAAAAGTATTGTGAAGTTGTAGCTAAAACTGTCAAAATTGCACTGTTTTGCACTGAAGAAATGTTTCCAAGAAAGACTTTAATATTGGACCAAAACTGTGGGATCTGTTTTACTAAGCAGCTTCCATGCGAAATCAGAGCCACGGACCCTGTGTCTGCTTTGTCTCCTGGGAACTGGTTACAGCTAAACACTTTGTACCCTGGAAGTAAATCCTTCTGCTGCCCCATTCCCTCCCTCCCTCCCCCCCCCCTCTCAGAGAATCCATTTCCAAAGTTTTGAGACGTCTGTGAGCCTCCTGTATTAAAGGTGTATCAGGGAGGGGGCTACAGATAAAAATGGCATTTTAGAGTACAGTACTCTGGCTTTTAATCAATACCCTTGAAAAAAAATAGATGCAATTCTAATTCTGCAGCTATTAAAAATGCAAAAGAGATGTGTAACTTCAGTCTCTGGCCTTGGATAGCCACTGAAACATCCCTGCTTGTAACACAAGCATTTCCATAGAAAGAATTCTCGGTTCCTGCGAATGATTTTCATGAAGTCTGTGCCATCTAATAAACCTAGCTGTGCTGCTCCTGCTGTGACCCCACCAGTAATTGAAAATGTATATTTTATTGAATCGCACTGATCTTTTCTCTCTGTGCTGCCACCATAAAAATACAATATCCATTTAAAGAGAGAAAGGCTCTCATGCATTCACTTGTCCCCTGATACCTCAAATAGAATCCCAAATGGAAATTAAAAAAAAAAAATACCACGTTAACATATTTTCAAGATTGTTCTCTTTCATTTACACATGTGCTGGTCTGTTAATCTCACCTATTAGAGCACTAGAAAATCAAGAGGACAGGATGCTGAATTCAAGGTGCTTTTTCCCTTTCTGGCGAGTTGCCCTAATTAAAATTTTTTATCCTCGATGATAGCTGAATGCAATTAATCCCGTATGACAAATAATATAATCTGAGTAAGACTGTGGAAATCAAGCTAGTCATTTTGCATGTATAGTAAATGAAGACAAGAAGGATACCAGCATGCAGTGATCTATTGCTAGAACTTCAATGCATAGCAGGAATAAAATCCAACCAGCTGTGGTTTCTAAAAATGCACCATATGGCCACCTGCGCTGTGTTATGAAAAGCTCTAGCACCTCTGACTGGCTATCAAACATAAAATTTCAAACCATGAATTCACTAACAGAAACAGCTTTATGGTTTTTCAACTAACTGCAATGGACAGACACATGATTAGAACCATCACACTGTTCAACTTTATGAAATGCAATGATGAGTAATGAATATAAAGACTTACTGACTTGGGCAAAGGCGATAGCTAAGCTCCACAAAGTCTTGGATAACTACAAAGGACATGAAAGACAAAGATCAGTTGGCATCTGTGACATAGTACCAGGAAGTAATTTGAGCAGACTAGCTTGACATTGTGCTCCTGCTCAGCCATCATGTTATATGGTTTAATAAGTGTGCCACTTCAGCAGTGGATACACAGTAGTTTTGGTTTATTTTTAATTCCCAGACAGAATTCATAAAGGCCAAAGCTCTTCTCTCCACTGTGTCATATTATAGTATAGAAAAGGTCAGCAACATGTACTGGGAGCAATGTCTCCAAATGGTTCAATTTTGCATATTCCATGACAGTAATAAACCTCACTGGTAAACCAGGCTAAGTGGAGCGTAATCTCACTCTCTCCAATTCCCTGCTAAGGCTCGCCATAGCGCTTGCATCATGCCAAAGAGAGCCTCCTTCTGGAGTTCCTAAAATGTAACATGTATACAGTGGTGGCCCAAGGGCTTCTGGCACTCTAGGCAGACCCTCCATGCCTCCATCCAGCCTGCCATGCTGCCCCCTCCCTCCCTCTCTCTCCTTGTGCTGAAGTGGCGGCGGCTGAAATACCACTTCACCACTATGTCAGACCTTAAAGTGCCCCTTGCGCATGCATGGTCATGGCCTGCTGCTCCTGTTCCCCTCTGATGCAACTTCCTTGGAGGGGGCAGGAGCAGCAGGTGGGAATGCGGGCGTTTTATAGCCTGCCAACTGCCGCTTCCCAGGGGAGGGGGTTAGCAATGTTGCCCACCAGGGTTCGCCATCCTAGACAACCATCTAGTTCATCTAGTGGATGGGCTAGTGCTGCGTGTATAGACAACCTATCAAGGTGTGCTTAGTAACTCCTTTTAATCAAACTTGTGCCACTCATTATGATAGGAAATACTTCTGTATCTTTCTGCCACATTTTCTTGGTCTTGGACTGCATTGCTTGGTACTTGAGGATCTTCTCTTTCTCCACTTGATGCACAGAATAATCACTTGGCACTGATACATCTATTATCAATGCTGTTCTCCTGTTTTAATCCTTTACCACGATGTCTGGTTTACTCGCATCAACCTTTTGATTGGTTGGAATGCGCATGTCCCAGGTTATCATAACCTCTTCATTTTCCATAATTCTGTAAGGATGACGACCTATGCTTTTCAGTATAGTATTGTTTTCAAAGTTTCCAATGGATTAGACATGCCATCTTATTGCACCTTTCTGTATAGAAACGTTCTCTCATTGGAACACTACAGCCAGCAATAGGATGAGTAAACTTTTTCAAGTCCTTCCTTACAGAATCTATATATGTCAGTTTTCCTAATTTTTTTCTGTGCTTGCTGTAAACCCATCTTGTCTATAATCTATTGTCCTGGGCTTTAGCTATCAGTCTTTCATCCTCTGATTTCAGTTCACCTCTCCTTACCATTCATGTGTCTGGTTTAGGTTGAGCAATGGTTCCTGGAGTGACAAGTCATATTTTGTACTGTATTTGTGCATTTTCCACTTCTTTTTATCTTGTTTGTTGAACTAATTCTTTGAAATGCTCTTTTCTCTTGCTTTGCAAATTCTTTTGCTTCCCTTCCTATATGTACTAGTGGATTTTCACTTATTCCTTCTCCTTGTCGGAATGCTTGTCCAAATTTAATGATGGGGATGGATTATGAGTGTTTACTTTCACATTTCAACACTTTTTGCTCATTTGGATCTGATGATACTGTTAAGTATACCTGGAGGCCTATATTAGTAGCTCTGTACGTATAATCTGTCTCTGTGAAATTCATTCCTCCTTAGCTTGGCATACACTTTTTCTAATAAATTATCCCATGAGCATGAAATAGTTTTCTTGTTTGTACATCCTTTTTCAAGATCTTTAAGAGGCCAGTCTACAAGTCTAAAACTCTATCAGAGTATGGGAATTGCCAGCCAATTAATGGCTTGTATCTTATTCTGTGATTTTATGCACTTTTCAATATCAGGTTTAATCTCTTCTAAGATTCTTTACTGACCTTTTCCCTCAGTGATTTATGCATGATTGTCATTCCCGGCTCTACTCCTAGATATTTATATACACCATTCTGTTCAAGTTCCTTTATTTCACAGTCATCTGTCAGAGAGATGTTTTCAATTTTGCTCAATTTTCCTCTAGGAAGGTCGCCTTAGCACATTTATCAAGGCCAAAAGTAATCTTGATATAATCTGATGAAGATTACTTTTGGCCTTGAACCGTGGAGCCTCACATCGTCTACAAACAATAACTTTGATGTTATTTCTGGATAGTTACCATCTTTAGTAAATCTGTATCCTAAAAAGTTAATAGTATTCAGTGGACTAAGTACCATACAAAACAAAAGTGGTATAGTCAATATCTTTGAAATATTTCTTATTGAAACTTGAAGTTAGGAATGATGAACTGGCCACCTTCATGCTTCATAAAGAGTGTGGTTTGCCACATATTCATGGAGAACTTGATGTGCTCAATCAATCCAGGGTTTATTTTGTATATTTAAAGGCAATGTATTATCCAAGAGTATGGGATGCTATCAAAAGCTTTCTTATAATTAATCTATGCTATACTGAGATTTCTGCTTTTCTTAGCACTGACCATGATGCTTTGCTGAGCATTAACTGATCTTTAGTTCCATCTGCTCACTTCTTATTGCCATTCTGCTCTATTACCATGATATTTTTGGACTCAATATAATCATAAATACTGTCAACATCTATAGTAGTGAACAACTACCATAGTAGTGTTCTTCCTGTTATTAGTCATTGTAGTGTTAGGTTTGGCTGAATGGAAAATTGATTTTTGTAGTTTTCCAAGGACTGGTGAAGTGATGTTAACTGTTTGAGCATAGAATTGGTCACTCCATCTAGGCCAGGGCTCTTTTTAAGTTGTTTTCCAACTCTTTTGTTGTTACTTCATTCCATAGGTTTGATGTTTGCCTTTCCAGATACTTCTCTATGCTGAATAGTCTTTCTGCTTCTCAACTGTGCTATACCACAATGGCTAATAAATTTATTTTACAGATACCCTCTAAATCCCCCAACATATGCATATAGTACTGGAGAGAAATTAGGTGGTACAAGAACGTTGTACCCAATTGTATGTATAGTAGCAATATTTAGACACTATCCATATATTTAAACAGTTTATTTTAGGCCTGTGAAAATGCAGTCCTAAATTAAACTGCTTAGTTATATGTATAGCAGGTGAATATTGCTTCCACATATACAGATACTGATGGCTAGAAATATATATTCATTTAAATACCGTGGCCAGAGTTTAAAAAAAAAACACTATCCACTGAGTCTGAATATTGACTTGTTTGTTACTGTAAATTACAGTTACAAATTATAGAGACTCCTATTTGGTACAGAAAATGAATACATACCATGATTTTTTACTGTGCTGCTATCACCAGAATTTATATGCAAACCAAAAGCAAAGTTTTACCAGTTATCCTGAAAGTAATGCTTAAAATCTAGCTTTTACCCTCCAGGAAAGTCTCTAGTGGCCAACACCAAGTTCTGTGAAGATGATAATGATGATGATGATAATGAAGATGGGGAATCTTCAGATCAGTGTTCACCCAGATAATTGCAGGATGTTTCTTAGATAATTAGGTTAAGCATAAAAATACACATGGTGCAAGCCGGTGCAAACATTTACAGTAATCGTACACAGGAGCAGAGCTTGGATGGAGCGTGGGCAGAGTCGCAAAGTAAATGCATTTTTATGAAATACACATGTATACACACATGATGCATATGCTGTTAAAACAGCCGACCATCACTGCTGAACAAAAGCCCTGGCTATTCAATGCCAGGGTTATATCCAGCCACCGGCATTGAATATTAAGATCATCCAGACTGCAAAGAAGCTAACCGAGCAGCAGTGATATTGAGCCGCTGCCCATTAGCTTTTGTGGCGAATGTTAGACCAGCCTTTCAGGTGCCTAACGTTTGCCACTTTGCAATAACTGAGCAGTGGCTCAATATTGCGCTCCTCAGTCATCTCTGGGTGCTGACTCCGCCTCGCCCCCAGAATGCCCTAATGCTAGCCAGCTAGCACTGCGGCATGCAGCAGCGGCATCTGCAGATATTCAGTGGCACTATGCTAGTGCATTTGAATATCCCAATCAGCACGATTAGTAGGTCTGCTAACCACATTAATCGTTTTGAATATCTCTCCTGTAATGTCTGTGCCTATAATCTAGGCATAATTTGTGCAGGGCTTTGTACTAGGCCCTTTCCCATCACCTAACCTAGATGCCCTGTTGTAAAATTAGCCCATAATAGACAGGCCCCACTCCTTCAATCTTACAATCTAGTCAAACAGACAGACAGGACACACATCGAAGAACAACTAAGAGGATGGTGTGAATCAATGAAGGATTTTGATAATCATAGAATATAATATTGGGGCAGTAAATATTCAATAAGAAATATAGTTACGGATGTTGTTACTAATTAATCTGTTGGTGTTTCATAAAGCAAGGTATAAAATATACACTCTGGTCTGCTTATAAATGGGGTAATAGCTAAAGGCTTGCCCCAGTTACAGTACATAACTGAGATCTAGGGATTTGGGTTCTATAGTACTAGGAACTAAACTAGAAAGAGGATTAATTGAGGGAAAATGTAGTTTTCCCAAAGTTATTTCAAGACATGATACTTGATTATTTTCAGGGAATGGGAAGTGACCCAGCATTTTCCTCCTGCTCATTTGGGCTTCCAGTTCAATTGGAATCTGCCTGTGCTGGACTATGGTGCAATGGGTTGTCATTTGCAACTGTCCAGGTGGTCTTGGTCTTCAAAGGGGGTTTTGGTCTTCATTTTTAAAAGCTAAATCTTTTTCTGTATTGCAAAAAGGGAATTTTTTGTGGTGTTGGGTACAGCTCTGCCTATTCAATTCATTGTTTCTTTTTCCAGCTTTCCATTCAGAGTGAGCTTTTTGAAGCCACTGACCTTATCAAATGTTAGATCCCTCCCTACCCACCCCAGCTCCCACCCACCTCATGTGAGAATTCTTGCTTTATAGGGCAACTTTTCAATTAGCTATAGACAGGGACATAGAACAGTGATGTTAGAACACACATAAAAGAGGTTAACTGCTTTTTCTCTTAAAGGATAGCTGAGGAAAAGTTAGGGTCTTTGGTAGGTCTCTCTCGTTTACTTCAACAGGTACCAAAGCTCCACCAACCGAAAGATGGCTGGGAAAAATTATACTTCCAAAGCTGTTGCCCCCATCACAGCTTCTACCTCTGTCCAGACAGAGAGCCCAGTGCCGGATAAATAACTGGTTCTATGTGCAGGATTCCTGCAAGCTGAAGCCCTCACAAAACAAGTGGAGGAGCTCAAAGAGGTGGCGAGACTGAGGAGCATTCAAGACAACAAGAAGTACATAGATGAGATGCTTCTTGAAAAATCCAACAGAGGTGAAGATGGGAGGCTACAGAATTAAGAGAGTTGGACAAGAGTCACCAGAGCCTGCAGATTCAACAATACAGCTCCACAAATCCTTGAACTGAGGAACCAGTATGCAGCCCTGGAAGTGGAAGAGATGAAAACATTCCAGGAAAGGGAAAAACCAGAGCTCAAGCACACAAAAGTTGCAGAATCAGTGACCACAAGGAAGCAAAGGTTAGTGGTGGTTGGTGACTCTCTTCTGAGGGGTACCGAGGTATTCATTTGCCAAACAGATTTGATGTCCAGAGAAGTGTGCTGTCTGCCAGGTGCCAAAATTCAAGATGTTATGGAGAGTTTGCTGAGACTCATCAGGCCTACTGACTATTTTCCGATGTTGCTCATCCATGTCAGCAAAAATGATACTGCTGGGTATCCCTCTGAGTATATCAAAAGTGACTTCATGGCTCTGGGACAGAGGGTGAAGCAGATAAGTGCCCAGATGGTGTTCTCTTCAATCCTCCCTGTGGAAGGTAAAGGCTGAGGGAGAGAAGCTTGTATCCTGGAGATGAATGCATGGCTGCATGGATGGTGTCAGAGAGCGTTTTGGTTTCCAGAACCATTAGATGATGTTCCAAGGGCTGCAGAGCAGAGATAGCATCCATCTGACCAAGAAGGGTCAAAGTGTTTTCCGCAGCAGACTGGCCAACCTACTGAAGAGGGCTTTAAACTAGATTCATTGAGATGCATGAAGAAAGTCCCCAGGTAATTGAAACACCGCTATAGAAATGGGTAAAAGGGACAACATCTGGAAAGTGGTGTGTATACAGTAAATGCCCGTAGCATGGGAAATAAGATCCCAGATGTTGAGGCTTTAATGGAAGAGGCTGACGTAGATTTAGTGGTGGTTATGGAGGCATGGTTCACAGAAAACCATGACTGGGATGTAATTATAGCAGGCTATATTTTATTAATGAAGGACAGGATAGGAAGAAGGGGAGGAGGAGTGGCACTATATGTAAAACATAATATTAAAGTATAGAATTGCAAGACTTAAAAAGGAGTGAGGAGGCACTGTTGGTTAAACTAGAAAGAGGGAAAGGGAAACCCATTTGCACTGGTGTGATGTACAGATCTCCCTCACAGGGAGAAGTGTGTGGGGATTTAATGGAAGACGTATGCAGTATTGCCATGAAAGGAGAAATGCTACTGACAGGTGATTTCTATATGCTGGATGTTGGTTGGCACATCCCTATTGCAGTGTCATCTAGAAGTAAGGAGATCTGAGATAGGAGTAACCTACATGGAGCAGTGAGTACACTCCTAAACAAAGGCATGGGGAGGGCTGACTTGCATGGAGCGGCAAGTGCACCTAATCTTGCCGCTTTGCTGGGAAGACTAGATGGACAATACTGGTCTTTATTTGCCATTATATACTATGTTACTATTCCAACAACTGCTAACAGAACCGTCACTATACCATACCGGACTTGGTGCTACCAATGGGGAAAGTTTTTCTGATGTCATAGTGGGAGATCATCTCGCATCCAGTGATCACATACGGTGTGGTTCAGTATTAGGACTAGGGCAGATAAAATCCATTCAAAAGCGAGGGTCTTAGTTTGCCTAAAGTCTATCTTTGCCAAGATGGGAGAATACCTGAAGGAATCATTAGCGGGATGAGAACAGCTGAGAGAAGTAGAAAAGCAATGGGCAAAACTGAAAGGGGATATTTTAAGGGCAACAAACTTTTTTGTTAGACAGGTAAATAAATATAAAAGGAAAAGGAGGTCACTATGGTTCTCAAAAGAAGTAGCTGAAAAGTGAAGAAAAAGAGCGTTGCCTTCATAAAATACAAGGGATCACAGAGAGAGGAAGACAAGCATCTATATTTGGCAAAATTTAAAGCTAGCAAAGTAATCAGGAAAGCAAAGATACAAAAAGAAGAAGAAATAACCAGTGCAATAAAATGGGAGGATGAGATATTTTTTAGATATGTTAGTGAGAGGAGAAAGTGCAAAAGTGGTATTCTCAGACTCAAGGGTGAAAAGGAGGAATATGAGGCAACTACTGAGGATAAAGCGGAATTGCTTAACAAATATTTCTGTTCTGCATTCACAGATGAAGGGCCAGGAGCAGGACTTCAGAAAACACCCACAAATAGGAACAGAAGTGATGGGGATTTTGAACAATTTTCAGAAGACTGTGTTCGTGAAGAACTAACTAAACTAAAAGTAGACAAAGCGATGGGACCGGATGGGATATATCTGAGAATACTGAAGGAACTTGGGGATGTTATAGAGACTCCACTGACTGACCTTTTCAATGCTTTTTTGAAGTCGGGAGTGGTCCCAGAGGACTGGAGAGAGGCATATGCAGCCCCTTTACACAAAAGCGGAAGTAAGGATGAGTTTGAAAAATGCAGGCCGGTTAGTCTGACCTCTGTGGTGAATAAATTAATTGAAACGCTGCTTAAAAAGAGAATTGTGAGTTCTCCTAGGACAAGCAGGATGAGTCAGCCACACTTGATGAGTCAGCCACACTTGGTAACGTCATCTGACGGTGCCAAGATGGAAGTACTCTCCATAGCTCAGAAGGGCCTTTGCCCTTCTGAGCATGAGTCAACTGGCCCTACCCCCCGGCCTGCCCCTAGTTAGCCAGTTTTCAGTTCTTCCGCCTTGCCAGCAAGACGGACTTTCTACTCTCCACCGAAATCTAACCTCTTTAAAACACTTATGGAAAATTCTCATCTTTACTGTGTACGTATATATCAGTTTGAGACTTGCCTTAATGCTTTATCCAAAGCTTCTTGTTTCAGATCTGTTCCAATGGCCTTTGACTAAGGGGCTGAGCTTGAGCTCCTAGACAAGATCGGGTGCTGCGGCCCAGGGACATGGGGCACTTCGGATTAAAAGCCCTCGCGGCAGCCCAGGATGTGCCTAAGAAGGCCTCCGTCTCTGGCCTCTGCCCTTCTGACACTCCGGGGACCATCCTCACACGTGTAGACCATGGGGGCGGCCATCTTGCTCCAGCCATGCTGCCCTGCAAGCCATGCCCAGCTCTGCAGGATTAGACAGCATCATAATCCACTCAAGCACCTGGCACAGTGCCATTGGCTGGCGCCACGTCAACCCGCCCCACGGTCCCATTAGCTGGTGTCACGTCAGCCCTGCTCACGATGCCATTGGCTGAAGCCACTCCAATGGATGGCCCCATGGCAACCAGCAAATGGAAACTGTTCCGGTGCCGACGTAGGAGCCCCTCTCAGTGCTGGAATCACCGAAAGGAATTTCCCTAGAATCAGCAATGGCTCAGAGGGAGTGAGCAGTGTTGGTTTGATAGGCTGCAGGCTCTCTTTAGAGAAACAGCTACCCCTCCAGGATCAGGGACTGCCATTCAGCGATACAGTTAATGAGGACAACCATCTGATCTCCCAAGACAGCACGGTGTGTCCATAGGCTCCGGACTCCGCCTCATCGGGGTCGAGTCGAGGCGCCGGGATCTCCCGACACAGCATGGTGTGGCCAGAGGCTCCAGACTCTGCTCACCACTGGCCTCACCCCGCTAAGGAAAGCTTCAGCAGCGTTTAGTGCCTATGGGGACTTCACCTCCAACGCGCATGATCAGCTCTGTAAGCCTGTTCCCTCTTTCCACAATCATCTGGAGCTACACTACGCTGTTAGAATGGCCAGGCCCTTCCCTCAGCGTGAAGGTGTGCATCTCGCAGAGCACAGCATTTCCAGTCTCTGATGAGGAAGAACCAGTTGCTGAAGAGGATCCCCCTCCAACCCTCCTCGTGGTGCCGGGACACCCGAACTCTGCTCGCCCTGCTCAGGAAAACTGCCTCAGCAGAGTCCACAGTGCCGATGGGGGACATCACTCCCAGAGCGAGTGATCAGCGCAGCCATCTCACCGATGGCGTTAGTGCTGTGTGCTCTTTTCCTCCCATTAGTACCAATGTCAATGTTGGCATCACACCTTCTGGTACCAGCCCTGTGGTGAGGCAGCAGCCCCTCCCCTCACCATCTCGCAGATCAGAGCATTGTCCAGGCATTGTCCAGGTTCTGATGAGGAGGGAAAGTGTTCCTTATGGCGCTGGGCTGTCACCCTCAAGTCCCTCTGATCCTGCAAACAACTGACTGCCTGCCAGTGGTACCCTGTGCAGCAGCTATAGAAAGGAAAAACCCCTTGATACCCTGTTCTGCAGCTAGGGAAGAGGAAATCTTTGCGAGGCAGAATAGCTACTCCGCATTACTCCTGCTGGGCCTCTTGCATGCTAGAGTGGAAGAGTTGCCTAATGCTTAGAGCACTGCCTTAGTAACCAAGAGACCAAGGTTTGATTCCCACTATCAACCCATCAACACAAGTAGAATCAGGACTAGATCGGACAGCTCCTGCCATCAGCTCCTCCAGCAGCCCTTCGAAACGAAGGTGGAAGGAGCCCAGGATCAGCTCCAGAATGGCCAATTGGCCACATACTTTTACAGAGCCTGCACAGAACATTAAACACCCGTACAGGAACTCCACTTCTACTTCAGTCTTCAAAAAGAAAACACACAGCCCCTCTGATGAATGCAGCACACTCAGTGCCTGCCCGACATGTTAGAAGAGCAGCATAAAGGCTAGGGTTTGGCAGACTCGGATGAGTCTCCCATGCACCAGCCACATCTAAGAAGCTGGAAGATGACATCCACATCTCCTAGAATGCAGAGTATGGAAGATAGCATCTGCATCTCCTAGAACGCAGAGTCAGATCCTTATAGCCCACTGGTTAGTACAAGAGCTTCAGGAACCAGGAGACAAGCTCATTCTCACAGGCGAACAGTCTGGCATTGAACGGACAGCCCAGAAATTTCCGCTGATTGCGGGGATGCATATGGTGCACCCAGCACTGTGCACCTCCACCAATAAGAAACCAGCCTCTGCTCCCAGGGGTAAGACAACTGAGGCTGTCCAAGGAAAGGGTGAGGCGGCCATTCCGCAAATACAAAAAAATGAATAAATAAAAATAACAAAGCAGTTCTGAAGCTGGGGCTCCTGAGACGAGCTTAGCCTCCATCTGCCTCCAGTCCCTCGTACCCAGCAGCACCTCGGACTCTGCAGCGCTGCCCTTGCTGCCAAGGGACAGCTGCTCCCATATGCTGACCTGTGCCTCATGCCCTCATACTCCTCTGCCAGGGCTACCTAACAACCCGAGGCAGTGCCGTGTGGTGTCTGCGGACTCAAAAAAAAAACTTCTGGTGTCTTCCCACACATTGACAATGAGCTGACCTCTACCGTGCCTTCATGGGAGACACAGGCAACGATCCAGCAAATCCACCACTGGAACCAAGGCAGTCCTCCCATAACACTGGCAGGGCACACTGCCAACTTCAGCACCACCGGGTCCAAGGCAATCCTCCTGTAACACTAGTGGGACACACTGCCAACATGATGCGGGGTGGATCCCCAATACAGCCACAGGTCTCCCTTGAGGATCTTGCAGAACATGTCTACTTTACCTGAATACCAGGGCCTACCGTGCAAAGACTGCACCTCAAATAAAACTTCACAGCTGCCAATGGCAGAACCAAGATCCGCAGCCCCGGGCTGCGTTCAGTCCTCCAGAACGAGAGGAACAGGCTATCGCATGTCTTTCAGATACAGGGGCAACTGGCTTCCACTATGTTTCTCCTACAGAGCGACTCCTACTCAAGACACAGGACAGTGGCACCAAAACCTAAGCCACTGTGGACACCAGTGCAGGGTGGAAGGCTCAATGCCAATCGGGGATCACCAATCTAGGTATACCCCTTATGATCAACCCAAGTGCAACACTGTAACACACACAAGAGCACAGGGCATATCAACAATCAAGACCTGGCTGCACAAGCATTAGTGCATATCAACAAACATCACAGGTTCAAGACCTGACTGCAGGCCCAGTTGGGCATTAGAACACACGCCTGGGCAGCAGAATACATGCCAGAGTGCCACAACGGTTTTCTCCCTAAGGCCTGATTAGTCAACAAGGTGGCCATAGTCCCACACTTGCACACAAAGGGAACAGGTTCCCACTCCCTAACAAGATTTACCACTCTGAACCCTGACTCACCACTGCAAGCAGTACCCACCCATCCAGGCAGGGCTGGCTGCAAGGGGCCCTACCAGGGACAGCTACTGACCTTGGGCATCAGCTCCATTTTACATAGGTGGGGCTGACCACTGATCGACCTGCCACCACGTGGGAAAGGACCACTGATCTCCTGCCCACCACGTGGAAAACATGAAGGGCAACTGCTAAAAATGGACAGAGCCCAAGCCATCCTCATCAGGTTGTACTTCAGACCTGACCCTGTGGCCTTGTACTTACCAGCGCAATATAAAGGAAACTCGTGCCTTCGCACCAGGCCTCGTACTTACCAATGCGATACGAAGGAGACTCGTGCCTTTGCACCATCACCATGCAAGTCCTACAGCGCCTGGCACAAGTACCAGCGACCAGACAGGTTTCCCAATCCCCTGGCTTTGCAGCCCCGACGATTGCGCTTGGCAGCTGAGCTGGCACACTACTCAACCGGCTAACATAGAGCATCCCGAGGACAGAACTAGTCCTTATGCCATCTCAGATAGCGATCTGACCACTAGTCCTGATGACACACACGTCACACACTCTATGCTACCACGACCAATGCTACCACGACCAAGCCACACCAACCAGGCCATCGGACTGCGGGATCCCTCCAAGGAGGAGCAGAGACCCCATACCCTGCATAGCTTCACATCCCTACTCAGCTATATGTCCAGAATGTACGCGGAACACACCAGCAACAAGGGACACAACTCCACCTTGGCCAGGGGCTCAAGCAGGGGCTCCAGCCATGCCTAGGGCAAGCACGGAACCGCGCCGAAGGTCCGTCCCCAACCAGCAGCCGTACTTCAGCAGGACCACCAGGCTACCACTACACCCTATCCAGAAACACCATCACCTAGGCGTGCGACATGGACATTGCAACATGGATAAACACATCGCCTAGCTGTCATGGACACACCCGACCAGGCCATGAACTCTCATGGCTGATTGCTGCTGTTCCTTGCTCGCAGTGTCCTCCTCTCTGCAGTGGCTGTGTTAATACTAGGCTGTGTTAATATTAGCAAATCCATTATTGATGCCCGTTATTGATGCTGTGGCTCTCCTTATTCGCAGTGACTACTGCATCCAATATTGATGCTTTGGCCACCCTTACTCGCAGTGACTTCCTCACTACTATTGCTTGATGGGACTCCTATTGCTGTGTCAATACTTAGCGCATCCCATATTGATACTGTGGTTCTCCTTACTCGTAGTGACTACCGCATCCAATATTGATGACTTACTCGCAGTGACTACCTCACCACTACTGCTAGATCTCAGCTGCTGTGCATTGAGACCGTATACCCTCTCAATCACTGCACAATCACTGCTGCGGCACATGCGGGCATGCTGCACATCCATGATTATTACACGCTGCATCTCATGATTGCACGCCCACTATCACTACAAACTGCATGTTGCACTGCATGCATGCACGCTGCACATTTGGTCCCGCCACCAGGTGCACCACAGTGCTACCCTACCTAACGGTGATGTTCAGAGCCCAATAAGACACTCAGCCCTCGTAAAGTGTCGCCCTGAACCTGATCTGGCCCTCAGCCTCCCCCCTCCACCTCACCACATTGCAGCTTGGGAGGCACAAAGTGTGGCTGACTCATCCTGCTTGTCCTAGGAGAAAGCGAGGTTACTTACCTGTAACAGGGGTTCTCCGTGGACAGCAGGATAAGTCAGCCACACATACCCGCCCATCTCCCCTGGGTTCAGCCTCCGACTGATGCCCACCTCCTAGCGGCAAAGGCTCAGCTAGTGACGAACTGGATAGCTAGGGGCGGGCAGGGGGGTACTTCCATCTCGGCGCTGTCGGATGATGTCACCAAATGTGGCTGACTCATCAAGTGTGGCTGACTTATCCTGCTGTCCATGGAGAACCCCTGTTACAGGTAAGTAACCTCACTATTTCTGGAGTCCAGTGGATTGCAGGATTTAAGCCAGAATGGGCTTATCAGAGGTCTTGTCAGACAAATCTGATTGATTGGTTAGGATAGTGGGGTCTGACTGTATAGTATTTAAATGCAGCTTCAGTACTTATTGGTGATGTTTCCTTGGCCTCAGAGGGACTGTCTCCTATCCCTCTGCTTTGTTTCTTTTTTCTCTCCCCTTATTTTGTGGACTATAGGGATTTCATTTATATTTTTTTAACCTTTCTGAATTGTTTCAGTGTAATTAGAAGCTTTGAATTTCCTTTTCTCTGTACAAGTGTATCTTGGTAAAATGTTAAAACTTAATAAATATTAAATTTAAAAAAAAAGCATGGGAAAAACACAGAAGATCTTTAAAGGAAAAAAGGAAACTATTACAATTGATATGGAAGGGCAGACTAAATTGGCCATGTGGTCTTTTTCTGCCGTCATGTTTCTATTTTTATATCTCTCTCGCAATTCAGTCCAACCATTGCAGAAACAATTCTCTGCCAAGGTCCATAAATTACAGCTTCCTCTGGAACTCTAAATCCTTCCACTAGGTGTCACAATTGACTGATGGTTTAGACTCCATTTACCAGTGTACTATGAGCGTACTTCCTTTGCATTTTGGTCCAGGAATTTAACCAGGTCTTCAGTGTGGCAGTGTGCAGCATTTCCACTGAGCGAGTAGGCCATATCCATTTAGTTGTCTCAATGATTTCTGCAAATGCACCAATAGAAACAGTTCTTTTTTATTCCGCATTGTAACATAGTGCTAATACCTGATAGTGGGTTCAATTCACTGGCTCATTATTTCACCATTGAGTACATCAATAGCGCATACCTACATAAAAATGACCGAAGTATAACATTTTATAGCTCTGCAAATAGCACAGAGAAAACAAATGAGTGTAAGACATTCTTTTGAGTCACGCTATCAGTAGCTAACAGCTAAATACTGCTAACATACAGATTTTCATAGGAGAAATCCAGAGAACAACTATGCAATAAACAGATCAAATAAAGCAGGCACAGCCCACGTTGTGATGGATTCAATGCGTTAAATGAAAGATCTGGAAATCAATGGACACATAAAAAGACGTGATGCCCCACATGGCCGAGATAAAAGTGGAGGGCTGAAATTGACTGCTTTTGCCAGAGTCAGCATCTACACAGCTAAATTCACTACAGGATGCAATTTGGAGATAGATTCTGCTTCAATGGAGATAATGATCATCACCCACCACCATTACCACCGCACATACACACACATTACCCACCCCTACCATCCAGTTTCCTTGAAAAAGCATCCTTCACTGAATTAAATAGGAACATTCATGGTCTCTGCTATGTTTCTGCGTCATACAGGCTCAGTCTGTGCTGCTTTTATGCAGGTTACCCTGGTGCTGCATGAATGTGCTCCAATCATTTCTGCTGGACAAGGAGGTACAAGCTGTCCCTGAAATATTTTTAGATCCTATAACACCACTGTTTTATAACATGGAAGGCTTTGAGAGTTGCTGAGGCTTCAAAGCAGAGATGGGCTTGATTTAAAGCAAAGAATGTGACTGCTCTTTGACCTGGTTGTTTCAGATGATTGCAAAAATGTGCAATGCAGGTGGCTCACATTACTTGGGAGTTTACCCCTTTATCCCCATCCCTACCTGCCTCCCCTGCCGCCGCAATAATGCAACATCAAACAAAACAAAGCACTGGAATCAAATTGAACTGCTGCTTTATTTGTGAATACACACACCTAAGCCACCCCACCCCCAAATCCAGTGTGGTTATTACTAACCCTTAGCTCTGCTGAGACCTCAGAACTGTCTAATGGATCGCCTTCACCTCCTCTCCAAATCCCTCTAGCATTCTAGAGGAGTCCCAGAGATGAAATGCCCACCAGTTTGACTACTGTGATCCCCACCGCACTAGTGATACCCCTGGATGAGCTTCCATCTCGAGTTCACCAGAATTTCCTCTGCCAACAGATCACGTTTCCCCTTAATGCAATGAGTCACAACTTTTGAAGAACCCACAATATCAAATTACAATCAATCAATCTTAATCAATACTGGGTGGGTGAATGATCACTCTGGGCAGGATGCCAATAATACTACACAAGGCTCCTCTCGCCCACATTCATACCCACCACTGTTCCCTCTAAGCTGTGCGCGTGTGCGCGCGCACACACCTCGCCAAGCGAGCGCACATACTTTACAACAGAGCGCACAAAAATTTCAGTTCTGATTCTGATAGAAAACAACACAGACGTCTTAAAATTTAAAAGTTGTTGTGTATTTACGGTTTTCACAAGTTCTACAATATTTTCTAGTGCAATCAATGTGGTGTACATACTGTATTCTGACGTGTAGTCAAATTTTAAAGTAGATAACTCCGAGTGTCGTTATGTGGCGCACAAAAATTTAACCTTCCTTCAAAAGCTGCACAGCTGATATTTTATGCGCACACAGCCTACAGAAAATTAGAGGGAACATTGATACCCACCATGCTTACTCAAGCCATGGGTTCCTCTCCTGCCCAATTAATGAGAATAGAATCCAAAATGGTCCCCTTGGTAGCTGCCATTTATTTTCTCCTTGCTCATTCTCCCCTGCCAGCCCTCTCTGTGGTGCTCTGGGCAAAGGGAGGTGGGGGGCTCATCCCACAGCCATGTTACCATCAGGTGACCATAAGGGCTGACCAGCCTCATCTCCAACATAGGCACTCAAGAGCTCATCCTCTTTTTTTTCTCCCATCCCTGTTGGTCCTGTCATCCCACCCCATTCCTGCAATACTGCAGAGTGAGATAGAATCACTGGGATCAAATTTGACACTTGTGGCAGTTTTCTATGTTGCCTGTGCCTAAATCTGGCCCTTAGATCTAAATTTGAAAAACTGACATATTTCACTCACTAAATTAAAAAAGAAAATATTTTTTTCATCTGGCCATTTTATTTTTCTAATCAAGTTGGCTCCAGTCTCTGATTTCTGCTTTCTTCTGTCCTCTCTTCTCTCTCTTGCCAGGACCTCTGGACCATCTGTTATTTTTCTCTCTCCTCTTTTCTTCACTTCCATTTACCACTACATCCATCTTTGCCATTGATTTTTTTTTTCCTTTTGGCTTTCTTCCATTTATTTTTCTGGCTCTCTGTCAACTTGGATTTCATCCAGTCTGTGATCTCTATCTTTTTACTACATCTTTCCCTTACCCCAGCCCTCCTATTCCCCTTCCTCTTATTCCCCAGTTTTTCACTAATGTTCCCCCCTCTATCCAGCATCATCTCTCTTTCTCCCTTCCATCAAGCATCTCTATTTTTTCTCTCTCCTATCCAGCATAGCCCATCTGTCTCCCTGACCCCCCCTCTGTCAAGCATTTCCTCCCGGTCTTTCTAGTCCCCCTATGTCAAGCATCTCCCCCATCTTCCTACTCCCTCGGGGTCAAGCATTTCCTCTATCACCCTATTGTCTCCCCCATCATCCCCCATTTGGATGCCACTGCCTAGCCATCCTGAGCCAGCATATCCCCTCTGTCACCTTACTCCCCCTCCTGAGTCCTCCCCCTATGCCCCATATCCCCTTTCTTTCTCTCTCCCCGATCCAGTATCTCCCCACCAGGCTGCCAGTCTCTAGGACATATGACAGCAGCAAAATAATGAAAAAGAAAGGCATGGACTATTCATTCTATGCACACCACTGCTGGCTTTGCTGGTTCTGATGCCTCTAATGTAGACTTTCAATTTCTGGCAGAACCAGCAGTACTGCATATGGAAGGCAAGGCCCTGTGTCTTTTTTCCTGTGTTTTGCTGCTCTGTCTAGGACTTATCAGTACACAGCACCAGCCATTGCTATTGGGTGGAACATGGAGGAGTGGTTAGAGCAACAGCATAGTACCCAGGAGATCAGGGTTCAATTTCCATTAGCACTCCTTGTGGTCTTGGGCAAGTCAATTAACCCTCCATTGCCTTAGAAAGGGGTGGCCAACTCATTAAGGATGCCCCTAATGAATATTCATAAGATATATTTGCATACACTGGGAGGCAGTGGATGCAAATATATTTCATGAATATTCATTACAGACATCCTAAAAACCAGACTGGATTGTGGTGCACTAGGACTGGAGTTGGCCACCCCTGCCTTAGAAAAATCCAAGTTATTAATGTATCTGTTTAATGTACATTACCAAGTTTAAGTTACAATGTAAACCACTTTGACTAAAATGATAAAGCAGTATAAAAACACTGTTAAAAAAATAAATGCTGCTGATCTCAGCGCAGTGTTTCTGGTTTGCACAACCTCTGCCTGTTTACCTGTGCTCACTCCTAATGCTACAGCCCGGTTTTCATGGCACCATAGAGTATATACAGATAAATAGGCTGAGGCTGAGCAAAACCAGAAGTACAGCTGGTTCCCTCTAGCAGGCCCAGCTCAGACTGCACCTCCAGTGGCTATTGAGTGAGGCAAGATGGAGTGAATCAAGAGGAAATGGGACACAGGAGCAGGGACTACATTGTAGATAGACACATCACAGTGACAGAAGAGAGATTGAGAGAGAAAGGCTGGAAGAGGTGGTGGGACACAGATAGGCATGAGCAGCTCACTTATGGTAGCTGGGCCAACAGAAGGTCCTGAAGTCAAAAGTTGCTGCGGTTTAACTCATGAAGTTGAGGAGGTCATGATTGGGTATGAAAAGACTTAGCCTTCCCAATCTTCTTATATGGGTCACCTATGAACTGAAGTTAAGAAACTTGACCTTTTGAAAACGTACCCCCTATTCCTGCATGCCCTCACTTGGCTTGCAGCTTGTTGTGCTGTGAGAGCTTGTGTTGGCCCAGCTACATATGTGAGTTGCTCCTGCATTAATGTGCATCAGTGATGCTGAGAGCTAAGCTATCAGTAGCTTAGCTACTGACAGGGTCTCTCAAGGTTGGCACCTCAGCTGAGACCTGTCTGACTAAGACAAACAACCCATCTGAAACTGATCATGTCCTTATAAACCAACTGATCACCCCAAACCTGAACCTACATAACTGCCCAAGGCCCTCCAAGCAAGGGGTAGGAATATTCATTCTATCTGGCAAACACCTCAACCTAAAAACCCGCTTAACAACTGCTACCAACACCATAAACATCCTACTCTTAGAAAATATCCATCTGCTTGACCTACAGATCACCAAGCTCAAACACCGATGACCTCACAACACTCCTGCATCTAGCATGCTTCTACTTGGGGAAGGACAAACCATTTGTCCTACTAAGTGACCTCAATCTCAACTCAGCCCCTAAAACCCAGGTCATCTCTTCCATGGAAGCAATGGAAGCACTGGATCTCATTCAAATAATAGCAGTCCCCACACACAAGGGAGGCAACATCCTTGATCTTCTATTCATTCCCAGGAGGCTACATACTAGCCCACATTCACATCACTGCCATCCCATGGTCTGACCACCATATGGTCTCATTTAGTTTACCATTACTTACCCAGAACATAAAAGAAAAGCAACCATTAGGTCCTCGTAGATTCAAAGAGTTCAATGAACAAGCCTTACTGAAACATACCATCCCAAGACTAAATACAGATACATCTGACCTTGCTACATTCATCGACAACTGGAAAAAAACCATATCATCCTACGCACAAGCACCACAGCAGAGAGCTACTCTTCAGAAAACTAAAGCCCCAGGTATGCCCAGGTAATAAAAGAAGCGAAACTCAACCTTAGAAGATTGGAACGACTGCAGCGATAAACCAGAGACTCACAACACCAGAGTGAATATTCATCCAAACATGAAGCCTATATCTTATCCTACAACAACAAAAAAGAGATTACCACACCAACATAATTCTCAAATCATTGAAACGCCCCAGAGAACTTTTTGAAATAGTCAGAACATTCACAAAGGATCCACCAGCAAATAGAGACTTTACAATACAGCCTGAGGAATTTGACACATTCCTACAAAACAAATTTTCGCCCTGCTATGACTCTTCTGAAACACAGCCAACAACCAATTCTACAGGAATTCAATCAAGATGGCCTTCATTCAAAACAATCTCAACCCGACAACCTGATCATATCCTATCCATGTCTGATACCACTACCTTCCCGTTTGAGCCCTGTCCCATCTCCTGGATCAAAATGGCAAGAGACAAAGTCTCACCCACACTGCTCAAAATAATAAATTCAGCCCTCACACAAGGATACCTACCACCAAACCTAAAATTGACCTCAATCAGACCTATTATAAAAGCCCCTACAGCAAATTGCCATCCTCATAGAGGCCCATATCCAGTATGCCCGCCTAACCAAATTACTAGAAAAAGCTGTACAGCTCCAATTACAGGACTTCGTAAACATATGCACCTCGCTCAGCTCTCAACAACATGGATTCAGGCCTAACCATGTTGAAATGCTGCTCACCTCACTCATGAACACCTTAGTTAAAGGAACAGAACAGGCCAAACAAGGATTAGTATTTTTATTCCTTGACATTTTGACCACCTTTGATTCCATCAACCACAACAAACTCATAGAACGACTGATGAGCCTAGGTATAAATGACATCCCATTGATTTGGTTCCATTCATACCTAACCGAATGCTCACAACAAATTAAAATAAAAAATAAAAGGCAAAACCTCCAAACCATTCAAACAACGAGGCATCCCCCAGGATCATCTATTTCTGCCTTCCTCATCAACCTATACCCCAACCAATCGGTAAAATCATCCAGAACCACAAAATATTATATCACACATATGCAAATGGCCTAATGCTATATTCATCAGTATCCACTGAAAACCCTGAAGTCACCCCCATACAGTCATACTTCAATTCAGCGACAGAATAGTTACAGGACCATGACCTGTCAATCAACTAGGAAAAGACAGAAGTCATCTTCATTTCCAAGAACCCCAACTACACCTCACCAAAAACCATCAAAATCAATGACATCACCCTTCCAGTCAAACCCAAGGTCAAATACCTTGGAGTCACTCTTTACCAACAACTGAACCTGCAACCACACATTAAGAACATCACAAACACTGCTTACTACAAAATGAAAATCCTATACAATCTCCACCCATTCCTGGACCCCAATCAATATGTCAGGGCCATCTTTTCCACAACTAGATTATTGTAATTCTATCCTGCAAGTACTTCCAAAGCACATTCTACACCCCCTCCAACAAGCACAAAATATTGCCACCCATCTCATCACGGAGGGCACCTAAAGAGGAACACATCACCCTGATACTAAAGAACCTACACTGGCTTCCAAAACAGCACATATTAAATATAAATCCATCATGCTTATCTTCAAAACCACTCATAACCAAGCAGCAAAGTGCTTACGCTCACTCATACAATATATCCCAAACACTAGAACCAGGAGACAACGCAACCAGAACTTGCTCAACATCCCATTATATAAGCTGAAAAGTTCACAGGCAACATGTCAAAGATCATTCTCGATCTATGGTCCAGCATTATGGAACTCACTCCCAAGTCCCCTTGGATCCATTGAAGGCTGCAACAACTTCCAAAAGAAGCTGAAAACCTACCTATTCCAATAATTCTTTGCAACCATTACATAATGAAGTCATACCCTAACCCCCACCTCCCCAAAATGTAAAACACATCCCAACATGATGAGTATACAGTACATAAGTTACTGTATATAAGTTAACTTGGTTTATATTTTTTGACCCCCAATCATTCAATGTAACCCCAATAATTCAGTTCCATGTAAACCGCTTTGATAACTTGGAAAGCGGTATAGAAAAAAACAGTAAATAAAATAAATAAATAAACATTATCTGTAACCTTTTGCTGCATCTAATGTTTTCTGTTTGCACTTAGTTCATTGTAAACAGTTTTGACTGGTAGAAAAACAGTATAAAAAAATCTGTTAAATAAACAAATAAATGTACCTCTTAGTGAACATGATACGTTTCATCATGTATGTAGAGTGCATAAAACTATTAGCAACCTATAGTGAATCAGGCCTACACTCTGATTAGTATTTCTTGAACCTCTAAATTCTATGGTATGTCTAACATTTTGCAATCCTTTAATATTTTCCAGGCACATATGCAAGCAAATCTTAATTCATCTTTTATATCTTTATTTTCTAACACTCATTTTTCAGTGTGTTCTAATGATGAAGCAGTGTGCAATGCAGAATGGGGAGCATTCTTGCCATCCCAATAAGACTCACGCCATCAGATATAGATATACCTTTTGCTTTGTTTTATTTTGTTTTACTATCATTTGTAACAAAATAAAAGTACTTTAGAGTCCCATGTGCAGAGGATTCAGAGCTTCAGTTAATAGTTCAGCTAGAGGGGTGGGAGTATAACATGCTCTAGGTTTCAGCAGGCAAGCGGACACGTGAAATGTCAACTTTGCTTTTCAAAATTTAGTATTCAAACACTGCTGCTAGTAGTGACTTTTGAAATTGTCAATAGTAAAGCCAGATTGTATTGTGGAAATAGGATGTGGGAGATTTCCAGCATTTCTATCACGTTTTATTAGACTCTGGTGCCATCTATTGAGCATTTGCAAACTCTTCTTAGTCTCAGCAGATCAGTACAGCTTCAACTGTGTTACATCATTGACATTTTCTGTAGAAACCAAAGTCAAGAATCTGGGTTAAAGTGATATGTGAGACATGTTCCCTCTGTATCCTTATCCGTCCCCCATGTCCAGCATTACCCACTGTGTCTCTGTCTCCCTCTATCAAACATCTCTCATCTCTGTCACTATCCTTATCCTCTTCCACTCTTGTCCAGCATCTCCCTTCCTTGTTCCTATCCCCTGTGTCCAGCATGTCCCTCTATGTCCCTGTCTACATCCTCCCCCAAGAGTAGCATCGCCCTTCTGTGATCCTGTGTCAAGCATCTCTCCTCTATATCCTTTCCCTTCCCCCACCCCCAGCCTCTCCCTTCCTTGTCCCTATCCCCATGTTGAGCATGCCCCTCAGTGCCCCTGCCTATACCCTCCCCCTCCCCATGTCCAACATCTCTGTTTTGTCCCTATCCAAGTATCCCACACATCCCGCATGCCTGTCTGTGTCCCTGATCATGTCCTGTCCCCATGTCCAGCAATTGTGGCTTTTCTTCTTCTGTCCACAGGCAGAACAGGAAGAGTCTTTGCAATGATCGCAGCCACTCACGGGAAAAGAAGAAAAGCCAGGATTGTGGCCAAGATCCTTCCTGTTCTGCCCATGGGGATCCGATCTCCCACATGGCCCACCCCTTTCCGATGCTTGTGCATGTTAAAATGTTGAAACATGTTAAAAATATTTATTAGAGACTAATGGGGCACGTTTACTAAACTGCGCACAGAGGGGTATAGTAAACATGCCCTCACTAAAAATCCGTCACTAACAGATTGGTGCATGATTGGGCAGAGACTGGATGAGCTGGGGGCAGAATATAGGCATTGATGGAGCATGGTGGTTAGCGCAGGCATTATGGGCATGTGCTGAGATTCTTGCCATTTTAGCATGGGCGCACTCGGTGCCACCACGATGGATGGCATTATGTGCATTCCTATGCTGGCTTCTACAGTGCCATGTGTTAGCAACATGCCAATGGCAGGAGGATGGATGCACATGTCCCCTGAAGTTGGCACAGTTCTCTGTGCTGGTTTGTAGCCCGACCATGTGGTAACGGCACACCCTTTAGTAAACGTGCCCCAGTGTGTGAAAATAACCAAAAATATTATGAAACTTGGGGGACAAGCGAAAATTTGTAAAAACAAAATAAAAATGTTTTGCTTTTGCACATCCCTACTAGCTACTGTATTTACAGTCTTTCATCTAAGCAGTATGGAGAGTAATTTTATATGGAGCAACCTAGTAAATGTGCTTTTTAATGTGTCTAAGTTAAGCCTATGTTATAAGAACAAGTAGGTACCTACTTTTCTTTATAAAATATGAGAGTAAGTGGCCAACATCCATAAGTAAAGGCGTGAACATTTGCAACATCCATAGAGCTGGTTTAAATGTCTGTGCCTGTGGATCGACCTTTTAAAAAGGATGTTCAAGTGCAATCTGGAATGTCTAAGCCAGAACATCTGGAAAAAAAGCAGGCACAACCAGGTGCAGACACGATTTCATAAATGTGGATGTGCCCGATATGGACTTTAAGGAATGGGTTAAGACCAGGGAAGCCAGTGTTCACATCTCACTGCTGCTGTCACTGTGATTGTGCTAAGCACTGGGGATGTCAGAGTGCTACCTTCTCTACACCCTTTGGATGTTTTTCAGAAAAAAAACAGCACTTTCTCGATGCTTATTCGTGCCTGGAGCAGATCTAAACGTAGTTGCGACTTTAGACATCCAGGACATTTCTGAGATCAGGCAGTGATGTCCAGATTCCTGGGAATCACCAGCTATGCCTGCACCATGCCCCCCATTCAGACTTGGATGTCCTCATGCTGGGGACGTCCACAGACTCGGTTCCTTAAATGACTCTGGAGACATCTCTGTGCTTTGGATCTCTCTATGCCTGTTTTTAAACATCCAAAGCACGTATAGAGCTTCCAAAATAACCCCCATAATTTTCAAGGCCATGCACAAATTATAGTATTTTATAATCTCGATATGTATTTGTGTGCTCTGCCCACGCTGTACCCAAACTCTACGTATGCACACACTCATAGGCAAAGTACGTGCCATCATGTTAATACACATACTTTAATACCGATTGGTGTATCAGAGTTCATTAATGCATGTATGTGATCAGATATGCATGTTAATGACTAAAATCCTATCAAAGTACCCATGTACTTTGCTACTTAATGTATGCACCCCTTTATAAGGTGACCCCATAATGCCTTGGGCTTTCAAAAGATGCAAAAGTTATAGCTTTATTGAAACTTGAAAAAAAAATCAGATCATTCCTCTTACTGAATGCCTACTTTATTCCTGTCATCAACATATCAATTCATAGAACATAAATTAATAGTACATATATCACTAACAGATGAGAATCATCTAACTCTGGGTTTCCCAAATCTGTCCAGGTGACCCCCACAATTAGTCGGGTATTTAGGATATCCACAAAGAATGTGCATGAAATAAATTAGCCTATACTGTATCTCTGCATTCACATTTTTCTCATATATATTCATTGCCTGTGGAGTCACCAGGAAAGTTTGGAAAGCTTTGGATTTACCTAATTTAAAAAATCTAGATTTCAACAAGCAAAAGGTTGCAGTTTTCAAGTTCTTTCCATTACAGGCTATGTTGAATATGAATTTCAACATCAGTCGAAATCTGGAACTACCATGGTGGATGCTGTCAGGAGACTTGGGCCCTTAAGATAAGAAATGCCACACAGGCGGCACTGCCCCAACTATTAAGCAAATTAGACGGTCACCTAATATGGCAACATCTGGGGGGTGGCAAACAGCAGGGCAAAACAATAGATACTGACAGCCATTGAAGGAGTAAAGTTTAAGGTTTGCTTAGGGCAGGGGTCTCAAACACACGGCCCGCGGGCCACATGCGGCCCGCGAGAGACGTTTCTGCGGCCCGCGATGGAGAGGAAACAAAAAAAAACCCCAAAGCCCTGGCTTCTGCTGCTGCTGCTGCCACCGTGGCAGCGCCAGAATCAGCTGTCCCGCGGCCCCTTACTGTGTGCCCGGCAGAGCCCTCAGCTTCAGCAACATCAGCGGCAGCTTTCAGGGCCACGAAGAGAGTAGTATTTCCCTCTCGCGGCTCTGTTAAGCCTGCCGGGGCTGATGGGAATTCCCATCAGCCCCGGCGGGCTTAACAGAGCCGCGAGAGGGAAATCACTCTTCGCAGCTTGAAAAGCCCGCCGCTGATGTTGCTGAAGCTGAGGGCTCTGCCGGGCACATGGTAAGGGGCCGCGGGACAGCTGATTCTGGCGCTGCCACGGCGGCGGCAGCGGCAGCAGCAGAAGCCAGGGCTTTGTTTTGTTTTTAATTTTTAAATTTACTTGGGCGGGGGCGAGGGGCTAGGACTGGAAATGGGCAGATGGGGGTTAGGACTGGAGGTGGTCTGATTGGGGGGGGCTAAGACTGAAAATGGGGTTATGGGGGAGGGGCTAAGAATGAAAATGGGGTGATGGGAGGGTTAGGACTGGAAGTGGGCTGTTGGGGGGCTTAGGAATGGTAATGGGCTATGGGGGGGCTAGGACTGGAAATGGGCAGATGGGGTTATGACTGGAGGTGGTCTGATTGGGGGGGGCTAAGACTGAAAATGGGGTTATGGGGGGCTAAGAATGAAAATGGGGTGATGGAAGGATTAGGACTGGAAGTAGGCTGTTGGGGAGCTTAGGAATGGTAATGGGCTATGGGGGGGCTAGAACTGGTAATGGACTGGGGGGGGTTTCTAGGACTGGAAATGGGCTGAGTAGAAGGGGGGGCTTGAACTGCAAATAACTGATGGGGACGGGGTTTTGGAATGGAAATGGGCTGAGTGGAAGGGGGCTTGGAATGGAAATGGGCTGATGGGGAGGGGGGCTTGGAATGTAAATGGGCTGATGGGGAGGGGGCTTGGAAAGGAAATGGGCTGTGAGGGGAGGGAGCTAGGACTGGAAATGGGCTTAGTTGGGGGGAGCAAGGACAGGAAATGGGCTGATGGTGGGGCTAGAATAGAACTGGAATGGGCTGATGATGCGGGGACTAGAAGGGAGCGGATGCTGGGTGGGGCTGAAACTACAAGGGAGCTGATGTTGGGGGAGGATTAGAATGGGATAGGGCTGGGAGAGTAAAATGGAGAGGGGAAAATATTTTGTGTGGGAGGGAAGAAAAATCTACAATTGGCCAGGTATTGGGTGAGTAAGTGTGGATTGAGGATGGAGGGGTAAAATTTGAGTGGATGAAATAGGAATGAGGAAAGAGCAAAAGGAAAAAGATTAGTATGTTAAAGCAGATGTAGAGAGAGAAAGGAAAAAAACTAGAAGAGAGAAGAAAGGACAAATGGACAGCAGACCATGGAGAGTTAGCAGAAGACACCAAGAAACCAGAAGAAAGTGGCTGGCACAATTGCAACTGAAAAAAAATGCACAAAAGGTAGAAAAATATCTCTTTATTTTGAATTAACTGGAATATGTCAGCTCTGGGAAATGTGCATCATTAACGTCTGTGCTTTATTTAATACAAGAGGAAATTAATTTATAGTTTTAGTTCTACAGTGTTATTGTACATTCCAAGTTTGGCTTTTGGGGTTCCCAGTTTAATTATTGCCTTCCTGTTTCTAAATTGTGATTCCTTGTTTGGTGATGGTGTATGTTCTGCATGTGTAACTGAGCTGAGGTATTCTGTTTATGTAATTCCTATTTGACATTGCCACTTGTTCTCTTTCCCCAGTAGGTCATGTATTGTTATTCTCTGAAATGTATTGGTTTAATATTTGCAGTGTTGCCTTTTGATAGTTAGGGTATGGTGCTTTGTGAGTCCTGGTAGTGCTGTTACGATATGGTGGGTTTGCTATGGGTTCTAAATGGGTAGTGTTTGTAGTAGTTCCTAATGTGCCTGGCGGTTGGCACTGGATTATAGTAATGTAGAAATCTTTTAGTCTTTCTTTATCCATACACTCATTAAGAGGCATGTTTACTAAAAGTTAGTTTATGGTAACATTATGCAAATATTTATGCAAATGAGGTCCCTTATGCAAATTAGGCCCGCATCTTGTGCGGCCCCCGGGTTACTTTACAAGTCCTCATTTGGCCCTCAAAGCAATTTGAGTTTGAGACCCCTGGCTTAGGGTGTCAAACCTAGAATCAACTCTGCGGCAAGCCCTGCATGCAGAGTCAGAAAACTGGTCCATTGAACCTAGCATCCTATTGCCAAGAGTGGCCATTCCATATGTCTTACTTCCAGAATGAAGAGATGGAATCACCCATGCCTATCTGGGTAATTCCATCTCCTCCTGCCTCTGAAGATTCCTGAAGCAATGCTGGATTGATGAAAAGGATCTGGAGTGTTGTTAGGAAGAGAGAAGTATGGCATTGGAGCCACTGAACCATGCTGTGTGGGGGGTGGGAGCACATGTCCCTATAGCCCAGAAACATAGCAGTGTCATCCTATCAACATGTGAGGAAGTTGCCTACCACAGCCCAGCAGAGACAACAGACAACAGCACATGGTCCCCAACCCCACTAACAGAACACGATGAAAGTGGCCAGTGAAGGATGGAGACGGCTGATTAAGGAATATGTGCACCCTGCTGCCCAGCACAGAGATATGGGCAAAAGTTTAAAGGGGTAGGACATGCAAATTACGGAAGAAAACCCATAGAAAGAGAGTGAGCTGCGGCCACATCTGTAGGAGTCAGGGCACAAATGCTGCACTGTATGTACAGAGGGCCCTATCCTGGAGGGTGGTCGCTCACATGTCTGCTTTGTTGCTGTGTGCTCCCAGCTACCGCAGGGTCAGGACATGCACAATTCACATGCTAGACCATGCACTCCCAGCTGCCTCTTTTTAGTAATCATGCCCCTTTAGTTTTAAATCAAAGGCCCCTGAGTGTACACATCTTCTAAAGGGGAATGTTTACTAAAGGCGTTAGGTTTTTCTGGCTAACATGGGAGGTTAATACAGAAATCACCATGGTAGCTGCAAAAGTTGCACATTATCTGTTGGGGGCATGCCCTGCATTTCCCTCAGAAGATAATTCCGTGAAAATGCAGGGATTGCGGCATCGTAGCATTGCTGATGCAGCTACCGCCACACATAGCTGCATCCGCGATGTCTGCTAAATGTGTGGCTGCCACATGTTGTCAACACTCGTGATATCTGTATGGTGGAGGCATGCCCACACCCTGCCTACTCTTGCTCCTAGTGCTCCTCTTGAGACCCGTCACTTCTTCTCATTCTTCCAGAACTCTATTGACTCCCTCCACTCTGTCTGTGCATAGCATCTCTCCCTTTCCCCCCTTCCTTTTACAGATACTGCTTCTCCCCTTTTCACATTTCCTCCATCCTTCAGCTTTATACCCTTTTCCCAACAGATTAATCTTTTATGTGTTTCAATCCCCATCTCCCCTTCTGCTTCAGCTCTTGTGCCCGCCCCCCAATCTACGATTATGCACAGATATTTTTTTCATGTTGCTTTTCATTTCTTTTCTTCATTTTGTTGCATGTAAGATTTTAAAAAGTATAATTTAAAAAAAATCTTAAAAACTTAGCAACATTTTAAAAAGTTGGGTCCAATCCACTACAAAAACAATTACAAAAAAAAAAAGGAACCCCTAATTCTAAGTCCTCTTCCTATAGCCACAGACCTTTCAACCTCTTATGACATTTGTAACCTTGAAGATTTCATGGGGCAAGAATAGTTCTCAGTTGTTCCTTCCCCACTGATGTAGTAATACCTGAGGCTAGCACCATTACAGATAAGTGCCACATAACAAAACTATATCAGATTAAAGCAAAACATCAGACAAAAAAAAAGCAGCAAGCTTAAGTAGGCCAGCACCTGTTTGTTATATGACAATTATCCATAATTGTGCAAGCCTTGACTCTGGCACTATTATTTTCTACTGCTGTATTAGCAGGATAGGAGTGACTGAGGAGCCCTGCTTCATGGTTAGAGATGGGGTAAGATGTTGGGAGGCAGGAACTATGTGGAGAGAGGCCAGATGGTTTTTTTCTTATTGTTTTTGCTGTGAAGAGAGGAAGCTATTCATAATACCTCTTTGTACTGTTTTGTAAGGAAAAAAGAGAGAAATTAACAGGTAATTGTTGAAATGTTCTGGTTTATTTCCATTTTTAACATATCCCTTCTCCTATCCCTAAGCTATTCAGCACTTATAAAGCACCACACAAGCAGCACTACACAGCTAACCTACAAGAGGTAGCCAACATACAAAAGACAGTCCCTGCCCGTCAGAGTCATGCTCATTGGAGCTTACAATCTAGTTAAAAGAAAACAGTACAGAGCATTAGTCAGTTCTGCGCAAGGTATGGTGTGGTACAGTTTGCCTTATAGTCTAAGCAAAAGCAGTGGAGAAATAATTGGAGGGGCAGAGTATTTTGCTTTGTTGGTTCCAGCCTTGTCCCTCCCCATCTCCTTCACTGCACAAGGGGAGAGGTGTGGTGCATGTGGAAGGGATATAATGGATTCAACAGAAAAGGAGGAACTGAAGGTACCTATGCCTGAGAGAGTAATAGGTCTTTTTCTAGTTTTCACCTTGGCACTGCCTAGGATAGGAGATATGCTCAGACATGTACCTGGAGAGCCTGGTCAGAGTAACATGCTGCTTTTCGATGTAGTCAGTCTTCTTTTCAACCTGTTCACTGAAAAGATTCTCTCCACTGCACAGGACATTCGCCAGTTTCTTTTTCACTGAATGTTCTGATGACTTGAACCAAGTGAGTTTCCAGGCACCGATACTGATAGCAGTATTCCTGGATGCCATCTCGTAAATATCATAAGTTGCTCGGGCCATGAACTTTGAGTAGTCCTCGCCGTGGGCCACTAGGGAATGATGTGGATCCAATTGCTCCGGAAGGAGGAACAGGGCCTGGTCAGCAAAGTCACACATGATGTTCTTCAAGAACATGCTTATGTAACAAGCATGGCACTCTGGAAACATCTTCTCCCTAAAAAGTCCAATGTTCAAGCTTTTCTCCCTGGGGCACCAAGGAATGAGTCTTGGTATTCTTGATTCTCTTTAGGGTGGATTTGATCACCAAGGAATGGTGCGGAAGCTGAAGCTTAAGCTTCTGGACTCTGTACATGGAGTCAAGTCTTCTACTATCCAGAGATATAGTGAGAGAGCTCTCCCACATTCTCACCTGTACTTTCTGCATGATGTGGTGCACGGGCACTGTCACCACATCCTTAGGGGCCAAGGAGTATGTAGGATCTCCAACTTTTCTGCCCTGAGCTCATCCAGTCTCCAAAGAAAATAGAATGGCCTTGGCCATATCCCTCACAAACTCATGTAAGGTCATGTCCTCAGGAAGGATTTGCGCCGCTCATGAAGTGGAGAAGGGATCAATGGGAGCTCAGGGTACCTGCCTTCTGACAAATCCTCTGATTCCATGTCAGTAACCCAACCTTCTGAGCCAAAGTACTTCTGAGTCTCTGCCTGGATCTCTCTCCTGCTTCGAAGGGATCGGGAGCTTCTTCGGGACCGATGATACACTAAACCCTTTTAGATCTTAAGCATGCATTGGACCCTAAGAAGTTAGAGAGGGATATTGGCTGGCCAGACACCGGTGTTGGGGTCCTTTGATGCTCCGATGTTTATTTATTTTTATTTATTTAGCGTACATTTATATCCCGCTGCTTCCAGTGATCAGCAGAGGTTGTTACACATGCTAAGGTTGGCTGTACCGGCCAGAATTAAGGATGTATACCAGCGATGGCGAACCTATGGCACGCGTGCCAGCTGTGGCACGCGAAGGCCTTGCAGCTGGCACGCGGGAAGGTCCGCAAGTAAAATTAAAAAAAAAAAAAAAGCTGTCTTCTCCCGCTGCCGGGGCCGCCGCGGCAGAATCGAGTGTGCCGCGGGGCCCCCCCTGCCCAGCACAGCCTGCCCTCCCCCTCTATCCGCTCTCTCGTCGCAGCTCACAGTGACACATGCCGGCTTTCAGAGAGCGAGGGAAGAGTTTCTCCCTCGCTGCTCTGTTAAGCCCGCGGGGGCTGATGGGAAGTTCCCATCAGCCCCCGTGGGCTTAACAGAGCCGCGAAAGGGAAACTAATCCCTTCGCGCTCTGAAAGCCGGCGCGTGTCACTGTGAGCTGCGACGAGAGAGCGGATAGAGGGGGAGGGCAGGCTGTGCTGGGCAGGGGGGGCCCCGCGGCACACTCGATTCTGCCGCGGCGGCCCCGGCAGCGGGAGAAGACAGCTTTTAAAAAAAAAAAATTCCCTCGGCTGGGCTGGGGGGGGGTTAGGATTGCTGATGGGCTGGGCTGGGCTGGGCTGGGGGGGGTTAGGATTGCTGATGGGCTGGGCTGGGCTGGGGGTGTAGGATTGCTGATGGGCTGGGCTGGGCTGGGGGGGGGGGTTAGGATTGCTGATGGGCTGGGGGGTTTAGGAGTGCTGATGGGCTATGGGGGGGCTGGGGGGGTTAGGAGTGCTGATGGGCTGGGGGGGGGTTAGGAGTGCTGATGGGCTATGGGGGGGCTGGGGGGGTTATGAGTGCTGATGGGCTGGGGGGGTTAGGAGTGCTGATGGGCTATGGGGGGCTGGGGGGGGGTAGGAGTGCTGATGGGCTGGGGGGGTTAGGATTGCTGATGGGCTGGGCTGGGCTGGGCTGGGGGGGTTAGGATTGCTGATGGGCTGGGCTGGGCTGGGCTGGGGGGGGTTAGGATTGCTGATGGGCTGGGGGGGTAGGATTGCTGATGGGCTGGGGGGGTTAGGAGTGCTGAGGGGCTATGGGGGTGCGTGAGAGGGTTAGGAGTGCTGGTGGGCTGGGGGGGGTTAGGAGTGCTGATGGGCTATGGGGGGGCTGGGGGGGTTAGGAGTGCTGATGGGCTGGGGGGGTTAGGAGTGCTGATGGGCTATGGGGGGCTGGGGGGGGGGTTAGGAGTGATGATGGGCTATGGGGGGGAAAGGAAAGTAAATGGCATGATGGGGAGGGGTTAGGACTTGAGTTGGGTTGATGGGTTAAGGACTGGTAATGGGCTGTGGCATGTTGGGGGGGTTAGAACTGGTACTGGGCTATGGGGGGGTTAAGACTGGTAATGGGCTGTTGGCTGATGGGGGCTGTCTGGTAATGGGCTATGGGGGGGTTAGGACTGATAATGGGCTATGGGGGGGGCTAGGACAGGAAATGGGCTGATAGGGAGGGGTTAGGACTTGAGGTGGGCTGATGGGGTTAGGACGTAATGGGCTGTGGGCTGATGGGGGGGTTAGGACTGGCAATGGGCTATGGGGGGCTGACTGGAAATGGGTTGATGGGGTTAGGACTGGAAGTGGGTTGATGGGGGGGGCTAGTACTAGTATTGGGTTGGGGGGTTGCTAGGACTGGAAATGGGCTGATGGGGGGCTAGGACTGGAAATGGGCTGATACAGGGACTAGAAGGGAATGGATGCTGGGTGAGGCTGGAACTAGAAGGGAGCTGATGTTGGGGGAGGATTAGAATGGGATGGGGCTGGGAGAGTAAAATGGAGAGGGGAAAAATATTTTGTGTGGGAGGGATAAAAAATCTACAATTGGCCGGGTATTGGGAGAGTAAGTGGGGATTGAGGATGGAGGGGTAAAATTTGAGTGGATGAAATAGGAATGAGGAAAGAGCAAAAGGAGAAAGATTAGTATGTTAAAGCGGATGTAGAGAGAGAGAATGGAAAAAAAAACTAGAAGAGAGAAGAAAGGACAAATGGACAGCAGATGATGGAGAGTTAGCAGAAAACATGAAGAAACCAGAAGAAAGTGGCTGGAGCAATTGCAACTGAAAAAAAATGCACAAAAGGTAATAAGATATCTCTTTGACAAGTTATCAGCATGCATGCAACAACAAACATCACATTAATTTTTTTCATGTATAGATTCTTTGGGAATACACACCGAGTCCTGACACAGTTAACAGTTTTAAGAAGTTTATCTTTTTTTTACTCAGGATACATTTGACATGTTATGTGAATAATACATTTAAAATATATTGTGTAACTGAATCAAATTCTTCCTAAATTCATTAAATTGAATGAAATCATTAAAACATTATAAATTGCCAATAAATTGAAATGAAAACCAAAGGATTGTGAATCAAATTGATTCTCTGACAATACAAAGATTCCAACCTTTACAAATGATGTTACATAGTTCAGGCAACTTTATAAAGAGTTTTTAGATACTAAAATCTTGTTGTTAAGGTTTAATTGACGTGCTGGCACTTTGAGGAAATTCTTTGGTTTTGTGCGGCAGTTTGGGCACTCGGGCTCAAAAAGGTTAGCCATCACTGATGTATACAATCTGATTAGGGAGGGGGGGGGGGGAAGCACAGCAAAAACAAGGGGTTACAGGCTTATAATTGATTGATGTTAGGGTTCACACAGGGTACTTATATACATATTTACAATTGAAAAGACTGTTAGTACTTTACAAAGGATCCCTATACACATATTTACACACGGCTGAGTGAGATTCATGAGGTTAGGTTGTAATGAGATTGGAAGAGGTGCGTCTTAAGTTTTTTTCTGAAGTCTTTCAGATCACAGATTTCACGCAGATCACTTGGCAACCGGTTCCAGAGTGCAGGAGCTATAAATGAGAAAGCTCTGTTACTGGTACAAGCATTAACCTTTGTGAAGGACTTCGGGAGGCAGAGGGTATTGAGGTTCGCTGTTCTCCTACTTCTGTTGTTGGGTAGACTGGATATCAAGCTGTTGAGGTGAGAGGGCGCTACATTATGGATAAGTTTGAAAGTAGTGACTAACATTTTGTATTGAATGCGGGCCGTGATGAGGAGCCAGTGAAGCTCAATTAGGGTGGGTGTAATGTGGTCGGAGAGTCCTTTTTGCATAATGATTCTGGCTGCAACATTTTGTGCCATTTGCAGGATATTTGTAGTTTTCTTTGGCAGGCCTTGCAGTATGGCATTGCAGTAGTCTAGGTGTGGAATGATGAGGGCTTGAGCGACAGATCTGAAGTCATCATGATCGAGGATGCTATGTAAGGGCTGCAGGATTGTTAATTTGTGGAAAATGGCCCGATTGGTATTTCGAAGGTGCCTATCCATATTTAGGTTACTGTCAAGCATCACTCCTAAATATTTTATCTCCGTCTTGATGTTGTAGTTATTGTTGTTCATGGTGACAGTTTTAGGGGGCTCGAATCCTGGTTTCCTGGAGATACACATTGCTTCTGTCTTCTTGTGGTTAATGAACATATTATTTCGTTGGAGCCAGATTTGAAGCTCGTGTAGGCATTTTTGAAGCTTGCTGATGTTCGGGTTGTTTACGTCTAGTTGCGTATAGAGCATTAGGTCATCAGCGTAGATATGGTAGTTGATGTCATGGCCCTGGAAGATCTTGCATACTGGTTGCAGGTATAGGTTGAATAGGAGGGAGGATAGGGCGGAACCTTGAGGAATGCCTTGGGTTTGCAGGAAGGGGGTTGCTTTGTCATTTTTGAAATTGACCTGCTGCATTCTGTTTGTTATATATGAGGGCTGTATGATGTTGGTACCTCTCCCACAGGCAGGCATGCATCTCAAAGATCAGCTGTGTGGTGGCTGATATTGATACAGCAGATGTCGATACCCTGGCATGTTGTGCTGCCAACAGCACCATAATGCATTCCTCAAGCACTTACAAAAGGCACTTTACCATGGCTGCTGATTCAGAAGGCTGCAGGACCTGAGCAACTTCGACTGATGTACCCAGTAGTTGTACAGGGGTATTAACAGCTGGGTATTGGCTATCTGTAGGCTGTCATATGGTTTGCATGTGTTCTTACTGTGGTGGAGCCTAATTGTGGTAGTAGATGCAGGGGGCATGGCCATGGTTGAATGTACCACCACATAAGGCATGTCACCAATGTGGTAGTTGTTAATGTGCAACCGTAGTTCTTTCACACAGCAAACACCCTCATGATGCATGCCCAGTGACTGTTAATTACAAATACATTGCTAGGGCAGCAGAACCAATGCAAACTGTAATAAATGGGCCCCTACCCCACCTATAGGACAGTAGTTAGTGCAAAATAGAAAGGAATGCACAGCTCAGAGCAATGGGGCTGTATAAGAGGGTGAGGCATGCAAACAGTGGTGGCCCGATAATTTCTGCCACCCTAGGGAGACCCTCCATGTTGCCTCCCCCAAGACTGCACCACTGTCCGACCCACCATGCCAACACCCACCCAACTTGTACTAAAGCAGTAGCAATTCAACTGCTGCTACAGCGCTGCGTCAGGCCATAAATGCCCATACAATCTGTGCTCATGGCCTGCCACTGCTGCCCCCCTCCACCACGGTGCTTCCCTGGGGGTTAGAAATGCCACCCACCAGGGTCTGCTGCCCTAGGCAACTGCCTAGTTTGCCTAGTGGACAAGCCAGTCCTTTATGCAAATCAGGAAAGCAACCACATGCAGTGTCTGTATTACATTATTAACTATGGGAGAAAGGGTGCAAGCACAGCATCTGAAGGTGCAGGGGGTCTTGTATGGGGATCAAGCAGGGTGTACACAGTGTTCACCATGTATGCACCCCCCTCACCCTGAGAGTCCAAGGGTGCCTGTTCACTTAGGCTGCAGTGAACACAGTTTCAATGAATCATTTCCCAACCTTTTTCTGGAGAAAAATCTAACCAGACAAGTTTTCAAGAGTTAGTAATGACTATAATAGATTTGTATACACTGGAGATCATACATATTTCTTGTGGTAATCCTAAAAATTGGACTGGTCAGGTGTTCCTCCAGGAAAGGCTTAGGAGGGTCTCTTTCAGGGCATCCTGAATATCTAGGTTAGTTATGACTCCCACTTCAGTTCTTTCCAGATAAAACAAATATTAATGCAGAATGTATCTTGAGAATTCATCTTCTGTATGTCCAATGCTGAAACAGCACCAGGAAAAGAGTTATTACAATGACAGAACCATAAATTATACGCAGGATAAAGATAGTTCTGTCCAAATGTTCATCCTGGTTTCTCTTTGACTCTTCATCGTTAGCTTCTCCTTTCATTGTCACATTTTCCACCATTTCTTCTGCATCCCTCAAAACTGCAATAGAAAATAGGAAGAAGTGTGGACGTCCATGCTAATAATTCGTACAGTCAAAGAAAATGAAATTGTCAAGGAAATAATGAGTATGAGATTCAAGTTCCAGGGAACTTTTTCAAAAGAATTGCAGGTGTAATTCAGTAAATTAATGTACATTTTCTTTGAAATATGCTGACACTGAGTAAAGTACACTGAATGGGGTTTTCAACCAAGTTCCTTTCAGTGCACGTTGTTTTATGTCAGCAGTTCTCAAACATGCCTTCAGGGACTCCCAGCCTGTTAGGTTACCTGTCTCCCTTCTCTACAAACAGAATTCAGGCGTATGCATTATGGATATTCTGAAAATCTGGCTGGCTGCTCCCAGAGACTACGGTTTGATGCCATCATGTGTAGAAGGGAGAAGAATGACTGTATAGGCAATATATTTGCATTCACCTGGTCTCTAATATATACAAATAACATAGTAACATAGTAAATGATGGCAGATAAAGACCAGTATGGTCCATCTAGTCTGCCCAACAAGGTGGCAAGAGTAGATGCACGTGCCACACCATGCAGGTCACCCCTCCCCATGCCTTTGTTTAGGGGTGTACCCAGGGGCGGCCCAAGGGGGGTGCGGGGGTCATGTGCGGAGATTAATTCCAGGGCCTCATTTGTATAGGGAGCCTCATTTGCATAAATATTTGCAAAATGTTAACATGCATTTTTAGTAAACATGCTTCTTAATGAGTGTCTGGATAAAGAAAGACTAACAGATTTCTACGTTACTATATTCCAGTGCCAACCGCCAGGCACATTAGGAAGTACTATAAACACTGACCATTTAGAACTCATAGCAAATCCACCATATCATAACAGCTCTGTCAGGACTCACAAAGCACCAAACCCTACCTATCAAAAGGCAACACTGCAAATATTAAACCAGTACATCTCAGAGAATACCAATCTATCTCCAACTGGGGAAAGAGAACAAGTGACACGGTCAAATAGAAACTACATGAACAGAATACCAGTCACTTTCTTCAGGTTTCTTCGTGTCTTCTGCGAGCTATCCATTTGTCCTTTCTTCTCTTTTAGATTTCTTTCCAAATGTTTTCTCTATATCTCCTTTAACATACTGGTCTTTCCCCTTTTGCTCCTTCCCCCATTTCTTTCCTTATTCTTTTATCATCCACTCAAATTTCACCCTTCCATTCTCAATCTCCACTTACTCTTCCAATACCCGGCCCATCGTAGACTTTTCTTCCCTCCCACACAAAATATCTTTTCCCCTCCCCATTCTCATTCCCCATCCATTTCTAGTCCTCCCCCAAAATCAGCTCCCTTATAGTTCTAGACCCACCCAGCATCTGCCCCCTTCTAGTCCCAGTCTCCCAAGCTTCCACATCAGCCCATTTCCAGTCCTAGCCCCCCGTATGTTGCTTTCCAGTTCCATTCCAGCCCCCATCAGCCCATTTCCAGCCCTATTCCAACTCCCATCAGCCCACTTCCAGTCCTATTCCAACCCCCATCAGCCCATTTCCAGTCCTATTCCAGACCATCACCCATTTGCAGTCCATGTTCCCCCATCAGCCCATTTCTAGTCCTATTCCAGCTCCTCATCAGCCCATTTCCAGTCCTAGCCCCCCATATGCTCTTTTCTAGTTCCATTCCAGTCCCCCATCAGTCCATTTCCACTCCAAGCTCCCCATCAGCCAATTTCCAATCCTAGCCCCCTCATCAGCCCATTTCCAGTCCAAGTTCCCCCCCCCCCACCATCACAGCCCATTTCCAGTCTGTTTCCCCCCCCACAACCATCACAGCCTATTTGCAGTACTCTCCCCCCACCATCACAGCCCACTTGCAGTCCTTCCCCTATCACAGCCCAATTGCAGTCCGTTCCCCCCATCACAGCCCATTTGCAGTCCTATCCCCCCCCCCCACGATCACAGCCCACTTGCAGTCCTTTCCCCCCCCAATCACAGCCCAATTGCAGTCCATTCCCCCCCTACCATCACAGCCCATTTCCAGTCTATTTCCCCCCTTCACAGCCCATTTTCAGTTGGTTTCCCCCATCACAGCCCATCCAGTCCTCGCCAAACCCCCCCCCCCCTCCGAAGAGCCCCGTGCCATCTAAGGGGCTGCAGAGGGAGCCGGGGAAGCCCGCGCAAGGCCCCGGCTCCCACTGCACAGCCGCCAACATGAAAAGCCTTTTCCTTCACGCAGGTGGCTGTTTCAATGAAGTAGTGAATGCTGGAAAAGGTTAAAGGCATTCCCCAGCTCCCTCTGCAGCTGTCCAATGAGCGAGAATGTGGTTCATGCGGGGCCCTGTGCAAACAACATTCTTGCTCAATGGACGGGCCGGCCCTGGGTGTGCCCACCACTCCATGTAAGGCACCCCTGTTGGTTGAGATATGTTATGCTTATTTTGATTTTATCCTGTTGCTATAAAGGGATCCACTGCATCTGTCCCATGCCATTTTGAATTCTGTCACTGTATTTGCCCATACCACTTCCATCGGAAGGACATTCCAAGCATCAACCACCCTTTCAGTGAAAAAGTATTTCCTGATTTTGCCTTTGTAGGAAATATATTTGTATGTGGTGCCTGCTAACGCTGTTAACCTCCCAGTGACAGTGGGAGTTTTGGGACCACATATGGGGGTTGGGAATCTTCTCTGGACTTTGTCTAGTTCATTAACTTGGTGCTGGCCAGTTTCCACACTCATGGTACCTGGAACCTGGCATAGACATCAATCTGCAGCTGCCAAAGGGACTTTAAAAGTAGAACCTTTAAGTGGAGCCTCTCCACTTTGGGTCCTGGCAGAGAGGCTGGACTAAGAAGGCCCTGAATGGCTGAAAGACACTGGAATTTATTTAATCTCTCATGATGCGAATATTGTAGTGTACGGTGGGTCTTGTTTTATTGAGCTGTGGTTTCTTTTTTATTATTTTAATTGCTTGAAGAGAACAATTTCTAGATATGTACATCTCTTATCTCAAGATATTCTATCCTATTACATTGATTGTTTGAGTAGGCAGCATGGAAGAAAGAGAAATTTCTAAATTTAATAATAAAACATAAGAACATAAGATATGCCATACTGGGTTAGACCAAGGTCCATCAAGCCCAGTATCCTGTTTCTAACAGTGGCTCATCCAGGTTAAAGGTTAATGCCAGCAGCTAGGTTCCATTCTGGTTAAGGTGGAGTCCATTCCTTGGGAAAAGCCACTCCTTTCCCAAGAATGTTCCCCAGTTCCTAACAAATCCAAACTCCTCTTCCTTGTATCATTGTCTCATCCACGCATTGAGACTACAGAGCTCTGCCTGTCCTTTGGGTCCTACGTGTGGAATGGGAAATATTTCAGAGAATGCTACCCTGGAAGTTCTGGATTTAAACTTCCTACCTAAAAGCCTATATTTGGCCTCCAGAACCTCCCTACCACACTTTCCTATGTCATTGTTATCAATATGTACCAAGACAGTAGACTCCTCCCCATTGCTATCTAAAACCTTATCTAGGTGGTGCGTGAGGTCCACTACCTTCGCACTAGATGATCCTCACATCCACCAGCCATCAGCTATCTACATGCCTAATGATTGAATCACCAACTACAAGGGCTGTCCTAACCCTTCTCTCCTGGGCACATGGCCCTGGAGAAATCTCCTCAGAGCAAGAGTTTTACATCTCCTGGAGGACAGGTCCTAGCTACAGGATCACTTCCTGCTACACCAGGGTGATGTTTTCCTGTCACGTGACCTCTCTCCTCCATGGCAATAGGGTAACTGCCAGACTGGAGGTGGGACTTCAGTATTACATCCTTGAAGGTCTCATCTATATACCTCTCTGTCTTCCTTAAGTCCTCCAAGTCTTCTACTCTAGCCTCCAGAGATTGGATTCTTTCCCTGAGAACCAAGAGCTCCTTGCACCTAATACACATAAGACACCTCAACAACTGTGATAAAATCATACATGTGACACTCAATGTAAAAGACTGGATCACTGCTGTCTGCAACTTAGGGGCTTGTTTACAAAGCCACGGTAGCGGTCATTATCGGAGCCGCGGCCCCATTGAAATCAATGGGGGTCACGGCTCCAATAACGATTGCAAACTGTTACCACAGCTTTGTAAACAAGCCCCTTAGTTTTTAAGGTTTTGATCAGCTATTTAAGTTGTTTACTTAAGTTTGCTGGGGATACTTGTACTAATACAACTGTATCTAATACATTTAATGGATTTTGGTCACCTCAAGATTAATTAATTTCAGGTCTACGGATTAATTATCTATTCCAGATGGGGAGAACCAGTTGAACCTGAAAGTGGTGCCTGATTACTGTAGTGGACTGAGCAGCAGGTGCTGTATGTTTATTTATATGCTTGATTAATGAATGATCAGGTAAGCAAAAAAACTCTGTTGCTGCATGATTGTACTGTAGAAAGGAAGCACTGTTGCTAGATTATCTCAATTTCCAGCCCAATGTTTATACAAAGAAACCCAAATCAGTGAACACCTTTGGCCTTGCCCTCCCTTTCCTTGTTTGGCTTGATTCCATCAAGTTTGAGGATTATCTTATTGGAATTCCAGTAGTCAGAAAGAATAGAAAATATAATAAAGGACCGTATCATTCGGAGCTCAGATTGCTCAGAAGGCAGGGGAGGCATTTGAAGAGATGTTGGAGGCAGACTAAGGGCATTTCTCAAAGCTTAATCTGGAAAAGACTGCCAAGAGAATTATTCAGCAGCACAATCCAGATAATGCCACTGAATATCTCCATAGACTACCCTAGCACTATCTGGTTAGTACAGGTGTGGTCTGTGGGCAGAGAGAGGGCAATGTGACCAATATCTGGTTGATGACAGAACTTATCCAGAAAGAGGCAATTTTTAGCCACTCTCCAGGTAAAACTATCCAGGTAACTTGAACTGCAGAAAAAAACTAGCCTAAGTTGCTACCCAGATAACTTACCCGGATATCAGCTGAAAATCACCACTATCTGGATGAGTGGCCTAGTGGTTGGGACATAGTACCTCAGGCTGGAGGACTGGGGGTTCAATTCCCAACTGGGGATAGCAATCTCAGGCTGGAGGGACTGGGGTTTCTAGTCCTATAGGCACTCCTTGTGGCCTTGGGCAAGCCATACTTAACCCTCTGTTGCCTCAGGTACAAATAGATTGTGAGCCCTTTGGGGACAAGGGAATAATGTATCCAGTATTTGTAGTGAATACATAATGTAAACTGCTTTGATTGAAGGATAAGGCAGTATAGAAAACTGGTTAAATAAATAGTAGCCACACAAACCTGATATTCAGCAGCTATTCAGCTACTATTCAGATACTGCTGCTGATTATCCAATAGATATTTAAGCACCACGCCCCCACCACCCTCCTTCATCACTACCCTACTTGCTGGAACACCTTACTATCACCAGTGAAGATATTGAGAACATACTAAACACTCAATACCACCACCTCCCCACTTGACCCATGCCCAGTCAACTGAATTAAGTCAGCAAAAGTCAAACTCAGTCCAATCCTTGCCAGAATAACATATGAAGCATTAGAACAAGGAATAAATGCCAAAATGCCTTGAACTATCTTCTATCCATTCCACCTTAACCCTGGGAGTACCAATGGGGTCAAAAGTGACCCCATTGCAAGTTTCACAACGTGTATCTCAGAAACTAGCTGTTCAAGAATGCAATCTTTTTATGACTTTTCACATGTCAATGTTCTTTTTATATTGCACCATGAGAGGAATAATTTTCATCCGCTAGGTGACGCTAGTGATGAATTGCAGCACAGAGTACCAGTGGGGTAATTTTTGACCCCAGTTGCTTACGTCCAGTTTGGATGGTGATACAATTTGCAGTTTTGTGAATTTTTTGATCTGACAAAGGTATTTATCATTAATTATGTATCATTTATTTTTTGTAGTCTTATTTTATGAAAATTACACATTTTCTGTAATTTATATCATATGTTCTCTCATTATTTCCGATGAAATCTAAAGGTTTTCAGCTCGTTCATCACGATTATTGTACACCTATAGTAAAACTGCTTTGCGTTTTATTCAACTTTATCTTTGTTTATTTATTTTAGGTTATTGTTTATGATGTCAAAATGAAAGTATTCAGCTGCCCAAGTAAGAGAAATATTGCAAGAGATGCTGACAGTGACGGATCTGAGTCGTCTGATGATGCAGCATATTCAGCGAGCGAAGAAGCATATCAGCCAAGTTCGGGCGATAAATCTGATGATGGCAATCATGATTCAGATGGCGACAGCAGTTGGTCGCCAAGTGAATGTGAGACTGATGTTGAGCCGGTAACATCGCCTGCAGCATAGAGTCAAGTTACAGGTCGAGGCAAAGGTCAAGGCTGTTCTGGACGGGGAAGAAGGCAGGAGTCCTCGTTGTCAGTATCATCTGTGAGGAATCTTAGTTGTGGTCGTAGAGGACCTAAGAGGTCATCAACTATAAGCACAAATGTTGCCATTGAAGCCTATGTATCTAAGAATGCAACATCATGGAACAGGAAACCTATAAAGCAAGCTGCTGGAAGATATGCCAGAGCTAATGTCATGCACGTACAACAAGGTCCTACAAGGTATGCTGTACGAAATGTTGATGGCCCTCTCTCAGCATTTCACTTGTTCATGAGGAAGAACTTATTGAATAAAATCATGATGTGGACGAGCAAACAAGGAAGACACATTTATGACGACACCTGGAAAGATTTGACAGACAGAGAATTTCAACATTTTCTTGGACTTCTGATCCTCTCAGGCGTGTGCAAGTCATGGAATGAATCCATAGTTCAGTTGTGGAACCTTGAAGATGGTCGTTCTGTTTTCGGCAAAAATATGGCCCGTAACCGTTTTCAGCAAATTTCTTGTGCTCTCAGATTTGATGATGCAACCAACAGACATGAACAATGAGGCGTGGTATAAGCTTGCTCCAATCAGACATGTTTTTGATACCTGGGAAGCAACTCTACGTGACGCCTTTGTTCCTGGTGAAAATGTTACCGTGGATGAGCAACTGCTTACATTTCATGGCCATGTTCCGTTCAGACAATATATTCCCAGCAAACCTGAGAAATATGGCATAAAGCTATGGATGTTGTGTGACAGTGCAACGTCATATGTTCTACGTCTTCAAGTATATACAGGAAGGGAACTCGGACAAAACAGGGAACAGAATCAGGGTGAAAGGGTTGTGCTGCAACTCACTGAAGGATTGACGCGATCTGGTAGAAATGTTACTGTTGACAATTTCTTCTGCAGTTTATCCCTGTCACGGAAATTGCTAGAAAAACAAATGACACTTTTGGGGACAATTCGAAAGAACAGAAAAGAATTACCTCCAGAATTTGTAACAGCAAAGGGCCGAGAGGTATTCACTTCACTTTTTGCCTTTAGCGATGACGCCACTCTGGTTTCCTATTGCTAGAAGAAAGGAAAAGTGGTTGTTCTTCTGAGTAGTTTCCATGATCAAGAAGAAGTAGGTAACACACATCCAGACAAAAAAACCATGCATGATATTGGACTATAATTCTAGTAAAGGTGGAGTAGATATGGCAGATCAAATGTTGCGCACGTACACCACAAAACGAATGACAAGATGCTGGCCAGTGACAATCTTCTACAACATGTTGGACATCAGTGCTTTGAACGCCTTCATTGTTTGGATGTCACTAAATCCAGAATGACAGTCCAAGTCAAAGCACAGACGTCATCTGTTCCTCTTAGAATTAGGAAAGCAGCTGCTTCAGAGTAATTGCAGTGAGACTTCTTCCAGCTGATCAGAGAAAGGCTGAACTTTTACAGAGCTCTGCTAGTGAGTGGATTTTTGCCTCCTGGGACATCTTACTGTGAGTTCTAGCTGTTTATTTAATTATTTACTGTTTGTCTAACTGTTGTTTGTTTAATTATTTAGTGTTTGTCTTAGTGGTGTGCAAGTTTCAGCCTTCTCAGCTGTACTTACCTTGCCTCTCTCAATTAACTGGGCCTTGTGTGGTAGCCATTTTGAATTAATCTCTCTCCCCAGAGCCTGCTGTTTGTTAAGCTTTTCCTGTCCTTGCCTGCCTGAGTGACTCCTCCCCCTGTGTGTGGTAGCCATTTTGAATTAATCTCTCTCCCCAGAGCCTGCTGTTTGTTAAGCTTTTTCCTGTCCTTGCCTGCCTGAGTGACTCCTCCCCCTGACCCCCTCCCCCTGAGGTATCCTGTAACCTTGTTCCTGTTTTCTCCACGTGTGCATAGGCTGTTTTAGTTTGCTTTTCTCTGATCAGAGAAAGGCTGAACTTTTACAGAGCTCTGCTAGTGAGTGGATTTTTGCCTCCTGGGACATCTTACTGTGAGTTCTAGCTGTTTATTTAATTATTTACTGTTTGTCTAACTGTTGTTTGTTTAATTATTTAGTGTTTGTCTTAGTGGTGTGCAAGTTTCAGCCTTCTCAGCTGTACTTACCTTGCCTCTCTCAATAACTGGGCCTTGTGTGGTAGCCATTTTGAATTAATCTCTCTCCCCAGAGCCTGCTGTTTGTTAAGCTTTTCCTGTCCTTGCCTGCCTGAGTGACTCCTCCCCCTGTGTGTGTGGTAGCCATTTTGAATTAATCTCTCTCCCCAGAGCCTGCTGTTTGTTAAGCTTTTTCCTGTCCTTGCCTGCCTGAGTGACTCCTCCCCCTGACCCCCTCCCCCTGAGGTATCCTGTAACCTTGTTCCTGTTTTCTCCACGTGTGCATAGGCTGTTTTAGTTTGCTTTTCTCTGATCAGAGAAAGGCTGAACTTTTACAGAGCTCTGCTAGTGAGTGGATTTTTGCCTCCTGGGACATCTTACTGTGAGTTCTAGCTGTTTATTTAATTATTTACTGTTTGTCTAACTGTTGTTTGTTTAATTATTTAGTGTTTGTCTTAGTGGTGTGCAAGTTTCAGCCTTCTCAGCTGTACTTACCTTGCCTCTCTCAATTAACTGGGCCTTGTGTGGTAGCCATTTTGAATTAATCTCTCTCCCCAGAGCCTGCTGTTTGTTAAGCTTTTCCTGTCCTTGCCTGCCTGAGTGACTCCTCCCCCTGTGTGTGTGGTAGCCATTTTGAATTAATCTCTCTCCCCAGAGCCTGCTGTTTGTTAAGCTTTTTCCTGTCCTTGCCTGCCTGAGTGACTCCTCCCCCTGACCCCCTCCCCCTGAGGTATCCTGTAACCTTGTTCCTGTTTTCTCCACGTGTGCATAGGCTGTTTTAGTTTGCTTTTCTCTGATCAGAGAAAGGCTGAACTTTTACAGAGCTCTGCTAGTGAGTGGATTTTTGCCTCCTGGGACATCTTACTGTGAGTTCTAGCTGTTTATTTAATTATTTACTGTTTGTCTAACTGTTGTTTGTTTAATTATTTAGTGTTTGTCTTAGTGGTGTGCAAGTTTCAGCCTTCTCAGCTGTACTTACCTTGCCTCTCTCAATTAACTGGGCCTTGTGTGGTAGCCATTTTGAATTAATCTCTCTCCCCAGAGCCTGCTGTTTGTTAAGCTTTTCCTGTCCTTGCCTGCCTGAGTGACTCCTCCCCCTGTGTGTGTGGTAGCCATTTTGAATTAATCTCTCTCCCCAGAGCCTGCTGTTTGTTAAGCTTTTTCCTGTCCTTGCCTGCCTGAGTGACTCCTCCCCCTGACCCCCTCCCCCTGAGGTATCCTGTAACCTTGTTCCTGTTTTCTCCACGTGTGCATAGGCTGTTTTAGTTTGCTTTTCTCTGATCAGAGAAAGGCTGAACTTTTACAGAGCTCTGCTAGTGAGTGGATTTTTGCCTCCTGGGACATCTTACTGTGAGTTCTAGCTGTTTATTTAATTATTTACTGTTTGTCTAACTGTTGTTTGTTTAATTATTTAGTGTTTGTCTTAGTGGTGTGCAAGTTTCAGCCTTCTCAGCTGTACTTACCTTGCCTCTCTCAATTAACTGGGCCTTGTGTAGTAGCCATTTTGAATTAATCTCTCTCCCCAGAGCCTGCTGTTTGTTAAGCTTTTCCTGTCCTTGCCTGCCTGAGTGACTCCTCCCCCTGTGTGTGTGGTAGCCATTTTGAATTAATCTCTCTCCCCAGAGCCTGCTGTTTGTTAAGCTTTTTCCTGTCCTTGCCTGCCTGAGTGACTCCTCCCCCTGACCCCCTCCCCCTGAGGTATCCTGTAACCTTGTTCCTGTTTTCTCCACGTGTGCATAGGCTGTTTTAGTTTGCTTTTCTCTGATCAGAGAAAGGCTGAACTTTTACAGAGCTCTGCTAGTGAGTGGATTTTTGCCTCCTGGGACATCTTACTGTGAGTTCTAGCTGTTTATTTAATTATTTACTGTTTGTCTAACTGTTGTTTGTTTAATTATTTAGTGTTTGTCTTAGTGGTGTGCAAGTTTCAGCCTTCTCAGCTGTACTTACCTTGCCTCTCTCAATAACTGGGCCTTGTGTGGTAGCCATTTTGAATTAATCTCTCTCCCCAGAGCCTGCTGTTTGTTAAGCTTTTCCTGTCCTTGCCTGCCTGAGTGACTCCTCCCCCTGTGTGTGTCGTAGCCATTTTGAATTAATCTCTCTCCCCAGAGCCTGCTGTTTGTTAAGCTTTTTCCTGTCCTTGCCTGCCTGAGTGACTCCTCCCCCTGACCCCCTCCCCCTGAGGTATCCTGTAACCTTGTTCCTGTTTTCTCCACGTGTGCATAGGCTGTTTTAGTTTGCTTTTCTCTGATCAGAGAAAGGCTGAACTTTTACAGAGCTCTGCTAGTGAGTGGATTTTTGCCTCCTGGGACATCTTACTGTGAGTTCTAGCTGTTTATTTAATTATTTACTGTTTGTCTAACTGTTGTTTGTTTAATTATTTAGTGTTTGTCTTAGTGGTGTGCAAGTTTCAGCCTTCTCAGCTGTACTTACCTTGCCTCTCTCAATTAACTGGGCCTTGTGTGGTAGCCATTTTGAATTAATCTCTCTCCCCAGAGCCTGCTGTTTGTTAAGCTTTTCCTGTCCTTGCCTGCCTGAGTGACTCCTCCCCCTGTGTGTGTGGTAGCCATTTTGAATTAATCTCTCTCCCCAGAGCCTGCTGTTTGTTAAGCTTTTTCCTGTCCTTGCCTGCCTGAGTGACTCCTCCCCCTGACCCCCTCCCCCTGAGGTATCCTGTAACCTTGTTCCTGTTTTCTCCACGTGTGCATAGGCTGTTTTAGTTTGCTTTTCTCTGATCAGAGAAAGGCTGAACTTTTACAGAGCTCTGCTAGTAAGTGGATTTTTGCCTCCTGGGACATCTTACTGTGAGTTCTAGCTGTTTATTTAATTATTTACTGTTTGTCTAACTGTTGTTTGTTTAATTATTTAGTGTTTGTCTTAGTGGTGTGCAAGTTTCAGCCTTCTCAGCTGTACTTACCTTGCCTCTCTCAATTAACTGGGCCTTGTGTGGTAGCCATTTTGAATTAATCTCTCTCCCCAGAGCCTGCTGTTTGTTAAGCTTTTCCTGTCCTTGCCTGCCTGAGTGACTCCTCCCCCTGTGTGTGTGGTAGCCATTTTGAATTAATCTCTCTCCCCAGAGCCTGCTGTTTGTTAAGCTTTTTCCTGTCCTTGCCTGCCTGAGTGACTCCTCCCCCTGACCCCTCCCCCTGAGGTATCCTGTAACCTTGTTCCTGTTTTCTCCACGTGTGCATAGGCTGTTTTAGTTTGCTTTTCTCTGATCAGAGAAAGGCTGAACTTTTACAGAGCTCTGCTAGTGAGTGGATTTTTGCCTCCTGGGACATCTTACTGTGAGTTCTAGCTGTTTATTTAATTATTTACTGTTTGTCTAACTGTTGTTTGTTTAATTATTTAGTGTTTGTCTTAGTGGTGTGCAAGTTCAGCCTTCTCAGCTGTACTTACCTTGCCTCTCTCAACTGGGCTTTGTGTGGTACCCCATCCCCCTGCTGAGGGTTCAGGACAGGGTACCTTGTAACTGCCCTCTTTAATAGGACTTATCTCCCCCCCTCCCTCCCCAGCACCCACCCACCCCTGGGGAAATTGTAGTTTTATAGGTACTTGGACATCTTAGAGGAAAGGGGCTGCTCTCAGGTGCAGCTCTTAATCCAAATCAGTCATACACAGAGGACCTGTGATTAATTAGCTTCAGGTACACAGGGTGTATTAGGGGTATTAGATACACTTTTATTAGTATAAGCATCTACACCAATCCTTATTATATACCGATTTAAAAGACCTAAACACAAGCTTTAAACTAAGATGCAGTCAGAGGTCCAGCAACGAGATGGGGGTTCTCCAGTCTTTTGCATCGAGTGTCACATGTATGATTATCTCCCAGTTGGTGAGAGGTCCTACATATGCACTAAGTGCAGGGAGCTCTTTGCTCTCAGGGAACGAGTCCGTTCTCTAGAGGCTAGAGTAGCAGACCTGGAAGACATAAGAAAGACAGAGAAGTACATGGACGAGACCTACAGGGATATAGTCCTGAAGTCCCACCTCCAGTCTGGCAGCATCCCTGTTGCCATGGAGGAGAGAGGTCACGTGACAGGAGAGCATCACCCTGGTGTGGCAGGAAGTGATCCTGTAACTAGGACCTGTCCTCCAGGTGATGTAAAACCCTCTCGCACCGAGGACGTTTCTCCAGGGCCATGTCCCCATGAGGGGAGGGTCAGGACAGCTGTTATAGTTGGTGATTCAATCATTAGGAATGTAGATAGCTGGGTGGCTGGTGGACGTGAGGATCGCCTGGTAACATGCCTGCCTGGTGCGAAGGTAGCAGATCTCACGCACCGCCTAGATAGGATCATAGATAGTGCTGGGGGGAGTCTGCTGTCTTGGTACATGTTGGTACCAATGACATAGGAAAATGTGGTAGGGAAGTTCTGGAGGCTAAATTTAAGCTTTTAGGTAGGAAGTTGAAATCCAGAACTTCCAGGATAGCGTTCTCCGAAATGCTTCCTGTTCCACGTGCAGGACCCAAAAGACAGGCAGAGCTCCGGAGTCTCAATGCGTGGATGAGACAATGGTGCAAGGATGAGGGTTTTGGATTTGTTAGGAACTGGGGAACATTCTGGGGAAAGGGGGGGCTCTTCCGAAGGGATGGGCTTCACCTTAATCAGGATGGGACCAGACTGCTGGCATTAACCTTTAAAAAAGAGATAGAGAAGCTTTTAAACTAGAAAATAGGGGAAAGCCGACAGTCACCCAGGAGCGCACGGTTCGGACAAAGGTATCCTTGAAGGATACTACCAAAAGCAGTGAGGTTCCAAAAGGGAGTATAGTAGCCCAAATGCCCTTGAGTAAGGAGCAGACAGAGCATAAAGATTCCCAATTACCCATGCCTACCAATAGCCAGATTAATATTAATAAAATACAGTCTCTAAAATGCTTGTATGCCAATGCTAGAAGTCTAAACAATAAGATGGGAGAATTAGAATATATAGCATTAAATGAGAGGTTAGATATGATTGCACTCTCAGAGACATGGTGGAAGGAGGATAACCAGTGGGACACTGTGATACCTGGATACAAACTATATCGTAATGATAGAGCTGAACAAATTGGTGGAGGGGTTGCGCTCTATGTTAGAGAGGGCATTGAGTCAGAAAGGATTAAAGTTTTGCAGGGAACAAAATATGCTGTAGAATCTCTATGGATTGAAATTCCATTTATGAAGGGGAAGGTGATGGCAGTGGGAGTATACTATCGACCACCTGGCCAGAATGAACAAATGGATGATGAAATGCTCAAAGAAATCAAGGAAGCTAACAAAAGCCACAACAGAGTAGTAATAATGGGTGATTTCAATTACCCCGGTATCGACTGGGACAGTGTCACAGCAGGACAAGCTAAAGAGATAAAGTTTCTAGATGAAATAAATGACTGCTTCTTGGAGCAGCTGGTTCATGAACCGACCAGAGGGGAAGCCATACTGGACCTAGTCCTTAGTGGAACGCCAGATCTGGTGCAAGAAATAAGGGTGTTGGGACCACTTGGCAATAGTGATCATAGTATGATCATGTTTGATTTAATCAGTGGAGGACAGATAGTAAAGGAATCCACAGTACTACCGTTTAACTTTCAAAAGGGTGACTATGATAGAATGAGGAATATAGTTCGGAAAAAACTAAAAGGAGCGGTTCCAAAGGTTAAAGACTTACAGCAAGCTTGGGTGTTATTTAAAAATACTATCCTCGAAGCCCAGACCAGCTGTATTCCACGCATTAAGAAAAGTGGAAGAAAGTCCAAAAAACTGCCAGCATGGTTTAAAGGTGAGGTCAGAGAGGCTGTTGCTGCCAAAAGAGCAACCTTCAGAAAATGGAAAAAAGAGCCAAATGATGAAAACTGGAAACAGCACAAGCACTGGCAAGTTAAATGCAAAGCATTGATAAGGCAGGCAAAGCGGGAATTTGAGAAGAAACTTGCTACGGAAGCAAAAACACGAAATAAAGACTTTTTCAAGTACATTCGTAGCAAAAGGCCTGTGAGAGAGTCAATTGGACCATTAGATGATAGAGGGGTAAAAGGGGCAGTAAGAGGAGACAAGGCTATAGCAGAGAGACTGAATGAATTCTTTGCTTCGGTCTTTACTGAGGAAGATGTAGGGGTGTTACCCAAGACTGAAGTGGTATTTAAAGGTGATACTGCAGAGGAATTGAGAGAAATATCGCTACACCGGGAAGATATATTACAACTATTTGATAAACTGAATAGTAGCAAATCACCTGGACCGGATGGTATACATCCCAGAGTGTTGAAAGAACTGAAATATGAGATTGCAGACCTGTTATTGGTAATCTGTGAACTTTCATTAAAATCATCTGTAATACCTGAAGATTGGAGGGTCGCCAACGTAACACCAATTTTTAAAAAGGGTTCCAGGGGTGACCCGGGAAATTACAGACCGGTGAGCCTGACGTCAGTACCAGGGAAAATGGTAGAAGACATCATAAAGAACAAAATTACACAGCATGTAGATAGTCATGGCCTAATGGGAGACAGCCAACATGGCTTTAGACAAGGAAGATCTTGTCTTACTAATCTGATCTGTTTTTTTGAAGGTGTGCATAAACAGGTAGACAAAGGTGAGTCGGTTGATATAGTGTATCTGGACTTTCAGAAAGCTTTTGACAAGGTCCCCCATCAGAGACTTTTGGCGAAGCTAAAAAGTCATGGGATAGGAGGCAGTGTACTATTGTGGATCGGGAACTGGTTAAAAGATAGAAAGCAGAGGGTAGGGCTAAATGGCCAATATTCCCAATGGAAAAAGGTGAATAGTGGAGTACCCCAGGGATCTGTACTGGGTCCGCTACTTTTTGACATATTCATAAATGACCTGGAAAAGGGAATAACTAGTGAGGTAATCAAATTTGCAGATGACACAAAACTGTTTAAAGTTGTTAAAACCCAAGAGGATTGTGGAAAACTGCAGGAGGATCTGGATAAATTGGAAGACTGGGCATCCAAATGGCAGATGAAATTTAATGTGGACAAGTGCAAAGTTATGCACCTAGGAAAGAACAACCCACACTATAGTTACAAGATGCAAGGCTCCACATTAGAAACCACCACCCAGGAAAAAGATTTAGGAGTCATCGTGGATAACGTTAAAACCCTCCGCCCAGTGTGCAGCGGCGGCCAAGAAAGCAAATAGAATGCTAGGTATCATAAGGAAAGGGATGGAGAATAAAACAAAGGATATTATAATGCCTCTGTATCGCTCCATGGTACGACCGCACCTTGAATATTGTGTGCAATTCTGGTCACCGTATCTTAAAAAGGACATAGAGTTATTAGAAAAAGTACAGAGAAGAGCCACCAAATTGGTGAAGGGGATGGAAGGCTACTCCTATGAAGAGAGGCTAAAAAGGTTAGGGCTCTTTAACCTAGAAAAGAGGCGGCTGAGGGGAGATATGATAGAGGTGTATAAATTAATGAATGGAGTGGAACGGATAAACGTGGATAAATTGTTTACGCTATCAGAATATAGAAGGACTAGGGGGCATGTAATGAAGCTACAGGGTAAACTATTTAAGACAAATAGGAGAAAATATTTCTTCTCTCAACGTGTAATCAAACTCTGGAATCTGTTACTGGAGGATGTAGTAAGGGCTGTTAGTATAGCTGGGTTTAAAAAAGGTTTGGACAAGTTCCTGGAGGAAAGGTCCATAAACCACTATTAAAAAGGGACCCAGGATATCAATGCTTGGCCTAGTACAAGCACTGCAGAACCTGTGTCTTTTGGGGAAACTGCTAGGTACGTATGACCTAGATTGGCCACTGTTGGAAACAGGATACTGGGCTTGATGGACCTCGGTCTGACCCAGTATGGCATTTCTTATGTTCTTATGTTCTTATAAGCCACTGATGCTGTTTGCAATGTCGGGATCCCAAAGAAAAGGGCAAGGTGTCACTGCTGTTCCAGAGAAAAAGACAAGAAAAGCAACATAGTTTTCACCTCCTGCAAGTGCAGTGTTTGCCAAGAACATTCAGAAATTGTCTGTGTCTCATGCAAATGACTGTAGTACTTTACTGTGTTCATCAAGTGCATGCAAAAACTGCTTTTATGGCAACTCTTCTTCATGTAATTTTATGATAAAGCATTAAATTTCAAAACATTTAACCTTCATATAGTAAATAATTAATTTGGAATAATATTTTGTCTGTTTAGTTTAAAAATTTCTTGGTTAACAATTAAAATTCGTTGTGGGGTCATTTATGACCCCAACAGTATTCAGTGTGTGTGTGCAAAAAATCTCGGTAATTCCAGGGTTAAAGAAACACAGCCTGGACCTCTCAGACCCTGCCTTATTCAGACCCATCGCCAGCCTCCCCTTTCTGGCTAAAGTCATTGAGAAAGCTGTACAGATCCAGCTCCAGGACCACATTGATGAAAACTGCCTTCTTAACCCCCAATAGCATGGTTTCCGCCTGCTACATGGAGTAGAAACTGATGACCTCTCTCATCAACATACTACCAAGGCATGCAAAGATTGATCCCAAGCTTTCCTGATATTCCTGGACATCTCTGCAGCTTGATAAAGTCGACCACAACACTCCTTCAGTGTCTACAATCATATGGCATCGAAGATACAGTTCTCAAATGGTTTCAGTCCTACCTCTGACAGACACCAGCAGATAAAACTGGGAACAAACATCTCTAAACCCTACCAATATAAGGAGTGCCTCAAGGATCCACACCATCCGCACCTCTCTTCAATTTATATCTCCAACCTCTCTGATCAAAGAGTGCAACATCAATTTCCACACATATGCTGACATTGTTATACTGCCCACTCCACACAAAACCACCATCATATACACGAATACTGGAATGCTTTACATATGTCTCCCACTGGCTTATGGCGGATAACCTATCAACTACAAGACTGAAGCTCTGTTTATTACAACAAAGGACTCCTCATTCACCTCCACCCCCCAACCTCAGTAACACTAAACAATATCCAGATAAACATTTGACCTGAGCTAAAACACCTTGGGATCATTCTTCACCAACATCTATTCTTCAAGGCACAAACGACAACAACCAAAACAATAGATTTCAAAACCGAAACACTACAACGCCTTCATCCCCTCCTTGAACCAGCAGACGTCTGCACAGCACTCCGAGCCCTTACTCTCCCACATGCAGACTATTGCAACATAATCTATCAGGGCCTTCCACAAAGCCACCCTCCTCCCACTACAAACTGCCCTACACACCGTTGCGCGCACAAGCGAGGGAGCCTCTAAACAGGACCACATCATCCCCATCCTCAAAGAGTTCCACTGGCTGCCACTCCCCAGCAGAATCAAATATAAACCCTTGCTCCTAACACACAAAAGCACTGCACTCCCACCCGGCCATCTTCCTCCAAGTCCTCCTACAGACTCATCCCAAACAGACCCCGAAGATCTTCCACAATCAAACTTACCATACCACGCTCTAAGACAAAGTTCAACCAGCAAACATGCTGCAGAATATTTGAATTCTATGCACCATCTCTCTGGAACACACTGCTAGACACTAAGAAATATTACCAACCTCCTTTCCTTCTGCAAAACAAGTCAGAACTATCACCTGTATATAGTTAAAATTATACCATTTGTACATAGTTTACTGTTACATGTTCTCCGTAACTGAGGTTTTTGTTCATTGTAAACCGTTTTGACCCAGTGAAAAGTGGTATATAAGCCTAGCTAAATAAATAAATCAATCCATGTGTTTATCTAGTTTTTGGGGGCTCCTAACTTTATCCAATGCCAGGGTGGTAAGTCTGGGTTGGGCCACTCAGGGCATTCTTTGGTTTTGTGTTTCCCATCTTGCCTAACTACCTTTGCACATTGTTTGCCTTTCTATGCTTTACTGTACCTTGCTGTACCTCTCCCAGTGTACGCTTGTGGTGCATGGTGACTGTGCAGCCCTAGTGTGCATGGCTCTATCCACATGGTTTCAGCACATGCATCTCTGGTCTGCGTGGTACTAGCATGCAAGACCCCTGTCTGTATAGACTTGGCACACAACATGATGCACCAATTTAGTATGTCTTCATCCTGCTTGTGGCGGTAGAGATGCCAAATGGGAAAGCGGCAGTCAAGACTCTCTTTCTGATTGCAATCTGTTCAGCAAGACGTATCTCTAAGCTGCAAGTTTTGTCATGCAGGGATCCTTACTTATTCTCAGAAGAGGCCGTATGCATTCTCCCTGTTCCTTCCTTCTTGCCCAAGGTGGTAGCTGCCTTCCATGTCAGATAGTCAGTTTTCCCTTTTTTTCTAAGGAGCAGTGCTAAGGGAAGGATGAGGACCTTTGCTTGGTGGCTGTCCAGAGAGTGATTTCCTGGTATTTAAAGGTTACAGGTCAGATCATCTATTTGTGCTGTTTGCAGGACCATGTAAAGGTGACGCAGCTGCCAAGTCTACTCTGGAATGTAGAATCAAAGAATCTATTGCCTCAGTGTATCTGTTGTGGAATCTGCTGGTTCCAGAGGGTTTGTGTGCATTCTAACATAGTAACATACTATAGTATATGATGGCAGATAAATACCAGTATGGTCCATCTAGTCTGCCCAGTAAGGTGGCTAGAGTAGGTGTACCTACCGCTCCATGCAGGTCACCCTTCTCTATTTGTTGAGGTATAAGAAATAGTTACATTTATTTTAGTTTTATCCTCTTGCTTTAAAGGGATCCCACCGTGTCTGTCACATGCCATTTTGAATTTTGTCACTGTATTTTCCCCATCACCTCCATCGGGAGAGCATTCCAACATCTACCACCCTTTCAGTGAAAAAGTATTTCCTGACTTTGCTTTTTACTTTACCTCCTTGCAGCTTCATTTCATGCCCTCTAGTTTTACAGCTACCCCTTCTTTGAAAAAGGTTGTTTGTTCATTAATGCCCTTTAAGTATTTAAATGCCTGTATCATATCTCTCCAGTCCCTCCTCTCCTCTAGGGTATACATATTTAGGTCTTCAAGTCTCTTCTCATATGTCTTCTGGCACAGGCTCCAAATAATTTTGGTCACCTTCCTCTAAACCATTTCAAATCTTTTTATATCCTTTGTGAGATACAGTCTCCAAAACTGAACACAATATTCCAAATGAGGCCTCACCAGCAACTTGCACAGGGGCATTAATACCTCCTCCTTTCTGCTGGTTATCCCTCTCTGTATGCAACCCATCATCCTTCTGGCTTTAGCCATCACCTTATCACATTGTTCTGCCACCTTGAGATCATCAGAAACAATCACTCCGAGGTCCTTCTCCTGGTCCATGCATAACAGCCTCTCACTCCCTATTGCATACAATTCCCTTGAATTGCTGCATCCCAAGTTCATGACTCTGCACTTCTTCAGATTAAATCTTAACTGCGAAGCATTAGACCATTCTTCCAGCTTTTGTAGATCTTTCCTCAAGCTGTCCACTCCCTCAGAGGAGTCCACTTTGTTGCAAATTTTTGTGTCATCTGCACAAAAGGCAGACATTTCTCTTCAATCCTTCAGCAATATCATTCACAAATCCATTGAACAGTACCAGTCCAGGACTGATCACTGGTGCACACCACTATTCACTTTCCTTTCTTCTGAGTGAGTTCCATTTATCACCACCTTCAGACGTCTATCACTCAACCAATTTCTGATCCAGTTCATCACCTTGGGACCCAAACCCAGGCTGCTCAGTTTATTGATAAGCCTCCTATGAGGAACAGTATTGAAGCCTTTGCTGAAATCTAGGTAGATTTCATTGTATGCCCTTGGTCTAGTTCTCTGGTCAGTCAGTCAAAGAACTCAATCAAATGATCATCTTTTGGTAAAACCATGTTGCCTCGGATCATGCAGCCTATTGGTTTCTAGAAAGTTCATTATTCTCTTTCAGGAGTGTCTCCGTTACTTTTCCCACCACCGAGGTAAGGCTGATTGACCTATAGTTTGTTACCTCTTCCCCTAGGGTGCAAGGGTCCTCGTGGGCAGAGCATAGCTCAGTAGCCCCCTCAGACATTTGTCAGGTGGCAACATGGGCATCACTTTCCATTTTTGTCAAGCATTATTGCTTGGATGTCCACGCTTGGGCAGACACAGCCTTTGACTCAGAGGTCTTAAAAGCTGCCACATTTTCTTCCTGCCCAGTGAAATCGTAGCTTTGGTATGTCCCATTTGTCTGGATTGGTCTAGCAGGATGATATGGAAGGTGACATTTTACTTATCAGATAATGTTCTTTTCCCGAGTTCTGCTACACCAGTCCAGGACCCACCCTGGTAAAATGCTTGATCTGTTATTCTCTGTGGTTGGCCCTACAGGCTCATACCCTTCTGATGAAATTTCTATTGAAGCTGATCCTGTACATAGTTATGGTTATGTTCTGTTGAAACTGGTTAGCTTCACTGAGGTTGTGTGATATCTGAAGTTTTTCACCATATGCTTTAATATGAATACTGTAGGCTCCCTTCTAGGGGTTCCGGCTCATATGGTATGATGATATCAAAAGAAGCCTCTGGAAGCTTCCATTGTCTCCACATCTTCTGTTAGGGGGACACAGCCCACTTGTCTGGATTGTTCTAGCAGAACTCAAAAAGACATTATCTGGTAAGTAAAATTTCACCTTCTTTTAGAAGGATGATTCCCATTGGAATGGAAGAGAGTGGCAGTAACTCCTCTTTTGAAGAAGAAGTGGGAAGGGAATGATTTATCACCCTTATCACCCTGCCAACACCCCGCCTGCAATTTATGCACATATTTTCCTTATGTTATTGTTGCTTAATCTTGTTCTTTGTAATTATTTCATGTACATAGTTCACCCCTGTTATCCAAGTTTGTACCCCTGTTCTATGTAAAACCAAACAGCTTGTTGTTATGGTCTTTTTGTTATAATGTAAACCGCACTAATAGTGCGGTATATAAGAAATTGTAATAAATAAATAAATAAATATAAATATTGTACAGTTGCAGTTTTTAATGAAGGTTCTGGAGAAGAGAGTTTTAGTCCAGTTTGTGGGCAAGACTCAGTCAGGATCATAATACTGAGTCACTTCTGGGGAAAGTGATAGTCTGTGTCAAGGTTCACATGGATTAAGGGATAGGTATATTTATTTAATAGGCTTGTATACTGCTTTTCCAGCAGTCAAAGCAGTGTATATTCAGGTACTGTATATATATTTTTCCATTATCCTCACAATATGCTTTTTTCGCCTGAGACAACAGAGGGATAAGTGGCTTGCCCAAGGAGCACCTGTGGGACTAGAAACCCCAGTCCTTCCAGCCCAAGGTTGCTGTCCTCTAGCAGGATTCAAACCCCTGGCTTTCTGGCCTGAAGGAATTTGCCCCAACCACTAGGCCACTCCACCTATCAGATCTCTTGATGGCCTTCTGACACTGTCCCTAACAATTGATTGCCAACTTGGCTGTATGAAATAGGGATCTGAAGGGTGGTATTAAATTGGCTTTCAGTTTATTTAAAGGGTCAGAAACAGTTAATGTTTTGGAGAGATCATCTTCCTGAATTTCTGGAGGCACATCAAGGAGTACCACAAAGTTCTTTGTTATCTCCAAAGTTATTAAATAATTTTGTGGCTCCAGTGGCATCCATTGTAGGTCAATTTGGGATAGAGATAGAAATAATGTACAGTTAGTTGCAAGAGTTTCTAATGATCAATTAACTGCAATAAAAAACGTGAATAAATGAATGGCTCAGATTTCAGCTTGACTGGGCCAACATGTGCTGATATTAAACCTGCCAAAGTCCTATGTTATATGGTTCTGCGAGAATCAATTAGGTTGAATGGCAAGGTGTTATCAATTAATGATAATGTGGTTAATTTGAGAATGAGATGTGACTCAAGAGTTGACTACTGTATGCACTCTCAAACTGAGTGATATGCTTACTAAAGGGCCACTGATAGCATGGGGGTAAAGTGCTATTGGCATGTGAAATTAGTGCAGCAGGGCTTTGCAGCCATAGTACTGCTGCTGGGCTTGGGCACGGCAAAGCATTATCCAGCATGCTAGATGCATCAGTACCATGGTAGTTGTGAATGCCTGGCCATAGCGCAAGTGCAAAATGAATGCATGCACCACATGCACCCTGCAATGGAAAGAGACAAGTGCATTATTAAGGTGGAAGTAATCTACAGAAACACTGTAAACAGTAATAAATGGACTCCAACTGCACTTACAGGATAGTGGTATCAGGCCAGTGTAGAATAGAGAGGGATGACCGCAAATAGGCATAACTTGGCTGTACAGCTCAGAGCAAAGGGGCTAAGTACAAGAGGGTGGGACATGCAAATCAGGAAAGCAAACACATGCAGCGAGTCTGCGCTGTACCCCTTACTGTGGAAGACAGGGTGAAAATGTGGGATCTGAAGCTACAGGGAGCCTTGTATGGGATCAGGAAGGGTGTCTGCAGTGTCCATCGTGGGGGACAGGTATATGAACACCACTCACCCTGAGGCCCCCAAGGTGCCTGATCACCTAGGTTGCAAGAATGAAGTACAAGGACTCTGCTGTGATGAGATGGACGCCACCTCTCAGTTACACCTCTGCTATGGCTTGGACAGTACCATGACCATTGCAGAATGCATTCTCTCATGTGGAGGAATAGAGGGGCACCAGGACCAAGAGTATGGAAGCCACACACAATCAGCACATATGATGTGGGCAGTCTGACAGCCAGCACCTCTACCACATGGGGTGTATAAGATCAAAAAGTGGCCCCACGGCCCACCATATAGGATGTTCACCACTATGGTCTGAGATCTACAATGGGAGGTATATGGCAGATAGAACAACCATGCTACCCCTGGGAAGGGTTCTGGGGAACACTGCAAAGAAGCACGCACACCTCTTGGAGGTGACCAAACTCAAGCCAAGCACCCTAGCCATCAGGGAAGCAGAGGCCCACAGGACTTCCCCAGTTCTATGGAATGTCTTAATCAATGGGCAAGGGTAACAGAGAGGAGACACTGACCAGTGGGCTCCAACACAGAAAGCCCGCGTTCAGTGCTAGAAGTATTAAGTAAGTGCTCAGAGCTGCTAGGCATCAACCACATCCTCCCATGGTAAGGGTGAGGGGCATTCTGCCCACAGGAACATGGCCCATGGAAGCAGCATAGCCCTCCAAGGTCCAAATATGCAATGCAACATGCCTCCCTATGCAGGGAAGGTAGGATCCAGATAGTACCTTTTGATGCCACACTGTCATGTTGCCAGTATGTGAAATGCCTCATTTGTATGCTCCATCACTCACTGTACTCTGCTGGCTCCAACACTAGCTATGTGGCTAGTACTGGCTGAAGCACAGAGCACAGGCACTATCTTCTGACACCTGCAAAGCAAATAATATCAGCACAGAGCCAGCACCACTATTAGGTGAACTAGTTAGTTGCCTAGAGCACCATCCCTACAGGGGTACCCATCAGGACTGTACCTAGCCCTGTGCGAGCGATGCGGCCGCACAGGACGCAAAGGCTTAAGGGTAGCATTTTGGCTGTCTGCCGTTGCCTGCCACCGCCACTTTTTCTATCAGCAGCAGCAGCAGGCAACGGCAGACAGATGAAATGTGCCCCTTAAGCCTTTTCGTGGCACGCTAAGCAGGTCTGGTCCCCCCAGGAGGGACCAGACCTGCTTAGCATGCCGGCAACTTGCACATCGGGTGCGCGCCTCTTCTCTCCCTGCCCCCATAAAGTGGCTAGATGGAGGTGCGGGGAGCGGGGCACGCGCCCGATGTGCAAGTCGCACAGGGCGCATTTCACGATCGGTATAGCCCTGCTACCCATTACTACTACTGCTGCCCCTCTCCAGGAAATGCAGCTGTGGCAATGGGCACAAACAGCCTCATGGCACTTACCTTTAAACTTTGGTGTCATGGCGCTGTTTGCTTCCGCCCGTCTGATGAAGTTCGCATCGGGCACTAGAGAAGGGCAGACACAAAAAGCCCGCGGCGCCAAAGTTTAAAGGTGAGCGCTATGGGGCTGTTTGTGCCCATTACCACTGCTGCACATCCCAGTGAAGGACAGCAGATGTGGCAATGGGTGCTGGAGGGAGAGAGATGCACATGGGATGAGGTTTACCTAGGGCACCTCATCTCCTTGTGCTGGTCCTGCCCCAGCAGCCCTCTGATGTCTGTCCAGTGCATATTCAGATATGAATAGCAGTCAGACAAGACAGCTCACTGTCCCATCAGGGTCTCTCCAGACCTGCAGGCCTAGTTTTGTGGGTCTCAGGCTGTCCACTGCCATGGGAGATGCACCATTCAGATCATCCAAACAGGTGGCTTAAAGGCAGGTGCCTAGGTATTCTGCTATCACCTATTTCTCTTATTATTATGTGTTTGTCCTGCTTCTGCCCTTCACATTTCCTAATGCTCACATCCAAACTGTATGTTTGGACCTCACTGGCAAGGTGGGTGCATCTACCACCTGGTCAGAGGTAGGTGGTAGTTGTACCCACACTAGCAGCAGCATTGTGTTGCTTGCGTGTGGCTGGTGAGGCCACCCAAACTCTGTGCCTCGTCTTCACCCACTCTCTCCTTTACCCCAGATATTGAAGCGCTGCTTGGGTAGCATGGTATTTTTAGCATGGTTGCTTTCTGGCCACACTCTCACAGGCTAACTTGCAGCCAAAACACACATTTGCCCCGCAATAAACTCCATGCTTCCAGCTACTGCGCTTTAGGAAACATGCCCCTGAATTTGTGACAAAAGCAAGTTAAAATGTTTTAAAGAGTGTGTTGATTGAAGCCATATGTGGCCACCAGAAATCTGTAAATACTGGTTCAGGCACTGGTGATCAATAAGCTCCATATGGCTATTCCTTTTATAGTATATAAGGTTGACACAACACAAGCTTAAGTGGCTACTATTGGTGCAGAATACTACAGTGCATTTGGTAGCAGATTTGGGGACGTATGGTCATGTGACTCTAGCCTTGTGTGCCAGACACTAGCTGTCAGTTGAGGCCCGTGTTAAATTCAGGCTCTTCTGTTTAGTTTATAAAGCATTGTACAAGGAGTTCATTACAGTGCCTGTCCAGGTATGTTGATTTTCAGATGTACGTGCACACATTGCAAGTTTCACAGCAAAGATTACTTCAGATGCCCACATTATCTGAAATAGAAACGGAAATGTGATGGCAGAAAGACCATATGGCCTATCCAGTCTGTCCTTCCGTACCAATTACTATAGTCCCTTTTTTCCCCCCTTTAGAAATCTTCTGTATTGGCCCCATGCTTTCTTGAGTTCAGATACTGCCCTGATCTCTACTTCTTCCACTGGGAGACTGTTCCAAGCATCTACCCCTCTTTCCCACACATCTACCCCTCTTTCCATAAAGAAATATACCCTTTCACCTTCATCCTATGCCCCCTTGTTGCAAAGTTTTCTTTCAATTGAAAGAGGCTATCCTCCTGTGCATTTATGCTACAGGGTATTTAAATGTCTCTGTTTCCTCCAAAGCACCATTCAAAAAAAATTGCTCAATAGGCTCAAACAGCAGAAGAAAAAAAACAAAAAACACAGCACATACTCAGCAAAAAGCAATGGGAAGTGTGACATCAAAAGATCCCTTACCGATAGTAATTGAACAGACCACTGAGAAGCAGAAAGGAGGCTTAGCAAGACAGGCAGCATATAGAGGTGACCACTTAAAAATTTTGCAAAACCCAAGATGAAGCGATAAAAAAAAACCAAGATTGACTAGAAAAGCCCAAGATGCGACAAAAATATCAATAACAGCACACAAAATATGTATTTTTGATAACATTCTCAAAAAATGCTTTGTAAATGCTAAAAAAATATAATCATGGCTATGTACAGTAATTTAGTTAGGGAAACTTTTCACGTACTTACGAAAGTTATGAGATTTCTACTACGGAACAAGAAATAGAAACAACTTAATTTTATTTTATTTATTTTTTATTTATCATACATTTCTATACCATGCTTTCACAAGTATCAAGTACGGTTTACAAGAAACAACAGGATGAATTGTACAGACATGTACTTATTCTCTTACATTTAACAGTTGGAACTATTTACAATTCAATTACTTTACATTATAAATGATGGAACGTTTGCAGAGCTTGAACCACAAATCCATGTTTGGGGACAGGTTCTTCAATTAATCCGAGTCCGAGTCTGATAAATACACTGAGATTGTGCTGCTTGTTGCTGATTTCTGTTGCCTCTCTAAATAGTGCTTATGACAGCGACCTTCTGAAAATACATAAAACCATGGTTAATCCACCAGGTAGATCCATAGTCTCCATGAGAGGTACCCTGCTTGAACCTCTATCTCTTTTTGTAGATTCTTTTTTGAGACCGTTGTTGAAGGATATTCCTTCGTATTTGTGTGACATGACTCATTTTTTACAAGTAGTGTCAGAGTCCTCTCAATGGGCTCAATGGTCTAATATTCTTTTGGTCACCCTTGATGTGACGGCGCTATATACTAGTATTCTACAATCTGAGGCCTTGGAGGTAGTTGAGATAGCGCTGTGTGGTCGGGGTGACCTGTCTGTGAATCAGATACAGGTTTTTTTACAGTTTGCTGAGATTGCCTTAAAGAAAAATTATTTTATTTTTGAAGGTGTATCAGCAGGTCTCTGGGGTGGCTATAGGGGCTACTTTTGCCCCTTCCATAGTTAATCTGTTCATGGGGGAATATGAGCGTAAGTGGTTATCCACTTCCCCTTTTTTGTCTGGGATTAAGGTATGGCATCGGTATATAGAAGGTACTTTCCTAATTTGGGAAGGGACAGTTTCATAGCTGGTTGAATGGTTTGAATCCCAATATACAATTCACTTTAAATTATCATGTGGATAGGATTGCTTTTCTTGATGTTCTAGTTACACGACAGTCGGAAGGTTGGGCTACTACAGTATATAAGAAAGACAATGATCGTAACACTTTTTTACATTTTTCAAGTGTGCACCCACCTAAATTACTGGAGGGACTCCCATTCTCGCAATTCATTAGGTTTCGGAGGAATTGTTCCTCCAGCGTGGATTTTAGGGAGAGATCTCAGGTTTTGAATGGTGAATTTCCGGTGCGCGGTTATCCAATGAGAGCTATAGATAGGACTTATAGTAGAGCACTTTATAATGATAGGGATTGACTTCTTAGACCTCTTGTTAGTGGGGTAGCAGGAGATGATGACCAGTGTGTTCATTCCATCTCTCGCTACTCTCCTTTGAGTTATTGTATCCAACGGATTGTGCGGAGATATGCTAATGTCTTGGGAGCAGTCCCGGGTTTGGTTGGGATATGTCCCCGCTGTGTATGATCTCGTGATAAGAATTTGAAGGAATTGTTAAGTCCAGCTTGCCTTCGTCCCCAGGTCCTTGGTGCAGATGGGTCAATGGAAATGTGGAAATTGTTCTATTTGTCAGATCACATTTGAGACTGTCTTTTTTCATAAGAAGAAGGATTTTTTTCTGCTGTTCCATACTACATGTGATTCGTCTTATGTGGTTTACTGTATATGTTGCCCGTGTAACCTTGGCTATGTGGGAAAAATGTTCCACCCATTTAAAATTCAGATGAGTGAACATAAGAGTAGATTGAAGTGCCGACGTAAGGAGGCTCCGATTGTACAGCATTGTTTAGATACGGGGCATGTGTTCACCGGTTTGCAGTGGTTTTGCATTGATTTTATAAGGGGTGGAAAACAGAGCATGACTAGAGATCAGGTTCTGACTGTCTGTGAACAGCAGTGGATTTTCCGGTTGGGTACTGTGTATCCTGGAGGTTTAAATGCTCAGATTTACTGGACAGCATGTGTGTGATTCCTGTGAACAGCGCTCAGTCTTTAGGCTTGATGCTGCGCTTTTTGGTGGAAGTAGCGTTTAGATTGCTCAGGCAGTATTCCTGTATATAATTTCTAGGTGGGCTAGTGTTTTCTGTTTTTTTGTTTCTTTATAGGCTGGATGGTAGGGGGTTTTCCTATGTTACTTTTTATGTGAAGGAAATCTTTTATGTGGTTATGGTCTCTTTAAATCTGTAGTGAAGGATTGTTACATAAAAGCCACATGCAAGGCATTTTTGAAGAGCCGGCATGGTGAAGGCGTGTGGAGTTGCTTTTGGACAGGTTGGTTTCTTTGGGTATAAGCTTGCCATTATTTATTTTTATAGTTATGATGGGTGTGTTTATTGTTCTGATTAATTTTAATTACTCTCCTGAATAAGCTTCGGCAAAACATATTCTGGATGTCCTGGTGAGGCGTCGGGAAACGGGAGATAGAAGTGGGAGAGGAAATGGACGGAGTTCGCTGCGAGCTAGTGGTACATTATTGCTGTTACCAAAGGATATTTGAGAATACAATCCAGCTAAGTGGTTTAGATGTTTCTAAATCTAGTTTAAAGGTTATTTCTTATAGGGCTATGTTGATTACAAATCAAATTTTGTGATTCAGCTATGTACCTTTGATTTCTTCAAGCTGGCTCGTATGTTGGTTTTCATATTTTTATGTTGTGTATATATATGCAGCCCACTTCTGTGTTTTGAAATCATTGGAAATTAATGGAATAACTGGTGGGTCATTGGTGTTCTGGGGACTGGGTTAGCACACATTTGTTTTGGGCTACCCAATTATGTGTGCCCCGCCGGTTCTGAGATTCTCGTTTTCCATTTTTTCACTTTTCTTCTTTCTTATGAGGAAAAGATGTGTGTTGTTTTTTGCTATAAAATATTGTTTGAGTATGTGGAATGCTTATTCTAGTTTTTAATGTATGCTAGCCCGCATGGGCATAGAATGAGAATAGCAACCATAGAACTAGTACAAAATGTTGAATATTGCAAAAAATAAGTAGGGTCAGCATATGTGAAACTTGTGTCTTCCAACATAATCAGGCAGAGGGAGCAGGAACCACAGGCTTTATATCCAAAGGCAGAATGCTAGAATGGTGGAATGGTGAGTTCCGAAGATGGAGCAGACAGAAGATCCTTCAGATTACGTCCTCTCATATAGACACTGCAAAACTTAATATCAAGTAAACTTGGGATAAGTCGCAGTATGTGAAAATCTCGCTGCAAAATCTTAGAAATACTTCCACTTAATGGAGTGTAGCGAGTGATGAAATGAGAAAACAATTCCTTCTGGAGCATCCCTGGCCTCATTAGGCCCAAGAATCCAGGACCAGTCATTGAACCGGGCACGTTGTCATGCTCTATGAACAACATGTGGTTGATATCCTTGCTGAAGAAATGCCTGCTCCAAAACTCGTGACTGGTCCTGGAAGTCTGAAAATGTGGAACAATTATGCCTGTAGCGTAAAAACTGTGGAAAGGTAGGCTCTCTTTGAGATGCAATGGATGGGCACTTACGATGGCTTACGGTAGACTGAAGTATTGTCCTGCAAGTAAGCAAAATGTCCAAAAATGCTATAGAGTGGTAATCAAAACTCAATGAAAATTGGATGTGGGAATCACAGTTGTTCAACCATTGATAAAACAACTGCAACTGTTCCTATGACCCAGTCCATAGCAAAAAAATGTCATATACCTTAACCATATATGAACATGGATATAAAGGGGGCTTTATGATAACCAATGGGCTTCAAAATCTGCCATAAAAAATTAGCAATAGAAGGAGCCATGGTGGCTCTCATAGCCACCCCCACAATTTGCAGATATAGAACCCCTTTGAAACCAAAATATTCTTAGTCATAGCAACACTGGACTGAGAGGGCTCCCTTGGTTAAACACTGCACTCAAGCAGGCCATCTTTTTGAGGATCTATGCTGCCTTGCTATTGATCAAGTTTTTCCATCTGTACAAGGTGGTAATATTAATTGGCTCCTTCTCAAAATTGAGCAAAGATTGATTTTTCGTCTGCAGATTTTAGAGCCTAAGGGCATGAATGATTTCATTGATTGGAGAGCATGTTTCTGATTTTGCTGTGAGTTTTAGACAGGATGGTGTGTGAGGTGATTTACTAACCACTTTTTCACATGGTATGCTATTAATTGTCCAGCAGGGTTTTTACCTGGTGTGGTACTATTTGGCCAACCAGTTTTGAGTAAGGTTGCCAACTTTTTGAAAGAGAAAACCCCCCACCTGTGGCTAGTCATGCTTCACCTATGCCCACCCCAACCCCACTCTTTCACTGTCCCCCTGTCCCGCCCACACCCCACTTTTGCCCCAACCCCTGTCCCCAAAAAAATTGTAGAGAGGGCAATGTGAACACTGAACAAGCAAGATTTCTACACATTCTTAAACAGAAATTCTATACTGACAGAATACGAAGCATTGGTTGCACACACACACACAATACAGACAGGCCTTCATCAATAAATGAGCACAAAACAAAAAGAGAAATATATAGACAAAAATTAAGCTGAAACCCCAAGAAGCCAGACTCTGCATGCAGTGCAACATCAGATAAATAAGAAATGCACTTCCCCATACTGTGTAAAATATAAAGGTAGCACAAAGTTCAATCATTAAATTGAAAATAAAATTATTTTTTTCTGCATTTGTTGTCTGACCATTTTATTCTCTGATAATGCTGGACCCGATCTGAGGCTTCTGTTTTCCTGTCTTCTCTTAGCTCTCTTTCTATGATCTATAGTCCATCTGCCATTTCTTGTCTCTTCTTTTGTTTTCTTCACTTCCTTCCATCAGCCTATTTCCAGTCCCAGTAACCCTGCCCAGTATCAGCCCCCTTTCCAGTCCTCCCCTCCCATTCCATTCCATTGCCCCCCTTGCATTCCTCAGACTGCCAGTGGTGTCCATTCCCTTCTAGTCCCCCTCCTTCCTCACTGTTCAGGCCCTTATAGTCCAAATACCATCTCAGATATCAGCTCACTTCCACTCCTAGTGTCATCCCCATGTCATCTCCATTCCAGTCACCCTACCCTCTGTCCATCCCCCTTCCTATGCCATCCCCACGTGTATGCTCCCTTCCAGCCTCCTCCCCATTACCCATTTACCTACCAGTCCCACCTCCAGGTGTCAGCTCCCTTCCAGTCCATCCTCCAGTACCATCCCCAGGTGTCAACTCCCTTCGAGCCCCCTCCTTACCTCCTCTGTCAGCTCCCTTCCTGCCACCTCCTTGCTCCCCCCTGCATCAGCTCTCGTCCTGTGACCTCTTTCCTCCCCGCTGTGTCAGCTCCCTCTCAGCCCCCACCTTCCCCCCATGTCAGCTGTCTTCCAACCACCTCCTTCCTCCCTATTTCAGCTGCCTTCCTGCCTCCACCTTCCCCCATCAGTCCCTTCCTGCCACTTCCTTCCCCCCCCCTCTTTCAGCTCCCTTCCTGTCACCTCCTTCCCCCTCTTTCAGCTCCCTTCCAGCCACCTCCTTCCCCCTCTTTCAGCTGCCTTCCAACCCTCACCTTCCCTCCTCTTGCAGCTGCCTTCCAGCCCTCACCTTCCCTCCTCTTGCAGCTCCTTCCTGCCGGCTCCTGCTTCTTACAGAGTGATGGCTGTAATAAAACAAATTTAAAAACCAAAGGAATCCGGTTTTAAGTTATAATATTCTCCCTACCCCCACTCCCAACTCTTCTCTTAATAAGTTGTTGTTAATTGTAAACTGCTTTGATAATTTTAAAAGCAGTATAATTAAAATTTTAAATAAGAAAATAAATAAATATCTAAATGCAACTTTCCTTGAACTAATACTGAAAAGGCATGAGCTAAATAAATATATATGCTACAGCCCAAAAAGCAAATTTCAGTCTTTGGCTGGCTAAGCCAGTACACTGCTTTATGCTTTGGCTGGCCAGGCCAAGACACCATTGTAACTAAAGTAAGGATCCAGAGGCTTAAGGAGACCTATAAACAAAGGAGACACAAATGTTTTTCCTGATTCAGAGCTGCCAAATTCCAGAAGGGAGATTCTGAAACAATCTAAGGCTCTAGCAGCCTCATCCTGGTGCATTATGAACATATTGCACTGATTTCTGTGGGTAGAAACAGGGACTGCAAATACCACAGTGCTTGAGGAGAAGCCAAAAATGTTCCCTCTTGAAAATGGGTAACTTAACACCTCTTCTGATTCTTAGACAAAGAGGGATCTGAAGAAACTAATAAGAAATGAGTCCAGGACGGCAAGGGCTGGACAACCAGTGTGAGCAACTGCGATCAATCTTCTCTAACCTAAAGGAATTGGATTGGTGTTCAAAGAGGAGAGATGGATCCCTGTTTTTCTGCCTAAAAGTGGAGACCAAAATAAACTGAACGTGTAATATTTTATATCCTGTATCTTCTACCAGTTTTCAGTATTTCAACATTTTGAAGACTTATAAACCTTAAGTTGTTTAGAAAAGAAAACCTGGACTGCACTATGTGTTTTTTGGAGTGGAATGCCATCCTCAAAGTGCAGAGTGAGTGATCCCAGGGCTGGTCCCAACTCCAGAACTCTGTATCTCAAGGATAGTAACTCTAGAGTATGTACCACAGGTCACTCCACAAAGGTTTCAGACCCAGTGAGGGAACACAGACCATGGAGTTTATATATTTTATATTGTCACCAGCAGTGGCTGGACTGTGGCGTAGGCAGCCAGTCACACTGCTGGGCCTGACCCTTCTATATGAAAAGGAGTAGTTGAGACTGAGTGGTCAGGTTGAAAAAGGATTTTTATTCCCCTCCCGGGGTTTGGATTTTCAAAACAAGAACTTAAGAGGTAGCCATGCTTCTGGCAAAACTGGTGATGAAAAGAAAACACAGCTTCTCGCTTGAACAAAAACAGGGATTATAACAAACATAAACCAGGTAAAAATGCTGACAGTTTCCTCTGTGCACATTCAGCTCTCTACAAGGCACTCTTGTCTTCAGCTAGCGCAGAGAACTTATGTCAGTCATTACCAGAGAGCAATCCATGTCTTCAATATAAGGAGTGAAACTACTTGGCTCCGTGATCATGGGCTCTTCAACCACCTTACTTTCTTTAGGGCAGAGAGTTTGGAACTTCCTTAAATCAGTCCCTGAACTTTCTTCACAGCTCTCTCCACAATATGGCAGGTAGTTACCAGATAGCTTATAAAACTGCCCTGTTCTGTTCCTGACAGACTTTTCTCTTTGCAGTCTTCTGCAGGGCTTTAGAGACACATTCATCTTCTTCACTCATACAAATATCTTCAATTGAATTACTTTCCTTTTCCCAAGGTTGCAAGTATTTCAAGCAGCTCTGCCTTTCACTTATATATGGTTCCTTACCAGCTGCCTTCCGTTCCTTCCACTGAGCTCTGTGTCTGGGAAAATCTCCCTGCCTCAGAGGTGAGGGTTTCCTGTAATTAATCCCTCTGCTGGCAGATAGCTTTCTTTCCCTTTTCAAATCCCTCCTTGGCTTTCTGCTCCAAGGCTCAAATAAAACAGAGTCAGCATGGGAGTATTCTGAACCTCCGTCTGAGACCTGCAAGTCTCCTCTTACTTGCCAAGCTTCCTGTTCCTCATGAACTTCCTGCTTGCCTCGGTCTCTCTGAGCTCCCTGCTCTTCCAGATCCAGCTCCTCCAGATCTCTCTGATCCTCCAAATCTCTCTGAGCTTCCAAATCTTCAAAACCTAACTCTGTTTGCTTTACACGTTTTTTATACAGGTTTAGGGGCGTTTTCCTGCCCATGTGCAAACTGTTCTCCTGATTACTTGGGGAGTGTTTGTTAGCTAGGCGTGCCTTCAGACCTCGTGTCTCAGCCTGCTTTGGTTGCCCATGGTAACTGGGAAGCTTTTGATCTCCCTGCCTGTCAGAATCTGTGCTAAACCCAGCAGATTTCTGTGTTTTAAAGGCACAGGGCAGATCTTCGGTGTCACAATATATATTCATTATATCCTGAATGAGGTTGCAAACTGGCTCCAGATTTTCCTGATAGGCTGATCTAGTCTTGATTTTACCCCATAGCATATATCAACTTGCAGTCTTATGGAAATCAGTAGGAGCACCAGAAGTACAAGTCCATGCGGACAGTATAGGAAACCCACAGCCATTGAATGGGGGTAACATTGGACATTATTTATTTATTTTATTTATTTATTTAAGGTCTTTTCTATACCGCGCTCTTCAAATTCAGCTCGGTTTACAAATAACATTGGTTTTGTCCTGGCACGGGAGGGGCCCGCACTGAACTTACAGAGAACAGGATAGATAAACTTGGGTTAACTGGGTAAACTATATACAGACTCTAGGCTAGGTATTTACATTCTTAGGTTACTATATACATGATCCTGCTAGGATTCTGGTAAAGCTATCGTACTGTGTTGGTGTCATGTATGGTGGGTAGAATGGAGTGGCTGTTTAGGTGACTGGAATGAGTGGTTGTTGTGTGGTACCTTAATGCTGTAGGAAGAGGTGGTGTTTCAGTGCCTTCCTGAAAAGGGTAAGGTCTGTAATGGACCGGATGTTGGGTGGGAGGGCGTTCCAACACGAGGGGGCATAGTACACAAAAGCCCTCTTTTTTGTAGATTGTGAACATTTAGTGATCTCACTAGTGACACATAGAGTATTGGCTGAGACTGATCTTCTGGCTCTATTTGTGGGAGTGGTGATAATGAGGTCTGTGATGGATGTGGAGGTGATTCTGTTGATGGCTTTGAATGTCGTCAGCAGGATCTTGAAGGTAATTCTACAGTGGACTGGTAGCCAGTGGAGGTGCTTCAGGATTGGTGTTATGTGTTCCCTCCTGGAGGCACCGTGTAGAATTCTGGCTGCGGCATTCATAGCTAGCTGCAGTGGGATCAGCGTGTTTTTCAGTAGTCCTTGTAGGATGACATTGGCATAGTCGAAATGGGGGATGATTAGTGCCTGGTAGATTGTTCTGAAGTCATCCGTTTCTAGTAGAGGCCGTAGGTGGCGGATTGTGCGAATTTTGAGGTATACTGACTTGACTGTGTTGTTTATATGGGCTTTCATGTTCAATTGTTGATCGAGTGTTACTCCTAGGTAGCGGATATTAGGTTTGCTTTGAAGTTCGGCGTCTCTTACTTTTAGTGCTGCTGGTGGCGTGAAGGATTGATCTCTAGTGATGAATAGAGCCTCCGTTTTCGTGAAATTTATCCTAAGGTTTTGGGTGTGGAGCCAGTCTGCTATGGCATTGAAACAGGTAGTTAGTAGCGAGAAATACGGCTGGTCGGTGATGAATGGCATGTAGAGTAACACATCGTCGGCATATACAAGGCATGAGATGCTGAAGGATTGGGCAAGTGTGCAGATGGGCTGCATATATATGTTAAAGAACAGCGCTGAAAGGGAAGACCCTGTGATACGCCTTGTTTTTTGCTGGAATGGTTTGGAATTCGTGGCTCCTGTCCTCAGATGCTGCCATTTGCCAGATAAGTGGAGTTTGACTCTGAGTTTGCAATAGATGCTCTTTACTGGCCAGTTTTTGAACGGGGCTGCTGGCAGACATAAATGACTCAGTAAGCACTGATTTCTATGCTGCCCCATTAGTGTATCTTCATTCTTTTCAATTGGGCAACTTTGTAACATCTCAGTTTAGCACTAGCTAAGACTTTGAAAGATTTGGGTAAGGCGGTCAACTGACCCACATTTTCAAGACAGGTTGAACCATTCTCAGTTTCCTCCCACTGCGTGCATTGACTTGTAGGTCTTTTTCTTAAGGAATACAATAGGGAAATCAGAACTATAAGTCCCAGTATACAATGGGGACAATCAAAACCTGGATTAACCTGTCCTGAAAATATGGAGACCATTGGTAAGCTTAGTCAGAATGCATGCTATCCAGTGGCCAACAACACGAGAGTGAATAAGAAAAAGCAGTAAATACAGAAACTGCAGGTTGGGATCCTGACGGTACCCTAGCTAGTATAGGACAGTTATTTTTAACAAGTGGGAAAACATGCAGAGCATGGCTCAGGGAATTCTTTCCAACCCATGTGTATGTGTGTGTATGCCTGCATACACCAATCTATTTTTATCTCTACTGCCTGTGTCTTGTGTATATGGTTTGTGTGTGTGTACGTGTGTATCTCTCTGCTTTATATGTTTATCTGATTATTTTTATTTTGTGTGTACATGTGTATCTCTATATTGTTTGTGTGTGTGTGTGTGTGTGTGTGTCTGTGAGCCGGTATAAATGTGTAAATTTGTATAAGTGTTCATTTTTGAGCATCACTTCCTATGTGTTTGTATGTGTGTGTATGTGAATGCTTAGATGTATAGGTCTGAGGGTATCTGGACATGTTAGTATTTATATCTGTGTTGTTTCTGTGTCTGTCATAGGGAGAGGAGATGAGAAGGAAGATTAAGGTGCAATTCCATAATCACTATGTTACTGGAATCACGACAGTCTCAAACTCCACTTATCCGGCAAATCCCTTCAATATGTGCCCTTCTCTTGTACCACCAATCCCAGACTTTGTTCGTACATTTCACGTCACTGCACCATATGCCTGGAACAGACTACCTGAGCCAGTACACCATGCTCCCTATTCAAATCCATGTTAAAAACCCACCTCTTTGAGGTTGTTTTTGGATCCTGATCCCCCTTATTCTCTTACCACCCATGTTTGTCATAACCATTTCCCATAGTTTCTACCCTAATATCCTATTTGTTGTATTTGGCTGTCTTGCATAGACTATGAGTTCTGTTGGGCGGAAAATGTTTTTTACATGTACATGTACAGCACTGCTTATGCCTTGTAATTAAGGCTACCAGATATCCCCAATTTTGAGGGATTGTCCCCAGTTTTAGAACTGTGTCCCCGATTCCCACCTGTTTGGCAGCTTCCTGCTCCCGATTCCAGCAATTATTTTCAATTTAGTGATTTGAATATGTCAGTTTTAGAATGTACATCCATTATCTTTATACAAAGCACAGTATAAGGGACACGCATCACTGTTGCTATTTCTCTTGATGTGTCTGCTTGGAAGTGATATTGTTGCTGCCATGGGATGGATGGGTGCGGGGAGCAGGATAATAAGAACATAAGAACATAAGCTATGCCATACTGGGTCAGAACAAGATCCATCAAGCCCAGTATCCTGTTTCCAACAGTGGCCAATCTAGGTCATATGTACCTTGCAGTTTCCCGAAAAGACAAAGGTTCCACAATGCTTGTACTGGGTCAAGCATTAATATCCTGGGTCCCTTCTTAATAATGGTTTATGGACCTTTCCTCCAGGAACTTGTCCAAACCTTTTTTAAACCCAGCTACACTAACAGCCTTGACTACATCCTCTGGCAACAAATTCCAGAGTTTGATTACACGTTGAGTGAAAAAAACATTTTCTCTTATTTGTCTTAAATAGTTTACCCTGCAGCTTCATTGCATGTCCCCTAGTCTTTCTATATTCTGATAACGTAAACAATCAATCTACGTTTACCCATTCCACTTCGTTCATTAATTTACAGACTTCTATCATATCTCCCCACAGCCGTCTCTTTTCCAGGTTAAAGAGCCCTAAACCTTTTAGCCTTTCTTCATAGGGGTATTCTTCCATCCCATTTACCATTTTGGTGGCTCTTCTCTGAACCTTTTCTAATAACGCTATATCCATTTTAAGATACGGCGACCAGAATTGCACACAATATTCAAGCTGCAATCGCACCATGGAACAATATAGAGGCATTATAATATCCTTTGTTTTATTTTCCATTCCTTTCCTTATGATACCTAGCATTCTATTTTCTCTCTTGGCCGCCGCTGCACACTGGGTGGAGGGTTTTAACATGTTATCCACAATGACACCTAAATCTTTTTCCTGGATGGTGGTTCCTAATGTGGAACCTTGCATCATGTAACCATAGTTTGGGTTGTTCTTCCCTAGGTGCATAACTTTGCACTTGTCCACATTAAATTTCATCTGCCATAGTTTTGTGTCATCTGCAAATTTGATAACCTCACTCGTTATTCCCTTTTCCAGGTCATTTATGAATATGTCAAAAAGCAGCGGACTCAGCAAAGATCCCTGGGGTACACCACTATTCACCTTTCTCCATTGGGAAAATTGGCCATTTAGCCCTACCCTCTGCTTTCTATCTTTTAATCAGTTACTGATCCACAATAGTACACTGCCTTCTATCCCATGACTCTTTAGTTTTGCCAAAAGTCTCTGTCTGCCTGTTTATTCACACCTTCAAAAAAACATAACAGATTAGTAAGACAAGATCTTCCTTGTCTAAATCCATGTTGGCTGTCTCCCATTAAGCCATGATTATTTACATGGTCAGCAATTTTCTTCTTTATGATGGTTTCTACCATTTTTCCTGGTACCAACGTTTGGCTCTATAGTTCCCTGGATCACCCCTGGAATCCTTTTTAAAAATTGGCGTTACATTCGCCATCCTCCAATATTCAGGTATTACAGATGATTTTAATGATAGTTCACAGATTACTAATAGCAGGTCTTCAATCTCATATTTCAGTTCTTTCAACACCCTTGGATGTATATCATCCGGTCCAGGTGATTTGCTACTCTTCAGTTTATCAAATAGTTGTAATACATCTTCCTGATGTATCAATATTTCCTTCGATTCTTCCACACCTTTAAATACCACTTCAGTCATGGGTAATATCCCTACATCTTCCTCAGTAAAGACCAAAGGAAAGAATTCATTGAGTCTCTCCACTATCACCTTGTCGCATCTTAGTGCCCCTTTAGCTCCTCTATCATCTAATGGACCAACAGACTCTCTCACAGGCTTTTTGCTACGAATGCACTTGAAAAAGTATTTATTATGCGTTTTTGCTTCCGCAGAAAGCTTCTTCTCAAATTCTCCCTTTGCCTGCCTTATCAATGCCTTGCATTTAACTTGCCAGTGCTTGAGCTGTTTCCAGTTTTCATCATTTGGCTCTTTTTTCCAATTCCTGAAAGATGCTTTTTTGGCAACAACAGTCTCTCTGACCTCACCTTTAAACCACGCTGGCAGTTTTCGGACTTCCTTCTACTTTTCTTAAAGCGTGGAATACTGCTGGTCTGGGCTTCCAAGATAGTATTTTTCAACAGCACCGAAGCTTGAGGTAAGTCTTTAGCCTTTGCAACTGCTCCTTTTAGTTTTTTCTTAACTATTTTCCTCATTTTATCATAGTCTCCCTTTCAAGAGTTAAAAGGTAGTACTGTGGATTTCCTTACCATCCCTCCTCCACTAATTAAATCAAAAGCGATCATGCTATGATCACTATTGCCAAGTGGCCCCAACACCCTTATCTCTTGCACCAGATCTGGTGTTCCACTAAGGACTAGGTCCAATATGGCTTCCCCTCTGGTCGGTTCATGAACCAGCTGCTCCAAGATGCAGTCATTTATTTAATCTAGGAACTTTATCTCCCTAGCATGTCCTGCCGTGACACTGACCCAGTCGATACCGGGGTAATTGAAATCACCCATTATTATTACTGTGCTGTAACTTTTGTTAGCTTCCTTGATTTCTTTGAGCATTTTATCATCCATTTGTTTATTCTGGCTAGGCGGTCGATAGTACACCCCCCTTGCCATCGCCTTCCTCTTTTTACATGGAATTTCAATCCATAGAGATTCTACAGCAAATTTTGTTTCCTGAAAACTTTAATCCTTTCTGACTCGATGCCCTCTCTAACATAGAGCGCAACCCCACCACCAATTTGATCATCTCTATCATTACGATATAGTTTGTACCCACATATCACAGTGTCCCACTGGTTTTCCTCCTTCCACCAAGTCTCTGAGATTCCAATCATATCTAACCACTCATTTAGTGCTATATTTTCTAACTCTCCCATCTTATTTTTTAGACTTCTAGCATTTGCATGCAAACATTTTAGAGACTGTATTTTATTCATATTAATTTGGCTATTGGTAGGCATGGGTAATTTGGAATCTTTAAGCTCTGTCTGCTCCTTACTCAAGGGCATTTGGGCTACTTTACTCTTTTTTGGAACCTCTCTGCTTTTGGTAATATCCTTCAAGGATACATTCTTCCGAACCATGCGCTCTTGTGTGACTGCTGGCTTTCCCCTATTATCTAGTGTAAAAGATGCTCTATCTTAATGCCAGCAGCCTGATTCCATCCCAGTTAAGGTGAAGCCCATACCTTTGGAAGAGCCCCTCCTTTCCCCAGAATGTTCCCCAGTTGCTAACAAATCCAAAACCCTCTTCTTTGCACCATCATCTCATCCACGCATTGAGACTCCAGAGCTCTGCCTGCTTTTTGGGTCCTGCGCGTGGAATGGGAAGCATTTCAGAGAACACTACCCTGGAAGTTCTGGATTTCAACTTCCTACCTAAAAGCCTAAATTTAGCCTCCAAAACCTCCATACCACATTTTCCTATGTCATTGGTACTGACATGTACCAAGACAGCAGACTCCTCCCCAGCACTATCTAAGACCTTATCTAGGTGGCGTGTGAGGTCTGCTACCTTCACACCAGGCAGGCATGTTACCAGGCGATCTTCACGTCCACCAGCTACCCAGCTATCTACATGCCTAATGATCGAATCACCAACTATAACGGCTGTCCTAACCCTTCCCTCATGAGCACATGGCCCTGGAGAAATATCCTTGGTGTGAGAGGGTTTTACATCACCTGGAGGACAGGTCCTAGTTACAGGATCACTTCCTGCCACACCAGGGTGATGCTCTCCTGTCACGTGACCTTTCTCCTCCATGGCAACAGGGATGCTGCCAGACTGGAAGTGGGACTTCAGGACTATATCCCTGTAGGTATTGTCTACGTACCTCTCTGTCTTTCTTATGTCTTCCAAGTCTGCTACTCTAGCCTCTAGAGAACGGACTCGTTCCCTGAGAGCAAAGAGCTCCTTGCACCTAGTGCACAGGTAAGACCTCTCACCAACTGGGAGAAAATCATACATGTGACACTCAATGCAAAAGACTGGAAAGCCACCATCTCTCTGCTGGACTGCTGTCTGCATATTAGTTTTAAGCTTGTGTTTAGATCTTTAAGTTCTTTACTTACTAAGGGTTGCTGTGGATACTTATACTAATAAAAGTGTAGCTAATATGTTGAATATACCTTGTTCACCTGAAGCTTAATTAATCTCAGGTCCTTAGTGTATAACTGATTTGTATAACGAGCTGCACCTGAGAGCACCTCCTTTCCTTTAAGATGTGTAAGTACCTATAAAGCTACGATTATCCCATGGGGTGGGTGGGTGTTGGGGAGGAAGGGAGGGAAATAAGACTTATTAAAAGAGGGCTGCTACACAGTACCCTGTCCTGTACTTCTGAGGTAAGCTGTGACAAACTTCTTGGGTGATTATCAGTCCTTGCTTGGATAGAAGGAGTCTTTCAAAATGACCTTTTGACCTGCCACCTGGCTTTAATTTTTTTATTTATTTAATTTTTTATTTTATTTAGGAGACTTGATAAACTGCCCAAACCGGAGTATCAGAGTGGTGTATAATAAAAGCAGGCTGCCAGAAAATTAAAGAGGGAAAAGGAACACCATTCAAATGACAGGAAAGTGCTGTAGAAATAGATAGAAAGAAAGAAAGAAAGAGACAGAGCAGTATGGCTAAAGAGTTAGGGGCAACAGGAAGGACGAAGGAAGAAAGGGAAGGGTTGGAGTGGCATACGGTGTAAGGGCCTGCGTAACTGTCAGGGGGGTGCTGGGAGATCAAAAGCCAGGGAAAACAGATGGGTCTTGAGAAGGGCTTTGAAATGTGGAAATGAAGGTTCGGTGCGGAGTGAGTGGGGAAGAGAGTTCCATAGAGCAGGACTTAAGAAAAAGAAAGCGGAATGACGGGTAAGTTCGAGATGGGCTTGAGATGGGGAGGGAAGAAAAAGGCGGTTACTGTGAGAAGAACGGAGAAGGCGAGGGACGGGTTGATGGAAGATAAGGTTGGATAAATATTGGGGAGTACCTGTGTGAAGAACTTTGTGGGTGGTAATAAGGTATTTATAAATGAACCGAAATTTAATGGGAAGCCAGTGAAGGGAAAGAAGGCAAGGAGTGACGTGATCATGAGGGGAAGAGAAAGTGATCAAACGGGCAGCAGTATTCTGAATGAGCTGAAGGCGATGAATTTGATAAGAAGGAAGGCCAGCAAAAATGGAATTACACTAGTCTAAGCGGGAGATGATAAGGGAGAGGATCAGAGTAGTAAGAGAATCGGCAGAGAGGTAAGGCCGGAGGGAACAGATGCGACGAAGATGAAAGAAGCAGTTTCGAACAAGGGAGGAAATGTGGGGGTGAAAGGACAAAGAGGAATCAAGGGTAACACCAAGGTAGCGGAGAGAGGGGACAAGCGGGATGGGAAGGGAGGACATGGTAGGGGCTAAGGTGGGAGGGGAGGTAGAGAAGGAGAACCAGATAGCTGAGGACTTAGAGGGTATGACACAAAGAAGATTGTCAGAGAACCAGGACGCAATAAGATCGAGGCAGTGGTTAAGAGCAGAGAGATCCGGGGATACAGAGTTGGTATGATGAATAAGAAGGATATCATTGGCATAAAAGTAGGAGGAAAGGTCAAACTTCTGGATGAGGAGGGCAAGTGGGGCAAGAAAAACATTAAAAAGCAGAGGGGCGAGAATGGAGCCTTGCAGGACACCACAGTGCAAAGGGAAAGGGTCCGAGGCAGTGGTGCCGGAATGGACAGCGAAAGTGCGAAGAGAGAAGAAAGACCTGAACCAGTGAAGCACAGTGCCATGGATCCAGAGTCAGACAGGTGAGTAAGAAGGGTACGGTGATCTATAACATCAAAAGCGGCGGAGAGATCCAGAGAGACAGCAATAGATAAATCACCCCGATCGTGAGAACGGTGGAGTTCACTCAGAAGGGCAAGAAGTATAGTTTCAGTGCTGTGCCCAGTCCTAAAGCCAGATTGATGGGAGTGAAGGGAAAGAGTGGAATCAAGATGAGCTGAGAGCTCAGAGAAGACTAGTGATTCGAGAACTTTAGAGAGAAAGGGAAGGTTTGAGACTGGGCACCAATTTGCGGGGAGACTGGGATCGAGGGAGGGTTTCTTCAAGAGAGGGCGAACCATGGCATGTTTCCACTGGGTGGGGAAGGTGCCGGAAGTGAGGCTGGAATTGACTATAGCCAAGATATATGGGAGAAGCTGGAGGGCGGGATCAAGAAGCCAAGTGGAGGGGAGAGGGTCAAGTGGGCAGGTTGTCTTGCGAGATGAAGAAAGGACCTTAAGGAGTTCAGCAGAAGAAACTGGGTGAAAGGAGTGCCATGTATGGGGGAAGGCAACAGAAGAAGGGGGAGAGGGGGCGTTTGGAGAGGCAGAAGGAGAGGGAGGGGGAGAGAGGAGGGGGGCAAGAGGGGAAGGAAGAGCGAAGAGACTGGATTTTGTTGACAAAAAAGGAAGCAAGAGTTGTCGGACTGGGAGCGGAGGAAGGGAGCGCCGTTGGAGGGGGACGAGATGAGGAAGAGGATAATGAATGAAATACCTGGTACAGGCAATGGGAGGAGTTAGAGGAGGAAGCGATGAGATCGGAGAAATAGGACCGTTTAGCCTTGGTAATCATGGCCCGATAGTGGCGATGCTCATAACGAAAGGAGGATAGGGAGGAGCCAGAAGGGTGCTTGCGCCAACAGCACTCGGCCCGGCGAAGATAGGTGCATTGAAGACGAAGGCCCGAGTGAAACCAGGGATGATAAGATGCAGAACGGTGGGGGTGGGACGAAGCGGGGCAAAAGTGTCAAGGGTGCTAGTAAGAGTAGAGGACCAGGAATCGACTTGTTGGTTTACAGAGAGAAAGGAAAATTCGGGGGGAAAGAGGGAGGTAGCTGCAGGGAAGGACTGCAGGGTGAGAGGCGTAAGACGTCGCTTAAAAAGTGCTGGTGCAACGGCCACAGCAGATGAGGTAGAGACCCGTACGGGAGGGAGGGGGAAAGAGAACAACAGACAATGATGATCAGACCAAGGGAGAGAGATGGACGAAAGGGCAGAAGGAACGTAAGGGGAAGAGGAGAAAGTGAGAATGAGATCAAGGGTATGGCCAGAAGAGTGAGTGGGGCAGTCCACATGCTGGGTCAGATTAAGATCAGGGAAGAGCGACCGAAGGACTTTATCCCAGGGGCGGATTGGAGGGGACAAATGGGCATTGAAGTTGCCAAGAATGACCAGATGAGAAGTGAGAAGAGATGTCTCTGAAAGGGTAAAGAGAAGAGATTCCCAAAGATCAGGACGCATTGAAGGTGGGGCGTAAAGAAGAAGAAAAAAAACAGTAATGGAGGTCCCCGAGCGCAGGAGGAGGGCTTCAGGGTACCGAGGCGGAGGGGACCTATTGATAAAGTTTTACAGGTCTCTTGCCCCCTATGTAGAAGGCCTCTTTGTAAAGGTCTCTAGAAGATTTTATTTGTTGCTCAAAGAATACTGACCCTGTTTTGCCTTTTTTGCTATGTTATATTCTGATTTGATTTAAATTAAAGCTCTTTGCTGCTGCTAGGCTCTGACTTATTATGAAATTTAAACTAGAAGCTCTCTGCTGTGTTCTAAATTTAACCAGAAAGCTCTCTTCTGTGTTTTAAATTTAAACTAAAAGCACTTTGCTGCTGCTGCTGCTATGCCCTGAGTGAGTATTAAATTTAAACTACAAGCTCTCTGCTGGGTTCTAAATCTAACCAGCAAGCTCTCTTCTGTGTTTTAATGATGCCTCTTCTGCGTTTTAATGATGCCTCTTCCCCCTTCCATTGCTTGTACTCAAACTTGGAACTAAGTTGTCCCTTCCTCCACCTCCACCCCATGGGTACAAAGGACCTGTGGACTTTGCACTTACTTTTTTTCCATGGGAAGATTTTTACTAGAAAACATGTAGATTTGAAAATTATTCAGTATATGCACATTGTTTTTCAACCCTGTCCTAAACATGTTTTTAGGAAAAGTCAGTTTATACTACAGCTGAAAAAGAATGGACAATGAAACTTTGTGATACTTAGCAGGATTGAGAGTATTTCTCAGAAAGCCAATTTACCCTTATTCAAAGATGGATGAGCATCTCAATTTAGACCCTTAAGTTAGGTGCCTATTTTCTTTGGTAACTAGATTTTGGGTTAAAAATAGACTCCTAAATGTACACATTTATGGATCTAAAACTGAAACTCCTAAATACAGCTCAGCACTTGATTCTCCTAAGTTTAGGCATCTACATTGGGTGGGCAGTGTAGAAAATCAGGGCTGAGCACATAACTTCATTTCTCTGACCTTGTCCTGCCCTTGGCCCCAAATACTTTAGGAAGCTAGGGTTCAATTGCCACTAGCACTCCTTGTGGCCTTGAGGAAGTCACTTAACTCTCCATTGCCTTGGAAGAAAGGCCTGGCAACCAATTTCCAGTCACACTGCCAAGAAAACCCAGGAGCTGCTGGATTGCCAGGAGTCAGCATAGACTCTAAAGGCACAGATTGCATTTGCATTTTACAAAATATAGGTGCTACTTAGCCACTGGTCTGCCTTAAAAAATGTTTTAAATGCTTCAGATGTTTTTCTTGCTCAGCAGGATTGGTAGGATGTGTTTCAAACACCAAAATAGTAACCTGCCTGATTTCCTGAAAATCTCTCAGTGTTACACTGTAGTGTCCACTGTCTTTAAGCGCCAGGTTCTGAAGAAGCAGTGGGGCATTTTCAGGGAAAAACACAACTTGATTTCGATAGAAGGGAGCTATAAAAGTGGTTCCAGTACACTGAATAGGTATCCAATCAGCATTCAGAGTGCACTGATCTGGAGTGTAAAAAAGAATTAGACTTGTTCCAGAGTTCCATTTGATTGATGGGAAAGTGTCCATTGTCCCTGTCAGCCTATAGGAGACAGGCAGCAAGATGGACAGACCAGCAGTTCCATTAACTGAATTTGTATGTACTTTAAACATGACTGATCTCAGGAAACCTGAAAGAAATATAAAAACTGATAATAGCATTAAGTACTGTATATTTACATGTGTAAATCACATCCATGTGTAAATGGCAATGTACACATGATCCTTACTATGTAGAAATTCCAAAGGGTGGTTTGGGTGTGCCTGGGTGGGGCAAAATCTACACACATATTCCCCATTTTATTAAATGAATCCACATAGTGTATATGACAATATATTTCAATAGCACGTGTTATTTTTTTCACTCCCCAGTCAACTCCCACCCCCAGAACACCCCTTCCCCTTTGCCTTCTCCCTGTGAGTATATGTATACATGCTTTCGAAAAACACATTTACTTTTATCTGCCCTGAGAGATGTTCCAAAACCTGTTTTCTTTGGATCAACATATAGGGGTATGTTTGCTAAACCTTCTTAACATGCGCGGTGCACATGAGCACGCGCTAAGGTACCTTAGCGCACGTTAATGATGCTTTATGGGGCCAAAATGTGCTTTAGTGCGCGCTCATGCGCGCAGCGGCGCACACGAGCGCTGAAGGCGGGGAAAGGCTACCGGAGGGCGGAGGAAGGCTCCCGAGGGGCGGAGAGAAGGGGTCAATGGGTGGAGAGTGGGAGGGGAGAGGGTCCCCGCACACTAGCGAGGTGAAATTCGAGGCTAAAAATAACGCAAGTGAAAACCTCGCGTTAGAGCCAATTTAAAGGGAAGAGAAACCATTTCTGTCAGCAATGTACAGCAAAACCAGGGAAACCTACAAAAAAGTGATAAGTGTGATACATGTGCACAGAACAAAAGTACAAATAAACATTGAAAAGTACCCCAACAAAATTAAAAAAAATTATAATCAAGCTGGGCAATAGTGATCGTAATGGGAAACATCAAAAAACACTCCCAAGAAAGCCCCAAAAAATAAATATGAATTTTGGAAAGGTCTACGCTCCGTCCCCATAAAAGGTAATGATCCCACAGTGAAATAGCACTGATCAGGGTTTCCCTCTCCATCAGACAGGTTTCCTATGGCATGCACATGTGCGGCAACAGCAGGGCAGGCATGTCGGAATGGCCAACTGGACAGATGCTTGGAAATGGGATACAGAGGGCTGCAGGCGGCACATGTTGTGGTGCAGCTGGGGCACAGTGTGGACTAGGCAGATGCCTAGATGGCACTTAGGAATGCTAAAACTGACCAGCAGCCAGACAGCAACTGATGAGGGCCCAACATGGGCACGAGAGTGTCTATCACAGTGTCACAGGGGATAGTACCCAGCAGGTACCCCCAAGGGCACAGAACATTGGCAGGCGGTGTTGGGGGGAAGCGTGGACGCCTATGCAGGCACCCCTACCCCAGAACATGCACCATAGGCAGCCGCCTACCTGCACTCTGGATGGCTTGAGACTGCACACCACCAGCACCACCAGCAGAAGGGCATGTCAGCATGATGGCAGAGGGGTACTGGTGGTGGAGGGGGGCAGTGGCAGCTGCCCAGAGCCGACCATGGCCTAGCCCTGTGTAGGTGGGTGCCATGCACTGCAACAGACTGGCCCTGCCGGACAAACAGTCATGGTATCATCAGGGAATGCACTGTCCCTGTGGCAACACGGTGGTGCAGTGCACACAACCAGTGTGTTTGGAGGCAGACGGTCACAGGTTCAAGTCCCAGCTATGGTGCCTGCCAACCCAGTCCCCATATTTTACCCACTACTACAACATGCTAATACAGACAGAACCTTTATTGCAGATGATGTAAACATGCCCATAACACCTACATTTTACCCTACAGAGCAAAGACACCATAAACAGGCGCATTACCTAAAGCAGAGTCTCCCAAATGCAGTCCTGGAGGGCCAAACACCATTCAGGTTCCATGCTGCCTCTAATAAAGATGCCTGTGCTGCATATCTATGCACCACCCCCATGGTATGCAGATGTATCTCATGCATATTCATGAGGACCAGCATGAAAACCCGAACAGTGTTTGGCACACCAGGACTGGAGTTGGGAACCTCTGCCGTAAAGCAGCAGCCAACAGGGGCAGACACACCCACACCCACAGGCTCCATTAGCCAATGCCTCCTGGAGAGGCAGGACATTGGGCCCTGCGTGCATCTCCCAATACTAGCACTTGCATACCTTAGCAATGCCACCCTACACCTGGGAATACGGTACACAGCTATCAAACGTTTGCTATGATTACTGGCAGATAGCAATTCCTACGTTAAGCACAGTTTGCTGATTGAGCTCCATCATAACAACCTTTCTGCTGTCTGTGGAGTGTGCTTCAGGTCTGGTCTCTGACAATGTTTACCACCCTGGGGAGTGACCCCCAACAGTATTGCGTACCATATCCATGTCTGCACTGTGCCCAGGACTGGTGTGGTGGCCAGGGCTGCTAAACTCCTCTATAGTAGCACAATGCTGGCATAGGTGTGGGAGTGTGTGTCTGTCTATCCAGTGTGTGGTGGCTGCAAACACCCTCCACAGCCCACACTGCCAGCACTGTTGCCAGTATTGGCTTGACAATGTGCATAATGAGGAGCAAGGTACCATGGGTATAGCCCGGACAGGGTGACCTGGCCAGGATGCATCAGCACAGGGCATAGGGCACTGGCTGGGACATTGTGGTGCCCGGCTACCACCTACACAGACAGGGTGGCCACAGCATGTCCTGCTGGGAGATCACTCTCACCCTGACTGTGCAGTGACCACAGCATGACTAGGCATCCCCATAGTGCTATATAGTATTTTTCTCATGTGATATTTATGGGTTTCCTTTTGGGGGCCCAGTCACTGACTTATCTGCTTGTTGTGTATGCTGACATCCCAGTTCTGGGTGCACGCATTTCCACCAGGACCATGCACTATGGACTAGTTAGCAGACTGTCTGCAGCTGGTATGTGTCTTGATGGAGCACCTTGCAGGGTGCAGCGGCTGAAGGCTTGCTGCAGGAGAATATCAGATAGTGGTGGGGTGCAGCTTAGCATATCCAGGCCTAATGTCTGTCTGCTATTGTGTTATGGATGTGTACAGAGCTGCATTGACTGCCCGGTAGGTGTCTGTTCCCCAGCAGGACTGGGGTTGATGGTCCCCTCTACTGCCACCATTGCAAGGAGGTAGAATGTGGATCTGTTGATGGGAGACCCTGTTTACCACCTTCGGCCCTGGAGGAGGCGGGTGGTGGTGCATAACCCTCCTAGGGGTCCATAGGGGCTACACCTGACTGAGACATACAGATATATCCAAGGTGTGTCTGCAGAAACTTCCTATCTCACACATTAGCACTGCTGGGGACCTGCAGCATAGCCTATTTCTGCCATGGAAGGTGCTGTGGACCTGGTGCTGGGCGCCCCACTGCACTCTCAGGGTGAGCACAGTACCCGCACAATGTGACGGTGTGTAGCTACTCTGTGCCAGTAACACACATGGTCAGTTCCCCCTACCAGGCCGAGGTGCTGTGGGGGTGCATACCCCATCTTGTGTTCATCTGTAGACAGCTGATTTGCATGTGCAGTGCATCATGGGTACGGGTGGGCTAACCCTATCCTGTTGACCACAGCAGACTGTCTGTGTGGTGACATGCACTCCCTCTGCAGCCAGCCAGGGGCTTGCTAGCAGCTATAGAGCAGTAGCCCACTGGTTACTTCACTGCCTGTGGAGCCAGAGGTTATGGGTTCAAACCCACAGTAGGGTTATTTGATAGGGCTGCCCAAAGCATTATCTCTTTTTAATGTACATTATTACTGCCAGCAAAAACACCCTCAGCGTACTGTACCCATAAGGTGCCTCAGAGGGCACTTTATAGGGCGCCCTATAGGGCACCTTATGGTTACCGTCCATATAAGGTGCACTATACGTTATCCTGTGGAGCGACTTATAGGGTGCCCTATAGGGGACATTATAGGGTGCCGTGGCGGACAGTGCACTTTAAAATGTACCCTCTGGGGTACCTTATGGGGTGCCTTATGCAGCACCTTATGTTACAGTGCTTTGAGAGTGCGTTTGCTAGCAGCAGTAATTAAAATAAAATTAAAATGCCTCATAATGCAATATTACACATACCAGGTAGTGCCTCAGGCAGCCTTATTCATTGGGCACAGTGGGGGATTGAACCCATGATCCCTGCACCATCAGTCAGTGTCTTAACCATTGTACTGTGGCTCTGTTCCTCTATTTGCACATCAGCGTGCCTGCTTATGCTTCCTGCTCGCGTTTCTCATGCGCTACTGTGCGCGGCGCACATTAGCGCGCAGCACACATTAGCACACGATTAATCCCTGTTTGCTTTTTTAAGACTGACATGCCCACTCCTTATATGGCATCCTGCAGACTACCGCGCCGCGCACATTAGGAGACTTTAGTAAACATAACCCATAGTCTATGTTTACGAAATAAATGCTAGCATGCACTAACCTCCATTAGCATGTGCTAAGTGTTGCTGCACCCATAGGAATAAAATGGGTTGTAGTGGCACTTAGCACACGCTAATGGATGTTTGCACATGCTAGCATTTCATAAACATGGCCCATAGTTAACTGCATACATTTTGAAAATTCCTCTTTATATAGAACAAATACAATTTGCAGCAAGTATGCTCAAGCTATAAAGAACCAAAAATAAAAATACATATTTTTAAGTACTTACCAAAAGGTACAGTCATAAGACGAAGAAGAATGAAATTGCTTTCTGCTGATAGCATGTTTCAAATGTTTCAAGAGAACTGACATGACATAGACAATAAAAATCAAAAATTCAGGAAGTCAAAACAGTTCACATAGCCAAAATGTGGTTTCCTTTCTTAAATGTATTCTATCTGGTCAAGCCGTTTGTTCTTGAAACAGGAAATAATCTACTCAATGTCCAGCAGCACTGAGCTAGACCCAGAATCATCTTATTTATTTTATTTTATTTATTTATTTATTTATTTACATTCTCTTATATACCGCGCTATTCTGCATCAGTGCGGTTTACATTGAACAAACTGAAATTACATTCTTCTGTACAAACCTTTAAAATGTTCATAATTTACAGTTCTTGTGCTCAACCCTATCCACTCTCTAAAGACACAGCCCCTAGTCCCTTCGTTAATCATGAAAGACTACTTTAAAAAACATGTTGTCACCTGTTTACAGAAGGTCAAAATATCTGTTAATCTAATCTCCTGCATTAAAGGTTTCGAGAAAGCAGAAATGCAACCAAAAAAGCTCATTTATGAGTCATTTGCAACCTCACCTTCATGCTGGGAACTATCAGTCTCATATTTTCCAAAATGTACATATCTATTGCCTATCTATGGCCCACAAAAGGCTGATTTGGCAAAAAAAGTATATAAAATAACCTACCACTCAGTATTATTTTGCCTTCTGTATGATCAAATAGCATGAATTGTACAAACAACTATTTTAAAGGTGCATAGTTGATATTCAGGGCTGAAAAATATTCAGGGCACAAAGGAAGAAAAGTCACCACAGACACTCTACCGATGTTTCAAATATATTGAACTGCCCACAGGAATTGATTCACCCAAGTAATCTTTTTTGATTGAGTTATAATTTCCATTCCAATATAAAAGAAAGGAAGAGAAGATATATTGCTTGAACTAGCATACGTAAAGCATAAAGCCATTGCAATCATTTGAAAAGAAAAGGGCTGACGTCTAATACTAGTCCCTCTACTGGAGGCGGAGGTGGATAAGAATCAATTAAAAAAAAAAAAAAAGAAATACAAGATATATCTTCTTTTGGTTGCAGCATTACTTATTTGCTGAGGATTACTATATTTAGTCAGTTAGATCTTTTCAAAACTACTGCATCTATGGTAGCCAGCACAGAGGACTTCCCTTGTAGAAAAAAATTCAGGTTGACACTTAACAAAATTATATATATTTTCTGCATACCTAATATAATTGCAAATAATTTTTTTTTAAAGTTAGACCAATAGAAATCATCTGAGAATACAAGTCTAAAAAATTCCTCCCTTGCGGCTAGAAGGTTAAATTTGCAAATACATTTATTTTCTAGCCATGGAAGAGAAAATTTCCATTTCAGAAAATAAATGTTAACCAAAGAATCCTCACAAGGAGTCAAATCAATGACTATTAAATACTGTGAACTCCTTACTGTAGGGCTGGTGCCTGTTCAGAAACTAATGTGTGAACCAAATATCATGGCTTCCTTTTACAAGATGGGGCCTGCTCAGAAATTGAAACATGAACCAAATAAGATGGAACTCTTTTCTGTTGTGCCAGCAATAAACCCTGCAGAACAAGCAAGTCAGCAGAATCATTGATCATGCCTATGTGCTGGAGAACTCACTCTTATCCAGAGACTGCGCCACTGGGCCTAGGATTTGCAACTAAGTATGTACCTGCATACCAGCACCTTTCCTGCACCATGGACCTTTGTTTGGAGAAGGACCTCCTGACCACTGTTATAGGATTCAATGAAGATGACATACAGTATCTGAGACCAGCCAATCACCGTGCGTGAGCCCACCACAGATCTAGGGGTCATAAGTGCAACCAGTGACCTACATGTGTGACACCAAATGGTGTGCAGGAGCAGGATGGGCAGTTAGCAATTGTACCATAACCTTGGTAACAGGAGAACAACACTGTGACATTATACAATGTATAGAATGGAACAAAATACAAGTAAACACAATAAGTAGCACTAAACTAAATAGCAAATTTCGGAGCCAGGAGGAAAGAACTCCAAACCATGAAGTGAAGGAAGAAAACCACGAATCTACTTTAGGATCTACCCCAGCCTGTGTTTGCATGTACACATTTGGATCCCACAGGTGCTGTATAACAATGGATAGCTTTCCATCCTTTAAAGCTACTGTAGTACAACAAGTCCCTCCCATGACTGCACAAACATTTCCTTCAGATCCTCTTTGGGCCTCGTGTGGGTGTGAGGCAAGCACGCGGTCAGGATTTGCAGCCATGCTGCGTCGGTGGAACCGCCTGTCGGTGCAGAGGACATGAGGGTGTCAGGTGAGTTGCACGCCATTCAGGGCGAGTTCTTGGTGCGTATGGGGGAGCCGTCAGGAACGAAGGAAAAGGCACGTAAGAAGCGTAGGCATGCTTGTAGGAGATGGCATGGGTCGGATTCATCCTCGTCTTCCTCTTCTTCGCCATCGTTGTCGGCCTCGAGCGGCGGGGGCGTTGTACGCGAGGTGGGTGGTAGCGGGGAGGCGATGAGTACGACGGTCGGTGGAGCTCTGTCACTGGCTGCGTACACAGAATTTTGGGAAGGTGTTCCGCGGAACTTGCGGCTTAAGATCAGGAAAAGGAGATATATTGATATCTTTCGGTTGTTAGAGGGGAGGAGGCGTTCGGGGGATAGCAAAAAGAAGAGACAGGAGGATGAGAAGGCGGGTAAGAAAGGTGTCCTGGAGTGTGGTGAATTGGACGCGAGCTTTTTTGCGTTTGGCGAGCGTATGGGGGCATCATTGTCCTGAGCAGTATGGGTATGTTGTTGGCTTATGGGGATGCTATTCTTGAGGCATCACAGACGCATGAGGGATGGTCGTGGTTGAACTACGACGAGAGGTTCCAAGATAAAATGGAGGAGAAATGGTTCTTGTCCTGGGGTTCGCAGGATATTAATTTGTGGCTGACGCAAATGTCGGCTAAGCCGGGGGCAGGAGGAATAGGGGGAGCTAAGTCAGGGGCAGTGACACCAGGGATGGCAAGTCATTCCTTTCGGCCTACAGGAGCCACGCTGCAGAAGAAGGTGGGTAGAGCGGGAACAGGCGATGTTTGCTGGCAATTTAATAAGTCATCGTGCCCCTTTCCAGATTGCAAATTTCAGCATGCCTGCTCCAGTTGTGGTGGGGGGCATTCAGTGGCAAAGTGTGGTAAAAAAGAGGTCCCGCCGGCTAGTGCGCCGGTCACGAAGTGAGACGGATTTATGCAGTCTTGCCCCCACCCCCATACAGGTAGAGGTTTTACGGATTTGCCTGTGGCAATACCCGAGATGGGGGGATAGGGTGGTTTTGGAAATGGGGTTTAGGGAGGGTTTTGTCATCCCAGTGGCGGGCACAGTAGTAGGGGGTAGGCCGCGCAACTCACCCTCACTGCGGCGGTTAGCATCCATAGTTCAGAGTAAATTGTTAAAGGAGTTGGAGTTGGGCAGGATTGCCAGTCCTTTTGAGGAGAGGTCGTTCCCGAATTTAGTGGTTTCCCCCCTTGGGCTTATCCCAAAAAAGGAAGGGGGGAAGTTTTGGTTAATTCACAATATGTCTTTTCCAGAAGGTGACTCGGTTAATGATCATATACCCCGGGATAGGTGTGCGGTGCGATATGCTTCATTCGATAGGGCGGTGGAATTGGTGAAGCACGTGGGGGGTGGAGCGTGGATGGCGAAGGTCGATATTGAATCGGCATTTCGTTTGCTTCCAGTGCACCCATCCAGCTTTCCGTTTTTGGTTTTCCAGTTTGAGGATCAGTATTATTTTGATAAATGCATGCTGATGGGGTGTTCGGTATCCTGTGCTTACTTTGAAAAATTTAGTACCTTTTTGCTTTGGGCGGTGGTACAGGAGGTGGGTTGTGAGAACGTGGTGCATTATTTGGACGATTTTTCTTTGTGGGGGCAGACGATTCTGGGGATTGCCAGAGGCTATTGCAAGGATTTATGGAGGTGGCAAAGGAAATGGGGGTGTCGTTAGCAGAGGGTAAGACGGTAGGTCCGGCTAGGAGACTCACCTTTCTGGGGGTAGAATTGGACTCCAAGGATATGGTTGCAAGGCTGCCAATGGATAAGGTTGTGGCGTTGCGAGTGTTGATAGCTAATGAGATGGCCTCACGAAAGTTGAGTTTAAAGGAGTTGCAGGCACTTATTGGGGCGTTGAATTTTGCATGCCGCGTTATACCGATGGGTAGGGTGTTTTTGCAGCGGTTGGCAAGGGCAACAGCGGGGGTGCGGAAACCGCATCACTGTATTAGGGTGTCGCAGGTGATGAGGGCGGATTTGAGGATTTGGGATAGCTTTTTGCAGGAATTTAATGGAACAGCAGTGATGATGGAGGAGGAGATTTCTTGGGGGGCTTGCAGTTGTACACAGATGCGGCGGGGGGGTCGGGTTTGGGCATTTATTTTGCGGGTTCGTGGTGTGCTGATTCATGGCTGCAGTCATGGCAGGACTCTCGATTAGTGGATAATGTGGCCTTCTTGGAGCTCTTTCCAATGCTGGTGGCATTGGAGTTGTGGCCGGAGCGCCTTCGTAACAGACAGGTGTTATGGTGGTGTGACAATGCGGCGGTCGTTAGTGTGGTTAATAATTATACCCTGCGGTGTATTCAAGTGGCAGAATTAATGCGGGAGGTGGTGCTAGCTTGCTTGCGCTTAAACGTGGTGATCAAAGCGAGACATATACCAGGATGCACAAATGAGGTGACTGACGCTCTTTCACGTTTTCAGTGGGACCAGTTTCGGAGACTGTCACCAGAAGCGGACGCAATCGGCTTGATGGTCCCAGAGCGGTTATGGCAGGTTGGCCTGAGGAGATGCTGAGTTTGCTGCAGAGCTCAGTGGTGTGAGCAACATGGTCGGCTTATCAGCGAGGCTGCGACAAGGTTGAAGATTTCTTGGTGGATCAGGGATGGCAGCCTGACTCGGTGGCCGATCACATGTTGGCGCAATATGTGGTGGCTGCAAGGGCGAGGGGGTTGTCTAAGGCGGCAGTCCGGTCGCATTTAGCAGGATTCACTTTTTTCACTAGAGCGGTGGGCTGGGATTCAGCAGCTGGTGGGTTTTTGACTCGCTGGCTATTGCAAGGGTGGGAGAGAGTGGAGCCAAGGCCTAGGGACAGCAGGCAGCCGATTACGCATGACTTGTTGCGGCGGCTGTGTGTGGCGCTACCTTTTGTGGCAGAGTCCAAATACAAAGCGTTATTGTTTAAAGCAATATTTTGCTTGGCATTTTTTGGGGCTTTTCACATTGGAGAGCTCGTAGCTGACTCAGGGAGGTCGGGTAGCGGTGGGGGTCTGCTCCGCCGGCATATGCAGGTGGAAAGAGGCTGGGCATGGGTATTTTTGGCCCGCTCTAAGACTGACCAGCATGGGCATGGGTGGTGGGTATTGTTACAGGAGATTGACGGTGGGATAATGTGTGCGGTGGTGGCATTGCGGGATTACCTGCGGTGTCGCCCGGCATTGGGGGGTTTAATGTTTATCCATGCAGATGCTCGAGTGGTGACGCGCTTCCAGGTGACAGCGGTGTTACGGATGGTTCTGTGGTGGATTGGGGAGCAGCCGCACCAGTTTGTGACGCATTCCTTCCGCATTGGGGCAGCCACTAGTGCAGCGGTTGCGGGTTTGCCAGGGCAGGAGGTGCAACGCATAGCCAGATGGCGTTCTAAAGCTTTCCTGGGGTATGTTCGTTTGTAAAAAAAAAAGTTGGGTGGTGGGTGTAAGTGCTTGGCTAATTTTGTTTTCTTTTACAGATAGAGGGCGTGGTCTGCATGGCTGTTGGCTGATCAGCCATTTGTTTGTGCATTGGGAGGGTCAGCGAGTGGCAGTGCGGCCAGCAGGGTCTGCTCTGGGCTTGGATCCGGTGGTGGTGTCCATGTCATGGCTGGGTGAGCGAGGTCTACGATGGACACAGCTTCTCCCCTTGCTTCGGCACCACGGGCGGCTGAGGAGTTCACCTGACTTGTCGGCTTGGACTTGCAAGCAGTTGATCAGAGCGGTGCAGAGAGATCTCGGGGAGGTGCTTCAGTTGTTCCCAGGGGTGATAATAAAGTAGTCGGACATTATCCCAAGGCCGATTTGCTGGGACCAGAGGCGCTGGTCCAGGGGTTTAACGAAGATCAACCGACAAATCGGCCATTGGGTATGTGCACATGGCGGGTACCAAATAATGCATGCATGGGTGGAGGTGGGCTGTGCGGGATTGTATGGCCGGGATGTTCTGTTAAATTAAGCAACTTCATTAAATCAAAACTTCCTTTCTATATCCATTTAGCTTTAGTAGCAGCCTGCAACCCTGATGTAAGTATTGAGGCAAACATAATTTCAGTATCTGAGAACAAGCAAAATTCATAAGGTACATTATTTTCATAAAAAATTATTTATTTATTTGAGTGATTTTTATACCACCATTTCGGGTAATCATAGCATTTACATGCAGAACAACAGAGTTACACTGAACATTTTTAGCAATCTAACAAGTGAATGTGCATAAATAATCATGCGTATTTACACGATTCATACAAACTTTAACTTATTTACAATATTGGTGAATAAATAAATCTTAGGAATAGTTTTAGAAACTGTTCATGGGTAGCTAAGAGGGAGGGATAGCATCTAGAGAGAGTGATGTGGTAGATTTGTAAAGAGAGGCTGTGGTAGTTGAGTTTGAGAATGCTTAAAGTGCGGGCTATGTGCTATGTTGGGTCAACATTAGGGGTTAGTTCATTTTGTCCAAAATGTTCAATGAATAGGAAGGTTTTAAGTTGGGTGCAGAACGTGGATAAATCTGTAATGCTTCTAAGTCTATCTGGCAGGGAATTCCAGAGCATAGAATCAGCTCCTCAAATGACATCAGAAAAACACGCAAGGAGACCTCTGAGAGAGCTTTCTCGTTTGCTGCGACTTCCATCTGGAACTCCCTACCTAATGATCTGAGAGCAGCTCAGGACATCAAAGACTTTAGAAAACAACTCAAAACAGTTTTGTTTACAGAGCACTACGGTCATGCAATCAACTAATTAATTTTTAAGAAAGCAATTATTTATATATACATTGTACAATAGCTCACTTTATAGTATAGCTCACAATATATATAGTGCACCTTTTCCCAAGACATTTAATCATATATTTACAAACTATGTATATATTATCACAGATTTTTTCACTATTACTAATTTTCTCTTTTGTTAAACCGCTTTGATTGCATGATAAGGCGGTATAAAAATCCAATTAAATAAATAAATAAATAAATAAATAAATAAATAAGTACCCGAATGCTCTGTTGCTAGTATGTTGCTTTGTCTTTCGATATAGTCAATTGGGATTGAAAGAGTATTATTCATTTGTCCTCTTCTTTGGAGGTAGGTGTGACTTAATTAGTTGAGACAGAGTTGTGGGTGCCATGTTTCTGATGATTTTGAATGTTATCCTAATTAGCTTGTATTTTATTCTGCTCTGTATAGCTAGCCAATGCATGGCATAAAGTATAGGGGTTATATATGATCCATGCGGCATGTGTTATAGATAATACATGCTGCCATATGTTGCGCCATTAGGAGGGGCTGGAGTGATTGTTTTTGCAGTAAATATAGTAGACTATTACAATAATCAATATGTGGGATAATCATTGCCTGTTTTATTTATTTTTTTAGCTGTATTTATATCCTGCTTTTCACTGGGTCAAAGTGGTCATTTGGGGGATACATTTAACATGAGGGGATATGAGATGCATATGCTAATACTTACAGGGAACATGGGCAATGGAGGGTTAAGTGGCTTGCCCAAGAACACAAGGAGTAACTATAGGACTAGAAATCCCAGTCCCTCTGGCTTGAGATTGCTGTCCCCAGGTGGGACTTGAACCCCTGGCCCTCTGGCCTGAAGTACCTTGTCCTAACCACTAGACCACTCCTCCCTCCCTCCTGTATCAATGTTCTGAAGTCATTGCTATGTAATAGGGGCTTCATGTGTTGTAGCTGTCTGATTTTATTAAATATTGCCTTTGTTGTGTTTTTCATATAGGTTTTGAATGAAAGAAGTTTGTCAAGTGTAACTCCGAGGAATTTTATCTCTTCTTTAACTTCAAGAATGAAATTATTGATAACTATGTTACTGGGCAGAGTGTATTTCTGATTTCTGATGATACTTCAGTCTTTCTATAATTGATATTCAGGCCATAGTTTTTGAGCCAAGAAGCTAAATCCTTTAAAACATGAGATTATGGGATCAAAGTTAGGTGTGTTTACATTGAAGGGCATATACAGCATTATGTCATCAGCGTAAATGGCATAATTGATGTTTATTAAATGACAAATTGGTTGTATATATACAGGGTGGCCCAAAAAAGTGAGAACATCTCGTAAATTAAAAGTTAAATAGTTTACTTATTTACCTTTTTTAGCTATATAACGTCTTTATTTCGACAATTTCCAGTCGCCCTCTTTGTTTTTTTAATTTGTCAATCATTTACATCTGTCTTTTTGAATTTTTAAATAACTTATATGCTACTAGATGTTCTCACTTTTTTGGGCCACCCTGTATATATATTTATTTATTTTATTTATTTAACAGCTTTTATATACCGTACTTTTATCATCAGCGCGGTTTACATTTTAACAATTTTGTACTTAATCATAAAAAACGTATGCTAAGTTTACAAGTAACAGGAAATGAGAACATGGATAACAGGGGATAAATAGATAACATATATTCAAAACTATTTACAATAGATTCTCAAATGTATGAGCTCTTAAGATGGGGTCTATGAGGTTTTGATCTAGAACGGGTAATGAAGTTTCGGGAACTTATTTGACTTAAAAAGAAGGGTGGATAATGCAGAGCCTTGAGGAAGACCAGTTGTTTGGTGGTATGTACTGGAAAAGATTTGTCCTATGCTAACCTGTTGAGTTCTCTTGGAAAGATATGAGGTGAACCATTGCAATGTAGTTCCGCTTAGTCCTATTTGTTGAAGTCTTTGTAATAGTAAAGTGTGAATGACAGAATCAAAGGCTGCAGCAATATCAAGGAAAATTAGGATGAACGCTTGGTTAGTGTTGTCAATTCCTTTTATGATTTTGTTGTAAAGAGCTAACATTAAAGCTTCAACACTATGGAAAGGTCTAAATCCAAATTGATTATCATCAAGTGGAGCACAGAGGTCAATATGGTCTTGAAGCTGCATGTGGACATTCGTTTCTATTATTTTAGCTAAGAATGGCAAACTAGAAATAGGTCTGTAAGAAGAAGGGCACAATTTGTCAAGCAATTTATTTTTTAGGATGGGACGTATGATTGCATTCTTAAGTCCTTTAGGCATATGTCCTCGTGAAAGAGATAGGTTGACAATCAATTGGATGATAGGCGCTAGCTTATCACATGTTGTTTTAATCCAGTTAACTGGACATGGGTCTGCTTTAGATGTAGTTGTGTTCATATTTGCTATGCTTCTTTTAAGAAGGTCTAAGTATATATGGTAAAACTTCTCCCAATTTTGTGCTTGTGGTGTAAAAGTATTGATGCTCTTGTGGGTGGGTTTTGTCACAGAGTTGATTTTGGACATATAGTAGCCCGCTATTGTCTGAGGAGAGATATCAGGATGTTTCACTGTATCTCTTGGATAAGTTGTAAGTGATTTTACAATTGAGAATAGATATTTTGGTTTATTTATTGATTTTGTAAGGAGTTTCATGTGATAATCCTTTTTGACCTGGTAAATGTGCTGATGGTATTTAGTTAGCATAGATAAGTATTTTTCTCTGTTTTCAGGAGTTTTATTTGATTGCCAAGTATGTTCAAGTTTTCACAATTCTCTTTTTAGCAGTCTTATGGCTTTAGAGTACCATCGTTTTGTGGGCTTCTTTGAGGTCTGACAGGCAGTTTTGGGTTTGGTTGCTAACTTAGTAATAGTGTTATTCCAGTTGTTTATGAGCTCATTTGTACTTGTGTCAATGGACTCTAGTATTTCTCTAGTAAAGGTGTCTTTTTCAAAATGTTTCAATTTTGAGTATTGTTTTGCAGCCTGGCTTTCAACATGATTATGTGACTGTTCGATCTCAATGGTGAATTCAATGAGATGGAGGTCTGACCATGGGAATGGAGTTAACTCTATGGAATTGTTGTGTCATGAGTGACTCATCTGAGGGATAAAGATATCTAGAATATTCCCTTTCTTGTGGGTAGGGTTTTTTATCATTTGTTTATAATGTAAGTGTTCCATAGCGCAAAGGAATGATGAGGCACATGAGTTTTGTAAGGAGGGAAGGTTGAAATCTCCTAAGAGTACAACTTCTTTCTTCGCTGCTATGCTACAGACCTCCTCAAAGATGTTTGTTAGCCCATCTGGGTCAGAGGTTGGTGGCCTATAGATGAGGCAAAATGTGATATTTCTGTTTTCTATTATCAGAAGATAAATATCTGCAATTGTACTCAAGTTATGCAATAATTAGTGACTCCTTTATAAAAATTAGTACACCTCCTCATTTATTTGTTCTGGGAGTATGAAATAATTTGTAATTAGGTAGTGTAAGTTGAATGAGTAGGACATTATCAAATTCACTGAGCCAAGTCTCCATTGTGAATATTTATTTATTTATTTAACATTTTTTATACACCGCGTTTCAGATTCTCAAGGCGGTTTACATGGAATAGAATTTGTTTACATAAAACGTTTCATTAGAACTATGTACAAAAGCTGTTAGCAGTGCTTACATTTAACAATTAATTATTTACAGTTCTATCTGGGGTTATAGACAACGTTTTATATGACTGGAGGGTTATGGAAGTGCTCAGTGAAAAAGTGAGTCTTTAAGAGCTTCCTGAAGTCTGTGGTGGCTCTCAGGAGGAGTTGGAGAGAGTTCCATAGAGAAGGGATGTAGAATTTGAATAATCTGTGTAGGGTATTCTGGGAGATGCCTGTGTGTGATGTGGTGCTTGCAAGGGAGTTTTGGTGCTGGGTTCTCCTTGATCTGTTGTCAGGTGTTCTTCTAATTATGTTTTTTAGGCAGCCGGCAGATTGGTTGTGTTGAATCTTGAATGCCATCATTATGGCTTTATATTTTATTCGGGAGCTGATGGGGGGCCAGCGAAGTGATTCAAGTATGGGAGTGATATGGTCATGTTTTCTGGATCTAGTGATTAGTCAGGCTGTTGCGTTTTGGGCTAGTTGTAAGGTTTGGGTTGCATGCTTGGGTATTATGTCAGGGTTAGTGTCATTAGCAGTCAATTATTATTGGAATTTTCTGAATTTATGCAGGCACATTTCAGTATTATGTTCTTATTTATGTGACTCAGTGTGTCATTATTGGGAATATTAATGGTGTTATTTATTTATTTAACAGTTTTTTATACTGCTTTATCATTTCAGTTTATATTGTAACTTAAACTTGGTAAACATACATGAAATGGGGACATTCATAACTTGGATTTTTCTGAGCAATGAAGGGTTAAGTGACTTGCCCAAGGCCACTAGGAGAGCTAGTGGGAATCAAACCCTGGTCTCTGAGTTCCCAAGCCAGTGTGCTGGCCACTGGGCTACTCCTCCACTCCAAGTGTTAAAGTGGATTTGGGCCTTGCTTTGTGTTCTGTGAGAGGAGTGTACTTTAAGTTCATCATAAGTTAAGCATACTATTGGGATGGTTTCGGTGTGAGGGTGGGCTGACAATTGAGCATTAAGTTTTAGCTTTAGATTAAGTAGTATAATTGTTCCAAGAATTATGGATAGTATTAGATGGGAATACATTTTGGGTGTTATAGAGTAAAGTTACAAAAATATATATAATGATAACACTGAGTGGCTGAGGATTTGCTCAAGTTGGATTATGACTAATGAAATTTAGGGTAAAATATAGAATGTTTCCCTATCTTTTTAAATGAGAAGTGCAAATGAAGTGTTAGACAGTGTCGCTTCAGATGGAGAATTAAATGCCTAGGTTTGAATTTCAATTAGGTATTAAACAAATCATAAAATGAGGAGACTGGTTGAAGGAAATTTCAACCTTAGGAAAAGTCTAGTTAAGGATGCAATGGCACAGTTTAAAAGTATGGGTTAGCAAATGTAACACTGATACTGCTACAAATGAAGACTTTTTAATAGAGTCAGTTCAGAGCTAATTAGAAGAAACAGTGTAGCATATATGCAAATAAAGTGTTAGCCTATAGGTTAGCCTATAATTTATTTATTTTATTTTATTTTATTTATTTAAACGGACTTGGTATACCGCTTTATCATGAAATCAAAGCGGTTGGCACAGCAAACAATCAATGAAGGGTGAGGTTGTCATTAGCATGCAGTGTGAGAAATGATACAGTGTGCTGCGTGAGTGCGTGTGGATGATTTTGATGTGAGCTATATACAGCGTGCGCTTAAGATACATATTTACAGATACATATTTACATGGATGGCTTTGCTATCTTAGGAGTCATTCTGTAAGGTCCTTGAAGTAGCCTGTGAATAGTTCAGTTTTAAGCAGCTTTCTGAATTCTTTGGTGTTGTTTGTTGCTCTGAGGTGGTCGGGGAGAGAGTTCCACATGGCGGGGGCTGCTAGGGTGAACGCTTGTTTTGATGTGGATTGGTTTGTTCTGGTGAAGTCCTTTGGGGTTCTGATGTTGTTCAATGTTCCCTTTCTTCTTGGTCTTTTGCTGTTGTCAGTTGTTATGAATTGTTGTAGGCTGTCTGCAGATAGGTTGTTTATTATTTTGAAAGTGGTTAGGAGAACTTTGTAGCGGACTCGTGAGCTGATTGGGAGCCAGTGAAGGTGGTATAGTATGGGGGTGATGTGTTCGTGGGTTGAGCTGTCTGTTATGAGTCGTGCAGCTGTGGTTTGTGCTAGTTGAAGTGGTTGGGTTGATTTCTTTGGTAGTCCTAGGTAGATGTGGTTGCAATAGTCTAGTGTGGGTGTGATGATGGCTTGGCATACTGTTCGAAAATGCTCGGGAGCAAGGATGGGTTTGAGTCGTCTGATTGTCCTCATCTTGACGTAGGCGCTTCTGGTGGTCTTCACAATGTGGGATTGTAGGTTGAGCTCCCTGTCAAGTGTTATTCCCAGGTATTTTATCTCTTGTCTTATTGGTATGATGGCATTGTTCAGGTTGATGGAGGGCGTGGGTGTGAAAGCTTGGTCTCTTGTTATGATCAGTGCTTCGGTTTTGTTATAGTTTATTGTTAGGTTGTTTTTTTGCAGCCAGGTTGACATTTCTTTGAAGCAGTTGGCTATGTTGTTGTAGTCTGGTTTAGTTAGGTTGATTGGTGTGAATATCATTATATCGTCAGCATATATGGTGTATTGAATATTGAAGCTTCTGATGATTGTGCTGATGGGCTGAATGTAAAGGTTGAAAAGCAGGGCAGAGAGGGATGAGCCTTGTGGGACTCCCTGTGTGACGTTGATGGGTTGAGAGGTCTTTGATCCACATCTGACCTGGAGCTGTCTGTTCTCCAGGTAGGATGTAAACCATCTCAGGGTGGTGTCATGTAGGCCCGCTTCTTCAAGTCTTGTTAGTAGCGTTGAGTGGCATACGGTGTCGAATGCTGCAGAAATGTCCAGGAATATCATGAGTACGCCCATTCTGGTGTTGTCAATTGTTCTTAACAGGCTGTCGAACAGTTGTGTCAGTAGAGTTTCCTCCCCGTGATTGGGTCTGAATCCGTGTTGGTTTAGGTCGAGGGGGTGGTGTATGTCGAGATGTTGTTGTAGTTGTTGCTGGACTACTTTCTCTATGATTTTAGCCAGGAAAGGGATGCTTGAGATGGGTCTGTAGGCTGCAGGGTCTGTTTTTGGTAGAGTGGTTTTCTTTGGGATGGGACGTACCATTGCTAGTTTTAAACGTTTATTTTCATTTTACAACAAACAAAAGAACAGCACAACAAAAGAAACAAATACACACATACAATAAAGAAAGCAACCCCAATTACCCCCCACCCCAATGCTTCTTCTCTAAGCTAATTAGACTTATCACTTATCACAGGGGCGCCAACACACAACAGTCATTGTACATCAAACAAACAGAAGGAAAATCTATAATATCGAATGAGCATGTGACAAAGATTAATACAGAATCAGATTAATACAGAATCAAAGCAGTCAACGAAGAGCATCGATATTCTGAACATAATCGTTGAGCGTCTTCTAGCTTAGACCAATAGTAAACAGTTTGAACGGAAGAGGCAGACAGACTGGGTATTTGCGCACAGTTACTATACAGACAGATATGTTTCCCAATATTTCGTGATTGAGGAAACAGGGGACAGCAACACCCAGCATGAAGACTGAAAGAAGTAAGCCGAATTAGGAAGAGAGGGGATCCCCGCAGCTAAGCGGAGCCCCACAAACTTCCCAAAAGGGGGATCCAGAATATATAAAATAGAATGAAGACAACCTCAGACCCGACTCCAGTGATACTGTAATGCGGGACAATTATGCATAACAGGAGTGTATTAGACCTAAGGCCAGATAGCACGTCCCGCATCAAGCGCACTGGATGGCATTCCAATGGCTAACCTATCAGGAGTATTTGTCTACATGAGATAGCAGCACTGAGGAGATAGAAAAATCTGATCTAGAATGTGAGTGATGGGGGGGGCTAGGAAAAGATGAGCTCTAAGTCTGAGAGGTGAAACAACTTCCATATAGCAATTCACGCAAAATCTGTCATCAAGGCTGGCATGGTGTGGAGACTCTTGGGCGGACCACTCGTTCTAGGCGGCAAACTATCTATCAAAGGAGCAAATACTTGGTAAGAGTCACCGCCGAGTAACTATAACAGAGTCATCCATATTGGAGCATAAATACCGACACACACAGATGCACTATTTCTAGCCTTAAAGTATACACAGGCCCAGCTACCCTCCCCATCAGAGCTAGTATCCATTACAGTGATTGGCTAAGTATCTCAACTAAGATGGCTACCTCACCACGCTCAGAAACAGCGGGAGAATAGGCAGCCACCATATTAGATTTGGGAGTGAATTCCAGTGGTTCGACAGAAGTAAAATGGATTTCTGAAGAAACACTAAATCAGTATGATCATGATTAAAATAACTAAGAATGAACGTTCTATTGATTGGACTGTTAATGCCTCTTACGTTCAATACTAAGAGCATACATAAAGCTATACAACAAAGTCAAACATTCTGAGGGAGGAGCATGATGGCGCACCGAGTAGCGCGATGTCCCTCATGTCAACCACTAATGACTGTACACACGACATGATAGAAAATATGCCAAGAAAATCATAAAGCGCCCAATATAACAGTAGAAGCACTGAAGTGCCTTAGAGAAGAAGCATAACCCCAGAAATTACAGGCGACCTGATGTCTGCGGGGTGAAACCCCAGAGAAGGCCTAAATTGAAACATATAACCGGTATGTCTGTGCGTCCTCCGAATCCAACCGAGGTGCACATCATGGAGGAAAAGGAGACCAAAAGAGGTAGATATAAAAGAAAGGAAGGTCCAGGCAGTCTCTATTCCAGGCAATGATTACCGCGCCGAACCATTCAAAATGGCGGGCGGTTCCAGCGGAGACCATCCAAATTGTTGACTCAGCGCATCAGGTCTGCCTCTTTGGAATCCAAAAATGTTGCTAGCAGGGTAGGATCTTCGAAGGTTCTAGTTTGGTTATGAAGAGTCACTCTGAGCTTCGCTGGATATAAAAGGCCAAAGCGAGCCTGTAGCTGTTGAAGCCTAGGACGAAAAGCAAGACGTCCCTTCCGCCGGTCAGCTGTGGGCTTTGCCAAATCGGGGAAAAAAGAGACTTTATGGTCGTCAAACTGCAAATGTGGCATCACCCGGGCGGCTTTGAAAATTTACTCAACTTGCTGGTACCTCAATAAACGGAATATAATAGGCCGGGGGGTCGTCCGATGGAGTGCAATGTTGATAGGAGCACGATATGCTCGGTCAATTTCCAGATCTCTGCAAAAGGTAATCTTCAGCAAGGAAGGGAGAGTTTTAACCAGAAATTCTCTGATATCTCCTGCTTCCGCCCCTTCTGGAACTCCAATGAGCCTGACATTGTTGCGACGAGCATGATTATTGCAATCCTCTAACTCTTTTTGAAGATTCTGTATGTGACGTTCAGCCTGGTCCAGGTTTACCAAACGCACCGCGTGCGAATCAAGGACCCCCGCCATGTTGTCCAGCCGTAGTGAAAGACCTTCAAGCCGGTCCTGAAGCTTACCGAACTCTTCTCGCATGGCTCGGAGCGCCTCTCCGTTGGACTGTACCAGTTCCTTCACACCACGTATTTCCTCCAAGATCTTCTGTTGCAGTTCCGGGCTTACCCGAAGTGGAGCCATCTTAGGTGGGGAAGACAATTCTATTTTGGAACGTTTTCCATGTGAAGAAGAGGGAGACCCGAAGTCCAAGCGCACTGGTTTGTGGGTCGCCATTTCCCCCAAGGCACCCCGGCAAGTTCGGTAGAAAATATTAAAGTTATGCGGATGTTTAGTCAGGATTCTGAGTAGGCCCCTCGGGAGCTTCAACGCAAAGCGTCTACCCCGCTGGACATCAGGCTCCGCCCCCCAACCATTGCTAGTTTTAATGCATTTGGCATTATTCCTTCTGTGAGGGAGCTTTGTAAGTTATAAGCCAAGTTATAAGCCAAGCCTGTAAGTTTACACATTGTCAAGTAGAAAAGTATGCAGAATACGAATACAGTTGAGATCATATGCTTCTTCTAATATAGCATGTTCCTAAGGCTTCTAGCTATAACATACTGTTTGTTTGGATAATGTAATCTTGAGGCGCCTAATTACCACGCCTAAGGGCCCGCCAGGCCAGACGCGCCTCCGGCAGCTCAGTTTTAAGTTGGCTTGTCCTGCAGCCTGATTGGAGCCCGGTGCAGAGATCAGGAAGATATATGAGGAAGATCTCTTTTGTCTATAATGGGGCCAATATTTAGCTAAAGCCTTTGGAAATCCTGAGAAATCCTGCAAAGGAATAGATGCTACTGGCAATAACGTTTGTACATAAGCACATGTACCTCTCCAGCCTGATACAAGCAGGAATATAATCTATAACCACACTGGTAACTGTAGTCATAGAAAAATATAGAAAAGCTATTTGCAGGCAGAGTCACAATTGTTTTACAGTGGGGATTGTCTCCCACCTCCAATGTAGCATTAAGGGATCTGTAGCATAAATCAAAAAATCCATAACCAGCATTTACATATGGCTTACATTTGCCATATATTGCCTTACTTTGTATAGTAGTATCAGTTAGCAATGCAACACAGGCCTTATCAGGAATATAACTATGTAAAGATACGAGCTTCGTAGACCAAACTACAGCTTTCATAGAACTGTTCTGACATTCTATCTATAAAGGGGATACTTCACATATTACAGGTACATGAGTGCAATTAGAAACATTAACTAGTGATGCTGATCCCAAGCATTGTTGTACAGTAATATTAGGCACAGAAATAGCAAAAGAACTGCAGACATGTCTGTAGCTACAAATTTGTTTGAACAGATCACAGTCTTTAGTACCCAAAGAGTCTGCTGTTTAGCTCAAAGAAAACCATACATTTGTTAACAGTAAATTTGGTGGAACAACATTCAGAGCATTGTTAAAGTCTGTCAAAGAAGCATCATGATTCAGGATTCTTGAAGAAAGCAGTGTAAAGGACTCACAAAAAACAAATCAGTCTGAGCAGACACATGGAGCAGGCTGGGCATCTGACATATGGATCCATACTCCTCCCTCAGATATCTGCACTGCAGTGGGGGTAGATGTGTGTACTGAAAATGGTCCTTCAAAATAGGGCTGTGTCCAACCAGTCCAAGGTTTAACCCTCTTTTACACCAAATCTTCTGCTTTGTACTTCACTATTGGTAGAACATGCAATGTTGTTCTCGAGTATGGTCTACTGACAATTCGACCAATTAACTGCAAGAAGGTATGCAATGCTGTAAGGTTCAAGTCATCTGGAACCTTGCCATCCTCTAGATTAATCAATGGCAACCTGCATCTCCTTCCTGTAAGCAGCTGAAATGGGGTTAGTGAATTTTTCTTCAGTGATGAATTTCGTAAAGAAAAGAGAGCTAAAGGCAAAACCTGCACTCATTTCAAAGAAGTTTCAGCACACACTTTTCTCAGAACAGATTTTAAAAGACAATTCATTCTTTCTACCAGGCCATCAGCCTGTAGCCTATACACAAAGACAAAGTGTTGCTTCATTTGTAAAGCTTTTGCCAAGTCCTGCATCAAAAAATTTCTAAAATGTGACCCATTGTCTGTATATATTGTTCTTGGGCATCCATGTTGGGGAATGATTTCTGAACACAGAAACTTCACTACAGCTGTGGATTTTCCCATTTAGTGGGCAAAGCTTCTACCCATTGTGTCATGGGACATACTGCCACCAACAGGTAATGTTTACCTTGGACTGGTGTTTGCATATCTGTAAAATCCATATGAACAGCTAGAAAGGGGCCTCTCGGTCTAGGCAGAAGCACTCCTACTTTAGAAGTTGCAGTTTATTTATTTATTTATTTATTTATTTATTTAGTGTACATTTGTATCCCGCTGCTTCCAGTGATCAGCAGCGGTAACTATACATGGTGAGGATGGCTGTACGGGCCAGTAATTAGGGATATATACATTGTGATCAGGGAGGGGGAGGTAGCACACAGCAAAAATATGGTTACAAATTTACAGTAGATTGATGTTAAGACTTCACACAGGGTACATTACATACATATTTACACATGGTACTTATATACTTATTTACACATTGCTGACTTTAGGACCTCACACTGGAGAAAACTACATATTTACACATGACTGAGGGTATTTCATGAGGTTAAATTAAAATGTGATTGGAAGAGGTGCGTCTTAAGTTTTTTTCTGAAGTCTTTCAGATCACAGTCTGCACGCAGATCACTTGGTAACCGGTTCCAGAGTGCTGGGGCTATAAATGAGAAAGCCCTGTTACTGGTACAAGCGTTCACCTTTCTGAAGCACTTGGGGAGACAGAGGGTATTGAGGTTCGCTGTTCTTCTACTTCTGTTGCTGGGGAGATTGGATATTAAGCTGCTGAGATGTGAGGGTGCTACATTATGGATGAGTTTGAAGGTAGTGATTAACATTTTGTATTGGATGCGGGCCGTGATGGGGAGCCAGTGTAGCTCAATTAGAACAGGTGTAATGTGGTCAGAGAGACCTTTTTGCATAATGATTCTGGCAGTGACATTTTGTGCCATTTGCAGAATATTAATAGTTTTTCTTGGCAGGCCTTGCAGTATGGCATTGCAATAGTCCAGGTGTGGGATGATGAGGGCTTGAGTGACAGATCTGAAGTCGGCGTGATCGAGGATGGTACGTAGGGGCTGCAGTACTCTTAACTTGTGGAAAATAGCCCGATTGGTAATTCGAAGGTGCTTGTCCATATTAAGGTTGCTGTCAAGCATCACTCCTAGATATTTTATTTCTGTCTTGATGTTGTAGTTGTTATTGTTCATGGTGACCGTCGCTGGGGGTTCGAATCCCGGTTTCCTGGAGATACACATTGCTTCGGTTTTCTTGTGGTTAATGGACATGTTATTGCGTTGAAGCCAGATTTGAAGTTCCTAAAGGATTATTCTTGGCACCCTCCTGACAACATGATACACAACTATGTACCTTTTCTTTCAATCTGGGACTCCATACCAGTTCTCCCAGAAGTTCCATCATGCATTTGGGTGACTTGTGCTCAGGAAGATGTACCATGGGCAACATCAAATGCAAAACAAAATCTGACAAACATTTTTTTCCTGATGGACGATACCACAAACCTTTGGAGGAAAATGCTCCAACATGTTGCCATTCCTCTCGTTCTTCTGCAGTAGCACTTACCTGAACTGACTGAAGCACCTCAACCATTTCTCCTGGAGAAAGGGTTGCTTTGGTTAAGACCATCTGCATGGTCTTCGGGTTTACTACATCATGACAATGAACTGCTAAATCTGTTTTGTTATTCCCTTCTGAAACAAATGAACTATATGTTGAATGTACGACACATTTTACAATGACTGTCCGAATACCTTCCTCCATACAGTGAGTCAACAACTGTATTGGTGTCAACATTATAGGAGCATGCATCAATAGCTTACCTCTGGACATAATCAGCCTTCTCCTTTTCCACTTCTGGGCATTAGTCAGTACAGCAGTACATACATAGTCAGAATCTGAATAGACTGTCCTAGACTGTGCAGAAAAAAAAGAACCAATGCCATTACCACTGTCACTAGCTCTGCTGACTGAGCCAAAAAATCCTGTGGAGACAATTCACCTGCTGCCATAGTCATGCAGCCAAACGTCTCATATGTTACTACAGCATATCCAACCCTCTGAGGACTTTCTTGTGGTCCCCTTGCAGAACCATCCACAAACACCACCTTTGAATCTGGAATACACCTATCCTCACATAGCTCTAGGGCATTCAAAACATTATCACAAGCATGATCAATCTCAAGAGGTGGTACATCCAAGGCATAAGGCATGCACCTTGCTGGGGGTAACAGAACCACATTTGGCTGTTGAACCACCACTAGATATTTGGATAGTCTCTGAATGGAAAAACTTACAGTTGGTAACTTCAGTACCTGAAAAATATCATGCTGACAATGCACCTATACCTTTTGATCTCCAGCCATCATTAGTACCTTCTCTAAACCCTTAGCTACAGCTACTACACCCTTTTCACACAGGCTGAAACCTTGTTCTACTGCTGAATACATACTTGACAGGAAATACACCAAAAATGTTCTTTTCTTTCCTCATCATATTGTGTCAATGCTGCTGACCAGTAAAAATCTGTAGCTGCAACAAACAAAACAAAAGGTAATCCTCCACAAGGGACTGTCAAGGGGTCTGCCTCTTTGAGCTTTCTAATCAGTTCCTGTATGTCTGTCCACTCAGTCTGATACATGCACATGCTAACACCCATCTCGAGCATTCTTCCCTTTAAGATGTTTTTTTAATGGGAGTCACTCATCTAGTAAAGTCTGGCACCCACATTTGGCAAAGGTTCAGGTGCCCAAGCAGCCCTCTCAATTCTGATACTGTGGCTGGCTTGGTTAGTTGGTCCAATACTGCCACTTTCTCTCCAGGTAAGGCCTTGTTGCCTTTAGAAACCATCAGTATCAAAAATTCAACTTCTTTTTGTGCCACTACTAACTTCTCTCTGCTCACTTTGTACCCTCTCTCTCCCAGCCATTTGAGAAGGCTGATTGTTAACTCTGCAATTTTCCAGACTGTCTGCTGAAAGCAAAACATTATCTACATATTGCAAAATGCTGTAAGGTTTCCCCTTATTCTCCCTACACCACTGACCTAAATCTTGCACCAACACTTTGTGAAAAATAGAAGGACTCTCACAGTAGCCTTGGGGCAAACGTGTCCACGTATGCTGCCTGTCTTGGTATGTGAATGCAAAATTTTCCTGGTCTGGACCACACAATCTGATACAATAGAAGGCATTTGCCAAATCTATGACTGTCAAATAAGAATGGACTTGTACTGACTCCCGGATCCTAGGCGGATCAGCAACTACTGGAAATTTAGCTGTCACCAGCTTATTCAATTCTCTTAAATCTTGCACAAGCCTCCACTTACCATTAGGCTTGTGCACTGGGTAAATTGGGGTACTGAATAGACTACTCACTTTGTACAGTACACCTTGCTTCACCAAAAGGTCAATTTCTCCTCTTATTTCTGCAGCAGTTTCAGCTGACAAAGGATACTGCTTCTTATAGGGCCCTGCCATTCCCTTTTTCCAGTTCACCTGCACATATTCAACTGACTGCACCAAGCCATATGGGTTCGACTCCGTAGCCCAAACTGCTTCAGGGACTCGATCTAGCACTTCTTCTAGTGCTACATCACAGAATAACATCATTGTACTATTTTCTACCTTTTCCATCCAATCTCCCAAAAGTTAAATATCATTCACCCGTTCAGTTATGCAGTTGAAGGAGTTATCAGCTGCTTTCATATCAGCTGTCCCCACACTTTCTTTGCTGTCTTTTCTTTTTCTGTGTACAATAATCCTTCCCACGAGCCCTCTAAATTCTGCACCTCAGCCCACAAAGTAACTTCCTTTTCTCTGTAACTAATTGCTTCCACTGGTAAAGGCCCCAAATCTGCTGGATCAGGTATATACTCTTCTTCCACGACTTCTAGGAGTCACAAGATACACTCTCGTACTGGCTGCAGATTTGTTACACAAGGTACTCTTTTAGACACTAACCTTTGGAAAAACAGGGTAAACAAACTATCTAGCTAAAACTCCATTGTTTAGCCTTGACAGCTTCAGATCCTTGCATTCCATCTCTTTTCTGCAAGTCAGCTCCAGTTCCTAAAAACATGCATTTGATTTCTACTCCTAATTTTGTCAAAATGTCCCTCCTCAACAAATTCACAGGAGAGTCCGGGGCATACAGACATTTGTGTTCTATCTGCTGGTCCCCTATTTCCATTATCAAAGGTTGTGTATGCCTTAACTGTTTTGCTTGGCCCATAAAACCAACAGTCTCTGCTATAGTATCTGACAAAGGGAAATCTGAGTACTCTAAGACCAGATCCTACACTAGATGCTGCAGCAGCTGTATCAATCAAAAATGGGGTAATCTCACCTCCTACTTTTATATTCATTACTGGGTCATTTTTCCCTATCTTTATCTGACCTCCACCCATCCCGAACGTGTTGGTTTTGTCTAACCTTGCAATCTCTACTCACATGTCCCACTTTACCACAACTCCAGCAAGCCAGAGGTTCTACCAGTGGCATTCTGTATTGTCTTCCCTCCTCCCTTGCAGCATCAGTTTTCCTTTCCTCTGCGTGTTCTCTTCTATGTATTTGTGCCATTTGCTCCAGTTTCTCTTGGCTGTCTGCCTGCTTGCCATATTATCCAGCGAAGCTACCAGAAATTTATTATGACGAGCATTACCTTGTGCTGTCTTCTTTCCTTTCTCTTCAATACGCTGCTTCAAGAAATGCTCTGTATGCACCATTACTTCTGGCCACACCTTCTGTGGAAGTGTCACAACTCCATCTAATAGAACCCACAATTGGGCTTCCTACTCCTGCATCTCTCCTTCCTCCAATTCCTTACCTTGGAACTCTAGCTCCATGTCCAGCTCGTCACTGCCCGGCCCCTCAGACAATGGAGATTGCACATGCCCCTCCTCTGAGGATCTAACCCTCATGGAGGTTGCTACCTCTGTGATACTTTCTTTCTTGTCTGCTGCTCTGTTCCAGCGCCGGAAGGCCACTCGCTGATCCTGCTGGTACATGCAAAATGCCTTGTGCAGCAGAAGTACAAATTTTGGTGAAAAATCCCCTGGAAGCTCTATGTCTCCCTGGTCCTGCAAAGTGGAGCGTTTGGGAATGGCTGAGGGGCAGGAGGCTAATTCCAATGATGAGATCGTGGTCCCCTCTGCACCCTGGCTCTCCGGAGATGGAGAGGGAGTCCTTTCCTGTCTTGACTTATCGTGTAAGTCCTTTTCCAAAGATGTGGCCTCTTGTGTCCATCCCAGACAGATGCCCGCATAATAGACCCCCCCCCCCCCCCAGGTCCTGCACACCAAGCACAGTGGTCTGGCTGGCATGGTGACAAGGACCATAATATATCCCTGGAGTAATGTTCTGGGAGCAAAGGGGACCCCTTAGATCAGTGCAATTAAACTAAATTTAATTAAAGTGAAAAGAAACTAAATTAAATTAAGTAAATGAAAAGATATGAAAAAGAAAGCAGAGTCCCTTGTTCCATTCCTTAACCCAATGGGAGAGGAAAGTGCAGGCCATTATCTTTTGTTTTCCCCTTCCTGCAAGCCTAGGAGGTGGGAAACTCCACTAAATAGCTTGATTGAATTGTCAGGCCTCAGCCAGGAGGAAAAAAAGTGTGCCTGTGTTTCCTGAGCCACTGCCGACTCCTAGCCACGCAGTCTTAGCTTGCGCTCTAGAAAGGCCTGACTCAGGCTAAAGTCCACACACACCCCTGCTGCCCGGACACTGCCACGTCCTCCCCAAACAAATAATAGCCCCAGTCAGCCCAGTGTTACCTATGCACAGTTCAATTTCCCCGAGGTGACTGCATGCGGCGCCTTTCTCCCCCTCACTCTCAGCTGCTCCTCTCCAGCTTTGGTGCTGAGGGGCTGTCCAGGAAGCTGCCTGCCTGATTGCTAACGTGCAAGTGGTGGCTCCTCACCCGCTGACAGGTTCAAGAGCTGCCCACTGTCCTGAAGAGAATGAAGCTCCCAAAATGCCCCCCCATCTCGAACACCTGGGGGGAGAAGGGGTTCTCCTCCTTTAGCCATTGTGCCTTACTGTTAGTTCCTCTTTTCCTCTTTTCTTCCTTTTGTCTTTTTTTCCTAACCTCAAACCAAAATAAAGCAAGCCTGCTAACACAGGAAAACAAAGAAACTAACACCTATACTCCTTAATTGTCCCTTAGTGAGTCCAGCACCTTGGCTCACTACCTCCTCCAGCTGCTTGGAGACTGAGCATACTGGGGCTCGTAGGCAGTGTCAGCTGCATAAGTACACTGGTGTCATCAAAAATGGCATGCTCAGTCTCCAAGCTGCTGAAAGAGGTACACTACCCAGAAGTGCAGGACAAGACAGGAGGGACGTAAGGAAGGAGCTGTTTCTAGAAGTGTACAGACTAAAACAATTTTGTTTCCTTTTTCAAAAGTTTTGTTTTTTGTTTTTAGACATTTTTTATTTCAGGGCAATCATGTAAATTAAAAAGGGGCTGCTGTTGCTTCCCAAACAAAAATAACAGCTGAAAGGTTACTAGAGGTTTCTAGGCAAATAATAACCTCACAATTTCATTTTTTTGCCCAGCTTTGTTAACAGTTATTACGAGTTGGCTTTGAACTAGTGACACTTGGGTTTCTTCCAGGAAAAACTATTGAATCTTCTTGCTGGATATCTGACAGTTCCATAATATACTAGAATGGGACTGTCAGAAATCCAAGAATGGCCTACAATCTCCCTTTCTGAGCAGGGTAACCTGGCAGGGCTGCTTGTGTGAAATTCCCAGTTACTTATATACTATCAGAGACATTTAGCCTACCTAGCCTATTCATATTCTTGGGAAATTTCTGTGAAGTTATGTCTAAAACCCTGAATATGGTTTCACAGAATTTCTGGCACAAGAAAAATCTTTAAAGTCTTGAGCAAGAGTCAATAGATTTACTAGGCAAAATATCCAGGAAGAGATTTCCATGTAGCCCAAGGCCAGACTAGCTTTGGGCCAATCAGGAAACAGGAATAACACCAGAAATCCAAGACACAGCTAAGTATAGGCTGGTTGAACCCAGTCTCCTTAGGAAGTGTAACAGATCCTGCTGGAAAGCCACTGCCCTGCAACACAAGGGGTACAGGCTTGGGGCCAGGTACTGTAAAATCATGACACTACTGGGTGGGGGGAACAGAAATACTCAGGTGTTTTTCATATCACAGCAGGGCTGGGGATTCACTGAATCCCTTGAAGGCCCTGACTGCATGCCATAATAGGTGCTCCTGAAGGACCAGCGACTCTAGGTGACCATCTAGTTCACCTAATAGTAGTGCCAGTCCTGAAGGGAAGCAGAAGGTATGGTGTTGCCTCACCTCTGGGAACAATGCCCCAATCTCCCTCCTTCCCTAGCATTTGAAATCACTGGAAAAGGTCAGCTGTGCCCCCTCCCCCTCCATTCCCCATTCCCCAACTGTTCAGCAAACTCTCTTCTGAGGGGGTTTTCACTCAACCCCCAAGCTGGATCGCTGTGTAATTTAAAGACTCTATGTGGGCCCTCAAGTGAAAAAGTAAGGGGCCCCTGAGGCAGAGGACTTATATTTAGTTGTGAGACTACAGTATTTCCATTAGTGAAGGCCCCATCTCTATATAGCTATAACCATGCCAGAAACAAACCACATTTGTTACAGTTTCATTTCTAATGTTTGTTTTCTGTCCCAGGCTATTTTGTGCTGATCAGAAGACAGAGTATGATCTACCTGCTGAAGGAGTAAAACTGGTTTCTCTATATTATTCATCTGTGCAGATTCAAATGTCATCAAGCCAATTAAAAATCTCTTCCTTGTGTTATTCAACTCCATAAACTTCAATTTATCACCCTCTTAAATTTTATTATTTTACAGCTCAGAGGTAAAGCCTGGACCGGCTGGTTTCTTCCCCATAAAGTCCATCTATACAGCCAATACACAAATTATCATAGGGTACTAAGGTCCCTTCTTACTAAACCCCACTAAGATTTTGCACTTATTGTGTGTTACCAACGCATGTTCGATGCAAAGCCTCTGCGTTAGCTGTTGGGTGAATGAATAGCGTGTTCCTGGCAGCTAACACGCGGTCGAATACTGTAACCCGCAATGCACCAATGCAAGTTTGCCTGTTGACACCCACAGAGATTTCGTTAGGTGAACTCCTGCTAATTGCCACATTAAATGCACTCGTGCTCTACTATGATCTCCATGCCCACCTAATCCACCCACTCAGCACAGTAGCACACAATTGCCAGTTAGCATGTGTTTTGGTGGATGGTAGCTGGCATAGTCTCGTGTTAGTGCTCATCATGGCAAGCTACCACAAGCTAATTCATGCGTTAACTGGTTGGCCAGGTTTAGTAAAAGGGTTTCTACTGTGTTTCTTCCATTCTGTGTTTCTGAAAGAGACAGGCAAGGACCTTACTGGCCAAGGTTGACAGTAATTTATCAATTGTATCCTTCTAAATTTTTAATCAATAACTTGCCAAGGGAAGATCTAAACCAAACTGTAGAAACATAGGATGCAATTAAGGCTAATACAACTTGGCTGAACGTTTTGACCTAATGTTTGTTTGTCATATGCCATATGCCTGGTCTGTGCAGTCCTTTGCTAAAAATGATTCCTAATGGAAAGTCCCTGGGTTGCTCTCCCATATCAGATCTTTTCTACAGATCTTTAATAGAACTCCAGAGTTTGGTATCAACTTTAATACCCAGCATTAACAAAGAGGACATGTTTAGGTCTTATGCTCTTATGAGAATTAGATCATCTGGTAAACTGGTTTTTCTAATCAGTACACTACATACATTGAATGCCGCCCAGCATGCAAATCATAGAGCAGGAAAAAAGCACAAACAAACTAGAAACAGCAACCTAAATAAGAAACTCACTCTGCATGCACACTGGGAGACTGTTGGGTAAGTCTACAATAATTCCTTCAAATTGTGGCTGATATGCTCAGGTCTTTTGTACTCTGTTGTGTACTGACAGTTAAGCAACTTTAAAGAACAAAACAGAAAGAAAAGCAGGAAAGGACTCTTGTATCTTTAAGTTTCTGATTTGGTGTCATGCTTAGAGTGTGATAAAGATGACTAATACATCTCAAACATCATTTCTTCTAAAATCTCAGGCTGCTGTGTAAAGTGACGATGTGCACTTCTTTTTGGCATGTTTCTCTCTATTAGCAGGGAGACATGGTTGTGTTTTTTTGCTAGACTGTCCTTCCAAACTTACCCTTTAAAAACAATTTCCTGAGCCTGAGTATCTAGGATACATACTATGAGCCAATATTTGAAAGTTTGCAAAAGAGAGGAAGATGTCTCAATGTCCTGTTATAATTATTAGAATGAAAAATGCTTTAGAAATGTGAAAATTGAAAAGTGATACATTTTTTGCCCCAAAAACAGAAAGGAGTTGGCAACTTAGTTCTCAGGATACAGTGTATTTATGGTATTGTCTGTCATTGTTATGTAGTAATGATCCTTGAATATCTCCATAGATTTATGTCAAAGCCAAAAGTTGGTGATATCTGGGAAAGGCTTCTATATTAAGCAACATGTTTACTAAACCACCCTAACTGGGTAGCTGGCTTTATAAAAGGTTTGGACAAGTTCCTGGAGGAAAGGTCCATAAACCATTATTAAAAGGGACCCAGGATATCAATGCTTGACCCAATACAAGCATTTAGGAACCTGTGTCTTTTGGGGAGACTGCTAGGTACTTATGACCTAGATTGGCCACTGCTGGAAACAGGATACTGGGCTTGATGGACCTTGGTCTGACCCAGTATGGCATATCTTATGTTCTTATATTCTTAACTGCTAGTGCAGGATTCAGCACGTGATAAGCATGCCATGTTAAAATTTAGTGTTGGGCCCTGCACAAAAAATCCCACATTAAACAGTTAACATGCAAGTGGGCAGAGACAGAGTGGTTTGAGGGCCTAACATGAGTATTGATAACATGTCGCCCTTAGCATGGGTGTTTTGGCCACACTCTACGCACGATTGTGGATTTTAACACGGGTGCACTAAACTCTACCACAATAGGTGATGTTAGGTGCACCCACAATCTGGGCTACTGTGGTGTCATGCATAAGCAGCGTTCCAATAGCAGGGGGATGGACACATATGACCCCTGAAGTTGGCATGTGCCTCTGCGGTAGTTTAACCGCCTGACCATGCGCTAATGGTTCTCTTGTTAGCAAACATGCTCCTAAAAACTTCTGCAGTACAGGTTTTCAAGTAGCAAGGTGCTTTGGTACTCTGTCTTATCCTGTTTCTTAGAACTCATAAAAAGGAAAAAATCATTAGGTCGGTATTTTAAAAAAATAAATACAGTCACTGCCAATTTTTAATATTGACCATGCTGTTTAAAAAAATCTGCATGTTCAGCATCACTACATGGATAGGCAACTTCTCTGCATATATGTAAACTCCAGTGGCTATATGCATTATGGCAATGTGCTACAGGTGGAGCAAATGGGTCTCGCAGGACCACAGGGCTCCACATGGTTCTGACTGCAGAAGAGGAGGCAGCAGACAGAAACACTGCCTGAAGGGAGTGAGGAGATAGACTTCTACAGACAGTGGTGGCTCTGGTCCACCTCCACTCTTTGGTTTGCTTGCAGGGGGAACTCTGCCATGAGAACCGCCAAATTAGCTTATCTGACAGAGTCCCTTAAATGTTTGGGCCTTTGGCAAATGCCTAATTTGTCTACTTTTTTTTTTTAAGTGCCATCAAGTCAATGTTGACTCATAGCGACCCAGCTACCTCTGCGTTTTCTTGGCAATGTATTACCAGAAGTAGATTGCCAGCCTTTTCTTCCGAGGCAATGGAGGGCAAAGTGACCTGCCCAAAGTCACAAGGAGTACCAGTGGGAATTGAACCCTTGATCTTCTGGGTACTAGGCAGTTGCTCTAACCACTAGGCTACTACTTATCATTTGTATAGCAGTACAAAGCATATGCAATGCTGTATCTAGACATGTAAGAGACAGTCCCTGCTCATAAGAGCTTACAGTCCAGTCAAGAAAGACAACATAACAACTGAGGACTTGGCAGTAAGGAAACACATTGGAGATGAAGAGAAAACCAAGGAGATTAGGATTCAAAGTAGTCTCAAATGTCTTAAGTCTGCTCAGGCACTATATAGATAAAGCTGAAGCAGTTAAAGTAACCTGCACTGACACTATTCATATGGGACCCAATTTTCATTTTGGCAGGCTATGTGCCACATCTGTGCATTTCCTGCCCACCGACCCCCTTAACCAGATTCTCACTTCTGCAGTGACAGAAGTGAAAATCCGGGTCAGATGGACATGCCGGCAGCCACTGAGGCTTATCAAGTAGCAGTGATTTTCAATGCCATCCAATTAGCCCCAACGCCTCAAAGATAGACTAGGAAAACCCTTGTGTAAATGCCTTCAAAAATCAGGCCCATGGTGTTTTTGAAAATTGACAGCAGGAGAAGTTATATGTTGGTAAATGCATAACTCCTTTTGACTATCAGGCCCAAACTATTTCACTAGTTCTATAACACTCAGCATTCTGGCAAGATCCTCTCTGATAGTTATTCATCCTGGTCTGATGTTACCCAAGAGTTTCGATTTAATTACATACCTTCCCAAGCGAGTTACAAGAGGGCTGACAATCTAAGTCCTCCTCTTTACTAAACTGAGATAAAATAGAACATTTGTGTACTATTTTGGCACAGAAACATTTAACCACTGTAAATTCTTTTGTGTGTGTTGCTGAATCTGGGATCATCATACGTTTCTAACCACAACAGTGCAAAGATTGCTTAGCAGATCCTTATGCTGGCCCACTATCTTTTTAAGGGGTTGGTGAATGTTTAAAAATAACCCCTTCGATCCTCGATCCAGTTTCAAATTCAAAAATCCTGCCCCTTCGCCTCCACAATACCAACTGGTGTAGCCCTGTTGATTAGTAGACTATGAGTGCTGATAGTGCTGCATATGCAATATAGTAAGGCCAGCAATAGAATTAAACACACATGAGTGTGACCACTCAAATATTTCATTTATACATTTAACCACAGACATTATTTCTGTCTCTCCTGGAATACTGAGTATTGTGGCAAATCGCAAGTAAGAGGATTTTTATAACGGGTATTCCCGTCTAGGAATGTGATGGAGGACTTAGTCAAATGTACTGTGAAATAAATTCTGAGTATACTGCCCTGTATTGTGGAAGGGATTCTTCTCACTTATTCTCTGTTAGCATGAGTAGTTAGAGCAGTGGTTTTCAAATTTCCAGTGCCACAACCCCATTTTCATAGCCACAGAAAGCATGCAATCTCTGGAGGCCTACCTTTCAGTCCAAGCCCCTGCTCCTGGCTTTTTGACAGCATTTTGACAATACCATGTATTACTGGCCAATTGTCATGCATTAATTAGTAAAAATGTGTCATTTGCCCACAATCTAGCTGAACACAACAATTTCCACCCCAAGACACTACATTTTTGGCTTTGAAATATATCCTGTGAAGCACTAATAGCACTCATAGCCTTTTAGGGAGCTAAACACAGCAGTAGAAGTACTGTAGATACAAAACAAGTCACCTTCATCAATCTACACCACAGGCCTATGCATAAGACAGAGGAAGAGAAATGGATGAGAGAGAGTGAGTACTGAATAGGCAGAAAAGAAACTACCGAGTCTGATTGTCCTTTCTCTATATTCGTATTGAGATCTGATAGTGAGCTCTTATTTTCTTCCTAAAGCCGTCTGCATTGTAGCCAAAATGCCGCAGTTTTCTTCTACATCTTCCCTGAAAGTACTCTGAGAAGAAATTTCTTAATCATGAAATGCCAACATTCTTTGAAAACACTTTCACTAAAATAGAAAAATGTTATTGAATTAAACCAAAAATTGACAAAGTTCTCTATAGCTTTGAGTGTATCTTATACTTCTTATTTGTGATGATGCACGAGAGAGGTTAGGAATAATTCCAGAGAGATTGTACTCCTGCCTTAAACAAAGAGGGGAGTAATTGTAAAAGAAGAATGACATCTATGCATGCACAATATGATATTTTCCTGATTTACACTTGTACTTAGCTGGTCATTATTCTATAAATATGCATGTAAGCCCAATGGCACATGCTTTCACTGTGGGCATGCAGATGGGTGGAGTTTGGGGACGCACACCAGTACATACATAAATTATAAAATACTATCATTTGCATGCGTTCATTACACATCTAGGCAAGGCTGGTGTAAGTGATCATGTCTAGATTTATGGCGTGTTTTCGTCAACTTATGCCCCTACTTTATTCTTTTATAAATAGGCTTAAGATAGGTGTGTTTTGGGCGCCTGAAAGTAGGTGCCAAATTATAAAATTACCCTCAAAATTTATTGTATACTTTTGATCCAACAAAGACACTGCACCAGTTTTTCTGTTTTCTCTGATTATAGCTTCCTTGCTCCAGTCCTTTTCAGTAGGAAATTAAAACTATTTTATATGTTGAAATACAGCTTTTCGACGCTTACGAGCTTAGAAGTTGGCATATGTCCTAAAGAAACAATTCTATACAAATTCTCTGTCCTTGCACATTACACATACTCACTTGTTCAGCTTGTTTTTAAGTTGGCTGTAGGTATCTCTTCTCAATGCTTTGACAAGTTGCATTCAATAATAGAAAGGGTACAAACAAGCTACAGTAGTTTAAGTTTTCATGTATTTCTCCAAAGCAAAATGATGGGAGTCCTGCGGCTGTTTGAAGCAAAACAGCAAAGAATAAAATTGCTTTTCAACTTTGGGTGCAACTACCATTGAAAAACTGTTCTTCAGAGGCTGCTTTTGCAAAAAGGTAGCAAAACCAAGCCATGATTAGAAAATGTGATGAAACAGAAGCTAATGTGAAGGCTAACTCTACTTTGTAGCAGACTGAAGCACTTGATAAATACGTGCTTGTACTCATATAAAAAGGGTGCACTTTAATTCCCTGTTCTTTCAAGATTCACCCAAAGAACCTCCCCAGAAAATACTGTGGGGCTTTTGCCAAAATATGATAAATTAAAGAAGCAGGCAAATGTATGTTCTATGACATTTTTGTGTAAAATTTTGCTTGGATATTTTTTTTCCTGTGGACTTTTGCCTCTTCTGGAGGTTTTAGGAAATTAAAGACAAACGCAAAAGGTTCAGTATGCAATTTTAACTGTATTTTTCACTTAATAGTTTACCACTGCTCCTCTGAGTTTCCATAAACTAAGGTAGGCTTGGGTAAGCCACTGCTATCCCTGGGGGTAAGTAGCATGGAATCTGGCCACTTTCTGCGATCCTGCCAGGTACTTATGCCCTGAATTGGCCACAGTTGGAAAGAGGATACTGGGATTGATGGACCTTTCATCTGACCCAGTGTGGAAACTGGATTTGCTGGCTAGGTAAATCTTCAACCTTGCACCCCTACTTCCCAATTACCTTTCAGGCTTCTAGACTACCTCCAAGATTTTAATAATTAAACCCGGCAATCATGCTTACCCCAATATCAATCCCTCCCGGAATGATCCCGTAAAACACATTATTGGACATCATACTTTTAAATAGTAAACAGTTAAAACCATAAGTTGGTTCTCTGTGTCTGGCTGTCAGAATCTCTTTTGCTTTGACTGCAGCTGCTCTTTTCACCCCCTGAAGGTGCTGCCCTGGGCAACAGCCTGGTTTGCTTAATATTTAAGCTGGCCCTGCTAGGCAACAGGATTCATCCTTCATTCACAACTACCAGAAGTATTTTTCCTGTTTTTAAAATATTTCCTAGCCCTGCCATTGCAATGATGGCCCTTGATTGGGAGCCACAGACTACAATTCTTTTTGGAACTCGGCATCATATATCCTAGCTTATTATCACCCTGGAACACTTTTCCCCTATAGGGGCTATGAATGCTAATTCTATAATACCCGTAACCCTAGCTAGCCTAGAGTGAAAGCTAGGCTAGAGAATCATACCTGACGTTTCCACACAGCATCACACGGCACTGCCATTGAGTCACTGGGTTGACCCATGATGTGCCATTTTTAATTTACGCAAGCAAACTAAATTGCAGAATTTCTACATTTCTTGTTCTATACTTTGCCGGGTCCTTAACTTTGCCCTTATCACTCTCGGAACATTAAGAATATGGAAGCATACCCCACTCATACCAGGACTCAATATTCTTGTCTGGAATAAAGTGCCCAGTATAAATGTCTTTTACAGAATGTTCATTTCACATAGTAGATTCAGAAGCTACTTTCCAAAGTCATTTCCATGGATAAGGTGAAAATAGGCTTTTAGAAGAGTAATCATTTGTTCAGCATTACAAAATGTATGCATCACTTTAAAGAGACACATAAGTGAAAGTTTCTGTTCCTTGAAGCTTACAATCTATTAGATAGACAAAGCAAATAACAAACTTTGAACAAGGTCAGGATTAAGAAGAATGAAATCCGGCTAGGTTTTAAAGGAGATTAATTGAGGCAGGGGTTTCAATTGAGTAAAGCTACAAAGAATGGGGTATTTTAAGAGTCTATATAAGAACAACAATCAGATGGGTGGGAAATAAAGTTGGATAAATTAACATTTCCCCCCATTTCCCTTCCCTCCCCCATCATATCAACTTGCATCACCACCAAATCCTTCAAACAGAAATGCAAGAATTTCAGGGAAACATGTGGGTAACCATAAAGTCAATTCCCTTCCAGGGGCGGCCCAAGGGGGGTGCGGGGCCATGTGCGGAGACTCGGTGCGGGGCCTCATTTGCATAAGGGGCCTCATTTGCATAAATATTTGCATAATGTTACCATACACGAACTTTTAGTAAACATGCCTCTTAATGAGTGTATGAATAAAGAAAGACTAAAAGACTTCTACATTACTATAATCCAATACCAACCGCCAGGCACATTAGGAACTACTACAAACACTGCCCATTTAGAACCCATAGCAAACCCGCCGTATCCTAACAGCACTACCAGGACTCATAAAGCACCATACCCTAACTATCAAAAGGAAACGCTGCAAATATTAAACCAATACATTTCAGAGAACAACAATACATGACCTACTGGGGAAAGAGAACAAGTGGCAATGTCAAATAGGAATTACATAAACAGAATACCTCAGCTCAGTTACACATGCAGAACATAGACCATCACCAAACAAGGAATCACAATTTAGAAACAGGAAGACAATAATTAAACTGGGAATCCCAAAAGCCAAACTTGGAATGTACAACACTGTAGAAATAAAACTATACATTAATTTGCTCTTGTACTAAACAAAGCGCAGACGTTAATGATGCACATTTCCCAGAGCTGACATATTCCAATTAATAAATTCAAAATAAAGAGATATTTTTCTACCTTTTGTGCATTTTTTTTCAGCTGCAATTGCTCCAGCCACTTTCTTCTGGTTTCTTCGTGTCTTCCGCTAATTCTTCATCGTCTGCTGTCCATTTGTCTTTTCTTCTCTCTTCTAGTTTTTTTTCCATTCTCTCTCTACATCTGCTTTAACATACTAATCTTTCTCCTTTTTGCTCTTTCCTCATTCCTATTTCATCCACTCAAATTTTACCCCTCCATCCTCAATCCCCACCTACTCTCCCAATATCCGGACAATTGTAGATTTGTCTTCCCTCCCACACAAAATATTTTTTCCCTCTCCCAGCTCCATCCCATTCTAATCCTCCCCCAACATCAGCTCCATTCTAGTTCCAGTCCCACCCAGCATCCGCTCCCTTCTAGTCCCCGCATCAGCCCATTTCCAGTCCTAGCCCCCCATAAGCCCATTTCCAGTCCTAGCTCCCCCATCTATTTGCAGTCCCATCCAAGTCCCTCCATCAGCTCATTTCCAATCCCAGCCCCCCATGAGCCCATTTCTAGTCCTTTCCTAGCCCCACCATCAGCCCATGTCAAATCCTAGCTCCCCTCCACTCAGCCCATTTCCAATCCAAGCCCCCCATGAGCCTACTTCCAGTTCTAGCCCCTTCATGAGTCCATTTCAATCCAAACCCCCACCACAGCCCATTTCCAATCTTAGCACCCCCCAACAGCCAATTTCCAGTCCTATTCTAGCCCATCAGCCCATTTCCTGTCCTAGCCCCCCCCCCTCACCCATTTCCAGTCCTAGCTCCCTCCCCCTCACAACCCATTTCCATTCCAAGCCCCCGTCCCCATCAGCTATTTGCAGTTCAAGCCCTCCTTCCACTCAGCCCATTTCCAGTCCTAGCCTCCTCATAGCCCATTACTAGTCCTAACCCCCCATCAGCCCATTACGTCCTAACCCCCCATCACCCTATTTCCAGTCCTAGCCCCCCATCAGCCTATTTCCAGTCTTAGCCCCCCTCCCATAGCCAATTACCAGTCCTACCCCCCCCATCAGCCCACTTCCAGTCTTAGCCTCCCCCCCCATGGCCCATTACCAGTCCTAACCCTCCCCCCCCATCAGCCCACTTCCAGTCTTAGCCTCCCCCCCCCATGGCCCATTACCAGTCCTAACCCTCCCCCCCCATCAGCCCATTACCAGTCCTAGCCTCCCCCCCATGGCCCATTACCAGTCCTAACACCCCCCCCATGGCCCTTTACCAGTCCTAACCCCCCCCCGGCCCATTACCAGTCCTAACACCCCCCCCATCAGCCCACTTCCAGTCTTAGCCCCCCCATAGCCCATTACCAGTCCTAACCCCCCCATCAGCCCATTTCCAGTCCTACCCCCCACTTCCAGCCTTAGCCCCCTCCCCATAGTCAATTACCAGTCCTAACCCCCCCCATCAGCCCATTTCCAGTCCTACCCCCCCACTTCCAGCCTTAGCCCCCTCCCCATAACCCATTACCAGTCCAAACCCCCCCATCAGCCCACTTAGCCCCCCCATAGCCCATTACCAGTCCTAACCCCCCCATCAGCCCACTTAGCCCCCCCCATAGCCCATTACCAGTCCTAACCCCCCCCATCAGCCCACTTAGCCCCCCCATAGCCCATTACCAGTCCTAACCCCCCCCCCCCATCAGCCCACTTCGCCCCCCCCCATAGCCCATTACCAGTCCTAACCCCCCCTAACCCCCCCCCCCATCAGCCCACTTCCAGTCTTAGCCTCCCCCCCCCATGGCCCATTACCAGTCCTAACCCCCCCCCCAACGGCCCATTACCAGTACTCACCACCCCACCCCCTTGACCATTAAAAGTCCTCAAAACCCCCCCCCATCAGCCCACTTCCATTTTAGCCTCCCCCCCTCCCATAGCCCATTACCAGTCCTAACCACCCCCCCCCTATCATTCCAAATTAAAATTAAAAAAAACCCCAAACCGGCTGCTTCTGCCGCGGCAGCTTCAAGAGCTCTGCCGCGGCAGCATCAAGAGCTTAAGAATGTTTTTTGCGCGGGGCCCCCTGAAACGCGGGGCCCTGTGCAAAAAACATTCTTGCTCAATGGACGGGCCGGCCCTGTTCCCTTCATATTCGTTCAAGTTATGAAAGCTTTTCTTTATTATTTTATGTGCCAAGAAAACGTGATTACATTCTGGAACTTTGAAAATACTGTCTGCCAGGGGGCGGAGCCTGATGTCCAGCGGGATGGTCGCATAACGCTGAGGCTCCCGAGAGGCCTACTCAGAATCCTGAATTAACACCGTACATACTTGGAACTTCTACTCTGATCTTGCCGGGGCACATTGGTGAGATGACCGGGACCAAACCCACGCGCCTGGAATTTGGATCTCCAGCGGCTTCTCACGGCAAACGTTCCAAAACTGAACCTCCGTCCCCGCAGAAGGGGCTGGCCTTGTGCGAGGGCCCCGAAATACAGCAGGAAATCCTCGCAGAGATTAGAGGGGTCAAAAACCTCGTGCAGTCAAACGGTGAAGCACTCCGAGCGCTGCAGGAAGATTTTGGTGTGCTGCAAAGCAAGCTAGAAGGGCTTTCTTCGCGTCAAGACAAAATGGAGAGCATATTGGACTCCCATGCGGCCCGGTTGTCCAAACTCGACAAAGTTGAACGTCAGGTGCGGGCCTTGCAGAAAGAAGTGGAAGATGGCAATAATAGAGCGCGCCGCAACAACATACGACTCGTGGGCATACCGGAGGGTGCGGAATCGGGAGACATGAAAGAGTTTTTATGCAAAATCCTCCCTTCCCTGCTCCAAATCACCTTTACCAAAGATTTGGAGATCGATCGCGCTCATCGTGTACCCACAAGCATAACGCTCAACAGGAAGACCCGCGCGGGCCTATCATTTTTCGACTTTTGAGATATCAACACGTGGAGCAAATTCTAAGTGCCTCTCGGGCAAAGGGCCATATGGAGTTTGAGAGCCACAAGATCTCCTTCTATCCCGACTTGGCTAAACCCACGGTCGACCGCCGAAAGCGCTTTCTGGAATTCCGGCCGAGGCTTCAACAACTGCAAGCACGCTATGGCCTGATGTACCCGGCCAAGCTCCGAGTCACGCTTCACAATCAGACAAGAACATTTGAGGACCCTGATCTACTAGCGGAGTTTTTGGATTCCAAAGAAGCCGACTTGATGCGCTGACTTCCAGAATATTCCTGCAAGTATTCTCATATCCGCTGTACCTGCCATATTGGATCTGCCGCAGCCCAGCAAAGAGTCTGGCGAGGGCAGTTTGTTGCCTTACTTTTGATGATATCTGTGACCCGACTCCATCTACCCACAGTAGCCTCGATGAGTATCAGAGACAGTGTTAATTATGGACTCTGGTGTTTCTTTTCTTTTTTTTCATGTCTTTCTATTTCCTCTCTAGGGCCTCCTCCCGCAGACATATGGTCGCCATATTCTTTGGGGGTTTTGCTTCTTCTTCTCTAAGATACTTTGGTACATACTTTTCAATATGGGGTGTATTAGCTAGAATACTCGGTGATTATGTCATTGTTGCACAGATTCTGATTATGTTGTATGTTTTCAAGCGCCCCTTACCTAAAATGTCTATTACCGATTGATGGCACCATGTAAGATTTTCTCATTGAACGTAAAAGGAATTAATAATCCGATAAAACGGAAGAAAATCCTAAGCTACCTAAGTCAGGAAGCTGCGGATCTGATTTTTCTCCAAGAAACGCATTTAAATTCGAAGGAAACTCTTAAACTCAATATTAAACCTTACATGGTGGCCGCCTATTCCCCAGCCATTTCTAAGAAATGTGGGGTTGCCATACTGGTTAGGAAATCTTTGCATGCTACTATTATTGCGACTAGCTCAGATACAGAAGGTAGATGGTCCAGAGTTCACCTCAAGATAGGTAGCCTTGAAGTTACATGTATATGCCTTTACGCTCCTAATGTGGATGACCCTGCCTTTTTTGCTACCATTGCTCAGGTTGCGCAGGCCTCTGCTAATACTTCATTGATAATTGGGGGGGATTTCAATCTAGTCCTTGATCCCCTGATTGACAAACAGCCGCCTAGGACAAGTGGTCCCCCCAAGAGTCACACCACGCTTACCTCCCTGATCAAAGATCTTGCTTTAGTTGATCTATGGAGGTTACTACACCCCAATGAGCTTGACTTCACCTTCTTCTCTTCCCCTCATAAATCCCAGTCTCGCATAGACTTCTTTCTAATATCCTAACTGTTAGTTCCTCAGGTGGACACTGCAAAGATTCACTCCCAACATATTTCAGATCATGCTGCCATTTCCTTTCAATTGCACACTACTGCACCCCAAGCGAATTCGGGGGCCTGGTTCTTTGATAGAGCCCTGTTAACTCAGCCAGAGTTCCAGTTAGAAATTCGAGCAGCCATAAAGGATTACTTCCATTTTAATCTACCCCAGGATACTGCGAATTGGGCTTGGTGGGAGGGCTTCAAAGCGGCCATTCGAGCAACGATCACTAGCTATCAAATCCGCCTGCGGAAACAACGCAAACAGCAGCTACTCATACTAGACCAACAAATTAAAGCAGGCGAACGAGTTCTAACTTCACGTACTGATCCATGTGTATTAATTCGATTACAGCGTCTCCGTTTTCAATATAATTCAATCCTCTCAACTGCAGCTTCTAAGAGTATTGAGCTTCAGCGAGGGACATATTATCGTGAAAATAACCGAGCCGGTCGACTCTTAGCCAACGCCTTGAAAGGTCAAAAAGAAGCCAAACGCGTAGCGGCCCTTCGAGCTCCACAGGGAGGGGGCATAGTGACCACAGACTCCGACATTGTCGAGCTCTTTCGGGATTTCTATACCCGCCTATATCAATCTGAATGTGAGTTCTCGTCAGAGACATTCGAGCGATTGCTTTCTGGCATTCAGCGGCCGACCCTCTCTGAAGATGATAGGGATGCGATGGATGAACCCTTCTCTACTTCAGAGATCCAATCTGCCCTAAAACGAACAGCCTCGGGCCGTGCCGCAGGGCCCGATGGTCTCCCGACCGAATTCTACAGAACGTTCAGTGCAGATTTAGTTCCCTATTTAAAACTCTATTTTACTGCCCTTGCGGTAGATACATCCTCTTTGGGATCCTTTTCTGCAGCTAATGTGGTAGTATTTGAGAAAGAAGGCAGAGACCCGCTACTAACCGCCAACTACCGTCCAATCTCCCTACTTAATGCCGATTATAAGATCTTCGCAACGATCTTGGCCACCCGGCTATCTGACAGGATGGCCACCCTAATTCACCCCGACCAATGCGGTTTTATACCCGGCAGATCAACTGCTGACAATGCTCGGACCTTGTGCCATGTGCTATCCAGTGCTGCCAATCTAGATCATCCATGGGTGGGTCTTTCCCTGGATGCCGAAAAAGCCTTTGATCGTCTAGAATGGCCCTTCTTATTTGCAGTTCTCCGATGGTATGGCTTTGGGGAGGGCTTCCTCCGATATCTCCAAGTCATGTATACTCAACCCGTCGCCAGTATTTGTGTAAATGCCATCAAGTCTCAGCCATTTAATCTCCAAAGAGGCACGCGTCAAGGTTGCCCCCTATCACCAATGCTCTTTGATCTAGCTCTTGAACCCCTAGCCCTCCTTATTAGACAGTCCGCACGTATTCGAGGTGTCCCCTTCAGTCATAGGGAGATTAAACTCTCTGCATATGCAGATGACTTTATGCTTTTCGTATCCCTCGATTCGGTTCCAGCTGTCTTGGATCTGATTGACGGATACTCACAATTATCGGGCTATAAAATTAACTGGACCAAATCTGTAGCATTCCCACTGAACCGCTGGGTACATGAGGCTGACATGCAGGCCTTTCCCTTCCTTTGGCAATCCCGCATGGTGAAGTATCTCGGGGTCCATTACTGTTCTCCTTTAGAAGACACTATCAGTTTTAATGCCAAAGAGGTAGTCTCCAAAGTCCGTGAGCTCACAAATCGTTGGTCTCCCTTATCTCTTACATGGTGGGGCCGCTTAGAAACTGTGAAAATGATGATAGTCCCCAAAGTGAACTACATTTTAGAAATGCTGCCATGCTTACTCCCGCTACATACTTATAAAGATATTGAGGGCCTTCTCGTCCGCTATCTGGCAGGGCAAGCCACCAAGGATAGCTAAACAAAAACTACAATCTGCAAAGGAAAGAGGGGGTACCAGATTTCCTGATTTTCTTAGATATCATCAAGCCTTCCTACTTAAGCAAGGTGCCCGATGGCTAGATGCCTCAACAGACAGCAGACCAGTTTGGCTTGACATAGAAGAGGAGCTTAGTAGCCCAATTCCGTTGACCCATCTCCCCGGTATGTCCTATCAAGTAGACACCCGCCATCCACCAATGATTGTCGATACTCTTGCGGCCTTTAACACTCTCATTCTATCACTGGGCCCGAACGCATGTCCTCAGGACGGACTCCCGCTATGGAATAACCCCAGAATTCAAGTCCTAAATAGAACGATAGCATGGAAACCCTGGTACTCAAGGGGGATCTGGACACCCCAACAGCTTTTCTCTGCAGCTCGTTGGAAAACCTTTTCTGATTTACAAAAGGAATTTGCGTTACCAGCGAAACACTACTTTCAATTGATGCAGCTTCAACACTGCCTCAAAAGTGCTCGAATCATGCCGCCCTCTGCCCCTACTGAGGACGGGCTATTAGAGATAGTTCACTCTATTAGTAGTACACATGGGGTAGCCTCTAACTTTTATAAAATATTATGTCAGGGTACAGACACGGCCACTTTTAGAGCCCAACAAGCCTGGGAGCGCGAATTGCAAACCACTTTAACCCCTGTGCAATGGAGCGTTTTCTGGAGCAAAGTAGTGCGGGTTTCCGGTCTGCCTCTGTTACCCAAACTCTCTTCTTTTTTGCGCACAGATGCTTTTATACCCCAGAAAAAATAGCCAAATGGAACACAAATGCTAGGGACCAGTGTTGGTCTTGCCATACTGCTGTGGGAACCTTCGCTCATGTTATTTATGAATGTCCTCAACTACAGGTTTATTGGGGGCGGGTCTGTGGTTGTATTCAATTTATTTTACACCTTCACGAACCTCTCTCTTGGAAGATCGTGGGACTCCGCTCTGTGGCGGAGGTCCCCTCTCTTCCTAAGAAGGGTCGCTTTCTCCTTGATTTCATGCTGGGTATAGCCATATGCTTAATCACGAGGAATTGGAAGGATAGCTCTCGACTTACTGTCAATGAATGGTGGAACCTCGTCTGCTTATATAGTAAATATGAGCAGATACCTCGGAGAGCTATTCCCCATGCCCAAACTCACTCTCGCTTGTCTAAATGGCAGATGCTTAATGATTATGTACAATCTGCTCATTGTTCCAACATGCCTGTATAAAGTGCACTCATCATGTTTCAGATCACCGTTAGGTTTTGTAACACAATAATGTAAGTACACGCCCGCTTCGGGTATGATTAGTTTTCTAGAGAAGAAGCAGGGGGGAGGGGGGTGGCAGGGGTTTACTTTGGTGTATGTATTACACTTTATGTATCTGTCTTTTAGCTGTATGTCTTCCTTTTCCTTTGTTGTTATAAAACGAAAATAAAGAATTTAAAAAAAAAAAAAAGAAAATACTGTCTGCCAATATCCGAAGCCATTGATAACAATGATTTCCCTCCTTCCCTTAATGAAAGCCATCCTAGATACATTCCACTTACATAAGCATATTTATAAGATTCCAGTATATTTCTTTGGTTGAAAAGAATTTTTAAAGACAATTCAACTTAAAAGAAAATTGTACAGAGTGCCTGCGATTCTTCATGGACAAGAAAGATGTGTCAGCCACACCTGGTGATGTCCTCCAAGCGGCACCATAGACAGAAGTGCTCTCTAGAGCTCAGAAAGGTAGACCTCTCTGAGCATGTGTAGATAGCCCCATCTCACCAACCCGCTCCTAGCCCGGCCAGTCTTTCTTCTTCCACCTTGCCATCAAGATGGATTGCACAGCTTTCCAAAAAATCTATCAATACACAGAAGACATCAACAAGAAGAATACCTACGACAGGTTTTAAAACATGCCCACTATGCAGGAAGAAGATGAATAGCATGGACACACACAACCAGTGCTTCCGGTGCTTAGGAGCCAGCTACTGGGTGGAAGATTGCACCCATTGCTCCAGGATGTCTCCCAGAGTGAGGAAATCAAGGAGCCATGCATTAAAAGACTAAATGGCTGGTTCTCTGACTGTCGAACTGCCTACCGAAACCAGCCTGCCTTCCCAGGAACCAGCCCTTACCTCTCCACATGCTGCAGGTCAGACCTCAGTCCACATCTTACCCCCACTGGCATGGAATGCATCTGGCAGGGCCTCCATACCTGGCCGGGCAGTAGAAGAAACAACCGCGGCATCCTCCACACCTCCGGCAACCACCCAGGCTTCAGCAAGGATTCCTGGCTCCCCCACAGCTGCCGGCACACAGCATCATAGTCCTGTAGGTCACCATTATGGCACTGGCAATGTGGCCACCTCAAACTTCTCCCTCTCTCCCTCGCTCGATTGGCCAGCAATGTGAGAATCATCGGGGCAACACTGGAAGCCCACGCCGATGGCACTGCATCGACGGAAGACACTCCCACCAGTGTGAAAAGACTTGCTCCAACTCGCAAAACCCTTGCAGGCACCAACGTGTCAACAGAGGGACTCCCAATTAGCACAGAGACAGCCGAGCATGGAGAGGAGGCCCCCACGCTGATCAACACACCACAGCAGGAGCAGACAGGACAACCACGATCATTGCAGCAGTAAAAGGAGCCAGGCCAGCAGAGGCAGCAGAAACCAGGGCAGGAATGATAAAATCAGCAGGAGCTGCCAAAACAAGGATTAAAGCAGCAGGAGCCGCCGCAAACGCAGGGACCGTGGCAATGCCAGCAGAGGCAGCAGCAACCATAGCAGCAGGGGCAGAAGACAGCACAAATGAAAGAGATGCTCTGGCTCTGACAACTCGAGCTCCAGTTCCACAGCAGGCATGGGAGGCACCACCACCAGGACTTGGTGAGTGTAGACAACTCTGCAGCTCCTCATTCACATGGTGGAGCAAACGGCAACGCCACAGCCTCCTCTGACCGTGGCAGACCACCCATACTCAGTGCATCAGGATCTATTTGTGTCGAGCCCACCTGGCCTCAGTGCTTCAAGCCTCGCATGGTCTCCCTTTCCTGGCCCACAATCCCCAGACCCCCAGTTGGAGGAGAGGATGACATGGAAGCAGTTGCCCTGGGCTCAACTTCCACGAAGGACACTCCCTTGGGGGGTAACCCCACAGCTATGGACACTGAAGACCAACCAAGTCAGCCTCCCCCATGAGGACCTCACCTACCTGACGTTTCTGAGGAAGGTAGTGGCAAACCTAGCCCTGGCACCTCTGGACACTTCATGGGAACCAGAGCCCAAGATTCTTAAGTACCTCAATGTGCCAAACCCCGCCCTTGCCCTGCCCATCCATCAGAAGCTGCAAGAAAACCAAGTGAAGCTGTGGCAGACGCCCGCCTCAGGCAATGCCTGCTTCAGGAAACTGGACACCAAGTACCAGGTCCAGCCCACACCAGGATTCATCAAATCACAACTACAGCACCAGTCCATTGTCGGCCCTGAAAAAGAGTAAAACCCTCACACACCCATGCCAACAACCCACCAGGTCAGGATCACAAGCTTTTGGATGATGTTGGGAAAAAATAGTATTCCAAGGGACAATGCTCTGCACCAGGATTATGGCAGATCAATTTCAGCATGTCCTCTTCCAGGATGCACTAATGGCAAACTTGAGGAACTCCATCTCAGCCCTGTCGAAAGAGGCCCAGGCAATGGCCTCCGCCACACTAACCAACATTGCCGAATGCAGCAAACACCTGGTGAACATAGCCTAGATGTCTTTGACACTTCCATAAGGGCTGCCAGAACAGTAATCTCCACCAGACATTGGGCATGGCTGAGGGCCTCCGGCATAAGAGACGACACGCACGACAGGATTACAGACATGCCCTGTGTGGACAAATCCCTCTTCAGCGACAAAGTCACGGACACAGTGAACAACATGAAGGAGCACTGCACCACTTTACAAACACTGACAGAGGATGGGCTCAAACTCCAACTCCCAAAAGGACAGCTACCACTGCAAGCCTTACTACCCATCCAACAGATATCCTGCCAACCGTAAGTGGCAGGGCTCATGATACAAACAACATTCCTACCAAGGCCCTTCACACAAGTGGCAAAACCAGAGGAAGCAAAAACAAAAGAAGCAAATGATTCCTCACACAGGGAAGAACGTGGCCTCTTTTTGACAAACATCGTCAGACTACCCTCCCTGTTGGGGTGCGCCTCTCAGCTTTTCTGGTGATTGGCTCCTCGCGGCACCTTCAGCTGAAGAGATGCAGGCAACAGTGCAGAGGACCATGGCACTGCTGTCCATGCTGGGGTTCCTAATCAACCGTGCCAAGTCACAATTACAGCCATCCCAATGCCTGGAGTTCATAGAGGCAGTCATCAACACCCGCTCCTCAAAGGCCTTCCTTCCAGTGCAGCAAGTGAACATGATCACTTCTTTGGCTCAAGATCTTTCCATGGCCAAACAAACTACCACATGATCCATCCTACGCCTCCTAGGACATATGGTGGCAGCGACATCAGTCCTTCCACTAGCAAGTCTGCATATCCTCAGTCTCCAGTATCACCTGTGTGTGCACTGGAGACAGCACTCACAACCCCTGACCATACACATTCCCATAGACCCATGGGTCAGGGAAGGCCTCCATTAGTGGATCTCACCATCAATCGTCTCGGTGGGCAAGGACCTCCACCAGCACAAAGATCACGTCATGCTGACTACGGATGCATCCACCACAGGGTGGGGAGCCCACCTACCATAACTCAACACCCAAGGGTCATGAACTATGAAGGCCAGAAATCTCCACATCAATCTACTTGAACTCAGGGTCATCAGGTAGACGCTGAAGGCCTTCCAACAGCACCTATAATGGAAATCAATCTTGATCCAGACGGACAATCAAGTAGCCATCTTCTACATCAACAAACAAGGGGGAACAGGGTCCTGCTCCCTTTGCAAGGAAGCACTCATGACATGGTCCCTTGCGCTCTCCAACTGTTGCCTGCTACGGGCCTCCTATCTCTCAGGCGAACAGAACACCTTGGTCAACAGATTGAGCAGACAACTGGAGATGCAAAAGTGGGCCCTGCACCCAGGGGTCACAGACTCCATCTTGCAATGATAGGGGACACTGCAGCTCGACCTCTTTGCCACAGAGCAGAATGCAAAGTGCCCCCTTTTCTGTTTGAAGCACCCTTCATCCAAGAGTATAGCCACAGTTACATTTGAGATGTGCTGGGGGGAGTATTCACTAGCATACACCTTTCCCCCGACCCCTCTGATCTTGGCGACCCTGCAGCAAGTCATCAGGGACAAAACTCACATCATCCTGGTTGCACCCCACTGGCCCCACCAGATGTGGTTCCCCCTCCTACTCTGCCTTGCCCAAGGTCCGCCGATACGACTTCCCCTGAAACTGGACCTCCTCACCCAGAACAGCGGGAACATATAGAAACATAGAAACATATTGAAACTAAATTATGTTGAAGTATATTATGTTGAAGTTGCACTATGCTCAATTACATTTACATTTGCACTAAGCCTGGCTGTTATTGATGACATTCTTGATGCAATAAACAAACTTGCAATCAGCACGGTGACCAAGTATGTTCCTTAAATATCCACGCCTCCCTCATCCACCATAGCGCATGCACAAGCGCAGTTAGGGAGGCACCAGGTGTGGCTGACGCATCCTGCTTGTCCATAGAGAAAGCAAAGTTACTTACCTATAATGGGGGTCTCCGTGGACAGAGGGATAAGTCAGCCACATGATCCCGCCCACCTCACCTGGACGAGGTCTGCCCCAAACCAGCATGCAGCCTAGCTGGGAAAGGCAAAGCTGGGAACATACTGGCCAGGCTAGGGGCAGGCTGGTGAGCTGTGGCTATCTACTCATGCTCAGAAAGGTCTACATTTCTGAGATCTGGAGAGCACTTCTGTCTATGGCGCAACCCAGAGGACATCACCAGGTGTGGCTGACTTATCCTCTTGTCCATGGAGAACCCCCATTACAGGTAAGTAACCTTGCTTATTTTGAAAGAGGAAACCACTAGAACATCAGTGTGTGGTTGTTGCATGAACAGATGTGAAATATACATTGCAAAATCAGGAAACTTTAGAAGTGACATAAACAATCCACCAGATAGACACAAAGCACAGTACTACAAGTAAGTTAGAAAAGAAGAGACAGAGGGTAAAGTGAAGACAGAAGGAGAGAGAATGATAACTGCACAGGAAATCCTGGTAAGAGTTAAGAGAAGACAAAAGGAAGCAGAGGCTATAGCCTGGGACCAACATACTAAGAAAATAAAATAGACAACACAGGTAGAAAAATAATTTTACTTTCTATTAAGTGATTGGAATATGACAGTTTTTGCTATGTAGATCTGCCATGGAGCCAAGTGTTCTGTCAGCATGGAGTTTATACGTAAGAATGTGTACTTATTCTGACTTGTTCTGTTTTCCTAATATGTGTACTGATGTCCTAGGGCTCAGTGAAATATTTACTACTCTCTTTTCCTAGGTAGGGTCCTTGTGTGAGTTTTGGAAATTAGTGCTGGCATGGTAGATTTTCGGTAGGTCCCAAGTGACTTTTTTGTAGAGTTTTGAATTACTTCATAGCATGCTTGACAGTGAAAGAGTGTATATTGCTGTAAGTGAGACGACTAAAGAATCAGGATATTTTTTGTATGGTAAATTCTATGGGGAAACATCCCGGCTCTGCTCTGCATTCACTTCTGGGGGAGGGGGTTCTGTAGCTGCAGAATACATGTCTAAATTTAACACTACATAGGGAGCATGTGTGTGTTGGAGGACTGATAAAGGGACTGTAACTGATTGGGAGTTAAAGACTGCAACCTATTGTACCCCACACTACCCTATGTGCCATCAAAGCAGTTATAGGGGGTGGAATAGGGGGTGGGCAGAGCACAGGCAGCAAGTTTTGCCTTTTAAAAAATTGACAACCCTAACCCCCTGGCCAAGGCACCCTGGATCAGGGAGACCCTCAACTAGAAAGCCTGTGATGCAGCTTGACCTCCTTCTAGACTAATAACACTTACTGCTCCGGAAAGGCATCCAGTGGTATATGGAGAATGCTGGCACCGGACCCCTTGCATCCCACAGAATCCACCTACCAATAAGGTAGCACTTTCCCTGTTTGGCAGATTGACCCCATGTGGTGCCTCCTAATGTACCGCTAGGAGTCAAGTGCACCATTTTCCAAGATGGCAGCATGGAGGCAGTAGCAAGTGGGCATCGCTCCTGCTTCCAAACTCTGGAGGCGAGTTTGGAGAGGAATGAGATTCTTTTTAACATCTTTGCTAGTGATATAGCGGAAGGGCTGTCGGGTAAGGTTTGCCTCTTTGCGGATGATACCAAAATCTGCAATAGAGTAGACACCCAGGAGGTATAGATAATATGAGGAGGGATCTAGCTCAGCTTGAAGAATGGTCTAGAATTTGGCAGCTGGGATTTAATGTTAAAAAATGCAAGGTCATGCATTTGGACTGCAGCAATCCAAGGGAGCAATATAGTATAGGGGGTGAAGTACTTTTGTCCTCTAAAGAAGAGTGGGACCTAGGCGTGGTTGCGTCTGATGATCTTAAAGTAGCTAAACAGGTAGAAAAGGTGACGGCAAAAGCTAGAAGGATGCTTAGGTGCATACAGAGAGGAATAGCTAGCAGAAAAAAGGAGGTGATAGTGCTTCTGTATAAGTCTTTGGTGCGACCTCATTTGGAGTATAGTGTGCAATCCTGGAGACCGCACCTTCAAAAGGATATAAACAGGATGGAATCAGTACAGAGGGTGGCTACTAAAATGGTTAGTGGTCTTCATTATAAAGCATATGAAGACAGACTTAAGGATCTTAATATGTACACCTTAGATGAAAGGCGAGATAGAGGTGATATGATTGAGATGTTTAAATACCTCTGTGGCATAAATTCACAGGGGGAGAGCCTCTTTTGATTGAAAGCAAGTTCTGCTATGAGGGGACATGGGATGAGGATGAAACGGGATAGATTCCGAAGTGATATGTGGAAATATTTCTTTACGGAAAGAGTGGTGGATCCGTTGAATAGTCTCCCAGTGGAGGTGGTAGAGATAAGGACAGTATCTGAATTCAAAAAAGCATGGGACAAACACAGAGGATCTCTAAAGGAAAAAATGGGACTGTTGTAGTTGTTGAAATGGAAGGACAGACTAGATAGGCCATGTGGTCTTTTTCTGTCGTCATTTTTCTATGTTTCTATGTTTCCATTTGGACCCTCAGTGTATTTTTTGTGGGACTGAGGGGGAGTAGGAGATAAAAAGGCCAACTTGGGCCACCAGGGAGATCTTCAGAGTGTGAGAAATGGGGTCCAAGGACCACCTGGGCTACCAGAACTCTTAGTTAGGTCAGGGGATCTTGGGGTCCAGGGCCCCCTTTGGGTCAGCAGGGATCTTGGATCATTTGAGGTGACGTGCCGCACTGAACCTCAGATGACTCCTGCACCCATGCTAGTTCTTTACTCTAGTCATGAGCTAGCATAAGGATTCTGTGCTGAAGTAAAAAAAAACTGCACTAAAGACCAGAGAACCATGACATGTAACTTACCTAAGGCTCCAGTGCTGCATTGTGGTTCCTGTTGGTTATAATTTGCTACTTCTGCCCCACCCTCTGACACAGACTTCTGTTTTTTGCACAGACTGGAAATCTGTGTTGGAGGGTTGTGGAAGTGGCAGATAACAGCAAGCAGGAACCTCAGTGCAGTGTCGGAGCCTTAGGCAAGTGCTATGTCATGGTTCCCTTACCATTGCTTCCACTGTGGCCCCAGAGAGGGGAGGCGGTGGCAGAAACGGACCCTCTCAGAAGACCAATGCTCTAAGTGACCGCCTAGCATTGACCCTGAGCACATGACATGTACCACCACGCTAAATGCACTCACCACACCCATTCTCTGCCGCAGCCCATCCATTCTCCACCCCAATGCACGAGGTGCAGTTAGCACATGAATCGGCATGCAGCACCTACTATGCCCCTGTGCTAAAAACACAGCCTGAGCATGCGGTTACCAAGCACCTAAACCCACACTGATTGCTTACTGAACTTTAGTAAAAGACCCCCTTAGTCTAATTAAAATAAATAAGGTATACTTTTTTATGTATTAACGTTTATTTCTGTACATTTAAGTGGACTAACAGCAGTTTCACCGTTTATTCAAAAGACTTCTGGAAGTAATAGCTCGGTAATTGTAGTATCCTCTCTATGGCCTGAAGAAACTTGTTTCCTTTCCCCCGCACTGCTGGAATCCCCGAGATCCTTCAGTCCACTGGTCAAAGTTATATTGTCTATATACTATACTAAGAGTGGAGGAGTAGTGTGGTGGTTAGAGTAACTGCCTGCTACCCAAAAGGTCAAGGGTTTGATTCCCAGTGGTGCTCCCTGTGACCTTGGGCATGTCACTTTACCCTCCATTGCCTCAAAAGAAAAGGCCTGGCAATCTACTTCTAATGATATATTGCCAAGAAAGCCCAGAGACAGCTCGTCTGATAGCACTAAAAAAAACACAAATATACTGGGAGTAAATCAGGTGCTATTCAGCTACTTTCACTAGATGGCACAAGAGGACTGACAGAGAGTATAAGTCACAGTGTTTCATTAAGGTGAGACTTGAGAGTGGGGGAGAAAAGGAGATGTAAAGATGACAAAAGGAGAAGTAAAAAACAACTAAGAGAAAAAGATGAAGTAATAGAACATATGGCTAACAGAAGAAGAGGTAGGAAAGTAGAAGACAGTGATTAAGAAAAGAGGGAAGAAAGAGGAGCAGATGAGAAATGTGTTTGAGAGGGAAGTGAGGTGGTGTGTGTGATGAAAAGAGATGTAGTTGTGTGAGAAGAAGGGGAAAGAAAACAGGATAGAAACATCTAGAAGAAAATCTGAAAGAATGATTAAGAGAAGAAGAGACCAGAAATCAGAGGAAATAAGAAAATGAATAAAGAAAAATTTGTATTCATTTATGAAACTTCTATACTGTGGATTGATCTCGATCTCTGCAGTTCACAAATAACATAAGCCATAACCATAAACAAACAAAAATTACAGACACAATTAGCACAATATATTAAAAAAATGCAATGTGTGATGATGATTCCTGGCCACCCAGCAGCCCCTGCATTTCCATGGCAAAGTGTGACTGGAAGTAGATTGCCAGGCATTGAGGCAATGGAGGATAAAGTGGCTTGCTCAAGGCCACATGGAGTGTCAGCAGGAACCAAACCCTAGTCTCTTGGTCACCAGACCACTGCTCTAACCACTAGGCTACGCCTTTAGGGTTGTTCAGGGTTGAGCAAAATAGTCAGTCAGGGCCTGCCCAAGGGTTTCTGCTGCCCCCACCTCCCTCACCAAGCCACCCCTGTTGAACCTAGCCAGAACCCCCTGCTGCCGCTGATTCCATTTTGGGGGGAGGCAGGTGCGGCAGCATTTTAAAAGCAGCAGCATTGTGTGCCACTTTGTTGCCCATCAAACTCAAACAAAACCAACCTCCACGTTATAATAAATACTCTGCAAGAGGAGCAATATATCACTTATCAAAAAAGACCCAAGAAAAGTTCTCAAAATAACAGAGCTTAACCGCTCAACGTTAACCTTCCAGCATTCTGTTCATGATATCCGATGGTGAGTATTAGAATGTGTACCTCAATCACGGCGGGGTGGTGGTTATAGGAGGAGATTGATTCACTGTGAACATGTGTGGATGTTTAAACTAAAATCTCTTGAGCCTGGTGGTCTTAACCGGTCGATAAACTGGTTCTCTTTGCTCTGACCATGTGACCATGAAGTTGATGGCGTATTTATGAAGGAGCGTTTTGTATGCTGTAAGTCAGTCTGGTAATGTTTCCCCTGATGCAGATAAGTGAATCTATGCTTATCGAAATGCAATATTGTGTTGGGATTGTTTTGTATAACATTTCGCTATGGATGTTTGTATAACATTCTGTTAGGTAAATTTCATTACTATGGCTGTGTGCCCAATGATGGCTGTGTGCCCAGTGATGGCTGTATGCCCAAAGTTCACTGATGATATGTGAGCAATTCAGTACAAGCATTTAGGGGCTGTTATGCTAGAAGGTCAAAGTTGACCGGTTAAGCTCTGTTATTTTGAGAACTTGTCTTGGGTCTTTTTTGATACGTGATATATTGCCCCTCTTGCAGAGTGTTTGTTGATAACGTGGAGGTCGGTTTTGTTTAAGTTTGATACTGTACCTTTGTGAAAGGCTTTGGTTGTCTTCCTCTACTATGTTGCCCATGGCAGGCCATTTGCTTCAGCACACATGGCCTGCCGCTTCTGACCCCCCCAACGACAGCAAGTTGCATCGGAGGGGATCAGAAGCGTCAGATCCTGTGTGCCAAAACACATGGCCTGCCACAGGCAACAAAGCAGCAGCACAAAACCGCCCACCTGGGTTAGCCACCCTAGGCAGCCTCCTAGCTCACATAGTGAGCGTGCCGGCCCAGTAGTCATTTGAAGCTCCTTACAGTAGATGCTAAATGTTGAAGAACATTTTTTGGACATTGCATATTTCAGTTTCACTTTGCCATTTTCATGAAAAGGCAATTAAATTTGTATTGTGTATCATTTTAATATTCTTTGGGAGAACTGACTAGATAAGGATTAAAATAGAAATTAGAGACCAAATGAATTCCACTTTATATTCGTTTCTAGCAACAAAAATTGGCAGTTTTAGAGTTTCAGTCCATTTTGGGTTTGGCCAGAAACAATAACTGTTCTGTTTTTGTTTTGTTTTGGGGTTTTTTGGGGGGGAGGGGGTTGACCTGAAAATAAGGTCATTAGGCTGAAAAAAAAGAAAATATTTAAAAATTAGTACCCCTCCAATCCCTGCCACTGTTTACAAAAATTCCCTAGCTCCTGCAGGTTCCCCGACTCCTTTGATAAAAATATCTGTGACCCTTTTGGGCTGCTCTTACACTAAACACCTTTGAATAAAATTCCCTGCACCCGCTGGGCCTTCCCAACCCTCTGCCCCCAGCACCAGGCATGATCTTTAGCTGCTGCTGCTCAGGTGATGGTATTTTCCTCTTGTCCTTTAGTAGTTCTCTTTCTAGGTGTCAGAATGCCAAATAATGCAACATGATCTTATAATAGTCTCCATTTTGTTCCCCATTCTCTCCAAACAATTCATAACTTTCTATTTACTTCTTTGACCCCTGCACACCGAACCAAGGATTTCAGTCTGTCATACACAATGACTCCAAATTCCTTTCTTTGGTATCGACTCCTAATATTGAACTCCGCAAAGTGTACCCATGGTTTGCATTATTTTCCCCTATATGTAACATTTTTGCACAAAGCTACATGGAATTTCATCTGCCACAGGGCCGGATTTACCTTGAGTAAGGCCCTACGCCAACAAAAATTGTGGGCCCCCAGCAGGGGCGGCCCAAGGAGGGTGCGGGGCCTCATTTGCATAAGGGGCCTCATTTGCATAAATATTTGCATAATGTTACCATATACTAACTTTTAGTAAATGTGCCTCTTAATGAGTGTATGGATAAAGAAAGACTAAAAGATTTCTACATTACTATAATCCAGTGCCAACTGCCAGACACATTAGGAACTACTACAAACACTGCCCATTTAGAACCCATAGCAAACCCGCCATATCCTAACAGCACTACCAGGACTCACAAAGCACCATACTCTACCAATCAAAAGGCAACACTGCAAATATTAAACCAATACATTTCAGAGAACAACAATACATGACCTACTGGGGAAAGAGAACAAGTGGCAATGTCAAATAGGAATTATATAAACAGAACACCTCAGCTCAGTTACACATGCAGAACATAGACCATCACCAAACAAGTAATCACAATTTAGAAACAGGAAGACAATAATTAAACTGGGAATCCCAAAAGCCAAACTTGGAATGTACAACACTGTAGAAATAAAACTATACATTAATTTGCTCTTGTACTAAACAAAGCGCAGAGTTAATGATGCACATTTACCAGAGCTGACATATTCCAATTAATAAATTCAAAATAAAGAGATATTTTTCTACCTTTTGTGCATTTTTTTCAGCTGCAATTGCTCCAGCCACTTTCTTCTGGTTTCTTCGTGTCTTCTGCTAACTCTCCATCATCTGTTGTCCATTTGTCCTTTCTTCTCTCTTCTAGTTTTTTTTCCATTCTCTCTCTACATCTGCTTTAACATACTAATCTTTCTCCTTTTGCTCTTTCCTCATTCCTATTTCATCCACTCAAATTTTACCCCTCCATCCTCAATCCCCACTTACTCTCCCAATACCCGGCCAATTGTAGATTTTTTATCCCTCCCACACAAAATATTTTTCCCTTCTCCATTTTACTCTTCCAGCCCCATCCCATTCTAATCCTCCCCCAACATCAGCTCCCTTCTAGTTCCAGCCTCACCCAGCATCCATTCCCTTCTAGTCCCTGCATCAGCCCATTTCCAGTCTTAGCCACCCATCAGCCCATTTCCAGTCCTAGCAACCCCCCAACCCAATACCAGTCCTAGCCCCCCATCAGCCCACAGCCCATTACCAGTCTTAACCAACCCCCAAAGCCCATTACCAGTTCTAAACCCCCAACAGCCCACAGCCCATTACCAGTCCTAACCCCATCAGCCCACCTCCAGTCTTAACCCCCCCAGCCTATTTCCAGTCCTAGCCCCCCATAGCCCATTACCAGACAGCCCCCATCAGCCCACAGCCCATTACCAGTCTTAACCCCCCCATAGCCCATTACCAGTTCTAACCCCCCCCAACAGCACACAGCCCATTACCAGTCCTAACCCCATCAGCCCACCTCCAGCCTTAACCCCCCCAGCCCATTTCCAGTCCTAGCCCCCCCATAGCCCATTACCAGACAGCCCCCATCAGCCCACAGTCCATTACCAGTCTTAACCCCCCCAAAGCCCCTTACCAGTTCTAACCCCCCTCAACTGCCCACAGCCCACAGCCCATTACCAGTCCTAACCCCATCAGCCCCCCTCCACTCTTACCCCCCCCTCCCCATTTCCAGTCCTTGCCCCCCTTTCGCCCATTACCAGACTCCCCCATCAGCCCTCAGCCCATTACCTGTCTTAACCCCCCCAAAGCCCATTACCAGTTCTAACCCCCCCAACAGCCCACAGCCCACAGCCCATTACCAGTCCTAACCCCATCAGCCCACCTCCAGCCTTAACCCCCCAGCCCATTTCCAGTCCTAGCCCCCCCATAGCCCATTACCAGACAGCCCCCATCAGCCCACTGCCCAGTACCAGTCTTAACCCCCCCCCATAGCCCATTACCAGTTCTAAACCTCCCCCAACAGCCCACAGCCCATTAACAGTCCTAACCCCATCAGCCCACCGCCAGCCTTAACCCCCCCAGCCCATTTCCAGTCCTAGCCCCCCATAGCCCATTACCAGACAGCCCCATCAGCCCACAGCCCATTACCAGTCCTAGCCCCCCATAGCCCATTACCAGACAGCCCCATCAGCCCACAGCCCATTACCAGTCTTATCCCCCCCAAAGCCCATTACCAGTTCTAACCCCCCCCCCCACCAGCCCACAGCCCACAGCCCATTACCAGTCCTAACCCCATCAGCCCACCTCCAGTCTTAACCCCCCCAGCCCATTTCCAGTCCCGGTCCCAGCCCCCCCAATAGCCCATTACCAGTCCTACCTCCCCCATCGGCCTAAAGTAAATTTAATAAAAAAAAATAAAACTGCTGGCTGCCGCCGCGGGGCCCCCTCTGCTGCCGCGGCAGCATGGACTGACCCGCGGGGCCCCCTCTGCAAGGTGAATCGGTCGGTCGGTCCATCCGTCCCTCCCTCCCTCCGTGCAGGCTTTGAGAGGCGCGAAGGGAGAGTGTCTCCCTCGTGTCTCTGTTAAGCCCGCAGGGGCTGATGGGAAATTTCCCATCAGCCCCTGCGGGCTTAACAGAGACGCGAGGGAGACACTCTCCCTTCGCGCCTCTCAAAGCCTGCACGGAGGGAGGGAGGGACGGACCGACCGACCGATTCACCTTGCAGAGGGGGCCCCGCGGGTCAGTCCATGCTGCCGCGGCAGCAGAGGGGGCCCCGCGGTGGCAGCCAGCAGTTTTTTTTTTTTAAATTTTATTTTAAAAAAAAGCTTATTAGTTCGATTTTTGTGGGCCCTTGCCAGCTGTGGGCCCTACGCCATGGCGTAATGGGCGTATAGGTAAATCCGGCCCTGATCTGCCATTTAAATGCCAGTCTCACCAGATCGTCCCAGCAACTCCTCATCTTCAGCTCCTGATTTAACTCTGAATAACTGCATTCAACTGTTTTCACTAGATGGCACAAGAGGACTGAAACAGAGCATTTATAAGTCCCAGTGTGTTTCATTAGGGTAAGGTCTGAAACATCAAAGGCTTTGTGCTTATATCAAAGAACTGAGGAAAAGGCAAATTTAACCACCTTACTCTCGTTCCCAGATCATTTATAAATATGCTTAATTTAATTTGCAGATTTGTAAAGTTCTTTTTCAACACGAAGGAAGTAATTTTTAGATTCAGGTATAATAATATTTTTCCAACCCTCAGGTGGAAATACAAACTAACTTTGAATCTGATGCAATGGAAAATGAAGAGGCTTGACCAAAATCACAATAGCTGACAGTGAGATATGAATGAGGCTTCACTGGTCCTTAGCTTGTTGCTTTCATCATTTTCAGGCTGATGCAGAAAGCTAGCATGGCTTTTAGGCACTGATAACACAATGTTTAAGCACATTTTAAATGCAGAAAACAGATGGATGTGCAGATAAACACCGACGGAAAAACGGCAATTGTTGTCGCTGTTGGCTCTGGAGAGGGGTGCCAGCAGTGGCAATGGGTACGGGGGGGGGGGGGGGGGGGTAACAGGGGAGGGTAGGATTAAGGATCTGCCTAGGGCACCTCCAGTCCTTTTTTCCCCCACAGGGCTCTGATCTCCCTCAGGCAGACAGAAGACATCCTTATCAGAATCACCGTAGAAAAATATTGGTAGGGCCAGTGTCCATGTGACCCACCCCATTCTGACACCTATGAGGCTACTCCTCTATTCCAATATTACAAAGCATTGGTTGCTCCTGCCCTCTGGCAAAAAGATAGCAAGAATCAAGGGAAAAGCAAGTGGGCAGGGATATTTAGTGGAGCTGCACACTCTGTCTTTAGACCCCCCTCCCCGCCCCCATTCAATGAATTCAAGCTTTTTCTAGAAAGTCTGGTGCTGACTAAAATAATGTGAACTTATGACTTCCCTTACCATGGAGAATATTTTGGGCCAAGCTCACCCTAGAAAGGACATGCTGGGTGACCTTGGCCAGATCAGACCTAAATACTTTTTCACTGAAAGGGTGGTGGATGCTTGAAATGCCCACCCGATGGAAGTGGTGGGGGCAAATACAGTGACAGAATTCAAAATGGCATGGGACAGACACAGTGGACCCCTTTACAGCAACAGGATAAAATCAAAATAACCTTAACTGTCTCTGCTATCTCAACAAAGCGGGGTGACCTGCACAGAGCAGTGGGTACACCCCTAAACAAAGGTGGGGTGTACCTGCACACAGCGGCAGGTGCACCTACTCTTGCCACCTTGCTGGGCAGACTAGATGGACCATGATGTCCTTTATCTGCTGTGATATACTATGTTACTATGTTAAGATGTTAAGATTTCTCAACCAATGATAAGAGGAATTTAAAACTAATTATAATACTGATCAGTTAAAGACCAATTAGATTTTACAATTGAGATTTGGATTCTGATACTACTAAACAATAAAGGTTCAAGGATGGAACACTCAGACCAGGTAAATAAGTTCTTTAAATTTTGTTTATTTCTAGAGTATAAATTACTTAAAATTGAGCATAAATAATATAACACTAATTAAAATGCCATCAAATATTGCACAAACTTTCTTTTCTCTCTTTATAGAAAATTTTAAAACCATTTTTTAGTTTGAAGATTCAAATTCAGATGTTTTACTTTACTTTAAAACAATCAGTCCCAGTTTGCAGACAACACCCATCAGCATTCCACACGAACAGAGCACAAACTCCAAAACTCCATCCAAGTGAAAAATCCAGGCCTTCAGATCCCCCACCCAACTGTTGCCAGAGTACCAAACAGCGAACTAGTGCTACTCCGCCTCCCTGCAGGTGAAATAGTTCCAAAGGTATTCATCTCAAGATAAAATTATAATTTTAGTAAAATGTCTACACCACAACAACCGTGAAGACACTCCACTGCTCGCTAATGTACTTCCTCATTCCTGCTTTTGGCATGATTCACAGCCACTGTGATACAGCGGACCCTCTGGCAGAAAGAAAAAAAGTTTTAAATTTTGAAAAAAACAAGCTTCACATGCAATTTCCTGAAGGTCCACATAGAGGGAGCAGGAGAGCCAGCCTGGAAGCAGAGGAACCACGCCTCTATGGGCAGGACCTAGAATCAGTTGGTCCCGATTTAAGCAGGGACAGTGCTGAGTCAAGGAGAGTTAGAGTCGTCGGAGTCAGAGACAGAGTTGGAGTCGGTGTCAGACCCAGAGCAGCTCGAGGAGTTGAAGCAACTTGGGGAGCAGGCCAGAGAGTAGGCCGAGAAGCAGGCCAAGGAGTAACTCAGAGAGCAGGCCGAGGTGAAGGCCAAAGAGCAGGCCTAGAGGAAGGCCAAAGAGCAGGCCGGAGAGCAGGCCAGAGACAACTGGAAGGAGCAGCACTGCAGAGAGCAGCCAAGGAAGGAGGTGCTCTCCCTTCCAGCCTGAGAGAAAGCCCTATCCAGGGAGAAGGGCTGGGACACAATCTGAGAAAGAGATATCCAGCTGAAAAGAATACCCAAGGAGAGAAAGGTACTTTTAAAGATTTTTATAGAAGTAACCTGAAGGAGGAATGGAAAACTCCGAGGCCTGGGGAACAGGGAAGAGCTGAGAGGGCGCGGCCATTAGCCAACTGCCACAGGGGTGGAAGTGAAGGACAAGCGCATCAGCTGCAGCCATGCCTCAGAGAAGTTTCTCCCCACTCCAAAGAATTAATTAAGGCCCACAGGGAATACTTGAGCCTGCAAGAATTGGAGGACAATCAGGCTAGGCCTCAAGCCTTTCCTGTAAGAGACTGCAGGAAGTTTAAAGGTAAAACAGTTGTTGCCTGCAATTGCTTGCCTAAACCTAGCACAAAAGAGAAACAAAAGAATGAGTTTTATCTGTATGATAAGGACACTTTTATGCAAAAAGTAACAGATAATCTCTCCAAGAAGAAAGCTAGTAATGCTAAAGGCTGGGACAAGCGAACTTTTAAACCTGTAGCAGATGAACAGCCAGGGTTCTATACCATAGCCAAAAACCGACGCCCCAAGCTGACAAACCAGCATTGGAACACAGTGTGGCATGCTTTCAGAAAGCCCGAATTCAACCCTCCTGAGGTTTCAGACTCAGACCCCTCAGAGATGGAATGGAGGCCAGGGGAATCTGAGGTTGATGAGGCAGTTGAACCCATGGATTGTATTTATTGTACAGTAGGAAAGCTTTAAGCTATTTGGAGCAACAGAATGTATGAAGTGAATACAGGATGCCTTATGTTTTAAGTTTCTGTGAAGATTAACAATGTTATTTTGAACGTTTTGTGTGAGTTGAACCTGATACAAGGAATGATACAGCCCTGTTATTGTCTTAACCGCATATTTTGAACCATTTTGCGTAAAGGTGAAATAAATGCCTTTTCCTTTTTCCCTACACTTGGCTGAAAGTCGCTTTATTGGGAAGTTGGCAACGAGGTTGGCACAGAGGGCCGCTACCTCATGACCCTCGCAACAGGCCAACCCTAATACCCCTATTCTTATGCGCTCCCCAGCCCCGGTGGAACCACTACGCCGCCACCAGAGGGGGCTGCGGGGGACACCACTCAACTTATTATTTATTTTTTAGAAAATTGTTTCCCCTGCATGCACCTCCTTAAACTCCTAATTCTGTCCCAGTACTGTGTCAGCATCCATGGCCACCCTCCAAGGCTCCGGTGCAGACCTTGACCCCCCCCCCCCCCCCCCCGTTTCAGCACCAGTAAGCCTCAAACTATTCCCCTTTAAAGGGCTCACCCTGGTCCCCAGCTTTACTTTAAAAAAAATAGCACCACCGACAGCCCCCACAATGCAGCTCACTTGCCAGCACACACCCAAAGCAGACTGCAATCAGTGCAGCCACAGACCAAAGCAGCCCTGACAGGTTGTGGCTTTGTTTTCTCTCCCCCCCCCCCCCACCTCCCCCACCTCCTGATATCATCCACAGCACTCGATTCCTGCTGATGCACTCAGCCACTGCCTGTACAGCCCCAGCGTTGTGGCTGCATTCCCCAAAATGTCAGTTGACAGCCTCTACCCTGAAACCACTCCCCACATCACTCCTACCCATTTACCAGGCAAACATAATTTATATTTATTATTTTTTTCACGCTTGGTTGCATTAAAAAAGCCTAAAGTATGTACCTTCAATCTAGACATGATTTCTGCAGGATTTGTTCTAATAGCTGTGTGTGTCTTTATAAAATAGGCATGTCCCTGTCCTGTTAACCAATGCACAGCACCAGACAGAGAGCAATCCCCACAGTAAATGCAAAGCACAAAGATCACTGCAGGGAAACACGAGTCCGGAGAGCAATAGTGGCAAACTCGATTTTATTCAGATCCTATACGGCCGTGTTTCGGCACATACCACCTGCATCAGCAGTCAAAAGCAAACCATGCTGTCCACATTCAAATTCATAGAAACTAAAAATATGGGAGGCACAAGTATGTATACTTCTTGACACACAGCATAAAACATATTTTCCACAAAAAATGAACACTTGTTGTGTCTTCCATATTTCCAGTGCTATACAAATGATCAGTACTAGTATAAATTTGAATGAGGACATCATGGTTTGCTTTCGACCCCTGATGCAGGTGGTGCATGCCAAAACATGGCCATGTAGGGTCTGAATAAAATCAAGTTTACTACTATTGCTCTCTGAACTCGTTTCCTTTCTGTGGTCCTGGCGCTAGAAAATTATCCCAAAGAGTTCTGCACCAACACCTGTTATACCAATCCCTCTCGATGCCAAAAAAAACCCCTCTAATTTTGCCTTTAGGATATTCACTATCGAGATGACAATTCCAGGGTTGCCCTTCTGGCATCCTCCAAAGGTTTCAGGATGTCTATGACCTAAGCCACATTTGTCCAATCCTGATGCCCCAGAAGGCTTTCAAAAATTAATCTTGGTATCCAATGACATTTGATGTGGGATTGCCATTGCTCCACTAAGCTCTCCAGCATCATGCCTACCTTCACACTCTGGTGGAAATACTCTGTTATTCAGGGCCAGCCCCAGAGTTGCTTCAAGGTGTTGGCACCCTAGGCAAACCTTAAACCTTACACTCCACCCCCCCCCCCCCCCCAGCTGTCAGAATGTATTGTTTAGCTTTGAATGCCCTGCTTTTTGCTGCTCCACCTCCACTCACCCACAGAAGTTGTCACCCTAGGTGGTTGCCTAGCTTCCCTAATGGTTGGACCAGCCCTGCTGTTATACCTTTTAGTACTTCTCAATCTGTAGCTTCAGGACAAGGATTCTGCTTCCACTGTGTGGTAGTGTGGCATGCAGTGGAGAGGGGTTTTATTTAAAACACAGGCCAGGCAGCAGTTCAGGGAAAACAAAAGCAGTTTTTATTCTGTCCCAGCTTTTTAAACCACTGAGCCCTGAGCTATCCCCAGGGGTTTCTTCTCTAGGCTCTTTCTCCCCAGATGCCTCCCCTATAACCGTTCCAAGATTCTGTTGTTAGCATATCTTTTCCTGTCAATGCCAACTCCGAGACTTAGCAGGCTTGGGATTCTCAACATATAGATCTCGGTTTTCGAGGGGGAAAATCTCTATGAAATCTTCCATGTCAGACTTAGTGGAGCCATCAGTTAGCCAGGCCCATATCTATCCAAAGTTTGGGTATTCTCAGTCAATCACCACTAGATACGGGAGCCAGGGCAGCACCACGACCTCGAATGTGGCTTGCCCTGCTTCAGTCTTAAGTGAAACCTGTGCCATTGAATATTGCCTCTGGTCTCTATGCACACAGGCCAGTGTTACCGTCTTTGCATAGTCAATCTGAAATCGGGTTATGGGTTCCCAACAAATGAGGATCCACACACTCCAAGAGTCTATCAAGGCCTAGAGGCGTGTTCCTTTGAGCTCCACTGAAATCACAAAATTCTGTGCCCCGGGATGGGGAGTGTCCACAAAAGTGCAGGCGTGAGGGATGATTAGGCTGACATCCATGGATTCTTGTATACTCAAGGGACATTCCTGAGCAAAGTGTCCCAGAGCTTCACACCTAAAGCAGATGAAGAGGTCATGGCTGGGACCATGCCCTCACACCTAGGAGGTGACTTTGGGAGTCAGAACATGGGAGCTAACATCCATTCTGGCTTCCCCTTCTGACTCCTGGGCCGATGAGTGACTTCTTCCACTTTTCATTGTCCGTTTCAGTCACCGGCTGGGCTTCATGATACCCCTCGGCTATTTCCAGTGCACTCTCTAGTGTAAGCTCGGGGTGCTGGTGTAACCACTGTTTCACTGGAGCAATCAAGCCCTCCAAAATCTTCTCCAGTAGTACAATCTTGGCTTTCTCAGGCCTGGTCTTTCCCTCTGGTTGCAGCCAGTTCCATGCAAGATCCTTCAACTGACAGAGGAACCTGCAAGGATTCTGTTTTATCTAGAGCCTCCCCTTTCTGAATTGCTGGCTGTAAGCCTCTGAGGTACAGCTGGCCTGTTCCAGTATGTTGGCTTTGGAGGAGTGGCCTAGTGGTTGGGACAAGTTACGTCAGGCCAGAGGGCCAGGGGTTAGAATCCTACTAGAGGACAGCAACCTTGGGCTGGAAGGACTGAGGTTTCTAGTCCCACAGGTGCTCCTCAGGTACAAAAACAAATTATAAACCCTCAGGAACAAGGGAAAAATATATATATACAGTACTTGAATGTACACTGCTTTGATCGGTGTATAAGCCTAGTTAAATAAACATGTAGCTCACTCATCTGGGTTGGCATCCTGGAATGCAGCCTGACTGCTGCCAATCAACAGATTCCTGAAATAGGTAGTCCATGTTGCCTCTAGTTTCTGCTGTTATTTTAAGAAGCACTTGCGCTGGAGGGTGAATTTGCGGTCTCTGCAGGGCCTGTGTCAACTGAGCTAGAGAACTCTTCTGTAGCTCCCCCTGTGCTCAAATAAGATCCTATATCTGCTGCTGCTGTTGTTGCTGTACATCCAGCAGCGTATGTTGCTGTTGTTGCTGATACTGTTTTTGTTGCTGTTGATGCTGTTGCTATGGATCTTCTACTAGAATCTGGAGGAACCACTCGATCCTAGCTTGTTGCTGTTCTCTTGCAGCACCACCACAGCTTCATCTTCTGCAGCTGAGTTAACCCTGCAGTATTCCAGCTCTAACAAACTTTTAGTGGCCTCTAGTGGCCGAAACAATGCCTACCTGTTTGGCACTGACTATACTTTCTTCAAGATCCCTGACTAGGGCAAGGCTAACCCCCTTAGCCCATAGAAACAAGTAAAAAAAAATCCTGACCTGCTGTAGAGGCCAAGCCCTGGAGGGACATGGATTTGCTCTCAGTCACATGGTTAGAAGAAATTCCCTAGCTACCACCATATGTGGTAGCGTGGCATGCGATGGAGAGGGGTTTTCTCTAAAACACAGGCCAGACTGCAGTTCAGGGAAAATAAAAGCAGTTTTTATTCTGTCCCAGCTTGTTAAACCTCCACAAAGCAAAACCCAGAACAGACAGCAGTTCAGGGAAAACAAAATCAGCTTACTTCTGTCCCAGCTTGTTAGACCTCCACAAACTGGTTCTCCCAGCCCTTCCTTCTCCCCATTAAAATTTCTTACCTCAGAACTCCTTTGCACGGCTTGTCTTGGAAGGACTTCTGGCTCCATGGGCCTCTCTCCCTCCTACAGCCTGCTGAACCTCTCCCTGGGAGCCATGCCCACCCAGCCCTGAACTCTGGGCTGCAGACTCTCTTAAAAGGGACTGTTGATAATTCCTTTGGAGAGGGACGGATAGCATTGTATAGCTCCCATTACACCCTGCTCCTGATAATCTCTTGCAGCATATGTGCAAAGCATCAAATACCATGAAAACTCCCTCTCCTTCACTATCTTAGTCATGTTCTTAGCACCATCTGCTACACCTGCAAAGATATGGGTACAGCCAACCTGTAACCTGCTGCTGATGCACTAAATCTCAGTGTACCTACAACCTGCCTATGCCTTGACCAGCTGCCCAGTGTGCCATTGAGGAGAGACAGGAATGTGTAGCGTTTAGACTACTTCACATGTTGCTTGTGAAACGTATACTACTATCATCTGCCTTGGCCAGCTGTGCCTGTATCTGGCCACAACACTAGTTATACACACTGGGGATCACCCACCTATTGAAAGCTGTATTGGAAAGATCAAATAATTAAGGGCTAAGAAATGTAACAGCCTGTTATAATCCACATTCTGAAGCACCTCCAGAGGCTGGTCATCCAGGGCAATCATTTCCTTGCCACATCATGTCACCTCCTTTGATAATGCTATCAGTTGCCCCAGGACAGTGATTATGTTTACCACTCCATCCATGGTGACTCATTTAGACAAGCATTAGAACTGCTCGCCTTCCACCATTCTAGGGTGTCAGTGGCTCAGCTTGGGAAACAGAATTCCTCTTTTCTGTCGCTTTCCTGTCACTACTAGTTGCAGGAAGGAAGTGCAGCCTTCCCTTGACCCTAGCTTGAAATGGTGCTGTTTCTGCAAATGGTGCAGCATGCCACTTTCTTCTGCTAATGGCCTTCTGACAGTATGTGCATTTTGCATTACACCAATCCTAAAGCACTTCAAAATACCTCCTTCTCTCTTATATTTTATGGGACTTCCTCTCTGCTTCCTTGAGAGGCTACTGTGGCTGGAGCTGGGGCTGGGGCTGAGGACAAAGCAAATAGTGAAAGGTGAGAGCATCCTTCACCCTCTCCACCACCTGCTTCATCTAGCCTTGGTAATATCACTTTCTACCTCCTTACCATGTGCCCTACTAACAACTTGATTTTCAAAACCCTCACAAACTGCAAAACTTTCATATTTAATTCTGGAAATCTCTCACATGAAGATTCATCAGATCCTGAAGCTGCCAAAATCCTCTCCATATATTTCTCAGCAGAGAACGAGGTGTGCCTGCCGCTCTGCTCTGTTGGCCATGACTTTACCTATTCTGTTCCTCTCCTAGGGCATCAACTGATTTCCTTCCTCTGTTTCTAGCATGTCTACCCTTCCCACCCTTCCCAAGCATTATGATGCAATCAGAGTAGAATGTAAGCTCTAAAGAGACAGTGCCGGTGCTAGGGTTTCTAGCGCCCCTCTGCAACCTGTAAATCAGCGCCCCTCCCTAATTATTATTAATGTTGACTGCACCCTACCCTTCTTTTTCCCAGGGAGGAACAATAATGACAACATGATCAGCACACCTTCAGGATATCACAAGACTAAACAAAATATGTCAAGAAGAGCTCCATCGCTACTGGCATCCACACTATGGAACTCCCTCCCAACGAGCCTAAGGGCTTTAGAGGACATCACAGACTTCCGCAAGGCCCTTAAAACAATGCTCTTTACAGAAACCTACAAGCAGATAGAAAACAGTCCCCACCCAAGCGGTATTGCAATGTAAATACCCCCACAAACTCAATACCCATTCAACTCAACTAGACTCACGACACCCTCATGATAGATGTAACCCTCAAATTGTGCTGTCTTAATGTTGTTAAATACCCTCATGTTAAATGTTGTAAAGCACCCACATGTTAAATGTAACCCCAGTTGTGATGTGATGTGATGTGATGTAACCACTTTGATTGTAAGATAAGGTGGAATACAAGTCTGTCTAAATAAATAAATAAATAAACCACTTTGTGAACTCTTTACAAGCGATATTAGTATTTCTCCTTCAAATCCAGTGTTGTAAGAAAATTGCAGCAAAAGAGCAAATGCATAACCAAGATGAAAATACTTAGCAGTAAATATTTAGCATCATACAAACAGGCTGAGATAATCCAAAAAGAAACTCCCTAAAAAATAAAATCTGATTCTGGTCATCTCACTAACAACATAAACATTCTCCAGTACCAGGCATATTGTGAACTAATATAAAACACTGCAAAAGTCACTGAAAATCTACAAAGTCAAATCTATCATACCATACCAGCATATGCTTCCAAAAGTAATAAAATAAGGTGCCTACCCACAAAAAAGCAGCACTACAAATACTGCAATCCCCACTACAAATACTGCAATCCCCAGGCCCCAAAATCTCCATACACCTATTTGAAAAGCTGTACAAGTCAAATTATTACAGTACAGATCCCTACATACAAACTCCATATTAACAGAACACCTGGCCTTGGTCACACGCTCAGAACAAAGACCTCACCAAGTAAATAAGTGACCACAACCTAAAGTAAAAATAAAAATATGTAGACAAAAATGTAAATGAAACCCCAAGAAGCCAGACTCTGCATGTGGTGCCACACCAGTTCCCCATACTGTTTGAAATATAAAGATAGCGCAAAGTCCAATCACTAAATTGAAAATAAAATTTATTTTTTCTGCCTTTGTTGTTCAATGATTTTTGATCTTGCTGATCCTGATATGAGGTTTCTGTTTTCCTCTTGTCGTCTTTTAGCTCTTTTTCCATGGTCTATATATAGTCCATCTGCCATTTCTTGTCTCTTCTTTTGCTTTCTTCATTTTCTTCCATCAGCCTTTTTCCAGTCCCAGTAACCTTTCCCAGTATCATATTTACAGCCTCCCTACAGTATCTTCCAGTGTCAACCCCTCTTGCATTCCCAGCACTGCCACTGGTGTCTATTCCCTTTTATTTTATTTATTTGTGGGCTTTTCTATACCGCCCCTTCCAGAGATCAGGAGCGGTTTACAAGAAACTTAAACAACAATATAGCAAACAGTGCAATATTGCATTACATAGAACATTCAGTGAACATAAGAACTAAGTTACACGGAAACAATGTGTAAGTTATTTACATAAGAACATAACGGCAGGGCCGGCCCGTCCATTGAGCGAGAATGTTTTTTGCACAGGGCCCCGCGTTTCAGGGGGCCCCGCGCAAAAAACATTCCGATCCAAAAGTAAAATTTAAAAAAAAAAAAAAAGCTGTCTGCTGCCGCTTCCGGGGCCGCCGTGGCAGAATCGAGTGTGCCGCGGGCCCCCCCCCCTGTGCCCGGCAGAGCCTGCCCTCCCCGGTATCAGCTCTCTGTTTCCAGCTTCAGTCACACACGCCGGCTTTCAGAGCGCGAGGGAAGAGTTTCTCCCTCGCTGCTCTTTTAAGCCCGCGGGGGCTGATGGGAAGTTCCCATCAGCCCCCGCGGGCTTAACAGAGCCGCGAAAGGGAAATTTAGTCCCTTCGCGCTCTGAAAGCCGGCACGTGTGACTGCCGCTGGAAAGAGAGGTGATACAGGGGAGGGCAGACTCTGCCGCACACAGGGGGGGCCACGCGGCACACTCGATTCTGCTGCGGCGGCCCCGGAAGCGGCAGCAGACAGCTTTTTTTTATTTTACATTTTCCCTGGGCTGGGCTGGGCTGGGCTGGGCTGGGGGTGGGGGGGGGGTTTTAGGAGTGGTGATGGGGGCTTTGGGTGGGGGGGTTAGGAGGGGTGATGGGGGCTGAGGGTGGGGGGGTTAGGAGTGGTTATGGGGCTGGGGGTGGGAGGGTTAGGAGTGGTGATGGGGGCTGGGGGGGCTTAAACTAAAAATTGGGTGATGGGGGATTAGGACTGGAAGTGGGTTGATGGGGGTTAGGACTGATAATGGGCTATGGGGGGCTTAAACAAAAAATTGGGTGATGTGGGATTAGGACTGGAAATGGGCTGTTTGGATTAGGACTGGGAGTGGGCTGATGGGGAGGTTAGGACTGGTAATGGGCTATGGGGGGGCTTAAACTAAAAATTGGGTGATGGGGGATTAGGACTGGAAATGGGCTGGTGGGATTAGGACTGGGAGTGGGCTATGGGGTCTAGGACTGGTAATGGGTTGGGGGTTGCTAGGACTGGAAATGGGCTGAGTGGAAGGGGGCTTGAATTGCAAATAGCTGATGGGGAGGGGGGTTTGGAATGGAAATGGGCTGAGGGGAAGTGGGGGGATTGAACTGCAAATAGCTGATGGGGACGGGGCTTGGAATGGAAATGGGCTGAGGGGAAGTGGGGGGCTTGAACTGCAAATAGCTGATGGGGAGGGGGACTGGGAATGGAAATGGGCTGAGTGGAAGGGGGCTTGAACTGCAAATAGCTGATGGGAAGGGGGGCTTGGAATGGGCTCTTAGGGGAGGGAGCTAGGACAGGAAATGGGCTGATGGAGGGGCTAGGATAGGACTGGGAATTGGGTGTTGGGGGAGCTAAGATTGGAAATGGGCTGTGGTGGGGGCTTGGATTGAAATGGACTCATGGAGGGGCTAGAACTGGAAGTAGGCTCATGGGGGGCTTGGATTAGAAATGGGCTGAGTGGAGGGGAGCTAGGATTTAACATGGGCTGATGGTGGGGCTAGGAAAGGACTAGAAATGGGCTGATGGGAGGCTGGTATTGGAAATGAGCTGATGAAGGGACTCGGATAGGACTGGAAATGGATGGGGGAGCTAGGACTGGAAATGGACTGATGGGGGGCCAGGACTGGAAATGGGCTGATGTGGGGACTAGAAGGGAGCGGATACTGGGTGGGGCTGGAACTAAAAGGGAGCTGATGTTGGGGGAGATTAGAAGGGGATGGGGCTGGGAGAGTGAAATGGAGAGGGGAAAAATATTTTGTGTGGGAGGGAAGAAAAATGTACAATTGGCCGGGTATTGGGAGACTAAGTGGGGATTGAGGATGGAGGGGTAAAATTTGAGTGGATGAAATAGGAATGAGGAAAGAGCAAAAGGAGAAAGATTATTATGTTAAAGCAGATGTGGAGAGAGAATGGAAAAAAAACTAGAAGAGAAGAAAGGACAAATGGACAGCAGATGATGGAGAGATAGCAGAAGACACAAATAAACCAGAAGAAAGTGGCTGGAACAATTGCAACTGAAAACAAAATGCACAAATGGTACAAAGATATCTCTTTATTTTGAATTTATTAACTGGAATATGTCAGCTCTGGGAAATGTGCATTATTAATGTCTGTGCTTTGTTTAGTACAAGAGGAAATTAATTTATAGTTTTATTTCTACATTGTTGTTGTACATTCCAAGTTTGGCTTTTAGGGTTCCCAGTTTAATTATTGTCTTCCTGTTTTTAAATTGTGATTCCTTGTTTGGTGATGGTCTATGTTCTGCATGTGTAACTGAGCTGAGGTATTCTGTTTATGTAATTGCTATTTGACATTGTCACTTGTTCTCTTTCCCCAGTAGGTCATGTATTGTTGTTCTCTGAAATGTATTGGTTTAATATTTGCAGTGTTGCCTTTTGATAGGTAGGGTATGGTGCTTTATGAGTCCTGGTAGTGCTGTTAGGATACAGTGGGTTTGCTATGGGTTCTAAATGGGCATTGTTTGTAGTAGTTCCTAATGTGCCTGGCGGTTGGCACTGGATTATAGTAATGTAGAAATCTTTTAGTCTTTCTTTATCCATACACTCATGAAGAGGCATGTTTACTAAAAGTTAGTGTATGGTAACATTATGCAAATATTTATGCAAACGAGGCCCCTTATGCAAATGAGGCCCCACACCGAGTCTCCGCACATGGCCCCGCCCCCCCCTTGGGCCGCCCCTGCATAATGGAACATAAAAACTATACTACAAAGAACCAATGTGTAAATTATTTACATGGTTGACAAAAACTATTTATAATAGTTATTTGTAATCACAAGTACAGTCAAACCTCGGTTTTCGTATGCCCTGGTTTTCGTACGATTCGGTTTTCGTTGACTTTTTTCTTCAAGATTTTGTTTCGGTTTTCGTATGTTGTCTCGGTTTTCGTACAGCATTTTACCCCCCCCCCCCCCCGTACCTGCCATGGATTAGCGTGAGCCAGCGATCTCCCACGGAGCTTGAGCCAGCGATTCTGCGGGACCTCTGGGGAGCCGAGGAGTTCAACGCTCCAGCGTGGCCTGCCCGAAACTGCTTCCTGCCCCGGACTCTCCCCCGATTGACGTCTGCCTGCTGCCTCTTCCCCTGCACATCCCTTGAACCGGGACAGGAGCTGGTGACCGAATCTGCTTCTCCTTGGCGGCCCAGTCTCCCGCCGGGGCCCCTGCCCTCCCGATTGGATTCTGGGTGTCCTGCAGGCCTGCACACGCGGCCTCTCCTTGAAACCTTGCAGTCTGCAGCTGCAGGCTCCTGCTGGCACAGCCCCACGCTGTTCTCTGACTCTCACCTGTGTCAGGCTGCTACCTTAGGGGGGCCGGAGGCAGCCTAAGACTCTCTGTCCCACTGTTTCTCAACTGCCTGCTGCTTGGCTGACACTGCCTCTCCACCTCTCCCGACACTGTGTAGGAGTGGCTGCCCTACAGGCTGGTGTGACTTCGGGCACTGTCCTCTTTCTGGTGCCCTTACTTTTGCTGACATTGGCACTACCTCTCCTGACACTGTGAGCTTGGTAACTGAGTGTGATGGCTGCTAAGTTAAAAGGCAGGCTGGAGCCCCGATTGTGCAGACGGCCAAGATGGCTGTTCCCACCTCCGCTGCTGGTGGTGATTGCTCGATCCCCAGAGGGGAGAGCAGCTGGAGCTGGCTGGAGTGCGTCCCATATGCCAACAAAAGTCTTCAATAAAGGTAAAAGTGATGTTACATGCTCATTTATCCATTTCATTAGTCATTTATATGTATTTCTCATTGTTTTCTGTATGTAAAAAGATAGTTATTCTCTATAAAATGTATTTTTTGTCAATATTTTTGGGTGTCTGGAACGGATTAATTGAATTTACATTATTTTTTATGGGAAATCTTGCTTCGGTTTTAGTCCGTTTCGGTTATAGTCAGACTTTTTTGAACGGATTAATCATGAAAACCGAGGTTTGACTGTACAGTGTTGGGAGGAGGACTATTTAGAATGGTTATTAAAAATGAGTCTAGAATTAGGTAGGATAGACTTGTGTTTGGTTAGTTGTAGTCCCCCCTCCTTCTCCATCATCCAGCCCCTTCTAGTCCAAATACCATCCCGGGTATCAGCGAACTTCCAGTCCCAGTGCCCCTTCCCATGTCAGTTCTCTTCCAGTCACCCTCTCCTCTGTCCATCTGCCTTCCAGTGCCATCCCTGAGTGTCAGCTCCCTTCAAGCCCCCACATTCCCTCCAGCCTCCTCCTTCCCCTTTTTTCTGCTCCCTTCCAATCCCCCATGTGAGCTCCCTTCTAGCCCCCTGTCAGTTCTCTTCCAAGCCCACTCCTATTACCCAGCCACCTTCCAGCCCCATCCCCAAGTGCCAGCTCCCTTCCAGTTCCTCCCCCCATGTCTGCTCCCTTCCAGCTCTCCCCGTGACAGCTCCCTTCCAGTTCCCCCCCCCCGTGACTGCTCCCTTCCAGTTCCCCCCATGTCACTCTCGCATGTCTGTTCCCTTCCAACTCCCCACTTTGTCTCCTCCCTTCCAGCTCCCCCTTTACGTTCCCCCATGTCTGCTGCCTTCCAGACCCCCTCCCTCCCCATGTCTGCTCCCTTTCAGCTCCCCCCATATCTGCTCCCTTCCAGCTCCCCCAATGTCTGCTCCCTTACAGCCCTCCCCTGCATCTGCTCCCTTCCAGCTCTCCCCGTGACTGCTCCATTCCAGTGACCACATGTGTGTGCTCCCTTGCTGTTCCCCCCCTGTCACTCTCGCATGTCTGTTCCCTTCCAGCTCCCCCGTTTCGCCTCCCTTCCAGCTCCCCCGTTACGTTCCCCCATGTCTGCTGCCTTCCAGACCCCCTCCCTCCCCATGTCTGCTCTCTTCCAGCTCCCCAGTGTCTGCTCTCTTCCAGCTCCCCCCTGTGTCTGCTTTCTTGTAGCCCCCTGTGTCTGCTCCCTTTCAACTCCACCCCTGTGTTTGCTCCCTTTCGGTTCCCCTATGTCTGCTCCTTTACAGTGCCCCCCCCCCCCCACGTGTCTGCTCTGATTCGTCCTTTGAAAAAGAAAGCAGCCGCGGGAACATTTCTCTTTCCCGCGGCTCTGCTAACTTTCACACTGTTGGGTCATGGAGTTTCTAAAGGCATTTCCTGTTTCTTACGAGAAACAGGAAATGCTTATTTTTGCTATTAGAAACTCTGTGACCCAGCAGTTTAAAAGAGAGCAGAGCCGCGGGAACAGAGAAATGTTCCCGCGGCTGCTTTTCTTTTTGGAGCAATGGGTGGTGGGCAGCTAGTGACAGCGCCCCCATCGCCGGCCCCCTTACCCGGCTTACCAAGTAATGCCGGCCCTGTTTGTACACTACTGTCTATGCCAGTAGTAATAATAGTAGGCCTAACTTGGTCTATGTTGCCAGTTTCTGCTCTCTCTGGTCTCTTTCTCTCTATGCAGTCTGGCAGACTCTAAAGTCACAAAGCTTAAGAGATTTTGAAAATTCACTTTTCTCTGTCTCTGAGATAGATACAGTATTTCTGGTCAATCTTTCAGAGTCCTCTCTTGATCTTTGGACAATCTCTGTCATTTTTATACCTTTTGCACTTCAGCAAAGTAAATTTGACAGGATTCTAAGAATAGAGAAGAGAAATGGTGCTCTGCTGGTTCTTTGCTTCAGTTTCTTACTGAGCTGCTCACTTCAGTCATGTGATCTGGGGAAAGGGAGGAACAGAAAGGATTGTTGGCTGCTTGCTAAAAGGTTTCAACGTGATTGGTGAAGTGCCTCATGCTTCTATCTTCTGCCCCTCCCAATGTGGCTCCACTCTGTCTGGGTCTTCTTTCCATGTTGCTGCCATAAATGAATTAACAACAAAACCCTAACCAATTGGTGAAAAAATAAACTACCCAAAAAAATCACCAAAACAAACCCCAAAAAAATTTAAACAAAATTATTTATGTCGGATGTTTTCAGGAAAGGAACATTGTATCAAAACTATGTCCACCACACAGTCACATCCATTTTATTATAAAACTTTGAATAACTTCACTTAGCTTCAATTGCAGACTACTCAGGCACGCTCAGGCACGACGTGCACGTTTCGGGTGGAAACCCTGTTTCAAGTGCCGCCGTTAGTAAATTCATCTGTCTTCTGAAACGCCGAAATCAGCTGTTTCCTCAAAAAGGGTCTGATACTTTTATGAATGGCCATCAATCGCTGTCAATCAGTACAGCCTACCAATGAAACATCAGGAGCACCCCACCAATCAGGGGAACCCTGGGATCACCAGTGGTGTCAACAAACACTGAGTCAATCAATCTCTTTGTTAAGAACATCAGGAGATACTGTACGTAAATGAAAGATCCAACGTTGCTCACAACTTTGCAATTTATTTATGCGATTTCCACCTCGCGGATCCGGAGGAATGTGATCAATGATCGTCCATCGTAAATCCATGAAATTATGACCTGTAGTCAAACAGTGTTCAACTATTGGAGCTGTCAGTATTTCTTGACGGAGGCGGGAAGCGTGTTCACTCAATCTCTGCTTAATTTTCCGAGTCGTTCTGCCCACGTAAACTAAAGGGCATGGACAGTGAATTAAATATACAACAAAACTCGAATCACAATTTGTGTTCCATCGCCGCCGGAATTGCTGATCCGTTCCCGGACAAGTCCATTCAACCCCTTTCATCGTTAGAGAACAATAGGTGCATTTACCACACTCAACATGACCTCCATGAAAAATAGCAGGTGAAGGGGGTCGATCTTCTGTCACAGTTGAATGTGCCAATAAATCCCCCAAGTTGGCACCCCGCGTAAAGGCTATCATCAGGGGTTTCTGAAAGCAAGGGTGTAAATTCAAAATAGACCAGTGTTTTTGAAGGATATTAACTATTCCTGTGCTGGAATTCATATAAGGCAAAATGCCCACCGTCTGTGAAGGAGCCTGTTCCACATTTCCAACCGGCCGGTTCTCAGATAATAGCCATTCCCGATGTGTATATAATGCACGACAGTAGGCTAATTTGATCACTTTAGACGGATAACCCCTCTCAGAAAGCCGAGTACGTAGCTCATGCGCATGTAGTTTAAAATCCTTGATCGAGGAGCATATTCTCCGCCTTTACGCGGGGTGCCAACTTGGGGGATTTATTGGCACGTTCAACTGTGACAGAAGATCGACCCCCTTCACCTGCTATTTTTCATGGAGGTCATGTTGAGTGTGGTAAATGCACCTATTGTTCTCTAACGATGACAGGGGTTGAATGGACTTGTCCGGGAACGGATCAGCAATTCCGGCGGCAATGGAACACAAATTGTGATTCGAGTTTTGTTGTATATTTAATTCACTGTCCATGCCCTTTAGTTTACGTGGGCAGAACGACTCGGAAAATTAAGCAGAGATTGAGTGAACACGCTTCCCGCCTCCGTCAAGAAATACTGACAGCTCCAATAGTTGAACACTGTTTGACTACAGGTCATAATTTCATGGATTTACGATGGATGATCATTAATCACATTCCTCCGGATCCGCGAGGTGGAAATCGCATAAATAAATTGCAAAGTTGTGAGCAACGTTGGATCTTTCATTTACGTACAGTATCTCCTGATGGTCTTAACAAAGAGATTGATTGGCTCAGTGTTTTGTTGACGCCACTGGTGATCCCGGGGTTCCCCTGATTGGTGGGGTGCTCCTGGTGTTTCATTGGTAGGCTGTACTGATTGACAGCGATTGATGACCATTCATAAAAGTATCAGACCCTTTTTGAGGAAACAGCTGATTTCGGCGTTTCAGAAGACAGATGAATTTACTAATGGCGGCACTTGAAACAGGGTTTCCACCCGAAACGTGCACGTCGTGCCTGAGTAGTCTGCAATTGAAGCTAAGTGAAGTTATTCAAAGTTTTATAATAAAATGGATGTGACTGTGTGGTGGACATTGTATCAAAACTATGTTCCTTTCCTGAAAACATCCGACATAAATAATTTTGTTTAAATTTTTTTGGGGGTTTGTTTTGGTGATTTTTTTGGGTGCCATAAATGAATGGCACAAATGAGTACTTGGATCATTATGTCTCCTTGGTCATTCAGTTAGGGGGTCATTCCAAACTGCAAATAGCGGGGATGGATGTGCGATCTGGACATCCAACCCCTGCTATTCACAGGGAGTGAATTCCGGGGCCCAGGCTCCTCGCACATACAGATGGCTTGTGCAGGGAGTGCTGGATGGTGGCAGGAGGGAGAGGGCCAAAGGCAGAGGGTGGATGGAGTGAGGGTGAGCCTACTCACTCGGACATACAGGGCCTATCCATGTCATGGTGCTGTATGTCCAGCGATGGTCAGGGAACTTATTCTACCTCGGAGGTGGAATACGTCCCCCCGATGATGGCAGGCAGTGAAGAAGGATCCCCCCCGAAGAGGTGAGCCGCAGCTGGAGGATCCCCACTGCCCAATCCCAGCCTTGACAAGCCCCTCTGGGGGCCGGGTGGTGGGGATAAGTCTTTTGAGCAAGGTGTGGGGCTGGGGCTCCAGCAGGAGCATGGGGAGTGTTAGATAGGGAGAGTTCAGCATGTCATGGCCCTCAGAATCGGGGCACATCTGGCCTGTCCATGTGCACAAATTCTGCTCTTGTGGGAATGTCTATCTTCCGAAGGTGCAGAATCGGGGTCTAATCCGTGCCATCCAGTTTTTGGATGACCAGACAGCCCAGACGTGCCCCGATCTGAATTGCCTCCACATGTAAAGGTATACAACAAAGAGAAACAAATGGAAGAAGAAGATAGCCACAACTGTAGAGTTTCAAATAAAAGTGTTTATTAAAAGACTTGGCTGAGTTTCCACAAACTCACCTGCATGTGGAGCTGAAGGAGCCGTGCGTAAATGCCTGCATGTGGATTGGTCAGAAAACATGCATATGTTATAATTTTTATAACTTACGCATGTAAATTTAGGCTCCACCTATGCTTTGCCCAGGCTCCATCCCATGCACAACCAAACTGAATGTACCTGTGATAGGACTTACACACGCGCTTACAGCAAAGGGACCGCTTAAGGCAGGCGCATAAATACACATTCATGCATGTATGTCCTTTATAAAATCAGCCTCTTAAAAGGTTATTTTATAAAAAGGCATCCAGTTTAAGAGGGCAAATAGGAGATATTTAGATTCTATTTTATAAAGACTGTATGAAGGCACATTTTAGAATGGCCCTTCAGGTGAAAACTGAGATGTCCATGTCAAAAACATCTGAAATTCTGTGGAAGGGGCAGCAGTGAAGATGGATACATGTAAGTGCTTTGTAAAATAGACATCTCAGGCCAGAACGATAAATGTGTCCATTACAATATGAAGAGAGTGAAGATGTGCGGAAAAAGGGCCCAGACAATTTTAGAAACATGGATGTGCGCTATCTGGATGTGCATGATACCAGCCAAACTAACGTGCCAGTGCCGGTATTTCAGAATGTGCACATGTGTATATCACCACATATATGTTCTGGTCTGCCATTTTGGAAATGGAGACATACAGTGGAATAGCGGAAAACAATAGGACCTCAATATTTCCTTGAGTTGGAAAAAAATATTGAGGGACTGAAAGGGCATTCTCCACTTTCCTGGACTGTTCCTAGCTGGCCAAAATGAGCACTTTTCAAATGTCTATTCATGCTCAGAGGTAGGTATAGATAAGGACATGTCTATTAGCAGATTTAAACATGCAGCAATAATTTAAACATGTGTATCTATTTTGGAATGCAACAGACATACCTTCAACATTTTTTATTTTATTTATTTAGACAGTTTTATATACCGCCTTATCCTTCAATCAAAGCGGTCACAACACAATTGGGGGATACATTTAACACGTGGGGATATGAGACACATGCACTAATACTTACAGGGAACATGGGCTATGGAGGGTTAAGTGGCTTGCCCAAGACCACAAGGAGCATCTGTGGGACTAGAAACCCCAGTCCTTCTGGCCCAAGGTTGCTGTCCTCTAGTGGGATTTGAACCCCCGACCTTCTGGCCTGAAGTACCTTGCCCCAACCACTAGGCTACTCCTCCCTCCATTAAGCACTCAAGGCAGATGTTTAGGGTAGCAACTTGGGGGTGGCAAAGGGCAGGTCATTCAAAGCTAAACAATAGATTTTGACAGCCAGGTTGGGTGTAAAGCTTAAGGTTTGCCTAGGGTGTCAGCACCTTGAATCAGCTCTGGGGCCAGCCCTGCCAGCAAGCCCCCCATTTGACATGGACATGATCACGCTGGACACATATAAACTCGGAGTGTTCTAAAAGGGCTCTAGGGATGTGGATGTGATTGAGATGTCTGAATGTCCATTTTCGGATATCCACATCATGCATAAGTCTTCTAAAATGACCCTTGTAAATGCCTCTTAGGGCTTTATAAGATACTAGTGTAAGAAGCAGACATCACAACTTGAATGCAGGCACAGACATTTATACAGGTTTGAGAGCAGGTGGAAATGAACATGCATAAAGTTCACAAGAATCAGCATAGATTAAGGAATTTCATAATCAATGTACACACTTGCAAACTCCATGCTCTGCCCAGAACCAGGGCCAATGCAAGCAGATGAGGCGTCCTAGGCCAACATCATCCCTTGCACCCCTCCCTCTCTGGCACCCATTGCTGCCCCTCTTTGGATGTGCAGCAGTGGCAGCAATGACCCTACACAGCCCCACAGTGCTTACCTTGAAACTGTTTATGTCCGCCCCCTTGGACTACCCAATGCTGATTCATTTGCAAACAGGAAGTCGGCATCAGGTGGTCCAAGGGGGCGGAAGCAAACAGCATCGCAGCACTGAAGTTTCAAGGTATATGCCATGGGGCTGTATGCGGCCATTGCTGCCACTTCACGTCTGACAAGGGTGGCAATGGGTGCCCCTGAAGGGCTGGTGCTCTAGGCGACTGCCTAGTTCACCTAATGGTAGCACTGGCCCTGCCCGGAATGCACCCCTAGCTACACCTACTGGCAAAATATGTGCTTTCATGCCAACATGCGTAGTTTTACACCAGTTGGTATTTTACACACAAAACTGATTATGAAATCACCCCTAAAGGTGGGATTGGAGAAATAAATCAATGAAAGATCAATTAGGTAATAGAAGTCTGTCATTCTTTGTTCTTTCTGTTCTTTTCCTGACTTTCCTGTCAAAACCCTGAATGAACTGGTTTATGTAATATAACATAGCTAAATGAGTTATACCAATGGTATTGCCTACAGTTCTTTGGAAATTAACTGTGGTAAAGAAGGTCAAGGCAGTGATGACTCTGATGTTCCCAAACTGTGTTTTTCCCCTGTGTATCACTCTCCAGGTCTCATTTAAGCAATTTACAAAGATCCAAAAATGGTTAGCTTATTAATTCCAGATTTGTAACATTAATTATGAAGTCTCCACCAGGTAGCGATCTCCTCTGTGACCACATTCACCTCTCCATCCTTTGGTGCCTGCTGCACTTTCATCCCTTTTTGAACTCATAGAGAAAGAAACTGCCCATCTTCTCTCCTCCTCTGCTGCTGAACGTCAACGTCTGTCTCTGAATTTTCATCAGCAATATACAGATGTGGTCAACAAAATGTCCTTGTATAAACTCCAGAGCTACCCAGCTAGTGCCAGCACAGAGCGAGGGCATTCTGGTTAATTGTACAGATAGCTTCAATGTTCAGCCTCAAGCCATATAGCTTTGCTGTTTAATTTAGACCGGAAATTAAAGCTGTCCTAAATTAAACTCCTCAGCTACACATATAAAGGTACATTTTAGAAAAGATGTGGCAATTGGAAATGAGACATCAAGGTTGTGAAATGCACTATGCTGGAAGTATTTTAGAAGCCAAAGGAGCAAGGCTGGCCCAAGGGTTTCTGCCACCCTAAACAGAAACCCTGTCCACGCTGCCCCCCCCCCCCACCCCCAGCTGCTGCTGCTGCCGATTCCAGTGCAGGGGGTCAGCAGGCGCAATATTTTAAAAGGCAGCTTTTTGCCACCGCTTTCTTCCCTGCGGCGGCAAAAAGCTACCGCTTATTGAAATACTGCTACTGCCACTTCCCCCATTGATGGAATCGGTGGCTGCTGGGGGGCGTGGCCAGTCACATGTGCCACCACCACCGTCCACCCGGGCCGGCCCTGCAAAGGAACCTTTTTGCAAAGGCACATATAGAAAAATTCAACAGGGTAACATGCTTGTCATATAGCAGCTAAACATGTGCGAGTGCTATTTCGCAAGCCTTCCCGTGTAAATGCTGCCAATTTACAGGAGACGTTACTATGTTTATCTGACTGAACTTTTGAGGGGGAAATAAAAAAAGGGGGGATTAAGATGGATAATTCCTTGAATCCCTCTTGTAAAAGGCTGGCCAAACTGAGCAGGTGTAAATCCCAACATGAACAATTGCAGGCATACACATGTAAACCCTCTCGTATGAAATGGAGGAATATACATGTAGGGCTTGATATTGGAAAGGCATTTACATGGTTTACAGCCCTGTAAACCATATAGATGTCTTAGATGGGAATATTCAATGGCACCTACACATTTAGTGCCATTGAATATCCCCACCTATGCCCACTACGTGCCCCAATGCTATCCGGTCAGCATCGGGGCGTGTAGGGGGCATTCCGGGGCAGAACAGAGGTGAGGAGTCCCGCTGACTGGATAGCAGCAATATTGGACCACTACAATCCATGACTAAAACTAGCCGAGATTTTGGCTAGCCTAGTCCTAGCCGCAGATGCTAGCCAGGTAATGGATCGATATCGCCGCTACCCGGTTAGGCATTGCAGCTGCAGTCCCTCGGTGCCCAACCCGGATATTCAATGCCATCGCCGCGGCATTGAATATCCGGGTTTAGAGGTCAGCGGGCAGGGCTATGCACCGACATGGCACATAGTCCGCCCATCTGAATATCGGGCCCATAGATTTTTGATCCACCCAGGCCATGTCTTGGCCACAACCCTGACACACCACCTTGCAATTTTGCTGTAAACTGAGCCCTTTCTAAAATAATCACTTCCACATAGATGTCATTTCTTCATGTGAATGTCTAATTTTACACATGTAAATCACAAATAATGCTTCTAAAATAAACCCATAGCACCTGAATACTACCACTATTGCATAGCTGCTGGTAGCAAGTGCTCTCCATGTATATTCAGCACTGTTGCCTATTCATAAAATGAAATTAGATATACATACTTTTTAATATCATGGCTGGTGTTTAAATATTGACCAGGCTAAGTTTTCCTCAGACCCTTTTCTCACCCATTTCCTCACTGTTATCTCTTCTGGCACTTGATTCTTCTGTCTTCTTTCGAACATGCTGTGATCCTCAAAAAACTCTTCCTTGAGCATCCCTGTCCTTTTAACTATCATCCCATCTCCCTCCTCGCTTTCATATTCAAACTGGTTAAATGCTCCATTCACCTCAGCTGTTTTGAAATTCTTTAATCTCACGCCATTCAAATCTGCTGCAGTCTTTTGTCATCTACATTCAACAGAAACTGCTTTTACCAAAATCTCCATTAAGCTCTTCATGGTGAAGTCCAAGAGCCTTTACTTGTTACTAATTCTCTTTGACCTATCCACTGCTTTTGATACTATTGATCACCATTACTCCTTAGCACGCTGTATTCATCTGGATCTCAGGACTCTGGTTTTCTTATTCTTCTCTCTCCTATTGTACTTTTAGGGGCATGTTTATTAAAGAACGCACTGATAGTGTGCATTGGGGGCCAAATGTTAGCATAGGCACCCATGCTAACTTTTGAGGGCATGTGCATCTGTCCCCCACCTTTAGTGTGGTGTTAGCATGGTATTATGTGTTAACAGGCACACAGGTGCACTTACTGCCACCCATTGAGGTGGCATTATGTACACCCACGCTAAGAGCTACCTTTGTGGTTAGTGTGCACCTGAAATGCCCATGCTAACCATGAAGTGCCTTCCATATCTATGTTCTGCCCATAAGTCTCCAAATATCTACTTGTATGCAGGGCCGGCATGACGATTAGGCAAACTAGGTGGCCACCTAGTGCACCAATGGTCCAGAGCTGGCCCATTGTCTCCTCTGCCACCCCTCTCCAGGACCTGCAGTAGCAGCAATGGCATAAACAGCCCTGTGACGTTTACTTTACAACTTCTGTCCCCTTGGACAGCCCAATGCAGACTTCCTGTTTGCCATTGAACCTTCAACCATACTATTAATATAGGTGTTATAACCTTCATACATACATACAACAGGACACAAACAGTTTGAATCGGCACCCAAAACTCTAACACATACAAACAGGTACTTGGCCTCCCTCAAGGCTCTGCCCTTTCAGCCCTCCTTTTCAATATTTATATCCAACCAGTTAGCAACATCTTTAAAAAATTCAAAGTTTTCTATCATATATACGCAGACAATATAATGATGTACATTCCATTCATGATCCCTATACTTCCACTGCAACGATTAACTGATTGTGATCTTTTAGCCATATTGTTAGTTCATTGAAGCAATCTCCATATCAACCACTCTAAAACAGACATATTAATTGTAACGAAAAACCAATCATTCATTCCCCCAACTCACATCTCACTTCAAAATCATGATATCAATATAAAAAATGAAGTGAAATATCTAGGTGTCATCCTCGACACACACCTCAGTATGAACACCCATATCAGAAATGTAACAAAAAAAATCTACTTTAAGCTCAAAATTCTAAAACAATTACGCCCACTTGTACATTTACATGACTTTGAGTATAATACAGGCAATCATTACACCTCACTTTGATTTTGCCAATCTAATTCTACTAGGCACAACAAAACAAAACATTAAAAGACTCCAACTTGTTCAAAACGTAGCAGTCAGAACTATAATGAAGGTGCACCCATTTGAACATATAACACCTATATTGGCTAACTTACACTGGCTACCAATACAATGCAGAATAAACTATAAAATGATAATAACTACCTTCAAGGCATTAAATAATATGGCGCCAGCCACACTAAACAAACTTATCACTAAACACTCAACTAAAACTGCCCACAGGAGGGGCTATACAAATAAAATAAGGATACCAAAATGTATTGCCAAATTCTACGCTTTTCCTTTGACCCTGTCACTCACTTAGCTCACTGACTAGGCATAAATACTGGCAAATACAGTATGAGTTAACCCTGTCACTCACTTAGCTCACTGACTAGGCATAAATACTGGCAAATACAGTATGAGTTAACCCTGTCACTAGCTCACAGACTAGGCACAGACACTTTAGCAAATACAATATGCTTTTATTAGATTGAGTCCTTTTAGAATAATAATAAAGCACAAAGGTAAGCATCAATACATCACTGGATTATTGTAGCTCCACACTGCAGATCGGGGGACTGTTCAGCGATCACTCCGGGAAAAAAACTACAGAGACACGTCTGCCTCGTATATCAGTTGCAGTCCCGAAAGCTTGCTGAAAAATCCCCCTGTTAAGTATTCTAATCAGACTAGTGCTGGCTGCATGCTCTGGTAATTCATAGGTTAACATGTTGCATGCTCAAATCATGATTGGCTAGAGCTAATTTTGTGCACATGGTTCATACTAGGATTGGTCAGGGTTAATAGTGTGCTCGTGACCAGCAGCTGAAAAGAATGTTAGCTGCTGAGTCACTGTATGAGTCACTCATCCAGTTTTTTCCAGCCAAGGGAGACACCCCCCATGGTTTTAGAAGCAGCTCAAAGATTCTACATTATAATTGATGAATTCTTATCCTGTCTACATTGGCTAGGCAAATGTTTCTATATTAGCCAAGAGAATTGTTCAAAGGCCAAGGGAAGAATTCTGTCTCCCTCTCTGGCCTTCTAGCACTCCCCAGGCTAGATGTGTAAAGATCTCTCACTAGACTGTAAATACAGCTTTGGTCTCTGAGCTAGCAAGTTGGCTCAGCATGATTCCTCACAGGCAGAATGGCTCATGAGTTAGAATGGCTCATGAGTTCAATTTATTGCAATTTCTTTGCAAAGTAAAGTACAATATCTTTGCTGATCCAAAAATCCAAATAAATCTTTAATTAGTAATACATTCCACCCTTGGATCAACAAGGATATTGTACGTAAGCAATGGCTGAATCGCCTTTGTAATTCATTTAGAAATACAGTAATAACAACTTGGGCTAAAACATAGTGGATAGCATTAAGGCAAACGCTGGAGGGGACTAGCCTCAGTGTAATTTCGGTGATATTTTCCCATTCCCCCCCCACCCCCCGGCATTACAATTGTCAAAGCCAAATGGCTTGTAGGTCTCAGCTATCTTTATCAGTTCCCCATGCAGTGGGGGACTCATTTCACCTGCACATTCAGAACTTTTTCCCACTGTACATCTGCCCTATAGACTTTAATAACTAAAATCTGGGGAACAGGTGACATAAGCAATTAGGCACATGGTGTTCAGCAGAAAAAATCTGAGATACTAAAATTACAGTTACTTTCCAAGGAAACAATAACAATACATAAGAAAAAAATCATTCACAAAAGTCCACAAAAGTCCAATAGTCCTTTTCCTATTTTCAGATAATTTGGCCTGCTTCTCAGCAGTTTTTCAGGACTCCGTAGTGTTATTTTCACCTTTCTCTGAAGTTTAAGCTTGGCCTCTCTCAACAGTTGAACCTCTCATTCTCATAGGTGGACATCTTGGCCTTTCTTTCATTGTGACACATTAAAGCAGATAGGAACTCCCTCACACATTTCTGCGGTGTGTAGTTCGGATTTCTCGGGATGGTCTGCTCCATCTGGACTCTGGCCAATTTTCTCTGCTGGACTCTTTGGATTGCAATTGGTGACATGGCTCCAGGCCCCATTCAGAAGAGCAGCACCAATATTAAATGAAAATACTAAAAATTCTAGATTAGATTTCACAATAAGACAAACTTAATTCCATCTATATTTACTAAGATCATATCCTACAAATAATAAATATTGCTTTTATAAACTTCCAGTGATCTACCAGTAACTATCTCGTATGGTGTCAATCTTATCTCGCAGTTTGATTAATTCCTTGTCTCTCTATCACTGGAAATTCATTTTGCTTGTAGGAAATATTCCATTTTGCCCTTGACTGACCTTTACATGTTTCAGATCAGACAAGCTGCACACACGTGTTCTGCAATTTTGGCAAGTTTTAGAATTATACCCAATTGTGTGAGAATTTGTCATCAAATCATCCCCCTTTGCCTTTGCATGCCTGGCCAGGACATACAGAGGAAAAGTGAGGCACAAAGCATCCGGAAGTACCACATGGCCAGTGTGGGTTTTCCAAAGCTCATCAGGGTGCAAGGTGCACCCAGCCTGTCTCCAGATATCTATTTTTTCCAATTGTTGAGTATGACTTCCTGAATTGAAGCTTCTGGAGACGGCACAGTCGAATAAAGTGCTCATAATTTTTTGTTTACATATTCATTAGGCAAATACATCACTTCAAATTACCTTCATCAGTTTATTGTCTAACACAGTTTCTCCTTTAATATTCCACTTCATCCCTCATAACACAACACTTTTTTATCACCTGCATCATTCCACCAATTACTTACATAGGTCCTTTTCCTGTTTCTTTTATACCACACTAATGTATCCTTATTTGGCAAGGCTGCTAAGAATATCAAACAATTGTTAATAACTTAAATTTAGATTCTTCTCAATAAGATAACAGTATGAGTCAACAGTGTCCCTTTCCCATCAACTTAATTGGTCCAAAGCTAAGTGGACATATACTCATTTTAAAATAGGAACAATCTGGGTAAAATCCTTACAATATAAAACTATTATTTTGCAGCATTCTATAACATCAACCCCAATAGAAAGAAATATGGCTCATCTCTCACGTATAACTAGAATCTGTCGTATACACTGTTCTCAGTGAGAGTGCTGTTAGACTGATTTTAAAATTGCAGTGTTCACAAGGATTTGTATAAGCTACTCATTGATTATGGTGTCAAAAAGAAATCCTTTTGAGGTGAGAGATCTAAGAGGGTACACGGCATTGGTGGCTAGGCCTCATGATGAACCTCAGGTTCTTCTTTGCCTATTCCACCCTGCCTATTCATGTCTCTTCAGAGGCATAAATATGCAAGGTTCCGGTTCTTCAGGCCTTGTGTGTCCTCGAGGCGTCTTAGAGCAGTCAGAATTCTGGTAGCCCAGATCATCACACTGGAAGCAGCACATTCTCTTCTTGGATTGCAAGGCAGCACATTTTTTTCTTGGATTGCAAGGCATTTGCGGCTTCACCTTTCTGCCTCTCTCTCTCTCTCTTATTCTTTTCTCAAACCTCTCCTGGATCATTGCTGACAAGCAAGATTTGGTTTTATCCAATCAACTCAAGTTCTCATTATTTTCTGGGAACTCAGTTCCATCTTTAATCTATATTTTCTCTATATGCTTGAGAACAGAGCAATTTCATATCAGCCTCTGTCTAAAATTTCATCAAACTTATTAATATTTTACTCATCTGGTAATTGCTGTGTGTGTACTGGACCTCTGCGTAATGTACTACTATAACAGGTGTATTTGGTAACATAAGTGCAAGTGTATAAACTAAAGAAGATTAATATCTCACAGTACTGCAACATATATCTGTTTTCTCTGCAACATATATCTATTTTAACTGAAATAGAAACTTTTTCGAACAAAGTACACTTTTTTCTCTGGATACTAACACGTAAAATTCAAATACAGGAAAACAGGTGAATTTATTCTAAAATCCAATATTGTAACAAATAAAAACTGTGATGTTACTATCTTGTCCCTCAGTCATCAGCAGTTCAGGAAACAGGCATTCTCAAATGACGTGAAACTTCTAAGAGGTGAAAATTGTTCTTGGTCACATTTAAATTAACTTGAAACTGGAGCTGTTTATGGTTAACTATGCCCCCTGGGGTGCTTGCCACAATTTAAAAATCCTCCTTTAACTTTTAGGTTTGCCTGGTAGCATATACAGTCAAAGACAAAGAACAGATGCATAACATATTAATGATAAAGATCACCCTCTCACTTACTCAGGATTCAATGCCCCACCGTCCTGTCAGGATTCTCAACCTCCACTTTGGAGGCAAAAAAAAGTTTCATGCCTTGTTTGTTTGATCTAGTCACTTCAGCATTCAGGGACTATAAAATCTACTGGAGTAGCCAGTAATGAAAGAAAAACAGTTTTTTTACTACAAACATTTGAATACAGAACAAATCAAAGCTTACAAGTGCATTATACCTTTCTGATCAGAGTTTCTCTTAACCAGGGACCTTAAAAAACAAGTAACAATTAATACTAACTCTACAGGACAGGCATCACATTAGATATGCAGGCAACAAAAGCAACAGTTGCAAGCATGTAAGGAAAAACCAACACCCAGTTCTCACTTAATCCTGACCCACAGGAACACTTAATGCCAGCCTTAAATATTTACAATATTCACATTTTTACACTATTTGCATTCTTCACTCTTTTCTTTTAATACATTATCTTTTCTCAAACCCCCACTCCTGGTACCAAATATCTTACTACATCAAAGGTTAACACCTTGTAATTAAGACGTGCAGTTTATCCACAAACAAAGCAAGGATACTTATTCAGAAAAGCAAGCAACTCTCCCAGTCACACATGAGTGGTCAGAAAAGAAAATTAGAAAGCAATTAGAATAATAACTAAACACACTTAATTACAGAAGAATACCGGTAATACTTCACTAAAAGAGTTATGAGATAGTGCAGCTATTTACAAAGAATATTTACTTCACCAAACTTGCATCATGCAGTCTAGTAACATCAGCTGGGAGAACTCAATGGAGTCTGCAGAAGTCTGGGATTCTTCATGCTTGGCCAAGCAGATCTACACTCTCTCTGCCCTGGATTTTCTCTATCCAGTGCTTGATTCCTATATGCTATTAACAACACCCAGGTCTGTCCTAGGGTCCCTGCTCCCTTGAGCTTATTATCCCAGGACTCTGCCAACCCATTATGTAATAATTTAGGCCATCCCATCCTTGTCGCCATTTATGTATTGCCAAATTCTACGCTTTTCCTTTGACCCTGTCACTCACTTAGCTCACTGACTAGGCATAAATACTGGCAAATACAGTATGAGTTAACCCTGTCACTAGCTCACAGACTAGGCACAGACACTTTAGCAAATACAATATGCTTTTATTAGATTGAGTCCTTTTAGAATAATAATAAAGCACAAAGGTAAGCATCAATACATCACCGGATTATTGTAGCTCCACACTGCAGATCGGGAGACTGTTCAGCGATCACTCCGGGAAAAAAACTAGATACACGTCTGCCTCGTATATCAGTTGCAGTCCCGAAAGCTTGCTGAAAAATCCCCCTGTTAAGTATTCTAATCAGACTAGTGCTGGCTGCATGCTCTGGTAATTCATAGGTTAACATGTTGCATGCTCAAATCATGATTGGCTAGAGCTAATTTTGTGCACATGGTTCATACTAGGATTGGTCAGGGTTAATAGTGTGCTCGTGACCAGCAGCTGAAAAGAATGTTAGCTGCTGAGTCACTGTATGAGTCACTCATCCAGTTTTTTCCAGCCAAGGGAGACACCCCCCATGGTTTTAGAAACAGCTCAAAGCTTCTACATTATAATTGATGAATTCTTATCCTGTCTACATTGGCTAGGCAAATGTTTCTATATTGGCCAAGAGAATTGTTCAAAGGCCAACGGAAGAATTCTGTCTCCCTCTCTGGCCTTCTAGCACTCCCCAGGCTAGATGTGTAAAGATCTCTCACTAGACTGTAAATACAGCTTTGGTCTCTGAGCTAGCAAGTTGGCTCAGCATGATTCCTCACAGGCAGAATGGCTCATGAGTTAGAATGGCTCATGAGTTCAATTTCTTGCAATTTCTTTGCAAAGTAAAGTACAATATCTTTGCTGATCCAAAAATCCAAATAAATCTTTAATTAGTAATACACAAAAGAATTCACAAAGGCCAAAAAGATAACCAATAAAAAAGCATTTTCTCATGCATCCCCTATCCTCTGGAACTCCCTCCCTGAAGAAATAAGAACATTAATCAAATTTAAAGAGCTCCGTAAGAATCTAAAAACCTATCTGTTTAGCTCACACTATGGCCCAATGGTAAACTCTTTATCCCAGATAGAAAATGGATAACAGATGACTAGATGGACACAAAATATATTGATATTAGACTAAGATGAACTCAAAATTTCAATTAAACTTACCACACTGCTCTTACCCTAATGAATAGCGCTCATCAACTTATTAATTTACATTAATGCAATTTACTCCGCACAGTCTCGAATATTTTTCTTACCTCATACTGTCCCAACTACCTAGTATTTAGTCCTTGTTCCTACTTAGATTAAGGATGTTTTGCTTATTATGAGTCATACCTTTGTATATAGTTCTCTAATGCTACCTAATTGTTACCTAATTTTTTTATGTAATTAACAGACTATTGTACATAGTTCACAGATGTTTCATGTAAAAAACAGAATTGTTTCACTGTTTCTTAACTTGTTTTTTGTAAACCGCACCTGATCTTTGGAAGGTTGTGGTATATAAGCGATTGTTAAATAAATAAAAAATAAAATATTAATATGCAGTAGCAGCTTGAACCAAGAAGGAATAGCAAGCCAAGCTCCGTTCTTGGTGGCAACTTACAGCAATATAAGGACACTTTTATTCTCTGCGTGGCATAAAGTAGATAGCTGCTTTTACAGTTAGGAGAAGTGATTCTACATGATTCAGTACACTGCTGCTGCACTAGATGTTTCCTTGATGTGTTCTGTAAATAAAAGTTATCTGTTTTGTTCAAGCTTCATTTTAGGGTGTTGACTCTCATTTTTGATCTAACAATCCCTTGGGAGGTTTATCTTTTCTTTCAGAATTTAAGATCTCAAGGGGGTAGACAATTATCCTGCTCATCTCTTGCACCTATTCATGGGACCTGATTACGGAATCATATTGTAATTGTTGCTGGTCCCTTAGCTTGGATTCAGTTACCACTGGAGCGAGGATTTGTTGGTTTTTCAGAAGAGCTTGAAAGCACTTTATTAGATACTGGCCTTATCTAGGTAGAATTTGGAAGGATGTATTGATTTAGACAGAGGAATTGTTTGTTTTAGGGTTTCATAAAAGAAGTTAGTTGGGATCAGTGATCTATGTTTCGCTGGCTATCAACTTTGTTTTATGTTTTTAATTTATTTATTTTGTTTTATGTTTCTTCTCATTTCTTTTATTGCATGCTACATTGGTTATTATGTTTACTATTTCTTATATTGTATTGAACACCTATGAATTAGAGCATAGTAACAGTTTCCACACAGCTGTGGCAAGGCTACTACATGACCCCAACATTTACCTCCCATTAATTCACATGGAGGCACATTCCAGTCTGGCCATCCAGCCCCCTGTGCGGCCGAACAGAAGCAGGACGCCCAGCGTTAGACCCGATTCTGATCCCATGGGGGCTAGACATGCCTGTGGGATCAGAATCAGGTCTATGGCCTGGACATGCAGGTCAGGCCCTAATTCTGATCGGCCTGATGCCCGGCTACCTTAGTCAGGCTCCTGAATGGAGCTGCAGTGCCATGACAGCCCATTGCCATGGCACCATTCAGGAGCTGTAAATGCCATTCACCACCGAAATCCTTCATTCCCTGCAGCCGGACCCGCGATCCAGCCTTCCATGGCTACAGTCCAGCTGCAGAGAACTTCCTACATCCCCTACCTTTCTTTCCAGGCCTGGAAGCATGATCCCCCGATGTCCAGGGGTCCTTATTCCATCTCTGTGGTGGAATAAGTCCCCTGCTAAGTTCACGGCCTCGGACATACAGGCTGACCTCTAAATTGGCCCTATACATCCGGGGTCACAGCCCACTCATGCCCTGCCCTCGCTCTGCCTCCAGAACAACCCCTCCTGCCCCCGTCTAGGCCTCCCTGTACAAATGCACTGTTCATATGGGGAGGCTTTAGCTGGAGCCAGCAGGGGAGCGAATAGCAATGATGGATGTCCAAACAAGATGTCCATCCGCACTATTCACTGTCCAGAATGACCCCCATGGTAAATGCTCACTGTGCTACCAGACCCTGTAATTTCTTATATATATATGGTTTTTCTTTTTGCAACCACATATTTATGCCTTTATTTGAAAGCCTATCAGTAGATGTGCAGTGCAGTCACTATATTTGCTTGAGCACTGTGGTGAGTCTAAAAGACATGGAAAAAGAGTTTAAAATGCCCTAGCAGTTACTACACTGATTTGGACCTTTTTTGCACCAGTAGCAATAATGGTTAACACAGATGCACTTAATACCATCTATTAAGATGGCTTAAGTGCATCCATGCCAACATCAACATTGATGGTGAACACATTTTGCAACTAACAGAAATGTGCAGTCATGCCCACTCTCTGCCCATCATGCCCCTTTCTCTCCTTATTACACGCTAAGCAGATAGCATGGAATTATCCATGTGCTCTCTATTTAGGATATGCACTAACTGTTAGCATGACCTGCATGTGCTAGTTAACGCACATGTATGTTAACAGTAGGCATAGCTTAGTAAACATGCCCATAATAGTTCTGGCAGTTTAAATAAAATATCCCCACATGATCAGTGCTCATTTTATCACTGGGGGCCCAATATTCAAAGGCATTTACATGGTTTACAGAGCTGTAAACCATGTAAATGCCCCAAGCAGAATATTCAGCAGTACTAACAGGGTTAGTGCCACTGAATAGCCCTGAGTAATGCCACTATACATCCCGATGATAACCACTTAGCATCAGGGCATGTCAGGGCGTTCCAGGGGCGGTACCCAGGGATAACCATGCAGCAGCAATATTTAGCCACTGCCCAGTTATTCCTCAGTGGTGAACGTTAGTCGCAGCAAAAGCTGTCCTAACGTTTGCCGCCAAAGCTAAGCGAGCGGTGGCTGAATATCTGCGCCGTGGGCGGCTGTGCAGCTAACCTGGATAGTCAATGCTGGTGGCCCGATATGGCCCCGGATTGAATATCCAGGGTTAACGTTTGGTGGCGCATAGCCATCCCAATTTAGTATCGGGCCCTGGCTAATTAACCAATATGTTTTAGTATCAGAATGGTGCTTGGAGCTGTAATTCAGTCTTTTGAGAACATAAGGCATGTTCTGCATAACGTATTTGTATGAAATTAGAACATCTGTTAGTCAAAATGATATTTGTTGTAGAAAAGTAAGATCATTCTTTCAACTGAAGAATTTAAGCATACAAAAGTTCCATTCATATATTCAGTAGGAGTAGCCTAGTGGTTAGGACAATAGCCTGTGTTAAGTACCCACAGACCTTTTATTTCTATGGCTAAGATTGCTTATTGCATGTTAATTTCCTTGATGTGCGTTAACCTTTAGTTAAAGGGGGCCTAAGTGCTTAGCATGGGTTTGGGTGGGTTCAGGGCAGATAGTGGGGTAAATGCAAAAACTTACCATACTTTAGTAAAGAAACTCCATTGTTTCTGTATGAACCAAGGAGAAGCTGACTCTGTTGGCCAGACGGAGTCACCAGACCACCTTCTCCTTGTAAGAGGGGAACAAAACTGACACACAGGGAGGGCTTACCACCCCCTCCCAATAGACCACACCTCATGCAAATTATACTCGTACCTGGCACAATATTCTCACAGATTCTCCTTAAAGAAAGATCCTTTATTATCTCTGCTTATATCACAGAAGCAAGCATACAAAAAGCACAACAAAACTAACTAAATACAAAATCATTTGGAATATTTTCCTCACCCTCTCCTTACAATTAAAACACTTTTCTTTCTGCTCTTTCTGTTACAGCTGTAAAGTAATTAAGAGATTTCCTTTCCATTGACAGATCCTAGCACTGTGAGCGAGAAGGATCTATGGTTCTAGCTACACTCAAAGATAAACGAACAAAATCCTTTTGACACAGACAGATGCACAGAGCACAAAGAATCAGAATCATAGCCACTCACTCGTTAACAGATATGCAGTGGAGATGTGAAGGTCATCCCATCTTCGGAAGATAGTATGCAAATCCTCCCCCCCCCCCTTAAAACGTTCTGTCCCGTTATATAGTTTTCCTCTAAAACTAGTCCCTTTGTTTTTAACTCCAGGCATCTGGATGGTCTCTTCCTGTCATATCTGCACTCCCATTCTTGTTAACCTTTTGTATGACCATGTGCCTTTGTCAGATTTACTCCTTGTTATCTGACCGTTTTCCCACTTATTCTTCACCTGGTTTGTTTTTTCTCATCCCTTATTTTCAAGAAATATATCTTGTTAGTTCTCTGTATATTCTGACAGAAAAGGTTCTCCTCAGAAGTGTTATCCTTTCATAATTATATAAAAAATACTGATTTGGTATATTTTGTTTGTTTTTAGAATTCAAGGAGCTGAAAGGCCTTATGAGAATATGGATTTCTAATGTTGCATGGCTGCATCTTTATCTGGCATAGTGGCAGAGCTGGATCCCCCGAAGAAACCGCTTGCGCGGTGAAACGTACAAGCGCGCATGTTTGGCATCGGGATTACAGATAAGTTCTGTTTATGCTGAGTTCAACTTTGCCAGTAGAATACAGTTTAATTGGTGTGATAGATTGTAAACGATTACCAGTGATGCTGTTAAAAGGAGAAGAGAAGTTTTGTTTGGTCTATTGATGAGATCACACTTATTTTGCTGTTTTTGAAGCAACCAGCATTTTGATACAATTGCCGTGTGTGATTTTTGAATAAAAAAGAAAAGAGGGAACGTTGGGTCCTTGATGCAAGATACGGGGCTGGTTAACCACAGCTAAAGTATATACCTCCTGGGTTTCACCCCAATGAAGTCTGAGACCTGTTCCCTGATAAGTTCTGTATTTTTTAGTGTTGGTGAGAGATTGGAGTAATTTTGTGTCAATAGTGAGTATTCTGACAGTTTTTACACTGGGCCCCACTAGGCCTCATGCTAAGCTGGCATATTTATGCTTGTGATGCCTTCTCTCTCTTTGTGCCCTGTAGATAAGTGTGTTTTTTCTCACATTCCTTGCATCTGATATCACCTAGTACCTCTAGCAACTCACGGGGCACATCAAATTGAACAACAGTTGTAAAATCTGCATAAGGATATGTAGAAGTGCATCAGCTGTAAAAATCTACACATGCAGCAAAACAGGAGCATTACTTGAGGCTTCACACATGGAAGCACAGGGAAATGCCAATTTTGTCAGGTGTGCATGTAGTTGCTGCAGCTTACATGTGTATATGTCAGATTTTAAAAAGAAAAGTCAAAAATTTCTCATTCATTAAAACTCATTCCCATCAATCAATTCTGCATATATGGAGCTTAAATTAAATAAATCAAGGCAAATTTAATAAATATTTTCATAGACCATTAAAACCAGAAGTCATTTTTTTCAGTTAAATAACTGCAGTGGCACTTTAAATTTCTTTATCGGTCCTTTTTTTTAATCTATCATTCACTTAAGACAAATTAATTTAGTTCATTCAATTCATGATTTTAATAACTTGCAGACGTGAAATGAAAAAAGATGAATTTTACTTTTAACTGAAGGAAGGGCTTTTAGCTTCTCTGCACCTACATTATGGAATTCTCTACCAGATAAGCTGAAAGCCACCCTACCAACCAGATAAGCTGAGACCTAACAACTTTCAGAAAGAACCTCAAAACCCACCTTTTTATGGAGCACTTCGGAACATCAGAACCAGTCGAAGACCTTTTTTCCACATAACATCTGACATCTAAACCCAGTCACCTAGCCCAACAGCCCCACTGATACAGCTGAATCAAATCCAATGACTATAATCACAAGACATAAGAGAGTACACCAAAGTAAATATCTCCTTTCATGAACAAACACACATGGGCTACTAAGTAAACTCCCTGGACCTGTAAATAGCAATCAACCTGTAAATATGTTAGTCCTGTAATAGACTATAATATGTCAATTCTCCTGTAACCTTAGTAATTGACTTTAACTAGTCATCCACCTGTAAATATATTTGATATTATTCTTGGTAGTAGACGTTTTGGTCCTACTAACCTACCAACTACCTCTGAAAGGCAGTATATAAAACCGATCAACAAATAAATAAAGAAGATAAATGGAGTTTCATATAAAACGAGTGAAAGAAATTAATTTTGTTTTAAGTGAATGAACTGATAAAGTAAAGGTAAACTGCAGTTTTTAACTGAAACAGCATTTCTTGTTTTGATGGTCTATAAAAATATTTCTTAAATTTGCATTATTTATTTTAAGCGCTCTATATAAGTTATGCATATTATTAAAAAATTGCACAACTAAAGAAGCCATTTAAAAAGCCAAGTAAAATAACTCTTTTGAATACATTTTTGAGGTTGCATTAGAATCACAAAAGTTAGCTTACCCCCTGAATCAATGGGGGAGACCCAAAGTCCAAAGGATCAATTAGCTGGCATTTGCACATACCTCAGATCAGGTACAAAACTGGTATGGAATTTTTTTAAAATATATATATATATTCCTATTGCAAACCATGCCCCCTTGAAATCTGTGTCCCTGGCATCTGCAGCTTACTGAAATCACCATTTCTGCACTCTGCATGTCCACATGCCACTATTTCCACATGCAGACATCCATGCCACTGTACCAGTCACTGGTGAGACCTCACTTGGAATATTGTGTTCAGTTTTGGAGACCGTATCTCGCAAACGATATAAAAAGACTGGAAACGGTTCAGAGGAAGGTGACCAAAATGATTTGGAGCCTGCGCCAGAAGACGTATGAGAACACTTGAAGACCTAAATATGTATACTCTAGAGGAGGGGAAGGAGAGGGGAGATATGATACAGACCTTTAAATACTTAAAAGAGTATTAATGAACAAACAAACCTTTTTCAAAGACCAGAAAAGCTGTAAAACTAGAGGACATAACATGAAACTGCAAGGGGTAAACTAAAAAGCAACGTCAGGATATACTTTTTCACTGACAGGGTGGTGGATGCTTGGAATGCCTTCCCGATGGAAGTGGTGGGGGGGCAAATACAGTGACAGAATTCAAAATGGCATGGAACAGACACAGTGGATCCTTTCATAGCAACAGGATAAAATCTAAATAGACATAACTCTCTTATAGCTCAATAAATAGGAGTGACCTGCACAAAGCGGTGGGTACACCCTTAAATAAAAGCATGGGGAGGGGTGACTTACACGGAGTGGCAGGTGCACCTACTCTTGCCGCCTTGCTGGGCAGACTAGATGGACCATGATGGTCTTCATCTGCCATCATATACTATGTTACTATGGTACTATGTTACATATTACATGTATATTTATATTGTCCATTCCCCTTTTGGGGATTTTGGTTTTGTTGTTGTCATTTGATAGACAAATGATTATAAAGCAGGGGTGAGCACATACATGATTCCTCAAGGCTAGCATAATTGTTTGTCTCTTTAAAAAACTCTCTTTAAAAACTTACTGTAAGAGTTTTAATGCTTTCTATGGGGTTTCACATACATAGAGATATCCCTTTTTTCAAGTCTATTTTCTTTTGCTTTGAGCTTGGGACCTATTGTTTTGTCTTTATAGTAATGTTACGACTGATTCTGTGTCCTGCAGGCATGACCGCCCAAAAGTTAGCCAGGCTGAGATAGACCCGATTCCACAACCAGGGGTTCTAGACACCCCCACGATTACAGACTTAGGGAGATGGATGGACCAGCGGATACCCTATTCCATATGGGTGTATGTCGGCAGTCCGTCCACACACGCCCATGCTAGTAGTGCCTCACATGTGCTGTGTCGTCCCGTCACCATGGCACCAAGCTGTACCACTGCAGCCTCTGCCCTCTGGTGCCTGCACGCAGCTAGTGGCCAGCACAGGCAGGATCAGACATGCAGGGGTCACAGCTGGCCATCACCATAGGGGGTAGTGGGGTTGATGCACAATGGACGCTCCAGCCTACCCTTATTCCCTCTGTGCCCAGGAAAATGTTTGGCATCCAACCTGGTGCTGGAGAACATACAGAGGCCTTACTGGAATGGCCTCTGTACGTCACGGCAGCTGGCCACTCTCCCACTCCACCTCATCGCGCTCATGTCTAGGGCTCCCTGTACAACGGCAGTGTACGTGCAGGTCGCGTAGGCTGTGGAATACACTTGGGGAGCTGATCGCAGCCTACATGTCTGGCCTGCACGTACATTGCTTCTATTCACACTATGGAATGATCTCCATAGTGAATAATGGGAGATAAAGTTAAGGGAGGAGTAGCCTAGTGGTTGGAGCAAGTTACCGAGGGCCAGGGGTTCAAATCCCACTAGATGACAGCAACCTTGGTCTGGAAGGACTGTGGTTCCTAGTCCCACAGGTTCTCCTTGTGGCCTTGGGCAAGCCACTTAACCCTCTGTTGCCTCAGGTATAAAAAATATAGATTGTGAGCCCTTCAGGAACAAGGGGAAAATATATATACAGTACCTGAAAGTGCACTGCTTTGACTGGTAGAAAAGCAGTATATATGCCTAGTTAAATAAATAAAAACCAAAATGGTGTATCCAGTCTTTCAGAATGAGCTTTATTCACTTTCACTGGTGCACAGATGAGTTCCTGCATGCAGCCCAACTCAGCTTTTTCACGCAGTTTTTCACTCCTTTACCCAGCATTTTCGTCATGCCCAAAATTTGTTTTCACAGTGTCCTCCCCCACCCCTGCTGGTAGGCCACTTTTGGTCTTGCAAGATCAAAACCGAGGTCTATTTGCATGTTAAAATTCATCTTCCTATTATTTATTGAAGTTTTGGGTTTATCCATCTCCCAACTTTCTTTAAGGTTCACTGCAAACTATAGCAATATTGTTCAGGATTGTAGCTGCTGTTCCATACAGGCTGTCCCAATGACTTCAAGGAAATAACAATATAATGCCAGTGCAATTATTGGGTTGTAACTACCGCTCTGTGCAGGTTATCCCAATGCATTCTTGGAAGCACAATGCTAATGTGGGTTTTTGATATATATTTTGCAGCAATCTAAAGTCTTGGTACTGGAATATCAGAATCGGGGCAGATATCAGCACCAGGGCAGACTTAAGGACTGGAGGTACCCTAGAAAGGCTCTCCATCTTGTCCCCTCTTCCGGGCCTCCACCCCTCCCTTGCCGCCTTTGAAGGACCAGTGCTCTAGGTGACTGCCTAGTTCAGGGGTCTCAAACATGCGGCCCGCAAGAGAACATTGTGCGGCCCGCGATGGAGGGAAAGAAAAAAGCCTTGCTTCTGCTTCTGCCGTTGCTGCCGTGGCAGCGGCAGAATCGACTGTCAATTTTTTTTTTTTAAACCTGGCTTCTGCTGCTCAAGCAGCAAAATCAGCTGTGCTGCGGTCCCTTCCTCTCTGCCCGGAGATCCCTCATTGTGCTCTATCAGCGTGTGCTTTTCAAGCCGCGAAGAGAGTATTCCCCTCTCGCGAGGCTTGAAAAGTGAATAGGATTAAGCCGCGCGAGAGGGAAATACTCTCTTCGCGGCTTAAAAAGCACGCCGCTGATGAAGCACAATGAGGGATCTCCGGGCAGAGAGGAAGGGGCCGCGGGACAGCTGATTTTCTGCTGCAGCAGCAGAAGCCAGGTGTTTTTTTTATTTACCGGGGGGGGGGGGGGTAGGACTGGAAATGGGCTATTGGCAGGGGGGGGCTGTAGGACTGGAAATGGGCTATTGGCAGGGGGGGTAGGACTGGAAATGGGCTATTGGCAGGGGGGTTAGGAATGGAAATGGGCTATTGGCAGGGGGGGGGGGGTTATGACTGGAAATGGGCTATTGGCAGGGGGGTGTAGGACTGGAAATGGGCTATTGGCAGGGGGGTTATGACTGGAAATGGGCTATTGGCAGGGGGGGTTATGACTGGAAATGGGCTATTGGCAGGGGGGGGTGTAGGACTGGAAATGGGCTATTGGCAGGGGGGTGTAGGACTGGAAATGGGCTATTGGCAGGGGGGTTATGACTGGAAATGGGCTATTGGCAGGGGGGGGTTATGACTGGAAATGGGCTATTGGCGGGGGGGTTATGACTGGTAATGGGCTATGGTGGGGGCTAGGACTGGAAATGGGCAGGTGGGGGAAAGGAAGGACTGGAGGTGGGCTGATGTGGGGAGTTAGCACTGCTAATGAGCTAGGGAGGGGCTGATTGAAATGGGGTAATTGGGGTTAGGGCTGGAAGTGGGCTATTGGCAGGGGGGGTTATGACTGGTAATGGGCTATGGTGGGGGCTAGGACTGGAAATGGGCAGATGGGGGTTAGGACTGGAGGTGGGCTGATTGGGGGGTTAGGACTGGTAATGGCCTATGAGGGGAGGTAAGACTGAAAATGGGGTGATGGGGGTAAAACTGGAAGTGCGCTATGGGGAGGTTAGGACTGGTAATGGGCTATGGGGGGGTTAAGACTGAAAATGGGGTGAGAGGGGGTAAAACTGGAAGTGCGCTATGGGAGGTTAGGACTGGTAATGGGCTATGTGGGGTCTAGGACTGGTAATGGGCTGGGGGGGGTTGCTAGGACTGGAAATGGGCTGAGTGGAAGGGGGGCTTGAACTGCAAATGGCTGATGGGGAGGGGGGCTTGGAATGGAAATGGGCTGTGAGGGGAGGGAGCTAGGATTGGAAATGGGCTGATGGGGGGCTAGGATTGGAAATGGGCTGATGGTGAGGCTATGATAGGACTGGAAATGGACTGATGCAGGGACTAGAAGGGAGCGGATGCTGGGTGGGGCTGGAACTAGAAGGGAGCTGATGTTGGGGGAGGATTAGAATGGGATGGAGCTGGGAAAGTGAAATGGAGAGGGGAAAAATATTTTGTCTAGGAGAGAAGACAAATCTACAATTGGCCAGGTATTGGGAGAGTAAGTGGGGATTGAGGATGGAGGGGTAAAATTGGAGTGGATGAAATAGGAATGAGGAAAGAGAAAAAGGAGAAAGATTAGTATGTTAAAGCAGATGTAGAGAGAGAATGGAAAAAAAACTAGGAGAGAAGAAAGGGCAAATGGACAGCAGACGATGGAGAGTTAGCAGAAGACATGAAGAAACCAGAAGAAAGTGGCTGGAACAATTGCAACTGAAAAAAAATGCACAAAAGGTAGAAAAATCTCTCTTTATTTTGAATTTATTAACTGGAATATGTCAGCTCTGGGAAATGTGCATCATTAATGTTTGCGCTTTGTTTAGTACAAGAGGAAATTAATTTATAGTTTTATTTCTACAGTGTTGTTGTACATTCCAAGTTTGGCTTTTGGGGTTCCCAGTTTAATTATTGTCTTCCTGTTTCTAAATCTTTTAGTCTTTCTTTATCCATACTCATTAAAGAGGCATGTTTACTAAAAGTTAGTGTATGGTAACATTATGCAAATATTTATGCAAATGAGGCCCCTTATGCAAATGAGGTCCCGCGTCTTATGCGGCCCCCGGGTTACTTTACAAGTCCTCATTTGGCCCTCAAAGCAATTTGAGTTTGAGACCCCTGGCCTAGTTTAATGGTAGAGCCAACCCTGATCAGCACTGTATGCTGATATACTTTGACAAAGGAAAAAAATCATTGGTAATTTTCAGCATCAATTAAAATAAAGTACTAATGGTCATCTTACTAGACAATGGTAGATACTACTCCTGCTAATTACTAATATAGCACTGCAAGATATCTGTAAAGTTAAAACAACTCAAAGAAATGCACCATAAATGAAGAATAATTATAATTAGCATCTCTGAATAAGACAGAATATTTCCTTCATCCTTCAAAAGCAAAGCATTTTAATTTTACCCTGCATAAGAACATATGAATTGCTCCAGGCCAGTGTTCTGTTTCCAAAGTGGCCAGTCTAGGTCACAAGTACCTGACATGTCTCAAAAGTGGCCAGTTCTATGCTACTTACTCCCCAGCGATTAGCAGTGGTTTTCTCTTGGACTGCCTTAATAACTGTTTATGGGCTTTTCCTTCAAGAATTTGTCCAAACCTTTTTTAAACCTATCCACACAACCTGCTTTTATCATATTCACCAGCCTTAGATTCAGTCACAGATAACTAATTATACATTGAAAAAAATATATATTTTCTCCTGTTTTAAATATATTACTTTGTAGCTTTATGTCGTGTCCCCTAGTCCTTCTGTTTTTTGAGAGAGTAAACAATCAATTTGCATCTAGCCGGTCCACTCCACTCAGGATTTAATAAACTGCTGTCATATCTCCTCTCAGCCATCTCTTCTCGAGACCGAAAAGCCCTAACCTCCGAAGCCTTTCCTCATAAAGGAGTCATTGCATTGCTTTAGCATTTTGGCACCTTTGCAGCTTTTCTAATGCCGCTATACCTTTCTTGTGATGCAGAGACTAGAACTGCACATAATACTCAAGGGTGCAGTCACAGCATGTAGCGATATAGAGGTATTATCCTTTGTTTTATTTTCTATTCCTTTCCTAATCATTCCTAACATTCTTTTGCTTTTTTAGATGTCGCCGCACATCGAATAAAAGATTTCATTGTATTGTCTTCAATTATGGTCAGATCCTTTTCTTGGGTGGTGACTCCTAATGTGGAACCTAGCATTGTTTATCTATATTTTGTGTTATTCTTACCTACGTGCATCACCATGCACTTGTCCACATTAAATTTCATCTGCCATTTGGTTGCCCTGTCTCCCAGGTTCACCAGATCCTCGTGCAGTGTCTCATAATCCACAAGCAATTTAACAACTGAATAATTCAGTGTCATCTTGCTGCTTATTCACAATTCTAGATTATTTATAAATATGTTAAAATGCACCAGCCCCAATACATGTCCCTGGGGTACTACGCTATTTACCTTCCTCCACTGAGAAAAATTGACCATTTGTCCCTTCTTTCTTTTTTCTCTTTCTCAATCAGTTTCCAATCCACGATAGGGCATTCCTCCTTTGCCATGATTTTTTAACTCTGATGTAGGACTTTGTCAAATGCTTTCTTAAAGTCTAAATACACTATATCAACTGGCTCACCTTTATCCACATGTTTATTCATTCCTTCAAAGAAATAGAGCAGATCAGTGAGTAGAGGAGTAGCTTAATGGCCAGAGCACTAGCTTATGAGCCAAGAGGCTAGGGTTTGATTCCCACTAGCACTCTTTGTGGCCTTGGGTAAGTCATTTAACCCTCCATGGCCTCAAAAAAATTCAAGTTATCAAGTTTCCCTGTTTAAGTTACAATGTAAACCATTTTGATTGAAATAATAAGGTGGTATAAAAACTGAGTAAAAATAACACTTCCCTTGACTAACACTTAGCTCAGGTAATAGTTATTTGACCCATTTTATTCTTATGGCACATAGAACAAACTAGGGGGTCTGTTGCTAGTGGCTTCCATGTAAAATTGGAGCCTCGGCCCCGTTTTATTCAATGGGGCTGCAACTTTGATTTCGCACAGAAGCACAGACCCTTAAGTGTTAGTAAAAATATCCCTTTGTCCCATTAAATCATGTCTGTCCAAGTACCTAGTGGCTTTTTTTTTAAATTTTACTTTATTGTTTATTGAATTTTGAATAAAGCCAAGACAAAGCTTTTATAGAAAAGGGTTTTCACACAGTCATAAAGCAATTATTACAAAGGAAATAATCATTAGTGAAAAATCCTATAGTCCACATATGGGAGATGATAGCAAAAGAAAAACATGCACAGGAGGTGGAACCTGAGTTCAACAAAGGAAAACTTATCAATAATATAAAAGAGCACCATGAGACATCTAGGACCACATTAATAAACACACGGTTATACATCACTTACAGGTTCAGGATGTATAGATAACCTGTCATTTAGGAAACCAGATAAGTCCTCAGATTGAAAAAAACATATCTCACAGAACGATATACAATAAAGCATTTACATGGGAAGCGAAGATTTAAAAAAATTCCCCGAGTTATAGAACCCCTGGTTTAAGCAACAAAAATGTTTTACGACTTCTCTGCGTCTCCCTAGCAATATCTGGGAAGATGGAAATTCGGAGCCCATAGAAAGGCAAAGAACACTTCCTGAAAAACATTTTAAGTATCCAGTCCCTATTGGAGGTAAGGGCACACGTAACTAACAAAGTAGCCGGCAAACAAGAATCCTCAGTAGACACATTTAAAATATCTGAAATATTTAATGCTCCTGAAATAGGTTCCACAGTAGATTCACCTTGAACCTTCTTTACCAAAGTTAAATAGTAAGCTTTAGATACTGGAGGAAGAAACTCAATAGGTACAAGCAAAATCTCAATCCGATATTTCTTAAACAGCTCAAGGGCCGATATCCTAGCCACCCTTGAAAAATTCAAACCCGAAGGTTAACTGCTTGAGCAGAATTCACCAAAGCTTCCAACTTTAAATTCATAGCAGTATTGTCTTTGATCAGGGAAGCCTTAGATTCAGTCACAGATGACAATTGTTGTTCACAAACTTCCAATCTGGCTTTCAATTGTTCAGAAGTAGCTGTACATGCTGATATTTGAGTAGTGTTTGACTGGACTCTAAACAAAATGTCCTCAGAATGACAAGCAACATTAGTAGAAAGAAATGTTCTAGCCTCCCACATAGAATCTAAAGTCACTTTCTCAGACCACTGGAGAGACCAGTCAATAGGGGTAGAAATTTCCCGAGTAGTGTTAGAGGTTAACTCCACACCAGCTCCACTGACCTGGGATTTCCCCACCACCACAAAATTACACAAAGCATCTCCGATGTCACTGGAGAGTAACACTTGATCGGCCAGCCCCGAATGTCTGCTCCTAGAGATCAACACACCACTGACTTCCAACGCGGTAACCTTCAAAGCAGCTTTCAGCAATTCCAAGCCTTTAGGGCAGGGCGGTGGGGTCTGTGCAATGGGAGACCAGCTGGCATCAAGAGCAGAATACTGCAGAGACCCCTTCACACCTCCAGCAGACAAGCCCACATGTATCTCCCGCATAATTCCTGGGGCACCTCGACAAAATGATCCATTGGACCAAGAAGAGATCGCTGAGGCTCAGCGGGGTAAGCCTTAGCTTTTCCTTCCCGTTTGAGCATGAGGAAGGAGCATTCATTCACAGCACCATCTTAGGTAAGCCACACCTCTCCTGTGGCTTTGTTTTTAATAATTATTTCTGCCATTTTGTCCAGTACTGGCATCAGGCTCAGTGGTCTGTCATTTTCTGGATCACCCCTGGAGCCCTTTTTAAAAATAGGTGTTATGTTGACTGGCCTTCAATATTCTGGTAGTATAGATGCTTTTAATGATAGGTTAAACCACTAATAATAACCCTGTAACTTTGAGTTCTCTCAGTGCTCTTGGACCTATGGTTTATGATTTATTATTTGACATACCACCTTTAACCAGTGAAGGCAAAGTGGTTTACAAAAAATAGGAGCTGTACAAAGAGGGAAAATAAAAAAGGGGAAAACTACATAGTATAATAGAGGAGCAATGCAGAGCAATAGTTCAAGTCCACGTCCGCCTACGGATCATCAAAACCTTGCTCGAAGAAGTAAGGACCCAATTTTCAAAGGCATTCATATGGGTAACTGCCCTAGTTACCTGTGTAAATGCCTTATCCGGGATTTTGCAAAGGCACTTGCACAGATAGTGCCTTTGGAAAATTCTGGATAAGTCCCTAATGTGCCCAGATGCTATGTGGTTAGCATCGGGGTGTTTTGGGGGTGTTCCGGGGCAGACCAAGGGTAGATGAAAAGGCTAAGCAGGTAGCAGCAATTTTCGCCTATCTTTCAGGTGCAGGGGCTAAGCTGGTAGCATTGAAAATTGCTGTTACCCACTTAGCCTCAACGAATGATGGCGCATCCAGCCAAACTCAAATTTACACTTCTGTTACCATGGAATTGAAAATCCTGGTTAAGGGAGTCAGCGGGCAGGCTATGCGCCTACTTGGTGCATAGCCTGCCTAAATAAAATCGGCGAGGTGTCTTGTCAAATATACAGTGAAATTGAGTTCCACAGAGCTGGGGAAAGAAATAAAAAGCTGATTATCATGTGGAGAGCAGAGCTATTAGCTAGGATCACAAGCCAGTTGTGGTTTTGAAAGTGTAGGGTTCTGGCTGGCATATAGGAGATAAGGGAGTCTGATAGGTAATGAGGGAGGCTTGAGTAAAAAGCTTTATGTGCCAGCAGTAAGATTTTGAATTTGATCCGATATGTTATTAGAAGAAAATGATAGCGTAAAGGGGTAACATGATCAGATGTCTTATAGAGTGTAAGGAGTGTAATGGCAACATTTGGACTCATTGAAGGCATTTGATGGAAGAGAGAGGGAGACCATTATAGACAGAGTTGCTATAATCTAGCTTGCTATTTACCTTGGACAGAATTAATATGGTGAGGGCAAGTTTATCCAGGTAAGAATGGAGGACTCTGATAGTGCGGAGAGAGAAAAAACAAGATTTCACTGTTTCTGAAATATGGTGAGCAAAGGTTAACTGTCAAAATTACATCCTAGGATTTTCAAAGTGGTATCTACTGGGAGAGCAGTGCCTTTGAAATTGGGTGCCACTGTTATGGGAATAAGGTTATCAGAAACCTACATAGTTTTGCATTTGTCCAAATTCAACTTTCATAGGTTAGATTTCAACTACTAAGAAACAATTGACAGGCAGTGGTTTAAAGGCTGTAAATCTAAAGATTGATGGTTAAGATATGCTATGAGCTGCATAACATCTGCATAGAAGTGAGTGGGAATTCTAAGAGACTGTACAATCAAAGCCAGCGGAGCTAAGATGTTAGACAATGGACGATAAAATGGAGCCCTGAGGAACTACGCATGAAAGGCTCCTAGTTGTGAAGCTCTATTGTGTACTGAGAAGATGCAATTTGTCAAAAGAGAACCAGGCAAATACAGTATTAGTCATACCGATATCTGTCGGTCATTTAAGCAGGAGATGATGGTTGACCAGGTTGAATACCACCAACAAGCTGAGTGACACTGAGTGCAACGTGACCAGTATCAAGAAACATGAATTTCACTTAACATTTTTTGAAGGTGTGAATAAACAGGTAGAAAAGGTGAGCCAGTTGATACAGTGCATCTAGATTTTCAGAAAGCCTTTTTGACAAGGTCCCTCATGAGAGAATCTCGGCCAAATTAAAAAGTCATGGGATTGGAGGCAGTGTAGTATTATGGGTCAGGAATAGGTTAAAAGATAGAAAGCAGAGATTAGGGCTAAATGGCCAATTTTCTAAATGAAGAAAGGTAAATAGTGGAGTATTTATTTATTTAACAAGTTTTCTATACTGCCTTTTCTTATATTCAAGGCGTTTTACAATGAACAATAAATGGAGAACTGCTTGAACTGCTACCATTGCCTGCGTAGAACTGTTACCCATTGCTGCTTGAACTGTTACCATCGCCTGCGTAGAATCTGTTACCCATTACTGCCTGAACTTGCTACCACTGCCTGCGTAGAACCGCTACCACTGTTGCTTAGAGCTTGAACTGAACTGCTTGAACTGCTACCATTGTCTGCATAGAACTGTTACTCACTGCTGCTTGAACTGCTACCATTGCCTGCGTAGAACTATTACTCACTGCTGCTTGAACTGCTACCATTGCCTGCATAGAACTGTTACTCACTGCTGCTTGAACTGCTACCATTGCCTGCGTAGAACTGTTACTCACTGCTGCTTGAACTGCTACCATTGCCTGCGTAGAACTATTACTCACTGCTGCTTGAACTGCTACCATTGCCTGCATAGAACTGTTACTCACTGCTGCTTGAACTGCTACCATTGCCTGCGTAGAACTATTACTCACTGCTGCTTGAACTGCTACCATTGCCTGCATAGAACTGTTACTCACTGCTGCTTGAACTGCTACCATTGCCTGCGTAGAACTGTTACTCACTGCTGCTTGAACTGCTACCATTGCCTGCGTAGAACTATTACTCACTGCTGCTTGAACTGCTACCATTGCCTGCGTAGAACTATTACTCACTGCTGCTTGAACTGCTACCATTGCCTGCGTAGAACTATTACTCACTGCTGCTTGAACTGCTACCATTGCCTGCATAGAACTGTTACTCACTGCTGCTTGAACTGCTACCATTGCCTGCATAGAACTGTTACTCACTGCTGCTTGAACTGCTACCATTGCCTGCGTAGAACTATTACTCACTGCTGCTTGAACTGCTACCATTGCCTGCGTAGAACTATTACTCACTGCTGCTTGAACTGCTACCATTGCCTGCGTAGAACTATTACTCACTGCTGCTTGAACTGCTACCATTGCCTGCATAGAACTATTACTCACTGCTGCTTGAACTGCTACCATTGCCTGCATAGAACTGTTACTCACTGCTGCTTGAACTGCTACCTTTGTTGCTTAGAGCTTAATGGTTACCAATGCTTGTGTAGAGCTGTTACCTATTGTTGCTTAGAGCTTGAACTGCTACCACTGCCTGCATAGAACTGTTACCCATTGCCCACACAGAACTCCTACCGATTGTTTGTTCAAACCTCGCTGCCCACTACCGTGGCCCCACATTTCATTGCCATTCTCTTCCTCCTCATTTTCCTCCCCAGCTGCCTCCCTTCCTATCAACATCCTCCCTCCTCTTTCCCCTACCCTCCTCATTTCTCCCTCCACTCTACCCCTTAGCCTAGCACCCGCTCCGGAGCCTCTCCATACTATTCCCCACATTCAACCTGCCCCCCTCTCTACCTTCCTCACTTCTCCCTCTGTTCTTCCCCCTAGCCTAGCACCTGCTCTTGAGCTTCTTCACACCATCCCCTGCATTCAACCAACCCCCCTCTCTCTTAGGCAACCCCATCCTCGCTTCTGCCGTACTACCTCCACTTTACCTCACTCTCTTATACTCATTCTCCTTCTCTCATCAGGTAACATCAATCCCAACCCTGGCCCCCCCCCCCCAATTTCTCTCCCATACTAAAGAAAGTTCCTCACGTACCCTATCTAATCTTATCCACATCCCGCTCCTCCCTCCTTCCACCCTCCCCATTTATACCACAGTCACTCAACCTTTCATTTCAACTCCAACCCTACCCCCAAATAAAATCCCCCACATAACCTCTCTGATACCATCAATTTATCCCTCACTCCCCCCCCCTCATGTCCCTCTTGGAAAGCACATACACCCAGGCATATCCACCCACACCCTACTCCCTCCAAATCTCGGTACTACCCTAGAAACAGACCTCCACGCTACTCTAATAAGATATCCACATGTAACTTATCTAATCTTATCCATATCCCTCTCCTCTCCCCCTCCGCTCTCCCGTTTACTTGCGCCCTATGGAACGAATGCTCTGTCATTAAAAAAAAAACTACTTTTATTCACGATCTCTTCATCTCTAATGCCCTACACCTTCTTGCCCTGACCGAGACCTGGCTCCCCCCAGATGACACCGCATCCATTGCCTCTCTCTGCTATGGGGGCTACCAATTTTCCCATACACCTCGATCCACTAGCCGCAGTGGTGGCATTGGCCTCCTACTCTCCCCCTCCTGCCAATTCCAACCCCTCCTGCCACCCCAATCACACTCCCCCCTTTCCTTTGAAGTCCACTCCATTCACCTCCTCACACCACTTCCCCTCCGTGTAGCTGTTATCTATCACCCACCCGACAGCTCCAAGTCAACCTTCCTCACTGACTTCGACTCCTGGCTTTCTATCTTTATGGATCCCTCCTCCCCCACTCTTATTCTTGGCGATTTCAACATTTACATCGACAACCCCTCTGACCTCCATGCCTAAAAGTTCCTCTCTCTTACCTCCTCGTTCGACCTCCAACTCTGCTCCACTGCCCCCACACACCTACACGGCCACTGCCTTGATCTAATACTCTTCTCCAATTCCTTTCCCTCAAACTTCCACAAATCAATCCTTCCCTCATCTGACCATCACCTACTAACATTTACTCTTCAGCTCCCGCCATCCCAACCTCATCCTAACTCCTCTGACCTTTTTAGAAACCTTCATAATATTAATCCCCGACTCTCTCCTCCACCATTTCTCCATCTCTTTCCTCTATTTTATACTCCGAGTCTGTCAACGAAGCATTACAATGCTACACTATCCTCAGCCCTTGACACTCTTGCCCCTCCCACCTCACGTCCTGTAAAATGATCTACCCCCCAACCCTGGCTTTCACCCACAACCCGTTACCTACGCATCTGTGCCCGTTCTGCCGAACGAGCCTGGTCCAAATCCCACTCCCTGAAAGACCTCCTACACTTCAAATTTATGCTTGGCTCCTTCCAGTCAGCCCTAGCACTTGCCAAACAAGACTACTACATCCATCTGACCAATTCCCTTGCCTCTGACCCACGCCGTCTCTTTAATACCCTCAATTCTCTCCTCAAGGTCCCCCCGCCCCCAATCCAGCCCTCCCTCTCTGCCCAAACACTAGCAGACTATTTCCATGACAAAATTCTCAAAATTACCCTCCAATTCCCTACCCCCTCATCCACCTCCCCTCCCCCCCATTTCTCCTCCCCACCCATACTTCTCCGGCTACCCTCTCCTCCTTCCCCCTGATCTCTGAAGAGGAAACCGCACTTCTTCTTTCCTCCTCCAAACCCACCACCTGTTCATCAAACCCTATCCTCACCCATCTCCTACGTTCCATCTCCCTCACCATCGTCCCCTCCATCACTCATATCCTCAACCTCTCACTCTCCACTGCAACTGTCCCCGCTGACTTCAAACACACTGTTGTTACACCCCTCCTCAAGAAACCCTCACTTGATCCCACTTGCCCTTCTAACTATCGGCCCATCTCCCTCCTTCCCTTCATATCCAAATTATTAGAACGAGTAGTCCACTGTCATTGCCTTGACTTCCTCCTGGACCCACTACAATCAGGCTTCCGTCCCCTACACGCCACTGAAACGGCACTCACAAAAGTCACCAATGACCTGTTCCTGGCTAAATCGAAGGGCCTCTATTCTATCCTCATCCTTCTTGACCTTTCTGCTGCCTTTGACACCGTTCACCACGACCTTCTCCTCACCACCCTCTCCTCGCTTGGCTTCAAGGACTCTGTACTATCCTGGTTCTCCTCCTACCTCTCCCATCGCTCATTCAGTGTTTGCTCTGGTGGCTTCTCCTCCTCCCCTACCCCGCTCCAGGTAGGTGTACCCCAGGGATCTGTCTTGGGCCCCCTCTTCTTCTCTCTCTATACCCAAGGCCTTGGCACGCTTATCTCCTCCCATGGCTTTCAGTACCATCTCTATGCCGATGACTCCCAAATCTACCTCTCTACATCCAATATTTCTCCGGCAACCCAGTCCAAGATCTCTGCCTGTCTTTTGGACATTGCTGCCTGGATGACTCATCGCCGATTGAAACTGAACATGGCCAAGACTGAACCCCTTGTCTTTCCACCCAACTCCTCCTCTCCACTTCCCCCTCTCTCAATCCATGTGGATGGTTCTACTATCCTTCCAGTTCCCTCGGCCTGCAATCTAGTGGTTATCTTTGACACCTCTCTCTCCTTCTCTGCTCATATCCAGCTTGTAGCTAAGACCTGCCGCTTCTTTCTCTACAACATCAGTAAAATCCTCTCCTTCCTCTCTGAACATACTACCAAAATGCTTATCCACTCCTTAATCTCCTCTCGCCTCAATTACTGCAACCTACTCCTCGCTGGTCTTCCCGTGAGCCACCTCCTTCCCCTTCAATCTATACAAAATCACGCCACTTGACTAATCTTCTGCCAGCCTCACCATGCCCACATTACTCCTCTTCTCAAGTCACTTCACTGGCTCCCTGTCCAATTCCACATCCAATTCAAGCTTCTCCTACTGACCTATAAATGCATTCACTCTATGGCCCCTCAATACCTCTTATCTCTTATCTCTCCCTACGTCCCCTCTCGAAATCTGTGCTCCGCTAACAAATTACTTCTATCAATGCCTTTCACCCGCACCGCGAACTCCCGACTGCGCTCCTTTCACCTTGCTGCACCATACGCCTGGAACAGCCTACCTGCATCTGTGCGCCAGGCATCCTCCCTGGCCCTCTTCAAATCCAGGTTGAAGACCCACCTCTTCACCATTGCATTCAGATCCTGACTCCTTCCTCATCTTACCCTAACCCCCGTCAACGTTTATGACCAAACTATAGACCAAACTGTACCACACCGTGCCTTGCACAGAACTAACTATTGCTCTGCACTGTTCTAACTCATGTACTGTTCTAACTAGATTGTAAGCTCCGATGATCATGACTGACGGGCAGGGACTGTCTCTTGCATGTTGGCTACCTCTTGTAGGTTAGCTGTGCAGTGCTGCGTGCGTGGTGCTTTATAAGTGCTAAATAGTAGTAGTAGTAGTAACTGTAATCGAGGAAAAAAGACCTCAGCTAGCCTCTTGCCAACTAGAGCAGAGAGGACGAGAACATTGAATGGCGCCCACAACAACGTCTATAGCTCGATAAAGCTCATGGTGACATCAGTGGTCCAAAAAAACCTCGGTGCTGAGGGGACAAAACAAAAGCCCAAACCTAGCACATACTGTTGGTGAAACTGTTAATACACTGTTCAAAATAATACAGTGAAAATGAAAAGAACAGCATTAGCAAACATTAAAAAATGAATAACTGAAGAAACAGCTTAGTTCACACGGCAGGCAGAGCACTGTCATCTACTTGATCTTCTTTGTATTTCAGAAATGCAGCGTTCAATGTGATTGAAGAAGCCGGTTGGTGAAACACCTGGTGTCGGGGCTTTGGTGACGTTGCCATGAAGACAGACGTTTTTTTGAAGCTTATTCATTGCTTCTTGCTGCGAATGTCTGCCTTTCTTCATTGCCTTTAAGTTAAGTTTCTTCAGTAATTCATTCTTTTAAGCTGGTTGGAAATAATTAATGATGAGACAAGCGCTGCTTTGTGCCTAATGAAGTGTGTGTTGAGCAAGCCAGTCTTGACGAAAGATGAGGTGCTGTAGTGTAGAATTAGAGGTAACTGTTGTAGGACAAAGTTAAATATCTTACCTGTGATTTAAGTTTCTGAAGCATGAGATCCATTTCCAGAAATGGTGGGGATAGATGATGGTGGCATGAACTGGTCAATCAGAAACAAGATTACAAGAAGAAAGTCTATGGTTTAGCTTCTATTTATCAGCCATGGAAGTTAGGTCACCTCCTAGGGGCAATTCTTGAGGATGGGGTGTCTGGTAGACGGAAGGGGAAGACAAACTGGGCTGAGCACTGCACTAGGAAATAAAGAAACATTGGTTACAGAACAAGTTACAAGTCTCAGGTGTAAATAAGCACTTAAATGCCATGGATAGCTTCTTTTTATCAGCCACGGAAGTAATGTCACCTCTGAGGAGCAGGTCTTGAGGCAGGGTATCTGGTAGTCAGAAGGGAAGGCAAACTGGGCTGAACTGCACCGCACTGGAAAATAGAGAAATGGTTACAGAACAATGAGTGTTCGTATGACATGTCTATGTTAATTAGTATGCGTCCAGCATTACCCCTGTGCTGTCTTTTACTCCATTTTGGTGGTGGTAAGTGCACCCTTGCTAACTGCGACATTGACAGTGAGCAAACTAATAATGCTGTCACTGCCCACACGCCACACAAACCCTATGCTAAACATTAGCGCAAATTTTTAATAATGCCCCTTTGAGAACTAAGCTTTAACAGCAAATTTAGATCAAACATGAAAACAGAGTCAAAAGTCTGTGACACTGTTTCTCTGGAAGATAAATACCATCAAATCTGCCTAGACAGTTAGTTGACACTGCCATCTCTCCACTCACTTCATTAATTTCATGCTCAAAGCAGTAACTGCATTATGAGCTCATTCTAGAAGTGTGACATTATAGAATGTGGGTTGGGCCATTAGATTTTGCAATAGTTCATCTGTAGCTATGCACAAACTGAGAACTGCGAGAGATGAAGATAGCACATTTCATTATTACCATAATTGCAATGATTCCAGGTAAACAAACTGAGCAAAGGAAAGTAAGCTGATTAAAAGCTGGTTTCTATGAGCATCTGATCCATCTTGTAAGGTTTTAAGCTGGTAAAGTGACAGGATATGGGCTATTTATGTTGTATTTCAGCGAGGACTTTTCCTGGAATTAGTTCTTCTTAGGGCTTTTTCTACTGGTGCGTGCATCAGTTCCTATGAAAGGATAGGAAGAGAGCGGCTGGATTAGGAAGCAGAGTAATTCTTTTCTGCTCTATTCTGTCTGGTCCAGTCTCACCCTCTTTTGTTGCTGCCTGAGGGATAGGTAGGGCGAGGAACTGGATGAAACAGGGAGTGGAGGGCTGTTATGTATAGTGCGAGCAAAAGATTATGAATACCTGTTCAAAATATAGTTGTCGGTCAAAATAGTGCATGATATTGCAGTGGATTGTGCTATTTTTTTTCTAATGTGCAGTCTTTTTCTTCAAATGCACAGTCTGTTTTGTTTATTTTTCAAGTAGACTTCATCACATTAGATTTTTTTTTTCAAGATAAAGATAGCAAAGAGGCAAGGATTTGTAAGTTTGGTTATTTTGACTACAAATAAGGTGCATGATGAGAGTTGAATCTATTGTACTGAACATATAACATGTATGTATGTGTACATATGTTCACTGTATAAGGTATCATTAATTTCAGGACTTTGTGAACATTTGTATGGTTTATGTGAGTTTGACAAAATATAAATTAAATGGCACAAAATGTCCTCTTCCTAAAGCCCCACAATTTACTACTCTTCCATAATGGGTAGTTTCTAGTCTTTAATGATTAGAAACCACCACATCCTAACAGATATTCAGTGGTGATGATCAGCCTCTTTCAAGTGCCTGGCCGCTGCCACTTTAACTAAACACAAATATTCAGCACTGGAATCTTTCAGGCTTCTGGTGCTGAATATCTGTTTTACTGGCCAGAAGTTTTGCTATCTGGTTATTGGCAATATTCTGCTGCTATCCAGATAGCGAAACCACATAAAAGTAGGACATATTTTTGGAGCACCAATCACACTTTTTGAAGCTTCTAGACATCGGCAGAAAAAAGGCACGAAGTCGCGCCAGGGAAAAAGAAAGATCTTAACTAGGGAAAAAAGAACGGTCTGAGACACAATACCGAGGCAAGCGAACTCAGAGGCAAGAAAGGAACCAGTCGCAATCTGAGAAAAAACAAACACTATAAGATGAAACTAAACTGCTTTTTCTGGTGAAATCAGACACACGTCTGGTGGGCTCTGTGAAAATAAGGAGACCAGTAAGATGGCACCCTTGGATGGGAAGGAGACCACGCATGTGTGGTGCATCTCCCAAATGCTTTCTTTGAAAGCTGGGGAGATGCTTCCCAACAGGGCTCCATCGACACTGATATCACCCATGTGAGGACTGATTTCCTGCTTGTTCCCAGAAAACTATCTGTTTAGTTAAGGCTGAACACTGCCATTATCTGGATAATTTTATGGTCTACTCTTACTCCTTCCCTAACATGGCCTACAAATAGATAATATCTGTCCATTTAGCAATTGAAACAACCCAATATCTGTATATTTGTTTTAAATACTTGCAGGAAGTGTTTGTTTTGGCATTCTAAAAATGCCACGGTGCCGGCAACTTCACCACAACGCAATCAGGAGTGCAAAGTAAAATGCTCCCAAGGCTGCGTTAAACTAATGTAGTAGTAGTGGCAGCTGCAACGGTGGTAGCAGGGGCAAGAAGAGGCGGCTACTGGCTGTACATAATGGGGGCACACCAGTGGGGTAGACTTATTGCACCCTTTTGTCTTGTGTGCGCTGAGCCTTTGCATCACTGGCTCACCTCTTATGCCGGCCCCATTTGGAGAGTTTGAGATTATGTTACCTGTACTTTTTCAGAATAGTTTTAACCTAATAGTTTATAAGAGTGAGTAAGAAAGACCATTGCCCAGGGCACCAGTTCTCCATGTTGCCCTTGTTGCTATAGCGTCAGTAGAAACCAGGATTTTTTTGAGAGGGTATATGGTGGTACAGAGTATCAGCATCTTTTTTTATTGCCTGCTAAAATTGTCTTATGGTCCTCATTTATTATAGAATTGGCCCTGCCTATAAGTTCTGGCACCTTTCTTTCTAGGAAAAAATGCACTGTTAGGAACTATTAGGTCCTAACATGTCTGCTAATGTGTGACCTTACCATGGAGTTAAAGCACCTTGTCCCCCCCCCCCCCTCACAGATACATAAAAGGCAGTAGGAACTTCAGAGGAGGACCCTACCATCTAGGACTTCCTGAGGTACTCCTTAACCCAAATAGGCTGATTCTAAGTGTCATAACTGACCCCAGATGGGTGGCAGTGCTTTCCTTATGTTAACTCTGGCCTGCAGTATTTAACAATGCTTTTTTATGACTTCTACAACTATAAAGATCTTATAATGGGATCAGTAATAATTCAATATTCCATATCAACTGATACAATACAATAATAATTTATTTAAATATTATTTTTGTGATTTTAAAACTGGATATTTGGGAGATCCAAGATGGCAGTCGGCTGGCTTGTCATGCTCTGACCTTCTTACCTTGATGGAGAAGAGAAAGGTGAAAGGCTTATCTCCCTCCTTCTCTCTCTACTGCTCGATGGGAGGCGGTCTTATAGACCCTCTCAGAGACAGTTCTTCATTACCCCAATATTATATTCTTAGGTGATTTTAACATCCATGCTGATTCATCATCTAGACTCAAAGATCGGGTTTTTATGAACCTTATAAATGACTTATCACTTCATCAACATGTTGCTGGACCCACTCATTCTATGGGCCATACCTTAGATTTAGTTCACACTTCTTCCAGCCTGTGCTCGATGCTCTCCCTTCTGACTTCCACGATATCTCCTGGTCTGATCATTCTTGTGTTTCTTTTTCTGTTTCTTTGCTAGTCCCAGATAATGGTGGTCCCTCTTCAACTCAGTCCCCCCCACGCCTACAGTGTTGTATTACCCCGCTTACTCTCAATGCCTTTCCTTCCACCCATTCCTTATTCCCCACTGATTTTTCTGCACGCTCATCTGATGATCAGGTCAGTCTTTGGAACTCTGCTCTTACCGATGCTTTGGATAATCTGGCTTCTCTCCGTTTCTACATCCGTCTCATTCAGCCCACTCTCCTTGGTTCCATCCAGGCCTGCACTTGCAGCGCACACAGCTCCGACAAACAGAACGTCATTGGTTAAACCATCTCTCGCCGGATACAATGACATGGTTTAAACAGTTGTATTCTGATTATCGTATATCAATTCAGTCTGCTAAGCACTCCTTTTTCTCTTCTGAAATATCTGAAGCTGTTAATTCCTCCAGGCAGCTCTATTCAATTTTGCGTAAGCTTTCTTCTACTACTCCTGGTTCTGCTTCTCAAGTTCCAGCTCCTGCGCCTGCAACTCTGGCTACTTTCTTCTTTACTATACCTCCTCCGCTACCTCTCTCACCTCTTTGTTCTCACTCCTCATCCACCATTTCATCTTTCCCTGGGAAAATGATCATCTCCGATTTTAACTGATTTGCCTTCACCACCAGTAAATAGAGCATTAGCTCATACTTGGTCCACCTTCCATTCCATTACCTCATCAGAGCTACGTACTACCTTGTCTAAGTCCAGAAAGACCACCTGCCAGTTGGACCCCATTCCTTCAGGTTGGCTGGGAGAGCCCTCCCTGCAGTTAGTGCCTATCATTGTGATCATTCTAAATTCTAGTCTGTCTTCTGGCTGCTTTCCTTCTTTGTGGAAATCTGCCATTGTGCATCCTCTATTAAAACAATCCTCATTTGACCCCTCTGTTCTATCTCACTGGTGTCCAGTGTCAAACCTCCCCTTCCTGGAAAAATTACTGGAACGTTTTGTCTTTTTTCAATTAGCATCCAATGTAGAGGCGACCAACGCCCTTCACCCGCGTCAAGCAGGATTTCGGGCAGGACATAGTACAGAAACAGTTCTCCTGGCCCTCTTAAACAAGCTTTATGTTGCCCACAATCGCGGGGACATCACTCTTATGGTGTCCCTTAGATCTATCATCAGCATTTGACTTGATTGACCACCAGACCCTTCTCTCCAGTCTTTATGATGTTGGGCTGTGGGGTATGGTGTTGCACTGGTTTTGTTCTTTCCTTACAGCTCATTCTTTCACTGTCTGTTCTAATCATTAATCTTCCTCCCCTGTTCCTTTAGCTTATGGAGTGCCTCAGGGCTCTGTTCTTTCCCCTTTGCTTTTCAACATTTTTCTAGCTCCCTTACCTCTTCTGATCCAACAACACCCGGTTTCAGTATATATCTATGCTGATGATATTGTTCTTTTCCATACCTCCCCGGTTCACATTGACATCACACAGTTTAATGACTGTCTCTCTCATATTGCCGTTTGGCCTTCCTCCAATTTCCTCCATCTGAATCCGTCAAAATCTACAGCCATGTGGGTGTCTCTGAGTACCCCTTGCCCAACGATTATGCCCCAAATTAATTCCACTTCTATCCCTCTCATTTCCTCCTTCCGTTATTTAGGCGTAACTTTGGATTCTTCTCTCTCTTTTCACAAACATGTGTCGAATCTCACTCGCTGTTCTTTCTTTGCATTGCGACAAATCAGATCAGTTCATTCCATTCTGCCTCCTGACTCTCTTGTCACTCTCGTATTAGCCTTGGTTATGAGTAGATTAGATTACTGCAACATGGTTCTAGCAAATCTGCTGTCTTATCAGCTCCAACGCCTCCAACTATTGCAGAATACAGCCACCCGTCTTATCTCTGATCACGTCATGCCTCTCCTTCTTCATCTTCATTGGCTGCCACTCTGTTATAGGTTCCAATACAAACTTCTCATTCTGACACATAGGGTCATCTACACATCGAATCCACTCTACTTAGCAAATCTCATCTCTCTCCACACACCTTACCATCAACTTCATTCATTACACGCTAACCGACTTTCCTTGCCTTCCCCGTCGCAGGCTCACTTAGAACAAATCCGTCATTCTGCATTCTTTTTCCTTGGACCCTCACTCTGGAAAATATTACCATCTTCCCTCCGGCTGGAACCCTCATACCAAAATTTTAAAAATTTATTAAAAAACTCACTTCTTCCAACAGGTTTTCAACCTTCTCTGTAACAGTTCTGCTTAGCTACTGCTTCCCTGACTGTCTCTAGTGCCTATACTGTTAATCTATCCCTTTCTGTTTTATAATGGAGTTCCTTTCTTTTCTTATAGCGTTAGCACGTTTTTATTGTGAACCGCTCTCATGTTTCGACAAGGGCGGTAAATAAAGTGTTGGAATAAAGATAAAAATAAAGAAAGTGGGCAAGAAGCCCTGTTCTGCCCCAGTTTCTTCCTCTCCCATTCCTGTGGTGGTATTTGGGCCATTGGATTCCTTCGTTGTGCAGTCTCAGCAGCAGCTGACTAAGTTCGAGGAACAGTGCCTCGTTGATCCTATGCCAGAGTTGGGTAGTTCAGTATAGAACTTAGGGCCAGACATCTCTTCCCCTGACCTGTGGAGACCTCTGAAGGTGGCACTTCTGAACGAGAGCCCTGCAAGCTTGGGGGAGTGTCTCTCCTCTCACAGCAGTGAGCAGACTTCTTTGAGAGGGCTGGATCATAGGCAAAGTCCAAGGGCTGCCTCAGTCCTGCCGGAACAGCAGACCAATAACTTTCCACTAGTGATGGATAGAGAGAAGGCAGCTGTGACGGCAGCTGCTACACAGAGTCCAGTGATGGAGCTGTGAGCATGGAAGAAGGGACTGGAACAGTTGGTGTGTCATCAGTGTTTTCCTTGGATCATCTGGAGGTTTTTACCCTGGAATCTAATTGGTCTGCTATAGTGAAACTTGGTGAAGTTTTGGTTCCCAGGTTCAGGCTCTTATGGTGCAAGTTCAAGGTAACTCTGTTGCAATTCAAAAAATGCTGAAGAGATTTTGTCTCTGCAGACTTTAACCTTGGATTTACAAGTAAAGATTAATCATTTGAAAGGATATATTGACTATAGTGAAAGACTCTGTAAACCATGTAAATGCCTTTAGATGGAAATACTCAACAGCACCAACATGGTTAGTGCCATTGAATATCCTCGACTATGTCCCCTACACATCCCAATGCTATCCAGTTAGCTTTGAAGCGTGTTGGGGTCATTCCGGGGCGGAACAGTAGTGATGATTGCCGGTAACCGGGTAGCAGCGATATTGGAATGTTACCTGGTTAGCTATCTGCACCTAAAACTAGGCGAGCTTTTGGCTCACCTAGTTCTAGCCATGGATGCTAGCTAGTTAGGCTCTGCGGCTGCATCCCCTCAGCGCCAAATCCGGATATTCAATGCTGACACCATGGCATTGAATATCAAGCTCTAGAGGTCAGCGGGCAGGGTTATGCGCCGACACGGCACACAGCCTGCCCAACTGAATATCGGGCCCTCTGTGTCTGTGAAAACAAGAATTGAGCAACTACAGTAGAGAATTTGTCTAGATGTTTGAATTTAATTTTCCTAAATCTTTCTCTGTTAATTCCAAAGATATGTTTAAAATATACTTAACAAATGCCTTGGGAATTCCACAGGAATTCTACCACACTCTGATTAAGGTTTATTATCTACTGGCTGTGAAGAAAAATCTGAGTGGTAGGAAAATTCCTGGTTTGCAGCAGGCAGACTTTTAGATATCTCCACTGTACTTCAGACTTCTGTCTCTGAGCCGGTAGTCTTTTCTACTTTACTCTTGCCACTGATCTTGAATGGCTTCTTAGACTATTCTTTAAAAATATATATATTTCTATTTAAAGAACTTGTTGTTTGGGTTTTTCCAGACTTGTCTAGGGAAACTCAGCAGAGAAGAAAGGAATTTCTTCTGCTTCCTCCTGGTGTCCAGCAGCTGGGGGCTCTTATTTTTCTTAAAGTTTCTATGAAAGTTCATGGTAAAGTACCACTCTAGTTCTTATGTATTTTTTGAACCCTCTCAACTGCTGGCCTTCCTTAATGCTCGTAGGCCAGTTTGTTATTACTGTTAATGATGGTTTGTTTGTTAATGCTGGTTTGTTTGGGCTTGCTTTAGTTCTTTGCAAGTTTTGTCTGTGTTATTGTTTGTTATTATTTGAATCTCTCCGGCTTGTGGACTAGAGAAAGGTCAGTATTATGGTTATTTAACAAATGTTTCTTGATTTTGTATATTTCTGGGTTCATATTCTTATTGTTCTCTTACTTCTGTACAAGTTGTAAATGCCTGGAATCATTGTAAAATGTATAAATATAAAATCTAAAACAAATTATTTTTTGTTGGACCATAAATGCCACTAAAGCAATGAATATCCTCCAATTATTCTTATTAGTCCTTTGTACTGAGTATATTCATTGATGTTTATATTGTTTTTATTATTTTTACAATTTGCTGCCTTGAAGGAGGAGTTGTGAACATATAGGGTTATGTCTACAAATGTACATTAGGATTTTACTGCTAACGCCGAGCATTAGCACCAAAAGCCCCACATTAGCTGCAAAAGTCACATGTTATCAGTTGGGGGTATGCCCAGCATTTCTCTAGGAGATAATGTGGTGAAAATGCAAGGATTGCAATATGATAGCATAGCTGATAGAGCTTACACTACCCGCAGAGGTCGTGTTTTGCCACATCTGCGATGATTGCAAAATGTGTGGCTACCATGCACTAACACCCACTTGTACTGCTAATGTGCAAGATGTAGCTATCACAACAAAATTGCCTGTGGTAGCTGTATTTGGCCTTCATTAGCTGTCACTGCGGCGTGATATTCCCACATTAGCATCGCAATAACAGCTAATGCCCTTTAATGCTCCTCAAGCCCACGCATCTTACACTCCTAGTCTGAATACCTGCAACCACACCTTAACCGCCTCCATACTTAACTTACTCTGAGAAGCTCGTGCTGTGCACGTAACCATGTATATAGTTACATTAACTTGCCTGTATATAGTTATTGTTCTCCCTGTTCTCCCTGTTAAGAAACTTGTTCATTGTATACCCGAGTTATTTTAAATGTTTATTGTAAGCACAAATCACTAAACTGAGATGTGTAGTTTCAATGTTTATTGTAAACCGCACTGATCTTAAATAGCGCGGTATAAAAGAAAATGTAATAAATAAAATAAATAATAAAATAAACATGCTCCATACTGTAACTTTTGCTTCTTTACACAACACTACCCTACACATGTCCGTGAGGGTTCATAACCCGAGTTTGGGCTATCTGTAACAAGGCTACCCACACATCAAATCTAGTTAGATTGTAAGCTCTGATGAGCAGGAGCTGTCTCTTATTTGAACATGTACAGCGCTGCGTATACTTTGTAGTGCTATATAAATGATAAATAGTAGTAGCAGTACCTAAGGATAATACAGCCCTAACCCTCTTATCCCTTTCCCCCTGGCTGTCCTTCCCATCATTACCAAACTGGTGCCTGTATGTGAAGAGAGCAGGAGATATCAGGAAGCTAACATGAATTTAACAATAACGGGCAAGACTCCTACAGAGGACTATGGGTAGATTAGGGAAAAGGTAGGCTTCTATGAGCTCTGGACAGCACTGTTTTGTTGGGGAACAGCAGGGGTGCTTGGCTCTGGGCAGGTTTGTTGACATATAAGCTATTAGCATCTAGATGCCTTTTTTTGGTTTGGATTAGTTGCCAAAGAGGTCAACACAGTTACTTTGGGGTATGGGGTTGGCATTCTAGCCTTTTTTCTTCCATAGTGCTCCTTAAACCAATCCTAGAGTTCTCCCCTAGCCAGTCTGGTTTTCAGGATATCCACATAAATATGCATGAGGTAGCTTTGCATGCACTGTCTCCACTGCAAGCAAACCTATGACATGGATATCTTGAAAACCAGACTGGCTAAGGGGTATGCCAGGACAGGCTTGAGAAACACTGGTCTACCACTATCTATTATTAATTTTTTCACAGTCTATGAGAAAGTCAATGTACTTTAATACTTAGAAGGATATGAGCTCAGAAGGCCATTATCCCTCTTATTTAAATAAATAACATGTGCTTACTTTATTCTCAAATCAAATAGCAGTAGCAACCTTTCTGGAGCACTATCAACTTAAGTGGCCCCCTTAAGCCCTTAGGCACAAAAAGGATACTGCATGAGTGTGAGTCCCTCGTGAGGGGGGTGAAGGAAGAAAGAAATCTGTGCAACCCAAGGACCAGCCATTCCTGCTCCTCTTTGGCCTCCCCAAACAAGCAAGTTCTGATGCTTGTCCATACCACTTGTTGATGTAAATCTCCCAGGATAATGCTTTCTTTATGCTTCCGGGGAAGGGATGACAGGCCATATGCTTATTCTGTCATCTTCTAAAATCCATAGAAAGGATATTTAGCCAGGTGCTGACTTTGTGACAGAGAAACCTGTAGGACAGTATGCTGGGGAAAAGTGTAATTTTGAGATCTACAGACATCAAGGATCTCTGAAATATGAGACAGGAAAAAAAGTTATCCCAAACTCAGAAAACCTAACTTGTTTTTATGTTTTAATTTTGCCTGCAGATGTGACAAGTACAACATCAGTACTGAATACTGTTGTGGGTTCTACTGCTGAGATTCCTGTGCTTTGTGGGAAAGACATTTTTACAACTGTAGATTCTCCTTCTGGAAGGCCTATATGGGAATGTAATAAGGAAAATATAAAAGCCTCAGCTGGTTATAAAAATCGAGTTCGCTATGATAAATCCAGCTCTAAGCTCACTCTGATGAATCTACAGAAGAATGATAGTGGAACCTACATGATAACAAGAGAAGATGGCATTAGTTCCATTGCAAGTTATATTGAGCTATGTAAGCATCTGAGTAGGTTTGTCAGTTTATAACATGCAACATATATTATAGTTTCTTAAATTAAAATCATTTTTAAAAGTGCTTTAAAAAACATCTTAAACTTGAATAGGGGGTCTGTAGCAGCCATAGTTTAAGATCTTTCTTGGTGGCTTTACCAGCTTAAGTTCTTATATGCTTGACCCAAAACAATCTAATTACTTCTAGCCTTGTTCTTCTTTTTAAAGAGAAAAAAAAGGAAAATCCAAATCAGCTTTGTGCCTTAAGGTACTTATTTAAAAAAAGAACATTTCTCCAAGTTTAGGATAAAACTGTTTTTAGTTTCTTTTCTACTTGGCACGCAATGCAGAATATAAACGTCTGAGTGGATGTCCTAATTGGGAGATGAAAAATCAAAATTTGGGACAAACGTCTTCTCTGTCATCTGTTTCAGTGAAACACATTTTCTGCATTTTCAGCTTTAACACAGAAGGTAGTATCTTAACTGTACTATTTCCTTTTGTCGCAGTATACCTACATGGATTTGGGATTTAATTACTTACAGTTACAAACACATAGTCAAGGCACAATAGGTGGTTCCTTACTGCACAGATACTAAATATTGTCAGTTATGTAAGCCCCTTATTAACTTCCAAAACGTTCAGGGACACATAGTTCATCCCCACCATTCTTTCTGGACCCCTTCCTTTTGGCACCAAACTTACCCACAAGTCTTCTTTCTCTCTCTTCCCCTTATTGTCTTTTTTTTTTTCACTGCATCCACCCTCAGTCTCCCTCTCAGAGCCACTGTCCTGACCAAGCAGCTTTACTGTCTATAGGCAAGATTTTAAGATATCTTTTCACATGCATTTGTTATTGTGTGCCATTGAGTCAATGATGACTTAGCTCCTAGGTTTACTTCTTAAAGTACAACTAGAAGTAGATTGTCAGGCATTTTTGCCATGCTTTAAGCCTACAGCACTTGCTATTCCAAGGTGGTTTTCCATCCAAGTACCAGCCAGACCTGATGTTGCTTAGCTTCTGAGATAGAAGAGATCAAGCTCACTCAGGGTGGTAGGGCCGCAGTTAACATACATCCAATATCACCCTGCTACACTAGTCCAGACAAATGGGTTGTGTTCCCCTACGAGCAGATTGGTGGAGACAAAGAACCAATGAAAAAGCCCAGCTTTCATTGACATCACTCCCATGCCTCTACCTGCTTCAGCCACCAGAGGCCCCCTTCAGTATTGTTTTGCCTCCAGCAAATGTGGATGGATTGTCTCCTCTGAAGAAAATTCTGAAGATTGAGAGGCATCAGGACCGGCCCGTTCAATAGGTGAGCTAGGAGCTCAGGTGAGCAGCAGCAGTGGCACACATGTATTGTGACGGCAGCAGCACACAGGGGCAGCAGCAATTCCCCCTCCAGCTGCCACCGATTCCATATGGGAGGAGACAGGCAGCAGCAGTATTTCTAAAAGTGGCATTTTTTTGCCACCGCTTTTAGAAATACTGCTGCTGCCCGCTCCCGAGACGGAACCGCTGGCAGCTGGAGAGGGGGGGGGGGCAGAGAGGCCGAAGTTTCGGCCTTGAGCAGCAGAAACCCTGGGCCGGCCCTGAGAAGAATAGATCGATTAAACACTCGTGAACAACCTCCTTGAGAGTGACTCTCTCACTTGAGCATGACATGGCATGCTCCACTAGACTGTGGTCTTTTCAGTAGCCATAGGAGGAGGGAAAATTGTTTCAGCTCCATACACTTATCATGATAAAAGCCTGTTCAGCGGCCAGAAATTAGAAGGTTCTGGAAGAATGCAGAAGTGTCTTACAACCTCAATGCCCCCAGCCCCCCCCCCCCCGGTCTCTTCTGAATATTGCAGAAGGCTCGCAGAGGTATCTGCCTGCCAGCCACCTTAAATAGAGTGCTGCAAAAGCCAGTGAAACAGGATCAGGGGAGTAGAGCTGAGCTGCCTGGGTTCTCAGCAGGTGAGTACCAAGGGTTGACCTCATCATTATCCTTGTTGGGGACTCCCCATTCTGTCCATGTGGGATGCAATTTGGGGAAGATTGCTGGCGACCGTTGGCACAGTGTGGGGGTTTTCCACCATTTTTGAACTCACTAGTAGCGTTTTCTCCTATTGTGTGCCTGGAGGTTGCACAGTCTTGCACACATTCTGCCCAACTGGCTCCAAAATGCATTCCTACCCTGGCACCTGTAACACTTGGCACAGTAAAAGCACAGTTAATGCACAACTTCAAGCCGCCGCAATCTTAACTCTGTTAAGTTTTCTTCCAGGAATTGTTGTTTTGTCTGTAGCAAGCATGGTGCTTCATCTCCAGCTTCTAGACTGATCTTCTAGCATGGCAGCTCCTAAGTTGTCCCTGGAGAGATTGCTCTCTCTCTCTATGCTGGGGAATGTGATTAGTTCATTCTTGCCTGCCTTAAGGGCAGGAGGTGACAGATGGCACTGTGGGTAAGAGTAACCAGCTGGCCAGACATCTTAGCGACTGCTCTTTGCACCACTCCCCAACATCTAGGAGATCGGATGGCGACTATGTCCTCTAGTGTAGAGGGGTCCACCAAGCAAAAAAACCAGCAAAACTGCCACACAAGTGAGCAGAGAAAAACCAATCCGAAAGAAGTGGGCGGCCACTTTTTTAAAGACAACTAATAAAAATTTGTGCGGACTCTCTGCCCACTTCTTTCGGATTGGTTTTTCTCTAGTGTAGAGGGGTTCATTTCCACAAAGAGAACTTAGAGTCTGGATTGTCTTCCATGGAATTCTTTTCCTTTTTACAACAGGCCTAGTCATTCTGGAATGGAAAGTCAAACCCTGTGGCCTCTGGGGGTCCCCCAAGCACAGTCTTGTGAGAGGCAGGCTGAGAATGTAAGCCCTATTCAATTGCCTATGACTAAGTCCCTGGCAAAGAGTGCCCCTTGAAGATGGGGATTGGCTGGGATCTGTCCGAGATTTGGATTGTGGCTTGGATTCAGATATGGATGAAGCAGTACTCTCACACTCAGTGGACTGTGAGGAGGCAGATGTTATCCGCCTGTTTTGGAAGAAAGAACCAGAGGCATTGATTCCCAGGGTCTTATCCACCTAGAGCAAGGTGGATGCTCCAGGCATGGAGCAGAACATAAGACATGCCATACTGGTTCAGACCAAGATCCATCAAGCCCAGTATCCTGTTTCAACAGTGGCCATTCCAGGTCACAAGTACCTGGCAGGTTCCCAAAAAGGTACACAGATTCTACAATACTTGTCCTGGGGTAAGCAGTGGATTTCCTGGGTCCTCTTTAATAATGGTTTATGGACCATTCCTCAAGGAACTTGTCCAAACCTTTTTTTAAATCTGTTGCACTAACAGCTTTTACTATATCCTCTGGTAATGAATTCCAAAATTTGATTACGCATTGAGAAACATTTTTTTTCTCCGATTAGTCTTAAATGGGTTACATTCTAGCTGTGTTGTGGGTTACCTAGACTTTCTACATTTTGATGGCGTAAATAACTGATCTAGGTTTACCTGTTCCACTCCATTCATTAATTCAACCTCTATCATATCTCCCCTCAGCTGTCTTTTTCCAAGCTGAAGATCCCTAATCTTTTAAGCTTCTCCTCATAGGAGTATCCTTCCATCCCCTTTACCATTTTGGTGGCTCTGCTCTGTACCTTTTCTAATTCTGCTATATCCTTTTTAAGATATGGCAACCAGAACTGCACACAATATTCTAGATGCAGTTGTTTTATTCTCCATTCTTTTCCTTATGATTCCTAACATTCTATTTACTTTCTTGGCCGCCACTGCACACTGGGTTGAGGGTTTCAACATATTATCCATGATGACGCCTAAATCTTTTTCCTGGGTGGTGGTTACTAATGTGGAACCTTGCATCGTGTAACCATAGTTAGGGTTGCTCTTTCCTAGCTGCATAACTTTGCACTTGTCCACATTAAATTTCATCTGCCATTTGAACATTCAGTCTTCCAATTTATCAAGGTCCTCTTGCAATTTTTCACAATCTTCTTGTGTTTTAACAACTTTGAATAATTTGGTGTCATCTGCAAATTCGATCAACTCACTTGTTATTCCCATTTCCAGGTCATTTATGAATATGTTAAAAAGCAGCAGGCCCAGCACAGAACACTGGGGTATTCTACTATTCACCTTTCTCCACTGAAAAATTTGGCCATTTAGATCTACTCTCTGCTTTCTATCTTTTAACCAGTTCCTAAACTACAATAGCACACTGCCTCCTATCCCATGGCATTTTAATTTCATCAAAAGTCTCTCATTAAAGGCTAGGTCCAAAATAGTTTCTCCTCTTATCGGCTCATGAACCAGCTGTTCCTGGAATCAGTCATTTATTTAATCTAGAAACTTTGGGGTATGTTTACTAAACCGCGGTAATGTTACCATCATTAATGTCCCCGATAATGTTACGGATGCCCATATAAAGGAGTGGGTGGTGCAGCGTTAAGCAAACCATGTCATGTAATGCACATAACAAGGCATCTAACGTGCGGAACAGTGCGCCCCGGATCTACCGTGCATTAACATCACAGCTGATGGGAAGCAGCCGCGTCCGAAGGGGCTGCAATCAAAGGCGCGCAGACAGTAGAAGACGTGCCAAGGGATGTGCAGACATGGTGCCACATGAGAAACAGAGCTGTAAGCATAAGGCCGTAGACCACAGGCAGCTGATATCGCAGACTGTAATGGGGACGTGAGCCACACATAAACACACAACATGAAATGGTGTGCAGTGAAACAGCATGCAGAAGAGTAAACAAATTTAACGGGAAGGGCATCAGGGGTCTCTCTGAAGGGCCAGCTGTGTGGATGGTGTGTGTACAAGGGCAAAATGGGCAACAGAATCAAAAAGGAGTAAGAGGTAACTGAACCAGTGCACTGAAGGGCTCAAACACAGCTCACCGACATCAATACCAAACCACTGAGCCAAATGCCCACCCAAACAGCACAAAGAAAGGGACCATATGTAACAGCTAGCATGTGATGGATAGGTCGCACGGAGGGGACACTGCACTATACAGTGAAGAGAAGAAGGGTATGTGCAGAAGTGACGAAGCCAGAGCCATTGTATGGTAAGATTAGCAGAACACAAGAAAAGAAAAGGAAAGGAAAGGAATGTGTGGGAATCAAACCCACAACCTATGGAGGCACAAGGCACGTCTGTAACCACTATCCCAAACAAACATAACAAGCACAATGAACATATGTTCCACCAAATAGAATGTTTGTATGGAAACCCGTAGCACCCTGTGAGGTGGCAGACAGCTGGCACACAGACAGCTGCCACCATCCAAGGATGTGAGCACAGGTGGATCATGTACATCAGCAGTACACCACAAAATACTCTAGTCAGTGCGGTGATGCAGCAGCACAGACAAATGTGTATCCAACATGTCACACAAAAGTCACTGGCCCGTCCACAGATGGGCAGGCAAGATCATGTCCAGGAGCTGCATGGTGTGTACTGCTCAGTAGGCTACTCCCCAATGCAGCTGCATGCACCAAATGCCGTAGTCACATATGCATGCATGTAAACAGTAGGTGGTGCATGATGGGAACCCAACACACATCAGTCATGAAATCTCCACAAAAACATACCTGCCTGACAATACTGGACACACAAACCTAAAACAGCATACCCAGCAAAATGTCAGCAAGTGTACACACATATATATGTAACAGCTGTCCGATACTGCCTCATGATATCAATCAAAGTGGTGTACATTGCAATGTAAACCTGGTAAGGTACATTAAAGAGGGTCAATGATCACCCGGATTCTGTCAGAGCAATTCAGGGTATGTGACCTGACAAACGCCACATGGAGTGCCAGTGGGAATCGAACCCTGGTCCCCTGGCTCTCAAGCAGTGTGCAAACTATCATGCCACTCCACCACACCATGACATGAACATCTCTGCAGTCGATGTGTAGACAAGGAGGCAGGGGCATCTCCAATCCACCCCGCCGCCACTGTCAGCACCAGTGCCAATGAACACCAACGTCAGCTATGTCCCACAAACACCTCCCAGGTGGGGATGTACAGGCACCAGCCTGAGCATGCATGTGGCCAAGTAGTACAGATGCCCACCCAAAAGATCTAAACCCAAAAACTCCCCAGGGCAACGGAAACACCGACAGCCCAAAATAGTAAATACTACTCAAAAAGTACAGGTTCCATTCAGCGACTGACCTCACAAAATGAAATATACTTTTTTGTCGGACTAAGAACCCCAGGCAAGGAATTAAAACTGGTGGTTTGTGTCCTTTTAATCAGAATTGCAGTCAAATCTTTTAAACTGCCAAATAAATTTAAAGTGAGAAGTACCAAATTAAGTTCCAAGTGCTGCAATATAAGTCATCAAAAGTGGTGGAAGAATGACACAGTCCTGCGTATTGGGTCACTAAACCTTCCAGACCCTGCTTCAGGTTAATGTCCACCGCAGCCATGAACTGTGCCACAATGTTCCAAATGAGCCGACATGCAACTGGCCAGGCACATGGGAGCGATGAATGCATGTGTTAAAATGGAACACCTATGTGGATATCACTGAAACCATCTGTGGCCAGGAATGCATCAGCACAACGTCGGATACACAACACACATCCTGTGTATGATACAACACACACACACTGGTCAATGATATGAAAGATGGACTGTGGTAATAGTGCTGTGAGTGATCCAGATGGCATTGACGTACATTGTCTGCATCATCACGGCAACAGCACGAGAACACACAACTGACAGGGAGCATGGTACAGGCAGGTACACCAAGCTGCCCGCACAACCACAAGGCGATAAGGTAGGAAAGGAAGATACAGAGATGTGATGTCATGCTGCCATGCAGTGATGTGGATCTGCAGTGCACAGGGAAATGCACAAACATGACAATGATGGCATATCCCAATGCCCCAGCACCACCCCTTAGCTGTGTAGACCATATGTGTGTGTATCAGTGGGTCATACAGCAGTGTAGATGGCCAGACAACAGTATGTGATGTGCCGAGAAAGACCAGACGTCAGGTACTCAGGTAAATACACACCTTTAATGCACAAATGGGAGCAAAAACAGTGACACAATGCAAAGTGAGGACATGGTGACAGGTATGAGAGGCACATGTTGCCAAACAACAAAGCAGAACCTCACAGACATGCAGAGATAGCACTATGCAGAAGGCCTGCTGCAATGGCTGCTTTGGATACAGAAGCATCACATATATGTCAATGTACAGGGAATGTACAAATGAAGTCTGAAATTGGACACACACCCCGCCACACTGCAAAGTTACTGGTGCAATGTGAGTGGCGCAATGTCATGTGATAAAGAGGACCATGCAGACATGCAAAGATTAGTTTGTAAATCAATGTACAGCGCCACATCTGTAGAGTAACCACACACAACAACATGTATGTGGATTTAGAAAGAAAGGTCAACAACAGTACACTAACCCACACAAAGTCCACACTGGCACATGCACCAGTGTAACAGAGTCAGGCAGATGCACATGCACTATGTACGTTGAATCATAACAGAGTACTGCCCCAGATGCACTGTAACACCCCCTGCAAGGGTAAAACAGCAATCACAGATGTTGGCACACATCACAGTGGTATGGTGGCAAACAGCGTGTCATGTCCAAGTGTAAGGTAGCCAGACAAATAAACAAGACCTACAGAATGTACCTCCTGTGCCACACACGTGGCTGCATGCACCTGTTGATCAAAACATATGAGGAAATCTTGCGATAAAAGTCACACACATGGGCCACACACACGAACACAATGTCAGATGGATGTGCAACATACAGCAAGTATGTGAGTTTCTGCTGTACATGTATGGACCAGTACCCATTGTCCACAGTGCAGATGTCGCCTGCAACACCACATGTCCCCTTACGACTGTCCCTGAATCCATGGGCATGCAAAGTCATGTGTGACATCTCAATGTGCCAAAGTATCGCAAAGGTGCTGTGTGTCTCTTGCGATGAACATGACACCCAGCCAGAGAATGGCAGCAATGATGTGTTGATCATCCTTGTTCTGCTCAAAGTTTCAGTACAACAATAATGTCCATCATAGGTGTGTGTCCCACTCGCATAGGTCCATCACCCAATGGCACCATCTCCCAGGGATCATTGCATGGAGTTGCTCTGTCCTCCAACAGTTAGATGATGGTGAGTGCAGATGCAGTGCACTACATGTGCTGTGTGTGTTGGATGTACCCTGTGGTAAAAGGAGGAGAAACAACGTCATGGTATGCTGCACACAACATCACGTCACATTGCAGAGAGTGAAACAACAATATGTACATAATGAAACCTCAGACATGCAAACATTACACGAGCACAACACAGACCACAGTACATGTCGATGACATCAGGAGATGGCACTGCAGACCAGGTTGCCATCTCGACATGGTCATGTCTATGCCTATGTCACACAGGCATCTCAGAGGTCCACAGCATGTCCAGCAGTGTTGGTACACATAGATCCCACAGAAAAGCACAATGGAACCAACAGCCCAACACACACATGTAAAGGTTGATGTCAGTCACAAAAGATCAAAAGTGCAACCTACCATCTGTGTGCAGTACGTGACTGATAGGGACTGTCTGAGACAGGCAAAGGCTACAAGAGGTCATAGTAAAGGCAGAGGATGTCATTGAAATGCATTGAATCACCATGTCTGTGCATGTTTGGTCGTCAATGCCACATGTCCAAAGTATGGCGACATGTGTGAAACAGAAATGTTGATGCGTAGTGGTCTGTCAGCACACAAGAGTTCGTCAAAAGCACAGAACACATGTGTAAACACATGCGCACAATGTACGCAAGGGAACAGAAGAAAGGTAGGGATCGAACAGTGATCACCACCCCACAGGTGTCCAGACAATCCCAACACAAGATAATGCTAGAGGGCCTCATAGTGTACCGTTACATAGACACGTCCAAGACACACACACGAACAGTGGGACAAGGTGAACATGCCTCCAGTAGCATACGGCTTGTCTGTGTATAATCTGAGACCAGTGGAGACAATCATTACAGGCCATGCAATGATACACTGATGTTGGTTAATGCCACAATGCCAAGGAAGGGTATACGTGCCGTCCACCACCATCATACTCTGGACATGTAGACACACACAGCTTGGTTACATGTGTCTCAAATACAGTGGTGGAACCCCAGAACTGTTCACGAAGAAATGGCCATATGTGTGCCAACAGGAACATATGGGGTGCAGGTCAAAGAGGTGTACAACAACATATGTGCAGTGAACTGATAACCACAGACATGTGCTATACTGCACTGTCCCCATAGTACAGTTACCTGTATGTTTACCCACCCCTGGCACCTGCCAGTTTAATGATGTACACACAGGTTCCATTGCACCACAGCACCGGGCAGGTCCAAAAGTATATCCTGGGGAGTCAGGAAAAAAAGTGAAACATACGTATGTCAGGATAGAGCCTTGCAATACACACGGCAGCATGTACATGTATACCCATATGCATTTCCCCACATATGCAGGACTTATATGTGAAGAGCTCATCAATCAGATGTTGCCTGACTGCCGTGCCATCATCTGTGTCACCACAGCCACGTACAGGACGGCAAGTAGGATCCTCTTCCAGATCTGGATTAATTTTGACTGGGATATTGTGCCTGAGAGCAATGTTGTGCAGGATGCAACAAGACAGAATGATCTGTGCCACAGTCAAGGGTCTGTACTGTAAGGCCCCGCCAGTCCTATCCAGACACCTGAAGCGACTCTTCAAAATGCCAAAGGTGCGCTCAATGACTGAGCAGTTGGAGGCATGGGCCTCATTGTACCTGATCTCTGCACATGTCCATGGAAGACGCGGAGGGGTCAGCAACCAGGCACGACACCCATATCCGGCATCACCTGCAGAAAGAAATTTGGAAAGGTTAAACAGGAGCTGATGTTCACACACATGCACACAGACATGTAGGTGCAAATGGACAACAGATACACAAGGACACAATCATATGACAGCACATGATGGCGCACAACAGCTATGCGCTAGTGTCTGGAGGTCTGAGACACAGAACAACGGGGAAGAGTAATGAGGGCAACACACATCAACTGTATACAGACCAAACACATGACCAACCACCTGTACCCGAAAGGCTGTAGTGGCAGTCCTGAACACATCAAGCGGACACATGGTAATGCACCATGGAAAAGGGCAGAGATGCACATGTGTGCAATCATGTGATGGCCATGATGATACAGTGCACACACAGCAGTTGTTACAGTATCATATACCTGAGGGGTACAGTCAGGTTGGCAGAAATGACAAGTCAATGTTGACATATATGAAGCATACATGTGTGATGTAACGTGTCATCACAAAGCCAACAACATGACGTGGCCAAATACATCTAAGGTGAATGGGCTTACAACACACAGTACAGCATGAAAATGATTCTTGGAGCACATCCAACCCCCCCCCCAAGGTAGCACACACACACAGACTGCATACAGAGTCAACTAGGGACACACTACAAAGTCAGACACATGTACATCTGCATATGTGTTTGGCCAGAGGCCGTGAGCCGTAGTTGTCAACTGAAAGGTGTTGCAGGCCACCATATAAGGGACACACCATATGTGCCAATAAGTTCCCTGTCCAAAAGACCTGTGCAACAGAGCAGCAGTACCAAACACCAATGGGAACCGCATGTGTGCCGAGACACCCAGAAGAGCAATGACGCACATATGATAGACATATGTTCATGTAGAAACCCACAAAGGTACGTGAACACGTCCCCGGTGACGGTGACATGGTGTGATTGTGGGCACAGCCCCATACAAGGTCAGCACTCCACCACCACAACACATGGAAAGGGATGTTGAGGACATAATTGCCAATGGGACCTCGTAAATCATACACCGGCGGGGCAGTAATATGCCATTGCCTGAGGGCCAGTGTCCTGAATGTTGCCAGAAAATAAGTCAGATCTGCATCCGGGCATCTCATGTGTGTCACAAGGGATATGCAGTCCGAAGGGCCGAACTCCAAACCACAGGTGACCCTGTCCCACCTGTGAGAAGTGACAAGCACCCCCGGACACAGGAACAACATGTGCATGTTAGAGATGGTAAATACCCACCGGCCTCAAACTGGTCAAACAGTGCCGAGTGATGCAGGATATAGGTGTCATGGACGGACCTTGGAAACCTAGGAACCACATTCAGAATACGCATATTTGCATCACAAACAACCTGCACATTCAGGGAATGGTAGTGTTTGCGGTTGCAGAACACTGCCTCCCTGTCTCTGGGCAGGATCAGGGCAACATGTGTGTAATCAATAGCTCCCATCACGTGTGGTAACCCTGCAATCTGCTGAAATGTCTGGTTCAGGGCTCCCCCACTGTTGCCTATTGTTAGGAATCCCAATGTAAGTCCTAACCCGGCTGGCCATGGCCCGCAGTACCTGGTGGAGACAGCATGAGAAGGTGGGCCGGTTCATCCCACCCACTGCAGCCACCAAGGATTGGAAACAGCCAGAGGCAAAGAAATGTAGAGCACTGAGGAGCTTGGCCAAACCCGGTATGGCATGTGACTGGCCAGTCCGGGGCTCGAGGTCAGGTCTTAGATCCTCAAAGAGCTCCCTAATAGCCCCTGTGTTCAGACTGTAGAGGGAGATGACCTGGTCCTCACGCATGTCCTGGAGCATGGGCCTGGGCCTGTAGAGGTGAGGCAGGCGAGGGCGCACCTCAGCATGCCTACAGTGCCGTGCTGGCAAAACCACAGCCTGTGGAGCCTCCACAGCTGCAGGTTTGTGTTGCAGCGGGACTGCACCCATGCCCTGTGTCACAGCCCCATGGACACCATCTCCCTCATCAGGCAACCACAGCTCCTCGAAAACATCCAGCGCCTGCAATGCACACCCCACATGGTGAATGTGAGCCATGATAGATATCAGGTAGAGCAAAGATACATGCTAAATATGGCATGAGGCATGGCAAACAATCAGAATAAACATAACACACCTGAAGATGCAGCAGAATTGCAAAATGGTCCGCGCCTATGGAAGCATAATGCCATAGCACACGGGCATAACACGTACACAACGCGAGTAGGACCGCACCCTAGGAAGCCATAAAGGTGCATCACCATGCACATACCGGCGAGGGTGTATAGTAGGAGAGGAAGTGACATATGCTGAAGAAGCAGCCTTGAACAGGAGACATGAGTGACCAGAGCAGCCAACAGCCCCCAGCAGCTGCTACTACTGAGGAGCCTGAGGGGGAGGAGGCAGGCCCATCCGGGGTTCACCAGCCCCCACCCGACCAGCTGGGAGGTACACCAGGAGCAAGGCGGCGGCGGAACTCCGTGCCCGAAGATGCCAGGAGAAGGGCAGTCTGCTTCTCCCAGGAGGAGAATGACCTCCTCCTGGCAAGCATCCTCGACAACTTTGAGGTATTGTATGGGCGGCAGAGCAGCACCACCACCATTGGCGCATGCAACAGGGCGTGGGAGGAGGTGCGCTCAGCAGTGGCTGAGGCAGGGGGCCCAAGCTGTGATGTCAAAAGCCTGTGGAAGTGCTACAGCGATATCAAGCGGGCAATACGGGCGCACCTGACAGAGGAGAGGTGCCATGTGCATGCCACAGGTGGTGGTGCACCTAGAAGAGATGCCCTATCCCCACTGGAGCAGCGCCTGGCATAAAGACTGGGGCCCTTCTACCTCCATGGCCTGCCCCCCACGCTGGATACAGCAGACCCATGTGCAGGTACGACGGAGATATGTGGTCCATGAAAAGCTAACAACCCAGGGGCGGACGCAGGGGGACGTGGGGGCTATGTCCCAAGACCCATAGAAACACATGTCCCCAGTCAGTCCCACAGAACATATGGCGTAACTGACAAGCCTGTTGCACCATGCCCACACCGCCTCTGGACTGTAGTCCCCTGTCAGCCATGCACAGTGTAACCTGCCACCCACAGTCCCCAGCTACATATGCCCAATACCTGGCCCAATGTCAAGACACCATCCCACCCACACTGACCCCCCCCCACCTCCACCATGTCATGTCCCTGCCCCATACCATGTGGCCCTGACACAACAGCAGTCACCATGCATCTCCAGCCCATACCAGTGCTCGCTCCCATCAGGGCCCTGCGATGGCCCATGACCAGACCCTCATACCTCACCACCACCCCCTGAGGGCTGTCAGCATGATGTACCGCAGATAGGAGCAGTAGAGAGGCCAGAAGGGATGGGGACAGAGTAAAGGTCCATGTATCTCGCCAGTGACAGATCACTGGGGACCTGGGAAAGAGTCACTTCAGCGGGGGGTATAGGACAAATGGCAGGCTGTACAGGATCCAGGAGGGCATGAGAGAGGAGGACATAGGTGCAGTGGCAGTGAACAGCACATTCAGGTATTCGGGAAACAAAGGGAGGGAGAGGTGGGCTGAGACACAGAGGGACATGTGGGATAAGGTGAGGGTTCACAGAGGAGAGGCGTGACTGCCACATGTCTGATGGCTGCAGGGACAGTTGCAGTGGAGAGGGAAGGGATGAGGATATGAGAGATGGAAGGGACAACATCACAGGAGCAGGTGGTGTGCTTGGAGGGTGATAGGGGGTGAGCAGGTTCAGCCTCAGAGATCACAGCAAAAGGGGGGGAGGGTAGAAGAGGCAGGGGAGGACATTTGGGAGGGAAGAGGGGGAGGTGGGGACATAGCTGACCCTGTAAGGAACTGGAGGGTGATCCTGCGGATATTGGTATGGAATCGGTCAGCCAGGGTTGGGGCACATAGGGAGGGAAGGACCAGAGGTGGAGGTGCCCTGAGGAGGGATCTGAGGGTAGGCGGGAGATGGTGAGGGCCAGCTTCAAGGGAGTCAGTCACATCAACATAAGAGTCCTATTTGCAATGAGCTAGGGCTGACTGGAAGGGGACACGCATGTACCTGAGGTGCCGGAGGCCCCCAAGGGAGCGTGATATGAGCCAGGCCGGCTCAGCTGAGCAAGCACAGGAACGTAGATAGCGGGTAGTGGATGACAGACAGGGCTGTGGTGCAGGGGCCCACAGGATGTGGCATGGGGGAACTGATAGCACACAGAGCAGAGGTGGGGGCAGGGATACAGGATGTCACTGCATTGTCAACAGACATAGCTGACGTAGTGGGAGACAGAGCTGACGTAACTGTATATGGGAGAGGCAAAGGGCCACTGGCAGGAGGATATCAGACTAGGCTGGGGAAGATAGTACGGGAATGGGCCAGCGGGTGATGAGCGTTATGGCATAACAGGCAATGGCCGGATATGGGAGGCACCGAGCTATAGAGGCCAGTGAGCATGCAGCGGATGACATGTACCGGGCCAGGCATGTGGCCATGCTGGTGAGTGCAAGTATTGGAACGATGCGGGATGCCAAATGGGGAGGTAAGAGAGAGGAGACCCGAAGCAGAGGGAAAGAAGGGGCCACCAACATGGATGTTAGGACCCCTGGGAATATGACTGTGGGAGAGGGCCCCAGAAAGGAGGGGAGCCATGAGTCAATGGCAGTGAGAACAGTAGAAGCAGACCTGTCATGAGGTCGACATGGAACAGCAACCCAGAGAGGGGGTAGAGTGAGATGACGGATGGAGGGAACATCTAAAGAGGGTAGGAGTGCAACTGGGGCAGCAGGAGGGGCCAGAACTGGCAGACTGGGAGATGTCTGAGCCCAACACTGCCACCACGGTGTGTGGGAGACCAGATAGACCCCATTATGGAGAGCGGCAAGAGATGCTGTGTCATTGGGGGGAAGGCAGGCCCCAGGTGGAGCAAGACGAGGAAGAGCATCAGAGGTAAGGGGAGCATGGGAGAATGCTGGTGTATGTGAGACAGAGTGTGCATTCCAAAGGATATGTGGAAGAGGGAGAGTGGAAGGGGAAAAGTGAGGGATATGGTTAGGATCAGATGTGTTGCGTGACGTTCCCCTCTCAGAGTGTGACAAGGATCCAGGGGGGCCAGGGGTTGGGGTGACACCTCCGGATGTGAGACGGTGCAGGTGTAGTGGAGTATGGGGCAGAGAGGGGACGGTACAGCGGAACTGACGTCAAGGCTGCCGTGGAGAGAGGGGAGATGGATGAATCAGGGGCAGATAGCGCTGCCGCTCAAGAGCTGGTGATAGGGTAGAGGACAATGTGGAGGGAGATGTGAGGGTGGCAAACGGGGGATAGGGAGGGGTGGTGTGGGGTGCAGGTGCTAGGAGCGACAGGTGGGGGGTAGAAATGGTGGACAACAATGTGCTGTGGAGCCATACTGCAGGGGTAGAGAAGAAAGCAATGGCCAGGGGATGTGGAATGTGTGGGAGACAGAGAATGGCAGCACCTGTGTGTGAGGTAGATGATGAATGGATGCAAGCTATATGGGACAGTGAGCCACGGGGTGGGTGGCTAGAGGCGGGGGGTGGGGTATGGGTATGGCAGCTGGGGAAGCCGGACAAAAGGTGCACTGATAGACAGGGGTCCATGTGGCTAGGGGGCACAGTAGGCCCAATACATAGCTGTGTGGCACACACAGACCATTGCACCCTCTCCGCACAGCCACCTAATGCCCAGTGCCGGTCATGGCACCAGGGCCCCCATCACCCCTGGTTATGCCCCCATGCACATGGATCCCTGGACCCCACAGGGCATACCTGTCCTAGCCAACAGTAGGCCCACCACCCCCAGCCCCACCCTCACAGGCATACCTGTTGATGTGGCTCGTCCCCAGATGAACGCACATGCGGGCACCAGTGAGGTGATGATGGCATCTGGAGCATGGACATCCGATGGTACCACACACAGCCCTGCACCTGTACAGTCCCTGCCCACACACACGCAACCTAGGTGGTCCCATATTGAGATAGGTATCCTGTGGGTCACACAGTCCGTTAGGTTACGATGTAACAGAGATATGTACGGGGATGGGCAGGTACGCTACACCTAAGCTGTGTACCCTGTTCCTCCCCAGGTGACATACTTGCCATGGAGGCAGAGGAGGGGGAGGTGTTCGCAAAGTCCAGGCCTGCACCCCTGCCTGAGGTGGTGTATGCTGTTGTGGCACCCAGAGGTCCCGATGCGTCACAGGTGGCACTGGAGGGATCAGCACCTCACCTGACAGGTGATGATGGGGTGAACACAGAGGCCAGCGAGGTTGCTGTGTCTGCGACAGCTGAAGCCAGGGGGGTGGCTGGCCCACCAGCACCAGGTCCCACCCCACGGGCTGCACATGCCACCATTGGGGAGGTACTTGGCGAGATGAGGGCCCATTCTGCGACGGCGCATGAGGATGCAGAGGGTGAGTGACCTACCAGTCGTGTCACCTGTTGCATGTGTACAGGTGGCATGTGCAACCCATGTCTCACGGGTCACATCATGTCTCACCCACAGGGATACAGCTGGCATTGGAGGTGGTGCAGGAACAATGGAGACAGCGCCATGAAGCCTGGCAGCTGCAGATGGAGGTGTGGGGCCTGCGCGAGGCAGCCAAGTCAATGGCAGCCAGCATGGGCCAGATGGCGGCTGCTTGGGAGGCCATGGCAGGACATGGGGCACAGCCGGCAGCAGCAGCACCAGCGCCACGGGGTGGGAGGGGACATCCTAGGCGCAGAAGGGGATGCAAGAGCAGGTTGTAGTTGTGGGTGGATGGGGTGATGTGGCAATAAAGCCTATTCACATGATCCCACCTGTGGGCACGTGTCCAGTGTCATTCTGCACCCCCATGTTCACACTGTCCCACATGTACTCACCCTGGGCACATTACCCTTGCCATGGCGTGCAGACCCATTGGCACACCATTCACAGTCCACGTCACACACCACAGGGGGGCATGGGGTCTGTCCTGCCACCATCCCATGCATGTGTGTACTGGCTGCCACCCATTCCATGCACAGTGCCATGTGTGCACTGATGGCATGTCCATGCCACCATGCATTTTCCCATATCTGTGGACCATAGCAGCAGATGGGTACATCCCGGTGGCTGTGGGGCTACATATGTCCGTGCCCATGCCCATCCCCCACCCTTGCCATGGGGACTGTACCATGTATGTGACAGATGTCCTGCACCCAGACACACAGGGACATGCTCACACGTGTCACTCTCACTGCAATGGCATGTCAGGAAATGAGACACACTACCATAGCGAAATTGTAACAAACTATATACAACTTTATTTACATAACTGTACCGCATCTACAAACATAACCCCTATGGTGGTGGTTATGGGCCTGGCACCCCCAGCCCCGGCGGTGGTGGCAGTCCCAGGGCACAGGATAGGGGTGCCACACCCCTGGGGGCCACCCTGGCCAGGTGGCTGATAATCTGAACTGCCCGCCTTACACTTGCGCAGCATGTGAAGCTCATCAGCCATCCGGCTGTCCCACGGTGCGGGTCTGCTCCCGCAGGGCGATGGACATAGCACACACGGCCACAGACAGGTGGCATGTGCATATGCTTACAGACATACACACTGTACCTGTTGTCTGTGTGGCGGCATGCACACATGGCCTGTCTGTGGCGATGTGTGCCGGGCCCGTGTCCGGACGGGAGTCATCCCAGGCACCGTGGGGCAGGAGGCAGGGGCCCCCAGTGCCCTGTGCCAGTCAGGACTGGCCACAACCTCCCCCACCCTCCCTCCCCATTCCCTCCCCCTCCACCTCCCCGGCTCCCAACCCCCTCAACAACCTCCTCCCCCTCTGCAGGCTCCCACTCCACCTCCCCCTCCCTGGACACACTCATCTCATCATCCCCCTTCTCCTGGCTGGTGGCTTCCCCCTCCTCCTCTGCCACTGTGCCGTCTTTGTCTGTCTCCTCCTCCCCCTCCTGACTGGTGGCCTCCCCCTCCTCTTCTACCACTGCACCATCTTTGGCCATCTCCTCCTCCTCCTCCTGGGCATGTGCCTCTGGCGCTGGCTGCCATAGTGCACCGGCATGCCTGCCCCATGACGGGCCCTCACCAGCATCAGCGTCCACTGTGGGGGGAAAGCAGACATTACCACCACGGTCATGCATGTGCCACATCATGGAAACAAGGTATGTGGCCCCGCAGGCTGCTGGGACACTGCAGCATGCCATGGAGTGAGAAACAGGCTGCATCACTCACCATCCCTTTGGCCCATCTGCTCCCGCTGGACCCACTCGAGGAAACACGGGCAGCGCTGCCGCAGTTCCCTCCCCTTTTTCCAGAGGTATTCCACTTGGGGGTACAGGAATGTATGGAACCATTAGGGGACAGACATCCATGGCCATCAGTTCCTGCATATTATACACGGCTGTGTGCAGCAGAAGGCTGCTCCTTCTGTATCCTGTCTGTCCAATGCTAGCTGTTGCCACTGTCGCCTGCATGTGTGCGAGTGGGGTTGGGCATGTGTGGGTTGCCCCCTATGTGTCCTGTGTGCCACCCTCTGGGCACCCCATACCGGCCTGATGGCCTATCCTTGCATGACATGACAGCATCATGGCATATGTGGCATTGTCATGCTGAGGGTTGTGTGCGCCATACCAGCAGTGCTGCATGGTGCCATTATCTGTGCATGGGGTGCCAGGGGGAGTTGGGGCATGCACCACATCCTACACATATGCACTGTGTCAGCATGTGTGCTACATCTATCGACCTGACTAGAACATGTGGCTAACATATGCAGAGACTGCATATGCCTGTGCCACAGTATGCAATGGCGGTGGGGCTGCACGTGATTCGCCATTGTGCCTTGTACACAGCAGCAGACACATCTATGTGAGGGCAGGGGTTGTAACTCAACACTCTCTGTATGGTCCAGGGCCCACCTGGGGATCGGGCAGACCTGCGCACAACAGGCGCACATACCGTAGCACCAGGATAAAGTACAGACCTCTGTGACTAGGCCTGGGGCCTCCTGGGGAAAGGGCAGACCTGCACATATCAACAAGTGCACATACCATAGCACCAGGATGAATGACAGACCTCTGTAACCAGGCCTGGGGCCTCCTGGGGATAGGGCAGACTTGTGCACATCAACAGGTGCACCTACCATAGCACCAGGATGAGTGACAGACTTCTGTATTGAGAACTGTGGACTCCTGGGGATAGGGCAGACTTGCACACATCAACAGTTGCACCTACCTTAGCACCAGGATGAATAACAGGCCTCTGTTATCAGGCCTGAGGCCTCCTGGGGATAGGGCAGACCTGCCCACATCAACAGGCGCACATACCGTAGCACCAGGATTAAACACAGACCTCTGTAAATAGGACTGGAGCCTCCTGGGGATAGGGAAGACCTACGCACATCATCAAGCGCACATACCGTAGCACCAGGATTAAACACAGACCTCTGTAATGCGGCCTGGGGCCTCCTGGGGATAGGGCGGACTTGCGCACATCTACAAGTGCAACGACCATAGCACCAGGATGAATATCAGACCTCTGTGACCAGGCCTGAGGCCTCCTGGGGATAGGGCAGACCTGCACACAGCAACAGGCGCACATACCGTAGCACCAGAATGAATTAAAGACCTCTTTGACCAGGCCTGGGGCCTCCTGGGGATAGGACAGACCTGTGCACATCAACAAGCGCACATACTGTAGCACCAGGATTAAACACAGACCTTTGTATTGTGGCCTGAGGCCTCCTGGGGATAGGGCAGACCTGCGCACATCAACAGGGGGACCTACATTGATCCCAGGTTGACCCACAGACATGTCCTTTTCCTATTTTGTGCTTGTATGATATGTGTGTTGCTTGCTGGCTAATGTGTTGCACTCCTTGGTTTGTGTGACCTGTCCCCATGCACTTACCTCACGTGGGTAGTCGGCTGCTCTGTTGTAGCATCTGGTGAGGCGCCCCCAGACCCTCCTCACCCTGGTGAAGTCCTGCCGGCAGGAGGAGCCTAGGAACAGGCGCCTCTGGTGGCAGCAGATGAGCTGCGCCAGGAGGTACAGGTCAGCATAAGTAAAGGGTGGCTTCCTTGACCTGGCCGCCATCTTGTCTGCTGTTTTTAGTCCATGCCCTCATGACACAGTAAAAGTGCACCTGTGCAGTGTGGTGCTTTAGTACGAGTGCCACTACGCATGGCTGTACACGCACCACTATGTGCTCAACACAGCTGTGCCTTGTGTTGTAGCGTGTGTTAGTCTGTGGATGTATTTGTTTTTGCTGCAGGCATCTTGTTGCATTTTCGGGATGTGCGATGCCTATTTGCATGATGTGCCACATTCTCATATGGTTTACATATTTTTCTCAGTTTCAGGAATTTGAACACATACTATGTTGTTGCGTGGCATTTCCCCAAACCACTACACACACCAAGTCATATTGCATGGGTGAAATGGTATCTTGTGGCCATTGGTGCTTTATGTTTCGGCATGTCAGGCTTTCAGCCATCTGGGCCTGCGGCGTGTTTTATGGCAACTTGGATTACAGTGCCTTGGAGGGCACCTTAGGCCAAGGCATGTTATGGGGCACCTTAGTTTGCGGAGCCTTATGATGTGCCTTAGGCTAATGCACTTTCCATGGCACCTTAGGTTAGGTCACTGAGGTGAGGGTGTTGTTGGCTGCCAGCACAGATTGCAGAGATGTGTCTGACTGTTACAGGCATGACATGGACTTGCCTCGGACAGGCATATTAGATGACACCACTGTGGGATTGAACCCAGGACCTATGCCTAGGAGGTCATTGTATTAACCAGTGGGCTACACCTCTATGGCCTTTATCACAGCAATGGTTAGCTACAGAAAGAATGCAGGTCACCGCACAAAATGTCTGCTGTGTTTACCAGGATAGGATAAATGCACCAGTACCCATGATGCAATGCACATGCAGAACAGCAGTCTACATCTGATCACCAGATGGGGTATGCACCTCTACAGCACCTCAGCTTGGTAGGAGGAACTGACCATGTGTGTTACTGGCACAGAGTAGCTACAGACTGTGCCATTGTGCGGGTTCTGTGCTCACCCTGAGGGTGAGGTGGGGCGCCCAGCACCACGTCCGCAGTGCCCGGGTTGGTTGAGATAGGCTTGGCTGTAGGTACCCATCAGTACCAGTGTGTGACAGGTATTCCTTGCAGACACACCTGGGATAATCCTGTGACCATCTGTATTCCCCAGTCACATCTAGCCCTTGTGGACCATGATGCACCCAGAATAGTGCATAGCCAGTGTGATTGCCATGGTCACCTGTTACAGGAGCAAGGGGGTGTCTGGACTCACATGCGGATTATATAGCACCACCTACCAAACCACCCTCTCTGGGTCAGGGTGGTATATAGGATCTGCCCCCAACAGACCCACACTCTACATCTTTGCAATGGAGGCAGTAGAGGGTCATGCTGAGGGGCTGTGGGACCAGCAACCCCAGTCCTGCTGGCTAGAGGTGACTGTCCAGGGCAGTTGATGCACATCTGTACATGTTACAAGGGCACTGGCAGACAGGCAGTTGGCCTGGAAAACCCCAGCTGCCCCTCACCATGATTTGACACTCACCAGCAGAGGGCACAGTCAGTCTGCACCCTGCAAGGTATTCCAGCCATGCACATGCTAACTGCAGACAGTCCATAGTGCATGTTCCCAGAGGAACTATGTGTACCCAGAGGTGGGATGCAAACACCAGCACCAAGCAGGTATCTCAATGATTGGGCCCCAGAACAGGGATCACACAAATATCGCTTAAGGAAAACATTGTATAGCACTGTGGGAACCTGGACATGCCATGGTCACTGCTCAGTCAGAGTGAGAGTGACATCCCAGCATGACATGCTGTGGCCACCCTGTCCATGCAGGTGGTGGTCGGGCACTACAATGTCCCAGCCATTGCCCTACACCCTGTGCAGATGCATCCTGCCCAGACTGCACTGTCCGGCCCATACCCACAATACCATGCTCCTCATTATGCACACTAGCAGACTAAGGCTGGAAATAGTGTAAGCATTGTGGGCCCAGTGAGGCGTGGGCAGCCACTAAAGAATGATTAGACATACACACACTTCTACTCGTTTGTCAGGATTGTGCAAAGGATAGGGTGGTTGGCAGCCCTGCCCGTCACACTGGTCCTGAGCACAGTGCAGGCATTGCTAGAGTCTGCAGGTGGTAGTCTTGGTGCCTTGGTGGTAACTGCTGCTCCGTGCCGGGCTTGGGATAGTGGAGCCTGTGTGTGTGGGTGTTTGTGTCTCTGTTGGCTGATGCTTTCAGGAGTGCACATGTTGTATGTTGTATGTGCTATATAGGATAAAATGTGGGGACATGGTCTGCAGGAGCCACAGCTGAGACCTGAACCTGTGACCTTTTGCTCCAGGACACACTGGCTGTGTGTACTGCACCATACTGTTGCCACAGGAGCAGGTCAGTCCCTGGGGATACCATGACTGTTCATTGGACAGATCTTGTCTGTTGCACTGCACGCCAACCACCTGACCAGGGCTTGGGCTTGGTCTGCTGTGGGCAGATGCCACTGTCCCCCTCCACCACCAGCACCCCTCTCCCACCATGCCAACATGCTGGTGGTGGTGCGCAGTCCCTGCCCATAAACTGTGCAGGTCGGCAGCTGCCTAGGGTGTGGGGTAGGGGTGCCTACATAGGCATCCACATTCCCCTCCCCCCCTGGCACTGCCTGCCAATGGTGTGTCCCTGCCATTCCTGGGGGAGACGGCTCAGGGGTGTCAGGTTGGGGATCTAGCAAATATTGTCAGGGGTGGACCTGGTACATGTAGGTAGGTTGTGTTCTTCCATCAGACTGTGGACAGGTTAGTGCATTCCACTCCGGTACAGTGTACCCAGTTTGGCCTAATGGTTGTAGATATGTTTCAGACAACGTGTGGTCAGACCCTGCAATGCCTTCCTACGGCCTGCAGCAGAAGGTGATCATTTCCCTGGGTTTCCGACCTGTTTGGGACGCATCCTGGGCAAGGTCTGTGGTACCTGTGTGACCTTTGGAGTACTTGCTGGGTAATGTCCCCTGGATGGGACACTGTGGAACACAGACTACTGGGCATGTTTGGCCTTGGTCAGCTGCTGTCTTGCTGATTTCCAGTTTCTATGTTCCTATGTGCCACCTAGGTGACGGCCTAGTCCACCCTGTGCCCCAGATGCCCCCATTGCATGACCCGCCTGCAGCCCCCTATGCCCCATTTGCACCATCACCATAATGGCCTTTCATACTTGGGCACTATGTTGTTGCTGCAAATGGAGCACTACTATCACATTTCTTGGGCTCTCTGCCTATGTTGTACATTGCTGATGATGAAATGGTTTCACTCTCCTGCAAATGTGCATTCGTAGCAAAAAACCTGTGAGAGAGTCAGTTGGTCCATTAGATGATAAAGGGGTTAAAGGAGCACTAAGAGGCGCCAAGGCGATAGCGGAGAGACTGAATGAATTCTTTGCTTCGGTCTTTACTGAGGAAGATGTAGGGATGTTACCCATGCCTGAAGTGGTATTTAAAGGTGCGGAAGAATTGAAGGAAATATCGATACATCGGGAAGATGTCTTACAACTATTAGATAAACTGAAGAGTAGCAAATCACCTGGGCCGGATGGTATACATCCAAGGGTATTGAAAGAACTGAAATATGAGATTGCAGAACTGCTATCAGTAATCTGTGAACTATCATTAAAATCATCTCTAATACCTGAAGATTGGAGGATCGCCAATGTAACACCAATTTTTAAAAAGGGTTCCAGGGGTCATCCGGGAAACTACAGACCGGTGAGCCTGATGTCAGTACCAGGAAAAATGGTAGAAACCATCATAAAGAATAAAATTACTCAGCATGTAGATAGTCACAACCTAATGGGAGACAGCCAACATGGCTTTAGACAAGGAAGATCTTGTCTTACTAATCTGTTATGTTTTTTTGAAGGAGTGAATAAACAGGTGGACAAAGGTGAGTCGGTTGATATTGTGTATCTGGACTTTCAGAAAGCCTTTGACAAGGTCCCTCATCAGAGACTTTTGGCAAAACTAAAGAGTCTTGGGATAGGAGGCAGTGTACTATTGTGGATCAGGAACTGGTTAAAAGATAGAAAGCAGAGGGTAGGGCTAAATGGCCAATTTTCCCAATGGAGAAAGGTGAATAGTGGTGTACCCCAGGGATCTGTGCTGGGCCCGCTGCTTTTTGACATATTCATAAATGACCTGGAAAGTGGAATAACGAGTGAGGTTATCAAATTTGCAGATGACACAAAACTATTTAAAGTTGTTAAAACCCAAGAGGATTGTGGAAAATTGCAAGAGGATCTTGATAAATTGGAAGACTGGGCATCAAAATGGCAGATGAAATTTAATGTGGACAAGTGCAAGGTTATGCACCTAGGGAAGAACAACCCAAACTATGGTTACACGATGCAAGGTTCCACATTAGGAACCACCACCCAGGAAAAAGATTTAGGCGTCATTGTGGATACCATGTTAAAACCCTCGGCCCAGTGTGCAGTGGCGGCCAAGAGAGCAAATAGAATGCTAGGTATGATAAGGAAAGGAATGGAAAATAAAACAAAAGATATTATAATGCCTCTATATCGTTCCATGGTGAGACCGCACCTTGAATATTGTGTGCAATTCTGGTCGCCGTATCTTAAAAAGGATATAGCGATTTTAGAAAAGGTACAGAGAAGAGCCACCAAAATGGTAAAGGGGATGGAAGGATACTCCTATGAAGAAAGGCTAAAAAGGTTAGGGCTCTTTAACCTGGAAAAGAGATGGCTGAGGGGAGATATGATAGAAGTCTATAAATTAATGAACGGAGTGAAACGGGTAAACGTAGATCGATTGTTTACCTTATCAGAATATAGAAAGACTAGGGGACATGCAATGAAGCTACAGGGTAAACTATTTAAGACTAATAATAGAAAATATTTTTTCACTCAACGTGTAATCAAACTCTGGAATTTGTTACCGGAGGATGTAGTAAAGGCTGTTAGTGTAGCTGGGTTTAAAAAAGGTTTGGACAAGTTCCTGGAGGAAAGGTCCATAAACCTTTATTAAGAAGTGACCGAAGATATCAATGCTTGACCCAGTACAAGCATTGTGGAACTTGTGTCTCTTGGGGAAACTGCTAGGTACATATGACCTAGATTGGCCACCGTTGGAAACAGAATACTGGGCTTGATGGACCTTGGTCTGACCCAGTATGGCATATCTTATGTTCTTATGTTCTTATCTAATGACAGCTTTTCACTCCCGGTAATGTTCGGCCCTTCATTTCCCGGCGTTAGTGTGGCAGGGGCCTCTCCCCACCCTCTCTTTGCCCATTTACCCCTTCTCTCTGCCCTTTCTCCACCCTCTGCGGGACTTACTGCAGATGGTGACGTTACCACACGTTAGGTACCCTTTATGCGCGTTAATGTAGCCGCTGCTATGTTAACATGGTTTAGTAAACATACCCCTTTATCTCTATAATATGTCCCTGCTGTGACACGGACTCAGTTGATACCTGGGTAATTGAAATCACCCATTATTGAGTTGTAACTTTTGTTAGTTTCTCTGATTTCTTTTAGCATTTCATCATCCATCTGTTCATTCTAGCCATGCGGTCAGTAGTACACCTCCACTGCCATCACCTTTACCTTTTTACATGGGATTTCTATACATAGAGATTCTATAGTGTATTTTGATTCCTGCAAAACTTTAATCCTATGTGACTCAATGCAAATGTAGGATAAAGTTAACACACCTGGACATAGCGGGCCCGATATTCGAAAAGCATTTACATGGTTCACAGCCCTTTAAACCATATAAATGCTTCTAAATGGGATATTCAATGGCACTAACATGGTTAGTATTGCTGAATATCCTCAATCTTCTCCCCTACATGCCCTGATGCTAAGCACTTAGCATCGGGGCGTATCGTATATAGTTTAATCCTGTACAATTGTATATAGTTCTCTAATTGTCACTTGTTAACTGTTAAATAGTAAATGCAACCTCCAAGTTACTACTGTTAGATGTAAAACAGCCTGCTCTGTTGATTGTTGTTATATGTAAACCGCATCTGATCAATGGAAGAAGCGGTATAAAAAAACCTGTTAATTAAATTAAATTAAAATAGGCAGCAACAGAGACTAACCATGTAGCGGCGCCATTACACTGCTATTCTGTTAGCTTCTATGGGTAAAAGATAGGAGCTGCAAAAGCTGGCCTATCTTTACCTATAGAAGCTAACCAGGCAGCAGTGCAATATTGGCGCTACCCAGTTAGCCTCTGCGCCTTCCGGGCATGTGTGGCGACTCTGGATATTTAAAACCGGTGCTACATATGACCCCAGCATTGAATAGCCGGGGTCAGAGGACAGTGGTGATGGCTAGGTGCTATATTCATGCCTAGCTGTCCTAACTCAATATGAGGCCCATCATGTCTGATCCGCAGGCTGGTCTTGATCCCATGATCGCATGATTCTTTTCTCTCACACACAGTACCATATGTTAGGAGCCTTAGAATAGCATCCACTACAGCAAAGGGTGTGGAAATCCACTACTGTTTTCCCTTTCCCAGAGATGTTCAAGGGCCTGTTCTGGTCACAGGGAGATTTTCCCGGCTCCCTGCCTAAGGGCGTATAAGATGATGCACACTCTCCTGTTGTGTGTTGAGTGTGTTGTGTGGTATGATATTTCCAAGATGAATGCGCAGGTCACGGTGGTTACCAGTCAGACCACCATTTCTGTGGAAGGCAGATTAGCCTTAAAGGATACTCTGGACTGAAAGGTGGATTTATGTTGATGAACCAGTTTGCTGCAGTGGCCAGTATTCTTCAGTTGCGATATGTGCAGACCTGAGGTTTCAAGCTCTGTTCAAGTGGATTCAGTCTCTTCCATTAGATGATTCTACCCTTCTTTGAAGTCTACTACAGTTTTCCTTTCAGATGCTATGTACAGCCTGGTATGTTTAGTGGCCAGAGATTGTGCTCTGTCAATGGTGGCACAGCCTTGGTCTGACATGGGGCAACAGATTCATCTTCCAAAGCCCAGTTGGTGAAGGACTTGGGTGAGATGACATCTTATTGCCTTCCAGAGGATAGATCCATGGGGCCTGTGAAAAGAGCAGGAGACCCTTTTCCGTCAGCCTCTGTCCACTGTTCACAGGTGTGCTGGTCAGACTCCTGGGGAGTCTCGGGACTCCTGTCACTGCTGGCCTGGAAAACCTTTCTTCCCTCTGCTTATGAGCTTTGGGCCCGTTCTGAGTACTTTTGTGGAACGCTTGGGCCCAGGGACTCAGTCCTATCCAGAAGAGGACCCTCCCAGGCCATGCAATGACAGTTTGGGGGTCCAATCCCTGGTTCCTCCAGTTTAGGGAACGCTTTGTCTCTTCCTTCAGGAGTAGGCTTGGGTCACCAAGGATCGCTAGGTGCTAGTCCCGATTCAGTACGGCTATGTCTAAAATTCAAGAGCCTATCCTGGCTGCTTTTGTCTTCTCCCCTTTTGGGGCTGTGAGCAGCAGGGCAGTGGTGTGGATCTCCGTCAACAAGTTGCCTCTCCTGAAGGCAGTGATGCCTTTTCTCCCAAATGATCGAGACAAGGGCAGGTATTCCATCTGTTTCACAGTGCCGACAGGGAAGGAACATTTTGGCCCATTCTGGACCTTGTGTGGCACTTCTGGATGGAAATTTTGCAATCCATGATTCAAGCAGTGCATCGAAGGAAGTTCCTGGCATCTCTGGATTTGGCCAAGGCGTATTTTCATATCCCGATCTAGGGGATCAGCAAAGTATGTGCTTTACCATCTTTGGTTCTCACCTTCAGTTCGCCATCCTCCCATTTGGAATCTCCACGGACGTTCTCCAAGGTCATGGTGGTAGGTGGCTGCAGCATTACAGAGCCAAGGGATTTCTGTGCACCCATATCTGGACTACTGGCTCATCCGAGACCATTCTCGTTCAGAGGCATCTCGCGAAGCTCCCCGTGTGGTGTCCTTCTGATACACCATGGCTGGGTAATCACTTCGGCAAAGAGCTGGCTATTGCAATCCCAGTCCCTGGCATTCCTGTGAACACATTTCGATATTCGAGTGAGCAGTGTCTTCCTATCAGAAAAATAAGTCAAAGGCAGTTGCATTGCCTAGCGCTGCTTTGTTTGCAGCAGGCTCACAGAGTCAAGGATTATCTTCAACTCTGCATATTGATAGCGGCAACAATCAAGATGGTACCATGGGTGCATGCTCTTTTGCGGCCACTCCAACAATCCTTGCTAACTCAGTAGTCCCCGAGTTCTCAGCGATTCAAGCTCAGGTTCGCGCTTTTGATGGTGATGGCCAGCTTGCGGTGGTGGCAGCAGCCCAGTCTTCTGAGGAAGGGCATACCATTGAACAATTGCTTATGGACCCTTCTGTCAGTCTCTTGGGCTGATGAGTCCATTGCCAAGGCTGAACAGTCCAGGGCTGTTGGAACTGCAGAAAAGTGGTGTGATCCATCAACTGCCTTGAGTTGAGGACTGTTAGATTGTCTCTTCTGCATTTCAGGCCCCCAGTTGAGGGGTTTAAGTGTTCTCAGACAATGCCATGGTGGTGGCTTATGTCACTTGGTAAGGCAGCATGAGGAATGCTGGAGTAGTCCTGGAGATGGCTCTCCTGTTTGCCTGGGCGGCAAAGAACCTCCTAGTTTGTTAGCTATGCACATTGCCGGGATGGATACTGTGGAAATGGATTTTCTCAGTCAGCATCCTCTGGTTCCAGGAGGGTGGGAGTTAAGTCAGGAGGTGTTTCCATTGTTTCTGCGCCACTGGGGTCACCCTGAGAGGGATCTAATGGTGACCCACTCCAATGCAAAAGTGTGTTGCTTCTTCAGTCACTGCACAGAGACAGGATCTGAGGCCATTGGTACCCTGGCTCAACGTTGACCAAAGTCAACACCTGCTGTATGTGTTTCCTCCATTGCCCCTGGAGGGGTGTGTGATTCAGTATATGGAGCACCAACCAAGAAAGATTATTCTGGTGGCTCCAGATGACCAATGAGAGCATGGTTCAGAGATTTGATGCAACTCCTGCAACTGCCACCTCTTTGTTGCCTCCATCTTGACTGCCTCACGTAAGACTTATTGTGCCCTCGACCCTGTTCCCTCCAACTGGCTGTTGGAGCCGTCCCTCGCTCTGGCCCCTGTCCTGATCTCAATGCTTAATGCCTGTATGGTCTCTGGCACTGTCCCTGCCCCCTGGAAGCACATCCTGGTCCACCCTCTCCTCAAGAACCTCTCTCTTGATCCCACCAACCCTACGCATTACCATCCTGTCTCTAATCTTCCCTTCATGTCTAAAATTCTGGAGAAAGCAGTTTACTCCCAACTATCCACACACTTCGAGTCCATTCACTTATGCACTCCCACCAATCTGGTTTTTGTCCCAGTGACAGTATTGAATCTATTTTCCTTTCCTTTCTCAATGAGATTCACATTGCACATGATCGAGATGACATCTCCCTAGCTGTCTCCCTGGATCTATCTGCTGTTTTTGACTTGGTCAATCACACTCTCCTCCTCTTGCGTCTTCGGGTTGTGGGTTAGCTTGGTGTGGTCATTCGCTGGGTTCACTCCATTCGTTACTCTTGCACCTTTTCTGTAGTCTCTTCATCTGACACTTCTACCCTCTTACCCTTGCCCCGTGGTGTCCCCCAAGGCTCAGTCTTAGCACCTTTACTCTTCAATATTTTTCTTATTCCCCTTGCACTCTTGATACAGCAATCTAGAATTTCAGCCTATTACTATGCTGATGATATTATCCTTCTCCATCATACCTCTCCAGTGTCCCTGGATCTCACACCACTTAACACCTGTCTAAATCTTGTTGCGAATTGGCTTTCTTCCAATCTTCTTCATCTTAACCCCTTAAAGACATCGGCGATGTGGTTTGCTTTCAGCTCTTCCCCTCCTTCTTTGGCTCCTTTACTTCTTGATAACCCAATACCACTGATATCCTCCTTTCGATACCTAGGAGTAATCCTTGACACAGAACTGTCCTTCCATGATCATATTCCTGCTATTACACGTCATTCTTTCTTCTTCCTCAGATCAGATCAGAGAAGTTAGTAATGTCCTGTCCCCCTCCTCACTCAGCACACTTCTTCTTGCCTTAGTAATTTCATGTATTGACTACTGTAATGTTATTTTCACTGGTTTCCCCAATACCAGATACATCGCCTGCAACTGATCCAAAACACTGCTGCCCGGATCATTCCTCGTGCCTTCCATTACAGTCATATCACGCCTCATTTAATTCAGCTTCACTAGTTACTGGTTCCCCAACACATTTTCCTTAAATTCCTAATTCTGACTCATAGAGCTCTTTACATCCACACACCGCAATACCTAGCCAACTCTTTGCAGTTTCGTTCAGTGCCTCGCAGTCTCCGGTCCATTCACATTAACCATCTTGAGCTTCCCTCCCCTACCCATTTGGAATGCACCCACAATTCTCCTTTTTCATCCTAGCACCATTCTTATAGAACTCTCTCCCTCTTCCCCTCCGTCTGGAACCATCCTATCCCAAGTTTAAAGTACTCCTTAAAACACATCTTTTCTGTCTTGCCTATGATCTTCCACCCAATTTTCCCAGCTAGTTCCTTCTCATCTCTCGCTTGCCCCCTCTCCCTTCTTCTGTCTAGTGTGCTTGCTGCTTTCTTATCAAGAATTGTAGTTCTTTTCTGTTTCCTGGCCAGGCCCGGCCTTTATGTGTTTTGAATGTATTGTAAACTGCCCTGCTGGTTTCCAAAGGTGCGGTATATTAAGAATGTCAATAAAGATAAAGAACCAATTGTGTCAGGGGCCACTTGTTCTGGAGGACCCGGCTCCCTTCTTGCTCACAGTTTGGATCCTGTAAGGAGATGAGTAACTCATATGAGCTAGTCTCCGGCAGTGGTTTTCCACTCTGCTCAGAGCCCAGAGGAGGTCTACCAACCTGGCATAAGTGCAGGTCTGGTGCCTTGAGTGCTGGTGCGGCGCACGGCAGCTAGCTCCTGAGGCAGTCAAGACGCCATCTCAGTTGACTTTTTCTGCAGAATGGTCTGGAGGAGGGCCTTTTCTCTTTGCTCCCTGAAGGTTCATGTTGCAGCTTTGGCCTGTTACAGAGGTCCGTTAGCTGCTAAGTCTCTAGCCTTACATCTGGATGTTTCACACCTTCATCAGGGGGTTCAGCATCTGCATCATCTCCTTCAGTCGATGATCCCTTCCTGGGATCTGTGTGTGTTGCTAATCACCCTGATGTTATAGCCCTTTAAGCCATTGACACCCAATATTCTGATGGATTTGACACTCAAGATGGTCTTCTTGGTTTCAATTTGTTCTGCAAGGAGGATTCTGAGCTGTTGGCTCTGTCTTGCCAAGATCCTTATCTATCTTTTTCTGAGGAGACCATTTCCATTTGGCCTGTGCTTTCCTTCTTTCCTGAAGTAATTTCTCCCTTTCGTGTGAACCAGGAGGTTTACCTGCCCTCTTTCTCTAAGGAGCAGGGTCAGAGGAATGATCAGAATCTTCACTCTGTGGATGTTTGGAGGGTGCCTCTCCAGTTCTTGGAGGTTACAAATTCTTTTTGTATGCCCTTTTGTGCCATTTGCTGTCCCACGCAAGGTGACACTGTGGCTAAATCTACATTGGGACACTGAGTTAAGGAAGCTGTTGCCTCAGCAGAACTGGCTAGTTCCAGAGGATCTGCATGCCCATTGTACCCGAATGCTAGCGTCCTCGTGGGCAGAGCAGGGCTCAATAGCTCCAGCAGACATTTGTCAGGCAGCAACGTGGACATCACTTTCCCTTTTGGTCAACAATTTCCACTTGGATGTCCACATTTGGGTGGACACATCCTTTGGCTCTAAGGTTTCGTGAGCTGCTGTGTCTTCTTCCCGCCCAGTGGAGGCATAGTTTTGGTATGTCCCATTTGTCTGGACTGGTCTAGCAGAACGATATAGAAGGTGACATTTTACTTGCCAGATAATGTGTTTTCCTTGAGTTCTGCTAGAGCAGTCCAAGGCCCACTTCCTGGAACTGTGCTTGCTTTGTTCTTCTGCAGCAGTACCCTTGGGTCCACTATGATTTATACACTCATCTCTGCAGCATCATCTTCTATGGACAGTCTTCTTTTTATGCTTTCCCACACATAGTTCACTTCTGTTCGATTACTTATTGTTGCCCACATTGAGGTTGGGTGCAGCTTGCCATAATCTTCCATTTGCTTTGGGACAAATACTGAAGAGAGCTCTAGTGGCTAAGGCAGATAGAGGCATGAGAGTGATGTCATTGAAACCTGGGCTTTTCATTGGTTCTTTGTAGCCACCACTTTGCTGATAGGCGAACACAACCCATGTGTCTGGACTGATCTAGCAGGACTCAAGGAAAGGACACTCTGATAAATAAAATGTCACCTTACTGCATATTAATATGCATTACATAATACAAGCCCCATTCTTGTTTAGGAGGTCTATTTGCTAACACATTAATATGAAGTAAATGCAAATTAATGTACTTTATTGTATTAACACAGGTTAGCAAACATGTATCTGAGGCAATGGAAGGCAAAGTTACTTGCCAAAGTTCAAAAGGAGGCTCATTGAGGAAATAAAAAGTAGGATTTGAATCCTGGTTTCTGTTATCACAAAGCAGTTTTAACCACTAAGCTACTCCTCTACTGTATACTAGTTGGTTCAGCCTTTTGTAGTGATTCCAAGTAAAAAAAAAAGAACTTGAAATCAGCCAGAAGTTGCGGAGCCCAATTCCATAGCATGCATGTCTGGCCCGCGGACAAGTTTAAATTAAAAAAAGGCCCCATTTGAGCCAAATTCCACATCTGCGGGTCTAGACGTGCCTGTGGGTCCAGAATCAGGGAGGATGACATGTTCAGCATGGCACGGGCAAAGCGCTATTCAGCCAGCCTGTACATGTATCCAGGTGCAGGCATGAGTCATGCAATATAATGGAGAAAGACGTGCCCCATCAATATTATCGGACATGGGTAAATGTTTTGGACATCCCCACACCTACCATAGTCTGAAAAGTTACATGTTTCGGATCCTGTCCATCTCCATGCTGTACCTGCAGATGCCACACCCCTTGGGAAAAATGTACATCTCTTAAGCTGCTCTTCACAATGACAGTAGTCTGCTGATGCAAACTATACATAGATACCAATGAGAAATGACTGCTGCTGCAACCTAGACTACATGCCAGTCCTCTACAGGCCCTGAAAAGTGCTAGGTAATTCCAGTGCACCCTAATATGGTATAAGAGAATGTAAATATGAACATGTATGTCAGAACATACCTTGCATCAAATGGTACGTGGCCTGATTGAAGATCGAACACAATTTAGGACAATTATCCAGGTGGTCTCCATGAGTCGACACCGACTTGACGGCACTTAACAACATTAGGACTCAGCCTCAGTGATTCCTCCCTTGGTCATCTCTACAAACACGCTTTAAACTGCTAAGAACCCTTACCAAATGCATCAAATCTGAAACTAACATTGAAATACATACTGTACCTGAATGTAACTCACCTTGATCATATCATGGAAAGGTGTGAGCTAAATACTAATAAATAAAAAAATTTAAATAACTTGCAGTTCTCCAAAGGATGCATAATATTGCTGAGCAACAATTGTATGCCCTTTACGTGCCTATGGACTATAAATGCACTCCGCACTACCTTTCCCTTCTTATCTCTCCCTACACCCCTCCTTGAGAACTCTGCTCTTCTGTCAGATTGCTTCTATCTGTGCCCTTCTCTTCTACCACCAAATCCAGGCTGAGTGCTTATCTCTTTTTTGCTGCTTTTGAATCTGATCCTCCTATGCTTCCTTTTGTTTTTTTACCATTCCCCCTAAATGTATCCTGTCCACAACTGCTGTGTTGTCTGTCTTGTCTAGATTGTAAGTTCTACTGAGCATGGACCATCTTTAACATGTGTCTGTGCAGCACATACGCCTTGTAGCATTATACAAATTATCAGTCGTAATTGTAGTGGTAGTAATAGGGCCTTCTGGCTTTGGCATCTGATTCCCACATGTCTGGATACTGGCATTTCTCACAGCAGCTACACCTGTCCCATCATAGTGTATATCGGTCTGTATACATCCGCTATCTGTGAGGCAAAGCTCTCTGCCTTCCCACGCTTTGAGACACTGCTCCCCTGGTTAGGCCTGTGTGGACATGGGAGAGGGGATCCCTGTGCCATCATACTCAGGTAGCCAGCCTCCAGAAATATCACTATTCTCGCAGCTTGCATAGGACCTGGACATGGCACAATCTGGGGTCTGTTGGCACAACATTAGTCATGCTTCCCAATGCTTGGCACAGCTGATGTATGGCTGCCTATTATACTGGCACCTGGTGATACTGCGGTCATCCATACAGTCCAGGTACCGGCCAGCTATTCATGGCCTCCCTGAATTGCAGATCAGCACACCAGATCCTCCCATGCTACCCCCACACCCAGGGCCGGCCCATCTATTAGGCAAGCTAGGTGGTCACCTAGGGTGGTCAGCCCAGGTGGGTGGCAACAATGGTATACATGGGCGACTGTGCTGCCCCCCAGCTGCCGCCGATTCTGTTTGGAGGGGAGACAGGCAGTGGCAGTATTTCCAAAAGTGGTGACAAAAAGTCGCCACTTTTGAAAATACTGCCGCTGCCTGCCTCTCCCTCCCGAGATGGGATTGGTGGCAACTGGGGGGAGGAGATGGTGAAGCCGGGATTTCTGCCTAGGACAGCAGAAACCCTTGGGCTGGCCCTGCCCACATCACACACTCTCACCTGCAGGCACAAAAGACATCATTCTGACAAACCAAACCTATGACTAATAGCTGCTATGCCATAATGGCATGACGTCCCAGGACTTACACATATGATCTCACTTTCTCACTGCAAAATTATTTGTTTACAGACTCACCCATATAGTATTCTTACATCAGCAGTCACAGTTTTAAGAACAAAGGATTTGTTAGGGTCCCCCGGATCAGCTGTTTTCGTACAAACAGCATATTTCAGCATGGTCTGAACAAACACTATTGCTCCTCTTAACATTTCTGTAAGGGTGTTTATAAATGCTCTTTGTAACTGCATCTTGCATTTTTCCAGGCTGTGATCACACCAGTTCAGTATATACTTATCATAATCTTTCTTCTATATGGGACGAATTGCAGAGCACAGCAAAATGTTTTCTAAGTCTTAGCCCTAGTCCTACGTTTTAGCAGGAATAACTCCCCTTCGGAGCACGTTCTGAGATCCCGTGCTAGTGCTGTGTATGTGTATGATAACAGTGTTTCAGGATACAGTCAGGGATGTTTCAGCACATAAATGTCCCCGCTGCACGTACAAACCCCTTATTCGTGCTCTGGAATGACCCACATACTGTATAAGGCAAATGGTATCTAGCAGGAGTTCCAAATTAACTGGTCAAACATTCAATGGGCTGTTAGACATGATTATATTTCAAATACATGCATATACACACCTTTTAAACGTATAAAACTGTTCTTAAATGTATATTAGAATCTTGCTCAGCACTTTTGCATTACTTTTCCAGCTGTTTCGTCCAGCCACCGCATATTTGCACCATTATGCATAATATTCATCATGTGTGCTATAATAGGTAAGTTCTGTGTGTTTCATATCATTATTGGGTTTTTTTTCTTTTTTTTCACAATCCACTCCAGTCTTTTTCCCGTAGGTTGGCATAAGAGGATTTCTGGACAGCAGACAACACTGTAGAATCAGGACACTTCTTAGAGGCCAAGTCACTTCTAAACCTGTAGCAGTAGAATCATTTATTACACATACAGGTGGCTGAAGTTGCATCAAATGCGGAATTTTAAAAACTGCTTTAAGATAGTAGTGTTTACATCTGATATAAATTCCACCATGAAAGATTTAAAGTTTTGAAAATAATCGCATAAGCTAGAAGCAGGGCCGTACCAAGGGCTATGTGAGCAGTGCGTCAACACAGAGCGAAAGCACAGAAGGGGGGCACCGATATCATCACTAGATTTCCAGGAAGCTCAAAATGAGAGAATTGCTGAACATGGCTGGATCGAGGGGGGGGGGGGGCACCAGATTCATTAGTCACTCAGGGTGCATTTCTAGCTTGGTATGGTCCTGGGTAGACGTTCTGAATATGATCATCTTGTTTTAAAATATTTTGCTGGCATCAATATTATTTTCAGCAGAAATCCAAAAATAGAATGCAAGGATGGAAACCATAGATTTGTGCCTTAATTATGAAAGCGTGCTCAGCTCCCTGAGTTTCCATCTCCCCCTTTTGATATTCCATGCAACGTGTTAGCCGGTTGGGGGGGGGAGGGGGGTTGGGGGGTGTTTGGCATACCTGTTAGCAATGATTATCAAACATTTGAATCAGTTTGAATGAGTTTATCTGTTGCAACACCAGCGAGACCCTGTTTAGCCAGAACACAAGAAATCTTTTTTATTTCTTTCCTGTCAGAAATTCAAGGGTGCTTTCTGTATCCTAATACTCTATATTCTGGTAATAGGAGTCTTGCTCTCTTACCATACTATACATTGTGCTGCTTTTTTATTTCGTTTTGCGCAGAGCCCTCCTTCAAGTGTATTTTTCTTCTCTTTTTAGAGTTTTGGTATGCATATGTTATTTATTTGTTTAACTTGTTTTGTATACCTTTCTATTTTGCAGTCAGAGCAGTTTACATAGAACAGGAATGACAACTTGGATAACAACTGGATGAACTAGTTATTAACTATCATTCTGTAGAGTGTTACTTTTCTATGTTCCTATTATACTGGAAAAGAGGCGGCTCAAGACAATCCGCTGCCTGAGGCAAGAGATGAGATGATGAAGGTACTCACCCCGCCTCAGCAGCCAAAATGGAGGGGGTCTTCTCAGAGCTCGAGCCAAAGAACAGGTGGTCCGCTCATTCAGGACACTGATCAGGTGGTTGCCCCTAGAGAAAGCAACATATTCCAGCCTATATATATTTTTTACAACTTAACAATGATGTTTATATTCAGCAAAAAAATGTAGCTGTTTAATTATGTAGCCTGGGAATCTAATATAAAACATATAGGGCCTGATATACATTTGGGCAGGTGCATATCCGTGCCCCTCAACCCCTAACCCTGGATATTCAATGCTAAGATCATATGCGGCCCCAGCATTGAATATCCAGATTTGCCGCACATGCCAGGAAGTCACAGTAGCTAACCGGGTAGCAGTGATATTGCATGCTGCCCGGTCAGCTCCTGTGACTTAAAGACAGGCAACGGATTTCCTTGCCTATCTTTTGGCCACTGATCACAAACCGGGCAGCATGCAATATGGCTGCTGTCCGGTTAAGGACTGTCGCCGCCTCTGCTCCTCCTCAGAACACCCCCGACGAGCCCTGCTGTTAAGTGATTAGCATTGAGGCATGTAAAATAAGAACATAAGAAATACCATACTAGGTCAGACCAAGGTCAATCAAGCCCAATATCCAGTTTCCAACAGTGGCCAATCCAGGTCACAAGTACCTAGCAGTTTCCCAAAAAGACATACAGATTCCATAATGCTTGTATTGGGGCAAGCAGTGAATTACCTGGATCCTCTTTAATAATGGTTTATGGACCTTTACTCCAGGAACTTGTCCAAACCTTTTCCAAATTCAGCTACACTAACAGCTTTTACTACATCCTCCGGTAACAAATTCCAGAGTTTGATAACGTGTTGAGTGAAGAAATATTTTCTCTTGTTAGTCTTAAATAGGTTACACTGTAGCTTCATTGCATGCCCCCTCGTCCTTCTACATTTTGATGGTGTAAACAATCAATCTATATTTACCTGTTCTACTCCATTCATTAATTTATAGACCTCTATCATCTCCCCTCAGCCATTTCTTCCATGTTGAAGAACCCTAACCTTTTTAGCCTCTCCTCATAAGGGTATCCTGCCATCCCCTTTACCATTTTGGTGGCTGTTCTCTACCTTACCTAATCTAAGTACTTTATCTAATTCCGCTATATCCTTTTTAAGATTATGGCGACCAGAATTGCACACAATATTCAAGGTGCAGTCAAACCATGGAAAGATACAAGGCATTATAATATCCTGTTTTATTCTCCATTCCTTTCCTTATGATTTCTAACATTTTATTTGCCTTCTTGGCCGCCACTGCACACTGAGCAAAGGGTTTCAATGTGTTATCTATAATGATGCCTAAATCTTTTTCCTGGGTGGTGGTTCCTAATGTGGAACCTTGCATCGTGTAACCATAGTTTGATTTGCTCTTTCCTAGGTGCATAATTTTACACTTGTCCACATTAAATTTCATCCGCCATTTGATTGTCCAGTCTTCCAATTTATCAAGGTCCTCTTGCAATTTTTCACAATCCTCTTGGCTTTTAACAACTTTGTGTCATTGGCAAATTTGACTGCCTCACTCGTTATTTCCTTTTCCAGGTTATTTATGAATATGTTAAAAAGCACAGATCCCTGGGGTACTCCACTATTCACCTTTCTCCACTGGGAAAATTGGCCATTCAACCCTTCCCTCTGCTTTCTGTCTTTTAACCACTTCTTGCTCCTCAATAGTACACTGCCTCCTATCCCCTGACATTTTAACTTTGCAAGAGTCTCTCATGAGGACCTTGTCAAATGCTTTCTGAAAATACACTAGATACACTATATCAATGAGCTCATCTTTATCTACCTATTTATTCAGACCTTCAAAAAAATATAACAGATTAGTAAGACAAGACCTTCCTTGGCTAAATCCATGTTGGCTTTGTTCCATTAAATTATGGCTATTTATATGTTCAGTAATTTTGTTCTTTATAATGGTTTCTATCATTTTACCCAGTACAGGCTCACTAGTCTGTAGTTTCCTGGATCACCCCTGGAACCCTTTTGAAAAACTGAAGTTACGTTGACCATTTGCCAGTCTTCAGGTACTACTGATGATTTTATTGATAGTTCAAAGATTAATAGTAGGTCTGCCATCTCATATTTTTTTTATTTAACAATTCTTACATACTACCTTTCATGATATCAAGATGGTTTACATTGAACAAACTGAAATTACATTGAACAGGGCATTATAACTTGGAGATAACTGTTTTACAGGTAACATGGGCAATGGAGTGGCTTGGCCAAGACCACAAGGACCACCTGTGGGACTAGAAACCCCAGTCTTTCTGGCCCAATGTTGCTGTCCTCTAGTGGGATTTGAACCCCTGACCTTCTGGCCTGAGGTAACTTGCCCCAACCACTAGGCCACTCCTCTGCCCCTCAGTTTGTTCAACACCCTCGGGTGTATACCATCTGGTGCAGGTGAATTGCTACTGTTCAGTTTAACAAATAGTTGTAATATATCTTCCTGGTTTATCAATATTTCTTTCAGTTCTTCTGATGCATCACCATTAAATACCATTTCAGTCATGGGTAACTTCCCTATATCTTCTTCTCCGCTATGGCCTTGTTCCCACTTAGTGCCCCTTTTACCCCTCTATCATATAAAGGTCCAACTGACTCTCACAGGTTTTTTGCTATGAATGTACTTCAGTTTTTGCTTCCACAGTAAGCTTCTTCTCAAATTCTCTCTTTGCCTGCCTTATCTATGCCTTGCATCTAACTTGCTAGTGCTTATTTTATTTCCAGTTTTCATCATTTGGCTCCTTTTTTCCATTTCCTGAAAGATGCCTTTTTGGGACAATGGCCTCTCTGACTTCACCTTTAAACCATGCTGGCAGTTTTTTTGACTTCCTTCCACTTTTCTTAAAGCATGGAATACAGTGGGTCTGGGCTTCCAAGAATAGTATTTTTAAATAACGCCCATGCTTCCTGCAAATCTTTAACCTTTGCAACTGGTCCTTTCAGTTTTTTCTTAACTATTTTCCTCATTTTATCATAGTCTCCCTTTTGAAAGTTGAAAGGCAATACTGTGAATTTCCTTGCTGTCCTTCCTCCATTTATGAAATCAAACATGATCATGCCATGATCACTATTGCCAAGTGGCCTCAACACCCTTATCTCTTGCATCAGGTCTTGTGTACCTCTAAGGACTAGGCCCAAAATGGCTTCCCCTCTTGTCAGTTCATGAACCAGCTGCTCCAAGAAGCAGCCATTTATTTCATCTAGAAACTATCTCCCTAGCATGTCCTGCCGTGACACTGAACCAGTCGATACTGAGGTAATTGAAATCAGCCATTATTATTACTGTATTGTAACTTCTGTTAGCTTCTCTGATTTCTTTGAGCATTTCATCATCCATTTGTTCATTCTGGCCAGGCATTCGGTAGTACACCCCCACTGCCATCGCTTTCCCCTTTTTACATGGAATTTCAATCTATAGAAATTCTACCGTATATTTTGTTTTTTGCAACACCTTAATCCTGTGTGACTCAATTCCCTCTCTAACAGAGTGCAACCACTCCACCAATTTGATATACTCTATCAATGTGATATAATTTGTACCCAGGTACCACAGAGTCCCATTGGTTGTCCTCTTTCCACCAGGTCTCTGAGATTCCAATCATATTTAACCTCTCATTTAGTGCTATATATTCTAACTCTCCCATTTTATTTTTTAGACTTCTAGCATTTCCATACAAGAATTTTAGAGGTCGTATTTTATTCACATTAATCTGGTTATCGATAGGCAGGGGTAATTTGGAATCTTTAAGCTCTCTCTGCTCTGTACTTAGGAGCATTTGGGTTATTTTTGTCTTTATTGGAACCTCTCTGTCAATATGCCCTAACTGCAATATTTTACTAGTATCCTTCACTGAAACATCGTTCCGAACTATGCACTCTTGGGTGACAGTCGACTTTCCCCTATTAATCAAAAAACGCTGCTGATCGCTGGAAGTAGCGGTATACAAATGTATACTAAATAAAATAAATAAATAAATTAGTGAGTTTAAAAGCTGCTTTATCTCCTTTTTAAAGGTTAATGCCAGCAGCCTGGTTCCATCCCGGTTAAGGTAACACCCATCCCTTTGGAATAGCCCCTCCTTCTCCAGAATCTTACCTAGTTCCTAACAAATCCAAAACCCTCTTCTTTGCACCATCGTCTCATCCACACATTGACTCTGGAGCTCTGCCTGCATTTTGGGTCCTGCGCAATGAATGGGAAGCCTTTCTGAGAGTGCTATCCTGGAAGTTCTGGATTTCAACTTCCTACCTAAAAGCATAAATTTGGCCTCTAGAACCTTCCTACCACACTTTCCTATGTCATTAGTACCAACATGTACCAAGACAGCAGACTCCTCCCCAGCATGCATGTTATCAGGCGATCCTCATATCCACCAGCCACCCAGCTATCTACATGCCTAATGCCTAATGTAAGGGAGATCATCGCAGATATTCAGCAGTACTAACCATGTTCGTGCCACTGAATATCCCAATTAGAGGCATTTACATGGTTTACTGGGCTGTAAACCATGTAGATGCCTTTCGAATGTCAGGTCCATAGACTCTGCACACTGGACCAGCATGTTAATTCATGTAAACATATACTCTGCAAAAAATAAAGGAGATGCAAGGTGATAACACACCAAGAAGCAAAAAGAAAAAGCGACAACCACAGTGCAGTTTATAACACCAAAATAAAATTATAATAACTGGCTTTCGCTTTTTCTTTTTGAACATATAGTCTGCATTTAAAGAAACCCTTCTACTAACAATGGGTATAGAGCAGAACTAAGACATTTCAATCAGAACTCAACAAACCAAAAATAATTTCTGATTCTGGTGTCATCTCAGTAACAATAACATAAACTCACTAGTACTAGGCATATTGTGAATACAAAGCCTTACAAAAATTACTCAAAACCTATAGAGAAAATCTACCATCCCATAACAGCATCAACTTCCAAAATTCACCTTACTAGAAGAGGAGCACTGTAAATATTGCAGTTTGCCACAGAACATCCATAAACCTATTCAGAAAACCAAACAAGCCAGATTATTATCTATCCCGACATAGAAACTCCATGCTAACAGACTACCTGCCTCAGTTACACACTCAGAACACAGACAGATCTTCACCAAATTAAAAATAGACATATGTAGACAAAAATTAAACTGAAATCCCAAGAAGCCAGAACCTACATCTGTGGTGTAGCCAGGACTGATTTTCTGGTGGGGCCTGTGGTTAATACGGGTTAGCACAAAGCAGTGTGAATGTTGATAGTTCCTCCAGTTACTTTTTCATTTGACTGTTCTACTGCATCTGATTTTGTGGCTCTCATATCAGAATGGAGGAGTCATGGCCCACCCAGACCCACCCTTAACAGCACTCTTGCATTCATTACAACACTAGGGAAATAGAAAGAGATGCATGTGCCCATGTACTGTGCAAAATAAAGATAGAACCTGAAAAGTCCAAAGACTGACACATTCTACTCACTAAATTAAAAATAAAATCCATTTTCTACCTTTGTTGACTGGCCATTTTATTCTCTAATCAGGTTTATGTCAGTCTCTGGTTTATGCTTTCCTCTGTCTTATCTTAACTTGCTTTCTAGGGTCTCTAGCCCATCTGCTACTTCTCTCCCCTCCTGGCATTTCTTTCAGATTTCTTCCATTTATTTTTCTCCCTCTATAAACTCAGATTTTACTCCTCCTTCTTATCGTCCAATCCACAATCCCCCCTCTTCTTACTGCATCTACCACCTTTTACCCCTTAACACAGACCTCTCATTCACAATCTCTCTTCTTTCCAAGCCTCTTATTCCAGAGTCTTTAACTCTCACTTTTCTGTTCTCCTCCCATCATGTCCGGCATCTGTCCAGGGCTGGTCCCAGTTGGATCAAGGTGTTGGTACCCTAAGCAAACTTTGATTGCCCCCTCCCCCAGCTTTCAGAACCTATTGTTTAGTTTTCAATGCCCTGCTCTTTGCCACCCTGCAGAAGCTGCCACTTAGTTTGCCTAATGGCTGGCTTGGCCCTGCATCTATCCCCTTCTCTCCTCCCCTATCCAGTGTCTATCCCCCTCTCCTCCATCCAGTGCCTCATCTCATTTTTATTACTCTACTATATCCACCATTTTGCCTCTCTCTCTCTCTATACCCCCCGTGTCCAATATATCCATCTTTCTCTCCCTTCCGTTATGCCCAGCATTTCACGTCTTCCTCTCCTTATCCCTCCCTGTCTAGAATTTCCTCTTATCTCCTCCCTCTCTCACCGTGACCAACATCTCTCTTCCCTTTCTGCATCCAGAATCTCTCTCTTTCTTCCACCCCTGGTCTAAGCATATCCCCTATCTTCCCTCCATGCCTAGCATCTGCCCTTTCTCCCTTATCTCTACCCTATGCCAAGAATTGACTCCTTCTCCCCTTACTTCACCCCATGTCCAGCATTCCCCCATTGCCAGAATCTGCTCTGAATCCTCCTATGCCCCCCATGTCCAGCATCTACTCTCCTATCCAATAAATGCCCTCTTCCTCCCCTACCCCACTCTGGAGCCACCATCTGCCCCCTATCCCCCACAGCCCATGTCCACCATCTGCCTTCCATGCCCAGCATCTGCCCTTTTTCCCTTATCTGCTCCTTGCCCAGCATCTGTTCTCTATCCCCTTATGCCCCTACTCCATGTCCAGTATCTTCTGTCTATCCACATCCCAAGTCCATCATTGGTCCTCCTCCCCCTCCCAAACCCTGTGGCCACCATCTTCCCTCTGTTCCCCCCACTCCAGGACCAGCATCTATTCCCCACATATTCCATGTCCAATATCTACCCTCCATCTCCCTGTATACTCCTGGCATGTCAGTATTTTATTTAGTATACATTTGTATACCGCTACTTCCAGCGATCAGCAGCGGTTTTTGATTACAGATTGGAAATTGTCAAATCATGACAGGAAATTTTTGAGGTATAAACACATTGATTAGACAGGAAAGCACAGCACACAGAGAACTATTTTACAGGGAACATGGGCTATGGAGGGTTAAGTGGCTTGCCCAAGACCACAAGGAGCACCTGTGGGACTAGAAACCCCAGTCCTTCCGGCCCAAGGTTGCTGTCCTCCAGTGGGATTTGAACCCCCGACCTTCCGGCCCGAAGTACCTTGCCCCAACCACTAGGCCACTCCTCCACTCAGTATCTGCCCTCTAGCCCCATCCCACATCTCCCTCATCCCTACCCTCCACTCTGTGGCCATCATCTGCCACTGCCTCCCCTCACCTCATGACCAGCATCTGCCCTCCATTTCCTTCATCTCAAGGACAGAATCTATCCCCCATTGCATTCCATGTCCAAACCTGCCCTCCATGCTCCCCTGCGGTGTCCAGCATGTCTCCTCCCATACTGACATCCTGATTGCTTCTCCATTCCAACCTAGGTCATCACTCCTGTCTTTTCAACCTCTGTGGCAAAAGCTACAAGTATAAAACAAAAGCGTGGGGGCTTCAAGACCCAGCACTCATGGAAGGACCTGCCTGTCCCATCCCCTTCTGACATAAGTTTACATCAGAAGGGAGCAGGACCAGCAGAGCTTTTAAGCCCACTGGAGTCACGAAGACCCAGTGCTTTTTTATTCTTCATGACCTCTCAGCCTGCTACCGCTGCTGCTTCTCACTAGGTCTGAGGCAGCAGCGGCGGCATCTTCCCCCACCTGCTGCTGCAGATCCAGCAGAAGCAGCAGCAGATGGTCTTTTTTAAAAGATCTTTTGGGGGGGGGGGGGTTTTGTTAAGAAAAGCCAAAGTGAGGTGGCTGTCGCTAAGGTGTTTTGGGACCTTTTTTGCCACTCCCAAAATGTTGCCACCTGGGGCAGCCGCCTCACTCTGACCAATAGTAGAGCTGCCCCTGTATTGCAGTCTGGCAGAGTGTTGACCCAGATTCTGTGACAGTAACGAGGAGGACTGGCCCAACCTTTTCAGTTTAATTAAAATCAAAGGGAGTAGCCACTAACTTATCTGAGTCACTCTGGAATTGGTGGTCTTCATGTTTCTCTTAAGAGAACTTTGCTGTATTTGATATAGTCATTGATTCTTGCTTGAAGAGGCTACAGAATAATCATATATAATCAAATTAAATGTGACTATGATCCCTGAGGCAGGCAATTAGGCAAAACATTGAAATCAAACGGGGCCATGGCTCCGATAACGATCAGAAATCGCTACCGCGGCTTTGTAAACAAGCCCCTTAGGAGAAACATAAAGATCATTATCACAGATGGAATAAAGTGAAGAAGGGGAGAGAAAATATTCTCAAAAAAGTGAGTTAGGAGAAGCAGAAATCAGAGATGTGCATCAAAATGATTAGAGAATAAAATGGCCAGACAATAAAGATAGAAAACAAATAATTTTATTTTCAGTTTAATGAGAGTAATGTCATAATTTCCATGTTCAAGCTCTATATTTTGCACAGTACGGGGGTTTCTACATTTCTGCACTGTATGCAGCATTTGACTTCTTATGGTTTCAGTTTAATTTTTGTCTACTTATTTCTACTTTTAGTTTGTAGCTACTTATTCTGTAGTCAGCACTGACTTGATGGCACATATTACATTTACATTCTGTTGTTGATGAGGATCTATCTATGTTCTGCATTTTTGACAGAGGCCAAATTTTCTGTTAGGATAGAGTTGCCATGTAGGGATATGTCTTGTATACAGCTTGTTCAGTTTTCTGGATAGTTTTACTACTACTACTATTAAGCATTTATAAAGCGCAACCAGGCGCACGCAGCGCTGTACAATGAAAACACAAAAAGACTGTCCCTGCTCAAAAGAGCTTACAATCTAAAAAGACAAAGCAAGAAAAGGAGTAGAAAAAGATAACAAGGGCAAAGAGACAAAAGCAGGAGAGACAGGACAAAAGAAAGAAGTAAGAACAAGTGTAAGAGGAAGAAAGAAATGTGAAATAAAAGAGGGGAAGGAAGGAGAACAGCAAAATCAAGAGCCAAAGGCAGAGGCAAAAAGATGAGCTTTTAGCTTGAGTTTGAAGAGGGGCAAAGAAGATGCCTGATGTATAGACAAAGGAAGTTTATTCCAAGCGTAAGGAGCAGCAAGGTGAAAAGAGCGGAATCTGGAGTTGGCATTAGAGGAGAAGGGCATAGCAAGAAGCAACTGGGAAGAAGAACAGAGTACACAAGGGGGGAAATAGGGAGAAATGAGAGAAGAAAGGTACTGAGGAGCCACAGAGTGAATGCACTTATAGGTCAGAAGGAGAAGCTTAAAGTGAATATGGAAACGGATAGGGAGCCAGTGAAGAGATCTGAGGAGAGGAGTGATGTGGGCAAAATGAGGCTGACGGAAAATCAAACGGGCAGCGGAGTGCTGAATAGACTGAAGAGAAAGAGATGAGACCAGCAAGAAGGAGGTTACAATAATCAAGGTGGGAGGTGATTAGGGCATGGATGAGGGTTTTAATAGTGAGCTCAGAGAGAAAGGGGCAAATTTTGCCAATGTTGAAGCGAAAGAAGCGACAGGTCATAGCGATGAGTTGGATATGAGAGGAGAAAGAGAACGAAGAGTCAAAAATAACACCCAAATTGTGAGCAGATGAAACAGGTCGGAGAACAGAGCCATCAACAGAGACTGAAAAAGAAGAAGGAGAAAGGGAAATTTTAGGAAAAAAACAAGAAGTTCAGTCTTGGCCATGTTCAATTTCAGGCGACGATGGAACATCCAGGCAGCAATGGCAGAGAGACAGCAAGAGATCCAGGACTGGAAAGCAGAAGAATGATCAGGAGTAGAGAGATAGATTTGGGAGTCATCAGCATAGAGATGGTACTGAAAACCATGAGAGGAAATAAGCACACCAAGGGATTGGGTATAGAGAGAAAAAAGAAGGGGACCCAAGACAAAATCCTGGGGGACACCAACCAAGAGCGGGGGAACAGAGGATGAGGAGCCACCAGAACATACACTAAAGGAACATTGGGAGAGATATGAGGAGAACCAGGAGAGAACAGAGTCTCTAAAGACAAGCGAGGACAAAGTGTCAAGGAGAAGATCATGGTCAACAGTGTCAAAGGCAGCAGAAAGGTCAAGGAGGATAAGGACAGAGTAAAGGCCTTTAGATTTAGCCAGGAACAAGTCACTGGAGACTTTGACAAGAGCAGTTTCAGTAGAGTGCAGTTTTATCCATGTTCTAGGGCACTGTTTCTTAAGCCAGTCCTGGTTCATGTAAATCCCAGACTGGCTAGGAGATACACCAAGATCAGCTTGAAAAACATTATTCTAGGTCCCATTGTGCTAATCTCTCTGGGTAGGCTTCTTATGTGTTATGATAGCTAATGCTGTTATGGTATGGAAGATTTTCTTTGTTGGTTCTGAGTGATTGTTGAAGGTGTAACATCCCTAGCAGGCATCCCTGGATCCAAGCCCAACCTGACAGGAATCTTTCCATGTGCAGGCTCTGTCAGCCCCTGAAGGTTTGGCATCTGGTGCCTCCACCTGAGGAAGAAAGTTGACAGTGGGTAGGAATTCCTTCCTTTCACTGTAGGAAACAAAAAAAAGGGTGGTTGGCAACTTCTACCACTATAGGTTTTATATATCTTCAACAGTGCACTTAATAATTCAGGTACTATGCCACCTGAGGCATGGCCATTCAAGAAATCGCAAAAGACCCTTATCTATATTCCTTCATAGTATAAATCGGGGTACTAATCCCCTGTAGTAATACGTTAGCTATATGGACCTTTTCCTTTGCCAAAGTCTATTAACAGATAGCCTCCCCCCCCCCCCCTATGTGCTTGATTGCAACTGGACCACTTGCTGTGCTGCGAGTCCTGGGAAATGTTATGTCTGTCCTGGAATGGTCTGACTCTGCTACAGGGCCTACCTCTCCCAGGAAAGGGATCCTTCAGGAAATAGCCTAAAGGGGCCACCGCTAGGCTCACTGTCTCTGCTGCAGTACCTCCTTCCACGTGTATGGGTGCCACCAGGCTCAGCACCTTTGTTACCATGCCTCCTCCCAGTCAGAACAGTCACTGCTCCACCTAAGCTGAAGGTGCCTCAAATGGGCTCACCACCCTTGCTCCATGCCTCTTTCCATCTGGAAACTTCACTGTTTCTCCAAAGTTGAAAGTCCAAGAGGCTCATCATCCTTAGGAAGGGTATCTGTCATTAGATGTCACAGCACTGCTATACCTAGGCTCAGTGATGCCAGCTCTCAGTGATTCTAGTCCTTTCAAACTGATGGGTAGGAGTTCAGCTTTGCAAGCTTCAAGATATTTCTTCTTCTCTAACTCAAAGCCTAAGTCAGGTAGAAAAAGACGCGTGAATGCACACGTCCTCTCCACCATGACTCAATAGATTGCTTCTGGGTTAGTGGGTCTGCATTCCTATGCTCTGCTTTGTACGTTGCAGTGTGAAAGTCTGCTTCTCCAGAGGACACAGTCCTGAATCCCTCTCACAATCCCCAGCATATTTTCCAACACATATACCTCTCAACTTTGAAATATTATCATCATTTGTGTGTATAAACAGTGGAATGCAATCTCTGTCCCCCATTGCAAACTAACAAATTTGCATGGCTCTGTCCCTCCTGTAGGTTACTCCTTTCTATAGCCATTGCTTGGTCATCACACTGCGGAAGTGTTCAGCTTCTACTCTCTTTTTTTGAGAGCTTTGTTCCAGCAGACAGTTAATTATTTTACCTTTACTTTATTTTCTCAATGCTCCGGGGGTCACTAGAATCTTTTCCTTTCCTAAATCCCCGGGGATAAGGGTTTAAGGTGCTGTTACAGAGACAACAGCAGAAATAGAAGGTGACATTAATTGGTAAGTAAAATGCCCTTTCCTTGAGTCCTGCTAGACCTGTCCAGACAAGTGGGTTGTGTTCCCCTACCAGCAGATTGGTAGAGACAAAGAACCAATGAAAAGCCCATGTTTCAATAACATCACTCCTATGCCTCTATTCACCTCAGTCAACAAAGGTACCTTCAGTATTCATCCCAAAGCATATGGGAGAAACATTGTAAGCCTCATACAACCTCAATTATGGGCAGCGATGAATAATCAACAGTAGAGAGTTATGTACAGGAAAGCATAAAGAGAAGTCTGGTAGTAGAAGATGAACCTGCAGAGCCAAGTATAATAATCATGGTGGACCCATGGGTATCACAGCAGAACAGAGCAAATACAGTTTCAGGGGTGGGCCCTGAACTGGTCTAGCAGGACGCAAAGAAAGGTGAGATTTTACTTACCAGTTAATGTCCTTTGATATCATCCTGCTAGACCAGTCCAGACAAGCTAAAACTGCACTGGGCAGGAAAAAGACACAACAGCTCACAAAACCCTTCAGCCAAAGACCATTCTACCCACGCATGAACATCCAAGCAGTAATGTTTGACAAAAATAGAAAGTGATGCCCATGTTGCTGCCCGACAAATGTCTACAGTGGCTACTGAACTCTCCTCTGTCTACAATGACGCTTGTGCTCAGGTAGAATGGATGTGCAAACCCTCTGGAACCTGCCAGTTCCGCAACAGATATGCCGATGCAATGGCCTTCTTAATCCAATGCCCCAAAGTCAATTTGGCTGCCGCTTCACCCTTGCGTGGGCCAGTAAACAGCACAAAAAGATGGTCTGACTTGCGAAAGGAATTCAAAACTTTGAAGTACCGGAAAAACTCTCTCTGGACATCCACAAGGTGAAGATCCTTATCCTTCCTCTGAAAGTGCTCCTTAGAGAAGGAGGGCAGGCAAACCACCTCATTCACATGAAAGGCAGAGTCACCTTAGGCAAAAAGGAAGGAACAGGACGAATGGAGACAGCCTCCTTTGAAAAGGACATATAAGGATCTCAGCAAGACAGAGTCTGCAGCTTGGAAAACCATCTTTCGGAATAAATCGCAACCAAGACGACCATTTTGAGTGTCGAATACTTCAAAGTAGTGCACTTCAATGGCTCAAAGGTCACTGCCATCAGGCTCTGAGCATCAGATCCAGATCCCATGAAGGGACCACAGATCAAAGGGGAGGACGCAGACACAGAACCCCTGGACAAAACATGAGACGTCCAGGTTCAAGGCTAGAGACTTACCAGCCACCGAACCTCTGAAACAGGCCAAAGCTGCCACCTAAATCTTCAGGGAGCTAAGAGAAAGATTCTTCTCCGGGCCATCCTGTATAAAGGCCAACAGAGATGGCACATTGACCATCTCAGGAGCCAACTTCCAAGCACCGCACCATCGCTCAAAGAGGCATCATGTCCACATGTATGTTAGCTAGGTAGACCTCCTCTGGGCTCCAATCAGAGTGGCGACCACTGCCAGAGAGTAGCTTTTACACACTAGCCATGTCCTTTCAAGAGCCAAGCCGAGACAGAGGCAACCATAAAGGAGGCACCTGCAGGAGTTGCATTAGGTCTCAGAATCACGCTCTCCTCAGCCAATCTGGTGCAACTAGAACAATCCTGTCTGGATGGTGTTGTATACGTCAAATCACATGCCCCACCAGGGACCATGAAGGAAACAGAGCAGATGCTGACTTGGCCAAGACTGGATCAGGGCGTCAATGCCCTCAGACCTCATCTCTGTGACTAGATTGTAAGATCTGATGAGCAGGGACTGTCTCTCTTACATGTCTGTACAGTGCTGCATATGACTGGTAGCGCTATATAAATGCTCAATAATAGTAGCAGCAGCAACTGAAGAAGAAGCAAACTTTGACATTGGAGTGGGTTGCAATCAGATCCATTTCAGGGTGACCCCAGTAGCAGAGAATCAACTGAAATGCCTCCTGACTCAATTCTCACTCTCCAGGATTTAGACCAGAGAGAGTGACAGCTGAGGTTGTTTGCCTCCACACTGTCCACCTAGGCAATGTGCTGAGGCTAGGAGGTTCTTCTCCACCAAGGCATGCAGGAGAACCATCTTCAGAGCTACTCAAACACTCCTCATGCAGCCTTGCCAATTGACATAAGCGTCCGCCATGGTGTTGTCCAAAATGATTCAAACAGCCAGGTCCTTGACCAGGGGCTGGAAACACAGAACAACCAATCTGATGGCCCTCACCTCAAGGCAGTTGATAGACCATTCTGCTTCCTTATAGTTCCAATGACCCTGGGCCATATGATCTTGGCAATGGGCCCCCCAGCATGAGAGACTGGCATCTGCCATCACCAGTATCCAGGAGAAATCATCCAGTGGCACACCCTTCCTCAGAGGACATCGCAGGCTGAACATCACCATTATCAGGAGTGGGAGCCTACGCTTGAACTCTTGAGAACTCTGGGACCACTGAGTCAGCAAGGACTGCTGGAGAGGCTGCATATGAGCATGCACCCACTGCACCATTTCTATGGTTGCTGCAATCAATCCAAGGAGCTGAAGATAATCCCAGACTCTGGAAGTCTGCTGCATACAGAACAGCACCAGGAAATCCAGCAGTCTTTTGTCCTTCTCTTCTGGCAGGAAACTCTGCCCACTCGAGTGTTGAAACATGCTCCCAGGAACTCCAGGGACTGGGAGGGCAACAGCTGGCTCTTTCCCCAATTGATCACCCAGCCGAGGCTTTCCAAAAAGGACATCACTCAGGACACCACGCGAGATGCCTCTGAAAGGTAGTGGGCCCGGATGAGCCGGTCATCCATATATGGATGGACACAGATCCTTCAGCGCTGCAGTCGCCATCACCACCATGACCTTGGAGAACATCCTAGGGGCAGTGGATAGCCTGAAATGGAGGGTGGCAAACTGATAGTAAGAGCCAAGCACAGCAAAACACAGATACATTTGCTGATCTGTCCAGATTGGGATATGAAAATACTCCTTGGCCAGATGCAGAGAAGCCAAGAACTCCATTGGTACACTACCTGAATCATAGAGCACAAGGTTTTCAACCAGAAGTGCAAGATATGCAAGTGCCCAAGACATCGGACTGATACATACCACCAGCTGCAAAATAACAGCCACCATGGCAACCTGATTCCTCAGCAACAAATTCATCTTATGGTCCTGAAAATCCTTTAAGGCCGATATGCCTTCTATAGGAATGGTGGTTCGTCTGGTAACTGCTGTGTCCTGTGCATCTACCTTGGGAATGCCAAACCGCTCAATGCACTCATCCTCCGGGAGAACATAGATCTTAAACACAATTAACTCTTTAGGCAGGGAGCTGGGAAAGTCCCACTTCGACCAGATCATATACTTCATCACATCCGGGAACAGGACAACAGTAATGGATTTCTGCACCCATTGAAGTAGCGGGTGCACCTTCTCTCCATGCCAGAAGCATCCATCAAGTTAAAGGCAAATAAGTCCCTGTGAATCAACACTGCCAGCTCCTCCTTCTGGAATAGGCTGATCACTCTGGCTTCTTCATAATCTTCTTAAGCTGAGAGTACTTCTTCATCCACATCAGAGTCCAGTACCGAGCCATCTGAATCCGAGCCATAATCAAAATCTTGGACAGCTCTCAGCTGTCCTCCATCTCCAGGGGGTACCCCTTGCCAGGCATACTTAGCCAAAGGTCTTCCACTCTCAGGCCGCATGGCACAAAGCTGCACCTGGGAACACCCAGAGGCAGTAGAGTCTGAATTTCCATGCCAGAAGGACCAGGCCTGCTTCAAAAAAAGAAAAGAATTCAGGGGAGGACAATCCAGAGTCTAGAAACTCCCTCTCGGAAATGACCCCCCCCCCAACACCAGGGGGCACATTCCCCCTTGAGGATGGATCCTCTTGCCGGCCAGATATCCTTACCCATAGCGCCATCCATAATTGCCTGTCTTGATGCAGGCAAGGCCAGACTTAACTGCATCTCCCTTCTGGGAGAGGGGAAGCAGGCCCTCTAGGGACAACTCAGAAGCTGTCATACAAGCAGCAGAGTCCAGAAACCAGAGACGAGGTACCTTGCTTGTCACAGGTCAAACAATGTTTCCTGGAAGAAAAGAGTGTGTTAAGGCATGTATCACAACAGTGCATGCTAGGACTCCGGCAGCCTGAAAGCACGTGTTAACTACACTTTTATTGTAAAGTGGGTTACAGACACTAGGGAAGGAGTGTGCGTTGGAGATGCTTGAACAGAATGTGCACTATGACCAGATGACCCCCAGGTGCACAATAAGCAAAAACGCTACTAACAGATTCAGAAAAAAAGCGGGAATGCCCCACACTGTGCCAACAGTCAGCAGCATGGCGAATTGTATCCCAGAAAGACTGAATTGGGAGCCCCCAACAAGGACAATGATGAGGTCAAGCCTTACTACTCACCCCCTGAGAGCTCCAGGCAGAGTCTGTATCAAGCTCAGCTCTACTCTCCTAAAATCGTTGGACTGACTGCAGCACTGCATTTAAGGTGGCTGGTAGGCGTATCTCTGAGAGTCTTCTGTGATGTTTGGGAGAAAGTGGGGGGATAGAGGAGGAGGGAGGGGTTGCTGAAGTTGTGTGAGGCTATTGTGTTCTTCCAGATCCTTCCAATTTCTAGCTGCTCAACAGGTTCATATCATAAGAACGCGAAGCCTCCCATGTTACACTAAAGTGAGAGAGTCACCCTCAGGGTGATCGTTCATTAGCGTTTAATCAGATTTTCTTCAGAGAGGAGAAAATCCATCCACATCTGCTGGAGACAAAGAAATAGTGAAGGGACTTCTGGTGACTGAGGTGAATAGAGGAATATGAAACCTCAGTCACCAGAGTGGAAACCTGGATTTTTCATTGGTTCATTATCTCCACCAATCTGCTGGTAGGGGAATACAACCCATTTGTCTGGACTGGTCTTCTAGCAGGACGATATAGAAATTATTTTATACAGATTTATGTGGTGAAATGTCCTAGTTCAGCTCTGCACCTATCACTGGAAAAGGGGTTTCTTTGGACACAGAATATTTGTTCAAAAAGAACAAACAAAAATCGCAGCAGTCTATAAACAAAATAAAATTAGTTATAAAAAATGATTTTGGTGTTATAAACTGCACTGTGGTTCTTGCTTTCTCTTTTGGTTTCCTCTTGGAGCGCAAGCACCTTGCATCTCCCTTGTTTTTGGCAGAATATATAGTTACATTTAATATTGTGCCAATCCAGTGTGCAATGTCGTGTATCAGTAAGTTTTATATTAGATTCCCAGGTTCCATAAACTGCTACAATTTTTTGCTATATATAGATAGCATTGCAAACTTTAAAAAAAATTATATAGCTTGGGGATATGTTGGTTTATTTTTCTTGGGACAGCCTCCTAACCAATGTTCTGAGTGAAGGAACCTCCTGCTCCCCAATTACAGCTTTGAAGAGGCTCCTCCATTTTGGGTGCCTGGCAAGACTGGCTCAATCATTAGACATGACTAGACCATCACCTAGGTCAGTGGTTTATAAGGGGAAAGAAAGAGCTGCAACAAACAAATAAAAATCAATAGATCCCCACAACCCCATCATCACATACTTTTACCTGTGGAGAGAGTGAGCCCTAACATGCCTACAAAGAAGAAATTAGACCTTACCTGCTAATTGTCTTTCCTTGAGTTCTCTCTGGGCCAGTCCAGAACAGATGGGTAGTCAATCTCCCTCCTCTAGCAGCTGAGGACTGAAACACTGATCTTTGTTGCCAGGTTACCCAGCTCTCCCCTGGTGGCAGAAGACAGTCTTAAGGTATCAAGCAGTAAACTACCCTCAATAACGGAAAAGAAAAAGACAACAAACCCCTGCCCAAATATGAAACAGTGGGCCTGAAAGAACGAGGAAGAACTGGAAAGTACTGGAAAGAGTAACACAGAAGGGCACTGTACGTGCGCTTTTACTTGCAGAAAACCTCATTCTTAACTTAATGAGAAGTCTTACATTTCCTTTCTTTGGTTTAATTTTTTTTTTCTTTTTCACATCTGAACATCATATCCGGTAAAATCCCCAAAATATGAAAGATTTTGTAGAGGAAATTATACTAAGGACTGAAGCCAAAAAAAGCATACCACTCACAGTAGGGTGGGTTCTGGACTGGCCCGGAGAGAACTCAAGGAAAGACAATTAGCAGGTAAGGTCTAATTTCTTCTTCCTATTCGTCTCTCCGGGCCAGTCCAGAACAGATGAGTAGTACCTAACCCCGGGAGGGACCTGTGAGCCCCGCAACCATGGCCGAGGCCCCCACACACGCATCCTGCCTCGCCTGCACATCCAGATGATAATGTCTCGAAAATGTATGAAGAGAAGACCAGGACGCCGCTCGAAAAATATCCACCGGCGGCACCAGAGCCGACTCCGCCCACGATGCAGCCTGTCCTCTGGTAGAATGAGCCCGAAGCCCGATTGGAACGGACTTGCCTCGGGCCTCGTACGCAACCCGGATCGCATGTTTCACCCAACGAGCGATGGAGGCCTTGGTGGCCACCAGCCCTTTGGACGGACCGCCAAACAGAATGAACAACCTGTCCGATTTACGAAAGGATTCGGTCTCTTTAAGGTATCTGTGGAGCACCCGACCCATGTCTAATTTACGCAGAGAGCGATCAAATGAACTCGTCCCCGACTCCGCGAAGGTGGGTAGCGAAACCGGTTGATTCAGATTTATTTATTTATTTATTTATTTAACATTTGCTTCTATACCGCGCTATTAAAATCAGCGCGGTGTACATCACCTTCGGTAGAAAAGACGGCACCGGATGCAAGACCACCTTTTCCGCCGAAAACTGAAAAAAAGGCGGTCTACACGAAAGCGCCTGCAAATCCGAAATTCGCCTCGCTGAACATAAGGCCACCAAGAAGGCCGTCTTCCAGGACAATTCCCGGATACTACCGGACGAACGCGGCTCAAAGAGAGGTTCCGTCAAAGCTTCCAACACTAGATTCAAATCCCAAGGAGGAATCACCTGCCAAACCGGAGGCCGAATTTGTCTGGCGCTCTAAGGAACCGAAGAATATCTGGATGAGCGGAAAGAGAAGCTCCGTGAACCGGGCCGCGAAAAACCATTAGGGCCGCTAACTGTACCCTTAGGGTGTTAAGAGCGAGTCCTTTTTTGAGCCCACACTGAAGAAAGGCCAGAATATCCGGGAGGGACGACTTCCCCGGCCGCAAGGACCGATCCGCACACCACGCCTCAAAAACGCGCCACACCCGAATGTACGCTAACGACGTGGACCGCCTCCGGGATTGTAACATCGTGGCTATCACCGCCCCCAAATAACCTTTGCGGCGCAAGCGCGCCCTCTCAAGAGCCATGCCGTAAGCGAGAACCGTTCCGCCTGGTGCAACTGCACGGGCCCCTGATGCAGCAAGTCGGCTCGCGCGGGCAACCTCCACGGCGGCTCCACCAGAAGACGCATCAGATCCGCGTACCAAGGATGCCTGGGCCAATCCGGAGCAATGAAGATCACCAGTCCCTCGTGACTTGCTGCTCTCTGAATGACCCGACCCACTAAGGGCCACGGAGGAAACACATACAGAAGCTGCCCCAATGGCCAGGGTTGAACGAGGCCGTCGAGGCCCTCCAATATATGCTCCCTGCGCCTGCTGAAGAACCGCACAGCTTTGGCATTACCGAGAGTCGCCATAAGATCCATGACCGGCTGACCCCAACGCAAGGTGAGCTCGTGGAAGACGTCTGCATTGAGCTCCCATTCTCCGGGATCTAGCACATGCCGACTGAGAAAATCGGCTTGAACATTGTCCTTTCCGGCCACATGAGCCGCCGAAAGCGCCGTGAGATGCAATTCCGCCCACTGGAACAACCGCTGACTCTCTTCCAGGAGAAGAACACTGCCTGTGCCTCCTTGGCGATTTATGTAGGAAACCGTCACCAAGTTGTTGGAGAAAACCTGCACTGGCCTCCCTTCGAGAAGGCTTGCAAACTCCACCAGCGCCAGACGGACCGTTCTCAGCTCCAGACGATTGATCGACCAAAGCCTCTCTTCCGCTGACCAGGAGCCTTGCGCTATCTGAGACAGACAATGCGCCCCCCAACCGGTCAGACTTGCATCCGTAGTGACCAAAATCCACTCTGGGAGCTCCAGCGGAACCCCTGCTTGCAGGTGTTCCGGAACTAACCACCAATGAAGACTGACACGCACCGGATCGGGACAGCTCAATCGACGCGAAAGCGGATGATGTTGAGGAGACCACCGCGAAAGCAGAGCCTGCTGGAGCGGCCGCATGTGCGCCCTGGCCCAAGCAACCAGATTCAAGGCAGCCGCCATCAACCCCAGCAATTGCAAGTACCGCCAAGCCGTCGGAGCCAGAACGCGTAAAAAGGCTGTCACCTGCGAGAGAAGCTTTCAAACCCTTTCCGGAGGAAGGAGAATGATACCTCTGTCCGTGTTGAAGAGTGCTCCTAGATAAGTCAACTGCCGTACTGGTTCCAAATGACTCTTCGCCTGGTTCACAATCCAACCGAGACCTTCGAGAAAAGACACCACCCGAGCGGTCGCCCTGAGGGACTCCTCCTGCGACGCCCTCGAATCAACCAGTCGTCCAGATAAGGATGAACCTGAATTCCTTCTTTGCGCAGGGCTGCCGCCACTACCACCATCACCTTGGTAAAGGTGCGCGGCGCAGTCGCAAGACCGAACGGCAAAGCCCGAAACTGAAAATGACCCATGGGGACTGCAAACCGAAGAAAACGCTGATGTTCCGATCGGATAGGAATGTGCAGATAGGCCTCCGTCAAATCTATGGAGGAGAGAATCTCCCCTGGATGTACCAAGCGGATTACCGATCTCAACGTCTCCATCCGGAAATGAGGAACGCACAAACACCGGTTCACGTGCTTTAAGTCCAAGATGGGCCGAAACGATCCTTCCTTTTTGGGCACCACAAAATAAATCGAGTATCGACCGAAGCCGCACTGGTCTGGAGGTACCGGAATCACTGCCTGAAGCCGCAATAAGCGCTGCAATGTGTCGTGGATCGCCAGCCGTTTGGTGAGAGGACCGCACGGAGAGAAAACAAAGGCATCCGCCAGAGGATGCTCGAACTCGAGAGCATAGCCCTCTCCGATAATCTGGAGTACCCACTGGTCGGTAGTAATGGCAGCCCAAGCAGAGACAAAGCCCTGTAACCAACCTCCTACCGGAATCTCCCCCTGGGCCAACCTCACTTCATTGCGGTTTCTTAACGGAGACCGGAGGGGCACCAAAATAGCCTCTACTGGAACCTCGGACACCCCGAAAGGACTGCCCCCGCGAAGGAAACCTACCGCGCTGATAAGGGGCAAAGCGAGCTCCCCGAAAACGGCAAAAATCACGGCCCTGACCCCTAGGAAAAGAGCCCTGTTTAGCAGCTCTAGGACGGACTTCGGGAAGACGCCCCCCTTTAGACTCACCTAAATCCTTAACAATCTTTTCTAACGCTTCTCCAAAAAGAAGCTTACCCTTGTACGGGAGTTTACTGAGACGCGCCTTGGACGAAGCATCCGCAGCCCAATTTCATAACCACAGAAACCGCCACGCGGCAATCACGGAAGTCATAGACTTCGCGGAAATCCGAATCAAATCATAAAAGGCGTCCGCTAAGTACGCCGCCGCCGATTCCAGCTTAGCCCCTTCCCCAGAAGGAGCTGCGTCCCCATCCTGACCGGAACGAAGCTGGCTCCATCGAATAGAAGCTCTGGACACGTACGCCCCACACACGGACACTTGCAACGCCAGCGCACTGGAATCAAAGGCCTGCTTCAAAAGCGCCTCCAATCTGCGATCCTGAAGAACCTTAAGTGCCGTAGCTCCGTCCACTGGAATCGTGGTCTTCTTGGTGACTGCCGAAACCAGCGCGTCCATCTTAGGCATACGCAGCAACTCCCTCTCCTCTTGGGGAACCGGATATAAACGTGCCATAGCCCGAGCACCTCGTAAGGACGCTTCTGGACATTCCCACTCAGATTCAATCATCTGTTTAATCACTCTGTGCAGAGGAATGCATCTTTGTTCCGACTTGAAACCCTGTAACAAGGGATCCTCTAAAGGTTCCTGCTGAACCACAGGAGGCACTATATTACGCGCCGCCAGAGACTGCGCAATCAACGCTGTCAGCTCATCCTTTCTAAAAACCCGAAAGACATTAGGATCATCTCCGGGTCCCAATTCGCCTTCCTCCAAATCCGCGGGCCAGGATTCCAACCCCGGGTCTGACAAGAGCTCTCCCTCCTCCGGCCCCAGAGCCTCCGCAGCCAGAGAAGCAGTGTCAACCTTTGTGTCCCGAGCCATTACCATCGAGGGACCCCCCTCACCAGAATCTGGCAGCCCAGAGACCCCTGCCTGAGAAATTAGCATGGAGTCAGGCAAAACTGTTTTAGGAGCTTGAGCCTTTTTAAGCAAATAAGCTTTGTGAAATGCTAAAATAAACTCTGCGGAGAGCAAAGGATCCAGGACCTCTGGCACCGCTGCTGATGTTGGCTGCTCTTGCTCCTCAGCGTTATGCACTCGGGACTTAGCTTTTCACTTGCCAGCCTTAGAGTGTGGAGCCGATGAAACGGCCAGCCTTCCAACATGGCCGCCGTTCTCGCGCTTTCACCCGAAGCCTTCAGCCGGCCTAACTGCTCACTCTGATTCCCTTGCTGTTCCTGCATAGCGCGGCCCGTCCGCCCCTCCAACGGAGCCCCTGCGACCACCAGAAACAAGATCCGCGAACGCCCAGCAACCCGAGCACCTCTCCTAGCAAGTTGACCCGCACCCGACCAGGGAAGAGGGGAAAACGCACGCGGCGGCGCCCGCGCTGAGCAAATACCTGTGCAGTCAAGGCCTTCAAGACTCCCACTCGCGATACCGCTGCTAGCGGCAAAGGGAGGCAGAGAAATACGGCTGAGGAAAAACAGTTGCTGGGGCTCCCAGATCTGTTCCCCACTGCTCCAACCGACCCGAGAAGAGGAGACAGGCTCTGCCTCGTTCTCCGAGCCGATTCTTCAGTCAATTAACAGCAACGCTGAGGTGCAAGTATACCAAACAGCATAAAGCACTCATGTGCAGATTCACCCTGCTAGGGCAAAGCACAAATCCTCCTCTGTGAACTCTTTCCACTAGCGCAAACCCCAAAGAGGAAATAAAATAAAGGGAAAAGAAAATCTAGGTATCTTGTGGGGAGCTAGCTATCCACACATCCAGCTCAGCTGCTGAGGACTACAAGACTGTCTTCTGCCACAAGGGGAGAGCTGGGTAACCTGGCAACAAAGATCAGTGTTTCAGTCCTCAGCTGCTAGAGGAGGGAGATTGACTACCCATCTGTTCTGGACTGGCCCGGAGAGACGAATAGGAAGCCAAGTTTAATATTTAAAATTATGTTGTCCAGTTATGAGATTTTTTACAAGATTGCTGTGGGTTAATGTTGGGATGATCAAGATTGTTAAATATAATTCTCAAAGGTTTATGTTTGCTAAACAGCGGAATATCGCACGGAAGCCGCTATGGCTGTTTAGTAAACATACCCCAAAATCTTTGATGGGGAACATAAGGCTGAAGGTTTGACAAGGCACCCAATATCCTTATAGCAGCCCTGGTGCCTGGTACCTGATCTCTAATCTTAGGCAGGAGATTACCTTGAACCACCCCTGTTCTGATTAAAAGATAGTTAGATAACGTTAGCAGTATATCTTTAACCAGAGGTAAAAACAATTTTATTTAGTTTAGTTTTCTGTGTCATTTACAGGTTTTTTTCATGTCGGTTTGTTTTTATACATTTCATTTCGAGACAATAGCTATAATAATGGGTTTCCTGGATGCGAGAGTTGCAGAGGAAGATCCACAGCCACCAGCAAGGAAAGCAGAAGGATGTGCCATCGAGGAGAAGATCCCAGCTGAGAGGCAGTACAGGGAGGCTCTCACTTTGCCATGGTGAGAGGCTTCCATTCAGAGAGGGGAGGGGAAGTTGCAAGGGGATAGATAAGTGTAATTAGATTCCAGCATGGGATGTACAAGTAGGGATTTTTGTAGTGACTGTAAAAATACAAGCTGAAGTGTATTTATAAATTGTGAAATAAAGAGATTTCCTATCCCAGTGCGTCAAGTGTATGAATTGACATGGCAGTAGTATTCATACAGGTCATCTTTACATCTGTCATCTTTACCCTTGGAAGTCTACCTCACTAGTAGCACTGACACTATAACAGTGCTCATAAAAAAAATCCTCCATTACAGCAGCATAACAGAGTTAGCACGGGCATCTTTTGTGCATGCTAACCACAGCTGATGGCATTAGCATGGGAGCATTTAGTAACACCACCACCCACTGAGGTGGCAAGAGCACTCATGTGCCACTTAACGCAGTGCCAAATGGTTGCAAAGTGTTAATGGCAGGTGGCTGGATGTACACTCCTCCTGGGTTAGCACAGGCCTCCACCATGGTGTTGTTGCCCAATCACGTGCTACATAGCGCACTTTAGTAAACATGCCCCTTAGTCTTTCACCATATATATTACAGGCAGCTGGCAAATAAGCTGCAACATTTCCTCTGTTACATCTACAGCCCTGTGCTTACCGCATTGATCCTTTGATGCATAATTGTCTCTTTTCCATCTGACAGCCTAGCCAGGGACTACCCAATCTCACACAGCTAGGGAATATTGAAAAACCATGGGCAAAACTGAAGGGATATTTTAAGGGCAACCAACCTTTTTGTTAAAATGGTAAATAATGGTAAAAGGAAAATGAGGCTGCTATGCTTCTCAAAAGAAGTAGCTGAAAAAGGTGAAGATAAAGAGGGAGGCCTTCATGAAATACAAGAGATCACAAAGAGAGGAAGGCAGGCATCTATATTTGGAAAAACTTTGAGAAACTAGCAAAGTAGTCAGGAAAGCAAAGATACAAAAAGAAGAAATAGCCAATGCAATAAAACAGGAGAATAAGACCTTTTTACAGATGTTAGTGAGAGGAGGAAGGGCAAAAGTGGTATTGTCAGACTCAAGGGTGAAGTGGAGAAATATGTAGAGGCTGATGAGGATAGAGCGGAATTGCTTAACAAATATTTCTGTTCTGTGTTCACGAAGGGCCAGGAGCAGGGCCTCAGAACACTCCCACAAATAGAAATAGAAGTGACAGGGATTTTGAATGCTTTTCAGAAAACTGTGTTCGTGAGGAACTAGCTAAACTAAAAGCAGACAAAGCGATGGGACCAGATGGGATACATCCAAGAATACTGAAGGAACTTGGGAACGTTTTAGCAACTCCATTAACTGACCTTTTCAATGCCTCTTTGGAGTTGGGGGTGGTGCCAGAGGACTGGAGAGAGGCACATGTGGTCCCTTTACATAAAAGCAGAAGGATGTGGTTGAAATCTACAGGTTGGTTAGTTTAACCTCTGTGGTGAGTTAACTATTGGAAACGTTGCTAAAAGAGAAAATAGTGAGGTTTCTGGAGTCCAATGGATTACCGGTTCTGAGGCAGCATGGATTCACCAGAGACAGGTCTTGTCAGACAAATCTGATTGATTTCTTTGACTGGGTGACCAGGGGGTTGGACTGAGGGAGAGCCCTACATGTGGTGTACTTAGATTTCAGTAAAGCCTTTGACACTGTTCCACAGTCAACTTATAAACAAACTGAGCACCCTAGGAATAGACCCTAAAGTTACTGATTGGGTTAGAAAGTGGTTGAGTGGGAGGCAACAAAGGCTACAGGTAAATGGAGCCCACTCTGAGGAGAGGGAGGTTACCAGTGTTGTGCTGCAGGGATCTGTCCTGGGTCTGATTCTTTTTAACATCTTTGTTTGTGATACTGCAGAAGGGCTTTCGGGTAAGGTTTGCTTCTTTGCAGATGATATCAAAATCTGCAATAGAGTAGACACCCAGGAAGGAGCAGATAACATAAGGAGGGATCTAGCTAAGCTTGAAGAATGGTCTAGAACTGGGCATCTGAAATTTAATGCTAAAATATATAATGCTATGCATTTGGGCTACAAAAATCCAAGGGAGCGGTACAGTGTAGCAGGTGAAGTACTTCTGTCCACAAAAGAAGAGCAGGATATGGGCGTGATTGTGTCTGACGATCTTAAAGTAGCTAAACAGGTAGAAAAGGAGACAGTGAAAGCTAGGATGTTGGGGTGCATAGGGAGAGGAATGGCCAGCAGGATAAAGGAGGCGATAGTGCCTCTGTATAAGTCTTTAGTGTGAGACCTTATTTGGAGCATTATGTGCAATTCTGGAGACCGCACCTTTCTATCCTTTTGAAGGTGCAGTCTCCAGAATTGCACACAATTGTACCCCACTCCTGGAAGATCCAAAGCACAATCCCCCTGTTGAGGGTCCACTCATGCAGATGGAGGACACAATTCAGCTGGTCCATCAGAGAATTGAGTTCCCCTGGCAGGTAAGTTACCCACAGCTCCATACCGTGGGCAATGGTGATCTTCTACAATCAGACTGCTTCTGCACCTGGTACATTGAGTCCAGTTGTTGGTTGATCGCTGTCACTATAAGGGGGTTCTCCCACATCTTCAAAAGCATCCTCTGCAGAATGCAGTGCACGGGCACCATCATGGCCTCCTTGTGGGCCAAGGGATACTGGAGGATTTTTATCTCCTCTGCCCTAGGCTCATCCTCGGATTCCAGGGAGAAGGGTATGGCCTTGGCCATATCCCTCATGAAGTCCTGGAAGGTCACTGAGGTGACTTACGTCATGCACATACAGAGGTGAGGGAACTAAGGGAAGGTCCAGTGATCCCCAGTGATCCCCAGTCAGACACCACTGACTCCTCCTCTGTCTTCCAGCCATCAGAGTCAGAGTCCGAGAGGAAGTCAAAATAGAAGTGAGCCAGCAAAGCTGGGCATCGGTGAGGCCAACGGTACACCAAGTGCCTCTGTGGCTGCACCAGAGCATCAGACCTGAAGACGCTGGAGAAGAAGATGGCCATAGGAACCAGCATCAACGCCAACAAACTGCCCGAGTCCACTTTAATAATGGTTTATGGACCTTTCCTCCAGGAACATGTCCAAACCTTTTTTAAACCCAGCTCAAATAACAGCTTTAACTACATCCTCAGGTAATGAATTCCAGAGTTTGATTATGCGTTGAGTGAAAAAATATTGTCTCTTATTAGTCTCAAATAGGTTACTTTATAGTTTCAGTGCATGCCCTCTAGTCTTTCTACTTTTTAATGGCATAAACAACCAATCTATGTTAACCCATTCCACTCCATTCCCTAATTTATATACTTCTCTTTTCCAAGTTGAAGAGCCCTAACTTTTTAAGCCTTTCCTCATAGAGGTATCCTTCCATTCCCTTTACCATTTTGGTGGTTCTTCTCTATCTTTTCTAATTCCGCTATATCCTTTTTAAGATACGGTGACCAGAACTGCACACAATATTCAAGGAGCGGTCGAAGCATAGAACAATACAGAGGCATTATATCCTTTGTTTTATTCTCCATTCCTTTCCTTATGATTCCTAACATACCATTTGATTTCTTGGCCGCCGCTGCACACTGGGCGGAGGGTTTCAACATATTATCCACAATGATGCCTAAACCATTTTCTTGGGTGGTGGTTTCTAAGGTGGTACCTTGCATCATGTAACCAAAGTTTGGGTTGTTCTTTCCTAGGTGCATAACTTTGCACTTGTCCACATTAAATTTCATCTGCCATTTGGACACCCAATCTTCCAATTTATCAAGATCCTCTTGTAATTTTTCACAATCCTCTTGGGTTTTAACAACTTTGAATAATTTTGTGTCATCTGCAAATTTGATCACTTCACTCGTTATTCCCATTTCCAGGTCATTTATGAATATGTTAAAAAGCAACGGACTGAGCACAAATCCCTGGTGTACTCCACTATTTACTTTTCTCCATTAAGAAAATTGGCCATTTAGCCCTACTCTGTGCCTTCTAACTTTTAACCAGTTTCTGATCCACAATGCTACACTGCCTAAAATCCGATAACTTTTTAATTTTGCCTTGAGTCTCTTATGAGTGACTTTGTCACAGGTTTTCTGAAAATCCAGATATACTATATCAACCATCTCACCTTTGTCTACCTGTTTGTCTACCTTCAAAAAAATATAACAGATTAGTAAGACAAGACCTTCCTTGGCTAAATCCATGTTAGCTTTGTCCCATTAAACCATGACTAAAAAGGTTGCATAAAGCTAGGCTTATGCCTGGGCTGGGTGGGAGTTGGGGTAGGAGGGAGGGAACTAACATTTAGTAAAGGGTGACTAAGATCTGTGACCAATTTCTTGGCTGATTCAGACAGCCCTTGCTTTGATAGAGGGAGTCTTTCAAAATGCCCCTGTAATCTGTCACTTGGCTTTAACACCTATTTAAAACAATTTCACAGGTCTCTTGCCCCCTGTCTACAAGGCCTCTTGGTAAAGGTCTCTAGGAACAATTTATTGATCAAAGAATACGGACTCTGGTTTTCCTTTTCTGCTAAGTTATACTTTGATTTGATTTAAATTAAAGCTCTTTGTTGATATTAGGTCCAGACTGAGTATTAAATTTAAACTAGAAGCTCTCTGCTGGGTTTTAAATTTAACCAGAAATCTCTCTGCTGGGTTCTGAATTTAAACTGAAAGCCCTCTGCTGAGTTTTAAATTTAAACTGAAAGCTCTCTGCTGGGTCTTAAACTTAAAATGAAAGCTACCTGCTGAGTTTTTAATTTAAACTAAAAGCTCTTTGCTGATTCTAGGCTCTGACTGATTTAACAAGTACACTGGATTCTAATTTACACAGATTAATCAGCTTTAATGGAAAGAATTCCTTACAATTGCAGATTAATCAGCTTTAATGGAAAGAATTCCTTACAATTGCAGATCTCTCTCCAAAAGCAACAGTCCCTTATTGTAGTCCTCCAAAGCTGAGTCTTCACATATGGGATTCTCAATCTACAGACTACCGAAAACAGAGGAGGTCAAAAGCCCAACAGGGGCAACAAAAAACTGGAGAACAGGAAGAAACAATGTGGGTAGTCCCTCCAGGGGACTTGACTGATTCAGCTTCCTTAGCATACATTTGCACTGAGAGGTCTTTTTTGTTTTTGTTCGACAGCCTGGACGGACAGAAGGGCTGACGGGAAGGAGTTGAACCTAAGACCCAAAAAGATGCCGGAGTATGGCCTGGTCAAAGTTGCTGTCACGTCAGGAATTCCCATCCAGACAATAATGAGCTGTAAAAGTGTGGTCCGAGGACCACATTGCAGCTCTGTAGATCTCTTCTGTGGAGACAAATCGCAAGTTGGCCACCAACACAATCATGGCTTGGACACTGAGCTGTGACATGACCTTCAAGGCTCAGGCCTGTCTGGGAATAAGCTAGAGAAATGCAAGTCTGCTAGCCAAAGGGACAGCATGTGTTTGGAAATAGCAGTGCCTAGCTTGCTGCGATCAAAGGAGTCAAACAGCTGAGTGGATCTCCGGTAGGCCTTCATCCACTTGAGATAGAAGGCCAAGGCCTGCTTGCAGTCCAGCTTGTGTAACACTTCCTCTCCCTGGTTGGCATGAGGCCTAGGGAAGAAAGTTGGCCTTACTATGGACTGATTGAGGTGGAACACAAAGACCACCTTTGGCAGAAAACACTGATGCATTTGCAAGACCACCCTATTGTAGTGGAACCTAGTGTATGGCGGGTGAGTCACCAAGGCTTGAAGCTCACTGACATGGCTTACCGAAGTGACCACCACCAGGAAAAGGACCTTCCAGGTCAAGAACATCAGGGGACAGGAATAGAGCAGCTCAAAAGGAGCCCTCATGAGCTGTGCAGGAATGACATTAAGATCCCAAGCCACTTGGGGGGGGGGGAGCCTAAAGGAAGGCTTGTAGAGCAGCATGCCCCACATTAAGAGAGCCACTAGGGGCTGAGCTGAGATAGGTCCCAATCATGCTCAGATGAACTTGGACAGAGTTGGATTTGAGACCAGAATCTGAGAGGTGCAGGACGTACTTGAGCAATTTGTCTATGGCGCAGGAGAAGGGATCCAGCATTCTATCAGCACATCAAGCGGAGAACCTCCACCACTTAAACACATAGGCACTGCATGTTCAGTCCTTGCGGGAAGCTAGGAGGATTTGTCATGTTTTCGGGCAAATTGAGCTCTGAAAGCACTACCTGCTCAACATCCAGGCCATGAGGGCCAGGTACTGGATAATGGGATATAGCAGGGTCCCGTTCTCCTGGGAGATGTGGTCTTGGGCAGAGCCCAGATGGAGGGGCTCCCTCTGAGACAGCTGAAGCAGCAGGAGAAACCATTGCTGTTGGGGCCAGTATGGGGCAATAAGGATAATGGTGCCATTGTTGGCCTGAAGCATCGGTAGAGTTTTCACCACAAGTGAGATTTGGGGGAGTAAGCGCAGAGCAGACCCAGTGAAGAAGGAAGGCATCCGAGGCCAGCCAGTCACTGGATGCTATCTTGGAGCAGAACCGGTCCACCTGGGAATTGTGCAGTGTGGTAAAAGATCTGTCATGGGAGTACCCCACTCCTGAAAGATCCAGGCTTGTTGAGGGTCCACTCATGCAGCTAGAGGACATGGCAGTTGATTCACCAGGATATTAAGCTTCCCAGGTAGATAGGTTGCCCTTAGCTCCATTCTGTGAGCAAGTGCAAACTCCAACAACCGAACCACTTCCCAGCAGAGAAGGTTCAAGCCCGCTCCTCCTTGCTTGTTCACATAGAATATCACCACTTGATTGTCTGGATCAGGATGATCCGATTGGCCAGATTGGTGTGGCAAGTCTGGAGGGCATTCGCTATGGTTTGCAGCTTGAAGGAGTTTATTTGGTGCAGGCTCTCCTGCTCAGACCATAAGTCTTGCATATGCAGGCCATCCAAAGGAGCCCCACAGCCCAGCTTGGATGCATTGGTCATCAGCATCCTGTGGGGGTAGTGCTGTTTGGAATGGGAGACTTTTGAGCAGGTCCTGCGGCTCCAGCCACCAGGATAGGGATTATACTAGAGGTGTGGTGACTGTCACCAGGTCCCAGAGGTGGTCCATTGCCTGCTTCTACTGCATGTTCAGTGTCCACTGAGTTTGCCGCATGAAAAGATGAGCCAGGGGAGTAAATTGCACCATAGAGGCCATGTGGCAGGGTACCTTCAGCATTCCCCAGGCCATCATATTGCACTTCTGCTGGATGTTGCCAACCACTGCCAACAGGTGCTGCATGCGGTCCACTGGCAGAAAAGCCCAAGTCTGAGCGATATCAAGGAGGACTCCAATGAACTCCAGCTGCTGAGAGGGCTGAAGGTGAGACCTGAGGTAGTTGATTATGAACCCCAGCTGCTCGAGCACCTGGATGGTGAGATGAGCTGATTGCCAGATAGGGGTAGAACTCTTGATGAGTCAGTCATCCAAATATGGAAAGATGAAAACCCCCAGGGTTCAAAGATAAGTGGCTATCAATGAGAGTCTGGGTGCTGGTGCCAGATTGAAGAGGAACACTCTGAACTGATAATGCTCATTCTCAGTACAAACCTAAGATATTTTCTGTGAGCCAGATGGATCAGGATGTGTACATACGTATCCTTGAGATCCAGGAAGCATAGCTAATCATCTTTTAGAAGGTAAGGAGCGGTGTCCCTAACGAGACCATTTTGAAATTTTCTCAAACCAAAAACCAGTTGAGGTTCCGGAGGTCCAGGATTGGCCGGAACTTCTGTCTTTTTGAGGACCAGGAAGTACCTGGAGTAGAAGCCCTGCCCGACCTGAGCCAACAGAACCAGCTTGATTGCAAGCTTGTTCAGAAGAGCTGAGACCTCCTCCTGCAGCAGGCTGTGGTGCAGCAGGTCCAGGGGGTACTCCCTTTGGGAGAAAGGAGGCGGCAACTGGGTGAGGTGTAGCATGTATCTGCCTCAGACTATCTGCAGCATGCAAGTGTCCGAGGTAATGAGAGACCACTTGTGGGTGAAATGGATGAGCCACCCCCTACCTGAAAAGGTACCCTTTTGAGCAGTGGCAGATCAGCTATGCTCCTGAGGAACCAGTCAAAACCTGGCCCCAAGCTTGCATTGTGGGGCTGACTGGACCTTCTGAGGTTTTTCCCTTTGCTATTGGCGAAGGGCCTGCACCTTTGGCTGAGCATTATGAGGGCTCGAGTAAAGCATAGTTACTCACCTGTAACAGATGTTCTCCGAGGACAGCAGGAATCAGTCCTCACATATGGGTGACATTGGCACCGACACAGCCTGCGTGGAAACTTCTCCCCAGCTTTCAAAGTAAGTCTTTGGGAGATGCACCACACATGCATGGTTCCCTTCCCACCCAAGGGTGCCATTTTGCCTCCGTCTGATATAGCGTTAAGGCAAAATGGCAAAAATAGAGATTATTAAATACACACAACACCACCCTTTACAACCCCAATCACAATAAACTATCAAATACAAACTTATAACATACTATACTTTGGGTACATAGAGGCCTCAGAAGCAGCTCATGCCATTCATTTGGCGAACAGTGTCACCATAGGACAGAGCTCAGAACTTGTGCATCACAGGCCTCACCCTTTTAAACTTTAATATATTTACCAATAAAGCTATATCCAAGAAAAGTACTTTTAAAGGATTCGAATATCAATTAAAATCTATCTTATCAACCCAATTATTAACAATATTTTATAATTTATTTAATTTAATTTTAAATTTTATTAAAGTCAAGAGCAATTCCTTCTTGCTCGCACTATATAGGAAACTCTTTCACCTATTACCAACAGCTTAGCACCTGATATAAGCGATTGAATATCTAGAAAAAATGGAGAAAGAAAATCCAGATGGTAAGGTACTCTCTCTTAATTAATCAAATAGTGATACGCTACTTATCTGAACAGTAAACTTCAAATGTGTATCCTTCGCCTCCAACGCTACAGAGTCAGATTTTCAAAAGAACTGCCTCAGAAGTCTAGCGCTGCAACAGCTAGTCAGAGAGACCTCGAGCAGGCACTTGGCGTTTACTGCACTCCAGATCCGACAAAAGCTTTTGTTTCACCCTACCGGGCTTCATCAGGGATCCAGCATTAAACCCAAATAAAGATTATTCCGTCAAGATCGAGCAACCATTTCGCTTCAAGAATTCTAAAAGTGTCTGACATCACTCCCCTTTAAACAGGTATCAAACGAAGCTGATACGCTCAAAAACTATGACGTCATATTCTATATTCTTCCTAAAATACACAAGAATTTACAGAACCCTCCTGGCCGCCCTATTTTGTCTAGTAACGATTCCCTCCTCAAGAGAGTAGGTCGATACCTTGATATGTTTTTGAAGGATAAAGTTCCTCTTATCCCTTTTTACATTAAAGATACTACGCATTTTTTGACTCTCTTGAATGACTTTACTTCTATTGAGCGAGTTACATGGATAGCCACACTAGATGTGGCAGCGATGTATACCTCTATTCCCCAGGATGAAGCCTTGTTAGCTTTACGTCAAATTTGGGATGCTCGACCACATAATGTTCCTACAAATTTTTTATGTAGTTTGGCAGAATTAGCGTTAAAAAAGAATTATTTTATTTATAAGCAAGAATTCTTCCAAAAAATATCAGGAACTGCCATGGGTGCCACATTTGCGCCATCTCTGGCTAACCTTTACATGCATAATTTTGAGGACCGTTGGATCTATACATCTCGATATTTTTCCTGCATTATACGTTGGTATCGTTACATTGACAATATTTTTTTATTATGGGGAGGTCCAGTCGATATTTTGGATGATTTTCTTCAATATCTGAATGGCTGTAATATCAACATTCAATTTGAGATGACTAGGCAACAGTTTATGGTGCATTTTTTGGATGTTAAGGTTATTAAAACTACGGAAGGTTTTGAGACAACACTTTATACTAAGCCTACAGATAAAAATACCCTACTGCATTATTCAAGTTATCATCCTAGCCATTTAAAGAATAGTTTACCCTATTCGCAATTGTTGAGATGTCGACGGATCTGTTCATCTTCGAAAGATTTTGAGCTACAGGCAAGACATATGATGGCAAAGTTTCATGAACGCGGCTATCCCCTTTCCCTTTTGAAGAAGGCTCTTAAACGAGCTAAAAATAATCATCGAGAGTGGTTACTGTATCCTGCAACTGAATGTTTAAGTTCTTCTGAACAGCTATCACCTCTTACATGTGTTTTACCCTATTTGAGTCTTGCTAGTCAAATGGCAGCCTCTATCTATAAACATTGGAAGATATTTTCATCACATCCTGTTTTGTCTCATCATCATGTACGTATCGCCTATCAAAGAGGCAAGAATTTTTGTGATCGGCTATGTATTGCAGTTCCTAGACAAGTAGACTATTCCTCTTGTTCACATCAACAATGTGGCCATTGTCTTTACTGCAATATGATGGAGAGTGAAGTGTGCTCTCATTTTAAGTGTAAATACAAACTGAGACAATCTACTAATTGTAATTCTTCATACGTTGTTATGCCTTGTGGTGTCCATGTCCATTGATGTATATTGGGAAGACTACACGTCCACTATGCACCCGATTAGCTGAACACAAATATAGTGTTGCAAAGGCACGGTTAGAAATTCCGTTAATCCAACATTGTAGCAGCAGCAGAGAGAGACCGCCAATAGGTGAGGCACTGTCACCCTGTCTCGCATCCGCCCTGTGGCCTGGGTCCATTGGGAGTGGAGGCACCACTGGGCCACCTCTCATCTGGAGGTGGGAATCCGGGATGACATGGACCTTGGAAGTCATGTTGCCCAGCAGGTGTAGTACGAGGCGAGCAGACATGGAGCATCTGCGCTGGACCTCTGCGGCCAGCGTCTTGAGGTGGCCGAATCTGTCCAGAGGAAGGAAGACTCTGGCCTGAATGGTGTCTAGCTGGGCCCCTATGAACTCTAGACACTGTGTTGGGAGGAGGTGACACTTGGGCGGTTTATGATGAACCCCAGATGTTGTAAGATGCTAATGCTGCAGCCATGCCTCCTCTTAAGAACCAATCATCTTTTTTTTATGTAACAAATTTTATTGAGCAGTCTCAAATAGCATACAGTAAAACGCAACAGACTGTAACATTGAGATAGATATAATCTAACAGTTCCAGCAGCCTTACCCGCCTGCCGAGAAGAGACAGGCAAGAACAGCAGCAGCATCGGGTTATTTAAACGATACAAATAACAATGCATATAAGTCGGATCCTGCATAATAAAGTTAGACAAAAATAATACACCACCAGTGCCCCCGCACAAAACAGCTCAAATCAAGACAAGAAAAACATAGCAATATATTGCAATACAGTACAATACAAAACAATACAATTACAAAACAATACCATACAGTATAAGTTAGAGCCCTCCCATGTAAGTGTCCAGGTAACAAAAATAGCGGTGAGGCTAAGGCACAGCAACTACCACCACCGCTCAGATCCTCCGTCTCACCACGTTTACCCCTCTACTCAGCAGAACAATAGAGAACTAACAACTGAGAACTTAAAAGCAAAAATATTATGAGTCCCGTAAGGGGACTGAGACTAACCAGACCCTGCTCATCCTACCCCCAACCTCACTTAACTTAACCTCACCCCAATCCACCCCTCCCTACCCAACCCCCCCACCCACCCCCGTTCTGATCCTTCAAACCCCTAAGCACAATGGGAAGAAAAGAAAAGGAAAGAGTATCCAACTTCATTAAAAGTAGCTAAGAAAGTTTAGAACTTCAGTCACGGTAACAACTGGGAAGCTCTTGCACTCTAGAGTCCTCCTGAAAGACTAAACTCCATAGGTCCTCTCCTTGAAAAGGACGACCTCATACCGAAGCAGTAATTTTATCCAACCGATAAAGTTCCCAACTCTTAGAACGCCATTCTAAAAGAGACGGAGCCCTGCTACGCTTCCAAAAATGAGCAATCACCGATCTTGCCACTAGGAGCAGTGATTGAACCACTCTTCTAAGAGGCCCTCTACTGGAGGATTCAGGTAGGACTCCCAGCAGACAAGTCTCCATATCAAAAGGGAGAATTACCAATAACCGCCCAGCAAGGTGTTCCACCACCATCCTCCAGTACCTTTGAATGTGAGGACAATACCACCACATATAATCAAAAGTACCTTGACGACCACACAACCTCCAGCAAAGCGAATCATCAGCTCTTTTCCAATGATAGAGATCAGACGGCGTTATGGAGAGACGAAAAAGGATCCTAAGTTGTGTATGAATTAACCCAAGCGAAAGAACATGAATGCGCATAGTGATAAACTTCCAACCAGAAATCTTGCTCCTTTCCAGGTAAAATTGCCTCTCATCTCTGCTTCGGAAGTTTCAAAGTAGAAAGAATGGGTGAATCATCTGCAATATTCCGATACAGTCTTGCTACAAACACGGGGAGTTTCCTAGACTCAAACAGATCTTGCTCCCAATGTCTGGGGCTCCTACCTACAAAGCTAAGACAATTGTATATACTGGAACTGGGAAAGGGAAAAGCCCAAGCGCTCCTCTAACCGCCTCTTAGGCAGAGGACGCAAGCCCTCATATAAAGAAGAAAGTCTCGTCAAGGCAAACTCTGAATCCAAGCCTTGTTTCAAGCTTCGGATAAATCCCAGGGCCCCTAAAATAGTAAAGGGCGAATGGGAAGCAGGTAACCCAAACTTTTTGCAGATTTTCCTCCACGCTTCCCAACAAGGGCCAATAAACAAGTGTACCTTCACCTTAGCTACCTAAAGGGAGTCCCTGAGGAAAGGTACCGCTACCAACGGAATCGGTTTAAACCAGCCCTTCTCCAAAGAAACCCAGTCTGCCCCGGAATTAATTCTCCACAACAACAACGATCTCAAACAGATACAGGAGTGATATAGCTCAGGATCAGAAAGACCCAGCCCCCCGGACCATTTTGGAAGCGTCAGAATCTACCAACTAATTAACAGACATTTCCCCATCCATAAAAAGTGCAAAACAGCCTGCCGGAGAGTCTTGAAGAAAGCGCCCGGTAGAGAGATAGGTAACTGCATAAACATAAAAAGCAGCTTAGGCAAAACCAACATCTTGTAAGCATTGATGCGGCCTAACCAAGAGATCGAGCTAGCACCCCATCGGTCCATATCCCGTTTGAGCGATGTTAAAAGAGGGAGATAATTCAGACTGTACAACTGTGAAAGATCCCTATGTATTACGATGCACAGGTACCGAAAGCTGTCCACCGTCGGGAACCCCCCCCTGGAGCAAGAACAGATCGAAGAGCAGGATATACAACGTAGTAACGTAGATTTCTGCCGATTTATAGTAAAGCCGGAAAGGAACGAAAAACGATCTAAGATACTTACCACTATGGGAAGTGATCTAGATGGGTCATTCAGGTAAATCAACGTGTCATCCGCAGACAATGAGATAGAATGCCATTCAGAGCCCAAACGGATGCCAATTTCCTTGGCTCTTGCCCTAATATGAGCCACTAGAGGCTCCATCGCGAAGGCAAATAGTAAAGGAGAAAAAGGACAACCTTGACTTGTGCCTCTACCTAAGAAAAAGGGAGACGAAACAAAACCATTTATAGATACCGAGGCCTGGGGAGTGGTATATAGCGAAGCAATCCACGCACAAAATGAAACCCCGAATCCAAACTCCTTGAGGACCTGTAGAAGATATGGCCATTTGAGCTTGTCGAAAGCTTTCTCAGCATCAAGCGAAAGAATACCAAAAGACCCTACTTTACCTTTTAGGCCATGTAAGACATTAATTAGCCTACGCAGATTCTCAAAACCATATCTATTTTTAATAAACCCTGTTTGATTAGGATGAACAATGTCTGGAATTAAAGTCGCTAACCAAGTGTGGTGAAAATTTTGTAGTCCAAGTTCAGCAAAGAAATCGGACGATAATTGGAACACTGCATTGCATCTTTGTCAGCTTTAGGAATCACCACAACGGTCACCTGATAAAAAGAATCTGGAAGCGATTTTTTGGAAAGAAGTTCATTAAACACTGTCAACAGGGTCAGAGCAAATAAATCTGGGAACACCTTGTAGATTTCTGCCGGTAAAAAGTCCGATCCCGCCGCCTTAGCCGATTTGAGATTCTTTATCACGTGTTGAACCTCCAGGAGAGTAAAAGGGCGATCTAAGAAGTCCCTACCTTCGACAGAGAGTTGCGGGAGGGAAGCCTCCCATAACCAATCATGAAGGTCCGTATCCCCTGCCGACGTCTCACTAGCATATAGTTGCTCATAGAATCTAGCAAAGTTGTTCGCAATATCCCTGACCCGTACATGTCGAGAGAAGATCCTCCCACTCCTCAACAACATACCACAAGACCTAGATGCATTGGTGTCCACCTGGGATGAGAGCCTCAAGACCATCGCATGTCTACCAGCCACAAATAAAACAACAACAAAGAAACGAGAGCATGCACCATGGTATACCAGAGAACTCCGAGACTCACTCAAGTGCCTGCGCAGGCTCGAGAGAAGATGGCGCCGATCTCACTCTACTGAAGCACAAGATACTTACATCGCTCACCTAAAATCACACCGCGATGAATTAACAAAAAAGCGGAAACAATACCATTCCGACATCTTGAAGCGGTCACTAAACAAGCCACACGATCTCTTCAATATAGTGAAATCTCTCATAAGAGAACCTCCTGCAGACCAGTCACAGATGCCACACCCCCAGGCATACTCCAACTACTTACAGTCAAAAATGATCCAGACTACTACATCTGCAACCAACTACCTACAACTTGAAGTCACCCAGGCTGGTGCAACCTCGAACTCCGCGGAAAACAGCTCTCAGCACAACTTGCCCCAACCATCTCCACTATCCGACTTTGAAAAATATCACGCAGAGAGATTGAAGACACGATCGCTGCAATCAACCCCACTACTGCACCCAATGACCCATGCCCTGCTTTATGGATAAAGGAGTTACGATGTGACTTAAGTCAATATCTGAGCGAATTAATAAACCAATCTCTTACAACCGGATCGTTTCCACAAAGTCTGAAACAAACATCAATCAGACCACTGCTCAAAAATAACAAGCTGGACCCAACGAAAGTGGAATCATACAGACCAATTTCAAGTATCCCTATGCTTGCCAAAGTAATAGAAAAGTTAGTACAGCGCCAAATCCAACAGCATATTGATACTGAAGCCCCACTGGATCCTTCCCAGCATGGGTTCAGAGAAGCACATGGGGTTGAAACCCTCCTCACCAACCTATTTGACCATCTAGTCTCTGGAACTGACAAAATGCATCAAGGATTCGCCCTCATATTCCTCGACATTGCAGCGGCTTTCGACTCGGTGAACCATGAGATCCTCATACAACGCCTCAGCGAGAAAGGAATTCAGGGAACAGCCCTAAAGTGGTGCAAGTCATACCTGACTAATAGATGGCAACATGTAAGGTCAGGCTCCACAACCTCTGAACCATTTTTACAGAACCAGGGTGTACCACAGGGCTCGTCACTATCTGCATTGATGTTTAACATCTACATGCAGCCCATATGTGCCCTAGCACGTTCCTTCAAGGTCAACTGTCTAGCCTACGCAGATGACATCCTACTATACATCCCATTCAGGACCAACCAACCAGACCTCTCCCCTCTAACAAGATGTTTTGAGGCAACAGCAGAATGGTTCAGCACACAAAACATGAGAATCAACTACAGTAAAACAGATGTCCTTTTCATCTCAAGAAACCAGGACTTCACCCCTCCACTCTCGTTAAAGATCGGCAACACAGAGCTGAAAACCAAACCCACAATCCGCTACCTTGGCGTTACACTGGATCAACAACTGGATCTGAAAACCCACATAAGAAACACAGTAAAAACAGTATACATGAAAATAAGGACCCTAAAACATCTCCGACCGCTGCTTGACTTCAGCGACTACCGTTCGATCTATCAGGCATTAATATTACCACATTTCGACTATGCCAACGTAATTCTACACGGTCTCCCTCAAGCAACACTGGCTCCTCTCCAGCTTGCAATGAACACTGCGGCAAGAGTACTAACAGGGGCTTCACGGAGAGAGCACATAACGCCAGTACTGATGAACCTCCATTGGCTACCAGTTCAAGCAAGAATCCGCCACAAAGTTCTAACCTTAACTTTCAAAGCCGCAAACACCCTGACCCCCACAGCCCTCAGCAAGATGATACATAAAGTACCACAGAACAGAAACAGAAGACCCATGATGCAAAACACACTAGAGGTCCCAAAAGTAATAACAAAATGCACAAAAGCAACGACAAATAGGGCCTTTACGATTTACGCACCCAGAGCATGGAACGCTCTCCCCACCTCTATTCGAAACATCACTTACCTAATTGACTTCAGGAAGGCATTAAAGCAACACCTATTCACCACATACTACCCTGAATCCAGCACTAGTAATCATACATATGCCCCCTCAGACAATCACTCATTGCAATTAAACAATCAGACTCAGCATGAAAAAGGATAATCAACTGATCGCTCAGAAGATACCCACTGAAATGGAATCAGGACCCCCAGTGTAAATAAGATGTAGATATGTTATACAATGTACATAGTTCCCCCCAGTTACTTCCAAGTTGATCTCCTGTTTATTGTAAATACAACTCAGGGTTCCTGTGTTGTATGGTTGATGTTGAATGTAAACCGCTCTGATCTAAAATAGAGCGGTATAGAAGAACTGTTAAATAAAATAAATAAATAAAATAAAAATAACTTGACCCTGTGGAGATTTGATTGCTACTATTCTATGACGCTGCCGCTGGCATTTTAATTGCCACATCAATAGCTTCCCAGCCTTATTTCCCTGTTCATAAAAACGTTTCGTTCACAGGAAAAGCGAAGCTACACGTTCAGCCTCCAGGGAGGCTAACTCCCCACTACGGCTGGTCAACAAACTCCACACTCTCTCAGCCCCACCTCTCCTATGTTATTTTTCCAATTCCTCAATCTCTCTCCTCAAATCTTCCTGTTTGGCTACTAGACGTTTTTTGAAAGCGCTCGACAAAGATATAAGATGCCCCCGCAAAACCGCCTTCCCAGTGTCCCATAACAAAGCTCTGGATATCTCTGAGGAGTCATTAAAATTTAAAAATTCCATCCAGCCTTTCCATACTGCGGAGGCAAACTCTGGGTTGAGCAATAACCCGCGAGGCAGAGACCACCGGTGTGGCGGAGATTCTGAATCCCCCAAATCAATACCAATAGAAATGATTGTATGATCTGAAGGGCCCATGGTACCAATATTTGCTCGAGTCAGCTATGAAAGCCCTGAACGTGACAAGAACCACATGTCAATACGAGAATGACAACTGTGTACCTTAGAATAAAAAGTAAAATCCCTTTCCAAGGCATGTAGCTGTCTCCAAACATCACACAAATCGAAATGCAAACCCCAGTCCTCCAAGAGATTTCCCTGACTGTTCCCAGATACCCGACTCCCAGAACGGTCCAATTCGGAGTGGGCACAATTAAAGTCCCCTCCTATAAGCAATTCACCCTGACTAAGGTTATGAAGTGCCTTTGAGAGGTCAATTAAGGAGCTCCCCACTAATGCTGGAGGAAGATACACATTCACAAGAGTCAAAATGGTCCCTTGAATAGATCCCACTAAAATCAAAAAACGTCCCTCTGGATCTGTAAATTTATTAATAAGCTGAAAGGAGCAATTGGAGGAGAAGAGAATAGCAACCCCTCTCTTTCTGGAGGAGAAATTAGCCAGGTGTATCTGCGGAAATCCCCTTCTAGCAGAGTCAAAGTGATCACGCTTGGGAAAATGAGTTTCCTGCAAAAAGACAATCTCAGCTTTCTCCTGACACAATTGGTCCAGAACTCTCCTGCGCTTGCACGGGTTATTTAAGCCATGCACATTCCATGAAATAGCCTCAACCATTCCCAGTAATTGAGTAAAGCCACTTGTAAATTTTCCACCTGAAATTGAGCCATTTACCTACTGTCCTAAACTTTGCGTAATATTACCTGTTCCCCAGCACCCGCTGACAATTCTGCTCACAACATGCAGCTGAGCAAAGAACAAGCCCCAAATTCTCAAAATAAGCTGACCGAATTCAGGATCAGAAATGCCCCCACTCCCCCCTCCCAACCCCCCTTCCCCCTCCCTCCAAACATTCCTATGTGTGCAGGAAGTATACCAAACCAATAAGTATCTCAAAAGTGGCGACACCACCCGTGTCCTCAAAGAAGGCAGTGTGAATGAGGCTATAACCAAGCACCTCCCCAACTCCCTCCCTGCTTGCATCCCTGTAAGATATATACCTGTTACCCTATAAGAAGCCCCCTTATGATCGAATCATCATAATTGTAAAATTTCCTCATTCCCTCCAACACCCACTTTAACCACCCCTTCCCCACCCCCTTTCTCCGATTTCCCGCTCATCTGCCTCTATACACAAGTAATAGTGAGGAGGCCAACTGTAAAGATTGTAAGAAGATGGCATCGATCCCAAATATAATCTCCCTATATACAATGATAAGCACAATGTAATCAAGTAAGAACCAATTATCTAGATAGAGAAAGATGAAGGCCCCCTGGAATAGAAGGTAGGCCGCGACTACCGCTAGGCACTTGGTGAAGACCTTTGGAGCCACCTCCCACCATGAACCTGAGGTATTGCCTGTGGCTGTGATGAATAAGGATGTGTGTATGTACGCATCCTTTAGATCCAAGGAGCACAACCAGTCTCCCTTCTGGAGGTATGGCAGCAGCATCCCAAAGGAGAGCATCTTGAACTTTTCCCTCACCAGAAACCTGCTCAGGTTCTGCATGTCCTGGATGAGTTTTAGGAGCACCCTCCCCCCCCCCCGTTCTTTTGGGTGCGAAGAAGTACATGGAGTAGATCCCCCTGCCCCAGAGATATGGGGGACAGGTTCCTCTGTCTTGTCCTCAAGGAGGCCTACGAGCTCCTGAAGTAGCAAGGTCTAGTGAAGGGGGGTCCTAGTGGGCTGCCCCAGGAAGAATGGAGGGGGTGTCTGCTCCAAGTGGAGGAGTTAGCCCTCCTGGACCACCCGTAGTGCCCAGGTATCAGTGGTGATGGCCGGCCACCTGTGGGCAACAGGATCAGATGTCTCCCTGTGGGCTGCTAGGGTGGGCCTCTGGGAAGGTAGAGAGGCTATGCCTAAAGAGTCAAAAGCTCCTGCCAGGCTGGGCCAGAGCTGGTGCCTGAGTTTTGGGAGTCTTGGGCTTACGAGGGCCATGCTCTTGTCCCTTGGCCTGCTGGGGAGGCCTGATACTAAAGGTAGTTCCGTAACCCCCCCCTTCCTCAAGTAAGGGGACTTTTTACCAGAGGCCTTCCATCTGGGAAGGGTAGTGGTCTTCTTGGAGAGCCTGGTCCTCATCAGGAACTCGGACTCCAACTCTGCAGCCTTATCCATCATGGGTTTGCCAAAGAGGTTCTTCCCTTGGCATGGGACATCAACCAATTTGTCCTGAACCCATTGCTCCCGGTTGGAAGACTGTAGCCAAGCCTAGCATCGGGCACCGATGCCTAACACAGCTACTCTAGCTGCTGACTCAAAGCTGTCGTAGGCTGCCCAAATCATGAATTTGGCGCACTCCATGACAGCCGAAGACAGGTTACGGAACCGCAGGAGGGGTTCCTCAGAGAGACTAGTCAAGGAATCGGCGAGTTCCTTCGCCAGGTCTCTCAAATACATGCCCATGTACAACTGGTATTGCTGGATCCGGCAATGAGCCTTGAGCCCTGGTAGCATTTTCTGCTCAGGACATCCAAGGTGCGGACCTCACCTACCCGGGGGCACTGAGAAGTGTGTTTTCTGGCTTTGAGCCAAAGCATGGCCGACTCCACCAGAATGGAATTATGTGGCAGCTGTGCTTTCTGGAAGCCTGAACTCTGGCGGACTTGATACATTGAATCCAGTCGTCAGCTCACTATGGGTATCAATGCGGGTGTCTCCCACGTGTAGAGGAGCAACTGTTCCAGAATCAGGAGAATGAGCACTGTGAGTGCCTCCTTCAGAGGGGCCTTGTACTGAAGGATCACGAGTTCCTCCATACGAGGGTCAAATACCAGTGCCTTGGTCATTTCCTGGACAAAGTCAAGGAAAGCCATGTCCTTGGATGGAGACCGGTGCCGGATCTTGGAGAGAGAGGGGTCCAAAAACACATCGCGGTGGAGACGAGTGTCCGGGGATTCGTCATCCTTGGTCGCCCAGTCCGACTTGTAGTCGGTGGAGGAGTCGAGAGTGGTCCGAGCCTCAATGTCAGGCACCGAGCCCGATGGCTTGTGTCCCCTGGAGGCCTTGCGGGTGGAGCTGCTGGCACTTATCGGAGAGGACCTCAACCCAGAAGATCAGGACCAAGATTGAGACTGAGGTCGAGGAACTTTGATGCCGGTGGTGCTCAGGAATCAGCTGAACATCTGAGGAAGTCCTCGAGGTCGAGGGCCCAGTGGTCTGGGTGGATGACCTGGTGGAACCAGTCATCATTGCCTACTGCTGGGCCTTGAAAGCAGACAAGCTGTGTTCCAACGCTGCCATTCTGGTCTCCAGTCCAGATGAACCTTTGGCTCAGGCACAGAGGTTCTCGGGCCCAGAGCCGGGTCCAAAAAAGGGGAGTCCTCAACCAGGATGGCATCATAGGTCTGAGGCCAATTGCCGGAGGTCGGCAATTCCCTTTTGGTGACCTTACTCGGCTGCTCCCGCTCAGACCCCTTGGAGTCGCGGTGGGAACTGTGGGACCTGGTGCGGGACTTAGCCACCATCCCCAACTTGTCCAAGGATGGGATCCTTGAAGATTTCTTCTTCTTGTTCTCCATCTCCAGGGTGCTCTGTTCTTAGAACCCACGCCTCTCGGTCAGGGTCACCTCAGGTTTCCAGGGCTCTGGAGGGGGCCTTGGAGCACGGTATCACCGGAAACTCTGGGGCAGAGTGTCAGACCTCTGAAAAAAATTTTCATGCTGCTGTTAACGGCTCTTAATGACCTTGGAGGACATCCTCTTACAGAAACTGCAATCCAAAGGGTCATGGTCCGGCCCGAGGCAATGGAGGCAGCAATCCTGTGTGTTGGTGAAGGACATGATACGCGAACACCGATCACACTACTTGAAGCTGCTATCAGAAGCTATGGGGGGAGAAAGGGCCCCAGCAAGGTCGAAGACCCAAGGCTCTGTCAATGAAAAAGGGCATGAAATTGCAATGGTGGAACAAGGAAAAAAAACAAAGAAAATATGGACCTGAGACACGATTCTGAGGCAAGCAGGCTCAGGGGTTGGGAGGAACCAGTATGAGACCAGAGAAAAACTAAAAAAAACTAAGCACTTTTTCCAAGGAAAACAGACACACATCCGGTGGGCTCTGTAGAAAAAAAGGAAACTGAGGCAATATGGCACCTTTGGGTGGGAAGGGGACCATACATGGTGCATTTCTCAAAGGCTTTCTTTGAAAGCTGTGGAGAAGTTTCCACGCAGACTCTATCAGCGCCGATGTCACCCATATGTGAGGACTGATTTCCTGCTTGTTCCCGGAGAATACTGGCGCTTGCATGGGTAGGGCTTCTTGCCGTGGTACTTCTCGCGTGAGGGGTCAGCAGTCTTTGAGAGCCTGGAGAGAGTGACAAGCTCCTTCTCAATCGCCCCTGCTTTATCCTCAACTGGTTTCCCGAAAAGATTCTCCCCTCGACAAAGAACATTGGCCAGCTTGTCCTGGACCCAATGTTCCAGGTCAAATGATTGGAGCCAAGCAAGTCAGTGAGCCCCGATGCCCGCCACCACAACTCTGCCAGCAGACTCAAAGGCATCTCATGTATTTTGAGCAATCCTTATCAAGACCCAAAAATGGCACAGAAGGAGTCAAGATGCTCCGCAGAGATAAGAGAAGCAAAGTCAGTCAGGTCCAACATGATGTCTTTTAGGAAGATACTCGTATACAGCTGGTACGAGAGGATTCTAGCCACCAGCATGGAACCCTAGAAGCATCTCCACTCAAAGGAGTCCAGGATTTGAACTTCCTTGTCGGGGGCACTGAGGAATGGGTCTTGGTGCTCTTGACCTTTTCATGGTTGATTCAATTATCATGGAGTTGTGTGGCAATTGAGGCCTCACGAAGCCTAGGGCCTTCTGGACTCAGTACATTGAGTCAAGCCATTGACTAATAGCTGGCATCGTGAGGAGTTCTCCCACATCCTCACCAACAGCCTCTGTAGGATGCAGTGCACAAGCACCTTGACAGACTCCTTGGAGGCAGAGGGATACTGGAGAATCTCCAACGCCTCTGTCCTCAGCCTCCAAGGAGAAGGGTATGTCTTTTTCCATGTACCTGACAAAGTTCTAGAAAGATATGTCCTCCGGTGGCGATGTTTGACACTTTCCTCTTCATGAGCAGCAGAGGGAAGGTCTGGAGACCCCCTGGTCTGATATCATGGAGTCCTCTTTGGTTTTACCATCCATCGGAGTCAGACTCCAAGAGGAAATAAAAGTAGCACCAGGGCTCCTTCCGGCGCCTCCTCCAGTCATGTGGAGAGGTTGGGTGTTGGTGAGGCCAATGGTGCAGCAAGCGCTGATGTAGGTGCACCAGGGCATCAGACCCTGAGATGTGCAACACTCCTAACTGGGCCCAAGGTCTTACAAGCAGGAGTGGCCTTTCGAATGTCCTTTTGGAATAAAGCTTTTTAGATGTCCCCAGGAATTCTGGGACCTGTAGTTTGCTTGTCTCCTTTAAGGACTGAGTTGTAGTTATGACTCGAGTAGGTAAGGCTGCAAGAATATTTGTGGGGATTTTCTCCAGCGCATCAAAGTTCAGTACAACAAAACGCAAAAAGGATGCAACTCCAAAATAAAGGTTGTTACATAAACACAGGAAATGCAACAGAAAACAGTTCAGCAGTATTTGGCTGTTTCCCAGTTCCTTTGCCTTTCACTAGGCACTGCCTCTTGTGGTCACTTAAAGAAAATACAGGAACTGAAACAGTTGCTTTTCTATCCAGCACGGCTTCTTACTTTCAGCTGGTGATTAAGCTTATTAACCAACTTGCAAAGCTTCTCAAGGTGACAGCAGGTATGGCAAATTTACTCTGTATTCCTGCATACAGCTTTCAATGCCCTGTACCACTGCTCTTTTCTATAAGACAGGTTGAACAGTCCATAGCACAAAGTTCTTGCTCTATTGCAGGCAAACACTCATCCACCTGCATACATTCTTCAGAGCCAGAATTAACGGTATCTTTGTCAGGTTTGTTATCTTTCCCTGACCTCCCTTCCAGAAACTCCTGGAATTGGCTTAAAAGCAATTCAGCTTGTTTATGCACATTTTCCTTGGGATAAACATTTTCCTTCTCTGATAAAAGCCTGCATAAGGTTCCTGCCCCAGAGGGTTCAGCTGTCCTGCTTTTATCAAGGGGATAGCTTCCAGCAAGGGTAAATCCCTTCCCCCACTTGCTATCAGCTAACTGTGCTAGGTTAGTCTTTTGAATGTTAGCATAGGTAAAAGGCTTCTCAAGCAAAGAGTTAAAATTGGAAATATCAGCTTTACCTTTGCCAGGGACTCTTAGACAAGCGCTGGTACCTTTCTCCTGCTATCTCCCAGGGTTTTGAACTCAGCTTTCTTGTAGCTATTTCCACTGGCCTTCAGGTAATTGCTCGGCTGATAGTTTTCCTCTTGGCCTTCTCTGTTGCAATTATAGCCTTGGCTGCTCTAGGTCCAACTATCGTTTCTCCACGTATTTTTTCTGCTAGCTTCCTTGTTCCCAGGCTCTACCTTGCAGTAATGTTTCTTCCAGGGACGTTCACTGCTCCCAGGTTCTGCCCTGCTCCAAGGTTCTAGCTTACTTATCCTTCTGGCATTTCCTCCTGAACTCCTTCCTGGACTGCTTCCCGTCTCTCTCCTTTCTCGTTCCTCTCTTCCTTCTCTCTGCATTGCTTGAGGATTTAAAAAGGGTTCACTTCCCTGCACTCCTTGACCTTCCCCTGGGCGTGACCAATCAGAGAACCCACCTGTCTCCTCCTCTGAGCTGAGGTGTGGCCTGAGCTCAGCAGAGAGCTGTGTTTTTTTCAACTCTGGCTTGAAAATCCTGTCAGTGCAGTGCTATTTACTCCATCAGGATTTTCCCCTATTTTCATCTCTTCTTGAGGGCATTCCTCAATACAGATGCTAGATAGGGAGATGGCTGTGGGAACTGGCGTCAATTCCGACCGCCTACCTGATGCACCTGCCTCGACAGGTAAAGCATGGGTCTCCCAGGGTAGTTTCTCCTAATGGGTTAGTTTTGTGCATACTGTGGCAGTCGTGAACCTCACTTCTGACTTTGGCACTTTTGGCAGGCTCTCCACGATGTGGGCTCATTGGGAGACATCCTGCTGCCCTCTGGGGCCCCAGGAGCAGATTTCTCCTACCAATGTAATTTAGCATGCTGCTCCCAGCCATTGCTGTTGATGTCGCATTGGGAAGGACCCTGATGCCGATGCTCCCTTCGACATCGACGGAGTCGATGTCTGGTCCTTCCTCTGTTTCAGTTGATCGATGGAGAGTCCCTGCTCGATGCTATGGCCCCTCTGTTCTGAGTGCACTTGGGCACCCCTTGATGTCGATATCTCAACAGAACCCCATGAAGACATCGATGCTGATGCTGGTGATGCTGAATCTGATGGCCCAAAGAGGCACTCCCTCTGTTTCTCCAGGCCCTTCTGGCCCCTTCTAGTCATCTGCAGGCAGAGGTTGCACGAGGCCAGCTGATGGTCAAGCCCAAGGCACTGCAGGCACCAGTTGTGTATGTCAGTGACCAAAATGTTGTGTGTACATTTAGTGCACTTCTTAAAGCCATTGGCTGGTTTGGACATGTCCAGGAACAAGGTCAAAGGGCTAGATTTTGCCAATGGTGGAAAAATCCAGACCCCCCCCCCCCCCCCCACAAAACAGAGAAAAATCAAAGGCAAAAATCAAAGCCTGAAAGCTGACTAGCCAATCACAGGAGGTAAACTCTGAAGAAAAAAACAACATGTGAGGGGGTCAGGAAAATCATCTTTTTCCATTAGTGCAGGAACATGTCCTAGGGTCTCCACGGAAAAAAAAGACTGGAGAAGATGGTGCCATGGCAGGCGGGAAGGCAGGCACGCATCTTTGATGGAGCCTCCCAAAAGCTTCTAATGGAAGCTGGGAAAAGTTCCCATGTGGGGCTCCATCGGAGACATCACCCATACGTAACAACTTAGCTTCTGCTTGTCCACGGAGATAAGCTCTTTTTTCTTCCACACAGACAACTCCAGCAGGGTACTCTTAGATACGCTCTGGAGACATCTGCCCAAGCTCTTCTGGGTCCACGGTGTCCCTTGGGATGGCTGCTTAGGAGTTAATCCACTTCCAAAACTGAGCTGTCTTAATCTTGCATCCACCATCTGCTGGAGACAGAGAAATACTGAAGTATGCCCCTACTGTACTGGCTCAGATAGCAGGATGATGTCACTAATAATTTCAAATTATTTTCTGTCTCCGCCTCTGCTGGTAGGGGAACACAACCCACTTGTCTGTTCTGGTCCAGCAGGACAATCTGGAAGTTGTTTTCGTTACTTTATTTCCCTTTTCCTGTGGAACATGTCACAGACCAAGACACAGTTCTGGTCATGCCCTTAATGTGACAGAATAATCCAGAACTTTGACACCCACTCCAGATACCTTATCTGTCTGGCATACAGACCATCACCTGGTTTAATTTAAGCACTCTTTCAGGATGTCTCCATAGTATCATGTCAACCAGAGATAGTGCATTCAGTCTAACAGTATTCGCCAACATGCCTTTGTGACCTACAGAACTCTTGCATTATCTGATGAACCATTATCTGATGAAGGGGCTGCTCCTGAGCAATGGACAACTTGCCTATAAAAAATGAGCAGCCCTGAGCGTGGGAGTCAAACTGTGTGTGATTCAATCCTGCTTGTTGACAGAAAAAACAAAGTTCTATTTTCCATTGAAAGCAGGACTGATCAGGCCCAAATCATTGCTACCTTCTTAAGGGTTGCATTCATTTCTTGAGCTATAGAACTGAGGAGACAACTGTGTGTTGGAAAGGTTTCACATGATCAGAACCTTACATATCCTGCTAAGATTTGGAAAAGCTCTCCTCACTTGGCACCATCCACTTGTGTGCCCGATTAACCCTGCCTCTATGAAAAATAGCCATTACATATGAACAACTTTGCTTTTGCATATTTCACAATTGCTATTTATTTTTTTATGACAGGAAACAATGCTTACCAAGAACACACACTGATCAGTAGAAGTAATACAAATGAAGTTTCACACTAACAGAATATATAATATATTCTATAATAAAAAAAAACACACTAAGTAAAAAACAAATCATAGCACACAAGTAACAGACCTCAGAAACCTGTCCCTCCCAGTTGATAACTGAACACTTTTGAAGGGATTAATATGGACAGTAATAATATGGATGACACATTCTCTCAATTTACTAAATTTGAGAACACAAAAACAGGATCGGCATAGTACTTGCATACTTCCCCTTCCCAAGAACCACAATGAAACTAATAGCAAGATTATTAACAATAAATAGCTGCAAACCTAAAATGATGCACACAGAGTCATTTTATAACAGGTTGTCTAGATTAGAAGGTGTGGTAAGGAAGCCTATCCTGACTCAGGAAAAAGGGAAAAAGGCAAAGAGCTCACCCTAGTAAAAGGGCCCCTTTTGCAAGGTCAGGGTAACAAAGCCATAACCTCACCTAGGAACCAGAAAACCCCCAGCTGGAACAGGTTTCATGTTTCCCCTAGTGAAATAAGGGAGAGTGAATACAGACCTAAGGACCAGGACCCTTACGTCAGTAAGCTCCCTGATTACTCAGGTGCCAGAAGGCAGAGTGATCTCCGTCACCTGGGAGGAGAGGAGTTGGGGCTAGAACCCTGGAGATATAAGCCTATGTTAGATTATAGTGGAGGAAGTGCAGGAGCAAGAGCAAGAGCTGGAGGAGGAGGAGGAGAGAGGGTGGAAGAAACGCCAGAAGCTAGAGCTGATACAAGCCGAGGCACAGGTACGAGCCTAAGAAGCCTGGTTAATGCTGAGCAGAGCAGGAGAAGCCTGACCAATGATGGGCAGTGCAGAGGTGCAGGAGACACTCTCAGCTCTAACGAGAGGCTGTCAGCTGAGCCCAGTGAGCCAGAAGGAGAGACAGAGTCTATGCAGCTAGGAGAGCCTGATGCAGCATTGAATGAGGAAGACACCCTCATGGATTGCTCTTTGTGCCAAGTCTTAGCCACAGAAGGGTTGAAGGAAAGCCAGCCCTGAGAGAAAACCCTTCAGAGAAAGGTAACCATAAGAAGCAGGTAGATGGATTGTAAATTCCCACATGGTAAAGAGGGGACGTTTTACTAAGACGTAAGAACAAGCTGGAGTTGTGAACTGTGCTTGTTAACCACCTGCTACCTGTGAAGTGAGACTGCAAGAAGCCAAATTAACTGTAAGGAAAACGTTTTCTTTTTTGCTTTTGAATGTTTCTGAGAAACCTGAATAGAACTTTGCTTGCATGTTGAAAGTTTTGTTCCTGTTTGGAGTTTTTGCTTTTGCTTGTAAATTGGAAAACAGCCTGGAAAGGTTTGAAACTGGAAAAGAAGGCAAACTGCCACAGAACAAAGCCTGTTTGTGTTTTATGTTTTAACCACCAAGGCTAAAGGAAGCTGGTAGCCTTGCTCTTAAAAGGCTATGTTTTTCTGAAGCTGAAGAATACTTTAAGCTGACATTTTGATTTTGGGTTTTGTTTTGCTTATAACCTGTTGCACTTTGAAGAAGCCTGGAAAAGTATGCCTGAATGTGGTATTTATGAACCTTTTTTGTGCTTAATAAATTTCTGTTATTGCCTTACCCAAGGAGCCCGACTACAGCTTTCTACCTGAAGCCTATATATATCGCAATTAAACTACATTTCCCAGAAAGCATTGTGGGGAACCAGTCAGTTAAGGCTGAAAGGGGAAAGTTCCTTATACAACCATGCCCCTCCAAGCTGGAGGCAAGTGGTGAGGGTGTGACCAAGGCCAAGAAAGCACTTATCAGTAGCCTCTTTTACAGAGAGACACATAGGTGCCAATGTGTTTTTATAAAATACCAGCATGAATTCTGCAGAAATTGCACCTACAATGAAGTCATGACTTTTATGCCTGCTTTTTGCTGTTCTACATTTATCTGGATAACTACATGGAGAGTGGATTGAATAGCACCACTGTGGGGTTTATTTTAGAAGGTGACATTTTACTGCAGTTACCAGATAATCTCCTTTTCTTGAGTCCTGTTAGATCAGTTCAGACAAGTGGGTTGTGTTCCCCTACCAGCAGATGAGTGGAGACAGAGCTAATGAAATGTTCAGGTTTCAATGATGTCAATAGACATCATTCCCATGCCTCTATCAGCCTGAGCCACTACGGGAAAATTCAGTATTCGTACCAAAGCATATGGAAAGAAATGGCTAACCTCACAATCTTAATGAGGCTAGCAATATTCAAGCAAACAGCAAAAAAAAACCTATGTACATGATTTGTTTGAACAGAAAACTTGTCTGGAGGTTATGAGCCCACAGGGTCGGCCACCCAGATTATAGTGGACCAAAAAGGTATCACCGTATTATAGAAGACCAATACAGTTCCACGGGTGGGTCCTGGACTCGTCTAGCAGGCCTCAAGCAAAAGACATTATCTGATAAGTTAAATGTCACCTTCCATATCGTCCTGCTAGACCAGTCCAGACAAGTGAGACATACCAAATCTATGCCTCCACTGGGTGGAAAGACAACATAGCAACCTGTAAAACTCTTGAGTCAAAGGCCTTGTCCGCTCGAGCATGGACATCCAAAATGTAATGCTTGACAAAAGTGGAAGTGATGCCCACACTGCTGCCCGACAAATATCTGTGAGGGCTACCAAGCTACATTCCGCCCAAGAGGATGCTTGTGCTCAAGCGGGATGTGTGTGGAACCCTTCTGGACCCGTCCGGTTCCATTAAGATGTTCCATGGCAATGGCCTCCTTGATCTAACGCCCCAATGTAGACTTGGCGACCGCATCACCCTTGCGTGGCCCAGCAATCATCACAAAAAGATGATCAGACATACAAAAGGAATTCATAACCTTCAAGTACCAGAGAGGCACCCTTTGGTCATCCACAAGACAAAGATATTTATCTTCCTCTAGACACTGCTCCTTAGAGAAAGAGCGCAGACAAACCACTTGATTCACATGAAGCGAGATAGCACCTTGGGCAAAAAGGAAGGCACAGGCCAAATGAAGACTGCCTCCTCTGAGACTGACTATTATGTATCCCAGCTAGACACTGAAGCTCGTGAATCCATCTAGCCGAACAAATTGGAACCAAGAAAACAAATAGTCATGAGAGTTAATTCCTTAAGAGCAGCATGCTTCAGAGGCTCAAAAGGCTCTGATACCAGATCAAAGATCTCAGGAAGGGACAATTAACTTTAGGGGGGGGGAACAGACATTGCACCCTCTTGAATAAAACATGAGACATCTGGGTGTGAGGCCATGGACTGTCAAGTCACCAGACCTGTGAAACAGGACAAAGCTGCTACCTCTTTCAAGAAGCCAAGGGAAAGGCCCTTTTCCCAGATCGTCCTGAAGGAAGGTTAGCAGAGACAGCACTCATGTAGCCCCAGGCACAAGTTTTTTTGCACCACATCACCACTCAAAGAGGCACCAGACCTGCACATATGCCAGGCTGGTAGACCCTCTCCTGGCTTTGAGAAGAGTGGAAACTATTGCAGGAGAATAGCCTTTACATATCAGCTGACTCCTTTCAAGAGCCAAGTCATAAGTGAGAAGAGAGCCGGGTTGTCTAGAACAACTGGCCCTTGGTGCAACAGACCCTGAAATGGAGGCAGAGAAAGTTCCTGCAGGAGCCACATCAGGTCCCTGAACCGCATTCTCCTTGGCCAATCTGGTGCCACCAGGATAATCCAGCCTGGATGGCGCTCTATGTACCAAATCAAAAATAAATGACCAAACAAAAGGAATTGGCACAACATAAGAAATAAAGCCAATCCTACAAAAAGGAGAAAAAAAATCACAACCAAATTTCAAATGTCGGAAGAGTCTGTTCTACAAGGGGGAAAGGAAAAATCCTCCAGACAATGGACTGTTGCTTTTTAATCTTTAAGTGATGCGTTATAAATGTTGTTAAAGTAAAACTTAAATTCACCATTCACTCCAAGGATCTATATGCTCGTCTTTCTTATCGGGGATATCCTCATCAACTCAATCAAGCATATAAAAGAGCCAGACATGTACATCGTGATTGGCTCTTACATCCATCAGGAGCGACACATTCGACATTTGAAGGTTTAGACAAAATCGTAGGTGTTTTACCTTATACAATAGGCTCTTCTTGTGTTGTGAAGATTTTGAGAAAGCATTGGCATATTTTGAGCCTTCATCCCCGTTTCCAGAAAGAACTAATGGTGGCTTTCCAACAGAGCAGCAATCTCCGAGACATGGTTGTTCATTCCACGGTAGGTCGGGATCGTCCCACCTGTTTTCATGAAAACCCTGGCCATTTTTCTTGTGGTTCATCTAGATGTTTGGTTTGTCCACAATCTCAGGTGGGCACTGATTGGATACATCCCAAAACGGGTTGGCGATTTAAGGATAAGTGACATATATCTTGCATTTCTTCCTTTGTGGTATATCTACTGACATGTCCTCGTGGTCTATAGGACCAGTATATAGGACGTACCATCCGCCCTGTCAAAAAGCGGTTATCGGAATATAAATCACGAATAAACATGAAGACTTTAACAGCGCCATTGGTTCCTCACTGTATTTTGTTACATCACGTCTTTTCTGATTTTAAATGGCGTGTAATAGATCATGTTCCTTTGGATCCTAGAGGGGGTGATAGAGAGCATAATCTACAGATACTGGAACAGCAGTGGATTTTCACTTTAAATACGGTCATTCCCAATGGACTAAACTTGGAACTTGATTGGTGGAGCACCTTACGATTTTGAGCCTTTTTGACCTTTGGTTCATACCATAGTTGCCTTAGGTATTTATTGCTTCATTCCACCATATGACGTCAGACGCTATCCTCTTTTGGAGGGATTATGATTTTCATCGAATGTGTTCCTACGGATCAAGACTTGGGATGCTGGATTAAAGACTGGATTTGAAGATTTTGTAATGTTCACAAGGAGCTTAGTCTCACTATCACTACTTGAAAAAGGGTTCTATTGAACCCGAAACACGACGTTGTGTCATAGTCTGCTCTCCTATCTTTTTCAAAGCCGTTTAGCTCATCTTTAATCTGCATTGGACCGATCTGGCTCTTTTCCAAAATGCCAGCTAAGTATACAGTTTTGAGGTTTCGTTACAACTTAGCATTTGTGGCTTATTTGGATAATTAAGCTTATTGTAACAGATTTAAGTTTTCACTTTAACACATTTATAACACATCACTAAAAGATTAAAAAGGAACAGTCCGTTGTCTGGAGGTTTTTTCCTTTCCCCCTTGTAGAACGGACTCTTCCGACATTTGAAATTTGGTTGTGATTTTTTCTCCTGCTTTTTGTAGGATTGGCTCTATGCACCAAAGCACGCATTCCACCAGTGGCCATGGAGGAAACACATACAGCAGGAACTGCCGCATCCAGGACTGGACCAGGGCTTCGATGCCCTCGGATCCTGTTTCTGTGCGGCGACTGAAGAAATAGTATGCTTTGGCAATGGATCAGATCATTATCAAATCCATCTCAGGGTGACCCCAACAGCAGAGAATCATCTGAAACGTTCCCCACTTAACTCCCATTCTCTACGATTGAGAGTGTGACAACTGAGGTAATCCGCCTCCACATTATTCACCCTGGCAATGTACTGAGCCAACAGAGATAGAAGGTACTTTCCCACCTAGGAGAACAAGAAAGCCATCTCTATGGTCACTCTGGCCCTCCTCATGCGACTTTGCTGATTGACATATGCTACTGCTGTGGCATTGTCCAAGAACACACATACCGCCCTGCCCTTTGACCAAGGGTTGGAAATGCAAGACGGCCAACCGGATGAGATGGTTGATGGGCCACACTGCCTCCATGTGGCTCCAATAGCCCTGAGCCATTCAGTCTTGACAATGGGCTCACCAACCCATAAGACTGGTGTCCGCAGTCAGAAGAATCCACAAGCAATCAGCCAGTGGCATGCACCTCTTCAGATGACATGGCTGTTGCCACCACTACAAGTTGGTTCTTACTTCCATCTGGAGCAGAAGCCTGAGCTTGAACTCCTGAGAGCTCAGGGACTACCAAGTCAGCAAAGATCACTGAAGTGGCCTTCATGAGAGCACACACCTATGGCACCATAACAATCACTGCTGCAATCAAGTCATGAAACTGCAATTAATCCCAAACTCTTGGAGCCTGTTGAGGACAGAACACTGCAAGCCATTCTGACAACCTCTGCACTCTCTTCCAGCAGGAAGACTCTGCCCACTTGAGTACTGAACCATGCTCCCAGGAATTCCAGGGATTGGTAAGGCTGCAATTGACTCTTCCCCTGATTGATCACCAAGCCAAGGCTTTCTAGAAAGGCCATCATCTGAGACACCTCCGACAGAAAATGGGCTTGGATAAGTCAATTGTCAAGATATGGGTGCATACGCATTCCTTGGTACCGTAGCACAGCAGCACCACCACCATGACCTTGGAGAATATCCTTGGGGTGGCGGAGAGGCTGAAGGGAAGGGCGGCAAACCAAAAACATGATCCAAGCATGGAAAAATGCAGATCTCTATTGATCCTCCCAGATCAGGATATGAAAATAAGCTTTGGTTAAATCTAGAGATACTAGGAATGTCCCTTGAAACATTGCCTTAAGCACAGATCTCAGAGTTTCTATATGGAAATGCAGCACACGCAAATGAGCATTGACACTTGAAGTTGAGAATTAGTTGGAAGGCACCATCTTTCTTTGGCAACATGAAACAAATGGAATGTCTTCCCTTGCTCATTCAGCAGGGGGAAATGGTACCACCACCTTCAAGCACTGCAACTTGTCCAATGAGACCTGTATGACAGCTATTTTGTCCGCCAAACCACTTGGGGTGATGACAAAAGCCTCCAGGATCAGCTGTTTGCATTCCAGGACATAGCCATTTTGAATGCTGTCTAGCACTCAGAGATCATTGGTGACCTGGGCCCACTCCTGAAAGAAAAGGCAAAGCCTGCCCACAACCAGAAGCATCTTGGAATGGGCCCCCAAACCTTCATTGTGCTGAATGGGAGGGATACCCTCTGGGCCCATGGACCTCTCGAAAGGACTGAGTACGGGTCCAAAATCTAGAAGCAGAAGAGAAGAAAGGCATTCCACAATAATAATGATGGGAGACCCGAGATCACCGAAAGTCAGTCCAATGTGTCCACAAAGGATGGGCGGAGGCAGAGGAGAGAAATGGCCCTACATGCTTCCTAGGCCCTTTTGGCCTATCTTCTGGAAGGCTATAAGGCTTGCCTCACCCAAGTCCTTCACCAACCTTTCCAAATTGGTCCCAAAAAGGAGCTTCTCCTTAAAGGCCAGTTGAGTTAGCTGGGCTTTGGCAGACGTGTCCATTGCCCAGTGGTGGAGCCAAATCCAACTCCATCACCATCAACAGGGCAATCTCTCTAGCTGTCAAGTGGACTAGATCATGTAAAGCATCAGAAAGGAAGGCAGTAGTCGATTCCAAAAGCAGGGGTAATATCAGGTGGGAGAGACTGCTCAATACTACAGCCAACTGAAGAATAGCAGCCACCACTGAACTAACTCTTCAGCAGAGTGTCCATCTTTCAATCTAGAGTATCTTTTAAGGGCGATCCGCCTTCCATGGGAATGATGATCTGCTTTGTGACTGCTGTGACCTGACATCCACCTTAAGCATGCTGACCCACGTGATGCAGTCCTCCTCCAGGAGAGTACATCCTCTTACACACCTTTAACCCCTTAGGCGGGGAATCGGGAAAGTCCCATTGTGGATTTCCAAACTCCCTGTAGGAACCTGTGGCCCCTACTTCACTGCTGGAGCATCAGCCAAATTTAAGGTGTATGAAACTTGAGAAATCAATGCTGCCAACTCTTCCTTCCGGAACTGGAAGATATTGCCAGCCTCTTCATGATCCTCTGAAGATGAATGCACTTATTCCTCTGCATCGGATCCAAAATCCAGGTCCAAGTCTCTGACAGATTCTAGCTGATCCACATCTCCACACCTCCCCCTAGGTCACTTAGAAGGAAGCACTCGAGCAGAGCTTTTACACTCTGCCTGTCCCTCATGTGATGTAGCTCAAGGGAATCCAGAGGCTGCAGGGTTGTAGTTCCTATGCCAAAATGATCGGGCTTGCTTCAGAAAAGAAAATAATTCCAAGGAGGACAAACCAGATTTTGGGAACCTCCCACCCAGAGAATGACCCCCAATTATAGGGGACATAGCTGTAGCTGAACCCTTCAAAGAAAGGAAGCAGCCTGAAGTATGGTCAGCTGGCCTACCAAAGCAAATGGCCCTCCAGAGGCTGCCATGCAAGAAGAGTAGATTCTAGAATCCAGTGACAAATACTTTGCTTGCCACAGGTCAAACAATGCTTCCTGGAAGACCGCATAAAGAGTTAAGACAAAGCAAACACATGAGTGCTAAGGCTGTGTAGGTGTGCAATAAAGCACATACAGGAGCATGTGTAACGGGTGCTTGGGTAGGAATTCATGTTGGAGCTGCTTAGGCAGAATGCGCTTCAGGACCTTTCGACCACAAGGCGTGCAAGATAGAAAATACTAACAGCACGCATTGGAAAAGGGCAGTAATTCCAGATGCCATACTAGCAATCATCCACAGTCAACCCTACTTATGCCCCAAAATGGACACGTTTAAGAGCCCCCAGCAAGGACAATGACAAAGTCAAGCCTTGGTACTCACCCCTTGGGAGCCCCAGACATGAAAAACCATGTCAGGCTCAGCACTGCTTCCCTGACACTGCTTTTTTTTTTTTTTTTACACTGGCTTGCAGTCACATACCTCTGAGAGCCTTATTCAGTCTTTGTGGGGAGAGCAGAGGGGAAGAGGAGGAGGGGTCAAGGTTGTGTGAGGAAGCTGAATGCCTTCTAAATCTTTCCAACTTCTGGCTGCTCAACAGGCCCTTAACAGGATAACAGCGTAGAGCTGAACCAATTTTCCCTCCCTCTTATGGCTACCAAAAAGACCACAGTTTAGTGGAATCTCCCACATCCTGCTCATGAGTCACCCGAAAGTGGTCGTTCACGAGTGAAATCAATCTTTTTCCTCTCAATCAAATCCTTATTTGTTCAGATTCTATCAGAGCTGAAAAAATCCAACAACCATCTGCTAGAGACAGAATATTATTTGCTTCTAGTGGCTCAGGCTGATGGAGGCATGGGAGTGATGTCATTGAAATCTGAACAATTCATTGGCTCTGTCTCCACTCATCTGCTGGTAGGAGAAAACAACCCATTTGTCTGGACTGGTCTAGCAGGATCATATGGAAGCCCTATTTGTGCCTTGGATGTCTAAAAATGAGTACACAGATGTCCAAATTATAGAGACATCCCCAGAGCCATTTCAGAGCCAGTTCTAAGGACATCCATGTCGCAAAGGGGTGTGATGGAGGCATGACCAGTGCATTCCAGGAGAGCTGGACATACGTTCCTGATTTCAGAAACAGCATGCATGTCACCACCTTCCCTAGCGGAAACATCCATATCTATTCTTGCTCCAGGGCAGGAAAAGGCATCAGAAAAGCTCTCGCTCTGTCATCCAGACACCTGGAGGTCATAGAGACTAAGGCATTCTGATATCCCCTATACTTTCCATGATGATAAACACAGCAGGGAAATAGACATTTGTTTTCGGTTCGGCACACTGATGCACATTCCCAGAGCCGGCCCGTCCATTGAGTGAGAATGTTGTTCGCACAGGGCCCTGCGCTTCAGGGGGCCCCGCGCGAACCACATTCTCGCTCAATGGACTGCTGCTGAGGGAGCCAGGGAAGCCCGCGCGAGGCCCCGGCTCCCTCTGCACAGCCCGCCAGCGTGAAGAGCCTTTACCTTCCCGTTGGTGGCTGTTTCAATGAAGCCGCGAATGGTTAAAGGGCATGCCTTTAACCTTTCCCGGCTTTAGCATACTGATCTTTCTCCAGGACCAAGCAGGAAGTCAGTCCTCACTTATGGGTGACGTCGGCGCCGACGGAGCCCTCGCGGAGCAATTTTCCCCAGCTTTCGAAGAAAGCCTTTCGGAATTGCAGCGCGCATGCGCGGTCCCCTTCCCGCCCAAGGGTGCCATCTTGCTCAGTCTGATGACATAGCGAAAAGACAGCAAAAAAAGTTAGCAAAAACATATAATAAGAATGACTGCAACTCCAAGGGGAGGAGGGAGGGTAGTGAGGACTGATTCCTGCTGCTCCTGGAGAACACCTGTTACAGGTGAGTAACTACTCTTTCTCCAGCACCAAGCAGGAAGTCAGTCCTCACTTATGGGACTCCCAAGCTTAAGGCTACCGGAGACCTTAAGGCAAAAAATGAGCTCCCTCAAGCTCAACAGTACAGAAGGAAGGAATCTTCTCTGAATACGAATCCGGCCGGTAGCCCAACACCAGGGCCGGAGGGTAGGAGTTGCCTAGACCTCAAAGAGATTGTGGAGGACTGCCTGTCCGAAAGCACTATCCCTGCGGGACTCCCTCTCCAGGCAGTAGTGAGCCGCAAAAGTCTGGCTTGAAGACCAAGTAGCGGTCCAGCAGATGTCCGCCAACGGAACAGAGCGGAGATGAGCCACTGACGCAGCCTTCGCCCTGACATGGTGAGCCGTGACTCGACTCTCTAAGGAGAGGCCGGCTGCCCCATAAGCCCAGGCGATACAGTCAGCTACCCAGATGGACAAAGTATGCTTAGAGACCGGTACCCCCAACCGATTGGGGTCAAAAGATATGAAAAGCTGGACAGCTTTTCTATGCTCTCGCGTACGGTCAGGGTAGAAGGATAAGGCTGTTCTACAGTCCAGGGTATGCAGAACAGTTTCAGCTCGGCTGGTATGCGGCCTGGGAAAGAAGGTCGGAAGAACCACCTCTTGATTGATGTGAAAAGGGGAGACCACCTTTGGAAGAAACTTAGGGTGAGTCCGTAAGACTACCCTATTCTTGTAGAACCTAGTGTATGGGGGCTCCGACACTAGGGCCTGTAGTTCACTAACACGCCTAGCGGAGGGAAGGGCTACCAAGAAGAACATTTTCCATGAAAGGAAACGAAGAGGGCAGGTAGCCATGGGTTCAAAAGGCGGACAGGTAAGCCTTTGTAAGACCACATTGAGATCCCAGTCAGGAGCTGGAGGCCGCAACGGAGGCTTAAGCAGAAGAAGGCCTCTGAGAAAACATGCCACCAAGGGGTGCGAGGAAAGAGGCTGGCCCTCCACCAACGAATGATGTGCAGAGAGAGCACTGAGGTGGACTCTGACAGAGTTGGATTTGAGGCCTAGATCGGAGAGGTGAAGCAAGTATTGCAGTACCACCGATACTAAGCAGGCAAAGGGGTCCTCAGAGCGCTGAGAACACCAGACCGAAAAGCGACGCCATTTAAGGGCGTAAGATTTCCGGGTGGAAGGTCGCCGAGACGCCAGGACGACAGCTTTCACCTCCGGAGGAAGTAGGAGCGGAGCTAGGACTACCCTTTCAGCAGCCAGGCCATCAGATGAAGGGCCCGGAGGTTGGGGTGCAGGAGAGTACCCTGATCCTAGGTCAGGGGATCGGGCTGAAACCCCAGAGGAAGAGGGGTGTCCACCGCTAGCTGTAGGAGTAGAGGGAACCAGGGTTGCCTCGGCCACCTGGGCGCTATCAGGATCACGGAGGCCCTGTCCTGGACAACTTTGAACAGCGTCCGGGACACAAGTGGCGTGGGAGGAAAAGCATACAGTAGACCCGTGGACCACGAGGAAAGCATCCGGCGCTACTCTGAGAGGATGCGGGTGCCGGGAGCAGAACCTGGGAAGTTGCCGGTTTAGAGGACTGGCAAAGAGATCCACGGTGGGGAAGCCCCACCGGCGGAAGATCTGCTGGAGAACTACGGGGTTCAACCTCCATTCGTGTGGCTGCAGAATCTGGCTCAGTTTCTCGGCCAGGCAATTTTCCTGCCCGGGCAGGTAAACAGCCTTGAGGAGGATGTCGTGGTCGACTGCCCAAGAGCACAGTCTCCGAGCCTCCTGACATAGGAGGGAGCCCGTGCCCCCCTGTTTGTTCACGTAGAACATGGCAACCTGATTATCTGCTGAGCAGCCTCCCAAGGAGTCCAAAGGCCTTGAGTGCATGTTCCCTGGCAATGCGCTCCCCATCCCAGGAGAGAGGCATCTGTCGTCAGCACTTGGGAAGGTGGAGGAGACTGAAAGGACATGCCGAGTACCAGATTGGGCAGGCGAAGCCACCATTGCAGAGAGGAGACCAGGCGGTCGGAGATCTGTATTAAGTCCGTCAGGCTCCCTGTGGCCTGATGCCATTGAGTGCGAAGGCTCCACTGAGCAGGTCTCATATGTAGACGGGCATTCAGAGTGACATGGACCGTGGAGGCCATATGACCGAGCAGTTGCAGGAATTGTCTGGCAGAGACCAGTGACGCGCTGCGGAACCTGCCAGCCAGAGCTATGAGCCTGTTGGCCCGTTCCAGAGGCAAGAAGGCACGAGCCTGCAGAGTGTCCAGCCGTGCTCCTATGAATTCGAGATCCTGAGAGGGGAGCAAAGTGGACTTTTCGAAGTTTATGATGAAGCCCAAGTGCTGAAGCAGAGCCACTGTGCGTTGAGTGGCCTGAGTGACCTCTAGGGAAGACTGTGCCAGGATGAGCCAGTCGTCCAGGTAGGGGAAGAGGCCTTGAAGCCTCAGGAAGGCTGCCACCACTGCCAGGCATTTCGTGAACACCCTGGGAGCGGAGGATAGGCCAAAGGGCAGTACGCGGTACTGATAATGATTCCCTGCCACCACAAATCTTAGATATTGCCGGTGGTCCGGATGAATAAGGATGTGAGTATAAGCATCCTTTAGATCCAAGGAGCATAGCCAATCTCCCTGCTGGAGGTAGGGCAGTAGGATTCCAAGGGTAAGCATCTTGAACTTTTCCCGCTGCAGGAACTTGTTGAGGTTGCGTAAGTCCAGGATGGGTCTGTGGCCTCCTGTTCTTTTTGGTATCAGGAAGTACCTTGAATAAAACCCGTGACCCCGCAGGTGTTGGGGCACCGGCTCCACAGCCTGTTCCTGAAGCAGACTTTGCAGGTCCTGAAGGAGTAAGTCCCTGTGCAGAGGGGGTCTTGGAGGCTCCCCTGGAAAGTAGGAGGGAGGCACCTGGTGAAAATGTAAGAGGTAGCCCTTTTGAACCACCTGCAGCACCCAGGAATCGGATGTTATGGCTGACCACCTGTGGGCAAAGTGGGTCAGCCGGCCCCCCGTGCTGAGCGAAGGCCGCGGAGGGGGAGAGGCTATGCTGGCATAGTCAAAAACCCCCACCCTGCTGAGCAGGGGCCTGTGTAGTGGGCTTGGGGGCCTTCTGCCTACAGGACCCATTACCCTGTCCCTTAGCCTGCTGGCCCTGATGGGGAGCTGCTGAGGCTTGATATTGTGGGTGGTGTTGTTTATAGGCAGACACCTTCCTCGGGTAAAAGGGCTTTTTCCCCGAGCCCTTCCTCTTCTGTGAAGGGGCAGAGGTCTTTCTGGACAAGGCGAGTTCTGGTGAGAGTCTCGGACTCGAGTTCCGCCGCCTTCTCAGCCATGGGCTTGCCAAAGAGGTTCTCACCTCTGCAGGGGACATCGACCAACTTGTCCTGTACCCATGGCTCGAGGTCGGATGACTGAAGCCAAGCCTGACGGCGAGCACCGATGCCGGCTCCGGCTACTCGAGCCGATGCTTCGAAGCCATCGTAGGCTGCTCGAGAAATATACTTCGAGCACTCTCGGATACCAGTGGACAAGGCCTGGAACCTCTGAAGAGGTTCCTTGGAGAGACCAGCAGAGAACCCGGCAATTTCTTTTGCCAGGTCTCGGAGATACATGCCCATATATAGCTGGTATGTCTGGACTCGGCAAGCAAGCATAGAGCCCTGGAAGCACTTCCTACTGAGGGCATCCAGGTTCCGGGCCTCCTTAACCGGAGGCACCGAAGAGTGCATCTTTTGACTCTTAAGTCGATGCATGGCCGATTCCACCACCATGGAATGTTGCGGTAGTTGTGCCTTCTGGAACCCGGGGCTCTTGCGGACTCGATACATGGAATCGACCCGCTTGCTTAACACCGCCGTCGAGGCCGGGCTCTCCCACATGTGGAAGAGTAGCCGTTCCAGCATCGGAGGAACCGGCACTGTAAAGGCCTCCTTCGGGGGAGAGTCATACTGGAGGGCCTCGAGCTCTTCGGCTCGAGGCTCCTCTTCCGGATCCGCGGGGAAGGCCAAAGCCTTGGCCATGTCCCTCACGAAATCGGAGAACTAGGTATCCTCCGGGGGGGATCGTTTCCGAGGCTCCTCCTCCGTGTCCCAGCCCGACTCCTCCGTGGAGGAATCGAGTGGCTCCGTGCGGGCGTGTGCCGAGGACCTCCGCCCCGACGCCGAGGCCGGCTTCGACGACCTCGGTCCCGAACGGGAGGCCGAGGGAGACCTTGGCCAAGGATCGACTCGAGCTCGAATGGACTCGAGGATCGGCTCGGCCTCCGGGGTCGACTTGGACGTCGACATCCCGGTGGTCGGGGCAGATGCACTGGCGAGGCCGGCCATCAATGCCCGCTGCTGGTCCATGAAGGCAGCCATACTGCTCTCCAAGGCCGTCAATCTGAGACCAAACTCAGAAGACCCAGCAGCCCCTGACTCGGGCCCCGACGGTGTCGGGCCTGACGTCGGATCCCTCGGAGGTGAGTCCATGAGGACTACAGTACTCACGTGTCCAGGAGACTCCACTTCGAGACGAGGATGCTTCGAAGGCCTCTCCGCCTCCGAGGACCCGGGGCGGCTGACGGGGCTATGCGACCTGGCCCTCGAGGGACCAGGAGCGTCCTCCGACGCCGCCCTCGCGGGTTTCTTCTTCTGACGATGTTCCTGGGCGGGAGACCCCCGCTCAGAGGAGCTCCGATGATGCTCGGGACCGGAGTCACGAGACGTCGAAGCCTCTGACGAGGTCCGGGACCGACCGGACGCGGGATCAGAGAAGATTCGCTCCTTTTATGACTGCCGACTCCTCAACGCCTTTGAGGACATTTTGTTGCACGGACCACAACTCATCGAGTCATGATTGGGTCCGAGGCAACGGAGGCAGCAGTCATGTGTGTCGATAAGAGACATAAGCCTGTTACAGCGATCACACTTTTTAAACCCGCTGGCAGCCATCGGGGGAAAAAGGGCCCCTGCGAGGTCAAAAGACTGTGCTGCCAGGGAAAAAGAAAAAAGTGGCGGGAACGCCAGATACGAAGGACAAAAACCGAAAAAATGTGAACGGACTCGATATTGGAGTATCGAGGCCGGGCGGGGAAGGAGACGGCGTCGAACCGAGAAAAACAAAACGAAAAAAATCAACTTTTTCAGCGGCGATCACAAACTACGTCTGTAGGGCTCCGCGGAAAAAAGAAGACTGAGCAAGATGGCACCCTTGGGCGGGAAGGGGACCGCGCATGCGCGCTGCAATTCCCAAAGGCTTTCTTCGAAAGCTGGGGAAAATTGCTCCGCGAGGGCTCCGTTGGTGCCGACGTCACCCATAAGTGAGGACTGACTTCCTGCTTGGTCCTGGAGAAAGATCAGTATGCTAAAGCAGATATAGAGAAAAAATTTGGAAAAAAATCTTAAAGAGAAGAAAGGAAAATGGATAGCTCGCAGAAGACACAAAGAAACCAGAAGAAAGTGACTGAAGCAATTGCAACTGAAAAGAAAATGCACAAGCAACAAAAGGTAGAAAAATACTTTATTTTGAATTTATTAACTGGAATATATAAGCTCTGGGAAATGTGCATTGTTAACATCTTTTGTGTTTTGTTTAGTACAAGAGGAAATTAATTTATAGTTTTATTTCTCCAGTGTTGTTGTACATCCCAAGTTTGGCTTTTGGGGTTCCCAGTTTAATTATTGTCTTCCTATTTCTAAATTGTGATCCCTTGTTCTTTGGTGACGGTCTATATTCTGCATTTTAACCAAGCTGAGGTATTCTGTTCATGTAGTTTCTATTTGACCATGTCACTTATTCTCTTTCCCCAGTATGAGATGTATTGGTATTCTCTGAGATGCATTGGTTTAATATTTGCAGTGTTGCCTTTTGATAGGTAGGGTTTGGTGCTTTGTGAGTCCTGGCAGAGCTGTTATGATATGGCGGGTTTGCTATGAGTTCTAAAAGGTCAGTGTTTATAGTACTTCCTAATGGGCCTGGCGGTTGGCACTGGAATATAGTAACGTAGAAATCTATTAGTCTTTCTTTATCCAGACACTCATTAGGAAGCATGTTTACTAAAAACGCATGTTAAAATTATGCAAATATTTATGCAAATGAGGCCCCGCAATTAATCTCTGCACATGGCCCCGCACCCCCCTTGGGCCGCCCCTGCACATTCCCATATGCAAAATAGTTTGCATGGATATACATTCAGCATAGAATAGACATTCCTGCCCCAAGTGTTTGTAGTGGGGACATCTATGTGGCCATTGATGAAGCAGTCCATTTTGGGGATGTTCAAGTTGCTAAATTTCAGGCTTCTTTGAAGACACCCTTTGATATTCTTACTGCTACTTAAACTCTTTTGGCTTCTTTGCCTGTTTATTTCTTCCAATTCTCTCTTTTCTAATGCTTTCCTATCAGTTTTATGGCGTTCATTTCTTCTTTTAAATAATATTCTTTTGTACACCGCTTTGATGTTACTGAAAAGCAGTATATCAAATTCTCAATAAACCATAATAGCAGGCAGAAGCATAAACATCCTTGGCATTTTTTGGGACGCTTTACCCTGGATGTCCCAGATTGCACCTGGACATCTTTTCTAAAATGCAACTTTATCCATATAATTAGGCAGAATGCCGATGCTCCACCACCATTCTAGATAGTGCCGTTGAAAATTGACGGATGGGTCACTTCTCTGGACAGCAGCTGTCAATATTTAAATAACTTCTTTTGAATGTACTTTGTTTTTATGGAGTGATGGAAATTTTGAATGTGCATGAATTTTAGACATACAGCTATTTGTTAATAATTTTGTTGTTAACGACATTGTGGTTTTCAGCCAATTTACTAGATTGCATTAAAAATGCACAATTAGTAGATGCATTAACATGAATTTTATTTATTTATTTACATTTTCTTATATACCGCGCTATTCTGCATCAGTGCGGATTCTTGCATTAACACAAACTGTACATCATAGAAAAGAGCTGAATAATTTTACATTGTGATCTGCTTGTTTAAAATGTTAACTAAAAAATCTACCAGAAAAAAAAACACAAAACATACCACTAATAAAATGAATAGAAAAATCATGAGAGAGGAAGTGAAATTATGACAGAAAAAAAAATACCATCTTATTGCTTATTTTGTTACTCAAAGAAGGGTCTCTCTCAACGTGAACATTTCTATCTATGACGTCAATCTTAGCACATCTCACACGCTATAATCTTTTTCTCCATTAGATGTCTGAAAAATCTCCTTATGAGAGAAAAATCTTGTATCGACTTTGAAATTATTTTTGCAATTTATTTCTCTTGAAAACCTGTCTAAAAAGACTTCTTTTCAAAATACACTTATATGCATGCATATAGCGTAGTTACTCACTTGTAACAGGTGGTCTCCAGGGACTGCAGGAATCAGTCCTCACATATGGGTGACATCGGTGCTGACGGAGCCCGTGTGGAAGCATCTCCCCAGCTTTCAAAGAAAGCCTTTGAGACTGGGAGATGCACCACACATGTGTGGTCCCCCTTCCTGCCCAAGGGTTGCTTTCTTTTCAGCCACCAACTTGGATATCAAATATCAAGAGCTAGAAGAATTCCAGAGGCAGTTTTTTAACCAAAAATGCCAGTGAACATTGGATTTATGAAGATTGATTCAGCATTTGATATGAGACCAGTGTTGAGTGTATAGGGTCATGTTGCAATCATTGAGGAGTATTTTGGCATTAAGACAAGTTCTTTCTATTATTTGATATTCAATGTGTTGTCTAAATAGAGAGAAAGTCTATGTTATTTTTGAAAAGGAAATTAATTATGATTGAGTGAGGGCAAGTATTACTCGATATATCAATCTATACACACGTACAAGGATGTTTTGAAATGTTAGAAAAATCTTTTTAGAAAGGTTTTCAATAGAAGTTAATTGCAGAAATAATTTAAAAATTGATATAAACATTTCTCTAAGGAGGTTTCTGATATCCCTGATGGAGAAAAGAATCACAGCTTGTGAAAAGTGTGGAGATTTTTATAATAAACATTTATATACTTTAGTTCTTTTGCTCCTTGAAAGGACCTACTGAAGATCATCATCAGCAGTCAGGTGGCTTTTTTTTTTTTTTTTACTTACTGATCAATAAAACAAATGCATTATTCTGTTCAGCTCAAACATTTAACACACAAATGTTTACCGAAATGCGCTACCAGGGTAGCGTGGGGTTGGCACGGGGGTTTGGGACCACGCTAAATAGTATGGGGCCCCATGCTCAAACCATGTGCTACCCTGGTAGTGGGCATCAAGGTGGGGATTGGGTGGGACAGACATTACTGGCTTGTGAAAGCTAGCATGGGCATTAATGCCCATGGTACTGTGCTTGTTACCGGTACTGCAGGTGCAACTAATGCCACCTCAATGGGTGAGCATTAGTTGCACCTGTTGCAGGTTCACTGCATTAAAAAATACAGCATTTCTGTACTAACTGCAGGGGGACAGATGTGCAATTAGCAAGTAAACCACCCCACTAGCAATGTGGCCCACACATGCATTACCAGTGCAGGGCTTGGCAAAAATCTCTACCAGCACAATACTGATTTCTGATCCTCAAAGAGCCCCTAATTAGACAGAGGATAAGCCCCTAATTTACAATTTATAAACACCTAAAAACATAAGCCCTAATTATTTATGTGTAATGGCATGAACAAAAGAAAGGAAAAAAACCTGCAAGTTTTAGCTACTTATGGCTGCTGGGAAAATAATTTCCTGATTCCCAAACGGAAAAAGCTGAAGAAAATCCATGAATCTACATCAGTCTTTTAGAACCTTGTCACATCTGAATACCAAATAGCCATGTCACCTTCCCTGACCTCATTTCAGAAATGTTTTCCTGAAGCAGTTAAAATGATCTCCATTGGCATTCAGAGTAGCCTCATGGTTAGAGCAAGGGCTTGGGAACCAAAACACCATGGTTCAGTTTCCACTGGCTGCCCTTGGGCAAGTCACTTAACCCTCCATTGCCTCAGAAAAATCCAAGTTATCAATGTCCCTGTTTAATGTACATTACCGAGTAAATGTTATAATGTAAACCACTTTGACTGAAATGATAAAGCAGTATAAAAAAAACCCTGTTCAATAAAATAAATAAAAAACAGATCACCTAGGTTATAAGTGCAAGCAGGTGTCTATTTTATGAAGGCACATAAGCACTTGTGTCTTTATAAAATACTAGCTCAATAGCTGTTCACATTAAATGACATCCACCACAAGTAAAGACTTTCCTAGAGTGTCAGAATCACTACATATGGGGAACTAAACATCAAGGCCAGTGGTAATCTGTTACTTTTACCACATAAATTAGAGCCTGTGTTACTGATCATTATCTTACAAAACCAGTCCTTAAACCTTCTTAGTCATCTAAAAATTGTTAAAGCCAAGTCTCAGGAACTTTTATCAGCAAAATTCTTGTGTCCTCAGCCAAATGTTGGGAATATAAACGGAAGCATTTCATGACCAGGATAATTATAAGAACTACCCCAATTAGCTCACCAGGTTGAAATGAAGTCTCTGAAATCTACCTTTATTAATCCCTCTTGGCGGGCTGGGCTTACCATGCTTCCCATTACATTTCTAATGTCCTGTTTTTCAGTCTTTATAAAGAGGAGGAACCTTAAAGCTTTCTGCAAGCACAGACCTTTTTCTCTTTCTGCCCTCTATCATCACTTAAAAGCATGCAGACCTACACAGCTTGAACCCTACTCAGACTAAGTCCTATTGCATGATAAAGAGGTCACTAATCAAATGGCGGATACTTTTGACCCTCAGGGTTTGCACCAATTATCAAAACAAAATGACATGCTTGAGTCTGCTCTTGATTATTACCGCAGGTGCAAAATAGCCATGGTATTGTATCTGCTTTCTCAGTGAAATAAAATCTGCATAGATTTGCAATCTTCTGTTCCTTAATCTTTATTGTATAAAGTTTCTTGTTCAAAATAAATGTTGTTTGACCTGTTCAAAGTTCCATGGAAACTGCTCTGACCTTTGTGAAAAGCGGTATATAAATCCTGCCAAATAAACAAAATGAATAAATGGCAGTTTGTACAGGTTATTCTCCTCCCTGTCTTAAACACATACTCTGAAATGAATCCTGACAATGTGGATAAGAATACACCGACTGTACAATGTGCAGAGTTTTAACCATGCTGAGGGCAGGCAATATGCAACAAGATAATCTATGTGGTATGAAGCGTTTTGCCAGTATAAATCATTTTTCAAAACTATGGGCAAGTCAACATAACTGTAGAGATTTGGATTCAGTCCCCAGACATATGAATGATGATCCTAAGAAACATGATTTTAGTAAGGGGAATATGGAAGGACAGGAAAATGTTCACAAAAATAGTTTAGGGGAGAAGCTTTATAAAAATTCTTTCCAACCCAACAGATGTTGGAAAATTATACACAAGGAGATTGAGAATATCTGTCCTTTTGAGGGCAAAAGAACTCTGCAAAACTTTAATAGAACTCTAACCAAATTTGGTATGAGGGAGGGGATACCTTGTGAAAAGACTTGTGTTAAAAATGGGCCAAATCAGACTGTGGAATCCAGAGAAATAAGATCTCAAAAAAAATGCCCCAATGCATTATGGGCGAAACCATTCCAACATCTGAATCGTAAAAACTTAAAGACAGTGAAACGCCATACTTAAGGGACTGTTCCTTTCAAACTGTCTCTCCTTTTATTCTCTACTTTCTGGCTGCAGACAATAAACAGAGCCCGCACACACACACAGGAACTGAAGTAATTCCCTAATCCTGATGAACTTTTGGTGAGTCATTCTAAATTTGATTACAAAATCTACTGACTTAATCATACAGCTTTTTTTATGGTTGGTGTGTACATTGCCAACTAATACCTGTGCTATGGGCAGAGTCAATTAAGGCATAAGCAAACTGGGCACATACCTATGGCTCAAACATTTAGTGAGAGGCCTGTCAGATAAGCTCAATACCAGGACTGTAAACTGCTTTTTCCAGGATTCTACAGATTTTTTGATTAGCTTCTGGAAGATAGAGGATGCCTAATGTAGATGGACTTTTTCAGAGCTTAAATCCTATCTGCAGCTCATCAATCCTCCCACCTCTGTGAGAGAGTCTACCCTACCTGATTCCAGTGTCACCAACCGGATCCAGAAAATGGGAAGGTATTGGGAGTGGGGGCAGTGAAAGGCAACTCTAGTTTCAGGAACTGAGGACGTGAACCAGGGAGAAGGTCCTGCACTGAACAAGTGAAGCTCCATCATGATTTGTGCGCGGGAGGGAGGTTATGGGCTCCACAAAAGGCACTAGGGTTGATTCTGGAGAGGGCCAGTGAATGTCCTAGGGGGAGGGTGCTGAAAATAGGTAGAAACTGGAGAGGGATGAAGGGATGCTACAGGCTGAGGAAAGAGCAGTCAGCAACTGCAAGAACTTTACATGAGATGAAGGATGGAGCTGATGATGGTGGGGGAGGCACTCAGTAGAAGAGCCCAAGATCACCAGGCAGCAGCAGCAGCACAAGACCAGGAGGAGAGAGAGAGACTGTGTAGGTGAAGTAGTAAGAATCCATGTGTTTGTTTGTGTTTCTCTTGCTAGTATCACTTTCTCTCTAAAACTTAGTGCTGGGTAAGTCCACTGCTACAAATAAACCAGTGTGCATATTAAGTGAAAAGACATTTTCAGTCTGGTGACTTTCCCAGGTAACTAATTACTTGGGCAAATTCCTTTGAAAAGTATCCTAACACTACCTTCAAACAAGAAAGCTAAAAGGTCATTTTCTGGCGATTCTACCATTTGTGAAGCTTTTAATCTGTCTAGATTTATACCTTTTAACACACTGCCTGCAAATCTCACTCTTTGAAGGTCTACTCTTGGCATCTCAGCTGTGCAAAGATGAACACATTCTACCGAGTCCACTGCTCTAAACACCAGACCAATCTATTCAAAGAATGTGTTTGCAAAGTCCCAATACTCACTCCAAACCTGCTGCTGCTGCCACTACACCCAGAATTAAGCCCTGCAGTATTTCCTTATACTACTTCTGGAGAGGTGAACTGTACGGGGAATCCATACCAGCAGGGATGGGCATGGAAAGGGTGAATGAGACTGTGGGGAGAGGGGCTGAGAAAAGAAATAGAGTTCAGTCCTTTATGGGGGCCCACAAATGTATGTTTGTTTAGGGTCTAATATACTGTTAATCCAGCCCTGACACTTTCTGGTTAAACTGTAAAATCCATCCTTTGAAAACATCTGCTAGTGACATCTAATGCTTTCATCTATTATCAGAATTTGTTTGAATTGTATTATTCTTTAAAAAAAAAAAAAAAAAAAGAGGGGGTCATTGCAAGGCACGAATAGCGGGGATGGACACCCCACTATTCGTGCCGGCTGCCTGCCCCGAATAGCTTCCTCACCAATTGTGTGGGGAAGTTAGTCAGGGGTGGGGAAGAGGCGGCCCTGGGGCGGAGAGTGGGCAGGCAGTGGACCTCCCTGGACATTTTTTTTTTCGCTTTGGGGCACAAAGGGAGCTGGGGGGGGGGGGCAAAGTTAATCCCCCACAGTCTGGCCCCGGCCTTAGGAGACCAGATCGGGGTTGGGCTGCGGGGCAGTGGCCGGCATCGCGTTTTTTAAATGGAGCCACGGTGCTATGACTACGGGACACCATGGCGCCGTGGCTCCTTTTAAAGGCCCTGGCTGAGTTAGCCGAGCTAGCTCTGTACGTGCAGGCCGGGACTGAATAGCAGTCCCGGCTTGCAAGTATAGTGCTGTTCGCAATTCTGATGGCACTATTAAAGTCACCCCCTTTTTATTTCCTGCAAGTGAAAGACACACAGAGATAATACAGATACACAGACAGACAGACGCAAAGAGGTTGGAATGGATTCTATGAGCCATGCTATGCATGCTCTTCCCACTTGTCTTTTGTTTGGTTTGTGTTTACAAAAAAAAAAAATCATCTGGTATGTTTATCATTTTTAAATTTGTTCCTTGTCTTCTTTTTGCCTCTGCTACCATTTTCCTACCCAGACCCTGTGAATTTCTCACCAAATCTAATGAGAGCAATCACCTTTACAAATCAGAATACTTTACAAGTTACATGCAGGTACACACCCCTTCTCAAAAGAACTTATTGCACAATCTAGATTGGTATTGGAGGCAATGGGAGGTAAAGTGACTTGCCTAAGCTGAGAAGGATTGTCAGTGGGAGACAAAAAATTTGATCCTTGACCTTATAATTACCATTTTACTAATGTAAGCTGTAGGTAAATCGTCTCTTCACCACCCCCACCCCCCCATAAACCACTTAGTTGCCTTAACGATCATTTTAGCTGCCTTGTAGAACATTACAATACATTTTCCAGTCAAAATCACTTGACAACTCATTAGTATACAGTGCGAGTCTTTTACTAATGGGTGCTAAAGTACTGCATCTAACATGTGATTAGCACCGAAACCATGGTGCATTACATGCAATACCCCGGTGTTAACTGTCGGAGGTGTGGACAGCATTTCTCTGGCAGTTAATATGGAGCTCTGTTCCATAGCACTAGTGCATGGTGTGAACACAGCAATAACTGCGCCAGGCTCACCACACCCACTCTCTACCCTTACCCCGCCGACTCATGCCTCTAACACGGGCTACACAGTTAGTGCAGGAATAATCTTGTGCTGCTATGGCCCAGCGCTACCTGGAGTATCCCAGCGTGCTTTTAGCCCATTAGTAACAGACCCCCACCCCCCCACCCCCATTGTGTCACAACCGACCTCTTACAGTTCTGGTCAACATTATTAGCACTCTTGCCATTCAACCCCTTAATGTCCAAATAGCTCCTAAAAAAAAAGTAAACATTGAAATGGCTTTATATGCACACATATTTGACACATAAAAGAATCAAATTAAACAAGACCACTTATAAAAGGAAATAGTAGGAAATATAAAAATTGGGATATTACCATGTCATGATTATTGGCACCCTTATAAACAATTCAAATTAGTTTGAATAGAAAAACCACATTCCCATTGTAGTAAAATTAGATGCACCTGTGATCAGTTTTCAACACTCATATGGCTTGAATCAACCAATGAATGATGGCTCCAATGTTTAAAATGAACACATTCACGCCCAGTTCCATTTTCACCACGGTGAAGAAAAGAAAATTGCCTGAGACTGTCAGAAAAGCCATTATCACCAAACATCAAAGGGGTACAAGGCCATCTCCTAAGGCCTTGGGATTCCTGTGTCTACAGTTTACAATGTTTATTAAGAAGTCTTCTGCTCATGGAACTGCCAAAAACCTCCCAGGATGTGGTGGGAAGAGGAAAATTAATCCAAGAAGTCTTGAAAGGTTAGTGCGAACTGGTGGAAAAACACCACGTACAACATCCAAAGAGCTTAAGGCTGATCTGGAGCAATATGGAGTGGTGGCTTCAACCAGCACCATACGCCGCACACTGAACAAAGAAAGACTTCATGGGCGAAGACGAAGGAGGACCCCACCGCTCAAAGACAAACATAAAAAGGCATGCCTTATCTTTCCCAAACCCACCTTGAGAAACCACAATCCTTCTGGGAAAATATTCTGTTGACAGATAAAACCAAACTTGAGCTCTTTAGCAATTTATTTATATTCTCTTATATACCGCACTATTCAGCATCAGCACGGTTCACATAGAACAAAAATCTCAGTACAGTCAACATGCATGAGTTTACAGATAACAAGGGAAGGAACTTGGATAACAGGGGTAACTATTTACAATCTATTTACAAGGATAATACTACTGCATAGGTACCTGTTACTAGGAGTGGTTACTAAGAATATATCCATTACTTACAGAAAATCAGCCTTGGCGTGTTATTGAGACACCAAGGAATTGTATTACTGGGTGGAATCGCTGAGGTCTATGGGTGTCGTTGACTCTATAAGGTACTTGTTGAAGAGATAGAATTTGAGGGCTTTCCTAAATTGTGTTAAGCTGTTGATAGCCCGGATGCCAGGGGATAGTGCATTCCAGCACCTTGGGGCACAGAGGATAAAGGCTCTGTTGGCTGTAGACGAAGAGCAGCTTGTTAGGGCCTTTGGGAGCTTTAGGGAGTTGATGGTCGTGGATCTTCTTGCTCTGTTTGGTGTAGTAGTTTGAATAAGGGCAGATAAGGATGCGGCGGAGAGCTTATTGAGAGCTTTGAACGTGAGAAGTAGAGTTTTGAAGATAATTCTGGCCTGGATGGGTACCCAATGTAATTGAATCAGCAGGGGTGTAACATGATCAGTCCTGGCGGCTCCATGAAGGACCCTTGCTGCGGCATTCATTGCCAGCTGTAATGGGTTCAGGGTGGATTGAGGAAGACCTTGAAGAATGACATTGGCATAATCGAAGTGGGGTATGATCAGTGCTTGGTAGATTGTCCTGAAATCTTTTGGCTCCAACATGGAGCGTAGGTGTCTCAGTGAACGGATCTTATAGTATATTGTTCTGACTGTGTTTCCTATGTGGGACTTCATATCCAGGCGTTGATCCAGAGTGACTCCCAGGTAACGTATTGAGGGTTTGGATTGCAATTCAGCTTCCTTTGTTTTGAGATATTGTGGTGGGATGAAGTTGGAGTTCCTCGTGATGAAGAGGACTTCCGTTTTCTTATGTTGTATACGGAGGTTTTGGGAGAGAAGCCAGTCAGATACTGTATTGAAACAGCTTATTAGAGGGGAGAGATCTAAATGGTCGGTGGAGAAGGGGGTGTAAAGTAGAACATCATCGGCATAAAGCATGCAGTCGACATTAAATGACCAGATGATCTTACAGATTGGTTGCATGTAGATGTTAAACAGAAGGGCAGAAAGTGAGGAACCTTGTGGGACTCCCTGATCTAGGTGGAAGGGTTCTGAAGTTCTGCCTCCTGAGCAGACATGCTGCCATCTTCCGGATAGGTAGGACCTGCACCATTCAAGCGCTGTTCCACTGATACCCTTCTCAATTAGTCTCTCTAAAAGGAGTTTGTGATTCACTGAATCAAACGCTGCGGCGATATCCAGAAAGATGAGGGCAAATCCTTGGCGGATGTTATCTATGCCAGTGATTATCTTGCTGAAGAGTATGGTGAGGAGAGTTTCGACTCCATGGTATTCCCTGAAGCCGTGTTGGCAGGGGTCTAGCGGTGCAGCGGTGTCAATATGGTCCTGTAACTGTCGTTGGACCTCCTTTTCGATGATCTTAGCGAGTAGAGGTATGCTAGAAATGGGTCTGTAGGAATCTACCCTTAGGGGGTCGAGTTTATTATTTTATTTTATTTATTTATTAACAATTCTTATATACCGCACTATTAGACATCAGCGCGGTTTACATTAAACAGAAAACATCCAACAGTTTACATCTGTCTGGTCATTACATTTAACAGGAGGTATAACTTGGCGAAATAGGGGAAACTAAATACAATGGTGGTTTATCTATTAAGGGATATCATGGTTAACTATATACAAAGTGTTACCAACAGTGTATGGAACTGTTTGTTATCTACAGAGTAAAGTTGGCCTGTTGCGAGGGTCTATCCATTTGACCACTCCTGCTATTCACCTGATGGTTGTGATCGGAGCTGTCATTGAGATATTTGAGGAAGAGGAAATGTTTTAGCGCCTTTCTGAACTGACTCAAATTGGTCATTGCTCTGATTTGTGCTGGTAAGGTGTTCCATAGGTTTGGGGCGCAGAGTCGGAAGGCTCTGTTAGATGTTGATCTGTTGCATCTTGTGGTTTCTATTGGGATGACCAGCGTGTTCAATTCTGCTGTTCTTCGCGGCCTGTTTGGTGCAAGTGGTTGTATGAGGTTGGAGAGGGAGGAAGAGGTGAGTCCCATAGCCGCTTTGAACGTTAGCAGCAAGGTCTTGAAACTAATCCTTGCTTGGATGGGGAGCCAGTGTAGCTGTTTTAGAAGGGGTGTCATGTGGTCTCTCCTGGATGCCCCAAGGAGTACTCTCTCTCGCTGCACTGTTCATGGCCAGCTGCAGGGGGTTCAGGGTGGACTGGGGGAGTCCTTGTAGTATGGAATTTGAGAAGTCGAAGTGGGGAAGTATAAGAGCTTGATAAATGGTCCGGAAGTCTTCCGGTTCAAGTAGTGTGCGTAGGTGTCTGAGGGATCTGATTTTAAAGTAGATTGCCTTGACTGTATTGGCTATGTGGTTCTTCATGTCAAGGTGTTGGTCTAGCGTTACTCCAAGGTAACATATTGCATGTTTCACTTGGAGTTGGGCATCCTTTACGTTAATACAACTAGGAGGGGTGAAGTTGGTGTTCCTCGAGACGAAAAGGACTTCCGTCTTTTTGTGTTGTATTCTCAGATTTTGTGATAGCAGCCACTCTGATATGGTATCAAAGCAGTTAGTCAGCGGAATGAGGTCTAGGCAATCGAGTGATATTGGCATATATAATAGAACATCATCTGCATATATCATGTAACTGACATTAAAGGATCTGATGATGTCGCAGATGGGTTGAATGTATATATTAAACATCAGTGCAGATAAGGAGGATCCTTGCGGTACACCTTGGCTTTGTTGGAATGGTTCAGATGTATCTCCGTCGACTCGGACATGTTGCCATCTATCGGACAGGTAAGATTTGCACCATTCAAGTGCTGTTCCGCAGATGCCTTTTTCTCTTAGCCGGTAGATAAGAATTTCGTGGTATACTGAGTCAAAAGCCGCTGCTATGTCTAGAAAGACAAGCGCGAAACCCTGGCTTATGTTATCCACACCTGAGATTATGTTGTTGAAGAGGGTTGTGAGCAGTGTTTCTACCCCATGTGACTCTCTGAATCCATGTTGGGCTGGATCCAGTGGGGCAGAGGTGTCTATGTGATCCTGTAATTGCCTGTGCACTATTTTCTCGATGATTTTTGCTAGCATAGGTATGCTAGATATGGGCCTGTAAGATTCTACCTGTTGCGGATCAAGTTTGGTATTCTTTAACAGCGGTCTAACAGAGGTCTGCTTGAGAGTGGATGGGAAATAGCCAGTAGAGAGGGAATGGTCTACGATTCTTGCTATAATTGGGGATATATCACATCGCAGTTTTTCAACAGGGGTCTAATTGAAGTATGCTTAAGGGCTGAAGGGAATGATCCTGTTGAAAAGGAGAGGTTCATTATGTTGGCAATTACTGGGCTGAAGTGACTGCGGAGCTCCTTGATCCAGAAGGCAGGGCATGGATCGGACTGGGATGTAGTGATGTTGAGGGCTGTAATGGTGTCTTCAATTCCTTTCTTAGAGGGGATAGAGAAAGCAGAAAGGGCTCCTGGGACGTCCTGCACAAGGGTGGTGGTTGTTGTAGTGGTTCTGTTGATAAGGCACATCTTAGATTGTAAGTGGGTTGCAAAGTCTTGAGGGTGTATCGCAACTTGAGGCCCAGAGGATGGCTCCTTGGATAGAGACTTAACTAGGTCAAAAAGGTTGTGTGGCTTATTGAGAGATCTCATCAAGGTATCCGAGTGGTACCGTTTCATTGACTCGGAGATTGCCTTGCGGTGAGCAGCTAGGTGGATATTGTATGCTGTCAGGTCATCAATAGCTTGGGAGCGACGCCAGCATTTTTCGAGTTTCCGTAATTGGGTGAGGGATTCTCTAAGGTCCGCTGTGTACCAAGGAGCATTCTCTCTTTTCCTTGAATGTTTGTTGGTTGGAGGACGCACGGCAATAGCACTGAGACTATTGTTACAGTGAGAGACTAGGTCCTCAAGGTTCATGGTGGTGGTATTGATGAGCTGCTGAGTTTCCACGAGGATGAGCTCTCTGTTAAATGACTTAAAAGATTTAATGGTCGGTCTCGCTGTGTTGGCCGATGTCTTGATGCTCTTGGTATGGATTTTGCTTGAAGGAATCTGGAGGATGATCAATTTGTGATCTGACCAGGGAACAGGGGTTATGGATGTTATGGGATCAAGAGATGGGTTGAGGGATGACTGTGGGGCGAATACCAGGTCTAGGGTGTTGCCTTTAATGTGAGTGGGAACTTTCACTAGTTGCTTGAAGCTGAGGTTCTCAAGGGCTTCTAGGAATGAAGCTGCTTGATTATCCTGTAACGTTGGTAGATTGAAGTTGCCTAGGATCCAAGTTGGGGTGTGTGGGCTATGAGTGTTGGAGGCGAGCTCAATGATAGTGGCAAGGTCATCCAGGGACGTAGAGGGTGCTCTGTAGAGCAAGCTGATTGAGCAGCGTCTGTTGGAAATGGTAATGGTTTCCAGGTGACTTGTGCTGGTGGAATCATTGTCTGGAACTGGAGGTGTGATCTGGTGAGGATGAGGACACCACCACCTCTTTTGTCTTGCCTGTGACTGGTATGTACTGTGAAATTTGGGGGGAGGAGCTGGTTGATTATGACATTGTCTTCCTCAGATAACCACGTCTCTGTGACCATGAGTATGTCAAGTTCATGAGTGGAGATTAAGTCAGTGACAGCTGGCCATTTCTTCCGGATGGAACGTGCGTTGATGAGGGCACATTTTAGGCTATGGGGGTAGGGCTTTTCAGACAGTTTGTCTCTGATGGAATGTTGAGGAATAATATGGAGGAGATGGGAGTGGCGAGGGCGTGTGTCCCAGTCTAAGTTGCTACGAGATGCACTAGACCATCTCCTTCCATGGATCTGCAATATTGGGATTTGGTTGACAGATGGGGTTAAGGCTAGAGAGCAGGAGAACCAACTTGTGAGGATGATATAGCATCCAAAGATGGTGGTAATGGGGGAACCCATCTTAGTAAGGTTGAAAGATTTGTGTTAGGGAAGTGAGGATGGACACCAAGTGAGAATTATCAAATGGTGCTCAAGAAGGCAGACTAGAGCAACTATTGCAATGCAGACCAGCGATACATTTACAGGCAAAGAAATGAAACTTAAGGAAAAATCCCACACCTTTCCCACAGTTAAATATGGTGGAGATCCAAATAATGTTGTGGGGCTGTTTGAAATGTTTGGTGGCTGTCATCACTGCCAAGAGTCGTGCAACCAAATATTAATGAAGCGTGCCATTAAACCTGCTCAGGTCATATTTTGTTAGTGTCTCAGAAATTATTATGTCTAAGTTGCAGACATTTTTTTTGTTGTATACTTTTGAAAATACTATTAAAACATTATGGAATAATTATTTCTCTAGATACCTAAAATGCAAAAGATGCCATAATGTCGACCACAACTGTATTTTAAAAATAGAACTTATCGTCACGTATATGACACATGATGTACGGAGAGTATCCTCAAGCAGCAATGATATTTAGAAACAGCTCATTACTGAAGACCTGCTCAAGCTGCAGAATTATTCAGCACCAATCCTGAACCAATGATGTTTTTCTCTGCTAATTAAAAACGTATTGGATAAACTGTCCATGAGCACTTTATGGCAAGATTGTTTGGCAAGGCCAGAAAAGGAGCCTAAGCAGAGGGCTCCAGCTGGTGAGAAGGTTCATTCCCATCATCGTGCCCATTGGTATCTGCTGCCACCTCCTTCAAAACAAAGAAGAAAACGTTAACATTCATTTGAACAGCTGCAGCCTATTTTGAGCAACAAGCATCAGAACCCCATGACAATATGATTCTTCAGCGAGAAATTTCAGGACTGTACTTCCACTAGATCATAACTAGAATGTACCTTAAAACCTGCAAATGTTTTCTCTTGGGAGTAAGTGTTCAAATAAGATGAAATTAGACTTACCTGCTAATTGTAGTTCCTGGAGTGGACACAGTCTAGTCCCGAAACCTCTGGGTTCCCCATCTCATACAGCAGCTTGGAGACTGAGAAACTCCTCTTTTGTGACATCACTGGTATATCCACCCCAGATCCGCCTCCTGTCACCAGTTACCTATTGACAAAGCAGACTCACCGGAGCAACAAGTAAGAATAAAGAACAAACATATGTATATATAGAGGAACTAGGGCTACCCCCATAAACTTAATTAAAGTGTAACTTTAAGACTGACCAGACCCCTCCTTTCATCCAGAGGAGAGGAAAAAAGGGAAGAGCATTTCAAGAAAGAAAGATACATCGTATCGCTAAAGAACCCCCCTCCATGCATAAGAGCTTTGCAAATACTCTCCCGTCTTACCTGTGAACTGCCTCCAACACTTCAGGCTGGAAGACCAAGCAAACACCAGGGAGGGATACGGGGACTAGACTGTGTCCACTCCAGGAACTACAATTAGCAGGTAAGTCTAATTTCATCTTCCTGATCGTGTCCTCAGTCTAGTCCCGAAACCTCTGGGTAGTACCAGAGCAGTGCCATCGGGAAGCACGGGGGGGGGGGGACACCTTGACGCCCAGCCTGAAGCACCGCCGCTCCAAATGAAGTGTCCGCTGCCCGTAGGACATCTAACCGATAGTGCTTTACAAAGGGATTCAAAGACGACCAGGTTGCTGCCTTACAAATTTCTTCCAGAGACACCGACCGTTGCTCTGCCCAAGAAGCGGCCTGTGCCCTGGTGGAATGAGCTCTCAGTCCTTCCGGGGCCGACTTACCTTTCAAGATATATGCCGAAGCAATGGTCCCTTTGATCCACCTCGCAATAGATGCCTTTGACACCGCCTCACCTTGTCGGCGACCGGTGAACAAAACAAAAAGCCTGTCCGACCTCCTAAAAGGCGCCATCCGCTTGAGATAGTGCTTTAATGCCCGACCAACGTCCAGTAGATGCAATCTCTGTGAGGCGGACCCTGGAAGGCCCCTAGGGAACACCGGTAAGGAGACGTCCTGACTAGCAAGAAACGGCGAAACCACCTTTGGAAGGAAAGCTGGCACAGTTCTCAGTACCACCTTGGACGAAAAGAAAGAAAGGTAGGGCTCTCTACAGGACAAAGCCTGCAATTCGGAGACGCGGCGGGCCGAACAGATTGCTACCAGGAAAACTACCTTGAGCGTAAGATCCTTGACGGATGCCTGCGCTAGGGGCTCAAAAGGGCCGTGCTCTAGAGCGTCCAGCACGAACGGGAGATGCCACTTAGGGACGATCTGTCTGCACGGAGGCCTCAAGAGAGACACCGCTCTCAAAAAGCGCTTGACGTCTCTTTGGCTCCCAATCGCCTGTCCGCCTACTCTGCCCCTATAACAAGACACCGCTGCGACCTGCACCCGCAGCGACGCCGCCGCTAATCCCTTGTCGAAACCATCCTGCAAGAAGTTTAATATCTGAGGGATGGTGGCCTTCAAGGCCTGGCACCCCTTGTCCGCGCACCAACCCTCGAAAATTCTCCAGATGCGAACATACGCTAATGAGGTAGACCTCCTCCTGGCCTTCAACAAGGTAGAGATGACCGCCACCAAGTAGCCACGGGACATCAGCCGCGCCCTCTCAAGAGCCAGGCCGTAAGCGAGAATCGATCCATGTGGGGCATGAACAGGGGCCCCTGAGACAACAGGTCCGGTCTGGCCGGAAGTCGCCAAGGCTTCGCCACCAGGAGCCGGACGAGATCCCCGTACCAGGGACGACGCGGCCAATCTGGAGCTATCAGAATCACCTGTCCCCTGAAGCTTTCCACCCGTTGCACCACTCTTCCGATTAGGACCCACGGAGGAAACACAGAGCAGCTGTCCCTCCGGCCAGTCCTGAATGAGGGCATCCAAGCCCTCCGACATCCTTTCTCTTCTCCTGCTGAAAAACCGGCTTGCCTTTGCCGAGTCGAAGGTCGCCATGAGGTCCATGACTGGAGTGCCCCACCTGCGGGCCACCATCTGAAAAACTTCGGGATGAAGGACCCATTCCCCCGGATCCACCCTCACCCGACTGAGGAAATCGGCCTGAACATTGTCTACCCTGGCCACGTGCGCCGCCGAGAGATCCAGAAGATTCGCTTCCGCCCAGTCGCATAGCCCCGCACCTTCCGCTTCGAGCGCTATGCTGCTGGTTCCTCCTTGCTTGTTGACATAGGTCACCGCTGTCGCGTTGTCGGAGAATACTCGGACTGCCTTTCCTCCGAGGACCGAGTGAAACCCCTGTAACGCAAGAGCTACCGTTCGTAGCTCCAGCCGGTTGATCGGCCACCCCTGCTCCTGAGCATTCCACTGGCCCTGGGTGAACTTGCCCTGGCAGTGGGCAGCCCAGCCCAGCCCAGCAGAGAAGCATCTGTCATCAGTGACATCCAGGCCGGAGTCTCCAGCGATTTCCCGCGCCCCAGCGATTCGGGAACCAGCCACCACTGCAGACTTCGACGGACTTCTTCCGGGCAGGGCAGTCGTTGAGTCAGCGGGTCCTGCTGGTGCGACCATCTGCGAAGCAGCGCTCCCTGCAAGGGTCGCATGTGAGCCCTTGCCCACGGCACCGTCTCTATGGTCGCCGCCATGGTACCCAGCAGTTGCAGGTAATGCCATGCTGAAGGTGCCTTGCATTCCAGAAATCTCCTGACTAGGCACCGCAAGCCCTGCGCCCGCTTGTCTGTTAGGAAAATCTTCCCCACGCTCGTCTCGAAGCGTGCACCGAGATATTCCAGATTTTATGATGGCACCAAGTGGCTTTTTGACAGATTGACTATCCACCTGAGACTTTCCAGAAAGGCTACTACACGAGCCGTAGCCGACACGCTCTCCGCCTGAGACTTCGCCCTGATCAACCAATCGTCTAGATAGGGATGAACTAGGATCCCTTCCTTCCTCAAGGCCGCCGCCGCCACCACCACCACCATGACTTTCGTGAACACTCTTGGGGCCGTCGCCAGCCCGAACGGTAATGCTCAGAATTGAAAATGCCCGAACGGCACCGCAAATCTGAGAAATCTGTGGTGATCTGGCCTTATGGGGATGTGCAGGTAAGCTTCTGACAAATCTAGGAAAGTGAGGAACTCTCCTTTCTGCACCGCCACTGACACAGAGCACAGTGTTTCCATGTGGAAATGAGATATCCAAAGGCAACGATTCACTCCCTTTAAATCCAGAATCGGACGAACTCTGCCGTCCTTCTTGGGAACGATGAAGTAGATAGAGTATCGACCGCTGCCGCATTGGTCTGGTGGAACTGGGACAACCGCTCCGAGGTCCAACAGTCTTTGAACGGTCTCCCGCAAGGCCGAGAGCTTGGCGGCCGACTTGCCGGGGGACTGCACGAAGGAGTCCCTCACTGGCCTGAGAAACTCCAGCGTGTAGCCCTCTCGGATAACCTCCAGCACCCATTGATCTGAAGTGACTTGGGCCCAGGCAGGATAAAACTCCTGCAAACACCCTCCCACGGGAACTAAGGGCGCCTGGGCCCCCCTTATCTCATTGTGACTTTTTGGGAGTGAAGGAGGACGCGGAAGAGGATCCAAAACCTCTCCCCGCGCCTCGAAACCCACGGAAACCTTGACTCCTGTTGGAAAATCGCCCCCGCTGGAAGGAAGTATATCTCTGGGACCTGAACCGGCGAAAATCCCGCTGCTGCCCCCGCCCCGCCGGGATTGTACGCCCTAGCTTAGGCTTGTCCTCTGGTAACCGGCCACCCTTGTACTCCCCCAGGTCTTTGACCAGCTTCTCCAAATCCTCCCCAAACAGCAGGCGTCCTTTAAAGGGGAGCTTACTTAACCGTGCCTTGGAAGAGGTATCTGCCGCCCAATTGCGCAACCACAGGTAGCGTCTCGCCGCCACAGCCAAAGCCATGCTCTTGGACAACCCGCGCATCAGATCATAATGGATATCAGCTAGGTAGGCCGACCCAGATTCCAATCTGGAGGCCTCATCTGCCAACTCCATATCCTGCCCCGTGCGCACCCCTTGTGACCAGTGTAGACAGGCTCTGGCTACCCAAGCCCCGCAAATAGCTGCTTGGAGCGAGAGGGCATTGACCTCAAACACTTGTCTCAATAACATATCCAACTTCTTATCCTGGGAGTCCTTAAGGGCCGCCCCACCTTCTACCGGAATTGTAGTCTTTTTTGTGACTGCAGAAACGGCGGCGTCCACCCTGGGTGACTTAAAGATCTCCTTGTCTGCATCTGACAACGGATACAAGCGGCCCATGATCCGGGAACCTTTGAGAGGAGCCTCCGGGGTATTCCATTCCTCTTGAATCATTTTGTGAAAAACTCTTTGAACCGGGAACACCCGTTGACTCTTTCTGAATACTTGCAACAAAGGATCCTCCAGGGCTTCCTCCTCCATGGCCCCTGGGACCGGCATGTTGAGCACCTTCAAAGTCTCCGCGAAGAGGGCCGGCAACTCCTCTCTTCTGAAGACCCGCACCACCCTGGCTTGGTCTTCCCCTTCGGTAAGCTCGTCTTCCTCAAGCTCCTCCTCCAAATCTAAGCTAAGGCCTTCCTCATCCGACAACGGACCCTCTGAGGACAGAGTTGGCTCCCCTACGACCCCTTCTGCCTGGGCCCGCTTGGCCCCTCGAGAAAGGGCATCCATTTGACCGTGAGGGGAGTGCCTCTTTACTGCGCCTTCGCCTGCCACACTTTCCAGCTGCTGGGTGCTGCCCAAAGCCGAGCGCTGCAGTAAGGAAAGAAATTCTTGTGAAAATATGGAGGCCAGGGAAGGAGCCCACGAGGTGTGAGGAGAAGGGAGGCCAACAGCAGAAGACAGTCCTGCCACCGGCTCCTCCTCCAGCCCCCCAGCTACGGGCAAGGCCGAGATCTCTGGTAGTGGCATGGAAGCTCCGTCTTTCCCCTGCTCTGAGCTAGGAGCATCCCTCACACAATGTTTACAGACCCCCATGTCCGTGGCCTTCTTAGACCCGCACACCACGCACGGGGCCTTGGAGGGCATTGCAGAGAGCCCAGAACCTCACAGCCACCCTGCAGCCCCTTAACCTGCAAGCAACAGCCCCCCGCTGAAACAGGATACGGCTCTGCCCCAAGCCGCGCGCCCCCGCGGGAGTACAACTGTCGTCTTTTTTTTTTTTTTAAATTTAAACGTAGCCCGTTGCCAAAGATGCTTCTCCGGCTCCCTGGAGAGCTAAATTCCCTCCGAAGGGCTCCTGCCACCCCCCCGAAGCACTTGCCGACGGACTGCACTAGGCCGCAGACCCTAACCGCGATCTCTGCATGCACCGGGACTAAGGGCCGCGTTCGCGCCAAAAATCATGCTGCCGCGTAAAACCCCCCAGCAGCCTGCGGCCTTACCACTGCCAGGAGAAGGACGAGGAAACCGGGCTCCAGCCACCGAACTCGTCCTCCGCTGACCTCCAAAGCGCTGCACTGTGCCTTAGGCGGCTGCCCCTGGAAGCAAAGCAGACGGTCATGTGCAAGCGCTGCAGGCCGACCGGGCGCGCTGGCAGGCAACACTTCTGCACGGCGCCGGTCTGACCCCCGGGCAACACTGTCTTCAAAAGAAGCTCTTTTCACTCTCCAGCACTTGCCTGTCCTCCACTGACCCAAGCCGCTGAAAGCAAAGACAGAGGAGCGGGAGGAGGGAGCCCGGAGAAGGAAACAAGGTCTGACAAGTCTTAAGGATATAGGCCCTCAGACCCTGCACTACTTCTATGCAAGATAGGGAATTTTAATTGAACCAAGAAAACCCCCTTAATCTCAAAGTTATTCCTAATTGTTTCTCCAGTGGGCCCAGAGTACCGGGCTCACCATCCATCCAGCTGCTTGGAGACTGAGGTAACTGGTGACAGGACGCGGATCTGGGGTGGATATACCAGTGATGTCACAAAAGAGGAGTTTCTCAGTCTCCAAGCTGCTGTATGAGATGGGGAACCCAGAGGTTTCTGGACTAGACTGGGGACACGATCAGGAACACTAAATTGGGCATTTTCTTAAATTATAACAGTCTTTTCAATATATCAAGCCTAGCTGTACAGTTATGCATATTTATTAGATATGGGGCTTTCTATGTGAGTTTGGCATTTGCAAAATTATAGAAAATAAGGCCTGTTGGCCTTGTGTGTGTGTAGACATATTTTATATCTCTATATATTCACACACACACACACACAAAATATAGCTGCTGGTAAGCTCTGCCTCCAGAAGAAGGCATCCTCGCTTGCCGATGGCCATCATCAGTGCAGCGTGGGATAGAAGAGAGCCTACCCTGCACATCAGCTCTTGCAGCCACTGCTATTGCCTGCTGAAAGCCAGGAAGCCCCCAAAGGCCAGCAATGGGAAGTGATTACAAGAAGAAAAGCCACTGGTATGCTCCACCTGCAGAAGGCAGCATTCTTGCTTGCCGTATGGCTCCTGCTTATATCCATCTACTTACCAGGTGGGCCTAGGGTTGCCAACTGGCCGGTTTTCAGCCGGCCTGGCCGGTTTTTCCACGGCCAGGCCGGCTGCCGGCGCAGAGGCAAAACCGGCCCTTTAAAAGCCGGTTTTTTTGCTCTGGCCGCAAAATCGGGAGCGCGGCCTGAGCAAAAAAAAACCGGCTTTTCCTTCCTCCGCTTCAGAGGGAGCCGGGGGAAGCCCGCGCGAGGCCCCGGCTCCCTCTGAACAGCCACCAGCGTGAAGAGCCTTTACCTTCACGCTGGCGTCTGTTCCTGTGAAGCCGCGAATGCTGGGAAAGGTTAAAGGGCAACCTTTAACCTTTCCCAGCATTCGCGGCTTCACAGGAACAGCCGCCAGCGTGAAGGTAAAGGCTCTTCACGCTGGTGGCTGTTCAGAGGAGCCGGGGCCTCGCGCGGGCTTCCCCGGCTCCCTCTGAAGCCTCAGACAGCCGCGCTGCTGGTCCGGGGGGGTGGGGGGCAAGGACTGCATGGGCTGTGATGGGGGGACCTGGACTGGAAAGGGCTAAGGGGGGGGGGGGGGGGGACTTGGACTGGAAAAAGGCTAAGGGGGGGGACTTGGACTTGGACTGGAAAGGGCTAAGGGGGGGGGGGACTTGGACTGGAAAAGGGCTCAAAGGGGGGGACTTGGACTGGAAAAGGGCTAAGGGGGGGACTTGGACTGAAAAGGGCTAAAGGGGGGGACTTGGACTGGAAAAGGGATAAGGGGTGGGGGGACTTGGAATGCAAAAGGGCTAATGGGGGGACTATGACTGGAAAAGGGCTAAGGGGGGGGACTTGGACTGGAAAGGGCTAAAGGGGGGGACTTGGACTGGAAAGGGCTAAGGGGGGGGGGACTTGGACTGGAAAAAGGCTAAGGGGGGGGGACTTGGACTTGGACTGGAAAAGGGCTAAGGGGGGGGGACTTGGACTGGAAAAGGGCTAAAGGGGGGGACTTGGACTGGAAAAAGGGCTAAAGGGGGGGGACTTGGACTGGGAAAAGGGCTAAAGGGGGGGACTTGGACTGGAAAAGGGCTAAGGGGGGGGGGACATGGACTGGAAAAGGGCTAAAGGGGGGGACTTGGACTGGAAAAGGGCTAAGGGGGGGGGGGACTTGGACTGGAAAAGGGCTAAAGGGGGGACTTGGACTGGAAAAGGGCTAAGGGGGGGGGGGGGACTTGGACTGGAAAAAGGCTGTGATGGGGGGGGACATGACCTTAAAAAGGGTTATGGGGGGGGGACATGGACGGGAAATGGGTTGTGATGGGGTGGAGGGGACCTGGACCCGAAAAGGGCAATGGGGGGGGAAACTTGGACTGGAAATAGGCTGTGATGGGGGGGGGGGACCTGGACTGTAAAAGGGTTATGGGGGGACGGGACCTGGACTGGAAATGGGTTGTGATGGGGGTGGAGGGGACCTGGACTGGAAAGGGCTATGGGGGGGGGAACTTGGACTGGAAATGGGCTATGGTGGAGGACGGGGGACTTGGACTGGAAATAGGCGGTGATTAGGGGGGCTAGGACTGCAAATGGGCTGTGATGGTGCGGGGGACTCGGACTGCAAATGGGCTGTGATGGTGCGGGGGGACTCGGACTGCAAATGGGATGTGATGGTGGGGGGGCCTAGGACTGGAAATAGGCTGTGATGGGGGACTTGGACTGGAAATGGGCTGTGATTGGGGGGGGAGCTAGGACTGGAAATGGCCTGTGATGTGAGGGCTAGCACTGGAAATGGGCTGATGAAGAGCTGGAATAGGACTGGAAATGGGCTGATGTGGGGCATGGGAGAATGGGACTAGAAGGGAGTGGATGCTGGGTGGGTCTAGAACTATAAGGGAACTGATTTGGGGGGAGGACTAGAATGGATGGGGAATGAGAATAGAGAGGGGAAAAATATTTTGTGTGGAAGAAAAGTCTATGATGGGCCGGTATTGGGAGAGTAAGAGGGGCTTGAGAATGGAAGGGTGAAATTTAAACGGATGATAAAGGAATAAGGAAAGAATTGGGGGAAAGAGCAAAAGGGAAACAATCAGTATGTTAAAGCAGAAATAGAGAGAGAATGGAAAACATCTGAAAGAGAAGAAAGGACAAATGGATAGCTCGCAGAAGACACGAAGAAACCAGAAGAAAGTGACTGGAGCAATTGCAACTGAAAAATAAAACGCCCAAACAGAAGGTAGAAAAATACTTTTTATTTTGAATTTATTAACTGGAATATGTCTGGTCTGGGAAGTGTGTATTGCTAACATCTTTGCGTTTTTGTTTAGTGCAAGAGGAAATTACTTTATAGTTTTATTTCTCCAGTGTTGTACATTTCATGTTTGGATTTTGGGGTTCCCAGTTTAATTATTATCTGACCAAGGAAGTTAGCCTACACGTATCCTCGGTAATTTTTGTGGGTGGGGCTGGGGGCGGGGCAGGGGTGGGACTAGGGGCGGAGAATGGGTGGAGCATGGCGAGCCACAGGTGTCGGGTTTTTCTCGGTGAAAAAGTTGGCAACCCTAGGTGGGCCCTCGCCTAAGGGCCACACCCAAGTTGGATCAAGGTAGCCAGATCTGAACCATTTCCATCTATCTATAAACTAGCACAACTCTCTCTCAAACTGGGTTATCTATTGGAAGAGCTAAAAATGGCTGCAATCTGCACTATTCTAACCCCCCCCCCCCCACTGCAAACAAAGGAGACTCCGCTTCTTACAGACTCATAAATAGCCTGCCCTTCATTTCAAAAATAATTGAAAGGATAATGCACCAGCAACTTCAGGACCATATCGACAGACATGCCCCTCTGGATCACAACACTAACCTGGCTTCAAGCCATACCACGGAGTGGAAACACTCCTCACATCACTGCTAGATTCAATAGTCAAAGGCATAGCAAAACTTAATCAAGTACTAATTTTCCTCAATATAGCCATGGCATTTGACTCTATCCTACACAAGCTCCTACTTGTAAGACACAGGCCATCGGAGTTGGCAGAACCCCACTTAACTGGTTTCAATTGTACTTATTGGACCACTATCAACAAGTACGAATAGGATCTCACAAATCAGCTCCAAACAGACAACATAAAGGTGTCCACAAGGCTCAGCACTGTCGTTGCTACTCCAATATGTTCATGCAGCTCATATGCACCATATTCCACTAACACAACATTCACTATAGAATCTATGCAGACAACATCATGACGTTTACATCTTATGACATCTCTATCCCAGACCTAAGCAGAACAGCCTGCTTCAATGAGATCGCCCAATGACTAGCAGAACACGGACTTCAAATTAACTACAAAATAACAGAAATTCTCCATACCTCCAGAAACAAAAGTTTTCTCCCTCCCTTAAAACAATTAGATTCCATAACTTAGAACTAGAAACCAAGCACGTGATAAGATATGTAGGGCTGGTGACTGACCTGCTGAGAAACTAAAGCCTGAACCATGCAGCATGGCTTCCTGTTACAAGGTGGGGCCTGTTCTGAATGGTTCTGAACAAAACAAGATGGATTCCTTGCCTACTAAGAAACCGAAGTATGAATTAAACAAGATGGAACTCTTTTCTGCAGTGCCAGCATTAAACCCTGCAAATCAAGCAATTCAGCAGAGTATTGTTCATGTCAATGTGCTAGAGAACTCTCATCCAGAGACTGGGCCTAGGATTTGCAACAAAGAGTAGTTACTCACCTGTAACAGGTGTTCTCCAGGAGCAGCAGGAATCAGTCCTCACATATGGGTGACATCGGTGCCGACGGAGCCCTCGTGCGGAACATTTCCACAGCTTTCAAAGAAAGCCTTTGGGAATGCAGCGCACATGTGTGGTCCCCTTCCCACCCAAGGGTGCTATCTTGCTCAGTCTGATGACATAGCTAAAAGACAGCAAAAAACAAAATGAACCATATGACTGCAACTCCAAAGGGAGGAGGGAGGGTCGTGAGGACTGATTCCTGCTGCTCCTGGAGAACACCTGTTACAGGTGAGTAACTACTCTTTCTCCAGGACCAAGCAGGAAGTCAGTCCTCACATATGGGACTACCCAGCTTCAGGCTACCGGGAACCCAAGCTGAAAAATAAGCTCCCTCTAGAGCGTCAGCATCCGTTAAAGAATCCTCTCTGAGAACGCCCCCGTACAGTAGCCCAACAGAAGGGCTGGAGGGTAGGAGTTGCCTAAACCTCAAAGAGATTACGGAGTACCGCCTGTCCGAAAGCACTATCCCTACGGGACTCCCTCTCGAGGCAGTAGTGGGCCGCAAAAGTCTGGCTTGAAGACCAAGTAGTGGCCCGGCAGATGTCTGCCAACGGAACAGAGCGGAGATGAGCTACTGACACGGCCTTCGCCCTGACACGGTGGGCCGTGACTCGACCCTGCAAGGAGAGGCCGGCTGCCCTGTACGCCCAGGCGATACAATCTGCTACCCAAAGGGACAACGTACGCTTGGAGACAGGTAACCCCAGTTTATTAGGGTCAAAAGATACGAAGAGCTGAGCAGCCCTTCGAAGCCCCTGCGTACGGTTTATGTAAAAGGACAACGCCCTTCTACAGTCCAGGGTATGCAGGACTGTTTCAGCCCGTCTGGCATGCGGCCTGGGGAAGAATGTTGGAAGAACCACCTCCTGATTGAGGCGGAAGGAGGAGACAACCTTCGGAAGGAACTTAGGGTGAGTCCGTAAGAGTACCCTGTTCTTATAGAACCATGTGTACGGTCTATCAGAAACCAGAGCTTGTAGTTCACTCACATGCCTGGCTGAGGTAAGAGCCACTAAGAACAACGCCTTCCAGGAAAGGAAGCATAAATGACAGGTAGCCATCGGCTCAAATGGCTGGCAAGTAAGTTGCTGCAAGACCACATTCAAATCCCACTCAGTGGCTGGTGGACGGATTGGAGGCTTGAGCAAAAGCAGGCCTCTGAGGAAGCGGGACACCAAGGGGTGGCCCAACAGAGACCGGCCCTCTACCTGTGAGTGGTGCGCTGATAGAGCACTGAGGTGGACCCGAACAGAGTTGGATTTAAGGCTAGGTCCGACATGTAAACCGCTCTGATGCGTAAGTAAAGGGCGGTATATCAGATGCCTAAAACCATAAACCATAGACACTGCAGCACCAGTGGCACCAGGCATGAAAAAGGATCCCCCTGACGCTGAGCACACCAGGTGGAGAACCTACACCATTTGAGGGCATAAGACTTCCGGGTGGATTGCCTCCTAGAGGCCAAAACAACCTCTTCCAATTCCTTAGGGAGAAGTAAGGGGGCTAGAAGTACCCTTTCAGCAGCCAGGCCATCAGATTGAGGGATTTGAGGTTGGGGTGCAGTAGAGATCTCTGGTCCTGAGACAGGAGATCGGATAGCACCCCCAGAGGGAGTGGGGTGTCCACCGCCAACTGCAGAAGGAGTGGAAACCACAGTTGCCTTGGCCATCTGGGGGCTACCAGAATCACCGAGGCCTTGTCCTGGAGAACCTTGAACAGGGTCCGGGCCACCAGAGGCGTGGGAGGAAACACGTACAGTAGCCCATAGACCAAGAGATCAGAAACGCATCTGCTTCTATTCGTAGAGGATGCGGCTGTATGGAACAGAACCTGGGTAGCTGACGGTTCAGCGGACTGGCAAAGAGATCGATGGTTGGGAGACCCCATCTTAGGAAGATCCCTTGGACCACCAGTGGATTCAAATGCCATTCGTGAGGCTGGACTGTAGAATCCTGCTCAATCTGTCTGCCAGGTAATTTTCCTGGCCAGGCAGATGAACTGCCTTGAGAAACATATCGTGCTTGATTGCCAAGGAGCACAGGGCCTGTGCCTCCTGACACAGAAGTCTGGAGCCTGTGCCCCCTTGCTTGTTCAAGTAGAACATTGCCACTGGATTGTCTGTCTGAACTATGACAGACTGGTGAGAGAGGACATGAGAGAAAGTCTGTAGAGCTAAGCGGATAGCTCGCAACTCCAACAGATTGATCTGCTGTGTGGTCTCCCAAGGAGACCAGAGGCCCTGAGTGCAAGCCCCCTGGCAATGTGCACCCCAACCCTAAAGGGAAGCATCAGTTGTCAGCACCTGTGTGTGAGGAGGCGCCCGAAAAGGCACCCCCTGGACCAGGTTCGGGAGATGCAGCCACCACCGTAGGGAGGCTACCAGCAGTTTTGACACCCTTATCCTGTCTTTCAAGTCTCCTGTGGCTTGCACCCACTGAGTTCTGAGGCACCACTGAGCAGGCCGCATGTGCAGACGGGCATTTGGAGTGACATGCACCGTGGACGCCATGTGGCCCAAGAGGCTCAGGAAATGTCTGGCGGAGAACAGACAACCGCTCCGGAACTGCTGGGCCAAAGCCATCAGTCTGTGGGCCCTGTCCTCAGGCAAATAAGCCTTTGCTTGGAGGGTATCCAATCTTGCCCCTATGAACTCCATGCCCTGTGAGGGGAGCAAAGTGGATTTTGCGAAGTTTATGACTAAGCCTAGAAGCTGGAGAAGAGAGACAGTGCGAAGGGTGGCCTGTCTGGCCTCCTGTGGAGACTGACCTCTGATGAGCCAGTCGTCCAGGTATGGAAAGACAAAGATGCCCTGGTTTCTGAGATAGGCCGCAACCACCGCCAGGCATTTGGTGAAAACCCTGGGGGTGGAGGTGAGGCCAAATGGAAGTACTTTGTACTGAAAATGACTTCCTCCCACTACAAATCTGAGATATTGTCTGTGGTATGGATGAATGAGGATGTGGGTATAAGCATCCTTCAGGTCTAAGGAGCATAGCCAATCTCCCTGCTGAAGGTAGGGCAGCAGTATTCCAAGGGTAAGCATCTTGAACTTTTCCCTCTTTAGGAACTTGTTGGGATTTCACAACTCTAGGATGGGCCTGAGGCCTCCTGTCCTTTTCGGTACCAGAAAGTACCTGGAATAGAAGCCTCGCCCTATCAGGTGGTGAGGCACCGGTTCCACCGCCTGCTCCCTCAGAAGACTTGCCAACTCCTGAAGGAGGAGGTTCCTGTGCAGAGGGAGTCTTGGAGGCTCCCCTGGAAAGTAGGAAGGGGGTAACTGGCTGAAGTGGAGCAAGTAGCCCTTTTGGACTATGCTCAGCACCCAGGTATCCCCTGTTATGGCTGACCACCTGTGGGCATACAGTATCAGCCGGCCTCCTGTGCTGAGAGGAGCCAGCTGAGGGGGAGAGGCTATGCTGTGGGAGTCAAAACCCCGCTCCCTGCTGTGCAGGAGCCGGAGCTGGTGGCTTGGGGGTTTTCTGCCTACGGGGCCCATGTCCCTGCCCCTTGGCCTGCTGACCCTGATGGGGAGCTGTAGAGGCCTGCAACTGAGGGTAGGATTTGTAGGCAGTAGCCTTCCTTGGGTAAAAGGGCTTTTTCCCTGAGCCCTTCTTCTTCTGAGAAGGGGCAGAAGTTTTCCTGGACAGCCTTGTCCTGGTGAGAGTCTGACTCGAGTTCTGCAACCTTTTCAGCCATGGGTTTGCCAAAAAGGTTCTCACCTTGGCAAAGGACATCAACCAGCTTGTCCTGTACCCATGGCTCGAGGTCCCATGACTGTAGCCAGACCTGACGGCGTGCACTGATGCTGGCCGCGGCTACTCAAGCCGAAGCCTCGAAGCCATCATAGGCTGCTCAAGAGATATAACTTCGAGTACTCTCGAATCCTGGATGACAAAGCCTTAAACCTCTGCAAAGGTTCCTCGGAGAGGCCAGCTGAGAACCTGGCAATCTCCTTTGCCAGGTCTCGGAGGTACATGCTCATGTACAGCTGGTAAGTCTGGACACAGCAAGCCAGCATAGAGCCCTGGAAGCACTTTCTACCGAGGGCATCCAGGTTCCGGGTCTCCCGGCCAGGGGGCACCAAGGAGTGCATCTTCTGACTTTTCAGACAATGCATGGCCGATTCCACAACCATGGAGTGGTGCGGTAGCTGTGCCTTCTGGAACCCAGGGCTCTTACGGACTCGATAAATGGAATCGACCCGTATGCTGAGAACCGGCGCCGAGGTCGGTGCTTCCCACATGCGGAAGAGCAGCCGTTGCAGCATTGGAGGAACCGGTACAGTAAAGGCCTCCTTAGGAGGAGAGTCATACTGGAGGGCCTCAAGCTCCTTGGCTCGAGGCTCCTCCTCGGGATCCGCGGGGAAGGCCAAGGATTTGGCCATGTCCCTCACGAAGTCCGAGAACCGGGTATCCTCCGGTGGGGACCTTCTCCGAGGCTCGGACTCCGGTGAGTCCGATGGAATGCACCGGGTCCGGAAACTCCTCATCCTCCATCTCCCACTCCGACCCCTCCGAGGATGAATCGAGCGGCTCCAGCCGGGCAGGCAGGCACCGATGCCATCTGCCCCAATACCGAGGACACCGGCGTCGACGACCTCGGCCCCGAACGCGAGGCCGAGGGGGACCTTGGCCGAGGATCGACTCGAGACCGCATCAACTCGAGGATAGGCTCGGCCTCTTGGGTCGACTTGGACGTCAAGGTCCCGGTGGTTGGGCAGATGCACCGGTCAGTACCCACTGCTGCTCCATGAAGGCAGTCAAGCTGCTCTCCAAGGCCGTCAACCTGAGTCCGAGCTCAGGAGACTCAGCCGCCCCCGACTCAGGCCCCGATGGCGTCGGGCCCAATGTCGGCTCCCCCGGAGGGGAGTCTATGAGGACAACAGCACTCACGTGACTCGGGGATTCTGGCTCCACTCGAGGCAACTTGGCAAGCCTCTCCGACTCCAAGGACCCGGGACGGCGGTCGGGGCTATGTGCCCTGACCCTCAAGGGGCCAAGAGCATCCACTGACGCCGCCCTCGTGGGTTTCTTCTTCCTTCTGTGTTCCCGAGAAGGAGACCCCCTTTCAGAGGAGCCTCGACCGTGCTCGGAGTCGGATTCCCGAGATGTTGAGGCCTCTGACGAAGTCCGGGCCCGGCCGGACACGGAGTCAGAAAAAAGCCTTTCACATTGATGCTGGCGGCTTCTCAGCGCCTTAGATGACATCTTGCCGCACGGGACACAGACCATCGGGTCATGGTCGGGCCCGAGGCACCGGAGGCAGCAGTCATGTGTGTTGGTGAGAGACATCAGTTTCTTACACCGATCACACTTCTTGAACCTGCTGGCAGCCATCGGGGGAAAAAGAGCCCCTGCAAGGTCAAAAGACCGGGCTGCCAGTGAAAAAGAGAAAAAAAGCGCGAACGCTAGTCTCGAAGGACAAAAACCAAAAAAACTAGCTGCGGGCTCGATACTGGTGTACCGGGCTCAGGCGGGAAGGGGAACCGGCGTCAAACCGGGCAAAAAACACGAATCCAAAACGCAGGAAAATCAACTTTTTACTGGGTGACGACACACGTCCGTCGGGCTCCGCGGAAAAAAGAAGACTGAGCAAGATAGCACCCTTGGGCGGGAAGGGAACCGCGCATGTGCGCTGCATTCCCGAAGGCTTTCATTGAAAGCTTGTGAAATGCTCCGCACGAGGGCTCCATCGGCGCCGACGTCACCCATATGTGAGGACTGACTTCCTGCTTGGTCCTGGAGAATGTATGCACCTTCATACCAGCATCTTTCCTGCACCATGGACCTTTGTTCACAGAAGGATCACCTGAGCACTGTTACAGGATTCGCTGAAGATGACATACAGTATCTGAGACCAGCCAATCACAGTGCCATGACAAGGAGGTAAGGACAAAGAATTATATACTGGACTCGGAGAGAGACACGGCTTCTACACACACTTCTGGACACACACTGCTGGGCACTTCTATGCTTGCAGAACTGCGTGGGAACTTTAACTTAGCCTGAATCTGGCAGTTTGTTTTCTGCAGTCCTTAGCCCTATTGACCTGTCTCAAGGACACAGACTAACCTCAGGATGGAGTGAAACTCTCCCACAGACCTGCAGCTCAGTGTTATCATGCAGCTCGGCTCTACTACCTGTAGCTGACGTTGGACTTCTGCCTTACTTTGGACTTTGTGTGGTTCCTGAGACTACTTCTCAGACCTGGCCATAAGTGTTCTGGCAAGAGCTAAGGTACTGGTCCTTAATTTACCCCCTGCGGTTTGGTCTAGCTTAGACAGACAAATAATGTACTGTATCTCTAAGTGCAGAGCGAATCAGTGACGTTGGTTGCTAAAACAGTGATTAATTTTCTCAGTAATTATAATCTTAGGGCTCCATAACCTGCTACCTCAGAATCTATGCTAAATCTGTGCTATTTTTCTATCATTAATAAAGTCTAATTTATATACAAACACAGGGTTGGTTCTTGTTTTATCACACAGTTTGTTTGCCAGGAAGACCTAAATAATCTTGGGAAAAGTAGGAAAAGTAGCAAATGCCCCCGGACATATCGAATATTTATATATATTTTTTTGCTACTGACAATTTCTCCTACATATTCTTTGGCATAACAATTTATCAACAGCTTGACTTCACCTCTCACATTAGCAAGACCAGAAGAGCAATATACCATAAAATAAAAATCCTCCACAACCTTCAGCCTCTACTAACGACATATGACTTCCACTCCATATTTCAGGCCTTCATCTTTCCTCACCTGGACTTCAGTAACAGCATCTACCAAGGACTTCTCAAGCATGCACTGCATCAACTACAGATGGCCCAACATACTGCAGCCCACAACACAGTAGGAGCCATGAAGAGTGACTACATTACAACAATACTATAAAATTTACACTGGCTCCCCTTAGCCAGCTGAATTAAATATAAATCAATAATGAACATCTTCAAAATAATACACAACCAATCATCAACATACATAAAGTCCCTCATCCAAATACCAACAACCACCAGAAACAAATGCAAAGGCAGGCAAAACTTACTGGCTCTGCCAAAGGAAATAGCACAAACAAATCAAGCAAAATGCAACAGAGTCTTTTCCATGTATGCCCCTGACCTCTGGAATGCCCTCCCTAACAGAGAAATACATGACCTAACATCTTTCTGGAAGGAACTCAAGACATTCTTATTCGAAGAACATTTCAAAGACTAGCCTTAGGCCACTATGTGATTCTAGAGACGCCACAACTTAGACGCCCCCCCCCTAGGGTTACCAACTTTTTCACCGAGAAAAACCCGACACCTGTGGCTCGCCATGCTCCACCCATTCTCCGCCCCTAGTCCCACCCCTGCCCCGCCCCAGCCCCACCCACAAAAATTACCGAGGATACGTGTAGGCTAACTTCCTTGGTCAGATAATAATTAAACTGGGAACCCCAAAATCCAAACATGAAATGTACAACACTGGAGAAATAAAACTATAAAGTAATTTCCTCTTGCACTAAACAAAAACGCAAAGATGTTATCAATACACACTTCCCAGACCAAACATATTCCAGCTAATAAATTCAAAATAAAAAGTATTTTTCTACCTTCTGTTTGGGCGTTTTGTTTTTCAGTTGCAATTGCTCCAGTCACTTTCTTCTGGTTTCTTCGTGTCTTCTGCAAGCTATCCATTTGTCCTTTCTTCTCTTTTAGATGTTTTCCATTCTCTCTCTATTTCTGCTTTAACATACTGATTGTTTCCCTTTTGCTCTTTCCCCCAGTTCTTTCCTTATTCCTTTATCATCCATTTAAATTTCACCCTTCCATTCTCAAGCCCCTCACTCTCCCAATACCCAGCCCATCATAGACTTTTCTTCCACACAAAATATTTTTTCCCCTCTCCACTCATTCCCCATCTATTCTAGTCCTCCCCCAAAATCAGTTCCCTTATAGTTCTAGACCCATCCAGCATCCACTCCCTTCTAGTCCCATTCTCCCATGCCCCACATCAGCCCATTTCCAGTCCTATTCCAGCTCTTCATAAGCCCATTTCCAGTGCTAGCCTTCACATCACAGGCCATTTCCAGTCCTAGCCCCCCCCCCATCACAGCCCATTTCCAGTCCAAGTCCCCCATCACAGCCTATTTCCAGTCCTAGGCCCCCCCCCATCACATCCCATTTGCAGTCCGAGTCCCCCCGCACCATCACAGCCCATTTGCAGTCCTACCCCCCCCCCCACCATCACAGTCCATTTGCAGTCCTAGCCCCCCTAATCACAGCCCATTTCCAGTCCATGTTCCCCCTCCCTCCACCATAGCCCATTTCCAGTCCAGGTCCCCCTCCCCATCACAACCCATTAACAGTCCATGTCTCCCCCCCCCACATAGCCCTTTTACAGTCCAGGTCCCCCTCCCCATCACAGCCCATTTCTTTCCAGTCCACTGCCCCCCCATAGCACTTTTCCAGTCCAGGTCCCCCCCCTTCACAACCCATTTCCAGTCCAAGTCCCCCTAATCACAGCCTATTTCCAGTCCAAGTTGCCGCGCCCTCCACCATAGCCCATTTCCAGTCCAAGTTCCCCCCCCCCCATAGCCCTTTTCCAGTCCAGGTCCCCCTCCCCATCACAATCCATTTCCAGTCCATGTCCCCCCCCCTAGCCCTTTTCCAGTCCAGGTCCCCCTCCCCATCACAACCCATTTCCAGTCCATGACCCCCCCCCCCAGCCCTTTTCCTGTACATGTCCCCCTCCCCATAAAAAACCATTTCCCTTCCTTTTCCCCCCCCCCCATCGCCCTTTTACAGTCCAGGTCCCCTCCCATCCCAGCCCATTTCTTTCCAGTCCAAGTCCCCCCCCCCCCATAGCCCTTTTCCGGTCCCGGTCCCCCCCCCCATCTCACAACCCATTTCCAGTCAAATTCCCCCCTCCTAGCCCTTTTCCAGTCCAGGCCCCCTCCCCCCATCACAGCCCAGGCAGTCCTTGGCCTCCCCCCCCCCAAAACCGCGGCTGTCTGAGGCTTTAGAGGGAGCCGGGGAAGCCCGCGCGAGGCCCCGGCTCCCTCTGAACAGCCGCCAGCGTGAAGAGCCTTTTCCTTCACGCTGGCGGCTGTTCCTGTGAAGCCGCGAATGCTGGGAAAGGTTAAAGGGCATTGCCTTTAACCTTTCCCACCAATCGCGGCTTCACAGGAACAGCCGCCAGCGTGAAGGTAACATAGAAACATGATGACAGAAAAAGACCATAAGGCCCATCTAGTCTGTCCTTCCATAACAACTACAACAGTCCACTTTTTACCTTTAGAGATCCTCTGTGTTGGTCCCATGCTTTTTTGAATTCAGTTACTGTCCTCATCTCTACCACCTCCACTGGGAGACTATTCCACGGATCCACTACTCTTTCCGTAAAGAAATATTTCCGCATATCACTCCTGAATCTATCTCCCTTCACCCTCATCCCATGTCCCCTCATCGCAGAACTTGCTTTCAATTGAAAGAGGCTCTCTCCCTGAACATTTATGCCACGGAGGTATTTAAACATCTCAATCATATCACCTCTATCCCGCCTTTCCTCTAAGGTGTACATATTAAGATCCTTAAGTCTGTCCTCATATGCTTTATAATGAAGACCACTAATCATCTTAGTAGCAACCCTCTGCACCGACTCCATCCTGTTCACATCCTTTTGAAGGTGCGGACTCCAGAATTGCACACCATACTCCAAATGAGGTCGCACCAAAGACTTATACAGAGGCATTATCACCTCCTTTTTTCTGCTAGCCATTCCTCTCCGTATGCACCCAAGCATCCTTCTAGCTTTTGCCGTCGCCTTTTCTACCTGTTTAGCTACTTTAAGATCATCGGACACAACTACGCCTAGGTCCCGCTCTTCTTTAGTGGACAAAAGTACTTCACCTCCTATACTGTATTGCTCCCTTGGATTGCTGCAGCCCAAATGCATGACCTTACATTTTTTAACATTAAATCCCAGTTGCTAAATTCTAGACCATTCTTCAAGCTTAGCTAGATCCCTCCTCATGTTATCTACACCTTCCTGGGTGTCTACTCTATTGCAGATTTTGGTATCATCCGCAAAGAGGCAAACCTTACCGGACAGCCCTTCCGCTATATCACTAACAAAGATGTTAAAAAGAATCGGACCAAGGACAGATCCCTGGGGCACACCACTGGTAACATCCTTCTCCTCAGAGTGAGCTCCATTTACTTGTACTCTTTGTCGCCTCCCACCCAACCAATTTCTAACCCAAGCAGTAACTTTAGGGTCCATCCCTAGGGTGCTCAGTTTGTTTATAAGTCGCCTGTGAGGAACAGTGTCAAAGGCTTTACTGAAATCTAAATACACCACATCTAGAGCTCTCCCGCGGTCCAACTCCCTGGTCACCCAGTCAAAGAAATCAATCAGATTTGTCTGACAAGACCTGCCTCTGGTGAATCCATGCTGCCTCGGATCCTGTAATCCGCTGGACTCCAGAAACATCACTATTTTCGCTTTCAACAGCGTTTCCATTAATTTACTCACCACTGAAGTTAAACTAACCGGCCTGTAGTTTTCAACCACATCCTTACTACCGCTTTTGTGTAAAGGCACCACATGAGCCTCTCTCCAGTCCTTTGGCACCACTCCCGACTCCAAGGCTCTTCACGCTGGCGGCTGTTCAGAGGGAGCCGGTGCCTCGCGCGGGCTTCCCCGGCTCCCTCTGAAGCCCTCCGGGTTGGGAGAAAAGCCGTTTTTTTTGCTCTGGCCGCTCCCAATCTTGCGGCCAGAGCAAAAAAACCGGCTTTTCAAGGGCCGGTTTTGCCTCTGCGCCGGCAGCCGGCCTGGCCATGGAAAAACCGGCCAGGCCGGCTGAAAACCGGCCAGTTGGCAACCCTACCCCCCCCCCCCAGTACTTTTTCCCCTGCAAAAACCCCTGACCTCACCTTCCATCTATCTCCCCCGCAACAGGCTGGATTTGTTACACACAGCACAAGACTCTAAACTGCCAAATTACTGATAGTTACCTTTCTTTTGTCAAACCTAAACCTCAACCAAACCAAATTTGTTCACAATGTTACTTGTTATCGTTAATAGACATAATCACTCTGGGCCCGATTTTTTAAGGCATTTGCCCTAGTTACCTGTGTAAATGCCTTATCTTGGATTTTTGAAGGGCACTTACATGGATAGTGCTCTTTGAAAATCCCAGATAAGTCCCTAACTTGCCCAGATGCTATGCAGTTAGCACTGGGGTGTGTTAGGGGCATTCTGGGGTGGAGCGGGGGCAGAGGAAAGGGCTAACCTGGTAGGTTTTATCCTCGCCTATCTTTCACCTAGCTCATGTGGCTTTCGGGGTGTTCGGCAAGACCCGGATTTTCAATGCTGGGGGCACATATTTATTTATCTAACATTTCTTATATACCACCTTTCATGATATCATTTACATTGAACAAACTGAAATTACATTGAACAGGGAATTATAACTTGGAGATAACTATTTTACAGGGAACATGGGCAATGGAGGGTTAAGTGGCTTGCCCAGGCCCACAAGGAGCACCTGTGGGACTAGAAACCTCAGTCTTTCCGGCCCAAGGTTGCTGTCCTCTAGTGGGATTTGAACTCCCGACCTTCTGGCCTGAGGTACCTTGCCCCAACCACTAGGCCACTACTCCATTGAAAATCTGGGCTAGGTGGAAGGGGGGTGGGCTATGTGCCGACACGGCACATAGCACCGCCCAGTTCAAAATTGGGCCCTCTGTTCTTTATTTCTTGTAACACAGTTTAATGATTTGTTTTATGTAAACCACTGATTCCCAGATAAGCAGTATAGAAAAGCAGTAAAATAAATAAATATATAGCATAGTTGCTTACCTGTAATGGGGGTTCTCCGTATACAGCAGGGATATGCAGCCACACTCCTTGGTGCTGTCCACTGACAGCACCAGTGCCAGCTCTCCCCCATGGACTTCTGGGCATGTGCACCCTTCCCACCCTGCGTCCCAAAGTAGAGTCACTCTGTTTGTCACAGAGTATGAAGAAGGTGTCTTCTGCCAATCTGTTTGAACTGTGATGTAGCGAGCAGAAGAATGGACACTTGGCATTGTAGTCTGCAGTGAAGAGATCTATCTTCAGGGTGCCCCAGGCTTCAAAAATGGGGGTCAGGACTGTGGGGCAGTGGGGGTGTACTATCGACCGCCTGGCCAGAATGAACAAACGGATGACGAAATGCTCAAAGAAATCAAGGAAGCTAACAAAAGTTACAGCTCGGTAATAATAATGGGTGATTTCAATTACCCCGGTATCAACTGGGTCACTGTCATGGCAGGACATGCTAAGGAGATAAAGTTCCTAGATGACATAAGTGACTGCTTCTTGGAGCAGATGGTTCATGAATCGACAAGAGGGGAATCCATATTAGACCTAGTCCTTAGTGGAACACCAGATCTAGTGCAAGAGATAAGGGTGTTGGGGCCACTTGGCAATAGTGATCATAGCATGATCGCCTTTGATTTAATTAGTGGAGGAGGGATAGTAAGGAAATCCACAGTACTACCTTTTAACTTTCGAAAGGGAGACTATGATAAAATGAGGAAAATAGTTAAGAAAAAACTAAAAGGAGCAGTTGCAAAGGTTAAAGACTTACATCAAGCTTGGGTGTTGTTGAAAAATACTATCTTGGAAGCCCAGACTAGCTGTATTCCACGCTTTAAGAAAAGTGGAAGGAAGTCCAAAAAACTGCCAGCATGGTTTAAAGGTGAGGTCAGAGAGGCTGTTGCCAAAAAAGCATCTTTCAGGAAATGGAAAAAAGAGCCAAACGACGAAACCTGGAAACAGCACAAGCACTGGCAGGTCAAATGCAATGCATTGTTAAAGAAGGCAAAGGGAGAATTTGAGAAGAAGCTTGCTGCGGAAGCAAAAACACGAAATAAAGATTTTTTCAAGTACATTCGTAGCAAAAAACCTGTGAGAGAGTCGGTTGGACCATTAGATGATAGAGGAGTTAAAGGGGCACTAAGAGGCGACAAGGCGATAGCGGAGAGACTGAATGAATTCTTTGCTTCGGTCTTTACTGAGGAAGATGTAGGGATGTTACCCATGACTGAAGTGGTATTTAAAGGTGCAGAAGAATTGAAGGAAATATCGATACATCGGGAAGATGTATTACAACTATTAGATAAACTGAAGAGTAGCAAATCACCTGGGCCGGATGGTATACATCCAAGGGTTTTGAAAGAACTGAAATATGAGATTACAGACCTGCTATTAGTAATCTGTGAACTATCATTAAAATCATCTCTAATACCTGAAGTTTGGAGAATCGCCAACGTAACACCAATTTTTAAAAAGGGTTCCAGGGGTGATCCGGGAAACTACAGACCGGTGAGCCTCACGTCAGTACCGGGAAAAATGGTAGAAACCATCATAAAGAATAAAATTACTCAGCATGTAGATAGTCATGGCCTAATGGGAGACAGCCAACATGGCTTTAGACAAGGAAGATCTTGTCTTACTAATCTGTTATGTTTTTTTGAAAGTGTGAATAAACAGGTGGACAAAGGTGAGTCGGTTGATATAGTGTATCTGGACTTTCAGAAAGCCTTTGACAAGGTCCCTCATCAGAGACTTTTGGCAAAACTAAAGAGTCATGGGATAGGAGGCAGTGTACTATTGTGGATCAGGAACTGGTTAAAAGATAGAAAGCAGAGGGTTGGGCTAAATGGCCAATTTTCCCAATGGAGAAAGGTGAATAGTGGTGTACCCCAGGGATCTGTGCTGGGTCCGCTGCTTTTTGACATATTCATAAATGACCTGGAAAGTGGAATAACGAGTGAGGTTATCAAATTTGCAGATGACACAAAGCTATTTAAGTTGTTAAAACCCAAGAGGATTGTGGAAAATTGCAAGAGGATCTTGATAAATTGGAAGACTGGGCATCAAAATGGCAGATGAAATTTAATGTGGACAAGTGCAAAGTTATGCACCTAGGGAAGAACGACCCAAACTATGGTTACACGATGCAAGGTTCCACATTAGGAACCACCACCCAGGAAAAAGATTTAGGCGTCATTGTGGATAACATGTTAAAACCCTCGGCCCAGTGTGAAGCGGCAGCCAAGAGAGCAAATAGAATGCTAGGTAGCATAAGGAAAGGAATGGAAAATAAAACAAAAGATATTATAATGCCTCTATACCGTTCCATGGTGAGACCGCACCTTGAATATTGTGTGCAATTCTGGTCGCCGTATCTTAAAAAGGATATAGCGTTATTAGAAAAGGTTCAGAAAAGAGCCACCAAAATGGTAAAGGAGATGGAAGGATACTCCTATGAAGAAAGGCTAAAAATGTTAGGGCTCTTTAACCTGGAAAAGAGACGGCTGAGGGGAGATATGATAGAAGTCTATAAATTAATGAACGGAGAAGAACGGGTAAACGTAGATCGATTGTTTACGTTATCAGAATATAGAAAGACTAGGGGATATGCAATGAAGCTACAGGGTAAACTGTTTAAGACTAATATAAGAAAATATTTTTTCACTCAACGTGTAATCAAACTCTGGAATTTGTTACCTGAGGATGTAGTAAAGGCTGTTAGTGTAGCTGGGTTTAAAAAAGGTTTGAACAAGTTCCTGGAGGAAAGGTCCATAAACCATTATTAAGAAGGGACCCAGGATATCAATGCTTGACTGAGTACAAGCATTGCGGAACCTGTGTCTTTTGGGGAAACTGCTAAGTACGTATGACCTAGATTGGCCACTGTTGGAAACAGGATACTGGGCTTGATGGACCTTGGTCTGACCCAGTATGGCATCTCTTATGTTCTTATGGGTCCAGAGACCACTCATGTGGGTCGAGGCGATGGCTGAAGGAGTCCGCTAACTGGTTCTGTATTCCTGGGAGATATGCTGCCTGGAGGTAGACTATGATGGATTGAGCATAGAGCCATAGGCAGACGCCTTTGCGGCAGAGTCGCAGGGAACCGGAGCCACCATGCTTGTTGATGTAGAACATAATGACTTGATTGTCTGCACTAGGAGGAATCTGTTGCAGACCCAGTGATAGAAGGCTTTAAGGGCAAAGCGAACTGCGTGCATCTCGAGTAAGTTGATGTGCAGAGAAGCTTAGGTGCTGGTCCAACATCCCTGTGTCATAAAATGCAAGAGATAGGCTCCAGAGGCTATATGTGAAGCATCTTTTGTTAAAGTGAGGTGATGGGACTGTCCCTGGAATGGGTGCCCCTTGCTGAGACTATATGGAAGATTCCACCAACTTAGGGACTGGCGGAACCTCTGGAGCTTGGGCCCTGAGAGGGAGATGTGATGTCGGAGAGATTGAGCATGTTGGTTCCAATTGAGCTTGAGATGCCACTGTAGCAGACACATGTGAAGATGTGTGAAGAGGTTCACATGAATTGAGGCCACTATTTGACATAAAAGACTGAGGATGTGGTGGGCTGATGCACTTCGAAGAATGAGCAGATGGGTGCTGAGTTGTTGAAGGACGGTGATCCTGTTGAATGATAGGAAAGCCTGAGCCACTGTGGTGTTAAGGTGAGCCCCGATGAAATCCAGAATTTGATGAGGTTTGAACTTGGACTTTTTCAAGCTGATGATGAAGTCTAGATGCTGCACTTAGCAAGGAGGTGATGCGGACAGATTCCTGGGTTGAGAATTTGTCAGATCCTGAAATGAGTCAATCGTCCAGATAAGGGTAGATGCAAAGAACCTCTCTGTGCAGATGTGCTTCAGGCACCGCTAGGCATTTCATGAAGATCCTTGGAGCTGAGGAGAACCCGAAGGGAAGGACTTTGTATTCATAGCGGCATTTCCAATGCTGAGGATGAATGGGGATATGAGTGTAGGCATTCTTGAGATCCAGGGAGGTGAGCTAGTTGGCATGCTTCAAGAGAGGAAGAATGGTGGGAGGGAAGCCATCTTGAACTTTTCTCTCTTGATATACAAACTGAGCTCTCGAAAATTGAGGATATGATGGAGACCTCCTGTCCTCTTAGGAATAAGGAAGAATATTGTCTGCGTTCTTGTTCCAGTACATGCTTGATTGCACAATTGTGAAGGAGCGTGGTAATCTCTTCTTCCAGGATGGAAAGATGAAGGGGAAGGAATGATTGGAGGAGGGGTTGATGTGAAATTGAGCTTGTACCATGATGCAATGATGCTTATGTTCTTATGACCAAGCGATCAGTCATGATGGACTGCCAGGCCTCCCAGAAATACTGGACATGGCCTCCTACTGGTAGATAGTCAAAACCTAAGGGCTGCTTTTGCAGCTGTGCTGGAGTAGTTGTAGGCTGTTTCCTGTCCTGCTGCCTTGGATGTTGGTTGTAAGAAGACGTCAGCTGTCATCGTGAAGCAGGTCTAGAATAGGGCTGAAAACTATGACTAGGATGAAAGTGTTGGAAATATTACTAATGGTAAAGCCTGTGGTATTGTGGGTACTGCAGGCGGTGAGATTGTTGAGCTGTGTCTTGAGGCTAAGCTGAAAGTTCACTGACTGTAGAGGAATGGTCCTTGACCTCTGAGATGGACCATAGGTCCAAACGGGCTATTTCCCTGGCAGGGAAAGTCTGCCAAGCAGTCATGCTGATCTTCTCGCAGACCAGAAGCTTGAAGCCAAGCAGTGTGATAGGCAAAACTGGAAGTCACAGGGCCCAGGCAATCAAATCAAAGGCATTGTATGTAGCTCAAATGATGTGATAGAGGGACTCTTGCAAATTGACTTCTAGTGTATGCATCTCCAGTGCTGGAATGGTGGAAGGGCTCGGCATCTGGGAAAGGAGGTTGTGATGGTAATGTAACATTTGCAATTGGTGGGATAAGATTTCAATAGCTAGCATTCCACTCTAAAATGGTTTCCTTCTGACTGTGTCTAATGTCCGTTAGTCTTTCCTAGGTGGAATCTGGGTATGAGACTTCGAGGACTTGGCCTTTTTGAGAACTGTTTCAGAAACAACCGATTGATGAGACAGTTGTTGATGCTGGAAACCCGGAGCAGGCAGCACTTTGAATTTAAGGTCCAGATGATGGGCTGTAGCATATACTGAAGACAGCATTGTCCAGACAGAAGCGAGGAGGACTTATAAGATCTGAGGAATTGCTTGGACCTCTTTGGGAGTGCTGCAAGCTGTTAAGACGGGCTGAAAATCCTTCTTGTTGGTAGGGGTCTGGGAATCACTCAAGGCTAGCATTCTGGAGATCTTTTGCAGGAACTTGGGGTAAGAGAAATCCCCAGGCACTTCACCCTGAACTAGGAGATCCATGGATGGAAGTGCATCAACATCTCCCAAAAGGGAGGGTTCTAAACCCCAATGGGGGGAGTAAGGAGGACTAGCAGTAAATTAGGCAGTGATGTCCAAGGGCTCAGGGGCTATCCAGTCTATGAGGGTAGGGGAACTCTGAGGGAATAGGAGGCTCAAATGAAGGGATCTCAGAGGATGATCCTCAGGAGGGGCAGCACCTAGCAGTGCTGCGCTGTCCTGGGCAAACTTTCGTAATAATATCAGTAAAGTGTCTGAGGGAGACAATGATTCTCCCATTGGGGTTGCAGTGGGAGATAATCATTGCACTGAATCTACATGATGTTTTGCCCTCCTGGACGCAGGGCAGAAAGGGGCATGCATACTTAGAGAAGTCCTATGGACTTCTCTGAGCTAGGAAAGAGCCAGCACTATGGAGTATGCCTGCATATCCCCTGTTTGTATTTATTTAACTATCATATATATATCCTAAACCATTGTTAAAAGCTGAGGGAGAAGGTAAGCCTTGTACCTCTACCACTACTACTGAGCATTTGTATAGCACTACAAGTCGTATGCAGCGCTGCACAGACATGTAAGAGACAGTCCCTTCTCATCAGAGCTTACAATCTAGTCAAGACAAACACAGAAGGTGTAGGTAGGGATAAAGCAAGAGGAAAGAAAAAGGAGATCAGGTGAGTCAAGATCCAAAAGCAGCAGTGAAGAGGTGAGTTTTCAGCCTGGATTTGAAGAGGGTTAGAGAAGGCGCCTGGAGTACAGACACAGGTAGTTTGTTCCAGGCATAAGGTGCAGCAAGGTGAAAGGAGCAAAGTCTGGCGTTAGCAGTAGAAGAGAAGGGCACAGATAGAAGCAGTTTGCTAGAAGAGCGGTGATCCCAAGGGGGGTTGTAAGGAGAGATAAGAGAAGAAAGGTAGTGAGGAGCTGCAGAGTGAATGCATTTATAGGTCAGAAGGAGAAGTTTGAACTGGATGCGGAAACGGATAGGGAGCCAATGAAGTGACTTGAGAAGAGGAGTAATATGGGCATGACAAGGCTGGCGGAAGATTAGCTGCGCAGCAGAGTGTTGAACAGATTGAAGGGGAGAGAGATGATTCAAAGGGAGACCAGCAAGGAGTAGGTTACAGTAGTCAAGATGGGAGGTGATTAAGGAGTGGATAAGCGTTTTAGTAGTGTGTTCAGAAAGGAAAGGGCGGATTTTGCTGATGTTATAGAGAAAGAAACGGCAGGTCTTAGCTATCAGATGGATATGTATGGAGAAAGAGAGAGAGGAGTCAAAGACAACCCCCATATTGCGGGCCGAGGAAACAGAAAGGAGTACAGAGTTATCCACAGAGACTGAGAAAGGAGGAAGAGGAGGGGAGGTTTTAGGGGGAAAGAAAAGAAGTTAGTCTTGGCCATCTTCAATTTCAAGCAGCGGCGAAACATCCAGGCAGAGAACCAGGTCTGGATTGCTGGAGAGATTTCAGGCGTAGAGAGGTAGATCTGGGAGTCATCAGCATACAGATGGTATTGAAAGCCATGGGAAGAGATAAGCACAACAAGGGACTAGATGTAGAGAGAGAAAAGGAGCGGACCCAAGACAGACCCTTGGGGTACACCAACTGGGAGCGGAGTAGCAGAGGAGGAGGAGCCACCAGAACACACAATGAAAGAGCGATGGGAGAAATAGGAGGAGAACCAGGATAGTACAGAGCCCCTAAAAACAAGAGAGGATAGGGTATCGAGGAGAAAGTTGTGGTCAACAGTGTCAAAAGCAGCAGAGAGGTCAAGAAGGATGAGGACAGAGTAAAGGCCCTTGGATTTTTGCCAGGAACAAGTCACTGGAGACTTTGGCAAGAGCCGCTTCAGTAGAGTGTAAAGGATGAAAGTCAGACTATAAGGGATCCAGGAGGGCATGAGAGGAGAGGAAGTCGAGACAGCGGCGGTGAACCGCACGTTCAAGTAGTTTAGAAGTGAAGGGAAGGAGAGAAATGGGTCAATAATTAGAAGGACAGGTGGGATCAAGTGAGGGTTTCTTGAGGAGAGGTGTGACCACAGCATGCTTGAAGTCTGCAGGGACTGTTGCAGTGGAGAGCAATAGGTTGAGAATATGAGAGATGGAAGGGACAACGGTGGAGGAGATGGGGCTTATGAGATGGGTGGGTATAGGATCAAAGGAGCAGGTGGTGAGATTGGAGGAAGAAAGGTGGTGTGCAGTTTCCTCTTCAGAGATCACAGGAAAGGAAGAGAGAGTAGCAGAGGTAGGGGGTGAGAGTTGGGTGAAGAGGGGGAGGAGGGGAAGTAGCTGGCTTTGTGGGGAATTGGAGGGTGATCTTGTGGATTTTGTCATGGAAATAGTCTGCCAGGATTTGGGCAGAAAGGGAGGGAGGGATCAGAGGTGGAGGCACTTTGAGAAGAGAGCTGAGAGTAGTAGAGACGGCAAGGATCAGAGGCAAGAGAGTTAGTCAGATGGACATAGTAGTCTTGTTTGGCGAGAGCTATGGCCGACTGGAAAGAGACAAGCATGAATTTGAAGTGTAGAAAGTCTGCAGGGGAGTGGTATTTGAGCCAAGCACGCTCAGCAATACAGGGCACAGGAACGTAGATAGCGGGTAGTGGGTGAAAGCCAGGGCTGGGGTGCAGAACATCTCACAAGACGTGGCATGGGAGGAGAGAGAGTATCCAGAGTTGAGGAGAGTGCAGCATTATAAGAAGTTACTGCCTCGTCATACTTAGATGACATAGTGGAAGAGAGAGCCAAGGGATCAATAGCATGAAGATTTCTAAATAGGTTGGAGGAGACAGGACGAGGCTAGGCAGTGGGTGATGAAGATTAAAGCTTAAAAGGTGATGGTCAGGATAAGGGAAGAACTGAGCTACAGAGGTTTGAGGATAAGCAACAAGTTGCTTAAGTAAAAAAAAGAGACAAACAGCTGGGTGGACTTTTAGTGGTCCTTTGTCCGCTGTAGGTAGAAGGCATGTGCAGCGCCACTTCCCTCTATGGGCGTGAGGCCTCAGAAAGAAGGTTGGCAAAACAACTGACTGATTAAGATGGAAAGCAGATATCACCTTTGGAAGGAAGTGTGGTAGGCTATGGCCTATATAATAGCCTGTACATGTATGAGCCTGCAAGCTAGGCCAGAGTCCCCACCCCCACTACTAGAAATAGTAGTGCTGAGAAAGACCAAAGTCAGTGAAGGCTGAGGATCTGCCTTAAACCGCTCTAAACTGCTTTTGATAAATTGGTATTAATCCTTTATTCAATACTTTTATGCTGATGCAATGACCTTGTAGCAGGAATGTATTATGTCTAGAAACTGAGCCTGTGTTAGCATAGCCTGAGAAGGGGGAACAGGGCCCAGTGAGGGTCCCCGATTGGATAGGTGCAGGGGGCGTTGGGACCAATAGAAAGTCTGCCTGTATCAAACTGTGAAGCTTGTATATAAGGAAGTTGTTCCTGTTCGCCATTGCTCAGTCCTTTGATGCTTGGGCCTTGTGCACAATAAATTGGTTTGGATCCTTGAACTGACTCCGGGTATTATTTATTGCATGCTATCAGTGCTGCCACAGAAGCAAGGATGAGTACAAAAGACCATACTATTATGGTGAAACCTGGTGTATGGCGGATAGACCAGGGCCTGAAACTCACTCACTCGGCGTGTTGAAGTAACAGCCGCTAGGAACAAGACCTTTCAGGTCAAGAACTTCAGAGGGCAGGAGTAGAGCGACTCAAAGGGAGTTAACATGAGCTGTTCCAGAACCACATTGAGATTCCAAGCCACTGCCGGGGGCTTGAAAGGAGGCTTTGAGAGAAGCAGAACCTGCATGAAGCGAATCACTAAAGGCTAAGTCAAGATAGATTTTCCCTCCAGTTCACGATGGTATACCCCAGTCATGCTGAGGTGAACCCTGAATTAGATGAAACCGGACTCAGAGAGGTGCAGGAGGTACTTGAGAAGTCCATCAATAGAACGACTAAAAGGGATCTAGCATTCCCCTTCCGTGCACCTGGAAGTAAATCTCTTCCACTTGAAAGCATATGACCTTCTCATCGAGGCCCTCCTAGAGGACAATTGAACATCCGTGGTTCCATCGAGCAGGTTAAGCTTAGACAGGACTGGCCTCTCAATATCCATGCAGTGAGAGCCAAGGACCAGACGTTGGGATGCAGCACCTTCTTTCCTCCTCTGAGAGAAGATCGGGGTAGAGCCCAACCTCAGAGGTTCCCACAGAGAGTTGAAACAGAAAGGGAAAATCACAGCTGTCTGGGCCGAAATGGCACAATGAGCTTCATTGTACTCCTGTCTGTCTGGAGTTTCAGCAGGGTGGATATGCGTATAGCAGGCTCTCACTCCAGTGCAGGAGGAAAGCATCTAGTGCCTGCCTGCTGCGTGAGGTGACTCTGGAGCAGAACTGATCCATCTGGGCGTTGTGCTGAGTGGTGAACAGATCTATTGAGGGGGTACCACACTTTTGAAAGATCTGGGCTGTGAATTTCCTGTCCACTTGTGTGCTGGAGAATGCGGCTCAGCTGGTCTGCCAGGGTATTCTGCTCCCCTGGCAGATATGAGGCCCTTAGTTCCATTCTGTGACAGCAAACTTCCAGAACCGAACCACCTCTCAGCACAGCAGATACAAACCTGTGTTGTCCTGTTTGTGTAGTACATTGCAACTCAATTGTTGGTCTGAATCAATTCAATGAGGTTGGCAAGCCAATCTTGGAAAGCCCCGAGGGCATTCGCTATGGTTCATACTTCTAAAAAATTGATCTGGTGTAGACTCTCCTGTTCGGTTCAGATGCCTCGAGTGTAGAGGCTATCCAGCTTGGATGCATCTGTTGTCAATGTTTTCTGGCATGCCACCTTCTGAAAAGGGAGACCCCTGAACAGGTTCTGAGGATCCAACCACCAGTGCAGGGAATGGACGAGAGATACAGTGTCCCCCATCCAGTCCCAGAAGTGTTTTGTGGCCGGTCTCCACTGAGTACTCAGTGTCCATTGAGCTTGGCTCATAGACAGATGAGCCATGGGTGTGATGTGCACCGTGTAGGCCAGCTGTTGTCTGACGACTCCATTGGGTATCACGGACCAAGGCTATCAATCTCTGGAGATGGGCCAATGGAAGAAAGGCCTTTGCGTCAGTCATGTCGAGGAGGGCCCCGATGAACTCCAGTTGTTGGGTGGGCTGAAGGTGGTATTTGGGTAATTGACTACAAAACCTAACAGCTCTAGCACCTGGATGGTCAACTGTGTTGATTGTTCGGAGTGGTGCTTTTTATGAGCCAGTCATCCAGATAAGGGAAGACAAACCCCCCCAATGTTCTGAGATAAGCTGCTACCACTGCAAAACACTTTGTGAAGACTTGAGGCACCAAGGCTAATTTTAAGGGTAACACTCAGTACTGAAAGTGCTGTTCTCCTAGGACTAATCTGCGATATTTCCTGTGGGTAGGATGGATTGGTATGTGGGTATATGTGTCCTTTAGATCCAGGGAGCATAACCAATTTCCTTTCTGAAGATAAGGGAGTAGGGAACCTAGAGATACCACCTTGAACTTTTCTTGCACCAGAAAGATGTTGAGGTTTATGAGGTCCAGGATGGGTCAAACCCCCCGCCCCCTGTCTTTTTGAGGACCAGAAAGTACCTTGAGTAAAATCTGCTCCTGGGGCATGATGGCGAGATGGGCCAGAAGGGTGGAGATTTCCTTCTGAAGTAGATCCAAATGCAGAGTATCAAGAGGATATGCCTCCCGGGGGCAATGAGGTGGCACCTCTGCAAGGTGCAACATGTAATAGATTCAGATTATCTGTAGCACCCACAAGTCCAAAGTTATAGGGGGCCACCTTTGGGCAAAAAGAGTGAGATGTCCCTCTACCGGAGGGTTCTAGGAGATTGGCTATGCTCCAGTGAAACCAGTCAAAAGCCCGCTCCCAGTTTTGGTTGCAGGGCAGGCTGAGCCTTTTGAGGTTTCTCTCAATACTGAGGGCAAGGAGTTTGCATCCTTGACTGGGAGGTTTGAAGACCAGGAAAGAATCTGCGCTTATGCAGGTACAGGCAGTACCTTGATACCTTTTGCGATAGGCAGCTGGATCGGACATTTGTCTTGAGAGCCTGGTGATGGTAATGTGCTGCTCCTCTATGATGCCAGCTTTCACTTCCACCTGTTCTCCAAAGAGATTTTCTTCCCAGCACGGCACATCCGTGAGCTTATTTTGCACAGACTGATGTCAGCTGCAAGCACAAATTACAAGAAGAGGGCTGTGATCAGGATCAAGACACTGGAGGCACCAATTGTGCTTGTCAGTGACCGAGATGGTCCTTGCATATTTGGTGCATATCTTGAACCCGCTGGCTGGTTTCTGGGACATGTCTGGGAAGATAACCATGTCTAAGTCAAAGGGCTTGATGGCCATGGCTAAGTCAAATGGCTTGATGGTGACCATGGGCCCAGTGGGGCTATAGGGAAAACAATGAGAAAAGTAAAGTACTGAAGAAAGCACTGGAACAGAAGGTGGAGCTACTATCGATGGACCCGATGCTACTGATGGCAGGCAGAAAAGTGAAAATTGCACAAAAAAGGCCCCCGAAGGGGGAAAAAATGAAACTGTTACTGGCGGATGACCGATTCACGTCTGTGGGGCTCTGTGGAAAACGAAGGCTGGAGAAGATGGTGCCACAGCACACAGGAATACAGGCACGCAGGCATGGTAGAGCCTCACAAAGGCTTCCAATAGAAGCCGGGGAGCGTTCCCGCATGGAGATCCATTGGTGACATCACTCATACGTAAGAATGCTTCAGTCCTGCTTGTCCACTGAGAAAAATTCCTCTTGCTTAAAATACATATCAAAAAATATCTAAATGTCACAAGCTTTCAGGAGAATGGCTATAGATTTTATAATGATTCATTAATCCAGGGAAAGGGGAATTTTGAAAAGCCATGTAGCTATATATGAGATTAATATTACAAAATTTCTGCAGATAACCCCATTTTACCCATGCAAAGGAGCTTTTATAAAACTTATCCGAGGGTTATGTGAGAATAAAATAGAAGCATACATTGCCTACTTTTACGCAACCTAAGGATAGGTGTATTTGGGGAAGGAGTTTGACAGTTGTGATGGAGTTGCAACATATGTACATTATATCAACTCCGAAGAAGGTGTATATGCATGCAAATGCTATTTGTGAGGCTATTTTTGGCTCACAAACTACACCAGAGAGATACCCCATTTTGAATCAGACTGTCCCAAGGAATCTACATATGTAAACAATGGCATTCTGAAATCACTATATACATGTATATGCAATCTATATGTGTAAATGCCAATCCCTTCCCAAACCTTACCCCTTCCAAATCCAACCATAAAGAGTAGTTACTCACCTGTAACAGGTGTTCTCCAGGAGCAGCAGGAATCAGTCCTCACATATGGGTGACGTCGGCGCCGACGGAGCCCCCATGCGGAGCATTTCCCCAGCTTTCAAAGAAAGCCTTTGAGAATGCAGCCACGCATGCGTGGTCCCCTTCCCGCCCAAAGGTGCCATCTTGCTCAGTCCAATGACATAGCTAAAAGACAGCACGAAAAAATAAAATGAACTATATACAACTGCAACTCCAAGGGGAGGAGGGAGGGTCGTGAGGACTGATTCCTGCTGCTCCTGGAGAACACCTGTTACAGGTGAGTAACTACTCTTTCTCCAGGACCAAGCAGGAAGTCAGTCCTCACATATGGGTGACTCCCTAGCTCTGGGCTACCAGGAACCCAGGCTGAAAAATAGAGCTCCCTCTAGAGCCTCAGCAACAGTGAGAGAATCTTCTCTGAGACCACACCTGAACGGTAGCCCAACATCAGGGCCGGAGGGTAGGAGTTGCCTAAACCTCAAAGAGATTACGGAGTACCGCTTGCCCGAAAGCACTGTCCCTACGGGACTCCCTCTCAAGGCAGTAGTGGTCCACAAAAGTCTGGCTTGAAGACCAAGTAGCGGCCCGGCAGATGTCTGCCAATGGAACAGAACGGAAGTGAGCTACTGATGCGGCCTTCGCCCTGACCCGGTGGGCCGTCACTCGACCCTCCAGGGAGAGATTGGCTGCACTGTATGCCCAGGTGATACAGTCTGCCACCCAGATGGACAACATATGCTTAGTGACAGGCAACCCCAATTTATTAGGGTCAAAGGAAATGAAGAGCTGAGAAGCCCTTCTATGCCCCTGCGCACGTTCTAGGTAAAAGGACAGCTCCCTTCTACAATCCAGGGTATGCAAGACTGTTTCTGCCCTACTGGCGTGCGGCCTGGGAAAGAACGTTGGAAGTACCACCTCCTGGTTGAGGTGGAAGGAGGACACTACCTTGGGAAGGATCTTAGGATGAGTCCTCAAGACTACCCTGTTCTTATAGAACCTGGTATACGGCCTATCCGAGACCAGGGCCTGAAGTTCACTCACACACCTGGCCGAGGTGAGTGCCACAAGAAACAACACCTTTCAGGATAGGAAACGTAAGTGGCAGGTAGCCATCGGCTCAAAAGGTGGGCGAGTCAGTTGCTGTAAGACCACATTGAGATCCCACTCAGTGGCCGGTGGACGAATAGGAGGCTTGAGCAGAAGCAGGCCTCTGAGAAAGCGAGACACCAGAGGGTGGCCCGAGAGGGATTGTCCATCCACCGGCGAGTGGTGAGCTGAGAGGGCACTGAGGTGGACCCGGACAGAGTTGGACTGAAGTCCCAAGATGGACAGGTGGAGCAGGTATTGCAGTACCACCGGGATCGAGCAGGAGAAGGGATCCTCCTGCTGTTGAGAACACCAAGTGGAAAACCTACGCCACTTCAGAGCACAGGCCTTCCGAGTGGAATGCTTCCTGGAGGCCAACACCAACTCTTCAACCTCCTTTGGTAGGAGCAAGGGAGCAAGGACTAGCCTTTCAGCAGCCAGGCCATCAAATTGAGGGATTTGAGGTTGGGATGCAAGAGGGACCCCTGATCCTGAGTCAGAAGGTCGGGTTGCAGCCCCAGAGGAAGTAGAGCATCCACCGCCAACTGCAGAAGAAGAGGGAAGCACGGCTGCCTGGGCCACCTGGGGGCTATCAAGATCACCGTGGCTCGGTCCTGCTGGGTTTTGAATAGAGTCCGGGCCACCAGAGGTGTGGGAGGAAACGCATACAGCAGGCCTTCGGACCAGGAGATCAGGAATGCATCTGCTGCTACCCTCAGAGGATGCAGTTGTCTGGAACAGAACTTGGGTAGTTGCCTGTTCAACGGACTGGCAAAAAGATCCATGGTTGGAAGTCCCCACTTCAGAAAGATCTGTTGGACTACCTGAGGATCTAACTGCCACTCGTGAGGCTGCAGGAGTCTGATAAGCCTGTCCGCCAGGTAGTTTTCCTGGCCTGGGAGGTAGACCGCCCTGAGGGTCATGCCCTGATTGATAGCCCAGGAGCAGAGAGCTTGTGCTTCCAGGCACAGGAGTCGGGATCCTGTGCCTCCCTGCTTGTTTACGTAGAACATAGCCACCTGGTTGTCCGTCTGAACTAGGACAGACTGGTGAGAGGACCCGAGAAAAAGTCCGTAAGGCTAGTCGAATGGCTCGCAGTTCCAACAGGTTGATCTGCTGGGCGGCCTCCCACGGAGACCACAGGCCTTGGGTGCAGGTCCCCAGGAAATGTGCCCTCCAGCCTTGCAGGGTTGTCAGTACCTGAGTGTGTGGGGAGGCTCGAAAAGGAACACCCCCGACCAGGTTTGGGAGATGCCTCCACCAGCGTAGGGAGTCCACCAAAGGTTTGGACACCTTTATCCTGTCTGACAACTTCCCTGTGTCCTGCACCCACTGTGCCTTGAGGCACCACTGAGCCGGCCTCATGTAGAGACGGGCATTTGGGGTGACATGCACTGTGGAAGCCATGTGACCTAAGAGGAAGTGTCTGGCAGAGACCAGAGAGGTTGCCTGAAACTGGCCGGCCAACTTCATCAGCCTGTGAGCTCTGTCCATAGGCAAATAGGCCTTTGCATGGATAGTATCCAACCTTGCCCCTATGAACTCCAGGTCCTGTGAGGGAACTAAAGTGGACTTTGGTAAGTTTATAACGAACCCCAGGTGAAGCAGGGATATGGTTCTGAGAGTGGCCTGCCTGGCCTCTTGCGGAGACTGGCCCCTGATAAGCCAGTCGTCCAAGTAAGGGAACATAAAGATCCCCTGGTTCCTGAGGTAGGCCGCAACCACTGCCAGGCACTTTATAAAGACCCTGGGGGCGGAGGAGAGGCCAAAGGGAAGCACTCTGTACTGGAAGTGTTTCCCTCCCACCACAAATCTGAGGTATTGCCTGTGACTTGGATGGAAGAGGATGTGAGTATAAGCATCCTTCAGGCCTAAGGAGCATAGCCAATCTCCCTGCTGGAGGTAGGGCAGTAAGATTCCAAAGGTAAGCATCTTGAACTTTTCCCTCTCCAGAAACTTGTTCAGATTTCTCAGGTCGAGGATGGGTCTGAGGCCTCCTGTTTTTTTTGGTACCGGGAAGTACCTCAAGTAGAAGCCTTGCCCTTCCAGGTGGTGAGGCACCGGTTCCACCGCCTGGTCCTGTAGTAGACCTTCCAACTCCTGAAGGAGTAAGTTTCTGTGCAGAGGAGGTCTTGGAGGCTCCCCTGAAAAGGAGGAGGGGGGTATCTGGGTGAAGTGGAGCAGATAGTCCCTTTCAATGATGCTTAACACCCAAGTATCCCCTGTGATGGCTGGCCACCTGTCTGCGTACAGGGTCAGCCGACCTCCTGTGCCCTGGAGAGGAGGAGAGGCTATGCTGGCATAGTCAAAAAAACCCTCCCTGCTGAGCAGCAGCCGGAGTAGGAGGCTTGGGAGCCTTCTGCCTACGGGGCCCACGACCCTGCCCCTTGGCCTGCTGGCCCTGTTGGGGAGCTGCAGAGGCCTGGTAGTGAGGGTAGGTTTTGTAGGCAGTGGTCCTCCTCGGGTAAAAGGCCTTTTTCCCTGAGCCCTTCTTCTTCTGAGAAGGGGCAGAGGTTTTCCTGGACAGCCTTGTCCGGGTAACAGTCTCGGTCTCGAGTTTTGCAGTCTTTTCAGCCATGGGCTTGCCAAAGAGGTTTTCACCTCGACAGGGGACATCGCCCAACTTAGAAACATAGAAACATGATGACAGAAAAAGACCACAAGGCCCATCTAGTCTGTCCTTCCATAACAACAACTACAACAGTCCACTTTTTACCTTTAGAGATCCTCTGTGTTGGTCCCATGCTTTTTTGAATTCAGTTACTGTCCTCATCTCTACCACCTCCACTGGGAGACTATTCCATGGATCCACTACTCTTTCCGTAAAGAAATATTTCCGCATATCACTCCTGAATCTATCTCCCTTCACCCTCATCCCATGTCCCCTCGTCACAGAACTTGCTTTCAATTGAAAGAGGCTCTCTCCCTGAACATCTATGCCACGGAGGTATTTAAACATCTCAATCATATCACCTCTATCCCGCCTTTCCTCTAAAGTGTACATATTAAGATCCTTAAGTCTGTCCTCATATGCTTTATAATGAAGACCACTAATCATCTTAGTAGCAACCCTCTGCACCGACTCCATCCTGTTCACATCCTTTTGAAGGTGCAGTCTCCAGAATTGCACACCATACTCCAAATGAGGTCGCACCAAAGACTTATACAGAGGCATTATCACCTCCTTTTTTCTGCTAGCCATTCCTCTCCGTATGCACCCAAGCATCCTTCTAGCTTTTGCCGTCGCCTTTTCTACCTGTTTAGCTACTTTAAGATCATCGGACACAACTACGCCTAGGTCCCGCTCTTCTTTAGTGGACAAAAGTACTTCACCTCCTATACTGTATTGCTCCCTTGGATTGCTGAAGCCCAAATGCATGACCTTACATTTTTTAACATTAAATCCCAGTTGCCAAATTCTAGACCATTCTTCAAGCTTAGCTAGATCCCTCCTCATGTTATCTACACCTTCCTGGGTGTCTACTCTATTGCAGATTTTGGTATCATCCGCAAAGAGGCAAACCTTACCTGACAGCCCGTCCGCTATATCACTAACAAAGATGTTAAAAAGAATCGGACCAAGGACAGATCCCTGGGGCACACCACTGGTAACATCCTTCTCCTCAGAGTGAGCTCCATTTACTTGTACTCTTTGTCGCCTCCCACCCAACCAATTTCTAACCCAAGCAGTAACTTTAGGGTCCATCCCCCAACTTGTCCTGTACCCATGGCTCGAGGTCCGAGGATTGTAGCCAGGCCTGGCGGCGTGCACCGATGCAGGCCCCTGCTACTCGGGCCGAAGCCTCAAATCCATCATAGGCTGCTCGAGAGATAAACTTCAAGCACTCTCGAATACCAGAAGACAAGGCCTTGAACCTCTGCAAGGGTTCTTCGGACAGACCAGAAGAGAACCCGGCAATCTCCTTTGCCAGGTCTCGAAGGTACATGCCCATGTACAGCTGTAGGTCTGGACGTGGGCAAGCAAGCGTAGAGCCCTGGAAGCACTTTCTACTGAGGGCATCCAGGTTCTGGGCTTCCCTGCTGGGAGGCACCGAGTAGTGCATCTTCTGACTCTTCAGGTGATGCATGGCCGATTCCACAACCATGGAGTGGTGCGGTAGCTGTGCCTTTTGGAACCCGGGGCTCTTGCGGACTTGATAGATGGAATCGACCCGATTGCTTAAAACCGGCATCGAGGCCGGCGCCTCCCACATGCGGAACAGCAACCGTTCCAGCATCAGAGGAACCGGCACAGTAAAGGCCTCCTTGGGAGGAGAGTCATAATGCAGGGCCTCGAGCTCCTCGGCTTGAGGCTCCTCCTCGGGGTCCGCCAGGAAAGCCAAGGCTTTGGCCATGTCCCATACAAAGTCCAAGAACCGGGTATCCTCCGTGGGGGACCTTGTCTGAGGCTCGGATCCAGGTGAGTCCGAAGGGATGCACTGAGCCCGGAAGGTGTCCGGGGACTCCTATTCCTCCGTCTCCCACACCGATTCCTCCGAGGAGGAATCGAGCGGCTCCGAGTGGGCTGGCACCGACGCCAACCGCCCCGATGCCGAGGGTACCAGCGTCGACGACCTCGGTCCCGAACAGGAGGCCGAGGGTGACCTTGGCCGAGGATCGACTCGAGTTCGCATGGTCTTGAGGATTGGCTCGGCCTCCGGGGTCGACTTAGACGTCGAGGTCCCGGTGGTAGGGGCAGATGCGCCAGTGAGGCCAGCGATCAGTACCCGCTGCTGCTCCATGAAGGTAGACAATCTGCTCTCCAAGGCCGTCAACCTGAGGCCAAGCTCAGGAGACCCAGCAGCCTCCGACTCGGGCCCCGACGGTGTCGAGCCCGACGTCGGCTCCCCCAGAGGAGAGTCCACGAGGACTACAGTACTCACGTGACTCAGGGCCTCCGACTCCACACGAGGATGCTTTGCAGGCCTCTCTGACTCCGAAGACCCGGGACGGCGATCGGGGCTATGCAACCTGGCCCTCGAGGAGCCAAGAGCGTACACCGATGCCGCCCTCGCGAGTTTCTTCCTTCGGTGCTCCCTCGAGGGGGACTCCCTTTCAGAGGAGCCCCAACGATGCTCGGGGTCAGACTCCCGAGACGTCGAAGCCTCTGACGAAGTCCGGACCCGTCCAGACGCCGAGTCGGAGAAGATCCTCTCACGCTGGTGCTGACGGCTCCGCAATGCCTTCGAGGACATTTTGCCACAGGGACTACAGACCGTCAGATCATGGTCAGGCCCCAGGCACCGGAGGCAGCAGTCATGTGTGTCGGTTAGAGACATCAGCTTCTTGCACCGATCACACTTCTTAAAGCCACTGGCAGCCATCGAGGGAAAAAGGGCCCCTGCAAGATCAAAAAATCTGGCTGCCAGGGAAAAGGAAAAATGGCGCGAACGCAATCTCTAAGGACAAAAAACGGAAAGAGATCCGGGCTCGGCACCGGTGTACTGAGTCCAGGCGGGAAAGGAACCGACGTCGAACCGAAGAAAAATAACTCATCTCAACGCAGGAAAATCCACTTTTTCCACGGGTGACAGGGACACACGTCCGTAGGGCTCCATGGAAAAAAGAAGACTGAGCAAGATGGCACCTTTGGGCGGGAAGGGGACCACACATGCGTGGCTGCATTCCCAAAGGCTTTCTTTGAAAGCCGGGGAAATGCTCTGCATGGGGGCTCCGTCGGCGCCGACGTCACCCATATGTGAGGACTGACTTCCTGCGTGGACCTGGAGAATAGATCCTTAGTCTGCCCCTGGTGTGAAGAATGAACCTAAGACAGGGGAACTTGTCCAACCCTGGACATGGATAAGAAGCCGCCTGCCTTATGGCAGGCAGCCCAACTGCCAACCCAAAGAAGAGGGCTGTCTATCACCAGAGGTTTACCAATCTGTAAGCAACCTCCGTAGACAAACCTTGTATCACCCTATATGCAACTCTGGACAGTCTTCATCCTCTAAGCCTTTGGCCTGTCTGAATCCATGGGGAATTTGCAGTGCTAAACTGGCACATCACATGATCACCAAGAAAAAATGTGAAGAAACCCCCTGGCTTTGAAGGTCAGCTATACCTGGAGAACTGGGCCTACTGAACTTTGATAGGTCCTCTGATCCACTGTCAGCTTAATCCCTTGACCGGAAGACAACTGACGAGCCTTTACCTCCTGTATTTGACTGCCTGGATGTGCACTGAGCTATCCACAGTAGCCCAAAAATCCAAAACTTTAACAAGGCTCACTCCTCACGAACTCTTGTGAGTTTTCAAAGGCGTGCCAAACACCACCAAGCACATCTCCAGCCGATAAGATACAGTTGGTTCACGATAGGCTGAAACTTGTGGAGATGTACCTGCTACTTCCAGAAAGCCTAAAGAGATCCAAGCAGCAAACTGCCTTCGCTGGGAGATCTATCATAAATCTAATGTGTACGTGTCGCAAGAAACATTTAGAAACTCATGATCTAAACACTGATAGACCTGGACCTCTTTTGCCCCAGCAGCCCAGACAGCTCCACTCTCCACAAGCAATGAATCAGCCAGCAACTCCAAGCACCAGGCCCAACGCGCAGGCAAACACTACTGCCACACTCCTAGGGAAAGCATAGTCACTCATCTGTAACAGGTGTTCTCTGGGGACAGCAGGAATCAGTCCCCACATGTTGATAACATCAGCGTTGACGGAACTCACACAGATCCAATCCCTAGCTTTCAAAGAAAGATTTTGGGATGTACACCACGGATACACAGTCACCTTCCCACCCAAAGGGGCCATCTTACCTCAATATGATGACATAGCTTAGTCAAGCATAAAAATAAAAATCAACTCCACAGCAAGAAGGGAGGGTTGTGAGGACTGATTCCTGCTGTCCCTAGAGAACACCTGTTACAGGTGAGTAACTTCACTTTCTCCGGGAACAAGCAGGAAGTCAGTCTTCACATATGGGACGCCCAAGCTACAGACTACCAAACCTGTAGAGCCACGGGCGACCCAAGAAGTGGACCATAAAGGACAGCAAGGAGCGCTGGCTGGCAGAAACAGACCCTGCAGAGACAGCATTGGGGATGGAATCCCCCTCAGGTAGCCTGAACTGTATGGGGCGGAGGGAAGGATACACCCTATTCCCCAAAGAGGTGGTGTAGTACCGGCTGGCCGAGGGCACTGTCCCATCAGGAGGTCTCCTCCAAGCAGTAATGCGCCATGAACATGTGCAGTGAGAACCAAGTAGCGGCCCGATAGATGTCCAGGAGGGGCACAGTGCGCAGGCTGGCCATAGATACTGCCATGGCATGCACATGTGTACCGTCACGTAATGCTCCAAGAAAAGTCCCACGAGGAAAATGCAGTCAGCCATCCATCGTGAGAGGGTGCCCTTGGAGACTGCCACCCCCAGCCGGCTGGGGTCAAAGGAGATGAATAGCTGCGTGGAGTGGCAATGAGACTACGTCCTCTGGATGTAAAAGGACAAGGCACGTTTGCAGTCCAGCATGTACAGGAAGGCCTCCACCCTGGAGAAGTGAGGCCTAGGAAATAAAGTGGGTAACACCACCTCTTGATTCAAGTGGAATGCCGAGATGACCTCTGGCAGGAACTTGGGGTGCATCCGGAAGACGACCCTGTTTTTGTGAAACCTGGTAGAGGGAGCATGGGCCACCAGTGCCTGGAGCTTGCTGACCTGCCTTGCGGATGTGAGCATCACCAGGAACACAACCTTCCACGAAAAGTATTTGAGCTGGCAGGTGGCCAGAGGCTCGAAAGGAGGAGTCATCAGTTTTCCCAACACCACATTGAGGTCCCAGGCCACCGGTGGTGGTTGGACAGGGGGCTGTGAGAGGAGCAGCCCTCACATGAGCGTGCCCACCAGGGGGTGGATCAAGATGGCCTGGCCATCCACCATGTGGTGGTGAGTCGAAATGGCGCACAGGTGTACTCAGACCATTTTGGACTTGAGTCCGGCCTGGGAGAGCTGGAGGAGGTACCTCAAGATAACCCCTTCTCCTGCATTATGACGGTTAAGGCCCTCATCTGTGCACCAGCACAAAAACCTGTGCCACTTAAAGGCGTACACTCACCGACTGGAGTCTTTCCGTGAAGCGAGCAGTACATCTTCTACTACCATGGAGAGGCGGTGGTGTGCAATAGCTATCCGCCAGCATCCAGATGGTCAGGGCTAATGCCCAGAGGTTGGAATGGAACAGCGTTCCTCCCTCCTGAGAAAGGAGCTAGGGAGCAATGTCCAGCAGCAGCAGGTCTGACTGGGCCAGTTGCAGGAGCAGAGGATACCAGGGTTGTCTGGGCTAGTGTGGTGCGATGAGAATGACAAGGACCCCTCCACCTGAATTTTCAGGAGGGTCCTGGAAATCAAGGGTGTAGTTGGGAATGCATACATAAGACCCACGGACCACTGGAGGAGGAAGGCATCCGCCATCTCATGACCTGGACCCGTCTCCGGGAGCAGAGGCATGGCAATTGTGCATTCTCTGGGCTGGTGAAGAGATCTATTGCCAGCGTGCCCCAGTGCTGGAAGATCCCTTCCAGAACCATAGAGTTCAGCCACCACTCGTGGGGCTGAAAAATCCTGCTCAGCCAGTTGCCTAGGACATTGTCCTGTCCTGGTAGGTATACTGCCCTGAGAGAGATGTCGCTCCCAGCTGCGAAGATCCAGAGGTGCACCGCCTCCCAGCAGAGGTGGTAGGAGCCTGTGACTCCTTGTTTGTTGATGTAGTACATCACCACCTGATTGTTTGTCTGGACTTGGACAACCTGTCCCTCCAGTTGGTTCCGGAAGACTCGCAGGGCATGGTAGACTGCTTGGAGTTCTAACAGGTTGATCTGAGAGGCACTCTCCTTTGCTGACCATGGCCACTGGGACTGCAGGTTGTTGCAATGGGCGCCTCAGCCCAACTTGGACGCATCCATCATTAGGACACATCGGACCTGTGGGACCCAGAAAAGCAGGTCCATCCTGAAGTTCTGGAGGTCCTGCCACCAGAACAGGGTCATAACCAGGGTCAGGGAGACCCAGATCTGATCATCCAGCTTACCCAAGGTCTGGGACCATTGGGTGCTGAGCATCTACTGGGCCTGCCACATCCAAAGTTGGGTGAATGGCATCACATGGACTGGACGCCATGTGCCCCAGGAGGCGAAGCATTTGCCGGGTGGTGACCCATGGGGAGCCCTGTACTGCATGTGCCAGGGCAGCGAGTCACTGCGCACGGTCCAGAGGCAGGAAAACCTTTGCCTGAACTGAATCGAGTAGAGCCCCAATGAACTCCAAGCATTGTGTGGGTAAGAGGTGAGACCTCGGGAAGTTTATCACAAACCCGAGGCTCTGGAGCAGTTCTATGCTATGGTGCACCACCTCGCTCACCTCTCCAGGTGTGCTGGCTCATATGAGCCAATCGTCCAAGTAGGGGAAGACAAACATCCCCCCTAGCTGGAGGTGGGCAGACATGACACCCAGGCACTTTGTGAAGACCTTGGGTGCGGAGGCAAGGCCAAAGGGGAGTAGCCTGTACTAAAAATGCCGTCCTCTGATGACAAATCTGAGGTACTGATGGTGCCTTGGATGAATCAGGGTGGGGGTATAGGCATCTTTGAGATCCAAGGAGCATAGACAATCCCCCCGAAGGAGGTAAGGCAGCAAGGTTCCAAGGGAAATCATCTTGAACCTTTCCTTGACCAGGAAACGATTGAGGTCCTGCAGATCCAGGATAGGCCTGAAGTAGTGAACCAAGAAGTAGTGGGAGTAGAAACCCCAGCCCTATAGGTGCTGGGGTACAGGCTCCACCGCTTGGTCCCTGAGCAAGAGCTCGAGTTCGCTTAGGAGGAGCATCCTGTGCAAGGGGTCCATGGGAGGTTCCTCTGGGAAAAAAAAGGAGGAAGCAGCTGAAAAAAGTGAAGGAGGTATACCTCCCTGACCACCTGCAACAGCCAGGAGTCGGTGGTGATACTTGGCCACCAGTGTGCAAAGTCCATCAGCTGGCCTTCTGTGTACCTTGGGCCCGTTACTTCCTGGGGGAGAGAGGCTATGCCCAAGGAGTCAAAAACTCCCCCCAGGTTGCGGCCTGGGCGCTGGCTTGGGCTTGGGAACTTTATGCTTACCAGGTCCATGCCTCTATCCCTTTACCTGCTGCCTGTGGAGGGGAGCTTTGTAAGTGTCATAAGGCTTCTTGGCCTTCAGATAAAAGGGATTCTTCCCCATAACCTTCCAATGGGAGGGTTCTGACACTTTCTTGGACAGCCTTGTTCTGGTCATGAGTTCCTTCTCCAACTCATCAGCCTTCTCTGCCATGGGTTGGTCAAAGAGGTTTTCTCCCCAACATGGGACATCGGCCAGCTTGTCTTGGACTCATTGCTCCAAGTCGGAGGACTGTAGCCAGGCACGGTGGCATGCACAAATGTCCACCGTGGTTACCCGAGCCACCAACTCGAAGCTGTCGAAGGCTGTCCGAGTCTGAAATTTGGAGCACTCTTTGACAAAGGATACCAGGGTCTGGAAGCAATCCGGAGGCTCACCGGCCAGTCCAGCTGAGAACCCGGCAAGCTCGTTTGCCAGGTCTCTCAGGTACATGCCCATATACAGCTGGTATGCCTGTATCTATGCTGTGAGCATGGAGCCCTACAAGAATTTCCTGCCAAAGGCATCCATAGTATGTGCCTCCCTACCCGGGGGCACGAGGTGTGCGTCTTCTGGCTTTTGATGCGACACATGACTGACTCCACCACCATGGAGTTAAGAGGCAGCTGTGCTTTTTGGAAGACTTGGCTCTTGCTGGCTCGATACTGTGAATCATGTCGACTGTTCGAAATCGGCACCGTGACAGGCATCTCCCACATCCTAAAAAGCAGTCACTCCAGGATGGAAGGCATGGGCACTGTTAGTGCCTCCTGAGGAGGCACCTTGTACTGGAGGATCTTGAGATCCTCGGTCTGAGGCTCATCCTTGGGCACCGGCACGAAGGCGAGGGCCTGGGACATCTCCCACACAAACTCCAGGAAAGCGAGGTTCTCTGGAGGTGACATCCGGATGCCACGTGGTGTTAGGAGATTCATCGTCTGCTTCCCATTCCAACTCGGTATCAGAGGAATCAGCTAATGTTCCATGGTCATCAGATCAACTAGGCATCGACGACTTGCGATGGCAGGTCACTGGCGCTGAGGCACTCAGTCGTGCATCGTGCCTCGAGGCAGGCACCACCAAGGGCATCGTTGTCAAGGCTAACCTCTTGAGGAGAGAAGGGATGCTCTCGAGGGGGTTCCCCACCAAGGAGAGGCCCCTTTGCAGTGCCGACGACCCAGAAGTCAGGCTTTGCTGTGCCTCGAACGCTGCGAATATGTGTTCGAGGGTGGACATTTTGGACTCAATGCCAGGAGGCTCCACAGTGGTGGAGCAAGTCCCGGGGCTGAGGCCGGCATCAGATCCCTGTTATGGGAGTTCCTGATGGTGATTGCATTGGGACCCAATGCAATCTTCCCTAGCAGGCTCATTTCGCTAGGGTTGCTTTGGTGGTCAGTCCTGGCTGTCGCTGTCTGTTTCGAGTCGAGAGCTCCGTACCTGGATCCTAGAACTTTTACCTTCTGTGCTGCTGCTGTCCTTCAATTCTGATCTCAACGATGTCTGCGATGTCAAAGATTTCAGGGCTCCGAGCGAGCCTGAGGGCACGATGTTGAGTCACCAGAGGCTGGTGTTGAGGGGAAGGATTCCTTCTCCCAAGCCGATCCTGAGGGAAACTTGCCTCCTGCCGTTTTTCACAATCCTTACGGGTCTTGGCCTTCATGAGAAGGCAGAGAGGACAGGAAGATACATTGTGGTCAGCCCCAAGGCATTTCAAGCAAGAATTGTGGCAGTCAGTGCGAGACATAATGTGTTTGCACTTGCCACACTGCTTGAAACCACAGGGCGAGGACATAACAGGAAAAACGAGCCCTGTGACGTTAAACTCCAATGTCCCACCCAGGAAGGCCATGAGCAAAAATTAAATAAATAACCCAAATGAAAACCAACGACCAAGACTGAGGTAAGATGGCCCCTTTGAATGGGAAGGTGACCGTGTATGCGTGATGTATATCTCAAAAGCTTTCTTTGAAAGCTGGGGATTGGATCCAAGCAGACTCCCATCAGCGCCAACATCACCCATATGTGAAGACTGACTTCCTGCTTATTCCTGGAGAACCAAGAAAAGCTAAGGCCATAGAAACCCCAATACTCCACCCTCAGGGAAATAATGAACAACCAACAAATTCCACTCGGCCACTGAGCAAATGGTAGACAATCATCTGGGCCTTGAATGCTTATATCTAACTGTCTCTAACCAATCAGTCTCTCTCTTTTTTTTTTTAAACATTCAGACACTGTGTCCTAGCCAACCTTTGGATAAGAAGATAGATATTCTGCAGAAAAGTCATTAGGGCTCCAATCCCAACAAGAGACATCCCCAAGCACCAAAGAAAATTAACCAACACACATCCTGCCAGCTGCCTGAGACAAAACTATCAGAATTTATTAAGCAATCCACCTAAGCATAACTTGCCTGAAGGTTTGCATGACAGACTAAAAACTGAAAATTGAATAGGAGAGTGACACCCATCTCCATAATTACCTCATCAATCCTGGGGAAGAATAAGGAAAGGTCATTGCCACAATGCACTTCCGATCTTCCATATAACGTCCTACTACTCTAGTGCACTAAAGATGAGCGGAAAAAGATTATGACAACTACGACCTCTTTACAAAAGTCAGCCACCTGCCATTTTACCAGTGTCGAGAACAGGACTTCACCTCCTACAAATTGCGCAACTAACAAAGGCACAGTCAACACCTTTTCAATCAAAGCAACTAGCTACACTGCTTCAAGTCAATTCAGGTTAACTTGAACGCATAGCTCCTGCCCTATTAGCTAACATAAAACTCTTGACAACATGTTGACTGCTAACGTCCAAGCTTAGCTTGACTGGTAACTGCCAAGCCAACAGGGAAGTAAATAAGCAGAACACTGTCCCACCGTACTTTTTTATTTATTTATTTACTTACATTTTAAAATTTGTATTCATTTGTTTATTTATTTTTTTATATATCTACAATGGCCCTGATCTACACAAGCAACCATCATATGGCCATATGCAGGTCTTACTTTGAGAATGCTGCAGGTAGCCAGCTAAGGGAAAATAGCAGTTGCTCCCACCAAGGCTCTGGCTGACCCGTTCTGGGCAAAACTATGAGGCCTTCTATACCTCCTGGATGGGAAGCCCTCCCGGCTGGCAGACAGCGCAATTTTCCCTAAGACAGCTGTAAGATTTGTGCAAGAGCGTTTGTGCTGCAGTGGGTATAACACTAGATGCCTATCTTATAAAAGAGGAACAACATAGGCACACTTTTGGAAACTTTTATGGATGTCTGGTTGTAAAAGCCCCCACATCCCATTCAAATCATTCTTACAGAACAAGTACATAACAGACAGACAGTCTTTAAAGCACTGGGTACCTCCATGACTTGTAGCTGTTCTTCCTGTGCTTGCTCACATCTTTCAGGGACAGAACTTGTTTCAACTTGTCGTGCGTTTTCTCTGTTCCTATGATCTAAAAATAAAGGATGTCTCAAGTTTCTTGGACCCCAGTATTACTGATTGCTGCAACACTATCTATGCAGGTTGTCAGTGGCTAGCAAGCTAAAAGGCACCATACCCAATCAGAGCGCCCATGCATCAGGAAGAAGTACAATCTTTCATCTCTCAGTTGCTGATCTGGTAAAATGCTGTCGAATTCACAAACACAATTTTGTGTGCAAATAAAGTGTGTGTGCAAAATTTTGCATTTGCTAATTCAATGCCACTTGGTAAGCAAGAGTGGTAGTGAGAACATAGGTAACGAAAGGGTCTTCAGGAAGCAGGAACAATCCCTGCCCATCCCCCTTCCCCCCCATGCCATTTTTCAAAATGGTGCCAATTAACCTATGCCTCTAGTGGCACACTGTAGGTCTCCAGCACCTAGGGCCCAGTGTCTATATTTGTGGCCCCCCATGTACACACCAGCTCCAGCCTCCTGTCCTGCCCCCCTCCCCAGACAGTCCAATCCCAGAGCACAATTGGAGGTGCGGCAGACTTAGGCTTAGGGCTTCTCTAACCCTTCCTTTTGCTAGTGCCTCTCCTGGCCAAGCTCTGATCAGCTGTTTGACCTGCCTGGTGCTCTGCAGATTACTATTGCACATTGAAAGACACTGGGATAGGAAGATGCGTGTCTGTCATGCCACAACTCTACTTCCTGCTATCAGCTGGCATTGGATGGTAGAGTGTGAGTAGGGAACTAGAAAGACAGAAGAGGATACAAGAATCTATGAGCAGAGGGCAGAGGCATTAAATAGGTACTTAAAGGAATCGGAACCTAGACTCAGAGCTCCCAGCCAGCATTTTCACTATTAAGAGGGTCATTTTAGAAGTCTTATTTGCTTTAAACATGTCAGTGGTGCCAAAAACTGTGCAAATTGCAATTTGAGAAAGATTCTGAACTGCACATTTTCAAAAACGGTGACATCCACATGCATAAGCTCAGTTCAGGGCATTGTATTTTGAAAGATGGCAGGGGGAGGGGAGGGAGGCAGGAATGAACCAGGATCATTCCTGCTTCTTGAAGACCCTTAAACATTATGGATGAACCTGGAGAAATCCAATGGGGGTTGCCATAAGCCTACTCATCCTGTGTGCATTGGGGAGTATATTTGTAAAGTAGGCTAGGGGCAGGGGCTACAATTGTCAGGTGGGAGATTGAAGTAAGTAGTAAGTCACACTATATTGTCCCATGGACAAAAGGATTTTGGGGGATAGTCTGTAAGGGGACTTTTAAGATAGCAGTCTCAAGAAAGGAGGGCCACCATCACAAGTTGTCATGGCCAGGAATTCATCATGTTTTCGGTCATTGTACAATAAGTAAAACAAACAACCACCCCACAAAACTTTGCAAGATTTATTAAACTGTGGCATTTAGGTACTTAACTTTGTAAATCCCTCAAAGCTTTTCCCTACATTAGAGCAGCATTTCTAGTCATTTTATTACAGTTTAGTAAATAGGGTTGCAAACTTCTGCTTTCAAACATGTGAGGGATTTTGCATGCCTTTTGAAGAAAAATGCTTCCAAAAGGTTGGTGAACTGAAAGACCACATTGCCAGTTAAATATTTGATCAAATATTAGACAGTGCTATTTTGACTTACCCCAGCTCAAACTGTTCTTAAGTGCACTATCTTCCAAGGGATTTCATTACACCATGACCCATTAATAACACAGATAAAGCCTCCAAATAAAATGGAACTACTTACACCACGCAAACAGCACAATGAGAAATGAGATTATTAGTGCCAAAGGAACGATGATGAGAGTCAGATCAACAGAAGGAGAGCAGCCATTTTCTGTAAAGTAATATCAAACAGCACGTCATTTCAATTTCTTTTTCAGAAGGAAACCTAGAGATCTGTAGATACATGCTTATGTTCTGTAAACTCTTCAGCCCTATTGACTTAGCAACACTGACTCCAGCATCCTCTTCTTCCACCAACACTGACCCAGCAATATCCCCTCTCTCCCCCTACTACTTCCTACCTTGAAACAGCTCTTTTTCCATTATGCAATCCAGAAAGTGGCCCCCTTACCTCCCCTACAACAACAGCCTCTTCTCTCCCAATATATGTCCCTTTTATCCCCCTCTACCCCAGCATTTATCTTCTTCCATACCTGCCCCCTTTTTAATTTTCTCTGTCTCCATGTCCCCTGACTATCTCATGGCCTATGACAGATAAGTTTTTCAGTTTGCAGCTTCAGGAGCAATAAAACAATAAATAATAAAAAATCAGCACAGGGCCTGAAAGATGGACCATCAAGAAAGAACTAGTGGTGGCTTAGCTCCTTCTCTAAACAGAGATATCCTGTTATCAAGAAAATCCAAGCAGGCAAGAGGGCCATTTCAGGGCCTGTCAACTGCTGGTTCACAGACTCCACATAGATCTTCTTTTGTGTGTTGCTGCTGTTTCCCAAGTATTTTATGGTACGATGCAAATATTTTGCATGACACACATCTACTAATATGAATTATAGCATATATGAGGCATGTGGTCACAAGGTAAAATGCACAATTTTATTGAAGCCAGGGGGCCTTATCCCAGCTGACATTAATATGGCAGTAGATCTGCAGCCCAACACTGCCACTCACTTTACAACTTCCCTGTGAGGGGGATGTTTTACACCTCTGGATTTAGGTTTCAAAGCCAGCAGGGAAAATTCATATTGGTGGAATCAGAGGTATAGGTGGCTCCTGGGATGGGGACAACTTCTAGAAGAGGTTTTGGCACCACAGAGATACTTTCCATTTGGTTGAATTACCTGATCTGTTGACATGGTAATTCAACCAAATGGAAAGTATGGTCACTTCAAACTCCACTATCTCGATACAAAAATTAGACTGTAAGCCCTCTGGGGGACTTGGCAATACCTACTGTACCTGAGCTACTACTGAAAGATGTGAACTAAATACAAATAAAAGAAAATACCAGAAACAGTTTAGGGGGAGCAAGGGAAAAGGGGATAAGGCCTCTAGTATAGCGTAGAACAAGACAATCATGGGGATTATACAAATAGGGACAGCAGGTATGGCACATCAGTTTGCAGGAGGAAAAGAAACAGCAGCTGGGGAAGAATGCTTTATTCAGGGAGGAAAATATTTGATGCCAGAAAGCTGGCAAGGTAAGAACAGGATGGCGTGCTGATAACAAAGAAGCGAGTGGGAGTGCACAAACAGAAATAGATGTATGCAGAGGTGAGAAGGTAGTATTCAGATGTTTGCACATGGAAAATGGTGGTGATGGACAGTCATGGTGGAAGAGAGGCCAGGATGTTAAAGGGCACGAGGACAACTGAGGTGGAAGCACGGTGGAAAAGTGAGGGTCATTAGGTGGCGTATGAGGACAATTTCTTTTAAGGGGACATGAGGGAGGAGTGGCCTAGTGGTTGGGGCAAGGTACTACAGGCCAGAATATCGGTGGTTCAAATCCCACTAGAGGACAGCAACCTTGGGCCGGAAGGACTGGGGTTTCTAGTCCCGCAGGTGCTCCTTGTGGTCTTGGGCAAGCCACTTAACCGTCCATTGCCCATGTTCCCTGTAAGTATTAGTGTATGTGTCTCATATCCCCTCGTGTTAAATGTATCCCCCAACCGGTGAAAAGCGGGATATAAATGCAGCTAAATAAATAAATAAATAGGGTAAAGATAGAGGAGGGTGGGAGATAGTAGGAAGTGGAAGAGAATTGAAAACGTCTAGAGGATATTTTTTAGGAATGATACCTCTGGACTATGCATGACCTAGACCATCTTGCCAGGAGGACTTGCATATGACTGGATGATTAGCCTGGTAAGGCATGAGCTGCAAAAATAAATGGAAGGGGAGTACATCCAAAGAGCAAGCCAGGCAAGTTGGGGATTGGGAACATGCAGGGTGGTGGATGGTATGACAAAAAATGAGGGAGTAAGAAAGTCATCAGATCAACTTTAAGTTTACACAGCATATTTTCTAGTAAAGGCTTCATAGACAGCAATATCAGTGGATCTGAGACACAAATGCAAGGTATCCAGTATCATATTAACTAAGATCTGAGAGATGGCACCCAAGGTCTTAAGGAGGAAGGAGAAATTAGGTCTTACCTGCTAATTGTCTTTCCTTGAGTTTTCTCCGGGCCAGTCCAGGGAACGATAGGGTTGTCAATCCCTTCCAGCAGCTGAGGACTGTAAACCAAACTTTGCTAGCAGCTTAAGCCCCTCCCCTTGCTACTCCGCTCCAGTCTCCTATTGCCAAAGCAGCCTAGAAAATAACTATGAGATTAGAAAAACAACAAACCCCTGTTAACTTTGCACATTTCCCTGGACAAAAGCTCACAAATGCCTTAGGAAAACCCTCGGAACCCCTTTTTGGGTTTTTTTTTTTCCCTTTTTTTCGGAAATGATCATTTTCGAAAGAACTGCCCTTACGGCTAAGGAAAGGAAGCCCCAAGAACCACACTAACAGAGGCCACACTCTTATAAACCTGTAGCATACTGGGACATGTCGCGTGTGAAATCCACAAACTGAAAGACCGAGCAGAGGGAAAAGAACCCCGGGGTGGGCCCTGGACTGGCCCGGAGAAAACTCAAGGAAAGACAATTAGCAGGTAAGACCTAATTTCTCCTTCCCTTTTCGTTTCTCCAGGCCAGTCCAGGGAACGATAGGGTAGTACCAAAGCAGTACCTAAAAGTGGGAGGGACCGGCAAGCCCTGCGATAATAGCAGCCGCCCCCACTCTCGCATCTTCTCTGGCCTGAACATCTAACCGGTAGTGTCTTGTAAAAGTATGTAAGGAAGACCAGGTGGCGGCCCTACAAATATCCACTGGAGGAATTGCGGCATACTCAGCCCAGGACGCTGCCTGGCTCCGCGTAGAATGCGCTTTAAGACCCTCTGGGGGAGATTTACCCTGTGCTTCATAAGCCGCCACTATGGCCTGCTTGACCTATCTGGCAATAGTCGCTTTCGTCGCCGCCTGCCCTTTACGTGGACCCCCGAACAGAACAAATAAGCGATCCGATTTACGCAAACTCTGAGATGCCCTGAGGTACTTCTTCAACACTCTGCCCATATCCAAGCTTTTGAGCGCGTTATCCATCGGAGAGCCCGTGAGTTCCGAGAATACAGGCAAAGACACCGACTGATTCATATGAAAAGCAGACACTACTTTAGGAAGAAAGGAGGGCACTGTACGCAGAATCACCTTTTCCGCCAAAAACTGCAGGTAAGGTTCCCTACAAGACAGAACCTGCAAATCAGAAATTCGACGAGCAGAACAGAGAGCCACCAGAAGCGCCGTTTTCCAGGACAATTCCTTTAACGTCCCGGACAACCTTGACGTAAAGGGAGGCTGCGATAAAGCCTCTAGCACAATGTTCAAATCCCAAGCCGGCACGACCTGGCGCAAGGGAGGCTTGAGAATGCCTGCAGCCAGGAAAAAACGACGAATATCGCCGTGCGCCGTCAAACGATGACTGCTTACCAAACCTCGAAAGCAGGCCAAGGCCGCCAAATGCACCCTGAGTGTGCTGAGTGCTAACCCTTTATCGAGACCGCTCTGCAGAAACGGCAAAATATGGAATACCGCCGCCGAAAAAGGACGAATACTACGCCTAGAACACCACGATTCGAAGACGCACCAGACCCGAACGTAGGCCAACGAAGTCGACCTCCTCCTTGAACGCAGCATAGTGGCTATGACAGAATCCGAGTAGCCCCTACGGCTCAACTTTTCCCTTTCAAGAGCCAAGCCGTAAGCAAGAAGCGATCCACCTGAGGCATTAAGATCGGACCCTGACTCAACAGGTTGCAACGCACTGGCAGACGCCATGGCGAATCCACCAGTAACCGAACGAGATCCACATACCACGGCCTCCTGTGCCAATCCGGAGCGATGAGAATTACTCTGCCCTCGTGAGTTGCAATGCGCTGGATCACACGACCTATCATAGGCCATGGAGGAAACACATAGAGCAGCAGATCTTCCGGCCAGCCCTGTACGAGAGCATCCAGACCTTCCGACATGTGTTCCTTGCGCCTGCTGAAAAAATGAGACGCCTTGGCATTGGATAGAGAAGCCATGAGATCCATCGCCGGCTGCCCCCAGCACTGGACAATAGCATGAAACACCGCCGCATTGAGCTCCCATTCTCCCAGATCGAGAAGATGACGACTGAGAAAATCGGCTTAAACGTTGTCTTTCCCTGCTACATGCGTTGCCGACAACGCAAGAAGATGAGCTTCCGCCCAACTCATGAGCTGTTGACTCTCCTCCAGCAAGGCGGCACTGCCTGTCCCGCCCTGCCGATTGATATAGGAGACCGTCGCCGCATTGTCGGAGAACACTCTGACTGCTCTGCCCTCGATCGACGACCGGAAGTGTTCCAACGCCAAGCGAACAGCCCGGAGTTCCAAACGGTTGATCGACCAGGAGCTTTCCATCAGCGACCATAGCCCCTGCGCCACCTGAGCCTGACAATGAGCTCCCCAGCCCGACAAGCTGGCGTCCGTGGTGAGAATCACCCACTGTGGCTCCTCCAACGGCACCCCTGCCCGTAGATGCGATGGGTCTAACCACCACTGCAGGCTGAGCTGCACTGACTCCGGAGCACTCAACTTTTGAGACAGAGGATGAAGCTGAGGAGACCATCTGGACAACAAGGCTTGCTGCAGTGGTCTCATACGGGCCCTGGCCCAAGGAACGAGCTCCAGCGTCGCTGCCATGGAGCCCAAGAGCTGCAGGTACCGCCACGCAGACGGAGCAGCCTGAGCCAAGAAGGCCTTCACCTGGTTCAAGACCTTCAACACCCTGTTCTCGGGTAAACCTACCAACCCCACGGCGGTGTCGAAGAAGGCCCCGAGGTACGTAAGCTGTTGGACCGGAATCAGCTGACTTTTCGCCCGGTTGACGACCCAACCGAGCTGCTCGAGAACCTGCACCACTCGCGCCGTAGCCGCAACCGCCGCCGGGTAAGAATCCGCCCTGATTAACCAGTCGTCTAGATAAGGGTGAATGCGAATACCTTCCTTGCGTAAAGCAGCGGTGACCACTACCATCACCTTCGTGAAAGTCCGAGGAGCCGTCGCTAAACCGAACGGCATGGCCCGAAACTGAAAATGGCCCTCGGGTACCGCAAATCTCAGAAAACGTTGATGATCTGGTCGGATCGGAATGTGCAGATAAGCCTCGGTAAGATCTAAGGCCGAGAGGAATTCCCCTTTTTGCACCACCCGAATTACAGACCGAAGGGTTTCCATCCAAAAATGCGTCACTTTTAACGAGCGGTTCACATGCTTGAGATCGAGAACAGGACGAAAAGAACCTTCTTTCTTGGGAACCACAAAATAAATTGAGTATCGACCGAGTCCGCACTGGTCTTGTGGCACCGGAACCACCGCGTGCAGTTTTAACAACCTGTGCAGCGTATCGCTTATAGGCTGCCGTTTCCGTCCTGTTCCCCCGCAAGACACCATGAAGGCCTCTCTCAAGGGGAGAGCAAACTCCAGCGCATACCCCTCTCGGATGACTTCGAGCACCCATTGGTCCGACGTAATTGCGGCCCAAGCGGAGAGGAATCCCTGCAAGCGACCCCCCACAGGGCTCTCCACCTGGACCCGCTGACCTTCATTGAGGTTTCTTCACTGCGCCCTGCTGAGCATTGAAGAAACCTCTGCCGAAGCCCCGAGCTCCCCGAAAGGACTGATTGCGAGGGCCAAAACGAGACTTCGGATAGGGAGCAAAACGCGCCCCCCTGAACCTGCGAGAATCTCGACCTGGACCCTTAAATCCCAGACCCGCTCGTGGCACCTTAGGACGGTCCTCCGGTAAACGACCCCCTTTGGAGTCCCCGAGATCCTTCACTATCTTTTCCAAGGCCTCCCCAAAAAGCAGCTTGCCTTTATAGGGGAGTTTGCTGAGCCGGGACTTCGAAGACGCATCCGCCGCCCAATTCCTTAGCCAAAGGAAACGGCGTGCCGCAATCACCAAAGCCATGGACTTTGCAGATATTCGCACCAAATCATAGAAAGCGTCCGCCAGGTAAGCTGCTGCCGACTCCAACTTAGCCCCCTCCGCGGACGAGCCTTCTGGAGACTGCGCCGCCGACTCCCCCTGGAGCCAACGGATCGAAGCTCTGGAGACATAGGCTCCACAGATGGATGTCTGCAACGCCAGAGCACTGGAATCAAAGGCCTGCTTCAGAAGCACCTCAAGCTTACGATCCTGCAGATCCTTAAGCGCCGCTCCACCCTCTACCGGAATGGTGGTTTTCTTAGTCACCGCCGAGACGAGGGCATCTACCTTAGGCATTTTCAACAACTCCTTCTCCTCTAGGGGAATGGGATACAGGCGACCCAGTGCGCGCGCCCCCCTAAGCGTAGCCTCCGGGAACTCCCACTCCGATTCTACCATTTGCTTGATAACTCGGTGAACCGGAAAACAGCACTGTTCCGCCTTAAAGCCCTGTAACAAGGGATCCTCCAAGGGCTCCTGAGGAAGCGATGGTAGAACAATATTGAGCGCTGCTAAGGACTGAGCAATAAGAGCCCCCAGTTCCTCCTTACGGAAGACCCTAAAGACATTAGGGTCCTCCCCCGGAGCCAGCTCACCCTCTTCCAGCTCCATGGGCCAAGTTTCCATACCTGCCTCTGAACTGATCTCCCCATCCTCCATTGCAGGAGGGCCGGAGAGCTGCTGCTCTGTCCCTTCTATTCCCGTTGTCAGGGACGTCCCCCTCTGGGAAGGACCCTCATCTGGAGCTAATGCAGCTACTGCAGGCTGGTCCGCGCCATCCAGAGCGGTAGGTATTGAGGGACTAAGAAGCTGAGAAGCTTTTAGGACATAGGCCTTGTGTAAGGCTAAAATAAAATCGGGTGAAAATAACGCAGCCAGCTCCCCCTGAGCTTCAGGCAAGGCTGGTGCCGCAATCACTGGCGCCGGAGCTTCTCTAGGTGTCTTAGATTTTCGTTTGCCAGACTTAGAGGGAACCGCGGCAGAAACGGCCGGCTCCGCTAAAATGGCCGCCATTCCCGCCTTTTCTGAGGGCAGAAGAATCTTGTCTCCCTCTTTGTGCCCCGACTTGCCTTCCATTGCGCACCTCAAAAAAACGGGACCACTGAGAGGAAAAACCGCCGTTCGGCCCTGAAAACCGCAGCCCGAAGCTCGAACCGCCTACCAGCCGCGCACTCCCGCACACGGCGCCGCGCCGCCGAAGACAGAGCAGGGAACTCTGCCGCTACTGCTCCCAATATGGACAACTTGTACCTAACCCGTACCTGATAAAAGAAGCTCCTGTCCGTGCCTCCACTACACCGCAGCCAGCGGGAGACGGAGAACACGAGTGCCTGCTAGGACGGGTGGATCCTGGGGCTCCCAGGCCAAACCTCCTGCGTGCTATATAGAGCCCGGCTGTTGCTAGGCAGGCTCTGCCTCGCACACCGCTTCAACGTGCAGTACCGGGTCTTCGGTTTTAACGCAGACAAGGTCAGCTATGTCAGGGAAATAAGCAAAGAAGAAGCTCAGCCAGAGCCTATCTGCCTATTCAGACTGACCAAGCACCAGATCCATAGAAACTAGTAGACAATGATGAGGGAGAGGCACCTACAACATCCATTCCAGCTGCTGAGGACTGTAAGACTGGAGCGGAGTAGCAAGGGGAGGGGCTTAAGCTGCTAGCAAAGTTTGGTTTACAGTCCTCAGCTGCTGGAAGGGATTGACAACCCTATCGTTCCCTGGACTGGCCCGGAGAAATGAAAAGGGAAAAAGGCGACAGCTGTTTATATTGATATTTAAGATTTAGAGGGCTAGACAGGGGCAAAAAGTGACAGCACGTAATGTTTAGAGCAGTGGGTTGAGAACAAGGAAAGTCAGGGATGAAATTCCACTGCTGCTCCTTGTGATTGTCGACAAGTCACTTAACCCCTATTGCTCCGGAACAAATTAAGAGGCCTTTTCACTAAAAGGCATTACGCAGTTAACGTGCATTTCAGCACACGTTAACCACATTTGTCAGCCCATGTGCTAAAATGCATATTAAACCACATATTATGTTAAGGGGTAGTGGTGGGGTGGAGAGTGGGCAATGACTGTATACTGTGGATAGCGATGGCATCAGTAGCATATCCCAATTGCCTGTGTTGCAGTTTGTATGGGTGCACCTACCACCACCTCAACAGATAGCAATAGTTGCACCCACAGTAATTGCCAAGGGCTGGAATGGATACTAAGGGTTTTACCTGCACTAAACTGTTTGGCACATATTGGACATACCATGGACATCTACCACAGTGCAGTTATACCAAATGCAGATTGATTTTGACTCAAAACATGCATTAGGGGCAAAACAAATACTGCACTTTAGTAAAAGGGCCCCTTAGATTATAAACCCTCCAGAAAGAGGAAAATACCTACTATACCTGAATGTAACTCATCTTGAGCTACCACTGAAAAAGGCATGAACAAAATACAAACATCACTTCAGCATATAAAGAAAAGAGGAGAGCAAAAGGCAGTGGATGCCCAGTTAAATTCAGAACTGAAAAAGGTGTTTTCTGCATTTGGCTAGGATAGTGGGTCATTATGATGCCATACAGTATAGAGCCCTATGATGGGTTATACAGGAAGTTACCAGTCCCTTTCCAAAAGGAATTCTCAGCAGTCCACCTTAAAAGAGTCTAAAGCTCAGAATTTAGGACTGGAAGGGTGTGACTCAGACAGAGGGATTAAGAAGCTAGCTGTGTGCAAGATGGAGGAGAGGTGCCCTTGGAGACAGAAAGCGTAGTTATTCACCTGTAACAGGCGTTCTCCAGGGACAGCAGGAATCAGTCCTCACTTATGGGTGACGTTGACACTGATGGAGCCCACGCAGAGCAATTCCCCAGCTTTCAAAGAAAGTCTTTGGGATTGCTGCCATGCATGCGTGATCCTCTTCCTGCCCAAAGGTGCCATCTTGCTCAGTCAGGTCCCATAGCTAGAGCCCTACTAAGCAGATGGCAAGGGAAGGACAAAAACAAACTCTTCAGGGGAGGTGCGAGGGTAGTGAGGACTGATTCCTGCTGTCCCTGGAGAACATCTGTTACAGGTGAGTAATTATGCTTTCTCCAGGAACAAGCAGGAAGTCAGTCTTCACTTATGGGACTCCCCAGCTACAGGCTACTGAGCCTGTAACCAAAAAACGCCTCCGTGAGGCCGTGAGCAGAAGTCGATGCCCAGAGGAGCCCGAGTCTTCAGTTCCCTGGGGTGAAGCTCTCAGTAGCCATCAAAGAAGGATCGGAGGGCAGGAGTTGCTTATAACCCGAGCAGATTATGGGGTACAACCTGGTCGAAGGCGCTGTCCTGGTGGGACTCCCTCTCCAGGCAGTAGTGGACAGTGAAAGTGTTTGCTGAAGACCAGATCGCAGCCCGGCAGATGTTTGTTAGAGGCACCAAGTGCAGCAAAGCCACCGAAGCCGCCTTGGCTCGGACACCATGCGCGTGACCCTCCGACCCAGCAGGGCACCCACTTTTGCTTGGTCGAAGGCAATACAGTCCGCCACCCAGACAGAGATGGTGCGAATGGTGACTGCCTGCCCCAGGAGATTGGACTTGCGATGAACCCTGGGTACGCTGCAGGTAGAAGGCAAGAGCCCTCTTACAGTTGAGTGTATGCAACATCGTCAATGCCTGGTCGGCATGCAGTCTCGGGAAGAAGATTGGTAGGACTATCTCCTAGTTGAGATGAAAGTCCGAGGCCACCTACGGTAGGAACTTGGCATGGGTGTGGAGGACCACCCTGTTCCCGTAGAACCTGGTATATGGAGCCTCAGCCATGAGGGCCTGAAGTTTGCTAACTCAGCGAGCCAAGGTCAAAGCCACCAGGAAGACCACCTTCTAGGAGAGATGCTGAAGCAAGCACGTCGCCTTCGGCTCAAAGGGCGCTCGCATGAGCTGCATCAGCACCACGTTGAAATCCTACTCTGCTGGCGGAAGCCGGATGGGAGGCTTGGAAAGCAATAGACATTGGGCTGCCCCGAGAGGGGTTTTCCCTTCGACGGAGAGGTGGTTTGCCGAAATGGCACTCAGGTGTACCCTGACTGAATTGGATTTCAGCCCTGCCTTCGAGAGGTGGAGGAGGTACTGGAGGATCCACCGGGTAGAGCAGGAGAATGGGTTGATCTGAAGCTCAGAGCACCAGGTCGAGAAACGTTGCCACTTAAAGGCATACACTCGTCTCATTGAGTCCTTCCTCGATGCATGAAGGATCTCCTCGACGTCCTCCGGGAGACGCAGCAGAGCTAAGGGACAGTGAGGCCAGGTTCGGGTGGAACACCCGACCCTCCTCTTGCGTCAACAGGACCAGGCACATCCCATGGGGACTGGGGGCTCAGACGTGAGCTGGAGCAGAAGCAGGAACCAAAGCTATTGAGGCCACGAAGGGGCCACGAGGATCACCGAAGCTCGGTCCCGCTAAGCCTTTTGGGGAGTCCTCGCAATGAGTGGAGTGGGAGGGAACGCATAAAGAAGGCCGTCAGTCCAGCTCAAGAGGAACGCATCCGGGGCCACCCTGCTCGGGTGCAGAACAGAGCCGCCGAAGCCAGAATGGCAAACAGGTCCATGGATGGGGTCTCCCACCGATGAAACAAGATGCCGGCGACCTCCGGATCCAAGCGCCACACATGTGGCGGAGGATCCTGCTGAGTTTGTCTGCGAGGACATTCTCCTGGCCTGGGAGGTAGACCACTCGCAGGGTCATCCCCCGGCGAGATGCAAAGTAGCAAAGGAGGATCACCTCTCGGCAAAGGAGGTGTGATCCTGTTCCCCCCCCCCCCTTGTTGATGTAAAACATGGCTACCCTATTGTTGGTCTACACGAGCACCAACTTACCCCTCAGATAGTCCTCGAAGGCCCTCAGGGCCCATTGGACTGCCCAAAGCAAGAGCAGGTTGATCTGCTGCCAAGACTCCTCGGGCGACCACTGCCCCTGGGTGCACAATGCGCTGCAGTGGGCTCCCCACCCCAGCAGGGAAGCATCCATCATTAGGACGAGCTCATGCTGTGGGGTCTGCAAGGGCACTCCCCGAAGGGCCTGGCTCCATTGTGCCCTTAGGCACCACTGGGCTGTCCACATGTGCATGTGGGCATGGGGGACCACATGGATGTTGGAGGCCATGTGCCCGAGGAGACACAGCATGGCCCGTGCCGAAACCCAAGTCCTGTTTTGGACCTGGGATGCCACGGCCCGAAGGCAGTCTGCTCGGTCCTTGGGAAGGAAAGTTGTTGCCCACACTGTGTCGAGGTATGTGCCAATGAACTCCAGGGTCTGCACTGGCTTCAGGTGGGACTTGGAGTAGTTGACCAGGAAGCCGAGGCGCTCAAGAAGAAGGATCATGTATGATGCCGCCAGGTGGGCTTTGCCGATCGAGGGCCCTGTGACGAGCCAGTCATTGAAGTACGGGAAGGCGGCGGCCTCGGAGAAGCACTTTGTGAAAACCTGCGGTGCGGACGTGAGCCTGAAGAGGAGCACTCTGTAGTGGTAGTGTTCCCCCTGCACCCTGAAGTGCAGGTATTGCCGGTGCTGGGGGTGAACTAGGATGTGGGCATAAGCGTCCTTGAGGTCTAAGGAGCATAACCAATCGCCCTGCTGAAGAAAGGGCAGCAGGATGCCAAGCGATAACATTGTGAACTTCTCCCACACCAGGAACTTGTTGAGGTTACTGGAGGTTGAGGATGGGACTCAGGACACCGTCTTTTCGGGATGAGAAAGTAGCAGGATTAGAACACCTGACCTCGAAGGTGCCGCAGTACCTTCTCGACCGCCCATTGGGCGAGGAGGTTGGACAGTTCCCGCTGTAAGAAGGTCTAGAGTGCGAGGAGCCAGGCAGGCTCCGCTGGGGAGAAGGGCGCCTGTCCAGGCAGAGATGGTATCTGTCTCGGATCACCCGGGAGGACCCAGGTGTCTGACGTGATCGACACCCACTCTGGGGCGAACAGGGACAGGTGTCCCCCCACTGGGAGAAGAGTGTTAAAACCCCTGCGTAGGCTGGAGCGGTGCCGGTGGTTGGGCCATAGGCCCTTTAGGTATAGGTTTTAGGTGGCTATGTGCACCTCCCTTCCCCTGCATGCTGGGAGTCAGTGCAGAGGTGGGCGGAAAGGTGGGTAACCCTGGTAAGGGAGCCCCTTCCTTTGGAAGAATGGCTTCTTAGTCTGCTGCTTCTTCCTAGAGAGGGAGGTGGTTTTATGTGAGAGACGAGTTTGAATCAGGAACTCCGTTTCTATCTCAGCAGCCTTATCCTCCATAGGTTTACTGAACAGTTGCTAGCCAAGGCAAGGGGCATCCAGAGCTTCTCTTGGACCCACTGCTCCAGGTCCGAAGACTGGAGCCATGCCTGGCGTTGGGCCCCGATTCCGGCCGCTGCCACCTGGGCGGAGGACTCGAAACCGTCATATACGGCACAGGAGAGGTACTTCAAACACTCCATGATGGATTTCAGGAGGGTTTGGAACCTTAGGAGGGGTTCACCCCCGAGGCCTGCGGCAAAATCGCTGAGCTCCTTGGTGAGGTCACACAGGAACATGCCCATAAACAGTTGGTATGCCTTGATATGGCAAGTGAGCATGGAACCCTGATAGGCCTTACAACCCAGGGTGTCGAGGGCTCTTGACTCCCTATCTGGGGGGGGGACCAAAGAGTGAGACTTCGGGCTTTTTTGCTTCCGCATCGACAAATCCACAACCATGGAAGTGTGCGGAAGCTGGACGCTATACTTGGCGTTGAGGCGCTTGCTTACAATGGGGACCAAAGCAGGTGTCTCCCACATGTGGAGGAGCAGCCTTGACAATATGGGGGGAACCGGGACAGTAAGAGACTCCTGAGGCGGGGACTCATACTGTAGAATATCGAGCTCCTCAGCTCGCGGCTCCTCTTCAGTCTGCGTAGAAAGGCTGAGGGCCCGTGCCATGTCCTGCACAAACGCCAGGAATGATGTGTCCTCGGGCGGCGAATGCCTTTCATAGGCGGGCAGGGATGGGTCTGAAGAGAGGTCCCTGTGGGCAAGGGTCTCCAGGGAAGTATCCCCGTCTGACTGTCAGCCCGAGAAGTCCGAGGAGGAGTCTGACTCAGGCAGATCACTCCGTCCACAGACCAAGGTCCGCTTGGAGCCAGAGGCCTTGGAGGATCGCGCTCCCAAGGACCGGGAAGATGAACGAGACTGACGCCAAGGACCCTTATGAGGCCCATGGCTCTCAGGAGTTTCCAGGGTGGGTTTTGGTGTCCCTCTTGAGGGAACCTCGGTCTTGAGGCGCAGGCCAGCCTTGCTGGGCAGCTAAGGCAGAAACACTGCACTAGTGCCAGCATTCGGGACTCCCATGCAGGCGTGGCACGCTGCGATGCTGAAACCGGGGTTACCAGGTCTGGCATGGAGGAGGAGAGGGGGTCCTCACCAGGATGACCTTTAGGAGAGCGGGCGCCATCGCTGGAGGCCTCTGTATCTGTACGAGGTACCTTTCGAGGCCGCTCCTTGTCTGGCTCTCAGGAACGCTGCAGGGGCTGAGCAACTGAGCGCGGGAGCGCTCGCGCTTATCCGGAGCACCGACATCGACTTTGAGGTCTTCTTCTTCTTATGCCGCTCCACTTTGGGGGACCCCTGGTCGGAGTGCTGCCAAGAACACGTAACTGAAGTGGGGGATCCCACCAGTGGAGGGATGACCGAGGGTGCCGCTGAGGATTCCAGGGCCACCTTCTGGAAAATGTCATTGGACTTCTGCTTACGGCTGAGCAGGGCCTTGGAGGACATTTTCTTGCAAACAGAGCAGAGCTCCAAGTCATGGTCGGCCCCAAGACACCAAAGACAACAGTCATGGGTGTCCATGAGGGACATGTTTTTGGAGCATCTGTTGCATTTTTTAAAACCGATGGCCATAGGGGCAAAAATGACCCCAGCTAGGTCGAAGACCTTTGTGGCCAGCAATTGGGAGAGAAAAAAGGGTGCGAAGCTCGCAACAGGGAAACAAATCTTTTAAGGAAGGATATCCCCTCGCTCGAGGAATAAAGGAGAGCAAGGGAGGACAGAAGAGGACCGGTGCTACCAGAAAAAACACAGCCCAGTGGCCAAAAATGAAACACTTTTTCTGAGGGACAAGGATGTGCGTCCGAAGAGCTCCGTGGAAAAAGGGGGACTGAGCAAGATGGCACCTTTGGGCGGGAAGAGGACCATGTATGTGTGGCAGCAATCCCAAAGGCTTCCTTTGAAAGCTGGGGAATTGCTCCGCGCAGGCTCCATCAGTGTCGACGTCACCCATAAGTGAGGACCGACTTCCTGCTTGTTCCTGGAGAAAGCTCTTTCCAAGGAGGGCTGGGAGGTAGGCGATTCAGAATGTGGGAACCATTTTCAAAGACACTAAAGCCCAAGTGAGTGATTGGACTTTGGCTGAACTTCATTCTGAACTATAAATTGTACTTTGGGGGGGGGAAGGGCACCGAGAAACAGCCCTTCAAAGACAACAGGCTGGTGAGTGATATCTGTATAGCTAAAATAGTTTTGTTGCGGTCTGAATTGTGTGCATGATATTTTATGAGTCCTTGCCATCACACGCCATGCTATACCACATGTAACAGCAGCTGGGGGGGGATTTCCATTGACCATGTGACAGAGGGAAAAATCAATATACCTCTAGGGCTGTGCCTCTCTAAAGCAGGTCAGGATTTTTTTTTTTTGTGCAGGCTAAGAGGGTTATTCTCACCCTAGCTAGGGAGCTGTAAGAAAAGTCTAGTCAGTGCTGAACAGGCAGGGGTTTTGTATTTGCCACTACGGCCACTAAAATTTTGATGGAGCTGGAATACTGCAGAGTTAACTCAGCTGCAGGAGAGGAAGCTGTGGTTGTCCTTTTGCAACAAACAGTGGCAAGCCAGAATGGAGTGGCTCCTCCAGATTCTGGCAGAAGGGCAGCAGCTACAACAGTATCACAGCAACAATGTCGTCAGCAGCAGCTACAAAATCTTCTTCAGGCACAAAGGGGAAACCACAGAGGGGTTCTCTGGCTCAATTGACTCAAGCCCTACAGAGACCACCACTCCACCCTCCAGTGCAAGCAGTACTTAAAATAAAAGCAGAAAATAAACCTGATCACTTTTTGGTGAACTTTAAATGAAAAGCCCGCAGGGCCGGAGCCAACATGGACTACTTACTCTGGGAATCTGCTGATAGGTAATAGTCAGGCTGCATTTCAGGATGCCAACCCTGATGGGTGAGCTACATATGCAGCTGTCAAGGCCACCATATTGGAGCAGGCTGGCTGTACACCAGAAGCCTATCACCAGCGCTTTAGAAAGGGGGGACACCGATAAAAGAGCCCTCGGAAGTTCTTCTGTTGATTGAAGGAGTTCGCTACAACCAGAGGGAAAGACCGGGCCCAAGATAGCTAAGATTGTGTTCCTGGAGCAATTTTTAAGAGGGCTTGACCTCCCTAATGAAGCAGTGGGTACATCAGCACTGGAGCATGCATTGGAAATAGCAGAAAGGTACCATGAAGCCCAACTGGTGGTGGAAGTGGACACTAAGAAGATGAAGAAGTCACCCATTAGCCAGGGAGGATGGAAGGGCATGCCAGAGCGGATGTTGGCTCCCATGTTTTGAACCCTAAAGTCACCTCCTAGGTGAGGGCATAGGCCCAAACATGACCCTTTCACCTGTTTTAGGTGTGGAGCCCGGGGACACTTTGCCCAGGAATGTCCCCTGGGTATGGAGAAACTAAGATGTCAGTCTAACAACCCCTTACACAAGCGCTTTTGTGGACATTCCCCACCCAGGTGCGCCGAACTTTGTGATTCCATTAGAGCCGGTGGGGACCTGCCTCCAGGCCTTGATAGACTCGGAGTGTGTAACTCCTCATTCGCCAAGGAACTGTAAAGTAATTTCAGAACAATTATGCAAAACTAACACTAGCCTGTGTGCATAGAGACAAGAGGCAGTATTTAATGGTACAAGTTTCACTCAACTCCAGCAGGGCATGACACATTTGAGGTCATAGTGATCAGCTGAGACTACCCAAGCATCTGAGCGATATGGGCTTGGCTAACTGATGACTCTGCTAAGTCGAACCAGGAAAGTTTTTCCCCCTAGAGACCCGGCTCTGTATATTAAGAATCCCAAGCCTGCCAAATCCCAGAGTCAGCATTGCCAGTATCAGATCTGCCACAGGGCAGGTTGGGCTCACCTGAATGCTGACTTCCTTTCCCGGGTGGGGGTCCTGGGTGCGGCAGGCATGCGACAGGGCATGGTTGAGCTGAGGGGGAGGGTATGTGATGAGGTATATAGGAAGTTACCTGTCCTTCTCCAAAGGGATTATCAACAGTCCACTTCAAAAAATAAATTAAAGAGTCTAAAGCTCAGAACTCAGGGCTGAGAAGGCATGACTCAGACTGAAGGATTAAAAAGCCAGCTATGTGCACAAGGGACGAGAGAGGTCTGGGGAGACAGAACGCTCTTTCCAAACAGGACTGGGAGAGAAGTTCAGCTGAGGTAGGAGATTCAGGAAGTGGGAACCATATTCACAGACACCGAAGCCCAAGGAAGTGACTGGACTTTGTGTTGAACTTAATTCTGAACTTTAAATTGTGGGTGAGGGGAAGGGCACCGAGAATCAGCCCTGTGAAGACAACAGGCTGGGGAGTGTAATCATTCTGCAATATTATTAGTTTAACCTGATTCTCTGGCAACAAATTCTGTAGTTCAACTGTGCATTGACCGAAAAACTATTTTATTGCATTTGTTATAAGTCTCCAAAAATGATACAGTATAAATAGACAAAGGAGAACTGAAGAGAATCAGTTCTAGTTCTTTTCTCTTCTTCTTCTTTGTATGGCTCCTTGAAAGATTTTCAAGAGAAATGACCCAAAATGGAATTAACAAGAGCTCTAGGGCCTCCAGTTGGTTAAAGACATTGACTCGTACTGTATGCAGACTCCTCAGGAACAGTGGACTTGCCTGAGCTTCTCTAGCCATGTGCTCGAGACAGACATAAATAAGTTATTTGTCCATTAATCATGGGGAGGAAATTCTCAGGCGATTTAGCCCTCGAGGAAATTATTCATGCTTTTAACTGTTCTGGGGACAGTTTAGGAAGAAGCATTTCCAGGGGAGAAGGATCTTTAGAGTGGACAAAACACTGCTTATACTTTGCCATTTTCAAATGTATGCAAATGGTTTTACCCGCAATTGATCACATACACAAATAGTAGATGTAAATATATATGGACTTCTAATGCTCATACCTTGAAAGACGTTTTGAAAGGAAATTACATGTTTAGTTTATCGTTGAAAATTAGCTACAAGGTATGTGCGTACCTTGCAACACTGCAAGCTATACAAAATTGCCCCTCTATTAAATGTAGTCCATTGATTTTTTAACTTTGCATATGCAAGATGATGATCACAAAAACTTATCCCAAAACAGAACCAGGAGGATTTCTTTATTTTAGTAGATATCAAGGAATGTACAACTTTTTGCTAGTATAAGAAATTCATATGTTTAACATATTTGCTTGATCATTACCCAAACCAGACCAATACAAAAGTAGTTATTCACCTGTAGCAGGGGTTTTCTGGGGATAGCAGGAATCAGTCCTCACATATGGGTGATATTGGCGCCGACGGAGACCAGCACGGAAGCATCTCCCCAGCTTTCAAAGAAAGCCTTTGGAAGATGTACCACACATGCATGGTTCCCTTCCCGCCCAAGGGTGCCATCTTGCTCAGTCAAATGACATAGCTAAGACAGCAAAAAAATGGTATAATTAGGAAACTCTAAGGGGAGGGGGGGAGGGTTGTGAGGACTGACTCCTGCTGTCCCCGGAGAAAGAGTAGTTACTCACCTGTAGCAGGTGTTCCCAGGAGCAGCAGGAATCAGTCCTCACATATGGGTGACGTCAGCGCCGACGGAGCACCCGTGCAGAGCATTTCCCCAGCCTTCAAAGAAAGCTTTTGGGAATGCAGCGCGCCTGCACGGTCCCCTTCCTGCCCAAGGGTGCCATCTTGCTCAGCCTGATGACATTGCTAAAAGACAGCAAAAATCAAAAATGACTGCAACTCCAGGGGAGGAGGAAGGGTCGTGAAGACTGATTCCTGCTGCTCCTGGAGAACACCCGTTACAGGTGAGTAACTACTCTTTCTCCAGGACCAAGCAGGAAGTCAGTCCTCACATATGGGACTCCCCAGCTCTAGACTACCGGGAACCCAAAGCTGAAAAAATGGCTCCCTCTCAAGAGCCTCAGCATCTGAGAGAAGAATATCCTCTGAGAACGTCCCCATACGGTAGCTCAACACAAGGGCCGGAGGGTAGGAGTTGCCTAAACCTCAAAGAGATTACGGAGTACCGCCTGTCTGAAAGCATTGTCCCTTCGGGACTCTCTCTTGAGGCAGTAGTGGGCTGCAAAAGTCTGGCTTGAAGACCAAGTAGCGGCCCGGCAGATGTCTGCCAACGGAACAGAGTGGAGATGAGCTACTGACGCGGCTTTTGCCCTAACTCGACCCTGCAAGTGAAGGTCGGCTGCCTTGTACGCCCAGGCGATACAATCTGCTAACCAAGTAAACAACGTACGCCTGGAGACAGGCAACCCCAATTTATTAGGGTCAAGAACTGATTAGCCCTTCGATGCCCCCACGTACGTTCAATGTAAAAGGACAACGTCCTCTTACAGTCCAGAGTATGCAAGACTGTCTCAGCCCGGCTGGTATGCGGCCTGGGAAAGAAGGTCGAAAGAACCACCTCCTGGTTGAGATGGAAAGAGGAGACCACTTTTGGAAGGAATTTTGGATGAGTCCGAAGGACCACCCTGTTCCTATAGAACCGTGTGTACGGAGTATCAGAAACCAGAGCTTGTAGTTCATTCACACGTCTGGCCGAGGTAAGAGCTACCAGGAAGAGTGCCTTCCAAGAAAGGAAGCGTAAATGGCAAGTAGCCATCAGCTCAAACGGTGGGTGAGTAAGTTGTTACAAGACCACGTTCAAGTCCCAGAAGTAAGGGAGCTAGCACTATCCTTTCAGCAGCCAGGCCATCAGATTGAGGGATCTGAGATTGGAGTGCAGAAGGGAACCCTGATCCTGATCCTGAGACAGGAGATCAGGTTGCAATCCCAGAGGGAATGGAGTTTCCACTGCCAACTGCAGAAGAAGTGGAAACCACGGTTGCCTCGGCCATCTGGGGGCTACCAGAATCACCAAGGCCTTGTCCCGTAGAATCTTGAACAGAGTTCGGGCCACCAGGGTCGTGGGAGGAAACGCATACAGGAGGCCCGTAGACCAAGAGATCAGAAACGCATCTGCTGCCATTCTCAGGGGATGCGGCTGTCTGGAGAAAAACCTGGGCAGCTGATGGTTCAGTGGACTTTCAAAGAGATCGATGGATGGAAGTCCTCATCGTAGAAAGATCTACAGAACCACCAGTGGATTCAACCGCCATTCGTGAGGCTGGAAAATACTGCTTAATTTGTCTGCCAAAAAGTTCTCCTGACCAAGTAGATAAACTGCTTTGAGAAACATGCCTTGTTTGACTGCAAAGGAGCAAAGGGCCTGCGTCTCCTGACATAGGAGTCTGGACCCTGTGTTCCCTTGCTTGTTCACTTAGAACATTGCTACCTGATTGTCTGTCTGAACTAAGACAGACTGGTAAGAGAGGACATGAGAAAAAGTCTGTAGAGCCAAGCGGATTGCTCGCAGCTCCAAAAGATTGATCTGCTGTGTGGCCTCCCGAGGAGACCAGAGGCCTTGAGTGCACGTGCCCTGGCAATGTGCACCCCAGCCCTTTAAGGAAGCATCGGTAGTCAGCACCCTGGGGTGTGCTGGGGCTTGAAAGGGTACCCCCCTGAGAAGGTTTGGGAGATGCAGCCACCACTACAAGGAGTCCAAGAGTGGTTTGGACATCCTTACTCTGTCTCGGAGGTTGCCTGTGGCTTGCGCCCACTGAGCTCTGAGGCACCACTGAGCCACCCGCATGTGCAAACGGGCATTCGGGGTCACATATACCGTGGATACCATGTGGCCCAGGAGCCTCAGGAAGTGTCTGGTGGAGACCTGAGAATTGCTTTGGAACTGGTTGGCCAAGTCCATCAGCCTGTGGGTCCTGTCCTCGGGCAAGTAAGCTCTTGCCTGCAGAGTGTCTAATCTTGCCCCTATAAACTCTAGGTTCTGTGAGGGGAGCAAAGTGGACTTTGCATAATTTATGACAAAGCCCAGATACTGAAGAAGAGAGACAGTGCAAAGAGTGGCTTGTCTGGCCTCCTGGAGAGACTGACCTCTGATGAGCCAGTCGTCTAGGTATGGGAAGACAAAAATTCCCTGATTTCTCAGATAGACTGCCACCACCACCAGGCATTTGGTGAAAACCCTGGGGGCGGAAGTTAGGCCAAAGGGAAGTACTTTGTACTGAAAATGGTTTCCTCCCACCACAAATCTGAGATATTGTCTGTGGTCTGGATGGATAAGAATGTGAGTATAAGCATCCTTTAGGTCTAAGGAGCATAGCCAATCTCCCTGCTGGAGATAGGGCAGCAGTATCCCAAGGGTAAGCATCTTGAACTTTTCCCTCTGCAGAACTTGTTTAGATTTCGCAAGTCTAGGATAGGCCAGAGGCCTCCTGTCCTTTTTGGTACCAGAAAGTACCTGGAGTAGAAGCCTTGCCCTTTCAGGTGGTGAGACACCGGTTCCAACGCCTGTTCCTTTAGAAGACTTGTCAACTCCTGAAGGAGGAGGTTTCTGTGCAGAGGGAGTCTTGAAGGCTCCCCTGGAGAGTAGGAGGTGGGTATCTGGTGGAAGTGGAGCAGGTAGCCCTTTTGGACTGTGTTCAGGACCCAGATATCTCCTGTGATGGCTGGCCACCTGTAGGCGTACAGGCTCAGCCGACCTTCTGTGCTGAGTGGAGCCAGCTGTGGAGAAGAGGCTATGCTGTGGGAGTCAAAACCCCGCTCCCTGCTGTGCAGGAGCCGGAGCTGGCGGCTTGAGGGTCTTCTGCCTATGGGGCCCATGCCCCTTGGCCTGCTGGCCCTGTTGGGGAGCTGGAGAGGCCTGATATTGAGGGTAGGATTTGTAGGCAGCACCCTTCCTCAGGAAAAAGGGCTTCTTCCTCGAGCCCTTCTTTTTCTGAGAAGGGGCAGAGGTCTTCCTGGACAGCCTTGCCCTGGTAAGAATCTCAGTCTCGATTTCCACAGCCTTTTCAGTAATGGGCTTACCGAAAAGGTTTTCACCTCGGCAAGGGACATCGACCAACTTGTCCTGCACCCATGGCTCCAGTTCTGATGACTGTAACCAGGCCTGACGGCGTGCACCGATGCCAGCCGCGGCTACCCGGGCTGAAGCCTCGAAGCCATCATAGGCTGCTTGAGAGATAAACTTCGAGCACTCTCGAATCCCTGTTGACAAAGTTTCGAACCTCTGCAAAGGTTCCTCGGAGAGGCCAGCTGAGAACCTGGCAATCTCCTTTGCCAGGTCTTGTAGGTACATGCCCATGTACAGCTGGTAGGTCTGGACACGGCAAGACAGCATAGAGCCCTGGAAGCACTTTCTAATGAGGGCATCGAGGTTCCGGGCCTCCCGGCCGGGGGGCACCAAGGAGTGCATCTTCTGACTCTTCAGACGGTGCATGGCCGATTCCACAACCATGGAGTGGTGCGGTAGCTGCGCCTTTTGGAACCCAGGGCTTTTATGGATTTGATAAATGGAATCGACCCATTTGTTAAGAACCAGCGTCAAGGCCGGTGCCTCCCACATACGGAAGAGCAGCCGATTCAGCATCGGAGGAACCGGTATAGTAAAGGCTTCCTTCGGTGGAAAATCATACTGGAGGGCATCGAGCTCCCCGGCTCGAGGCTCCTCCTCGCCGTCCGCAGGGAAGGCCAAGGCCTTGGCCATGTTCCTCACGAAGTCCGAGAACCGGGTATCCTCCGGGGGGACCGTCTCCGAGGCTTGGACTCTGGTGAGTCCGAAGGGACCCACCGGGTCCGGAAGGTGTCCGGGGACACCTTGTCCTCCGTCTCCCACTCCGACTCCTCCGAGGAGGAATCGAGCGGCTCCGGCTGTGTGGGCCTCGGTGCCATCCGCCCCGATGCTGAGGGTATCAGTGTCGATGACCTCGGCCCTGCACGGGAGGTCGAGGGGGACCTTGACCGAGGATCGACTTGAGACTTCATCGACTTGATCGGCTCGGTCTACGGGGTCGACTTAGACGTCGAGGTCCCGGTGGTCGGGGCAGATGCACCGGTCAGACCAGCGATCAGCACCCACTGCTGTTCCATGAAGGCAGCCAAGCTGCTCTCCAAGGCCGTCAACCTGAGTCCAAGCTCAGGAGACTCAGCAGCCCCCGACTCGGGCCTGATGTCGGCTCCCCTGGAGGAGAGTCTATGAGGACAACTCCGAGAGCCCAGGTTGGCGGTCAGGGCTACGTGACCTGGCCCTCGAGGAACCAGGAGCCTCCACCACTGCCGCCCTCGTGAGCTTCTTCTTCCTTTGGTGCTCCCAGGAGGGAGACTCCCTTTCAGAGGAACCCCGATGGCGCTCAGGGTCGGACTCCCGAGATGTCAAGGCCTCTGACGAAGTCCGGGCCCGGCTGAACGCGGAGTCAGAGAAAATTCTCACGTTGATGCTGACGGCTCCGAAGCGCCTTCGACGATATTTTGCTGAATGGGCCACAGGCCAGCGGGTCATGGTCGGGCCCGAGGCATCGGAGGCAGCAGTCATGTGTGCTGGTGAGAGACATAAGTTTCTTGCACCGATCACACTTTTTGAATCCGCTGGCAGCCATCAGGGGAAAAATGGCCCCTGCAAGGTCAAGACCGGGCTGCTAGTGAAAACACAAAAAGAGCGCGAACGCTAGTCACGAAGGACAAAAAAAGAAAAACACAAGTCCGGACTCGATACCGGTGCACCGAGCCCAGGCAGGAAGGGGAACCGGAGTCGAACTGGATAATACAATGTGAAAATTGCAGAAAAAAAATCAACTTTTTCCGGGTGACAAACTCACGTCCGTCAGGCTCTGCGGAAAAAGAAAGACTGAGCAAGATGGCACCCTTGGGCGGGAAGGGGACCGCGCAGGCACGCTGCATTCCCAAAGGCTTTCTTTGAAAGCTGGGGAATGCTCCGCATGGGGGCTCCGTCGGCGTAGATGTCACCCATAAAGTGAGGACCGACTTCCTGCTTGGTCCTGGAGAACACTTGTTGCAGGTGAGTAACTACGCTTTCTCTGGGAACAAGCAGAAAGTCAGTCCTCACATATGGGCCTCTTTAGCTACAGGCTACCAAAAACCTGTAGAAAAGAACACGGAAGCCGTGCGCAGCAGCAAGTGAGTCAGAAGGCAGACTCTGAAAGGACCCCAGTGTCTAGGGAGAACTCTCACTCCGGTAGTCTAAACACAGAAGGGTCAGAGGGTAGGAGTTGCCTAGACCCCAAAGAGATTACAGAGTATGGCCTGGCTGAAGGCGCTGTCACGTCAGTACTCCCTCTCCAGATAGTAGTGAGCTGCAAAGGTGTGGACTGAAGACGAGGTGGCCGCCCAGCAGATGTCCACCATGGGGATGGAGCACAAGTTTACCACTGAGGTCGCCATAGCCCGGACTCTGAGCACCGTGACGCAGTGCTCCAGCGGGAGCCTGGCCTGTTTATAGGTGAAGATGGTACAGTCCACCACCCAGAGAATCTGCGCCATTTGAAGGCGCAGGCACACCTCATAAAGGCCTTGCGGGAGGCCAAAAGGAGGAGCCAAGGCTACCCATTCAGCAGTCAGGCTGTTAAAAGCCAGAGACCCCAGATTGTGGTGGAGGAGGTAGCCGTCCTCCTGAGTCAGTAGCCCCAGAGAGTTTCCCCAGAGTGACCGGGGCTTTAGTCTCTAAACGAAGCAGCAGCGGGAACCACGGCTGTCTGGGCCACCAAGGGGCCACCAGGATTAGCGACGGCTTGTCCTGAAGGACCATGAAGAGAGTCTTGGTGACCAATGGAGTGGGCGGAAAGGCATATAAGTGGGCCTCCGACCACAGGATGAGGAAGGCATCTGCTGCCTCCCTGGAAGGGTGAGGCTGGCAGGTACAGAATCATGACAGCTGAGCACTGACCGGGCTAGCCAAAAGGTCCATTAGAGGAGTTCCCCAGAACCGAAACAGACGTTGGGCTACTCTGGGATCTAGCTGCCATTTATGTGGTTGGAGGACTCTGCTCAACCTGTCGGTGAGGGCGCTGCCCTGACCAGACAGATAGACAGACAGCTCTCAGGAGCATCACTTGGCTGATCGCATAATGCAGGGGGCTACTGGCTCCTGGCAGAGGGTTTAGGATCCTGTACCATTCTGCTTCTTCAAGTAGAACATGGCAACCTGGTTGATGTTCTGGACCAACACCGGCTGGTAATGTAGGCAATGACGGAAAGCCTGGAGGGCCAGAAATATGGCCCTGAGCTCCAGGAGATTTATCTGCTGTTGGCTTTCTGCCCTGGACCAGTTGCCCTGCATGTGGAGATCTCCGCAGTGCACTCCCCAACCCAGCAGGGAGGTGTCCGTGGTGAGGACCTGCTGGGGGATGGGGATTTGGAATGGCATGCCTGCCTGTATGTGCTGTGTCACCTGCCACCAGTCGAGTTAATCTGCCAACTGGCAGGTCACGCATATTCTGTCTCTGAGGTGGCCAGTAGCCTGTGTTCACTGGGAATGGAGGCACCATTGAGCCGCCCTCATGTGGAGGCAGGCATCCGATGTAAGGCAGGCATGGAGGCCATGTGGAGGCAGGCATGGAGTTTATGACTGAGCAGGCAGAGCATGGAGCGGGCCTGTACTGAGTGTCGGCTCTGCACTTCTGTGGCCAAAGCCACAAGGTGACTCACCCTGTCCAGGGGGAGAAAGGCCTTGACTTGGAGGGTATCCAACTGCGCCCCTATGAACTCCAAATTCTGGGTAGGAGTGAGGTGAGACTTGGGGCGATTTATTACGAACCCCAGGTGTTCCAGGGCACTGATGGTGCAGCCTGTGGCCTGCTGTACTTCTGTGGCTGTCTCCCCCCTTATGAGCCAGTCATCTAGATAGGGGAAGATGAAGGCCCCCTGGTGGCAGAGATGGGCAGCCACCACTGCCAGGCATTTGGTGAAGACCCTGGGCATGGATGCCAGCCCGAAGAGTAGCACCCTGTACTGCTAGTGGTTGCCCCCGACCATGAATTGTAGGTACTGCCTGTGACGGGGATGGACAAGGATGTGGATGTAAGCATCCTTTAGATCCAAGGAGCATAGCCAGTCTCCCTGCTAGAAGTAGGGCAGCAATGTTCCAAGGGAGAGCATCCTAAACCTCTCCTGTACCAGGAACTTGTTTAGGTTCCACAGGTCTAGGATGGACCTGAGGCCTCCGGTTCTCTTTGGGATGAAGTAGTACCAGGAATAGAACCACTTGCCCTTTTGGCATTGGGGCACCGGCTCCATGGCCCTGTCCTTGAGAAGGCCTGTGAGCTCCCCCTGTAGCAGAGCCTGGTGAAAGGGAGTCCTCGGGGGCTCTCCTGGAAAGAAATATGGGGGTATCTAGTCCAAGTGGAGGAGATACCCCTCCATGACCACCTGGAGGGTCCAAGCGTCAGTGGTTATGTTTGGCCACCAATGGGCGAAGTGGACCAGGCGTCCCCCTGGGGGCAGCTTACCTCTTGAGGATAGAGGGACTATGCCCAATGAGTCAAAGGTTTCCCCCGACAGGGTCAGGTGTGGCATCAAGGTCTTGAGGGTCCTCTGCTTATGGGGGCCATATGGGTGCCCTTTGGCATGCTGTCTTTGCTGAGGAGCCAGGGAAGACTGGTATTGCTGATTACCCAAGGAAAGGACAGGCCTACTGAGGCTTAGTGGCTTTTTACTTGAGGTTTTCCTCTTGGGCAGGGTGGAGGTCTTTTTAGAGAGTTGGGTTCTAGTCATGAACTCGGATTCAAGCTCTGTAGCCTTGTCTGACATGGGCTTGCCAAACAGGTTCTCACCTTAGCATGGGACATCGATGAGTTTGTCTTGGACCCATTGCTCCAGTCTAATGACTGCAGCCAGGCCTGGCACCAGGTGCCGATGCCTGCTGCAGCAACCTGGACTGTGGACTCAAAGCAATTGTAGGCTGCGCCAGACAAACTTTGAGCAGTTGCTGATACCTTTGACCAGGCTCTGGAACCTCTCGTGGGGCTCCTCAGAGAGGCCGGAGGAGAATCCAGCGAGCTCCTTCACCAGATCCTTTAGGTACATACCCATGTAAAGTTGGTATGCCTGGATCCGACAAGTCAGCATCAAGCCCTGATAGCATTTTCTTCAGAGGGTGTAGAGAGTCTTGGTTCCCTGATGGGAGGCACATACAAATTCGTCTTCTGGCTCTTCAGCTGACTCATAGTGGACCCCACCACCATGGAGTTGTGCGGGAGTTGGGCCTTCCTGAAGCTTGGGCCCCGGTGGTCTCGGTACATGGTGTCGAGTCGGCAGCTGACTATAGGCACCGAGGCCGGTGGCTCCCACATCCATAGGAGTAGCCGCTCTAGGATGGCTGGGACTGGCATTGTGAGTGACTTCTTATGAGGGGAATTATATTGGAGGATCTTGAGTTCCTCTGTGCGAGGATAATCCAACAAGTCAGTAAGGAATGCCAATGCCCTTGACATATCCCGCACAAACTTGAGGAATGCTGTGTCCTCAGGCGGTGACCGGCACCTGGCCTCGGGTGGAGATAGGTCTGAGGGCATGTCGCGATTCTTGTAAGTTTCCGGGGATGTCTCATCCTCGGACTCCCAGTTGGAGTATTCGATGGAGGACTCGATGATCGGCGATGGGCCAGGGCCTAGTGGCCCACGGTCCTTTGTGGCTACACAGCCGGATCCACAAGCACAGGCTGAAGATGATCGATGGCCCAAGGAATAGGACTGTGATCGAGACCACTGCCTAGGATCGACTCAAGGCTGTGAGCTTGTGAGGATCGGCTTAGCAACCTGGGATGTCCTCAATGTTGAGGTCCCGGTGGTCTGGATGGATGAACCGGCCAAGACAGACAACTGCGCCCGCTGTGTCTCCAGGAGGGCCACCAGGCTATGCTCCAGGGACTCCATCCTGGACTCCAGTTCAGATGGTACCACAGCCTTCGGTGCAGACACCGGGGTACCCGGGTCCAGCACTGGCAAGGAGAGGAAGTTCTCAACATGGATAGCCTCGGAGGTCCGCGGCCAATCGCCGGCGGCTGATGATTCCTTCCTAGGGACTTTGGGCAGCCGCTTCCCCTCCAATTCCTCGGTCCTTCTGCAGGGACTGAAGGACCTGGCGCAAGGCATGTCCAGTTTTTTCAAGTCCCGTGAGGAGGTCCTCGAGGATTTCTTCTTCTTCCTCTTCCGTTTGCAGTCCGGGGAACCCCGGTCGGAGAACCTACGTGCCCAAGGGGTTTCCATGGGATCACTGTGCGTCTCCAGGGACTCAGAGAGGGTCCAGGGACATGGGGTCACCAGGGACTCTGGGGCAGAGTCTGACCTAGAAAAAAATTTGGTCGTGCTTCTGCTGTCGAAGTTTGATTGCTTTAGTGGACATCTGTTTACAGAAGCCACAAACTTCTGAGTCATGGTCAGAGCCAAGGCAACGGAGGCAGCAATCATATGCGTCGGTGAGGGACATATTTTTTGTGCACTGATCACACTTCTTGAAGCCGCTGCCCATCGGGGGGAAAAAGGGCCCTGGTGAGGTCAAAGACCCGAGGAACTGCCAGGCGGCAGGAAAAAAGGCGTGAAGTCGCACCGACGAAAAAACTCAAATTAAGAAAAATGACGGTCTGAGATGCGATGCCGGGGCAATCAAATTCAGAGGCAGGAAAGGAACCGGCTGCAGCTGGGGAAAAAACAAACACTATAGGATGAAAACTAACTGCTTTTTCCGGGAAAAATCAGACACATGTCTGGTGGGCTCTGCAGAAAAAAGGAGACTGAACAAGATGGCACCCTTGAAGGCTTTCTTTGAAAGCTGAGGAGATGCTTCCGTGCTGGGCTCTATTGGCGCCGATGTCACATGTATGTGAGAACTGACTTCCTGCTTGTTCCCGGAGAACATAGGGTGAGAAATCATCATCATTATTAGAGCAGAGATGCAAACTATAAAGCCATGACTTACCCTGAAGTAAGTGAATTGTCTCTATCAGGAAACTGGAAAACAATAGGACAGTCACCACTCCAACAGGGGCAGATGAATCCAGGATGATGCGAACACCTAAGCAAGTCAATAAGATCCAGTTGGTGACATGCTCATGTTTTACAATGAAGTCAATGGGGCTGCAGCTCCAATATCGCATGGAAGCCGCTACCACTGCTTTGTAAACATACCCCATTGAAAGAGAGAAACTAAACAGATGTAACTCATCACCTAAGTCTGCTGCAGCAGACAGTCTATAGTAGCTATGATTACTTTAGGTTTTGAGCACCAGAAAGCATCAGACATGCCTGCTATCCATTGCAACACACAATGGAAAGGTAGCAATGATGGAAACTGGCAAGAAATAGGTAGTGCCCATTCCACAAGGAGTGGCAGAAAGGGACTCATTTTCAGTAGAAGCATAGTAGGTTATTTTAGAAGCATTCCCAACAGCAGCATTTGCATGTAAATTGGCATACACATATCAATGCCATTTTAGAAAGGGGCAATTTACATGTGATGATGCATACCACATTTACTTTTCCAGGAGGCATGGAGAGGGAGCGTTTAGGGTGGACCTACAAAATCAGCATGGATCCCTATTTTGCAAGGGGAATCTACATTCATAGGCAAAAATCAGGATGTTGGCATTTACATCAGCTCAATGAAAAAGTGCCTGTTTGATGGGGCAGATGTAAAAGCTGAGGTCAGCCCCCCACTGACCCTTAAGTCATCCTATGACCCCCTTATATCCCCCTCTGCACCAGCATGAAGATTCCTTCCCCACCGAGGAGTCCCTGCAAAATTCCCCCACCCCACCCTAATTCCTAGCCTTACCAAGGTCCCTGGTGTCTAGCAGGTGCAGGAATAATACCTATTTGCTCCTACCCATCCTAGTCCCAAATTCAAAGCAGTGCCCATGACCCCCTAGTAGTAACCTCATGGTATTACCACTAGGGGGTCAGACTGCCAAATGTCCTTATTTAGTAGCCTCGCCCCTAGCGGTAATCTCTAATCTGGCATGTCTCCAATTCATCTATGGCAAAGAGAACAGTTATAAACTGTTTCACTCCCTTCTACGGTATTTACTCAATCCTAGCTAACACACCAAAACGTGTTCTTCCTTCTATCATCAAAAGTGCATACATATATGCATGCAAAACAGGCTCTCATTCTAAACTATGACATAGGTCTTCTGGATCTTGGACATTCAAAAAGGAGATTCATCATTCTCTCTGTTCAAAAATGTGCCACCCATATATCTAATTCCTTACCTGTGATCTCCATGATTCCCCACTGCTGCATTTTCTATCATCTGAGTCGATGCACTGCAGTTTCCCAAGGAGTCTTTCATAAACGTCAGGAGTGCATGAAGACAGTCAAACACACCCTCTACAGAAATACAGCTCAAGGAGAGGAGGACTCATAGATCTTAACAGAACCACAGAAAAGGAAATGACCCCAGAGAAGCCATAGAAAGGCAGCTTAAAGTCTAAGAGATCTTTAGTGGACACACAAAAGGCAGCCTAAGGCATCTGGAAGTGAAACAGAAAGGTAGCTTCAGACTCCAAAGAGCCTTAGAACCACCACAGCAGCAGCTCCAGAAAAGTCATGAAAATGTATCTTAAGGCCATGGAAGGCCCAAAAGAGGTCTAATAAAGGCAAGAGGCCCTAGCGAGTTGAGAGAGAGTGAGCACAAGCTAGAGGTCCTCCATTAGCTAGTACCATATCATCTAAACCCATTTAAGACAATATATAAGAGCCTCTCAGGTACAGCGAAATATTCATCCACCAAGCAACATTTTGCTATATCCTCAGACAGTTAAAATAAACACCCCTCTTAGAGAGCAGTAGCTGGCTATTCTAATGGTGTTCATGGAATAATGAATGATGAACTGAAGCCTGACTCTGTATTAGCTGGAAAAGCTGGAATCAGAGTAACAGAAAAAGCGTAGTTACTCACCTGTAACAGGTGTTCTCCAGGAGCAGCAGGAATCAGTCCTCACATATGGGTGACGTCGGCGCCGACGGAGCCCTCGCGGAGCAATTTTCCCCAGCTTTCAAAGAAAGCCTTTGGGAATTGCAGCGCGCATGCGCGCGGTCGCCTTCCCGCCCAAGGGTGCCATCTTAGCCAGTCAGATGACATAGCTAAAAAAGACAGCATAAAAATTTGCAAAAAAACTAAAGCAGATGATTGCAACTCCAAGGGGAGGAGGGAGGGTTGTGAGGACTGATTCCTGCTGCTCCTGGAGAACACCTGTTACAGGTGAGTAACTACGTTTTCTCCAGGACCAAGCAGGAAGTCAGTCCTCACATATGGGACTCCCAAGCTTAAGGCTACCGGAGACCCTAAGCACAAAAATGAGCTCCCTCTAGCTCAGCAGCACAGAAGGAAGGAATCTTCGCTGAATTATTACCCACCGGTAGCCCACATCCGGGATGGAGGGTAGGAGTTGCTCAAACCTCAAAGAGATTACGGAGGACTGCCTGTCCGAAAGCACTGTCCCTGCGGGACTCCCTCTCGAGGACAGTAATGGACCGCAAAAGTCTGGCTCGAAGACCAAGTAGCGGCCCGGCAGATGTCTGCCAGCGGAACAGAGCGGAGGTAAGCCACTGACGTAGCCTTTGCCCGAACGCAATGAGCCGTGACTCGACCTTCCAAGGAGAGTCCGGCTGCCCCATAAGCCCAAGTGATACAGTCCGCAACCCAGATGGACAGAGTACGCTTGGAGACCGGGAGTCCCAATTTATTGGGATCAAAAGACACAAAAAGCTGCGCAGCTTTACGGTGCTCCCGCGTACGGTCAAGGTAGAAGTTCAATGCCCTTCTACAGTCCAGGGTATGGAGGACCATTTCAGCTCGGCTGGAGTGTGGCCTGGGAAAGAAGGTCGGAAGTACCACCTCCTGATTGATGTGAAAAGGGGAGACCACTTTTGGAAGAAATTTTGGGTGAGTCCGTAGGACTACCCTATTTTTGTAGAACCGAGTGTAAGGGGGATCAGACACGAGGGCTTGCAATTCACTTACGCGTCTAGCGGAAGTGAGGGCTATCAAGAACAATGTTTTCCAAGAAAGAAAACGGAGAGAACAGGTAGCCATAGGTTCAAAAGGCGGACAGGTGATCCGCTGTAAAACCACATTCAGATCCCAGTCAGGCGCTGGCGGGCGCAGAGGTGGTTTAAGTAGAAGGAGACCTCGGAGAAACCTCGCTACGAGAGGGTCGCTGGAAAGAGGTCTGCCGTCCACCGGCACATGATGTGCTGAAAGAGCACTGAGGTGAACTTTGACGGAGTTGGACTTAAGTCCCAGATTAGAGAGGTATAGCAAGTACTGCAAGATCACCGACACCGAGCAGGAGAAGGGATCCTGAGACTGTTGGGTACACCAAACGGAGAAGAGACGCGACGCCATTTAAGGGCGTAGCATTTGCGGGTAGAAGGTCGCCGAGAAGCTAGGACGACCTCTTCCACCTCTGCCGGCAGGAGAAGGGGAGCAAGGACTACCCTCTCAGCAGCCAGGCCATTAGATTGAGAGATCTGAGGTTGGGGTGTAGCAGAGACCCCTGATCCTGAGTGAGGAGATCCGGTTGTAACCCCAGAGGGAATGGATCCTCTACCGCTAATTGCAGCAGGAGTGGAAACCACGGCTGTCTGGGCCAGCGAGGGGCCACCAGGATCATGGAAGCTTTGTCTCGGAGAACCTTGAAAAGAGTTCGAGAGACTAGCGGGATGGGAGGAAAAGCATACAGAAGGCTCTCCGACCATGAGAGTAGAAAAGCGTCTGCCGCAACTCGAAGGGGATGTGGCTGACGAGAGCAGAAGCGAGGAAGTTGCCGGTTGAGAGGGCTGGCAAAGAGATCCATCGTGGGGAGGCCCCACTTTAGAAAGAGCTTCTGAACTACCAAGGGATCCAGGCGCCACTCGTGCGGCTGGAGGATCCTGCTGAGTTTGTCCGCCAGGCAATTTTCTTGGCCTGGGAGATAAACTGCCTTGAGAAGAACGCCGTGACTGACGGCCCACGAGCAGAGCTTCTGTGCTTCCCGACAGAGAAGGAAGGAGCCCGTGCCCCCCTGCTTGTTCACGTAGAACATGGCAACTTGATTGTCCGTCTGGACAAGGACGGACTGGTGAGAGGTCAGGTGGGAGAAGGCCTTGAGAGCCAGGCGGATCGCTCTGAGCTCCAGGAAGTTGATCTGCTGAGCAGACTCCCACGTGGTCCAGAGGCCCTGAGTACGTGCCCCTTGGCAATGTGCTCCCCAACCCAGGAGGGACGCATCTGTCGTCAGCACCTGGGCCGGCTGAGGCGACTGAAAAGGCATGCCGAGTACCAGGTTCGGCCGATGAAGCCACCACTGGAGAGACGAGGCCAGCGGCTCGGAGACGCGCACTAAGTCTGCTAGGCCGCCTGTGGCTTGTTGCCACTGCTTGCGAAGACACCATTGAGCAGGCCGCATATTCAGGCGGGCATTGGGGGTCACATGGACGGTGGAAGCCATATGGCCGAGTAGTCTCAGGAAGCGCCTGGCGGAGACCAGGGGCTGGCTGCGAAAACGGTCGGCTAGGTCCATGAGCCGTTGAGCCCTGTCGAGCGGTAGGAAAGCTCGTGCCTGAGGAGTGTGCAGCCTTGCGCCGATGAACTCGAGATCCTGTGAGGGGAGCAAAGTGGACTTTGCGAAGTTTATGACAAAGCCCAAGTACTGCAGAAGAGTCACCGTGCGGCGTGTGGCGTTGGTGACCTCCGGAGCAGACGCTGCTCTGATGAGCCAGTCGTCGAGGTACGGAAAGACATAGAGGCCGTGAAGCCGGAGATGGGCCGCCACCACCGCGAGACATTTTGTGAAGACTCGCGGTGCGGAGGACAGGCCAAAGGGCAGTACTCTGTACTGGTAATGATTTCCTGCCACCACAAACCTTAGGTATTGGCGGTGGCTTGGGTGGATGAGGATGTGCGTGTAGGCATCCTTTAGATCCAAGGAGCATAGCCAATCTCCCTGCTGGAGGTAGGGCAGAAGGATTCCAAGGGAAAGCATTTTGAACTTTTCCCGCACGAGGAACTTGTTGAGGTTGCGCAAGTCCAGGATGGGTCTGAGGCCTCCTGTCCTTTTTGGTACTAGAAAATACCTGGAATAAAAGCCTTGACCTCTCAGTTGGTGGGGCACCGGTTCCACCGCCTGTTCCTGTAGAAGACCTGCTAACTCCTGAAGGAGTAAGTCCCTGTGCAGAGGGAGTCGTGGAGGTTCTCCCGGGAAATAGGAGGGAGGGACCTGGTGGAACTGGAGAAGATAGCCCTCTCTCACGACTTGAAGCACCCAGGCATCTGAAGTGATGTTGGACCACCTGTGGGCGAAGTGAACCAGCCGGCCTCCGGTGCTGGGAGGAGCCAGCGGAGGGGGAGAGGCTATGCTGAAGGAGTCAAAAGCCCCCACCCTGCTGAGCAGGGGCTGGTGGTGCAGGCTTGGGGGCTTGCTGCCTACGGGACCCGTTACCCCGTCCCTTGGCCTGCTGGCCCTGTTGGGGAGCTGCGGGGGCCTGATATTGGGGGTAGTGTTTATAGGCAGCTGCCTTTCTCGGGTAAAAGGACTTCTTTCCCGAGCCCTTCTTTTTCTGGGAAGGGGCGGAGGTCTTCCTAGAAAGCCTAGGCCTGGTGAGAGTCTCAGTCTCTAGTTGTGCAGCCTTTTCGTCCATAGGTTTGCCAAAGAGGTTTTCACCTCGGCAGGGGACATCGACCAACTTGTCCTGCACCCAGGGCTCAAGGTCAGACGACTGAAGCCAAGCCTGTCGGCGGGCACCGATGCCGGCTGCGGCCACTCGAGCCGATGCTTCAAAGCCATCATAGGCTGCTCGGGATATGAATTTTGAGCATTCCCGAATGCCAGTGGACAAGGCTAGGAACCTCCGCAAAGGTTCCTCGGACAATCCAGCGGAGAATCCGGCTAGCTCTTTAGCCAGGTCTCGGAGATACATGCCCATGTATAGCTGGTAGGTCTGGACAACACACGCAAGCATAGAGCCCTGGAAACACTTCTTACCAAGGCCATCCAGGTTACGGGCCTCCCTGCCAGGAGGCACCGAGGAGTGCATCTTCTGGCTCTTAAGACGATGCATGGCCGATTCCACTACCATGGAATGGTGTGGTAGCTGTGCTTTTTGGAAGCCAGGGCTCTTGCGGACTCGATAGATAGAATCGACCCGCTTGCTCAGGACCGGCGAGGAGGCCGGACTCTCCCACATGCGGAAGAGTAGTCGTTCCAGCATGGGAGGAACCGGTACAGTAAAATGTTCCCTGGCGGGAGAGTCATACTGGAGGGCGTCGAGCTCTTCGGCTCGAGGCTCCTCCTCGGGATCCGCAGGGAAGGCCAAAGCCTTGGCCATATCCCTGACGAAGTCCGAGAACCGGGCATCCTCCGGAGGGGACTGCTTCCGAGGTTCGGACTCAGGCGAGTCCGAGGGGACACACCGAGTCCGAACAGCATCAGGTGACTCTTCCTCTTCAGACTCCCAGACCGACTCCGAGGAGGAATCGGTGGGGTCGGCCCGGGCAGGCAGCGGCGCCGGCCGCCCCGACGCCGAGGGAGTCGGCGGCGACGACCTCGGTCCCGAACGGGAGGCCGAGGGTGACCTCGACCGAGGATCGACTCGAGTTCGCATGGACTCGAGGATCGGCTCGGTCTCCGGGGTCGACTTAGACGTCGACGTCCCGGCGGTCGGGGCAGCGGCGCCAGCGAGGCTAGCGAGCAGTGCCCGCTGCTGGTCCATGAAGGCAGACAGTCTGCTCTCCAAGGCCGTCAACCTGAGTCCGACCTCAGGTGACCCAGCAGCCCCCGACTCGGGCCCCGACGGCGTCGGGCCCGACGTCGGCGGTCTCGGAGGCGAGTCCAGGAGGACCACAGGACTTACCCGAGCAGGCAGCTCCGACTCCATGCGAGGTCGCTTCGAGAGGTGCTCCTTCTCCAAGGACCCGGGACGGCTATCGGGGCTATGCGACCTGGCCCTCGCGGAGCCAGGAGCGTCCACCGACGCCGCCCTCGCGGGTTTCACCTTCCGTCGATGGTCCCTGGAGGGAGAATCCCTGTCGGAGGAACTCCGGCGGCGGTCAGAGCTGGAACCTCTGGACGCCGAGGCCTCCGACGAGGTCCGGGTACGGCTGGGGTCAGCGAAGATCCTATCCCGCTGATGCCGCCGACTTCTCAACGCTTTGGAGGACATTTTGCCACAGGCCCCACAGATCATTTCTTCATGATCCGGGCCCAGGCAGCGGAGGCAATTATCGTGTGTGTCAGTTAGTGACATATTTCGGTCACACTGACCACACCGCTTGAAACCACTGGCAGCCATCGGGGGAAAAAGGGCCCCTGCGAGGTCAAAAGACCGGGCTGCCAGTGAAAAAAAACCGAAAACGAAACTGACTAAATCAGAAAAACCAAAAAAGAAGAAGAGGACTCGTGACCGGCGTCGCGAGTCCGGGCGGGAAGAAAAAACCGGCGTCGAACCGAAGGAAAAAGAGAATATTACGAATAAAATCAACTTTTTCACGGGGACAAGACGGGTACGTCTGTAGGGCTCCGCGGAAAAAAGAAGACTGGCTAAGATGGCACCCTTGGGCGGGAAGGCGACCGCGCATGCGCGCTGCAATTCCCAAAGGCTTTCTTTGAAAGCTGGGGAAAATTGCTCCGCGAGGGCTCCGTCGGCGCCGACGTCACCCATATGTGAGGACTGACTTCCTGCTTGGTCCTGGAGAACAAAGGATGACTGAAGTCCTTTCCAATGGTTCTAAATCTACTAGATCCAACTCTGGCAAAAAATAAAAGCATATCAAAAGAAACCTTAACAAAATGAAGTATATTTTAAATTTAAAACTGGCTATGTCTCCAGCAGCTGCTAGCACAGAGAAGTCAAACAACCAAAACACTGGTTCTAAACAGTCTTTACCAACATTTCATCAATTTTTTCAGAATCAAAAAATATAATATAGTGTTAGCTTCCTCAGGATCATTCACTCCATTCACATTCATATTGTGCAATACAAGTGTGAATGAAGTGAGTGATCCTGAGGAAGCCCTTCTAGGAAGGGTAAAACAATGTCTAGGTTGATATGGTGCCATGACTTTGGATTAGAACCACAATCTATATGGACGCTGCATAACTGAAGAGGAGGATGATTTTAACTTTCTGAATGACATGATAAGAGCTATCGGCAGATATTGAAGCTAGATATGGCCATGAAAGACTATTTTTATTTGCATATTGAAATATAAACAGAAAACTACACTGGGCAAGGATGATGAATCGGGTAAAGGGACAATATTGACCCCATAAGTATTGTGTGGGTTGATTAAATTTGTCAGACTATAAAAAAAATTGTTTGAGCCCAGTTTTATAATGATAAAGGTGACGTTTAAAAAAATAATTGCCTTCAATTTTTGTGGATTCAGCAGCCCCTGGTTTTCTTGGCAAGGTATGACCTCAAGTAGACTGCCAAGCCTTGTTTTCCAAGGCAATGGATGGTAAAGTGACTGGCCCAAGGAGTACAAGTGGGAAGTGAACCCAGATTGCTCCAGCAGTAGGCTGCTGCTCTAACCACTAGGCTACTCCTCCACTAGTCAAAAAAAGGTGACATTTTACTTACCAGATAGACCAGTCCAGACAAGTAGGTTATGTTCTTCTGCCAGCAGAGGTAGAAAAAAATCCACTAGGAACGTCTAGTGATAATATCCTGCTTCTTGAGCCAATGCACCCAGGCTAGGGGCACCCAAGCAAATAGTCAAGAATCTGTTTGCACACAACTCCATCGAGGGTAACAAGACAGAACTATGGACAACAATGTACAGAACAGCCACGACAAAGAGCAATTGCCAGCAGATCAAAGCCTGGAAGGCTAACTTTAAAGATAACAGAGCATAAAGGGTGGGTCCTGAGCTGGTCTAGCAGAACTCCAGGAAAGGGCATTATCTGTTAAGTAAAATGCCTTCCAGATCATCCTGCTACACCAGTCCGGACACGTGGGATGTACCAAAGCTACCATTTTAATGGGCAAGAAGGAAACACAACTGCCTTCAAAACTCTGCACCGAAGGCCATGCCTGCCCTAGCTTGGACAGCCAAGCGGTAGTGCTTGACAGAGGTTGAGAGGGATGACCAAGTCACCGCTCTGCAAGTGTCAATGGGATGACCTAACTATGCTCTGCCCAGGAAGAGGCCTGAGCCCAAGTAGAGTGCGCTTGCAATCTGTCTGGGACAGATTGATTACACAAAAGATAGGCTGAGGATATAGCTTTTTTAATCCAATGAGTCAACGTGGTCTTAGAAGCCGCCTCACCTCTACATTGACTCACAAGGAGCACAAACAATCTGACTTTTGGAAAGAATTTGTGACCTTCAAGGACCGGAGCAAAATTCCACAAACGTCAAACAAGTGAAGCTCCTTATCCTTCCCCTGATACTGCTATATCAAAATGATGTAAGGCAGATCACTTTATTGACATGAAAGGCTGAAATTACCTTAAGCTGGAAAGAGGAGACTGTCTAGATGGTCATGTCTTCCCCAAAGGAAAACAAATACAGATGTCTACATGAGAGTGTATGCAACTCTGAAATGTGACATGCCAAACAAATGGAGACCAAAATGACTGCTTTGAGTGAAAGATCCTTAACAGTGGCCTGTTTCAAAGCTTCACAAGGGGGCAGACAACAGTGCCCAAAGAACGAGACCCAAATTCCATGGTGGGACAATCATCTGCAAAGGAGGATGTAAGTGGTGCACTCCCTTTTAAGGAAATGGACCACATCCATGAAGACACCAGCTACCAGTCCTCAAAAGCAAGACAAGACAGCAACCTAAATCCTCAAGGAACTGAGAGATCGACCTCTCTTGAAATCATCCTGCAGAAAGGCCAACAAGGATGGCAAATCCGCCCTCTGAGGAAATGGCACTCCTTACACCAACCTTCAAAGACACATTATATGCAAATATAGATGAGGTGGGTGGAAGCACGCTTCGCCTTCAGGACAACTGAAACTACAGCTGGCAAGTAGCCTTTGTGAGCTAAGCGCTGCCTTTTAAGGGCCAAGCCATAAGCAAGAAGGGAGCCGGGTTGTACGTGGCTGCAGGCTCCACATGCTCCAGTAAAAGAAGGAACAGCACTTAAAAACACACATCAATACCAAACCCAATGACAGACTAGGCACACAGAAGGTCGGGCCACCCTCCACAGCTGTGGCCAAGAAATGCCAGCACAAAAACAATGTCTAAAACTGCATTTACTGCAGTGGAGTCCAGGACCAAAGAAAGTGATAGCCGCAGGCTGCTGCCAATTGCTCTGCTCTCTCATCACATACCTTTTCTCCTTCTGAATGTGGAGGCTGAAGTCTGTGTGAAGAAAGGGTCTTGATCTGGCAGAATCTCTGGATCACAACTTTTCAGGAGTACTGACTGGGAGGACAGACCTTTCACCCCCCCTCCCCCCTTACGCTAGAAACTCCAGCAGGGTACTCTTAGATATGCTCTGGAGACACAGGGGAAGCTATTCTGGACCTAGTTCTTAGTGAAACATAGGATCTGGTTCAAGAGATAAAGGTGTTGGGGCCACTTCGCAACAGTGATCATAGCAAGATGGCGTTTAATTTAATAAATGGAAGGACGGCAAGGAAATCCACAATACTACCTTTTAACTTTCAAAAGGGAGATTATGATAAAATGAGGAAAATAGTTAAGAAAAAACTAAGAGGAGCAGCTTCAAAGGATAAAGATTTACATCAAGTATGGGCTTTGTTTAAAAACACTATCTTGGAAGACCAGACCAGATACATTACAGCTGTACACTATATTCTCTGCTCTGTTAGTTGTTTTATACAAACAGTCAATCTTTATTGTATTGTAGATAGTTACCCTTGTTGACCAAGTTTTCTGCCCTGTTATCTGTAACTCATACGTATTTCAAATGTACTGAGATTGTTCTGTTCTATGTAAACCACGCTGATGATAAATAGCGCGGTATATAAGAGACTTTAAATAAATAAAATAAATAAATAAATAAAATAAAACATGAGCATGCCAAGCTTTAAGAAAAGTGGAAGGAAAGTCAAAAAACTGTCTAGAGAGGCTTTTATAGCCAAAAAAGCATCCTCAAGGAAATGGAAAAAAAGGAGCCAAATGATGAAAATGGGAAATAACATAAGCACTGGTAAGTTAGATGCAAGGCATTGATAAGGCAGGCAAAGAGAGAATTTGAAAAAAGCTTGCAGTGGAAGCAAAAGCACATAATAAAACCTTTAAGTATATTTGTGAAAGAGTTAGTTGGACATTGGATGATAGAGGGGTAAAATGGGTGCTAAGAGAGGACAAGGCAATAGCAGAGAGATTCACTTCGGTCTTTACTGAAGAAGATTCAGGAAAGTCACCCATGCCTGATATGGTATTTAAATGTGATTTATCAGAAGACTTGAAAGAAACATTGATAAACTGGAAAGATGCAGTACAACTAATCAATAAACTGAAGAGCAGTAAATCACAGACTGGATGATGGTATGCATCCGAGTGTGTTAAAAGAACTGAAAGATGAAATTTCAGACAAATTAGTAAACTGAACTATCATTAAAATTATCTGTAGTAACTGAAATTTGGAGAATAGCCAATGTAATGCCAATTTTTAAAAAGGATTCCAGGGGTGATCCGGAAAAAACTACAAACTGGTGAGCCTGACATTAGTACCGGACAAAATGGAAGAAACAGTTTTAAAGAATAAAATTACTGAACATGTAAATAGTGTTTAATGGGAGAAAGCCAACATGGATTTAGCCAAGGAAAATCTTGTCTTACTAATCTGTTATATTTTTTTGAATGTGTGAATAAACAGGTAGACAAAGGTGAGTCGGTTGATATACAGTAGTGTATCTGGATTTTCAGAAGCCTTTGACAAGGTCCCTCATGAGAGACTCCTGGGGAAATTAAAAAGTTATGGGATAGGAGGCAGTGTACTATTGTGGATCAGGAACTGGTTAAAAGACAGAAAGCTAAATGGTCAATTTTCTCAGTGGAAAAAGGTGAATACTGGAGTGCCCCATGGATCTGTGCTTGGTCTGCTGCTTTTTAACATGTTCATAAATGACCTGGAAATGGGAATAATGAGTGAGTGATCAGATTTGCAGATGACACAAAATTATTCAAAGTTCTTAAAACACAAGAGGATTGTGAAAACTTGGAAGAGGATCTTGATAAATTGGAAGACTGGACATTCAAATGGCAGATGAAATTTAATGTGGACAAGTGCAAAGTTAGGCACCTAGGAAAGAACAACCCAAACTACAGTTATACGATGTAAGGTTCCACGTTAGGAATCACCACCTAGGAAAAAGATTTAGGTGACATTATGGATAACTCACTGTAACCCTCCGCCCAGTGCAGCGGTGTCCAAGAAGGCACATAGAATGCTAGGAATCTTAAGGAAAGGAATGAGAGTAAAACCAAAGATATTATAATGCCTCTGTCATTCCATGATGTGACCACATCTTGAATATTGTGTTCAAATCTAGTCACCATATCTAAAAGGATATAGCAGAATTAGAAAACGTATAAGGGAAAGCCACCAAAATAGTAAAGGGGATGGAAAGATGCCCCTATGAGGAAAGATTTAGGGTTCTTCAACTTGGAAAAGAGACAGCTGAGGGAAGAAATGATAGAGGTCTATAAATTAATGAATACAATGGAACATGTAAATGTAGATCAATTGTTTACATCACCAAAAGGTAGAAAGACTAAAGGACAACATAACATTTTCTTTTATTAGTCTTAAAGGGGTTATGTTCTTATCACACTGCTTTAGAACACAACAGAGGAATGTGACCATTGAGCTGCTTCAGAGTTCCCTGGACTACTTTATTAGAGCATGCATTGAGCTTCCTTGACACAGAAATAATCTAATCTAAACACAGATAAATATATCTTTTAAGATCATCCTGCAAGACTAGTCCAGACAAGTGGATTGTGTTCCCCTGCTAGTAGACGTGGAGACAAGAAATCAAATAGAACAGTGGTTTCCAACCCAGTCCTCTGATACCCCCAAGCCAGTCAGGTTTTCAGGATATGCATATTCATTGTGGATATCCTGAAAACCTGACTGGCCTGGGGGTACCAGAAGACTGGGTTGGGAACCACTGAACAAGAGAATTCTAGTGACATCATCCTGCTACTTGAGCCAATGCAGCTAGGGGCACACCTCTGTAATTCTCTGTCTCCAGCAGATGGGGAATGCAGGACCAGTGTAGCTCTGTTTTGGAAGAGTAGTTGTTCCTGGGCAGCCATCCTAAGGGGTGCCATGAACCCATTAGAACTTGAAGGGATGTCATAAGATCATAAGAAATGCCATACCGGGCAGACCAAAGTCTATCATGCCCAGTATCCTGTTTCCAACAGCAGCCAATGCAGGTCACAAGTACCTTGTAGGTTCCTAAAAAGGCACATAGGTTCCACAATGCTTGTACCGGGGCAAGCAGTGGATTTCACGGGTCCTCTTTAATAATGGTTTATGGACCTTTCCTCCAGGAACTTGTTCAAACCTTTTTTAAACCCAGCTACACTAACAACTTTTACTACATCCTCTGGTAATGAATTCCATAGTTTATTATGTATGGAATAAAAAAAATATTTTCTCTTATTAGTCTTAAATGGGTTATATTGTAGCTTCATTGTCTGTCCCCTAGTCTTTCCACATTTTGATGGCGTAAACTATCGATCTACGTTTACCAGTTCCATTCCATTCATTAATTTATAGACCTCTATCATATCTCCCCTCAGCCGTCTCTTTTCCAAGTTGTAGAGCTCCAACTTTTTAAGCCTTTCCACATAGGGGTATCCTTACATCCCCTTTACCATTTTGGTGGCTCTTCTCTGTATTTTTTCCAATCCCACTATGAATTTTAAGATATGGCGACCAGAACTGCATACAATATTTAAGGTGTGGTTACACCATAGAACAATACAGAGGCATTATAATATCCTTGGTTTTATTCTCCATTCCTTTCCTTATGATACCTAGCATTTTATTTGCTTTCTTGGCTGCTGCTGCACACTGGGCAGAAGATTTCAATATATTATCCACGATGACACATAAATCTTTTTCCTGGGTGGTGATTCCTAATGTGGAACCTTGCATTGTATAACCGGTAGTTTGTGTTGTTATTTCCTAGGTGCATAATTTTGTACTTGTCCACATTAAATTTCATCTGCCATTTGAACGTCCAGTCTTCCAATTTATCAAGGTCCTCTTGCAAGTTTTCATAGTCCTCTTGTGATTTAACAACTTTGAATAATTTTGTGTCGTCATCTGCAAATTTGATCACCTCGCTTGTTATTCCCATTTCCAGGTCATTTATAAATATGTTAAAAAGCAGCGAGACAAGCACAAATCCCTGTGGTTCTCCACTGAGAAAATTAGCCATTTAACCTACTCTCTGCTTTCTGTCTTTTAACCAGTTCCTGATCCAAAATATTACACTGCCTTCACTCCCAAGACTTAATTTGGCCAAGAGTCTCTCATGAGGTATCTTTTCAAAGGCTTTCTGAAAATCCAGGTACACTATATCAATAGGCTCACCTCTGTCTACGTGTTTATTCACACCTTCAAAAAAACATAACAGATTAATATGACAAGACTTTCCTTGTCTAAATCCATGTTGGCTTTCTCCCATTAAATGATGACTATATACATGTTCAATAATTGTATTCTTTAAAATGGTTTCTTTCATTTTGCCCAGTACTGATGTCAGGCTCACCAGTTTGTAGTTTACCAGATCACCTCTGGAATCCTTTTTGAAAATTGGCATTACATTGGCCATTCTCCAATCTTCAGATACTACAGATGATTTTAATGATAGTTCACAGATTACACAGGTACACTAAAAAAATTTTTTTTTAACTGCCTAATGTTTCGATTGATTTTTACGTTTTTTGGTGCGCTGAATCCAAATCTGGTAACCAATTTGCTCCATCACGTACAGATTTTTTGCTACATTGGGTTAGCAGTTTGAGGTGAACGTTTCAGATTGAGTGCGATCGAGATAAAAGTTTCTTGGATGAATTCTTTATACTAATTGTTTAGTAGTTATTCAAATAAGAATAAAGAAAATTGTAACAAGGCAGCACATAAGAATAGAGTAATGTCAACAAAACACACTGTGATGGTAGCAAAATTGTCTGCACTTAAAACAGCCACATACATGTGCACAAACAATGAGCAAATAAGAGCGAGGTTAGACACAAAGCAAAGAAACGTGCAAAAAATGTTGTACAGGTATGTATGTAAGAATAGAAAACGCAAACCGCACCATTGCAATACATGAAGACAAACACCCGATGGTGTGAAAATAAAATTCTAATAAATGAGATCCGACACTGTGGTAATAACTAGCAAATTTTTATTTCAAAGTTTAGTAAAAACACGATATTTGTCAACACAGTTTAGATTTTAAAGTCATTCTTGGGTCAATCAATCTCCTGGTGGGCCCGTTTCTTCTTCCCCCGAATGCTTCTCTTGGTGCGCTGCTTGGCGTATTTTTCATCTGGGGTTTCCCGCAGCAGCAACCAGCAGAAATCAGCCATCATAGTGGTGTTCAATCTTCCTTGGTACCTTCTCTTGCGTCCTTGATGTCCTGGTGAAACCTTTCACCTTGTTCTTCACTGTACGCCCCCAAGTTTTCGGGAAAGTAGTTCACATGGGAGTGCAAGAAATGGACTTTCATGCTCATGTTACAGCCTTGTTCTTTGAAGGCATTGAGCATCCTGGCAACAATATCCTTATAGTTCTCATCCCGCCTGTTCCCCAAGAATTTGAGAACAACATCCTTGAAGGAATCCCAGGCTTCTTTTCCTTCTCAGACATTGTTTCAGCGAATGCTCCATCTGAAATGAGTTTCCTTATATCAGGGCCAACAAACACTCCTTCCTTTAGCTTTGCTTCAGAAAGTCGGGGGAACTTTGAGCAAAGGTACCGAAAGCACTCACCATCTTTTGGAAGGGACTTGATGAATTGCTTAATGAGACCCAACTTAATGTGGAGAGGTGGTAATAGAATTTTATCACGAGGTACCAAGCTCTCATGAAGAACATTTTTCTCACCGGGTCTCAAATACTCCCGAATTGGCCAGTCTTTTTTCCCCCAGTGTAGGTCGCGGGCCCGGCTATCCCACAAGCAAAGGAAGCAGGGATATTTGGTGAAACCGGATTGCTGCCCTAATAGCATGGATAGAATTTTAAAGTCTCCACAAATCATCCACTTATGCTCATCATAACGAATCTTCTGAAGAATCAGGGCCAAATTCTCGTATTTTTCTTGGAGAATAACAGAGTGAGCAATAGGAACTGAAGCGAATGTGTTGCCATTATGAAGAAGAACACCTTTTATGCTGTCTTTTGACGAATCAATGAACAGCCACCATTCAGCAGGATCATACTTGAGTTTAAACTTTTCCATCACTCCGTATATATCGTTGCAAAATACCAAATCTTCCTCTTTGCTGAAATACTTCAAAAATTGTGTCTCGTGGTTGCGGTACCAATAAAAAGTTGTTCCTGGTGACAATAGATTTTTCTGTTTAAGCCGAGAACCTAGCAGTTGGGCAGCATCTTTTGGGAGTCCTAAATCCCGGACTAAATCATTCAATTCAGCTTGAGAGAAAAGTTCAGGTTTCGGATCTGGTTCAGTTTCAAACTCGGAAGTACTGGACTCATCGGGAAAAGCCATCTGATGAGTCTCATCATGATCAGAACCGTCCACACAAATATGATCCAAAGATTTTGGTGGTTCAGGCACAGGTACTTCGTTGCTATGAGGCATAGGCCTAATTGCTGAGGGAAGGTTGGGGTAACTTATTACGTTCTTATTTTTTAAGTTGTATCCCTTCACAATGCAAGAGCAAAAATAGCAGTCACTGCTGTGGTCTCTTTGTTCACGCCACATCATAGGTATTCCGAAACGAAATGCTTGTTTTTTACCTTTCATCCATAAGCATAGATCTTCCTCACATGTCTTGCACACTTTGTGAGGAGCCCACGGTTTGTCTTGATCGCCTAACTTCAAACCGAAATAGGCGAAATATACTTTTTTAATAAATGCAGAAATGTTCCTCTGCCACTTTTTCACGGTATATTCCCCACAAATAAAACAAAAACTGTCCGGAGAGTTGACGCAACCTCTGGCTCTGTGAGCCATCACAAATACACAGCACTGCAAACTACAACTGTAGTGAACCACTTCGGAATAAAGCTGGATTACGACTGAGCAAACAAAAGGTAATAATGAACTTGCAAGAAACTGAAATTTGACAGGAACGTTCATGTCGCAACCACCGTGTTTGAGCGAGCGAACGAGGCGAGGCGAACAGGAAAGAACATGCGCCAGCGCGAGTACTGGATTTAGCCCCCCGCCTCCCAATTGTCCTGTTAATGTATAAAATGAATACAAAACACTCTAAAATATCATGAAGGAGTGTTTCTAGTTAGTTAACCATTACAACCTCTATTTTGGGCCAAGAAAATAAACTGCAGTCGGCTAAAAAGAAATTATGTGAACATTCCTTATATGGGTAAGAAATCTAATTTTGCAAGAAAACGTGACGTGATGGAACATTTTGGCTATTTTTCCTGGATTCAGCACCCCAAAATCTATAGGAATCAGTTGCAAAACTGGAGGCAGTTTTTTGGTAGTGTACCTGTGCTACTAATAGTAGATCTGCAATCTCACCTTTCAGTTCTTGTAACACCCTCGGATGTATACCATCCTGTCCAGGTGATTTATTACTCTTCAGTTTATCAAATAGTTGTAATACATCTTCCTGGTTTATCAATATTTCTTTCAATTTTTCTGATATATCACCTTTAAAAAGGACCGACCCAAGGGTTTCTGCCACCCTAAGCAGAAACCCCGGCCTCACTGCCCCCTCCCTGCTGATGCTGATGGCGATTCCGTCTCAGGAGGGGGAAGCAGCAGTTGCTGAATTTCCAAAAATGACAGCTTTTTGCCGCCACTTTTAGAAATACTGCCACTGCCCGCCTTCACTCCCAAACAGAATTGATGACAGCTGGTGAAGGCGGCACAGCTACCCACGTGTGCCTCTGCCACCCACTCATGCCACCGCTGTCACCCACCTGGGTCAACAGCCCTAGGTAGCTGCCTAGCTCGCCTATTCGAGAGGTAAGCCCTGCCTTTAAATACCATTTCAGGTATGGGTAATTTCCCTACATCTTCTTCAGTAAAGGCCACAGAAAAGAATTCAATCTCTCTGCTATGGCCTTGTCCTCCCTTAGTGCTGCTTTTACCCTTCTATTATCCAATGGTCTATCTGACTCTCTCACATGTTTTTTGCTATAAATGTACTTGAAAAAGTTTTTATTATGCATTTTTGCTTTCACTGCAAACTTCTTTTCAAATTCTTTGCCTGCCTTATTAAGCCTTGCATCTAACTTACCAGTGCTTATGTTGTTTCCCATTTTCATCATTTGGCCCCTTTTTCCATTTCTTGGATGATGCTTTTTTGGCTACAACAGCCTCTATGACCTGGTCTTTAAACCATGCTGGTAATTTTTTGGCCTTCCTTCCACTTGTCTTAAAGCATGGAATACATCTGGTCTGGGTTTCCAAAACAGTAACATTTAAACAATGCCCATGCTTGATGTAAATCTCTAACCTTTGAAGCTGCTCCTCTTAGTCTTTTCTTAACTATTTTCCTCATTTTATTATAGTTTCCCTTTGGAAAGTTAAAAGGTAGTACTGTGGATTTCCTTGCCATGCTTTTTCCGTTTATTAAATCAAATGTGATCATTCTGTGATCACCATTGACAAAGGCCCCAACATTCTTGCACCAGATCTTGTGTTCCACTAAGGACTAGGTCCAGAATAGCTTCCCCTCTTGTTGGTTCATAAACCAGCTGCTCCAAGAAGCAGTTGTTTATTTCATCTTGAAACCGTATCTCCCTAGCTTGTTCTACAGCGACACTGACCCAGTCAAAACTGGGGTAATTAAAATCAACCTTTACTATCTTGTAACTTTTGTTAGTTTCCCTGACTTCTCTTAGCATTCTATCATCCATATGTTCATTCTGGCCAGGCGGTCATAGTATACCCCCACTTCCTTTGCCTTCCCCTTTTTACATGGGATTTCTATCGATAGAGATTCTAAAGTGTATTTGGTTCCATGCAAAACTTTAATCTTGTGTGACTCAATGCCCTCCCTAAGATAGGGTGCAACACCTCCACCAATCTGATCTACCCTATCATTACCATATAGTTTGTACCCAGGTATCATAGTGTCCCATTAATTGTCCTCCTTCCACCAGATCCGAGATGTCAATCATATCTAACCTTTCATTTAGTGCCATATGTTCTAACTCTTCCATTTTATTTTTTAGACTTCTAGCATTTGCATACAGGCATTTTAGAGGTTTATTTTATTCATATTCATCTGGTTATCGGTTAATATGGGTAATTTGGAATCTTTCAGCTTTGTACATAAGGGCATCTGGGTTACTTTTATCTTTATTGGAATCTCTCTGTCAGGATGCCCTAACTTCCCTCTTTTGCTAGTATTCTTCAAGGATACATCCTCCAGTTATGGGTGGCTGTTGGCTCTCCCCTATTATGTAGTTTAAAAGCTGCTCTATCTATCTCCTTTTAAAAGGTTAATGCCAGCAGCCTGGTTCCATCCCGGTCAAAGTGGAGCCCATTCCTTCAGAAAAGCCCCTCCCTTCCCCAGAATGTTGCCCAGTTCCTAACGAATCCAAAACCCTCTTTTTTGCAACATTGTCTCATCCACAAATTGATACTCCGGAGCTCTGCCTGCCACTTGGGTCCTGCACATGGAACATTTCTGAGAATGCTACTCTGGAAGTTCTGGATTTCAACTTCCTACCTAAAAGCCTAAATTTGGCTTCCAGAACCTCCCCCCCCACACACACACACTTTCCTATGTCATTTGTACCAATATGTACCAAGACTACAGACTCCTCCCCAGCTCTAAAATCTTGTCTAGATGACATGTGAGGTCCGCTCCCTTCGCACCAGGCAGGCATGTTACCAGGTGATCCTCACATCTACCAGCCACCCAGCTATCTACATGTCTAATGATCGAATTGCCAACTATAACGGCCATCCTAACCCTTCCCTCATGGACACATGGCCCTGGAGAAACCTCCTTGGTGCGAGAGGGTTTTACATCACCTGGAGGACAGGTTCTAGTTACATGATCACTTCCTGTCATAACAAGGTGATGTTCTCCTTTCATGTGACCTCTCTCCTCCATGGCAACTGAGAGGCTGCCAGATTGGAAATGGGATTTCAGTACTCTGTCTCTGTAGGTCTCGTCTCTGTCTTCCTCATGTCCTCCAAGTCTGCCACTCTAGCCTCCCAAGTTCGGACTCGTTCCCTGAGGGCAAAGAGCTCCTTGCACCTAGTGCACACATAAGACCCCTCACCAACTGGGAGAAAATCTTACATATGACACTCAATGCAAAAGACTGGATAGTCCCCCTCTTGCTGCTGGACTGATATCGACCCAATAAATAAAACAATCAAATGCCTTCTGGGAAGTGTTATGACACTAATAAAATAGATCTTCAATACTAAAAATGTTTTTTAGGCCCATTCTGATAATTATCAGGATGGTGTGTAGCTAGGAGGTCTTCTCTCTGAATCTGTGGATCTGTGGTGATATCTGACCAGGACTAAATGTCTACTAGTCATATGATTACATGACTGGTGTACAATATTGTTATTCCATTTAGGTTTCCTTTTTTGGTACCTTGCCCTAGATGCATCTGTATTTAAGACAAATAATAAACATCCAAATAAATAAGAACCATGACAGCATAGATGACTACCATTGCCCTGCAGGAAGAGAGGACTAATTATAAAGACAGTTCAGAGAATCACCACAGGCCAACTACCAGCTTGACAGCAAAACTTTCTACAGCCATTTGAGCTGGACGCCAGAAAAGGAAGTGGAGTGGCTGCTGCAGGGACATATGAAATATTTGCTTGCTGTCTTAGAGAAACAGTTTTTTCCTAAGTCTTCTGAAAGTCAGAGGATTAGGTCTAACTGTTTTCAATATACTAATCCCCAAAGGCGACAGAGTGGAGGAGTAGCCTAGTAGTTAGAACTGTGGCCTGAACTAGGGAAGACAGGGTTCAAATCCCACCGACACTCCTTGTGATCTTGGACAGGTCACTTAACTCTCCATTGCTCCGAGTACAAAGTTAAACTGCAAACTCTCTAGGGTAAAGGAAATACTTGGGGGCATGTTTACTAAAGCATATTAGCTGTTAACATGGTGAAAGTGAGGAAGAAATGTACTGCAGTAGCAACTAAAGCAGGCCAAATGCAAGTAGCACAGAAAATCGCTACACTATCTGTAGACCATGAATGCTTGCAATATGCAGTTATCATAAGCTTCAACAGTGCACAATAACCACACATTCTGCAGATATCACAGGTGCAGCTCACACTGCATTCATGATGCTGCCATTCTGCAGTATCTGCCGAGGAAATGCTGTGCTCCTGACAGATAACATACAGCTAGCTGTTGCAGCTAATGTGGTGCTACTTGCACTAACATGCTGCATAAGCTGCCAAAACGTAATGTGGCTTAGTAAACAGACCCTTTGGCGTACTTGAATGTAACACACTTTGAAATGTTGCTAAAAGGTATAAGTCAAATACAATAAAAGGTAATGGGAAAAGGCATTTGGGGTGGACCTTCAGTGATATCCAGTTGATATTACCAGTGGCTGAGGATCAGGTTGAAATCTGCCCAGAAGTTAAAATTGTCGCCTGCAATATTCTATGTCTGGGTTGATAACATATAGGTTGAAGAGAGAAACTGGACTTACTTTATATGAAATCAAAAATGTCACATATAGTATATACCCAGAGACTGCTGAAATGATGCTCTTCCTATTACTTCACTAGATGTTAACTTAGCATCTAACCTATGGGACACCAAATTAATAGGACAATTTTTTACGGATCTCATTTTCACCAGCTAGAACCATGCTTAGAGAAGAAAGACCTTCTTACTAAGGGGGCATGTTTGTCAAAAGTTAGAAATGAGTGGACTGTGGCAAACACCACACACATTAACTTTCATTAACACACACCAACCTTTAGTAAATATGCTCCTAAGGTGCAGTCAATGATTTTTTAAATAATTGTTTATTTATCCATTTTACAGCTATTAACATTTATCGTGCACACAATCTTATAAATATTAAAATTCCCTCAGTTCATATTCTCCCTCCCCTTCCCCTCGAGGGTGACATCCTCTCCTGTACCCACTCTAATCAGCCCACGTAGCATTAAATCTTAGTAGACTCTATATAGCAATTTTTATAGCAATCTTTGTTGGCGAGTTATAACAATTGTGATACTCCTTGCAAGTAATTATAATGTTCCCCCTAATCCTATGCAACTTCCCTCACCTCCCTCCTCCCAACCCACTTCTCCCTCCCACCCTCCTTTGTCAAACTCCTCTCAAGAATTTTGACCTCTCTTGTTCTTCCATTGAATGTAGAGGCTCCAATGGTCTCAAAATTGAGCTTCTCTTGCTTGATGTCGGGCAACTGCCGCAAACATCATATAGAGCCATCGGACTACCGTCTCCCGGATATCAGGAGATTGATAAACCTTCCAGTTCAGCGCCACACACATCCTTGCTGCCACCACACACATTTTAGCAGGGACACGGGCTCCCCTAGCAATCCCCTCCAATGGCATATTCAAAAGGCAACTTAACGGGCCCCCACCACATATGAAAAAAGTCGCCCTCTTGCTCACAGCTCTTCCAGCAATCAACCTCCTTCACTCTACCCATTCTAGGGAGGTGGCTGGGGTCTCAGTAAATGTGATACAACACTTTATAAGCGTGTTCTAGAATTGGGACCGCTGCTGCTAATTTCCTGATCTGCTCATAACTTTCCCCTAGGTCTGCTTCCCTAATTGCCCCCAGGTCACCTTCCCACTTATCTCAAAATCTCGGACTCTCCCGGTGTTGGCCAAGCACTAGTTTATATATCCCCAAATACAATCCCTTGGTTCCCTCCCACGAATTGAACATCATTTCAAAGTCTGTACATTGACTTACATTAGCCCCCTTTGCCCATTCTGTTTGCACATAATGTGCCACTTGATTCTAATAAAATTCATGATCTCTTCCTATCTGAAAGAGCCACTGCATCTCACCAAAACCCAGTATCTTCCCATCTGGGCCTAACATCTGCCCCACTTTAATCAACCTCTGAGCTCCCCATTCCCCAAAAACACTGAACATTCCCCCTGCAGGGAATTGGGAGTTAAATTGCATGGGAATATTTCAATAATCTAATTTCCTCCCACATAATCCTTCGCAGTGCTTCCCCAACTTTTTCATCGTATGCATTACAAAGGGGGATATCCCTCTCCTCTTAGTTTATTACATGGTAGCAATAGCATACTACTTAAGGGATGCTCTCCACTCAAAGCCTACTCTGTATCCACTTATTGTTTACTCCCCTCTCCTTTACCACATTCTATCACTGCACTCAAGGTTGCTCCAGTATAATACCCCTGCACATCTGGTACCCCCAGTCCTCCTTTCCTCCGTTGACCTACACAATGTGGCCGCTTCTTCCATATGAAAGTAAATATCTGCCTCTGCCACCTTCTTAACACTGCCTTCGGGATTGGTATGGGCAACGCCATAAACAAACACAATCTGGGGAGAATTTTCAATTTAAATTGTGGTATTCTACCTGAAGAACAAACCAGCATGTACTAGAGGAGATCAAACTAAGGTTTTCTTAGAAGCTCAGATGACAAGACTTCATCTTTCATACTTTGGACATATCATGGAAAGAGAGAGATCACTGGAAGAAGACATAGTGCTTGGCAAGGTAGAAGGTCACCGTAAAAGAGGAAGGCCGGCAATTAGATGGATCGATACAACAGCAGTAGCTATGGATACCACTCTATCAACAATGAGTCGCTTGGCTGAAGACCAAACAAAGTTTAGGTCAACTATCCAGAGGGTCGCCAGGAGTCCACACCGACTCAACAGCACTTAACATTCTACCTATCCAGGAAAGTGTGACTCATTCCTAATGCTCAAGATCCCCCTTAATGGTCAGTCACAACTGCTCATGGTTAAGTGAGAAAAGCTCTTACCACTGGGCCCTTATTTGAACTCCTAAATACCGGACTGACCCCTTTGCCCACCTAAATGAAAAGGCAGCTCATAATCTATCTCCCATCCCCTCCCTTAAATGAATCTTCAAGATCTGTGTCTCGATCAAATTCGTTTTGTGCTCAGTTTACTATATTGGTCTATTTCTGCATCAAGTTAGGCAAAGAGAACATTGGCTGCGTCAGCAAACAGATGACATCCTCCGCGAAAAGACCTATTTTATATTCACGAGCTCCCACTTCAATGCCACTGATGTTACCATTTGCACGCACCCACTCAGCTAGAGGCTCTACCACAAGTGCAAATAGCAATGGCGAGAGTGGGCACCCCTGCCTCTTCCCCCTCTCTAAGGCAAATTCCTCTGAGTAATACCCATTAACAAGCACCCTTGTTCTCAGCCGCACCAATTTGATATAGTCCTCCCCACAGTCCACTCTCTCCAGACTAGCATCATAAACCTCCACTCCACTCTATCGAATGATTTTTCTGCGCCCACTGCATCTTTGCCTTCCAAACTAGGTTCAGGAGTTTTCTAAGGTTGCCTTTTGCTTGTCTCCCATGGATGAATCCTACCTGATCCTCCCAAACCATCTTCCTGATGACTGCCTGCAAGAGGTTTTCTAGGACCTTAGCCAACAATTTGGCGTCCAAGTTAATTAAAGATATCTGTCTATAGGAGCCACACACGGTTGCACTGTTATGCCGACCACATACTTTGATTCTGGTACCTCTCCTGTCACCCTGGCCTCTTTGCAGACCTCAACTAATTTTCCCACTAGTAAATCCTGATACTTTTGATAAAGCCAAGATGTGTAGCCATCTGAACCAGGTGCCTTCCCACCCTTCAACCCTGCTGTGGCCCCTCGCAGCAGTCAATGATTTTAATGCAGCTCAATTATTGTAAGGGCTGCCAAAACCAAAAATTGTTTGCAGAATACAGTAGCAAAGAGAAAATTTGGTCATTTATTTAAATGGATTTCTATTCCACCCATCAAATAATTTAAACAGATTAGAAAACATACATAAGTAAAATAAAATTAGAAAACCAAATTCAAATGTGTTACCCGTGGAATATAGAATTCAGTCAAACTCTTTGCATGAGGAGCCACTTAATTTAAGGCACAAGCAACGCACAAATTTCAGTATTTTAGTCATGCATGTAATTGGCCACTTGCAAGCATAAATGACCTTTATTTACACATAGATCTGACGATATGTACTTTCCCTATGGGTTTGCATGGATAGAGTTTGGGCACAAGTACACACATGAATTATAAAATCTTATCACAAATGCATTCTTTATAATTCTAGGCATCGCCATTATACAGCAGCCCTAGGGCTAGCGTAAGTGACGCCTTAAAGTAAGGCAGGTTTTCAGTCACTTACACCAGTATTTAAGAATGAAAAGCAGGCAACTACTGTTCTTTATAAAACAGGTTTAAATTACGTGCATTTTGGCTGTCTTAAACTAGACACCCAGTTATACAACTACCCTCTACATGCTGCTTATAACTCTGTGTGCTTAGCAGCCCTTGAACTAAGTTACTTTGTAAAGACTTTCTCTGCTATCATTCACCTGCCTGGCCTGTCATATGCTTTTGTAATTCCCCTTATTTCTGTTCTGAAGAGGAGCTGATCGGAGTCATGGTTCTTGACTGCCAATTGTTGTTTTCATATTTTCGGGCTATGCTCGTTATTATGATTGAGCCATAGAAACTATGAAGAATTGTATGTCCATCTGATGAGACAAGTGATACAACAAACCATGGACCTTCAAATCAGTTTACAGCATGTTGAGTGTAGAACTTGTTTATGAACACCACTTCAGTTGTGTTTCAAGACTGTTTGGGGGGGGGAGAGATGTTGTGTTTCATCTTTAATGCCATTTTATTATTTCTTTTTATAATATTCTGATTCTTGCTGGGTTTTACAAAAGAAATAACTATAGTATTTGGTCATCTAACAGATATCTTTTCAGGCCAGACCCAATGTTGAAGAGAAGAATATCAGTTTTTTATTTTTATAGAAACTGGGTTAAACGATTGCTGATTAAGAAGCTTTAATCAACTCTTCTTTTAAAAAACAAAAAACCAAAAAAAATCACCTTACTTTGTCTGGATTTAAATCTTTGCAATTGAGCAGGAAATGCTATTAGTATAACAGCTGTGAGTAATGTTACTGATGTAACATATAAAAGGAAAAGCTGAAATACAATAAAGAATACAGATAAACCTAAGGAGAAAATAAAACAAAGTAAGAAACAGAAAGCAGCAACTTATCTGATGTTTAACTTGGACCTCCAAATAAATTCACCCCCCACCACCCCAATATAAACAGGAAAGGAAGGTACTAACCAACCCTCTCAACTTCTGTAAGAATGTGAACGTTGAAAACCAGAGGAAAAAAACCCTCTGCAAATGGATTTCAGTCATCAAGCAGAAGTGGAGAAAAACACACACCAATGCCAAAACACAAGTGATAACAGCATCCAAATTATTAAGAATCACCCAACACAGCCGTGTTTCAGCGGTATGCCTGCGTCAGGGTAAAGACTATAAAAACAAAAAAGACATTAAAACATTATTCTTTTAAAAAGATAGAGAACTTAAAATTTTTAAGCAGTAATAATTAAATAGTTATTAAAACCAAAAGAGAGAGTCACAGGTAATTTTAATTAGCAAAAACGAAAAACAAAATATTGAGAGCATAAACACACAAGATAACATGAATTTAGTATAAAAAGAGAAAAATATCTTAGTAACCTGCCTCGATTAGCACTTGTATCAAAACAAAGTAAACATATGCTATAAATGATTTATTCAAAGGGCTTACCATATAAATCCAGTATGCAAGAAAAGGCTGTCCAGAGATGAGGAAGAGGAGTGTTGGAGGTATTCCAGGGGAAGGGGGGTAAAAAAACAAACTTAAAATGTCAGAGTTGTGAAGGCGACATTTTACTTACCAGTTACTGTAATGTCCTTTCCTTGAGTCTAGACAAGTGGATTGTGTTTCCCTACCAGCAGATTGGTGCTTTGGAAACAAAGTACCAATGAAAAACTCAGGTTTCAATGATAATACCCTTATGCCTCTATTTGCCTCAGCCACCAGAGGTCTCCTCTGTATTCCTTCCAAAGCACATGGGAAGCCTCACACAACCTCAATTGTGGGCAACAATGCGTAATCAACAGGAGAGAACTATTTATAGGAAAGTATAAAAAGAGGGCGGTCAATAGAAGATGAACCTGCAAATTAAGCATAAAAATCATAGTGGACCCAAGGGAACCGCAGCAGAAGAACAGAGCAAATACAGTTCCATGGGCATGCCCTGGACTGTTCTAGCAGGACTCAAGGAAAGGACATTAACTGATAAGTAAAATGTCATCTTCCATATCGTCCTGCTAGACCAGTCCAGACAAGTGGGATGTACCAAAGCTACAACTCCACTGTGCGGGAAGACGACACAGCAGCTCACCAAACCCTTCAGGCAAGGCTATGTCTGCCTGTGCTTGGACATCTAAATGGTAATGCTAGATGAAAGTGGAAAGTGATGCCCATGTTGATGCCCAACAAATGTCTGTAGGAGCTACCAAGCTCAGCTTGACCCACAAGGACACTTGTGCTCAGGTAGAATGGGTATGCAAACTCTCTGGTTCTGCAATAGAGATGTCGAGGCCTTGGCCTCCTTAATCCTTTGCCCCAAAACCAACATAGCCGCCATGTCACCCTAGCACTGGCCAACAAACAAAATAAAAATATGGTTGGACTTACAAAAGGAATTCGTAAACACCAAGTACTGGAGAAGCACCCTCTAGATATTCAAAAGATAGAGATACTTATTCTTCTCCAGATACAGAAGGAGGGTAGGCAGACCACCTGGGTCATGTGAAAGGGAGAAGGTAGCTTAGGAAAGAAGGAAGGCACAGGCTAAATGAAAATGGACTCCTTTGAAAGGACAGATAAGGATCTCGGCAAGAGAGCCTGCAGCTCAGAAATCTGTCTTGCGGAACAAATCGCTACCAAGAAAACCATCTTGAGTGTCAAATCCTTTAAAGTAGCACGCTTAACAGCTCAAAGGGCACCACCATCAGAGCCATGAGCACCAGACACAGATCCCAGAAAGGGATCACAGATGGGAGGGGAGGATGCAGACATCAAACCCATTGGAGAAAGTGCTAGATGTCTGGGAGCAAGGCTAGAGACTTAACACCCATCGGACCTCAGAAACAGGCCAAAACTGCCACCTGAATTTTCAGGGAGCTAAGGGAAAGGCCCTTCTCCAGAACAGCCTATAAAAAAGGCAACAGAGATGGCACCTTGGCCGCCTCAGTAGCCAACTGCCAAGTGCTGCACCATCTCTCAAAGAGGCACCAGATCCGTCCATATGTTAACTTGGTAGACCTCCTTCAGGTTCCGAGCAAGAATAGAGACCACTGCCAAAGAGTAGCCCTTATGCGCTAGCCATCTACTTCCAAGATCCAACCGTGAGAAGGGGATTGGGTCCTCCACAAATGATCTGTGCCTGCTGCAGTAGGCCTCGAGATGGAGGCAACTGAAGAGGAAGTGCCTGCAGGAGATGCTTCAGATCTCCAAACCACGCTCTCTTCAGCCAATCTGGTGCCACCAAAACAATCCTGCCTGGGTGGCGGTCCATACGCCGAAGCACATGCCCCAACAGAGGCCACAGAGGAAACATGTACAGCATGTACTGACTTGATTAAGACTGGGTCAGGGCAATGATGCCCTTTGATGCAGAAGAGCCAATCGAATGGCCCTTGCCTTGAGGCGGTTGATGGACCATGCCACTTCCCTGTAGTTCCAACGGTCATAGGCTTTATGGTCTTGGCAATGGGCATCCCAGCCCAAGAGACTAGCATCCATCATCAGGAGGATCCAGGAGAAAAATCGCCCAGTGGCATGCCCTTCCTTAAATGACAAGGCTGCTGCAAACACCACAGGCTGGACCTAACCATCAACAGAGCAGGAGCCTGCACTTGAACTCCTGAGAACTCAAGAACCACCAAATCAGCAAAAACCTCTGGAGTTGCCGCATGTGAGCACATGCCCATGGCACAATCTCTATGGTCACTGCCATCAATCCAAGCATCTAAAGATAATCCCAAATTCTGGGGGCCTGATGCGCACAAAATATCTCCAGGCAATCCAACAGTCTTTTGACTTTCTGTTCTGGCAGGAAGACTCTATCCACTCGAGTGTCAAAACATGCTCCCAGAAACCTCAAGGACTAGGAAGTACGCCACCAGAGATGCCCCTGAAAAGAAATGGGCCCGGATCAGCCAGTCATCCACATATGGATGGACGCAGATCTCTTAGCGCGCAGCACCATGGCCGCTACCACAATGACCTTTGAGAACATCCTCGGGGCGGTGGATATCTGAAAGGGAGAGCAGCAAACTGATATTGAGAGCCAAGCACAGCAACACACAGATACTTTGCTGATCCGGCTGGATTGGGATAAGAAAATATGCCTCAGCCAGATCCAGAAAAGTCAAAAACTCCACTCAGTGCACCTCTTGAATCACTGAGCACAAAGTTTCCATCTGGAAGCGCAGGACATGAAAGTGCTCATTGACCCTCCCCCCCCCCCTTGAGGCCCAGAATGGGCTGGAAGGAACCGTCCTTTTTGGGCACCACAAAATAAATGGAGTGTCTGCCTTTGTCCCACTCGTCCAGCGGGAAGGGCATCACCACCTTTAGGCACAGTAACTTGTCCAAGGCAGTCTGCACAGTGGCATTTTTGATCGCAGATCATCTGGAATCGGCTCTTTGCAATCCAGGGCATAGCTGAACTGAATGGTGTCTAGCACCAGCGATCCTTGGTAACCTAGGCCCTTTCCTGAAAAGAAAAGGAGAAACCTGCCTCCAACTGAAGGAACCAGGAAATGGCCTCCAAACCTTCATTGTGTAGCCTGGGAGGGTCCTCCTCCTCTGGAAGGGACCAAGTCCCTGGGCCCATGTGCTCCATGAAAAGACTGAGAATGAGAGTACTGAGACCCCCAGGAATCCAGCCAGTATGCCCTCAGTGGACGGGCAGAGATTGACAAGAACAGGTAGCTGCCTGCTTCATAGGCCCCTTAGACTTGTCTTATGGAAGGTGGTAAGATTTTGTCTCACCCAGGTCCTTCACGAGCTTCTCCAAATTGGCTCCAAATAGAAGATTCCCCTGAAAAGTCAGTTGGGCAACCAGGCTTTGGAAGATGTGTCCACTGCCCAGTGCCAGAGCCAAATCCAACACCATGACACCATCATCAGGGCACCGTCATCAGGGCACCATCCCTGGCCATGAAATGTACCAGGCCATAGCTGACTCCAAAGAGAAGTAGTATCATCCAGTGGAAGAGACTGAATCCACTAGAGCAGGGTTCGAGATATAAGGCTGGTACATACCGCCAGCTGCAGAATAGCTACCGCCATGGAGAACTGGCTCCTCAACAATTAATCTACCTTACGGTCCAAAACTTCCTTGCTCACATCTGGAAACGGGAAGACAGTAGTGTATTTTCACACCCCTTGAAGGAGCAGGTGTACCTTCGGTTACTGCTCCGTGCCGGAAGCATCCGTCAAGTTTATGGTAGATGAGACCCTGGCAATCAACGCTACTAGCTCCTCCTTCCAGATGAGTGGATCACGCCAGTCTCTGCATAATTTTCTGAAGGCGAGAGCACTTCCTCATTGAAGGACTAGAAAAAGGGACTGTTACTTCTGGAGAGAGATCTGCAACTGTGAGTATAAACTTCTGGTAATTTTCTAAAAGGAATTATTTGTATTAAAGCTAATTAATCTGTGAATCCACTATTTTTGTTAAATCAGTCAGGGCCTAATAGCAGCAGTTTAAGTTTAAATTTAAAACACAGAGGAGAACTTTCTGGTTACATTTCATACCCAGCAGAGAGCTTGTAGTTTAAATTTAATAGTCACTCAGGGCCTAGCATCAGCAAGGTACTTTTAGCTTAAATTTAAAACACAGAAAAGAGCTTTCTGGTTAAATTTAGAACCCAGCAGAGAGCTTGTAGTTTAAATTTCATAAGACGTTAGAGCCTAGCAGCAGCTAAGAGCTATAATTTAAATCAAATCAGAATATAGCTTACCTCAGCAGCACAAGACAGGGTACTGTGTAGCAGCCCTCTTTTAATAAGTGTTATTTCCCTCCCTCCCCTGGGATAATCGTAGCTTTATAGGTACTTACACATCTTAAAAGACAGGAGGTGCTCTCAGGTGAAGCTCATTACCCAAATCAGTCATACACTAAGGACCTGAGATTAGTTAAGCTTCAGGTGAACAAGCTATATTACACGTATTAGGTACAGTTTTATTAGTATAAATATCCATAGCAACCCTTAATAAGTAAAGAACTTAGATCTAAACACAAACTTAAAACTAAGATGCAGACAGCAGTCGAGCAGCAGGATGGGGGCTTTCCAGTCTTTTGCATTGAGTGTCACATGTATGATTTTCTCCCAGTTGGTGAGAGGTCTTACGTGTGCACTAGGTGCATGGAGCTCTTTGCTCTCAGGGAACGAGTCCGTTCTCTAGAGGCTAAAGTAGCAGACTTGGAAAGCATAAGACAGACAGAGAGGTACATAGACAAGACCTACAGGGAATATAGTCCTGAAGTCCCACCTCCAGTCTGGAAGCATCCCTGCTGCCATGGAGGAGAGAGGTCACGTGACAGGAGAGCATCACCCTGGTGTGGCAGGAAGTGATCCTGTAACTAGGACCTGTCATCCAGGTGATGTAAAACCCTCTCACACCGAGGAAGTTTCTCCAGGGCAATGTGCCCATGAGGGAAGGGTTAGGACGGCCGTTATAGTTGGTGATTCGATCATTAGGCATGTAGATAGCTGGGTGGCTGGTGGACGTGAGGATCGCCTGGTAACATGCCTGCCTGATGCGAAGGTAGCGGACCTCACGCGCCACCTAGATAAGGTCTTAGATAGTGCTGGGGAGGAGTCTGCTGTCTTGGTACATGTCAGTACCAATGACATAGGAAAATGTGGTAGGGAGGTTCTGGAGGCTAAATTTAGGCTTTAGGTAGGAAGTTGAAATCCAGAACTTCCAGAGTAGCATTCTACGAAATGCTTCCTGTTCCACGCGCAGGAACCAAAAGGCAGGCAGAGCTCCGGAGTCTCAATGCGTGGATGAGACAATGGTGCAGAGATGAGGGTTTTGGATTTGTTAGGAACTGGGGAACATTCTGGGGAAAGGAGGGGCTCTTCCGAAGGGATGGGCTTCACCTTAACCAGGATGGAACCAGGCTGCTGGCATTAACCTTTAAAAAGGAGATAGAGCAGCTTTTAAACTAGATATTAGGGGAAAGCCGACAGTCGCCCAAGAGCGGATGGTTCGGAAGAATGTATCTTTGAAGGATACTACCAAAAGCAGAGAGGTTCCACAAAAGAGTAAAGTAGCCCAAATGCCCTCAAGTATGGAGCAGACAGAGCTTAAAGATCCCAAATTACCCATGTCTAACAATAGCCAAATTAATATGAATAAAATACATTCTCTAAAATGCTTGTATGCAGATGCTAGAAGTCTAAAAAATAAGATGGGAGAGTTAGAATATATAGCACTAAATGAGAGGTTAGATATGATTGGAATATCAGAGACATGGTGGAAGGAGGACAACCAGTGGGACACTGTGATACCTGGGTACAAACTATATCGTAATGATAGAGCTGATCAAATTGGTGGAGGGGTTGCTCTCTATGTTAGAGAGGGCATTGAGTCAGAAAGGATTAAAGTTTTGCAGGAAACAAAATCTGCTGTAGAATCTATATGGATTGAAATTCCATGTAAAAGGGGGAAGGCAATGGCAGTGGGGGTGTACTATCGAGCGCCTAGCCAGAATGACCAAATGGATGATGAAATGCTCAAAGAAATCAAGGAAGCTAACAAAAGTTACAGCGCAGTAATGATAATGGGTGATTTCAACTACCCCGGTATCGACTGGGTCAGTGTCACGTCAGGACATGCTAGGGAGATAAAGTTCCTAGATGAAATAAATGACTGCTTCTTGGAGCAGCTGGTTCATGAACCGACCAGAGGGGAAGCCATATTAGACCTAATCCTTAGTGGAACACCAGATCTAGTGCAAGAGATAAGGTTGTTGGGGCCACTTGGCAATAGTGATCATAGCATGATTGACTTTGATTTAATTAGTGGAGGAGGGATAGTAAGGAAATCCACAGTACTACCTTTTAACTTTCGAAAGGGAGACTATGATAAAATGAGGAAAACAGTTAAGAAAAAACTAAAAGGAGCAGTTGCAAAGGTTAAAGACATACATCAGGCTTGGCTGTTGTTGAAAAATACTATCTTGGAAGCCCAGACCAGCTGTATTCCACGCTTTAAGAAAAGTGGAAGGAAGTCCAAAAAACTGCCAGCATGGTTTAAAGGTGAGGTCAGAGAGGCTCTTGTTGCCAAAAAAGCATCTTTCAGGAAATGGAAAAAAGAGCCAAACGATGAAACCTGGAAACAGCACAAGCACTGGCAAGTCAAATGCAAGGCATTGATAAGGCAGGCAAAGAGAGAATTTGAGAAGAAGCTTGCTGCGGAAGCAAAAACACGAAGCAAAGACCTTTTCAAGTACATTCGTAGCAAAAAACCTGTGAGAGAGTCAGTTGGTCCATTAGATAATAAAGGGGTTAAAGGAGCACTAAGAGGCGACAAGGCGATAGCGGAGAGACTGAATGAATTCTTTGCTTCAGTCTTTACTGAGGAAGATGTAGGGATGTTACCCATGACTGAAGTGGTATTTAAAGGAGTGGAAGAATTGAAGGAAATATCGATACATCGGGAAGATGTATTACAACTATTAGATAAGCTGAAGAGTAGCAAATCACCTGGGCTGGATGGTATACATCCAAGGGTGTTGAAAGAACTGAAATACGAGATTGCAGACCTGCTATTAGTAATCTGTGAACTATCATTAAAATCATCTCTAATATCTAAAGATTGGAGGATCGCCAATGTAACACCAATTTTTAAAAAGGGTTCCAGGGGTGATCCGGGAAACTACAGACTGGTGAGCCTGACGTCAGTACCGGGAAAGATGGTAGAAACCATCATAAAGAATAAAATTACTCAGCATGTAGATAGTCATGACCTAATAGGAGACAGCCAACATGGCTTTAGACAAGGAAGATCTTGTCTTACTAATCTGTTATGGTTTTTTGAAGGAGTGAATAATCAGGTGGACAAAGGTGAGTCAGTTGATATTGTGTATCTGGACTTTCAGAAAGCCTTTGACAAGGTCCCTCATGAGAGACTTTTGGCAAAACTAAAGAGTCATGGGATAGGAGGCAGTGTACTATTGTGGATCAGGAACTGGTTAAAAGATAGAAAGCAGAGGGTAGGGCTAAATGGCCAATTTTCCCAATGGAGAAAGGTGAATAGTGGTGTACCCCAGGGATCTGTGCTGGGTCCGCTGCTTTTTGACATATTCATAAATGACCTGGAAAGTGGAATAACGAGTGAGGTTATCAAATTTGCAGATGACACAAAACTATTTAAAGTTGTTAAAACCCAACAGGATTGTGGTAAATTGCAAGAGGATCTTGATAAATTGGAAGACTGGGCATCAAAATGGCAGATGAAATTTAATGTGGACAAGTGCAAGGTTATGCACCTAGGGAAGAACAACCCAAAATGGAAATTACACATACCTGGTAATTGTAGTTCCTGGAGGGTCCAGTTTAGTCCTCCACATCCGGGTAGTGCACCTCCTCCCGCAGCCAGGAGACTGGACCAATCAAAATCCTGCCATGTATGATGTATGCAGTCGGAGCTCCCATCAGCCTCCAGTAAACTAGTAACAAAGCAGACTCAAAGAAGCAACACGTGAGATCATGAAAAACACATATTGAAAACAAACTAGACTCCCCAGAACGGAATGAATACACTGGCTCCTTCCCCAAACGAGGAAGCCAGAACACTACACAGCGCTTCTACCCGCAATCCAGAAGAAAACGACAGTTGAGTTCGGGAAAAAGAGGATAAGGAAAAGGATGCCCGCCAGACGAGCGCACCGCCCGCAACAGCAAAAAAGCGCGCCGCAAAACGAATCTGAGATATGGGGGGGAAGGAGGACTAAACTGGACCCTCCAGGAACTACAATTACCAGGTATGTGTAATTTCCATTTCCTGAGCGGTCCTCCAGTTTAGTCCTCCACATCCGGGATGTAACAGAGCAGTCAACACCGGGCGGGACTTTGCCATCCGGCGCGCAGCACTGAAGAACCAAAACGAGAATCCCGAGCGGCAAGCACATCCAAGCGGTAATGCTTACTGAAGGCATGCAGCGTGGACCACGTAGCCGCTTTACAGATCTCTGCAGGAGGAACCAGACTATGTTCCGCCCAAGACGTCGCTTGAGCCCTGGTCGAGTGGGCCCGTATACCCGCCGGAACCGGCTGATGCTGCAAAAGATACGCCGAAGCAATTGCCTCTTTAATCCACCGAGAAATAGAGGCCTTAGCAGCCGCTTCACCTCGCCGCGCCCCTCCAAAAAGCACAAAGAGGCGGTCAGTTTTCCGAAAAGACTCAGTCACTTTCAAGTAACGACAAAGAACGCGCCGGACATCCAGGCAGTGAAGACCACTGCTAGCAGGGCCCTCCGGACCAGCCCGCAGAACCGGAAGAAATACCGCCTGATTCAAGTGAAAAGGCGATACCACTTTGGGCAAAAAAGAAGGAACCGGCCGAAGCACTACACGATCCCTAGAGATGGATAAGAAAGGCTCCCTGCACGAGAGCGCTTGCAATTCGGAAATACGCCTCGCCGAGCAGATGGCCACCAGAAAAACGGTCTTCAGGGTCAGATCCTTGAGACGCCCGTCGGAGAGGTTCAAAAGGTTCGCGAACCAGTGCTCTCAACACCAAGTTTAAATCCCAGGAAGGAATAGACACCCGACGCGAAGGTCGCAAACGGAAAACGGCCTTGAGAAAACGTAGCACGTCTGGGTGAGACCCTAGGCTAACACCCAGCACTTTGCCTCTGTAACAAGCGATAGCCGCCAGCTGAACTTTGAGGGAACTGGCCGCAAGACCCTTCTCGAACCCATCCTGTAAAAACCTGAGCACCACTGGCACGGATGTTGTCGCCGCTCGGACCCCACGCCGGGAACACCAGTCCTCAAAAATCCGCCATACCCAAACATATGCGAGAGAGGTGGAAGTCTTTCGTGCTTGAAGAAGAGTGGAAACCACTGCAGGGGAATAACCCCTCTTCCTCAGCCGAGCCCTTTCAATGGCCAAACCGTAAGCGAGAACCGATCCACTTGGGGCATTCGAAGAGGACCCTGAAGCAGAAGATCCGGTAACGGTGGCAGATGCCAGGGAACCCCGTCGCGCAACCGCACCAAGTCCGCGTACCACGGTCTGCGTGGCCAATCCGGAGCAATCAGTAACACTCGGCCCCGGTGAGCCTCGATGCGCTGAACGACTCGGCCGATTAGCGCCCAAGGAGGAAAGACATAAAGGAGACCGCACTCTGGCCACGGCTGGAGAAGGGCATCGATCCCCTCCGACATGCGCTCCCTGCGTCTGCTGAAGAAGCGCCCTGATTTCACCGACTGAAACGTCGCCATGAGGTCCATGACGGGCGACCCCCAGCGATGAACTATCTGGGAGTAAATCTGCGGGTTCAGTTCCCATTCCCCGGGATCCACCCGCACCCTGCTTAGAAAATCCGCTGTCACATTGTCCCGTCCTGCGATATGCGCTGCCGAGATGGCCGGCAGCCGGGATTGGACCCAATTGAACAAGGCCGCCGCTTCTGCCTCCAGAGCCACACTTCCGGTGCCTCCCTGACGGTTGATGTAGGCCACGGTCGCCGAGTTGTCCGAGAGAACCCGCACCGGTCGCCCCACTACTAAGTCTTCGAGGGCAAGCAGCGCGAGTCTCACTGCTCGCAGTTCGAGACGGTTGATCGACCAAGAGGCCTCGAGGAGAGACCACGTCCCCTGAGCAAAGCGACCCTCGCAATGGGCTCCCCAGCCTGACAGACTGGCATCCGTGATGAACGGAACCCACAGGGGCGTCTCCAATGGAAGCCCCTTCGTCAGGTTCTCCGAGCACAGCCACCACCGGAGTGAGCGACGCACCGTCCTCGGGCAGGGCAATCTCCTGTTCAATGAGTCAAACTGGTTTGACCAGCGACGCAACAGGGCGCTCTGGAGTGGTCGCATGTGAAAACGCGCCCAAGGCACCACTTCCAGGGTCGCTGCCATAGTGCCGAGTAGCCGAAGGTACCACCAGGCGGATGGAGCGGGCATCGCTAGGAAAGCGCGCACCAGGCCCCTTAAGGCTAGGACACGGCGCTCCGGCAAGCACACCAACCCCCGCGCTGTGTCGAAGTGAACCCCGAGATATTCTAGGGACTGAGTCGGCGTCAAGTGACTTTTCTTTTCGTTGACCACCCAGCCGAGAGATTGCAGAAGAGTAACCACTCTGTCCGTGACTTGCACACTCTCGTCGCTGGACTTCGCGCGAATCAACCAATCGTCGAGGTACGGGTGAACCAAGATGCCTTCCCGTCGCAAGGCCGCCGCAACCACCACCATAACCTTCGTGAAGGTGCGAGGCGCGGTAGCTAGCCCGAAGGGCAGGGCTTGAAACTGAAAGTGGCCCCACGGAAAAGCAAAGCGAAGGAACTTTTGATGAGACGGCTGAATAGGAATGTGCAGATAGGCCTCCGTGAGGTCGAGGGACGTGAGAAACTCTCCGCGACGGACCACCACAATGACTGACCGTAAGGTTTCCATTCGGAAATGAGGAACTCTGAGAACATGGTTCACCCCCTTGAGGTCCAGGATGGGGCGAAGCGACCCGTCTTTCTTTGGCACCACAAAATAAATGGAGTAGTGACCTCCGCCGCGCTCGGCAGGCGGGATGGGAATAACGGCTCCCAAGGCTAAAAGGCGGCGCAACGTCAAACGGATCACCGCTAGTTTCTGCTCGCCCTTGCTGGGGGAGAGAACAAAGGACTCGGGGAGCGGGCGAGCAAACTCCAGCGCGTAGCCTTCTCCCACGATCTCCAGCATCCACTGATCGGATGTAATTCGGGCCCAAGAGGGAAGGAAATCGCGCAAGCGACTCCCGATGATTAGAGGTCCCTCCGGAGCCCGCCTCACTTCATTGTGGCTTGCGACTAAAGGAAGAAACGGAGGAGGCGGAAGCACCCGAGAAGCCTCGGCCCGCTCCTCGAAACCCACGAAATCCTTGGGATCTGGATCCAAAACGGCCGCGTTGGGAAGACCAGAGGCGGGAAGAACGAAATCTACGAAAGTCCCGAAAGTGACCCCGCGTGGGCGGAGCGGTCCTACTGAGTTTTGGCTTATCCTCCGGTAGTCTACCACCTTTAGACTCACCGAGGTCCTTAACCAACTTATCCAGGGCTTCACCAAACAATAATCTGCCCTTAAAGGGAAGTTTACTGAGGCGGGATTTGGAAGAGCCGTCGGCCGCCCAGTTCCTCAACCAAATAGATCTGCGAGCCGCCACTAACGAAGCCATGCTATTCGCCAAAGTCCTGATCAAATCATAATGCACATCGGCTAGGTACGCTGAGCCAGATTCCAGACGGGTCAGCTGCAGCAGTCCCTGAGGGTCTAAGCCGGACAGCGACCGCAGGTGCTGAGCCCAGCGCAAACAGGCCCTAGCGACCCAAGCGCCGCAGATAGAGGCCTGCAAGGACAAAGCATTGGTATCAAAGGCTTGTTTCAACAAGTTATCCACCTTCTTGTCCTGCGCATCCTTCAGGGCAGCACTGCCCTCAACTGGAATGGTGGTCTTTTTTGTAACTGCCGACACAGCTGCATCGACGCGCGGCGACTTAAACTTATCCTTGTCCTTGTCGGCTAAGGGATACAGCCGGTTCATAGTCCGTATCCCCTTCAGACCGGAGTCAGGCTGATCCCACTCAGTTTGAATCATCTGCTCTACCACTCGGTGCACTGGAAACACCACTTGAGAGTCACGCACGGCTTGTATGAGCGGATCTTCCAAGCCTTCCTCCTCCAGAGGCCGAGCTACCGCTAGATTTAGGGTCTGGAGGGACTCCGTGATCAGAGGAACCAGCTCTTCCCTACGAAACACCCGAATAATTCGGGCCTGATCCTCCGGCTCCGGGATTTCACCATCATCCAACTCTTCAGGATCAGCATCCGGTTCCAGTTCCGCCTCCAACTCCTGCCAACTCAGATCTTCCAGTTCCGGTTCCTGGTCCATGGTCCGAAGGCGCTTTGCAGCAGGCTGAGAAGCAAGCCGGGGCTCCCCTGCTGAGCCGGGGGGGAGCGAAGCAGACCAGGACTCCGGAAGCGTGCCAGAACGGCTTAAGCGAAATGCCTGGTGCATAAGGAGAACAAACTCCGGGGAAAAACCCCTGGAAGGGCATTCCGCAGTCTCCAGTGAAAAAGCACTAGCTAGCCTTTTAGGCAGGGCTGTCGAAGCAGAAGGCAGCGGACCAGGCGTGGGCTCTCCCTCCTGCAAGACCGGGGAGCCGACAGCTTCAGGAATGTCTTTCAACTCCATTTGATGCTCTACGGCCGTAGGCACGGAGGCACAGCCCCGACAGATGCCAGACTCAGCCACCGCTCCCTTGCGCGATCCGCAGATCACGCACTGCGGCTTAGCGGCCATGCCAGCGTTGGAGTAGCTCCAGAAAACAAATTCTGCCCTATGGCACCCCCAAGGAAAGGGCAAAGAAAAAACCCCCGAGCTTGTGAACCTTTTTTTTTTTTTTTCTTTTATATTCGTTTGAAAAGTATCTGGTCAGCAAGCAGAGAGGTAGGCCGGTAAAATCGCCACGTTAAAACCCCGAAAAAGCGCAAGGGGGGCCCGTGCACAGCTAAATTTGCCCGCGGGGAACAGCAAAATAAACGCAAAATGGTCGCCGGCATTCTTTACCGGCAAAGGAAAAAAAAAGGCGCGAAAATCCACGGAGGAGAGAAACGGGTAAGAGAGCGCTGAAAAATAAGCAAAGAAACAAACAAATAAAACCCGCGATTAGCGCTGACTATCAACCCGCCGCAGGAGACGGAGCCCTGCTGAAAACCGGCTCCCTGTTCAAATCGGGAGCGGGAATCCACCCGCGGACTTACCAGCAGGCAGGGCAAGACTGAAAACGGGACCGCAGGAGCTCAGAGACCAGCGAAAGGAGAAGGGAGATCTGGCCCAAGGCAGCTCTGTTCCCCGTGCAGTCAAGGGGAAAGATGCAGCCTGACAGACTGCTAAAACCTCCGGAGTGAAGGTAGAAGGCTTATGCAGTACTGGCTCCTTACCACCGGCCTGCCCCCTAGTGCGCTTTAACACTGACGTAAATGAAATTAAATTAAAGTAAAGGGACAGCTACCTGAAAAAAGAAAAGGGAAAACAGGAAACAAAGCAAAACCCTCTATAACTAAAATTCCCAGTGTTGCTCCCTAAAATGATCCTAAGTGAGCCTATACCAGGCACACACGTCCTCCAGCTGCAAGGAGACTGGACACACTGGGGGCTGATGGGAGCTCCGACTGCATACATCATACATGGCAGGATTTTGATTGGTCCAGTCTCCTGGCTGCGGGAGGAGGTGCACTACCCGGATGTGGAGGACTAAACTGGAGGACCGCTCAGGAACTATGGTTACACGATGCAAGGTTCCACATTAGGAACCACCACCCAGGAAAAAGATTTAGGCGTCATTGTGGATACCATGTTAAAACCCTCGACCCAGTGTGCAGCGGCGGCCAAGAGAGCAAATAGAATGCTAGGTATGATAAGGAAAGGAATGGAAAATAAAACAAAAGATATTATAATGCCTCTATATCGTTTCATGGTGAGACCGCACCTTGAATATTGTGTGCAATTCTGGTCGCCGTATCTTAAAAAGGATATAGCGATTTTAGAAAAGGTTCAGAGAAGAGCCACTAAAATGGTAAAAGGGATGGAAGGATACTCCTATGAAAAAGGCTAAAAAGGTTAGGACTCTTTAACCTGGAAAAGAGACGGCTGAGGGGAGATATGATTGAAGTCTATAAATTAATGAACGGAGTGGAACGGGTAAACGTAGATCGATTGTTTACCTTATCGGAATATAGAAAGACTAGGGGACATGCAATGAAGCTACAGGGTAAACTATTTAAGACTAATAAAAGAAAATATTTTTTCACTCAACGTGTAATCAAACTCTGGAATTTGTTACCGGAGGATGTAGTAAAGGCTGTTAGTGTAGCTGGGTTTAAAAAAGGTTTGGACAAGTTCCTGGAGGAAAGGTCCATAAACCATTATTAGGAAGGGACCCAGGATATCAATGCTTGAACCAATACAAGCATTGTGGAACCTGTGTCCCTTGGGGAAACTGCTAGGTACATATGACCTAGATTGGCCACTGTTGGAAACAGAATACTGGGCTTGATGGACCTTGGTCTGACCCAGTATGGCATATCTTATGTTCTTATTCACATCCAGGGCCGGATTTGCCTATACGCCACGTACGCCGTGGCGTAGGGCCCACAGCTGGCAAGGGCCCACCGGGAATGTTTTTTGCACAGGGCCCCGCGTTTCAGGGGGCCCCGCGCAAAAAACATTCTGATACATCATTAAAATTAAAAAACAAAACAAAACCTGTCGCTGCCTCTGCCGGGGCCGCCGCGGCAGAATCGAGTGTGCCGCGGGGCCCCCCTTCCCAGCAGGGCCTGCCCTCCCCGGTATCACCTCTCTCAGCTGCCTCCCTCCAGTCACACGCGCCGGCTTTCAGAGCGCGAGGGAAGAGTTTTTCCCTCGCTGCTCTGTTTAAGTCCGCGGGGGCTGATGCGAATCCCATCAGCCCCCGCGGGCTTAAACAGAGCAGCGAGGGAAAAAACCCTTCCCTCGCGCTCTGAACGCCGGCGCGTGTGACTGGAGGGAGGCAGCTGAGAGAGGTGATACCGGGGAGGGCAGGCCCTGCTGGGAAGGGGGGGCCCCGCGGCACACTCGATTCTGCCGCGGCGGCCCCGGCCCCGGCAGAGGCAGCGACAGCTTCTTTTGTAAAAAAAAATTCGCTGGGCTGGGGTGGGCTGGGGGGGGGGGGGGAAGGACTGGTGTTGGGCTGGGGGGGTTAGGAGTGGTAATGGCGGGGGGCTGTTGGGGGGTTAGGACTGGGTATGGGAGGGGGGGTCGGAGGGGTACTGGCTGTGGGCTGTTGGGGGGGTTAGGAGTGGTGATGGGCTGGGGGGGTTAGGAGTGGTAATGGCTGTGGACTGCTGGGGGGTTAGGACTGGTGATGGGCTGGGGGGGGGGTAAGGAGTGGTAATGGCTGTGGGCTGTTGGGGATAGGACTGGTGATGGGCTGGGGGGGTTAGGAGTGGTAATGGCTGTGGGCTGTTGGGGGGGTTAGGACTGGTAATGGGCTGTGGGGGGGTTAGGAGTGGTGATGGGCTATGGGGGGCTCTGGGGGAGCTAAGTCTATATGGGCTGATGGGATTAGGACTGGAAGTGGGTTGATGGGGGCTTAGGACTGGTAATGGGCTATGGGGGGGGGCTTAAACTAAAAATTGGGTGATGGGGATTAGGACTGGAAATGGGCTGGTGGGATTAGGACTGGTAGTGGGCTATGGGGGGCTAGGACTGGTAATGGGTTGGGGGGGTTGCTAGGACTGGAAATGGGCTGGGGGATTAAGACTGGAGGTGGGCTGATGGAGTTAGGACTGGTAATGGGCTGTGGGCTGTTGGGGGGGGGGTTAGGACTGGTAATGGGCTATGGGGGGCTAGGACAGGAAATGGGCTGATGGGAAGGGGTTAGGACTTGAGGTGGGCTGATGGGGTTAGGACTGGTAATGGACTGTGGGCTGATGGGGGGGGCTAGGACTGGCAATGGGCTATGGGGGGTTAAGACTGGTAATGGGCTGTTGGCTGATGGGGGCTGTCTGGTAATGGGCTATGGGGGTTAGGACCGATAATGGACTATGGGGGGGGGGGGGGCTAGGACAGGAAATGGGCTGATGGGGAGGGGTTAGGACTTGAGGTGGGCTGATGGGGTTAGGACTGGTAATGGACTGTGGGCTGATGGGGGGGGGGTTAGGACTGGCAATGGGCTATGGGGGGCTGACTGGAAATGGGTTGATGGGGGTTAGGACTGGAAGTGGGCTGATGGGGGGTTAGGACTGGAAGTGGGCTGATGGGGGGTTAGGACTGGTAATGGGTTATAGGGGGGGCTTAAACTGAAAATGGGGTGATGGGGGGTTAGGACTGTTAGTGGGTTGATGGGGGGGGCTAGGACTGGTATTGGGTTGGGGGGTTGCTAGCACTGGAAATGGGCTGATGGGTGGCTAGGACTGGAAATGGGCTGATGCAGGGACTAGAAGGGAATGGATGCTGGGTGAGGCTGGAACTAGAAGGGAGCTGATGTTGGGGGAGGATTAGAATGGGATGGGGCTGGAAGAGTAAAATGGAGAAGGGAAAAATATTTTGTGTGGGAGGGATAAAAAATCTACAATTGGCCGGGTATTGGGAGAGTAAGTGGGGATTGAGGATGGAGGGGTAAAATTTGAGTGGATGAAATAGGAATGAGGAAAGAGCAAAAGGAGAAAGATTAGTATGTTAAAGCAGATGTAGAGAGAGAATGGAAAAAACTAGAAGAGAGAAGAAAGGACAAATGGACAGCAGACGATGGAGGGTTAACAGAAGACACGAAGAAACCAGAAGAAAGTGGCTGGAGCAATTGCAGCTGAAAAAAATGCACAAAAGGTAGAAAAATATCTCTTTATTTTGAATTTATTAATTGGAATATGTCAGCTCTGGTAAATGTGCATCATTAACGTCTGCGCTTTGTTTAGTACAAGAGCAAATTAATGTATAGTTTTATTTCTACAGTGTTGTACATTCCAAGTTTGGCTTTTGGGATTCCCAGTTTAATTATTGTCTTCCTGTTTCTAAAATGTGATTACTTGTTTGGTGATGGTCTATGTTCTGCATGTGTAACTGAGCTGAGGTGTTCTGTTTATATAATTCCTATTTGACATTGCCACTTGTTCTCTTTCCCCAGTAGGTCATGTATTGTTGTTCTCTGAAATGTATTGGTTTAATATTTGCAGTGTTGCCTTTTGATTGGTAGAGTATGGTGCTTTGTGAGTCCTGGTAGTGCTGTTAGGATACGGCGGGTTTGCTATGGGTTCTAAATGGGCAGTGTTTGTAGTAGTTCCTAATGTGTCTGGCAGTTGGCACTGGATTATAGTAATGTAGAAATCTTTTAGTCTTTCTTTATCCATATACTCATTAAGAGGCACGTTTACTAAAAGTTAGTATATGGTAACATTATGCAAATATTTATGCAAATGAGGCCCCTTATGCAAATGAGGCCCACACCCCCCTTGGGCCGCCCCTGCTGGGGGCCCACAATTTTTGTTGGCGTAGGGCCTCACTCAAGGTAAATCCGGCCCTGTTGACATCAGAGTCCAGTACTGAGACATCTGAATTAAAGTCAAAGTCAATATCTCAGAAAGCTCCCAGCTGTTCCCCCATCTCCAGGGGGCACCCCTCGCTGGGGGCACTTAGCCAAAGGTAATCTAACAGAACTTCCACTTAGCCTGACCTACATGAAACTGTGCCCAGGGGCACCCAAAGGTGCAGGGTCTGATTTTCAAAGACAGAAGGACCAGGCCTGTAGCAAAAAGGAAAATAATTCTGGGGAGGACAATCCAGTGTCCAGAAGCTCTCCTCTAGGACATAACTCCCCAACACCAGGGATCACAGTTGCCACAGACCCCCAAGAGGACAATGAGTGGCTCACAGCATGATCACTGGAACCTCTGGCCGGCTGAATATCCTTACCTAAAGCGTCATGTGTCACCTCTCGCCCTGAGGCAGATTAGGTTGGACTAACTACATCCCCCAGCTGAGAGGGGGAAAGAAGGCCTCCCAGGGATGACTCAGAAGTTGCCATGCAGGAAAAGCAGAATCAAGAATCAGAGGATGAGGTTCCTCACTTTCCACAGGTCAAATAACGTTTCTTGGGAGAAGACAGAGTTAGGGCAAGTATCACAACAGCACGCATTAAGGTTGCATCAGCCCACAAGTGTGCATTAACTGCGCTTTTATGTTACATATGATCCAGGCACTAGTGAAGGAGTGCGCATTGAAGCCACTTGGGTGGACATGCTTTTGGACTGGACAACCACCAGGTGCACAATAGATAAAAACGTTACTAACATGTGCATAAAACAACGGGAAACCCCCACACTACGCCAACAGTCATGAGCAGTCCACCCCGAATTGAATCCCAAGAAGACAGATTGGGAGCCCCCAACAAGGACAATGACTAGGTTAAGCCTTGGTACTCACCTCCTTGAGAGCCACGAGAATCTATTGCCAGGCTCAGCTCTACTCCCCTGTAACTGTTTCACTGCCTGACTTTGCAGCACTGCATTTAAGATGGCTGGCAGGCAGATCCCTCTGAGAGCCTTCTGCAATCTTCAGGAGAGAGCTTGGGGCACAGAGGAGGGGGGAGAAGTGCTGAAGTTCGGCAAGGCTGCTGCACTCTTCAAGATCCTTCCAATCTGTGGCTGTTCAACAGGATCTTATGATAAGAGCATGGAGCTGAACCAATTTTCCCTCTTCCAATGGCTACTGAAAAGACCGCAGTCTAATGGAACCTCCCACGTTGTGCTCAAGTGAGTCACCTTTCTGTTCTCAAGATAGTCATTCACAAACATTTGATCAATCTCTTTTCCTTTCAATTCTCAGATTTTCTACAGAGAGCAGAAAATCCATCTACTGTCTGCTAGAGACAAGGAAATACTGAAGGGACCTCTGGTGGCTGAGGCAAATAGAGGCATAGGAGTGATGTCATTGAAATCTGGGCTTTTCATTCATTCTTTGTCTCCAGCAGTCTGCTGGTAGGGTAACACAACCCACGTGTCTGGACTGATCCAGCAAGATGATATGGAGTCAGGAACTGTATGAGTTTTACCTTTTGCATTCATCCAAAGAACAAAGGAGATGAAGAGCAGGAGAGCAGAAAAGCATGCCAGTACTTGAAGGACAACATTAAGCCATCTCCACAATTCTCCAGCTAATAAAGGAGGGAAAACGGAACACTAAGGTGAATACAAAACACATTTAAATAAACTGCAAGAGCATATTGCATAGTTACAGCAATTATTGTATTGTGGTGCTGAATATGACAATCATTAGTTACAAGATTCTTATTCTAGAGATTTTGCACTTTAAATTTCTGCATTAGAAGGTGCAAGTCAGTCACTTCTAGCATACAGGCTTGCAAATGCACAATAGTAAGCAGGAATTTATAGAAGTATAGTACTTTTGCATTCAAGACTTGTATTTTGGTCATAGCAATAGCGCTAAATGCTGCAGAACTTTACAGCATACACACCTCTGTAATACAGCACTCAGGCAGACGTACCCACAAACATACCATAGCTTCCGAAAACCCCTTCATTGAAAGTTTATGGAAAGGCATTATGGTGTTTCGGTTCTAATACATTACTTTCCTAATTTAGTAGCAATGAAATAAAAGTATTACAGCTTCTCTGGTCTATCCTTTAATTTTTTGTTTTAATTGCCAGTTCTAAGAAGCAATTGAAAACCTCACGATTTATTTTCTGATACAGCAATAAAACTAGTGGAAAGGAAGATGTTTGTATCCTAGTAATAGCACCCAAATGGGCCACAGCCTTACTAAGTATAAGGGGAGAGAAGCAGAGCTACAACTGGGAAACGTGTGTCACAAACATTCAGACCAGAAGAGCAGGTCCAGATCTAAGAATAGGCAACTGTCTCAGGCACCAAATATCAACAGATTCTGGAATGTTGCCATGCCTCAATCCAGGCTAGAGTCACAGATATTATTTGGCATGATGGTTGATTCTGACCAGCAGCTGCAACAACTTTGATAGCAGAATTCAGTGCAAGGCCTGTGAGCCCTCTGGCACTAACAGGTCCCACAGTGCTCTGCTCACATGGATTTCCATGTCATAAGCAGGGCCATAACAAGCCATAAATGCACCCTGTATGACCTGCAAACCTGGCCCCACCCAATGACATCTAAATTTTGTCATTTGCCCCATCCCCCCATGTTCAGTATCTTCCCATCTTACCCCGCCTCCTCGTGTCCAGCCAGCTACCCCCTCCCCCATCACCTGCCTAGTCTGCCTTTGACCCACCGCCGCTTGTCCTGTTCAATTGCCAGTGGTGGCAACAATGGACCTCCAACACCTCACACACAGGTCTTTCCAACTCCACACTTGCATGGCTGGTCTGATCACTCCCTCCTCCGACATATCTCGTGTCAATGAAGGGAGAGACCATACCAGCCATGCAAATGCAGAGTTGCAAAGACTCATGCCGCCAAGGAAACACAAAACGTAGTGGCAGGGCAAAGGCAGGCAGTGCAGTGAAGGGGGGGGAGGTAGTTGAGCAGAGGCCATTGGTCATTAGAAAACCGGCTGATTGGCAACCCTAAATGCACTTCTAGTTTTTGCGCCCTGGGCAGCTGCACCACTTGCACGGGCCTAGGTACAGCGCTAGCCATAAGATATTTGTGGGAATGGAGGGTTGAGGACCCAGCACACTTGTCTGCACCAGAGGACTTTCCGACTCTATGTTGAATTCTGCTAACAAATTTGATGCCGCTGCTGATCAGGATCAACCACTGTGCACAACTAGCAGCAAAGGTAAGGAGATCTGTCTGGGAGAGGGAAGGAGTCTTCCCCTTGGTTATGACTGCACTTGCTTGAAATCTAGCCCTGAACAAACGTGCAGCAGAAAGCTGAGAATCATGAACTATATATATTATAGTGCTGAAAAACAAATAGGCTACAGGAGGCAGTGGAAGCAGCAGAGTTTTCTGCTTCCTGCCTCTTATCTTCTGCCATTTTGTATTAGCAACTTGAAGTGTTATGAAATAGTAAAGTGGGAAGGGCAGGGAAAGCAAGTGGTGGGGGAGGGGTGGAAAAGAATGCATAAATGAAAAGGGAAATAAAAACTAGGGATGTACATTCATTTGAATGATTTTCCATGTTATTTCATGAGATTTTTAATAGGAAAAATCCACAAAAATGTCAGATTTGTTGATCAAGTGTACCCTATTGCTCAAGAGAATATACTATTTGAGCAACAGGGTGCACTATAGATGATACTGGCCCCAAAATAAATTTTAAAAAAAACCCCGAATTATAAAAAATGAAACATTCTACAAAAACACAGGAAACTAAAAACAATATAACATTTGTTGGCCTTCACATCCTCAATAAACCTCTAATTAAAAGCACAAGAACCAAAAATTAAGATCAAGGAGGAGATAGGATCCCAAGGACAAGTTTGGGAAGCCTACGACAGGCTTGGGAAGTCTTGAGATAGAGCAGAGGTGGGAAAAGAACAGCAGGTCAGACAGCAAATGAGGGGAAGAGAGAAAGAGAAAGGCAAAGAGGGGGGGGGGGAATACAGGGATAGAGGGACCTTCAGTGCACATACCTGGGAGCCTCTGAAATTTGCACACATTTTAACAGTAAGTGAATTTCCAACTCTCAGTCTAAATTTTTCTGATACATTATAGTGCTAGAAACTGTTGCATCTTTTGCATCTCTTCTGGGCTCCTTCACCTTACCTGCCTGTGGCACTAGTCTGCACAAATAATGCACGAGTGATTATACAGAAATTCCTAATACTACCAGGAGACAATGAGTGAATTCCTCCAGTCTTCCCTACCACACCATTGTTTATTTTACTTAAAATATTTCTATACTGCTTTCTTGGTGAAGCCAATCAAAGCAGTTTGCAAAAGAATCATAACACAAACAAAACCTAAGTCAATAATAAAACGAATACGCAAAGTCAATATCACGCTATTCACACTAGTTAGGAAAAAAAAAGACACAATTGGCAAAGTTAAAGTTCAACGCACATGCCTTCCCCTCCTAGATGAACAAGAACAGTTAACTTGTACATTTAAGGGTTTCTATAAAAAACGTGTACTATTCTCCTTTGATTTAATAATCTTGCTTACCTTAACAGGTATTTGCCAATCCCAAGAGGGATCAAGTCTGGTAAATGCAAAAAGATTTGTATGTGTGTGGACAGTGTAGTTAGATTAGAAATCTTTTGCCATTGTAACGAGCCTACTGGGCCACAAGAGCCACTCTCACCTTACACAGAGGAAGTACATAGAAACCAATTTCTCAGCAATGCTCACAAAACCTTTATTACAGGATATCCTTTCTCAGCATAAATTCTTCACACTCAGATTCTCTAACACGGTTACTTACACATACAAGGTAGCTACTGTATAGGGAAGAGAAGAGAAAGGTTAATGGGGCAATTCAGCACACTGTCACCTCCGTAACAGGGCTGAATAAACTCCCCACATTCTCTGCTGGCCCACTCTGATTTTTATACAGTTTTTCTGAAAGGCTGAGATTATTTCTGTTCATGCAGCTGGTTTTTAGTGACACTTTTTTATATACAATATTGGCACATTTTGACAATTCCCAAGGTTCAAGTTAGCATGGAAACACCATTTCATCTTCCCAAGGCCAGTGCCTAATTAAATCTTGCTCCCTGGTTCCCCCTCATGTCTCTTTTTTTGTTTCAATTGTATTGTCTGTTTTTCTTAGCAGATGTAGACTAAATTAGCAACATTCCGTATCACTCTACTCCCAGAATTTTCTCATGCTAAGTCAGCAGCTCATTTTTCCCCCTGATTCTTCTTTTGGCCTAACAGCGATCAAGAGTCCCAAGCAGGCCCGTGGCCTGTATCCAGGCTTGCTTCTCAGGCCTAGCTACAGGAGCATTGTCCCAACTTGGGTCCGATTCCCTGCACCATGAAACAATCAAATTCATTTTGCTCAACTTGAACATTCTAACCAATTGTCAGAAATAAGGCATTTACAGAAATGTCTAACAGATGCTTACCAATAATCCTCCTTGCTGGCGAACAACATTGCAGGACGAAGAGTATAGAGTACAGCACTGCTAGGGTCAATGCCACAGCACAAACCCTGAGAGTATTTTGCAGCACTGGTGAGATACCTACAGTAATAAAATTCCAACCCCAAAAAATAAAAAAATGATTAGAGTGATCCTAATAGAAACATAGAAAGCGCATGCATCACAAAAACAAATTACTGCAAAAATTGCAAGCCCCGATATTCCAAAAGGTTTAGCAAGTTAGCGGGGCTTGCTATCCAGTTAAATCCAGCAGAGCCTGATATTCAGCTGAATAAGTTGGCTGGTGCTACTGATTATCTCCACAGGTCACATTGGCACTATCTGGAAAGTGCCGGAGTGGATTTTGAGCTGGGCTTGGGATGTCTCAACACTTATCCAGTTAGTGGTGATTTTCAGCCTGCTAAACAGATAGGCAACTACTGACATGCCCCAACTCTTATGTGGTTAACTAATTCTTATATGGTTTTGCTATATGGATAGCGGCTGGATAGCACTGCTAACCAGAAAGTAACAGATGTTAGTGCTGAAACCAGATCATCAACACCAGAGAATATCCAGTTTAACTTGACTACTGAAGGTCGAATATCAGGCATGCAAAGGTTGTCAAGCACTGTACACATGTGGACTACAGCAGGTTGCAATGCTTAAGTATTTATACTCAAAAGGTTCTTTAGCTAATTGATGGCAAGCATAGAGAGACCTTTGCATTGTTAGGAATGTGAATACTTGATATACTGCATTTCACATAGGCATAGAAAGCGTAGTTACCCACCTGTAAAAGGAATCAGTCCACACATATGGGCAACATCGGCGCCAACGGAGCCCACGTGGAAGCATCTCCCCAACTTTCAAAGAAAACCTTTGGGAGATGCATCATGCATGCGTAGTCCACTTCCCACCCAAGGGTGCCATCTTACCTCAGTCTAATGGCATAGCTAGGACGGCAAAAATAAAGAGTAGTTACCTGTAACAGGTGTTCTACAGGAGCAGCAGGAATCAGTCCTCACATATGGGTGACGTTGGCGCCAACGGAGCCCCCGTGCGGAACATTTCCCCAGCTTTCTAAGAAAGCCTTTGGGAATGCAGTGTGCCTGCGCGGTCCCCTTCCCACCCAAGGGTGCCATCTTGCTCAGTCTGATGACATAGCTAAAAGACAGCAAAAAACAAAATAAAGTATATGACTGCAACTCCAGGGGAGGAGGGAGGGTCGTGAGGACTGATTCCTGCTGCTCCTGGAGAACACCTGTTACAGGTGAGTAACTACTCTTTCTCCAGGACCAAGCAGGAAGTCAGTCCTCACATATGAGACTCCCCAGCTCTAGGCTACCGGGAACCCAAAGCTGAAAAAATGGCTCCCTCTACAGAACCTCAGCATCCGTGATAAGAATATCCACTGAGGACGCCCCCGTACAGTAGCCCAACACAAGGGCCAGAGGGTAGGAGTTGCCTAAACCTCAACGAGGAAAGCACTATCCCTTTGGGACTCTCTATCGAGGCAGTAGTGGGCTGCAAAAGTCTGGCTTGAACACCAAGTAGCAGCCCGGCAGATGTCTGCCAATGAAACAGAGTGGAGATGAGCTACTGACACGGCTTTCGCCCTGACACAGTGGGCCGTGACTCGACCCTGCAAGGAGAAACCGGCTGCTTTGTACACCCAGGCGATACAATCTGCTACCCAAGTGGACAAGGTACGCTTGGAGACAGGCAACCCCAGTTTATTAGGGTCAAAGGAGACGAAGAGCTGAGTAGCCCTTCGGTGCCCCCGCGTAAATTCTATGTAAAAGGACAACACCCTCTTACAGTCCAGAGTATGCAAGACTGTTTCAGCCCGGCTGCTTTGCGGCCTGGGAAAGAATGTCGGAAGAACCACCACCTGGATGAGATGGAAGGAGGAGACAACTTTTGGAAGGAACTTCGGATGGGTCCGTAGGACCACCCTGTTCCTATAGAACCGTGTGTACAGTCTATCAGAAACCAGAGCTTGTAGTTCACTCACACATCTGGCAGAGGTAAGAGCTACCAGGAAGAGCGCCTTCCAAGAAAGGAAACATAAATAGCAAGTAGCCATTGGCTCAAACGGTGGGCAAGTAAGTTGCTGCAAGACCACGTTCAAATCCCACTCAGTGGCTGGTGGACGAATCGGAGGCTTGAGCAGAAGCAGAACTCTGAGGAAGCAGGAAACCAAGGGGTGAACCGACAGAGACTGACCCTCCACCGGTTAGTGGTGTGCTGATAGAGCACTGAGGTGGACCCGAACAGAGTTGGACTTAAGGCCTAGGTCTGACAGGTGAAGTAGGTATTGTAGTACTACTGGCACAAGGCAGGAAAAAGGATCTTCATTGCGCTGAGCACACCATATTGAGAACCAACGCCACTTGAGGGCATAGGACTTTCTGGTGGACTGCCTCCTAGAGGCCAAGACCACCTCCTCAACTTCCCTAGGTAGAAGTAAGGGAGCTAGCACTATCCTTTCAGCAGCCAGGCCATCAGATTGAGGTATCTGAGATTGGGGTGCAGAAGGGAACCCTGATCCTGAGACAGGAGATCGGGTTGCAACCCCAGAGGGAATGGAGTTTCCACAGTCAACTGCAGAAGAAGTGGAAACCACGGTTGCCTCAGCCATCTGGGGGCTACCAGAATCACTGAGGCCTTGTCCCGTAGAATCTTGAACAGAGTTCGGGCCACCAGGGTCGTGGGAGGAAACGCATACAGGAGGCCCGTAGACCAAGAGATCAGAAACGCATCTACTGCCATTCTCAGGGGATGCAGCTGTCTGGAGCAAAATCTGGGCAGCTGACGGTTCAGTGGACTTGCAAAGAGATCGATTGATGGAAGTCCCCATCGTAGAAAGATCTGCTGGACCACCAGTGGATTCAACTGCCATTCGTGAGGCTGGAGAATCCTGCTTAGTTTGCCTGCCAAGAAGTTCTCCTGACCAGGTAGATAAACTGCTTTGAGAAACATGTCATGTTTGACTGCAAAGGAGCAAAGGGCCTGCGCCTCCTGCCATAGGAGTCTGGACCCTGTGCACACTTGCTTGTTCACATAGAACATTGCTACCTGATTGTCTGTTTGAACTAAGACAGACTGGCGAGAGAGGGCATGAGAAAAAGTCTGGAGAGCCAAGCGGATTGCTCGCAGCTCCAACAGATTGATCTGCTGTGTGGCCTCCCGAGGAGACCAGAGGCCTTGAGTGCATGTGCCCTGGCAATGTGCACCCCAGCCCTTCAAGGAAGCATCGGTCATCAGCACCCTTGTGTGTGCTGGGGCCTGAAAAGGTACCCCCATGAGAAGGTTTGGGAGATGTAGTCACCCCTGCAAGGAGTCCAAAAGTGGTTTGGACACCTTTACTCTGTCTCAGAGGTTGCCTGTGGCCTGCGCCCACTGAGCTCTGAGGCACCACCGAGCAGCCTGCATGTGCAGATGGGCATTCGGGGTCACATGTACCGTGGATGCCATTTGGCCCAGGAGCCGCAGGAAGTGCCTGGTGGAGATCTGAGAATTGCTTTGGAACTGGTTGGCCAAGTCCCTCAGTCTGTGGGCCCTGTCCTCGGGCAAGTAAGCTCTTGACTGCAGCATGTCTAATCTTGCTCCTATAGACTCTACGTTTTGTGAGGGGAGCAAAGTGGACTTTGCGTAGTTTATGACAAAGCCTAGATGCTGAAGAGAGATAGTGCGAAGAGTGGCTTGTCTGGCCTCCTGGAGAGACTGGCCCCTGATGAGTCAATCGTCCAGGTATGGGAAGATGAAAATTCCCTGATTCCTGAGATAGGCCGCCACCACCACCAGGCATTAGGTGAAAACCCTGGGGGCAGAAGTTAGGCCAAAGGGAAGTACTCTCTACTGGAAATGGTTTCCCACCACCACAAATGTGAGATATTGTCTGTGGTCTGGATGGATGAGGATGTGAGTAAAAGCATCCTTTAGATCTAAGGAGCATAGCTAATCTCCCTGCTGGAGGTAGGGCAGCAATATCCCAAGGGTAAGCATCTTGAACTTTTCCTCTGCAGAAACTTGTTTAAGTTTTGCAAGTCTAGGATAGGCTGGAGGCCTCCTGTCCTTTTTGGTACCAGGAAGTATCTGGAGTAGAAGCCTTGCCCTTCCAGGTGGTGGGGCACCGGTTCCACCGCCTGTTCCTTTAGAAGACTTGCCAACTCCTGAAGGAGAAGGTTTCTGTGTAGAGGGAGTCTTGGAGGCTCCCCTGGAAAATAGGAGGGGGGTATCTGGTGGAAGTGGAGCAAGTAGCCCTTCTGGACTATTCTCAGTACCTAGGTATCCCCTGTGATGGCTGGCCACCTGTAGGCATACAGGGTCAGCCGACCTCCTGTGCTAAGTGGAGCTAGCTGTGGAGAAGAGGCTATACTGTGGGAGTCAAAACCCCGCTCTCTGCTGTGCAGGAGCCGGAGCTGGCAGCTTGGGGGGTCTTCTGCCTATGGGGCCCATGCCCCTGCCCCTTGGCCTGCTGGCCCTGTTGGGGAGATGGAGAGGCCTGGTATTGAGAGTAGGATTTGTAGGCAGCACCCTTCCTCGGGAAAAAGGGCTTCTTTCCCAAGCCCTTCTTTTTCTGAGAAGGGGCAGAAGTCTTCCTGGACAGCCTTGTCCTGGTGAGAGTTTCAGTCTTGATTTCCGCAGCCTTTTCAGTCATGGGCTTACCAAAAAGGTTTTCACCTCGGCAGGGGATATCAACCAACCTCTCCTGCACCCATGGCTCCAGGTCTGATGACTGCAGCCAGGCCCGACGGCGTGCACCGATGCCAGCCGCAGCTACCCGGGCCAAAGCCTCAAAGCCATAATAAGCTGCTCGAGAGATGAACTTCGAGCACTCTCGAATCCCTGTTGACAAAGCCTTGAACCTCTGCAAAGGTTCCTCGGAGAGGCCAGCTGAGAACCTGGCAATCTCCTTTGCCAGGTCTCGTACGTACATGCCCATGTACAGCTGGTAGGTCTGGACACGGTAAAATAGCATAGAGCCCTGGAAGCACTTTCTACTGAGGGTATCCAGGTTCCGGGCCTCCCAGCTGGGGGGCACCAAGGAGTTTATCTTCTGACTCTTCAGACGGTGCATGGCCGATTCCACAACCATGGAGTGGTGTGGTAGCTGTGCCTTTTGGAACCCAGGGCTCTTACGGACTCGATAAATGGAATCGGCCCGTTTGCTAAGAACTGGCGTCGAGGCCGGTGCCTCCAACATACGGAAGAGCAGCCGGTACAGTAAAGGCTTCCTTCGGAGGAAAATCATACTGGAGGTAATCGAGCTCCTCGGCTCGAGGCTCCTCCTCGGTGTCCACAGGGAAGGCCAAGGCTTTGGACATGCCCCTCACGAAGTCTGAGAACCGTATATTCTCCGGGGGGGGGACCGTCTCTGAGGCTCGGACTCCAGTGAGTCTGAAGGGACGCACCGGGTCCGGGGACTCCTCATCCTCCGTCTCCCACTCCAACTCCTCCGAGGAGGATTCGAGCGGCTCCGGCCGTGTGGGCCTTGGTGCCACCCGCCCCAACGCCAAGGGTATCGGCATCGATGACCTCAGCCCCACACAGGAGATCGAGGGGGACCTTGACCGAGGATAGACTCGAGACTTCATTGACTCGCGGATTGGCTCGGTCTCCAGGGTCGACAGACGTCGAGGTCCCAATGATCGGGGCAGATGCACCGGTCAGACTGGCGATCATCACCCACTGCTGTTCCATGAAGGCAGCCAAGCTGCTCTCCAAGGCCATCAACATGAGTCCAAGCTCAGGAGACTCAGCAGCCCCCGACTCGAGCCCTGGCGTCAGCTCCCCCGGAGGAGAGTTCACGAGAAGAACTGCACTTACGTAACTCGGGGACTCCGGCTCCACACGAGGTAGCTTGGAAGGCCTCTCCGACTCCGAGAGCCCGGGGCGGCGGTCAGGGCTACGCGACCTGGCCCTCGAGGAACCAGCAGCCTCCACCGACACCGCCCTCGCAAGCTTTTTCTTCCTTCTGTGCTCCCAGGTGGGAGACTGCCTTTCAAAGGAACCCCGATGGAGCTCGGGGTCGGACTCCCGACATGTCGAGGCCTCTGACGAAGTCTGGGCCTGGCCGGACGCGAAGTCAGATAAAATTCTCTCTCGTTGATGCTGACGGCTCCGAAGCGCCTTTGATGACATTCTGCCGCACGGGCCACAGGCCAGCGGGTCATGGTCGGGCCCGAGGCATCAGAGGCAGCAGACATGTGTGTCGGTGAGACATAAGTTTCTTGCACCGATCACATTTTTTCAACCCGCTGGCAGCCTTCGGGGGAAAAAGAGCCCATGCATGGTCAAAAGACCGGGCTGCCAGTGAAACACAAAGAGCACGAACACTAGCCACAAAGGTCAAAAAACAAAAATCAAAACTCCGGACTTGATACCGGTGTACTGAGCCCAGACGGGCAAGGGAACCAGCGTCAAACCGGATACGACAATGCGAAAATCGCAGAAAAAAAAATCAACTTTTCCCGGGTGACACGAACTCACGTCCGTCGGGCTCCGCAGAAAAAGAAAGACTGAGCAAGATGGCACCCTTGGGCGGGAAGGGGACCGCGCAGGCGCACTGCATTCCCAAAAGGCTTTCTTTGAAAGCTGGGGAAATGCTCTGCACGGGGGCTCCATCGGCGTCAACGTCACACATATGTGAGGACTGACTTCCTGCTTGGTCCTGGAGAAAATATGCCATCCAAGCCTGGAGCTCACCGACTCTGCAAGTTGATGCGAGTGCTACCAGGAAAGCAACCTTCCAGGATAGGTACCAGAGGTGGCAGGTAGCCATAGGCTTGAACGGAGGCTTAGTGGGCTGCGAGAGCATCACATTGAGATCCAACGCTGCCACTGGGGGTGGACGGGCGATTTGGATAACATGAGGGCCCGCAGGAATTGGGACACAAGGGGCTGAACCAAGAGGGGTTTTCCCTCCATGGAATGGTGATGTGCTGCAGTGGCGCTCATATGTACTCTGATCAAATAAGACTAAGTCCCACCTGCAATAAGTGAAGCATATACTGGAGAACCATTTGTACTGAGCAGGCAAATGGGTTCATCCGTCTTTCCGCATACTACACCAAGAATCGGAGCCACTTGAAGATGTATGCTGTTCTACTGGAGGCCTTACAAGAGGCCAGAAGAATCTCTTCCACTCCCGTAGCAGGTTGAAGGTGATTACCGCTACCCTTTCAGCAGCCAACCATGAGTGAGAGGGACCGCAGATTGGAGTCCAGGAGACAGCCTTGCTCCTGTGAGAATAGCCCTGGAGCTCGAACCAGGGGAATTGGCGACACTGTCTATAGGGAGAAGAGCAGTGGTAACCCGGGCTGCCTGGGCCACTGGAGGGCTATCAATACTTGAGATGCTCTGTCATGCTGAATTTTGAATAGTGTCTTGGCTACCAGTGGTGTCGGAGGGAAGACGTACATGAGGCCTCTGTCCATGGGATGAGGAACACATCAACTGCCACCCGGGACAAGTGTGGTTGGTGTGAGCAGAACTGGGGAAACTGCATGTTTGGGCTGGTGAACAGGTCCACTGAGGGGATGCCCCAAAGATGGAACAGCTGTGAGGCTACCACTGGATCCAGGCACCACTCATGTGGCTGGAGAACCCTGCTCAATTTGTCCACCAGGGCATCGTCCTGGCCCAGGAGGTACACCACCCTTACATAAGAACATAAGATATGCCATACTGCGTCACACCAATCTAGGTCATACGTACCTAGCAGTTTCCCCAAAAGACACATGTTCCACAATGCTTGTACTGGGTCAAGCATTGATATCCTGGGTCCATTCTTAATAATGGTTTATGGACCTTTCCTCCAGGAACTTGTCCAAACCTTTTTTAAACCCAGCTACACTAACAGCCTTTACTACATCCTATGGTAACAAATTCCAGAGTTTGATTACACGTTGAGTGACAAAAATATTTTATTAGTCTTAAATGGTTTACCCTGTAGCTTCATTGCATGTCTCCCTAGTCTTTCTATATTCTGATAACGTAAACAATCGATCTACGTTTACCCGTTCCACTCCGTTCATTAATTTATAGACTTCTATCATATCTCCTCTCAGCCATCTCTTTTCCAGGTTAAAGAGCCCTAACCTTTTTAGCCTTTCTTCATAGGAGTATCCTTCCATCCCCTTTACCATTTTGGTGGCTCTTCTCTGAACCTTTTCTAATAACGCTCTATCCTTTTTAAGATACGGCAATCAGAACTGCACACAATATTCAAGGTGCGGTCTCACCATGGAACGATATAGAGGCATTATAATATCTTTTGTTTTATTTTCCATTCCTTTCCTTCTGATACCTAGCATTCTATTTGCTTTTGGCCGCCGCTGCACACTTGGCCTAGGATTTTAACATGTTATCCACAATGATGCCTAAATCTTTTTCCTGGGTGGTGGTTCCTAATCTGGAACCTTGCATCGTGTAACCATAGTTTGGGTTGTTCTTCCCTAGGTGCATAACTTTGCACTTGTCCACATTAAATTTCATCTGCCATTTGGATGCCCAGTCTTCCAATTTATCAAGATCCTCTTCCAATTTTCCACAATCCTCTTGGGTTTTAACAACTTTAAATAGTTTTGTGTCATCTGCAAATTTGATAACCTCACTCGTTATTCCACTTTTTGCAGGTCATTTATGAATATGTCAAAAAGCAACGGACCCAGCAGAGATCCCTGGGATACACCACTATTCACCTTTCTCCACTAGGAAAATTGGCCATTTAGCCCTACCCTCTGCTTTCTATCTTTTAACCAGTTCCTGATCCACAATAGTACACTGCCTCCTATCCCATGACTTTTTAGTTTTGCCAAAAGTATCTGATGAGGGACCTTGTCAAAGGCTTTCTGAAAGTTCAGATACAGTATATCAACCGACTCACCTTTGTCCATCTGTTTATTCACACCTTCAAAAACAAAAAACAAAACATATTAGTAAGATCAGATCTTCCTTGTCTAAAGCCATGTTGGCTGTCTCCCATTAAGCCATGACTATCTACATGTTCAGTAATTTTGTTCTTTATGATGGTTTCTACCATTTTCCCCCGTACTGACATCAGGCTCACTGGTCTGTAGTTTCCCGGATCAGCCCTGGAACCCTTTTTAAAAATCAGCGTTACACTGGCGATCCTCCAGTCTTCAGGTATTACAGATGATTTTAACGAAAATTCACAGTTTACTAATAGCAGGTCTGCAATCTCATATTTCAGTTCTTTCAACACCCTTGGATGTACACCATCCAGCCCAGGTGATTTGATACTCTTCAGTTTGTCTAATAGTTGAAATACATCTTCTCAAGGTATCGATATTTCCATCAATTCTTCCGCCCCTTTAAATACCACTTCAGTCATGGGTAACATCCCTACATCTTCCTCAGTAAAGACCGAAGCAAAGCAATTATTCAGTCTCTCCGCTATCGCCTTGTCGCCTCTTAGTGCCCCTTTAACCACTCTATCATCTAATGGACCAACTGACTCTCAAAGGTTTTTTGCTACGAATGTACTTGAAAAAGTCTTTATTTCGCATTTTTGCTTCCGCAGCAAGCTTCTTCTCAAATTCTCCCTTTGCCTGCCTTATCAATACCTTGCATTTGACTTGCCAGTGCTTGTGCTCTTTCCAGGTTTCGTCGTTTGGCTCTTTTTTCCATTTCCTGAAAGATGCTTTTTTGGCAACAGCCTCTCTGACCTCACCTTTAAACCATGCTGGCAGTTTTTTGGACTTCCTTCCACTTTTCTTAAAAGCGTGGAATACAGCTGGTCTGGGCTTCCAAGATAGTATTTTTCAACAACACCCAAGTTTGATGTAAGTCTTTAACCTTTGCAACTGCTCCTTTTAGTTTTTTCTTAACTATTTTCCTCAATTTATCATAATCTCCCTTTCGAAAGTTAAAAGGTAGTACTGTGGATTTCCTTACTATCCCTCCTCCACTAATTAAATCAAACGCGATCATGCTATGATCACTATTGCCAAGTGGCCCCAGCACCCTTATCTCTTGCACTAGATCTGGTGTTCCACTAAGGACTACGTCTAATATGGCTTCCCCTCTGGTCAGTTCATGAACCAGCTGCTCCAAGAAGCAGTCATTTATTTCATCTAGGAACTTTATCTCCCTAGCATTTCCTGCAGTGACACTGACCCAGTCATACCGGGGTAATTGAAATCACCCATTATTATTCCTGCGCTGTAACTTTTGTTCGATTCCTTGATTTCTTTGAGCATTTCATCATCCATTTGTTCATTCTGGCCAGGCGGTCGATAGTACACCCCCCACTGCCATCACCTTCCCCTTTTTACATAGCATTTCAATCCACAGAGATTCTACAGCAAATTTTGTTTCCTGCAAATCTTTAATCCTTTTATTATTATTAAAGACTTATAAAGCACTGCGACATACGAAGCGCTGTACAAACATAGAAGACAGTCCCTGCTCATCAGAGCTCACAATCAAATAGTAATCCTTTCTAACTCAATGCCCTCTCTAACAGAGCGCAACCCCTCCACCAATTTGATCAGCTCTATCATTACGATATAGTTTGTACCCAGGTATCACAGTGTCCCACTGGTTGTCCTCCTTCCACCATGTCTCTGATATTCCAATCATATCTAACCCCTCATTTAGTGCTATATATTCTAACTCTCCCATCTTATTTTTTAGACTTCTAGCATTTGCATACAAGCATTTTAGAGACTGTATTTTATTCATATTAATCTGGCTATTGGTAAACATGGGTAATTAGGGATCTTTAAGCTCTGTCTGCTCCATACTTGAGGGCATTTGGGCTACTTTACTCTTATTTGGAACCTCCCTGCTTTTGGTAGTATCCTTCAAGGATACATTCTTCCGAACCATGTGCTCTTGGGCGACTGTCGGTTTTCCCCTATTTTCTAGTTTAAAAGCTGCTCTCTCTCCTTTTTAAACGTTAATGCCAGCAGCCTGGTTCCATCCCGGTTAAGATGAAGCCCGTCCCTTCGGAAGAGCCCCTCCTTTCCCCAGAATGTTCCCCAGTTCTTAACAAATCCAAACCCCTCATCTCTGCACCATTGTCTCATCCACGCACTGAAACTCCTGAGCTCTGCCTGCTTTTTGGGTCTTGCACGTGGAACGGAAAGCATTTCTTAGAACGCTACCCTGGAAGTTCTGGATTTCAACTTCCTACCTAAAGCCTAAATTTATCCTCCAGAACCTCCCTACCACATTTTCCTATGTCATTGGTACCGACATGTACCAAGACAGCAGACTCCTCCCCAGCACTATCTAAGACCTTATCTAGGTGGCGCGTGAGGTCTGCTACGTTCACACCAGGCAGGCATGTTACCAGGTGATCCTCACGTCCACCAGCCACCCAGCTATCTACATGCCTAATGATCGAATCACCAACCATAACGGCTGTCCTAACACTTCCCTCATGGGCCACATGGCCCTGGAGAAACTTCCTCGGTGCGAGAGGGTTTTACATCACCTGGAGGACGGGTCCTAGCTACAGGATCACTTCCTGCCACACCAGGGTGATGCTCTCCTGTCACGTGACCTCTCTCCTCCATGGCAACAGGAATGCTGCTAGACTGTAGGTGGGACTTCAGGACTATATTCCTGTAGGTCTCGTCTATGTACCTCTCTGTCTTTATGTTTTCCAAGTCTGCTACTCTAGCTTCTAGAGAACGGACTCATTCCCTGAGAGTAAGGAGCTCCTTGCACCTAGTGCACATGTAAGACCTCTCACCAACTGGGAGAAAATCATACATGTGACACTCAATGCAAAAGACTGGAAAGCCCCCATCTCGCTGCTGGACTGCTGTCTGCATCTTAGTTTTAAGCTTGTGTTTAGATCTTTAAGCTCTTTACTTTCTAAGGGTTGCTATGGATATTTATACTAATAAAACTGTACCAAATACATTTTATATACCTTGTTCACCTGAAGCTTAATTAATCTCAGGTCCTTAGTGTATGACTGATTTGGATAACGAGCTTCACCTGAAAGCACCTCCTTTCCTTTAAGATGTGTAAGTACCTATAAAGCTACAATTAACCCAGGGGTGGGTGGGAAATAACACTTACTAAAAGAGGGCTGATACACAGTACCCTGTCCTGTGCTGCTGAGGTAAGCTGTGACCAACTTCCTGGGTGATTAACAGTCCTTGCTTGGATAGAAGGAGTCTTTCAAAATGGCCTTTTGACCTGCCACCTGGTGTTAACACCTACTGAAAAACTTTCACAGGTCTCTTGCCCCCTAGGTAGAAGGCCTCTTTGTAAAGGTCTCTAGAAGACTTTTTGTTGCTCAAGAGTACTGACCCTGTTTTGCCTTTTATGCTAAGTTATATTCTGATTTGATTTAAATTACAGCTCTTTGCTGCTGCTAGACTCTGATTTATTATGAAATTTAAACTACAAGCTCTCTGCTGGGTATGAAATTTAACCAGAAAGTTCTCTTCTGTGTTTTAAATTTAAACTTAAACTGCTGCTACTAGGCCCTGACTGATTTAACAAAAATCACACTAGGTTCACAGATTAATTAGCTTTAATACAAAGAAGTCCTTTCAGAAAATTCCCAGAAGTATATACTCACAATTGCAGATCTCTCTCCAAAAGTAGCAGTCCCTTTTTGTAGTCCTTCAAGACCCTTAGGAGCATCCCTCTGCCTGCAGGCAGAGGGGGTATGACCCTGTACCCCCCTGTTTGTTCTTGTAGAACATTGAGACCTTATTGTCAGTCTGGAGCAGTACCACATGGTGTTGGAGTTAATGGCAGAAGGCTGAAAGGGCTAGGTATATTGTCTGGAGTTCTTGCAGGTTGATTTGTAACCGTGATTCCTTCTGGGACCAGCAGCCTTGTATCTGGAGGCTCCCACAATGTGCTCCCCAGCCCATTAGTGAGGTGTCCATTGTGAGGACCTTTTGGGAGTTGGGTGCCTAGAAGGACATCCCGGCCTGAAGTTGGCATGAATTCTGCTACCATCTGAGGAACTCTGCCAGCTAATGGGTCACCTTCACTCTGTCTCCGAGCCTGCCTGTGGTTTGAGTCCACTGAAAGCGGAGGTACCATTGAGCTGCCCTCATGTGCAGGTGGGCATATGGGGTCACTTGGACTGTGGAGGCCATGTGTCCCAACAGGCAGAGCAAGAGCCAGGCAGGTAGCACCCAGTGTTGGTGTACCTCTGCGGCTAGCTCCATGAGGTGTTCTGACCACTCCTGGGGGAGAAAGGCTTTTGCCTGGAGAGTATCTAGTTGTACCCTTATGAACTCTAGGAGCTGGACCGGAGTAAGGTGGGATTTGAGGTAGTTTATGACGAACCCCAGGTGCTGCAAGACATTGATGGTGCGCCCGGTGGCGCACTGTGCCTCCCCAGCCATCTCCCCCTTTATGAGCCAGTCATCCAGAAAGGGGAAGATGAAGGCCCCTTGGAGATGAAGGTGGGCTGCGACCACCGCAAGGCACTTTGTGAAGATCCTTGGTGACAAGGCTAGACCGATCATCAGCACCCTGTATTGGTAATGCTGTCCTCCCACCACAAACTGGAAGTATTTTCTGTGGCTGGGAAGAATTAGGATGCAAGTGTAGGCATCTTTTAGGTCTAAGGAGCATAGCCAATTGCCCTGCTGGAGGAATGGCAGTAATGTCCCAAGGGAGAGCATCTTGAACTTCTCCCTGACCAGAAACCTTTGGAGCTCTCGCAGGTCCAGGATGGACCTGAGGCCCCCTGTCCTCTTGGGATGAGGAAGTACCTGGAATAGAAGCCTGTGCCTCAGAGATGTTTCGACACGGACTTGACTGCTTTGTCATTGATTAGGCCTGCTAGCTCAGTGAGGAGCAGAGTCTGGTGAAGGAGAGGCCTGACTGGCTCCCCTGGGAAGTCCGTGGGTGGCGCCCAATATAGGTGGCGGAGGTAGCCCTTTTTGACCACCTGTAGCACACAGGTGTCGGTGATGAAGGCTGTCTACCTGTTGGTAAACTTGGCTAGGCGCCCCACTGTGGGCAGCAGAGGATCCCCTGGGGTAGGGGGGGTTGCGCCCAGGCAGTCAAAAGCTTCCTCCATGCTGGGCCTGGGCTGACACCTGGGACTTCAGAGCTTTTTGTTTTCTGGGACCACATCCCTGTCCTTTTTGTTGCTGGCCCTGTTGAAGGGCCAAGAAGGCCTGAAATTGCAGAGTACCGCTGAAGCCTCCTTTCTTCCTCGGGAAGAAGGGAGGGCTTTTTCCCCCGGGGTTTTTTCCAGGGCTTCACCGAGGTCTTTTTTGAGAATCTGGTTCTCGTCATATACTCGGTCTCTATCTGTGCTGCCTTATCCACCCTGGGCTTTGCAACTAGGTTTTCAGCTATGCAGGGGACATCTATCAATTTGTCCTGCACCCACTGTTCCGGGTTGGATGACTGCAGCCATCTACAAATCTGCAATAGAGTAGACACCCAAGAAGGTGTAGATAACATGAGGAGGGATCTAGCTAAGATTGAAGAATGGTCTAGAATTTGGCAGCTGGGATTTAATGTTAAAAAATGTAAGGTCATGCATTTGGGCTGTGACAATCCAAGGGAGCAATATAGTATAGGGGTGAAATACCTTTCTCCACTAAAGAAGAGCGGGACCTAGGCGTGGTTGTGTCTGATGATCTTAAAGTAGCTAAACAGGTAGAAAAGGTGACGGCAAAAGCTAGAAAGATGCTTGGGTGCATACGGAGAGGAATGGCTAGCAGAAAAAAAGGAGGTGATAGTGCCTCTGTATAAGTCTTTGGTGCAACCTCATTTGGAGCATAGTGTGCAATTCTGGAGACCGCACCTTCAAAAGGATCTGAACAGAATGGAGTCGGTGCAGAGGATGGCTACTAAAATAGTTAGTGGTCTTCATTATAAAGCATATGAGGACAGACTTAAGGATCTTAATATGTACACCTTAGAGGAAAGGCGGGATAGAGGTTATATGATTGAGATGTTTGAATACCTCCGTGGCATAAAAGTTCAGGGGGAGAGCCTCTTTCAATGGAAAGCAAGTTCTGCTATGAGGGGACATGGGATGAGGGTGATGGGGGATAGATTCAGGAATGATATGCGGAAATATTTCTTTACGCAAAGAGTGGTGGATCTGTGGAATAGTCTCCCAGTGGAGGTGGTAGAGATGAGGACAGTAACTGAATTAAAAAACGCATGGGACAAACACAGGGGATCTCTAAAGGAAAAAAAGGGACTGTTGTAGTTGTTGATATGGAAGGACAGACTAGATAGAAACATGACGACAGAAAAAGACCACATGGCCTATGTTTCTATGCCTGGCATCAAGCCCCGATGCCTGCAGCGGCCAACTTTGCCATTGACTCAAAACCATCATAAGCTGCCCGGGACAAAAACTGAGCATTCCTTTACTGCCAAAGTTAGGGTCTTCAACCTCTGTAAGGGTTCCCCCTCAAGGTCTACCAAGAATCCACCAATGTCATCGGACATCTGCTTACGTCTGAGCAGGGCCTTCGAGGACATTTTCTTACAAAGAGCAGAGCTCCGGGGCATGGTCTGCCCCAAGACACTGAAGACAACAGTCATGGGTGTCCGTGAGGGACATGTTTCTTGGAGCATCTGTCGCATTTTTTAAAACCGGTGGCCATAGGGGCAAAAAGGACCTCTGCGAGGTCAAAGACCTTCGCAGCCAGCGGTTGGAAGAAAAAAGGGCATGAAGCCCGCAACAGGGAAAAAAATCTTTTAAGAAGAATGAGGAAAAAAAGGAGAGCAAGTGGGGGATGGAAGAGGATCGGGGCAACTGGAAAAAACCATGGCCCAAGGGCCAAAAAAAGAAACACTTTTTCCGAGGGACGAGGATGTGCGTCCAAAGTGCTCGGCAGAAAAAGGGAGACTGAGCAAGATGGCACCCCTGGGCGGGAAGAGGACCACAAATGCGTGGCAGCAATCCCAAAGGCTTTCTTTGAAAACTGGGGAATTGCTCTGCGCAGGCTCCGTCGGTGCCATCACCCATAAGTGAGGACTGACTTCCTGCTTGTTCCTGGAGAACTAAATTTTTCCACCAATGGTAGGAATACGTCCTAGGGGCTCCACGGAAAAAGACTGGAGAGAAGATAGTACCGTGGCAGGCAGGAGGGCAAGCACGCATGCATGGCAAAAATTCCCAAAAGCTTCCAATGGAAGCTGGGGAGCATTCCCGCATGGGGCTCCGTCAGGGATGTCACCCATACGTGAGGGTTTACTTCCTGCTTGTCCATGGAGAAAGATCATATTCAGGCTGCTATAGAAGGGTACCATTTTCAGTGTACCCGACTGTGTTTTCCTACTTGGAAACAGAATTTACTGGGGACCTGGAGAGTATATAAAGTGAGTTAACATGGAGAAGGTGGCTTGGACATTCAGTTCTACGGTCTCTAAGTAGATTCTAAGGTCAATGTTATGGTGGGGCTGGGCAGAGTCTTAAAATGGTTGTTCCACCCCAGAGAATTACATTCTTGTTATGCTGCCTTTCCTGCATCCCAGGGCATTCTACAAAAAATGTGAAGAGAGTGCCATGCAATATTTATGGAAGAGCAAGGCTCCCCAGATTTCAGTGAAGAAATGAAATGTTTCAAGGTACAAATGGGGGAAATAAACCACCAAATTTTCATTTATACCATAAGGCATTTATTCTTAAGACATGGAGTGGTGTAGCTAGATGGCTCTGAGGAAGGGAAGTTGATCTCATTGCTGAGAATTGAGAAAAAGTATTGGCAAGGTCCTTTCTGTTAGAGGTATTTTAGGGGATGCAGCTTTCAGCCACCCTGAATTCAAACTAGGCAATTTTGTGTAGTTGTACAGTTCTTAGAGAGGCTGATAGCCTCTTGCATAAATGAGTAGTAGTTTTATTCCCCTGTAGAGGAACGGCTCTTCAGAACTGAAAATATTACTATATGTTGGTCAGAGTAGCACTCCTGAGATATTTGGACACTTGCACATATCTTTCAGGATGGGAAGCTCAGACTGTTTTGCGACCTGTGTAAGCAGTTTGAACTATCACAAGCAAAATATCATCAGTGGAGTCCACTTTGCTACTGCTTGCAGTCTAGCAAGATTAATATTTCATCTTTGAAAATTTCGTTAGATATTTTATAAATAGCGCAGCTGGGCTGGCACAGTGCTTCTAATTTCTATAAGATCTTGAGGGATCAGTCTTATATGACTTACACAGGGCTACAAAACGCATGAATGATGGATGTTGTTTGTTGAGATGTATTCTGGAGATATGTTTGTTGCCCCTCTCTATCAGCCAGCCTCAGTCAGTCTCTATTTCTGATTCATAGACTAATAAGGACTCCCAATAAGCTATATGGGACTAAACTTTCAGAATCTAATCAGTGTTGGCACTGTGGCAATCCAATTGGGACACTTGGTCATGTTTTGATAGAATTTTGCTGTCTCTGACTATTTTGGAAGGTTGTATGGTGGGTGATCATGACGGTCTTGCAACTCCTACTGGCTTTAAACAAAGGTGATTGTATTTAGATCATTGTTTAAGAGATCAATTTTGCTTCCAGTAAGGCTAATAAATAAATGGTATCTATTGCTCTTCAACAAGCATTAGATAAGTGGAAGGATTACAAATTAAATAATATCACATTCCAGTTGAACATGGTCTTTTTGTACAGTAAACAGACATCTGTGGCAGAAAAATGCAGTAAAGCAAAAATAGTGAAGAAGATTTGGAAATCATTGGAGAGGTTCCTGGAGGGCTCTAACAAGCGATTAGGAATATTTGTCTCGCCATCCGTGTTTCTGTGATGTGTGTCCCGCTCCCCATACATGGGTTACAGAGTTTCTTTCAGATGGTACCTTTATTTTGAACTGCTAAAATGTCCGATTTGTGTGTTATTTTTTGGGGGGTGGTTTAATAGTACTTTGTTTGAAGTGCATTAATTGTAAAATATCAATAAAGATTGAACTAAAAAACTACAATGCCAAGTACTTTGACAGACAACCTGCTTCCAAAGAAGTTGACAATTCTGCTGCCAAATTTGCACTGCTAATACATGGACTGTGATGCTCGGCGTAATCTGCTCTGAAGAAAGTATAGTTACTTACCTGTAAGCAGGTGTTCTCTGTGAATAGCAGGAAGAAATCCTCATGTACTGGTGACGTCACTGAATGAGCTCCACAAGGAATGTTCCCCAGCTTCCAAAGGAAGCTTTTGGGAGGTACACTGAGCATGTGCACCTGCTTTCCTGCCCGCTGCAGCGCCATTTTCACCAGTATGATCACATAGCAGGAGCCAAAAAGACAATGCCCTGGGGAGATCGGAGAGTTGTGAGGACTTATTCCTGCTCTTCACAGAGAACAGCTGCTACAGGTGAGCAACTACGCTTTCTCAGTGAACAAGCAGGAAATAAAATCTCATGTATGGGACTCCCAAGCTCCAGGCTACCAGAACCAGAGGAGAAAGAATAGCCCATCCGGGCATTGAGAATTGGAGAAACCAGGAAGATTAAAGAGGTAGTCTTTGGATGAGTGAGGGACTCATCTGATGCACTATCCACAGTCAACATCAACCAAGGGAATTTTTGCAGGTAGCCTGGACGGACAGAAGGGCTGGTGTGCAGGAATAGACCCTCAAGATCCAAAAGATATGCCACAGCATGGCCTGTCTAAAATTGCTGTCCTGTCAGGAATCGCCATCCAGAGAGTAAAGGGCTGCGAAGGTATGAACCGAAGACCATATTGTACCCCTGCAGATCTCCTCTGCTGAGACAGAAAGGAGGTTGGCTACCGATGTAGCCATCACACAAACATTGTAAGCTGTGACATGACCCTCAAGGCTCAGACCTTCCAAGGAATATGCATAGACGATGCAATCAATGAGCCAGAGGGAAGTATGCTTTGAAACAGTGACAGTCTATTGGCGTCGAAGGAGACAAATAATTGAAAGAATCGATAGTGCCTTCATGCGCTCCAAGTAGAAGGCCAACACACGCTTGCAATCCAGTGTGTGCAATGCTGCCTAGCCGGGATTGGCATGAGACTGGAGAAAAAAAATGTTGGAAAGACAATGGACTGGTTGAGGTAAAAAGCTGGAGGCCACCTTTGGCAAATAACAGGGGTGCATGTGGGGCATCAACAGGTTCTGCTGAAACCTGGTGTATGGAGGGTGTGCAACCAGATCCTGGAGCTCACTCACACGTCAGGCCAACGTGATTGCCACCAGAAAGCGGAACTTCCAGATCAAGAACTTCAGAGGGCACATGTTTAGCAGTTCAAAAGGAGCCCGCATGATCCCAAGTGATCGTAGGGGGCTTTACTGGCGGCTTTGAAAGAATCAAGCACCGCATGAATCAGCTCACCATAGGTTGAGCCGAGATGGAGCCATGACAGAATTCTCCTATTGCGCCGAGGTGAACACATACTAAGTTGGACTTGAGCCGAGAACTGAAGAGGTGCAAGAGGTACTCCAACAGCTTTCTCACGGAACAAAAGGGTCCAGTGCCTGACCAGCACACCAGAAAGTGAATTGCTGCCATTTGAACGCAGAAGCCTCATGCATCAACTCTTTGATGCCCTCGGGGAGGTATTGATAGTGCTGGTCGCCCAGCACGAACCAAAGGTACTGTCTTGTTTTGTGGGTGCATCGTAATATGCACATACATATCCTTCAGATCAAAAGAGCATAGCCAGTCATCTTGTAGGAGAATTGGGAGCAGCATCCTCAGCGAGACCATTTTGAACTTTTCGTGCACCAAGAATGGTTGAGTTTTCACAGATCCAGAATGGGGCAGAGCCTGCTAGTCTTTGAGGACCAGGAGGTATCTGGAATAAAAGCCCTGCCCGATCTGGGCCAGGGGAACTGGCTCTATGGTGAGGTCAGCCAGTAGGGCCTTGATCTCGGTCTGCAGGAGGCTCCGGTGGAATATCCTGCTGTCGCTGGTGAAAGTGCAGGAATGGACCACTTCAGAGAACAGGAGGGATGATCCTATGCCCCCCTGCTTGTTAATGTAGAATATTGCCACCTGACTGTCCATCTGGATCAGAACGGCCTGGTTCTGCAGGTGGTGCTGAAAGGCTCAGAGAGCTCAAGCGATGGCTCGGAGCTCTAGGAAGTTGATCTGTAAGAGGATCTCCAAGGCCAACCACAGGCCCCGAGTATGGAGGCTGCTGCAATGGGCCCCCTGGCCCAAATTGGAAGCATCTGTAGTGAGGATCCTCTGCAGAGTCAGTACTTGAAAGGGCATGCCTGCCAGCAGGTTTGGTGGATGTTACCACCAGGTGACGGAGTCAGTGAGGGGACTCTCATTGTGTCCTGCAGACGCTCCGTCATCTGGGACCAGTGAAAGCAGAGGGCCCCACTGGGCCGGGTGCATATGGAGATGGGTGTCGGCCGTGACGTGCACTATCGAGACCATGTGCCCTAGGAGCCACAGCATGAGTTGGGCAGAGGCCTCGTTTCAACCCTGAACCCACTTGTGAGGGCATCTAGATGCTGGGCCCTGTTGACAAGGAGGAAGGCTCTTGTCTGGACCGTGTCTAGCAATGCCCCTATGAACTCCAGGAGTTGGTTGCAGGTGGGACTTGGGTAGTTGATGACAAACCTCAGGTGCTCCAAAGTGAAAATGGTGTGGCTGTGCTGCCTGCTGCACCTCGGTGGCTGTGCTGCCTCTGACCAGCCAATCGTTCCGGTAGGGGAAGACGAACACACTCTACAGTATGTATGCCTCACTTACGTTCTGCTGCTGCTGCTGTTATTTTTGCTGTGATATATTTGTGTGTCCTGTCTCCCCAGATTGAGCCCGCCTAACTGGTCCTCCAGCCAACCACAGCCTCCATGCTCCTGTCTGTTCTGTTTCCGGTTCCCCTGCTCTCAGGTACCCTGCCCTTCTCATTTAAAAGCAGAGCGCCTACGGCGCTCGTCGCCGCAGCGCGCGACTGGGGCGCGCACCAAAGGAGCGCACCTAAGGAGCACTTGCTCCTTAGGTGCGCTCCTTGGGGCCACTCCGGCCGTGAAGGCCACTTTGCCATCGACATGCTCCAGTCGCTGTGCATTTTTCTGCTTTGCACCTGCTCGTCCAATACATTAGGCGGATCTGCTCTGTCTCAGTGGTCCTTTTCTACAACCACGTTGTCTCCTCTTCAGGTAGACTTCCGGACTTCCTCTCTTTCTCTGAACCCTTTTCTCCAGCCCCCTGCAATGAATGCTATCCCTGTTGTATGGGGCCGTCGCCCTGTTAAACCGTTTCGCCCCCGTTTTCGTTGTTCTGCCAACCTCAGAGCCTGCCTATCTTCTCCTCTCGCTCCCCTGTCACCCCCCAAGACTATCTCCCCCCCTCAGTCTCCTCTTCACATTGGTCTGGTCAACTGTCGGTCTCTACGCAGCAAAACCTTACTCATTCAAGATCTTATTCTTCAGTCCTCCTTCCACGTCACTCTCCTTACGGAAACATGGCTTAGAGAAGGAGAGGAGGCTCTGCTTGCTCGCTGTTTTCCCCCTGGCTTTTCAGCCCTCTCTGTCCCCCGTCTCGGTCGCTCTGGTGGCGGGGTGGCTGCCCTGATTTCCCCTTCTTTGGCTTTTACCCAGCTTTTCCCTCCCTCTTTACATTATCCAGAATCTCTATTATTCCTCTTTCATACCTCACCTCCCATCCACATTCTCCTCATCTACGCCCCTCCTGCTCTCCGTCCTGACCTTTAGGATGCGCTCCTTCGCACCATCACTGACCTTTCTCTTGCCTTTCCTCATCTTCTCATCGCTGGTGACTTTAACTTACACTTGGACTTACCTACCTCCTCCAGAGACCTCTCTTTTATGTCCCTCCTACACGATCTATCCTTAGTACAACATGTCTCTTTCCCCACCCACCAAGCTGGCCACACCCTCGATCTTTTGTTAACTCACTCTGCCTCATCTCTCACGCTTAAGGACATAGGTGCAACCTACCTTCCCTGGACAGACCATGCTTGTCTCTCCATGCTCTGTTCCCATCCTGAGTCGCTGCTCCCCTCATCCCCGGTTCCTCCTTCGCCCCCTCCTTTGCGACTCTCTTGCTCCATTACTCATCTCACACTCCAGCAATTCCCAACAGCCTCAGAACTCCTCCCAACCGATTTCCCTTCTCTCTCACCAAACTCCCAGGCTTCTCTATGGTCCTCTGTCCTCTCAGCCGCTTTTGAACGTGCCGCCCCTCTCCTCCCTCGCCCTCTGCGCCAAAAGCCTTCTCACCCATGGTACCATAAGGGTCTCTACCTATTGCGTTCTCACCTCCGCAGATCCGAGTGGCTATGGAGGAAGAACCCCTCGCCCTCCAAATTAGCCTCCTTTAAATCCGCCCACTCTTACTATCGCTCACAGGTACACCTGGCCAAACGTTCCTACTTCTCTAACGCTATTTCAACTGCTCCAAACCAAACTCGGCATCTCTATGCTACCCTCCGGACTCTCACCTCTCTGCATTCCTCATCCTCCATTACCTCAATATCCCCTTCCCCTGCTCCCTCTCTTCTTGCATCCTTCTTTAGTGGAAAGATTGCTTCCTTAAGGGCGTCCCTACCTTCCTGCCCACCTCCTATCTCCTCCCCTCCTCCCCTGTCCCAACTTTCCCATTCCTGGGCTTCTTTTTCTCCAATCACTCCCCCTGAACTGCACCGGCTCATCTCCTCCTCCTCTAAGAAAACCTCATGCTCCCTTGATCCCATCCCCTCCTTATGGCTACTGGTCCCCCATCTTGCGCTCCTTCCCCCTATTCTTGCAATGTTCAACTCCAGCCTCTCCACCGGTACCTTTCCCCAATCATGGAAACATGCACTGATACGTCCCATTCTGAAGAACCCTTCACTTGATCCCTTGATTCCTGCCCACTACCGTCCTGTTTCCAATCTCCCCTTCCTCTCCAAACTTCTCGAGAAATTTGTCTTTTCACAGCTCTCGCACCATCTTGATTCCACTAACTATTTGCACCCACGTCAGTCAGGATTTCTCCAGGGACATAGTGTTGAGACAGTTTTGCTTGCCTTCACTAATTCTTTGCACGTTTCTCGAGACCGTGGTGATATCTCGGTGGCAGTAGCACTTGACCTTTCGGCAGCTTTTGACCTAGTTGATCACTCTCTTCTCCTTTCCTGTCTCCGGGATGCGGGACTCTGTAGTGTGGTACACCGTTGGTTTCACTCTTTTCTTTCCTCTCGGTCCTGTGCGATTCTTTCCTCTTCTCCCTCTATCCCACCTTCTGACTCTCTTCACCTCCCCTGCGGGGTTCCCCAGGGTTCAGTATTGGCCCCTCTCCTCTCCAACCTCTTCCTGGCCCCCCTTGCCCTTTTGATACAGCAATCCGGCATCACTGCATTTAACTACGCAGATGACATTGTCTTATTACATCACACCCCCCCCCCTCCTCTCCTGACCTCTCCATGTTGAACTCCTGCCTCTCAACGGTGGCCAACTGGCTAACACAAAACTGCCTGCACCTTAACCTTACCAAGACCATTGCAATTTGGTTCTCCCATACCCCCCCCCCCCCCCCCCGGCTCCTTCTTTTTCTGGTTCTCCTATCCCACTGGTCACCACCTTCCGCTATCTCGGGGTTCATTTTGACTCAGAGCTCTCTTTTCATTCCCACATCTCACACATCACTAAGACTTCCTTCTTCTTTCTTCGGCAGATTCATGCCATTCGCCCATTTCTTACCCCCACAGCTCTCAAAACCCTATTGCTATCCCTGGTCATGGCACGCGTGGACTTTTCAAATTCTGTTCTCCTTGGCTTACCTAAATCTCAACTATCACGGCTTCAAAGGATTCAAAACACTGCAGCCCGCCTTGTCACTCACTCTTCCCTCCGTGATCACGTAACTTCTCTACTATTACACCTTCACTGGCTTCCCATTTCTGCCCGCACTCACTTCAAATTACTCACTCTGGTTCATAACGTTCTCTACACCAGCACCCCTCAGTATCTTGCCGATCTTATCAGCCTCCACTCTTCCCAGGTACACACCCCGGTCATTCCACCTCAACCGCCTTACTCTTCCCTCCCCCTCATATGCCCACCTGCAATCCACCCGTTCTTCCGCCTTTTTCTTTGCCGGTCCCGCTCTTTGGAATGCTCTCCCTTCCTCCCTACGCCTAGAGACCCATCACCCTACCTTTAAACGCAATCTCAAGACTCACCTATTTGCACTAGCCTTTGACCTCCCCTCTCCTTTTGTCTGACCTCTCTCCCTACCCGGCTGTTTCCCCTATACCATACAGTCTCTTTCGTCTCGTGTTGTCTTGTCCTCTCTCTTCTTCTTTCTCCTACTTTCCTGTCAATTGAAACTGTAACTTCTTTTCCTACCTTCACTGGCTTCGGCCGCGAACCTCTTTGTTTGCATATTGTACACCGCCTTGACTTATGTAGAAAGGCGGTATATCAAATTCAATAAAACATAAACATAAACATACAGACACAGGTGGGCACTGACAATCGCTAGGTACTTGGTGAACACCCTTGGGGCCAAGTCCAGGTTGAAGAGCAGGACCCTGTATAGGTAGTGGTTTCCGCCTATGAAAAACTGATGGATGGAAATGTGCGTGGACGCGTCTTTGAGATCTAAGGAGCATAGTCATCACTCTGGCGGAGGTACGGCATCTTAAACTTCACCAGGAACTTTTTGAGATCTCAAAGATCCAGAAATAGGGCAAAAGCCGCCGGTCCTCTTGGGAACCAGGAAGTATTGGAAGTAGAACTCCTCACCCTCAAGATACGGTGGTGGAACTAGTGCCACCCTATTGACTAGAAGTCCAGTAAGCTATCGCTAGAGCAAGCCTCTGAAGGAGAGTCATCGAGAGCTCTCCTGGAAAGAATGGGGGTGGTGTCTGAATGAAATGGAGGTAACCTGGAGGACCAGGTGTCAGTGGTGATGCTGAGCACTGGTTGGCAAAGAACACCAGATGCCCCCCCCCCTGTGTGCTGTGGGACCAGGCCTCCTGGGGAGGGCCATCTATGCCCAAGGAGTCAAATGCCCCCACCAGGTTGCGGCTGGGGCGCCGCCTGGGGTTTGGGGGTCTTGGGCTTATGTAGGCCATGCTCCTGTCCCTTGGACTGCTGCTCCTATAGGGAGCTGGGAAGGCCGAGTACTGGGGGTAGTTTCCGTAAGCCTTCCTCTTCTTCGGGTAAAGGAGCTTTTTCCCCAAAGCCTTCCATCGGGAAGGGTCAGGGGTTTTTTTTTGAGAGCCTGGTCCTGGTCAGGAACTCTGACTCCAGCTCGGTGGCCTTGTCTGTCATGGGCTTGCCGAAGAGATTCTCCCCTCGCATGGGACATCAATCAGCTTGTCTTGCACCAATTGCTCCAGGTAGGAGGAGGACTGTAGCCATGCCTGGCAGCAAGCACTAATGCCCACTGCAGCTACTCTGGCCACTGAATCAAAGCCATCATAGGCCACACGAGTGATGAATTTGGAGCACTCCTTGACCGTTGAGGTCAGGGTCTGAAACCACTGAAGAAATTCTTCTGCCAACCCAGCTGAGAACCCAGAAATCTCCTTCACCATGTCTCACAAGTACATGCCCATATAGAGCTGGTAGACCTGGATCTGGCTGACGAGCATCAAGCCCTGGAAGCACTTTCTGCCCAAAACATCCATGGAGTAGGCCTCCCTGCCAGGGTGCACTGAGGAGTGCATCTTTTGGCTTTTAATCCTGCACTTAGCAGACTCCACCACCATGGAGTTATGAAGCAGCTGTGCCTTTTGGAACCCGAAACTAATGCAGAATCAGTGCATGGCATCAAGCTGCCTGCTCACAAATCGGCACCAAGGCCAGGGTCTCCTAATTGTGGAAGAGAAGCCATTCCAGGATGGGGGGGGGAACTGGCACCATGAGTGCCTCCTTCAGAGGGGCCTCATGCTGGAGGATCTCAAGGTCCTGCACCCGAGAATCTGTGGTGAAGGCCAAAGCCTTCACCATGTTCCGGAGAAACTCCAAAAAGGAGAGGTCCTACAGAAGGAAAGGGTCTGAAGGGACATCCCGATAGAGGTGGGTATCGGGGGTCTCATCAGTCTGACTCAGAGTTGGAGGAGATCTTGAGAACCCTCTGGGCCTCAGAGCCATGCAAAGTCACCAGTTCTGTGAGGCCCCTAGAGCCCCTGAGTTCTGAACTGGAGGCGCTGGCCGGGGAAGTCCTTCGCCCTGAGCGGGACTGAGAACAGCTCAGACAAATGAAGTACTGTTTCATTTGCGAATGGGACTCCCATGTTAGAGTCTCATTAAATTAAAAAGAACTGGCCGCTCTGTAAGCATTTGGTTCCAGGACATAAAAATGTGGCAGATGAACCACTTGTCAACACAAGTAGGATATTTTTGCCTCCTCTTCATATAAAACTCAGACTGATGAAAACCTTAGTGAAAGTGATGAAGAAAGAAGGTGAAGGATTTTGTATTTGAGAAAGATGTTTCCAAGAATAACTGGTGCCAAGATTAAGGAAGGCATTTCTGTGGGTCCACAAGTGAGACACATCAAAGACAATGGGTTCAAAATCTGCTAATGGGGCCTGAGAAAAATCGCATGAAAGGTATTTAGGGATGTTTGAGGATTTTCTTGGCAATTACAAGGCACCAAACTACATCTAGCTGGTTGACAACATGCTTTAAGATACAAAACCATGAAGTGCAACATGTCGCTGAAGATTCATTTTCTGCATTCACACTTGGGATTTCTTCTCTGCTAATCTTGGTGCAGTCAGCGACGAACATGGTGAAACATTTCACCAGGACATTGCAACGATGGAAAAAAAGAGTATCAGGGCAACTCGAACCCATCAATGCTGGCCGACTGTTCTTGGACACTGAGACGAGAAACATCAGATGCTAAGAACAAATGAAAATCAGGAGCAGAACATTTTTAGCTAAGGTGAACTAATGCTAAATTCAGTCAAAATTTAATTTCATGTTTCTCCAAAGTCCTACATGGTACAGTCAATCAATCTGAAAGGTGAAATTAGACTTACCTGCTAATTGTTGTTCCTTGAGGAACTCCAGTCCAGTCCTGGAACCTCTGGGTTTAGCACCTCCTCCAGCAGCTTTGGAGACGGAGCACGTCATCTTTTTTTATGACACTGGTATAAGTAGGCAAGGACTGCCTCTCCACTCCAGTACCTAAGCAGACTCACCAGAGCAACAAATAAGTAGCTAGAAAAACCAAACACACTTCTATTAATAGAATTATTTACTTATGCTTGTACTATTTATTTATTTTTTAATTTTTTAATAAATCAATTCAGCCTAAACCGAAATCTTAATCTACAACTCTAACTAAGTTTCCCCAGAAGGAAAACTATGTAGTAGAATAGCTCTGCGTCAGCATGCCCCCATCTTTTCACCTGAGGACAGCGAATCTATTCGTATCCCCACTTGTAATCCAAAGGACTGCTCTTCCAAAAAACTGAACCTTTATTCTAATCTTAGTGTGAACCCGCTTCAGGCTGCAATCCAAATAGGAACCAAGGGCGGGATCCGGGACTGGACTGGAGTTCCTCAAAGAGCAACAATTAGCAGGTAAGTCTAATTTCACCTTCTTTTTCGTCCCTCCAGTCCAGTCCCAGAACCTCTGGGGATGTAACAGAGCAGTAAATATCAACAATGGGAGGGACCTGCCAGACCAGCCTGAAGCACCGCTGATCCAAACCGGACATCCCCTGCCACCTGCACATCCAGACGGTAATGCTTAACAAAGGAACTCAAAGTTGACCTCCACGGCCGGTACCAAGCTATATTCCGCCCAGGAAGCAGCCTGCACCCTAGTTGAATGTGCTCTCAGACCTTCCGGCACCACTTTACCCTTCAAAATATAAGCCACTGCAATGGCCTCCTTGAGCCACCTGGAAATAGAAGACTTAGCCGCAGCTTCTCCTCTCCTAGGTCCTCCAAACAATACAAATAACCTCTCCGACTTACGGAAGGACACTGTACGGCAGAGGTACTTTGAGCGTCTGGCAAACATCCAAAAGACGCAACTTCCCTCCAGCTGCCGCCTCATCACCTTCATTGAACTCCAGCAGCGAAACCACCTAGTTGAGATGAAAGACCGAAACCACCTTGGGCATGAAGGCGGGTACTGGGCGCAAAACCACCTTCTGATCAGAGAAAGAAAGAAAAGGCTCCTTACAAGACAAAGCCTGCAATTCCGAAATCCTACGAGCTGAGCAAATGGTTACCAAAAAAACACCACTTTTAATGTCAGGTCCTTCAAAGAAGCCTTATCCAACGGCTCCCTAACCAAACATTTCCAACACCAAATTCAAATCCCAAGAAGGAACTGTGAACCTGTGCGGCAGCCGAATGAGCAACACAGCCCTTAGAAACCTTTTGACATCCGCGTGCGCCAACGCTTCACCTTGAATCTTACCCAGATAACAAGAAAGCGCTGCCAGCTGAACTCTTAAAGAACTGTCCACCAAACCCTTTTCGAAACCATCCTGGAGAAAAGAAAGAACCTGCAAAATAGTTGCCGCTGCAGGACGCACCTGTCTGTCTATCTATCCACACACTATGCTTCAAAAATGCGCCAAACGCGTGCATACGCCAATGATGTAGATCTCCGTCTGGCCTTCAACAGCATAGAAATGACCGCTGCTGAGCATCCCCTGACTCTCATCCTTGCTCTTTCAAGAGACAAGTCGTAAACGAAAACCAACTTGCGGCCCCTGAATCAACAGATCCTCCCGTGACGGCAGCTGCCACAGCCTGTCTACCAGAAGTCGAACCAGATCCGCATGCCATGGTCTTCTTGGCCAGTCCAGCGCAATGAGAATCACCAGACCCTGGTGAACCTCTATGTGCTGAATCACACACCTATTAGAGCCCATGGTGGAAAACACGTATACGAGACCTTCCACTGGCCACCTTTGCATCAGAGCATCGAGGCCTTCTGACATCCTCTCTCACCTCCTGCTGTAAAACTGAGACGCTTTTGCTGACTCGAACGCTGCCATCAGATCCATAACGGGCGTCCCCCAGCGCCTTGTGATTAGCGCAAACACGTCCGGGTGAAGCACCCACTCCCCCGGATCCACCTTGAAGCGACTCAAAAAATCCGCCTCTATATTGTCCACTCCTGCCACATGTTGAGCCAACAGAGCGAACAGGTTTTGCTCTGCCCAGTCCAACAGCTGACCTGCCTCTGACTCCAAGGCCGCACTTCCCGTGCCGCCCTGCCGATTGCTATAGGCCACCGTGGTCGCATTGTCGGAAAGCACCCGAACCGCTGCCTGTTTCAACCACGGCTGAAACGCTTGGAGAGCCAAGGCTACTGCACTCATTTCTAGCCTGTTGATGGACCACTCCTTCTCTAGCACCGGCCATAGACCTTGTGCGAAACGTCCTTCGAAATGCACTCTCCAGCCCATTAGACTGGCATCTGTTAATGGTATCCAGGCCGGGGGCTCCAAAGGCATTCCCTTCTCCAGGATTCCTGGCCATAACCACCATTGCAGCTCTCGACTCACCTCCAGTGGACAGGGAAGTCGTTGAGATGGTGAGTCCGTTTGATGCGACCATCGCCATAGTAGGGCTCTCTGCAACGTCCTCATGTGAGTTATTGCCCATGGCACTAGCTTGAGTGTGGCCGCCATTGTTTCGAGCAACCGCAGATACTGCCAAGCTGTGGGAGCCCCCTCACCCAGGAAGCTGTGCACCAGTGTCCTCAGGCCCTGCGCTCACAGATCTGGAATGAAGACTCTCCCCTTAGCTGTATTGAAGCGGCCCCCAGATATTCCAGACTCTGCGACAGAATTAGCCTGCTCTTGGCCAAGTTGACTACCCAACCCAGGCTCTGTAGCAGCTGCACCACCTGGGCTGTGGCAGACTTGCTCTCTCTCCTTGATTTCGCTCGAATCAACCAGTCGTCCAAATAGGGTTACACTAACATTCCTTCCTGGCGAAGAGCCGCTGCCACCACTACTATTATCTTGGTGAAGGTCCTCGGTGCTGTAGCTAGACCAAACGGCAATGCCCGGAACTGAAAATTCCCCATGGGTACCGCAAACTGAAGAAATTGCTGATGCTCCTGCCGAATCGGAATGTGCATATAAGCCTCCGTTAGGTCCAGCAAAGTAAGAAACTCTCCTTCCCTGACAGCTACTATCACCGAATGAAGGTTCTCTATATGGAAGTGGGCCACTCGGAGCCAACGATTTATCCTTTTCAGATTCAAGATGGACCGAAAAGCTCCGTCTTTCTTTGGAACCATGAAATATATGGAGTATCGACCGCACTCGCACTGCTCCGGCGGCACAGGCACCACTGCCCTGAGCTGCAGAAGTCTGTCTAATGTTTCCCGAACTGCAACTTGCTTTAGCTGCGCTTTGCAAGGGGACTGAACAAACGCGCTGGCCGCTGGAACTCCAGAGCATATCCCTCTCGGATGACTTCCAACACTCACTGGTCGGACATGATTTAGACCTAGGCAGGATAAAAGTCCTGTAGCCGCCCTCCTACAGACTCGCCTCCCACCTGAGTCCCCCTCATCTCATTGTGATTTTCTAAGATTCGAGGACGAGGCCGCTATGAAACCTCTGCCTGCACCCCGAAAACCTCGAAATCCCTGATTCCGCGCTGGAAACCTGCCCCGCTGAAACTGACCGAAACGGGACAAACGAAACCTTCGATATTCTCTCTGTGACCCCTTGGGAACCGGATTAGGTCAGCTTTGCTTTGGCTTATCTTCAAGAAAACGACCCCCCTTGGATTCCCCAAGGACCTTGACTAGCTTGTCCAAATCCTCTCCAAACAAAAGCTTCCCTTCTAAAGGGAAGCTTGTTCAGCCGAGCCTTTGAATAACCATCCGCTGACCAATTGCGCAGCCACAAATATCGTCGAGCTGCCACCACTGAAGCCATACTCTTTGAAAGACCCCGGATAAGATCATAATGGATGTCTGCCAAATAGGCGGCTCCTGACTCCAAACGGGCTACCTCGATCTGTTCTCCCATCTGATCAACCTGTAGCCTCTGTGACCAAACGAAGACAGGCCCTAGCTACCCACGCCCCAGAGACAGAAGCCTGCATCGATAGGGCGCTGATGTCAAAAACCTGCTGCTTCAACAATGTATCCAATTTCCTATCCTGGACTATCCTTGAGGGCTGCACTGCCCTCGACCAGAAACATCGTCTTCTTGGTAACAGCCGACACCGCTGCATCGACCTTTGGAGAGCGAAAGAGATCCCTATCCTGAACTGACAAGGGATAGAGACGGGCTATAGCTCTAGACACCATAAGGTCCGCCTCAGGCAGATTTCATTCCTCCTGAATCATGTCCCGCACCACTTTATATATCGGAAACACCCTTTGGGTAGTACGCACGGCCTGTAACAACGAGTCTTCCAACGTCTCATCTGCTGCTGGAACCGCAGAAAGCATGTTCAGAGCCTTAAGTGTTTCAGCAATGAGCGTTGGCAACTCTTCCTGCCTAAACACACTGACTACTCTAGCTTGCTGCTACGGATCAGCCAGCTCACCTTCCTCTAACTCCTCTAACGAATCCTCATCAAGATCCCCTTCTGCAGAATCTAAACTGTCTAAAGGCATTGTCTCCAAAACTCTTCTCTTCTTTGCAGGGGTACCGCCAGCTCCCATTGTACTCAGTGTGCCCAGGCGTTTATCTCCCTGTTCCCCGGCGGGAGAGACTATCACCCCCGGCTGAAGCAAAGAGAAAGCCTGATGAAGTAAAAGAAAGAAATATGGAGGGACCATAGCCGGCCCAACCGCCTGACTCTGCCCTTGGTGAGGCACTGGCCCTGGTGCCGCAGACGGCCCTGCTATCGGCTCCAGGGGTGGTAGAGCAGGGGGTAGGGTCTCTGGCTGACCCTGAGGGACCATCTTTTGTCCTTCCGCCCCTTCATCCAGCGCCTGCTCCATTAAAGCCGCCTCCTGCGTGCAGCCTCTGCACACCCCCGTGTCAGAAACTGTCTCCTATCTAGTGCCACAAACTAAACACTGTGGACTAGAAGGCATCCTAGCTCAGTGGCTAAGTCCCCGAGCAGAATAAACACCACCGAAGCAAACAACCAACACTAATGCCTGTAGAACTGAGTACAGCCTTTAAGGAATAAAAGTTGGTCTTTTTTTTTTTCAAAACTCCACTACCTGACCTAACCAGCAGTGTCCCCTGCGAAAACGGGGCTCAAAACACCCTCGAGCAGCCAGCAAGGACCCCTAAAATGGCTCGAGAAGAAAAATACACAAAATGCCGCCAATAGCGCTTCCCGTGCGAAACCATGCGGCCTGGCCTGCTCTAAAAGATCCCTGCCTGCACTTCAACAAAAGCTCTATTTTCAACACTCCGCTACTGCAGAACAAGACATCTGGGCCGAAGAAAGAGCCCGGAGCTTACCCTCCCGTACCGACGGCTTCACTTCCTCGGACGCGATCCACCTCTGGTGCTGAACCGTACACGCGGCTTCGGCACCCATAGGAGAGAGACACACACAGCGTCGAGCCAGCTAGCGATACTGAAGTCTCCCAAGCAGGGAATCAGCCAGCTGCGCCTGCTACCTGCTCCTCACCCGTTACAGCGGTATCGGGAGCAGGGAGGCTAAGTTCTCCGGTCCTCCCAAACCGGGAGACCTAAATGTAAGTGAGGGGGGAGGGGTTGGGGGGGGGGAGGGGGAGGGGAAGGGGGTAAGGAGGATGGAAAATCAGTCCTCTGCAGTAGCTTACACTAAAAAAAACTCTTCACCCCCCCCTCCTGTAACCAATCTGAACCTATACCAAACAACTAAACTATCCAAACTAAACTCTCCTTAGTTGTTGCTGAGTGAGCCCAGCACCCCAGGCTCACCACCTTCTCTGGCTGCTTGGAGACAGATTACTGGAGTGGAGAGGTGGTCCTTGCCTACTTATACCAGTTTCATCAAAAGGGAGGAGTGGCCTACTGGTTGGGGCAAGTTACCTCAGGCCGGAAGGTTCAAATCCCTCTAGAGGACAGCAACCTTGGGCCGGAAGGACTGGAGTTTCTAGTCCCACAGGTGCTCCTTGTGGTCTTGGGCAAGCCACTTAACCCTCCATTGCCCATGTTCCCTGTAAAATAGTTATCTCCAAGTTATAATGCCCTGTTCAATGTAATTTCAGTTTGTTCAATGTAAAATGCCTTGATATCATGAAAGGCGGTATATAAAAAATGTTAAATAAAAGAGATGACGTGCTTAGTCTCCAAAGCTGCTGGAGGAGGTGCTAAACCCAGAGGTTCCAGGACTGGACTAGAGGGACGAAAAGGAATTATATTTATGTTCAGCTTGAAGCCGTCTATCATAATCACTGAAAATATTTCAGGAAGCAAAACCTTTGAACAAATTTGTTGTCCAGTGTTACTGATGCAAGAGTTGCCTTGTGTCTCGCCATCTGAAGTTATTTTATTTGCTATCCATACAAGGTGGTATGTTTACTAAACCGTCTTAATGTGCGCCTGGCGATAGTGTGCAGGATGCCATAAAAGGAGTGGGCGTTTCAGTCTTAAAGTAGCAAAACGGGATTATCGCGCGATAACGCGCGCTGCTGCGCACATTATCGAGCGAAGCGCCGCTAAGCGCGTTAATGCACGATAATCTTAAGTAGGCACGTAGACATGCAAACATAGAAGCAGAGGTGTAGCACAATGGTTAATACACTGACTGATGGTACAGGGGTCATGAGTTCGATTCCCCAGTGAGCCTAATGCATAAGGTTGTCTGAGGCATCACCCTTTACATTTAAGTAGTGATTTTTGAGGCATTTTACTTTTATTTTAATTAGTGCTGCCAGCAAACACACCCTCACGGTGGCGCAACCTAAGGTGCCGCATAAGGCACCCCATAAGGCACTCCATAGGGCACATTATAAAATGCACTGTCTGCCAAGGCACCCTATAATGTCCCCTATAGGACACCTTATAAGGCACCTTATAAGGCGCTAGATAGGGCGCCTTATAAAGCACCCTATAAGTCGCCTTATAGGGCACCCTATAAGGCGCCTTATAAGGTGCCTTATGGGGCACCTTAAGGTTACAGTACTCTGAGGGTGTTTTTGCTGGCAGCACTAATGTACATTAAAAATAGACAATGCCTCAGACAGCCCTATCAAATAACCCCACCATGGGTTTGAACCTATTGACTCTGGCTTCACAGGCAGAGAAGTAACCAGTGGGCTACAACTCTATAGCTGCTAACAAACCCCTGGCTGGCTGCAGAAGGACTGCACGTCACCACACAAACTGTCTGCTGTGGTGACCAGGATAGGGTTAACCCACCCGTACCCATGATGCACTGCACATGCAAAGCAGCAGTCGACAGATGGGCACAAGACCTTCACTGGCTCCCTATAGAATGTAGAATTAGTTACAAAGCTCTCCTCATCACATTCAAGGCCTTAAATAATCTATCACCAGCAACGACTTCAGACCTCATCAGTCTACCTCCCAAGACAAGATCCAGGAGACCACTCGCTGAAAATACCCTAGTCATTCCCAGTGAATCCACAAATTGGTCCCAATCAACAATCAACAGAGCATTCAAATCTTATGCGCCTAGATGCTAGAATAAACTTCATCCAGATATCAGAGCAATACAAGATATGAAGCAGTTCAGGAAGGCCATCAAGCACTACCTATTCACTGAGCACTTCCAGCCACTGTAATGCTATTATAATATGTCATAAGACAGATTCATATGCATAACCACTCCATAAGACATACCTTCTAGAACTAAAAATATTGATGTAATTTCTCTGCTCATTAAAATCTCGCTGCTAGTTGAATTTATGTAAATAGTTTATTCATTATTGTAGATTGTTACCCATGTTACCCAAGTTTATTGCCCTGTTATATGTAACTCATACGTGTTTTCAAATGTACTGAGATTGTTTTGTTCCATGTAAACCGCGCTGATGCTAAAGAGCGCGGTATATAAGAAACTTTAAATAAATAAATAAAGACGGGGTATGCACCCTCACAGCACCTCGGCCTGGTAGGGGGAACCGACCGTGTGTGGTACTGGCACAGAGTAGCCACAGACCGTCACATTGTGCGGATACTGTGCTCACCCTGAGGGTGAGGTGGGGCGCCCAGCACCAGGTCCACAGCACCTTTCATGGCTGAAATACACCATGCTGCAGGTCCTCGTCAGTGCTACTGTGTGTGCTAGGTAGTTCCTGCAGACACACCTAGGATACATCTGTGTCCTTCTGTATTTCTCAGTCATGTCTAGCCCTTATGGGCTATGATGCACCCAGAATAGTGCATATCCTGTGTTAGTGCCATGGTCACATGATGTAGGTGAAGGGGGGGGGGGTGTTTGGACCCATAGGTGGATTATGTACCACCACCCAACCCACCCTCTCTGGCTCAGGGTGGGAAACAGGATCTCCCACCAACAGAGCCACCTTCTACCTCCTCGCAATGGTGGCAGTAGAGAGGACCATCAACCCCAGTCCTGCTGGGGAACAGACACCCTACAGGGCAGTCAATGCAGACCTGTACACATCCATAAGGCAATGGATGACAGACAGCAGGCCTGGAAATTCTCAGCTGCCCCCCACCACTATCTGACATTCTCCAGCAGCAATCCTCCAGCTGCTGCACCCTGCAAGGTGTTCCATCCAGACACATACTAGCTGCAGACAGTCTGCTAGCTAGTCAATAGTGCCTGTTCCTGGAGAAAAGGCATGTACCCAGAACTGGGATGTCAGCATACACACCAAGCAGATAAGTCAGTGATTGGGCCCCAAAAGGGAACCCATAAACATCACATGAGAGAAATACTCAATAGCACTATGGGGGAACCTAGCCATACCGTGGTCACTGCTCAGTCAGGGTGAGAGTGACCTCCCAGCAGGACATGCCGTGGCCACCCTGTCCGTGCAGGTGGTTGTCGGGCACTACAATGTCCGAGCCATTGCCCTATGCCCTGTGCAGATGCATCCTGGCCAGGCCACCCTGTCCGGGCTATACCCATGGTACCTTGCTCGTCATTATGCACGTTGGCAGGCTTACACTGGCAACAGTGTGGGCTGAGGAAGGTGTTGGCAGACACCACACACTGGATAGACAAACACACACTCCCACACCTATGCCAGCATTGTGCAAATACAGAGGCTCTTGGCAGCCCTGGCCACCGCACCAGTCCTGGGCACAGTGCAGGCATGGCTATGGTACGCAATACTGTTGGGGTCACTCCCCAGGGTGGTAAACACTGTCAGACACCAGACCTGAAGCACACTCCACAGACATCAGAAAGGTTGCTATGGTGCAGCTCAATCAGCAAATTGTGCTTAACTTAGGAATTTCTATCTGCCAGTAATCATAGCAACCTTTTGATAGATGTGTACCGTATTCCCAGGTTTAGGGTGGCATTGCTAAGGTATGCAAGTGCTAGTATTGGGAGATGCACGCAGGGCCCAACATCCTGCCTCTCCAGGGGGCTTTGGATAATGGAGCCTGTGGGTCAGGGTGTGTCTGCCCCTGTTGGCCGCTGCTCTAGGGCAGAGGTTCCCAACTCCAGTCCTGGTGTGCCAAACACTGTTCGGGTTTTCATGCTGTCTCTAATGAATATGCATGAGCTACATCTGCATACCATGGGGGCGGTGCAGAGACATGCAGCAGAGCCGTGTTTATTAGAGGCAGCATGGAACCTGAATGGTGTCTGGCCCTCCAGAACTGCATTTGGGAGACTCTGCTCTAGGTAATGTGCATGTTTATAGTGTCTGTGCTCTGCAGGGTAAAATGTAGGTGTATTGGGCATGTTTCTGTTATCTGCAATAAAGGTTCTGTTTGTATTAGCACGTTTTAGTAGTGGGTAAAATATGGGGACTGGGTTGGCAGGCACCACAGCTGGGACTTGAACCTGTGACCTTCTGCTCCTGAACACACTGGCTGTGTGCACTGCACCACCGTGTTGCCACAGAGACAGTACATTCCCTGGGAATACCATGACTGTTCATCAGACAGGGCCTGTCTGTTGCAGTGCAGGGCACCCACCTACATAGGGCTAGGCCACGGTCTGCTCTGGGCAGCTGCGACTGTCCCCTCCACCACCAGTGCCCCTCTGCCACCCTGCTGACATGCCCTTCTGCTGGTGGTGCTGGTGGAGCGCAGTCTCAGGCCATCCAGTGTGTGGGTAGGTGGCTGCCTATGGTGCGGGTTCTAGGGTAGGGGTGCCTGCATAGATGTCCATGCTTCCCCCCAGCACCGCCTGCCACTGTTCTGTGCCCTTGGGGGTACCTACTGGGCACTATCCCCTGTGATACTGTGGGAAGCACACTCGTGCCCATGCTGGGCCCTCATCAGTTGCTGTCTGGCTGCTCTACTGTTTCAGCATTCCTATGGGCCACCTAGGCATCACCCTAGTCCGCACTGTGGCCCACCTGCAGCACAGCATGTGCCGTCTGCAGCCCTCTGTGTCCCCTTTCCCAGCATCTGTCCAGTTGCCCATTCCAACATGCCCGCCTTGCTGTTGTGGAACATGTGCACGCCATAGGAAATCTGTCCAATGGAGAGGGAAACCCTGATCAGCGCTATTTCACTGTGGGATCATTCGCCTTGTATGGGGACGGAGCGTAGACCCTTCCAAAATCATATCTTTTTTTTGGAGCTTTCTTGGGAGTGTTTTTTTGATGTTTCCCATTAATATCACTATTGCCAAGCTTGGTTATGTTTTTTTTATATTTTGTTGGGGTAATTTTCAATGTTTATTTGCACTTTTATTCCGTGCACATGTATCACACTTATCACTTTTTTGTAGGTTCCCTGGTTTTGCTGTACATTGCTGACAGAAATGGTTTCTCTTCCCTTTAAATCAGCTCTAACGCCAGGGTTTCACTGGCGTTAGTTTTGAGCCTCGGATTTCACAGCGTTAGTGTGCGGGGAGCCTCTCCCCTCCCACTCTCCACCCATTGACCCCTTCTCTCTGCCCCTGGGGAGCCTTCCTCCGGGAGCCTTTCCCCGCCCTCTGGGAGCCTTTCCCCGCCTTCAGCACTCATTTGCGCCGCTGCGCACGTTATCGCGCGATAAGGTACCCATGCGCCTAAAAAAGTGCCATTATCGCGCGATAAGGTACCTGTGCGCCTAAAAAAGTGCCATTATCACGCAATAAGGTACCTTATCGCGCGATAACGTCACAGAGCGCACTTTAAGACGGTTTAGTAAACATACCCCAAGGTGTCTGGTTAAATATACTAAATACTACTTTTTTTTCCCCCCAGAGCAACAGATTTTTCCTGGACAGTAAAAAGATCCTTGGGATTGGCCCAATGAAAGGTGGAGATGACTCAGCCAGTGATGTTTATAATCTGGTTATTATTTTAATCTTTTTACCCCTTCTTGATGCTTCTCTCTTCCATTGCCCCTCCATTATTCTGAGGTCTAATATAGTCCTTTTAGATTGTTTTCTTGAGTTTTATGTTGGAATTCTCATTAATGTTGTCATTACAAAAGTTGTTTTGTGTTATTTTCATTTGTGAAAATTATGAAATGTGTGCTATCCATCAATTGTACATAAGGACCTATTTGAATGCAGTGTTTTACATGCACTAAAAGGCTTATAAAATGATCCCCCAAAAGTCCAGTGCACAAGTACTGCATAAGCTAGAAATGAGCAAAGTTTTTGGTCATATTGTATTCAGTGATGGCAATCTTAAGAGTGTGTGTTGGGTGGGTGGGTAGAACATATGCACTGTTTGCTCTCACTGCTGGAAATTGGACACATCACTCCCACAAGCCAAATGTGGACTATTGACACTACCTTTCAAATGAGAATTTGGGCATCAACAGCTCCGTATGGCACTTACCTTGTACTATCAAAATAAATGACGATTCATTCCAGCTTCTCTCATTACTCGCATTGCATGAAAAAGAGCCACAGTCTGATTTTTCCCCTATTTTTTTGGACAAAACGCTTCCATTTTCAGAAACATGGTAGCAGTCATCTGGATGGAGGACTATTCCATCCTTCTTCCACATTATAATGTCCACACTTCCCGAAACCTCACAGATCACCTCAATGGGTGAACCTGCTGAGAATATACTGCTCCGTATCAGTGCGGTTGAGATGGGTGCTACAAGAGATAAGTCAATATAGTTAACTATTGCAGTAACTTTGCCAATACAGTCTCATGAGCATTTAACAGCGGAGGGAAGGAAGAGGGAGACCTTTGGTGCCAGCTTCATAAAAAGACATGTTACTTACAGTATTGCTACATAATAGGTGTCAATATTCAGTTGACGTAATAACCATACAGCATAGTTACTCACCTGTAACAGGTGTTCTCCAGGGACAGCAGGAATCAGTCCTCATATATGGGTGACGTCGGCACCAATGGAGCCCCACGGAAGTATCTCCCCAGCTTTCAAAGAAAATCTTTGGGAGAAGCACCACACATTCATGGTCCACTTCCCACCCAAGGGTGCCATCTTACCTCAGTCTAATGACATAGCTAAGACGGCAAAAATTGAAGTAAGGTAAGGAAGCAACTCCAAGGGGAGGAGGGAGGGTTGCGAGGACTGATTCCTGCTGTCTCCGGAGAACACCTATTACAGATGAGTAACTATGCTTTCTCCAGGAACAAGCAGGAAGTCAGTCCTCACATATGGGACTCCCCAGCTACAGGCTACCAAGAACCTGTAAAACTGCCACAGTGACCCACAAGGGCAAGCAGCAGTCGAGTCCCTACTAAGAGACTCTTGCAAGACCCAAGTGTCTGGCAGAAAACCAGCACTCTGGTAGTCTGAACACAGAAGGGCCGGAAAGCAGAAGTTGCCTACACCCTGAAGAGATTACTGAGTATGGCCTGGCTGTAGGTGCTGTCCCGTCGGGACTCCCTTTCCAGGCAGTAGCAAGCTGCGAAGGTATGGACCAAAGACCAGGTATCAGCCCAACAGATTTCCATCATGGGGACAGAACGCAGATTTGCCACTGAAGTAGTCATAGCCCTGACACGGTGTGCTGTGACCCTCTGGTCCAGTCAGATTCCTGCTTGCACGTAGGCAAGGGTAATGCAGTCTGCCACCCAAGTGGACAGAGTTTGCTTAGTCACGGGAAGCCCCAGATGGCAAGGGTCATAGGATTCAAAAAGCTGTGGTGCTTTGTGGTGGCCCCGAGTTCATTGCAGGTAAAAGGACAGGGCTCTCTTATAATCCAGATTGTGGTCTCTGCCCTACTAGCATGAGGCCTCAGAAAAAAGGTGGAGAGTACCACATCCTGGTTGAGGTTGGAATGGGGACACCACTTTTGGCAGAAACTCGGATTGCACGCAGAGCACCACCCTGTTCTTGTAGAACCTCGTTTAGGGGGGGCTCTGCCATCAGAGCCTGGAGCTCGCTGACTCTGTGAGCTGAAGTGAGTGCTACCAGGAAGGTGACCTTCCAGGATAGGTACCGGAGGTGGCAGGAAGCCAAAGAACCGAATGGAGGCTTAGCCACTTGCGAGAGCACCACATTGAGATCCCACTCCACTGCAGGAGAGCGGGGGGGGGGGGGGAGGGATGGATAGCATGAGGCCCCACAGAAACTTGACACAAGGGGCTGAGCCGAGGGGCTTGCCCTCAACGGAATGGTGGTGCGCTGTGATATTGCTCATGTGTACTCTGACAATAGGTGGACTTTAGTCCCACCTGTGACAGGTGGAGCAGATGATGGAGTACCACTTGTACCAAACAGGGAATGGGTTTGCCCGTCTTTCGGTGCACCACACCGAGAATCAGCACCACTTGAAGGCATACACCGTTCTCATGGAAGCCTTACGAGAGGCCAGGAGAACCAATTCCATGTTCCGTGGGAATTTGAAGGGAGCTAGTGCTACCCTTTTAGCAGCCAAGCTGTGAGTGACAGGGATCCCAGGTTGGAGTATAAGAGAGAGCTCTGCTCCTATGAGAGTAGTCCTGGGGCTCAACCCAGGGAAAATCATCAATGCCGCCAAGAGGGAGAGGAGCAATGGGAATCAGGGTTGCCTGGGCCACAGGGAACTATCAATATTAGTGATGCTCTGTCATACTGGACCTTGAATAGAGTCTTGGCGACCAGAGGTGTCGGTAGAAGGCATACAGGAGGCTTTCCATTCATGGCAAGAAGAACGCATCCATTGCCACTCGGGATTGGTGCGGATGGTAGGAGCAGAAGCTGAGCAACTGCGTGTTGTCTGGACTGGCGAACAGGTCCACCAGAGGGACACCCCAGAGACGGAACAGCTGGGAGGCTACTTCGGGATCCTGGTGCCACTAGTGCAGCTGGAGGATTCTGCTCAGCTTGTCCACTAGAGCATTGTCTTGGCTCAGGAGGTAAACTGCCCTTAGGAGCATCCCTCTGTGTTCCACATAGATGCAGAGGGCTACTGCCTCCTGGCAGAGGGAGTACGACCCCGTTCCCCCTTGTTTGTTCACATAGAACATTACGACCTGGTTGTCTGTCTGGATCAGCACAGAGTGGTGTTTCAGTCTATGGCGGAAGGCTCAGAGAGCCAGGAATATCGCCCAGAGCTCCAGCAGGTTGATCTGCATCTGGGATTCCCTTTGGGACAAGCTGCCTTGTGTTTGGAGGCCCTTGTAATGCGCTCCCCAAACCAGTAGGGAGGCATCTGTGGTGAGGACTTTCTGGGGGGTGGGTGCCTGGAAGGACATCCTGGCTTGAAGGTGATGGGGGGGGGGGGATCTACCATAATCTGAGGGAGTCCGCCAACTGGCGGGTCACTTTGACTCTGACCCTGAGTCTGCCTGTGGCTTGTGTCCACTGAGAGCAGAAGCACCACTGGGCTGTCCTCATCTGCAGTATGGCATATTGGGTCACGTGAATCATGGAGGCCATGCAGAGTAGAAGCCAGGCAGGTAGCACCAGGCATCAGTGTATTTGCGAGGCTAGCCCCTTGAGGCATTCTGATCACTCCTGAGGGAGGAAGGCTTTTGCCTGGATTGTATCTAGGTGTGCCCCTATAAGCTCTAAGTGCTGAGCCGGAGCGAGGTGGGACGGAGTAGTTTATGATGAACTCCAGATGTTGCAGGGTGTTTATGGTGCACCCAGTGGCGCACTCGCCTCTGCAGCTGTGCCTCTCTTTATGAGCCAGTCATCCAAGTAAAGGAAGATAAAGGTCCTTTGGAGCTTTGGAAGTGAGCTGCAACCACCGCAAAGATCCCTGGTGATGAGGCCAGCACGAAGAGCAGCACCTATATTGGTAGTGCTCTCCTCTCACCATGAACCGGAGGTATTTTCTGTGGCTGGGATGGATCAGGATGTGTGTGTAGGCATCCTTTAGGTCTAAGGAGCATAGCCCATTTCCCTGTTGAAGGAATGGCAGCAGTGTCCCAAGGGAGAGCATCTTGAACCTTTCCCTGACCAGAAATCTATTCAGCTCTCGCAGGTTCAGGATGGGCCTGAGGCCCCTGTCATCTTGGGGATGAGGAAATACCTGGAGTAGAAGCCAGTGCCCCAGAGATGTTTTGGCACTGGCTCCACTGCTTTGTCCTGGATTAGGCCTGCTAGCTCAGTGAGGAGCAGGGTCTGGTGAAGGAGAGGTCTGGTAGGTTCTCTTGGGAAGTACGAGGGTGGCGCCCATTTTAGGTGGAGGAGATAGCCCTCCTTGATCACCTGTAGCACCCAGGTATCGGTAGTGATATCTGGCCACCTGTGGGCAAACAGGGCTAGGCATCTCCCTATGAGCTGCAGAGGACCCCCGGAGGGAAGTCAAACCCAGGCAGTCAAAAGCTCCCCCCTAGGTTGGGCCGGTGCCTGACTTCAGGGTCTTTTGCTTTCGGGGGCCATGTCCCTGGCCTTTATGCTGCTGGCTCTGTTGAGGGGCCAAGAAGACCTGGAAATGCAGGGTACTGCCAAAGCCCCCCCCCCCTTCTTCCTTGGGTAGAAGGGCTTCTTCCCTAGGGCTTTCTTCTGGGGCTGTATTGAGGTCTTCTTCAAGAGTCTGGTTCTCGCCAGGAACTCAGTTTCTATCTCTGCAGGCTTGTCTGCCATGGATTTCCTGAAGAGATTATCTCCGATGCAGGGGACATTGATAAATTTGTCCTGTACCCATTGTTCTAGGTCAGACGACTGCAACCATGTTTGGTGTCATGCCCCAATGCCTGCAGAGGCCACCTTGGCCGAAGACTCAAAGCCACCATAGGCTGCTCGAGATAAAAACTTTGAGCACTCTTACCGCTGAGGTCAGAGACTTACACCTCTGCAGGGGTTCACCTTAGAGGCCTGCCGAGAATCCATTGAGCTCCCTTGACATTTCCTTATGGTACATGCCGATATACAGCAGGTAGGACTGGATCCAGCAAGTTAGCATCGAGCCCTGAAAGGCCTTCCGGCTGAGGGAATCTAGGTTCAGGGCCTCCCTGTTGGGTGGCACAGACAAATGAGTTTTTTTTACTCCTGAGCCTGACAATGGCCGACTCCATGACCATCGAGTTGTGGAGAAGTTGGGTCTTTTGGACCCCAAGGCTTCGGCGCACTCAGTAAATGGTGTCGAGATGGCATTTCCCAAATTTGGAGGAGGAAGAGGTCGAGGATCAGAGGCACCAGTACCATAAAGGTTTCCTTAGGGGGTGCCTTGTATTGGAGTATCTCCAGTTCCTGGGTGCCTGGGTCATCCTCAGCCTTGATGGTGAGAGCCTTGGCGATGTCCTGCATAAAGTCAATGAAAGCGATATCTTCGAGTGGAGAGCAGCGTTGGGACATCGGAGAATATGGAACCGAGGGCACATCTCGGTGGTCGCCGCGTGTCCAGAGACTCTGTCCTCAGTCTTCCACTCAGATTCAAAGTCAGAGTATGAGTCCGAAGCCTCGTGATCACCTCAGTCCAGGTCCGCGCCAGGTAGTCTGCAACCTCCGGAGGATCTACAGTCCGATCCGTGGGCACTCACCAGAGAGGACCGGTGCCCCAAGGAACAGGACTGGGACCTCATCCAGTGCAGAAGACTCTCTTGAGGCCAGTGGCACTCGAGGATCAGCTTGACATCCAGGGAGGCCCTCGATGTCGAGGGTCCCATCGTTGGGACAGATGAACTGGACAAACCAGACTTAAATGCCCGCTGAATGGCCATGAGGGCAGAGATACTGTTCTCTAAGGCCGCCATCCTGTCTCCATACCAGTTGACTCTGCAACCTTCGATGCAGGCACTGAGGGCTTCGAGCTCGATGTTGGCACTATCAAGGAGGAGTCCTCAATAGGATGGCCTCAGGGGGTCCGAGGCCAGTCAGCGGGTGCTGATGACTCCTTGCAGGGTAGCTTGGAAGGCTGCTCCCACTCTGACTCCTTGGACTCACGCCAGAGATTGCAGGGCCTGTAGTGGGATTTCCCCTTCTTCCCAGACCCTTCCTCCGAGGGTGTCTGAGGGTTTCATCTTCTTGTGTTCCACCTCCAGGGATTTCCCCTCAAAGGAACTGCACTGTGAGACTCCAAGGAGGCTCAGGCTTCACGGGGCACTAAGGTATCGGAGGGAGCCATGGGGTGGAGTCGGACTTCTGGAAAAAAAAAACCCACAACCACCTTTTCCTGCTGATAACGGCTCTTTAGGGCCTTTGAGGTCATGATTCTGCAGAATTTGCAGTCTGAATTGTGTTCTGGGCTGAGGCATCAGAGGCAGCAGTTGTGCGGATCGGTGAGGGACATTTTGCTGCACTGATCGTACTTCTTGAAACCACAGGATGCCATCAGAAAAAGGGGGGGCCCGCCACCAGGCAGGGGTCTGAGGGCTTCAGCTGAAAAAGGGTGCAAATACTGGTCGAGGAACACCGCAATGTAAGGAAGGGAAAAACAAAAGGAATGAACCCGAGGAGTGATGCCAAGGCGAGCTAGCTCGAGGGCGGGAAGGAACCAATATGCAAACCGGACAAAAACCTATTAAAAATCACACTTTTTCCAGGGGAAACTGGACAGACGTCTGGAGGGCCCCAAAGCAGGTTGTCTGACTCAAGCCACCATGCCAAGGACTTCACCAATGGTACAGTGACCACTATATGATCTCACAGACGACCAGTCATTTGCTTCCAGTGTGTGCACAGGGTCCACTGCACCTGCTGCATGGAGAGGCGGGCCTGAGGAGTGACATGTACTATGGCAGCCATGTGTCTGAGAGCCCTCAACAGCCCGCAAATGGTGATATGGTGCATCTTTCAGATCCAAGGAACATTGCTCCCATACCTTAAACAGGATGATTGGCTATGTCCCCAACGAGAACATTTTGAACTTTTCACATACCAGGAACTGGTTGAGGTTTCATAGGTCTAGAATAGGAAGAAACCCGACGGTCTTTTTGGGAACCAGGAAGTACCTGGAGTAGAAGTCCAGCCCAATCTGAGCTGGGGGTACTGGCTCCATGGCAAGGTCAAAGAGCGGGGCCTCGACCTTGACCTGCAGCAGGCTCCAGTGCGCGGAGTCTATGAGATTGTATGGAGATGGCAGCTGAGTGAAGTGCAGCCGATATCTGCTTTGGACAATCTATAGCACCCAGGAATGCGAGGTGATGAGGGGCCATTGGTGGGCAAAGTGGATGAACTGCACACCGACCTGCGGGGTGGCCTTGATGGACAATGGTTAGATGGCTATGCTTCTAAGGAACCCATTAAATCCTGCACCCGGCTTGGGCTGGGGGGGCAGGTTGTGCCTTTGGGGTCTTCTCCCTCCACTGAGGCTGGGGAGCCTGTGCTTTAAGGCTGCCGCTACGGCTGGGCCGGGAAATACCAATGGGTATATAGATAGCAGGCTCTTCTGGCCTGATGTTTCTTCCATGCTGGATCTGCAGCATTTCTGGAGAGCCTGACAAGAGTCACATGCTCTTTCTCCAGCTCCTCAACTTTCTCCTCTAAGGGTTTTCCTACGAGGTTCTCGCCCCGGCAGGTGACATTGGCGATCTTGTCCTGGATCCATTGCTCCAGGTCCAAGACTGCAGCCACACCATCTGGAGGGTGGTGATGCCCACAGCCACCACTCTGCCAGAGGATTCAAAGGCATCATAGATGCCCCGCACCATGAAATCTGAGCAATCCTTGCTGTGAGTCAAGAGACCCCAAAAGGACTTATGGCGGTCCTTGGGAACAAGGGTGTCAAAGTTCTTCAGGTCCAACATTACATCCTTGAGGAACTTGCTCACGTAGGTCTGCTAAGCCAGAATCCAGGTGATCAGCATGGAGTTCTGGAAGCACTTCCTTCTTACGGGGTCCAGGGTATGAGCTTCCCCACTCAGCCAGGACAGAGGAGTGCATCTTAGCCCTCTTCATGCGCTTCAAAGCTAACTCTACCATGATGGAATTTTGGGGCAATTGAGATTTCTCAAACCCCGGGGCCTTCTGGACCCAGTACAAGGAATTAAGTCAGCGGTTGATGACTAGAAGCATGAATGGCACTCAAACAGCTGCAGGACATGGTGGATAAGAACAGTCCCCACCTCCTGGGGATCCAAGAGATACTGGAGCAATTCCAGTTCCTCTTCAGATTCCAGAGAGGAGAAGATGGCCTTGGACATACTCCTGACGAAGTCCTGAAAGAAAATGTCCATCGGGGGCAACTTATGCTGTTTAGATGGAGGAGACAGGTCGGATGGGAGGTCCGGGGACCGAAGGTGCGATGCTGTCGATTCCGCATCCCATTCTGATTTGGATTCTGAGAGGAAGTCGAAATAGTACTGAGTGTCTTCCTCCCGCTGGCTCCGTGGCAAGGGGGAGGAAGGTCATCAATGGCCCTCATGCTGCCCAGCAAACTGATGGTGATGTCCTTGGGTCTCTGACAGAGATACATTGGAAAGGGAGGTGGCTCAGGCAACCGGAGCTGATACCGATCTCCCACCCAATGTCCCAACATCCACGGGCAGGGTATGGGTCTCCAGGATAGGCTGGAAGGAGTGTGGTGATGACATGCTGTGTGCCACATAGCATGCATTCTGCAAGGTTTCCACCACCACCAAGTTGACTTCTAGGGCTCAAAGGAGTTCCTCCAGAACTGCCACCTGCGAGGGAGTCAATGCTGCAGCCATTGGTGTGGACATTTTGGGTGGGGATTTCATGATGATAGTATATCAGAAGACATATGGCTGCCCTCCTGTGTACTGGGAGTGGATTCTGCCATTCAGGATGGGTCCTCCCACTGGGGAAGCTTGGCCAGCTATCGCTCTCTACATTACATCAAGAAGGGCTATGATGGCGCTGCAACCAGAACGTCTCCCAGTGCTCACCCTTTGACGGTTGACAGGGGTCTCTGCAGGGAGTTTCTCCTTGTCACTTAGGACCATCTGCTCCAACTGAGCATGCTGCTTCTTCCCCTTGGCCACCTTAGGACTATTCGCAGGCATAGACGAGGGAGTTGGGGCTCAGGATACTGAATCAGATGAACCAAAGAGGGACAACTCCTACTTTTCCCGACCTTTCAGCCCTTGGCGTGTCATCTGTAAGCAGAGCTCACAGGATGCTGGCTCATAGTTGGGCCCAAGGCATTGCAAACATCAATGTAAGGTAAAAGCGATATAAAAATCCATTTAAATAAATAAAATAAATTATGTTGGTCGGTGGCAGAAATGGTCTTGGTGCATTTCTTAAAGCTACTAACTGGCTTAGACATGCCAACAAACACCATCTTGGCAACGTCAAACTGAAAACTGCCATGGGCGTGAAACCACACTGAAGGGGGAAAAAACACCCAAAAGCATTGAAACCCTCTCCCCCACAAATGAAAACCTAAAAGGGGAAAAGGCTAACCGATGACAGGCGGAAGAGAAACAGAGAAAAACCCTGGCCACAGGGGCCAGATAGAGAAACCTTTTTCCGGACTGCAGGAACACATCCTAGGGGCTCAGCAGAAAAAAATTAGACTGGAGAATATGGCATTGCGGAAGGCGGGATGGCAGGCACACATATGCAGTGTACCTCCCAAAAGCTTCCTTTGGAAGCTTGGGAGCATTCCATGCAGAGCTCTGTCAGTGTCGTCAACTATGCATGAGGACTTGTTTCCTGCTTGTTCACGGAGAAAAAGCATGTTAACCTTTAGTAAGCATGCCCCTTAGTGTTAAGAATGGGAGGAGGAGGAGAAAAGTGGTTCAACATATAATTTCACATTCTTGATAAGCAGAAAGAGCCAGTGATTTGTGCATCTCTCCTCACTGTCCCATTTGGGATATCTCTACAAAAATCTATTCTAAAGTTTATCAGCCTGATTACTCATCAATGCAAAGAAGTGAAAGTAATATCCTAATAATGTATTCCTTTCCTATGAGGTATTGTACTCTTGTCTCATTTGAAATTATTTCAGACAGGTCTGTACTATTGTTGGTACTTTGTGACACTGATATATGAATTCAGTTAAGGGTCCATATGGAGACTGCAAACAGGAATTTAGCATCGGGTGGTCTGAGGGGATGAAAGCAAACAGCCCCGTTGTGCGGACGTTTTAAGGTAAGAGCCACAGCACTGGTTGCAGCCATTGCCACTGGAGAGAGGGGCACAAAGGATGAGGTTCACCTAGTGCGCCTCATCTCCTTGCATCAGCCCTGGTGCCATAGATGACCTCATAACAGCTCAACACAGACGCTACCCAAAATTTTGTGCTTCACTTCCACTTACCAAGAACTTTAAGTTGGATTTTTCTGGCTTCCTTTTCAATTAAATTAACAGTTACTTTATAGATCCCACTATCGTTCATTCTAACATTTTTTAAAAGGAGGGATCCATTAGAATTGTAAAAAGTAACTCTGTCTATAAAGAGACGATTGATCAGAGGAAGCTGTCCGCTGAAGTAGTCCAGAATATGTTGAGATGTGGACTCCTTGATGTATGCCCACTGTAGGACGCTTATGTCTTTAGGAAGGTAGGAGGCAGGCAGCAGAACTGTAGAGCCCTCAATGGCAGATATTAATTCGTCAGCCAATGCTACTTCTGGGTTCCTCCACAAAAACATGAAAAGCACTAAAAAGGGTACAAAGATGGGCAAATAGTATTTTAGTGCATTTGCTCTTTGCTGTTGTGTACTTGTATTCACACAATATAACAATGGTCACTTGAACGATAATAGACACAATATTGTATTAAAAATATCGTTCCTCTTTTAAAGTAAGAGATTCTTTAGCACTTTAGGTCTCAGTTTAAAATAACACTGCTGGTTTAAAGGTTTTACCCTTGTATTAGCAATCGTGTTTTTTCACATCAATGACCTTGTGCCTTTACTTATGAAAATCAATGTGTGATAAACCTTGGGATTTATATTCGCTGATCAAATGATCAAGTTGTGGTAGCTGCGACATTTGCGCTCTGACATTAACAATGGAAGTCTTTGAATATAATGGTATTAAGTTTTCTTTACGCAGTCAGACATCTTGCGCTTCAAAAAACGTAGTATATGCAGTTTTGTGCCCCTGTGGATTATGTTACATAGGGAAAACGATTAGATTATTTCGAGTTCGTATGCGAGAACATAGGAGCCGATTAAGATGCAAAAATCTACAAGCACCAATAGTTAAACACTGCATAGAAAAAGCACACACTTTTGAGCAATTACGCTGTTTATGTTTGGAACAAGTGACTTTGGCAAGTCACGGCAGAACGCTAGACCAAACATTACTCAAAAGAGAACAACGTTTGATTTTTATATTAGACACACTTGATCCGAAGGGACTCAATAATGAGATAGATTGGATGGCCTGCCTGTGATAGTGTACACTTGCAGGATGATTCAAATCTATATGATAAGCAGCTGATTGATTGATAGGTAGGATCTTTAAAAGGCGGTTAGGGGGTGTGCTACTCATGCGCGGCGTTTTGCATTGGAGGAGTGTTTTCCGGTCACTTACGGTTGGGATCCTCAGTAAACGTGGGCAGCATCACAGGTATATACGTGATATAGTGGTGAAGACTGCAGGATTTTAAAGGTATGTTAGGTTAGGTTTATAGAGTATGAGGTAGACATATTTTTAATGGCTTATTTTTGTTGGTTTCACAGTAAAAACCAGTCCCCTGATGAAAAGTTTGAAACATCAGCTGGTACCGGGATTGATTGTCGGGATTGTGAACAGGAGTGTGAACAAACCACGGGGCTCCATCAGTTTCATTAAGTTGAGTACACGGTTGCATTATTTTGCCATTTGATCAGCGAATATAAATCCCAAGGTTTATCACACATTGATTTTCATAAGTAAAGGCACAAGGTCATTGATGTGAAAAAACACGATTGCTAATACAAGGGTAAAACCTTTAAACCAGCAGTGTTATTTTAAACTGAGACCTAAAGTGCTAAAGAATCTCTTACTTTAAAAGAGGAACGATATTTTTAATACAATGTTGTGTACTTGTAAGCAAACCTGCTCTATAGAGGAAGAACTAGTTAGTTAAAAAACAACATATAGAGTTTGAAAAATAAGCCAAATTGGATTGTGGGTTTCATAGAAATGAGCTCACCAAAAAATCATCCAATGAATTTCTATGGGAGGAGCACTTCCAGCTTCCGTAGCAGAACATGGCAATTAGGGAAAAAGGTAGTTACTCACCTGAAGCAAGTGTTCTCTGTGGACAACAAGAATAAGTCCTCACATATGGATGACATCTCCAATGGGGCCCCACGCGGGAACGCTTCCCAGCTTCTATTGGAAGCTTTTGGGAGGCTGCACTGTGCCTGTGTTTCTCCCTTTCTGCCTGCCACCATGGCGCCATCTGCAGCCAAAGACAAGGCTGTAGCAGAATACAACTCCTTGGGGAGGTGGGAGGGATCTGAGGACTTATTCTTGCCATCCACAGAGAACACCTGCTACAGGTGAGTAGACAAGCAGAAAGTAAGTCCTCACATATGGGACTCCCAAGCTATCGAAAACAGAGGAGGTTGAGAAGTCCAACAGGAGCAAATTGAACTAAGAACTGGACAATGAAGTATGTACAGAAGTAGTAGTTGACAAAGGGAATTCATCCGATTCAGCATCTTCACCATTTTTTTTTTTTGGTAGCCTGGATGGACAGTGGGGCCTTGGGTGGATAGAGTTAAATTCTAATCCCCAAACAGATGCCTGAGAACAGATTGGAAGAAGTTGCTGTTGCATCGGGAATCCCCATCCAGACAGTAGTGAGAGTGAATGTGTGGACAGAAGACCATGCTGCAGCCCTGACGATCTCTTCCATGGAGACCAAGTGCAAGTTGGCTACCGACGCAGCCATGGCATGACCATCAATGCTCAAGCCAGCCAGGGCATAAGCGAAAGAGATGCAGTCTGCCAGCCAAATTGAAAGAGTGTTTGGAAACAGCAGCCCCTAGCTTGCTGGGATCAAAAGAAATCAGCTGGATGGACTTTTGGTGGACCTTCATCTGCACTAAGTAGAAGGCCAAGGCACATTTGCAGTGCAACATGTGCAGCACCACTTCCCCTCTGTGGACATGAGGCCTCGGGAAGAAAGTCAGTAGAATGGAACGAAGCAAAGATGAGTGCACAGGACAACTCTGTTATGATGGAATCAACGGGAGGGACCTGCTATCTCCACCTGAAGCACTGCTGAGCCAAAACAGGAATCTGGTGTATGGCGGGTGAGCTACTAGAGCCTGGAGCTTGCTCACTCGGCATGCTAATGTAACTGCCACCAGAAACAGGACCTTGCAGATCAAGAATCTCATAAGGCAGGAATCAAGCAGCTCAAAGGGAGTTAACGTGCTGTACCAGAACCACATTGAGATCCCAAGCCACCACTGGGGGTTTGAAGGGAGGCTTTGAGAGAAGCATACCTCGCATGAAATGAAGCACTAAAGGCTGAGTCGAGATGGACCTTCCCTCCATTCTGTGATGGTATGCCCCATTCGCCCTGAGTTGAACCCTGACATAGTGGTGTAGGAGCTACTCGAGAAGTCTGTCAGTGGGGCCATTACAAGGATCTAGCGCCTGTCTGCACACCAGAAAGCTAATCTCTTCCATTTGAATGCATAAGACCTTCTCATTGAGGTCCTTCTAGATGCCAAACAGAACATCTGTTACCATCAGGCAGGTTAAGCTCAGAAAGGACTAGCATCTCAACATTCATACAGTTAGGGCCAAGGACCAGATGTTGGGATGCAGCAGCCTCTCGTCCTTCTTTGCTATGAGGTCTGGGACAGAACCCCGTCATAGAAGTTCCCACTGGAAGAGTTGAAGCAGAAGGAGAAACCATGTCTCTCTGGGCCAATACGGCACGATAAGAATCATTGTACCCCTATCTAAAGTTTTAGCAGATTATTTACTATGAGAGGTATAGGAGAGTATGTGTATAGTAGGCCTTTCCCCCATTGTGGGAGGAAAGCATCCAGTGCCAACCTGCTGTTTGAGGCAACTCTGGAGCAGAATTGATCCACTTGGGTGTTCTGCTGGGTGGTGAACAGGTCCATTGAGGGGGTACACCACCTTTGGAAAATGTGGGCCACAACATCCATGTCCAGTGTCCACTCATGTGGCTGGAGGACACTACTCAGCTGGTCCGCCAGGTATTCTGGCCCCATGGCAGATATGTGGCCCTTAGTTTTATCCCATTGGTGATAGCAAACCTCCATAACTGGACTGTTTCCCAGCACAGGAGATATGACCTTGAACCCCCTTGCTTGTTTATGTAGTACATCGCTACCTGATTGGCTGGCCAACCAGGTTGTCCTGATTCAGACAGACCAACAGATGGGGCTTTCTGAGAATGTCTGAAGGCATTCATTATGGCTCCCAATTCCAAGAAATTGATGTGGTTCAGGCTCTCTTGTTCAGACCACATACCTTGGATGTGAAGGCCATCCAGATGTGCTCCTCATCCCAGTTTTGGGATGTGCCTGTTGTCAGTGTTTTCTGGTGTGATACCTTCTGAAAGGCAAGACCCCTGAGGAGGTTCTGAGGATCCAACCACCAGTGCAGGGACTGGACAAGAGGACTGGTGACAGTCACTCAGTCCCGAAAGTGGATGGTAGCCTGGCTCCACTGAGTCCTCAGCATCCATTGAGCTTGTCTCATCAAAAGATGAGCCATGGGCATGACATGTACTGTAGAGTCCACGTGGCTGAACAAGGCCAGTATTCTAAGAGCCATTTTCAGATGACTCCACTGGATCATTTGGACTAAGGTAGTCAATCTCTGGAGTTAGTCTATCAGAAGGAAAGCCTTTGCTTGAATCACGTTGACGAGAACTCCCATGAACTCCAGCTATTGGGCGAGCTGAAGGTGGGACTTTGGGTAATTGACCACAAACCCCAACAACTCTAGCACCTGAATGGTCAACCATGATGATTGCTGGACTCTGTCTGGGGTGGTGCTTTTAATTAGCCAGTTGTCCAGATAAGGAAAGATGAAGACCCTCAGTGTTCCAAGACAGTAACAACCTATCACCAGGCACTTTGTGAAGACTCGGGGCACCGATGCCAGTCCAACTGTACAGTAATACCCAGTAATAAAAGTGCCATTCTGCCAGGATGAATCTGAGATCCATCCCACTCACAGGAAGTATCGATATGTGGGTATACGCATCTTTTAGATCCAAGGAGCATGGCCAATCACCTTTCTGAAGATAAGGGAGTAGGGTGCCTAGAGATACCATCTTGAACCTGTCTCATACCCGAAAGGTGTTGAGATTTCCGAGGTCCAGGATGAACCTGACCCCCCCCCCCCCCTTCCCCATTTTGGAGGGGACCAGAAAGTACCTGGAGTAAACTCTCTGCCTGATCTGTTCTTGCAGCACAGACTCAGTCGGCCAGAAGGGTGGATATTTCTCTCCAAAGTAGATCTAGAGGCAGAGGGTCAAGAGGGTTTGCCCTCAGTGGCAAAGAGGTGGCAGCTCAGCGAAGTGAAGCATGTATCCACTTTGGATTATATGTGTAGCACCCACGAAGCCGAGGTTATGAGGGGCCACCTTAGGGCAAAATAAGTGGTCCTTCTCCCCACTGGAGGGTTTCCTTCTGCTGACACTAGATCAGCTCCTCTGGATCACAGCCAGTAAAAACCCCACCCTTCACTTTGGTTGTAGGGCAGGCTGGCCTTTTGGGGCTTCTCACAATGCTGCGAATGAGGAGCCTGTTTTTTTGTGGGAAGTTTGAAGACCAGGGAAGTGCCTGGCGCCTTCACGGCTAGTATGTCTTCTTCTGGCCTCAATTTTGATAGCTCATGTGACAGGCAGCTGATTCAGATGTGCCTCTCAAGAGCCTGGTGAGGGTGACGTGCTGCTTCTCTATGATGCCAGCCTTCTCCTCTACCTGCTCTATGAAGAGGTTCTCTCCCTGGCATGGCACATACGCAAGCTTATTTTGCACAGACTGTTCAAGGTTGGAGGACTGAAGCCAGGCGAGCCTGTGGATTATAATGCTCACTGCCACTGTTCTGGACACTGTCTCAAAAGTATCAAAAGTTGCTATAGTTTAACAGGACATAGTAGTGCTCCAGTTTCTCTGGGAGAAGGAACTGGAACAGGTCGGCGACACACATATTTTTCAAAAACATGCTCATATAGAGGTAGTAAGAGTGTACTAGAGCTGCGAGCATGGAGCTCTAGAAGCACCTTCTTCCAAAGAAGTCCAACGTCCGAGCATCCCTACCCAGGGGCATCGAGAAATGAGTCTTGGTGCTCTTAATCTTCTTGAGAACGGACTCTACCGCTAAGCAGTGGTGCAGAAGCTGAGGTTTTTCAAACCCAGGATGTACACTGAGTCTAGCCTCCTGTTGACTGGTGGCAGAGTAAGGTGATTCTGTCACATTCTCATTTGTAGCTGCTGTGGAATGTGGTACACTGGCACTGTTACAGCTTCCTTAGGGGCTGAAGAGTATTGGAGATCTTCAAGTCCTCCGCCCTAGGTTCATCCTCCATTTCCAGTGAAAATGGGATGGCCTGGCCATGTCCCAAAATCCTGGAAGGACATGTCCTCCAGAAGAGACTTCCATTGTTCATGCAGAAGGAGGGGGTCTGATGGGAACTCAGGAGACCTATCTTCTGACAAGATCTCAGATTCCACATCAGTCACACAGCCGTCACAGTTAGACTCAGAGAGGAAATTTAAGTATCTCCGAGACTCTGCCCGGAGCTCCCTCCTGCCTCAAGGGGAGTGAGAGATTCTACAGGATCGATGATGCATCAAGGGCTTGCAAAGTTTCACTGGAGTATTGGAACCCAAGACACTTGAGAAAGAGATGGCCCCACCGGGAACCGGCATCAGATCTCTGATGCCCAGATGTCAATGCCTCTGCAGGAAGAGCATGCATTTCAAGGATTGGCTGCACAACTTTTGATATCAATACCACGGGCACCAAAATCCCAGCTAGCTAGTTCCGTAGCATAGATGCGACATGGACTTTGAGCGCCTGAAGGAGGCACTCCTCCAAGGCTGCCAATTCCGAAGGCCTCGGGGCCTGAACAGTTTCGACCAATGTCTCTGGCATCTCTGTGAGTGTATCGGCATTGTCTCGGCTGTCAGGAGACTGTCAGTGCTCCTCCAAAACTCTGGAGAAGGAATAGTCTTCTCTCCAGGACACTTTGGGAGGCCGCTCGTGGCTATCACTCTCGACATCGAGCTTGAAGGGACTCAAATGCCAAGGCATCTAGACCTTAGCCCAGATCAATCCCTCTTAGATGTTGACAGAGCTGGAACTGAATCCTTCCTCGACAACAGATGGAGACTGACTGATTGCCGATGCTCCGGGGCACTGCGGGTGCTCAGCTCCTATTGAGCCCAAGAATTTCTCGATGCCGATGCAGTGTCACTGGATCTTTGGGAAGCCATTGAGACTGATTCCAGTGGCGAAGATGCTGAATCAGATCTCTGGCCAAAAGGGGTTTCTATTTCTCTCAATACATCAGGTCTCTTATCTGCAAACACAAATCGCAAGAAGAGGGCTAGTGATCATGACGCAGACACTGGAAGCACCAGTTGTGTCTGTCTGTAGCAGAGATGGTCCTGGCACACTTGGTGCACTTCTTGAACCTGTTGGCCAGTTTCTGGGACATGTCCGGAAAAATGGCCGTGGCTAAATAAAATGGCTTGATGGCGATGAAGGGCCTGGTGAGGCACAAGAAAACCAAAAAAATGAATATTTACCAAAAGGTGCCGGAATCAATGAAGGAACTGTGACTGGCAGAACCAACGCTACCGATGGCAGGCACTTACACAATACTTGTCAGGAAGGCCCCCGAAGGGGAAAAAAACATTTACTAGCATTGGACCTAAATAATGTTCGTGGGGCTCTGTGGAAGAGAGGAAATTAGACTTACCTGCTAATTGTAGTTCCTGGAGGAACTCCAGTCTAGTCCTGGAATCTCTGGGTTGTCATCCTCCTCCAGCAGCTTTGGAGACTGAGAAACATCACCACTTTTGATGACCCTGGTATATATCGAGGGACTGCCTCCTCACACCAGTAACCTATTGACAAAGCAAACTCACCGGAGCAACAATTAAGTAACAATTCATATTCCAAACAAACCTAAACCATCTGAACTAGAAACTAAGAAGGGAGACCCACTACCATCTTGATCCCCCTTACCCAAAACAAACTATGGGTAAAAACTGAGGCCTGCTCCCTACCCTTCTAGAGCAAGTCGATCTCCTTACCATTGTCTAGAATTGACACCCCTTTTTGTGCTCAGCCCCCCTATAAGCTTACATTTGCTTACCTGCGTTAACTGCTTGTTTCAGGCTCCAGTTCACCCCTGAACTCCTGGGCGGGATACGGGACTAGACTGGAGTTCCTCCAGGAACTACGATTAGCAGGTAAGTCTAATTTCCTCTTCCTGATCGTCCCTCCAGTCTAGTCCCGGAATCTCTGGGTATGTAACAGAGCAGTGCAAACTATCAACAGGAGGGACCTGCTATCTCCGCCTGAAGCACTGCTGAGCCAAAACAGGAATCTCTCTCTGCCTGTATGTCTAGACGGTAGTGCCTGACAAATGTATTTAAGGACGACCAGGGGGCCGCCTTACAAATCTCAACCGCCGGGACCAACTTGCTCTCTGCCCAGGAAGCTGCTTGGGCCCTAGTTGAATGAGCCTTCAGCCCTTCCAGCACCCGCTTACCTTTTAACAGATAATCCGACGCTATTGCCTCTTTAATCCATCTGGAAATGGAAGCTTTTGAAGCTGCTTCCCCTCTCCTTGGACCCCCAAAGAGAACAAAAAGCCTATCCGACCTTCTGAAATCAGCCGTCCATTTAAAATATACTTCAAGGCCCAGCGCACATCTAGCCGATGCGAACTCACCGTTGCCGAACCCTTGGCACTCTCCCTGAATACTGGGAAAGACACTACCTGATTCATATGAAAAGGAGAAACTACTTTGGGCAAAAAGGACGGAACCGACCTCAAAACCACCTTCGAATCGAAAAAGGACAGAAAAGGTTTCCGGCAGGACAAAGCCTGCAACTCTGAAATCCTCCTGGCCGAACAAATGGCTATCAAAAATACCACCTTCAGCGTGAGATCCTTCAAAGATGCCCTTGCCAAGGGCTCAAAGGGTTTTCGTCCTAACGCCTCCAAAACTAAGGACAGAGCCCATGTCAGAACCACCTGCCGACTAGGAGGCCTCATCAGCAACACTGCCCATAGAAACCGCTTCACATCCGGGTGTGCTCCCATGGCCATCCCCTTAATCCTACCTCTATAACAGGCTAGCGCTGCCAGCTGTACCTTCAAGGATGAAGCCGCCAACCCTTTCTGAAACCCGTCCTGTAAAAACGCGAGAACCTGTGGAATTGAAGTCTTTAAGGCATCTACCGCCCTTTCTGTGCACCCCGCTTCAAACACGCGCCACACTCGCACATACGCCAAAGAAGTAGACCGTCTCCACGCCTTCAGCAATGTGGACACCACTGCTGCGGAATATCCCCTTGCTCTCAACCTTGCCCTTTCAAGAGCCAGGCCACAAGCGAAAATCAATCCACTTGAGGCATGAACAGAGGACCCTGGGCCAATAGATCCCTCCTGACTGGTAGACGCCAGGGGTGCTCCACCAACAGCCTCCTGAGATCCGCATACCAAGGCCTCCTTGGCCAGTCCGGCACTATCAAGATCACCAATCCCTTGTGTAGCTTGATACGTTGAACCACCCGGCCTAACACCCACAGAGGAAACACGTACAAGAGTTGCCCTGTTGGCCAATCCTGAATGAGAGCATCCAGACCCTCTGACATCCTTTCTAGTCTTCTGCTGAAGTACCGATCAACCTTTGCTGAGTGAAAGGTTGCCATCAGATCCATTACTGGCGTCCCCCGACGACGAACTATCATGTCGTAAACCTCTGGATGAAGAATACACTCTCCTGGATCCACCTTCACCCGGCTCAAGAAAATCGGCCTCGACATTGTGCACTCCTGCCACATGAGCTGCCGACAGGGCTTTGAGGTTCAGCTTGACCCACTTGAACAACTCCTCCGCCTCGGCTTCCAGTGCCACACTGCTTGTGCCTCCTTGACGATTGATGTAGGCCACCGTGGTTGCGTTGTCGGAGAATAGCCGAACCGCTTTCGCGTGCACATGTTCCCTGTAAAAAAGTTATCTCCAAGTTATAATGCCCTGTTTAATGTAATTTCAGTTTGTTCAATGTAAACCGCACTGATGCAGAATAGCGCGGTATATAAGAGAATATAAATAAATAAGGCTGAAATGCCCTCAAGGCTAAAGTTACCGCTCTGAATTCCAGCCTGTTGATTGCCCAATGCTTTTCCTGGTCTGACCATTGCCCTTGCGCAATTCTTCCTTGGAAGTGCGCCCCCCAGCCCAGTAGGCTGGCATCCGTTGTCAGGGCTAACCACTTGGGCGGTTCCAAGGGCATCCCCTGCTGCAGGTTTCCTGGAACCAACCACCACCGCAGTGCCTTCCTTGTCTCGCTTGGACAAGGAAATCTCTGGGAGAGGTTGTCGTTCTGGTGAGACCACCTCCTGAGCAACGCCCTCTGTAACGGTCGTATATGGGCGCTTGCCCACGGTACCAGCTTGTGCGTTGCCGCCATTGTTCTGAGCAACTGTAGATAAGGCCACGCCGTGGGAACCGCCATCTGCAGAAACTCAAACCAACTTCCTGAGATTTGCCACTCGCTGGGGGGGGGGGGAGGAAAACTCTGCCCACTGCCGTATTGAACCTTGCCCCCAGGTCATCCAGATCCTGCGACGGCGTAAATACACTCTTCACTCCATTGACTACCCAACCTAGGCCTTGGAGACACGCTATGACCCTGGCCGTGGCCCTCTCGCTTTCAGCCCTTTACTTTGCTCGGATGAGCCAATCGTCCAGATAAGGATGAACTAGGATGCCTTCCCTTCTCAGAGACGCAGCCACCACTACCATCACTTTGGTGAACGTCCTTGGTGCGGTAGCCAATCCGAACGGTAGCGCTCGGAACTGAAAATGTCCCAACAGCACCGCAAACCTGAGAAACCTCTGGTGTTCCTGCCAAATGGGAATGTGTAGGTATGCTTCAGACAAGTCTACGGAGGTAAGAAATTCTCCTTTCCGTACCACCACTATCACTGACCTCAACGTTTCTATGTGGAAATGCGAGATTTGGAGACACCGATTCACTCTTTTCAGATCTAGGATTGGACGAAACATTCCCTTTTTCTTTGGTACCACGAAATAAATGGAGTATCGACCGGAACCGCATTCGCCCACGGGAACAGGCACTATTGCCTTGAGGGCTAATAGCCTCTCTACTGTCCGTTTGATTGCTTTGAATTTTAGATCTGCCTTGCAGGGGGACTGAACGAACGAGTCTGATACTGGCCGTAGAAACTCTAGGGCATAACCTTCTTGGATAACCTTGAGGACCCACTGGTCCGAAGTTATCTGGACCCAGGCAGGGTAGAAATCCCATAACCTCCCTCCTACTGACACTACTGCTGCCTGGTTCCCCCTCGCTTCATTGTGACTTTCTAGGATTTGAGGGGGTGGCCGCAAAACCTCTGCCTGCTCCTCGAAACCCCTGGTTTCGAAAGGGAAACCGTCCTCTCTGGCCTTGATTGAACCTAGGGGCCCTAAAATGTCAAAACTCCCGCTGCGGGGCTTTAGTAGGCATATTTGAACGCCCCTGCTTTTGCTTATCCTCCGGGAGCCTGCCTCCCTTGGACTCCCCAAAGTCCTTCACCAACTTATCCAAATCTTCTCCAAAAAGCAGCTTACCTCTGAACAGAAGCTTACTAAGCCTAGCCTTGGACGAACTAGCTGCTGCCCAGTTACGGAGCCACAAGTACCGACGCGCTGCTACCACAGAAGCCATACCATTAGACAATGCCCGGATAAGGTCGTAATGGATATCTGCCAGATAGGCCGTCTCTGACTCTAGTCGGACGCTTCAGCGCTCGCTGTCGCCATCTGGTCCCCTTGAATCCGCTGAGACCAACGCAAACAAGCTCTAGCTACCCAAGCTCCACAAATAGAAGCTTGCACTGATAACGCACTCACGTCAAACACCTGCTTCTGCAAGGTATCCAACTTCCTATCCTGAGAATCCTTAAGAGCTGCGCTACCCTCTACCGGAATAGCAGTCTTCTTTGTAACCGTGGCCACCGCCGCATCTACTCTCGGGGACTGAAACAACTCCTTATCCTGCTCCACCAGCGGGTACAGCCGAGACATAACTCTGGAGCCCTTGAGAGCTGCCTCCGGCAAATCCCATTCTCCTTGAATCATCTCCTTTACAACCTTGTGGATTGGGAACGCCCTCTGCATCTTCTGAAAGGTCTGCAACAAGGGATCTTCCAACGTCTCCTCCTCTGCCAATCCCACTGCCGGCATATTCAACGCCTTAAGCGTTTCTGCGATAAGAGAAGGTAACTCCTCTCTGCGGAAAATTCGGACCACCCTCGCCTGATCCTCTTGCTCCGCAATCTCTCCTTCCTCTAACTCGTCCTCCAACTCTAGGTCCTGATCACCCTCATCGGAAAGACCTACCTCAGACCTCACAGACTGATCTGCGTCTCTGTCCAACCTAAGCCTCTTAGCTGGACCCTTTGCCAACCCAACAGCAACCAGCGTACCTAGCCTCTTATCCGCTGACTCCGGCTCCGCAGAAGGAGACGGGAAAGCTCTCTTAACGCCCCCAAAGGCCTGTTGCATTAGCATAATGAAAGCCGGGGAAAAAAATTGCTTCCAGGCCCCCTGGCAATGGCGCCGTGGCCGGGGGCCCATCCGGAGCCGAGGAAGGCCCCACCACGGGCTCCTTCGGCTGAACGGCTGGAGAAACTGGTTCCTGCGAAGGCTCTACCCCAGCCTTGGGACTGTCCTCTAAGGCCTGTTCCATCGCGGTCGACTACAGCATACAGCCTCTGCACACCCCCGTGTCTGAGACCGCCCCCCTCTTCGCACCGCAGAATACACACTACGGCCTAGAGGGCATCCCTGTCACTAACCAAGACAACAGACCTAAATAAGGTACAGGACACTCTTACCCTGTACAGGTTGAACCTTGAAAGCACTCTTGTAACAAAAAAACTTTTTTTTTTTTTTTACTTCTTAACATAAATATACTCCCCTCAGAAGTCCTAGCTGAGAACTGAAGACAGAATTCAAAAACGAAGCTCCTGTTCCCAACCCAGAGCCCTTTCAGGTTACCTTAAGTCAACGGCGCTTCCTGTGCTGTACCATGCGGTCGGGCCTGCCGAGACACACGCGCTCCGCGGTCTGACGTCCCAAAATCCAGCGGCTTACCTCAACTGGGATCCACTTTCCCTCCGTTGCCTCAGTACCTCAGTACCTCTGGGCCCACTGCCGCTGACCGGCCTGACCGCCCCCGAGGTGCAACTCACTTTTCTACTGCTCCCCTTTCGACGGCTCTGCACGCTCTCAGGAAAAACAACTTCTGGCGCATTACAGAGCCTCGGGGGGGGGGGGGGGGGCGGTTCTCACCCAGCAATGTGGGATCAGGAACCAGGTCTCCACTGTTTTCCCCTCCAAAGGCTGAATAGCTGCACTGTCTGTGTCCCGCAAGCTAAAGCCGGAGAGGGGGAGGGCCTGACACACTGTACCAAATTTAAAGACACCCTCACAGATGTTCATATTGGGCACGGGCACATCCACATTTGTGAAATCATGTCTGCACATGGACGTGCCTGTTATTTTTTTCTAGACTTCATGGCTCAGACGCCCCAGATTGCACATGGTTGTCCCTTCTAAACGTTTCCCTCAATGTCCACAGGAAGCTCAAATTTCTTCATGATGCAGCATTAACCTATATAGTTTTAGAATTCATCATCGCTCCCTAGGTAATTAATATTTACTTAATTGCCTAGGGCCCTTTACAGCGTTAGTCTAGCCAGGGCCATGGGAGAGTGGCACCTTGCAGTTAAACAGTAAAATCCATCCTTTGAAAACTGTTGTCAGCGACATCTAATGGTTTTATATATTCTCCAGGAACAAGCAGGAAGTCAGTCCTCCCTCAAGGGTGATGTCAGCACCGAAGGAGCCCGCGTGGAGCAATTCCCTAGCTTTCAAAGAAAGCCTTTGGGATTACTGCCACACATGCGTGGTCCTCTTACTGCCCAAGGGTGCCATCTTGCTCAGTCTCCTTTTCCGTGGAGCCCTTTGGACGTACGTCCTCGTCCCTCAGAAAAAAAACGTTTTTCATTTTTGGCCTACTGGCCTTCTATTTTCCGGTTACACTGGTCCTCTACCCGTCCTTCCATGCTCTACCTTTTCCGAGCTGTTAGGGTAAAAAAGGCAAAGAAAACTATCCCCTTTTCTTTACCTAACCGTTGGCCACGTGGGTCTTCGACCTTGCAGGGGGCCATTTTTGCCCCTGTGGCCTCCGGATTCAAAAATATGCGATAGATGCTCTAAAACATGTCGCTTGATTGTTGTCTGCGGTGGCTCAGTGCTGATCATGATCCAGAGCTGATCATGATCCAGTGCTGATCATGATCCAGAGCTCTGATCGCTTTGTAAGAAAAATGTCCTCTAAAGTCCTGCTCAGTCGTAAGCAGAAGTCTGAAGACATTTTCAGAAAGGCTGCCTCGGAATCCCCGGTGGTGCCTTCGATCGTCTCCCCTCTGGTGTGATCCCCCACCTCGGCCCCGTGCTCTCAGCGGCACTCTGACCAGGGGTCCCCTGAAGTGGAGCGGCGCAAGAAGGCGGCCTCGAAGTCGATGTCGGGGGCTCCCAACAAGTGTGAGCGTTCCTGCGCTCGGTTGCTTAGCCCTCCTCGGCATTCCTGTGAGTTGGACAAGGAGCAGCCCCGCAAGGTACCCCACACAGATACGGAGGCTTCCAGCGAAGGCTCCCAGTCTCTTGAGAGCCGTCCCGGTGAGGACCCCCTCTCCTCCTTGACACCTGATCCAGTGACCCCGGGATCGGCACCACAGGATCCCACACCTGCATGGGAGTCCCGCATGCTGGCACTGGAACGCAGCGTTTCTGCGTTCATCGCTTCCCAGCGGGCGCTCACAGCCAGCTTTGCTGACTTGCGCCCAGAGACCGTGGGTCCCTCATGTGGGACAGTGAAATCCGTCCAGGAAACCCAAGAGCCGTGGGCCTAGTGAGGGTCCTCTATGTCGGTCTCGCTCGCCCTCCCGTTCAACGGGGGCAAGATCTTCCAGGGCCTCCGGCTCCAAGTGGGCCTCGGCCGCTGGAGAGGGCGACCTGCCCGGCTTGGACTCCTCAACTAAGTTCTCGGAGTGGGAGTCAGATGGGGACAAAGGATCTTCCATCGGACCCCTCCCCGCCCACTTTTCAGCAGCGCTTGCCACCTGAGCACACCTCTTTTCTGGTGTTCGTCCAGGATATGGCACGGGCTCTTAACCTGGTCATTCAGGCCTAGGAGGACCCTCGAACTGAAGAACTCTACATTCTTCAGTACGAGTCCCCACCGAGGGAGTCTTTCACTGTTCCGGTCCCTCCCATTCTGTCCCAGCTGATGCTCCGCATGTGGGAGGCACCCCTCTCGATCCCCATTGTAAGTAAGCACCTTGACAATATGTACAAGGTACAACGTGGCCCTGGGTTCAGAAAGACCCAACTCCCCCACACCTCCATAGTGGTGGAGCTGGCCATGAGGAACAGAAGAGCCATAAGTCGCACTCATCGGTTCCCCTGGGCCGGGAGTCGAAGCCCTAGCCGCCCTGGGCCCGTAAGGCTTACCAAGGCTCCATGCTCTCTTGTCGCATTCAAGCGTACCAACTCTACATGGGCATGTTCTGGCACGACTTTGTCAAGGAACTCGGGTTTCTCCATTGGCCTCGAGGGCGAGCCTCTCGATAGACTTCGTTAGGGCACTGAACCTGTTGCAGACTGCTGAAAATACCTCTCCCGAGCCACCTACAATGGATTTGAGTCATCGGCTCGGGTGGCAGCCGCGGGAATCGGAGCCTGCCGCCAGGCATGGCTCCAATTGTCAGATTTGCAGCAGTGGGTGCAGGAAAAACTCCTGGATGTCCCCTGCCTTGGCGAGCAGCTCTTCGGCAAGCCAATGGAGGATAAAGCCATGGAGATAGAGACGGAGTTCATCACCAGGACCCATCTCTCACGCAAGACCTCCTCCCTCCCCCAGAGAAAGCAACAGTCCAAAAAGCTTCTTTCCCCAGAACCTTCAGTACCGCGGCTACCCACCGTACCCAACCACCCCCACACTGATCTATCTGGCACAGGGTAAGCCAGGCCAGAAGCATCGCAAGCCGAAAGGGCCCAAAGCCCAAACACCGGCTCCACCACCACCCGCGCAAGGGTTTTGATGCCATTGTCATAGCTCCTCGCTCTCCAGGCAACGCAGCAACCGGGGGGGGGGGGGGACGACGCCTGTCTTCTTTCGCCCCTCTATGGGCTTCCATCACCTCGGACATCTGGGTTCTCCAGGTCATCTGAGATGGCTATCGCCTTCGCTTCGACAGGCTTCCATCTCCCTTCTCCCTGGCAGAGCCTCCTCGACTCCCCATGCACCAGGTGTTCCTGCAGCGGGAACTAGTCTCTCTCCTTGCCCAATGGGCGGTTGAGAAGGTCCCTCCGCACCTTCGAGATTGGGGCTTCTATTCCCAGTACTTCCATGTCCCGAAAAAGACAGGGGGGGGGAGGGGTCTGCGGCCCATCCTTGACCTCAAAGTTAAACAAGTTCTTGGTGCGGGAGAAATTCAAGATGTTATCCCTTGGCATTCTCCTCCAGCAGGGCGACTGGCTATGCTCCTTGGATCTAAAAGACATCTTAATCCACCCCAGCCCACATCTTAATCCACCCACAGCACAGGCAGTATCTGCACTTCAGGGTGTGGGGAAAGCACTTCCAGTACAGGGTGCTCCTCATCGGCGTCATGTCCGCCCCATGGGTCTTCACGAAACGCCTCTCCATGGTTTCCATCTGTCTCAGGCGTGAGGGTGTACCAGTCTTTCCCTATCTTGACAACTGGCTCATTACAGGACCCTCGGTTTAGGAAACCCAGCGAGTGACATCGTGCACAATCCTTCTGTTGGAAGACCTGGGGTTCTTGCTCAACTACCTAAAGTCCCACCTCAAGTTGGTACAGGCCTTAGAGTTCATTGGAGCATGCCTCGATACTCAGCGGGCGACCGCATTCTTGCCAGCAGATCGCGCCGACCGCCTCCAAGCCCTGGCGGCTCAGGTCCAAAATCACCCCCTCCCCCCCCCCCCCCGAGTCACAGCTTGGACTATACTACGCGTCCTGGGTCACTTGGCCTCTATGGTCCATGTGGTTCCCCATGCCCGACTACACATGCGGACAGCTCAGTGGTGCTACTACTACTACTGAGCATTTGCCGATCCATCGGTCAACTCAAGGACCCTGTCAGGGTCTTTCCCGACCTTAGTTTGTCCCCGAGTTGGCGTCAAAACCCCCACAACCTCCTCCGGGGGATGCCCTTCCAGCCCCCACAGCACAACGAGGTGCTGACAATGGATGCTTCCCTGCTAGGGTGGGGAGCCCACTGCGGGTCGCTGTGCATGCAGGGACAGTGGTCGCCTGAGGAGTCCCAGCAACAGATAAAACTTGTTCGAACTCCGAGTGATTCAGTGGGCCCCAAGGGCCACTTCAAGGGGCGGTCAGTACTCGTGCAGACTGATAACCGCATGGCGATGTTCTACGTCAACAAGGAAGGGGGTACCGGATCGCGCTCCCTATGCCGGGAAGCGGTCCTCCTCTGCTCCTTTTCCGTCCATCGGAAGATGTCCCTCAGGGCGGCCTACCTTCCGGATCAGGAGGATGTCCTGGCAGACAGGCTCAGCAGGATCCTTCGCCCTCACAAGTGGCGCCTGGACCCAGGCTGTTTCTTCACTGGGGGACACCGGCGATAGACCTGTTCACCAGTCCCCAGAACGCGCAGCTCCCCTGATTTTGCGGGCCGGTACCACAGCCGGGCAGAGAGAGTCCGGATTCCTTCTGAGCTGGTCTTCCGGCCTACTCTATGCATTCCCTCCCATCCCTCTCATTGCAAGAACCCTCCTCAAGGCTCAGTGGGACCGGGCATCGATGATCCTCGTAGCCCCCTCGTGGCCTCAGCAGCCCTGGTTCCCACTTCTGCTCCGGCTGTCAACGGAACCCCTTGTTCCTCTGGGCTCTGCTACGGGTCTAACGCAAGAGTGACGGGTGCAGCACCCGAACCTAGCTTCCTTATTCCTCATGGCCTGACGGCTGAATGGGTCTCCCTAGCTTCGCTGGCTCTCCCGGAGGAGGTCCTCCTCATATTGAGGAAGGACTCCACTAGACGAGCCTACACCTTCAAGTGGCAGCGTGTCTCAGTCTGGTGCTCAGGGCTCCAGATTGACCCAGTCTCGTGTCCCATTCGATGGGTCCTTCAGTACCTCCTCTATCTCTCGAGGGAAGGCCTAAAGTCGAATTCCGTCAAGGTACACTTGAGCGCCCTCTCGGCAAACCACCTCTCCGTCGAGGGAAAGCCCCTCTCTGGGCAGCTGTTGGTCTCCCGCTTTATGCGGGGTCTTTTGCTACCCAAGCCACCCAACCTGCCTCCCTCAGTGGAATGGGACATGAATGTGGTGCTTATGCAGCTGACACGTCCACCCTTTGAGCTGATGGCAACGTGCTCGCCTCGGCTCCCATCCTGGAAGGTGGACTTCCTGGTGGTGCTGACCTTGGCCCGCCACATCAAGAGCTCCAGGCTCTCATGGCTGATGCCCCTTACACCAGGTTCTATAGGAATAGGGTGGTCCTCCATACCCACCCCAAATTCCTGCCTAAAGTTGTTTTGGATTTCCATCTCAACCAGGAGATAGTCCTGCCGACTTTCTTTCCAAGACCCCACGCCGACCAGGTGTCAGCGGCTCTTCACACACTCAACTGCAGGAGAGTTCTTGCCTTCTATTTGCAGTGCACGCAGGTTCATTGCAAGTCTTGCCAACTCTTTGTGACCTACGATCACAATCATCCGGGGCAGACAGTTACCAAATGCGTCCTATTTGGGTGGCGGACTGCATCACCTTCGCTCATACGAAGGCGGGTACTCCGTTGGATCGTCGAGTCGCCATGCATGGGGTTCGGGCCAAAGCGGCTTCGGTGGCCTCGCTGCACTCTGTACCCCTGATGGACATCTGCCAGGAAGTGACCTGGTCTTCCATGAATACCTTCTCTGAACAGCGCCTTCGGCCAGGTTGTGCTCTGTAATCTGTTTGGGGTATAAGCAACTCCTGCCCTCCGACCCTTCTTCATGGCTACCAAGGACTTTGCCTCGAGGACCCGAGCTCCTTCGGGCATCAGCTTCTGCGCACGACCTCGTGGAGGCGTTTTTTTGGTTACAGGTTGTCATACCCTGCCCTCTGCCTTAGGCTTGGAGGGCTGGGGTAGCCATTATTTTTCTCTATTGAAGGGTAAATCAACTAACTTTCCTCTCGTGATGCATGCTGGGAAAAGTAGTTTTCCTTCTGATAGAAAATAGTCATGAAGCCAGAGTTATAGGCAAAACTATAACAAAGTTTATTTCTCCCAAAAGCAAAGGTTCAAAGTAAGTTGCACCAGGATACTTCTCCAGTATTTTGTTCAGAAAGGTTCTTTATACAAGTGTGCTGGTTGAGCTTTCACATTCATTCAATTCAAATGCAGCTGCTTCTCACGTATACAGAAAAAGAACAAAGCATGGCAGCTTCCTTTACCAAAGAAAATATCTTCTTTTCTTTAGGTTACATTCAGCTTATACTATACAGTTTAGCAAAGGCTTTCAATATTATCTGCAAAGCACAAAGTACAATCCATAGGTTGTTCTGGCTTTAAGGAATCACTCTCCTTAGAGTCCACCTGCATTGCTTCCGGTTCTTGTGCTGCACTGCCTTGCTTTAAACTACTGGAAAATGCCTCAGGGTGTTTTCTCCCTAAAACTCCCTGTGGGTCTTTTAAACACAGCTCTAGTAAATAGGGATAAGCAGTACCTGAGCCTAAGGAAACTCCTCTCTGCAGCTGTGTGGCTATCTCTTGTCAGCTCTGGGGAAAACAGTCCCTTGTCCCTTAGTTTACTGGAGCTCTGCCACGGTTCTCCATTCAAGACTGGGCTCTGCAGACTTCTGCACTGAGTCTTAGGCACCCACCTCTGAACTCTCTGAACCTTTTCCTTCAGTGCTGGGGTTTGAAGGTTTTCCTGCTCTCTCTCTCTAAGCACTCCAGACCACCTTCGCGTCCTCTCCCCTTCTGCTTTGCTTGCTTCAGTTCCTTTCCTCCATGTGGCTTCCTTCCTCCAGCTACTGTGTTTCCTCCAACTGTGCTCCTGTCTGGGATGCCTTCCGTGCTGCTCTCGAGCTGCTCTCCCTCCTGCTGCTCTCCTTCATGCTGCTCTCCTGACTCACTCTCCAGCCCTGGTTTATATCCCTGTTTTCTGATAAACCTCCCTGACTCTCTAGACAGGTGTTAGCAACAGGCTTGGAAACTGATTACAATGTCATCAGGGCTTGGGTGTGTCAGCTTAGCTTTTGAATCCCTGTGTTTGTTTTCTCCAGAGAACTGCTGGAACGTGTGCTTTGCAGGGCTGTGACCTTTCCTAAAGGTAGAATCATTCTTTTCTTCTACTTCCATGGGCTCACTAGAGTCTTCCTTATCACAAGGTTCAGTAGCCTGTAGCTGGGGAGTCCCATAAGTGAGGACAGACTTCCTCCTTGTTCCTGGAGAAAGCATATAGTTATTCACCTGTAACAGGTCTTCTCCAGGGACAGCAGGAATCAGTCCTCACTACCCTCCCACCTCCCCTGAAGAGCTGCTGGATGTTTGTCCTTCCCTTGCCATCTGCTTGGTAGGGCTCGAGCTAAGGGACCTGACGGAGCAAGATGGCACCCTTGGGCAGGAAGAGGACCACACATGCGTGGCAGCAATCCCAAAGGATTTCTTTGGAAGCTGGGGAATTGCTCCGTGCGGGCTCCGTCGCTGCCAACGTCACTCATAAGTGAGGACTTATTCCTGCTGTCCCTGGAGAACACCTGTTACAGGTGAGTAATTACGCTTTATCACACGTCATTTGTAAAGAATAAATCAGAATGTTTGGTACTGCACTATTCATGCCACCCACTCCATTCTCTCCTCCAGGTCAAGAGACAAACAGACACATCATAGCCATACGCATACCACACAAAGCAGATGGAGAAAATGCCATGTACCATGCTCCACATACTTTCCTCACTTGTTCTTATACTCCCCATTCTTATCAGTGTAAGGGAGGGGGTGGTGCTCTTTGTTAAGGTAAAGTGATCTCTGTGTTCAAGGCAATATTTTTTAGTGTTTACAAGAATATAATAATTAAAATATTAACAAGTATGACAATTTTTGCTTTAAAAAAATGAAAGTATAAGAAATGATAGAAACGAAGCATGCAAACATTATGGGACAGCAGCTTTTAGAAAGACTTTCTGAATCAGCTCAGCTACTATGAAGATAGGGCCCGATATTCGAAGCCCTGTATCTGTTGCCGAGAGAAATATTCAATGGCACTAACACGATTAATGCCACTGAATATCCATCAAAAAAATAAGAACACCTAAATCCCCTTAGACAATACCTTTAACCTAAGGGGATTTAGGTGTTCTTATTTTTTTGATTCTGTTGCTTGGAACACCGAGTTTGCTGGCTTTAACAATTTTGACTGAATATCCATCAGCAAAAACTATCCATGATATTCAGCGACCCGAGCAGCATACAATATCGCTGCTGCCTGGTTAGCTAATGCATCTTCTGACATGTGCAGCAAATCCTGGATATTCAATGCCGGGGCCATAGTGGCGCATAGCCTGCCTAATTGAATATCGGGCCCATAGTCTTCACAGTCCCTGAGGATTGGGGGTGGGTGGAAGTCATGATCCAATTGGTGGACTTTCCATAATACAAGTTCTGGAAGCAGTCCTAAACTTAATTTATAAAAACACAAGGGAAAAATCCCCAGGTGACTGTGAATGCTCAGTGCCAGAATCTCAGCACTGCTGCCGACTGAGAAACATACAAAATGACAGCAGATTAAGACTATATGGCCTACCCAGTCTGCCCATCTATACCAACTATTAACCTCTGCAATCCCTTCCTCGCCTTTAGAAATCCTCTCCTCTGTGCGTGCCTCATGCTTTCTTGAATTCAGATATAGTACTCGACTCCACTAGCTCTGCTGGGATGCTATTTCATTCATCTACCACCCTTTCTGTAAAGAAATACTTCTTTAGGCTCAGGCATAATCTATCTCCTTTGATCTTCATCCTACCCCATCCATCGGCGCTTCTTTTCTATTGAAAGAGGACCGCCTCATGTGCATTTCTGTCAGAGGTATTTAAATTGTGTGAGTGTGATATTGTCCGAGTGTGATGGCCTTTTAGTAACTTCCCTCTGGACTGACCCAGTATGACATATCAAGCCCAGCATCCTATTTCCCCAACAATGCCCAATCCAGGTCACAAGTCTGTCAGAATCCCAAAAAGTTAAACCGATCTCATGCCGATTACCCCAGGGGTAAGCAGTGGTTTTCCCCAGTCCACTTTAACAATGGTTTATGGACTTTTCCTTCAGGAACTTGTCCAAACCTCTTTTAAACCCAGCTACACTAGTGACTTTCAACACATCTTCTGGCAATAAATTCCATAGTTTGATTACGTGTTGACTTCCTTAATGCAGTGTCCCAAGGTCGACTTGGCTGCCACTTTACTCTTGTGCAGGCATGCAAACAAAAGATAGTCAGACTTACAAAGGGATTCATAACCTCCAGGTATCAGAGGAGTCACCTCCAGACATCCACCAAGCACCTTCCCCCGACACTGCTTTACCTGGTTCATGTGAAAGGGAGAAAGCACCTTAGGCAAGAAGGATGGAAAGCACAGGCCAAATGAAACTGGCCTCCTTTGAAAAGAACAGATAATGATCTCAACAAGACAGAGCCTGCAGCTCAGAAATCTGCCTTGCGGAACAAATCATGACAGAAGACAGTATCAAATCCTTTAAGGTGGCATGCTTCTATGGCTCAAAAGGGGCCACCTTGAGCACCAGACACAGAGCCTAGGGACGGATCACAGACCAAAAGGGGAGGATGCAGATGCCAAACCCCTTGTAAAAAAAAGTGAGATGTCCAGATGCAAGCCAAGACTTGCCCACCACTGGACCACGGAAAAAGGCCAGAGTTGCCACCTGAACTTTCAGGAAGCTAAGTGAGAGGCCCTTCTCTAGGCCATCCTGTAGAAAAGTCAACAGGGAGGATATCTTGGCCGCCACAGTAACCAACTGTCTCGTGCCACACCAGTGCTCAAAGAGGCTCCATATCCATATGTATGCTAGCTTGGTAGACCTCCTCCAGGTACCAAGCAGAGTAGGTGCTGAGAGTAGCCCTTACATCCTAGTAATCTCCTTTCAAGAGACATGCTAGAAGCAAGAAGGGAGCCGAGTCCTCCAGGACAATTAGTCCCTGCCACAATAGACCCCGATACCGAGGCAGCCAAAGAAGTGGCACCTACAGGAGGCACATCAAGACTCCAAAACAATGCTCACTTTGGCCAATCCAGTGCTACTAGAACAATCCTGCCCCGGTGGTATTCTATACGCCAAAGCATAAGCCCCACTAGGAGCCATGAAGGAAACACATACAAAAGTCACTGACTTGGCCAAGACTGGGTCAGGTAATCGACACCCTTGAACCCCATCTCTGTGTGGTGGCCGAAGAAGCCGCAAACTTTGAAATTAGAGCGAGTTGCCATCAGATCCATTTCAGGGCAGCTCCAGCAGCACAGAATCAACTGAAATGCCTCCTAACTCAACTCCCACTTTCCAGGATTCAGAGTACTGACTGAGAAAGTCCACTTCCACATTTTCCACCCAGCAATGTGCTGGGCCCAACAAGGCTAGGTGGTTCTTCTCCACCCAGGCAAAGAGGAGATCCATCTTCAGAGCTACCCCAGCACTCTTTGTACCACCTTGCTGAATGGCCTAAGCTACTGCTGTGGCATTGTCTGAAAAACATTCAAAATGCCCGGTCCTCAACCTGGGGCCGGAAATGCAGAAAAACCAACCTGAGGGCCCTCACCTCAAGGCGGTTGATGGACTACACCGTTTCCCTCCGGTTCCAATGGTCCAGGGCTGTACTGTCTTGGCAATGGGTTCTTCAGCTCAAGAGACTGACATCCATTGTCAGCAGGATCCAGGAGAAATTGTCCAGCAGTGAGCACTTCCTCAGATAACAGGGCTGCAAACACCACCACAGGTTGGCCTTAACCATCAACGGGAGTGGAAGCCTGCGCTCAAACTCCTTAAGAATTTGGGGACCATCTCTATGGTCACAAACCATCAATCCGAGGAGCTGAAGATAATCCCAGACTCTGGGGGATCTGCTGTACACAGAACATTGCCAAGCAATCCAACAGTCTTGACTGTCTCCTCTTTCAGGAAAAAAACGTGTTGGGGCCATACTGGACTTGGTGCTTACCAATGGGGAAAGTGTTTCTGATGTTACAGTGGAAGATCATCTCGCATCCAGTGATCATCAGATGGTATGGTTCAGTATTAGGACTAGGGATGATAAAATCCATTCAAAAGCAAGGATCTTAGACTTTAGGAAAACTAACTTTGCAAAGATGGGACAGTACTTCAGAGAGTTACTAGTGGGATAGGAACAGCTGGGGGATGTAGAAAAACAGTTGGCAAAACTGAAAGAGAATATATTAAAGGGCAATAAACCTTTTTGTTAGAAAGGTAAATAAATGTAGAAGGAAAAAGGAGGCTGCTATGGTTCTCAAAAGAAGTAGCTGAGAAGGTGAAGAGGGAGGCCTTCATGAAATACAACAGATCACAAAGAGAGGAAGACAGGCATCTATATTTGGAAAAAAACTTAAGAGAAGCTAGCAAAGTAGTCAAGAAAGCAAAAGGTACAAAAAAAAGAAGAAATAACCAATGCAATAAAATATAGGTGTAAGACATTTTTCTGATACGTTAGTGAGAGGAGGAAGTGCAAAAGTGATATTGTCAGACTCAAGGGTGCAAGGGAGGAATATGCAGAAACTGATGAGGATAAAGCAGAATTGCTTAACAAATATTTCTGTTCTGTGTTCACAGATGAAGGACCAGGAGCAGGACGTCAAAAACACCCACTAGCTAAGCTTAAAGAATGGTCTAGAATATGGCAGCTGAAATTTAATGCTAAAAAATGCAGGGTCATGCATTTAGGCTGCAAAAATGATAATTACACTTACCTGGTAATTGTAGTTCCTTGAGTGACGACAGTTTAGTCCTCTACCACTGGGTAGTGCACCACCTCCTGCAGCATGGAGACTGGACCAATCAAAATCTTGCCAACACTGGGATGTAGCTTACTGGAACTCCCATCAGCCCTCAGTGTACTATTGACAAAGCAGACTCAAAAAAGCAAGAAACAAAGAACTACAAAGGTAATACAAACTTCCTCTGATTTTTTTTTTTTTAATACTTAAAGAACAATATATGAACTTCCCTCCCAAAAAGGAAGGGAGGAGGTCTCTGATATCCAAGCCTCCCCCCCCACCCCCTGCCGAGCCAGGCAAGAGTTAAAGGAAGGAAAGACAGAACAAGAGCAACAACTCACCTGTAAATGTATAGCGCTCCTAAACGCGTGCCGCGGCAAACAAACAAACCAATACGTCGGGGCGGGAAGGAGGACTAAACTGTCGTCACTCAGGGAACTACAATTACCATGTAAATGTAATTATCATTTCCTTATCGTTCCTCCAGTTTAGTCCTCTACCACTGGGATGTAACAGAGCAGTACGAACGGGAGGGACCCTGCCAGCTGGCACGCAATACCGCCGACCCGAAACAGGCATCGTCCACCGCCAGCACATCCAAATGTTAGTGCTTGCTGAAAGTATGAAGCGACGCCCAGGTCGCCGCCTTACAAATTTCCACCGGCGGAACAAGACTGTGCTCCGCCCAGGAAGCTGCCTGCGCTCTAGTAGAGTGCACTTTGAGACCTACCGGCGCTTGGCGCCCTTGCAACATGTAAGCCGAGGCAATGGTTTCCTTAATCCCCCTGGAAATGGAAGCTTTCGCTGCTGCCTCACCCTTTCGAGGTCCACCAAACACAAACAGATGATCCGATTTACGAAAAGCTTCGGATACTTCCAAATACCAACCTAAAAAACTCTTTACATCCAAACGACTCAAACCACGATCAGAAGCATGCGCAGAGTCCGACCGTAGAACTGGAAGAGACACGGACTGATTCACATGAAATGGAAAAGACACCTTCGGTAGAAAGGAAGGCACTGGCCGAAGAACCACTTTTTCTTTAGAAAAACAGAGAAAAGGTTCCCTACAAGACAGAGCTGGTAACTCGGAAACGCGCCTCACTGAACAAAAAGCTACCAAAAACACCGTCTTAAGAGTTAAATCTTTGATCGAAATTTGACATAAAGGCTCAAATGGCGCCTTTCCCAGCAAGTGTAAAACCAAATTGGAGGTCCCACGGCGGAACGGAAATCCGACGTGGAGGGCGCAATCGCAACACCGCCTTCAAGAAACGCAGGACATCGTCGTGAGCTCCAAGAGGCATGCCCTGAACCTTGCCTCTATAACAGGCCAGGGCCGCCAACTGCACCCTCAAGGAGCTGGCGGCGAGCCCCTTCTCGAAACCATCTTGCATAAAACTCAATACCACCGGCACTGAAGCCGTGGCAGCACGGATCTGATGCCAGGAACACCAGTCCTCAAAAATATGCCAGATGCGTACATAGGCAAGCGATGTGGAGCGTCTCCGAACTTGGAGAAGAGTTGCCACAACCAATATGGAATAACCTCTCTTTCTCAACCTTGCCCTTTCAATGGCCAAGCCGTAAGCGAGAATCGATCCACCCGCAGCATCACTAACGGACCCTGTAAGAGAAGCTCCTGCGACACCGGAAGTCGCCAGGGGGTCCCGTCCAGCAGCCGGATGAGGTCGGCATACCGGGGCCAATCCGGTGCCACCAACAGCACGCGCCCACAATGCGATGCGCTGAATCACTCGGCCAATGAGCGCCCACGGCGGGAACACATAGAGAAGACCCGTCGACGGCCATGGTTGAATCAAGGCGTCGATGCCCTCCGACATGGGCTCCTGCCGCCTACTGAAAAATCGGCTCGCTATCGCAGACTGAAAGGTGGCCATCAAGTCCATGACCGGCGTTTCCCACCAGAGAACCAACTGCGCAAACACTTCGGGATGGAGCTCCCATTCGCCTGCATCCACTCGTACTCTGCTGAGAAAATCGGCTGTCACATTGTTCTTTCTGGCGATGTGCACCACTGAGATTGCTAGGAGATGCGCCTCTATCCAGGAGAACAGATCCTCTGCCTCCTCTAACATGGCTGCGCTGCCGGTACCGCCCTGGCGATTTATATATGCCACGGTCGCCGCATTGTCCGATAGTACTCGCACTGCCCGACGCGTTACCAGCGATTCAAAATTGTTCAGGGCGAGGAACACCGCTCGCAGCTCCAGACGATTGATCGACCAGCCGCTCTCCTCCGCCGAACAACATCCCTGTGCAAACGTCGTTCCGCAATGCGCACCCCAGCCCGTTAGGCTGGCGTCCGTGAGGAGAGGAATCCACACTGGCTGTTCCAAGGGCATTCCCGCTCGCAAGGACGTAGGGATCAGCCACCACTTCAACGCCCGCCGGACCCAAAGAGGACACGGGAGCCGCTTGCTCAAGGGGTCGGACTGATTGCACCAGCGACGAAGCAAGGCCCTCTGCAATGGCCTCATATGAAATCTGGCCCAAGGAACCACCTCCAGCGTCGCCGCCATGGTCCCGAGCAGCTGCAGGTATTGCCACGCCGTTGGAGCCGCCAGTGACCTGAAGCGCTGCACCAGAGCCCAGAGAGCACAGATTCTCTTCTCTGTTAGAAACACTGAGCCTAGCCGAGTATCGAAACGTACTCCCAAATACTCGAGAACTTGCGTAGGCTCCAGATGACTCTTGAGCGGACTGACCACCCAGACTAGACTCTGGAGGAAGGTTACCACCTTGTCCGTGGCTGCCTCGCTCTCGTCCCTGGACTTCGCCCTGATGAGCCAATCGTCGAGGTATGGATGGACTAATACTCCTTCCTTTCTCAAAGCCGCTGCTACCACTACCATTATTTTTGTGAAAACTCGTGGAGCTGTGGCGAGGCCAAAGGGCAGAGCCTGAAACTGGAAGTGCCCCCAAGGAAGCGCGAACCGCAGAAACCTTTGATGCGCTTCTCTGATCGGGACGTGGAGATAAGCCTCCTTGAGATCGAGGGACATAAGGAACTCTCCTTGCCAAACTGCTACAATCACTAATCTTAGTGTTTCCATGCGAAAATGTTGTACCCGAAGACAGCGATTCACCCCTTTGAGATCGAAAATAGGCCGAAGTGATCCATCCTTCTTTGGCACCACGAAATAAATAGAGTAACGACCCATACCGTACTCCTCTGGCAGTACCAGAATAACAGCCCCCAGCTGCACCAGATGGTCTAAAGTCTGACGCACCTGGAAAGCCTTTTTCGGCCCTCTGCAGGGCGAACTCACAAACGAGTCCAGCACCGGCTTTGCGAGATCTAGAGCATAACCGTCGCAGATAATCTCCAACACCCACTGATCGGTAGTCACGTGGGTCCAGGCAGAAAGGAAATCCCGGAGGCGACCCCCGATCGATTGACTCTCTGCTGGGACCCGCTGCCATTCATTGTGGTCTGCGAGCAGCACCCGAAGATGCCACTGAGAACCCCCTGCTGGCCCCTCGAAACCCACGAAACCCCAGGGTTCGGGAAGCAAAACGCCCTCTTTGGGACCCTGCGAAACGGGGAGATCGAAACCTCCGAAAGTCCCTATACTGTCCCCGGAAGGAAGAAAATACCTTTCCCTGCTTCGGTTTATCCTCCGGGAGCCTACCGCCTTTGGATTCCCCCAAGTCTTTAACCAACTTATCCAAATCCTCTCCAAACAATAGCTTACCCTGAAATGGAAGCTTGCCGAGCCGAGCTTTGGAAGAGCCATCGGCTGCCCAATTCTTAAGCCAAAGGGATCTGTGCGCGGCTACTAAAGAAGCCATACTATTCGACAACGCTCTAATGAGGTCGTAGTGCACGTCGGCGAGATACGCCGAACCGGACTCTAAGCGCTGCAGTTCCCCGACCTCATCAGGCCCCAAAGAGGTCGACTGCTTTAGGTGCTGAACCCAACGGAGACAGGCTCTCACTACCCAAGCTCCACAGATAGAAGCTTGTAATGAAATCGCATCAGCTTCGAACGACTGCTTTAAGAGACCATCTATCTTCCTATCTTGCACATCCTTCAGGGCCGCGCTGCCCTCTACCGGGATGGTAGTCTTCTTAGTGACCGCCGAAACCGCCGCATCCACCTTTGGGGCACGGAACCTTTCCTTGTCTTTATCAGCCAAGGGGTAGAGCTTACTCATAATCCTAATCCCCTTCAGCCCTGCTTCCGGATGATCCCACTCGTTCTGAATCATCTGATCTATTACCTTATGGATAGGAAAGACTACCTGCGCTTGACGCACTGCCTGAATAATGGGATCCGTGATATCCTCTTCCTCGACCGGCTGCTCGGGAGACAGCCTGAGGGTCTGCAGGGCCTCTGAAATAAGAGCCGGCAATTCTTCTCTATGAAACACTTGAATAATCCTAGCTTGGTCCTCTGGCTCAGGAATCTCACCCTCTTCTAATTCATTGTCATCTCCCTCCAGCTGAAATACGCCTCTTCTACCTCGTGCCATCCCACGTCCGAGGTAGAAGGTTCTGGAGGCCGCGGCCTCTTGGCCGCTCGTAACGGTAAAGATTCACCCTCCCCAAACCCGGGCTTCTGGGCGGGAACGGGAACTGAAAGGGAAGCAGGTAGCTGGCCCTGCCTTCTACAACAAAAAGCTTGATGCAAGAGCAATATAAATTCTGGGGAAAATTCCTCCATTAGTGCCCCAGAACCAAGATCTGCAGCCGCTCCAGAAGTACCAGAAGCTCCCTCTGGAGCCGGAGCGGAGGGACCCGCTATCCAAGAATCACTCTCCGTCCCTGCAACCGCTTCCTGGGGCCCAGAAGGCTTAGGGGTCTCCATCTGCTGACCACCACTGACAGGCCCTGTGACACAGCTCGAACAGACGCCTGTGCCACCTGAAGTGCCCTTCCAGGAACCACAAATAATACACTGGGAGCTGAGTGACATGGATGGAACAAAAAGGGCAGACTGAAAGCAGCAGAGGACAGGTCAATAAGCCCTACACTACAGTTCCTGTTTCCTTCGTTTGTTTTATTTTTGTTTTTTTTTTGTAAACGCTTAAATCAATAACCTTGCCTCATAGACTACCGCCTAAAGCAAATGCCTGCAGAAAATAACAAATTCGCCAAAGAAAAAACAAAGGAAAAACGAAGGTAAAAGAAACTGCTAACCTGAATCCGGAGACTCCTCTATGCCTGGCAACAGCCCTGCAGGCAATATACAGGCGCAGCTGTAGAAACCGCGTGTCTAAAATGGCCACGGTTTCACACAGCGTTTAGGCGGGAACCGGCAGGAATCTCTGCAGCCCCGAGGAGATAAGACAAAACCTCTCCCGGACCGTCCGCTCTCGAAACCAGCGCTCTTCAACTGAACAAAGCGGCGCACAGGCCTGCCGCGACGTCAGCTGTGTGTCTGCAGAACCGCTTTCGCCGCCGATGCCTGCAGCGAGAGGAGAGCCGGCTGTCTGAGCGCCAATGAGAAATTTAAACCCCGCTCCGTCAAGGGAAAAAATAGCTCAGAAAGAAAATCGCCGAAAAGGCGAGTGGCTAGGCAAGGACAGGACTCGGATACCAGAGTCCTGTAGCCCAAAAGTTATGCAAAGGCATCCATCAGAAATTAACCCCTTAATGCCTGTTTTTCTTTTATGTTTTAAAGTGACAGCCACAAATAGCCCAAAGGAGAATTTCAAAGAGAGAGCCTGCAATGTCAATCTAACCAAACCCAAAAGAAAGTAAATAGAGGGAAAAAAAAAAGCAAATTGAACGCTGAAAGCTAACTAGCCTGCTAAGAACAAATTCCTTAGTGAGCCCAGCACCTAGGCTCACAAGTCCTCATGCTGCATGGAGACTGGACACACTGAGGGCTGATGGGAGTTCCAGTATGCTACATCCAGTGTTGGCAAGATTTTGATTGGTCCAGTCTCCATGCTGCAGGAGGAGGTGCACTACCCAGTGGTAGAGGACTAAACTGGAGGAACGATAAGGAAATCCAAAGCAGCTGTACAGTACAGGGACTGAGGTACTTCTGTCCACAAAAGAGTGGGACCTAGGCGTAATTGTGTCTGACGATCTTAAAGTAGCTAAATAGGTATAACAGGTGACTACAAAAGCCAGAGTGATACTTGGGTGTATAGGGAGAGGAATGGCCAGCAGAAAAAAAGGAGGTGATAATGCCACTGTATAAGTCTCGGCTACAACCTCATTTGGAGTTGTGTGTGCAATTCTGGAGATCGCACCTTCAAAAGAATAAAAGCAGGTTAGAGTCGGTGCAGTATGTGTCTACTAAAATGGTTAGTGGTCTGTGTTATGTAGCATTTGAGGACAGACTTAAAGATCTTAATATGTATACTTTAGAGGAAAAGTGGGATAGTGGCGATATGATGTTGTTGTTGTTAAGTGCCGTCGAGTCGGAGTCGACTCATGGCGACCCTCTGGATAGCTATCCTAAATTGTGTTCGGCCTTGATCAATGTACAGATTACGCAAGAGAACGATCAGGTGTTCTGGTATACCCATGCTTCTTAATGTGGCCCAGAGTTTCTCATGGTTTACACAGTCAAAAGCCTTGCTATAGTCGATAAAGCACAAATAGATATCCTTTTGGTATTCTTTAGTCTTTTCAAGGATCCATCTCACATCCGCAATGATGTCTCTCATTCCTCGCCCTTTCCTGAACCCTGCTTGCACTTCAGGTAGTTCTTGTTCTAGGTATGGCTGTATTCTCTTTTGAATAATCTTCAGTAGAATCTTGCTGGCATGTGGGATCAGAGCGATTGTGCGATAATTTCCACAGTCAGTTGGATCACCTTTCTTTAGTATTGGTATAAACACAGATCTTTTCCAGTCAGTTGGCCATGATGTTGTCTTCCATATTTCTTGGCAGAGCCTTGTAAGTACGGTAACAGCTGCATCAGATTGCTGCAATACTTCTATGGGAATGCTATCAATGCCTGGTGCTTTGTTCTTTGATAAGGCTTTCAATGCTGCTTCAACTTCTTCTTTCATCACCAATGGTTCCTGATCATAAGGTATAGGTTGAAACGGCTGTTGGTCCACTTGATCTTTATCATATAAAAACTCTGTATATTCCTTCCACCTTTTCTTGATCTTCTCAGCATCATTCAACATAGAACCTTGAGCATCTTGTAACATTCCAATTCGAGGCTGGAACTTTTTCTTTAACTCTCGCAGCTTTAGGAAAGCCGATCTTGTTCTTCCTCTAATAGTTTCTGCTTCTATTTCCTTGCAAGTGTCATTGTAGTACTTTTCCTTGTCCTGTCTTGCTGCACGTTGGAAATCTCTGTTGAGTTCTGCGATTGTCTTTCTTTCTCCTTTGGCTTTAGCTTCTCTGCGTTTCTGGGCAATTTTCAGAGTTTCTTCCGTCATCCATTTTGGCCGTTTTTGCTTTTTCACCTTTTGTAGAGACTTCTCGCTTTCTTCCAGCACAACCTTCTTGATGTCATTCCATAACTCTTCCGGAGCTCTGTCATTTGTATCTAAGGCAGCAAATCGATTTTGCAGGCAGTCTTTAAATTCCAGTGGTATATTCTCAAGGTCATATTTTGGTGCATTCATGAGTGGTTTGCTCTTTTTCAACTTTAGCTTGAGTTTGCATACTAGTAGTTGATGATCTGTACCACAGTCAGCTCCAGGTTTTGTCTTTGTTGATGTTACAGAGCTTTTCCATCGTTGACTTCCACAGATGTAGTCAATTTGATTTTTATACAATCCATTGGGTGAAGTCCATGTGTACAGTCGTCGCTTGTGTTGCTGAAAGAAGGTGTTTGAGATGAATAGATCATTGGTCTTGCAGAATTCTATCAATCTTTCTCCAGCTTCATTTCTGTTGCCAAGTCCATATTTTCCAACTACTTTGCCTTCTTCTTTGTTGCCAACTTTTGCGTTCCAGTCACCCAAGACTATCAGGATATCCTGTTTGCATGTTCTGTCAATTTCAGCTTGTACTTGTTCATAGAACTCTTCAATTTCATTCTCTTCTGCAGCTGTTGTTGGGGCATATACTTGAATTATAGTTGTGTTGATAGGCAATCCTCGTAGACGAATAGAGATTAAGCGTTCGCTGACTGCATTGTATTTCATTACAGTTCTTGCAAGTTTCTTCTTTATTATAAATGCAACACCATTTCTTCTTTGTCTTTCATTTCCAGCATAGTAGACCATGTGATCATCTGATGCAAAGTGCCCGATGCCAGTCCATTTCAGTTCGCTGACACCCAACAGATCAAGTTGTACACGTTCCATTTCATTCTTGACCACTTCCAACTTCCCTTGGTTCATGCTTCGTACGTTCCATGTTCCAATGTGTAAGACATCTTTACAGCTTCTGACTCTCATTTCATGCGCAGCTACATCAGCAGTCAGACTTCCCGAAGGCTTTGATCCAACCACATCATAAATGCTGGCTTTACTCTGAAAAGTCTTCAGCTCTTCCCCAGTAGCTAGTTGAGTGCCTTCCGACCTGGGAGTCTCATCTTCCAGCACCATAGCACAATTTGTTTTGTTGTAACTATCCATTGGGTTTTCATGGCAAGATACAGAAGTAGATTGCCGGGCCTTCCTTCCGCGCAGTTTAAGTTTGGTGTTGTTGCCGTTGTCACAGAAATGTGATCCTCCGCCGTCAACACTATCCCATTCTGCTGCTGCCCAGATGGGTGGTTTGTCTTCGTCTGGCACCTCAGCTGAGACCTGTCCATCTTGGGAGACCCTGCCAGTAGTTAAACTACCGATAGTTTAGCTCTCAGCATCACTGATGCACACAAGCCCTCACAGCATGACAAGCTGCAAACCAAGTGAGAGGGCGATATGATAGAGACATTTAAATACCTCCCTGGCATAAATGCACAGGAAGGTCTCTTTCAATTGAAAGCAAGCTCTGCTATGAGGGGACAGACTCAGGAGTAATATGCAGAAATATTTCTTTATGGAAAGACTGGTAAATGTGTGGAATAGTCTCCCAGTGGAGGTAGTAGAGATGAGGACAGTATCTGAATTCAAGAAAGCATGGGACAAACAGAGGATCTCTAAAGGTAAAAAGGGGGCTATTGTAGTAGTTGATATGAAAGGGCAGACTAGATAGAAACATGACGGCAGACAAAGACCACATGGCTTATGTTTATATGAATCTAACCAGCTTCCTGTAGTCATCTTAGACCTGCTCTTTGTTAACCTGCCCAAATTGTAAATGACATTTTCCAACTGTAAAGACAAATCAATTGTAAATAGGTTATACCTTTGCTAAGTACTCTGCATGCCAACCTTTTGATCCTAGCTCACTGTATCAAGTTTAAATTGCACTGTCAACTGCTTGATTAAAGGATAAGGTGGTATAGAAGTCTGAATAAATAAATAAAAATAAATCTTAGAAGGTGGTGACAGAGAAGTCTACTCTGGTGGCCACTTTTATGTTTGCATCTGAATAGGACTCTATTCTGCGTTTATATTTCCATCATATTAATTCTTCCTTTCTATGCTCAAAAGTAAGAATTTTTTCACATCTTTCACATTCTATACAATCCCATTGATGAGTGTTTTTGGCTCTGTGCTGGAGTTGTTTTTGCTTTGAAATTTCCTTGTAAGTATGTTGTAACACTGTTGCCAAAATATGAAGAATACTTAAAAACAAAAGTGAAACTGTCTTTTCAACTTACGTTCAAGGACCTAATCGTTAGCTCTTCGGTATAAAGTTTATAAAGCTGCACTTTCTAAAAATGAATGTTGAAAACGTCAGGACGTACAGCTTTATTTCGGCAACAGTGTTTGGATAATTACAGACAGTGGAATTCCGACGGTAATGGGCTTTTTGTTCAAAGTGTTTCATTACTAGTTTATAATTATGGGTTAGAACATTCTAACCTACGTGTGATTAGTATGTAACTGCAATATTATGTTTAAGTATTCCCAACATTTCGGCTACGGCGTTTGATATAGTTGAGAGGTAGTAGATCCTTGATGGCAATAGGTGGTTTGGTCATAGCGTTTCAGTACTATTTCATACATATGGGATAAAGTAATTATACCAGGTGTAAGTAGCAAAGTTTATCATCATTATGCTTTATTCCCTACCTTAGGATAGAAAATATCTTTTGATTAATTTCAAAAGGTTTTCTGTGACTAATCTCCTTTTGGAGCAATTTGGATAATAGCAATGCCATCGGTTTTGTATAATGGTTAAATATATTCTTACCCTAGTGGCTATTGGAGACTGTTTATACATACATGTATCCCAGAGTGGATGAGCAATAAGACAGAATACGTATCATATTAGCCTGCTTCCGTTTGGGACCACGCAGGTAGAACATCTTTTATTCCTTTAATGGGGTGCTTTAGCATGCTTGTGGTCTTAATGTTTTTTTTACAAACAAGAATGGATAGAACTTAATAAAGGGTTATATTCATGTGACACTAAAATTTGTGGTCTTTTAACATTAAGGCAATATTTATAGATAGACACATAAAGGGTATAGAGTAGTTACTCACCTGTAACAGGTGTTCTCCAGGAGCAGCAGGAATCAATCCTCACATATGGGTGACATCGACGTCGATGGAACCCTTGCGGAGCATTTCCCCAGCTTTCCATGAAAGCCTTTGGTAATGCAGGCACGCATGCGCGGTTCCCTTCCCGCCTAAAGGTGCCATCTTGCTTCAGTCAAATGGTGAAATTAGTCTTACCTGCTAATTGTTGTTCCTTGAGGAACTCCAGTCTAGTCCCGAAATCAGGAGTTGTCAACCTCTCACAGCAGCTTGGAGACTGAGAAAACTTCATTTCTGTGATGTCACGGGTACTTAAGCGCCGACCCCTCCTTCACATTCCAGTAACCTATTGACAAAGCAGACTCCCAGGAGCAACAAGTAAGTGAACTCCACCAACCATTTAAACTCTTAAACTAATGCAACAGATGAACCATATAAACATTAGCTCTTCCATTATTTACAGTGTGTCAGCAGCTGCCGAGACCCTTCCCCTCCCGAAACCGAGAAGCGGGTCTCTCCACGCTACATCCCCGACCATACCTCCACGTAACAAAAATTGGACTGTATCTGTCATACTCCCAGCTTACCTGTAAGACTCTTACACCTCGTACTCACCGCAGTGATATTTCCAGGGTGGGATACGGGACTAGACTGGAGTTCCTCAAGGAACAACAATTAGCAGGTAAGACTAATTTCACCTTCCTTATCGTCCCTCCAGTCTAGTCCCGAAATCAGGAGATGTAACAGAGCAGTGAAAGTCGCTATTGGGAGGGACCCTGTATCCCAGCTGTAAGTACCGCCGAAACAAAACAGGCATCCCTGCCCGCCTGAAGGTCCAGACGATAATGCCGAACAAAGGAGTGAAGCGACGACCAAGTAGCCGCTTTACAGATCTCCGCCACCGGCACTAAACTGCATTCCGCCCAAGAGGTCGCCTGAGCCCTGGTAGAATGCACCCTCAGGCCGTCCGGAATGCTTCTGCCCCTTAGCCGATACGCCGACGCTATGGCCTCCTTCACCCAACGGGCAATGGAAGCCTTCGACGCTGCCTCCCCTTTACGCGGCCCTGCAAAAAGTACAAACAACCTATCCGACTTTCGGAACCCAGCAGTCTGACGCAAATAAAAAAGGCTTCAACGCTCGACTCACATCTAACAAGTGCAGGCGATCCGAGGACGAATCTGCCGTGCCCAACCGGAACGCCGGCAAAGACAGAACCTGATTAACATGAAACGCGGAAACCACCTTCGGTAGAAAGGAAGGGATTGTCCGCAAGACTACTTTAGAATCCGAAAAGGCCAGGAAAGGCTTCCGACAGGATAAGGCTTGTAATTCCGAAATCCGTCTAGCCGAACAGATCGCCACCAAGAACACCACCTTAAGAGTAAGATCCTTCAACGATGACCTCGCTAACAGTTCAAAGGGCTCTTTCACCAGAGCTTGCAAGACTAAGGGGAGATCCCAAGCCGGAAGCCGCGGTGATCGAGGAGGCCGCAAGAGCGAGACTGCTCGCAGATAACGCTTCACATCCGGATGTGCCCCAAGCGCCACTCCTTTAACCTTGCCCCTATAACAGGACAGCGCCGCTAACTGTACCCGCAGCGACGAAGCTGCTAGGCCCTTCTGAAACCCCTCCTGCAGGAAAGCCAACACCTGCGGTAGAGATGCCTTCAGCGCCACAATCCGCCTATCCACACACCAATTCTCAAAGATGCGCCAAACGCGAATATAAGCCAAGGAGGTCGACCTACGGCGAGCCTTCAGCAAGGTGGAAACCACCGCCGCCAAATAACCCCTCGCTGTCAGCCTCGCCCTTTCAAGAGCCAAGCCGTAAGCGAGAATCGAGCTACCTGCGGCATAAGTAACGGACCCTGCGACAGAAGATCGTCCCTCAGTGGGAGGCGCCACGGATCCTCGACCACCAGTCGCACGAGGTCCGCATACCACGGTCTCCGCGGCCAATCCGGCGCGATCAAGATCACTCGGCCCCGGTGTCTCTCTATCCGCTGTAACATGCGGCCGATGAGCACCCACGGAGGAAATACGTACAGAAGACGCTCCTCCGGCCAAGGCTGAATGAGCGCATCTAAGCCTTCCGCCATCCGTTCCTTCCGTCTGCTGAAGAAACGTTCCACCTGAGCCGACTGAAAGGTCGCCATCAAATCCATAACTGGGGTCCCCCAGCACCTCACCAGGAACGCGAACACTTCCGGATGGAGAGCCCATTCCCCCGGATCTACCTTTACCCGGCTTAAAAAGTCGGCCTGCACATTGTCCACGCCCGCCACATGTGCCGCCGACAATGCCTCTAGATTTCTCTCGGCCCAGTCGAACAACTCTTGAGCCTCCGTCTCGAGCAGCACACTGTTCGTTTCGCCCTGACTGTTGAGGTAAGCTACGGCAGTCTCGTTGTCTGAGAACACCCGTATCGCCATCCCCTGCAGATATGGCTGAAAACTGCGTAGCGCTAGGGAGACCGCTCTCAACTCTAGCCTGTTGATGGACCACTCCCTTTCCAGCTCGGTCCACTGCCCTTGAGCAAACCTTCCCTGAAAATGTGCGCCCCAGCCGTACAGACTGGCATCCGTCGTCAGGGACTGCCACTCCGGCGTCTCCAAGGGCATGCCCTTTCCGAGGTTTTCAGGGCGCAACCACCACCGCAGCGCCTGGCGCGTCTCTGGAGGACAAGGAAGATATCTTGACAAGGGATCGTTCTGATGCGACCAGCGCCACAGCAGCGCTCTCTGCAACGGCCTCATGTGAGACTGTGCCCAGGGAACAACTTTGAGCGTCGCCGCCATCGTACCGAGCACTTGCAGATAATGCCACGCCGAGGGTCGCCGCCTGTCGAGAAAACTGCGCACCAACTTTCGCAGTGCTAGCGCCCGCTCGCTCGGAAGAAACACTCTCCCCGCCTTGGTGTCGAAGAGAACTCCCAAATACTGCAGACCCTGCGACGGAACCAACCTGCTCTTCTCTGTGTTGACCCCCCAACCGAGACTCTCCAGGAACGCCACTACTCTGGCCGTAGCCGACTTTGCCCTGATCAACCAGTCGTCCAGATAAGGATGCACTAACACACCCTCCTTTCGCAAGGCCGCCGTTACGACGACCATGACCTTGGTGAACATTCGTGGCGCTGTGGCCAGTCCAAACGGCAACGCTTGGAACTGGAAATGCCCCATCGGAAGGGCAAACCGAAGGAACCTCTGATGTTGCAGCCACATGGGGATATGGAGATATGCCTCCGTTAGATCTAAGGACGTAAGAAACTCCCCTTTTTGCACTGCTACGATGACAGACCGCAGGGTTTCCATGCGAAAATGGGACACGTTGAGACAGCGATTCACCTTCTTGAGACCCAAAATAGGCCGAAAAGTTCCCTCTTTCTTTGGGACTATGAAATAGATGGAGTATCGACCGCAACCTAACTGGTCCTGCGGAACCGGCACTATGGCCCTGAGCAATAACAACCTTTCTACAGTTTCCTCCACCGCCCTGCGCTTGACTCGGGTCTTGCAAGGAGACTGAAGAAAGGCGTCAGATACCGGGCGCTTTAACTCTAGCGCATACCCCTCTCGAATAACCTCCAGGACCCACTGATCTGACGTAACCTGGACCCAGGCAAGGTAAAACTCTCGCAAGCGACCCCTACCGGCACGCACTCCGCCCGGGCCCCCGACTTCATTGGTATTTGCAGGCACTTGTGGAGAACGAGCCCGAGGAAGAGGCCAACGCAAACCCCCGCCCTGCTCCCCGGAAGCCTCGAAATCCTTGATTTCTATAAGAATAACGCGCCCGCTGAGCTTGGCCAAACCGTGAGGTACGAAAACGCCAAAAGTCCCGCAGCTGCCCCTTGGGCTGCCCAGACGCTCTGCCTTGCTTCGGCCTATCCTCTGGAAGACGCCCCCCTTTGGACTCCCCCAAATCCTTCACAATCTTGTCTAAATCCTCCCCAAACAGGAGCTGTCCCCTGAAGGGAAGCTTACTGAGGCGAGCCTTAGAGGAAATGTCCGCCGCCCAATTGCGCAGCCATAAATAGCGCCTTGCCACCACTGTCGAAGACATACTATTGGACAACCCTCTAATAAGGTCATAATGAACATCCGCGAGATAGGCCGCTCCCGACTCTAAGCTAGCCGCCTCCTCCGCTAAGCCTTCAGCCGGATCCACCTGCAGACGCTGCACCCATCGAAGACACGCTCTCGCCACCCACGCCCCACAAATGGATGCCTGCAACGAGAGCGCATTCACCTCAAAGACCTGCTTCAACAAGGCTTCCAGCTTCCGGTCCTGACTATCCTTGAGGGCCGCACTGCCCTCCACCGGAATAGTGGTTTTCTTAGTGACTGCAGACACCGCTGCATCAACCCTAGGATATTTAAACAACTCCCTATCCTGATCCCGAAGCGGGTACAAGCGAGCCATGACTCTGGACCCCTTGAGAGCTGCCTCCGGCAGGTTCCATTCCTCTTGGATCATCTCCCGGATTACCCTGTGCACCGGGAATGCCCGTTGAGTCTTCCGAAAGACCTGCAGTAACGGATCCTCCAGGGCCGGATCGTCCTCCTGCACTCCGGAAGGCATGTTAAGAGCCTTGAGAGTTTCTGAAATGAGCCCCGGCAACTCCTCTTTCCGGAACACTCGCACCACCCTCGCCTGCTCCTCCTGCTCCGCAATCTCGCCTTCCTCCAATTCCTCAGCGCACTCCAGGTCCGGGTCATCTGACCTGCCCGCCTCCGAGACGGAGGCGTCCCTGTCAACTCTAGGCCTTTTAGCTAATGAACCCGGACCCTCCCCGGCCAGAGGGGTCCCCGGCCGCTTAACTCCCAGAGTAGAGTCCAGACTCCCCAATAGAGAGCTCTCCGCTACCGCACCGAACGCCTGTCGGATAACTGCCACAAACTCTGGGGAAAAAAATCGCAACCAGCCCCCCTGCCCCTGGGGGCTGCAGACCCCCCCAAGTCCTGAGACAAGGAGGTGCCCAGCAGCAGCTCAGGAGACAGAGGGCAAGGAGACCGCGGCTCCAACTGCACCGGAGATTCCCCCTTCTGCACCTCTGCCCCCCTACCCGACTCACGGTCCAATGTCACAGCCTCCTCTGTGCATGACTTACACACTCCGGCCTCAGACACTGTGCGCCTAACTCCACAAAGCAAACAAAGAGACTTAGAGGGCATCTTGTGGCCTCTTGTAGGAAATGAAAATCGGTATGATAATTATTCTTATAAATTTTTTTTTTTTGTTTGTTTGTTTAACTGGAAGCCCGCGGAACTCCCCTCGAGGAGTCCTGCACAAATCGGGGCTGAAAAGGCGCCTCCCTGCTTGCCAACACGCTAAATCGCAGCCGTTGCCAAAACCGGCGTTTTCCCGCGCTCCCGACACGCGGCGTGGCCTGTCTTCCCCGGCTGCGGTTCAGAGCAGCGGCCTCGTGAAAAAGCAAACCGCTTACCTGCACAGGGAAGCCCTCCTACAGCGGCACTCTCCCTGAACGAGAGTCACCGCGCAGGAATGAAACGGTCGTCCTCACCTCAATGGGAGACCGGTGCAAGCAATGCCGTTGACAGCGTCCCCAGCGCGTCTCACCCCCGCGGTCAGACAGCTTTAGCAGGCAATCCTTCTGCAATAGCTCTGGACCGCCCTCTGCACTTCTACCCCGGTACTCATCCCTTTCCTAAGACTTCAGCAGGAAGGAGAAGGAGAGCGAGGGGGGGGGGGGCCTCAATGGCTGCTGTCACAGAGCAGACTCTCTAGAGCCCCCTGTGGTGCTAAAAAACACTACTCCTCAAGTAAACACTGACGTAGGGAGAGAGCACATGACACAAGGATATCAGAATGAGTATAAGGGAATGAGGTCACAAGCCTGGAATTATCACCCAGCCAGTAGGGAAGCAAGGAAGGTCCCACCTGACCCCAATAGGCTAGGGTGTGGTGCAGCTGGGGATTACGTAAATGATCAGTGCAGCTCACAGGAGAGGGGAGCTAGGAGAGGAGCTGAGGAACCTCAGAGACGAAGGAGATATCCAGACTGGGAAGGATACAGATATCCCAGGTCTCCACAGCAAGGCAGAAGGCACTGGCTGAATGAAAGTCTGAGTGAGTCTGATGAACATTTAAGTGAAATAAGTGAGCAGCTGAATTCAGACAGGGACAGTGTATGCAGCAGCCTTGATAGAAGCTATGCCTTGAGACACAAGCAACAAGCTAGGAAAAGCTATTCTGAACCAGATAGGAGAAATGCTAAGCTGAGCTATGAGAGGCATTTGTATGAAAGACAAAAGCCTTATAATGCTAATTTAAGGAAAGCAGGAAAGCTCCAGAATCTGGGTTACAAACAGAATAGAGAACAAAGCTTGTTACCTTTGGGAGAGAATCCTTCAGAGGGATATAGCTGGCATAAGCCTCCACAGAAACTGCCGTTGGAGACAACAGCTGTTTGCAAAGCTCCTGTTAAGACAAGACCCCGTGCAAAGGTTCCACTCTCTGATAGCTGGGCAGCTGACTGCTTTACTCTGCCTAATTACCAGAGGCAGAGGAAAGGCTCCTGGCTAAGCAACTCAAGAGAATATGGTAAAGCCAAACAGATACCTGCTGTAGAAAGTCAAGTACGTCACAAGCTGGAAAGTTTGTTAAGCAAGTTACCTCAGAAGAGAAGTAACGAAGCCTCTGTACCTGACAGTGTTCCCATGCAGTGTGAGCCTTATGAAATTGAGGACAACACTGAATTGCCTGTTGAACAAATGGACTGTAGTTTTATAATAGCTGACCATATAGAGTCTCTCAGATAGAAGGCTGAACTATTCCTGAGAAGCCTTCATCTGGAAAGCTGACAAGCTGTATTTCTGTTTCATTCCTATTTTTGTTTGCTGAAAGGTAAAGCTATTTTTGTTATAGTTCTTTTGTTTACCCGAGAAGGGTTATGTTTATTTGACTGTTATACTTTTGGAAAAGAATCCTACGGGACGGGGAATAAAACCCAGTTAAACCGATTTCGGTGTCACAGCTTATTTACATACTGGCAAGGACTATAAGTATTGAAAAGGCCAGTGCTTTACACCCGGATGCAGTACCAACTGTGACCATCAGGAGGTGCTGCACAGCAAAGGGGTGACATAATGGCGTAGTGTTTTAGGATTTTGATACCACGTGACTTCCCCTGGAAAAGACAAGTACAGAGCAGTGCTGGAAGAGACGACTCACCCGGAAGTACTTGCTGAGAGAGGATTTTCGCTGGCAGGTCGGCCAGAAAAAGGAAGGAAAGGAAAAAACTTTCTCACACGCTGGAATCTACACAAAACTCAGGTAACAGTCACCTGGGAGAAACCGTAGATGGATAAGTGAGAAAGAGGGCACTGTTCCTAAGTGGGAATTTAAAAAAAAAAAAAAAAAAAAAAAAGTGCCGCACTTGGTGTGTTTTTCTCTTTTTTCCGCAGGTCCTCAAAAGACAGGAAGAATGGATGTACGTGATGTTCAGGCGTGGATGCAAACGCAGTGGAACGAACAAGCCAAGCTTATGCAACAACTACAGAAACAGTATATGGACGCTATGCAGGAGCAACAGCAACCGTTGGTGGAAGCATTGAAGGCTCTGGTTACCAAATCTCAGGACAATGAGGCAATGACTGTGCCAATACTGACGCAAGTAGCCATGAACCATGCTTCTAATTTTTCTGTAAGACAGTTAACACAGTATGATGACATTGATGATCATATTGAATCGTTTGAGAGGATGGCAGCCACCCTCAAATGGCCGCCAGAGCTCTGGGCCAGGCAATTTGCCTTAACATTGACCGGAGATGCTCTGTCAGCCTTTAGAGGGATGCCTGCTGATTTAGTTACAAATTATACAGAGATTAAGAAGGCCATAAAAGATAGGCTGGGTTTTACACCCAGACAGTATAAGCACCAATTTAGAGAGGCATGCATACAACCCAAGGAGACTCCCCGAGCCTTGTATCAAAGGTTAAGAGGTCTCGCGTACAAGTGGCTTAACCCTGAAGGGAGATCCATAGATTCTGTTATGAAGGATATTATAATGGAACAATTCATGCATTCAGTATCTGATGATTTGAGAACTTTTCTCATGTTGCAGGACTGCCATGATCCTGAGGAGGCTGCAAACATGGCAGAAGCTTATTTTGAAGCCAGAGGGGCAAATGCCTTAAGGACTGGCGGGTTAAAAATAAATGGACAAGAAAGTCCAGGTAGCATGAGAAAAGGGGACAGGAATGCTATGGAGAAAAGAAGTGTGCGTGATAATATTGGTGAGGCTGTGGCTAAGAATGTGGGATGTTATAAATGTGGTAAAATAGGACACCACAAGAAAGTTTGTAGGGTAAGAACTGTGTTAGTAACAGGGGATGATGAGCCAGACCTGGAAAACTTTCTCCAGGAAGTTCAGGTGGAGGGGGTCGACGCCCTAGCATTGCTTGATTCAGGCGCCAATCAAAGCATGGTTTCCCAAGAGTTTTGGGAAACCCTAGGGGACCAACCATCTGTGGCCCCGAATCAAGCAGTAGGCCAGGTGCGTATACGTTGTGTGCATGGAGAAGCTTCCTGTTATCCCTTACACATGGTTGACATAAAGGGTTCTGGGGTCACCCGACGAATGGCAATAGCGATAGTACCCAATTTACCCTATACAGTCATCCTGGGAAGAGATTGGTCGTCCCTTAGTCAAGAAACAAGGAAGGGTCCTCCAGAATCAGTAGCCCCTACACCCACGAACAACCAGCCCGCCGAGTTAGGTGCTGAGGTGTTAGCAGCCAGTATCCCAAGTCCTTTATTTGAAGGAAAAAATAAGCAGAAGTCCCAAAAACAGTCCTCTCGCCCGGTAGTAACGCCTGATAGACCGAAATTCCTACTACAATTTTGTAAAAGTAATGAACAGGCTAAGGGTCCTGTAAGGGCTACGGCGGCAAGCCGCCGGATATGATCTTTTCAGTATAGAAAACATCTTGGTCCCAAAAAGAGGACAGGCCCTGATAGATACAGGGATCCAGGTAAAATTACCGGAAGGTTGCTATGGGCGCATCGCACCCCGGTCAGGACTAGCGGTAAAACATGCTATAGATGTGGGAGCGGGGGTTATTGACCCCGATTACCGAGGCCCTCTAAAAGTTCTGCTGTTTAACTTTGGAAGCCAGGACTTCCAGATACATGCAGGGGATCGGATTGCGCAATTATTGTGCGAACGGGTAGGGTTCCCAAAAGTGGAGGAGGTACCCTCCTTACCACCATCCGAGCGGGGCATGGCGGGGTTTGGCTCCACCGGGGAACGTGAAGTAAAAAACCTAACGGCTATAGGAGAAGAAAAGAGGGAGGAGGATTTAGGCCCACAGGTCGGGGATTGGGGAAAACAACCCACTCCAAAGATAGGGACGGAGCTGTCGCCCCAACAGCGAAGAGAGTTAATGCACATGATGGGGAAATTTAAAGATATACTTACCACCCGGCCGGGCGAGACACATCTTGTAGCCCACGAAATCCTCACAACCCCCGGTCGTGTTATCAGACAACGGCCATATAGAATGCCGGAGTCCCGAAAATGTGAAGTAATAAAACAGGTAAAGGAAATGCTGGACACAGGCATAATTGAGGAATCCCACAGCCCGTGGTCCAGTCCCATTGTCCTGGTACCAAAGCCAAACGGAACACTGAGATTTTGTATTGACTTCCGTCAGGTCAATGCAATCTCACAATTTGACGCGTACCCTATGCCCCGCATGGATGACCTATTAGACCAGTTAGGCCAAGCCAAATATATGACCACGCTTGACCTTAATAAAGGATACTGGCAGATTCCCTTAACCAGGGAATCAAAACCCAAGACAGCATTCACAACACCAATAGGGCTGTTCCAATTTAAAAGGATGCCGTTTGGGTTGCACGGAGCCGCCGCCACATGCCAGCGGCTGGTGGACCAGGTCCTGCGGCCACACCATGAATACGCCCTCGCCTATATGGACGACGTGGTTATTCACAGCACCACGTGGCCTCAACATCTGGCCAGAGTGGAAGCTGTATTAAGGGCTTTAAGGAGGGCTGGCCTCACCCTCAATCCTGAAAAATGCGTTTTTGCCACGGAAGAGGCAAAATATTTAGGGCACATGATAGGAAAAGGGGTGGTGAAACCACTGGCCAATAAAATAGAAAGTGTGAGGAACTTTCCTCCACCTAGTACAAAAAAAACAGGTCCGGAGCTTTTTAGGGCTACTGGGATATTACCGACGTTTTATTCCCCGATTTGCAGAGCAGAGCATAATCTTCACAGCAATGTTGAAGAAAAACGCGCCAACCCGAGTCCAGTGGACTCCGGAGGCAGAGGCCGCGTTTGAAGCTTTGAAGGGACGGTTATGTAGTGCCCCTGTACTACGCGGTGTAGATTTTAACTTACCATTCATAGTCCAAACGGACGCATCTGACACAGGTCTAGGAGCAGTATTATCCCAAGTTTTTCAGGGTGTCGAACATCCAGTAGCCTACCTCAGTAGACAGCTCTCCAGTGCTGAGAGAAATTATGCGACCATTGAACGCGAGTGCCTAGCGATAAAGTGGGCAGTAGAAGCACTCCGTTTTATTTGACCGGGCGCAAGTTTTTATTAATAACGGATCATGCGCCCCTAAAATGGCTCCACCACATGCGGAACAACAACGCGAGGCTGACAAGGTGGCACCTTGCGCTACAGGCCTATGATTTTACTGTTCAGCACAGAGCAGGCAAAACCCATGGCAATGCAGATGCGCTGTCGCGTCTTACGAGCTGTCCGTCTGAAACGGAGACAACACGTAAGATTTTAAGGGGGGGAATATGTCACAGAGCAGACTCTCTAGAGCCCCCTGTGGTGCTAAAAAACACTACTCCTCAAGTAAACACTGACGTAGGGAGAGAGCACATGACACAAGGATATCAGAATGAGTATAAGGGAATGAGGTCACAAGCCTGGAATTATCACCCAGCCAGTAGGGAAGCAAGGAAGGTCCCACCTGACCCCAATAGGCTAGGGTGTGGTGCAGCTGGGGATTACGTAAATGATCAGTGCAGCTCACAGGAGAGGGGAGCTAGGAGAGGAGCTGAGGAACCTCAGAGACGAAGGAGATATCCAGACTGGGAAGGATACAGATATCCCAGGTCTCCACAGCAAGGCAGAAGGCACTGGCTGAATGAAAGTCTGAGTGAGTCTGATGAACATTTAAGTGAAATAAGTGAGCAGCTGAATTCAGACAGGGACAGTGTATGCAGCAGCCTTGATAGAAGCTATGCCTTGAGACACAAGCAACAAGCTAGGAAAAGCTATTCTGAACCAGATAGGAGAAATGCTAAGCTGAGCTATGAGAGGCATTTGTATGAAAGACAAAAGCCTTATAATGCTAATTTAAGGAAAGCAGGAAAGCTCCAGAATCTGGGTTACAAACAGAATAGAGAACAAAGCTTGTTACCTTTGGGAGAGAATCCTTCAGAGGGATATAGCTGGCATAAGCCTCCACAGAAACTGCCGTTGGAGACAACAGCTGTTTGCAAAGCTCCTGTTAAGACAAGACCCCGTGCAAAGGTTCCACTCTCTGATAGCTGGGCAGCTGACTGCTTTACTCTGCCTAATTACCAGAGGCAGAGGAAAGGCTCCTGGCTAAGCAACTCAAGAGAATATGGTAAAGCCAAACAGATACCTGCTGTAGAAAGTCAAGTACGTCACAAGCTGGAAAGTTTGTTAAGCAAGTTACCTCAGAAGAGAAGTAACGAAGCCTCTGTACCTGACAGTGTTCCCATGCAGTGTGAGCCTTATGAAATTGAGGACAACACTGAATTGCCTGTTGAACAAATGGACTGTAGTTTTATAATAGCTGACCATATAGAGTCTCTCAGATAGAAGGCTGAACTATTCCTGAGAAGCCTTCATCTGGGAAAGCTGACAAGCTGTATTTCTGTTTCATTCCTATTTTTGTTTGCTGAAAGGTAAAGCTATTTTTGTTATAGTTCTTTGTTTACCCGAGAAGGGTTATGTTTATTTGACTGTTATACTTTTGGAAAAGAATCCTACGGGACGGGGAATAAAACCCAGTTAAACCGATTTCGGTGTCACAACTTATTTACATACTGGCAAGGACTATAAGTATTGAAAAGGCCAGTGCTTTACACCCGGGTGCAGTACCAACTGTGTCCATCAGGAGGCGCTGCACAGCAAAGGGGTGACACTGCTTAACTGAAACCCCTGTAGAATAAGGGAAGAGCAGTTTGTTTGTTTTTTTAAAGGGAAAGTACCCCAAAGAAATTACCAAATTCAAAAGGAAATTCAAAAGGAAAACCCTAGGACTCGAAATTAATCTAAACCTTAATTGTTCCTCCAGTGAGCCCCTCTAGGCTCACCAATCCTCCAGCTGCTTGGAGACTGAGAGAACTGGAATGTGAAGGAGGGGTCGGAGCTTAAGTACCCATGACATCACAGAAATGAAGTTTTCTCAGTCTCCAAGCTGCTGTGAGAGGTTGACAACTCCTGATTTCGGGACTAGACTGGAGGGACGATAAGGAAGACATAGCTAAAAAACAGCACACAAAAAACCAAAAATAAACTATGTACAACTGCAACTCACAGGGGAGGAGGGAGGGTTGTAAGGACCGATTCCTGCTGCTCCTGGAGAACACCCGTTACAGGTGAGTAACTACTCTTTCTCCAGGACCAAGCAGGAAGTCAGTCCTCACATATGGGTGACTCCCTAGCTCTGGGCTACCAGGAACCCAGGCTGAACAAGAGAACTCCCTCTAGTCTCAGCATCAAAGAAAGGCTTTTCACTGACAGAACCTCCACCGGTAGCCCAAAAGAGGGCAGGAGTTGCCTAAAGCTCAAAGAGATTCCAGAGTACTGCCTGGCCAAAAGCACTGTCCCTACGGGACTCCCTCTCCAAGCAGTAATGAGCCGCAAAAGTCTGGCTTGAAGACCAAGTAGCAGCCCTGCAGATGTCTGCCAACGGTACAGAGCGGAGGTGAGCCACTGAGGCAGCCATTGCCCTGACACGATGGGCCATGACCCGACCCTGCAAAGGATGTTCAGCCGCCCTGTAAGCCCAGTTGATGCAGTCAGCCACCCAGATGGACAAGGTACGCTTGGACACAGCTAACCCCAAATTATTAGGGTCAAAAGATATGAAGAGCTGAGTAGCCCTTCTATGCACCTGCGTACGGTCAAGGTAGAAGGATAAGGCCCTCCTACAGTCCAGGGTATGCAGAACTGCTTCAGCCTGGCTTGCATGAGGCCTAGGGAAGAATGTTGGAAGAACCACCTCCTGGTTGAGGTGGAAAGAGAAGACGACCTTTGGGAGGAACTTTGGATGAGTCCTGAGGACTACCCTGTTCCCATAGAATCTGGTGTAAGGCCTGTCACAGACCAGGGCCTGCAGCTCACTCACTCGCCTAGCCGAGGTTAGGGCTACCAAGAAGAGTGTCTTCCAGGACAGGAAGCGTAGAAGACAAGTAGCCATCGGCTCAAAAGGTGGGCGAGTCAGTTGCTGCAAGACCACATTCAACTCCCACTCAGGAGCAGGAGGTTGGATTGGAGGCTTGAGCAAGAGCAAGCCTCTGAGAAACCGGGACACCAAGGGGTGAACCGATAGAGAATGTCCTTCCACCAGTGAGTGGTGAGCTGCTAGAGCTGAGAGGTGGACCCGAACAGAATTGGACTTAAGTCCTTGATTTGATAAGTGCAGTAAGTACTGAAGCACTACTGGTACGGTACAGAAGGGATCCTCTGTACGTAGGTGACACCACATGGAAAACCTCTTCCATTTAAGAGCATAGGTTTTTTCTAGTGGACTGTTTCCTAGAGGCTAGGACAACCTCCTCAACTTCCTGAGGTAGGTTCCAGGGAGCCAAAACTACCCTTGCAGCCTCCATGCCATCAAATTGAGAGCTTTGAGATTGGGGTGCAGAAGGGAACCCTGATCCTGAGTGAGAAGGTCAGGTTGCAACCCCAGAGGCAGTGGGGGATCCACCGCCAGCTGAAGCAGAAGTGGAAACCAAGGCTGTCTTAGCCACCTGGGAGCCACCAGCAGGACTGAGGCCTTGTCCTGAAGAATCTTGAACAGAGTTTCGGCCACCAAGGGCGTGGGAGGAAACGCATACAGGAGGTCCTGGGACCAGGGAATTAGAAAAGCATCTGCTGCTATCCGCAGAGGATGCGGTTGCCTGGAGCAGAACTTTGGCAGCTGTTTGTTCAGAGGACTGGCAAACAGGTCTATGGATGGAAGTCCCCATTTCAGGAAAATCTTTTGAACTACCAAAGGATGGAAATTTTGAGTTTATTAAACAAGCAACAAAATACAAACAAAAAGCAGAAACACTCACCCCAACCAAGTCCCACACCCCCCCAAAAACCCCCACCCCCCGACCTAGCCCACCACAAGTATCACACCCCCCCCGTGACCCACCTCCCCAAACCCACCACCATATTCAACAATCAACACACGTGCCCCTCCTCCCAACAACAACCCACGAACGACCCCGACAATGTCCATGTCCCCTCCCTCCCTCAGTCCATTGTCCTTACCCGACCCAACCCCCCCTGCAAGAACACCCGAAATCCAGTCCATACCTTGTCCATCATACAATCCCTGAGACCCTCCCCCACACAAACAGTCCCCACCAGTCCAAATGTTCGTGCAGTCCAAATGTTCTTGCAGTCCTTCAGTGTGCAGGGAACTGCCAGACTCCCCCCCCAACCCCCTCAAAGTCCCCTGTCCCAATCCATCCCCCTGCAGCGGGAGCAGCAGCTCCCCCTCCCTCCACCCCAACCCCTGCCCCCTCCCCGTCCGTCCCACAGAAACCAACATAGCAAAGAAAAATAAGCCTTCCCACCCCCACCCCCCAAACAACAAAACATAAGGGCAGCTCAAGCCCATCCCCAACATAATCCCACCAAAACAAAGCAGAAATAATTATACAACTCAAAGGCGAACAAAAGGAAAAGCAAAAGTAACAGAACCCCTGTGCTGCCCTGCGGTCAGTCAGCGGAGCAGGATGCGCAGGACAGAAAAAGGACATACAAAAATCACTAACAACAAAAACAAAAACAATTGGGATAGCCCCCTCGAAAAGGAAAGGGTGAGCGGACAAACGGTCTCACCCCTGAAGCGGGATTATCCAGCCCACCCCCCCCCCCGGGAGAAAAACAACCCCAAAGCTACACTCAGAACCAAACCCCAGGGAAGGGAACCCAACCCCTCCTGCCACACCCCTCCCCTAGTGAAACAAAACAAACCTCAGAGCCCTACTGGGACAATAACCCCAAGGAACCCCTCCCCCTCATGGGGGGCGGAGGGTGAGGTGACGCCACAGACGCTCCCAACGATGGACCTCCACCACCCGCCTTTCGCGTTGCGCCATGCTGGACACTTCCTCCAGAATGTCCCGCACCACCTCGTCGAGGGGCAGGACCAACCCCCGGGTCGAGACATGACAGCGCGCTTGCCACAGGTGGTAGCGCACTACAGCCGTGACTAGGTAGAGGGTCCCGGAGTCCTGCCTTAGAGGAAAGGACCAGGCCCCGTACACCCACTCCGCATACGTGAGGAGGGAAAGGTCGCGCAGGTGAAGAGCAGCGGACACCAACCGGCAGGCCTCCACGTTGAAGGGGCACTGCCGGAGGAAATGGTCCATGGTCTCCGCCTGCCCCTCACACCCGGCCCTCGGACAGACCCGCTCGGCCTGTGACCTGTACTTGAGGTTGTCCCTCACGTACAAACGCCCGTGGAAAGACAACCAGGCTACATCCCGAACCTTCTTCGGTAGCCGAGGGGAGTTCAACAGCCGAAGGCCCCGCTGCATCACATCCGCCGGACAGTCCCGCAGGGCCCACCGTGGTTGATAGTGAGAGGTGAGTACCATCCGGTATAATCCTTTCCGCCCCAAGGACTGGGCGAGCGGGTCGGTCACCCCCCACCGCCGAATGAGCCCCACCATCACAAATACGTACGATGGGGCCTGTTCCCCTCTCCGGCGCACACGTGGGACCGAGGACGCCCCCTCCCACTGCTCCCAGAAGCGGGAGAACCATTCCCGATAGGAGGCCACCCACCAGACCCCTCCCCCTTCCCTCATCCTACCTAAGTGAAACGCCATAGACAAGACTGACAGGAAGACAAGGGGGTGCAACATACCCAAACCACCCTCTGCCCGATCCAGGCAGACTATATTGCGCTGGACAGGGTTCAGGCGGTTACCCCACAGAAAACAGAAAAAGACGGCACAGACAGACGCCTGACGGGACAACGGAAGGACGAAGACCGTGGCCACGTGCAGAAAGAGAGGAAGCAGAAACGTCCCGAGGAGTTTGATCTTCTCCTCGTACGTACACCTCCACCCCCTCCACCGCAGCACCCGACACCGTGCAGTCTCGAGACAACGGTCCCAATTGGACTCCGCACAGTCCTCCGACCCGAAGACGAGGCCCAAAACGCAGACCTCCCCCACGGGAGGAGGAAAGGGGGTGCAGGAAGGCGGGGAGGCCTCCGAGGGGCCCAACCACAGCGTCTGGCACTTGCTGTGGTTGACAACAGAGTGGGCTACCTCCGAGTACTCCTCCACGGCCTCCCGCAGGGCCTCTACCCCTTCAGTGCCGTCCACGTAAACTGAGATGTCGTCAGCGTAGGCAACGACGGACACCGGGGGCGCACCAGGCGCCTCCAGGCCCCGCAACCCACCTGAGGACAATCTCCGGAGGAAGGGGTCGAGGGAGAAAACATACAGCAGGGGGCTCAAAGGGCACCCCTGCCGCACCCCCGAGGCGACACCAAACGGCCGTCCGAGCCACCCATTAATAAACGGGAAGCTCACCCCCCCTCGGTACAGCGCCTGCACGACGAAGAGGAAACCTGCGGGGAGGCCGAAGTGCTGGAGCACCACCCACAGGTACCGGTGACTGACTCGATCAAAGGCCTTGGACTGATCCAAGGAGACCAACCAGTGGTCCCGTTGGAGCGACCGGCCTCTTTCCACCATCTCCCGGACTGTGGCGACAGCGTCCAGAACCCCTCTCCCCCGAACGGAACAATACTGGGAAGGGGACAGCAAATCGCCCGACACCTCCACCAGTCGGTTGGCCAAACACTTGGCCAGGATCTTCCGGTCCGCGTTCAGAAGAGAGAGCGGCCGCCAGAAGTCCAAGGAGCTATCGTCCTTCCCCTTGGAGAGCAGCAGCAGGACAGACTCGCGAAATGCCCGCGGGAGATACCCCGTGTCCATGATCTCCTGAAACAGGGAGGTCAGGAAGGGGGCCAGCTGGGCAATGAAAGTGCGATAGAACTCCACAGGGAGCCCATCGCGCCCAGGCACCTTCCCCAACGGCATGGCACGAATCGCCCTCTCCACCTCCACCTGCTGAATCGGAGCAGCGAGTGCATCGACCTGTGCCTGAACCACAGCCGAATACACCGGGGGAAGGCCCAGGTACGTTCGGATATGGGTGAGGTCCACGGGGCGATCCCCAAACAGGTCCGAGAAGTATTCCCCCACCATCCGCAAAAGGTCCTCCTGGGAGGTATGAATGGTACCGTCCTCGTCCCGCAGGGCCATGACCTCCCGACGCTGAACCCTCTCCCTACAAGTCCGGAAAGGGTCTGGAGTGGCGCCCCCACCGGCCGCCCCCTCGAAGCATAGGGAGGCATGGCGATCATAAAGCAGGCCACGGAGCTGGACTCGCACCTCTTCAACCTCCTCCCGCGCTGCCCCTCGGGATACCAAACGATCCAGCGACCTCCGGAGGACAGTGTAGGTGAGGTAGCGGGATCGAGCCATGGAGGTACCCCGGGAACGGAAGAGTTGTCGGGCACGCGTCTTCACCTCATCCCACCAGGCGCCACGGGAAGGAAAAACACCCAACAGGGTCTCCTGGTCTGCGAGAAAGGCCAAGAACTCCTGGACCACCTCTGATGTTGCCAACAACTGCACATTCAGTCGCCACAGGCCAGGACCCCTGCTGAGCTCCCGTGGTTAGCCAGGAAGGACACGGAGAGGACACGGTGGTCCGAAAAGTCAACCGCCTGCAACTGCGGAGGGGAACACTCCACCCGGGCACTCACATATATCCGATCGATACGACTCCTGCAGGTCCCATGGTAGTAGGTGAAACCCGGCGACCGTGGAAAGGCCCGGTGGAAAACATCCACCAGGTCAGCTGTCCGGGTCATCTCGGCCAAAAAGAGGCCCTCGTAACTAGGTGGGCAACGCTCCCCCCCTCGGTCCTGCAAAAAGGTGGTGGTGTTGAAATCCCCGGCAAGGACCACCAAACGGGAGGTGTGTAAGTAGGGGCGGATAACCCCGAAAAGGGTCTTCCGCGCCAACTTAGACTGGGGGCCGTAGACCACCACGAAACGAAACCGATGGGGCCCGCAGTAGCCATCTAAAAGCAGGCACCGGCCCTGCTCCAGTTCCCACACGTACTGCACCTGAAATCGGTTGGACGTGAACAAAACCGCCACTCCTGCGTAGGGCTGTGCCGCAAGTGACCAGTACGAAGGGCCCCACCTCCACTCCCGCTTCGCCCGATGAAGGCTAGCGAGCGAGGTGAGCCTGGTCTCCTGCAGGAAGATGACATCCAGCCCACTCGTGGAAAGAAAATCATAGGCCGAAGCCCGCGCCTGGTCTGTCAAAATGCTAGCCACGTTGAGAGTGGCGCACGAGAATGCAGGAGTGCACGCCATACCTATTTCTTGTGCAGTGACCCCTTCCTCCTCTTCTCCCCAACCCCTGGATCCCCGGAATCCCGCTTACAGGACAAGCCCGCAAGCTGGGATAACTCCTCACGGTCCACGGCGACCACCTCGAGGATCTCCTGCTCCTCCTGTTCAACCCTGTCACCCCAGCAGGTGCTGGCTCCCTCGGGACCACCAGGCAAAGCTGTCGCGAGGGCAATTCCAGCCCCCACGGAATGAGGGGGCAAAAACAGGTCAGGGGTCGGAGGAATGACCTCCTCAGTGGGGTCCACCACCGGTGCCTCCTCCCCCTTCCCGTCCCCAGACAAAGACTGAGACAACATAACAGTGCCCACCCTCGCGGGGGAGGCCGGGGCGGCCGGGTCAGCAGGGGGCTCCCGCTCAGGCCCAGCACCCAACCGCGGAGGCAAACTCCTGTCCTCCCTCACCCGCCCCGGTAGCTTCTCCAGGGCCACTACCGGAGGCCGGGGGCCAGTTTCCACACTCTTAGGCGGACCCTGACTGCGGCGTGCCCTCGGAACCTTCTGAGGCTGCCGCTGAGGAAGAGGGGCTGCCTCCGCCGCTAACCGTACCGAACGCCGCAAAGGAGGCCCTGCCTCCACTGACAAGCCCTCATCCGCCTCAGCCACATCAGTAGCCAGGAAGACGAAACGATTGACGTCCAACACGGGCTCTAACTCCAACAATGGGGAGGTCTCCCGTTTCCTCCTCTTGGACTTGCCACCCTTGGAAGAGACAGTAGTCCATTCCTCAGGCGGCACCCCCCGCAACCCCTTATCCTGTTGTGCAACAACCTCCACCACATCAACCCTCTCCTCCTTCCTACCCAAATCCCCTCCCCCTGGTGGCTCCCTCGGCTCGATGAACTCCTCTGCACTAGGGCCCCCAGTCTCCTCCTGAGGGAGAGGGGCCTCTACAACCTCCTCCCGCACAGGAGCCTGGGGCGGAGTGACGGCAACCCCCCCCGGTCCATTGTGTGACGCGGAGGGGTAGCGGGCAAAGGGGTGGCCCAACTCCCCGCAAAGGTTACACCGAATTAGCAGACACCCGGCCGAAGCGTGACCCCGTCCACCACAACGGGTGCAGACCTGCTCAGGACAGTTCATGCTCAAATGGCGGAATGAGCCACAGCGGTGACACTCGCGAGGTTGCCCGGGGTAATAGCACAAGATGCGATCCCGACCGAGGAAACCGGCCGAGGGCACGTGCTGCACCACGTTTCCCACCTCACGCAAACGGATCCTGCCCTTCCACGACCCGTCCCACACCCCTAGGGGCCCAGCGCCCTTAACCAGGGGTGCGAGAAGCACCGCATGGCGTGACAACCAAAACTGGATGTCCTGCCCTGGGAGCGACTCATTCCTGGAGAGGATGGTCACAGGTACCGTCCCCTGGCGAGAGATAGGCACAACACGAAAGTCAGCCCACCCTCCCTGCCCCCTCTGCTGCTGGTATCGGTCCCAGAAAATCTCCAGCCCCCGTCGCAACATGAAACTAACATCATATTCAATGGTGTTGTTCATGTGGATAAAGGCATAGAGATCTCCCGGGAGAAACCCCAGCCCAAGGACCATCCTCAAGACCTGTTCCCTGGCTGGAGGGGACCCCTCCCCAGCCCATCGGATCTGCGCCACGTTGCGCCGTCGGACCTCACCCCCTACTCCCCTTTGAAACCCTCCCCCTCCCCCTCCTCCCTCCCCTCCTACGGGTCCATTCCCCTGCATACCTCCCCTCCCCCCACCCTCACCCGACGTCCCCGGAGTGGTGCCCGACCCCTTCAGAGCCTCCGCAAAGGTACGGAGGGGGGGAGCCGACCCCCCAGCCGCCATCTCCTGCCCTACTTGATGTTCTCCTCCTTCCACCCGCGGGGGAACCTGTTGCCGGACCACAGGATCCGTGACCTCCTCACTTGGAGCAACCTGAGGACTGGGTAGGGTCAGCTCCGCAAAGACAGAGTCCGGGATGCTCTCCCCTCCGGATCCCTGGGTGCCACCGAGAACCCCCGGATCACCCCCTGCTGCCACCACCGGATGTTGAAAGGCAGCAAAAGCCCCAGGAGGGCCCGTAGGGGTCTCCAATGCCAATTTTAAAGCAGCACAAACCTGGTTCTCGGTAATACCCAGGGAACCGGAAAGCCCCCCCCAAACTTCCATCCTGCTTCTCCGACCCAGCACAAGGCTCCTGGGTTTCGGCCACCACTACCGGGGACGAACCCCGCTCCCCTCCATCCCCGGGATCCGGGGTGACCACCTCCATCCCAACCACAGAACCAGTCGTCCGCTCCCCCTTCTCCTCCACCAGTGCTTCCCCTATCCCACCGTCCACCATCCCGTTATGGCTACCGACGACAAGGCAGGACCCGCCCGAGACAACAGGGCAGATCCCTCACCCAGAACATCCCCCACCCCTCCACCCCCCTGCCTCTTGTCCCCCTCAGGTCCTACCTGGTCGTCGGTGCCAGCCGTGGCACAGGGATCTAGAGAAGTCCGACCGGCAGCCAGGGCTCCAGCAGGGAGGGCGGACACCCCCCTGCGAGCCAGGCCTCCCCCGGTCACCGCAACAAGCAGCTGCACATCCTTCTCCCCTGCCTTAGACCGCAGGGACAGCTGACCCATTTTCCCCCAGCCCCCCCCGGGGCTGCCGAAAAAGAAGAGCAGCCCTTACCCCACTCCTTCCTCCCTCCGGAACCCCCCCTACGCCGGACAGCCACCCCAGAAGGCTGGGGCCGGTCCCCCTCCATCCACTGGAGATTCCCGAGGGAAGAAACAGCAAGGCCTCCAGACGGCTCCCGGAGAACTACAGGCTGTGAAACTGCCCTCTCAGTGAAACCGGCAGACATCCAAGGATTCAGAGCTGCATCTGCTACTCCCCGACGTTCACAAACCCCATCTTTTTCATTTCCTTGCCCAAAAGAGCCACAGGAAAAACGCAGTTCTGTAACTGATTGCCGCTGGTTCTCAGCATTCTTCTGGGCTGCAACAGGCAGCCGGCTAGCCGCGGCGATATCCAGGGACCCCCGATGGTTAAAAGGAGCCGCCGATGAGTGGGCATCCACACCAACATCCCCTCCGATAGAGGGGGACTGGAATCCACCGTGGTCTATCCCCGTTGAGGACCTCCGGGACTCCCACGGCTGAACAAGGACCGAAGAATGCCCGTCCGCACACTTCCGGGTTCCCCCGGAAGTGACGTCACGCAAGTCACGGCGGCCATCTTGGATCGGCGATCCTGCCGGGGGAAGCCCTGCGACCAGCTCTTCCTGCAGGGATCCCCCATCAGCTGTACTGAGTGCAGTTGTCGAACTCCGGTGGCCATCTTGAATCGCTATCCGGGATGTAGAAACTGCCGGGACCGATACCACCGCAACCCCAGGCACTGGATATCCACGGTTCCTGCCATCTCCTATCTCTTCTATTCGGGAGTTGAATTCTGCAGCCATGGAAGAATCCCGCAGAGTTCGGCGGTGCAACACCCCGCCCCCAAGCTCCTCAGGGACACCAGTCGGACAATACTTCAGGTTAGTGTGGGGAAGGGCCCTCATAGCAGACACAGAGACTTCATCCGACAATGTAGCCAGATCAGGAGCCTGCAGAGACGATATTCTGCGGTCTGTGGTACCAGACAGAACAGGCAAAGGGGGTATTCCCATTTCTAGGACACCCGAAGAAGGCAAGGAGGGATAGCAGACCCTTTTCTGCTCTACCAGCCGTCCCACCCCCGAGGGCCCCCCCTGGACTGTACCTCTACCCTGATTCCACCGTGCATAATTGGAATATATCTCCGTGAGGGACCCACAACCGTGTTGTTGGAGGTATACGATTTCCCGGGTTTTATCCTTCAGGGCCCGCTTCACCCCCTTTCTATAGGTGGCATAGGCCACCCATTCCTCCCCGGGAATGGTGGCCTGCAGGCTCTCCAGGTGGGAGAGCTGGGCTTGCAGCTGGGCCGCCTCCTCTTGGAGACCCCGAAGCCGCCGTACTGCCACCACGATCTCATCTGGGGCCCTAGCTGGCTTCTGGTAGGAAGGTAGGCCCGACCCCCGTCCTCATCCTCACCGGAGGAGGTGGAGACCTCCTCCAGGACCCGAGGCGGAGGGGGGAACCCGCCTCCTCCAGTTCTGTACTCCACGGTCCTCCAGGGTCTCCCCAGGGCCTCTCCCTGCTGCCACCCAGCCTCCACACCATGCCTGGGGAGGAGACAGGAGCCTCCTCCCTGGGGTAGCGGGCCCAAACCTCCATACCTGTGGGTCCCTCCTCCCTGGCCAGGCACAGTCCTACCTGGGGGGTCCCCCACCCGGGGCGCCGGCTGTTCCCTAGTTCCTTCATTGAGGTCCAAAGAAGGAGGAGGCCTACCAGGCGTGGCAGGCCTCTGGGCCTGGGCCTCCCCTGCTGGAGGTGGCCCAGGTCCCGACATCCAGGCACGAGCAGAGAAAAGGAACTGCTCCCTAGCAGGAGCTCTGCTCAACTGAAACCTCTCAGTGCTGCAGCCAAACAGGAAGTGGGTGGAGCTGCCACTCGTGGGGGCTGCAGAATCCTGCTCAACCTGTCTGCCAGGTAGTTTTCCTGGCCAGGGAGATAGACTGCCTTGAGGAGCATGTTGTGCTGCAAGAGCAAACAAGCAAAGGTTCTGGGCCTCCTGACAAAGGAGCCTGGACCCAGTCCCGCCCTGTTTGTTCACATAAAACATGGCGACCTGGTTGTCTGTTTGGACTAGAACAGACTGATGTGCCAGGGTTTGAGAAAAAGTCTTTGAGGGCTAACCGAATAGCTCTGAGTTCCAGGAGATTGATCTGCTGTGCCGCTTCCCAGGGAGACCAGAGGCCCTGGGTGCACTTGTCTAGACAATGAGCTCCCCAGCCCTGCAGAGAGGCATCGGTGGTTAACACCACTGAGTATCCAGGCATCTGAAAAGGTATCCCCTCAGTAGGTTGGGTGGGTGCAGCCACCAGCTGAGGGAGGTCAGAAAGGGTCTGGACAGCTGGATCCTGTCTCTGAGGCTGCCTGAGGCCTGTGACCACTCAGTCCGAAGGCACCACTGTGCAGGACTCATGTGGAGCCTGGCATTGGGAGTCACATGCACTGTCGAAGCCATGTGGCCTAGAAGCCTCAGGCAGAGTCTGGCGGAGACCTGTGACCTGCTGAGAAACTGGTTGGCTAAGTTTATCAGTCTTTGTGCTCTGTCTTCTGGCAAGAATGCCTTTGCCAGCTGAGAATCCAACCTTGCCCCGATGAACTCCAAGTTCTGGGAGGGGAGCAAAGTGGACTTTGCGAAGTTTATGACAAACCCCAAGCTTTGAAGAAGAGCAATAGTTCTGAGGGTAGCTTGTCGAGCCTCCAGGCAGGTCTGACCTCTTATGAGCCAGTCGTCCAGATAGTAGGGGAAAGACAAAGACCCCCTGATTTCTCAGGTAGGCCGCAACCACTGCCAGGCATTTGGTAAAGACCCTGGGAGCGGAGGTTAGGCCAAAAGGCATACTCTGTACTGATAATGGTTTCCTCCCACAATGAACCTGAGGTACTTTCTGTGGTCTGGATGAATGAGGATGTGAGTATACGCATCCTTTAGATCTAAGGAGCATAGCCAATCTCCCTGCTGGAGGTAGGGCAGAAGACTTCCAAGGGTAAGCATCCTGAACTTTTCCTTCTCCAGGAACTTGTTTAGGTTTCTGAGATCGAGAATGGGTCGAAGGCCACCGGTTCTTTTGGGTACCAGGAAATACCTGGAGTAGAACCCTTGACCTTGGAAGTGGGGAGGCACAGGCTCCACCGCCCTGTCCACCAACAGACTTTGCAACTCCTGAAGGAGAAGATCTGTGTGCAGGGGAGGCCTCAGGAGGCTCCCCTGGAAAGTAAGGGGGGGGGGCAGTTGTGTGAAAATGCAGTGAATAGCCCTTCTGGACTGTCCAACACCCAACTGTCCTTGGTTATTAGGGGCCACTGGTGGGCAAACAGGGCTAGGCGGCCTCCTGTGCAGGGCTGGGAGAGCAGGGATGGAATGGCTACACTCAAGGAGTCAAAAGCCCCCACCCTGCTGAGTGGGAGCAGGGGCTGGAGGCTTGGGGTCCTCTGCCTACGGGGCCCATTACCCTGCCCCTTGGCCTGCTGACCCTGAGGGGCAGCTTGGGCAGCCTGATATTGTGGGTACTGTTTGTAGGCAGTGCCCTTCCTCGGGTAAAAGGGCTTTTTACCCGAGCCCTTCTTTTGTGAGAAGGGGCAGAGGTTTTCCTCGACAGCCTTGTCCGGGTGAGGTGCTCGGTCTCGAGCTGTGCGGCCTTCTCGGTCACGGGTTTGCCAAAAAGATTTTCACCTCAGCAAGGGACATCGACCAACTTGTCCTGAACCCATGGCTCGAGGTCCGATGACTGCAGCCATGCCTGGCGTCGAGCCGCGATGCTGGCTGCCGCGACTCTGGCCGAAGCCTCAAAGCCATCGTAGGCGGAGCGGGACAGGAACTTGGAGCATTCCCGAATCCCCGAGGACAAGGTCTTGAATCTCTGCAAGGGTTCCCCGGAGAGACCAGCAGAGAACCCGGTCAACTCCTTGGCCAGGTCCCGCAAGTACATGCCCATGTACAGCTGGTAAGACTGGACACGGCAAGCAAGCATCGAGCCCTGAAAGCACTGTCTACCAAAACCATCGAGGTTCCGGCCTCCCTGCCGGGGGCACCGCAGAGTGCATCTTCTGACTTTTCAGGCGATGCATGGCCGATTCCACAACCATGGAATGGTGTGGTAGCTGGCCTTCTGAAAGCCAGGACTCTTACGGAGCCGATAGATGGAATCGACCCGCTTGCTTAAAACCGGCGCCGAGGCCGGAGCCTCCCACATCCGGAAGAGGAGCCGTTCCAGCATCGGAGGAACTGGGACAGTAAAGGCCTCCTTCGGAGGAGAGTCGTTACTGCAGGGCCTCGAGCTCCTCGGCTCGAGGCTCTTCCTCGGGGTCCGTAGGGATAGCCAACGCAGTGGCCATATCCCGGACGAACTCCGAGAACCAGGTATCCTCCGGGGCTCAGACTGTGGCGAGTCCGATGGGACGCACCGAGTCTTGAAGGTGTCGGGGGACTCCTCGTCCTCCGTCTCCCATGCAGACTCGTCCGATGAGGAATTGGGGTCCGACTTCGCGGGGCCTGCGAGCACCTGCCCCGACGCCGAAGGCACCGGCGTCGACGCCCTCAGTCCCAAACAGGAGGTCGAGGGAGACCACGACCAAGGTCGACCTCGAGCCTTCATGGCCTCGAGTATTGGCTCGGTCTCCGGGGTCGACTTCGATGTCGATGTCCCGGTGGTCGGGGCAGATGCACCAGACAGGCTGGCCATCAGTGCCCGCTGCTGCTCCATGAAGGCAGACGTTCTGCTCTCCAAGGCTGTCAACCTGAGACTCAGCTCAGGAGACCCAGCAGCTCCCGACTCGGGCCCCGGTGGCGCCGGGCCCGACGTCGGCTCCCTGGGAGGAGAGTCCCACAAGGACTACAGGGCTTACGTGTCCAGCAGGACTCCGACTCCGTCGAAGGACTTTGGAAGCCTTCTCCTGTTCCACGGGCCCGGGGCGACGGTCGGGGTCTGAGACTTAGCTCTCGAGGAGCCAGGGACCTCTTCTGACAACATCCTCACGAGCCGCTTCTTCCTCTTGCGTTCCCGGTCGGGGTACCCCCTTGTCCGAGGAGCCACGACGGTGCTCGGGATCCGATTCCCAAGATGTCGAGGCCTCAGATGAGGTCGGGGCCCAGCCGGAGGCAGAGTCAGAAAAAAGCCTTTCTTTTTGGTGCTGACGACTTCGCAGTGCCTTGGGAAGACATTTTTTTCCACATGGTCCACACGTCTTAGGGTCGTGATCAGGACCGAGGCACCGAAGGCAGCAGTCGTGTGTTTCGGTGATATAAATTAGCTTATTGCACCGATCACACTTCTTAAAACCGCATAAATCCATCGGGGGAAAAAAAAAAAAAAGAGTCCCCACGAGGTTAAAGGAACGGTCTTCCAGGGAAAAAAGAAAAAAAGGGCGCGAACGCCAGCCACGAAGGGCAAAAACCGAAAAAAGAAGATCGGGCTCGATACCGATGTACCGAACCCGGCGGGAGGGGAACCGGTGTCGAACCGGAGAAGAAAAATAGCGAAGAATCGCAAAAAGTCAAACAATTTTCCGGGATGTCTAGGACTCACGTCCGGTGGGCTTCACGGGGAAAACGAAAGACTGAAGCAAGATGGCACCTTTAGGCGGGGAAGGAACCGCGTCATTTGCGTTGCCTGCATTCCCACAAAAAAAGGCTTTCATGGAAAGCTGGGGACAATGCTCCGCCCAAGGGCTCCATCGACCGTCGATTTATGTAACCCATATGTGAGGGGACTGGACTGCCTGCTTGGTCCTGGGAAGAAAATTAATGGTATATAGACATTAAAGTTTAACGTCCTTTTGGGTTTGGCCATCACTCGGCATTTTGTTTCCACTGATTCTTTTCCTGCTTTAGTGAGTTGTCTTTATTATATATATAATATTTTATATATTTTTTTTAATTATATGCTTTTATGTTTTTAAATCCTTCATTTGTATTTTACCTTATGTGTTGAGTATATTATTTGAAAGGTCTTTACACCTGCTGTGGGTATAGCATACTCATTTTGTTTTGTTTTTTCCTCTTCTCTCAATAATATAAGAAGGTAGTGTGTATGTGCAAGGCCTATATTGAAGTAGGTATTGGTGGTGTTGTAGAAGGTCCTCTGGATCCCCTTAGAGCTGGGGTCACCACCCTCCGAGGGCCGCGGGCCGCACGCCGACTACGGGACCTCGCGGGCCGCACTACCCCCTTCTCCCCGCCCAACCGCCGCAAAAAGAAAAGAAAAAAAAAAACCAAACGCAAAATTATTTTTTGAAAACACAATGGCTGCTGATCACCCTGTATTGAATTTAATGAGATGGCGATGATTCAGGATGCTAGCAGACAAACGCTTAAAGTCCGGCTTCACAGATGGACACGTTGACAGGAGAAGGGACGCTTGC